>CM053796.1:5977052-10777052 GCA_028671895.1 Oenanthe sinensis | reverse complement strand
TCCACCTTATTTCTAGTTCCAGATGATCTTTCACCATTGTTATTGTGTTGGCTAGAACTACCTGCACCTCTATCAGGCTTTTCATCATCATTTCCATCCTTATTTCACCCTATTCTATCTGATGGGTTCCGAGGCATAAAACGCAGCGGATAAACGTAAATATAACGAAAATTTTCGGAACCCAAACGCAGGATCATGTATAAGAATTGACGGATTATGGTGATAATCGAATCATACCTATTAAGATTTTGAATGCCACGAACTCAACGGAGATCCTTGCTATCACGATTTCTGTCTTCCTCTCGAAAGCACCTCTATGGTATCCACACGAGCACCTTCAAGAACGTCTCACGATCTTGAACACGGAACGGAAGTACTAGCCTCCTTTGATAGGTTTCGAATTCTCTCTGCCTCTTCCTATGCTGCCTCTTCTGCTAGGGTTTTTACAAAAACGTGCAAGCCATTTAACCTATCATTATCTATTTATAATGATTGGTTAATGGGCCTTTTTAGCAAAAACCTAACCCATGTAGGCATAGGATTAAATAATAAAACATGCTTCTATTATTTAATTAATAATTAAGTCATACTTAATTATTATTGGCAGAAATATAATTCTTCAAATTCGAATTTATTTCAATTAATTAAGTCTCACTTAATTAATATAATAAATTCGAATTAATCATCAATTAATTTAAATCTATAATTTAAATTAACTATTCCTCTAGGTGCTCTATGTGTGTGACCCTATAGGCTATTATTTAATTAGCAATAATTTTATTCTCCAATAAAATTATAAACAATGAGCGGTATCTAGTAATACATCATTGCTACCTAATTAAACAATAATTAAATCCTGATTCGATAAAACCTTTCGTGATTAATGTTTCCGTGTAATATAATCCCTTTAACCATATATATTATAGATTAAACTCGAGGCATGTATTTAGTCATCCTCTTCAACATTTAATCCGGGTTTACTTGATCCATGAGTAGACTATGAAAAACAAATCATTATTTGAGCACGGCCATGCATTTTATAGTCTCACTCAATCAAGAGGCCAATAATATCTCTCCTAATTATAGGAGGGTTAAATCCTTTATCTATCATTCATATTTCTCATACGACTCATGATATACCCGATGTCCACTTTTATCATCACCCGGTCAAAGGTAACTTTTAATGTAGTCAAAGTATATCAATCCTCGTATAGAAATATAATGATCTCAAGTCAGAGGATCATTACACCATTATCACTGTGAGTCTTTCTTATGACTTAATTAAACATGAAGAATCTCACTGTGGGTCTGTCCAGTACCATGTACCCCTACATGTACCTATGTATTGACTTTAGTATCCCCATACTTATAACCAATGAGATGTGGTTATCTGTCAAACAACATACTAGTCTATTTATGTATTATTATTGTCCTATCATAATAATACTCGACTAGGGAACCTTTAAGAATATGATATATTATATAATCTCAAGTTCAAGTCATGTACTTAAACTATATAACGAGTATCATGATTCTAAGGACATTTATTATGCTAACAAATATATCGCAGTAATTAAAGTCATAATAAATACGTTTATTGAATAATCAAATGACATAAATGTTTATTAAAAGGAAAAATTGTATTGCCTCTAGGGCACCTACACTAACACTATCAGCCCTCAATCTTTCAACCCTTTCAATTTCCTTCTTCAGAATTCTTACTAGTTCCATCACCTCCACTATTTGATCTAGTTTGTAGAAGTATTCAGATGCTTCTCTCACCAATTTTAGCTTGTACTCCTTGATTCTTTTAAGATTCATGAATCTGTACTTGCCATTATTTGAGAAACTGTACCTGATACTTAAAGGATTGTAGGTGACTTCTGTAGCTTCTCCCTTATCAATTTCAACAGGGTCCTTTTTAGATTCTCATTCAAGAAAGATCTCTCAGCCTTGATCTTGAGTCTGATAGCTTCAATTACTGAAATTTCCTGTCTCCTGAGAAATCCTAGGTTGACATACCAACTCAAACCTCTTACCATTCTTATTGTTGTCACCCATTTATTACTGACAGATATCATCACAGCAGCTTCCATTCTTGACTGTTTCAACTGTTCATAGAATTTCTTTGGGTCTCTGTTGGATGACATCTTGATTTCTGTGATTCTTTCATAGAAGCTTGCATCCTGAAATGCATTACTGTTTTTCATTTTCATCAATCATCAAAATAGTAACTTCTTCTTCAGTAAGATCGTCCATCTTCACTAGAATAGTATCATCAGCATTTATTTGATATAGCTTTGCCTTTCCTTTCCCAGCTACATGGACTATTGGAGCCTCCTTAACACCACTTTCTTTTATCTCAATGCCTTTCTCCTTAGGCCTTTCCACCTTATCACCACCAAGTTGTGTAGCAATCTCAGCAGCAACATTGGACAGTAATGCCAATTGACTCTCCCCCTGAGATGCAGCTTGAGTTGTCTTAGCCTTATCACTCTCATCTACAAACACTTCAGCATTATCTGTACTTTTCTCCCCCTTAGTTGAGGTAGCGACTGCAGGGTTTGAAAATTTTGAATTTAACTCTTGAAACTTATCAAAGATGGCCTTGAATCCTTCATTCATAATTTGCTCCAGACTAGCCATTTTGTTGACCAACTTCACTTGATTTCTGCCAAAAGTGTCTAGATTCTTTGATAGTTTGGTGACTTTGTGTGAAAGGGATTTCAAGCTTTCATCAGCTTTTTTAGATGATTTGGAGGCTGTGGTGGTTCTCACACTCTCTTGTTTTTTTGAGTGATCTCATTACTCCTCACCAACTCACTCTCAAGGCCTAGTGCCTTAGATATTTTGGCTCCCATATTTTGTTTTTTCATTTTGCCTTGCTCAGGGTCCTCTCCTTTTGCCTGAGATTTTCCCAGCCCCTCATTTTTAGACTCACTTCTCTTTTCTTTGATCTCTCCTTTTCTTTTTACACCCTCACTCATTTTAGGTGCAAGAGACTGAGCAGGTACATCTTGCACAAGAGATTTAGATTTTACATTGAGGATTGTGGAAATGAGAGCAGAGTCATCATCTTCATTCTATTGAGAAGTTGTGGCCATTGGAGAGTGGCTGTCTGGATTTGAAATGTTGACAGCATCTTTGACAGCATCTGTTGAGAATTACTGTCATGAGGATTGACAACAACTTTGTCATTAACAACTATATAGGCTGTGATAGTAATCTCTTCCACCCTTTGAGTGGAAGGTTCTTGTGGATTGCTATGATTAGTCTCATTCAATTGTTGGAATAGTGCATCAACAATTTGTTCTTCAAAATTGGCAAAATGTGATGCACCATAATTAAATGAGTCGTGTTCCACATTATCTAGCCCTATTATGTGAATATCTGCAAATGTGGGCTCATATTGAGTGTGTTCAATCTATTGTGCTGACTCTGTACAGGGTGCCATGAGAGACTGGCCAATTGCAATAGATGCCTCCTATTGAAAGGAGAAATCCAGAGATGTGTATTGATCCCTTTTAAGAGATGTGTCCTTTTGAGAGGACACACCCTGAATAACAGAGGTTGATACCCTTGCCTTCTTTCTCCTAGGCTCACCAGGGCCCTCTGTGAGTTCTGTGCTCAGACTACCTGCCTTATTTGCTGCATCTTGTGTAGTTACACCACCTACCTGTGGAAAGGTTTCTAGCCTAGGTTGAATGATTCTCCTCCTTTTAGGAGCCTGGTCCTTTTGAGAGGAACCAGACCATTGGCTAATAGATTTTAAGACTCTTGAAGGTCGGGCTCCTTCAAATAGTTTAGAGTGTGGGTTAGGAATGGAGAGGTCAACACCATTCTCATCACTCAAGGAAAATACATTGTAGTCCCCAACAAATTTTAAATTTAAATCATTTACAGTCATGAAATCAGTTATAGACAAACCCAATTCAGTGTTAAGTGGTTTACTGATTAACAAAGAATAAGTGTTCTTTTTCAATGTTGGGAACTCCATGCATTGAACACTATCTAAATTTATTATGCCTACGACAAAATTAATGATAAGCATAAAAAATCTAGGATAGTAGGTTATCGTTTTATGGCTTCTTTCTTTCCAAACACCAGTTTGAACAGAGGCATCAGGATCTTTCTAATATTGATTCTGTAGTTGTGCAACATGAAATGCACAATTCTCCTGATATAGGCTGGAACCTCATTCCAGCCACTGGTCTTGCTAGACATGGACCTTGACACAACATTCAACATCATGCTCCATTCTTTATTTAAATATTCTCTGTCCATACCCCCAGAAGGGTACCATTCATCACTGTCTGGGCTTGTCCTGGGTCCAGTATACCCAATCATCTTAAAGAACTTTGCAAGTTGAATATCACTTGTAGGCTCCTAAAATAGTGAGCCTTCAAATGCTTCCACATGAAGAGCTTCATTAATGTAAGAAGAATCAATGGTGTAAGAGGTACCATTGATTTGAAAGGAAATAGTGCTAGCATCTTGCTCCCCCTCACATATGGCAGAGGTCCAAAACTGAGAAAGTCGAGGTATTTCAAGGTGAGGGCTTTCGGTGAGGGCATAGGTGAGGTAAGAATTGTTCATGAAGCCAACTAGAGGTTTGAAAGCTTCTCTAGCTTCACCCACTGAGGCCATGGTGGTGAAGTTGGTTTGGGCAAGAGAGCAGATAAGTTGAGGTCCAGACATGGTTGAGAGTTTGTAAATTTGAAAAGAGGAACGATTTAGAGATTGAAAAATGGTTTAGAGAAGAAGAGGTTACAGAGAAAATATGGAGTTTTTAGGACGTTAAAGAATTTGGAGTTAAGAAAAAAATAAAGTGAAGAGAGAGAGAAATTTTAGCTGTGTATATATATGATGTGAAAAAGATACCGTCAAGAAGGAATTGTAAACGATTTTAAGTGACAGTTTTGTCTTCTAATTCCATTCCTTGAAAGTAACTCCTGCGCTAGTATTAACACACATTCTTGACAGTAACATTAGTGGTTAGAGAATATAAAAAGAAAAAGTAAATAACCATAATATTTACTGTTGATAGTATGTTATGCGGGGATATTAGAAAAATATATTGTCGATGTTGTTTGACAATAAGTTTCACAAGTATTCGACAGTAAGTTTTAGTCCCGCGTACTATACTATCAAGACTTCACTCTTGTTTGACAGTAAGTTCTACAGGATTTTAACAATAAGTTTGAGTCCCGCGTACTACACTGTCAAGACTTCTTCATTATTCGACAGCGAGTTTCACAGACTTTGATAGTAACTTATCATTATGCGATAGTATGAATAAAACATACTGTCAAGCAACTCGACAGTATCTTTTATTAGCCACATAAGAAAAAAGAAATAAAATTAGTTAACCTCTCAGTAAGATATCATCATATTTTCCCACTATGATAAAAATCAAAACACCTCAAGAGGCCATTAATTCATGGTGAGATTGAGTTAACTAAATTTTTAATCAACTAAGCAGAATTACATTAACAGGATAAATTTAACTTACCCAATTCACTCACTAGAATGTTTTTTCATCCAATGGTTTGGTGAAAATATCTGCAACTTGCTTCTCTATGGGCACATAGATAAGCTTGATTGTGTCTTCCTCCACATGCTCTCTAATGAAGTGATGTCTGATGTCAATGTGCTTAGTTTTGGAATGTTGAACAGGATTCTAGGAAATTGCTATGGCATTAGTGTTGTCACAAAATATAGGAATTCCTTGCAGAGTCAACCCATAGTCCAATAGCTGGTTCCTCATCCAAAGTAACTAAGCACAACAACTACCAGCTGCAATGTATTCAGCCTCTGCAGTTGAATTTGATACTGAATGCTGCTTCTTACTAAACCATGAGACCAATCTCTCTCCTAGAAATTGACAGCTACCTGTAGTGCTCTTCCTGTCTATCTTGCACCCTGCATAATCTGAGTCTAAATATCCAACTATGTCAAATCCAAAATCTTTAGGATACCAAAGGCCTAAGTTTTGTGTGCCTTTTATGTATCTAAAAATTCTTTTTATAGCCATTAAGTGAGACTCCTTTGGATCAGTCTAGAACCTTGCACACAACCCTATTGCAAACATGATGTCAGGCCTGCTAGCTGTTAGGTAGAGGAGAGATCCAATCATTCATCTATACATTTTGTTGTCCACCTTCTTTCCTTTTGGATCCTTGTCAAGTTGAGTTGCTGTTGAGATTGGAGTTTTTACAAGAGATGAGTCTTCTATATCAAATCTTTTCAAGAGATCTTTAACATAGTCTAGCAAATAAATATTCCATCTTCTTTTTCATAGACTTGAAGTCCAAGAAAGAATACCAATTCACCCATCACACTCATCTCAAATTTGTTCTGCATCAACTCAGAGAATTTCTTGCATAGATCTTCATTTGCTGAACCAAAGATAATGTCATCAATATACTTCTGGACTAGAATGATATCCTTTCCATGTTTTTTTGTAGAAAAAAGTGTTATCCACAATCCCTCTTATAAAGTTGTTATCAAGAAGAAACTTGGAAAGAGTATCATACCAAGCCCTTGGTGCTTGCTTTAAGCCATACAATGCCTTGAGTAGTCTGTACACAAAGTTCTTCATCTTTAGATCTTCAAATCCTGGGGGTTGTTCAACATATACTTCTTCTTCTAACTCTCCATTAAGGAAAGCACTCTTAACATCCATTTGAAAAACTTTGAAGTTGTTGAAAGCAGTAAAAGGCAAAAAGATTCTTATTGCCTCAAGTCTGGCAACAGGTACAAATGTTTCTTCATAATCGATCCCTTCCTGTTGACAATAACCTTTTGCCACTAGCCTTGTTTTGTTTCTTTTGACAGTACCACAATCATTCATTTTGTTTCTATAAACCCATTTAGTGCCTATTTTGGATTTGTTCTTTGGTCTAGGCACCAATTTCCAAACACAGCTTCTTTCAAATTGATTAAGATCTTTTTGCATGGCATTAAACCAATCTGGATCAACCAAAGCTTCTTCTAGAGTTTTGGGTTTAGTTTGAGAAAGGAAACAAGAGTACATACATTCATTGGCAACATTTCTTCTTGTTTTGACTCCAGTTCCTGGATCACCAATGATTAGATCATTAGTGTGATCTCTATTCCATTTTGTTCCTCTTAGAGAATCACTAGAGTCTTCAACACCTTGTTGATTGATAGCATCTTTTCCTCTTGCACTGTTGACAACATCAATTTCTTCAAGTCCACTATTCATCGGAATATTTCCAAAAAAATCAGTTGTTTGAGCAGTTCCTTCATTATTTTCAGATTGGTTAGAAACAATTGTTGGACCAGAAATTGTGTGATCAACTCTTGGTGACTCCTCATCAATTTCTTCCAGATAACCTTGATTGTCAAAGACTAATGATTCTGTTTCTCGACTTTCTTCAATTCAAGGAAATATAGTTTCATCAAAGGTGACAATTACACTCTCCTCCACAGTCTTGTGATCAATGATGTAGACTCTGTATGCAGTCATGTCAATACCATACCCCATGAAGATTCTTTCAAGTGCTTTAGTATCAAATTTTCCTTTGATCTCAGTTAAATATTTCATGTAGTAGCACTTGCTTCCAAAGACATGAAAATAATTGATAGCTGGTTTCCTTCCTATAAGTAATTCATAGGGTGTCTTTCCATAGGCCTTGTTGACTACAATCCTATTTTGAGTATATCAGGCTGTATTTATTGCTTCACCCCAGAAATAGGTAGGAAGTTTTTTTTCACTAAACATTGTTCTTGCAGCCTCAATGAGAGTTCTATTCTTTCTTTTCACAACACCATTTTACTGAGGTGTCCTTGGTGCAGAGAATTGTTGAGTGATTCCATTGTCTTTACAGAAATTATTCATGATACTATTTTTGAACTCAGTACCATTATCACTTCTCAAAGTCTGCACTTTGTACTTGGGATTCTTGTCAAGAACTCTCACCAAATCAATGATTTCTTGTGCAGCTTCATCCTTGGATGATAGAAACCTCACCCATGTCTATCTTGAAAAATCAACCATTACTAAAGCATATCTTTTTCTTGCCAGTGATTGCACATTCACAGGACCAAATAAGTCCATGTGAATAAGTTGAAATGCTTCATTGATTGAGCCACTAGGAATGATTTTGTGTGTAGCTCTCCTTAGTTTTCCGTTTTGGCAATCCTCATACAATTCCTCTTGACATAATTCAAGTTGAGGAAGCCCTTTCACCAATTCTCTCTTCATTAGATAATTCATTGCTTTGAAGTTTAAATGGGAAAGTTTCTTGTTCCACAACCAACTTTCAGATGTGGAAGCCTTATTGTAGAAACAGTAGACTTTGTCTTTTCTTACAGAATCCAAGTCAGCTATGTAGAGGCTTCATTTTCTTACTCCTTGAAGAGCTTCTTCTCCTGTCTTCTTGTCGACAATGGAGCATCTATCTTAATCAAAACTAACTTTGAAACCTCTTTCATAAAATTGAGTTACACTCAACAAATTGTGCTTCAAACCATTTACCAGAGCAATATTCTCTATCTTTAAGTTTCCAACTTCCAGTATGCCATATCCCATTGTGAAACCAATGCTATTGTCACTGAAAGTTACACAAGGGCCGACCATCTCCTTGAACTATGATAACAGGGCTTTATCACCTGTCATGTGTCCTAAGCATCCACTGACAATGATCCACATGATTCTTTTATGTTTCTTGTTGCCCTGCGAAGCAAATATTTCAAGTTGCTTTTGGTATCCAACTTTTATTGGGTCCATTTTGCTTAGCTAAATCACAGTTTGAAGTTGATTCAATTGTAATTCTTTCTTTTTCTTTTAGCAAGACTCCTGTAGCTACCCATTCAGTTTTGATTACTGGTTTGATATCTTTGTTCTTGGGTGGCTTGTCCATCCTAACTTTAGGAGGCCTTGAAGTCTTTGCCTTTTCAATTTTATCATTCTTATGCAGGCATTCTTGATCATTAGCAAAAGTCATGATAAAGAACATACTCATCAAGTTCATTTTACATGAAATACAATCAAAATCACCACTGTGAGTAACTTGTTTGTTCTTTAAAGGCATGTTGTGTAAATTTCTATTAACAGAGGTAGCATTCTTGACATTAGACTTGCTTTTGTTGCAGACATGAGTTAGATGACTAGAAGATCCATAATTGTTGCATAATTTTCTAGGAACATTAGGAATATAATCATAATTGTTCTTTTTATTTATTCTTAGTTTTCCATTTATGTTCTTCTTGGTCTTCATGACAGTATGTTTAGAAGTTATTGCCATGTTGGTGTTGACAGTAGGTTTTGATGGAGTTGTTTTGACAATGAGTTTTGGTATCACAGTATTGACAGCAGCTTCTGAACTTACTATCGTGCCATGGTTGACAGTATCTTTTAAACAAAAGTTACTGTCAAGGTCAAAACTAACCGTCTTAGGGAATTTGACAGTATCTTTTCTCTTAAGAGACTTAGTGACAATTTCATTATCCTCATCATCTATCTTTTGTTTGATCACTAATGCTTCCTCATCAAATTCAAAGTCTGCCTTTTTGAACAAGGGATTCTTAACTTTCTTTAGAATGGAAGGTTTGAAAGTATGTTTGATGTCTTCCTCAACATGTTTCTTTCCATTTCTCTTCTCATAATTAAAACCTATACCTACCTTTTGATTTTCAGTATTATCATCATGGTAAGATTTTAACAGGGAAGAGGAATTCTTGTAAGCCTTGATTCTGAGTTCATTCTCAGAAATCTGTTTTCAAAGAAATTCCTCAATTTGGGAAGCACAAACAATCTTGTTCTTAATAATCTCATTTTCTTGTTGTAAGGACTCAAAAGCATTATGTTTAAGTTCTAGTTCAGGATTCCTAATCTTCAATAACTCATTAGCACTAGACAATTTAACTATCTCCTCATTAGCAGCTAACATGCTTGTATGAAAATTAAAAATTTCAGAACATAAACTTTAACAGTTTTCTTATACTGAGATGTAGTCATATCAACAGTAGTAAGAAAAGGTACCTGACTTGATGAGATGGATGAACCTTCTCCAGAGTTTTCCATGAGAGAAAAATTTCCATATTCTTCCTCCTCTTCATCATCAGAATCTCCCCAACACTTTCCTTCAGCCACAAAATCTCTTTCTTGTTTCTTTTTGAGTAAGGCTTCATACTTTGCTTTGAGTTCCTCATAATCATTATCATTTCTCCTCACTTATTTTGGCTTCTTGCATTCTGTTACAAAATGCTCCATTTCACTACAGTTGTAACACCTTATTTTGGATCTATCCACCATATCTGTTTTGTATCCACCTTTGCCACTTCCTCCAAGTTTTAAAGTATTAGGCTTGTTGAACCTGTAGCTTTGTCCTCTGGGTTTGAAGGCTTTGTTCTTCTTGAATCTCAAGTTGGAGAACTTCCTTTCCATATAGGCCATAATTTTGTTTTCATTATTATCCAGTTCATCCAAGGTGTAGAATTCTTCATTATCACCATATTTGAGTTCTAGAGTCACACCTTCATCTTCATCTGTGATTTCTTCAATCTTGATTTGCTATTGATGTTGAGATTCCTTGAGCTGCATCACATGTGGATCCTGAGCTACTAGAGCATTTGATGTGTTGGCCATTTTTCCTCTTTGACCATCTTGAATAGCTCTATTTTGTAGTAGCTCGAGCTCATAGGTTTTAAGTATGTCATATAAAGTTTCAAGAGAAACTTTTGATAAGTCCCTTCCTTCTCTTATGGAAGAAACATTGTGCTTTAAGTGGTCAGGAAGTGTCAACATGAATTCCATGTTTACTTCCTTTTTGTCATAAAACTTTTCATGCAGCTGCATGTCATTTATCAACCTGTTAAACCTCTCAAACATCTCAGTCAACCCTTCACTTAGTTTAGCCATGAAAGCTTCATACTGAGACTCTAGAATCTGCCTTTGATTTTCCTTCACAGAGTATCTCAATGGTTTCCCATATTTACTTTGCACTGGTGCAGTTGACAATGTTGTTATACATGACATTATCAAGTGCCTCAATGATTATAAATTGTAAGCAATCATCTGGAGATACTTTTTCTCTTTCAGTGTCAATATATTCTTTGACCTTTTTGGGAACCCAGTAGGCTGGTATTGTTTCATCATCTACTGTAGTTTCAGGTACATATGTTTGAGGAATGAAATGACCATTTTCCAGAATTCCAGGGTAAAGAGGGTTGGCTGTTTTTATGAACAACATCATCGTTCTTTTCCAAAGGTTGTAGTGTTGTTTATCAAAGATGGGTATTTTTATGCTGCTTACTTTCTGTGCACTCATATTTAGATCTTTTCAGGTTATGTATATCTAACATGCTTCTCTAATACAAGTTGTTAGATAGTATGAGCGTTGCAGAAGGGCAAGTTGAATGCAACTTAATAATTTATTTCTAATCTTGCTAACAAAAAAACAAGAAGAAATAATATCAAGTAAAAAGGCAAACAACGGTAAGCAAGAAAATCAAGAAAGGTGTTTTAACTTCAAAAATTAATTTTATTAATTTTTGTTTCACTACAACTGACTAGAAGATGTATCCAGCTTCAATAGATACAATAACAATTAGTTTTCTAGTGTTTCTAAGCTTGAGAAAAGTTAAGCTCAGTTGTTTAAGGGAAAGTGTTTGTGAGATATGTGTATTTATACAGAAACACATATATCACTTACAAGTGTACTTTCCCTTGTTCCTAGGACAAAGCTTAAAATAGAAACTTCACTTTTCCTATTCAAATTTGTCTTCATTCCATTTGTAGATAAAGTTGCTCTGAGGTGATTCGACATCCATGACTCATTGAGTACACTTTATCTTTTTGCTTACTTTTTCTCAAGTTACAGTAGTAGACTTGACAGGCTAGGTAGAGTTGATAAGATCATTCTTTCAATTCTCACAACCTAGTCTGCTACTTAAAATAGACTGTCAGCTTCACCAAAAGGAACTGTCAACTTTTTGCTTCTCTTTGGTGACAGTATCTTTGACTCCGCATACTTTACTGTCTAACTTGATAGTCTTCTTAACTTGCTGTCGTCCAAAGGTATTATCAACTATTCCGCCAAACATGTTGTCAACTATCCCCGCCAAAGTTGTTATCAGAAAAACTTGTTGTCTTCAATTCTTCAATCTCCACCAAGTTTACCGATGAATAGTTGCTGTCAGTAAAACTTGCTGTCTTCGATTCTTCAATATCCGCCAAATTTACTATCGAGGAACAGTTGCTGTCAGTTGTTTCAAAAGGTGTTGTCACTTGAATATGGTGTTGTAGGCTTCAGTTTATAGAAAGTTACTGTCAATGATTTTATCCATGCTGTGCATGAACACTTTCTTAACTTTTACTTCATAGATCATTTATTACATTTTTACAAGACAGTAACTATTGATAGTTACTGTCACCTACTTGGCTTTAGTACATTACAAGTGACATTTAAACATACTGTCAATAAGCAAATGACATTATGTTTTACTTAGTTAATTTCTAATTAATCTAAGTAAAATATTAGTCAATTACAATGTTAACACCACAATCCCTAACATTGGATTAAATTTCCCTTCCACACTTGTTGATTTTAAAATATTCAAAGGAGGTTAGAGATATAAGTGTAAGAGACTTGTGTGTGGCACAGTCCATCATAGCGTAAGAAGCCGAGTGGCGCACGATCCAACATTTAAAGGCCCATGTGTTTCCTGGGGTGATGACTAGTTGAGGATCATCCTTCTACTAATAGAGAAAGTTACTTATTCAATTGTACGATACAACTGATCATCGTGTACAATAGGCGTGGTGAATGCTCTAGTAGAGTCCCTTTTCTTCCAATTAGAATTTGACATTGCACAGTAACGAAAGCCTTGGTGCTTAGTTACCGATAGTGTTAACAAGAATTACAGAAAATCATTATTCTTTTGCACAGTATCTAAAATTGTCCACCATTTAAATACAGGTTGCATTTATTACTCTGATACACATATTATTGTTGTCTCCCTATCATGTTATATTGTTGATTATATACTTGCTGAGCCTTGTAGCTCATTCTTGCTTGTTTTACCTTTCCAAACACAACAGCTGAAGACCATGTCATGCCTCGTGCACCGTACCCACCGAAAGAGCGTGCGAAGGGCAAGGACCCCATATGATAGGCCTCACAGTCCCATTCCCGAGGTAGGGAAAATGAGCAGACTAAGCATTCAGCTTTTGATAGTTAGGTTTATCTATAAGTACTATTTTTGTAAATATATGTAACTTATACAACTTAATTAACTTTTGGTTGCTGTTATAGTTCTTGCAAAAGTTATAATCAGTAGCACGAACTCAATAATGTTATAACTGGGAATATAATGATAAAGATTTAAATAGTAAATTAATGTAATTCTATTTCATGAGACTATGGCTCGAGTGTGTTAAAGTTTTTTGGGTCATCAGCATGACATTTATTTTAAGATTATTAAACTGTGATCATATTAGCATTAGATAACAAGTTCAGGGATATTAGAAATTGGACCATGACGACCTGGATCTCTGATCCTGGGTCTGGGGGTGCCACAGAAATGGTATCAGAGCCCTAAGTTATAGTACTTAGGAACGAGAGACGTAATGGTAATAAAAGCAATTAAAATAAAAGACTAAAAACCCAAAAAGGGAAGTTATTTACTATATGTTAGTGACGAGTTACTATTGTGTTAGAAATATATTCATTTGATGATGTACAAAATACTAGAACAGGGTCTAGCTCAGTTTATCTGTAATAAGTCTTTCTAGTCTCTGAAATGTATAATCAGAGTCTAGATGGTCAACATTCATGTTACTTGTACTTAGAAGAATTTCTGTAGAAAGTGAAACCAGAGTCTGCATAAAGATCAGAGTTTGGAAGGTGATCAGAGTCTATAGACTATCAGAGTCTATGATCTGTCAGAGTCTACATGTGATCAGAGTCTGAAGATCATCAGAGTCTGAAGATTTCAGAGTCTATACAGTTGAGGATAAATGTGGAAGAAGATCACAGGAATAGAAAGTCTACGAAGATCAAGATAAATATATTGCAGATATGCTATGGGAAAGAATGAGAATTCTAGAAGGAAACTGCCAACTAATAATTAGGAATTTTATTCCTATTGTAATTTTTCTTTCTGTTATTAGTTGATAGGCAGCTCTCTATATAAACTCTATGTAACCTAATTGTAAAGGTGTGGAAGTCGAAGCATAATTGTCTGAGTGAAATTTTGTGAGAGCATAAAGATAGAGAGAGTTGCTGTGATAAACACAGAGAAGCTGCTAGGGTTTGTGTACACCCTAGGAGAGTTTTGTATTCACAAATTAATAATACAAAACAGTACTTATTCATATTTTTGTGTTTGAGTTTGTTCTTAATTTGATTTTAAATCAGGCATAAAAGACATACAAGTATTCAACCCCCCTTCTACTTGTACGACTGGGAAAACAATTGGTATCAGAGCCTAATTCAAGAGTATGAGTACTTTAAAGCAAAATCTGGAGAATCTATCACTGAGATGTATGATAGGTTTACAAAACTCTTGAATGAAATGGCTATGCTCGGTAAGGTTTATGATTCTGAAGATACAAACACCAAGTTTCTGAGAGCACTTCCTGAAGAGTGGGACAATAAGACCACAGCCATAAGGGAAGCTAGAGATTTGGATGAACTAACTCTAGAAGAATTGTATGGCAGACTCAAGACATATGATTTGGAGATGCAACAGAGAAAGAATAAGAAGTCTGTAAAGACAAAATCTGTGGCACTCTTGATGGAGTCTAAGAAAGAACAACAGGAACAACCCACAGAAGCAATAATCAAGGATTCAAGAAAGAAGGGTAAAGCTGCTGTGGAGTCAGAGTCTACTGACACAGACTCTGATTCTGATGAAGAGTTTGATCTAAGTCAAATGATGGCTATGGTTGCTAAAAATTTCAAAAGAATGAAATTCAACAAAAGAACTGGCAAATTTAGTAAAAGGCCATCATTCAAGAAGGAAGATGAGAAGGTTGAGAAGAGCAAAAGTACAATAATCAAACTTGACAAAGCAAAGGTCAAATGTTTCGACTGTGGAATATTGGGGCACTTTGCCAGTGAATGCAGAAAGTCAAAAAGTCAAGGAAAAGGAAAAGCACTTCTATCAACAGGAAAGAATTGGGCAGACTCAAGCTCAGAGGATGAAATTGATTATGAAAATCTAGCACTGATGGCATCCTCCTCAAGAAAATCACAGTCTCCCAAAGAACCCTCATCTCCTAAAACTCAGATATCAATCTTTACTCCTGAATCTTTAATTAATTTAGACTCTGATGGCATAGAGATTGTGAAAAGTAAGGTTAATAAAATAATGACAACATGTAGGTCTCTCACTAGTGAAAGTGAAAGGTTGAGAGAAGAAAATTTAACCTTAACTAAAAGGAATGGTCATTTAGAGTCTGAATTATTATTAATGGAACAATACAAAAAGGATCATGAGAAATATAGTCATAACTACACTGAAATTTTGAAAGCCTATGACTATGTTAGGAAAGAACTAGAAGAAGAAAGGCTTAAGTTTAAAGTTTGGATAGACTCTGGAAGAAAAGTTCAAGAAATTCTCAATAATCAAAACGTGTGTCAAACTGCTGGTCTAGGCTATGACAAGAGTCAAGACAAAAGACCTATTGTTGAGAATGATAACAATGAAGAAGCTAGCAAATTTAATAAGACTAAAGACAAAAGTACATTTGTTCCTGTTAAGTTTGTGATCCCTAAAGAAAAAACTGAAACCACAAACTCATCTGTCAATAGTCCCCTTGTTGTTGACAAAAAGACAGATGAAACATGAGCAAATAACTCTAAGAAAAATATAAACATTGGGTACTTGTCTAAGTCTATGTTGAAAGAAAGGCTAGAGAACTTATCAGAGTCCACCAAAACTAGGAGAAATAGGAATGGTAAGGAAGGCATTAATAAGGCTAATAATTATCAAAAAGATCATAATGCTCCTAGAAAGAAGTGTTATAGATGTGGCAACCACAACCACTTAGCTATAGATTGCAAAACCAAAATTGAGATGAAATCAGAGTCTAGCCCTTCTCAGACTCTGAAAAGTCACTACATACCACAGAAACCTTGTTATCACTATGGTACCATATTTCATTCTATTTATATGTGTAGGGACTATCATGATTTGTATTACAATTTTTATGAGCTAAAATCTTCTATTGATAAAAGTTGGTATGACACTGTTAAGACTCCACCAGAGTCTAGAGCAACAAAAGAGACAGTTGTTAAGCCTGTTTCTCCTAAAGTTAGTAGAAAAGGATCCAAAATTGTTTGGGTCCTCAAAACATCTAACTAGTTGCTTTATGTATGCAGGGAACCATGGTAAAGAAAGTAACCCTAATCCTGGACAATGGATGCTCAGGACATATGACTGGAAAGAAATCCCTGCTTACAGACTTTGAGGAAATGGCTGGCCCAGAAGTATCCTTTGGAGATGGCAACAAAGGACAAACACTGGGATATGGCAAGATTGTACTTGGGAATGTCATCATTGAAAAAGTAGCTCTAGTTGATGGCTTAAGGCACAATTTAATAAGCATAAGTCAACTTGGAGATAAAGGTTACCATACTGGCTTTGACAACAAAGAATGTCTAGTGACTCACAAAGAAACAGGCATGTTGGTTTTCAAAGGACACAGACATGGTAACATTTATGAAGCCAGCTTGGAGGATTGCATACACAGTGAAGTCATATGTCTATACAGCAAGGCCTCAACTGAAGAAAGCTGGAAATGGCACAAGAAACTGTCACACATCAACTTCAAAACACTCAACAAGTTGGTGAAACAGAATCTTGTAAGAGGATTACCACAGGTTGATTTTGTACAAGATGGGACTTTGTGAAGCATGTCAACTTGGAAACAAAGGAAATCATCCTTCAAGAGCAAGACAATTAACACCATTTCTGAACCCTTTTATTTATTGCATCTTGATTTATTTGGTCCAGTAAATGTTATGTCAATTAACAAAAAGAAATATACTCTTGTTATTGTAGATGATTTTACAAGATTCACATGGGTTTTCTTTCTACATTCAAAGGATGAAGCCCCACAACACATAATAGACCATATCACTTTTCTGGAAAGAAAATCAAAGAAAACAGTTAGAGTTCTAAGGAGTGACAATGGTACTGAATTCAAGAATTCAATCATGGAGGCCTACTGTGCATCAAAGGGAATTACTCAACAATTTTCTGCACCAGGAACTCCTTAACAAAATGGAGTTGTGGAGAGAAAGAATAGAACACTCATAGAAGCTGCCAGAACAATGTTGGCAGAGTCTAAGCTGCCAGTATATTTTTGGGTTGAGGCAGTCAATACAGCATGTTTCACTCAAAATTGCACTCTAATAAACATGCATGGAAAGACTCCTTATGAAATGATAAAGGACAAGAAGCCAAGTGTGAAACACTTTCACATATTTGGATGCAAGTGTTATGTACTGAAAGTACATCCTGAAAATCTAAGAAAATTTGAAGCCAAGGCAGATGAATCAATTTTTCTTGAATATGCATCGAACACAAAAGCATTCAGAGTGTTTAATCTCAGAACCAAAATTGTTATGGAATCTATTCATGTTGCATTTGATGATAAAAAGTTTACAGGATTGCAGGATGAGTCAGAGTCTACCACACTGGAATTTGGAAATCTAAAAAGTTCTGAGATAAATGAAGAAGAAGAGGATGAAAACCCTCAAATAAATCCGGAACCAACATAGGAACCTGCACACTCTGAGAGGGAGCCAGAAAATTCAACTCCAAATAATTCAGAGTCTAACAAGTCAGGGTCTACCCAGACAGAGTCTATCCAGACAGAGTCTAACTCATCAGGGTCTGGGTCAAGTAACTCTGAACCCTTGTCAGAGTCAAGCAATTTAGGGGGAGCCTCTTCATTTGAATTTCACTCAATTACAGAAGATGCAAATGACTTAGGGGGAGCTTCAAATTTAAGAAACCAATCTTCCACCTGCTAGAAAATGGACAAGGAATCACACTCCTGACTTGATAATTGGTGATCCTGAGAGTGGTATACAAACAAGAACAACCACTCAAAATGAATGTCTTTATAGCTGTTTTCTCTCAAAGAATGAACCCAAGAAAATTGAGGAAGCCTTGCAAGACCTTGATTGGATCATTGCAATGCAAGAAGAATTGAATGAATTTGAGAGAAATAAAGTGTGGAAACTTGTACCAAGACCTAGAAATAGATCAGTTGTTGGTGTAAAATGGGTGTACAGAAACAAACTTGATGAGAATGGAACTGTAGTAAGAAACAAAGCAAGGCTAGTTGCAAAAGGATACTCACAGGAGGAAGGAATTGACTATGATGAAACTTTTGCACAAGTAGCAAGATTGGAAGCTATTAGAATGTTTATGGCCTTTGCAGCTCATTCAAAATTCAAGGTGTATCAGATGGATGTGAAAGTGCCTTCTTAAATGGAGAATTGGAAGAAGAAGTCTATGTGGAGCAACCACCAGGATTTGTTGATCCAAAGTTTCCTGATCATGTTTATAGGTTAGATAAGGCACTATATGGATTGAAGCAAGCACCTAGAGCATGGTATGAAACTCTTTCAAAATTTCTTCTTGAAAATAGATTCACAAGAGGTACCATTGACAAAACTCTCTTAATTAGAAAATATAAAGGTGATATTTTGCTTGTCCAAATTTATGTTGATGATATTATATTTGGATCTACTAATGATAATCTCTGTGAAAAGTTTAGTCAACTAATGCAGTCAAATTATGAAATGAGCATGATGGGAGAATTAAACTTCTTTTGGGGGCTTCAAGTCAAACAGAATGATGATGGAATTTTCATCAATCAAACAAAGTATGTAAAAGAACTATTAAAGAAGTTTGATATGCAAGACTCTGCAACTGCTAAAACTCCCATGTCAACAGCCACTAAGCTAGACTCTGACCCAAAGGGTAAGAAAGTTGACAACACTAACTACAGAGGTATGATTGGCTCATTGTTATATTTAACTACTAGTAGACCAGATATAATGTTTGCAACTTGTCTGTGTGCTAGATTTCAAGATGACCCTAGAGAATCACATTTAATAGCTGTGAAAAGAATTTTTAGATATCTCAAGGGACCATAAACTCTTGGACTTTGGTATCCTAGAGAGTAAGATTTTTCACTAATTGGCTATTCAGATTCTGACTATGCAGGATGCAAAGTAGACAGAAAAAGCACAAAAGGACAATGCCAGTTTCTTGGCAACAGATTAATTTCTTGGTTTAGCAAGAAACAACAAACTGTATCAACCTCAACAGCTGAGGCTGAATACATTGCAGCTGGAAGTTGCTGTGTTCAAATTCTGTGGATGAGAAATCAATTACTTGATTATGGACTAACATTCTCATATATTCCTATGTATTGTGATAATACTAGTGCTATTAAAATTGCAGAGAATCCAATCCAACACTCCAGAACAAAGCACATTGATGTCAGGTATCACTTTATTAGAGAACATGTTGAAAATGGTACTGTGACACTTCACTATGTTCCAACTGACAGACAGATTGCAGACATTTTGACAAAACCACTTGATGAGGCTACCTTTCTTAGACTGGTAGGTGAATTAGGTATGTTAAATATGTAAGTGATCTATAGTAACAAGAAGCAAGGTATGTACTTTAATTATAGTCCATGTCTCAACACACTGTGATTAATTATTATTGCAAAATTTTGATTGGTACTTTACCTTGACAGAGTCTAGTTTTTAGACTCTGGTGAGTCTGTAGACTCTGAGAGTCTGTAGACTCTGGGAAAAATATCGCCTAGACTCTGAAACGGTTAAAATTCGCGCCTGCAGACTCTGATTGCATTTAAAATGTTCAAATGACTTGAAATAGGCGGTAACAGTTATCTTTTGACTAGAGACAGGCTGTAGACTCGTGTGTATTGTATGCAACTTGAACAAAATAGAATTTCTCATACAATTCACTCATTTGTTTATTGCAATTATTTTCTAAGGCAAAAATATTCACAGAGCTTTTTACGAACCCTAGCTAATTTCTTCAAGCTTTTCCATCACTCTCAACTCAACAACTTTAATGGCTGCCGTTTCTACTGTCATGATGGTACCCAAGGCGATTGCTTTCACATTTGGGGATTTTGATTTCATGACTATAAATCATGTTTCTGCTCTTGGAGATAAGAAAGGAGTAGATGCTGACTACTTCCCAATGATGGATTTCATGGAGCAATCTGAGCTCAGTTATATTCTGAAAGCATCTCTAGTGATTCATATGGATGCTGTCTCAAAAGCTTGGAGTTCTGCACAGGTCGTTTATCCTTCTCAAGATCAACCAGGTAAAATCATGTTCACCTTTGGCTCGACTACATTTGATGTCACTGCAGATGTGCTTAATTCTGTGTTTAAATTGCCTTTAAGTCTTCTTTTGATAATACTGTATCTGATGATGACATTAAAAGCATGTTTAAGGCAATAGGTTATTTTGCTAGCTTAGATAACATGAGTAAAATAACTAGGCCTTACTTAAGAAAAGAATGGTCCTTTTTCTTTGATCAAATTGCTAAGTGCTTCACTGGTAAGTGAAGTAGATTTGATGCTATTACTGCTATTACTTATCAAATTGGTCACAGTATCCTATTTGATAGAGTAATCAACGTTGGTGATATGTTGCTCACTCAAATGGGAGCAAAATTAAATAATGTGCATGAGGGGAGGAAGAAAGTCTATTATCATAGATTTCTTATGATTCTCCTTAATCACTTCATTCCTGACATGTCAACCAAGTTGGCAGATGATTGTTGTGTGAAGGCCTACAAACAACAAAGGAGGATATTCTCTGACATCAAGAGAATTGATGACAAAAAGAAGAGTCTACCTGCCATGCACTATCCACAGGTAATGCAGGTAAAACTCTCAACCTACAAACCTTCTATCTACAATGATTCTTTTTTTGGTGGTGACATGGTGCAGGAACAAGTTATGGAGAGTCCCCCTGCACCTACCCAAGTCACCCAATCCCCTTCAATTACACAATCTTCCAAACCAAAATCCAAAAAGAAACCAACTTCTGGTGTCTCTCAACAGACACCAGGTGTAAAGAGGAGAAAATTGATTCAATCTAGGCTTATAGATGAGCACAGTGATGAGGAGCTCAATCCACTAGAGAAGCAAGTTGTTGAAGGACTTTCTTTCCTAAAGGAAGGTCATGATACACTTGATTCTAACCTTCAAGCCAAGTCTGTAGACTCTCAAAAGGCTACAGACTCTGTAAAACCTAGGGAAGCACCTCAGGATTCTCACATTGAGTGTCCTGAGAAATCTTTTGCTCAGAAGTATAGAAGGTTAAAGAAGGCTTATTCTGCACACACACACAAGCCTGTTATTATTACTAACCCTGTTTTGCAGGAAACAAATGCTCCCAAGGCTCCTGCAGAGCCAGACTCTGAAAGCAAGAAAACTCCTGAACCAGAGTCTAATGTTGAGTCAGAGTCTAGACTGCCTTTAGACTCTGATCATGAAACATTTTGGGAAGGAATGCCATTGGATGCAGCCTCAAGTCTGATTGATGAGATCATTACTCCAAGTAATGAGGTACTGCTATTCTTATATCCTTTGGTGGAATCAGTTGAAGATCCAGGGTAATATCAGACTAAATCTCAAGTCTTGGATTTTCTTACAACCTATGAAGCCCTAAGGAAGAGAATGGAACAGGAGCTACAAATGTCTGCACAGGATGTGGTCAAAAATCTATACAGCTACCTATTCAACTCTTCATTCCAAGTACAAGCAGCTGGGCTCATAGAAGGCAGAACAAATGAAGTTCACAAAGCACTAGGTGTGCCAGACTCTGAACAGCAAATCACAAAGAAGCCTAAGAAGCTTAGCATCTACAAAAGGAGAAAATCAGAGTCTGTTGCTGAGTTAGAAACTGAGATTGAGCAACCAGTTTTTGACTATGAAGCAATTTGGGATCATGGGATTACCTACAGGACAACTATTGATTGGATTTCTACTATTCAGCCATTTTCCAGGAAGGTGGTTGATTTTTTTGTCCAAAATGTAGGTAAGGTGGCTAACAAATACATCTATCCGACCTATGAAAGTAGATTGGATCAACTCAAGGGCTCACATTTTCACAAGATTGCAAGGGAACTGCAGGATTCCTTTCACTTGACTCTTGCCCAGGCCATCAATGCACTTAATGACAGGATGTTTCTAAATGGACACTTGGATGAATTCACTATGGTAGAACCACAGGAGGTAGCAGGTGATGCAAGGCAGTTGACTAGTGATAAAGATGCTCAGTCTGCCTCACCCACACAAGAACTACCTAGTCAGAGGTTGGGTGATAGTGGGGCAGGGGAGTATGCTGTTGGGCCCTCCTTGACAACTCACCAAAGAGCTGATGAGAACCCCAGTGATATGGGAGGACAGACTCTGATGGAGGCTCATGAAGACATTTTCCAATCTATTCTATCAGAGTCTATCCACCTTGAGGGGGAGTCTCATACACAAACAGTCAAAGATGGCAACACTCAGACTCTGGCATCTAATGAAGTCCTACTGAAGCAGTCAGAGTCTAGAGTAGACCCTGAGACTGGAATACTAGAGCCAACAGACTCTGAAAAGAGAGAAGATGCTAGTAAGGGTTCAGAATCTGTTGCTGCTCACCCCTTGGTGGAAACCCCTAGCCTTCAGACATTTGAAGGGGTTCCCCTCCATCAAGGTAGTTTAGGTATTGAAGCACCATTCTTATCTCTCAACCCCTCTTCTGTAGGTTTATTGCGTGCACCCTCCACATTGAGTGAAAAAACATCTGAGAGGCTGGCACTGGACCAGGCAAAATGAGAGATAGACAAGGTTGTAGAGAGCCTGAGTGAGATTGAGAAAGTGGGTGTCCAACCCCACTGTGCGCATGAGAGATTAGGGTATCCTGAACCTAGCTTTACTTATTGGGATCAAGATTTCCAAAGAGTTGGTCCAATGAGTTGGAGCAGGGGATGGATGAAAATTCACTATGTCTGATTGTGCAGATTGGCAAATAGGAGGAGGTTTTTGCTGCTCAGAAATCATTTACACAGAGACCCCAACTTCACCTGGTGGATTCTCTAGCAAGGAGAGCAGATAGAGTCATGGAGGCTTTGGTGGATAACCCTGTCATTTTCACTGAGGCTGCAACATTGAAGTCAGAAGAACCTCTTTTAATCATGCCTCTAAAGGCTAGACTTCCAGGGTCTACAGTCTCTGATAACTCTCAGGAGGAGTCAGGGTCTATAGTCCCGGTTGCAGTTTCAGAGTCTACACCGCCAGAGTCTACACCTCCAATCACAAAGCTAGAGCCTGTTGCTGAGGAGTGCACTTCTGATGATGATGATCACGTTACTCCTTCTTTTATCTATTTTGATCAGGTGTTTCCTCAGTCTTGGGAGTCTGCACAGCAAAGAGGCATATATGATAAAGATTCTTTTGAGTGTATTTTGGATATTCATCATTCTGAGAGACTTAAAGCTTTTCAGAAAAAATCCTTTCAACAGGAACATGGTTACTATCCTGGTGAAGAAGATCAAGTCTTAGATGGGGCTGTTAAAGCTGAGTTACCTGATGTTGCTGCTCAATTATCCAGTGTGGTCCAGGACATTTTTCATATTAAAATCAAGCTCACTGGTGTTGATAATACAACTTCTCTGCTCAATACAAGATTTGACAGAATTCACTCCCTTCAATTATCCAAAGAAATAGCTTTTAAAGATGCTCTTGCTGCTATCACCACAACTCAAGCCTCTCTTCAAACTACAGTTTCTGATTTGACCACCAAGGTTGATTCAGTTATTGCAGCCCAGGCCAATATCTCCACTGTTCTTGAGCAGATTCTTTTGGCTGTCACCAGTAATGATGGTGTCAAAAAGGGGGAGAAGGAGAAGCTAGGTGAGTCCTCCAGGAGACATAAGGATGAGGGATGCAAGGATGATAAATCAAGGGGAGTTAAAAGGAGGAGAGATGGTGATGATGAAGATAGTTCTCATGGTTCTAAGGGTCCTGATGGTGTGCAACAAAAGCAATCTGGAGTAGCAAGAACTCAAACACATCAGTCAGGGACTAGACATGGGAAATCAGAGTCTAAGTCAGACTCTGATAAGCAAAGAAAGAAGTCAGACTCTGATCAAACTCAAGAACCTTCATACTGGAAGTGCAGTCAATCAAATCTGTAACTTAGAGTTAAAAAGAAGATAGGTCTTGGAGGATTTGAAGAATCTGACATTGACAGAACATCTACTCTAACCAGGGATCCTCAATCCTTGACAGATAGGCAGTTTGAGAAGATCACTCAGAAGCACTTAAATAAAGTGGTGTCTGCTAAAATTGTTTATAATGTTTTTGAAACGAAGATACAAGGAGGTCAGGGAGGTACAGAAAAAGTGAAGAATGAGATGCTGGTTTACTTCTTAGAAGGTGGAAGTGTAAGATGGATTAGTCAGTCAAATTTTATCTTTTTCAAACAGGCTGAGGAACTACAGTATATTAGATTCCTACTGCAAATTGCTTATGAAGTAAACAAAAGCAAATAGGTTATCACTCACAAATGGTTTAAGGAAATTGACAGGAAGCTGACTTTGCACAGACAGGCAAATCGACAAATGAGCAAATTTTCTTTAAAATATGTTGATACTGAGGGAATTGATCAAGTCATGCCATTGGAAGAAAAACAGATTAAATTTCAAGAAGGTGTGAGTCATTACTTTGGGTTTCAGCCTATGAGTGGAAAAGTTAGTGTTCTGATGTTGAAGGACTTAAAAGATCAAGAAAGCAGTGCAAATGATCTGAGAGCAGCTTACTGTCAAATTAAATGCTCAAGTGAAGAAATGAAGAAATTGAAGAAATTTGTTGGTGAGGCTCTGGCAATTGTGGAGGAAAATATGCTGAATTCATTTTTGAAGAACAATCCAGCCTTTGAGAAGATTAAATGAGAAGTAATTCTTTTTCTTTTTTAATTCTTTTATACTGTTCTAGATTATTAGTTTTATTCTTTAGTTTTGACATCATCAAACCTTGATTTATGCTTACATTTTATAAAGCATAAATAGGGGGAGATTGTTAGGAATATATTCATTTGATGATGTACAAAATACTATAACAGGGTCTAGCTCAGTTTATCTGTAATAAGTCTTTCTAGTCTCTGAAATGTATAATCAGAGTCTAGATGGTCAACATTCATGTTACTTGTACTTAGAAGAATTTCTGTAGAAAGTGAAACTAGAGTCTGCACAAAGATCAGAGTCTGGAAGGTGATCAGAGTCTATAGACTATCAGAGTCTATGATCTATCAGAGTCTACATGTGATCAGAGTCTGAAGATTTCAGAGTCTATACAGTTGAGGATAAATGTGGAAGAAGATCACAGGAATAGAAAGTCTACAAAGATCAAGATAAATATATTGCAGATGTGCTCTGGGAAAGAAAGAGAATTCTAGAAGGAAACTGTCAACTAATAATTAGGAATTTTATTCCTATTGTAATTTTTTTTTCTGTTATTAGTTGATAGGCAGCTCTCTGTATAAACTCTATGTAACCTAATTGTAAAGGTGTGGAAGTCGAAGCATAATTGTCTGAGTGAAATTTTGTGAGAGCATAGAGATAGAGAGAGTTGCTGTGATAAACACAGAGAAGCTACTAGGGTTTGTGTATGTTGGGTTCCGAGGCATAAAACGCAGCGGATAAACGTAAATATAACGAAAAATTTCGGAACCCTAACGCAGGATCATGTATAAGATTGGACGGATTATGGTGATAATCGAATCATACCTATTACGATCTTGAATGTCACGAACTCAACGGAGATCCTTGCTATCACGACTTGTGTCTTCTTCTCGAAAACACATTTATGGTATCCACACGAGCACCTTCAAGAGCGTCTCACGATCTTGATTACGGAGTGGATGTACTAGCAAACCTTTGATAATTCGAATTGTCTTCCTGCCTCTTTGCTGCCTCTTCTAGGGTTTTTTCTATCAAAACGTGTTCTGCCTCTTAACCCTACATTATCTATTTATAATGTTTGGTTAACAGGCCCATAGCAGCAAAACCTAACCCATGTAGGTCTAGGAAAATAATAAAATGAATTTTATTATTTAATTAATAACTAAGTCATACTTAATTATTATGGGCAGAAATACAATTCTAATTTGAATTTATATTATCTTAATTAATTAAGTCTCACTTAATTAATATAATAAAAATTCAAATAATTATCAATTAATTTAAATCTATAATTTAAATTAACTATTCCTCTAAGTGCTCTTTGCGTGTGACCCTATAGGCTATTATTTAATTGACAATAATTTTATTCTCCAATAAAATTATAAACAATGAGCGGCATCTAGTAATACATCATTGCTACCCAATTAAACAATAATTAAATCGTGATTCGATAAAACCTTTCGTGATTAATGTTTCCGTGTAATATAATCCTTTTAACCATATATATTATAGATTAAACTCGAGGCATGTATTTAGTCATCCTCTTCAACATTTAATCCGGGTTTACTTGATCCATGAGTAGACTATGAAAACAAATCATTATTTGAGCACGGCCATGCATTTTATAGTCTCACTTAATCAAGAGGCCAATAATATCTCTCCTAATTATAGGAGGGTTAAATCCTTTGTCTATCATTCATATTTCTCATACGACTCATGATATACCCGATGTCCACTTTTATCATTACCCGGTCAAAGGTAACTTTTAATGTAGTCAAAGTATATTAATCCTCGTATAAAAATATAATGATCTCAAGTCAGAGGATCATTACACCATTATCACTGTGAGTCTTTCTTATGACTTTATTAAACATGAAGAATCTCACTGTGGGTCTGTCCAGTACCATGTACTCCTGCATGTACCTATGTGTTGACTTTAGTATCCCCATACTTATAACCAATGAGATGTGGTTATCTGTCAAAAAACATACTAGTCTATTTATGTATTATTATTGTCCTATAATAATAATACTCGACTAGGGACATTTAAGAATATGATATATTATATAATCTCAAGTTCAAGTCATGTACTAAACTATACAATGTGTATCATGATTCTAAGGACATTTATTATGCTAACAAATATATCGCAGTAATTAAAGTCATAATAAATATGTTTATTGAATAATCAATTGACATAAAGGTTTATCAAAATAAACATTGTATTGCCTCTAGGGCACCTACACCAACAGTGTACACCCTAGGAGAGTTTTGTATTCACAAATTAATAATACAAAACAGTACTTATTCATATTTTTGTGTTTGAGTTTGTTCTTAATTTGATTTTAAATCAGGCATAAAAGACATACAAGTATTCAACCCCCCCTTCTAATTGTACGACTGGGAAAATATATTGTATTATAGATACCCGACCTTGAGGCATATGAGAGCCAGCACTATATAGTGTTGCAAGGAGAGGATGAGGACCCTGAGGAGGACCCCGAGGAGGATCCTATAGAGGCTCCAGCAGAGGCGGACGCAGTACTAGCCATACCAGCACCCACCCTCCCAGTTGCTGATCAAACCGGACCATCAGAGGTCATGTACAAAGATATTCATATGATACCGCCACCCGTAATGATTCCACATTTAGCCCCACTTAGTCCCATACCATCCGAGGATGAGGAGTTCGAGGGACTTATCCCAGATCCCTCAGAGGATGCTCCATTGGAGACACCATCACCACCACTAACATCACCACCTACACCACCACCAGCCGTAGGGGAGCCAGTGCTGTAATGGATAGTGTCTTCCCTCATAAGGGATCAGGATGTCTCGATCGGTCGTATAGACGAGTTGAGGTGCATTGTGGATAGGATGATTCCTGGACGTGTTGGACCCCAGGGTGGCCTACCTCTGGGCGGCTATAACAACCCAGATTTTTTAGAATCTAAGTTTATTATTATTTAAATAATTATTAATTTTCTGAAATATTGGAATTGTTTTTTAATATTTTATTCTAGTTAGATGGATTTCCAATATTATTTATTTAATTAATTCCCGATTCAGAGAAATTGGGTATGTTTTAAAAGTTGAAAATATTTTTTTTAATTGATGGAGGGTTATAGAATTGTCTGAAAATATCTTTCAACTTCGTTTGAGGATTTATAAAATTGGTAGAGATTGAGATTTTTAATTTTTATTAAATGGTCGTTGAATAAAATTTAATATATTTTATTCAAATCGAGGGGAAATCAATTAATTTTGATTTGTCGCTTATTAAAATTTTGAGATATTTTTAAGAATGAGATTACATACTTATAAATATGATTTCATTCCATGAATATTTTTATTCTCATTCTTATTTATTTTTAAAATGGATTTTACTCTCAAAATTATTAAAAGATTTAATGATTTGAAAAATGCATATCAATTTGAAAAAATTAGAATTGATTCTAATTCTTTTTCTATAAATCTTCAAAAACATTATAGTATTTAATTATGTTAGAAATTTAATTTTTAGAAATTTGAATTTCTAGCTCAAAATATGGATTAGCCGAGTGTGGTAGCAAAAACGAGGAATAAAGCTAGCCTTTTATTTGTGTGGCCATAAAACTTCCACCTCACTCATTTTTATCCACAAAAATCAGCCAACACCCCCATTCACTTTCATTTGGATGAGAGAAGCAAAGAGATAGAGAGAAAGAGAGAGGGGAGAGAAAAGAGAAAAGAGAGAAGAAGAGAAAAAGAGGAGAAGGAAGAGAGCAAGCAAACAATTCTTTTCCTCCATTCATTTCAGCCAAGGAAGAGCAAGAGGGGAAGAAAAACAAGTTAAGGTTTGAAGAAAAAAATTTGGGAAAAGTTGGATTGAAGCTTGGGTTTTGTTTGAGAGGTAAAACCCTTTTATTTTAAGCCTTGATTATGATTATTAAGCTTGTTATTATTGTATTGATTTTGTTGGAGCATAATTATGATTTTTAAGTAAGTTAAATTGATGGGTTAGTGTTTGATTTTAATAATTGGTTAATGGTTGAGTAAAGTGTATGGAAGAAGATGAGGAATTTGTTAGGGAGTATACTGAACTATTCATTTGAAGTATATGACATTGTCCTTTTTAATGAGAATCTTGAATGCATATTTTAACACTATTTATATGTTATATATTGTGGATAATCTAGTATCAAATGGGAAACTAGAAGATTAGATTGTCTGTGTCTATATATAATATAATAAATGTTCACAGTTTAAGTGGAGTTAAACAAACCACTGGAATGACTGAAGTATTATTTGGAAATAATCTATCTTGATTATTGAATAATACTTGTATGCTTTGTGTATATTGAACGGGATTAAAATATTAGAATTGTTCTTCTATTCTGACAATAAAGAAGAACTAAGATTCTATAATATTATTATTGCTTAGGTTCTTAATCCGGATACAGTGATTGACACTTGGATGCAATGCACATGTTTTGATTCATATGTGATGTAATTTTTTGTTAATCACAATATTATATTTTGAACAATGACATTGCATACAGAGTGGGATATTGACTATAAAAGAAAACTGTGTCCGAAAATATTTGGGTGATGATGTCCTCTTGAAAGCTCATAAAGATAATTATGCTTTAGTCCTGCAGGCAGATTTGTTCTTGCATAATTATAAGGTTGAGTGGATGATCAAGGATAAAAGATATTAATTAAATTAATTATTAGAAATTAATTTAATTAATGGACATTCGATATCTTAAACATGGGGAATTTAATAAGCAAATAATATTGGAACCGAATTAAATAATTAAATTATGGCATTAGGAGAGGTAATGTAAATATTAATTCTTTTGTGGATTGAATTAATATTTAATGACATTGGGCTTGATCCAAAATGTCATTGGAATGCCCGACCTAATTATCCAGGATCCCTACTATAGCCTATATATTTATCTTATTCTCTTCTAGCTACTTGGTAGGAAACTAGGGTTTTTGTGAGCATCCATTCAAGGAGGCAACCAAGAACTAGGGTTCCAAGATCTCAAAGTTAGAAGGGAGGCAACATTGGGAGGATCGAAGGCCACACTTCACTCAAGGTGAATACGAGAATACAGTAGAAGACGTGGATTTGAATCACTTGCACCGTTGCGATTAAGATTAATTTTCTATTCAAACTCGTTCATTTGCATATCATAAAACGCAACATCATGATTCGATTATCCCAACAGAATTATGTTTGGTTGTCATGAAATCTGCACTGCCCTATTCTGCACAGTCTTTTCGGAGGGTGAGTCCGCTTTTTTGTGCAATGGGTAAGTGATATAAATGTTCCTTATAGTTCGTAGGTTATTTGAGCGTTAATTTTGCGTCGTTTGGATAAATGAGTAAAAAGTTATGCGAGTTTTAGTAAAGGCCGCGCAAAGTTGAATTTACTGCGTTTGATTTGTGAGATAATTCAGTTCGTTTTTGGCCTAAATGAAATGTTTTGGAAATGAAATTTTTATGCAAGATTGATTGGATATTCAAGGAGTCTGCAAAATTTTGTATTAAAGTGATTATATGACTTGTTCATAGAAATGCATGACTTGTTCATTTGATTCTAATCATAAGCTTGAGTTGGTTGGATGATTTGAGATTGTTGTGTTATGTAGTATAATGGTGAATGAGGAGTTTGGGATTGATTGAAGTTGATTTTGGTGTAGAATAAAACTGGAATATGATAAGTTTACAAATGTTGCCATGCCCGTTTTGTTTCTGCTGCCCACTCTATAGAAAATCTGAGAACATTTTTCCTCTGGTCTGGGTAGATGGCTGGGATCATTGGATAGTATATATTCTTTAGATCATTTACGCGCTAATTTCATAACATTCGGAGTTACGAGTCAAAAGTTATGAACAATTTAGTAACGGTAGCGCAGAAAATGGAAATTCTATTTTTGTCAAATTTTGAGGCTATGATTGGACTAGCCAGGAGGCTTAATAAAAATCAAAAACTTTTATTTAAAATACTAGAGTCATCTGGGATAATCCAGAAAAAGGATTCGGATTAAAAGGAGTAAAATCTGATTTACTAAAATTGTTAGAGTAAAGTAGGTGCAAGTAAGGAACCTTAAGGAATAAGCTTACCATGTGCCTATGTTTGAGGAAGTGTTTCATCTAGCCATATTCCTTGAATGGATTCAAACTTTTATGACAGATTGCTGGTAGTACAAGGATGATCTCAGAAAAGGACTCACATAAAAAGGATTAATTTCCAATTTATTAAAAATGCTAGAAAATAGGGTGTTAGGTGGAATGAACATAAAAAAGGTTGAGCAACCATTTTGGGAAATAATTTTGAGCAAGATAGAGGACTTGTCTCGAGTCGGTCAAGTAACAAAAGTTGTCAAGGAATATCATGACTATACCTATGTGTAAAAAGAACAAAATATAAATTTATGAAAAATGTTTAAGGATGGGAGGTTAGTAAGAAGTCCTTAAGAAGACTATCATAGTGAAGCATTTTGGGAATTAAATTCGAGTGAGTTAGAGGACTCCTTTCGAAATGATTAAAATATGAAATTTGTTAGTTTCGATCTTGTTTAGTTGTATGCCAAGAATGGTTGAATTGAATATGTGGTTAATATTTTAACTTATGATTTCAAAGAGGAAATAGTTGACAATGAATTGTGGATTGTTATGAATATTTTGAGATTGATTTGAGGTGTTTTTACACCGAGCATAGTTCATTTTATGAATAGGTCATGCCCAATTTTTTGTAGAAAATACATTCGCTTAAGTTTAATAAACAAAATGTTTAAGGTTAATATAGAGTAGCATGGCTAAAGGATATGGCCATCTATAAATGACATAATATCGAGGAATAATTTTAAATGGAAGTTGTGAGTTATAATGGATAAACCAAATCTGTAATAAGAAGTTGTGGGTTTCCTAATGGGGATTAGTTTAGTTGGGTTTGATGTTGGGTCTTAATAACTAAATGTATAGTTGGATTGTGTTAGATTGAGGTATGAGATTGAACTGATATATGTTTTTGTTCCGCTAGAACATAATAAAGTTGGAGTAATGGGATATCAGGTGACGAGAGAAGATATGTACCTATTATGACCGAAGGAGAATTAAGGACCAAAGGCAAGTTTTCGAACCTTTTTACCTTTTGGCGAATATTACTTCATAAAAAGGTTCTGTTGTGTTTTGAAATATATTTTCTTACAAACATACATATATGTCTGTACTGTTCACTAATCATTACTTTGTGATTACTTATCAACTCTGAATCTTATAAAGTAAGAGTGTGTATAAGTAGAGAATGAGATGTACTTTAAGAGTTGAGTTTTCAAGTTTGTGTTTGAAGTTTTGACCGGGAGTTAGTGTGTTAGTTTCTGACAGTTTGTCAACAGAGTCTCGAGGTCTTTTCTTTGAGAAATTATTTAGAGTTATTCAATTTCATCTAAAATCTTCTATTAATGATTTAGCTATCCAACAATCATTCTGAGAACTTTGGTGATTTTAAAACAACTCCCTGGTCGTGTGATTTTGAAAACTTCTTTTGTGAGAAATATTTGAGCAAAAAGAGATTATTTGACTATAAGTCAACATGTGCATATAGGATTACTTCCTCATAATTCTGAGAGTTAATCAATCATCTAGTGTTGAAATATGAGAAGAGAATGAGATGTGCTTTTGGACTAAATTCAATTTCCTTCCAAACAAATTATTCAATTGGACTGGAGTACTAGATAAAGTCGACGTGCTTGCATGGCGCATTATGTGTACAAAGTGTAAGAGCTGCCAAACAGGTATGCCATCAAGTATACTATGACCCGAATGTGGTCAGGGTGACGTCAGAGAAAAGGCGGATCATCCACTACTAGTAGAAGAGTAGAAAAACAGAGATGTCCCTCGGAGAGGCAATTGTGGGCGACTGATCACCGACCTACATTGTAACTATAGTTACTCCAATGAAATTCCATTCTTCCGAATTGGGATTTGACGTTAACACTGTAACGAAGGCTATTGTGCTAAGTTACCGAAAGTGTTAATGGGAACTGTTGAACATTCACTGTTCTTATACTATAACAAAAGCCAAGGTGCTAAGTTACCGATAGTGTTAATGGGAACTGTTGAACTTTCACTATTTCTACACTATAACGAAAGCCAAGGTGCTAAGTTACCGATAATGTCATTTCAAATTTTTGAGCTTAAATTGTTGTACCGCAGTAACTCGAACTGCATACTTATTTTTAGTACCTTCTTGCATCGTGAACTCTGATTTATTGTGAACTTCTAAATTTTTCAATTATGAAGTTGTTGTACTTGCTCTTCTCTATGAGATTTGCTATGAATAAACATCAAAATTGTTTTAAAGTCGTTGAGGTGAATCATTTCTAGAATTCAGTAAACCTCCTTCCTGTTAGAAATTTGTTGTTACAAATGTTTATTTCAGTATTAAGTATCTTTTGAAACTGAAAATTCGTTACTTATGTTGAAAATATCCTATTGTTCTCTATTAATAAACTTGTTAAACATTTCTTTCGTTCATACTTGCTTGTTTCAAATATTAACCTTTCAGAAAAAGGTAGATTGGCGAGACTTATTCGCATAACTCAGAAGAAGGAGGCACAATACCATTACGAAGATGACTTGATTCAGTTTATTTGGATCTAGAGTAAGATTATTTATTGGTTGATGTGTAATAAATATTATCTTGTATAGAACATTATTGGTAGCTGGTATACTTCTTATCGAAGTTATACTAGTTTTATAAGATTTATGTAAACAGAGACTGGTTATAGTAATTTGTGGTAATTGAGAATTTGTTTCTAAAAATAAAAATTTGAGGAATTTTGTGGATGGGGTCACAAATATGATTTGGCTTGTTGAGAAATGTAATAATTGATGTCTGACTTGGGATTCTTGTTTCTAGCCCTATAACCTAAAAGATTCTTAAGAGTTGGGGTCGCATATGTATTTTTCAGTTATTGAATGTCTACAAGTGAAATTATAATCGTTAAATGGGTGATTTTATATTCAGAATTTCCGCAGTGATGACTAGATCCATGACCCCGGATTTGGGGGTGTTAAAGAATGGTGTCAGAGATGACGCTATAGTAAACTAGAAACGACAGTGTGTAGGATTGTGTATAGTTATGTGAGGATGTTTGAGCTCATGTAGAGTTCGTGTTGGACTATTGGATATAGTACCAATGAATAAGTTAAAAATTTGAGCGTTTGTTTGAAATGACTATATTGAGTTGGATAGAACTCTTTGCGGCTGTTGATGTCTATTGTGGAAATCTCCAGAGATTATTACGAATCGAGATGACGTAGGATATCGATAACCTCAGGACGTGGAGAGCTAGAGTTATAGTTAAGCGTTGATCTTTCCGAAGAATTGATAGAAAGTGCATCTATGAAGACCTTGGCAATACTTTTCTTTCCTACGACTTATTTTGAAATCTCTCCAAAAAAAAACTTTTGCTAGAAGATATATTACCTCTTTTGAGTTATATTTTTGATATTGGTGTTCACCCGTATTTGGGTATTCAATTGTGCCAAAGGCTGTTGTGATACTTATTTTCAAATTTCTGAGACCATGTTGTAATAACCCGTATTTTAGACACATTTTTTTTTTTATAAACGAACCTGATGAATAGTGATTCTACGGATTATGAAAAACTTTTTAGCCCACACTAAGTAAGTGTTGGAACATTGAAAAACTGAAGATGTGATATTGTTGTATGAAGAAAATGAGTGTATATAAAAGTCGTCGGAATCCGAAGATTTTTACTTTTACTAATTTTTTCATAATTTACGAGATATCGAGGAATAAGAGAATTAAGTTGTGACCAAGAGGATTATAATTTAGAAAGTTTATGGTTATAATCAAATTAGAGTATTTGGAATATTAAGGATTTACACTATGGAATTCCTATGATGAAAAGCTTTCGGAAATTAATCGAACTTACGTGGAGGATTAATGGTTAAGTGTTGGATGATATGTGGCTAATGAGAATTCCCATGCAAATTAAAATTGATGGGAACCAAATGGGATGACTAACCATGCAACTAGAGGTGGGACTAAGCTAGTAAAGCTAACCTAACTATTAACTAAATAGTTAGGAACATAGTTCCTTAAATGATGGAACAAAGACATAGCCACCATACTTCTTTGACAAACCTAACAAATCCATACTTGACCTTTCAAAATCAGCCAACACTTTTCAAAAAGCTAGAGAGTAAGTAAATTAAAGTAGAAAAGCTCTCTCCCCCATTTCTTTTCTTCAATTCGGATTTTCAAGAGGAGCAAGGAAAGAAAATTTCATAACTCAAGTTCTACTCATCCAAAAATTACCAAATTTTAACCATAGCTCCTTCATTATATATTTAAGGTACTTATTTAATGTCATTATTTTTGGAGGTGTTATGGTTGGGTAAAGAAAATGTAGAAAATGAGGGTGAATAGTAACTCCGAAAATTTACTACTTGTTTCTTGATTTCTCTAGCAAGTTTAAGGATGATAATAATAGAATAAGGCTCCTTTGAGGATTACAAGATGTTATTAGTATGTTTAAGGATCCAAGAAAGGTATAAACACCACCCACCCTTTGATTTACTTTGAGTTATAAGCTTGAGTTTGAGTTGTGTTTAATGAGTTATGAGCATTTTAGTGAAACTACCGCATATAGTAAAACTCCGTAGTTGACTCGACTTTTAAAATACATTTCACGAAGTTAAAATCAAGTGTTCCAAATCAAAATATTTTTTTATAATTATTTCAAAAACTCAAGAAGCTCCTTGAGGTGGTTTCATATTTAATTATGCAGTTTCTGATTTATTAAAAATGTTGGAGTGCGAGTCGCGAAATAGTAATTCACAGAAAAATCAACGCAAGACGCACTATTTTGACGAGCCACTTTGGCAAAGATAAAAGGATAATTTGGAGTTGGTTAAAACACGAAAGATGTTGAGGAATAACATGACTATATGTTGGAGTGAAGGATTAGATTAAAATCCATTGATAATACAGTTTACGAATGGTTAAGATAGACCCGAGGAGGTAAATACCGGGTAAGATAAGTGTTAAGTAAAAGAGACTAAGTACCAAATTGAAGTTATCATAATTAGACTCATTATGTGATTATACTTATTAGTAATATAAGTAGTTGATGGGATTAAGAGTACTAATCAGGATTAAGATATCTATTGATAGAAAATCTGGAATGAGTGGGACTCCGAGAACGTATCTTGGATTCCAGGAAAGTTTTCCTAACCTTATACTTTTAATATCAAAATGTTATATTCTTAATCTTGCATATGAAGTTAAAGTATGTTTATGCAAGTTTTTGAAACCGTACTTTATGTACTGATATTATATTAAAAAACTGTTGTTGTTGTTGTGATATAACTGTTGACTAAATTACGAATTGATTTAACTGTTGTTAATCTTTCGCAAATGTTTTGGTTATATTCTATAAAGCGTTATAGATATGTACCGGTGTTGTATAGAGGCTCTAAGAGTAGAGAAATTTTCATATTTTCGAACGTAGACCGGGAATCGGAAGGTTATTTTAAATACTGTTGTAATCCGGCAGATGCCGGACACATATTATTTTAAAATAACGATTATAAATATTCTAATAAATATATTTTGATATCCTTTCGATAAAGGAATTAAATAGAGTTAATAAATATTATTTTAATATTTATTTAATGAATGAATATTATTCTGAATATTCATTTAAAAAGGAATTTATTATTTATTTATTATTTAATAAATATTAGTTAAATATTTTTTAAAAATTCTAAATTGATTAAAAATTTAGTGAATGTATTTGATAATTATTTAAAATATTTTTCTGGCCTTCAGATAATTTAATTAAATATCGTGAGGGTTCCCTAATATCTATTCATATTTTATTTTATTCTTTTAATAAGAATAAAATATTCTTGGACTTATCAAAAATAGGGAACTCGGTCTAAGGAGAAAATGGTGTTTTGCTTTCACAAAAAGAGGTTATGTTTTGACATCGCTAGCCTACTATAGTAGGGTGTTCAACTTATCAAAACCAAAGAGGTCTTCTGATTAACTCTCGGATCGTGGTTTTAAATGGTTTTCATTCCTTAATGAAAGAGATCTGTTGGTGGAGGTCAACACACCTGTGTGGTGAGACGACTGCCTCGATTATTCTGGCAATACCTACTCATAGCTATGAGGATCTATTAACAAGTATTATATACTTGGGGAACCAGGATTAAATTCCGGTCTAAGGTATGGATCATTTCAGTGGACTTGGAGTTAGCGTAAGAGGCCGAGTGACGCACGGTCCAACACTTTGGCCCATATGCGGTCTAGGGTGATTCCTAATAACGGTAGAGAACGCCGTGGCCCCCCCTTCCACATGTAGAGAAATGACGAGAGATGCCGTATGTTACGATTGATCATCGTGGATGTACGGTAGAAGCGTGATGATGCTCCAATTACAGTCTCATCTTCCAATTGGAATTGTGCTGCAACATCGTAATGAAAGCCGATGAGCTAATTTACCGAGGGTGTTGTTAGTGGTTGATATGTTGAGATCTTCGTACTCATTTAAACTACTTTGACAAAAAGTTTATTTTGCAAACTCGTAAAGTACGTAAAGTGTGCATAATGTTGCAGTTTTAAACGATGTTTAAAAAGAATATATTTACAGTTATATATGTTCTTGCTGAGCTATATTGCTCACTCTTGCTTTTTATATATATCACAACACAACAGGTCATCCGAGATGTTTTGATGAAAAGTTATTTTGAAAACTTAAGCGGGTACATGATGTACACCAAATAGTTTATAAATCTTCCAAATGTTTTACTGGATTTAAACCTTACAAGTGGTATGGTTTAAAGTGGTTTGATTTTCTTATGATGAGAAGCAACTATTATTACAATATCTTAAACTAGGTACTTAGTATATTTATGGGAGTCTAGCAGAGCTTTAGTTGATGCTAAGTTCCTAAGTTATTGATAATATTATTTCAAAACTGTGAACGCAATAAGTTCATTGGGTTTTTTCTCAAAGGCTTCAGAGGAAGTATGAAATAGTGGTAACACTATATTCGATAGTGTCTTATTTTATATATTGAACTGAATTGTTCGAATTATATTCTTCTAAATTCATGTTGAGTATAAATACTTTTAACAGAAAACTCTGACTATTTGTATCTTCGAAAGATACTTTGTTATGCTTATCATACTGGTAAACTTAAGTTATACTATTGAGATAGTAGTGATTATCATATTCATGGATGAGAGTCACATAGCTAATAGGGTGAATAACTTGATGATCATTCTTTTGCTCATTCTTGCTTTATATTAAAATTTTCATAGAAAGTGATAATGCGTTCGATTGGCTCCATACTTCATTGAAGGGAAGTAAGAGATTCACATTTGAGGTGGTTCAGTTCAGAATTATTCCGTAGAAGTAAGTTGAATAGGTTTTTAGTATTGATCTAGTTATTAATGTTACTTCATGTAGGGGTTATCATTGATAGCTTGAGATCCTGGATAAGTACATTTGGTTTGTAATAACTAATGATACTTATTGTGTATCGTTTCTAAGACTATAACCTATGTGTGTGTGTGAGAGAGGGGTCTATGATGTGTGTTCGTTGGAGTATTGAGTTATTGTAGGTTGTAAATGATTGGATGATGACGTGACAACTCAAATTCCTGATCCCGGATTTGGGGGCGTTACAGAAATGGTATCAGAGCATGAGTTATAGTACTTAGATATGAGAGTGTTAAGAGTTATTCATATATAAGAGGATAACGTGAGAACTCATGTAGAGTTCGTAATTGGACTACCGGATGTAGTACCAATGAATGAGTTAAAAAAAGGTCATCTACTTGGAGTTGGTAGTGAGCAGATTTATAAATGACATTTGGGATATAGATTTTGGACGGAAATTGGCAAGACCATTCCGGAAGAGACAATGATATATTTTGTACAAAAATGATAACTATAAAGATTTTGAGGATTCTATTGAGGATAATAAGTCAAGGATAATTGTTAAGACGATGCGTGGTATTGAGACGGTATAAAGTCGCAACAAGGAGTTAAAACGGACATTTATTGTATCTTCTAAGTATGTTAAGTATTTTCGGATCAAAGTGGGCCCTTAGTGTAGGTGACCCACGCATTTCGAATATTGTGGTCAGGATGAAAAGTATGAATGACCTAGTGTGTAGGTATTAGGACAAAGATCCTTCTGCTAGTGGTAGGACTACGGCTAGAAGGGGGTTCCGAGCTTTCACTGGGAATTTAATTATTTAGTTGAGATAAATGGTTCGGGGAAAGTGGTCCTATAATACAATTATAGACCCTTAGGTGTGAATTGATTGAGACTATATAATGGACAATATGTCTCGTCTTTTTGGTAATATATCATGTGTCGTGTATACCATGAGTTTTGAAAAGTGACGGTCGGAAGGACTAGACGATAGATGTATGATCATGAAATTGGTACAACTTTTGAGGAATCTCCCCTTAGTTAGCAACCTGATATGTAATATTGATCCGACATGTCTCACGTGTTGTGTGTAATAGCCTGTCGAGTAATATGACAATCTTGCTGATATGTATAGTGATGATGACAAATTTGATGAGCGTCAACCTATTTTGACACCTACCTATTGTTCCATCTTAGCATATAGACTATTCGTTTCTTGCTATTCCCTGAGTACTACACCTTGGGACAAAACAAGCCATCCATATAACCAGTGACACAAGGAACAACAAATGATTTTGAAATAGTGATTTTAAAGAAAATTTCTGGACTTAATATTTAAATGGATTCAAAAGTTCACTTACAAGGGATGTTCAAATATCTTTGGAAAAAGTTTTAGTATGAAGTTGTTGAGATTGAGACAAAGTGATTGATTTGTTGATATTCCATCTCCAGAGTATGCTGGAATTGTCCAAGATGTTTCGGCAAAAGGTTTATTATAAGAATCTACAAGTTAATGATTGAATGTATCTTTTGGGTTTATTAAACCAAGGTGCTTGAAAGAAATGTGTTTTGAGAAAACTCTCATTGTGAAAAGGTTTAAATAAAGGTGGTTGATTCACCCTCAGAAAATGCCACCCATGAGTTCAATTCATCAAACACCAATGTTTGAGGGAGAAATCTAGAAAGGGTATAACCAAGAGCTAAGTCTAAACCAGAGCCGGTGGAATAATCATGGTGTATAGTCAAGCCTAGCAATTGTTGCTTTCACGAGAGTACGTATGAACTTCTTAAGTGAATATGTTTTATAACAACCCAAGCCCATAACTGAATGCATACCAGGCCCAACAACCCACCACAGGTCAGCCCATAAAAAGCTAGCAATTTTAGGTATACATTAGTTATTTACTTGTCCTTATAAAGGGCCCAAATACACTTTATCTATTCGATGTGGGATGTTACAAACACCCCACCTTATTGGGTCGACGTCCTCGTTGAGCCCATGGACAAACTTACGAAACCCGGGCAGTTCCTTAGCACTTCCGGCCGGACAAGGCTCTGATACCATTTATAACAACCCAAGCCCATAACTGAATGCATACCAGGCCCAACAACCCACCACAGGTCAGCCCATAAAAAGCTAGCAATTTTAGGTATACATTAGTTATTTACTTGTCCTTATAAAGGGCCCAAATACACTTTATCTATTCGATGTGGGATGTTACATGTTTGTTACAAGAACTAGGTTGTGTATCTTGTAAATACTTTCCTAAGTAATTGGGAAGCTGGACGAAGTTGAAATTTGGGATTAGGAAGAAATAATCTAAGTATGGAATATTATGAATTAAAGTTTACCACAGTTGTTGAGTGGTTGTGTCGTATGTTGTGACCAAATAAAATTTTCATGATAGATATAACTTATTAACTAGTGATGATTTAGGAGATTGCTATAATAAAAAGTGGAAGCGTAAGGAGTGGTGATTCGAGAGTGCAAGACTGAGGCAGGAAGAATAATATTGTATGAATATGTACTAGTGCCATTCAACGGAGATTTAATTTCTTTTGAGAAAAGAGAATATATGTAATGTCGAGATAAAAATATCGTTTGCATATGGATGTTCAAACTAACGGTGGAGATAAAATAATGAAGGTTAAAATTACACGATAATGATGAAGTTGTGATCAAGGAAAGAGAGACAAACTGAGGTATTTTGATATCGATGGAAAGTGAAAGGTCTATTACACATTGGATGATAGGTGTTAGGCAACAGTGATTGGTGCCATAGAGGAAATACATGGAAAACAAAAAGAGTATGTAGTAGTTAATGGGTTGAGGATGTAATTATTAGCGACCTTATGAGGTACTACCTAACAGAATTATATAATTCAACATCAATATAGTGACATGAATAACACTAGCATCAGAGGCATTTAGAAGTTTGCACATACGAAGATGAAATGGATTAATTACTCAATGATAAGAAGTATTAGAGAAAGGCATGATGAGATTGAAAGTGTCACCATTAGGTGCACTTGTTTTGATTGTTAAAGGAAAGGATAGCGCCATGAGTCAGAATGTTGATTGACAAAATTGATTAATATTACAATTATGAACGAATATCCTAACCATGGATAGAGATTATCCGACCGTTTGGATAATCAATTTACCCTTCGAGGATAAAATTAAGGATCAGCTAGCATGAAATAAAGATTGACCTAGATAATTTGCCCAAAGTGCATTCAATAAGAGTTATGAACATTATGATTTTTAGGATATCAATTGGATCAATGAATGCACCTATAACTTTTATGGATTTAATCAATAGAATTTTAAGAAATGATTGGACAAATGGCCATAGTTTTCATAAATGATATTTTGATCTACCAAAAGATGAAGAGATAGAACGAAGAGGAAGTGTAATTAGCCTTAGAAAGAGGTAGGAGATTGTATACCATTTTCTCCAAAGTGTGAGTTTTGGTTGAGTAAAGTTAAAATTTTGGGAAAATTAATGAGTTCAAAAGAAGATGTGTTGACGTATTAAAATTGTTGAGAATTGGGTAAGACTCGATGTATTAAAGGAGGTGAGAACTTGTGGACTACATGTCCTTATAAATATTCATTAAAGTATCCGACTCATGATCGCAGCCGATAGCTATAGTATTTGCACCTGAGATATAAAGGCATTAAATTGCACAGATGAGAGTTTAGAGATTATGATGAACTTGAGTGCCATAGAGATATTCAAGCTGGAAGTCTAGAGTTGGGGTTGTGAGTTTGAGACCTTGGGAAATGGATTCCTAAATAAGTACAGACTTGTTTTATGTTAAAGTTCCGTAACACATTAAGGAAGGAAAACTCCTCACATCTTTTCAACATCATTTTCTCCTTCTTCATATATTTGACAATTCGTCATCCGATTGGGATTGATAATACATGTGGGGTGACTTCTTGTCTGTGTGACAAAATTCTGGTAGGACGTTGCCCAATTATGTGTTGAAAAGCTAAATAATACTAAAGACTATCCATCACAAGTACATATATAGTTGTTCTCATTCATATCAAAAAAAATTCTATTCTTATATACATTTGGAAGTGAGTTTATTCATCTTTGAATCACTCTGATCATTTTGTTGCAATGAGATTTGATAAAAATGATCTTCAATTAAAATCTTGTGAAAAGTTAGCTCTTCATGAAAAAATGTTTATGCCTTGAGTATCGAAAGGAGTTGAGACAATAACGTAATAGGGATATAGTTTTCATTCGAGGATAGTTACATTCAGAATATAGACACGCCACCTTACGAAGTTTTGTACGGAAGAAAAATGTCAATCTTTCTCACATTAGGATTAAGTCAAAGAACGAGGAAATGTTTAGATATCGAGGAGGAACCTAAAGGTACACTAATCAAATCAGAAAAGAAAGAAATCATGGAGTGAAAGACTTCACCTTTCTAGAAACGTTAACAGGGAAGGTGGTAACGAGATTTGGCAAAGGAGAGAAGTTAATCTCGAGGGTATTAAAGCTGGTAGGTTCTGAAAGCATGATAGAAAATGCATATACGTTGTTGCTATGTCGCAATATTTATAATATGAAAATCTCGTGTGCCCTACATCTATATTGTGAGAGAATAATGTGAATGCTAGGCATGTGTTAGAATACGAAATCGTAAGAGGGTAACCAAATGTGACTTATGACCGGTAGGGATAAGTGACCGAAAGAGAGAGTGTGGAGAAATAAAACCATAGCACTAGAAAGAGTGTATGGATAAATCAGAAAGTTGAAGAGAAAAACCTTAGTTACTTTTGTTTAGATCCCGAGGACGGAATCCTTTTAAGGAGGGTAGACTGTAATAACCCGTATTTTTGACGCATATTTATTTTATTTTATTTATAAACGACCCTGATGAATAGTGATTCTACGAATTATGAAAAACTTTTTAACCCACACTAAGTAAGTGTTGGAACATTGAAAAACCGAATATGTGATATTGTTGTATGAAGAAAATGAGTGTATGTAAAAGCCGTCGGAATCCGAAGATTTTCACTTTTACTAATTATTTTGTAATTTACGAGATATTGAGAAATAAGAGAATTAAGTTGTGATCAAGAGGATTATAATTTAGAAAGTTCATGGTTATAATCAAATTAGAGTATTTGGAATATTAAAGATTTACGCTACATAATTCCTACGACGAAAAGCTTTCGGAAATTAATTGAACTTACATGGAGGATTAATGGTTAAGTATTGGATGATATGTGGCTAATGAGAATTTCCATATAAATTAAAATTGGTGGGAACCAAATGGGATGACTAACCATGCAACTAGAGGTGGAACTAAGCTAGTAAAGCTAACCAAACTAGTAACTAAATAGTTAGGAACATAGTTCCTTAAATGATGGAACAAGGACATAGCCACCATACTTCTTCGAAAAACCTAACAAAGCCATACTTGACCTTTCAAAATCAGCCAACACTTTTCAAAAATCTAGAGAGCAAGTAAAGTAGAAAAGCCCTCTCCCCCATTTCTTTTCTTCAATTCGGATTTTCAAGAGGAGCAAGGAAAGAAAAATTCATAACTCAAGTTCTACTCATCCAAAAATTACCAAATTTTAACCATAGCTGCTTCATTATATATCTAAGGTACGTATCTAAGTTTATGATTTTTGGAGGTGTTCTGGTTGGATAAAGAAAATGTAGAATATGAGGGTGAATAGTAACTCCGAAAATTTACTAACTTGTTTCTTGATTTCTCTTGCAAGTTTAAGGATGATAAGTATAGATCAAAGCTCCCTTAAGGATTAAAAAATGTTGTTAGTATGTTTAAGGATCCAATAAAGGTATAAACACCACCCACTCTTTGATTTACTTTGAGTTATAAGCTTGAGTTCGAGTTATGTTTAAGTATATGTGATTTAAGGAGTTTGGGTGTAAATGGTTGAATGTTGTTGGATGATTTTATGAAGTAGTATTGGTCAAAAGCTATGAAATGATAGTTGAATGATATGAACATAGTAGTATATTGATGATTGATCTTGGTTGTGAATGGAATTCAATTGATTGAATCTGGAAAATGTAAAGTTTATAGCAGTCATAATGCTCATTTTTCATGAACTCATTAGGGACCATAACCTCGAAATGAAAGTACACTGGACCTTGTCACCACTAACCATGAATGCATAGGTCTTATTCCATAGTTTGTTTGGACACTTGAATCATGTTATTCCGATTTACGGTTTAAGAGAAACATCCGATTTAGTGAAAGTAGTTTGATTGAACCAAACTGTTTCTTTAATCTCACTTTGGGACTATTATTGGACTGCTTAAGAGTGGACTAAAATTATTAAACTTGGAGAATATATATCTTCGACAGTTATTAAGATCACCAAAGAGTTTTGTGTTAAAAAGTTAATTTTTCGATTTTATAAAAATGTCGGAACTAAAATTGCGCGATGACACTATTCATTAGAGAAACTACTGCCCTGTTCTGGACATTCGGGAAAATGAGTCCTCTGTCCAGGGCCAAAATTTTGATGGATTATATTCTATACATTCTCTAAATCGTGCATGTGAAAACGATGCGTCGATTGAGTTAACGGTTAATCAGTTATGAGCGTGTTAGTGAAACTAGCGCATATAGTAAAACCCCGTAGTTGACTCGATTTTTAAAATGCATTTCACGAAGTTAAACTCATGTGTTCCAAATAAAAATATTTTTTATAAATATTTAACTCATGAAGCTCTTTGAGGTGGTTTCATATTTAATTATGCATTTTCTGATTTATTAAAAATGTTGGAGTGCGAGTCGCGTAATAGTAATTCACAGAAAAGTCAACGCTAGGGGCACTGTTTTGACTAGCCACTTTGGCCAAGATAAAAGGATAATTTGGAGTCGGTTAAAACACGAAAGATGTTGAGGAAGACTATATGTTGGAGTGAAGGATTAGATTAAAATCCATTGACAATACAGTTTACGAATGGTTAAGATAGACCCGAGGAGGTAAATACAGGGTAAGATAAGTGTTAAGTAAAAGAGACTAAGTACCAAATTGAAGTTATCATAATTGGACTTATTATGTGATTATATTTATTAGTAATATAAGTAGTTGATGGGATTAAGAGTACTAATCAGGATTAAGATATCTATTGATAGAAAATCTGGAATGAGTGGGACTCTGAGAACGTATCTTGAACTCCAGGCAAGTTTTCCTAACCTTATACTTTTAATATCAAAATGTTATATTCTTAATCTTGCATATGAAGTTAAAGTATATTTATGCAAGTTTTTGAAACCGTACTTTATGTACTGATATTATATTCAAAAACTGTTGTTGTTGTGATATAACTGTTGATTAAATTACGAATTGATTTAACTACTGTTAATCTTTCGCAAATATTTTGGTTATATGCTATAAAGCATTATAGATATATACCGGTGTTGTATAGAGGCTCTAAGAGTATAACGGTTTTCATATTTTCGAACATACACCGGGAGTCAGAAGGTTATTTTAAATACTGTTATAATCCGGGAGATGCCGGCACAGATTATTTTAAAATAACGATTATAAATATTCTAATAAATATATTTTGATATCCTTTCGATAAAGGAATTAAATAGAGTTAATAAATATTATTTTAATATTTATTTAAGGAATGAATATTATTATGAATATTCATTTAAAAAGGGATTTATTAATTATTTACTATTTAATAAATATTTTTTAAATATTTTTTAAATATTCTAAATTGATTAAAAATTTAGTGAAAGTATTTGATAATTATTTAAAATATTTTTCTGGCCTTTAGATAATTTATTTAAATAAAGTGAGGGTTCTCTAATATCTATTCATATTTTATTTTATTCTTTTAATAAGAATAAAATATTATCGGACTTGTCAAAAACGGGGAAATCAGTCTAAGGAGAAAATGGTGTTTTGCTTTCACATAAAGGTTATGTTTTGATATTGCTGGCCTACTATAGTTGGGTGTTCAACTTATCAAAACCAAAGAGATCTTCTGACTAACTCACGGGTCGTGGTTTTAAATGGTTTTCATTCCATAATGAAAGAGATCTATTGGTGGAGGTCAACACACCTGTGTGGTGAGACGACTGCCCCGATTATTCTGGCAATACCTACTCATAACTATGAGGATCTATTAACAAGTATTATATACTTGGGGAACTATGATTAAATTCCGGTTCCAAGGTATGGATCATTTTAGTGGACTTGGAGTTAGCGTAACAGGCCGAGTGACGCACGGTCCAGCACTATGGCCCATATGCGGTGTAGGGTGATTCCCAATAACGGTAGAGAACGACGTGGCTCCCCCTTCTACATGTAGAGAAATGACGAGAGCTGCTGTATGTTACGATTGATCATCGTGGATGTACGGTAGAAGTGTGATGATGCTTCAGTTACAGTCCCATCTTCCAATTGGAATTGTGCTGCAACATCGTAATGAAAGCCGATGAGCTGATTTACCGAGGGTGTTGTAAGTGGTTGATATGTTGAGATCTTCGTACTTATTTAAACTACTTTTACAAAAAGTTTATTTTGTAAACTCGTAGAGTGCGTAAAGTGTGCATAATGTTGTAGTTTTAAACGATGTTTAAAAAGAATATATTTACAGTTATATATGTTCTTGCTGAGCTATATTGCCCACTCTTGCTTCTTTATATATATCACAACACAACAGGTCAGCCAAGATGTTTTGATGAAAAGTTATTTTGAAAACTTAAGCGGGTACATGATGTACACCAAATAGTTTATAAATCTTCAAAATGTTTTACTGGATTTAAACCTTACAAGTGGTATGGTTTAAAGTGGTTTGATTTTCTTATGATGAGAAGCAACTATTATTACAGTATCTTGAATTGGGTACTTAGTATATTTATGGGAGTCTAGCAGAGCTTTAGTTGATGCTATGTTGCTAAGTTATTGATAATATTATTTCAAAACTGTGAACGCAATAAGTTCATTGGGTTTTATCTCCAAAGCTTCAGAGGAAGTATGAAATAGTGGTAACACTATATTCGATAGTGTCTTATTTTATATATTGAACTAAATTGTTCGAATTATATTCTTCTAAATTCATGTTGAGTATAAATACTTTTAACAGAAAACTCTAACTATTTGTATCGTCGAAAGATACTTTGTTATGCTTATCATACTGGTAAACTTAAGTTATACTATTGAGATAGTAGTGATTATCATATTCATGGATGAGAGTCACATAGCTAATTGGGTGAATAACTTGTTGAGCATTCTTTTGCTCATTCTTGCTTTATATTAAAATTTTCAGAGAAAGTGATAATGCGTTCGATTGGCTCCATACTTCAATGAAGGGAAGTAAGAGATTCACATTTGAGGTGGTTCAGTTCAGAATTATTCCGCAGAAGTAAGTTGAATAGGTTTTTAGTATTGATCTAGTTATTAATGTTACTTCACGTAGGGGTTATCATTGATAGCTTGAGATCCTGGATAAGTACATTTGGTTTGTAATAACTAATGATACTTGTTGTGTATCGTTTCTAAGACTATAACCTGTGTGTGCGTGAGAGAGAGGGGTCTATGATGTGTGTTCATTGGAGTACTGAGTTATTGCAGGTTGTAAATGATTGGATGGTGATGTGACGACTCAAATCCCTGACCCCGGATTTGGGGGCATTACACCTGTCAAGTTTGTGATACTTGAACTTATATTTTTCTATAAGTGGTGGATAACTCTATTTGTAATATATTCCTCACTTGCTTATTGTGTACCAGTACTTTCTTCTCTGGTTATTCTTTTCTCTAAAAATAAAACCTTTAGAGTCTGTTTAGTTTTATTCCAAGGTGTGCCTTAGAGAATCAATTATCAAAAGACGAATTTTATTGGTCCGATTTTGAATTCATTTCATACTTCTTTACTCCAACTGAGACGAACAACCCTATTTATAGGGGACACAAGGACTATTTGTTTGTGTGATAGAAGTTTGATGGGACTCCATCACTTGTGAGTTGTACATCATAAGAAGGGGAAACACCCCTTTACTTGTGAGTGTCTTAATAAGGCATGCAACGTTGAGTTATTTTGATCATATTGATCTCTCAGTCATTCTTTTTATTTTAAAATGATGATTACTTTAAAACTCATAATTTGATGATCACAATGGTGTGACACTTAGTTGATATGGAATCTTTTCTCTTCAAAATTTCATGATTCTTGTTATCTCTAAAAGTTTTGAAGGTATGCCAACTGGGTCATAATGAGTTAACTTCACTAATAGGAACTGAGAATTACGGTGAGATTATCAAGAACAAAAGAGGATCATGATAGGAGTACAGTGTTGGTGGACAGCATAACTGGGTTAGTTGTTTTCTTCCTATCAAGGAGAGTTATTCTATTGAGAAGTTGATCAGCCCGACAAAGGCTCGTGGCGCATGTGGAACTCTAGTAACAATGGTGTGGGTTGAAATCCTAGATTTAATTCGAGGTTTTAGAGAAACGTTTTAAGAGAATTTGTAGAGGGAACCTTGTGACTTCCTTAGCTGATTCCATGGACATAATCCTTATAAGGTGGGTAGACTATAACAACCCAGATTTTTCAGAATTTAAGTTTATTATTATTTAAATAATTATTGATTTTCTGAAATATTAGAATTTTTTTTAATATTTTATTCTAGTTGGATGGATTTCTAACATTATTTATTTAGTTAATTCCCGGTTCAGAGAAATTGAGTCTGTTTAAAAATTTTACTGATCGAGTTGGTATCTGGAGTCGGTATTTTATTTGGATAAAAAATATATTTATTTAAAAGGTGAAGAGTATTTTTTTTAATTGATGGAGGGTTATAGAATTGTCTGAAAATATCTTTCAACTTTGTTTGAGGATTTATAAAATTGGCAGAGATTGAAATTTTTAATTTTTATTAAATGGTCGTTGAATAAAATTTAGTATATTTTCTTCAAATCGAGGGGAAATCAATTAATTTTGATTTGTCACTTATAAAATTTTTGAGATATTTTTAAGAATGAGATTACATACTTATAAATATAATTTCATTTCATGAATATTTTTATTCTCATTCTTATTTATTTTTAAAATGGGTTTTACTCTCAAAATCATTAAAAGATTTAATGATTTGTAAAATGCATATCAATTTAGAAAAAATAGATTTAATTCTAATTCTTTTTCCATAAATCTTCAAAAATATTATATTATTTAATTATATTAGAAATTTAATTTTTACAAATTTGAATTTCTATCTCAAAATATGGATTAGCCGAGTGTGGTAGCAAAAATGAGGAATAAAGCTAGCCTTTTATTTGTGTGGCCATAAAACTTCCACCTCACTCATTTTTATCCACAAAAATCAGCCAACACCCCCATTCACTTTCATTTGGCCGAGAGAAGCAAAGAGAGAGAGAGGAGAGAAAAGAGAGAAGAAGAGAAAAAGCTAAGAGAGAAAGAGGAGAAGGAAGAGAGCAAGCAAACAATTCTCCTCCTCCATTCATTTCAGCCATGGAAGAGCAAGAGGGGAAGAAAATCAAGTTAGGGTTTGAAGAAAAAAATTGGGGAAAAGTTGGATTGAAACTTGGGTTTTGTTTTAGAGGTATAACCCTTTTATTTTAAGCCTTGATTATGATTATTAAGCTTGTTATTATTGTATTGTTTTTATTGGGGCATAATTATGATTTTCAAGTAAGTTAAATTGATGGGTTAGTGTTTGATTTTAATAATTGATTAATGGTTGAGTAAAGTGTATGGAAGAGGATGAGGAATTATGTTTGGTTGTCATGAAATCTGCACTGCCCTATTTTGCACTGTCTGTTCGGAGGGAGAATCCTCTTTTCTATGAAATGGGTATGCAATATAAATGTTCCTTATAGTTCATAGGTTATTTGAGAACTAATTTTGCGTCGTTTGGATAAACGAGTAAAAAGTTATGCGAATTTTATTAAAGGTCGCGTAAAGATGAATTTACTGCATTTGGTTTTTGTGATATTTCAGTTCGTTTTTGGCCTAAAAGAAATGTTTTGGAAATGAAAGTTTTATGCAAGATTGATTGGATATTCAATAAAGAGTCTGCAAAATTTTTGTATTAAAGTGATTTTATTTCGATTTATTAAAAATGTTTGAGTAAAGGGTATGCAGTAGCATTTGAATTTCCAGATTTATCAGCCCTGTTTTGGAGAATTGTTTTAAAAATGTTAAACACATTATTTGATGTGGGTTAAATGATGAAAGTTGTTCATAAATCTATTTACTAGAACCTTGCAAAGTTTAGTAATTTTTAAAATTTGATTTAAATAGTTATGGGTAATGTAGTTTAAGCATGGATAGTCATAGAAATGCATGACTTGTTCATTTGATTCTATGGTTACATTTCATAAGCTTGAGTTGGTTGGATGATTTGAGATTATTGTTTATGAAGTATAATGTTGAATGAGGAGTTTGGGATATATTGAAGTTGTTAGGGAGTATACTAAACTATTCGTTTGAAGTATATGACATTGTCTTTTTTATTGAGAATCTTGAATGCATATTTTAACACTGTTTGTATATTATATATTGTGGATAATCTAGTATAAAATGGGATACCAGAAGATTAGATTGTCAGTGTCTATATATAATATAATAAATGTTCACAGTTTAAGTGGAGTTAAACAAACCACTGGAATGACTGAAGTATTATTTGGAAATAGTCTATCTTGATTATTGAATAATACTTGTATGCTTTGTGTATATTGAACGGGATTAAAATATTAGAATTGTTACTAAGATTCTATAATATTATTATTGCTTAGGTTCTTAATCTGGATACAGTGATTGACACTTGTATGCAATGCACATTTTTTGATTCATATGCGATGTGATTTTTTGTTAATCACAATATTATGTTTTTGACAATGACATTGCATACAGAGTGGGATATTGAAAATAAAAGGAAACCGTGTCCAAAAATATTCGGGTGATGATGTCCTCTTGAAAGCTCATAAAGATAATTATGCTTTAGTCCTACAGGCAGATTTGTTCTTGTATAATTACAAGGTTGAGTGGATGATCAAGGATAAAAGATATTGATTAAATTAATTATCAGAAATTAATTTAATTAATGGACATTCGATATCTTAAACATGGAGAATTTAATAAGCAAATAATATTGGAGCCGAATTAAATAATTAAATTACGGCATTAGGAGAGGTAGTGTAAATATTAATTCTTTAGTGGATTGAATTAATATTTACTGACATTGGGCTTGACCAAGAATGTCATTGGAAGGCCCGACCTAATTATCCAGGATCCCTACTGTAGCCTATATATTCATCTTATTCTCTTCTAACTAAGGGTTGGAAAAAATAGGGTTTTTGTGAGCAGCCGTTCAAGGAGGCAACCATGAACTAGGGTTCCAAGATCTCAAAGCTAGAAGGGAGGCAACCTTGGGAGGATCGAAGGCCACACTTCGCTCAAGGTGAATACGGGAATACAGTAGAAGACGTGGATTTGAATCGCTTGCGCCGTAGCAATTAAGGTTAACTTTCTTTTCAAACTCGTTCATTTTCATATCATAAAACGCAGCATCAATGTTCGATTGTCCCAACAATTGGCATCAAGAGCCAGGTTCTAGGGTTCTGCGTTATATGATATGATGTACATGTCGTAATTATGTATGTATATAGTGGTGGGTTTGTATTGTTTTTTGATGCAGGTTGTTATCCACTATTATGGCCAGGGTTGTAATTATGTTTTTGGATCCCACGTGGTTTATCGTGGTTGTAAATTAAATCATGAGGGTTGATCATGATTAGTTTTAAATTTTGATTTCTATTTTGATTGTAATCTTGTAATTCGAATTGAATTCAATTTTAGATTATGATCTGATGTAATAGAATATATTTTTCTGTTGTATTTGTCGTATGTAATTGTTGGATCAATGAAGATGCGAGAAACAGAGTTATTCCGCTGCTATATGCTGTTTTCGTGGCTGTTTCGCTGTTCTGACTACAGATTTTGCATACGATATCCGATTGGGGCGAATAATACCTTTTCGGAAACGGCGGGACGAGACCTACAGGTTGAGATGGGAGCCATCTCCAGATTTTTCAAGCCATTCTGAGCTCGTTTAGGCAGTCAAACAGGCGGCTGAAGATTTTCGAAAATTTATCGATGGACGATTTTGAAGATTATTCTTCGGGGCCATAATAGTGGATGTATTTTATTATGTTTTACATAATGTTTGCTTATCTTGATTATTGCTACTATGTGTTCCATGTTTGTTTGTTATTCCATGTGATACTAACCCTTCGCATGCTAGAATGACATGGACATAGGGTTGTTTTATTATGCTTTAAACATGATGAGTATGCTGCTATGTTATGTGTTATATGTATTGTTATTATGATACATGTGGACTGCGAAAAAATGACATAGGGTGATGCATCTAGATAAAATCCTCATAGTAAAATACTAAGTGGGAGAGGGAATTAATTTGGTATTAAATTCCATGGTCTCCATTATTATTTGTATGTAATTGAACACTAAGGCGAATATAAATTATGTATACGTCACCCATCGTGGCCTGTAATTTATGGTGTCTAGAGTGTTATGGAAATTACTAGAACAAACTTCTAAAATTAATTATGAATATTGGAAGGTACATATGTCACCCAACGTGGCGTACTAAGTTTCATAGAATTCAAATAATAAAAAGATACCCTCTTTTTTGATAGATTTCACGCTCAATTAGGAAGAAAATCTAAAATAATACATCTTTGAGTATTCTTGTGTTGGTGTCTAGGAAAGTGTGCAGCTTACCTGGCCATTTAGATTGGTGTCTAGAAAAGTGGTTAGCCTCTTGGCAATGCTTCCACCGGCCTGGCCAGTCAGTCTGAATACTCTTTAGATTTGTAATTTTAGTAGTATCTTATTGTTAGGAGCAAGAATTTATCATAGTCAAAAGGCGCATCTGGTATAATTATTATTATTAATTTAAGATTTAATAATGGTATACACTTAGCTTTGAAAAATAATATAGATCACCCTAACGTGGCTAATTATTTAGTAGTAGGACCGAAGTAACATTTAAATAAATTTAGGTGGTATATAAGTCACCCAACGTGGCATACCGGAAACCTATGGTGTTTTAGTGTTGGTGTTTTAATTTTAAATAATTGTTAGAGGAACCAATTATTTTAAAACACCATCTAATTATGTGTTATATGTATGATTCTCAGGATATAATGGGCTTTAATCCACTTTTTACCATACTTAAGGATAACAAACTTACTGGACCTAACTATATTGAATGGAAACGTAATTTGGACATTGTGTTGAATGCTGAGGAGTACAAATTTTGCATTAATGAACCCAAGCCAGAGGAGCCTGCTGAGAATGCTTCTGACGTTGAGAAGGAGTATTATAAGAAGTGGACTAAGGCTGATGAGATGTCGCGATGTTACATTCTGGCAGCAATGTCACGTGTTTTGCAGCATCAGCATCAGGCTATGGCCACTGCTTCAGATATGCTCTTTATTCTCAAAGAACTTTTTAGAGATCAGAATAGGGCTGCAAGGCAAGTAGCAATGAAAGCTTTAATGAACACTTAGATGGCTGAAGGGACACCTGTAAGGGATCATGTTCTCAGGATGATGTCACATCTGAAGGAGATGGAGATCCTTGGTGCTGAGGTTGATGGGGAAACCCAGATCGATATCATCCTTATGAGTTTACCCAAAAGTTTTGAGCAGTTCCGCTTGAATTACACCATTAACAAGAGGATGTATAGTCTTGCGGAACTTCTGACAGAACTTCAAGCAGCTAAAGGACTTTTTCAGCAGAGTGTTCAAGTCAATGTCGCTGAGAAACCTTCTTCTAAGCCGAAAGCCAAGAAGAAAAAAAGGCTCAGACACAGAAAGTTGTGAAAGCTGTGGGAGTTCAAAGTGGTGCTGTGAAAAAGCCCAAGGGCAAGTGCTTCAGGTGCAAGCAGTCGGGTCACTGGAAACAGGATTGTCCTCTTCCTAAGAAGAAAAAAAATACTGGTATGTCTCTTTCTCTAGTTACAGAAACATATATAGCGGCTATATCTACGAGCACTTGGTGTGTAGATACAGGAGCCACTGATCATGTTTGTAATTCTATGCAAGGGTTCCAGCAATCCAGAATGCTTAGAGATGGCGAGATATATGTGTTCATGGGAGATGCTACGAAAGTAGCAGTAGTTGCAGTGGGAGATGTTAATTTATCTTTTGATGATGATAAGAGTTTGGTTTTGAACAATTGTCTTTATGTACCTTCGTTTAGAAGGAATTTAATTTCTGTTTCTAAACTTGCTTTGGATGGTTATAATATTTGTTTGGATCATATTGTTTCTATTATGAGGAATAAACTAGTTATATGTTCTGGTACATTGCAAGACAATTTATACATAATCACTCCTAATCAACCTGCACTGCAACTACAACATATGGTGTTAAATAACACATCTTCTATCACTACTAAAAGAAAGGAACCTTCTTCTTTGAACCAAACATATCTTTGGCACTTAAGATTAGGTCATATTAACTTGAGGAGGATTCAAAGACTGGTAGTATATGGACCTTTAGACTCGTTGGCAGTGGAGCCATTTCCAATCTGTGAATCCTGTTTGGAAGGTAAAATGACCACTAGGCCTTTTAAGGCAAAGGGGAATAGAGCCAAAGAAGTGTTAGAACTGATTCATACTGATTTATGTGGACCCATGAATATTCAAGCAAGAGGTGGTTATGAATATTTTGTCACTTTTATTGATGATTATTCTAGATATGGATACATTTATTTGTTGTGCCGTAAATCAGAGTGCTTTGACAAGTTCAAGGAGTACAAAACTGTAACGGAGAAGTGACATGGAAAATGTATCAAGTCACTATGATCAGATCGTGGTGGCGAATACTTGCTTGGAGAATTTAGGGATTACTTATCAAAGAATGGGATCATGTCTCAGTTGACTGCACCTGGAACACCCCAACAGAATGCTGTAGCGGAGAGAAGGAATCGTACTCTTTTGGAGAGTGTTAGATCGATGATGAGTTATTCAGAATTACCCAAGTCGTTTTGGGGACATGCTTTAGAAATAGAAGCTTATATTTTGAATTTAGTTCCTTCTAAGTCAGTTCCTAAGACTCCAAAAGAATTGTGGACTGGTTCAAAACCTAGTCTAAGACATATTCGGATATGGGGTTGTCTAGCACATGTATTGAACAAGAACGTGACTAAGTTGGAATCTCGTACAGAAGTAAGGCTTTTTGTAGGCTATCCCATGGGAACGAAAGGATATTTATTTTATAGTCCTAAGGATCGGGATGTCATTGTTAGTACCAATACTAGATTCCTAGAGGAGAACTATATGATGAACCATAAACCCATGAGCAGTGTCGTTTTAGAGGAACTCATGGGAGAGACAAATAATGAACAAGTGCCAATAGTACAAGTAGAACAACCACAAGAGAACACACAACCTATCACTAATACCACACTGGTGTCTCGTCGTAGTGGGAGGGTTATTCGTAAACCCAGAAGATTCATGTTATTGGGAGAGTCTTCGAACTTGGTTTCTGAGGAACATCATGAGGATCCCATGACATACGAGGAAGCACTGCAAGACAAAGATGCAGATCTATGGCAAAAAGCAATGAAATCTGAGATGGAATCTATGTATTCAAATCAAGTCTGAGAGCTCGTGGAACCACCCAAAGGTGTAAAACCCATTGGATGTAAGTGGATCTATAAGAGAAAAAGAGGATCTGACAAAAAGGTAAAAGCTTGGAAAGCAAGACTTGTTGCGAAAGGGTATACTCAGAAAGAAGGGATCGATTATGAGGAAACCTTTTCGCCAGTAGTCATGCTAAAGTCGATCCAGATTCTTTTATCTATAGCAGCTCATCTCGATTATGAGATTTGGCAAATGGATGTCAAGACAGCTTTCCTAAACGGGAGTCTTGATGATAAGATCATCTATATGCAACAACCAGAAGGATTCATTAAGGAAGGCCAAGAGCATCTGGTATGTAAGCTTAAGAAGTCCATTTATGGACTTAAACAAGCTTCTAGGTATTGGAATATTCGCTTTGATCAGGTAATCCAGTCATACAGATTTGATCAATGTCCAAGCGAGTCGTGTGTGTACAAGAAAAGTGAAGGCAATTCAGTGAGTTTTCTAGTGCTATACGTAGATGATATTTTACTCATTGGAAACAATGTAGGGATGTTATCAACGGTAAAGGCATGGTTGTTCAAACAGTTCGAAATGAAGGACTTAGGTGAAGTGGCATACATCCTTGGGATCATAGTTATAAGGGATCGCAAGAAAAGGATGTTGGCTTTATCCCAAGAACCCTACATTGATGAGGTATTGGCTCGTTTTAACATGCAAGACTCCAAGAAGGGTAACCTACCTTATAAACATGGAGTTGCTCTATCGAAGAAACAGTGTCCTAAAACACTAGAGGCGATAGATAGCATGAAAGCGGTTCCCTATGCTTCGGCATGTGGAAGCTTAATGTATGCAATTTTATGTACGAGACCTGATATTTGTTTTCCCGTGGGCATGGTTAGCAGATATCAGTCAAACCCAGGACATGAACATTGGAGTGCGGTAAAGGTTATACTCAAGTACCTGAGAAGGACAAAGGAGTATATGCTAATTTATAAGGCCTTAGATTTGTTACATCTGGGATATACCGATTCAGATTTCCAAGCAGATAGGAGTCAGATGTATGGTCACATAGTAGTTACTTAATTGGTAGTGGATTGCTTGTAATAAAACACTGATATACTTAAAGAATAGGTTGAGTATAAGTGGGAGATTGTTAGGGAGTATACTAAACTATAAGTTTGAAGTATATGACATTGTCCTTTTTATTGAGAATCTTGAATGCATATTTTAACACTGTTTCTATATTATATATTGTGGATAATCTAGTATCAAATGGGATACCAGAAGATTAGATTGTCAGTGTCTATATATAATATAATAAATGTTCACAGTTTAAGTGGAGTTAAACAAACCACTGGAATGACTGAAGTATTATTTGGAAATAATCTATCTTAATTATTGAATAATACTTGTATGCTTTGTGTATATTGAACGGGATTAAAATATTAGAATTGTTCTTCTATTCTGACAATAAAGAAGAACTAAGATTCTTAATCCGGATACAGTGATTGACACTTGTATGCAATGCACATGTTTTGATTCATATGTGATGTGATTTTTTATTAATCACAATATTATATTTTGGACAATGACATTGCATACAGAATGGGATATTGTAAGGCTGTATGTATAGACCTATATGTAACACAGGGTTATAACTCAACACAAGAACATGACGTGTAAATAATATGAAGTTATCACCGGAATCAGGAAGACATGAAGACTTGGTAAAGACAAAGGATAAAGAAGAAATTTACAAACTTGAAGCATTAGCTCACTGGAAGAAGTTCATTAATATGTTCATGCCTCAGTGAAGAATAAAGGACGAAGTATTCAAGGATGTGGAAGCAGTGAAGCAGTTGTCAAAGTACCTGAAAGATTCTAGTGATCCAAATCTGCAAATTAGTCAAGCAATGAATTGCAGAGCTCAAGTACAAGAATAGAGAAGATGGAATATACGGTAAATACAAAGAATCAAAATATTAGATGGAATCTTGGAGTCTACTATAGATTGCTGGAGGAAGTTCATTCATATGTTTAGACTTCAGTGAAGGATAAAATTTGAAGATGTTCAGGGTTTCAGATATGTTTGTGATTCAGCATAAGTGCCAGAGGATTCCAATGTACTTACAACAGATGCACTTCTTAACAGTTAGAGAAACAGGGCCAATTGAATAGTCAAGAAGATGTGAAGATCAAGTTCGTGTTAGTCGTTTATGAACCAGACCAGTTGCACTAAACGTCAGCACAAAAGGAATTGAGAACTGCATCTACGTTAGAAAAGAATTAGCTGTATAACCGTTGTGTGCTAAAGCTCAGAGAAAATCAAGTTCAAGTAGTAAAGGTAAATTTATTAACTTGGTTGCAGTGAAAAGAAATATTACAGAGCTTTGAATCGTTGGAAAAATGGCTAAGGTGAACTACCGACAGTTGGTTTTGGCTGTTTGACTATTTCGTCTTATTTACCGACGGTTGGGTCTCCTATTTGGCTATTTCGTCTTATTTACCGACGGTTAGCAAATCACTCGATGGTTACCATTTTGGATATATTATTGATTTCAAATCACTCGACGGTTATGGTTTAATAATTTATATTGAGTCGATAGTTATTGGGTTTGACTGTTTCCTCTTAATTGACCGACGGTTACAACATCTCGATAGTTAAGGTACTCAGATAAATATCCAGATTATTTATCCAGATAAATATCTCGATAGTTAAGGTACTCAGATTATTCACCTCAAGAACACGAGCCCACTAACCGAACTCTAAATTATTTATCCGCAAAAGATTCGAAAGAATTTTTAAATTTAGTGAGTATCGTATTCAACCCCCCTTCTACGATACTTCCGGGGCCTAACAATTGGTATCAGGGCCCGCTGATTGATATACAAATCAAGATCCATTAGCTCAGTGAAGCTCTCTGTGCTAAAGCTGCTAGAGGCCTTATTAAATAAGTTTAATTATAAACTTTTAATAAGATTATTTTATAAACTCTTATATAATTTGTTTTATAAACTTTTATAAATTTATATTATAAATTTTAATTAGTTTATTTTATAAACTTAATATTAAATTTATTTTATAAACTTTTATAAAATTTGATTTATAAACTTTTATTAGTTTATATAATAAATTTTAATTAGTTTATTTTATAAACTTAGTATTAAATTTATTTTAGAAACTTTTATAAAATTTGTTTTATTAATTCTTATTAGTTTATATTATAAATTTTAATTAGTTTATTTTATAAACTTAGTATTAAATTTATTTTAGAAACTTTTATAAAATTTATTTTATGAACTTTTATTAGTTTATGTTATAAATTTTAATTAGTTTATTTTATAAATTTAAATAAAGTTTATATTTTAAATTTATTAGGTGGCCAATTTTATGTACCAGACTCGACCAAGGTGGTAAACAAATTGTCTTGTAGTCAAAGCGAATATTATCTGCATGAATTTCACGCGCCGGATTCATTGTTTTGTTGACCAAATCAACTCAACAAGTCACACGCGAGTCTCCTTGGTCTACAGTGATTCGACACTTAGGATTTGGAGTCTTTTAAGGCATTTTACGAGGCATGTGAAATTCGACACTTAAGTTCACAACAGAACTCGACACTCAGTCCTATGTTAAAAATCGACACCCACCAATATTATAGTTTGGTACCCCAAGTTTTGTACCCTTTTAATTTTTTATTTTAGATTTATTTATTTTTACAGAAAATTTAAAATTCTTGAAACCAAAAAATTTTCTTAAGTATTAATTTACGATATTTGAATTTTTAAGAAAATTCAAATATTCTTAAAAATTAATTATTTGTAATTTTTTATTTTTGATTAATTTATTTTCTAAGAAAATTAATAATTTTGTAAATTTAAATTTTTCTTAAATATTAATTCAAGGGTGCTCAAAAGATTTGTAATTGAAGATTTTTTCGGATATTGAAGACAACTAAAAATGACTGAAGATTATCCGATGAGGTTAATTCTAGAACAGGCTGAAGAAGTTGTGGTATTAATTTCCTCAGAGGTTTACTCCATAGGATCCCACTAATATTTTAGAAGCTGCAAAAGAAGAGATTAATTTGGGTACAGTTTTTGGTTAATTTGAGTTGTATTTTTGGATGAAAAATCTTAGGGGTTGAAGTAGTGAAGGAGAACAGACTGGACAACCTGGAATCTCAGTGCAAGCCTTAAAGACTATTCTACAGGGAGATTACAGGAAGTTCGTGCTAACACTGCAGATCATCTGGAACACAGGATTACAGCCAATGAGAATCTAAGGATATGATCACATTATCTTTAGAGGAACTATTTGTGTGCTGAAGGCCTATGAACTAGAACAAAAGCTGTAGAAGATAATATTTGGTAAAGCAGGTTGTTAGCATATCCACTGTATTTGTGACCCAGGAACCAAATTTGATTGAAGTCAAGGTTGAGAACCTCTGAACAGAAATGAAATGATCCTAAAAGCTGAATTGAAGATGTAGTAGCTCGAGGTAGTGGTCAAGGTGTTGCATGTGAATTGCACTTTGGAATAACTTGAGAACTAGACTGCAAGTCAAGCCTGCAAGGCAACAGGAAGTTCAGTAACATCAGATTCAGACGGAATCCCAATTCTAAATCTAAGGTCGTTACCTATAGATTCCGTAAAGGAGATTTTCAAGACCAGTTCAAGAGGCGGTTGCAAGACAGGGATGGTTGATTATAAAAGACAAGATCCGGGGTTTTGCTACACAGTTTGAAGATGCCTGTACAAGCAAATTATGACAGACACTATGTTGGGTTAAAGAAGGAATCTCAAGCATTAGTGAGGATGCAGCAAGGGAAAGCATTTGTTGATGAAGTTAAATGCAAGGCTGATTCTATCAGTGACAGTGATGAACCAAATGGATATCTGGCATCAATGACCAACACTGGAGATGAATCACTAAGCACTTCACAGGTACACATTCTAACTAGTATACATCTATCTAATTCAGAACTGTATGATGATTAGGTATTGAATTGTATTATATTCATGTCAGCATGTTAGCATCTTATGACTTAAATGCTTAATTGCTAAGAATAAGATTGCATGCTAGGATTCATGAGTTTAAATAAGTACATTTCATACTTGATTTTATATGCAGTAAAATGAATATCTAGAATTAGATAGGGTGTTCTAGACGGTTAGGTGTATCCCTAAAACATTTGCTGGAACTTGAGTTAAATCTTCTGTGATTTAATACATCTGCTAATGTTTTGAAAATTGCTAAATAGACAAACAGGTCATAGATCAGATATTTTATATTTGCTCTTACTTGAAATTGTTTATGTGCTTATTTTCATATGATTTGCTCCTACTCACATAGTTGAACTTAAATTTCATATCACGTCATGTATTGCTTGTTAAGGAGTAGAATATTAAAAGATGGTAGAATTATCTAAGTAGTCAGTAAAACTTGTAGAGACGAGGATTAATCTAAAACTGACTTAGGTAATTAGAGATAGTTAAAATGTTAGGCAACAATAGAATGGATTAGACAGAATCAGTAATTAATTTATTAGTTCTTCTATTCCATGTGCTTTTAGAAAATTATTGAATATCTGTAAATCTGCTTGACACCTGTCACTTATGTGTTTAAAGGTTAAAGTAGATATTACTGAATTTTCTATTATGCATAATTGAATCTGTTGTTACCTTTATTATAAGAAATATCTCTAACCCATCTGGACTCAATTGAGATTGAGGACCAAGAAGCTTAATCAATTGTGATTGCAAAGTATGTAAAAAGAAGTAAAAGTTATGTGATTTCTTGACAGTTATTGTTCGAGGCATATGACTAACATTAAAGCTCTTCTATCACTGTTGGTTGAGAAGGCCTCCCCGATGGTAACCTTTGGAGATGACAACAAAGGATGTACAAGGGATATGGCTATCCTGATTTAAGAACTGTCATCAGTGGAAGCATCTTTCTTGTCAACGGACTTAAGCACTATCTACAGGACACTAGGGAATTCTTTATCAAGGGTTTTCTGGAATAGCATTGAAAAAGAAAAGTGTTTGATCTCAAATAAGAAGGTTGGCAGCTCACTCAACTGAGAGTGAGAAATCTTGTTCGTAGCTGACATGCCTGTATGCAAAGGTGAAGTGAACTTTATAGTAAAGCTTCATCAGGAAAGAGTTAGCTATGACATAAGAAGCTCTCACACTTGTTGATCAAGACAATGGATTCTCCAATAAAGATGAAATTGGTGAGAGGACTGCTTCTAATGGAATTCTATCCAGAAGGACATTTTGAAGTATGTCACATAGGGAAGTCAAGATGACAACCCTAGTTACAAGTTGGTGATGTTCGTGCACTCAACAGACAAAATGTCACATATGGTGATTATCACATCAGGTAGATCAAGTTGGAAGCAAAGTAAGCTGTGAGAACTTTGAAGTCAGATAATGGAACTGAATTTCGCGAGTGAAGTTCTAAATGAAGTCTGCACTGAAAAAGGTACCTTGAAGCTGAAGTAATTAACACAGCATGCTGCTTTAATCAACAAGATCGTGAAAAGACATCATTTGAGTTAATGGCCAACCAGAAGCAAACACTGAAGCTCTTTCGTGTGTTTGGAGGGAGTTGATTTTTAATGAAGATATATTTGAGTATCTTGACAAGAAGTTAAGGCTCATGGAACAATTTTCTTCGGCTACTCATTGAAGTCAAAAGCCTTCAGGGCATATGTGATGTGAAAACAGAAGGTGATTAAAAGTCTGAATGTTTCGACCTACTACACCAAGCTCCCAAGCATTCAAATGAAAGACTATTCTAAATCTTTGAAGTTTGACATCCTGTCAGAGTCAAATTCAGATATTGATGATGAAACTGAGGTTGCAGAAGGAAACAATGAAAATGATGATGATTCAGATCCTATTATTAGAAATGGTAGTGAAACTACACAACTCATGAACTTTAACAGAATCCACTGTATAAGGTGAAGGATCTTCAACACATCCTAGCAGCAACTCAGGGGGAGCAAATAAAACAAGGATCTACTAGTCGTACTCAACACAATGAAGATCAAAGGAATACATTAAGAACATATCTGCCAAGACAAAAGGTTTGAAGTCAAAGTCATTCCTAAAGTCTAGTTCTTAGTGATCCAGATTATTGAGTAAAGGCTAGAAGTGCTAATCAAAATGAACATATATTTTTGGGGACCCAATAATCAATAATTGGTATCCCAAAGAATAGTGAAGATTCACTGATTGATCCAGATTGGGTGATTGCAAATGCAAGATGATCTCAATCAGTTCAAAGGCAGAAACTACTGAAGCTGGAACCCAGACCACTAAAGTCGAAGCTGAAATTGGTACAGTAAGGATTCTCAGAGACTGGAAGATAATTGGCATTGTTATGAGGGACAAAGCCAAACTGGTTGCTATAGGTAAATACAAAGAAGAAGTTATCGATGATGATGGAAACAGAATCTTCGGGACTTTCAAGATCTAACAGCAAGCACTAGTAACAAGATTTGATCCTTTTAGGGCCTAACAAGTTGAGGACCTAATAACAGGTATTCCTAGCACATGTTGAGCATTCAAGCATGGATATCTATCAGATGAATGTGAACAAAGTGCACTCCTGAATGATGAGTTTAAAGTTGAAGTTGATGTACAACATTTCCTGGACTTTGAAGTTGCAGATCATTGGAATTTGTATATCATTCTCTTCACAAGTTCTCTATGAATGGAGTTAGGGATTGAAGCAAATCTTCAAAGACATGGTATGACACTCTAACTAGTTTATTACTTGAAAATGATTTTGGTAGAGTCGTTATATACATATATATCTTTAAAATACAAGGCACACACACAATGTCATATATGTGCAAGTATACCATGATTATATTATATGTGGGTCTACTAATGAAAATTTGGCAAGAGATATTTGCTAAGTTAATGCAGAGTAGGTACAACAGGAGCATGTTGGAAGAGTTGCAATTCTTTTTGGATTACAATTAATTCAAAAGAATGATGGCAATTAAAGTAAGTCAAGGATCTTTTGAAGATGCGCAATTTGGAAGATTCTAGACCTGCCAAGGCTTCTCTCCAACAGACCACTAAGCTTGATCAGGGCAAATTAGGTATATGAACTGAAGTGACAAGCTATAGAGGTATGATCATTTCATTACTTATTCAAGTTCTAAAGACCATATATTTTATTCTCGATATGCCTATGTGCAAGTTTCCAAGTGGATACTAGAGAATTTTATCTTATAGCTAAGTTATGAATTGTTAGATATCTTAGGGGATCACCAATTCTTGAAATCTGGGACCCTAAAGATACTAGGTTTAACCTAATTGGCTATATAGATATAGATGATGCAGGTTGTAAGAAAGACAGGAAAGTCATTCCTAGAAGCTGTCATTATTTCCAACAACTCTGTTGATCTCTTCACACCACGTATGGAACAAGCGCATGGACACCAGGTATCATTTCTTTCGAGATTGTCCTTAGTAGAATAACTTGCAGATCTTTGCTAAATAACTTGATGAAGTTATTTTATCTAAGTTGGTTAGTGAACCTGGGATATTATTTATGTGCATATTTATTGAAAATCTCATCTGTAAGAAATTCTCAAATGAGTTCACAAGTATTAAATTTTCCATATTTAAAGGACTTGTGAATTTATTTTAAATCCAGTACCTCATACTTTTTGGCTATTAGTTTAATTATCATGCTTACAATGTAATATATATAAGTGGTAGTTAAATTATTTAGAATAAGTTAGAAGCATAATTATTTGTGTGTTAAATATTTGATGAGTATTAGTCAATGATATCTTGCTTAATTGTTATGATATTTTTCTTTGATACTTTTAAATATTTTATTATAAATAATTGTGATACTTTTGATATTAGTGACAATATTTAGAATTTATGTTCTAAGTAAATAATGCATATTTCAAAACTCACTAATATTGGAAGACGAAGTATTTTCTAAGTTACGTGTATAAAATTCTCAATATTTTATATACGTAGGAAATATTTCTAAATTTGATTTTTGTTGCGAGAAGTTGTTATTAGGAACACAAGTGTTAAATGTCTATATTTAAAGGACTTGTGAATTTCTATTCAACTATGAAAGGCTGTATGTATAGACCTATATGTAACATAGGGTTATAACTCAACACAAGACCAAGGACGTGTAAATAATATGAAATTATCACCGGAATCAGGAAGACATGAAGACTTGGTAAAGACAAAGGATAAAGAAGAAATCTACAGACTTGAAGCATTAACTCACTGGAAGAAGTTCATTAATATGTTCATGCCTCAGTGAAGAATAAAGTTTGAAGTATTCAAGGATGTGGAAGCAGTGAAGCAGTTGTCAAAGTACCAGAAAGATTCTAGTGATCCAAATCTGCGAATCAGTCAAGCAATGATTTGCAGAGCTCAAGTACATGAATCGATAAGATAGAATATACGGCAAATACAAAGAATCAAAATATTAGATGGAATCTTGGAGTCTATTATAGATTGCTGGAGGAAGTTCATTCATATGTTCAGACTTCAGTGAAGGATAAAGTTCGAAGATGTTCAGGGTTTCAGATATGTTTATGGTTCAGCATAAGTGCCAGAGGATTCCAATGTACTTACAATCGAAGCACTTCTAATCAACAAGGAACAAAGTCAATTGTATTGTAAAGAAGATGTGAAGATCGAGATCGTGTTAGTCGTTTGTGAACCAGACCAGTTGCACCAAACGTCAGCACAAAAGAGATTGAGAATTGCATCTATGAATGAGAAGAATTGACTATCTACTGAAATGGGTAACAAGTGAAGTGGTATATGATGAAGCTCAGAATAAATCAAGTTCGAATTAACAAGGAAATATTTATTTGACTTGGTTGCAGTGGAAGAAATTATATTAAGAGCTTAACAGGTTCGAAAATTGGCTAAGTAAAGAAGACTACAGAAGCTGTATCCAGAAGTCAACTTGGTCAAGCTGTTTCGTCTCATTCACCGATGGTTAACAAGCTATTTTGTCTTATTCACAGATGGTTAACAACCATCGGGTGAAATGGAAAAGAATTGGTGAAATGAAAAGGGCTTATTTTGTCTTATATGCCGGTAGTTATTAACTATCGGAAAAGGAAACAAAAGCAAAGAACCCACCAACCCACTTGTCGATGGTTACTAAGTTTGAAGTAATTGATTTTATTTCAGTAATTGTTTTAATCCTCCGATACTTATTCTACAGACTCATCGATGGTTAAACATTTACTCAGTAAATTGTTCCGATACTTAAGGAAAAACAGAAGTGAATAAGCAGGTCAGTTACTTGGACCACATAAAGCCACGTAGCTGTACTGAAAAAGTCTACACATAAATTGAAGCAGAGCCATTCATTTGAGTCAGTCTTCAGCAACACAACAAAAATAACCAGAGAGAGAAGACGAAGCCGGAGAGGAGAGAAACCAGAAAAATCTATACCTCCTCACCGGAGATGTATCAGTGGTCGGTTCCTTAACGGAAAATGTTCAGGACCACTATATATCACTCTCTACGGTCTTAGTTTCCTTTGTACTGATCTAGAAATACTTGTATAGGAAATTGAGAGTTATATGTTTTTGTTAAGCAGCGAAGAACTTGTTCTTCGGACCGGATTTGTTGACCGGGTGTAGCAACCTCAGGGTTTATATTTATCAAATGATATATTCCCCGAATCTTGTGTTGTTTATTTTCCTACTGATTTTCTAGAACCGAAATGATTAATCCTAAACACAGAAAATTAATAAACAGCTCCGTAAACACTATTCACCTCAAGAACACGAGCCCACTAACCGAACTCTAAATTATTTATCCGCAAAAGATTCGAAAGAATTTTTTAATTTAGTGAGTATCGTATTCAACCCCCCCTTTTACGATACTTCCGGGGCCTAACAATTGGTATCAGAGCTAACTGATTGATATACAAGTCAGGGTCCGTAACCCAGTGAAGCTCGCCAGGCGGAAGCTGTTTGGACTTAAATGTTTAGAGGCCTTGTTAAATAAATTTAATTATAAACTTTTAATAAGTTTATTTTATAAACTTTTATAAAATTTGTTTTATAAACTTTTATTAGTTTATATTATAAATTTTAATTAGTTTATTTTATAAACTTAATATTAAATTTATTTTATAAACTTTTATAAAATATATTTTATAAACTTTTATTAGTTTATATTATAAATTTTAATTAGTTTATTTTATAAATTTAATAAAATTTAAAGTTTAAATTTATTAAACAAATGTTGGTCCATTTTTTTTTAACAGTAGTACTCGGCAGAAGCATTTATTTTGTGGCCAATTTGAATTCTAGTGACTTCAACAAAACAGTCAGAATTCAATTTGAATTTGTTGATTTTGTTGTTTTGCACGCGCGAGGTAAAAGAAAAAATTACAAGGACGAGGTCAGCTGAAATGCACGCGCGGGAAATTTTGTCCGATAGTTGTTAACTATCGACACGTCCCCGATAGTTACTAACTATCGGAGCCGCATTCTGAAATTTTTTATTTTTGATTTATTATGTTTTAAAAATTTTAAAATTCTTAACTTTAAATTTTTCTTAAATATTAATTTACGATTTATTTAATTTTTAAGAAAATTTGAAATTCTTGAAAATTAAATTTTTCTGTAAATATTTATTTTTGATTAATTTATTTATTAAGAAAATTAAAATTTTTGGAAATTTAATTTTTTCTTAAATATTAAATTAAGGGTGTCGAAGTTGCTTGGACGTCGCAGAGTGTTCATTTTTGAATTGCGTCTCAGAAAAAGATATTTGCCCCTGGAGTAATTTTTGTTTCCGGAATAAAAATTGACCAGTGTTTATTAAACTCTGAAACATGATCATATAGTATTTTTACTGTGTAATCATGTCTTAGGTATTAATATTGGCGAAGTTTCTTTTTGAGGAAAAATGTGAATCATTAGTGTTACTCTTGGACATAAGCGCCTCAGATGCTATTTTGGCCTACTTAACGTTTTGAACCTTTAATATCTATTTTAGATTTATTTATTTTTCTAGAAAATTTAATATTCTTGTTAATTAAATTTTTCTTAAATATTAATTTACAATATTTTAATTTTTAAGAAAATTCAAAATTCTTGAAAATTAAGTTCTGTAAATTTTTATTTTTGTTTAATTTATTTTCTAAGAAAATTAAAAATTCTGTAAATTTAAATTTTTCTAAAGTACTTATTCGAGGATGTTCAGAAGTTAGTAGTTGAAGATTTTTACGAGTTATTGAAGACAATGAAGATCGACTAAAGATTATCCAAAGAAGTTGATTCTGGTTATGAAAAGATTATTTGGGTACAGTTTTTAGTTGGTTTGAGTTGAATTTGAAGATGAAAAATCTTAGGCGTTTAAGTAGTGTGAAGGAGAACAGACTGGACTACCTAGCATCTCAGTACAGAAGACGTAAAGATTATTCTACAAGGAGATTACAGGAAGTTCGTGCTAACACTGCAGATCATCTGGAACATAGGATTACAGCTACAAGGGATTCTAAGGATATAACCACATTATCTTTAGAAGATCTATATTGTGCTGAAGGCCTATGAACCAGAACAAGTGCTGAAGAAGATAATATTTGGTAAAGCAGGTTGTTAGCATATCCACTGTATATGTGACCCAGGAACCAAATTTGATTGAAGTCAAGGTTGAAAACCTCTGAACAGAAATGAAATGATCCTAGAAGCTGAATTGAAGATGTTGTAGCTCGAGGTAGTGGTCAAGGTGTTGCATGAATTTGACACTTTGGAATATCTTGAGAACTGGACTGCAAGTCAAGCCTGCAGGGCAACAGGAAGTTCAGTGACATCAAATTCAGATGGAATCCCAATTCTAAATCTAAGGTCCTTACCTATAGATTCCATTAAGGAGATTTTCAAGATCAGTTCAAGAGGTGGTTGCAAGACAGGGATGGTTTAAAGTTGAAAGACAAGATCGAGGTTTTGCTACACAGTTTGAAGAAGCCTGTACAAGCAAAAGATGACAGACACTATGTTGGGTTGTAGCAGGAATCTTAAACATTAGTGAGGATGCAGCAAGGGAAAGCATTTGTTGATGAAGTTAAAGGCAAGGCTGATTCTATCAGTGACAGTGATGAACCAAATGGATATCTGGCATCAATGACCAACACTGGAGATGAATCACTAAGCACTTCACAGGTACACTTACTAACTAGTATATCTTTATCTAATTCATAATTGTATGATTATTATGTTTTGAAATGTATTAGGCTCGTGTCAGCATGTTAGCATCTTAGAACTTAAATGCTTAATTGATTGCTAAGAATAAGATTTCATGCTTAGTTATATGAGTTTAGTGAGTACATTTCATACTTGATTTTCTATGCAGTAAAATGAATATCTAGAATTAGATAGGGTGTTCTAGACGGTTAGGTGTATCCCTAAACATTTGCTGGAACTTGAGTTAAATCTTCTGTGATTTAATACCTCTGCTAATGTTGTGAAAATTGCTAATAGACAAACAGGTCATAGATCAGATATTTTATATTTGTTCTTATTGTGATAAATGACTTGATAAGTATATGTGGAATTTGATATTGCTTATAATGTTTTATTCAAATATTCTGCATATTCTTAAAATTATTTATGTGCTTATTTTCACATGATTTGCTTGCACTCACATAGTTGCACTTAAATGTCATATTAGATCATGTATTGCTTATTAGGGATAAGATGGTAGAATTATCTAAGTTGTCAGTAAAATTTATAGATTCGAAGTTTAATCTAAAACTGACTTAGGTAATTAGAGATAGTTAAAAATGTTAGACAACGACAGAAATGGACTAGACAGAATTAGTAACTAATTTGTTAGTTCTTCTATCCATGTGTTTTTATGCATATTGAAGCTGTTGTTATCTTTGATAATATCTCTAACCCATCTGGACTCAATTAAAATTGAGTACCAAGAAGCTTAATCATTTGTGATTACAGAGTATGTAACAAAAGACATAGATTAAAGCTCTGACATCACAGTTGGTTGAGAAGGCCTCCCCGATGGTAACCTTTGGAGATGACAGCAAAGGATGTACAAGGGATATGGCTATCATGATTTAAGAACTGTCATTAATGGAAGCATCTTTCTTGTGAAAGGACTTAAGCACTATCTATAGGGCACTAGGGAATTCTTTGTCAAGGGTTTTCTAGAAAAGCATTGAAAAGGAAAAGTGTTTGATCTCAAACAAGAAGGTTGGAAGCTCACTCAACTCAGAGTGAGGAAGTTTGTTCGTAGCTGACATGGTTTTTGGATGCAAAGGTGAAGTGAACTTTTTAGTAAAGCTTCATCAGTAAAGAGTTAGCTATGGCATAGGAAGCTCTCACACTTGATATTTGAGACAATGGATTCTTTGATAAAGATGAAATTGGTGAGAGGACTGCTTCTAATGGAATTCTATCCAGAAGGACATTTTGAAGTATGTCACATAGGGAAGTCAATGAAAACATCACACTGAAGGAAAGTCATATGCTTAGTGGTGATTGAAATTGATAACCCTAATTACAAGTTGGTGATGTTCGTGCATTCAACAGACAAAATGTCATAGATGGTGATTGATCACATCAGGAAGATCAAGTTGGAAGCAAAGTAAGCTGTGAGAACTTTGAAGTCAGATAATGGAACTGAGTTTTGCGAATGAAGTTCTAAGTGAAGTCTTCACTTTATGGGGATTATGAAGCTAAAGCAATTAACACAGCATGCTACTGTATTCAACAAAGATCGTGAAAAGACTTAGTCGAAAGCTATCAAGGCATTTGTGATTAAAAAACTAGAAGGTGATTGAAAGTCTGAATGTATCGACCTACTACACCAAGCTCCCAAGCATTCAAATGAAAGACTATTCTGAATCTTTGAAGTTTGACATTCTGTCAGAGTCAAATTCAGATACTAATGATGAAACTGAGGTTGCAGAAGGAAATAATGAAAATGATGATTCAGATCCTATTAGTGGAATTGGTAGTGAAACTACATAACTCATGAACTTTAACAGAATCCATTTAACAAGGTGAAGGATCTTCAACACATCCTAGCAGCAACTCAGGGGGAGCAAAACAATAGAAGGATCTACTAGTCGTACTCAACACAATGAATATCAAAGGAATACATCAAGAACATATCTGCCGAGACAAAGGGTTTGAAGTCAAAGTCATTCCTGGAGTCTAGTTCTTAGTGATCCGGATTATTGAGTAAAGGCTAGAAGTGCTAATCAAAATGAACATATATTTTTCGGGACCCAACAATCAACATTTGGTATCCCAAGGAATAGTAAAGATGCACTGATTGATCCAGATTGGGTGATTGCAAATGCAAGATGATCTCAATCAATTCGAAGGCAGAATCTACTGAAGCTGGAACCCAGACCAAAAGTCGAAGCTGAAACTGGTACAGTAAGGGTTCACAGAAACTGGATAATTATTGGCATTGTTATGATGGACAAAGCCAAACTGGTTGCTACAGGTTAATATCAAGTAGAAGGTATCGACGATGATGGAAACAGAATCTTCGGGACTTTCAAGATCTAACAGCAAGCAACAGAGACGAGACTTGATCCTCTTAGGACCTAACAATTGGGCCTAACAAGATGAGGACCTAACAGAGTTAGGGATTCAAGCAAATTGTCAAGGACATGTTAATGCAGAGTAGGTACAACATGAGCATGTTGGAAGAGTTGCAATTCTTTTTGAATTATAAGTAATTCGAAAGAATGATGGCAATTAAAGTAAGTCAAAGATCTTTTGAAGATGCACAATTTGGAAGATTCTAGACTTGCCAAGACTTCTTGTCAACAGACCACTAAGCTTGATCAGGGCAAATCAGATATATGAACTGAAGTGACAAGCTATAGAGGTAATCAGCTCATTACTTATTCAAGTGCATAAAGACCATATATTTTATTCTCGATATGCCTATGTGCAAGTTTCCAAGTGGATACTAGAGAATCTTATCTTATAGTTAAGTTATGGATTGTTAGATATCTTAGGGGATCACCAATTCTTGAAATCTGGGACCCTAAAGATACTAGGTTTAACCTAATTGGCTATATAGATATAGATACACAGGTTGTAAGAAAGATAGGGAAGTCATTCCTAGAAGCTGTCAATTCCAACAACTCTGTTCATCTCTCCACACCACTTAAGGAACAAGCTCATGGACACCAGGTATCATTTCTTTCGAGATTGTCCTTAGAAGAATAACTTGCAGATATTTGTTAAACAACTTGATGAATTCATTTTATCTAAGTTGGTTAGTGAATTTGGGATATTATTTATTTGCATATATGTTGGAAATCCCATCTGCAAGGAATTCTCAAATGAGTTCACAAGTATTAAATTTTCCATATTTAAAGGACTTCTGAATTTATTTTAAATCCAGTACCTCATGCTTATTGCTACTAGTTTAATTATCATGCTTGCAATGCAATATACATAAGTGGTAGTTAAATTATTTAGCATAAGTTAGAAGCATAATTATTTGCATGTTAAATATTTGATAAGTATTAGTCAAGATGTCTTGCTTAATGGCTCTGATATTTTGCTCTGATATTCTTAAATATTTTATTACAAATAATTGTGATACTTTTGATATTAGTGACAGTACTTAGAATTTCTATTCTAAATAAATAATGCATATTTCAAAACTCACTAATATTGGGAGACGAAGTATTTTCTAAGTTATGTGTATAAAATTTTTAATGTTTTATACACTTAGAAAATATTTCTAAAATTTGAGTTTATTTGCGAGGGATTGTTATAAGAATCATGAGTATTAAATGTCAATATTTAAAGAACTTGTGAATTTCTATTCAACTATTTTCTCGAGCTTACGTATATCATTAATAATTGTTATGAGTATAATTGTAATATGCTAGAGTGACAATTATTAGATATAGTGTAGGAAGTTAGATGCTAATATTCAATCTAATGAATATTTTAGTATTTAGCGAAATTATTTTATCCTATTAAAATTATGGATTGAAGCAATTCAATGATTATCAGTTTCATAATTTTGATTTGATAAAATATAAGAAGCACAATTTCTTGCATCTTGAAATTATTGATAAATATCAAATAATTGGTATCAGCGTGCAATTAATTGTGATATTTTTAATATTAGTGGTAACACAAGTTGCTTATCTAAAATCACTAATAATAAAAATATGTCTTAATGCTTATTGTTCTACTGAATGATTGTCATGTTTATTTAATATATATATATATATGTATGTGATTGGCAATTGCTTAGTGCAGCATAAGTATTTAATTTATTTTGATTTGTTTAAATCATGATGATATAAAACAATTCAGTGATATATTGGTTCCATGATTTAAGTATATTAAAATAAATTCGAAGCATAATTATTTGTAGTATAATTATTATCTTTTATTCCTTTATGATAATTGAATACTATTTTATTACAAAATAATTGTGATATATTGATACTAATGGATTTGCTTAGTTTTTACTCTAAGTAAATATTGGTTTTTGAAAAAGCCGTTAGTATTAATATATTTAGTTTTCTTTCTTTGACTGATTCCTGAATGTATTTAAAAGAAATTTTTGTCTATTTCTTTTTCAAAATATTTTATTCAAAGATACATTCATCTTTCTATCAGTTTTAGATAAGAAAACTTCAGAATTCTTTTTCAAAACTTCTCTTTTGAATTGAAAAACTTTTCTATAGGATAATCTTTCTTTTATCTCGAAACTTTATCCTCTCCCAAAAGCTTATTTTAAATGCTTTATCTAACAAAGCTTTTTCTCTCTTTTGGAAAAATTGTTTTAACTTCGAGGTATCAATCACTTGTAAAATGATTTGTTTTTAAACACTTGTTTCAATGTATGTTTCATATTGATTCATGGTACTAAAACAGTGATTGTTACTTTGAAGGCCTAGTACTGTAATGTTAAGCATACATCCAACCCCAATTGTCATGTTTTATTTTAAGTCGGGGATATTATCAGACAGACGAAAATGATGTAAATCATAATTGCATTATGAGTCGGAAAATCATTGTCTTCTATCTGATAAGGATGTTTTGCAAAACTGTTTTCAAAACATACAGTGCTTAGGTTTTAATGGAAAAGAGTCATTTTATCGAGATATAATTTGGTAAGAGAGTTGAATTTCTTCTTTGGTATAAATTCCCGCGTTTTATTATAGGAAGTTTGCCTTATAAGAAATTCATAAGGGATAGAATTTTTCTCTGATACTCCCGCGTTTTATTATGGGATAAGTATCTTAAAGAAAATTTCTATTGGTTTCATGCTCTTAAATGATAAATCTTTAGAACCGACAAAACTCTTTTACTAAAAGTGCTTTAATGCAATCCATTACCATTCCTTCTTATATTTTTCCTTCTCCTTGAGATGAAAAATATGTTTTGGAATGTTAAGGTGATTATCTTTTAATCTTGATTGATTCTTTTCGATTAGCCCCCAGTGGCTACAGAAGCTGGCCAGGAGGTTGAAAACCCATCAATCTCTTACCCAGGCCTTAATACCAAACACTGATTCATCCACTTCCATATATTAACCCTTGGAGATATAAGGAACTTATGTTAGTTAGAGGTTGATATGGGAGAAACTGCACTTGATACAGCAAATAAGGATGACGTCGGAAGTGCACTCACAGCTCTACCTCTAGTGAAGTAAAGAAGTATATAACTGAGGTATCTGTAAGCTCATCTGTATCTTCTCAAAAGGATGCAGAGCTGAAAAGGCAATAAAACTGTCTCTGGAATCATTCTCTCAACAGGGTGAGTCCATTGAAATTCGCTCATCAGCCAGAGCAACTTGTAATGAGTCAAGCACACCACTGGCACTCACGCTGATGGTAAGCCTAAACAGATAAATTCTATGAACACATTGCAAGACGTGCACAGTGAGAGGTATAGGCATGTTAACAAATTACCCGTCATTGGGTTACGAGGGAAACGTAGACTCTAATTTGCCATTCATTACATTGTCTACTACGTTGACCCTCCTGGAAGGAACATTTCCAGATCCTGAAAAGGAATGTCCACCTCCCGTTTACGGAGAAGGTGTGAGGCAACTCCTTGATAGAACAAGGCAGGATTCCCTAATAGATTTTATATCTTGGGATAACCCATCTCAAAGAGGTGAGGCTCCACTAGACAGTGATTTAGCAATTGCTATTGAGTCTGGTACTGAGACAGTGCTTATGCATGATAGATCAATAACACCTCAACGAGGCAATTCTCCACTTGATAGTGATTCAGTTCATTCTGATGAATCAGGTGATGAGAATAATGAATTGACGGATTTCACTTGCAGGTACAGAAGGCTATATTTGGAATGCAGAGTGAAAGTGAGAGAGAGAAACACTTAAGTGAAAGTGAGGGAGAGATACACTTGAGTGAGAGATAGGGAGAGAAAGAGTGAAACACTTAAAATGCTCGATACTAAAGTGTAAACACCAACAGAACGTAGTAGAAGTGAGGAAACCTTAAGCCAAACACTTACCCTTGCTACTTGCTACTTCTGGAAGAAAAGTTACTATATTTTTCCCGATCAATGACAGACGAGAACCTTCTTTGGAAGACAAACCATTCAAAAGTGGGCCATTGGAGGATTCCTCAACTAAGGGGGAGAAGTTATAGGAAGAAAAAGGAGAAGTTAATAGTTAATCAAGTCTTTATCTTCGTACTTTGGAAAAGTTAATATCCTAAAGGGGTTCGTATCCTGGATCCTTAAGGGGAAAAGGGGTTCGCATTCTTGGGAGACGTTAATATCCATAGGGGGAGATTTGAGACGAGAAAAAGAAAATCTTATCTTCTGATCCTGAGGGGAAACAACAGAAATATGGGAGAATCAAGAAGCTGTATTCTATACTTGAAAGGAGTTGTCAGAAGAGGATTCCTAATCCAAGTGGGAAGAACAGAGGACTATTCCATTGATTTTCTAAAGGGAGAAGAAGAATAAGAAGGAGAATCACATTCTCAGGGGGAGAACATTATTTGAGCAATGTTCTATATTTTATTGAAGATGTTCCCAGGAATTTTGATTCTTATGAAGCTCAGTTAATGATAAGTTCTTTATAGGTCAAGCATTGAAGGATTTTGAAGCAGAGAAAAGCTCAAACACAGAGGAATGAAGATGATATCTATTGAAGATGCGTTCAGTGCTAAAGGAACACTCATTTTCTATTTCTCTTTACTTTATAGAAATCTGGAAATGTATTATATGATCCAGAACTCAAGTAGTATTATTTACAAGTCTAGAGTATTAATATTTTCTTGTAGTTAGTTGAGTTATCCTCTAGGGATTTGCTTGTTAATCTCTACCAAACAAATAGGGGGAGATTGAAAGGCTGTATGTATAGACCTATATGTAACATAGGGTTATAACTCAACACAAGACCAAGGACGTGTAAATAATATGAAATTATCACCGGAATCAGGAAGACATGAAGACTTGGTAAAGACAAATGATAAAGAAGAAATCTACAGACTTGAAGCATTAGCTCACTGGAAGAAGTTCATTAATATGTTCATGCCTCAGTGAAGAATAAAGTTTGAAGTATTCAAGGATGTGGAAGCAGTGAAGCAGTTGTCAAAGTACCAGAAAGATTCTAGTGATCCAAATCTGCGAATCAGTCAAGCAATGATTTGCAGAGCTCAAGTACATGAATCGATAAGATAGAATATACGGCAAATACAAAGAATCAAAATATTAGATGGAATCTTGGAGTCTATTATAGATTGCTGGAGGAAGTTCATTCATATGTTCAGACTTCAGTGAAGGATAAAGTTCGAAGATGTTCAGGGTTTCAGATATGTTTATGGTTCAGCATAAGTGCCAGAGGATTCCAATGTACTTACAATCGAAGCACTTCTAATCAACAAGGAACAAAGTCAATTGTATTGTAAAGAAGATGTGAAGATCGAGATCGTGTTAGTCGTTTGTGAACCAGACCAGTTGCACCAAACGTCAGCACAAAAGAGATTGAGAATTGCATCTATGAATGAGAAGAATTGACTATCTACTGAAATGGGTAACAAGTGAAGTGGTATATGATGAAGCTCAGAATAAATCAAGTTCGAATTAACAAGGAAATATTTATTTGACTTGGTTGCAGTGGAAGAAATTATATTAAGAGCTTAACAGGTTCGAAAATTGGCTAAGTAAAGAAGACTACAGAAGCTGTATCCAGAAGTCAACTTGGTCAAGCTGTTTCGTCTCATTCACCGATGGTTAACAAGCTATTTTGTCTTATTCACAGATGGTTAACAACCATCGGGTGAAATGGAAAAGAATTGGTGAAATGAAAAGGGCTTATTTTGTCTTATATGCCGGTAGTTATTAACTATCGGAAAAGGAAACAAAAGCAAAGAACCCACCAACCCACTTGCCGATGGTTACTAAGTTTGAAGTAATTGATTTTATTTCAGTAATTGTTTTAATCCTCCGATACTTATTCTACAGACTCATCGATGGTTAAACATTTACTCAGTAAATTGTTCCGATACTTAAGGAAAAACAGAAGTGAATAAGCAGGTCAGTTACTTGGACCACATGAAGCCACGTAGCTGTACTGAAAAAGTCTACACATAAATTGAAGCAGAGCCATTCATTTGAGTCAGTCTTCAGCAACACAACAAAAATAACCAGAGAGAGAAGACGAAGCCGGAGAGGAGAGAAACCAGAAAAATCTATACCTCCTCACCGGAGATGTATCAGTGGTCGGTTCCTTAACGGAAAATGTTCAGGACCACTATATATCACTCTCTACGGTCTTAGTTTCCTTTGTACTGATCTAGAAATACTTGTATAGGAAATTGAGAGTTATATGTTTTTGTTAAGCAGCGAAGAACTTGTTCTTTGGACCGGATTTGTTGACCGGGTGTAGCAACCTCAGGGTTTATATTTATCAAATGATATATTCCCCGAATCTTGTGTTGTTTATTTTCCTACTGATTTTCTAGAACCGAAATGATTAATCCTAAACATAGAAAATTAATAAACAGCTCCGTAAACACTATTCACCTCAAGAACACGAGCCCACTAACCGAACTCTAAATTATTTATCCGCAAAAGATTCGAAAGAATTTTTTAATTTAGTGAGTATCGTATTCAAACCCCCCTTTTACGATACTTCCGGGGCCTAACAAACTATTTTCTCGAGCTTACATATATCAATAATAATTGTTATGAGTATAATTGTAATATGCTAGAGTGACAATTATTAGATATAGTGTAGGAAGTTAGATGCTAATATTCAATCTAATGAATATTTTAGTATTTAGCGAAATTATTTTATCCTATTAAAATTATGAATTGAAGCAATACAATGATTATCAGTTTCATAATTTTGATTTGATAAAATATAAGAAGCACAATTTCTTGCATCTTGAATTTATTGATAAATATTAAATAATTGGTATCAGCGTGCAATTAATTGTGATATTTTTAATATTAGTGATAACACAAGTTGTTTATCTGTATTCACTAATAATAAAAATATGTCTAAATGCTTATTATTCTACTGAAAGATTGCTATGTCTATTTGATTTGTATATATGCATGTTATTGGTAATTGTTTAGTACAATATAAGTATTTAATTTATTTAAATCATGATGATATAAAACAATTTAGTGAAATATCTGTTCCATGATTTAAGTAAATTAAAATAAATTCGAAGCATAATTATTTATAGTATAATTATTATCTTTTATTACTTTGTGATAATTGATTAATATTTTATTACAAAATAATTGTGATATATTGATACTAATGGAATTGCTTAGTTTTTATTCTAAGTAAAAATTGATTTTTGAAAAAGTTGTTAGTATTAATATATTTAGTTTCCTTTATTTGACTGATTCCTGAATGTATTTAAAAGAAATTTTTGTCTATTTCTTTTTTAAAATGTTTTATGCAAAGATACATTCACTTTTTATCAGCTTGGATAAGAAAACTTCAGAATTCTTTTTCAAAACTTCTCTTTTGAAAAACTTTTCTTGAGGATAATCTTTCTTTTATCTTAAAATATTTTATCCTCTCTCCAAAACTGGTTTTAAATGCTATATTTTCAAAACTGTTTTCTCTCTTAATTTTTCTTTTTAAAGTGGCAGAAACTTTGTGACTGCTATTTTATTTGAAAAATTGTTTTAACTTCGAGGTATCAATCACGTGTAAAATAAATTTTTTTTAAACACTTGTTTCAATGTATGTTTCACATTAATTCATGGTACCTAAACAGTGGTTGTTGCTTTGAAGGCCTAGTACTGTATTGTTAAGCATTCATTCACCCCAATTGTCATGTTTTTATTTTAAAGTCGGGGATACTATCAGGTGGACGAAAATGATGTAAATCATAATTGCATTATGAGTCGAAAAATCATAGTCCTCTATCTGATAAGGATGTTTTGCAAAACTGTTTTCAAAACATATAGTGCTTAGGTTTAATGGAAAAGAGTCAGTTTATTGAGATAAAATTTGATAAGAGAGTTGAATTTCTTCTTTGGTATAAATTCCCGCGTTTTATTATGGGAAGTTTGCCTTATTAGAAATTCATAAGTGATAGAATCTTTCTCTGATACACATTCCCGCGTTTTATTATGGGATAAGTATCTTATAGAAAATTTCTATTGGTTTCATGTTCTTAAATGATAAATCTTTAGAACCGACAAAACTCTTTTACTAAAAGTGCTTTAAAGAAATCCATTACCATTCCTTCTTATATTTTTCTTTCTCCTTGAGATGAAAAATATGTTTTGGAATGTTAAAGTGATTATTTCTTTATCTTATTTAATTGATTCTATCCATTTAGCCCCCAGAGGCTTTAGAAGTTGGCCAATATGTTGAAAACTCATCAATCTCTTACCCAGTCCTTATTACCACACACTGATTCATCCACTTCCATATATTAACCCTTGGAGATATAAGGAACTTATGTAAATTAGAGGTTGATAAGGGAGAAACTGCACTTGATGCAGCAAATAAGGATGAAGTAGGAAGTGCACCCACAGCTCTACCTCCAGCGAAGTAAAGAAGTATATAGTTGAGGTAACTGTAAGCTCATCTATATCTTCTCAAAAGGATGCAGAGCTGAAAAGGCAATAAAACTGTCTCTGTAATCATTCTCTCAACAGGGTGAGTCCATTGAAATTCGTTGGTCAGCCAAAGCATCTTGTAATGAGTCAAGCACACCACTAGCAATCACGCTGATTGTAAGCCTAAACAGATAAATTCTAGGAACACATTACAAGGCATGCACAGTGAGAGGTATAGGCATTCAGAGGAGATACGGACTCTAGTTAGCCATACAGTACATTGTCCAATGTATCTACCTCAAACAGAAGTTAATCTTGTGCATCCGGAAAGGGAGATCTCTTGTTCAGATTTATCTGGACTTGAGAGGCAACTGCTTGACAATTCTTCGGATGAGTCAAGTAGGGTATTTTACACAAATTCCCGTCATTGGGTTACGAGGGAAACGTAGACTCTAATTTGCCATTCATTACATTGTCTACTACGTCGCCCCTCCTGGAAGGAACATTTCCAGATCCTGAAAAGGAATGTCCACCTCCCGTTTACGGAGGTGTGAGGCAACTCCTTGATAGAACAAGGCAGAATTCCCTAATAGATATTAATATCTTGGGATAACCCATCTCAAAGAGGTGAGGCTCCACTAGACAGTGATTTAGCAAAAGCTATTGAGTCTGGTGCTGAGACAGTGCTTATGCATGATAGATCAAGAACACCTCAACGAGGCAATTCTCCACTTGATAGTGATTCAGTTCATTCTGATGAATCAGGTGATGAGAATAATGAATTGACGGATTTCACTTGCAGGTACAGAAGTCTATATTTGGAATGCAGAGTGAAAGTGAGAGAGAGAAACACTTAAGTGAAAGTGAGGGAGAGATACACTTGAGTGAGAGATAGGGAGAGAAAGAGTGAAACACTTCAAAGTGCTCGACACTTAAGTGTAAACACCAACAGAACGTAGTAGAAGTGAGGAAACCATAGACCAAACACTTACCCTTGCTACTTGCTACTTCTGGAAGAAAAGCTACTATGTTTTCCCAATCAATGACAGATGAGAACCTTCTTTGGAAGACAAACAATTCAAAAGATGGGCCATTGGAGGATTCCTCAACTAAGGGGGAGAAATTATAGGAAGAAAAAGGAAGTTAATAAAGTCTTATCTTCGTATCCTTAGGAAGAGTTAATATCCTAATGGGATTCGTATCCTGGATCCTTAAGGGAAGATCCTTAGAAAAAGGGGTCTGTATCCTTGGGAGAAGTTAATATCCTTAAGGGGAGAATTTAGACAAGAAAAAGAAGAAAATCTTATCTTTTAATCCTTATGGGAAACAACAGAATATGGGAGAATCAAGAAACTATATCCTATACTTGAAAGGAGTTATCAGTAGAGGATTCATCATCCAAGTGGGATGTACAGAAAAGAATTGACATTTCCATTGATTATCTAAAGGGAGAAGAAGAAAAATATGGAGAATCACATTCTCAGGGGGAGAACATTATTTGAGCAATGTTCTGTATTTTATTGAAGATGTTCCCAGGAATTTTGATTCTTATGAAGCTCAGTTTATGATAAGTTCTTTATAGGTCAAGCCATGAAGGATTTTGAAGCAGAGAAAAGCTCAAACACAGAGGAATGAAGATGATATCTATTGAAGATGCGTTCAGTGCTAAAGGAACACTCATTTTCTATTTCTCTTTACTTTAGAGAAATCTGGAAATGTATTATATGATCTAGAACCCAAGTAGTATTATTTACAAGTCTAGAGCATTAATATTTTCTTGTAGTTAGTTGAGTTATCCTCTAGGGATTTTCTTATTAATCTCTAACATAGGGTTATAACTCAACACAAGAATAGGTATTGTAAATAATATGAAGTTATCACCGGAATCAGGAAGACATGAAGACTTGGTAAAGACAAAGGATAAAGAAGAAATTTACAAACTTGAAGCATTAGCTCACTGGAAGAAGTTCATTAATATGTTCATGCCTCAGTGAAGAATAAAGGACAAAGTATTCAAGGATGTGGAAGCAGTGAAGCAGTTGTCAAAGTACCTGAAAGATTCTAGTGATCCAAATCTGCAAATCAGTCAAGCAATGAATTGCAGAGCTCAAGTACAGGAATCGAGAAGATAGAATATACGACAAATACAAAGAATCAAAATATTAGATGGAATCTTGGAGTCTACTATAGATTGCTAGAGGAAGTTCATTCATATGTTTAGACTTCAGTGAAGGATAAAGTTTGAAAATGTTCAGGGTTTCAGATATGTTTGTGATTCAGCATAAGGGCCAGAGGATTCCAATGTACTTACAACATAAACACTTCTTAACAGCTAGAGAAACAGGGTCAATTGAATAGTCAAGAAGATGTGAAGATCAAGTTTGTGTTAGTCATTTGTGAACCTGTTTAGTTGCACTAAACGTCAGCACAAAAGGAATTAAGAACTGCATCTACGTTAGAAAAGAATCGGCTGTATAACCGTTGTGTGCTAAAGCTCAGAGAAAATCAAGTTCAAGTAGTAAAGGTAAATTTATTAACTTGGTTGCAGTGAAAAGAAATATTACAGAGCTTTGAATCGTTGGAAAAATGGCTAAGGTGAACTACCGACAGTTGGTTTTGGCTGTTTGACTGTTTCGTCTTATTTACCGACGGTTGGGTCTCCTGTTTGGCTATTTCGTCTTATTTACCGACGGTTAGCAAATCACTCGACGGTTACCATTTTGGATATATTATTGATTTCAAATCACTCGACGATTATGGTTTAATAATTTATATTGAGTCGATAGTTATTGGGTTTGACTGTTTCGTCTTAATTGACCGACGGTTACAACATCTCGATAGTTAAGGTACTCAGATAAATATCCAGATTATTTATTCCATCGACGGTTAAGTCATTCGATAGTTATGGCACCTCGATAGTTGAGGTTTAAGATTGTTTAATATACAGCCAGCCACAGCATGCCACCTATCATTGATATCCTTGAGCAGAATTGTATTAAGTGATTTATTTTAGTCTCGATGGTTATCAACAGACTCACCGATGGTTATAAATCAAATGTCTCGACGGTTGTTAATTCAAGAAGTGAAAAGCAGCTCAGTTACTTGGACCACATGAAGCCACGCAGTTGTACTGAAAAAGCCTACACATATATTGAAGCAGAGCCATTCATTTGGAGAAGTCTTCTACAACACAACAAAAATATCCAGAGAGAGAAGGCGAAGCCGGAGAGGAGAGAACACCCAGAAAAATCTATAGCTCTTCACCGGAGATGTATTAGTGGCCGGTCCCTTAACGGAAAATGTTCAGGGCCACTATATATCACTCTCTACGGTCTTAGTTTCCTTAGTACTGATATAGAAATACTTGGATAGGAAATTGAGAGTTATATTTTTGTTAAGCAGTGAAGAACGTGTTCTTTGGACCGGATTTGTTGGTCGGGTGTAGCAACCTCAGGGTTTATATTTATCAAATGATATATTCCCAAACAGATCCAATCTTCTTATTTCCCTTCCATTTGCCTTTCCTATTAGCCTTACCTTTGTTATCTACCATCAACATGGCAGCAGGTTCAGCCTTTTCATGTTGGTTTCAATAGTTCGTAACATGGCCAACAATTCAGTGGGTGTTTTGTCTATCTCATTCATATTGTAGTTCATAACAAAATGAGTATAGTTGCGGTTCAAAGATTGCAAGATTAAGTCAATCTGAGCTTCCAAACCTATCGGGAAACCCAAAGTATCAAGATACTCAATATAACCTATCATCTTCAGAACATGTGGTTCAACAGGTTCACGCTCTCCCTGTTTGCAAGCATACAGTGCTTTGCTCGTGTCGAACCTTTCTTGACGAGCTTGTCCCTCAAACATTCTTTGAAGGTGTTCAATCATCTCATAAGCATCCATATGCTCATGTTGTTTTTGAAGCTCAACACTCATGGTTGCCAGCATGAGACATGCAATATCATTCACATCATCAATATGCTTCTGATAAGCATTTTGCTGAACGCGAGTTGCATTCTCAGCAGGAGGAGCAGGTGAAGGAATTTCAATGACATGGAGCTTACGCTCTTGCTTGAGGACAATCCTCAAATTCCTATACCAATCCAGGAAGTTAGTTCCTGTCAGCTTGTCCTTCTCAAGGGTTGCTCGTACGGAGAAAGTATTTGTATTGTTTGCAAATATATCTCTCACTATTTTTATCAAATTAATAGCCCTTACTATTAATTTGGAAAGTATATCCCATAATTCTTTCTAGTGAGCCAAGATCCATATTTCGTCATGTCCTAAGTCAACCACTGGAAGTCCTTAAAAAATGATTATTTAGGTAGACAACAGTTGTCAATTATATCATATATAATTCTTGGATAGTTTGGTGAACAACGATTGATCTTATCTATCTAATAGACTTTTAACCAAACTCTATGCTTCTAAGTTCATAATGGTTGAATATAACCGTTTATTTTCACCTTATTATGACGACTCAGTTAAGTTAGACCCAATGATACAACGGTCGAATATAACCGTTTATATTCGTCGCATCTCACCACGATAGATAGGAGTCCCCTACCACTGACAGTCCTTCCCCTAATCGATCTAGGATTCGATGAGTGTTCATTCATTGGAAAGCATCCGAGTAAAACTTAATATTTTGTTAAGGGGTTTAGAAAATTTATAACGATCATGATCACATCATAAAGAGATCCTCAATTTTTCCTTGAACCAAATATTTCAAATTGACATCTCAAATTGTTCATTTCCCAGGTAGATGGAGGATACCAGTGGTCACACTTAAAACCCATCAGCCTTACAAATACGCATATCCGTTTTTGTCAGAAAAACCCAGTTATAGATATCAAAAATCAATATTTAATTCCGTGTTTTAAAAATCCATATTTCATAAACACAAGAATCTCATGATCATTTGTTAATTTTAAAATCTTGAATCGTTACAGATTTTATCTTTCTTAAGCAGACATGGCATGGGTATCGTATCTAATACATACATCATTCCAACACATACATATCTACACATGCATTCATATACATATATGTATTGTGCATAAATTAAACGTGTTTGGTTATGGCCCCATCCTATGTGATATTTCCAAGCTAATGGAATTATCAAGGTCAATCTATGGTGGTTACAAATACTACATTATTACATGTCTTTATCTTCTTCATTGCTCCATCATCTGGATTGCCTCCTAGCTTCCTTGCTTCCAAGTCTCCATTGAACAATTACATTGAATAATAAATAAATCTATTCTAATGAAATTACAAGAAGAACTCGAGTTACATTCGAGATTAACAATTACAATGAATAAACGACATGCAAGTCGTATTTAGAAACGAAAACCATAAAACAAAACCACTATCCCATGGGTCTTTAAGCCATAACCATCCACCATGTTATCACATAACACATGTAATATATCTCAGATTATATAAACATATCATATAATCATATATAATAAATTTCAAAAATTCAGAAAATCAAATAAATTTCAGAAAATAATAAATCGCCGTTTCGGGGCCTGTAACGTCGTCAAACGGCTTACAGAGATGTCATTTGAATATATCTCAGACTATGTCAGTATTGCTCAGTGATACGATTCCAGTAAGAAAACACATATCGTTTGTGAAAATCGGACACTGGACACAGATTTCAGAAAATCTACCGAAGCCGTTTCAGAATTCGTATCGAATACGATTTCCATAACAAGTACAACCATGTATCATATACATACAGCAATACACACAATCATCCCATGATTATACAACACATGAATATCATATATTCAAAATCATATAAAACATATATATCAATATATAGTCATGGCATATCATATATATGTTTACATACATCGAAAAACTGTTAAACACATAACCAAATCATCCCATTATACACGTAGCTCTGATGCCATTGAAGGGTTTCGGGCATGAAAATGTAGCGGAATTAACGTAAAAACAATAAAAAAAATCGAAACCCAATCGCAGGATCCATGTATAACGTGGGATGATTATGGTGAAGAAGTCTGTACCTTAACAAAGCTTTCCGTATGTTGTTTAATGGAGGTCCAAAAAAGATGAATCACAGCAGCCCTTTGTTGCAAAGATTTGCTCTCCAAAGAAGTCCACACGAACGCCCGATCGTCCTACGATCACCGCAGTCGGTACTAGCCGAATTGTTTGCCTGTCTCTCTCTCTCTCTCTCTCTTTCTCTAGCCTCTCTTGATGTTGAGCAGCTAGGGTTTTTTCTCTAAAACGAAATTTGATGATTAAACCCTAATACTATACATCATTATGTATATATAAGGGAGAGAGAGATTTTGGGCCTAACCCTAATCCATGTGGTTTCCAAAACCCATTATGACTTTGAGTTATTATTATTATTATTAAATCTGAATTCAAATATAATTAATCAAGTCCCACTTAATTAATTCAATAATTAAATTCAAATAATAATAATACTTATTAAATCCGAATTCTAATATAATTAATTAAGTCCCACTTAATTAATTCAATAATTAAAATCGAATAAACAATAATATATTTAAATTCATAATTTAAATAAACCTCCGTTTTGACGTTCTTTGTGTGTGACCCTTTAGGATATTATTACGTTGGCAATAATTTTAATATCCAATAATAAAATTCTAAACAATGAGCGACATCTAGTAATACATCATTGCTACCCAAGTAACAATAATAATTGGTGATTCAATTAAACCTTTAGTGAATAATGTTCCATGTAATATAATCCTTTTAACCTTATATTATAGATCAAACTCGAGGCACGTATAGTGTCATCCTCTTCAACGTTTAATCTCAGTTTCCTTGATCAATGAGTAGACTATTTAAACAAATCAATATTTGAGCATGGCCATGCATTTCATAGTCTCACTCAATCAAGAGGCCAATAATATCACTCCTAGAATTGGAGGGTTAAATCCTATATCTATCATTCATATTCCTCATACGATTCATAGCATACCCAATGTACACCTTTATCATTACCCGGTTAAAGGTAACTTTGAGTGTAATCAAAGTATATTAATTCTCGTATAGAAATATAATGATTTCAAGTCAGAGAATCATTACATCATTATCACAGTGAGATTTCTTATGACACTTATTAACATGTAGAATCTCACGGCGGGTCTTTCCAGTGTCATGTATTGATACATACACTTATGTTCTTGATTTAGTATCACCATACGTATGACCAATGAGATGTGGTCATCTGTCAACAAACATACTAGTCTTATTGCATTATTACTGTCCTTAAATAATAATACTGGACTAGGGAATTTTAGGAATAAAATACTTTTCATATAATCTCATTTTTAAGTCACATACTTAAAGATATATATTACGTATTAATATTTTAAGGACATTTATTATCCTTTCAATTTATAACGCAGTAAATAAAGACATAATAAATAATAATTAAATAATCACATAAAACATAATTCTTAATTGTTTTCAATAAAATATTAAAAGTATTGTCTCTAGGACACCAATACTAACATTTTGGACCTCCATTAATCTTCCATTAATGAACTGTTAAAGCTTCTAAAGGTATTTATTCTTTATCTCCGAATTAAATCTTTTGTTTTCGCATGGATCCTGCGGAGGGTTTCACTATTTTGATTTATTTTTCGCGTTTATTCCGCTGCGTTTGTGCCTCGAAACCTTTCAATGGTATCAGAGCTACTTGCGAAACGTTTTAATTCGGTTATGTGCTTAATAGTTTTCGATATGTAAGTATGTATGCGATCTATCATAATTTTGTATTGATACAATATGTATATGTTTTTATATATTATGAATATATGATATTCATATGATGTATAATCATGTGATGATTGTGTGTATTGATGTATGTATATGATACATGCTTGTTCTTATTATGGGAATCGTATTCGATACGAATTCTGAAACAGCTGTCGTAGATTTTCTGAAATCTGTGTCCGTTGTCCGATTTTCGCAAACGATATGTATTTTCTGACTAGAATCGGATCACTGAGCAATACTGACATAGTCAGCTCTGCGTCTGTAAGCCATTAGATGTCGTGACAGGCCCCAAAATGGTGATTTATTATTTTCTGAAAATTATTTAATTTTCTAAAAATTTGAGTATATGTATGTATATATTATGAATATATGATATTCATGTGATGTATATGATTGTATGTATCACTGTGTATGTATATATGATATATTCTTGTTCTTGTTATGGGGATTGTATATGATACGATTTCCGAAACACCGTTAGATTTGGTGAAATCTGATTACCGAATCCGATGTTCGCAAACGATATGTATTTTCTGACTGGAATCGGGCCAATGAACAAAACTGATAGATCTGCTTTCGTCGACAGGCCTGTAAGGCGTTTGACGTCATTAAGGGCCTCGAAACAGCGATTTATTGTCTTCAGAAATCTGTTTTTAATTTTCTGAAATTTTGAAATTTGTTATATATGATTATATGATATGTTTATATAATCTTAGATATATTATATGTGTTATGTGATAGCATGGTGGATGGTTATGGCCTAAAGACCCATAGTATAGTGGTTTTGATTTATGGTTTTGGTTTCTAAATACGACTTGCATGTCGTTTATTCATTGTAATTTAATTATCTCGAATGTAACTCGAGTTCTTCTTGTAATTTTATTAGAATAGTTTTATTTTTATTATTCAATGTAATTATCAATGAAGACTTCCAAGCAAGGAGGCGATTCAAAAGGGGATGATGGAGCAATGAAGAAAGAAGACATGTAATAGATAGTATTTTAAACCACCATAGACTGACCTTGATATTTCCATTAGCTTGGAAAGATCACATAGGATGGGGCCATAACCAAACACGTTTAATTTACGCACATTACATATATGTATATGATTACATGTTTTAGTACGTATGCGTAGATATAATCGAGATGCATGCTTAATATTGATTAATCATGTATGTATTAGATACGACATCCATGCCATGTTTGCTTAAGAAAGATAAAATCTATAACGATTCAAGATTTTAAAATTGAACAAACGATCATAAGATTCTTGTGTTTATGAACACGGTATTAAATATGAATTTTCTTTTTCTGATATGGGGAGATTTTGTCAAAAGCGGATTATTAGTTTAATTCGTAAGAAAGTTGGGTTTTAAGTGAGACCGCTTGTGACTTCTCCGACGACCTGGAAATCAATCCATTGATGAATATTGAAATGAATTATTTGATCAAGGAAAAATTGAGAATCTCTTTATGATGGGATCATGATCGTTAAAATAAATAATAAAAATCCCTAAATATATATTAAGTTAATCGAATGCCTTTCAATGTTTAATACTCGTCAATATCTAGATTGAGAAGGAGTGGGCTTGCCAAAACAAGGTGCTTTTATCAATCATGAGAAGACGTGATAAGTAAGTGTACTTAGTTTGTTGAAACATTGGGTCTAACTTAACTAAATCATCACAATAGGATTGTGGGTTTAGAGGCATAGAGTTAGGTGAGATTTATTGGATAAATGTGTACAAATGGTTGTTCCACCAAACTTTCCAAGAGTTATATTTGATATAATCGACAAATGTTGTCTACCTAAATAGTCATGTTTTGAGTGTATTAGCCAACGCTATCTTAAAACATGGATGAAATATGGATCTTGGCTCACTAGAAAGATTTAAAGAAATATTTTCCGAATTAATAGTTAGGGCTATTAGTTTGATAAAAATAGTGAGAGGTATATGGTGATATACCATAATCACTTAAACATAATTAATATTAAATTTGCAATCTAGTTTATTTTATACACTTTAATATTGTGGATATCAAATGATAAACACAAACAACTTCCCTGTGCGATCAGTTCTTGAGAAGGACAAGTTGACGAGAATGTATTTCCTTGATTGACATAGGAGCTTGAGGATAGTCCTCGGACACCACGATGTTAGTCAAATCTTTTCCCCTGCTCTTAAAGTTGAGAATGTAACATGTGCAAATCATAGTGCTTATTGGAAGCAAATTGATATTGCGACTGATGTTTCATGTCTCATACTCGCAAATATGTGTGCTGAGCTTAAGAAGCAACACGAGCATATAGATGCTTATAAGACGATTGAGCACAAGATATATTTGAAAATAAAAAGGCACTATACACTTACAAGTAGGGAGAGTGAGACCCGGTTACACCACATGTTCTAAAGATTATACGGTATAATGAGTACCTTTGATATTTTGGGTTTCCAGAATGGTCTGGAGACTTAGTTAGATTTGATCTTACAATTTGTGGATAAATATTATTCTTAGTTTGTTATGAACAATAAAATGAATAAGATTGGTAAAACACCCATTGAGTTGCTAAGCATGTTGAGAACTGCTAAAAGCAATATGATAAATGCATGAACTACTACTATATTGATGGTAAACATAGGGAATGCAAAAGGGAAAGGAAAATGGAAAGACAAGGAGAAGATTTGATCTAGTTCCGTTGTCAAACCAAAGTCCAATCCCTAAATTAGACTCTAAAGTCTGAATGAGGTGTTGATAAAGAAGATGATTGTCACTTCTGTGGAAAATTGAGAGACTGGAAATTAAACTGTCATGCTTATTTGGAAGATCTGAAAAAGATGATCTGAAAAAGATGATCAATAAGGGTCAAGTTTTAGGTATCGGGTTGGAATTGGAGTAAAAGTAGTTGCACTAGTTAAAGGAACTCGTTACTTAACTTTTAACCTATAAGGAAAATTTAGAACTTGATAATTGTTATAACGTGCTTGCAATTGGCAGAGACATTACTTCAGTTTCTTGTTTGGACAAGAAAGGCTTTTTCATTTTAATTAAATAACAATAGTTGTTTATTCTATTTTGATGATGAGGCTTATAATGTTGCACAACTAATTAACAATTTATATGTTCTAAAGTGACTCAAATCAAATATTACATTTGGCACCGTTGTTGAAGCCATATTAATGAGAAACGCATTTCCAGAATACATAAGGATGCATTCATGGATAAGTTTGATTATGAATTATACAAAACGATGCGAATCTTGGTTTATTTGGCAAAATGACTAAAGCTCCTTTTACCGGATATGGTGAAGGGGTCATTGAACGGGTATGACTTATACATAGTGATGTATGTGGTCATATGTGTACGACGACAAAAGGTAGATTTTATTAACTTCATAAAATTTACTAATTATTTTAGTAGATACGGATATATGTATCTTTTGAAGAACTAATCCGAATCATTTGAAAAGTTCAAAGACTATAAAGATGAAGTAGAAAATATCAAAGAAAAGTTTTTTTGATATGAGGGATCACACCTTGTTGGACATGGTGCGATCAATGTTGAGTCAAGGAATAGTCCAATTAGTTTCTGGGGTTGCACCCTGGAAATGGCTCCATATACACTTAATTGTGTTCCTACTAAAATGGTTCAAAAGACTTCTTATGAGATATGGACTAAGAAACGTCACAGCATGTCATTTATGAAAATTTAGGGATGTAAAGCGTTTGTGAAACGTCTAATCTTTGACAAGCTAGGACCAAAATCAGATATATGTAATTTTGTGGGATACCCAACTGAAACAGGGGGTTATTCTTTCTATAATCCTTCCGAGAACAAAGTGTTTGTTGCTTGAACTGCTATGTTCTTTGAGAGAGATGCTCTCTAAGAAAGACAGTGGGAGGATAATAGATCTCGATGAAGTTTGAGACCCACATGATAACATTGAACCAATGGAGGAACCTAAGCAGTATGTACAAGAAAACAATACTGCTCAAGAAACACAGGTTGTTCGTAGATCTGGTAGGATTCACCATGAGCCCGAGAGATATTATGTATTTCTCTTTACTCAAGATGGTGATGTGATGCTTGTGGATGAAGATGAGCCTCTCACCTACTAAGAAGCTATGAACACTCCAGATTCTAAGAGATGGAACATTTATTTTCAAGAAACAGTCAAAAAATGTTTGACTTTATTCAGAATGAAGATGAAACTTGTGTTTACAAGAAGTTTAGTGAGAGCCCTGTGGCATTCCTAGTATTATATGTTGATGATATATTACTAATAGGGAATGACATTCCTTCTCTATAGATTGTGGAGACGTAGTTGAGAAATAATTTCTCAATGAAAGACTTAGGCGATGCGACCTATATATTAGGGATCATGATCTATAGAGATAGATCAAGGAGATTATTCGGCCTAAGTTAGAGTACATACATTGACAAAGTTTTACATTGATTTCGAATGCAAAGAGGCTAAATGGATATGTCCCAATGTCTCATGGGATAATGATCAACAAATAAAATTTGTCATAAATCATTGGATGATAAGGACCGCATGAGTAAAGTTCCATATGCGTTAGCAATTGGTTTTATAATGTATGCAATGATATGTACTCGTCCTGATGTCTCGTATGCTTTATGCATGACAAGTAGATACCGGTCTAATCCAGGTGAAGGTCACTGGACGGCAGTCAAGAATATTCTTAAGTACTTGAAGAGGACTAAAGATTCATTCTTGTTATATGGGGGAGATGTGAAGCTAGTTGTAAGAGGTTTCAGTGATGCTAGTTTCTAGACAGACAACGATGATTTAATGTTTCTGTCTGGCTTTGTGTTTTATCTATTTTTATTGAGATGTTGTATGCTGGAATGGTTTACAGCAGAGACAGTTGTTGATTCTACAATAGAGCTTGAGTATATTGATGCTTGCGAAGCAGCCAAGGAGGCTGTTTGGGCATGTACTTAGGAGATATCACCTAATTAATGAGATTAATGATCAATGAGATATACATATATGTAAAGTGCATACTAATAATAAAATTGCAGACTCACTGACTAAAGGCTTTGTCGCAGCAGAAGCACGAAAGTCACACTAGTTCCATGAGTATTGGATACTTGGGTAATTGGCTCTAGTGCAAGTGGGAGATTGTTAGTAATTGTGCTCTAGAGACAATACTTTTTATATTTTAAGGAAAATATTTATTATTAAGGATTATGTTTTATTGATTATTATTTATTTATTATGTTTTATTTACTGCGTAATAAATTGAAAGCATAATAAATGTCCTTGGAATTTTGATACGTATTATATATATCTTTAAGTATGTGACTTAAAAATGAGATTATATGAATAGTATCTTATTCCTAAAATTCCCTAGTCGAGTATTATTCTTTAAGGACAATAATAATGCACAAAGACTAATATGTTTCTTGACAGATGACCACATCTCATTGGTCATAGGTATGGTGATACTAAAGTCAAGAACATAAGTGCATGTATCAATGCATGGCACTGGAATGACCCGCCGTGAGATTCTACATGTTAAATAAGTGTCATAAGTAATTTTCACTGTGATAATGGTGTAATGATCCTTAGACATGAAATCATTATATTTCTATACGAGAATTAATATACTTTGATTACATTAAAAGTTTCCTTTGACCGGGTGATGATAAAAGTGGACATTGGGTATATTATGAATCGTATGAGAAATATGAATGATCTAGATGGGATTTAATCCTCCTAATTTTAGGAGTGATATTATTGGCCTCTTGTTTGAGTGAGACTATGAATTGCACGGCCGTGCTTAAATGTTGATTTGATTTTAATAGTCTACTCATTGATCAAGAAAATAAAGATTAAATTATGAATTATTTAAACTAATTCCAAAATTAATAATTAATTAATTAAGTGAGACTTAATTAAATAATTTAGAATTTTGGATTAGTATTAATTATAATTGGATTATAATTAGAAAACTTATTCCTCTCTCTATATAATCTCTTTATGGGCTGATTTAATTTAAGAGACATATTTTTACTAAAACCCTAGCCGTTTTGAGAAAAGAGGAAGATAGAGAGAGAGAAGCAGTTTTCGGGTGCTAGTACACATCAATCCTTCATTAAAAGTGTTTGTGTGGATACCGTAGAGTGTAGATCGCGAGAGCGGGATACGTGGTGATTAAACAAGCTTTGGACCTCCATTAATCTTCCATTAATGAACTGTTAAAGCTTCTAAAGGTATTTATTCTTTATCTCCGAATTAAATCTTTTGTTTTCGCATGGATCCTGCAGAGGGTTTCGCTATTTTGATTTAATGGAGGTCCAGAAAAGATTGTTGCAAAGATCTGCTCTCCAAACAAGTCCACACAAACGCCCGATCGTCCTACGATCACCGGAGTCGGTACTAGCCGAATTGCTTGTCTCTCTCTCTTTCTCTAGCCTCTCTTGATGTTGAGAAGCTAGGTTTTTCTCTAAAAACAAAATCTGATAATTAAACCTTAATAATGTACATCATTATGTATATATAGGGGAGAGAGAGATTTTGGGCCTAACCCTAATCCATGTGATTTCCAAAACCCATTCTGATTTTGGGTTATTATTATTATTAAAACTGAATTCTAATATAATTAATCAAGTCTCACTTAATTAATTCAATAATTAAATTCGAATAATAATAATACTTATTAAATCCGAATTCTAATATAATTAATCAAGTCCCACTTAATTAATTCAATAATTAAATTCGAATAATAATAATACTTATTAAACTGAATTCTAAATAAACCTTCGTTTTGATGTTCTTTGTGTATGACACTTTAGGTTATTATTACATTTGCAATAATTTTATTATCTAATAATAAAATTATAAACAATAAGTGGCATCTAGTAATATATCATTGTTACCTAAGTAATAATAATAATTGGTGATTCAATTAAACCTTTCCTGAATAATGTTTCATGTAATATAATCCCTTTAACCTTATATTATAGATCAAACTCGAGGCATGTATAGTGTCATCCTCTTCAACGTTTAATCTCGGTTTCCTTGATCAATAAGTAGACTATTTAAACAAGTCAATATTTGAGCATGGCCATACATTTCATAGTCTCATTCAATCAAGAGGCCAATAATATCACTCCTAGAATTGGAGGGTTAAATCCTATATCTATCATTCATATTCATCATACGATTCATAGCATACCCAATGTCCACCTTTATCATTACCCATTTAAAGTTAATATTGAGTGTAATCAAAGTATATTAATTCTCGTATAGAAATATAATAATTTCATGTCAGAGGATCATTACATCATTATCACAATGAGATTTCTTATGACACTTATTAACATGTCGAATCTCACGGCGGGTCTTTCCAGTGTCATGTATTGATACATACACTTATGTTCTTGACTTTAGTATCACCATACCTATGACCAATGAGATATGGTCATCTATCAATAAACATACTAGTCTTATTGCATTGTTACTGTCCTTAAATAATAATACTTGACTAAGGAATTTTAGGAATAAAATACTATTCATATAATCTCATTTTTAAGTCACATAGTTAAAGATATATATTACGTATTAATATTCCAAGGACATTTTTTATTCTTTCAATTTATGATGCAGTAAATAAACACATAATAAATTTTAATTAAATAATCACATAAAATATAATCCTTAATTGTTTCCAATAAAACATTAAAAGTATTGTCTCTAGGACACCAATACTAACAATCTCCCACTTGTACTAGAGCCAATCTCTCATGTATATAATACCCATGGAACTAGTATGACCTTCGTGCTTCTGCTGCGACAAAGCCTTGGTTAGTGGATCTGCAATGTTATCATTTGTATGCACTTTACATATATGTATATATCCTTGATCATTAATCTCATTAATTAGGTGATATCTCCTAAGTACATTCCCAAATAGCCTCCTTGGCTGCTTCGCAAGCATCAATATACTTAGGCTCTATTGTAGAATCAACAATTGTCTCTACTGTGAACCATTCCAGCATACAGCACCTCCATTTAGACAAAACACAAACCCAGACTGAGAAATCGAATCATCCTTGTCTGTCTGGAAACTAGCATCGGTATAACCTTCTACAACCGGCTTATCTTCTCCTCCATATACCAAGAATTGATCTTTAGTCCTCTTCAGGTACTTAAGAATATTCTTGACTGTCGTCCAGTGACCTTCACCTAGATTAGATTGGTATCTACTCGTCATGCTCAAAGCATACGAGACATCAGGACGAGTACATATCATTGCATACATTATGGAACCAATTACTGAAGCATATGGAACTTTACCCATACGGTCCTTATCATCCAATGATTTAGCATTTTACATCCCAAATCGATGTAAAATTTTATCAATGTATGTACTCTGCTTAGGCTGATCATTCTTTTTGATCTATCTCTGTAGATCTTGATACCTAAAATATAGTTCATTTCGCCTAAGTCTTTCATTGAGAAATTCTTACTCAACCAAGTTTTAACAGCCTGTAAAGAAGGAATGTCATTCTCTATTATTAATATATCATCAATATATAATACTAGGAATGCCACATTGCTCCCACTTACCGTCTTGTAAACACATGGTTCATCTTCATTTTGAATAAACCCAAACTCTTTGACAGTTTCATCAAAATGAATGTTCCATCTCCTTGAGGCTTATTTCAATCTATAAATGGATCGACGCAGCTTACATACCTTTCCAGCATTCTTTGGATCAACAAAACCTTCAGGCTGTGTCATATACACATCCACATCTTCTTCAAGGCTCTCATTTAAGAAAAGGTTTCATCATAGTCAATACCATGAATTTGCTTGAAAACTTTTGCCAACAATCGTGCTTTATAGGTCTGTACATTTCCATCCATGTCGGTCTTCTTTTTGAAAACCCACTTGCACCCTATAGATTTTACCCCTTCAGGTGGATCAACCAAATTCATTACTTGATTAGTATACATGGATTCCATCTTAGATTTTATGGCATCCTGCCATCTCTTGGATTCTGGAGTGTTCATACCGTCTTGGTACGTGAGAGGCTCATCTTCATCCACTAGCATCACATCACCATCTTGAGTCAAGAGAAATCCATAATATCTCTCGGGCTCATGGAGAATTTTACCAGACCTACAAACAACCTGTGTTTCCTGAGCAGTATTATTTTCTTGTACATTCTACTCAGGTTCCTCCATTGGTTCAATGTTATCATGTGGGTCTCAAATTCATCGAGATCCATTATCCTCCCACTTTCTTTCTTAGACAGCATTTCTCTTTCAAAGAATACTACAGTTCGAGCAACAAACACTTTGTTCTCTGAAGGATTATAGAAAGAATAACCCTTTATTTCAATTGGGTATCCCATAAAATTACATTTTTCTGATTTAGGTCCTAGCTTGTCAGAAGTTAGACATTTCACAAATGCCTCACATCCCCAAATTTTCATAAATGACATGCTATGACGTTTCTCAGTCCATATCTCATCTTTTGAACGGTTTAAGCAGGAACTCGGTTTAGTGTATAAGCAGTCGTCTCCAGGGCGTAGCCCCAGAAACTAATTGGAAGATCTGCATGACTCGTCATCACCATGTCCAACAAAGTACAATTCCTCCTTTCAAAAACTTCATTCCATTGTGATGCTCCGGGAGGAGTGAGTTGTGATACAATACCACACTCTTTTAATAAACTCTTAAATTCGTGGCTTAAGTATTCACCTCCACGATCAGATCGTAGAGTCTTAATACTTCCGCCAGTTTACTTTTCTACTTCAGCTTTGTATTCTTTGAACTTTTCAAAAGAATCAGATTTATTCTTCATAAGATACACATATTCATATCTACTGAAATCATCAGTAAACGTGATAAAGTAGTAAAAGCCACCTCTTGCCATAGTACGCATAGGACCACATACATCATTATGTATAAGTTTTAATCGTTCAGTGGCCCTTTCACCTTGTCCAGTAAAAGGAGCTTTAGTCATTTTTCCAATGAGACAAGGTTTGCATGCTTCGTATGATTCAAAGTCAAACTTATCCAAGTATCCATCCTCTTGTAACTTGGAAATGCGCTTCTCATTTATATGGCCTAAATGATAGTGCTAGAAGTATGTTTGATTTGAGTCATTAGATTTAAGACATTTGTTATTCACATTATAGATAGGAGTGTCTAAATCAAGAACATATAAACCATTAAATAAATGTGCAACCCCATATGTAACATTATTCAAAGAATAGAAACAACTATTGTTCTGAATTGAAAATGCAAAACCTTTCTTGTCCAAACAAGAAACCGAAATAATGTTTCTGCAAATTGCAGACACGTAAAAATAGTTCTCAAGTTCTAAAATAAGCCAAGTGGGCAACGATAAATAATAAGTCCCTACAGCTAAGGCAGCAACCTTTGCTCCATTGCCAACTCGTAGTTCGACCTCTCCCTTTGCCAAAGTCCTACTCCTTTGCAGCTCCTACACATTTATACATATATGAGAACCTCATCCAGTATCCAATTCTCATGATGTAGAAGTAGACAAATTGATCTCTATAACATAAATACCTGAATCAGAAGCTTGACCAGCCTTCTTCTTCTTCAGATCCTCCAAATAAGCATGACAGTTTCTCTTCCAATGACCTGGTTTACCACAGTAGTGACAATCGCCCTTTGCAACAGCACCCTTAGGCTTTAAAGCCTGTTTGGGATTAGCCTTTGGCTTGGGACTAGAAGCAGATCCAATCTTCTTCTTTCCCTTCCATTTGCCTTTCCTTTTAGCCTTACCTTTGTTGTCTACCATCAACATGGCAGCAGGTTTAGCCTTTTTCATGTTGGTTTTAGCAGTTCGTAACATGGCTAACAATTCAGTGGGTGTTTTGTCTATCTCATTCATATTGTAGTTCATAACAAAATGAGTATAGTTGATGTTCAAAGATTGCAAGATCAAGTCAATCTGAGCTTGCGGACAAATCGGGAAACCCAAAGTATCAAGATACTCAATATAACCTATCATCTTTAGAACATGTAGTTGAACAGGTTCACGCTCTCCCTGTTTACCAGCATACAGTGCTTTGCTCGTGTCGAACCTTTCTTGACGAGCCCGTCCCTCAAACATTCTTTGAAGGTGTTCAATCATCTCATAAGCATCCATATGCTCATGTTGTTTTTGAAGCTCAGCACTCATGGTTGTAAGCATGAGACACGCAACATCATTCGCATCATCAATATGCTTCTGATAAGCATTTTGCTGAACACAAGTTGCATTCTCAGTAGGAGGAACAGGTGAAAGAATTTCAATGATGTGAAGCTTTCGCTCCTAACTGAGGACAATCCTCAAACCCCTATACCAATCAAGGAAGTTAGTTCATGTCAACTTGTCATTCTTAAGGGTTGCTCTCATAGAGAAGTTATTTGTGTTGTTTTCCATTAAATATCTACAATGTTTAAAATGCATATTAGTTTGTTGAAGTTTAATTATGTTCAAGAGATTATCATATACATTCATAATATAAATCTCCCACTATTTGTATCAAATCAATAGCCCTAACAATTAATTCGGAAAGCATTTCATTAAATCTTTCTAGTGAGCCAAGATCCATATTTCATCCATGTTTTTAGATAGCGTTGGCTAATACACCCAAAACATGACTATTTAGGTAGACAACAGTAGTCGATTATATCAGATATAACTCTTGGATAGTTTGGTGGAACAACACTTTGTACACATTTATCCAATAAATCTCACCAAACTCTATGCCTCTACACCCACAATCCTATTGTGATGATTTAGTTAAGTTAGACCCAATGTTTTAACAAACTAAGTCACTTACTTATCACATCTTCCCATGATTGATAAAAGCACCTTGCTTTGGCAAACCCACTCCTTCTCAATCTAGATCTTGATGAGTATTAAACATTTGAAGGCATCCGATTAACTTAATATATATTTAGGGATTTTAATGTTTATATGAACGATCATGATCCCATCATAAAGATATTCTCAATTTTTCCTTGATCAAATAATTCATTTCAATATTCATCAATGGTTTGATTTCCAGATCATCGGAGAAGTCACAAGCGGTCTCACTTAAAACCCAACTTTCTTACGAATAATAATTCGGTTTTGACAAAATCTCCCCATATCAGAAAAAGAAAAATCATATTCAATACCGTGTTTCATAAACACGAGAATCTCATGATCGTTTGTTTAATTTTAAAATCTTGAATCGTTACAGATTTTATCTTTCTTAAGCAGGCATGACATGGGCGTCGTATCTAATACATACATCATTCCAACACATACGTATCTACACATGCATTCATATACATATATGTATTGTGCGTAAATTAAACGTGTTTGGTTATGGCCCCATCCAATGTGATATTTCCAAGCTAATGGAATTATCAAGGTCAATCTATGGTGGTTTCAAATACTACACTATTACATGTCTTTATCTTCTTCATTGCTCCATCATCTGGATTGCCTCCTAGTTTCCTTGCTTCCAAGTCTCCATTAAACAATTACATTGAATAATAAATAAATCTATTCTAAAGAAATTACAAGAAGAACTCGAGTTACATTAGAGATTAATAATTACAATGAATAAACGACATGCAAGTCAAATTTAGAAACCAAAACCATAAAACAAAGGTTGACTCTAAGGTTGATCTTTCGTAGGACCAAGTCTCCTTCGCGGAAGAACCTTTCCTTGACTCTAAGGTTGTAATATAATGAAGCTTTCTTCTAGTTTTCTACAATTCTAGCATTGGCTTCACGCGTAGTTCATCTATCAGTTCTAGAGCTAACTTCATGCCGTCCTCATTGGTGTCAATCTAAAACCCCTGCACTCTTGGTGACGTCTGAGTAATTTTGACGGGCACCACTGCCTCAGCCCTGTAGGCTAGTTGAAAAGGTGTTGCCCCTGTTGAAGCCTTACAAGTAGTTCGGTATGCCCAAAAGATTGGGAGTAGCTCATCAACCCAAGTTCCCTGAGATCTCTCAATCCTCTTTTTAAGTCCATCCAGGATAATTCTATTGGCAACTTCATCTTTCCTATTTGACTGTGGATGAGCTACCGAAGAGAAGCGTAGTTCAATGTTTTAGTTTCCACAGTACTCTATGAAGTCCCTGTTGTTAAACTGAGTTCCATTATCCATCACCAGGATTCGGGGTAACCCATACATGCATATAAAATTCTCCTAGAAGAATTGAGTCACATTCTTAGTATCAATCTTAGCCAAGGGTTTCGCTTCTATCCACTTAGTGAAGTAGTTGCTGGCGACAATGAGAAACTTCCTCTATGTGCTGGCCATAGGAAATGGGCCTAAGATATTCATTCCCTACATGGCAAAGGGAAGTGGAGAGTTGATGGATGTCAGCATCTCAGGGGGCTGCCTAATGATGGTTGCAAACCTTTGGCAACGATCACATTTCTTAACATAAGCTTTAGCATCTTTAAGCATCTCAGACCAATAAAACCCCAGTCTCATGACGTTATGAGCAAGAGCCATGCTTCCAAGGCGCTGGTCACATTTACCTTCAAGAACTTCCTTCAGGGCAGCTCCAGCCTCATGGGGTCTTAGACACTTTAAGTAAGGTATTATGTATGATTTCTTTTAAAGTATTCCTTCTATGAGTGTATACTTCAAGGCCCTCACTGACAGCTTTCGTGCCTCCATAGGATCGGTTAGTACTTTCCCTGTTTCCAAGTAGTGCTTGATGGGATCCATCAAACATGCTCACAGCCCAATCAGGGCTACTAATTTAGCATCAATGCTTGGGATCTTTAAGACCTGGAAATAAACACTTCCAAAGTAACTCTCAATCTCTGATGATGCAAATTTAGATAAGGCATCAGCCTTCACATTCTCCTCTCTCGGGATATATTCAAAGTAGCATTCCTAAAACTGTGTGGTTAGAGCTTTAATGATTCTCAAATATTTTTCCATAGTCTCTTCATGGGCCTCAAACTCCCCATTTACTTGAGAGAGTACTAGCCTTGAATCGCCACATATCTTCAAGTTCTTCACCCTCAGGGTTCTGGCCAGTCCAAGCCCAACTATCAAAGTTTTGTATTCTGCCTCGTTGTTTATAGTTGGAAAATCTAACTTGATTGCATATTCGACAACAAACCCATCCGGGCTTTGCAAAACCAGGCCAGCTCCGCTAGTGTTCGTTTTTGAAGCTCTGTCAAAAAAGAGTACCCAATATTCTTTGAGTTCTTCCTCTTATTCCTTCTTCTTTCCAATTTCTTTATCCTCTTCTTTCCCCCCAGCTTCTTGGTTGGGAATGGTACATTCAACCACAAAGTCAGCTAGAGCTTGAGCCTTGATGGTCGTTCTTGGCTTGTATCTAATTTCGAACTCTCCAAGCTCAATAGCCCATTTGATTAGCCTCTCACTGGCCTTGGGACTGTGTAGTATGTTCGTCAGGGGCTAGTTTGTCAAGACTTCAATAACATGTGCCTGGAAGTACGAGCGTAGCTTTCTCGAAGCCATTATCAATTCTAAGGCAAACTTCTCAACCTTTGAGTAGTTCATCTCTGCTCCATGCAGAATCTTGCTAACATAATAAATGGGTTTCTGAACCTTCGCTTCCTCCTTCATAAGAACAACACTCAGGGCTGAGCTAGAGACAGCTTGATATAGGTATAGCACTTCTTCAGGTTTTGGTTTGGCAAGCAAGGGTGGCCCATCCATATATTTCTTTAGCTCTTCAAAAGCTGCTTGACTCTCGTCATTCCATTCAAAGTTCTTGACCTTCTTGAGGGCCTTGAAGAATGGTAGACACTTTTCTCTATATGGATATGAAGCGCCCCTGGGCTGCTATCCTTCGTGTGAGCTTTTGGACATCTTTTACTGTCTTGGGGGGTTCCATGTCCAACATTGCTTGAATCTTATTGGGATTGGCCTCAATGCCTCTTTTGGAGAACAACAGGCTTAGAAATTTTCTAGATCCTACACTAAAGGCACACATGGTCGGGTTCAACATCACCTTATGGGTTCTCAGAACTTCAAATGCCTCCTTCAGGTGTTCAAGATGATCGGTCTTGTCTAGGCTTTTGACTAACATGTCATCAACGTAGACTTCTATGGTCTTACCGATGAGGTGCTTGAAAATTTTGTTCATAAGACTTTGATACGTGGCTCCTGCATTCTTAAGCCAAAAAGCCATAACCAGATAACAAAAAACACCAAAATCGGTGATGAACGATACCTTAGGAATGTCATCATAGTGAATTTTGATCTGGTTGTAGCCACTAAATCCATCCATGAAGCTAACCATCTCGTGCCCAGCTATAGCATCTATCAACGTGTCTATCATTGGCAAGGGGAAATAGTCCTTAGGACAAGCATCATTCAAATCTGTGAAGTCCACGCATATTCTCCACTTTCCATTGCTCTTCCTGACCATTACAGGGTTAGCCAACCACTCAGAAAATTGAATTTCTTCAATAAATCCAACTACCAACAATTTCTCTACTTCTTGTTTAATGGTCTCTTGCCTTTCAAGAGCAAAACTTCTCTTTTTCTGATTAACTGCTATCCTTCTAGGGTTCACATTCAATTGATGCGTAATGATCTTGGGGTCTATTCCAGGCATGTCAGCTGTTGTCCAAGCAAAGACATCTATGTTATCGTGCAAGAATTGAACCAGCTGTTGTTTCAGGTCCTTGGGGGAGTGAAGTCCCCACATATGTCACCTTCTCGTGATCTAGAGGTTCCAGAGGAGCAGGCACCAAGTCCTCTGCGGGCTTACCCCTTCTTTCTTCTCGATCCCTGACATCCATGTCTTCGATAGGGAGAACCTTCCCCCCAATGCGATTAGGTTTCAAGGCGGCCACGTAACAACTCCTTGCCATTTTTTGATCTCTCTCTTCTCCGACTCCATTCCTAGTTAGGAATTTGAGTTTCAGATGGTAAGTAGAGGATATCGCCTTGAAAGCATGTAGCCCAGTCCTCCCAAGGATCGCATTGTAGGTAGTGTTTGCCTTAATAACTAGGAAATTCAGCATTTAAGTGGACTGTCGAGGTTATTCACCTAGAGTCATGGGGAATTGTATAATTCCTTTAATCCGAGATTCCACTCCATTAAAACCATAGATAGGCATGTTGGAGGGGGTCAGTTGCGAATTAGTGTATCCCATTTTCACAAAAGCATAATAAAATAGGATGTCTTCGGACGATCCATTGTCTACTAAGACTTTTTTCATAGGAGAGTTTCCTATGACAGGGGTGATTACCAAGGGATCATCGTGGGGAACCTTACCCCTTCCAAGTCTGAATCATCGAATGACAAAGAGACATCAGTCCTTACTCTCTTAGGAGGCTCTCCTACAACGCTCATTACCTCTCGGGTATATGCCTTCCTAGAATTTCGGGAGTTACCTGCAACGGTTGGTACCCCTGAAATCACATTGATCACAGGCCCTCGGGGCTGATTATTTCTGTCTTTGGGGTCTGAGTCCCTCCGTTTGTCATTGTGACCTTTGTCATGTCTAGCACCCTCCTTTGTGTAATTTTCCAACTTTCCTCTTCTAATCAGAAATTTTATCCCGTCCTTTAACTGGTGGCAATCATCAATGTCGTGTCCCATATCCCTATGGAACCGGCAGTACGCGTTCTTATTTCTTTTCTCAGGATCAGTCCTTAGTGGCTTCGACCATCGAAGGTCTTTGTCCTTCTCGATATCCATTAGTATTTGGCTACGAGTGGTGTTTAGCCTTGCATACTCAGCGAACCTGGATCCTCCTTTCTTTTTGGAGTTAATAACATCATCATTCTTTGCATACTTGGTATTGATAGTATACTCAGTATCACTGGGTTGCTTCTTAGAGTAGATGCTCGAGGCTTGAAACCCTTGGGCTTTCCTCATATTTTCCTCGGCCTTGATATACTTTTCAGCTCTCTACTGGAGCTCATTCATACTCTCGGGGGCCCTCTTGGCTAATGATCTCCTGAAATTTTCGTCAGAAGTCCCTTGATGTAAGGCTATCATAGCTACCTTCTAATCTAGATCGGGGACCTTCAAGGCTTCCTTCATGAACCTATTCATATAGTCCCTCAAGGACTCATTCTTTTTATGATGCATGTTCATTAGTGAAGCTGAGCTCTTCTCGTGAGTCTTCTGCTGATGAACTTACCAATGAAGGCCCTGCTTAGATCTTTGAATGACCTAACAGAGTTTGAGGGTAGACAACTGAACCACCTTTTAGCCATACCACTCAGGGTTTGGGGAAACACCCTACACTTGACGGCATCATTGACGTGCTATAGTAGCAGTGCATTAGAGAATGTGAGAACGTGATTTGAGAGATCTCTCATCCCATCATAGGCCTTGATTGTAGGCATATTGACCTTTCTTGATATCCTCTCATTTATAATATACTCTGTGAAGGGGTGTGTGGGATCATCAGGATCTCAAAGTGGCAATAAGTCTTGGGGTCAGCCCTAGCATGACTTGTCCTTGTTCGCCTCCTTGTTGGGGGTTCGTCCAAGTCTATCACATGTGCGTTTTTTATCGGCCCACCAGCCCCCTCACCTCTGGGTCGCTGTCGCCTTGCTAGTGCCCTTTCCAGGTCTTTCCTCGGCTCAACGCGTATCATTTCCTGAAGGTCTAGGGAGTCATTATCTTGAGGCCCTCAGGGCTGGGTACTCTTCCCTCCAAGGGGCTCCTTACAGGGTCGCCTCCTTTGTGGGTTTATATCCTCGTCAAACGATTCATCATCATCGGTAGAGTAAGGTCCTAAGAAGTCCCGACTCCTTCATTGCGAAGCATAGTGGGGAAACAGTCATTGCTCGTAAGAGGGCTCGTAGTTTCTCGAGAGCCCGTAGCGAGGGTCGGACATCACAGCAGAAGAGACCCGTAAGGTAGGAGGAGCGATAAAAGTTCTACCATGGGGCGGAATTAGTTGAAGTGGAGGAACTGAAGCATGAATGGACACATCGGGGTTGGAAGGATGAACAACGATGCTAAGGGATCTGGTACGCCGGGTACTTGCTTTAAGGCCTCCAATAGAGGTGGTTGGAACAACATCTCTTTGTTCTCGCACCGTAGGAGGGGGGACGTTGGCATCTACATTGGTGTCAGGTAACTCTCCCTCGAGGGTGCTCGCGGTACTTCGTGTTCTTGTCATGGTTGTTATCCTAGTCCCATAGACGGTGCCAAATGTTACGGATTAAAAACCTGATGTACTTAATATGTAATTAATGTTAGGTTTTGAGAGAGCTTCGAGCTTTAATGGCTGCATTAACGTTTCATGACTAACTCAAGTCCTCGTTAACTGCCTACGTATCTCAATGGGTGTGAGAATCAAGCCAAAAAATGTAGTTCTAATGTTGAGGGGTTAGGCCCTTTATATAGGCACACGAGGGCCTTAGAATTAGATTAGAATTAGGAGACTTGGTGGTCAAGTCTCCTAGTGACAAGGTTGTTGAAACCTTTTAGGAATTAGGGTCCTCGTTGAACTCTTCCCACGTTAGGGTTTCTAGATCTTTCTAGGATGAGGGCCTTCAATAGGCTTCTTGGGCCTTTACTGAGCTTTTATTAATTAATTATGAAATTATTTAATAACAAAGGCTTAATGGGCCTATGGCTTCAACAGATCTTGTAGGCTGGACTTACAAATCCAGTTGATCATTGGATTACAAATCCAGTTGATCCTAGGATTTATTTTCCTAGATCGTTTCAAGAGCCCAAGCCTTTGGACCATACCAGATCTAATAAAGAAAATATTAAATGCTATATTTATTATTTTCTCAAGCCTATTTTTACCCATATCAGGAAGGACATATGATAGCTGATAATCTAGCTAAACTCGGTTCCAACTATGGAGGGATGAGGGCGTGGATTTCAGAAGTTCCAAAGAGTTTGATTACCTTTGTAAACACTGATTAAGCTTGTCTTTTCAATGAATCAATCTGATGTTTATTCCTGTCAAAAAAGGTATCATAGATCTTGTATAAAAGACAATAACGCGATGAAAGCTACAAGTTCCCATCCAGGTAACAACCATTTTTTATATATATAATTTGTCAACACCTAGAGCATGTTTCATTTAGTAATAAAAAAACGTTTCAGAAGACAAATGAGTACTATCACTATTTTCTCTACTAAAAATTACAATGATACTAACATATACATCAGATACACTTGACACTTATCATATAGAATGATAGAAATTACACAAAAAACAGTACCTGGCGCCTTCCAAGGTGTCTTGCACACTATATTTAAACAATTCCAGCTTCTGTATTGGCAAGGGAAGGATTAGTTTTGCATGACAAACTCCAAAGTGATGATCTTCAAAAGGAATCCCCAGTATGTTCTTTAGCACAACAGAGTGTGCATGCATTTTATACCCCAACGTAATCTGCTCTAGTGACAAACTTTGAGATGGTGGAGGGATGGATATCAGATGTTGCTGTTGTACTTCCACGATTAGTACTTCTAACAGAACTTAAAATCCTGCAAGCGAGTGTGATGTCAAATGTTCCTAACTCAGCATATGTTCAAATATTTCACTATATACTAAAAAAGGCCCTGCTTCCAACAAATCTTCAAGTAATGAGTTACATACCAGTAGAACAAATCATTTGTTATGAAATGTCCGTATTGATACCTTTAAAACCTTTAACATAGCACTTTAAAGTGCATGACTCTAACATAACAATTCCATCAAGTTCTTTAAATCCAGAATATAAGACTAAACATTTGTGAAAGGCAAATGATATACTTTGAGAGAATGCTACAATTTACCAGCACTATTTCTTGAAAATCATAAACTTCTCAAAATTCATCCAAGCTTAAGATGAAACACAAAAATACAAACAAACAATCCTATGTTATAAATAACAAACCTCAACAACAGCAAAATGTCCAGGTGCTTCCTTTTCGTCATTCTTACAAGAGACGCAATCAAAATAAACAGTTGGGAACAGCTGCTTAAAAGCTATATTTTTGGAAATGATTGTGGTTTGATTGCAGAATATTTGTTTATTCAGAGTGACAGATTTTCAGACTAGTTAGTAGCAGAATTATTACTAATAGCAGATATTTAGCAATTATCCTTTTAGTAGTTCTCTTTTGAATTTTTGTATTTAAAGGTTTCATGAAGAAATTAAAAAAGGGAGAAATATTTCTGCATCTGAGTTACATGAGATCAGTGAGCTCTCTCTCTAATTGAGCTCTCGGTTTTTCCTTATATTCCAATTAGCCAAACAAAATAGGGAGAGGTAGGAAGAATAAGAATAATACGCCTTTAAGGGCAGGGATTGCAGAAGATTTTGCTCTACAAGGTCCCATAACTCGATCCAAAACGCAGGCTCCTATCAACTTGGTATCAGAGCCAGTAGCTATGGGATATCAATGCTCGTTCCAACAATAATTTGAGGAATTCTTGAATGTCTATGAATCAGAACAAGCAACCAACCTTGCAAGACATCAACACATGACTGCTCAACTAGAACAACTTTCAAAGACTATCCATTCTTAAAGAGTGGAGAGAGAATCAGGAGAAGGGAGTCCCCGCAGAACATCTCGAGAACACATGCAGATTGACAAAACCAATACAGATAAGAACAACTTTGTTCCTAGATATAAAAAACTTGATTTTCCTCGCTATAATGGTACCGTTGATCCATTGGTTTGGTTAAGTTGCTGTGATAATTTTTATCACCATTAACGGACTGTAGAGGAGGACATGGTAGTGGTGGCTTCCTTCCACCTTGAAGGAGATGCACAAATATGGTATTTGAAGCTAAAAAGGGATCGTCCCGATATTTCTTGGGCTAATTTCAAAACCCAATGTCAACAAAGGTTCGGGCCCCCGATAAGAAGTAGTAAATTGGCAGAGTTATCCAAATTAAAATAAAGTGGGACAGTTGAGGCATATTAAAGGCAATTTGAAAGACTTTCTGCCCAAACAACATCTCTGACTACTGAATAAGAAAATAAGATATTCATCAAATTTGACAACATCCATGAGCCTTGCACGGCTTTATGAACGATGTAATGAAAAAGGGAAAGAAGATGATAATCCCCCTCATAAAAGTCTTGGGGTTGCTGCTGGTGTAGGAGGTCCCAAAACTCCTTTTACTAAAAGACTATCCAAGGCAGAAATGGAGGAGCGCAAATCTAAAGGATTGTGTTTTACTTGTGATGAACGCTATAAAGTGGGACACAAATGTAAATGTTTATTTTGGTTAGAAGGTTTTAAAGAAGATAGAGGGGCGGAAAGTGATCCATAAATTTCACTTCATGCAATTGAAGGGTTTCGTGACACAAACGCAGCGGAATAAACGCGAAAAATAAATTAAAATAGCGAAACCCTCCGCAGGATCCATGCGAAAACAAAAGATTTAATTCGGAGATAAAGAATAAATACCTTTAGAAGCTTTAACAGTTCATTAATGGAAGATTAATGGAGGTCCAAAGCTTGTTTAATCACCACGTATCCCGCTCTCGCGATCTACGCTCTACGGTATCCACACGAACACTTTTCATGAAGGATTGATGTGTACTAGCACCCGAAAACTTCTTCTCTCTCTATCTTCCTCCTCTCTCAGAGCGGCTAGGGTTTTGTAAAATCTCTTTTTTTTTTTATAATTAAATCAGCCCATAAAGAGATTATATAGATAGAGGAATAAGTTTTCTAATTATAATCCAATTATAATTAATACTAATCCAAAATTCTAAATTATTTAATTAAGTCTCACTTAATTAATTAATTATTAATTTTGGAATTAGTTTAAGTAATTCATTTATTCTATTTATATAATTAATTAAGTCATACTTAATTAATATCATAAATAAAATAAATTACTTATTTAATTTAAATTCATAATTTAAATTATTTCTACTTCAAGTGTTCTTTGTGTGTGACCCTGTAGGTTATTATTACGTTGGCAACAATTTTAATATCTAATTAAAATTGTAAACAATGAGCGGCATCTAGTAATACATCATTGCTACCCAAGTAATAATAATAAATCGGTGATTCGATTAAGCCTTTCGTGAATAATGTTCCATGTAATATAATCCCTTTAATCTTGATATTATAGATTAAACTCAAGGCATGTCTCGTGTCATCCTCTTCATAATTTAATCTTTATTTTCTTGATCGATGAGTAGACTATTAAAATCAAATCAACATTTGAGCACGGTCGTGCATTTCATAGTCACACTCAAACAAGAGGCCAATAATATCACTCCTAAAATTAGGAGGATTAAATCCCATCTAGATCATTCATATTTCTCATACGATTCATAATATACCCAATGTCCACTTTTATCATCACCCGGTCAAAGGTAACTTTTAATGTAATCAAAGTATATTAATTCTCGTATAGAAATATAATGATTTCAGGTCTAAGGATCATTACACCATTATCACAGTGAGAATTACTTATGACACTTACTTAACATGTAGAATCTCACGGCGGGTCATTCCAGTGCCATGCATTGATACATACACTTATGTTCTTGATTTTAGTATCCCCATACCTATGACCAATGAGATGTGGTCATCTGTCAAGAAACATACTAGTCTTTGTGCATTATTATTGTCCTTAAATAATAATACTCGACTAGGGAATTTTAGGAATAAGATACTATTCATATAATCTCATTTTTAAGTCACATACTTAAAGATATATAATACGTATCAAAATTCCAAGGACATTTATTATGCTTTCAATTTATTACGCAGTAAATAAAACATAATCAATAAATAATAATCAATAAAACATAATCCTTAATAATAAATATTTTCCTTAAAATATAAAAAGTATTGTCTCTAGAGCACAATTACTAACAATCTCCCACTTGCACTAGAGCCAATTACCCAAGTATCCAATACTCATGGAACTAGTGTGACTTTCGTGCTTCTGCTGCGACAAAGCCTTAGTCAGTGTGTCTGCAATATTATTATTAGTATACACTTTACATATATGTATATCTCCTTGATCATTAATCTCATTAATTAGGTGATATCTCCTAAGTACATGCCCAAACAGCCTCCTTGGCTGCTTCACAAGCATCAATATACTCAGGTTCTATTGTAAAATCAACAATTGTCTTTGCTGTGAACCATTCCAGCATACAACATCTCAATAAAACACAAAGCCAGACAGAAATATTAAATTATCGTTATCTGTCTAGAAACCAGTATCACTGAAACCTCTTACAACTAGCTTCACATCTCCTCCATATAACAAGAATGAATCTTTAGTCCTCTTTAAGTACTTAAGAATATTCTTGACTGTCGTCCAGTGACCTTCACCTGGATTAGATCGGTATCTACTCATCATGGTTAAAGCATACGAGACATCAGGACAAGTACATATCATTGTATACATTATAAAACCAATTGCTGACGCATATGGAATTTTACTCATGCAGTCCCTATCATCCAATGATTTAGGACAAATTTTATTTTGAGATCACTATCCCATGAGACATTGGGACATATCCATTTTAGTCTCTTTGCATTTGAAATCGATGCAAAACTTTGTCAATGTATGTACTCTAAATTAGGCCGATCAATCACCTTGATCTATCTATATAGATCTCGATCCCTAATATATATGTCACATCGCCTAAGTCTTTCATTGAGAAATTATTTCTCAACCAAGTCTTCACAGTCTGTAGAGAAGGAATGTCATTCCCTATTAGTAATATATCATCAACATATAATACTAGGAATGCCACATGGCTCCCACTAAACTTCTTGTAAACACAAGTTTCATCTTCATTCTGAATAAAGTCAAACTCTTTTTGACTGTTTCATGAAAACAAATGTTCCATCTCCTCGAGACCTGCTTTAATCCATAAATGGATCGACGCAACTTACATACATTTCCAGCATCCTTTAGATCAATAAAACCCTTAGGGTGTGTCATGTACACATCCATATCTTCTTCAAGGCTCTCATTTAAGAAAGCGGTTTTGACATCCATTTGCCAGATTTCATAGTCATAGTAAGCAGCTATATCAAGCAAAATCCTGATGGACATGACCATAACAACTGGTGAAAAGGTCTCATCATAGTCAATACCATGAATTTTCTTGAAACCTTTTGCCACCAATCGTGCCTTATAGGTCTGTACATTAGCATCCATGTCGGTCTTCTTCTTGAAAACCCACTTGCACCTTATAGGTTTTACCCCTTCAGGTGGATCAACCAAAGTCCATACTTGATTAGTATACATGAATTCCATCTCAGATTTAATAGCATCCAGCCATCTCTTAGAATCTGGAGTGTTCATAGCGTCTTGGTAGGTGAGAGGCTCATCTTCATCCATAAGCATCACATCACCATCTTGAGTCAAGAGAAATCCATATTATCTCTCGAGCTCATGGCGAATCCTACTAGACCTACGAATACCTGTGTTTCTTGAGCAATATTATTTTTCTTGTATATTCTGCTCAGGTTCCTCCATTGGTTCAACATTATCATGTGGGTCTCAAACTTCATTGAGATCTATTATCCTCCCACTGTCTCTCAGCAGTTCGAGCAACAAACACTTTGTTCTCGGAAGGATTATAGAAAGAATAACCCCTTGTTTCAGTTGGGTATTCCACAAAATTACATTTATCTGATTTTGGTCCTAGCTTGTCATAGATTAGACGTTTCACAAACGCTTCACATCCCCAAATTTTCATAAATGACATGCTGTGACGTTTCTCAGTCCATATCTCATAAGGATTCTTTTGAACCGTTTTAGTAGGAACAATGTTAAGTGTATGTGGAGCCGTTTCCAGAGTGCAACCCCAAAAACTAATTGGAAGATTCATTGACTCAACATTGATCGCACCATGTCCAACAATGTGTGATCCCTCCTATCAAAAACCTTTCTTTGATATTTTCTACTTCATCTTTATAGTCTTTAAACTTTTCAAATGATTCGGATTAGTTCTTCAAAAGATACATATATCCGTATCTACTAAAATAATTAGTAAATTTTATGAAGTTAATAAAATCTACCTTTTGTCATCGTACACATATGACCACATACATCACTATGTATAAGTCATACCCATTCAATGATCCCTTCACCATGTCCGGTAAAAGGAGCTTTAGTCATTTTGCCAAATAAGCCAAGATTCGCATCCTTTTGTATAATTCATAATCAAACTTTTCCATGAATGCATCCTTATGTATTCTGAAAATGCGTTTCTCATTAATATGGCCTCAACAACAGTGTCAAAGGTAATATTTTATTTGAGTCACTTTAGAACATATAAATTGTTAATTAGTTGTGCAACATTATAAGGCTCATCATCAAAATAGAATAAACAACTATTTTTATTTAATTAAAATGAAAAAGCCTTTCTTGTCCAAACAAGAAACTGAAATAATGTCCCTGCCAATTGCAAGCACGTTATAACAATTATCAAGTTCTAAATTTTCCTTATAGGCCAAAAGTTAAGTAACGAGTTCCTCTAACCAGAGCAACTACCTTTACTCCAATTCCAACCCGATACCTTAAGCTTGACCCTTATTGATCATCATCTTCCGATCTTCCAATTAAGCATGACAGTTTAATTTCCAGTCTCCCAACTTTCCACAGAAGTGACAATCGTCTTCTTTATCAACACCTCATTCAGACTTTAGAGTCTGCTTTAGGGATTGGACTTTGGTTTGACAACGGAACTAGATCAAATCTTCTCCTTGCCTTTCTATTTTCCTTTCCCTTTTGCATTCCCTATGTTTACCATCAATATAGTAGTAGTTCATGCATTTATCATATTACTTTCAGCAGTTCTCAACATGCTTAGCAACTCAATGGGTGTTTTACCAATCTTATTCACTTTATTGTTCATAACAAAATAAGAATAATATTTGTCCAAAGATTGTAAGATCAAATCTTACTGTCTCCAGACCAATCTGGAAACTCAAAATATCAATGGTATTCATTATACCCTATAATCTTTAGAACATGTGGTGTAATCGGGTCTCACTCTCCCTACTTGTAAGTGTATAATGCCCTTTCAAATATATCTTGTGCTCAATCGTTTCATAAGCATCTATATGCTTGTATTGCTTCTTAAGCTCAGCACATATATTTGCGAGCATGAGACATGAAACATCAGTCGCAACATCAATTTGCTTCCAATAAGCACTATGATTTGCTCATGTTACATTCTCAACTTTAAGAGCAGGGGAAGAGATTTGACTAATATCGTGGTGCCTGAGGACAATCCTCAAGCTCCTATGTCAGTCAAGGAAATATATTCTCGTCAACTTGTCCTTCTCAAGAACTGATCGCATAGAGAAGTTGTTTGTGTTTATCATTTGATATCTACAATATTAAAGTGCATAAAATAAACTAGGTTGCAAATTTAATATTAATTATGTTTAAGTGATTATGGTATATCATCATATACCTCCCACTATTTTTATCAAACTAATAGCCCTTACTATTAATTTGGAAAGTATATCCCATAATTCTTTCTAGTGAGCCAAGATCCATATTTCGTCATGTCCTAAGTCAACCACTGGAAGTCCTTAAAAAATGATTATTTAGGTAGACAACAGTTGTCAATTATATCATATATAATTCTTGGATAGTTTGGTGAACAACGATTGATCTTATCTATCTAATAGACTTTTAACCAAACTCTATGCTTCTAAGTTCATAATAGTTGAATATAACCGTTTATTTTCACTTATTATGACGACTCAGTTAAGTTAGACCCAATGATACAACGGCCGAATATAACCGTTTATATTCGTCGCATCTCACCACGATAGATAGGAGTCCCCTGCCACTGACAGTCCTTCCCCTTATCGATCTAGGATTCGATGAGTGTTCATTCATTGGAAAGCATCCGAGTAAAACTTAATATTTTGTTAAGGGGTTTTAGAAAATTTATAACGATCATGATCACATCATAAAGAGATCCTCAATTTTTCCTTGAACCAAATATTTCAAATCGACATCTTAAATTGTTCATTTCCCAGGTAGATGGAGGATACCAATGGTCACACTTAAAACCCATCAGCCTTACGAATACGCATATCCGCTTTTGTCAGAAAATCCCAATTATAGATATCAAGAATCCATATTTAATTCCGTGTTTTAAAAATCCATATTTCATAAACACAAGAATCTCATGATCGTTTGTTAATTTTAAAATCTTGAATCGTTACAGATTTTATCTTGTTTAAGCAAACATGGCATGGGTGTCGTATCTAATACATACATGATTAATCAATATTAAGCATGCATCTCAATTATATCTACGCATACATACCAATACATGCAATCATATACATATATGTAATGTGCGTAAATTAAACGTGTTTGGTTATGGCCCCATCCTATATGATATTTCCAAGCTAATGGAAATATCAAGGTCAGTCTATGGTGGTTTTAAAAATACTATCTATTACATGTCTTCTTTCTTCATTGCTCCATCATCCCCTTTTGGATTGCCTCCTTGCTTGCAAGTCTTCATTGATAATTACATTGAATAATAAAAATAAAACTATTCTAATGAAATTACAAGAAGAACTCGAGTTACATTCGAGATAATTAAATTACAATGAATAAACGACATGCAAGTCGTATTTAGAAACCAAAACCATAAATCAAAACCACTATCCTATTGGTCTTTAGGCCATAACCATCCACCATGCTATCATATAACACATATAATATATCTCATATTATATAATCATATCATATAATCATATATAACAAATTTCGAAATTTCAGAAAATTAAAAACAGATTTCTGAAGACAATAAATCGCTATTTCGAGGCCCTTAACGACGTCAAATGCCTTACAGACCCGTCGGTGATAGTTTAACTATCAGTTTTGTTCATTGGCCCGATTCCAGTCAGAAAACACATATCGTTTATGAAAATCGGATACAGCAGTCAGATTTCTCCAAATCTGACGGTGTTTCAGAAATCGTATCATATACAATTCTTATAACAAAAACAAGCATATATCATATATACATATACAGAGATACATACAATCATCATATGATTATACATTACATGAATATCATATATTCATAATATATACATACATATACTCAAAATTTTAAAAAATCAAATAATTTTCAGAAAATCATAAATCACCGTTTTGGAGGCTGTAACGATATCTAATGGCTTACAGACGCAGAGCTGACTATGTCAGTATTTCTCAGTGACCCGATTCCAGTCAGAAAACACATATCGTTTACGAAAATCGGACAACGGACACAGATTTCAGAAAATCAACGGCAGCCGTTTCAGAATTCGTATCGAATACGATTCCCATAATAAGAACAAACATGTATCATATACATACATCAACACACATAATCATCACATGATTATACATCATATGAATATCATATATTCATAATATATATAAACATATACATATTATATCAATATAAAATCATGATAGATCGCATACATGCTTATATATCAAAAACTGTTAAGCACATAACCGAATTAAAACGTTTCGCAAGTAGCTCTGATGCCATTGAAGGGTTTCGTGACACAAACGCAGCGGAATAAACGCGAAAAATAAATTAAAATAGCGAAACCCTCCGCAGGATCCATGCGAAAACAAAAGATTTAATTCGGAGATAAAGAATAAATACCTTTAGAAGCTTTAACAGTTCATTAATGGAAGATTAATGGAGGTCCAAAGCTTGTTTAATCACCACGTATCCCGCTCTCGCGATCTACGCTCTACGGTATCCACACGAACACTTTTCATGAAGGATTGATGTGTACTAGCACCCGAAAACTTCTTCTCTCTCTATCTTCCTCCTCTCTCAGAGCGGCTAGGGTTTTGTAAAATCTCTTTTTTTTTTTATAATTAAATCAGCCCATAAAGAGATTATATAGATAGAGGAATAAGTTTTCTAATTATAATCCAATTATAATTAATACTAATCCAAAATTCTAAATTATTTAATTAAGTCTCACTTAATTAATTAATTATTAATTTTGGAATTAGTTTAAGTAATTCATTTATTCTATTTATATAATTAATTAAGTCATACTTAATTAATATCATAAATAAAATAAATTACTTATTTAATTTAAATTCATAATTTAAATTATTTCTACTTCAAGTGTTCTTTGTGTGTGACCCTGTAGGTTATTATTACGTTGGCAACAATTTTAATATCTAATTAAAATTGTAAACAATGAGCGGCATCTAGTAATACATCATTGCTACCCAAGTAATAATAATAAATCGGTGATTCGATTAAGCCTTTCGTGAATAATGTTCCATGTAATATAATCCCTTTAATCTTGATATTATAGATTAAACTCAAGGCATGTCTCGTGTCATCCTCTTCATAATTTAATCTTTATTTTCTTGATCGATGAGTAGACTATTAAAATCAAATCAACATTTGAGCACGGTCGTGCATTTCATAGTCTCACTCAAACAAGAGGCCAATAATATCACTCCTAAAATTAGGAGGATTAAATCCCATCTAGATCATTCATATTTCTCATACGATTCATAATATACCCAATGTCCACTTTTATCATCACCCGGTCAAAGGTAACTTTTAATGTAATCAAAGTATATTAATTCTCGTATAGAAATATAATGATTTCAGGTCTAAGGATCATTACACCATTATCACAGTGAGAATTACTTATGACACTTACTTAACATGTAGAATCTCACGGCGGGTCATTCCAGTGCCATGCATTGATACATACACTTATGTTCTTGATTTTAGTATCCCCATACCTATGACCAATGAGATGTGGTCATCTGTCAAGAAACATACTAGTCTTTGTGCATTATTATTGTCCTTAAATAATAATACTCGACTAGGGAATTTTAGGAATAAGATACTATTCATATAATCTCATTTTTAAGTCACATACTTAAAGATATATAATACGTATCAAAATTCCAAGGACATTTATTATGCTTTCAATTTATTACGCAGTAAATAAAACATAATCAATAAATAATAATCAATAAAACATAATCCTTAATAATAAATATTTTCCTTAAAATATAAAAAGTATTGTCTCTAGAGCACAATTACTAACAGCAATTTCGGGGATGCAGAACCATCAAATAATGCAAGTGGAGGGAAGCATAAATGGGCACCCCTTGGTAGTTCTCATTGATTCAGGGTCTACTCATAGCTTTATGAATGAAAATCTAGTACATCAATTACAGATCAAAATAGAATCTAAAGATAATCTCGATTCATGGTCATAAATGGAGAAAAATTGAACATCCCGGGATTTTACAGGATGCTTCCGATTAAAGTGGGTAATCAAATATTTCCTTTTGATTTATTTTTGTTTCCTCTATGTGGCTTTGGTGCCGTGTTAGGTGTCAATTGGTTGAAGACATTGGGACCAAATGTTGGGATTTTGCGACAATGAAGATGAAATTCACATGGTAGGGTCAAGAAGTAGAATTGCATGGAATGATGGATACTGCTCAAAGGTCAGCACCGTCTCTCTTATCTCTTAAATTAGAGCCAGAACAGGAGCTCAATTTGAAGCAATTAGTTTCATAATTTCATGACCTTTTTCAACCACCAATTGGCGATCCTCCTCCACGTGCATGTGACCACAGAATCTCTTTGGAACCTGGATCATCCCCTGTAGTTGTGAAGCCTTATCGTTACCCACATATGCAGAAAGATGAGATTGAATTTCAGTGTCAAGAGATGTTGAAACAGGGAATAATAAGAACAAGCAATTCACAATATTCTTCCCCATTATTACTTGTTAAGAAGGCTGACAATTCTTGGTGATTTTGCGTTGATTATCATGCCTTGAATGCCAAAACAATCAAGGATAAATTTCTTATCCCTGTCATTGACGAACTTCTTGAAGAATTGCACGGTTCAACATACTTTTTAAAGTTGGATTTGAGATCCGAATATCACCAAGTTCGCATGTCCCTACCTGATGTGGAAAAGACAGCCTTTTGGCACATCATGGGCATTTTGAATTCCTGGTTTTGCCATTTGGCCTTACCAATGCTTCCTCAACTTTTCAGGCTTTAATAAATGAAGTATTTTCACCTTATCTTTATAAATTTGTTTTGGTTTTCTTCGACGATATACTCATTTATAGCCGCACATGGACTAACCACTTGCATCATTTACGAATGGTCTTTTCTGTCTTACAGCAGAATAAGTTGTTTTTAAAAGAATCTAAATGTTCATTGGATCAATCTAAAATTTCTTATGTGGGCAACGTTATATCAGCAGAGGGTGTGATGGCAGATGCTGAAAAAATTGAAGCTATGATTCAATGGCCTAGACTTGTAAATATTCGAGCTCTAAGAGGATTCCTTGGACTCACAGGATATTATAGAAAATTAGTGCAGAACTATGGCCTGATTGCAGCCCAGTTAACCAATATGTTGCGCAAGAACTCTTTCACATGGGCAATAGCATCAATAGCTATATTTGAACACCTAAAACGTGCGATGACGACAACTCCGGTATTGGCTTTACCCAATTTTGAAAAAGATTTTTTAGTTGAATGTGGTGCTTCGGATTATGGAATAGGAGCTGTGTTACAACAAGATACATCAAGCTTGCTGCTTATGAAAAGGAGTTCATCGCACTTTCACAAGCTATTCGCCATTGGAGACCATATTTATGGGGCAGGAAATTTATTATTCGTACTGATCATTTTAGTCTAAAATATCTACTTGATCAACGAATTAGCACATCACCCCAATAATATTGGATAAGAAAACTTTTGGGCTATGATTTTCAAGTTGAATATAAGGCAGGCAAGGAAAATCGGGTGGCAGATGCATTGTCACGCAGAGATGACAATATTGGACTGATTGCAGAACATTCTGGGCCACAGTTAGAACTCTTTTAGGCCTTGAAAGAATAGGTAAAAACTTCTCAAACTATGCAGTCCTTAATCAACAATATTAAGTTAGAAAAATTACCACCGATATGGTCTTGTGAGAATGGCTTGATACTCTACAAAAACAGAGCATATTTAGATCCTAATTCTTCTCTTATTCAAGTCATTATTTCGGCGTTGCATAACCAAGGCTATGAGGGATACCAAAAGACTTTGTTTCGCATAACATCAGATTTTTATTGCCCTGAAATGAAGAAGATCATTCAAGATTTCATCAAAGGTTGTATAGTTTGTTAAAAGAACAAGTTTGAGCATTTACAACCAGCTGGGTTGCTACAACCTTTACAAGTTCCCTTGCAAGTATGGGCTGATATATCTATGGATTTCATTGATGCCTTACCTCCCTCATTTGGGAAATCTGTTTTGCCAGGTGTGGTGGATCGCTTCTCAAAGTATGCGCACTTTATTCCCATAGCTCATCCATATTCCGCAATATCTATAGCGAAACTTTTCTTTGATCACATATTCAAGTTACATGGCCTACCAGAAACCATTGTGAGTGATAGAGATGTGACGTTCAGAAGTTCTTTTTGGAAGGAACTCTTTAAAGTGAGTGAAACAAAGTTAGCTTTCAGCTCTTCCTACCATCCGCAAAGTGATGGTCAAACGGAGGTCGTTAATCGCACCATTGAAGTCTACTTACGTTGCTTCACTAGTGATCAGCCCTGTAAATGGATGGAATGGATTTCTTGGGCTAAGTATTGCTATAATACTAGCTACCATTCTTCTCTTAAAACAATTCCCTTTGAGGTTGTCTATGGTAGAACACCACCTCGTCTTTTGAATTAATTTTCTGGTCTAGCTCGAGTAAAAGCTATAAAACAGGAACTCAAAACTCAAGATTAAATTGTTTTAGGAATTCGTGAGAGGCTATTACAAGCTCAGGATATTATGAAGAATAACTTTGATAAGTCTCACAGAGAAGTCCACTTCGAAGTTGGTGATCTGGTGTTACTGAAGTTACAACCTTAACGACAATTGTCATTAGCTTCCAACAAGAACATAAAGCTTTCCCCTCGATATTATGGCCCATTCGTAGTACAAGCTAAGATTGGGACTATTGCATATCGTCTTCAACTTCCTCCAGAAGTCAAAATACATCCAGTTTTTCATTTCTCATGCTTAAAAAAATTTCATGGTTCCCTTGATGAGACAACACCTACTTACCCAACTGTTGACCAAGGAGAAGTACCGCCAAACCCTAAAGTTGTATTAGACAAAAAGGTTATTCTCGGGGAGCCTCGTATTCTGATTCATTGGGATGGCTTGTTTCCTTCTGAAGCATCATGGGAATCAGCTGCACATATCGAGAAACAATACCCATCATTCGCGCTTGAGGTCAAACGCTTTTTGGAGGGAGGGAGTAATGTTACAAATAACAAACCTCAACAACAACAATGTGTCCAGGTGCTTTCTTTTCGTCATTATTACAAGAGAAGCAATCAAAATAAATAGTTGGGAATAGTTGCTTAAAAGCTATATTTTTGGAAATGATTGTGGTTTGATTGCAGAATATTTGTTTATTTAGAGTGACAGATTTTCATGCTAGTTAGTAACAGAATTATTACTAATAGCAGATATTTAACAATTATCCTTTTAGTAATTATCTTTTGAATTTCTGTATTTAAAGATTTCATGAAGGAATTAAAAAAGGGAGAAATATTTCTGTCTCTGAGTTACATGACATCAGTGAGCTCTCTCTCTAATTGAGCTCTTAGTTTTTCCTTATATTTCAATTAACCAAACAAAATAGGGAGAGGTAGGAAGAATAAGAATAATACGCCTTTAAGGGCAGAGATTGAAGAATATTTTGCTCTACAAGGTCCCATAACTCGATCCAAACCGCAGGCTCCTATCATTCTAGCATCCCCCAACTAAGCATCTAACAAAATTCACTAATTAATAATAGAGCTTAGTACTAATCTCAGGGAATGGAAGTCAGCAGTGTGTTAAGTAAACAAATTTTCAGAAATAGTGTATTAAAATAAACAGAAAAGTAAATAACACAAACAAATAACATTATTATACCACATAATACCCATGTATAAATTAACAAATATCATTTTTCTGAATTAAACAAATTAAGGGGAATAACGTAGTAATCCATTTTAAATCAGTAAACTGGAGACTGCTTTTATTTATAGATAATAAATAAATTTGGGTGCCATAACTTAAGTAGCCCTATCTTCTTTGTCGTCTCACCATCATTGTCAACACCGGTATTCATTCTGACTTCACAATGATGTATTCCTCAGATCCAAAGTTGATGTTGAAGGTATTAATTTTAACATCAAATGCACATGGTTTCTCAACCACATTGTTGAGCGCTGCTGGGATCTCTAGTGCAGGGGTCTCCAGCGTGAATTTCAGTAAAGCACATGATTTATAAGAGGCAGAAGTCTTGTTCTTAGTATTTCCAAAACTATAACCACCACCCTAATATAAAACAAATTTAGGCATAACATATGTAAGTGCAAACTGGAAGTGTATTCCTGATATCATAGTCAAATCCGATAGCACTTAAGATGATGAGAATGCATCTTAAGGCCATAAAACTTACCAAGAGAACCATCACAACAATCTGCAGCAGCGCATGAGGTGCAAAAATTAATGTCTAAAGAACACAATCTTTTCTAACTAAAAACATGACCCATTTTACAAATTTGACCTTTTGAACAAAAATCGAAAAGGGTCATTGACATTAACTTAACCACTGCTAGATGCAAAATCACCTTCTCGGGATTTCACAAGAAATATACATATAAAAGATCAATTTGTATATTCTAGTGTTAGTGCTTTTCTTTTGTCAGAAAGCATAGACTTAACTTTAGTTTACATTTTATTTTCACAACAAATATACAAATTTATGGTATTAGTGAAGTATAATATTTAAAAAAAACAATGAATTATGTTTCAAATCTCCTCCATCAAAATGGAAATATATTCTATTTTATATTCCACTATAAGTGCTTATTGGTCACATGCATAGTTTTAATTTGTAGACATGTACAATGTAAAACCTTACCAACTAATATGTATAACCTCTGTATAATACACAGTCGATAATCAAATAGCCCTAAATAGTACTACCATACAGCACAAATCAAAGACATAAAACTAAAAAATAATAGCTAATAAATTGATAATAAATAATTGAGCTAACTACTGAAAACCCCATTAAACTATTCTCTAATTTGCAAATTAAACAAATATGTTTGTTTTTCACACATTTAACCAATAAACTTTATAAAATCATGCAAACTTTAACCGTAGTTAAGTTAAAATCATGCTACTATGATATTATCGGAAGTTGATCCTCTAGCCACATAATCCAATGAGTAAAATTGATGCTAGTAAAATGCATATTTTGTTATTTATCGAAAGAAATATTTGTATTTTCCGGTTGTGTTATGGTTATTTTGACAAAATATATACATTTGTGTCACGTAGTAAACAGTGATATGACAAACAGTGTCCCCGTCCCATTATAACTTAGCCTCAATTAAAATTTTGAATAATTTTATAAAATTTATAGGTTAAACGTGTGAAAAATAAACATGATTAGTTAATTTGTAAATAAGAAAAAAGTTTAATGGGTTTTTTTATAGTTAGCTCATAAATAATTATCTTAATTAAGCCTTAAATCATAAGCAATCTATAGATTAAAGGGAATTCATTAAAACAGTAAACGTTAGTTACCCAACTATACAAATTACATGTAATCGTGATTAAAGTTATTACCTGACCTTATATGAATGCACACCTAGAGGGGAGGGTGAATAGGTGTATATGACTAACTAAGACCAATTTTAACTTTTACCAACTTGTATCGACTGTTACAAACAAAACGGTTTGCTGCTGAATTGTCAGCTAGCTGATTACAGATTACAGAGTATAATAGTTTGCTGTTATGATGCAGTGCAGAATGTAAATACTGAAAACAATAAAGAACACAATCGATTTTAGCCAGGTTCGACCCCTATCCACTAATGGTCTACGTCCTGGTCCCTTACCAACCTGGTACGAGAATATATTATTGATCAATAAAAATACCAATTACACGATACAATAATATATACCCTTTAACTCAGTTGCTGAAAACGGCTTGCTGAAACACTATGTTTCCCTTGAATAACCAGCCCTCTTGAACTCCAAGATTCTCTAACAAGCTTATTCCTCTTGAACTCTGAATTCCTTGAGCCACCTACTCCTTTGAATTCCTTAGTTCCCGAACAACCTGTTCTCTAATACAAAGAGTTCCCTAGAGCAATATATTCCCGATCACCTAGATCCCTTGCCACTACTTCAGCAACTAATCAATACAACTTTGTTTACAAAGAATAAAAACATTACAACCCAAACTATAAACTCTTGTATATAATATACGTGTATATAACAATAATGCTCAGAGTTTATAAAATCAAAGTGTTTTGAAAGAGAAGAGAGAAGGCGTGTATAATTAGGTCTCAAAACTTTCGCGTTGTATATCGATTGGTTCCTTACAATAAAGACTGCAAGTGAATATATATAAGAAGCATACAACGGTTGTGAAGATATTATGCAATAAAAAAAGATTTGATTAGCATAAAATATTCTCCAACAACTAGGAAATTTAGAAGATTTGAAATTTGAAATTTGAAATAGTTTAAATCTTCTAAGAAATCAATTTTGAAAGGAAATATCAATTTTCAACAGCTAGAAAAAGATCAAAACGAATTTGAGCTGTTATGGAAAGATTTTGATATGGAAAAGATTGATAGAAATCTGTTTTGGAAAGATATGGTAAGGAGAATCAAATCTGAGTAAATAAGGAAGGTATTTGAAAACCCTTTTTGAGCTCTATTAATTATATAAACTATATATTATATAATAGAGTCCTTATAGAACCAAACTCTGATCTCTCCAAGCATCTTCAAGGAATATCCATTATCGAAATTTATTTGGAATAGCTTATGGGCGGAACAGTGTCAGCTTGCTGATATAGTTTTGGGCAGAACAGTGTCAGCTTGCTGTTACGGTTCTGTGACTGATCTTAGCAGGCTGTTACGAATACTTTCCTGAAACTTTGTCTTTCCACATAATCAACCAAGTTACCTGAGAATATACTTATACATAGCAAACTCATATATATGCAGGTTATATCAAGTGAGTCAATCATATAATGGTAAGTTGTATAGAGTAAAACTGGTAACATAGCAAGCTGTTATAATAACAACTAACAAATCAGCATGATGTTATATATCATCAAAACACATCAGATTAACAATCTCCCCCTTTTTGATGATTATACACCAATATATGATTGTGCTAATATCTCCCCCTCAAACAATGCGGGTGTGAGCTAAACGGCTCCCCCTCAAACAATGCTTCCTGCAAAACAAGCTCAATATGCAATATATCTCTCTCACAAATATTAGACATGCATAAAAAATATTTATCTCCAGTACCAAATAACAAATATAGCATTAACCACGTAAGCATGCAATCAGACTATATATTTTCTCCCCCTTAATCATCAAAAAAATATCACTTTGCATGCACATCACATAAGTCCACATATATAGCAAGTAATAAGATTTAGATACCAGACTTTTCAAAGTTGCTTGTTGTTTAAACATTGCACATCCCAAGTTCCCTTCGAAGAATAGAAAATCTTTCTTCTGCTAAGGGTTTGGTGAAGATGTCAGCTAGCTGATACTCTGTAGGCACAAATATTAGCTCTACCTTTCCCTTTGCAACATTATCTCTCAAGAAATGGTGTCGAACATCAATATGTTTTGTTCTTGAGTGATTCCCTGGATTCTTTGAAATGTTGATAGTGCTTGTATTGTCACAATAGATTGGAATTTTCTCACATTTAATTCCAAAGTCCTTGAGTGTTTGAATCATCCAAAGCATTTTAGAGCAACAACTACCAGCTGCCAAATACTCCCCTTCTGCTGTAGATAATGCAACAGATGTATGCTTCTTGCATTGCCAAGATACCAAACTCTGTCCTAAAAATGCACAAACACCACTAGTACTCTTTCTATCCGTTTGACAATCTGCATAATCTACATCACTATATCCAACAAGAGCAAATACATTTGTGATAGGATAAAATAAACCAAGATTATAGTATCACTCAAATATCTAAATATCCTCTTAACAGCATTCAAGTGAGACACTTTTGGTTTTGCTTGAAATCTTGCACAAACACATACACTATACATGATATCAGGTCTAGAGGCAGTTAAGTACAATAAATAACCGATCATACCTCGATATCTAGTGATTTCTACATCCTTACCCTTTTCATCAGAAGTCAGCTTGCTGGCTGGGGTCATTGGAGCAGATTTCGGCTTAACATTTTCAAATCCAAATCTTTTGAGTAACTCTTTTATGTACTTGGATTGATGCACATAGATTCCATCTTTTGTTTTCTTGATTTGGAGCCCCAAGAAATAATTGAGCTCTCCCATCATGCTCATGTCAAATTCACTGTGCATACACTCAGAGAACCACTTACACATACTTTCATTAGTGGATCCAAAAATTATATCATCTACATAAACTTGAACAACAAGTATATCATTCTTATCATGCTTAGTAAATAAAGTGAGATCTATTTTACCTCGTGTGAAACCATTCTTAATTAAAAACTTACTGAGCCTTTCATACCATGACCTAGGAGCTTGCTTTAATCCATACAAGGCCTTTTTCAGCTTGTATGCATAATCTGGAAATTGCTCATGCTCGAAACCAGGAGGCTGTTTTACATAAACTTCCTCTTTTAAGTAGCCATTTAGGAAAGCGCTCTTCACGTCCATCTGATACAGCTTGAATTTCTTGTAGCATGCAAATGAGAGAAGCATCCTAATAGATTCTAACCTTGCAACAGGTGCATAAGTCTGATCATAGTCGATTCTCTCTTGCTGATTGTATCCTTGTGCGACCAATCTTGCTTTATTTCGGGTAACTGTTCCATATTCATCCAATTTGTTCTTGTATACCCATTTTGTTCCTATTATTGAAGCATCATTTAGTGGCTTGACTAGTTCCCAAACATCACATCTTTTAAAATTGTTAAGTTCCTCTTGCATCGCCACTACCCAATTTTCATCTTCCAATGCTTTTTTGACATTTTTCGGTTCTTCTTGAGCTAAAAAGGCAGCATAAGCACAAAAATTTATTGCTCCTTTTCTGGTCCTCATTCTTTCATTAACATTCCCAATCACAAGCTCTCGTGGATGATTCTTTGATGTCCTTGTTGTCTTTGGCAATGTATGTTGAGAGATTTCTTCATAAAGATCAGCAACTCTTCTAACTTTTGATGGTGGTGATGAATGATATGATTCAATGGTATTAGACCTCTCTGGAGTTGTTGGTGAAGATCCTCCAACAAAATCAGCTACTGGAGTTGAGGTTCCAGCTTGCTGTTCACCATCAGTATTTGTACTAGGTGTTCTGTCAGCTGGTTGTTTCTCTTCTGCAATGCTTCTCAGCTTGCTGTCAGTACCTGTACCTGCATCATCTTCCTCATCTCTTGACAGAACATTAGTAGCTTCTTGAAATGTAACATTAATAGACTCTTCAACAATACGTTTGTGTATGTTATAGACTCTATAAGTTCTACTATTTAAAGAATAGCCAAGAAATATAGATTCAGAAGATTTTGCATCAAATTTACCATCTTTATCAATCGTTTTGAGTACAAAGCACTTGGAACCAAATATTCTGAAGTACCCAATATTTGGCTTTTTGTTCCTCAGCAATTCATACGGAGTTTTGTTGAGAATAGGTCTGATCAACACTTTGTTAAGAACATAGATTGCCGTATTCACAGCTTCTGCCCAGAAACTCCTTGGCAGCTTGCTTTCTTGCAACAGTGTCCTTGTTATTTCTTGTAGTGACCTGTTTTTCCTTTCAACAACACCGTTTTTCTTTGGGGTTCTTGGTGCAGAGAATTCATGAGAGATACCTCTTTCTTCACAATAAGTTACAAACTCCTTTTGAAATTCTCCACCTCGATCACTTCTAATACCTACAAGTCTTGTATCTAACTTGTTCTCAAGTAATTTGATTAGTTTCTCAAATTCACTAAAAGCAGAATCTTTAGTACGGAGAAACAATACCCAAGTCATCAACAATTACAAAACCATACTTTTTACCTCCAATACTTTCATATGCTTCGGGACCAAACAAGTCCAAATGAAGAAGCTCTAAAGACTTAGAAGTAGATACCATTTTCTTTGACTTGTGAGGTGTCCTGACCTGTTTTCCTAATTAGCAAGATGAACATGTTTCGATTTTGACATACTTCAATTTGAGAAGTCCTTTAATTAGCTTCTTTGAAGATAGCTTGCTTATTAAGTCCATGTGAGCATGTCCTAGCCTTCTATGCCAAATATATGGTTCAACATCAAGAGCTGCTAAATAATACACTGTTCCCCTCATCTCAAAGTCCACAATATATATATTTCCTTCCCTTCTAGCAACTAAGGGAATTTTGTTAGTAACAACAGTAATAGTACATTTTTATTTACCAAAATTAACAGTATGTCCATCATCATATAATTGACTTACACTAAGCAAATTATACTTAAGACCTTGAACATATTGTACATTATCAATTGAAATCATACTATTACCAATTTTGCCTTTTCCAAGAATTTGAAGAGTCTTGTTATCACCAATTGTGACTCTTCCTCCCTTTTTCTTCTTTAGGCTAAGAAACTGAGATTTATCTCCACACATATGTCTTGTACAACCACTGTCCAATATCCATTGTTTTGCATTTATTTTGGCAGCAAGACATACCTACAAAACAAACAAAAACAACTCAACATTTTGGTACCCATATAGGTTTGGGTCCAAATTGGTTAGTTGATAACACATAAAGAACAGTTAAATCAGATTTCTTGATCCACTTTTGGATCACTTCTGGTGCTTGATTCTTTGCTTTTTGTGTTCTGCCATACTGATGTCGGCTAGCTGTCTGTCTGTTCCAGTAAGTTGATTCTGCATTCTGCAGTTTGCAATACTTTGACAGGTGACCCTTTCTTTGAAACTTCTGACAAATCTTCCAAGGCATAACATAGTCATATGGAATACCATGTTTGCCTTCGTACTTGAAACCTTTATCCTTTAAATTAGTTTCCATTCCTAATCCTTCTTTTGCCAATGGTACTTTAGTTTGCTTCATCAAGGATTTGAGAACTTCTTCACCTTGAACAAACTTTCTCCTTCCTTTTTCAAGATGTTTTATCTCCTGTTCCAACTCTTTGATCTTTTCAGTTTGCTGAGATACTTCTCTGGAATCTGATTCCATAAGTTTGAACGTCTCAAGGCATACATCTCTAGCTTCAATGTCTGCTTTCAGCTCGCTGATTTCCTTCATCAGAACATCATTTCTCTTTTTCACAAGTTTGTTAATTCCTTCAAGATTGGAAACTTCATTTTTGAGTTGAACAAGTTCATCACTGTTATCATTGGGCATCTTTCCATCCAAGACATCATATAACATTCCCTTGAGATAAGCATTCTTTTCTTCCAGCTTGCTGTTTTTAGCTTTTAGTGCTAAAAACTCATCTACTGAACCGACTTCTGTTTCCTGCATGGTTAGTGATTTCGGAATAATAGTTTCAGATGGTTTACCAGAATAAAAGGAGTTTATCTCACTACCATCTGATTCTGAATCCGAAACATCACTTTCAAGCAACACTTCTTCTGTATTCTCTTGAAGTATTTCATTATCGAGACCAACAAGTGCTAGGTTGACCATGTCATCACTTGATTCAGCACCTGAACCATCTTCATCATCACTCCATGACAAAAAAGCTTTTGATTTCGTTTTCTCCTTTGTAGCATCTTGTTGTTTGTTCTTCAGCTTATAACAGTCCTTTCTGTAGTGTCCTGGCTTGCCACATTCGAAACAATTTTCCTCCTTTGAATCTCTGGAGTATTTTCTGCCTTTTTCTTTCTTCAACATGTTCTTCTTGTGTATGAGCATCTTGATCTTTCTGGATAGTAAAGCTATATCTTCATCTTCTGATTCTTCTAATTCCAGCTTGCTGTTATCAGTATGAAGTGCCAAGTTTTTCATCTTAGCCACTGGAGCTTGAATGATTTCAGTTTGACTAGCCTTTATTTTGCTTTCAAACTGTTCTAGTTCTGCAAATACCGCCAAGGTATCCATAGTATCTATTGTTGGTGAAGATTCCAAAGCAGTCACTTTTGGTTCGTAGATAAATGGCACGACACTGAGTATTTTCATATTGATTTCTTCTTGAGGAATCTCCTTGCCAAGTTGTTTGAGAGCATTCATATTTATTTGAAATCTAGATTGACTTTCTCTGATTGTTTCTCCTTCTCCAAGCTTGAAATTCCCAAACTCGTTCATCAGCTTGCTGAGTTTCACCTTTTTCAGCCCTTTAGAACCTTCATGACATAATTCCAAGGTATCCTAGATTTCTTTTACCGTCTTGCAGGAAGAAACTTTGTCACATTCAGTAGGACACAATCCATTCATTAGAGTGTTCCTTGCTCTGCCATTATAACTCATCTTTGATAGTTCACCATCTGTGAGATCATTAATGTCTTTCGTCTTGCCGTCTTTGTCTTTAAACTCAAACGAACCCTTTTGAACAACTCTCCATTCAAGTGGCTAGCTGGTAAGATGTATCTCCATTCTATTTTTCCACCAGTTGTAATTTTCAGTACCCAAGAGAAGTGGTGGCCTCGAACTCGATGTTCCTTCAGGATAAAATTTAGTAGCCATGGCCATAGGACTCGTACTTTCCTGTTACAGAAATATTAGTACACCAAAGCTCTGATACCAAATGTGAATGCACACCTAGAGGGGGGGTGAATAGGTGTATATTACTAACTAAGACCAATTTTAACTTTTACCAACTTGTATCGACTGTTACAAACAAAACAGTCTGCTGCTGAAATGTCAGCTAGCTGATTACAGATTACAGAGTATAATAGCTTGCTGTTATGATGTAATGCAGAATGTAAATACTGAAAACAATAAAGAACACAATCGATTTTAGTCAGGTTCGACCCCTATCCACTAATGGTCTACGTCCTGGTCCCTTACCAACCCGGTAAGAGAATATATTATTGATCAATAAAAATACCAATTACACGATACAATAATATATCTCCCTTTAATCCAGTTGCTGAAAACGGCTTGCTGAAACACTATGTTTCCCTTGAATAACCAACCCTCTTGAACTCCAAGATTCTCTAACAAGCTTGTTCCTCTTGAACTCTGAATTCCTTGAGCCACCTACTCCTTTGAATTCTTTAGTTCCTTAACAACCCATTCTCTAGAGTAACCCACCTTATACAAAGAGTTCCCTAGAGCAATATATTCCCGATCACCTAGATCCCTTGCCACTACTTCAGCAACTAATCAATAGAACTTTGTTTACAAAGAATAAAAACATTACAACCCAAACTATTAACTCTTGTATATAATATACGTGTATATAACAATAAAGCTCAGAGTTTATAAAATCAAAGTGTTTTGAGAGAGAAGAGAGAAGCCGTGTATAATTAGGTCTCAAAACTTTCACGTTGTATATTGATTGGTTCCTTACAATAAAGACTGCAAGTGAATATATATAAGAATCATACAATGGTTGTGAAGATATTATGCAATAAAAAAAGATTTGATTAGCATAAAATATTCTCCAACAACTAGGAAATTTAGGAGATTTGAAATTTGAAATTTGAAATAGTTTAAATCTTCTAACAAATCAATTTTGAAAGGAAATATCAATTTCCAACAGCTAGAAAAAGATCAAAACGAATTTGAGTTGTTATGGAAAGATTTTGATATGGAAAAGATTGATAGAAATCTGTTTTGGAAAGATATGGTAAGGAAAATCAAATCTGAGTAAATAAGGAAGGTATTTGAAAACCCTTTTTGAGCTCTATTAATTATATAAACTATATATTATATAATAGAGTCTTTACAGATTTAAATCCTAACCAAACTCTGATCTCTCCAAGCATCTTCAAGGAATATCCATTATCGAAATTTATTTTGAATAGCTTCTGGGCGGAACAGTGTCAGCTTGCTGATATAGTTCTGGGCGGAACAGTGTTAGCTTGCTGTTACGGTTCTGTGACTGATCTTAGCAGGCTGTTACGAACACTTTCCTGAAACTTTGTCTTTCCACATAATCAACCAAGTTACCTGAGAATATACTTATACATAGCAAACTCATATATATGCAGGTTATATCAAGTGAGTCAATCATATAATGGTAAGTTGTATAGAGTAAAACTGGTAACATAGCAAGCTGTTATAATAACAACTAACAAATCAGCATGATGTTATATATCATCAAAACACATCAGATTAACACCTTATAGCTCTACAATTCTTTGGAAGACATTATCTTAGTATTGGGTGGGTGGGGGTGGGGGTACAACATAAATGATGTATACCATAGCAAATGATTACTTGGTAATGAATAATAAAAGAGAACTAATACTTATTCTAAATGAAGTAACTGGACGTGCATAAAAGTTTAATGTATAGTGGAGGCTTAGCTAAGAGTTTTACCTATCAAACAAGCATGAATAGTTTTTCCATCACAGGTTGTCTGGCACTGTTAGGGTATTACCTATAGGCCAAGAAATACACTATTGAAAAGTTGCAGAGCTTTATATCTGGTTCTGCTAATTGTCACTATGTAGAGAGCACAATATGAGGGGGTAGTTATGTTTCTCATTTGTTGGCTGTAGAATATCAGTACTGAAGTTTCAAAGCTCAATACAGAAGTAGTGTTGTTGCAGGACTGTTAAGTGTTTCCATTGTTTTGGAAGCTAGACCCATTTTAAAGATCAGTTTGTGGAAGTGGAAATATGAAGAGTCCTTTGAGGCTTATTAGCTGATGGCTTTGCAGCCCAAGCTTGAAGAGCAAATTTGAAATATTTTTCGGTGACATATAGTGTCATTGAGACTCTCTGAAGTTTCGTCGCTTCTTTACCGTAAATGATCATATGTGGCATCAATCTAATATTCTCCAAGCGATCTTGCAGAATTAGTATTAGTTCTCTTCCTTCTTCACGAAAGCTACATCAACTTTCATCTCTCCAATTTCAAGCAAACTTAAGAAGGCCGTTAAGTAGAGTTTCTCATAGCTTAACATGCTCACAATTCAATAATCACATTGGAGTATACATAGTATCAGCCAAAACAAGATATCAAACAATGGTAACATATCAGCCAAACAACCTACCAATTTTACACTTTTCCTGAGCACAATTACAAGAACTTAAGACGTCCTCATTTTTTACACTACTTCACCAACTCTTTTCCTATCCCTCTGTAAATTCTTCAGCTCTGCAAAAAGTGAGAAATTTGACAAAAAAAAACTCAGGAAATAGATCTCAACCCAAAAGAAGATAGAATAAGTGATCATCGATAAGACCTTTGTTTTACTAAAAATTCGAATCTGAGCAAACCTTTAGGTGGTCATTTCCCCGGATCATAGCCCTGTGATCTTTATTTATGTGATAAATAGTAAAACTGTCAAAAAAGAGACAAGACAGATTGGCAGGATTGCAGTATTTTAGCCCAATTCCTAAAAGTTTTCCTTTACATATACACAAGAGAACACCATGAACATACTTGTGAAGACAGAAGTGAATAAAGTAAGCATAATATATTTAAACATAACAACAAATGCTTTTCCACTCTCACCTGATTTCCTAAAGAATGGAAAATGTATTCATATATTAAATTTTTAGTGATCATATATCAAAGTTTCCCTGTTGGAGGTAATTCAAAACTACACACAACAATGAGGCAATTATATAAATAATTTAACAAGAACAGGTAGATTAAACCAATTAACAAAACAAAGCACGAAGGCAAAACAAGATATATATAAATTAGTAACTGTATCGACAAGAGAAAATATAGAAATCTTAGCTCTAACAGAAGCTTTTCCGCATACACTGAAAGAACTAATTGAACAGCTGAGTCGCCAAGCCTTGCTAGAAGTCTTGACTGTTCTTGAAGAGATTATTGTCCCACTACGCTGTGTTGGGTTGCAGCAATATCACTTCCAGGATAAAACAGCACAGAGTACTTCGTCTACAGATACGTAGCACTCAACAGCGACCTGCACCTCAGTTCGCCCAGAAAACCTTATGCAAAATCTGTATGAATATTAATGTAGAAAATACAGAGTATGGCTGCTAGGGTTTTCTCAAACTTGTGTTAAAATTCGTCTCTTCTATCTCTAACGTTTTTATGTATATATAATACAATAAAACGTAACAGCAGATAAAACATTAATTAAAATAATTATTCTGACTTAAAAAGCATTTAATAGAATATTCAGAATCAGTAACAGTCATCTTAAGTTTACTGTCAAACACACTGACAGAAACTTTACAAATTTCTGTGACAGCAACTTTACAAAATTTTATGACAGCAACTTTACAAAATTCTGTGACATCAACTTTTTACAAAATTCTGTGACAGCAACTTTGTAAAATTCTGTGACAGCAACTTTGCAAAATTCTTGACAGCAACTTTGTGACAATTATCCTTACAGCAACTTTTATGCCCTTATGCTGACAGTAACTTTTCTTCTACAATAACTTTGATTCACTATTCAGATTAAAATAATATTTCAAGTCATAATTAAATTAATTAGTCATGTAATAAAACTCCTCGCCCAGGTCGCCTCGGATACGCGAGACGTCGAGACATTCACCCAAATCGCCCTTCGACCCGAAAAGACCCGAGTCGTGGCTTGGCGTGGCGTAGCGAGGCGGCGAAGGCGCGCGCGTGTGTGTGTACGCGCAAGGGCACACTAGTACACCATGCACACTCACATGCTTTAGTAGCTGACACTACTCTTGCACATCCATGCATATAGAGCACCCACACCCATATTACATATTCAATGTGGGACAAACTCTTTAAACCCATTTCAAACTAGTAACTTCTACTCAATTTATTTATGGATTACACTAAGAAAATGTCTTAGATCCAAACATGAAGGTTTAAGTCCTCATAGCAAGGAACAACTTTCAATAGTTAGTTTCCAGAAATAACATCAAAAATATATATAAAATATGTCTCAAACTTTCCATTTTCTAATAATCCCCCACAAATCCATACAGAAATGCATATCAGATTCTACTCATGACTTGCTTTTCAGAGTTGGTACCGGTCAAGGTTTTTACCCTCCTAAGTCCTCTACTTCGATGGCTACCGGATATAGATGGAATGTTTCACCTTGAATCTTTATCCGTTGGTGTGCAACCATACTCCATAGACGACGACAAGTCAAAGGCTATGGTGTCGATCTACGGATTCGAGACGTTAATGGTCATGTCTCGATCCTGTTCATCGAATTCTTCGAGGAATAACCCTATCCTCTAATTGCGACCACACAATAATATTCGCTTAGCTGGGCATCTCCAAAGATGTACTGCCAACATCTCGTCTCACGACTTGACCCCATTCAGAGTTCTTAAAACTCTTGCTAACTAACAGTTACAGTATCTATATAATTGTAGTAGAGGTACTACCGAATCACCCTCACAACTTGTTATTACCACATTGAATACACTTCGAGGGATCTCCTCTCAGGTGTATTGGGTTCCCGCTATTGATGACTCAAAATGGGTTGTCAGTCCCATCCCCAACCTCGACTTAATGACAACAACATGCTCAAGTACCTTAGTCGAAGGATCTGCCAGGTTGTCTTGAGTTCCAATAAACTCAATAGCAATGATCTTGTCAGACACCAAACCCTTTATAGACTTTAGTCTAACTTGGACGTGTCTCTTTGTTTTCATATTATACTTCTTACTGTTTATCTTATCGATAGTTGTACAACTATTATAATGAACAGCAAGAGCAGGAAGTGGTTGGCTTACTACAGGAATCACAGACATAAGTCCATGCAATCATTCAGCCTCCGTCTCCGTGGTATCTAATACACACAACTCAGCCTCAAAAGTAGACTGAGTTACAATAGTCTATCTAGCAGACTTCCAGGATATAGCTCCACCCGCAAGGGTAAACACGTTTCTAGTCACTCTATTGGAACCAGATTTCTTAGCTATCCAACTTGCATTACTATATCCCTCTAGCACTCCAGGAACCCTCCTGTAGTACAAACCAAGGTAGATGGTGCCTTTTAGATATCTAAGCACTCTATCAAGAGCATCCCAATGAGTCTTGTTTGGACAACTTGTATATCTAGCTAACTTAGACACAGAATATGAAATATCTGGTCTATATTGTAAGCTCCCAATAATCTGAGAATATTTTAACTAAGACACAGGAACTCCTGACTTATTCTTGACAAGAGCAACTTTTGAATCATATGGCATGCTTGCGATTCTACAATTTGAATAACCATACTTCTCAAGTATAGATTTCTCTATATAATGAGATTGTGACAAGGTTATTCCATCAGCTGATTGAGTCAGCTTGATACCAAAAATCACATTAGCAGCACCCATATCCTTCATTTCAAAGTGCCTTTTCAAGAAACATTTTGTCTCGTTAATAATCTCAATATTGGTTCCAAACAACAATATGTCATCCACATACAGGCACAAAATCACTTTTTCATTTCCTTTAACCTTATAGTAGACACACTTGTCACTTTCACTAACCAAAAATTCTGAAGTCAAAACAGTTTCATCAAACTTTTTGTGCCAGTTTCTAGGAGCTTGTTTCAAGCCATAGATAGATTTGAATAACTCACAAACTTTCTTTTCGTTGCCAGAAACAATAAATCCCACAGGCCGATCCATATAAATCTCTTCTTCAAGATCACCATGAAGAAAAGTTATCTTTACATCCATTTGATGGATGATAAGACCATGTACGGAAGCCAATGCTATAAGCATTCGAATTGTTGTCATTCTTGCAACAGGAGAGTATGTGTCAAAGTAGTCGATGCCTTCCATTTTCTTAAAACCCTTAGCTACCAGCCTAGCCTTATACTTATCTATTGAGCCATCCGGGTTCATTTTTCTTTTGAAGATCCATTTACATCTTATAGTAGTAAATCCAGGAGAGAGATCAACCAACTCCCATGTTCCGTTAGAAACAATAGAGTCAATCTCACTCTTTACAGCGCCTTTCCAGTGCCTTGACTCTGCAGAATCCATGGATTGTCAAAAAGTTAAAGGTTCATCCTCGACATTATAAGTGATAAAATCACTTCCAAAGTCCTTAACCACCTTTGCACGCTTACTCCTTCTAGGTTCCTCTACTTCGTTAGGAGTAGAGCTACTAGTAGGATCCTCCCCCACATTTGTCATCCTTTTCACATGATCAGGAATGGAAATCGATGTGCGAGTGGGATCATCATCAAAAATACCCTGAGGTATACCAGTCTTTATAGGGAACACATTCCCAAAGAATGTTGCATCACGAAACTCAACTATAGTGTTGGCCACTACCCCATCTATGTCAGATTTTAACACTAAAAATCTCATAGCGGTAGTGGTTTCAATATAGCCTAGAAAAATGGAATCAACAGTTTTTGGCCCAGTTTCTTTCTATTGTGTTCAGGGACAAGTACCTTTGCAAGGCAGCCCCACACACGAAGATACTTTAAACTAGCCTTTCTGCCTTTCCATAATTCATAAGGTGTCTTGTCCATATGTTTCAGAGGGACTCTGTTCAGAATATGGAAAGCCGTATTCAGAGCCTCTCCCCACATGTACTTAGGCAACCTAGAATTAATAAGCATACTGTTAATCATATCTTTAAAAGTTCTATTCTTTCGTTCTGCCACCCCATTAGACTCAGGAGTGTATGGTGGAGTCACTTCATGAACTATACCATTACTTCTGCAAAATTCATTAAATGACGTACCCGTATATTCTTCACCTCTATCTGACCTCAAACGTTTAAGTACTTTGCCAGTTTGTATTTCAACTTCATTTTTATACATAATGAATTTATCTAGTGCTTCATCTTTATGTTTAAGTAAATAAATATAGCAGTATCTACTACAATCGTCTATAAAGATAATGAAATATCTTTTATTATCTTTAGTCAAAACACCACTGAATTCACATATGTCTGTGTGTACTAATTCTAATATTTCTGAATCCCTAACAACGTTATGAAAGGGTTTTCTTATTAGTTTAGCAGTCACACATACTTGACATTTAGATTTCTTTTCAATGGCATACTTTGGAATCAACTCTAAATTCATCATATTCTTTAGAGCACTAAAATTTAGATGACCATGATGTGAGTGCCATAATTCAGATGATTCAACACAATTCACAAAAGGAACAACATTATCATTAATAAAACTGTCCAAAACAGGCTCCACATTTATTAAAAATAAACCATCAGACAAGTAACTTTTGCCAAAAAATACACTAGTATGTGTAATAACTACTTTATTACACTTCAAAGAAAGTTTGAAACCATTTCTAACTAAACAGCTTCCACTTATTATATTTCTACGAATGTCAGGAACATGATGCACTCTAGTAAGGGATAGAACACGTCCAGAAGAAAACTTCAGGTCCACATTTCCTACTCCAAGTACTTGGGCAGCACTAGCATTCCCCATCGTCACTGTCATTTCTTGAATCTGTTCATAAGATACAAACAGAGTAATATCAGTACAAATATGTACATTAGCTCCAGTATCAATCAACCATTCATTTGACAGATAAGTGGAAAGTAGTGTAGGGTTGTAGGTAACATACCCGTCATTGGTTTCAGAAGCAATAGCCTCACCAACAACCATGTTAACCACAGGCCCACTAGTGGTTGCAAGCACAATATTAGTTTGTGCTACCACATTAGGTTTCTTCGCTTTCTTAGTAGGACAGTCCTTGCTCCAGTGACCAACCTGTCCACAAGACCAACATGGTTTGTTTGCCTTTGGTTTCTTAGCCTTGTTCTTGTCAATTTTAGGCTTGTTATTCTCCTTCTTAGTGACAGACTTTCTTTTCTGTCCAACAGTCACTACATTCACCTTCGAACTCACATGTTCAGCATGCATCACATGTCCCTATTTGGACTTGTGTTGCTCCTGCACCAAAATGTCCACATCAAGTTAATCCAGGTGATCTCTCCTTTCTGTCTTTTCAGGGAGAGAGCAAACTCTTCCCGAGACTTTGGGAGCTTTTCAATCACCGTCATAACCTGAAACTTCTCAGGAAGGTCCATTCCAGACTCCTTCAAAACATGTACCAAAATCTCAAATTTATGCACTTACTCCGTCATAGATTTAGTATCCACCAGTTTAAAATCAAGGAATCTTGCCACACTATACTGTTCCAGACCCTGAGAGTCAGTATTGTGGGTTTGGTCCAGCTTCTCCCATAAGAGCTTAGCAGTGAAGGCATCCGATGAATAAACGTCGAACAGAGTGTTCGCAAAAGCTGCCAAAATAGCAGCCCTTGCCACTCCATCCTTTTCAGCCCACAAAGCATAGACCTTAACAGAGTCAGTCTGCTCTTGATTCACAACATGAGGATCATACTGCACCACCGGCCATAGACCCTTAACCGTTAACCACAACTTCATCTTTTTCTGCCAATGAGAAAAGCCAGCCCCACCGCTGAACTTATCAGGCATACCAGACAGATCAATAGGTTGTGGGAAATGGTACGTAGCCCAATCAATGGCAGTAGCAGTAACCCCAGACCTAGAACTAATAGCACAAACAATAGGAGTTTCAGTTTCATTAACCATCTTGTTAATTAACAATATATAACACAGATAATCTCTTCAAGATTGTTGGAGGTAATTCAAAACTACACACAATAATGGGGCAGTTATATAAATAATTTAACAAGAACAGGCAGATTAAACCAATTAACAAAACAAAGCATGAAGGCAAAATAAGATATATAAATTAGTAACTATATCGACAAGAGAAAAGATAGAAATCTTAGCTTTAACAGAAGCTTTTCCGCATACATTGAAAGAACTAATTGAACAGCTGAGTCGCCAAGCCTTGCTAGAAGTCTTGACTGTTCTTGAAGAGATTATTGCCCCACTACGCTGTGTTGGGTTGCAGCAATATCACTTCCAGGATAAAACAGCACAGAGTACTTCGTCCATAGATACGTAGCACTCAACAGCGACTTGCACCTCAGTTCGCCCAGAAAACCTTATGCAAAATCTGTATGAATATTAATGTGGAAAATACATAGTATGGATGCTAGGGTTTTCTCAAACTTGTGTTAAAATTTGTTTCTTCTATCTCCAACGTTTTTATGTATATATAATACAATAAAACATAACAGCAGATAAAACATTAATTAAAATAATTATTCTGACTTAAAACACATTTAATAGAATATTCAGAATCAGTAACAGTCAGTTTAAGTTTATTGTCAAACACACTGACAACAACTTTACAAATTTCTGTGACAGCAACTTTACAAAATTTTGTGACAACAACTTTAAAAAATTCTGTGACAGCAACTTTTTACAAAATTCTATGACAGCAACTTTGCAAAATTCTTGACAGCAACTTTGTAAACCTGCCATCAACTTTGTTTCTGTGACAGCAACTTTGTGACAATTATCCTGACAACAACTTTTATGCCCTTATGCTGATAGTAACTTTTCTTCTACAATAACTTTGATTCACTATTCATATTAAAATAATATTTAAAGTCATAATTAAATTAATTAATCATGTAATAAAACTCCTCGCCCAGGTCGCCTCGCGTACGCGAGACGCCGAGACATTCACCCAAATCGCCCTTCGACCGGACCCTACCCGTGGCGTGGCATAGCGTGGCGTGGCGAGGCGGCGGCAGCGCGCGTGCGTGTGTGCGCGCGCGAAGGCACACTAGTACACCATGCACACTCACATTCCTTAGTAGTTGGCACTACTCTTGTACATCCATGCATATAAAGCACCCACACCCATATTACATATTCAATGTGGGACAAACTCTTTAAACCCATTTCAAACTAGCAACTTCTACTCAATTTATATATGGATTACACTAAGAAAATGTCTTAGATCCAAACATGAAAGTTTAAGTCCTCATAGCAAGGAACAACTTCCAATAATTAGTTTCCGGAAATTATATCAAGAACATATATAAAATATGTCTCAAACTTTCCATGTTCTAACAGCCCCATCTGATTACATATATTAGTTTAAAAAATTGCAAGATATATGTCATGCATCATAGTGTCCTCATGCCAGAATTCATAAAATCTCATGATGGCCCAAGTAAGGTAGCATATTGAAATTATGTAAGAAGCAATTGCTCTTGGCTTCTATTTCATCTAGATTAACAGTTATCAATAGTACTCCCAGAGCCGATGAATGTCAATAGGATCCTCTTATAGATGTCGAATTCTAAAATCAAGAAACTATAAAAAGAAGTTCTTTGTTGCAAGCTTGAACACAGGTTAAAAACACCAACTAATCCATTTAAATATAATAAAGCTAAACCAAGAGCATATAAAAGTCACAGCCGTATTGGCAAATAAGCACAAATTTTAACAAATAATAATAAAACCACAGCTCATTCACCAAATTATTATAAACATCTAAACAATGGTAAGATATCAATTAGCTTATCAAAAATCAAAAAAAAGAGTAAGACACCACCGTAGACACACAATTATAAGGTGTAACCTGTAAGGAGTATCTGAACTAACTATTCGTTTGAAAGTAATATTGAATGCATATTTTAACATTGTATATTATATATTGGGGATAATCTGGTATCAAATGGAATAACATAAGATTAGATTGTCAGTGTCTATATATAATATAATAAATGTTCGCAGTTTAAATGGAGTTAAACAAACGACTAGAATGACTGAAGTATTATTTGGAAATAATCTATTTTGATTATTGAATAATATTTGTATGTTTTGTGTATACTGAACAGGATTAAAATATTAGAATTTTTCTTCTATTCTGACAATAAAGAAAAGCTAAGATTCTATAATATTATTATTGATTAGGTTCTTAATCCGGATACAGTGATTGACACTTGTATGATGCACATGTTTTGATACATATGTGATGTGACTTATTGTTAATCACAATATTATGTTTTGGACAATGACATTGCATACAGAGTGGGATATTGACTATAAAAGGAAAATGTGTCTGAAAATATTCGGGTGATGATGTCCTCTTGAAAGATCATAAAGATAATTATGCTTTAGTCCTACAGACAGATTTGTTCTTGCATAATTATAAGGTTGAGTGTATGATCAAGGATAAAATATATTGATTAAATTAATTATCAGAAATTAATTTTATTAATGGACATTCGATATCTTAAACATGGGGAATTTAATAAGCAAATAATATTGGAGCCAAATTAAATAATTAAATTACAGCATTAGCAGAGGTAGTGTAAATATTAATTCTTTAGTGGATTGAATTAATATTTAATGACATTGGACTTGACCCTAAATGTCATTGGAAGGTTCGACCTAATTATCCATGATCCTTATTGTAGCCTGTCTATTCAACTTATTCTCTTCTAGCTAAGGGATTGAAAATTAGGGTTTTTGTGAGCAGTCGTTCAAGGAGGCAACCAAGAACTAGGGTTCCAAGATCTCAAAACTAGAAGGAAGGCAATCTTGGGAGGATCGAAGGCCACACTTCGGTCAAGGTGAATACGGGAATACAGTAGAAGATGTAGATTTGAATCGCTTGCGCCGTAATGATTAAGGTTAATTTTCTATTCAAATTCGTTTGTTTTCATATCATAAAATGCAGTATCATGATTCGATTGTCCCAACAATTGGCATCAAGAGTCAGGTTCTAGGGTTCTGCGTTATATGATATGATGTCCATGTCGTAATTATTTATGTATATAGTGGTGGGCTTGTATTGTTTTTTTATGCAGGTTGTTATCCACTATTATGGCCATGGTTATAATTATGTATGTGGATCCCACATGGTTTATTGTGGTTGTAAATTAAATCACGAGGGTTGATCATGATTAGTTTTCATTTTTGATTTCTATTTTGATTGTAATCTTGTAATTCGAATTGTATTCAATTTAGAATATGATCTGATATAATAGAATAGATTTTTCTGTTGTATTTGTCGTATATAATTGTTTTACCAACGAAGATGCGAGAAACAGAGTTCTTCCGCTGCTATATGCTGTTTTCGTGGCTGCTTCGCTGTTCTGGCTACAGATTTTGTATACAATATCCGATTAAGGCAAATAATACCTTTTCGGAAATGGCAGAACGAGACCTACATGATGAAATGGTAAGCATCTCCAAAATTTTCAAGCCATTATGAGCTCGTTTAGGCAGTCAAACAGGCGGCTAAAGATTTTTAAAAAAAATTGACGAATGATTTTGAAGATTATTCTTCAAGGCCATAATAGTGGATGTATTTTATTATGTTTTACATAATTTTTGCTTATCTTGATTATGGCTACTATGTGTTCCATGTTTGTGTTGTTATGTCATATGATATTAACCCTTCACATACTAGAACGACATGTACATAGGGCTGTTTTATTATGCTTTAATCATGATGAGTATGTTGCAATGTTATGTATTATATGTATTGTTATTATGATACATGTGGACTGTGAAAAAATGACAAAGGGCGATGCATCTAGATAAAATCTTCATAGTAAAATACTAAATATGAGAGGGAATTAATTTGGTATTAAATCTCATGGTCTCCATTATTGTTTATATGTAATTTAACACTAAGGCGAATATAAATTATGTATACATCACCAATCATCGCATGTAATTTATGGTGTCTAAAGTGTTATGAAAACTACTAGAACAAACTTCTAAAATTAATTATGAATATTGGAAGGTACATATGTCACCCAACGTGGCGTACTAAATTTCATAGAATTCAAATAATAAAAATATATCCTCTTTTTTGATAGATTTCACGCTCAACTAGGAAGAGAATCTAAAATAACACATATTTGAGTATTCTTGTGTTGGTGTCTAGGAAAGCGTGCAGCTTACCTGGCCATTTAGATTGGTGTCTAGAAAAGTGGTTAGCCACTTGGCAATACTTCCACCGGTCTAGCTAGTTAGTCTGAATACTCTTTAGATTTGTAATTTTAGTAGTATCTTATTGTTAGGAGCAATAATTTATCATAGTCAAAAGGCGCATATGGTATTATTATTAGTTTAAGATTTAATAATGGTATACAGTTAGCTATGAAAAATAATATAGACTACCCTAACGTGGCTAATTATTTAGTAGTAGGACTGACATAACAATTAAATAAATTTATGTGGTATATAAGTCACCCAATGTGGCATACCGGAAACCTATGGTGTTTAAGTGTTGGTGTTTTAATTTTAAATAATTGTTAGAGAAATCAATTTTTTTTAAATACCCTCTAATTATGTGTTATATGTATGATTCTCATGATATAATGGGATTTAATCCACTTTTTACCATACTTAAGGATAACAAACTTACTAGACCTAACTATATCGAATGGAAACATAATTTGGACATTGTGTTGACTGCTGAGGAGTACAAATTTTGCATTAAGCTAAATGTGCATACTGATAATGCTTCTACAGTTGAGAATGAGTATTATAAGAAGTGGACTAAGGCTGATTAGATGTCGCGATGTTACATTCTGGCAGCAATGTCAGCTGTTTTGCAGCACCAATATCAGGCTATGGCCATTGCTTCAAATATGCTCTTTAATCTCAAAGAACTTTTTAGAGATCAAAATAAGGCTGCAAGGCAAGTAGCAATGAAAACTTTAATGAACACTCAGATGGCTGAACGGACACCTGTAAGGGATCATGTTCTCAGGATGATGTCACATCTGAATGAGATGGAGATCTTTGGTACTGACGTTGATGGGGAAACCCAGATCGATATCATCCTTATGAGTTTGCCCAGAAGTTTTGAGCAGTTCCCCTTGAATTACACCATGAACAAGAGGATGCATAGACTTGCGGAACTTTGACAGAACTTCAGGCAGCTGAAGTTCAGAAACAATGTGGTTCAGAAACCTTCTTCTTCTAAGCCGAAAGCCAAGAAGAAGAAAAAGGCTAACACACAGAAAGTTGTGAAAGCTGTGGGAGTTCAATGTGGTGCTGTGAAAATGGCCAAGGGCAAGCCCTTCAGGTGCAGGCAGTCGGATCACTGGAAACAGAATTGTTCTCTTCCTAAGAAGACAAACAATAATGGTATGTCTCTTTCTCTAGTTACAGAAACATATATAGCGGCTATAACTTTAAGCACTTGGTGTATAAATACAGGAGCCACTGATCATGTTTGTAATTCTATGTAGGGATTCTAGCAATTCAGAATGCTTAGAGATGGTGAGATATATGTGGTTATGGGAGATGCTACGAAAGTAGCAAATAATTGCAGTGGGAGATGTTAATTTATCTTTTGGTGATAATAGGAGTTTGGCTTTGAACAATTGTCTTTATGTACCTTCATTCTTAAATTTACAAATATAAGAATTTCTTAGAACATGCATTAATTATATTAGTAGATTAGTATGAAATAGAATAGACAAGTGACGAATGGGGAGAGTTGAGACTCGAATTATAAAACCCTAGACTCCATTGATGTTAGGACAGTTATGGTAAATAAGACGCAAACACACAGATAATTTGTGTGATGTGGTAAGAACGATCATACGTAAAATGGTTTCTCTAATTTGTTCCCTTTGAAATGCTTTCACCTATCTATAGATTAGTTTGTTCAAAAATCAACTCGAACTGTCAAATTTTTGTTTGAATGAAAGTCGTTATAAAAAAATATTATTGACAAATTATTTCATAATCAATCATGAAAATATCTCACGAATTTATTAAAATCCATAAACATTATTCACGAATTTGGTGATCAATGATAATTAAAAATATAAGAATTTCTTAGATCATGCATTAATTATACTAGCATATAACCCGTGTAAAGCAGGAGGAGAGTAATAAATAATATATTATATATTTTAAATAAATTAAATATTTAATTTGATTATTTATGTTATTAATATTTTTTATGTAATGTTGTACATGTGATAAATTATTTTTGAATTATATTTATATTATGTGTTTAAATTCTCATTAATATATTGTTATATATTTATATTAATTAACATAGATTAATAACCCGTGCAAAGTATTAATAAATTTTTATTAATAAAAAGAGATTCGAATATATTAGAAAATATTTTAATTAAAATTTAAATAAAAGAGTATGTTATAATATATATATATATATATATATAATATTAATATAATTTTAATATTCAAAAAATTTTATGTGCGGTTTTAAAAATAGAAACCAAAACTGAACAAAAAATAATCAGTTCAGTTCGGTTTTAAAAAGTGCGAATCGGTTTTCAAATGGTTCGGTTTCGGTTTTAAAACCAATATTATTATATTATACTCTTCGTCTTACATAAATTGAAATTTGAAAAAATAAATTTATTATTAAATTCAATCTCAAATTCATAAAACAAGGAACTAAAAATAAATTAGTGGTCACTTAAATTAATCACCTATTTTATTATAGTTGCAAAAAAATGAAAAGAAAGTACATTCAATTTATTCAGTTTAGCACAAAAACAGAACATATACTTGATTAGTATTTAGTAACAAGATGATTTAATTATGTATGTTTGTTTGAGTGTATATAGACTCGGTTTACACTATAAATGAGTTAACCGAAATAATTAGATTAGTAGCTTGTCAATTATATTATGTATTGATGTGATGTAATAATATATATATATTTAGTATTTACATTGTATAATTAGTTAAAAATATTCAAATTCAAATATAATTATGTTATATTATATTATATAATAATAATAATAATAATATGTATTATAAATATTAGTGCGGTTCGGTTCGCTTTTTATTCGGTTCGTAAAAATTTAAAAACCGAACCGAAACCAAAATATCGGTGCGGTTTTTATTCGATTCATTTTTAATCAGTTTCATTTTTTTGGTTCAATTTTGTGCAATTTTATACGTTTTTCGATTTTATTTCGATTTTCGGTTCGATTTTTCTCATCTTTAAACTCAATACATCGATATGCCCCTTTTTACTGATCTGATGGTGGGGAATACGAGATTACGTATCTAACTTATAAACTTACACTGATATTCATATATGTACAAAGATATATAGATAGGAAAACATAGATATAAAAGACACTAACAAACTCACATGCACGCAAAAAGGTAATGACAATATTTTTTATTACCACTCTTCAATGAACATCTTGCATGAATTTTTACCATCATATGGGACTAAACAAGTATAGATATGTATACTTATACGAGAAAACTTTAAGTAAGTTATCTAATGTTATAATAATTTTGTACGCAAAATTGAATGACAGTTTTGTAATAATAGAGTGTACCCACGGTATTTACAAATATACTCCTGTGCTATTTTTTTATTTCAACTTTAACTAGTTATCTAAAGTTATACTTGGGAGTATTAATCTCTACTTATATTATGTATCCAACTACAACACAGAAGACTTGGAGGCGATATGATACTTTTTACCCGATTACATATCAATGGTATATGCATATACGTTAGATAGGACCACGTATTCAAGCATATACGTTAGTTCGAATAACGTTTCAAGCAAATATACTCATAATATGTTGTCATGAATTCCGTATAAACGTATTACTTAACAGGAAATAACGTATCTACTTAATACTTAATACGGAGTACGATTTAGCGTGGTGGTCGGTATTTTGGGACTTGTCTCCGCTTTTAGGTATTTGGGTACTACATTCCCCTAATTGATTATATAAGGCTTTCACCTTAATTTCTATGAATTATAGTTTTCTATAATTATTTGTAAATACCATTCTTATTTTACACAAGTTGGATCTTGAATTAATCAATAAATAGTTATTTGTTGGACCCTATTCTATATATATAATTTTTTACAAAAACAGTACTCCCTCTGTCCCATCCAATTCTTTACATTTTCCTTTTTTGGATGTCCCATCCAATTTTTTACATTTTAAAACTTTCTAAAAATAATAAACTTTTATATTATAAAATTTACTCTCACTCATTATTTTCCTCCACATTTTCAAATCTATCAATTAAATATCAATTGAGCTCACCACTTTATCCGCTTTTCCTTTTCTTTCATCCACTTTTCTTTCTATTTCATACTATTTTATACAATTTTTTTAACTTTCGTGTCCAACTTAAATCTAAATAAATGGGTGATACGGAGGGAGTAATATTTAACAACATTTTGATGAATACAAGCATTTTGATCAACACAAGTACACAACCATAGGCTGCTTCATGAATTATATTCACGACCCTACGTATAGACACTTGTTTATGAAATCCCCCACCCCCGGATTCAATCTATCAAGCCAAAAAAATATTATCTGATAAGATTTGGCCAAAATATCTAATTTTTAAATTTAGCTCATTTGTGAAACGTATCTTAAAATAATGTTCAAGCAACTTTTTCATGAACTGAGATACAAAACAATTAATCGATGTGTGTAACATACGTAAGAGTTTAAAAATCCAGTTTTATTAGGGAAAAAAACTCCAAATTGCAAATAAACCATAAGAATATCTTTATATACATTTTTAAATGTTAGAACAAAAATCTTAGAAATTTAACAACGAGAAAAGAACAAAAATTTTTTTTTTAAGACACTCAATTGTCAATAATTATGCCAATACACAAGCAGTCAAGCAATGACCACCAAGTAAAATTCATAATACCGTAGTGTAAGCCCAATACACAAGGAATGAGTGACCGACCAAATTTAAATTTCAAGACATTCAGTATAGTGACGAGGTGTACTTTCATGAGCCAACTTGCATATTACTAAGCAAAATCATAACTTTACTACTTGCAACACAGGGATACAGTTTACACACACTGGCAAAAAATAAGACCAACCCGCACTGCCATATTGATGACATGGTATAACACCAAATTATAGACTTATAGTAAAACTTATTTAATATCATTAACTAATTAGATACTAGTACATAGGTCAAAAAAACCTTGCTCATTAATTATTAATCTGTATAATTTGTAAATATGAACCAGAGTACAATTAAAATTTCAACGAAGTCTGTATGAAACACCTCCACAGAAATTCCACATATCTAGTCGAGATGAAAATGAAACGGAAAAGTAATGCCTTCCAATCTGAAAGAGAAGACTAGGATGCAGCTTAAAATCTCTTACTCCTGAAACAGAGTACAAAAGCTGTAAGAGCCAACAAGAAAAGAGAACGCTAGATAAAAATATCCAAGGTAAATAGCAAATTTGAAAGGTAAAAAAGGCATGTGAAAGCACGGCCGCATTTAAAAAGAAAAGTATATTTTAAAAGAAAAGCATATACTGATTACCTCAGAATATATAATTCCTCCAGGATTTGCAAAAACATGAGGATGCTCAACAGCGAAGAGTTACATAATACCTTAATTAGCAAGGAGTAATATATTGTCTGTTCTTTCACACCCATTTGCAACATATGCAATGAGAGTCAGGAACTATAGCATGCCAAGTTCATTTTAATGTTTCACTTAATTTCCTTGTTGGCGAAGTCTAAATGTTTGTACGTAAATTCACATGCTCAATCCATTTACGGTCCACTAATTTGCCAATCAGGTGCAGGTGAAAATGAAAACTCCCAAGACCCCATAGAAAGAAGTAAACATCCTTAGTTTGAGATATCAAGCCAAGATAAGGAGGTTTTAAAAATCTAAGCTTATGCTGCATGTAAATTGCAATAAATAAATATTGGATTGACAATGTTTTGGATGAAGATGAGCTGTGGAATGGCATATGGAAAAATTATTAGAGTGGATACGTATTTAAGCCACATTTGGACAACAATACAAAGTGATGGAATGTTGGGCAGAACAGGCTGCTAGCCAATTATACATACACCCAGAGCCAAGTGGCATTATATACATTACTTGTAAAATTATGACAGCCTATAATTTATGTTGACAGTTCTGCGAATTCCTGAATTTCCTAGAATAGTTGAGGAATTATTTATGCAATATAGGCTCATGCAGTACTCGCATTCATTATAAGTACTATGAATCTGTCCAGGCTCATGTATCTAGCTACATTATTGTTTATTCTACTACTGCTACATATTGTAACCTGCATCATTTGTTGAAAATCAGACTTCTTGTCTCAATATACAGAAGTGTGTTTGTGCATTTTCTGCTTAATTTTTTGAGTTTGATCTTAGGCCTGCAGTAGGTGTCTACTGCAGTTTATGCTTGATATAAAATGAACTTGTTCCACCAAATAAACTCTCTCTCTCAATCTCTCCCTCCCTCTCCCTCTACATATATACGTATGAATGTATGAATCCAGATTTCTTCCTCTAGAAAGCTATCTCTCCTATATCTCTGTCTCTTTCTGCTACTTCTCTCATTTCTATCTCTATTCTACTATAAATCTCTCTTACTTTTATCTACCATTACCATAACCATTAAGTGAAAGACGTATGTCAACTAAAGAACCGTTTATAATTCAAAGCCAAGGCTTAGGCTAGAAAATGCACACTTTTTTGGGCTTAATGGTCTCAGCAGCACATTAAGTTGTCCTTTTGAAGCTGGTGAAATTGAGTGGATACAGGAGTGCTGCATCCACACCTATGCCCTATTATTAAGGCCTACAGTTGTAGGACAGGGTGACACACCATAGGTGGATGTGAATTACAAGGGTTAAGATGTTAATTACAAAGTTGAGGAGAAACAAAGTGTCATTGAAGGAAGTAACTCCAATGATTCCAGTATTTGGGAGTTAGCCAAGCAACTCGAAGGCTTGGTATCTCTATTCCTGTAATGCAATCCGAGTACTAACTCTGTATATATTAAGAAGCTTTTCCTTTTGTTATATAAACTATCTTGGTGTGTGTATTTTGAAACTCTAGTTCATTGCACAGCCATGGTTATGTACAACACAGCTAGTAGAAATCTGTACTTAAAATATTCTAATAAATGATCAGAGAAGGGAAACGAGAAGTTGTCATGATCATCTCAGCTTGTAGTCAACTTGAGCACTATCTCCAGAAGCTTCTGTTATAAAATCTTGAGGGTAATTAGGCAGCAGTAGTATAGTACTAGTAGTAGTATGCTATTTAGTAGCAAGTATAGTCAGGCAATTTCAGCGTTAGTGTGGGATTAGTATAAATAGCACTTTAACTCTTTCTCTCTCTCACTCTTCTCTCTGACTGAATTTCTCTCTATCTAGATTTCTTCCTCTCAAAGCTCTCTCTTGTATCCCTCTTCTATATATCTGTCTCTGCTAATTCTCTCTCATTTGTATCTCTATTCTACTCTAAATCTCTGTATCTTACTGTTATCTTCTACGGTTGAATAACCCATGTTTAATGTTTATTCGTTATTTTGTTCCTTTAATCATGTTTTCATCACTTTTGTTTCATTTCATGATCTTTGCTGATACTCTAAGCCAATCAACTCATTAATCACCAATGATAATATAAGGAATGGTACAATTAAAACCAAAGCCTTGATAAAAGTTATCATTTCCTAGCCATACATATACAAGGCATGGGAACTTGAATAATCATGCCTAAAAGAATACGCAGTTAAATTTCAACATAACTGAGAATAAAGATCTTCATGTAATACATGTGTTACATAATATTTCGACATATCTAGCAAGATCATAGCACAACTCTTGTTTCACAATTCAGAAGTAATCCAAAGAATCGGGTAAAATAACACCATGCACAACATTCTCGGACATCACAATAAGAGCCAACAATCTTGGTAGTAGAGCAACACAGTAAACAACAATACAAAATTTTAAAAAAAACGTTGCCATGTTATTAAATAATAAAATGTAGAAACTATATGGAAATTGCAAAACTCGTCCAATCAAAGTAATTAAACGTAGACAAAAACAAGTAAAAATAAAAAATTATTGAAAAAAAAGTCACCTTGGTTGGATTGGAAGGATGAGAAAGGAAGTGTTCGAGGTTGGAGACCCTACTGTCTAGAGCTTCAAATTCCTGCTTTAACTGCAAACAACATTATCAAAACACCCAATTTCCACAACATATATACATAAATAGATATGTGAGAGGGGGAGAGAGAGAGGAGATTACATTAGAAGAGAGATTCTGACGATGGAACCATAAATCTCTGAAGATCAAGTGAGCCATCGCAGCTGTTGTAGATCCAAACCCTAAAGTGAACCAAAGCAACCTTGTTCTTAACATTATCGCAGATTGCCCCTCTTTCCAAATCTTCAATGTGTACACTGTTCTAACCAGTGTTCTAAATATCGGAACTCGGTTCGACTCGGTCAAGAAAAAATCAGTTCTATTAAAATATTAATTATAATTTTTAAAATCATAATTTATTAATTTTTACTTTTAAACTTTTAATTTAAATTAAAAAATATTTTGATAAAAAAAATTAACTTCAGTTCAACAGTTAGACTAATTTCAAGAATCAATAATATATTATTTAAATTTCATAAGGATTATAAATCCATAATATATTAATTAAATTCTAATCCAAATAATTAGCACTATAATCATTTAAATTTCACCAGATCTCTTAATCGGATTCATCAAATGTGATACCTTCGTTCATGTCATTTTCAAACACAATTTTTTTTTCTTTAAACTCTCTGACAGTTTTCTTAGAACCAACACGAGATAGTTGAAAAAATTCATTTTATTATCATCCATAACGTTAAGTTCAATGAGTGTTGCAGAATGGGGATTGAATGCAACACTACATTTTATTCGATTTTAGACAAGTGCTAATAATAGAAAAAAGTAATAAATGTAGTGTATGGAAGTGTAAGCAACACAAATTACCAATTATTTCTAAAATTAACATTTATTAATTTTATACTACAATTGACTGAAATAAATTTCAACTCCTTTGTTTCAATAGCAATAGCTAAGGTGTTATTGTTTTTCAAATGCTTAAGAGAGTATGAAATTGAAATCTAAAAGACTCAAATAAAAGGTCCTAGGAACCACATCCCACTTATAAATACACTTTTCCTAAATTTTAGAATACTACCTAAACTAGAAATTTCAAAAGACAATTTAGAAGTATTCTATTTGTAGAAAAAGTGTTCTTAAAAGACAGTTTAGAGGTTTTATATTTGTTTGACTTCTTGAACCCTTATCTTTTTTCTTCATACTCTCCCAAGTTGTAGAATAGACTTGACATGATAGAAGTAGGTTTTTGACCATCCAATGTGATATCTCTTTATACCCTACTACTTGAAACAGACTGTCAACATCCTAAAAGTTAAAATTAACCCTTAACTTCATTGATCATGATAGTATGTTGACACCTGTTAATGATGTTTTCAATGGAAGTTTTTGTTGGAGGTCTCTATCACAGATGCGCTACCATTGCTATCACAATCTCCAACAAACATGTTGTCTTCAAATAATTAATTTTTATGCGCCAAGTTTGCTATCATTGAGAATTATTGTCATATGCTTCATGAATGGTGTTGTTACTTAGAGATGTTGTCATAGACTTGTCATTTGAGGATACTGTCAAGACCGAAAACAGAAACATTTCAGAACAAATACATAAACTTATATAACTTATCTTTTTATTCTTTTATCCTAGACAATATTTTTGTGATATTTATTGTCATCTACTTAAGAATTACAAAATTTACTACCTAAGTGAATTTTAGATGAAAAATATTGTTTGACTGACAGAATGTTTCACTTAATCTTTTTCAGACTTGGTTAGATTACCGATCTACTACTTCTTTTGCCAACACACAATCCTAACAATCTCCCCCAATTTATTTTTATACAAATAAGGACAAATTCAAAATTGTAGGTGCTACGACTAGTAAACCAAAAAAGTTTGTAAAAGAAAGAATTTAAAAGACTTTCATGTAAAACAAATTGAAATTTTCTCAAACGACTATTGCTCCTTTAGTCTGAGCAAAACTTTCACTTTCAGTTTGAGCATGTTTTCTTGTGTTCCTCTCTCATCTTGGCTTCTTCATATAAATTGTTGAGATCAGAAATAGCTCTCCTTTCCATAGATATTTTAGCATGACCAGAGACATTATTCAAGATGTTCTTAATGATTCTAGAAGGAAAATCCCTCAAATCTCTAATTTTGTAATATCTTGTAACATTGCCTTTAGACACGCATTGAATCTTTAGACCATCATCTTCAATCTGGAATTATTCTTCAGTTGATTTTCAGCTGACTTCTTTGTTATTTATTGACTTGTCTAGGATTCCATCTTCACCAACTCTAGAGTCTATAATGGACTTTGAAGCTTCTACACAAGCTGCTTCATCTATTTTTTAAGATCCAGCTGTCATTCTTTATTGGATCTAGACAAGCCTACCTTTTTATTTGTAATAAATTATACTGTTGATGTAACACTTATAGTACTTATTGTATAGGGATTTTGATCTTAATTGTTATACTTGTAAATTTACAGTTTGAAGTTTTTCTGTTGTAATTCATGTTGTAAATAATGGTCACAAAATAAAGTTCTGATAAAAGATTCAAGTTGATTGATCATGCATCAGGAAGAATAAGACCTCAACAAATAAAAAGTTCAAAGCTAGAAAATTTTATGAAGGCAAATGAACCATTCGAGAAGTCTATAAGTGAACTGGTCGAGAAGTCTTAACAATGTTGTGTATCAAAGTCTGAACTGAACCATTCGAGGAGTCAAGAAATTGAACTGATCGAGAACTGTGCTAACCAACTTTTCGAGAAGACCAGAATAATCATGTCGAGAAGTCAGTTGAAGGAGTAGTCGAGAAGTCAAAAGAATAGTCTAATCAAGAAGTCTCAGAGTAATTGATCAAGAAGTCTCAGAGTAATTGATCGAGAAGTCTCAGAGTGGCTGATTGAGAAGTCTCAGAGTAACTGATTGAGAAGTCTGAACTATGACTTATCAAGAAGATAGAAGTCATAAGAGTTATCGACTACTTCAAATAGCTAATTTCAAGGAGAAATGCAGAAGTAACAGACAAGTTAAAGAAGCATTGTCATGATCAGGACCAGTCAAACTTGTGAGTGATAATGACTAGTCTACAGAGAAGGTTACAGAGAGAACAAGACAAATGATAGAAGATAAAATGCAGAAGCTACAGACCGTCAAATCGAAAGACTTAGCTAGAACTAGATTGTGTTAAATTTAAAGATGTTTTTATTTGTTTCTAGTTATAGCAATTAGGTATGTGAAGCATGTGCAATGAGACATATTGTCTATTAAGTAGTATCACATCTTCACAATCTATGTGGTTGAGTTGTATGGAAAAAATTACCTTGTTTTCTCTCAAGAACAAGAAGCTGAGATTCATCTTGAATTTCAGAATTGTAGCATTTCATTCTAATACAATTAGTTTGAACGTTTTGTTGTGTGTTCTAAATTTATAATTCCACATCTCTTTAAATACACAGATAAACTCATGTTACAAAGTTTCAACAGTTAATCAAAAGCCAAAACGATTCTAACTTATACATTCATTCCCCCCCCCCCTCTCTGCATAAGTTCTTAGTACTCATTCCTAACATTCTGTAAAAAAAATTGAGTAGACTTGTGTTCCCAAGATGAAAAATCCTCCATATACACTTCTTCCCCCCATCTACTTCAATTCTTAGTGGATTGGAAATGATAAAATATTTGTAATTTGGCTGAGAGGACACAACATAATTATTCTTCATAGCTTCCTTGTTCATCAAATGTTATAGTCTGGTCAATTTCTCAACTAAGCTCACATTCCTCCTTTCTAGTTCTTCTTCCACTTCTTTCATCTTCATTTTCCTTGCCTCCTTTTCTCTGATATACTTAGTCTTGTAAATTTCAACGGCTCTGTCTCTGAAATCCTTGATGCTTGGCTCATCAATTTCTAGAAGTTGGCTCAGAATCATTTTTAGGATTATTTTTCTTTATCCACCATGTTCTCTATCTCCTAGAAGTATAGTATTGAATTGTAGAATATGATTTTATTACGATTTCTAAGTAGACATTTCTTGAATTTTTCTTTCATCTCATTTGCATTCTTCTCCTCATTCCTCCATCTTAGTATAACATGAATTTGATTAATAAAAACTTCATCTCATGGTAAGAAACCATTGTAAGTTGATTGTAATATTCGTAATTATTTATTTAATTAATAATAATAACTATTATTATTTATAATAAAATTTAATTAGAAATAGAATTGGGTAATTAAATAGTAATTAAATTAAAAATAAGATAATAATCCAAAAGCTCTATATTAGGTGTAATATTTGTTTTATTAAAACCCTAAAATAAGATAAGGGAGCCGCAGTGAAAGAGTAAAGAAGAGGGGCAATCGAATATTCACACATCGTGCACTGCTTATCACTGAATAAGGTTGTAACACCCCCTTCCCAAAATAAGACGAGGGGTTACTTATCAAACCACAAACCTGTATACAGAGTACTAAATTCGTACATGGAAATAACTTGTAAAAACTCCTAGAATCATTCTCGACTCGATTGAACTTGAAACGAATTCGTAACAATTTGAGACTTCATTCTTGACTCGTTTGAATTTAAAATCAACTTACAGCTTCATTCTTTACTCTTTGAACATGGAAATAACTTGTAAAAACTCCTAGAATCGTTATCGTCTCGATTGAACTTGAAAACAATTCTTAACAACTTGGGGCGTCATTTTTGACTCATTTGAAGTGGAATTCAACATATAGCTTCATTCTTGACTCGTTCGTACATGGAAATAACTTGTAAAAACTCCTAGAATCATTCTCGACTCGATTGAACTTGAAAACAATTTGTAACAACTTGAAACTTCATTCTTGACTCATTTAAACTTGAAATCAACTTATAGCTTCATTCTTTCCTCTTTGAACATGGAAATAACTTGTAAAAACTCCTGGAATCATTCTCGACTCGATTGAACTTGAAACCAATTCGTAACAATTTGAGGCTCCGTTCTTGACTCATTTGAACTTGAAATCAACTTATAGTTTCATTCTTTACTCTTTGAACATGGAAATAACTTGTAAAAACTTCTAGAATCGTTATCGTCTCGATTGAACTTGAAAACAATTCTTAACAACTTGGGGCGTCATTTTTGACTCGTTTGAAGTGGAATTCAACATATAGCTTCATTCTTGACTCGTTCGTACATGGAAATAACTTGTAAAAACTCCTAGAATCATTCTCGACTTGATTGAACTTGAAAACAATTTGTAACAACTTGAAACTTCATTCTTGACTCATTTGAACTTGAAATTAACTTATAACTTCATTCTTTCCTCTTTGAACATGGAAATAACTTGTAAAAACTCCTGGAATCATTCGCGACTCGATTGAACTTGAAACCAATTCGTAACAATTTGAGACTCCGTTCTTGACTCATTTGAACTTGAAATCAACTTATAGCTTCATTCTTTACTCTTTGAACATGGAAATAACTTGTAAAAACTCCTAGAATCGTTCTCGTCTCGATTGAACTTGAAAACAATTCTTAAAAATTTGAGGTGTTATTTTTGACTCATTTGAAGTGGAATTCAACTTATAGCTTCATTCTTGATTCGTTCGTACATGGAAATAACTTGTAAAAACTCCTAGAATTCTCGACTCGATTGAACTTGAAAACAATTCTTAACAATTTGGGGCTTCATTTTTTACTCATTTGAGGTGAAATTCAACTTATAGCTTCATTCTTTACTCTTTGAACGTGGAAATAACTTGTAAAAACTCCTAGAATCATTCTCGTCTCGATTGAACTTGAAAACAATTCTTAACAATTTGGGGCTTCATTTTTTACTCATTTGAAGTGGAATTCCACTTATAGCTTCATTCTTGACTCGTTCGTACATGGAAATAAATTGTAAAAACTCATGGAATCATTCTCGACTCGATTGAACTTGAAACCAATTCGTAACAATTTGAGACTCCATTCTTGACTCGTTTGAATTTAAAATCAACTTATAGTTTCATTCTTTACTCGTGGAACAAGGAAATAACTTGTAAAAACTCCTAGAATCATTCTCGTCTCGAATGAACTTGAAAACAATTATTAACAATTTAGGGCTTCATTTTTGACTCATTTGAAGTGGAATTCAACTTATAGCTTCATTCTTGACTCGTTCGTACATGGAAATAACTTGTAAAAACTCCTAGAATCATTCTCGACTCGATTGAACTTGAAAACAATTTGTAACAACTTGAAACTTCATTCTTGACTCATTTGAACTTGAAATCAACTTATAGCTTCATTCTTTACTCTTTGAACATGGAAATAACTTGTAAAAACTCCTAGAATCGTTATCGTCTCGATTGAACTTGAAAACAATTCTTAACAACTTGGGGCGTCATTTTTGACTCATTTGAAGTGGAATTCAACATATAGCTTCATTCTTGACTCGTTCGTACATGGATATAACTTGTAAAAACTCCTAGAATCATTCTCGACTCGATTGAACTTGAAAACAATTTGTAACAACTTGAAACTTCATTCTTGACTCATTTGAACTTGAGATCAACTTATAGCTTCATTCTTTCCTCTTTGAACATGGAAATAACTTGTAAAAACTCCTGGAATCATTCTCGACTCGATTGAACTTGAAACCAATTCGTAACAATTTGAGACTCCGTTCTTGACTCATTTGAACTTGAAATCAACTTATAGCTTGATTCTTTACTCTTTGAACAAAGAAATAACTTGTAAAAACACCTAATATCGTTCTCGTCTCGATTGAACTTGAAAACAATTCTTAACAATTTGAGGCGTTATTTTTGACTCATTTGAAGTGGAATTCAACTTATAGCTTCATTCTTGACTCGTTCGTACATGGAAATAACTTGTAAAAACTCCTAGAATCATTCTCGACTCGATTGAACTTGAAAACAATTCTTAACAATTTGGGGCTTCATTTTTTACTCATTTGAAGTGAAATTCAACTTATAGCTTCATCCTTTACTCGTTGAACTTGGAAATAACTTGTAAAAACTCATAGAATCATTCTCGTCTCGATTGAACTTGAAAACAATTCTTAACAATTTGGGGCTTCATTTTTGTCTCATTTGAAGTGGAATTCAACTTATACCTTCATTCTTGACTCGTTCGTACATGGAAATAAATTGTAAAAACTCATGGAATCATTCTCGACTCGATTGAACTTGAAACAAATTCGTAACAATTTGAGACTCCATTCTTGACTCATTTGAACTTGAAATCAACTTAAAGCTTCATTCTTTACTCTTTGAACATGGAAATAACTTGTAAAAACTCCTAGAATCATTCTCCACTCGATTGAACTTGAAAATAATTCTCAACAATTTGGGGCTACATTTTTTACTCATTTGAAGTGGAATTCCACTTATAGCTTCATTCTTGACTCGTTCGTACATGGAAATAACTTGTAAAAACTCCTAGAATCATTCTCGACTCGATTGAACTTGAAACGAATTCGTTACAATTTGAGACTTCAATCTTGACTCGTTTGAATTTAAAATCAACTTATAGTTTCATTCTTTACTCGTGGAACAAGGAAATAACTTGTAAAAACTCCTAGAATCATTCTCGTCTCGAATGAACTTGAAAACAATTCTTAACAATTTAGGGCTTCATTTTTGACTCATTTGAAGTGGAATTCAACTTATAGCTTCATTCTTTACTCTTTGAACATGGAAATAACTTGTAAAAACTCCTAGAATCATTCTCCACTCGATTGACCTTGAAAACAATTCTTAACAATTTAGGGCTTCATTTTTTACTCATTTGAAGTGGAATTCCACTTATAGCTTCATTCTTGACTCGTTCGTACATGGAAATAACTTGTAAAAACTCCTAGAATCATTCTCGACTCGATTGAACTTGAAACGAATTCGTAACAATTTGAGACTTCATTCTTGACTCGTTTGAATTTAAAATCAACTTATAGTTTCATTCTTTACTCGTGGAAGAAGGAAATAACATGTAAAAACTCCTAGAATCATTCTCGTCTCGAATGAACTTGAAAACAATTCTTAACAATTTAGGGCTTCATTTTTGACTCATTTGAAGTGGAATTCAACTTATAGCTTCATTCTTGACTCGTTCGTACATGGAAATAAATTGTAAAATCTCATGGAATCATTCTCGACTCGATTGAACTTGAAACCAATTCGTAACAATTTGAGACTCCATTCTTGACTCATTTGAACTTGAAATCAACTTAAAGCTTCATTCTTTACTCTTTGAACAAGGAAATAACTTGTAAAAACACCTAATATCGTTCTCGTCTCGATTGAACTTGAAAACAATTCTTAACAATTGGAGGCGTTATTTTTGACTCATTTGAAGTGGAATTCAACTTATAGCTTCATTCTTGACTCGTTCGTACATGGAAATAACTTGTAAAAACTCCTAGAATCATTCTCGACTCGATTGAACTTGAAACCAATTCGTAACAATTTGAGACTCCATTCTTGACTCTTTTGAACTTGAAATCAACTTAAAGCTTCATTCTTTACTCTTTGAACATGGAAATAACTTGTAAAAACTCCTAGAATCATTCTCCACTCGATTGAACTTGAAAACAATTCTTAACAATTTGGGGCTTCATTTTTCACTCATTTGAAGTGGAATTCAACTTATACCTTCATTCTTGGCTCGTTCGTACATGGAAATAAATTGTAAAAACTCATGGAATCACTCTCGACTCGATTGAACTTGAAACCAATTCGTAACAATTTGAGACTCCATTCTTGACTCATTTGAACTTGAAATCAACTTAAAGCTTCATTCTTTACTCTTTGAACATGGAAATAACTTGTAAAAACTCCTAGAATCATTCTCCACTCGATTGAACTTGAAAACAATTCTTAACAATTTGGGGCTTCATTTTTTACTCATTTGAAGTGGAATTCCACTTATAGCTTCATTCTTGACTCGTTCGTACATGGAAATAACTTGTAAAAACTCCTAGAATCATTCTCGACTCGATTGAACTTGAAACGAATTCGTAACAATTTGAGACTTCATTCTTGACTCGTTTGAATTTAAAATCAACTTATAGTTTCATTCTTTACTCGTGGAACAAGGAAATAACTTGTAAAAACTCCTAAAATCATTCTCGTCTCGAATGAACTTGAAAACAATTCTTAACAATTTAGGGCTTCATTTTTGACTCATTTGAAGTGGAATTCAACTTATAGCTTCATTCTTGACTCGTTCGTACATGGAAATAACTTGTAAAAACTCCTAGAATCATTCCCGACTCGATTGAACTTGAAACCAATTCGTAACAATTTGAGACTCCATTCTTGACTCATTTGAACTTGAAATCAACTTAAAGCTTCATTCTTTACTCTTTGAACATGGAAATAACTTGTAAAAACTCCTAGAATCATTCTCGTCTCGAATGAACTTGAAAACAATTCTTAACAATTTGGGGCTTCATTTTTGACTCATTTGAAGTGGAATTCAACTTATACCTTCATTCTTGGCTCGTTCGTACATGGAAATAAATTGTAAAAACTCATGGAATCATTCTCGACTCGATTGAACTTGAAACCAATTCGTAACAATTTGAGACTCCATTCTTGACTCATTTGAACTTGAAATCAACTTAAAGCTTCATTCTTTACTCTTTGAACATGGAAATAACTTGTAAAAACTCCTAGAATCATTCTCCACTCGATTGAACTTGAAAACAATTCTTAACAATTTGGGGCATCATTTTTTACTCATTTGAAGTGGAATTCCACTTATAGCTTCATTCTTGACTCGTTCGTACATGGAAATAACTTGTAAAAACTCCTAGAATCATTCTCGACTCGATTGAACTTGAAACGAATTCGTAACAATTTGAGACTTCATTCTTGACTCGTTTGAATTTAAAATCAACTTATAGTTTCATTCTTTACTCGTGGAACAAGGAAATAACTTGTAAAAACTCCTAGAATCATTCTCGTCTCGAATGAACTTGAAAACAATTCTTAACAATTTAGGGCTTCATTTTTGACTCATTTGAAGTGGAATTCAACTTATACCTTCATTCTTGACTCGTTCGTACATGGAAATAACTTATAAAAACTCCTAGAATCATTCTCGACTCGATTGAACTTGAAAACAATTTGACCAACTTGAAACTTCATTCTTGACTTATTTGAACTTGAAATCAACTTATAGCTTCATTCTTTACTCTTTGAACATGGAAATAACTTGTAAAAACTCCTAGAATCGTTATCGTCTCGATTGAACTTGAAAACAATTCTTAACAACTTGGGGCGTCATTTTTGACTCATTTGAAGTGGAATTCAACATATAGCTTCATTCTTGACTCGTTCGTACATGGAAATAACTTGTAAAAACTCCTAGAATCATTCTCGACTCGATTGAACTTGAAAACAATTTGTAACAACTTGAAACTTCATTCTTGACTCATTTGAACTTGAAATCAACTTATAGCTTCATTCTCTCCTCTTTGAACATGGAAATAACTTGTAAAAACTCCTGGAATCATTCTCGACTCGATTGAACTTGAAACTAATTCGTAACAATTTGAGACTCCGTTCTTGACTCATTCGAACTTGAAATCAACTTATAGCTTCATTCTTTACTCTTTGAACATAGAAATAACTTGTAAAAACTCCTAGAATCGTTCTCGTCTCGATTGAACTTGAAAACAATTCTTAACAATTTGAGGTGTTATTTTTGACTCATTTGAAGTGGAATTCAACTTATAGCTTCATTCTTGACTCGTTCGTACATGGAAATAACTTGTAAAAACTCCTAGAATCATTCTCGACTCGATTGAACTTGAAAACAATTCTTAACAATTTGGGGCTTCATTTTTTACTCATTTGAGGTGAAATTCAACTTATAGCTTCATTCTTTACTCTTTGAACGTGGAAATAACTTGTAAAAACTCCTAGAATCATTCTCGTCTCGATTGAACTTGAAAACAATTCTTAACAATTTGGGGTTTCATTTTTGACTCATTTGAAGTGGAATTCAACTTATAGCTTCATTCTTGACTCGTTCGTACATGGAAATAAATTTTAAAAACTCATGGAATCATTCTCGACTCGATTGAACTTGAAACCAATTCGTAACAATTTGAGACTCCGTTCTTGACTCATTTGAACTTGAAATCAACTTATAGCTTCATTCATTACTCTTTGAACATGGAAATAACTTGTAAAAACTCCTAAAATTATTCTCGTCTCGATTGAACTTGAAAACAATTCTTAACAATTTGGGGCTTCATTTTTGACACATTTGAAGTGGAATTCAACTTATAGCTTCATTCTTGACTCGTTCGTACATGGAAATAAATTGTAAAAACTCATGGAATCATTCTCGACTCGATTGAACTTGAAACCATTTCGTAACAATTTGAGACTCCATTCTTGACTCATTTGAACTTGAAATCAACTTAAAGCTTCATTCTTTACTCTTTGAACATGGAAATAACTTGTAAAAACTCCTAGAATCATTCTCCACTCGATTGAACTTGAAAACAATTCTTAACAATTTGGGGCTTCTTTTTTTATTCATTTGAAGTGGAATTCCACTTATAGCTTCATTCTTGACTCGTTCGTACATGGAAATAACTTGTAAAAACTCCTAGAATCCTTCTCGACTCGATTGAACTTGAAACGAATTCGTAACAATTTGAGACTTCATTCTTGACTCGTTTGAATTTAAAATCAACTTATAGTTTCATTCTTTACTCATGGAACAAGGAAATAACTTGTAAAAACTCCTAGAATCATTCTCGACTCGATTGAACTTGAAAACAAATTGTAACAACCTGAAACTTCATTCTTGACTCATTTGAACTTGAAATCAACTTATAGCTTCATTCTTTCCTCTTTGAACATGGAAATAACTTGTAAAAACTCCTGGAATCATTCTCGACTCGATTGAACTTGAAAGCAATTCGTAACAATTTGAGACTCCGTTCTTGACTCATTTGAACTTGAAATCAACTTATAGCTTCATTCTTTACTCTTTGAACATGGAAATAACTTGTATAAACTCCTAGAATCGTTCTCGTCTCGATTGAACTTGAAAACAATTCTTAACAATTTGAGGCGTTATTTTTGACTCATTTGAAGTGGAATTCAACTTATAGCTTCATTCTTGACTCGTTCGTACATGGAAATAACTAGTAAAAACTCCTAGAATCATTCTCTACTCGATTGAACTTGAAAACAATTCTTAACAATTTGGGGCTTCATTTTTTATTCATTTGAGGTGAAATTCAACTTATAGCTTCATTCTTTACTCTTTGAACGTGGAAATAACTTGTAAAAACTCCTAGAATCATTCTCGTCTCGATTGAACTTGAAAACAATTCTTAACAATTTGGGGCTTCATTTTTGACTCATTTGAAGTGGAATTCAACTTATAGCTTCATTCTTGACTCGTTCGTACATGGAAATAAATTGTAAAAACTCATGGAATCATTCTCGACTCGATTGAACTTGAAACCAATTCGTAACAATTTGAGACTCCGTTCTTGACTCATTTGAACTTGAAATCAACTTATAGCTTCATTCTTTACTCTTTGAACATAGAAATAACTTGTAAAAACTCCTAGAATCGTTCTTGTCTCGATTGAACTTGAAAACAATTCTTAACAATTTGAGGTGTTATTTTTGACTCATTTGAAGTGGAATTCAACTTATAGCTTCATTCTTGACTCGTTCGTACATGGAAATAACTTGTAAAAACTCCTAGAATCATTCTCGACTCGATTGAACTTGAAAACAATTCTTAACAATTTGGGGTTTCATTTTTTACTCATTTGAGGTGAAATTCAACTTATAGCTTCATTCTTTACTCTTTGAACGTGGAAATAACTTGTAAAAACTCCTAGAATCATTCTCGTCTCGATTGAACTTGAAAACAATTCTTAACAATTTGGGGCTTCATTTTTGACTCATTTGAAGTGGAATTCAACTTATAGCTTCATTCTTGACTCGTTCGTACATGGAAATAAATTGTAAAAACTCATGGAATCATTCTCGACTCGATTGAACTTGAAACCAATTCGTAACAATTTGAGACTCCATTCTTGACTCATTTGAACTTGAAATCAACTTAAAGCTTCATTCTTTACTCTTTGAACATGGAAATAACTTGTAAAAACTCCTAGAATTATTCTCCACTCGATTGAACTTGAAAACAATTCGTAACAATTTGGGGCTTCATTTTTTATTCATTTGAAGTGGAATTCCACTTATAGCTTCATTCTTGACTCGTTCGTACATGGAAATAACTTGTAAAAACTCCTAGAATCATTCTTGACTCGATTGAACTTGAAACGAATTCGTAACAATTTGAGACTTCATTCTTGACTCGTTTGAATTTAAAATCAACTTATAGTTTCATTCTTTACTCGTGGAACAAGGAAATAACTTGTAAAAACTCCTAGAATCATTTTCGTCTCGAATGAACTTGAAAACAATTCTTAGCAATTTAGGGCTTCATTTTTGACTCATTTGAAGTGGAATTCAACTTATAGCTTCATTCTTGACTCGTTCGTACACGGAAATAACTTGTAAAAACTCCTAGAATCATTCTCGACTCGATTGAACTTGAAAACAATTTGTAACAACTTGAAACTTCATTCTTGACTCATTTGAACTTGAAATCAACTTATAGCTTCATTCTTTACTCTTTGAACATGGAAATAACTTGTAAAAACTCCTAGAATCGCTATCGTCTCGATTGAACTTGAAAACAATTCTTACCAACTTGGGGCGTCATTTTTGACTCATTTGAAGTGGAATTCAACATATAGCTTCATTCTTGACTCGTTCGTACATGGAAATAACTTGTAAAAACTCCTAGAATCATTCTCGACTCGATTGAACTTGAAAACAATTTGTAACAACCTGAAACTTCATTCTTGACTCATTTGAACTTGAAATCAACTTATAGCTTCATTCTTTCCTCTTTGAACATGGAAATAACTTGTAAAAACTCCTTGAATCATTCTCGACTCGATTGAACTTGAAACTAATTCGTAATAATTGGAGACTCCGTTCTTGACTCATTTGAACTTGAAATCAACTTATAGCTTCATTCTTTACTCTTTGAACATAGAAATAACTTGTAAAAACTCCTAGAATCGTTCTTGTCTCGATTGAACTTGAAAACAATTCTTAACAATTTGAGGCTTCATTTTTTACTCATTTGAAGTGGAATTCAACTTATAGCTTCATTCTTGACTCGTTCGTACAAGGAAATAACTTGTAAAAACTCCTAGAATCATTTTCGTCTCGAATGAACTTGAAAACAATTCTTAACAATTTAGGGCTTCATTTTTGACTCATTTGAAGTGGAATTCAACTTATAGCTTCATTCTTGACTCGTTCGTACACGGAAATAAATTGTAAAAACTCCTAGAATCATTCTCGACTCGATTGAACTTGAAAACAATTTGTAACAACTTGAAACTTCATTCTTGACTCATTTGAACTTGAAATCAACTTATAGCTTCATTCTTTACTCTTTGAACATGGAAATAACTTGTAAAAACTCCTAGAATCGTTATCGTCTCGATTGAACTTGAAAACAATTCTTACCAACTTGGGGCGTCATTTTTGACTCATTTGAAGTGGAATTCAACATATAGCTTCATTCTTGACTCGTTCGTACATGGAAATAACTTGTAAAAACTCCTAGAATCATTCTCGACTCGATTGAACTTGAAAACAATTTGTAACAACTTGAAACTTCATTCTTGACTCATTTGAACTTGAAATCAACTTATAGCTTCATTCTTTCCTCTTTGAACATGGAAATAACTTGTAAAAACTCCTGGAATCATTCTCGACTCGATTGAACTTGAAACTAATTCGTAATAATTGGAGACTCCGTTCTTGACTCATTTGAACTTGAAATCAACTTATAGCTTCATTCTTTACTCTTTGAACATAAAAATAACTTGTAAAAACTCCTAGAATCGTTCTTGTCTCGATTGAACTTGAAAACAATTCTTGACAATTTGGGGCTTCATTTTTTACTCATTTGAAGTGGAATTCAACTTATAGCTTCATTCTTTACTCTTTGAACATAAAAATAACTTGTAAAAACTCCTACAATCGTTCTTGTCTCGATTGAACTTGAAAACAATTCTTGACAATTTGGGGCTTCATTTTTGACTCATTTGAAGTGGAATTCAACATATAGCTTCATTCTTGACTCGTTCGTACATGGAAATAACTTGTAAAAACTCCTAGAATCATTCTCGACTCGATTGAACTTGAAAACAATTTGTATCAACTTGAAACTTCATTCTTGACTCATTTGAACTTGAAATCAACTTATAGCTTCATTCTTTCCTCTTTGAACATGGAAATAACTTGTAAAAACTCCTGGAATCATTCCGCGTATTATTTCTATAGTCCTTCTGAGCAGAAAGTGTTCATTGCTCGAGATGCTGTTTTCATGGAAAGAGATTTTGTTTCCAAAAGAAACAGTGGGAGAACTATAGACCTCGATGAAGATCGAGAACCACAAAATAGCATTGAACCTGAAGTGGAACAAGAGCAGGATAATGATAATGCTCAACAAACACAGGTTATTCGTAGAACTGGTAGAATTCGCCATGAGCCAGAGAGATATGGATTTCTCTTGACTCAATGTGGTGATTTGATGCTCATAGATGAAGATGAGCCTCTCACATACCAAGATGCTATGAACAGTCCAAACTCTAAGAGATGGCTAGAAGCCATGAAATCCGAGATGGATTCCATGTATGAAAACCAAGTATGGACTTTGGTTGATCCACCTGAAGGGGTAAAACCCATAGGGTGCTGTTTTCCCAGCGTACAAGTAGAAGGGGGGGGGGGGTTGAATACTTGTATGTCTTTTCTGCCTGTTTTAAAATTAAATTAAGAACAAACTCAAACACAAAAATATGAATAAGTATTGTTTTGTATTATTGATTTGTGAATACAAAACTCTCCTAGGGTGTACAAAAACCCTAGCAGCTTCTCTGTGTTTATCACCGCAACTCTCTCTATCTCTATGCTCTCACTAAATTTCACTTAAAACGATTATGCTTCGACTTTCACACCTTTACAATTAGGTTACATAGAGTTTATATAGAGAGCTGCCTATAAACTAATAACAGAAAGATAAATTACAATAGGAATAGAATTCCTAATTATTAGTTGACAGTTTCCTTCTAGAATTCTCTTTCTTTCTCATAGCATATCTGTAATATATTTATCTTGATCTTCGAAGACTTTCCATTCCTGTGATCTTCTTCCAAATTTATCCTCAACTGTATAGACTCTGAAATCTTCAGACTCTGATCACATGTAGACTCTGATAGATCATAGACTCTGATAGTCTATAGACTCTGATCACCTTCTAGACTCTGGTTTCATTTTCTACAGAAATTCTTCCAAGTACAAATAACATGAATATTGACTATCTAGACTCTGATTATACATTTCAGAGACTAGAAAGACTTATTACAGATAAACTAATCTAGACTCTGTTCTAGTATTTTGTACATCATCAAATGAATATATCCCTAACAATCTCCCCCTATTTATGCTTTATAAAATGTAAGCATAAATCAAGGTTTGATGATGTCAAAACTAAAGAATAAAACTATTAATCTAGAACAGTATAAAAGAATTATAAAGGAAAAAGAATTACTTTTTATTTAATCTTCTCAAAGGCTGGATTATTCTTCAAAAATGAATTCAGCATATTTTCCTCCACAATTGCCAGAGCCTCACCAACAAATTTCTTCAATTTCTTCATTTCTTCACTTGAGCATTTGATTTGACAATAAGCTGCTCTAAGATCATTTGCACTGCTTTCTTGATCTTTTAAGTCCTTCAACATCAGAACACTAACTTTCCCACTCATAGGCTGAAACCCAAAGTAATGACCCACACCTTCTTGAAATTTAATCTGTTTTTCTTCCATTGGCATGACTTGATCATTTCCCTCAGTATCAACATATTTTAAAGAAAATTTGCCAATTTGTCGATTTGCCTGTCTGTGCAAAATCAGCTTCCTATCAATCTCCTTGAACCATTTGTGTGTGACAGCTTCTTTGCTCTTGTTAACTTCATAAGCAATTTGAAGTAGGAATCTAATATACTATAATTCCTCAGCCTGTTTGAAAAAGATAAAATTTGACTGACTAATCCATCTTACACTTCCACCTTCTAAGAAGTAAACCAGCATCTCATTTTTCACCTTTTCTATACCTCCCTGAACTCCTTGTATCTTTGTTTCAAAAACATTATAAACAATTTGAGCAGACACCACTTTATTTAAGTGCTTCTGAGTGATCTTCTCAAACTGCCTATCTGTCAAGGATTGAGGATCACTGGTTAGAGTAGATGTTCTGTCAATGTCAGATTCTTCAAATCCTCCAAGACCTATCTTCTTTTTAGCTCTAAGTTGCAGATTTGATTGATTGCACTTCCAGTATGAAGGTTCTTGAGTTTGATAAGAGTCTGACTTCTTTCTTTGCTTATCAGAGTCTGACTTAGACTCTGATTTCCCATGTCTAGTCCCTGACTGATGTGTTTGAGTTCTTGCTACTCCAGATTGCTTTTGTTGCACATCATCAAGACCCCTAGGACCATAAGAACTATCACCATCATCACCATCTCTTCTCCTTTTAACTCCCCTTGATTTATCCTTGCATCCCTCATCCTTATGTCTCCTGGAGGACTCACCTTGCTGCACCTTCTCCCCCTTTTTGACATCATCATTACTGGTGACAGCTAAAAGAATCTGCTCAAGAACAGTGGAGATATTTGCCTGGGCTACAATAACTGAATCAACCTTGGTGGTCAAATTAGAAACTGTAGTTTGAAGAGAGGCTTGAGTGGTAGTGATAGCAGCTAGAGCATCTTTAAAAGCGACTTCTTTGGATAATTGAAGAGAGTGAATTCTATCAAATCTTGTATTGAGCATAGAAGTTGTATTATCAACACCAGTGAGCTTGGTTTTAATATGAGAAATGTCCTGGACCACACTGGATAATTGAGCAGCAACATCAGGTAACTCAACTTTAACAGCTCCATCTAAGACTTGATCTTCTTCACCAGGATAGTAACCATGTTCCTGTTGAAAAGACTTTTTCTGAAAAGCTTTAAGTCTCTCAGAATGATGAATATCCAAAATACACTCAAAAGAATCTTTATCATTGATGCCTCTTTGCTGTGCAGACTCCCAAGACTGAGGAAACACCTGATCAAAATAGATAAAAGAAGGAGTAACGTGATCATCATCTTCAGAAGTGCACTCCTCAGCAACAGGCTCTAGCTTTGTGAATGAAGGTGTAGACTCTGGTGGTGGTGTAGACTCTGAAACTGCAAACGGGACTATAGGCCCTGACTCCTCCTGAGAGTGATCAGAGACTGTAGACTCTGGAAGTCTAGCCCTTATAGGCATGATTAAGAGTGGTTCTTCTAACTTCGAATATGCAGCCTCAGTTTTAAGTACAAGATTATCCACCAAAGCCTCCATGACCCTATCTGCTCTACTTGCTAGAGAATCCACCAGATGAAGATGTGGTCTCTGTGTAAATGATTTCTGACCAGCAAGAGCCTCCTCCTGTTTGCCAATCTACACAATCAGACATAGTGAATTGTCATCCATTCCCTACTCCAACTCATTGGACCAATTCTTTGGAAAATCTTGATCCCAATAAGTAAAGCTAGGTTCAGGATACCCTAATCTCTCATGCTCACAGTGGGGTTGGGCACCCACTTTCTCAATCTCACTCAGGTTCTCTACAACCTTTTCTACCTCTCCTTTTGCCTGGTCCAGTGCCAGCCTCTCAGATATTTTGTCACTCAATGTGGAGGGTGCACTCAATAAACCTACAGAAGAGGAGTTGAGAGATAAAAATGGTGCTTCAATACCTGAAACACCTTGATGGAGGGGAACCCCTTCAAATGGCTGAAGGCTAGGGGTTTCCACCAAGGGGTGAGCATCAACAGATTCTGAACCCTTACTAGCATCTTATCTCTTTTCAGAGTCTGTTGGCTCCAGTATTCCAGTCTCAGGGTCTACTCTAGACTCTGACTGCTTCAGTATGACTTCATCAGAAGTCAGAGTCTGAGTGTTACCATCTTTGACTGTTGGTGCATGAGACTCCCCCTCAAGGTGGATAGACTCTGATAGAATAGATTGGGAAATCACTTCATGAGCATCCATCAGAGTCTGTCCTCCCATATCACTGGGGTTTTCATCATCTCTTTATTGAGTTGTCAAGGAGGGCCCAACAGCATACTCCCCTGCCCCACTATCACCCAACCTCTGACTAGGTGGTTCTTGTGTGGGTGAGGCAGACTGAGTATCTTTATCACTAGTCACCACTGGTGCACTAGTCCCAACCTTCAACTGCCTTGCATCATCTGCTACCTCCTGTTATTCTTCAAGAATAAATGCATCTAACTTGTGATGAAAGGCCCTTAGATGGATTGCATTGATTGCCTGGGCATCTGTGAGATTGAAGAGTTCCTGCAGTTCCCTTCTTACTCTTTGAAAATATGTGCCCTTGATTGATCCAGTCTACTTTGGTAGGTTGGATAGATGTATTTGTTTGCAATTGTACCTATATTATGGACAAGATAGTCAGCCACCTATCTTGACATAGGTTGAATTTGAGAGATCCATTGAATGGCTGTCCTGTAGGTAACTCCATTATCCCAAATTGCTTCATGGTTAAAAACTGGTTGCTCAATCTCAGTTTCCAACTCAGCAACAGACTCTGATGCTCTCCTTTTATGGACCTTAAGCTTTTTAGGCTTCTTTGAAATGTACTGTTCAGAGTCTGGCACACCTATTGCTTTGAGAACTTCATTTGTTCTGCCTTCTATGAGCCCAGCTGCTTGTACTTGGAATGAAGAATTGAATAGGTAGCTGTAGAGATTTTTGACCACATCCTGTGCAGACATTTGTAGCTCATGCACCATTCTCTTCCTTAGGGCTTCATAGGTTGAAAGAAAATCCAAGACTTGAGATTTAGTCTGATATTTCTCTGGATCTTCAACTGATTCCACCAAAGGATATAAGAATAGCAGTGCCTCATCACTTGGAGTAATGATCTCATCAATTAGACATGAGGCTGCATCCAATGGCATTCCTTCCCAAAATGTTTCATGATCAGAGTCTAAAGGCAGTCTAGACTCTGACTCAACATTAGACTCTAGTTCAGGTGTTTTCTTGATTTCAGAGTCTGGCTCTGCAGGAGCCTTGGGAGCATCTGTTTCCTGCAAAACAGGGTTAGTAATAATAACAGGCTTGTGTGTGTGTGCAGAATAAGCCTTCCTTAACCTTCTGTACTTCTGAGCAAAAGATTTCTCAGGAGACTCAATATGAGAATCCTGAGGTGCTTCCCTAGGGTTTTCAGAGTCTGTAGCCTTTTGAGAGTCTATAGACTTGGCTTGAAGGTTAGAATCAAGTGTATCATGACCTTCCTTTAGCAAAGAAAGTCCTTCAACAACTTGCTTCTCTAGTGGATTGAGCTCCTCATCACTGTGCTCATCTATAAGACTAGATTGAATCAATTTTCTCCTCTTTACAACTGGTGCCTGTTGAGAGACACCAGAGGTTGGTTTCTTTTTGGATTTTGGTTTGGAAGATTGTGTAATTGAAGGGGATTGGGTGACTTGGGTAGGTGCAGGGGGACTCTCCATTACTTGTTCCTGCACCATTTCACCACCAAAAAATGAAGCATTGTAGATAGAAGGTTTGTAGGATGAGAGTTTTCCCTGCATTACCTGTGGATATGTCATTGCAGGTAGACTCTTCTTCTTATCATCAATTCTCTTAATGTCAGAGAATATCCTCCTTTGCTGTTTGTATGCCTGCATACAGCAATCATCTGCCAACTTGGTTGACATGTCAGGAATGAAGTGATTGAGGAGAATCATAAGAAATCTATGATAGTAGACTTTCTTTCTCCCCTCATGCACATTATTTAATTTTGCTCCCATTTGAGTGAGCAACATATCACCAATGTTGATTATTCTATCAAATAGGAGACTGTGACCAATTTGATAAGTAATAGCAGTAATAGCATCAAATCCACTACACTTACCAGTAAAACACTTAGCAATTTGATCGAAGAAAAATGACCATTCTTTCCTTAAGTAAGGCCTAGTTATCTTGCTCATGTTATCTAAGCTAGCAGAATAACCTATTGCCTTAAACATGCTTTTAATGTCATCATCAGATACAATTTCATCAAAAGAAGATTTAACAGGCAGTTTAAACACAGAATTAAGCACATCTGCAGTGACATCAAATGTAGTCGAACCAAAGGTAAACATTATTTTACCTGGTTGATCCTGAGAAGGATCAACTACCTTTGCAGTGCTCCATGCTTGTGATACAGCATCCATGTGAATGACTGGTGATGCCTTGAGAATGTAGTGTAGCTCGGATTGCTCCAAGAAATCCATCACAGGGTAGTAGTCAGCGTCTACCCCTTTTTTTTATCTCCAAGAGCAGCAACATGATTTGTGGTCATGAACTCGAAATCCCCAAATGTGAACGCAATCGCCTTGGGTCCCCTCATGACAGTAGAAACGGCAGCCATTAAAGTTGTTGAGTTGAAAGTGATGGAGAAGCTTGAAGAAATTAGCTAGGGTTCGTAAAAAGCTCTGTGAATATTTTTGCCTTAGAAATTAATTGCAATAAACAAGTGAGTAAATTGTATGAAAAAATCTATTTTGTTCAAGTTGCATACAATACACACGAGTCTACAGCCTGTCTCCAGTCAAAAGATAACTGTTACCGCCTATTTCAAGTCATTTGAACATTTTAAATGCAATCAGAGTCTGCAGGTGCGAATTTTAACCATTTCAGAGTCTAGGCGATAATTTTCTCAGAGTCTACTGACTCTCAGAGTCTACAGACTTGTCAGAGTCTAAAAACTAGACTCTGTCAAGGTAAAATACCAAACAAAATATTGCAATAATAATTAATCACAGTGTGTTAAGACATGGACTATAATTAAAGTACATACCTTGCTTCTTGTAATTTTTGATCACTTACATATTTAACATACCTAATTCACCTACCAGTCTGAGAAAGGTAGGCTCATCAAGTGGTTTTGTCAAAATGTCTGCAATCTGTCTGTCAGTTGGAACATAGTGAAGTGTCAGAGTACCATTTTCAACATGTTCTCTAATAAAGTGATACCTAACATCAATGTGCTTTGTTCTGGAGTGTTGGACTGGATTCTCTGCAATTTTAATAGCACTAGTATTATCACAATACATAGGAATATTTGAGAATGTTAGTCCATAATCAAGTAATTGAGTTCTCATCCACAGAATTTGAGCACAGCAACTTCCAGCTGCAATGTATTCAGCCTCAGTTGTTGAGGTTGATATAGTCTGTTGTTTCTTGCTAAACCAAGAAATTAATCTGTTGCCAAGAAACTGGCATTGTCCTGTTGTGCTTTTCCTATCTACTTTGCATCCTGCATAGTCAGAATCTGAATAGCCAATTAGTGAAAAATCTGACTCTCTAGGATACCAAAGTCCTAGAGTTTGTGCCCCCTTGAGATATCTAAAAATTCTTTTCACAGCTATTAAGTGTGATTCTCTAGGGTCAGCTTGAAATCTGGCACACAGACAAGTTGCAAACATTATATCTGGTCTACTAGCAGTTAAATATAACAATGAGCCAATCATACCTCTGTAACTAGTGTTGTCAACTTTCTTACCCTTTGGGTCAGAGTCTAGCTTAGTAGCTGTTGACATGGGAGTTTTAGCAGTTGCAGAATCTTGCATATCAAACTTCTTCAACAGTTCTTTTACATACTTTGTTTGATTTATGAAAATTCCATCATCATTCTGTTTGACTTGAAGCCCCAAAAAGAAGTTTAATTCTCCCATCATGCTCATTTCATAATTTGACTGCATTAGTTGACTAAACTTTTCACAGAGATTATCATTAGTAGATCCAAATATAATATCATCAACATAAATTTGGACAAGCAAAATATCACCTTTATATTTTCTAATATGAGAGTTTTGTCAATGGTACCTCTTGTGAATCCATTTTCAAGAAGGAATTTTGAAAGAGTTTCATACCATGCTCTAGGTGCTTTCTTCAATCCATATAGTGCCTTGTCTAACCTGTAAACATGATCAGGAAACTTTGGATCAACAAATCCTGGTGGTTGCTCCACATAGACTTCTTCTTCCAATTCTCCATTTAAGAAGGCACTTTTCACATCCATCTGATACACCTTGAATTTTGAATGAGCTGCAAAGGCTAGAAACATTCTAAAAGCTTCCAATCTTGCTACTGGTGCAAAAGTTTCATCATAGTCAATTCCTTCCTCCTGTGAGTATCCTTTTACAACTAGCCTTGCTTTATTTCTTACTACAGTTCCATTCTCATCAAGTTTATTTCTGTAAACCCATTTTGCACCAACCACTGATCTATCTCTAGGTCTTGGTACAAGTTTCCACACTTTATTTCTCTCAAATTCATTCAATTCTTCTTGCATTGCAATAATCCAATCAGGGTCTTGCAAGGCTTTCTCAATTTCTTGGGTTCATTCTTTGAGAGAAAACAGCTATAAAGACATTCATTATGAGTGGTTGTTCTTGTTTGTACACCACTCTCAGGATCACCAATTATCAAGTCAGGAGTGTGATTCCTTGTCCATTTTCTAGCAGGTGGAAGATTGGTTCTTGAACTTGAAGCTCCCCCTAAGTCATTTGTATCTTCTGTATTTGAGTGAAATTCAAATGAAGAGGATCCCCCTAGATTGCTTGACTCTGACAAGAGTTTAGAGTTGCTTGATCCAGACCCTGATGAGTTAGACTCTGTCTATCTAGACTCTATCTGGATAAACTCTGTCTGGGTAGACCCTGACCTGTTAGACTCTGAATTTTTTGGAGTTGAATTTTCTGGCTCCTCCTCAGAATGTGCAGGTTCCTGTGTTAGTTCAGGATTTATTTTAGGGTCTTCATCCTCTTCTTCTTCATTTATCTCAGAACTTTTTAGATTTTCAAATTCCAGTGTTGTAGACTCTGACTCATCCTGCAATTCTGTAAACTTTTTATCATCAAATGCAACATGAATAGATTCCATAACAATTTTGGTTCTGAGATTAAACACTCTGAATGCTTTTGTGTTCGATGCATATCCAAGAAAGATTGATTCATCTGCCTTGGCTTCGAATTTGCTTAGATTCTCAGGATGTACTTTCAGTACATAACACTTGCATCCAAATATGTGAAAGTGTTTCACACTTGGCTTCTTGTCCTTTATCATTTCATAGGGAGTCTTTCCATGCATGTTTATTAGAGTGCAGTTTTGAGTGAAACATGCTGTATTGACTGCCTCAGCCTAAAAATATACTGGCAGCTTAGACTCTGCCAACATTGTTCTGGCAGCTTCTATGAGTGTCCTATCCTTTCTTTCCACAACTCCATTTTGTTGAGGAGTTCCTGGCGCAGAAAATTGTTGAGTAATTCCCTTTGATGCACATGAAGGGTTTCGGGCATGAAAACGCAACGGAATTAACGTAAAAACAATAAAAAAAATCGAAACCCAATCGCAGGATCCATGTATAACGTTGGATGATTATGGTGAAGAAGTCTGTACCTTAACAAAGCTTTCGTATGCTGTTTAATGGAGGTCCAGAAAGATGAATCACAACAGTCCTTTGTTGCAAAGATTTGCTCTCTAAAGAAGTCCACACGAACGCCCGATCGTCCTACGATCACCGGAGTCGGTACTAGCCGAATTGTTTGCCTCTCTCTCTCTCTCTTTCTCTAGCCTCTCTTGATGTTGAGCAGCTAGGGTTTTTCTCTAAAACGAAATTTGATGATTAAACCCTAATACTATACATCATTATGTATATATAGGGGAGACAGAGATTTTGGGCCTAACCCTAATCCATGTGGTTTCCAAAACCCATTATGACTTTGGGTTATTATTATTATTAAATCTGAATTCTAATATAATTAATCAAGTCCCACTTAATTAATTTAATAATTAAATTCGAATAAACAATAATATATTTAAATTCGTAATTTAAATAGACCTCCGTTTTGACGTTCTTTGTGTGTGACCCTTTAGGTTATTATTACGTTGGCAATAATTTTATTATCTAATAATAAAATTATAAACAATGAGCGACATCTAGTAATACATCATTGCTACCCAAGTAACAATAATAATTGGTGATTCAATTAAACCTTTCGTGAATAATGTGTAATGTAATATAATTCCTTTAACCTTATATTATAGATCAAACTCGAGGCATGTATAATGTCATCCTCTTCAACATTTAATCTCGGTTTCCTTGATCAATGAGTAGACTATTTAAACAAATCAATATTTGAGCATGACCATGCATTTCATAGTCTCACTCAATCAAGAGGCCAATAATATCACTCCTAGAATTGGAGGGTTAAATCCTATATCTATCATTCATATTCCTCATACGATTCATAGCATACCCAATGTACACCTTTATCATTACCCGGTTAAAGATAACTTTGAGTGTAATCAAAGTATATTAATTCTCGTATAGAAATATAATGATTTCAAGTCAGAGGATCATTACTTCATTATCACAGTGAGATTTCTTATGACACTTATTAACATGTAGAATCTCACGGCGGGTCTTTCCAGTGTCATGTATTGATACATACACTTATGTTCTTGACTTTAGTATCACCATACCTATGACCAATGAGATGTGTTCATCTGTCAACAAACATACTAGTCTTATTGCATTATTACTGTCCTTATATAATAATACTTGACTAGGGAATTTTAGGAATAAAATACTATTCATATAATCTCATTTTTAAGTCAAATACTTAAAGATATATATTACATATTAATATTCCAAGGACATTTATTATTCTTTCAATTTATGACGCAGTAAATAAAGACATAATAAATATTAATTAAATAATCACATAAAACATAATCCTTAATTGTTTTCAATAAAACATTAAAAGTATTGTCTCTAGGACACCAATACTAACAATCTCCCACTTGTACTAGAGCCAATCTCTCATGTATCTAATACCCATGAAACTAGTATGACCTTCGTGCTTCTGCTACGACAAAGCCTTAGTCAGTGGGTCTGCATTATTCTTATTAGTATGCACTTTACATATATGTATATCTCCTTGATCATTAATCTCATTAATTAGGTGATATCTCCTAAGTACATCCCCAAACAATCTCCTTGGCTGCTTCATAAGCATCAATATACTCAGGCTCTATTATAGAATCAACAACTGTCTCTGCTGTGAACCATTCCAGCATACAATATCTCCATTTAGACAAAACACAAATCCAGACTGAGAAATCGAATCATCCTTGTCTGTCTAGAAACTAGCGTCGGTGTAACCTTTTACAACCAGCTTATCTTCTCCTCCATATACCAAGAATTAATCTTTAATCCTCTTCAAGTACTTAAGAATATTCTTGACTGCAGTCCAGTGACCTTCACCTGGATTAGACTAGTATCTACTCTGACTTAGGCCGATCATTCTTCTTGATCTATCTCTATAGATCTTGATACCTAAAATATAGGTCGTTTCGCCTAAGTCTTTCATTGAGAAATTCTTACTCAACTAAGTCTTAAAAGCCTGTAAAGAAGGAACGTCATTCCCTATTATTAATATATCATCAACATATAATTATAGAAATGCCACATTGCTCCCACTTACCTTCTTGTAAACACATGGTTCATCTTCATTTTGAATAAACTCAAACTCTTTGACAGTTTCATCAAAAAGAATGTTCCATCTCCTTGAGGCTTGTTTCAGTCCATAAATGGATCGGCGCAGCTTACATACCTTTACAGCATTCTTTGGATCAACAAAACCTTCAGGCTGTGTCATATACACATCCATATCTTCTTCAAGGCTCCCATTTAAGAAAGCGGTTTTGACATCCATCTGTCAGATTTCATAATCATAGTAAGCAGCTATAGCAAGCAAAATCCTGATGGACTTGACCATAGCCACTGGTGAAAAAGTCTCATCATAGTCAATACCATGAATTTGCTTGAAACCTTTTGCCACCAATCGTGCCTTATAGGTCTGTACATTACCATCCATGTCGGTCTTCGTCTTGAAAACCCACTTGCACCCTATAGGTTTTACCCCTTTAGGTGGATCAACCAAAGTCCATACTTGATTAGTATACATGGATTCCATCTTAGATTTCATGGCATCCAGTCATCTCTTGGATTCTGGAGTGTTCATAGCATCTTAGTAGGTGAGAGGCTCATCTTCGTCGATAAGCATCACATCACCATCTTGAGTTAAGAGAAATCCATAATATCTCTCAGGCTCATGGCGAATCCTACTAGACCTACGAATAACCTGTGTTTCTTGAGCAGTGTTGTGGTCTTGTACATCCTGCTCAAGTTCCTCCATTGGTTCAATGTTATCTTATGGGCCTCGAACTTCATCGAGATCTATTATCCTCCCACTATTTTTCTTCGAAAGCATTTCTCTTTCAAGAAAAATTGTAGTTCGAGCAACAAATACTTTGTTCTCAGAAGTATTATAGAATGAATAACCCATTTTTTCAATTGGGTATCCCACAAAATTATATTTGTCTGATTTAGGTCCTAGCTTGTCAGAAGTTAAACATTTCACAAACGCTTCACATCCCCATATTTTCATAAATGACATGCTATGACGTTTCTTAGTCCATATCTCATATGGAGTCTTCTGAACCGTTTTAGTAGGAACTCGGTTAAGTGTATAAACAGCCGTCTCCAGGGCGTAGCCCCAGAAACTAATTGGAAGATTTGCATGACTCATCATCGATCGTACCATGTCCAACAAAGTACGATTCCTCCTTTCAGAAACTCCATTCCATTGTGGTGTTCCGGGAGGAGTGAGTTGTGATACAATACCACACTCTTTTAATAAACTCTTAAATTCATGGCTTAAGTATTCATCTCTACGATCAGATCGTAGAGTCTTAATACTTCCGCCAGTTTACTTTTCTACTTCAGCTTTGTTTCATTGAACTTTTCAAAAGAATCGGATTTGTTCTTCATAAGATACACATATCTACTGAAATTATCAGTAAACGTGATAAAGTAGTAAAAGCCACCTCTTGTCATAGTACGCATAGGACCACATACATCACTATGTATAAGTTCTAATCGTTCAGTGGCCCTTTCACCTTGTCCAGTAAATGGAGATTTAGTCATTTTTCCAATGAGACAAGGTTCGCATGCTTCGTATGATTCAAAGTCAAACTTATCCAAGTATTCATCCTTATGTAACTTGGAAATGCGCTTCTCATTTATATGGCCTAAACGATAGTGCCAGAGGTATGTTTGATTTGAGTCATTTATTTTAAGACGTTTGTTATTCACATTATAGATAGGAGTGTCTAAATCAAGAACATATAAACTGTTAAATAAACGTGCAACCCCATAGGTAACATTATTCAAAGAAAAAGAACAACTATTGTTCTGAATTAAAAATGCAAAACCTTTCTTGTCTAAACAAGAAACCGAAATAATGTTTCTGCAAATTGCAGGCACGTAAAAACAGTTCTCAAGTTCTAAAATAAGCCCAGTGGGCAATGATAAATAATAAGTCCTTACAGCTAAAACAGCAACCTTTGCTCCATTGCCAACTCGTAGGTCGACCTCTCCTTTAGCCAAAGTCCTACTCCTTTGTAGTCCATGTACATTTATACAAATGTGAGAACCACATCCAGTATCCAATATCCATGATGTAGAAGTTAACAAATTGATCTCTATAACATAAATACCTGAATCAGAAGCTTGACCAGCCTTCTTCTTCTTCAGATCCTCCAAATAAGCATGACAGTTTCTCTTCCAATGACCTGGTTTACCATAGTAGTGACAATCACCCTTTGCAACAAACACCCTTAGGCTTTAAAGCCTGTTTGGGATTAGCCTTTGGCTTGGGACCAGAAGCAGATCCAATCTTCTTCTTTCCCTTCCATTTGCCTTTCCTATTAGCCTTACCTTTGTTATCTACCATCAACATGGCAGCAGGTTCAACATTTTCATGTTGGTTTCAGTAGTTCGTAACATGGCCAACAATTCAGTGGGTGTTTTGTCTATCTCATTCATATTGTAGTTCATAACAAAATGAGTATAGTTACGGTTCAAAGATTGCAAGATTAAGTCAATCTGAGCTTCCAAACCAATCGGGAAACCCAAAGTATCAAGATACTCAATATAACCTATCATCTTCAGAACATGTGGTTGAACAGGTTCACGCTCTCCCTGTTTGCAAGCATACAGTGCTTTGCTCGTGTCGAACCTTTCTTTGACGAGCTTGTCCCTCAAACATTCTTTGAAGGTGTTCAATCATCTCATAAGCATCCATATGCTCATGTTATTTTTGAAGCTCAGCACTCATGGTTGCCAGCATGAGACATGAAATATCATTCACATCATCAATATGCTTCTGATAAGCATTTTGCTGAACGCGAGTTGCATTCTCAGCAGGAGGAGCAGGTGAAGGAATTTCAATGACATGGAGCTTACGCTCTTGCCTGAGGACAATCCTCAAATTCCTATACCAATCCAGGAAGTTAGTTCATGTCAGTTTGTCCTTCTCAAGGGTTGCTCGTACGGAGAAAGTATTTGTATTGTTTTCCATTTAAATATCTACAATGTTTAAAATGCATAAAATAAACATTAGATTGTCTGAGTTATTTATTATGTTCAAATGATTATGATATATTCATAATATATCTCCCACTATTTTTATCAAATTAATAGCCCTTACTATTAATTTGGAAAGTATATCTCATAATTCTTTCTAGTGAGCCAAGATCCATATTTCGTCATGTCCTAAGTCAACCACTAGAAGTCCTTAAAAAATGATTATTTAGGTAGACAACAGTCGTCAAATATATCATATATAATTCTTGGATAGTTTGGTGAACAACGATTGATCTTATCTATCTAATAGACTTTTAACCAAACTCTATGCTTCTAAGTTCATAATGGTTGAATATAACTGTTTATTTTCACCTTATTATGACGACTCAGTTAAGTTAGACCCAATGATACAACGGCCGAATATAACCGTTTATATTCGTCGCATCTCACCACGATAGATAGGAGTCCCCTGCCACTGACAGTCCTTCCCCTAATCGATCTAGGATTCGATGAGTGTTCATTCATTGGAAAGCATCCGAGTAAAACTTAATATTTTGTTAAGGGGTTTAGAAAATTTATAACGATAATGATCACATCATAAAGAGATCCTCAATTTTTCCTTGAACCAAATATTTCAAATTGAAATTTTAAATTGTTCATTTCCCAGGTAGATGGAGGATACCAATGGTCACACTTAAAACCCATCAACCTTACGAATACGCATATCCGCTTTTGTCAGAAAATCCCAGTTATAGATATCAAAATCCATATTTAATTCCGTGTTTTAAAATCCATATTTCATAAACACAAGAATCTCATGATCGTTTGTTAATTTTAAAATCTTGAATCGTTACAGATTTTATCTTTCTTAAACAGACATGGCATGGGTGTCGTATCTAATACATACATCATTCCAACACATACATATCTACACATGCATTCATATACATATATGTATTGTGCGTAAATTAAACGTGTTTGGTTATGGCCCCATCCTATGTGATATTTCCAAGCTAATGGAATTATCAAGGTCAATCTATGGTGGTTTCAAATACTACACTATTACATGTCTTTATCTTCTTCATTGCTCCATCATCTGGATTGCCTCCTAGCTTCCTTGCTTCCAAGCCTCCATTGGACAATTACATTGAAAAGAAATAAATCTATTCTAATGAAATTACAAAAAAAACTCGAGTTACATTCGAGATTAACAATTATAATGAATAAACGACATGCAAGTCGTATTTAGAAACCAAAAACATAAAATAAAACCACTATCCTATGGGTCTTTAGGCCATAACCATCCACCATGTTATCACATAACACATGTAATATATCTCAGATTATATAAACATATCATATAATCATATATAATAAATTTCGAAATTTCAAAAAATCAAATAAATTTTAGAAAATAATAAATCGCCGTTTCGGGGCCTGTAACTTCGTCAAACGGCTTATAGACGCGAAGCTGACTTTGTCAGTATTGCTCAGTGATACATGACTTTGTCAGTATTGCTCAGTGATACAATTCCAGTCAGAAAACACATATCGTTTGCGAAAATCGGACACTAGACACAGATTTCAGAAAATCTACCGAAGCCGTTTCAGAATTCGTATCGAATACGATTTCCATAACAAGAACAAACATGTATCATATACATACAGCAATACACACAATCATCCCATGATTATACAACACATGAATATCATATATTCAAAATCATATAAAACATATATATAATATATATAGTCATGGCATATCATATATATGTTTACATACATCGAAAAACTGTTAAACACATAACCAAATCATCCCATTATACACGTAGCTCTAATACCATTGAAGGGTTTCGGGCATGAAAACGCAGCGGAATTAACGTAAAAATAATAAAAAAAAATCGAAACCCAATCGCAGGATCCATGTATAACGTTGGATGATTATGGTGAAGAAGTCTGTACCTTAACAAAGCTTTCGTATGCTGTTTAATGGAGGTCCAGAAAGATGAATTACAGCAGTCCTTTGTTGTAAAGATTTGCTCTCTAAAGAAGTCCACACGAACGCCCGATCGTCCTACGATCACCGGAGTCGGTACTAGCCGAATTGTTTGCCTCTCTCTCTCTCTTTCTCTAGCCTCTCTTGATGTTGAGCAGCTAGGGTTTTTCTCTAAAACGAAATTTGATGATTAAACCCTAATACTATACATCATTATATATATAGGGGAGAGAGAGATTTTGGGCCTAACCCTAATCCATGTGGTTTCCAAAACCCATTATAAATTTGGGTTATTATTATTATTAAATCTGAATTCTAATATAATTAATCAAGTCCCACTTAATTAATTCAATAATTAAATTCAAATAATAATAATACTTATTAAATCCGAATTCTAATATAATTAATCAAGTCCCACTTAATTAATTTAATAATTAAATTCGAATAAACAATAATATATTTAAATTCGTAATTTAAATAAACCTCCGTTTTGACGTTCTTTGTGTGTGACCCTTTAGGTTATTATTACGTTGGCAATAATTTTATTATCTAATAATAAAATTATAAACAATGAGCGGCATCTAGTAACACATCATTGCTACCCAAGTAACAATAATAATTGGTGATTCAATTAAACATTTCGTGAATAATGTGCAATGTAATATAATCTCTTTAACCTTATATTATAGATCAAACTCGAGGCATGTATAGTGTCATCCTCTTCAACGTTTAATCTCGGTTTCCTTGATCAATGAGTAGACTATTTAAACAAATCAATATTTGAGCATGGCCATGCATTTCATAGTCTCACTCAATCAAGAGGCCAATAATATCACTCCTAGAATTGGAGGGCTAAACCCTATATCTATCATTCATATTCCTCATACGATTCATAGCATACCCAATGTACACCTTTATCATTACCCGGTTAAAGATAACTTTGAGTGTAATCAAAATATATTAATTCTCGTATAGAAATATAATGATTTCAAGTTAGAGGATCATTACATCATTATCACAGGTAGATTTCTTATGACACTTATTAACATGTAGAATCTCACGGCGGGTCTTTCCAGTGTCATGTATTGATACATACACTTATGTTCTTGACTTTAGTATCACCATACCTATGACCAATGAGATGTGGTCATCTGTCAACAAACATACTAGTCTTATTGCATTATTACTGTCCTTAAATAATAATACTTGACTAGGGAATTTTAGGAATAAAATACTATTCATATAATCTCATTTTTAAGTCACATACTTAAAGATATATATTACATATTAATATTCCAAGGACATTTATTATTCTTTCAATTTATGACGCAGTAAATAAAGACATAATAAATATTAATTAAATAATTACATAAAACATAATCATTAATTGTTTTCAATAAAACATTAAAAGTATTGTCTCTAGGACACCAATACTAACAGCACAGTGGTTCTCCATGTTTGAATTCTTGAATTCAGTACCATTGTCACTCCTCAGAATTCTTACTGTTTTCTTTGATTTTCTTTCCAGAAAAGTGATATGATCTATTATGTGTTGTGAAGCTTCATCCTTTGAATGTAGAAAGAAAACCCATGTGAATCTTGTAAAATCATCTACAATAACAAGAGTATATTTATTTTTGTTAATTGACACAACATTTACTGGACCAAATAAATCAAGATGCAGTAAATAAAAGGGTTCAGAAATGGTATTTATTGTCTTGCTCTTGAAGGATGATTTCCTTTGTTTTCCAAGTTGACATGCTTCACAAAGTCCATCTTGCACAAAATCAACCTCTGGTAATCCTCTTACAAGATTCTGTTTAACCAACTTATTGAGTGTTTTGAAGTTGATGTGTGACAGTTTCTTGTGCCATTTCCAGCTTTCTTCAGTCGAGGCCTTGCTGTATAGACATGTGACTTCACTGTTTATGCAATCCTCCAAGCTGGCTTCATAAATGTTACCATGTCTGTGTCCTTTGAAAACCACAATGCCTGTTTCTTTGTGAGTCACAAGACACTCTTTGTTGTCAAAGCCAGTATGATAACCTTTATCTCCAAGTTGACTTATGCTTATTAAATTGTGCCTTAAGCCATCAACTAGAGCTACTTGTTCAATGATGACATTCCCAAGTACAATCTTGCCATATCCCAATGTTTGTCCTTTGTTGCCATCTCCATAGGATACTTCTGGGCCAGCCATTTCCTCAAAGTCTGTAAATAGGGATTTCTTTCCAGTCATATGTCCTGAGCATCCACTATCCAGGATTAGGGTTACTTTCTTTACCCTGGTTCCCTGCATACATAAAGCAACTAGTTAGATGTTTTGAGGACCCAAACAGTTTTGGATCCTTTTCCACTAATTTTAGGAGAAACAGGCTTAACAATTTTCACCTTTGGCTTACATGTCTTTTTTGTTGCTCTAGACTCTGGTGGAGTCTTAACAGTGTCATACCAACTCTTATCAATAGAAGATTTTAGCTCATAAAAATTGTAATACAAATCATGATAGTCTCTACACATATATATAGAATGAAATATGCTACCATAGTGATAACAAGGTTTCTGTGGTATGTAGTGACTTTTCAGAGTCTGAGAAGGACTAGACTCTGATTTCATCTCAATTTTTGTTTTACAATCTATAGCTAAATGGTTATGGTTGCCACATCTATAACACTTCTTTCTAGGAGCATTAGGATCTTTTTGATAATTATTAGCCTTATTGATGCCTTCCTTACCATTCCTATTTCTCCTAGTTTTGGTGGACTCTGATATGTTCTCTAGCCTTTCTTTCAACTTAGACTTAGACAAGTACCCTATGTTTATAATTTTCTTAGAGTTATTTGTCCCTGTTTCATCTGTCTTTTTGTCAACAACAAGGGGACTATTGACAGATGAGTTTGTGGCTTCAGTTTTTTCTTTAGGGATCACAAACTTAACAGGAACAAATGTACTTTTGTCTTTAGTCTTATTAAATTTGCTAGCTTCTTCATTGTTATCATTCTCAACAATAGGTCTTTTGTCTTGACTCTTGTCATAGCCTAGACCAGCAGTTTGACACACTTTTTGATTATTGAGAATTTCTTGAACTTTTCTTCCAGAGTCTGTCCAAACTTTAAACTTAAGCCTTTCTTCTTCTAGTTCTTTCCTAACATAGTCATAGGATTTCAAAATTTCAGTGTAGTTATGACTATATTTTTCAGAATCCTTTTTGTATTGTTCCATTAATAATAACTCAGACTCTAAATGACCATTCCTTTTAGTTAATGTTAAATTTTCTTCTCTCAATCTTTCACTTTCACTAGTGAGAGACCTACATGTTGTCATAATTTTATTAACCTCACTTTTCACAATCTCTATGCCATCAGAGTCTAAATTAATTACGGATTCAGGAGTAAAGATTGATACCTGAGTTTTAGGAGATGAGGGTTCTTTGGGAGACTATGATTTTCTTGAGGAGGATGCCATCAGTGCTAGATTTTCATAATCAATTTCATCCTCTGAGCTTGAGTCTGCCCAATCCTTTCTTGTTGATAGAAGTGCTTTTCCTTTTCCTTGACTTTTTGACTTTCTGCATTCACTGGCAAAGTGCCCCAATATTCCACAGTTGAAACATTTGACCTTTGCTTTGTCAAGTTTGATTATTGTACTCTTGCTCTTCTCAACCTTCTCATCTTCCTTCTTGAATGATGGCCTTTTGCTAAATTTGCCAGTTCTTTTGTTGAATTACATTCTTTTGAAATTTTTAGCAAACATAGCCATCATTTGACTTAGATCAAACTCTTCATCAGAATCAAAGTCTGTGTCAGTAGACTCTGACTCCACAGCAGCTTTGTTGGGTTCCGAGGCATAAAACGCAGCGGATTAAACGTAAATATAATGAAAAATTTCAGAACCCTAACGCAGGATCATGTATAATCATGGACTGATTATTGTGAAACAGAATCATACCTTTATTTGGTCTTGACTACTACGAACTCAACGGAGATCCTAGCTTTCACGACTTGTGTCTTCCTCTTGAAAACACCTATATGGTATCCACACGAGCACCTTCAAGAACGTCTCACGATCTTGATTATGGAACGGATGTACTAGCCTCCTCTAAACGATTTCGAAATCTGCCTCTACCTTTTCTGCTGCTAGGGTTCGTTTTTCTTAAAAAACTTAATACCTATTAACCCTACATTATCTATTTATAATGGTTGGTTAATAGGCCCATAATAGCAACCCATAACAGCAAAGCCTAACCCATGTAGGTTTAGGATTAAATAATAAAACTGAATTTTATTATTTAATTAATAACTAAGTCACACTTAATTATTAAGGGCAGAATTCAAATTCGAATTCGAATTTATATTATTTTAATTAATTAAGTCTCACTTAATTAATATAATAAAATTCAAATAATCATCAATTAATTTAAATCTATAATTTAAATTAACTATTCCTCTAAGTACTTTATGTGTGTGACCCTATAGGTTATTATTTAATTAGCAATAATTTTATTCTCCAATAAAATTATAAACAATGAGCGGTATCTAGTAATACATCATTGCTACCCAATTAAATAATAATTAAATCGTGATTCGATAAAACCTTTCGTGATTAATGTTTCCGTGTAATATAATCCCTTTAACCATATATATTATAGATTAAACTCGAGGCATGTATTTAGTCATCCTCTTCAACATTTAATCCGGGTTTACTTGATCCATGAGTAGACTATGAAAAACAAATCATTATTTGAGCATGGCCATACATTTTATAGTCTCACTCAATCAAGAGGCCAATAATATCTCTCCTAATAATAGGAGGGTTAAATCCTTTATCTATCATTCATATTTCTCATACGACTCATGATATACCCGATGTCCACTTTTATCATCACCCGGTCAAAAGTGACTTTTAATGTAGTCAAAGTATATTAATCCTCATACAGAAATATAATGATCTCAAGTCGAAGGATCATTACACCATTATCACTGTGAGTCTTTCTTATGACTTTATTAAACATGAAGAATCTCACTGTGGGTCTGTCCAGTACCATGTACTCCTGCATGTACCTATGTGTTGACTTTAGTATCCCCATACTTATAACCAATGAGATGTGGTTATCTGTCAAACAACATACTAGTCTATTTATGTATTATTATTGTCCTATAATAATAATACTCGACTAGGGACATTTAAGAATATGATCTATTATATAATCTCAAGTTCAAGTCATGTACTAAACTATACAATGTGTATCATGATTCTAAGGACATTTATTATGCTAACAAATATATCGCAGTATTTAAAGTCATAATAAATACGTTTATTGAATAATCAAATAACATAAAGGTCTATTAAAAGAAACATTGTATTGCCTCTAGGGCACCTACACTAACAATCTCCCACTTGCACTAGAGCCAATCTCCCATGTATCTAATACCCATGGAACTAGTGTGACCATCGTGCTTCGTCTGCGACAAGCCTTTGGTCAGTGGGTCTGCAATGTTATCATTTGTGTGCACTTTACATATGTGTATGTCACCCCTTTCATTAATATCTCGAATGAGGTGATATCTCCTGAGTATATGTTTGGTTCGGGAGTGAGCTCTAGGTTCTTTAGCCTGTGCAATGGCTCCATTATTATCGCAGTATAGATCAATGGGATCTGCGATCGATGGAACCACTCCCAAATCAGTAATGAATTTTCGAATCCAAATAGCTTCCTTAGCCGCTTCACAAGCTGCAATGTACTCAGCCTCCATTGTAGAATCAGCTACTGTTTCTTGCTTTGAACTCTTCCAACTTACAGCACCTCCGTTTAGACAAAACACAAAACCAGACTGTGATACAGTATCATCCCTGTCTGTTTGAAAACTTGCATCGGTGTAACCTTTTACAACCAGTTTTTCCTCTCCTTCATACACCAAGAATGAATCTTTAGTCCTTTTCAAGTACTTTAGAATATTCTTGACAGCCGTCCAGTGACCTTCACCTGGATTAGATTGGTATCTGCTCATCATGCTTAAAGCATACGAAACATCTGGGCGAGTACATACCATCGCATACATGATGGATCCAATTGCTGAGGCATATGGAACCTTACTCATGCGGTCCTTGTCATCCAATGATTTCGGACACTGATCTTTAGAGATCGTTATCCCTTGAGACACGGGGACATATCCCCTTTTTGCATTTTGCATACCAAAACGATGCAAAACCTTATCGATGTATGTACTCTGACTTAGACCGATCATCCTTCTAGATCTATCCCTATAGATCCTCATTCCTAGAATGTAGGATGCTTCTCCTAAGTCTTTCATAGAGAAGTTGCTCCCTAACCAAATCTTAACAGCCTTGAGAGAAGGTATGTCATTCCCCATTAGTAGTATGTCATCAACATATAGTACTATGAATGCCACATGGCTCCCACTAACCTTCTTGTAAACACAAGGTTCATCTTCGTTTTGAACAAAGCCATACTCTTTGACTGTTTCATCAAAACGGATATTCCATCTCCTAGAGGCTTGCTTCAATCCATAAATGGATCGACGTAATTTACATACCTTGCTAACATTCCTTGGATCGATAAAACCTTCAGGTTGTGTCATGTAATTATCCACATCCTCTTCAAGGATTCCGTTAAGAAAGGCTGTTTTGACATCCATTTGCCAGATTTCATAATCATGGAATGCTGCAATAACAAGCAAAATCCTTATGGACTTGACCATAGCCACTGGTGAGAAAGTTTCATCATAGTCAATACCATGAATTTGTTTGAAACCTTTTGCAACCAGCCTTGCTTTATAGGTCTGAACATTTCCATCCATGTCAGTTTTCTTCTTAAAAACCCATTTGCACCCTATGGGTTTTACCCCTTCAGGTGGATCAACCAAAGTCCATACTCGATTTTCGTACATGGAATCCATCTCGGATTTCATGGCTTCTAGCCATCTCTTAGATTCTGGACTGTTCATAGCATCTTGGTATGTGAGAGGCTCATCTTCATCTATGAGCATCAAATCACCACATTGAGTCAAAAGAAATCCATATCTCTCTGGCTCATGGCGAATTCTACCAGTTCTACGAACAACCTGTGTTTGTTGAGCATTATCATTATCCTGCTCATGTTCCACTTCAGGTTCAATGCTATTTTGTGGTTCTCGATCTTCATCGAGGTCTATAGTTCTCCCACTGTTTCTTTTGGAAACAAAATCTCTTTCCATGAAAACAGCATCTCGAGCAATAAACACTTTCTGCTCAGAAGGACTATAAAAATAATACGCTTTTGTTTCTTTAGGGTATCCCACAAAATTGCACTCTTCAGATTTAGGTCCAAGCTTGTCAGATACCTGACGTTTCACAAACGCCTTGCATCCCCAAACTTTCATAAAGCTCATGCCTGACCGTTTCTTCTCCCATATCTCATATAGAGTCTTTTGAACCTTCTTAGTAGGAACACGGTTAAGTGTGAAAGCCGCTGTTTCTAGAGCATAACCCCAGAAACTAATTGGAAGATCTGCATGACTCATCATCGATCGTACCATGTCCAACAAGGTGCGATTTCTCCTCTCTGAAACTCCATTCCATTGAGGTGTACCTGGCGGAGTGAGTTGTGATACAATACCACACTCCTTTAAATAATCTTTAAATTTAGTGCTCAAGTATTCTCCTCCACGATCAGATCGTAAGATTTTAATACTTGCACCTCCGCCAATTTACTTTTCTACTTCAGCCTTGTATTCTTTGAACTTTTCAAAAGAATTGGATTTATTCTTCATAAGATATACATACCCATATCTACTGAAATCATCAGTAAATGTTATGAAGTAGTAGTAGCCTCCTCTAGCCATCACACGCATTGGGCCACATACATCACTATGTATTAGCTCCAGACGTTCAGTGGCCCTTTGACCCTTACCAGTGAAAGGGACTTTAGTCATTTTACCAAGCAAACAAGATTCGCATTCTTGGTATGATTCAAAATCAAACTTATCCAAGTATCCATCCTTATGTAATTTGGATATGCGTTTCTCATTTATATGGCCTAGACGACAATGCCAGAGGTATGTTTGATTTGAGTCATTAACTTTAAGTCATTTTTTTTCTATATTACAGACAGGATTATCTAAGTCAAGAACATATAAACCATTAAACAAACGCGCAACACCATAGGTTAAATCATTCAAAGCAAAAGAGCAACTGTTGTCCTTTATTGTAAACGAAAAACCTTTCTTGTCCAAACAAGAAACAGAAATAATGTTTCTGCGAATTGCAGGCACGTAATAACAATTATCCAGTTCTAAAACTAGCCCAGAGGGCAAAGATAAATAATAGGTTCCTACAGCTAAAGCAGCAACTCTTGCTCCGTTGCCAACTCGTAGGTCCATTTCTCCTTTAGCCAATGTCCTACTTCTCTGCATTTCCTGCACATTTATACAAATGTGAGAAGCACATCCGGTATCCAATACCCAAGATGTAGAAATAGACAGATTGACTTCTATAACATATATACCTGAATTAGAAGCTTGCTCAGCCCTCTTCTTCTTCAGATCCTCCAAGTAAACTGAACAGTTTCTCTTCCAGTGACCAGTTTTCTTACAGTAGTGACATTCACCCTTAGCGACCCCACCTTTAGGCTTTAAAGCCTGTTTAGGACCTGACTTTGGCTTGGGTGTAGAATCAGAACCTGTCTTCTTCTTACCCTTTCACTTGCCTTTACCTTTGGCCTTACCTTTATTGCCCACCATCAGTATGGGAGCAGGTTCAGCAGTCTTCATGTTGGTCTCATATGTTCTCAACATAGCCAACAATTCAGTAGGTGTTTTGTCAAATTCATTCATATTGTAGTTCATAACAAACTGAGTGAATTTGTTGTTCAAAGAATTCAAGATTAGGTCAATACCAGTTTCCGGACCAATCGGGAAACCCAAAGTATCAAGATACTCAATGTAACCAATCATCTTCAGAACATGTGGGCCAACTGGTTCACTTGCCCCTTGTTTGCAATTAAAGAGTGACTTACTCGTGTTGAACCTTTCTTGACGAGTTTGGCTTGCAAACATGCTTTGCAAGTGCTCATAGATAGTATATGCATCCATATGCACATGTTGTCTTTGAAGCTCAGCACTCATAGTTGCCAACATAAGACATGCAACATCAGTTTCATCATTCTCATCCTTTGTATGGGCCGCTCGTTCCTCAACAGTAGTGCCCTCAGGAAGGGGACCTGCCGGAGGAATATCAATGACATGAAGCTTGCGCTCCTGCCTGAGGACAATCCTCAAATTCCTTTGCCAGTCTAGGAAGTTGTTTCCTCCTGTCAGCTTATCCTTCTTAAGGACAGATCGTACGGATAGTGTGTTTGTGTTGTTTGTCATTACTTGGTATCTACAATGATAAAAGCACAAATTTAAACATTAGATTGTCTGAGTTATTTATTATGTTCAAATGATTATGATACATTCATAATATATCTCCCACTATTTTTATCAAATTAATAGCCCTTACTATTAATTTGGAAAGTATATCCCATAATTCTTTCTAGTGAGCCAAGATCCATATTTCGTCATGTCTTAAGTCAACCACTGGAAGTCCTTAAGAATGATTATTTAGGTAGACAACATTTATCAATTATATCATATATAATTCTTGGATAGTTTGGTGAGCAACGATTGATCTTATCTATCTAATAGATTTTTAACCAAACTCTATGCTTCTAAGTTCATAATGGTTGAATATAACCGTTTACTTTCACCTTATTATGACGACTCAGTTAAGTTTGACCCAATGATACAACGGCCGAATATAACCGTTTATATTCGTCGCATCTCACCATGATAGATAGGAGTCCCCTGCCACTGACAGTCTTTCCCCTAATCGATCTAGGATTCGATGAGTGTTCATTCATTGGAAAGCATCTGATTAAAACTTAATATTTTGTTAAGGGGTTTAGAAAATTCACGACGATCATGATCACATCATGAAGAGATCCTCAATTTTTCCTTGAACTAAATATTTCAAATTGACATCTTAAATTATTCATTTCCCAGGTAGATGGAGGATACCAGTGGTCACACTTAAAACCCATCAGCCTTACGAATACGCATATCCGTTTTTGTCAGAAAATCCCAATTATAGACATCAAAATCCATATTCAATTCCGTGTTTTAAAAATCCATATTTCATAAACACAAGAATCTCATGATCGTTTGTTAATTTTAAAATCTTAAATCGTTACAGATTTTATCTTGTTTAGCATGGCAAGCATGACATAGGTGACGTATCTAATACATGCATACATCATTAATCTAATTAAAGCATGCATCTTCTACTCTACACATACATTCATACATCAATATGTAAAGTGCAGTATGTAAACGTGCTTGGTTATGGCCCTTTTCCTATGTGATCCTTTCGAGCTAATGAAAGGATCAAAGTCAATCTATGGTGGTGAAATATAAATACAATTACATGTCTTCATTCTTCTTGTATCCATGGGTTCTTGCTCCTCTTCTTGGATCATCCTTCAATCTTTAAGTACATTACATGGAATAATTGAATACAACCTATACTAATGTACTTACATAAGAAAACTCGAGTTACATTCGAGGTTAAACAATTACAAGAATGAAGAAAACGACATGCAAGTCGTATTTATAAAACCAAAACCAAAACCATTAATCTAGGGGTCTAAGGGCCATAACCAGCACCATGCTCAAGTACACAAAATAAAATATTGCGGGGTTCCGGGGGCGGCAGCCCCCGGGCGGGGGTTCGGGGCGGCAGCCCCCGGGCGGTGTCTGGGGGGGGGCGGCCCCCAGCTGGGGTCGAGCTGCCAGGTCAGCTTGGAAAATTTTTATTTTCGAAGACCAGTCCTATTCAGAAATCATCAATTTCTGAACTACAGATCATATATGTTGGCCTTTTTCCCCACTGCAATTTATACAGTCCATCAGAGTTTACTGCTAAACTCTGATCAGCACAGTTCATCAGAGTTTACTGCTAAACTCTGATCAGCACAGTCCATCAGAGTTTACTGCTAAACTCTGATCAGTACAGTCCATCAGAGTTTACTGCTAAACTCTGATCAGAGACCATCGGAGTTTGTTAAACTCTGACCATGCTCTATACTCTGACCTGACCATCAGAGTTTACTGCTAAACTCTGATCATACACAGAATATACATTCTCTGACAGTTACATATTGGCAGAAGCATAGCAGTCTCATAACAGGCATGGCAGTCTCATAACAGAAGCATGGCAGTGGCATAACAGATTATGACAAAGCAGTAGCATGGCATGGCAGTCACCAAAACAGGCATGTATGCATCAAATACATAAAACACGTAACTAAATCAGTCCCTTATACACGTAGCTCTGATACCATTGTTGGGTTCCGAGGCATAAAACGCAGCGGATTAAACGTAAATATAACGAAAAATTTCGGAACCCTAACGCAGGATCATGTATAATTATGGACTGATTATTGTGGAACGGAATCATACCTTTATTTGGTCTTGACTACTACGAACTCAACGGAGATCCTAGCTTTCACGACTTGTGTCTTCCTCTTGAAAACACCTCTATGGTATCCACACGAGCACCTTCAAGAACGTCTCACGATCTTGATTATGGAACGGATGTACTAGCCTCCTCTAGATGATTTCGAAATCTGCCTCTACCTTTTCTGCAGCTAGGGTTCGTTTTTCTTAAAAAACTTAATACCTATTAACCCTACATTATCTATTTATAATGGTTGGTTAATAGGCCCATAATAGCAACCCATAACAGCAAAGCCTAACCCATGTAGGTTTAGGATTAAATAATAAAACCGAATTTTATTATTTAATTAATAACTAAGTCACACTTAATTATTAATGGCAGAATTCAAATTCGAATTCGAATTTATATTATTTTAATTAATTAAGTCTCACTTAATTAATATAATAAAATTCAAATAATCATCAATTAATTTAAATCTATAATTTAAATTAACTATTCCTCTAAGTACTCTATGTGTGTGACCCTATAGGCTATTATTTAATTAGCAATAATTTTATTCTCCAATAAAATTATAAACAATGAGCGGTATCTAGTAATACATCATTGCTACCCAATTAAATAATAATTAAATCGTGATTCGATAAAACCTTTCGTGATTAATGTTTCCGTGTAATATAATCCTTTTAACCATATATATTATAGATTAAACTCGAGGCATGTATTTAGTCATCCTCTTCAACATTTAATCCGGGTTTACTTGATCCATGAGTAGACTATGAAAAACAAATCATTATTTGAGCATGGCCATGCATTTTATAGTCTCACTCAATCAAGAGGCCAATAATATCTCTCCTAATTATAGGAGGGTTAAATCCTTTATCTATCATTCATATTTCTCATACGACTCATGATATACCCGATGTCCACTTTTATCATCACCCGGTCAAAAGTGACTTTTAATGTAGTCAAAGTATATTAATCCTCATACAGAAATATAATGATCTCAAGTCGAAGGATCATTACACCATTATCACTGTGAGTCTTTCTTATGACTTTATTAAACATGAAGAATCTCACTATGGGTCTGTCCAGTACCATGTACTCCTGCATGTACCTATGTGTTGACTTTAGTATCCCCATACTTATAACCAATGAGATGTGGTTATCTGTCAAACAACATACTAGTCTATTTATGTATTATTATTGTCCTATAATAATAATACTCGACTAGGGACATTTAAGAATATGATCTATTATATAATCTCAAGTTCAAGTCATGTACTAAACTATACAATGTGTATCATGATTCTAAGGACATTTATTATGCTAACAAATATATCGCAGTATTTAAAGTCATAATAAATACGTTTATTGAATAATCAAATAACATAAAGGTCTATTAAAAGAAACATTGTATTGCCTCTAGGGCACCTACACTAACAAGCTTTACCCTTCTTTCTTGAATCCTTGATTCTTGCTTCTGTGGGTTGTTCCTGTTGTTCTTTTTCAGACTCCATCAAGAGTGCCACAGATTTTGTCTTTACAGACTTCTTATTCTTTCTCTGTTGCATCTCCAAATCATATGTCTTGAGTCTGCCATACAATTCTTCTAGAGTTAGTTCATCCAAATCTCTAGCTTCCCTTATGGCTGTAGTCTTATTGTCCCACTCTTCAGGAAATGCTCTCAGAAACTTGGTGTTCGTATCTTCAGAATCATAAACCTTACCAAGCATAGTCATCTCATTCAAGAGTTTTGTAAACCTATCATACATCTCAGTGATAGATTCTCCAGATTTTGCTTCAAAGTACTCATACTCTTGAATTAGCAAAGTCCTAGCATTCTTCTTGACATCTTTAGTCCCTTGACAGTGCACCTCAAGTTTTGTCCACATCTCCTTAGCAGTCTTGCATGATATGACACAGTTAGTTAGAACAGAATCTAAAATGTTAAAGAGAATGTTATTTACTTTTGCCTCCTTAAGGACATTTTCTTTGTCCTCTTTTGTCCATTCAGCCTTTGGTTTCTCAACGAGGTGTTCTTCAGTTATTTTGCCTTCCTCGTTGATTTGAGGCACAATTTTTAAGGGCACAAAGGATCCTTCATTAATCCTGTCAAGATAGTCAGGGTCTGTTATTTCCAGTGGGTGAACTCGTTTCTCTTAAGCATAGGAATCTTAGAATTGCCATCTTTGTTTCCAGACATCTTTGATCGATTTAAACGTTAGGCTCTGATACCAATTGTTTTCTCAGTTGTACAAGTAGAAGGGGGGGTTGAATACTTGTATGTCTTTTCTGCCTGATTTAAAATCAAATTAAAAACAAACTCAAACACAAAAATATGAATAAGTATTGTTTTGTATTATTGATTTGTGAATACAAAACTCTCCTAGGGTGTACACAAACCCTAGCAGCTTCTCTGTGTTTATCACAGCAACTCTCTCTATCTCTATGCTCTCACAAAATTTCACTCAGACAATTATGCTTCGACTTCCACACCTTTACAATTAGGTTACATAGAGTTTATATAGAAAGATGCCTATCAACTAATAACAAAAAGTAAAATTGCAATAAGAATAAAATCCCTAATTATTAGTTGATAGTTTCCTTCTCGAATTCTCTTTCTTTCCCATAGCATATCTGCAATATATTTATCTTGATCTTCGAAGACTTTCCATTCCTGTGATCTTCTTCCAAATTTATCCTCAACTGTATAGACTCTGAAATCTTCAGACTCTGATGATCTTCAGACTCTGATCACATGTAGACTCTGATAGTCTATAGACTCTGATCACCTTCTAAACTCTGGTTTCATTTTCTACAGAAATTCTTCCAAGTACAAATAACATGAATATTGACTATCTAGACTCTGATTATACATTTCAGAGACTAGAAAGACTTATTACAGATAAACTAATCTAGACCCTGTTCTAGTATTTTGTACATCATCAAATGAATATATCCCTAACAGGTGCAAATGGGTTTTCAAGAAGAAAACTGACATGGATGGAAATGTTCAGACCTATAAAGCAAGGCTGGTTGCAAAAGGTTTCAAACAAATTCATGGTATTGACTATGATGAAACTTTCTCATTAGTGGCTATGGTCAAGTCCATAAGGATTTTGCTTGCTATTGCAGCATTCCATGATTATGAAATCTGGCAAATGGATGCCAAAACAGCCTTCCTTAATGGAAGCCTTGAAGAGGATGTGGATGTGTACATGACACAACCTGAAGGTTTTATCGATCCAAGGAATGTTAGAAAGGTATGTAAATTACGTCGATCCATTTATGGATTGAAGCAAGCCTCTAGGAGATGGAATATCCGTTTTGATGAAATAGTCAAAGAGTATGGCTTTGTTCAAAACGAAGATGAACCTTGTGTTTACAAGAAGGTTAGTGGGAGCCATGTGGCATTTATAGTACTATATGTTGATGACATACTACTAATGGGGAATGACATACCTTCTCTTAAGGCTGTTAAGACTTGGTTAGGGAGCAACTTCTCTATGAAAGACTTAGGAGATGCATCCTACATTCTAGGTATCAAGATCTATAGAGATAGATCAAGAAGAATGATCGTCCTAAGTCAGAGTATATACTAGTCTAATCCAGGTGAAGGTCACTGTATAGCAGTCAAGAATATTCTTAAGTACTTGAAGAGGACTAAAGATCAATTCTTGGTATACGGAGGAGAAGATAAGCTGGTTGTAAAAGGTTACACTGACGCTAGTTTCCAAACAGACAAGGATGATTCGATTTCTCAGTCTGGATTTGTGTTTTGTCTAAATGGAGATGTTGTATGCTGGAATGGTTCACAACAGAGACAGTTATTGATTCTACAATAGACCTGAGTATATTGATGCTTATGAAGCAGCTGTTAGTGGACTTTTTGGTCCACTATATACGTTCCAATTTGACTTAAATTGATCGCTTGTGCCCAAGTATGTAGTGTCTTTTGATGTGTTTTGCGTCTTTGGTGTGCAGATTGCCGTTCGTAGCAGAGTTGTTGAATAATTGCATAATTTGGTGGAATATGAGCTGGGATTTCAAAGGAGGAAGATCAGGACTTGAGTTGAGATCAAGAGAGGGCAAGACGAGTCGTTGAAAGAGCATACGCACACGAAAAGCAGTTGCTGGCCAGAAGCTTCAGGGGCGCCCACGCTCCGCCAAGCGCGCCCGCGCTGCAGCAAGGAAAGCTCAAGGGCGCCCGCCCTTCCTCAAGCGCGCCCGCGCCCTGTCGAAATCAGAATTTTTATTTTGCAGTTGTTAGCTTTTAAGGCCCAGTTAGAAGCAGGCCCATGAATATTTTTGTTATTATGTAACCTAGTATAAAAACATAAGGATTATTATTATTGTGATTATCTAGAAAATTAAGTATTAAGTAGGGTTTTTATTATCGTACAAGAGGACAGAGTACTTTGTGAGCCGTCAAGCTATTTTCTTTTGTAAATTTTTACACGTGGATTATCGGTTGTTTCTTTTACTCTTGCAATTAATATCAGTTTTTGTTATGCTTAATTGTTTATCTACTATGTTTTCATATGAACCCATGATGTCGGCTAGCCCAATTATGGGCTAATCGTTGTCATGGGGTTTTAATGGATTTTTCTATCAAGTCTAGATATTGATTGTTTTTATGCCTAAGTGTGTGATTGTTATGGATATCCTAGTATGGTTAAGCTTATTCGTTGTAAATGCGTCGCGAACATTTATGATTGTTTGTTAAATCCTCGTGAATGCGAAAGTGGATCTAGGGTTTAGAACATGCCATGCTAGCATAGGTTTTTGCGTGTTAAGAGCAGGTATTAATTTGTGGTGTAATTCTAACCGTCTTGCACTGACTATGTGATTTTATGGATCCTTGTGCTTAAGCCATTATGCTTTCAATCTCTATAGACATATAGGGACTAAGTATAGTGGTTGACTATTTGACTTCTATCTTTTGTGGATGTTCATTAGGATGGTATGCGTGCAACGAAAGTTGGCGTTTATCAGTTTAGAGGGTCTGATCAGTTATCGTCACTTTCACATGCTAGGTTGAAAAGGCATAAGATTCTAGATGAGATAGTTAATGAAGTTAAAATCCCATGTTTATTTTATATAAGTAATTCGTTAAGTTCTAATTAGTAGTGTAATCAAAATTCCAATTGTTATTTTCTTAGCAGTGAAACTTAATCATACTCTGGTGTATAAGTGAACTAAACGTAAGCAAGTCGAGTCTCTGTGGGAACGAATCCTACTTATTACTGTATTACTTGTGACCACGTTCTCTTGCGTGAATAAAGTGCGAACAAGTTTTTGGCGCCGCTGCCGGGGACTCGGTTCATTGTTTTATTTAGTTAATGTGCTTATCATCAGTGGTCGTTAGATATCACTGACTGAGATTTGTTACTAATCGTTCTTGTTTGTTACGTGAATTCAGGTAATTGATCGTGTATGCGTACTCGTTCTCAATCGAGTAAGGAAAAACTGGAAGAACACTTAGACGAAGAAGAGGGAATTGCAGTTCCAGAAATTGAACCAGAAATAGTAATGGGGGATCCAGTGAAAGCTCTTAAGGATTACTCTCAACCGAAGATCAATGACATTCAGTCAAGCATTGTTAGGCCGGCTATTGCAGCTAATAATTTCGAAATCAAGCCGGGCACAATTCAAATGGTTCAGAATTCTGTGTAGTTTGGGGGTTCACCTGCTGAGGACCCTAATATGCATATCAGAGACTTCATCGAGATCTGTGATACCTTTAAAACCAACGGGGTTTCTGAAGATGCTATAAAACTGAGGCTGTTTCCATTCTCTCTACGAGACAAGGCAAAGAGCTGGTTGCATTCACTGCCAGCAGGTTCTATAACTACTTGGGAGGATCTCGCACAAAAGTTTCTAACTAAATTCTTCCCTATGGCTAAGACGGCAGCCATGAGGAATGCTCTTACATAGTTCAATCAACATTCTGGAGAAACGTTGTGTGAAGCTTGGGAAAGGTATAAAGAGATGCTTCGAAAGTGTCCCCATCATGGGATGCCCGATTGGATGGTCATTAACGGTTTCTATAATGGGTTGAATCATTCACGACCTATGCTTGATGCAGCATCTGGAGGAGCTCTTTGGGCCAAGAGCTATGAAGAAGCTTATGACTTGATTGAAATGATGGCTGCCAACGAGTATCAGAATCCTACTCAGCGATTGCTGCAGAGTAAAACTGCAGGTGTTTTTGAAGTGGACGCTGCCACGGCTATAACAGCTCAACTACAGGCGTTATCTATAAAGGTGGACGCATTATCCAAGGCAGGAATTCAGCAAGTCGCTATGGTTTGTGATCTTTGTGCAGGTGCTCACGATACAACTCAGTGTGCTATTTCTAGCGATTCAGCGTATTTTGTCAGCAACTTGCAGAAGCCTACACAACCAGCACCTAATACATATCATCCCAACAACAGGAATCATCCTAACTTCAGTTGGAGCAACAATCAGAATGCCATGCCACAACCATCGCAGGGTCAGCAATTCGGAACAAGGCCTTTCAACAATTCTGTTCCTCAACAATCTTATGCACCAAGACAATCATACAACCCTCCTGGTTTCCATCAACAACCTCAAGGAGGACAAGGGCACTCAAATGAAAAGTCGGAGATGGAGGAACTGAGAATGATGTATAAGAGTCAAGCTGTGACATTGAAAACATTGGAAAATCAAATTGGTCAACTAGCAAATGCTCTTCTAAACAGACCTCAAGGACAATTACCAAGTGACACAGAGGCTAACCCAGGCAAGAAAGAAAGCAAGGAACAAATACACGCTATTACATTGCGTTCTGGAAGGGTTACGAACAATCAGGAGGTCGAAAGTCCATAAAACGAAGAACGTCGGCATTCTGGGCAGGAGGTGCAGGGCGGGCGCGCTTCCTCAGGCGCGGGCGCGCCTCACCTTACTGCTGGAGGGGGATTTTCTGCAGAAAAAAATACGCAGAAGGAGCCGATTAAGAAAAAAATGAATGATTTAGAGGAGAAAAGTAGTTCAGAGAAAGACAGTGATCACAAGGAAGTCTTTCCTCCTCCACCATTCCCTAAAAGGCTTCAGAAGCAGAAATCGGATAAACAGTTTGCTAAATTCTTGGAAGTTTTTAAGAAACTACACATCAACTTACCTTTTGCTGAAGCGCTGGAGCAAATGCCAAGCTACGCCAAATTCATGAAAGGCATTCTATCTAGGAAATTGAAGCTAGAAGAGTTAAACACTGTGGCCTTGACGGAAGAGTGTAGTGCAGTATTGCAGCAGAAGTTACCACCAAAGTTGAAGGATCCTGGTAGTTTCACTATACCATGCATAATTGGGAATTTGTCGTTCGACAAATGTTTGTGCGATTTGGGAGCGAGCATCAACCTCATGCCATACTCTATATTCTTACAACTTGGTCTTCCTGAGCCAAAGCCGACTAACATGTCACTGCAGTTGGCAGATCGTTCAATCACTTATCCGCGAGGAATTGTCGAAGATGTTTTGGTGAAAGTCGACAAACTAATCTTTCCAGCAGATTTTGTCATCCTTGATTTTGAAGAAGACAAGAAAATCCCTATCATTCTTGGTAGACCATTCTTGGCAACGGGAAAGACATTGATTGACGTACAGAAGGGAGAACTCACCATGAGAGTGCACGATCAGAATGTCACATTCAATGTGTTCAAAGCAATGCAATTTCCAACAGAAGAAGATCAATGCTTTAAAATAGATGTAGTGGAATCTGCTGTGCAAGTAAAGATTGAACACATGCTTATGAATGATACACTGGAAAAGGCTTTAAGTGGGGACTTTACAATTAAAGAGGATGAGGTTGAAGAACAGGTACAGTCTCTGAATGCTTCTCCTTGGCAACAAAAGTTTGAGAAACCAGAATCGTTGGGTTTATCTGATTTGAGAGAATCACATCAGCGGTTGAAACCATCTATCGAGGAAGCACCAAAGCTAGAGCTCAACCCATTGCCTGATCACTTAAGGTATGCTTCTCTTGGGGAATCATCTACTTTACCTGTAATTATTGCTGCTAACCTTACAGGTCCGGAAGAAGAAAAGCTGTTAAGGGTTCTCAGGGAATTCAAATCAGCCATTGGTTGGACTATTGCAGACATTAAAGGAATCAGTCCTGCCTATTGTCAGCATAAGATTCCGCTGGAAGAAGGTAGTAAGCCAACAGTGGAAAATCAGAGAAGGCTTAATCCACTCATGAAGGAAGTAGTAAAGAAGGAAATTATCAAGTGGTTGGATGCAGGGATTATCTATCCTATTTCTGACAGTGCTTGGGTGAGTCCAGTTCAATGTGTGCCAAAGAAAGGAGGCATGACGGTGGTAACTAACGAAAAGAACGAGCTCATTCCTACGCGGACAGTCACTGGTTGGAGAATCTGTATGAATTACAGGAAGCTGAACAAAGCTACTAGGAAGGATCACTTCCCTCTTCCTTTCATCGATCAAATGCTAGACCGACTGGCCGGCCATGAGTACTATTGCCTGCTGGATGGATATTCGGGTTACAATCAGATCTGCATTGCTCCAGAGGATCAGGAGAAGACAACATTTACATGTCCGTTCGGTACCTTCGCTTTTCGAAGGGTTTCTTTTGGGTTATGTGGTGCACCTGGCACTTTTCAGAGGTGCATGATGGCAATTTTTTCAGACATGATTGGTAAGACAGTGGAAGTATTCATGGATGATTTTTCAGTATTTGGGTATTCTTTTGACGAATGTCTACACAATCTTAGCATGGTTCTGAAAAGATGCGTGGAGACTAATCTGGTTCTCAACTGGGAGAAATGCCATTTCATGGTACAAGAGGGAACTATTCTTGGACACAAGGTGTCACGTCGTGGCCTGGAAGTGGATAAAGCAAAAATAGAGACAATTGAAAATCTTCCACCGCCCAATTCAGTGAGGGAATTCGTAGTTTCCTCGGTCATGCAGGTTTCTACAGAAGATTCATCAAGGATTTCTCCAAAATTTCTAAACCTTTGTGTAAGCTATTGGAGAAGGATATTCCTTTCAAATTCGATGATGATTGTATGACAGCTTTTGAGACATTGAAGAGGAAGTTGATTTCGGCACCTATGATCATCACCCCAGATTGGAATGAACCTTTTGCTATGATGTGTGATGCTAGCGATTTTGCATTAGGGGCTGTTCTTGGTCAAAAGAAAGACAAGATTTTTCATGTTATCTACTATGCAAGCAAGACACTCAATGATGCGCAAGTGAATTACACAACCACAGAGAAGGAGCTGTTAGCCATTGTATATGGCTTTGAAAAATTCAGATCATACTTGCTTGGTACGAAAGTGACGGTGTATACTGACCACGCAGCTATTAGGTATCTGCTCTCCAAGAAGGATTCTAAACCCCGCCTGATTCGATGGATTCTCTTACTTCAAGAATTCGACGTGGAGATCAAAGATAGAAAAGGGACCGAAAATCAGGTAGCTGATCACCTCTCACGATTGGAAGATCCTGGTAAATCACGAGACAGTACTCTCATCAATGACTCATTTCCGGATGAACAACTGTTTGGAGTACAAGAAGAAGAACCATGGTATGCGGATATTATGAATTATCTTGTGAGTCATATTGTTCTACCCGAATTGTCGTCAGCCCAAAGGAAGAAATTCATGCATGATGTAAAGTGGTTTCGTTGGGATGAGCCATATCTGTTTAAACAAGGGGCTGATCAGATTATCAGAAGGTGTGTACCATATAGTGAGACTGAAGCTATTCTGAGGGATTATCATGCCACAGCTTATGGAGGCCATTATGGAGGTGAAAAGACAGCTACTCATATTCTGCAGGCAGGATTTTATTGGCCATCACTATTCAAGGATGCTCATCAGTTTGTAACCAGATGTGATCGTTGTCAGCGAGTAGGCAACATTTTGAGAAGGGATGAGATGCCCCTTAATGTAATGCTAGAGGTAGAAATTTTTGATGTGTAGGGGATCGACTTCATGGGCCCATTCATTTCATCTTGCAATAACCAATACATCTTGCTAGCTGTGGATTACGTCTCCAAATGGGTTGAGGTCAAGGCACTTCCAACTAATGATGCCAATGTAGTGCTCAACTTCCTTCACAAGAACATTTTCACCAGATTTAGGACTCTAAGGGTCATTATCAGCGATGAGGGTTCTCACTTTTGCAATCGGAAGTTTACTAATCTGATGGCAAGATTCAACATCAACCATCGGGTGGCGACAGCATACCACCCTCAAACCAATGGCCAAGCTGAAGTATCAAACCGTGAGATCAAACGCATTCTGGAAAAAGTGGTAAGTCCTTCTCGTAAAGATTGGTCTTTAAAACTGGATGAAGCTGTGTGGGCCTACCGAACTGCGTTCACAACACCTTTGGGGATGTCACCATATCAACTAGTCTATGGAAAAGCTTGTCATCTACCAGCAGAACTGGAACACAAGGCTTATTGGGCATTGCAGAAACTGAATTTTGATTATCAAGCCGCAGGGGAAAAGCGGATGGTGCAAATCAATGAAATGGATGAATTTCGTCTACAAGCTTATGAGAATAACAAGCTCTACAAGAAAAAAGTGAAAAGATGGCATGATCGGCGGTTGACAACAAAGGTATTGGTTCCTGGTCAATTAGTTTTATTATTTAACTCTCGTCTGCGATTGTTTCCAGGAAAACTCAAGTCAAGGTGGTCAGGACCCTTTGTTGTGAAGACTGTGTATCCACAGGGAGCTGTGGAGATTTATGAAAAGACCCCAGATCAAGCGTTTAAAGTCAATGGTCAGAGATTGAAGCCGTATTTGGGAGAACAAGTAAATCGCGAAGCTGAAGTCGCGATTCTGTCAACCTCGGATTGAGGACCTGAAGTAACGTCCGGCTAAATGACGTTAACGACAGCGCTCGTGGGAGGCAACCTACGGCTTGAATGGTAATTTTTATTCTCGTAAAAAAACAAAAAAAAAAACAAAAAACAAAAAACAAAAAAAACAAAAAAAAATTTTGAAAAATCAGAAAATGGACAGAAGCACCCGGGGCGGGCGCGCTCCTAGAGGCGCGGGCGCGCCTGGACGCGGTTCTAGAAAAAAAAAATTAGTTTAAAAATTCCAAAAATCGAAAATTAAGAATCTTTTTTACCTTTTTATTAGTTTTTGGCCCTACCCAGCCCAATCTCACTTGTTTATAAAGGCTTTGCATACCCTAACCCTAGCAACTTACTTACTTCACTTCTTGCATTCTCACATATACACACAACTATACACGCACCTCATCTCCTCTCTTCACAAATCTACACTCAATCAATGGCACCCAAGAGATCTATGCGTTCAGGGACATCAAGTTCTTCTTCGAGTGGGGGAGTTGTGCCCCAATTCAATTCACCGGACGCCCAAATTGAGTTTGCACGCTTGATGACCAAATCTGTGGTCAAGGAAAGGGGATTCATTCCGGGTGTTCTTGATGGGTCTCTAATCGCGATGGTTAGTGAGCGCGGTTGGGAGACCGTGTGTGAGGCTGCGGAGGCGATACCATTGAGTATCGTTAGGGAGTTCTATGCCAATGCCAAGCAAGAGAAGAATGGGTATTCTGCAGTCCGAGGGTATGTAGTGGATTATACTCCTGCCGCTATCACTAGGGTTTTGAATTTGCCTGCACCGCAGGAGGGGGTGGAAGATTTTGGGTTGAAGACCCGTGGGGAGGTTGATCTTGAGGCCATTCTGCGGGATATGACAGTTCCAGGCACTACTTGGAAGCGCAGGGAAGGCTCTACTGAGCCGGTCACCTTCTCCGCCATGGCTTTGAACCCATATGCTAAGGCCTAGAACCTGTTTCTCTGTGCTAACATTGTGCCATCGTCGCACACTCATGAGGTGACAGTGGATCGGGCTATTTTGTTGTGGGGTATTCTCAGCGGGCGATACATCGACCTAGGCTCCCTTATCCACAGGCACATGATCCGATTTTTGCAGGGCAGTACCACTGGAGCGATTCCGTATGGCTCAGTGGTTGTTCGTCTGTGTGTTGATGTGGGTATTCACTGGCCGGCGGAGGAACAGTTGCAACTTCTTGCGAGTGCCATTGACACGGCGGCGATAGCTCGACTACCTGAATGGGACGGTGGTGTACCGCATCCCAGAGGCTTAGGGTATATTGTGGATGGTGACGTGCCTCCTAGACAGCAGAGGGCGGCTAGGGCTGGATCTTCTAGGGCACCGCCAGCTGTGGCTAGTGCTGGTATGGGTGAGGCTCATTTTAGGAGGATGGCACGGCGGATGGACGCAGTTGATGATAGACAGAGCCGGTTTGCGGCTGACCTGACTCAGGCTCTTGGTGCAGCTTTTCTGGCTACAGGTGTACAGGTCGATTGGCCTGTTTATGGGGCTGGCACCGTGTATCCACCACCGGATTCACCCGAGGAGGGTGACTCTGCTGAGGATTGAGGTATTTCTGCACACTTTCTTCGTTTCTTGCCTTCAATGGGGACATTGAATATTTTAAAGTTTGGGGGTGGGAAATGGAGATTGTAGTTAGATGCATATAGGACATGTAGTTGTAGTTTTGTCATGCATTTTGTTTTAATTGTCCATATAGAGCATTTTGTTTGAAAATTTTTGTTCTGGCTATCATATGAATCCATTTTAGTTGCATTTCATAGCATGCATATTTCATGATCCCTTAGGACAAGCTAATTCTGATTGATAAGTCGATGTCAATTTGAGTGTGGTATTGATAAGCAGAGGGATGATTTACAGTCCTTATGAAATTGAATTGCATGTTTCAGAAGCACATTATTTACACAGTCTCATCGGTTACTTCTGGGCTAGGTTGAGTCATGCCTGTTTAGTTGTTTTAGATTTAATCGCCTGTTTATATCTAGAATGTTTGTTATTCCCTTGATAATGTAAAGATACTAAAGTTTAAGTTTGGGGAAAACCAGGGATGCATGCTAGTTGTTAATGATTGTCAAGTATGGCTAGGTGTCAAATGGCTAGTAGCCGGCTCATATTTTTATGAGTAGTCTAGGGTTGGAATTGAGAATTCTCATTCCAGATTATGTTAAAAAAAAAGAAGAAAAAAAAGAAAGAAAAAAAAAAGTCATGTGAATAATTCGAAGCAAAATTAACCAGGATGAGCTCTTTAATACTCGGGCAATTAAGTTCGAGGGGACTTTGTGCCTAGTGACCTAAGGCTTTTTATAGTCTGGGATCCACTAACCTAACGCTTGCTACATGGGTATTATTGTATAAGCCTTTAGGGGTCTCATCCATTGCACGGTTAAATAAGCCTATGTATTGTGTTATGTGTCGTAGTGGTGGTTTAGCAATAAAGTGTGATTCCCTGTCTAACTCAAATGAATGACGGCGGTGTTTGTATGTTATGGAGTGTTTACCACTCATTCTGTTTATAAGCAGGTGATTGTCTTGGCGAAAAATAGGTATGATTTTGATCTAGTGTCAGAGTATATTTGATGAGCATCGCACACACACACGTTCTGTTCATGTAGTATCAATATAAAGGGACTTGGTCGAGCTCTGTTTGGATGTATTGCATCTCTTTGAGGCTTGGCTTATCGATTGGTTTTGGTGAGTTCGAGGGGGTCCTTGCATTTTCATAGTAGTTGCATTCATGCATTGCATTGCCTTAGATTGTTTAGAGTCTGTTTATGCTTGGGGACAAGCATCGGTTTAAGTTTGGGGATGTGTTAGTGGACTTTTTGGTCCACAATATACGTTCCAATTTGACTTAAATTGATCGCTTGTGCCCAAGTATGTAGTGTCTTTTGATGTGTTTTGCGTCTTTGGTGTGCAGATTGCCGTTCGTAGCAGAGTTGTTGAATAATTGCATAATTTGGTGGAATATGAGCTGAGATTTCAAAGGAGGAAGATCAGGACTTGAGTTGAGATCAAGAGAGGGCAAGACGAGTCGTTGAAAGAGCATACGCACACGAAAAGCAGTTGCTGGCCAGAAGCTTCAGGGACGCCCACGCTCCGCCAAGCGCGCCCGCGCTGCAGCAAGGAAAGCTCAAGGGCGCCCGCCCTTCCTCAAACGCGCCCGCGCCCTGTCGAAATCAGAATTTTTATTTTGCAGTTGTTAGCTTTTAAGGCCCAGTTAGAAGCAGGCCCATGAATATTTTTGTTATTATGTAACCTAGTATAAAAACATAAGGATTATTATTATTGTGATTATCTAGAAAATTAAGTATTAAGTAGGGTTTTTATTATCGTACAAGAGGACAGAGTACTTTATGAGCCGTCAAGCTATTTTCTTTTGTAAATTTCTACACGTGGATTATCGGTTGTTTCTTTTACTCTTGCAATTAATATCAGTTTTTGTTATGCTTAATTGTTTATCTACTATGTTTTCATATGAACCCATGATGTCGGCTAGCCCAATTATGGGCTAATCGTTGTCATGGGGTTTTAATGGATTTTTCTATCAAGTCTAGATATTGATTGTTTTTATGCCTAAGTGTGTGATTGTTATGGATATCCTAGTATGGTTAAGCTTATTCGTTGTAAATGCGTCGCGAACATTTATGATTGTTTGTTAAATCCTCGTGAATGCGAAAGTGGATCTAGGGTTTAGAACATGCCATGCTAGCATAGGTTTTTGCGTGTTAAGAGCAGGTACTAATTTGTGGTGTAATTCTAACCGTCTTGCACTGACTATGTGATTTTATGGATCCTTGTGCTTAAGCCATTATGCTTTCAATCTCTATAGACATATAGGGACTAAGTATAGTGGTTGACTATTTGACTTCTATCTTTTGTGGATGTTCATTAGGATAGTATGCGTGCAACGAAAGTTGGCGTTTATCAGTTTAGAGGGTCTGATCAGTTATCGTCACTTTCACATGCTAGGTTGAAAAGGCATAAGATTCTAGATGAGATAGTTAATGAAGTTAAAATCCCATGTTTATTTTATATAAGTAATTCGTTAAGTTCTAATTAGTAGTGTAATCAAAATTCCAATTGTTATTTTCTTAGCAGTGAAACTTAATCATACTCTGGTGTATAAGTGAACTAAACGTAAGCAAGTCGAGTCTCTGTGGGAACGAATCCTACTTATTACTGTATTACTTGTGACCACGTTCTCTTGCGTGAATAAAGTGCGAACAGCAGCCAAGGAGGCTGTTTGGGCATGTACTTAGGAGATATCACCTAATTAATGAGATTAATGATCAAGGAGATATACATATATGTAAAGTGCATACTAATAAGAATAATGCAGACCCACGGACTAAGGCTTTGTCGCAGCAGAAACACGAAGGTCATACTAGTTTCATGGGTATTAGATACATGAGAGATTGGCTCTAGTACAAGTGGGAGATTGTTAGTATTGGTGTCCTAGAGACAATACTTTTAATGTTTTATTGAAAACAATTAAGGATTATGTTTTATGTGATTATTTAATTAATATTTATTATGTCTTTATTTACTGCGTTATAAATTGAAAGGATAATAAATGTCCTTGAAATATTAATAGGTAATATATATCTTTAAGTATGTGACTTAAAAATGAGATTATATGAATAGTATTTTATTCCTAAAATTTCCTAGTCCAGTATTATTACTTAAGTACAATAATAATGCAATAAGACTAGTATGTTTGTTGACGGATGACCACATCTCATTGGTCATAGGTATGGTGATACTAAAGTCAAGAACATAAGTGTATGTATCAATACATGACACTGGAAAGACCCGCCGTGAGATTCTACATGTTAATAAGTGTCATAAGAAATCTCACTGTGATAATGATGTAATGATCCTCTGACTTGAAATCATTATATTTCTATACGAGAATTAATATACTTTGATTACACTCAAAGTTACCTTTAACCGGGTAATGATAAAGGTGTACATTGGGTATGCTATGAATCGTATGAGGAATATGAATGATAGATATAGGATTTAACCCTCCAATTCTAGGAGTGATATTATTGGCCTCTTGATTGAGTGAGACTATGAAATGCATGGCCATGCTCAAATATTGATTTGTTTAAATAGTCTACTCATTGATCAAGGAAACTGAGATTAAACATTGAAGAGGATGACACTATACATGCCTCGAGTTTGATCTATAATATAAGGTTAAAGGGATTATATTACATGGAACATTATTCACTAAAGGTTTAATTGAATCACCAATTATTATTGTTACTTGGGTAGCAATGATGTATTACTAGATGCCGCTCATTGTTTATAATTTTATTATTGGATATTAAAATTATTGCCAACGTAATAATAACCTAAAGGGTCACACACAAAGAACGTCAAAAGGGGGGTTTATTTAAATTATGAATTTAAATATATTATTGTTTATTCGAATTTAATTATTGAATTAATTAAGTGGGACTTAATTAATTATATTAGAATTCGGATTTAATAAGTATTATTATTATTATTTGAATTTAATTATTGAATTAATTAAGTGGGACTTGATTAATTATATTTGAATTCAGATTTAATAATAATAATAATAACTCAAAGTCATAATGGGTTTTAGAAACCACATGGATTAGGGTTAGGCCCAAAATCTCTCTCTCCCCTATATATACATAATGATGTATAGTATTAGGGTTTAATCATCAGATTTCGTTTTTAGAGAAAAACCCTAGCTGCTCAACATCAAGAGAGGCTAGAGAAAGAGAGAGAGAGAGAGAGGCAAACAATTCGGCTAGTACCGACTCCGGTGATCGTAGGACGATCGGGCTTTCATGTGGACTTTTTTGGAGAGCAAATATTTGCAACAAAGGGCTGCTGTGATTCATCTTTTCTGGACCTCCATTAAACAACATACGGAAAGCTTTGTTAAGGTACAGACTTCTTCACCATAATCATCCAACGTTATACATGGATCCTGCGATTGGGTTTCGATTTTTATTATTTTTACGTTAATTCCGCTGCGTTTTTATGCTCGAAACCCTTCATATCTTTCCATTTCTGTTAGCTTTCTGCTTTTCATTCTTGTTGCCTAAATCACTTTTAATTTGTTCCTTAGGTTCTATAATTTTTACAGATTTCTTAGTCAACTCATTTTTACTTTCTACCTCTTTTTTTGATCCTTGGCAAGAATTTCTTCTTTCATTAGAATCTGTTCTTCATCTAGGGGTTCGATGACAAACTTCTTGTATAGGGTTTTAGGGACATTTTTTAATACATGTGGAATGTCTTGCTTCACAGGACTTTCCTCAGTAATTAATTCCTCATTTCTCTTTCCTGCCTTTTTATCATAGTCAAATCCTATTCCAGTTTTCTGACCTATGACCTGTTTATCTATTGCCTCCTTAACAAGATTAAAATATTTCTTATAAGCCTGAAGTTTTAATTCTAACTCAAAAATTTTATTCCTAAGAGCAGTTTCTACTTCTTAGTTGTATTTATCTCTATTCTGGAGATATTCTATCTTCTGTTTCAGATCTTCCAAGTTAACACATGCAAGCTCTAGTTCTTCATTTCTAGTTTCTAGCATTTTATTCTTTAGAACTAATTTAGCATTTTCTTCTTCAGATGCTAGCATTCTTGTGTGAATGTTAAACATTTCTACACTAAGATCTTCAACAGTTTTCTTGTAATCAGAATTAGACATGTCAAATGTGGAAATAAATGATACCTTTGATGACCGAGGTGATGCCTCTAAAGAGTCTTCCATTAGTGCAACATTTCCATATGTCTCCTCTTCATCATTGTCTGAGTCATCCCAGCTCTTTCCCTCGGCTATATAAGCTCTGCCCTGATGCTTCTTTACTAGTGTATCATACTTTTGCTTGAGTTCGTTATACGACTCCTTTCTTTCTTTTCCTTGCTTAGGCTTCTGGCATTCTGTAACAAAATGCCCGGGTTCATCACAATTATAGAACTTGAACTTACTGCGATCTACCATCCCCGTCTTATAACCTTATTTGCTGCAAGACCCTGAAGACGAACCACCTCGGTTGCTGTTTCTGAAACTGGAACCACTCTAACTTGAGTTACTCTTGAATTTGTACTTAGGGTTCCTCCTAAACCTGAGGTTCTTGAACTTTCCTACCATATAGGCCATTGTCTTGTTTTTCAATTATTCAAGTTCTTCCATTGAATAGAAGTCATCTTCATCACCTGCTTGAGCATTCTATGAAATTTCAGCTTCTTATATCTCTTCTTTCTCAATAACAGGCTTCACTATGCTGGTCTCTGTGATAGCAAAATCCTTGGCTACAAGTGCTGTAGTCTTTAACAGTGCTGTATTCTTATTGTCCACTGTACCTAACCCATAAATGATTTGTCTCTGCTCTTGCTCCATTTCATGAGTCTTGAGCTTCCCATATAGAATTTCAATGGACATGTCATTTATGTCACTCCTCTCTCTAATGGCAGAGATTTTGTGTTCCAGGTGTGCTAGCAATGTCAAGATGAATTTCCTGGTGATCTCCCTACGTGAGTAGGCCTTCCCATGTAGTGACAAGTCATTCAACAATTTGTTGTATCTCTCAAAGACTTGAGTGATACTTTCTCCTAGTAGTGACTTGAACGCTTCATACTGGGATGTAAGAATATCCAGTCTGTTCTCCTTCACTTCTGTTGTACCTTCCATTAGCAGATCAATCGTATCCCACATTTGTTTGGCACTGGTGCAATTAATCACTTGATTCAGCATTGTAGTGTCCAGTGAATCCATTATGATACATTGAAGATGATTATCCCATGTAACTCGATCTTTGTCATTGTCAGTGTACTCTGAAGGCTCCTTTGGGATAAATCCTTGATGGATGATGAATCCATCATCCCCTTTTGGATCGCCTCCTTGCTTGCAAGTCTTCATTGATAATTACATTGAATAATAAAAATAAAACTATTCTAATGAAATTACAAGAAGAACTCGAGTTACATTCGAGATAATTAAATTACAATGAATAAACGACATGCAAGTCGTATTTAGAAACCAAAACCATAAATCAAAACCACTATCCTATGGGTCTTTAGGCCATAACCATCCACCATGCTATCATATAACACATATAATATATCTCATATTATATAATCATATATAAAAAATTTCGAAATTTCAGAAAATTAAAAACAGATTTCTAAAGACAATAAATTGCTATTTCGAGGCCCTTAACGACGTCAAACGCCTTACAGACCCGTCGATGATAGCATAGCTATCAGTTTTATTCATTGGCCTGATTCCAGTCAGAAAACATATATCGTTTACGAAAATCGGATACAGCAGTCAGATTTCTACAAATCTGACGGTGTTTCAGAAATCGTATCATATACAATTCTCATAACAAAAACAAGCATATATCATATATACATATACAGAGATACATACAATCATAATATGATTATACATTACATGAATATCATATATTCATAATATATACATACATATACTCAAAATTTTACAAAATCAAATAGTTTTCAGAAAATCATAAATCACCGTTTTGGAGGCTGTAACGACATCTAATGGCTTACAGACACAGAGCTGATCAAATCAGTATTGCTCAGTGACCCGATTCCAGTCAGAAACCACATATCGTTTGTGAAAATCGGACAACGGACACAGATTTCAGAAAATCAACGACATCCGTTTCAGAATTCGTATCGAATACGATTCCCATAATAAGAACAAACATGTATCATATACATACATCAACACACATAATCATCACATGATTATACATCATATGAATATCATATATTCATAATATATATAAATATATACATATTATATCAATATAAAATCATGATAGATCGCATACATGCTTATATATCAAAAACTGTTAAGCACATAGCCGAATTAAAACGTTTCGCAAGTAGCTCTGATGCCATTGTAGGGTTTCGTGACACAAACGCAGCGGAATAAACGTGAAAAATAAATCAAAATAGTGAAACCCTCCGCAGGATCCATGCGAAAACAAAAGATTTAATTCGGAGATAAAGAATAAATACATTTAGAAGCTTTAACAGTTCATTAATGGAAGATTAAGGGAGGTCCAAAGCTTGTTTAATCACCACGTATCCCGATCTCGCGATCTACGCTCTACGGTATCCACACGAACACTTTTTCATGAAGGATTGATGTGTACTAGCACCCGAAAACTTCTTCTCTCTCTATCTTCCTCCTCTCTCAGAGCGGCTAGGGTTTTGTAAAATCTCTATTTTATTAAATTAGCCCATAAAGAGATTATATAGAGAGAGAAATAAGTTTTCTAATTATAATCCAATTATAATTAATACTAATCCAAAATTCTAAATTATTTAATTAAGTCTCACTTAATTAATTAATTATTAATTTTGGAATTAGTTTAAGTAATTCATTTATTCTATTTATATAATTAATTAAGTCATACTTAATTAATATCATAAATAAAATAAATTACTTATTTAATTTAAATTCATAATTTAAATTATTTCTCCTTCAAGCGTTCTTTGTGTGTGACCCTGTAGGTTATTATTACGTTGGCAACAATTTTAATATCTAATTAAAATTGTAAACAATGAGCGGCGTCTAGCAATACATCATTGCTACCCAAGTAATAATAATAAATCGGTGATTCGATTAAGCCTTTCGTGAATAATGTTCCATATAATATAATCCCTTTAATCTTGATATTATATATTAAACTCAAGGCATGTCTCGTGTCATCCTCTTCATAATTTAATCTTTATTTTCTTGATCGATGAGTAGACTATTAAAATCAAATCAACATTTGAGCACGGCCGTGCATTTCATAGTCTCACTCAAACAAGAGGCCAATAATATCACTCCTAAAATTAGGAGGATTAAATCCCATCTAGATCATTCATATTTCTCATACGATTCATAATATACCCAATGTCCACTTTTATCATCACCCGGTCAAAGGTAACTTTTAATGTAATCAAAGTATATTAATTCTCGTATAGAAATATAATGATTTCAGGTCTAAGGATCATTACACCATTATCACAGTGAGAATTACTTATGACACTTACTTAACATGTAAAATCTCACGGCGGGTCATTCCAGTGCCATGCAATGATACATGCACTTATGTTCTTGACTTTAGTATCCCCATACCTATGACCAATGAGATGTGGTCATCTGTCAAGAAACATACTAGTCTTTGTGCATTATTATTGTCCTTAAATAATAATACTCGACTAGGGAATTTTAGAAATAAGATACTATTCATATAATCTCATTTTTAAGTCACATACTTAAAGATATATAATACGTATCAAAATTCCAAGGACATTTGTTATGCTTTCAATTTATTATGCAGTAAATAAAACATAATAAATAAATAATAATCAATAAAACATAATCCTTAATAATAAATATTTTCCTTAAAATATAAAAAGTATTGCCTCTAGAGCACAATTACTAACACTATGTTGCGCCTGTAGAGTGGTGGTGGTGTGTAGGCGCCACAAAGATGTATGTTGCGCCTTGAATATGTTTGTTGCGCCTCTATAGCTTTATCGCGCCTCTAGATCAAGTTAGTTACGCCTATACAGTTGTATCCTTGTATAGGCGCCACTAATGCCTTAGAAATATTCCACAAAAACTATGTTGCGCCTAATTGAGCTTTTGTTGCGCCTGCACACTGGATGCAGTGTGTAGGCCCCACAAAATCTTCCAATAACATTTTGTTGCGCCTTGACTTAACCATGTTGCGCCACAACATGTTTTATTGCGCCTTGAAAAGGTTTTGAGGCACAAACGCAGCAGAAAAAGTGAAAAATAAATATAAAATGTAATATAAATTGAAACCCTCTGCAGGATCCATGCGAAAACAAAAGATTTAATTAGGAGATTAAGAACAAATACCTTAAAAAGCTTTAACAGTTCATCAATGGAAGATTAATGGAGATCCAAAGCTTGTTTAATCACCACGTATCCCGCTCACACGATCTACGCTCTATAGTATTCACACGAACACTTTTCATGAATGATTTATGTGTACTAGCACCCAAAAACTGCTTTTCTCTCTCTCTCTATCTTCCTCTTTTCTCAAAACGGCTAGGGTTTTAGAAAATATGCGTCTTACTATTAAATCAGCCCATAAAGAGATTATATAGAGAGAGAAATAAGTTTTCTAATTATAATCTAATTATAATTAATACTAAATCAAAATTTCAAATTATTTAATTAAGTCTCACTTAATTAATTAATTACTAATTTTAGAATTAGTTTAAGTAATTCATTTATTCTATTTATATAATTAATTAAGTCATACTTAAATAATATCATAAATAAAATAAATTACTTATCTAATTTAAATTATTTCTCCTTCAAACATTCTTTATGTGTGACCTTGTAGGTTATTATTACGTTGGTAACAATTTTAACATCTAATTAAAATTGTAAACAATGAGCGGCATCTAGTAATACATCATTATTACGCAAATAATAATAATAAAATCAGTGATTTGATTAAGCCTTTCATGAATAATGTTCCATGCAATATAATCCATTTAACCTTATATTGTAGATCAAACTCGAGACATGTATCATGTCATCCTCTTGAACGTTTAATCCGGGTTTCCTTGATCAATGAGTAAACTATTAAACAAATCAACATTTGAGCACGGTCATGCATTTTATAGTCTCACTCAATCAAGAGGCTAATAATATCACTCATAAATAGGTAGGTTAAATCATTTATCTATCATTCATATTTTTCATACGATTCATAGTATACCTAATGTCCACTTTTATCATCACCCGGTTAAAGGTAACTTTTAGTATAATCAAAGTATATTAATTCTTGTATAGAAATATAATGATTTCAAGTCAGAGGATCATTACATCATTATCACAGTGAGAATTTCTTATGACACTTATTAACATGTAAAATCTCACGGCGGGTCATTCCAGTGTCATTCATTGAGACATGCACTTATGTTCTTGACTTTAGTATCACCATACATATGACCAATGAGATGTGGTCATCTGTCAACAAACATACTAGTCTTATTGAATTATTATTGTCCTTATATAATAATACTCGACTAGGGAATTTTAGGAATAAGATACTATTCATATAATCTCATTTTTAAGTCACATATTTAAAGATATATAATACGTATCAAAATTCCAAGGACATTTATTATGCTTTCAATTTATTACGCAGTAAATAAAATATAATAAATAAATAATCATCAATAAAATATAATCCTTAATAATAAAATATTTTCCTTAAAAATATAAAAGTAATTGTCTCTAAGGCATAATTACTAACAATCTCCCACTTGCACTAGAGTCAATTACCCAAGTATCCAGTACTCATGGAACTAGTGTGACTTTCGTGCTTCTGCTGCGACAAAGCCTAAGTCAATGGGTCTGCAATATTATTATTAGTATGCACTTTACATATATCTATATCTCCTTGATCATTAATCTCATTAATTAGGTGATATGTCCTAAGTACATGCCCAAACAGCCTCTTTGGCTGCTTCATAAGTATCAATATACTCAAGATCTATTGTAGAATCAATAAATGTCTCTAATGTGAACCATCCAGCATGCAACATCTCAATTTAAATAGATAAAACACAAAGTCAGATAGGAACACTAAATGATCGTTGTCTGTCTAGAAATTAGCATCGGTGTAACCTTTTACAATCAGCTTATCTTCTCCTCCATATACCAATAATTGATCTTTAGTCCTCTTCAAGTACTTAAGAATATTTTTAATTGCCATCCAGTGACTTTCACCTGGATTAGACTGGTATCTACTCGTCATGCTTAAAGCATACGAGACATCAAGACGAGTACATATCATTGCATACATTATAGAACCAATTGCCGATGCATATAGAACTTTACTCATACGGTCCTTATCATCCAATGATTTAAGACTATTTTCTTTCGAGATTGATATCCCATGAGACATTGGGACAAATTCCCTTTTAGCCTCTTGCATTCTAAATCGATGCAAAACTTTGTCAATGTATGTACTCTGACTTAGGCCGATCAATCTCCTTGATTTATCTCTATAGATCTTGATCCCTAATATATAGGTCGCATCGCCTAAGTCTTTCATTGAGAAATTATTTCTCAACCAAGTCTTCATAGTCTGTAAAGAAGGAATGTCATTCCCTATTAGTAATTTATCATCAACATATAATACTAGGAATTCCATATGACTCCCATTAACCTTCTTGTAAACACATGGTTCATCTTCATTTTGAATAAACCTAAACTATTTTACAGTTTCATCAAAACGAATGTTCCATATCCTCGAGGCTTATCTCAATCCATAAATGGATCGACGCAACTTACATACCTTTCAAGCATCCTTTGGATCAACAAAACCCTCAGGCTGTGTCATGTACATATCCATATCTTTTTCAAGGCTCCCATTTAAGAAAGCGGTTTTGACATCCATTTGCCATAGTCATAGTAAGTAGCTATAGCAAGAAAAATCCTGATGGACTTGACCATAGCCGCTGGTGAAACCTTTTGTCACCAATCATACTTTATAGGTCTGTACATTACCATCCATGTTGGTTTTCTTCTTGAAAACCCACTTGAACCCTATAGGTTTTACCCCTTTAGGTGGATCAACCAAAGTCCATACTTGATTAGTATACATGGATTCCATCTCAGATTTCATGGCATCCAGCCATCTCTTAAAATCTGGAGTGTTCATAGTGTCTTGGTAGGTGAGAGGCTCATCTTCGTGCATAAGCATCACATCACCATCTCGAGTCAAGAGAAATCCATAATATCTCTCGGGCTCATGGTGAATCCAACTAGACTTACGAATAACCTGTGTTTCTTGAGCAATATTGTTTTCTTTTACATTCTTCTCAGGTTCCTCCATTGGTTCAATGTTACCATATGGGTCTCGAACTTAATCGAGATCTATTATCTTCCCACTTCCTTTCTTAGAAAGCATTTCTCTTTCAAGGAACATTGCAGTTCGAGCAACAAACACTTTGTTCTTGGAAGGATTATAGAAAGAATAACCCTTTGTTTCAATTGGGTATCCCACAAAATTATATTTTTCTGATTTAGGTCCTAGCTTGTCATAAGTTAGACGTTTCACAAATGCCTCACATCCCCAAATTTTTATAAATGACATGCTATGACATTTCTCTGTCCATATCTCATACGGAGTCTTCTAAACCATTTTAGTAGGAACTCGATTAAGTGTATAAGCAGCTGTCTCCAAGGCGTAGCCCTAGAACCTAATTGGAAGATTCATTGACTCAACATTGATCGCACCATGTCCAAAAAATGTGATCCCTCCTATCAAAAACCTTTTCTTTGATATTATCTACTTCATCTTTATTGTCTTTGAACTTTTTCAAAAGATTTGGATTTGTTCTTCAAAAGATATATATATCTGTATCTACTAAAATAATTAGTAAATTTTATGAAGTTAATAAAAGCTACCTTTTGTCATCGTATGTATATGATAACATACATCATTATGTATAAGTCATACGCGTTCAGTGACCCTTTCACCATGTCCGGTAAAAGATGTTTTAGTCATTTTGCCAAATAAACCAAGATTCACATCCTTTTGTATAATTCATAATTAAACTTATCCAAGAATTCATCCTTATGTATTCTGGAAATGCGTTTCTCATTAATATGGCCTCAATGAGAGTACCAAAGGTAATGTTTGATTTGAGTCACTTTAGAACATATAAATTGTTAACTAATTGTGCAACATTATAAGCCTCGTCATCGAAATAGAATAAACATCTATTGTTATTTAATTAAAATGAAAAAGCCCTTCTTGTCCAAACAAGAAACTAATATAATATCTCTGCTAATTGTAAGCATGTTATAACAATTATCAAGTTCTAAATTTTTCTTGTAGGCCTAAAATTAAGTAACGAGTCCCTTCAACCAGATAAACTACCTTTACTCCAATTCTAACCTGATACTCGAAGCTTGACACTTACTGATCAACTTCTTCTGATCTTCCAAATAAGCATGATAGTTTAATTTCCAATTTCCCAATTTTTTATAGAAGCGATAATCGTCTTTTTTGTCAACACCTCATTAAGACTTTAGAGCATGTTTTGGGATTGGACTTTGGTTTTACAAGGAAACTAGATCAAATCTTCTCTTAGCCTTTACATTTTCATTTCCCTTTTGCATTCCCTATGTTTACCATCATTATAGTAGTAGTTTATGCATTTATCATGTTGCTTTCAGCAGTTCTTAACATACTTAACAACTCAATAGGTGTTTCACCAATCTTATTCATTTTGTTATTCATAACAAACTAAGAACATTTGTTGTCCAGGGATTATAAGATCAAATCTAGGTGAGCCTCCAGACCAATCTGCAAACCAAAAATGTTAAGGTACTCATTATACTCTATAGTCTTTAGAATATGTGGTGTAACCGGGTCTCACTCTCCCTACTTGTAAGTGTATAGTACCATTTAATTGACAAATATATCTTGAAGAATCTGTTCCTCAAATATCCTTTAAGGGTGCTTAATCGTCTCACAAGCACCTATATGCTCGTGTTGCTTTTTAAGCCCAACACTCATAGTTGCAAGCATGAGACATGAAACATCAGTCGTAATATCAATTTACTTCCAATAAGCACTATCATTTGCACATGTTACATTCTCAGTTTTAATAGCAGGGGAAGAGATTTGACTAACATCGTGGTGCCCGAGGACGATCCTCAAGCTCCTATGTCAGTCCAGGAAATTTGTTCTCGTCAATTTGTCCTTCTCAAGAACTGATCGTATAGAGAAGTTTTTTGTGTTTATCATTTGATATCTACAATATTAATGTGTATAAAATAAACTAGACTGTAGATTTAATATTAATTATGTTTAAGTGATTATGGTATATCACCACATATACCTCCCACTATTTTTATCAAACTAATAGACCTAACTATTAATTCGGAAAACATTTCTTTAAATCTTTCTAGTTAGCCAAGATCCATATTTCATCCATGTTTTAAGATAGCGTTGGCTAATACACTCAAAACATGACTATTTAGGTAGACAACATTTGTCGATTATATCAAATATAACTCTTGGAAACTTTGGTGGAACAACCCTTTGTACATATTTATCCAATAAATCTCACAAAACTCTATGCCTCTAAACCCACAATCCTATTGTGATGATTTAGTTAAGTTAGACCCAACGTTACAATAAACTAAGTACACTTACTTATCACGTCTTCCCATGGTTGATAAAAGCACATTTCTTTGGCAAATCCACTCCTTCTTAATCTAGATCTTGACGAGTATTAAATATTGGAAGTCATCCGATTAACTTAATATGTATTTAGGGATTTTAATGTTTATGTGAACGATCATGATCCCATCATAAAGAGATTCTCAATTTTTCCTTGATCAAATAATTCATTTCAATATTCGGCAATGGTTTGTTTTCCAGATCGTCGGAGAAGTCACAAGCGGTCTCACTTAAAACCCAACTTTCTTATGAATAATAATTTGCTTTTGACAAAATCTCCCCATATCAGAAAAAGAAAATTCATATTCAATACCATGTTTCATAAACACAAGAATCTCATGATCGTTTGTTTAATTTTAAAATCTTGAATCGTTACAGATTTTATCTTTCTTAAGCAGGCATGACATGAGTGTCGTATCTAATACATACATCATTCCTATGTATACATATCTACACATGCATTCATATACATATATGTATTGTGCATAAGTTAAACGTGTTTGGTTATGTCCCCATCGTATGTGATATTTCCAAGCTAATGGAATTATCAAGGTGAATCTATGGTGGTTTCAAATACTACACTATTACATGTCTTTATCTTCTTCATTGCTCCATCATCTGGATTGCCTCCTAGCTTCCTTGCTTCCAAGTCTCCATTGAACAATTACATTGAATGATAAATAAATCTATTCTAATGAAATTACAAGAAGAACTCGAGTTACATTCGAGATTAACAATTACAATAAATAAACGACATGCAAGTCATATTTAGAAAACAAAACCATAAAACAAAACTACTATCCTATGGGTCTTTGGGCCATAACCATTGTTGGAGATTACGAAGTTGTATGAATAGTAATCATGATAACTCAACACTAGAACATGACAAGTAAATAATACTACGCCTACACAGAAATCAGGAAGAAATGAAGACAAGGAAAATACAGTGAATCAAGACATTAGAAGAAGTTTTGAAGTCTACTACAAGTCACTGAAAGAAGTTCATTAATATGTTCAAGCCTCAGTGAAGAATAATGTGTAAAGACTTTCAGGGTTTCAGATATGTTGAAGATTCAGTACAGCAGTGCCACTAAAAGATTTCAGTGTATTAGCATTGATTGAAGATAGACAGTGTTCGAAGCATAGGAATCTAGAAGGGTAAAGACAAAGGATTAAGAAGACAGCTGCAGTCTTAAAGTTATACTCACTGAAAGAAGTCCATTTATAGGTTAAAGCGTCAGTGAAGAATAGAGAATGAAGTATTCAAGATTGTAGTAATGAAGACGTTGTCGAAGTACCAAAAAAGATTCTAGTGAAGTTACCGTGTTTATTGACAATCAGTGTTCGAAGCAATGCAACAGTCCAAGGTTAATCAGCTGAAATAGAAAAGAAATCAAGGGAATTTAATTCAGTGTTAGTCGTTTGTGAACCAGACCAGTGCACTAAGCGTCAACACAACAAGAAGAGAATTACCTTGATGTATCAGAAGAAAATCAGTTGATCAAGCCAGAAGAGTGAAAATTAAGTAGTAAATACTTTCAACATTTCAAGAAATTGGTTAAGGCAAGTATTACTACATTAAGTGGCTCCTACACACTGCAATCACTCTAGAGGCGCCACTTAACTCTCAGGCGCAACTAAATATTTTCTAAGTACTTAAGTGGCTCCTACACACTGCAAGCACTCTAGAGGCGCCACTTAACTCTCAGGCACAACTAAATATTTTCTAAGTACTTAAGTGGCTCTTGCACACTGCAAGCACTCTAGAGGCGCCACTTAACTCTCAGGCGCAACTAAATATTTTCTAAGTTCTTTAGTGGCTCCTGCACACTGCACTCACTCTACAAGCGCAACAAAGGACTTAGCATTGTGAAGCAAATCAATTTTAATTGATTTGAAAAGTCTACACAAATAAGAAGAGGGCAGCCACTCAATTGAAGAGTCATCTTCTTCAACACAAAAAATGTAGAGAGCTACTGCCATGGCCGGGGCAAGAAGAAACAAATTATACATACCCATACCTTGCTCCTGGTCAGATATTAGGACCCGGTTCTTTAACGAAAAATGCTCAGGTCTCCTAGATATCACTCCCTACGGACTCAGTTTTTCCTTGTACTAAATTAGATATATTTGTATAGGAACTGAGCCTTATATTTTTGTGTTAGTAGCAAAGAACTAATTTGTTCTTTGGAAGCCAGTTATATTCTTAACTGAGTGTAGCACCCTTCTGGGTTTATATACGAAAGATATATTTCCGGAAACTTGTCTCTATAATTTACTTGCTAATTTTCTAGAACTTTAATGTTTATCTATAAACACAGAAAATTAGTAGGCAGCTCACCTAAGCTCTACAAATGGCCAAACCCACTCTGAAGCAATAATTTATTTATCCGCAAATTCTGAAAAGAATTTAAATTATTGTGAGTATCGTATTCAACTCCCCTTCTACGATACTTCGGGACCTAACAATTGGTATCAAAGCAGACTGATTGATATACAAATCAAGATCCGGTAGATCAGTGAAGCTCACCATGCTGAAGCTGTGTGGACTCAGAATGGAGACCGTGTTAAATAAATTTAATTTTTAAAACTCTTTAAATAAATTTATTTTATAAACTTTTATAAAATTTATTTTGTAAACTTTTATTAGTTTATATTATAAATTTTAATTAGTTTATTTTATAAATTTTAGATAAAATTTATTTTATAAACTTTTATAAAATTTGTTTAACAAACTTTTATTAGTTGATATTATAAATTTTAATTAGTTTATTCTATAAATTTTAGATAAAATTTATTTTATAAACTTTTATAAAATTTGTTTAACAAACTTTTTTCTGGGAATTTGAAGACAACTGAAATTGACTGAAGATTATCCGATGAAGTTAATTCTGGAACAGGTTGAAGAATTAGTGGTATTAATTTCCTCAGATGTTTACTCCATAGGATCCCACTAATATTTTGGAAACTGCAAAAGAAGAGATTAATTTGGGTACAGTTTTTGGGTAATTTGAGTTGGATTTTTGGATGAAAAAACATAGGGGTTTGAAGTAGTGAAGGAGAACAGACTGGACAACCTGGAATCTTAGTACAAGCCTTAAAGATTATTCTACAGGGAGATTACAGGAAGTTCGTGCTAACACTGCAGATCATCTGGAACACAGGATTACAGCTAACATGAATTTAATGATATAACCACATTATCTGTAGAAGACCTGTATGTGCTGAAAGCTTATGAACTAGAACAACAGCTGAAGAAGATAATATTTGGTAAAGCAGGTTGTTAGCATATCCACTGTATTTGTGACCCAGGAACCAAATTTGATTGACGTCAAGGTTGAGAACCTCTGAACAGAAATGAAATGATCCTAGAAGATGAATTGAAGATGTTGTAGCTCGAGGTAGTGGTCAAGGTGTTGTATGTAAATTTGACACTTTGGAAAAACTTGAGAACTGGACTGCAAATCAAGCCTGCAGGGCAACAGGAAGTTCAGTGACATCAGATTCAGACGGAATCCCAATTCTAAATCTAAGGTCCTAACCTATAGATTCCATAAAGGAGATTTTCAAGATCAGTTCAAGAGGCGGTTGCAAGACATGGATGGTTTATATTTGAAAGACAAGTTTAGGGGTTTGCTACATAGTTCGAAGAAGCATGTACAAGCAAAAGATGACAGACACTATGTTGGGTTGAAGAAGGAATCTCAGGCATTAGTGAGGATGCAGCAAGGGAAAACATTTGTTGATGAAGTTAAATGCAAGGATGATTCTATCAGTGACAGTGTTGAACCAAATGGATATCTGGCATCATTGACCAACACTGAAGATGAATCACTAAACACTTCTCAGGTACACATTCTAACTAGTATACGTTTATCTAATTCATAACTGTATGATTATTAAGTTTTGAAATGTATTATATTCATGTTAGCATGTTAGCATCTTAGGACTTAAATGCTTAATTGATTGCTAAGAATAAGATTGCATGCTAGGATCTATGAGTTTAAATAAGTACATTTCATACTTGATTTTATATGCAGTAATCTAGAATTAGATAGGGTGTTCTAGACGGTTAGGTGTATCCCTAAACATTTGCTGGAACTTGAGTTAAATCTTCTGTGATTTAATACCTCTGCTAATGTTGTGAAAATTGCTAAATAGACAAACAGGTTATAGATCAGATTTTATTTGTTCTTAATGACAAATGACTTGTTAATTGTTTATGTGCTTATTTTCACATGATCTGCTCCTACTCACATAGTTGCACTTAAATGTCATATCATATCATGTATTGCTTGTTAGGGATAGAATAATAACAGATGGTAGAATTATATAAGTAGTCAGTAACATTTGTTGATTCGAGGATTAATCTAAAACTGACTTAGGTAATTAGAGATAGTTAAAAATGTTAGACAACTACAGAAATGGATTAGACAGAATTAGTAATTAATTTGTTAGTTCTTCAATCCATGTGCTTTTATGCATATTGAAGCTGTTGTTACCACTGTAGACAGTAATATCTCTAACCCATCTGGACTCAATTAAAGTTGAGTACCAAGAAGCTTAATCATTTGTGATTGCAGAGTATGTAACAAAAGACAAAAGTTATGTGACTTCGTGACATTTATTGTTCGAGGCATATGATTAAGATTAAAGCTCTGAGATCACAGTTGGTTGAGAAGGCCTCCCCGATGGTAACCTTTGGAGATGACAGCAAAGGATGTACAAGGGATATGGCTATCATGATTTAAGAACTGTCATCAGTGGAAGCATCTTTCTTGTGGAAGGACTTAAGCACTGTCTACAGGGCCCTAGGGAATTCTTTATTAAGGGTTTTCTGGAAAAGCATTGAAAAGGAAAAGTGTTTGATCTCAAACAAGAAGGTTGGAAGCTCGCTCAACTGAGAGTGAGGAAGTTTGTTCGTAGCTGACATGGAACTAGGATGCAAAGGTGAAGTGAACTTTTCAGTAAAGAGTTAGCTATGGCAAAAGAAGCTCTCACACTTGGTGAACAAGACAATGGATTCTTTGATAAAGAAGAAATTGGTGAGAGGACTGCTTCATATGGAATTCTATCAAGAAGGACATTTTGAAGTATGTCAAATAGGGAAGTCAATGAAAACATCATACTGAAGCAAATTATGTCAATGAAGAAATATGCTTAATGGTAGTTGATGACAACCCTAGTTACAAGTTGGTGATGTTCGTGCATTCAACAGACAAAATATCACAGACGGTGATTGATCACATCAAGAAGATCAAGTTGGAAGCAAAGTAAGCTGTGAGAACTTTGTAGTCAAATAATGGAACTGAATTTCGTGAATGAAGTTCTAAATGAAGTCTGCACTGAGAAAGGTACTTTGAAGCTGAAGTAATTAACACAGCATGCTGCTTTAATCAACAAGATCGTGAAAAGACATCATATGAGTTAATGGCCAACCAGAAGTAAACACTGAAGCTCTCTCGTGTGTTTGGAGGAAATTGATATTTACTGAAGACTTATATGAGTATCTTGACAAGTTAAAACTCAAGGAACAATTTTCCTCGGCTACTCATTGATGAGGTAAAACCAGAAGGTGATTAAAAGTCTGAATGTATCGACCTACTACACTAAGCTCCCAAGCATTCAAATGAAAGACTATTCTGAATCTTTGAAGTATGACATCTTGTCAGTGTCAAATTCAGATACTGATGATGAAACTGAGGTTGCAGAAGGAAACAATGATAATGATGATGATTCAGATCCTATTAATGGAAATGGTAGTGAAACTACACAACTCGTGAACTTTAAAAGAATCCACTGAATAGGGTTAAGGATCTTCAACACATCCTAACAACAACTCAGGGGGAGCAAAATAAAAGAAGGATCTACTAGTCGTACTCAACACAATGAAGATCAAAGGAATACATCAAGAACATATCTGCCAAGACAAAAGGTTTGAAGTCAAAGTCAATCCTGGAGTCTAGTTCTTAGTAAACCGGATTTTGAGTAAAGGCTAGAAGTGCTAATCAAGATGAACATATATTTTTCGGGACCCAACAATCAACATTTGGTATCCCAAAGAATAGTGAAGATGCACTGATTGATCCAGATTGGGGGATTGCAAATGCAAGATGATCTCAATCAGTTCGAAGGCAGAAACTACTGAAGCTGGAACCCAGACCACTAAAGTCGAAGCTGAAATTGGTACAGTAAGGGTTCTCAGAGACTGGAAGATTTTTGGCATTGTTATGAGGGACAAAGCCAAACTGGTTGCTATAGGTTAATATCAAGTAGAAGGTATCGACGATGATGGAAACAGAATCTTCGGGACTTTCAAGATGTAACAGCAAGCACCAATGACGAGACTTGATCCATTTAGGACCTAACATTTGGGCCTAACAAGATGAGGACCTAACAGAGTTAGGGATTCAAGCAAATCGTCAAGGACATGGTATGACACTCTAACTACTAATTACTTGAAAATGATTTTGGTAGAGTAGTCATACACATATATCTCTCTAGAATACAAAGCACACACAATGTAATACATGTGCAAGAATACCATGATTATATTATATGTTGGTCTACTAATGAAAACCTTGGCAAGAGTTTATTGCTAAGTTAATGCAGAGTAGGTACAACATGAGCATGTTGGAAGAGTTGCAATTCTTTTTGGATTACAAGTAATTCGAAAGAATGATGGCAATTAAAGTAAGTCAATGATCTTTTGAAGATGCGCAATTTAGAAGATTCAAGACCTGCCAAGACTTCTTTCCAACAGACCACTAAGCTTGTTCAGGGCAAATCAGGTATATGAACTGAAGTGACAAGCTATAGAGGTATGATCAGCTCATTACTTATTCAAGTGCATAAAGACCACATATTTTATTCTCGATATGTTTATGTGCAAGTTTCCAAGTGGATACTAGAGAATCTTATCTTATAGCTAAGTTATGAATTGTTAGATATCTTAGGGGATCACCAATTCTTGAAATCTGGGACCCTAAAGATACTAGGTTTAACCTAATTGGCTATACAGATATAGATATGCAGGTTGTAAGAAAGACAGGGAAGTCATTCCTAGAAGCTGTCATTATTTCCAGCAACTCTGTTGATCTCTTCACACAACGTATGGAATAAGCGCATGGACACCAGGTATCATTTCTTTTGAGATTGTCCTTAGTAGAATAAATTGCAGATATTTGTTAAACAACTTGATGAATTCATTTTGTCTAAGTTGGTTAGTGAACTTGGGATATTATTTATATGCATATTTGTTGGAAATCTCATCTGCAATGAATTCTCAAATGAGTTCACAAGTATTAAATTTTCCATATTTAAAGGACTTGTGAATTTATTTTAAATCCAGTACCTCATGCTTATTGCTACTAGTTTAATTATCATTCTTACAATGCAATATACATAAGTGGTAGTTAAATTATTTAGCATAAGTTAGAAGCATAATTATTTGCATGTTAAATATTTGATGAGTATTAGTCAAGATGTCTTGCTTAATTGCTCTGATATTTTGCTCTGATATTCTTAAATATTTTGTTACAAATAATTGTGATACTTTTGATATTAGTGACAGTATTTAGAATTTCTGTTCTAAATAATTAATGCATATTTTAAAACTCACTAATATTAGAAGACGAAGTATTTTCTAAGTTATGTGTATAAAATTCTCAATATTTTATATACTTAGAAAATATTTCTAAATTTATTTTTGTTGCGAGAAGTTGCAATTAGGAACAAAAGTGTTAAATGTCTATATTTAAAGGACTTGTGAATTTCTATTCAACTATGTTCTCGAGCTTACATATATCAATAATAATTGTTATGAGTATAATTGTAATATGCTAGAGTGACAATTATTAGATATAGTGTAGGAAGTGAGATGCTAATATTCAATCTAATGAATATTTTAGTATTTAGCGAAATTATTTTATCCTATTAAAATTATGGATTGAAGCAATTCAATGATTATCAGTTTCATAATTTTGATTTGATAAAATATAAGAAGCAAAATTTCTTGCATCTTGAAATTATTGATAAATATCGAATAATTGGTATCAGCGTGCAATTAATTGTGATATTTTTAATATTAGTGATAACACAAGTTGTTTATCTGAAATCACTAATAATAAAAATATGTTTAAATGCTTATTATTCTATTGAAAGATTGCCATGTCTATTTGATTTGTATATATGCATGTAATTGGTAATTGTTTAGTACAATATAAGTATGTAATTTATTTTGATTTATTTAAATTATGATGATATAAAACAATTCAGTGATATATTGGTTCCATGATTTAAGTAAATTAAAATAAATTCGAAGCATAATTATTTGTAGTATAATTATTATCTTTTATTACTTTGTGATAATTGATTAATATTTTATTACAAAATAATTGTGATATATTAATACTAATGGATTTGCTTAGTCTTTATGGTAAGTAAAAATTGGTTTTTGAAAAAGCCGTTAGTATTAGTATATTTAGTTCTCTTTCTTTGACTGAATTTTAAACTCGAATGTATTAAAAAGAATTTCTTGTCTGATTCTTTTTCAAAACGTTTTATTCAAAGATACATTCATTTCTCTATCAGTTTTAAAGTAGAAAACATTAAAATTCTTTTTCAAAACTTCTCTTTTGAAAATTATTTGATTTACAGCCCTACTTTGATTTCTAAATCTTAGGGTGTGAATCAAACTTTTCTTGAGGATAATTTTCTCCAATCTCAAAATATTTTATCCTCTCTCCAAAGCTGGTTTTAAATGCTATATTTTCAAAACCGTTTTCTCTCTTAATTTTTCTTTTTAAAGTGGCAGAAACTTTGTGACTGCTATTTTATTTGGAGAAATTATCTTAACTTCGAGGTACCAATCACTTGTAAAATGATTTGTTTTCAAACACTTGTTTCAATATATGTTTCACATTGATTCATAATACCAAAACAATGATTGTTGCTTTGAAGGCCTAGTACTATATTGTTAAGCATTCATTCACCCCAATTGTCATGTTTTTATTTTAAGTCGGGGATACTATCAGGTGGAAGAAAATGATGTAAATCATAATTGCATTATGAGTCGGAAAATCATATTCTTCTATCTGATAAGGATGTTTTGCAAAACTGTTTTTAAAACTTACAGTACTTAGGTTTAATGAAAAAGAGTCATTTTATTGATATAGAATTTGGTAAGAGAGTTGAATTTCTTCTTTGGCATAAATTCCCGCGTTTTATTATGGGAAGTTTGCCTTATAAGAAATTCATAAGGGATAGAATTTTTCTCTGATACACATTCCCGCGTTTTATTATGGGATAAGTATCTTAAAGAAAATTTCTATTGGTTTCATGTTCTTAAATGATAAATCTTTAGAAACGACAAAACTCTTTCACTAAAAGTGCTATAATGCAATCATTTACCATTCTTTCATATATTTTTCCTTCTCTTTAGGATGAAAAATATATTTTGGAATGTTAAGGTGATTATCTTTTAATCTTGATTGATTCTTTCCGATTAGCCCCCAAAGGCTATAGAAGCTGGCCAAGAGGTTGAAAACCCATCAATCTCTTACCCAGGCCTTAGTACCAAACACTCATTCATCCATTTCCATATATTAACCCCTGGAGATACAAGGAACATATGTTAGTTAGAGGTTGATAAGGGAGAAACTGCACTTGATGCAGCAAATAAGGATGAAGTCGGAAGTGCACCCACAGCTCTACCTCCAGGGAAGAAAAGAAGTATATAACTGAGGTATCTGTAAGCTCATCTGCATCTTCTCAAAAGGATGCAGAGCTGAAAAGGCAATAAAACTATCTCTGGAATCATTCTCTCAACATGGTGAGTCCATTGAAATTCGCTCGTCAGCCAGAGCATCTTGTAAATGAGTCAAGCACACCACCGGCACTCACGCTGATGGTAAGCCTAAACAGATAAATTCTAGGAAAACATTGCAAGGCGTGCACAGTGAGAGGTATAGGCATTCAGAGGAGATACGGACTCTAGTTAGCCATACAGTACATTGTCCAATGTATCTACCTCAAACAGAAGTTAATCTTCTGCATCCCGAAAGGGAGATCTCTTGTTCAGATTTATCTGAGCTTGAGAGGCAACTGCTTGACAAGAATTCTTCGGATGAGTCAAGTAGGGTATTTTATACAAAATTCCCGTCACAGGGTTACGAGGAAAACGTAGACTCTAAATTGCCATTCATTACATTGTCTACTACGTTGATCCTCCTGGAAGGAACATTTCCAGATCCTGAAAAGGTATGTCCACCTCCCATTTATGGAGAAGGTGTGAGGCAACTCCTTGATAGAACAAGGCAGGATTCCCTAACAGATTTTAAAATCTTGGGATAACCCATCTCAAAGAGGTGAGGCTCCACTAGACAGTGATTTAGCAATTACTATTGAGTCTGGTGCTGAGACAGTGCTTTTGCATGATAGATCAAGAACATCTCAACGAGGCAATTCTCCACTTAATAGTGATTCAGATCATTTTGATGAATCAGGTGATAAGAATATGAATGAATTGACGGATTTCACTTGCAGGTACAGAAGGCTATATTTGGAATGCAGAGTGAAAGTGAGAGAGAGAAAAACACTTAAGTAAAAGTGAAGGAGAGACACGATTGAGTCAGAGATAGGGAGAGAAAGAGTGAAACAATTCTAAGTGCTCGACACTTGAGTGTAAACACTAACAGAACGTAGTAGAAGTGAGGAAACCCTAAGCCAAACACTTATCCTTGCTACTTGCTACTTCTGGAAGAAAAGTTACTATATTTTTCCCGTTCAAAGACAGACGAAAACCTTCTTTGGAAGACAAACCATTCAAAAGTGGGCCATTGGAGGATTCCTCAACTAAGGGGGAGAAGTTATAGTAAGAAAAAGAAGTTAATCAGGTCTTATCTTCGTACTTGGGAAAAGTTAATAATCCTAAAGGGGTTCGTATCCTAGATCCTTGGAAAAAGGGGTTCGTATCCTTGGGAGAAATTAATGTCCTTAGGGGGAGATTTTAGACAAGAAAAAGAAAATATTATCTTCTGATCCTGAGGGGAAACAACAGAAATATGGGAGAATCAAGAAGCTGTATCATATACTTGAAAGGAGTTGTCAAAAGAGGATTCCTAATCCAAGTGGGAAGAATAGAGAAGAAATGACTATTCCATTGATTTTCTAAAGGGAAAAGAAGAATAAGAAGGAGAATCACATTTGTAGGGGGAGAACATTATTTGAGCTATGTTCAGTATTCTATTGAAGACGTACCCAGGAATAATGATTCTTATGAAGCTCTGTTCATGATAAGTTCTTTAAGTTCAAACTGAAGGATTTTGAAACAGAGAGAGCTCAAACAGACAGAAATGAAGATGATTCAACTTGAATATCAGTTCAGTGTCAGAGGAACAAACATCATTCATTTTAGTCACACAAGAAATCTGGAAATGCATAATCTGATCCAGAAAAACCAGTAGCATTATTTACAAGTCTAGGATGATTACTTTTTCTAGTTGTTAGTTGAGTTATCCTCTCTATGAAATTTGTTTGCTAGGTTTAACAATCAAATAGGGGGAGATTATTGGAGATTACGAAGTTGTATGAATAGTAATCATGATAACTCAACACTAGAACAGAACAAGTAAATAATACTATGCCTACACAGAAATCAGGAAGAAATGAAGACAAGGCAAATACAGTGAATCAAGATACTAGAAGAAGTTTTGAAGTCTACTACAGGTCACTGAAAGAAGTTCATTAATATGTTCAAGCCTCAGTGAAGAATAATGTGTAAAGACTTTCAGGGTTTCAGATATGTTGAAGATTCAGTACAGCAGTGTCACTAAAAGATTTCAGTGTATTAGCATTGATTGAAGATAGACAGTGTTCGAAGCATAGGAATCTAGAAGGGTAAAGACAAAGGATTAAGAAGACAGCTGCAGTATTGAAGTTATACTCACTGAAAGAAGTTCATTTATAGGTTCAAGCTTTAGTGAAGAATAGAGAATGAAGTATTCAAGATTGTAGTAATGAAGACGTTGTCGAAGTACCAGAAAAGATTCTAGTGAGGTTACAGTGTTTATTGACAATCAGTGTTCGAAGCAATGCAACAGTCCAAGGTTAATCAGCTGAAATAGAAAAGAAATCAAGGGAATTTAATTCAGTGTTAGTCGTTTGTGAACCAGACCAGTGCACTAAGCGTCAACACAACAAGAAGAGAATTACCTTGATGTATCAGAAGAAAATCAGTTGATCAAGCCAGAAGAGTGAAAATTAAGTAGTAAATACTTTCAACATTTCAAGAAATTGGTTAAGGCAAGTATTACTACATTAAGTGGCTCTTACACACTGCAAGCACTCTAGAGGCGCCACTTAACTCTCAGGCGCAACTAAATATTTTCTAAGTACTTAAGTGGCTTCTACACACTGCAAGCACTCTAGATGCGCCACTTAACTCTCAGGCACAACTAAATATTTTCTAAGTACGTAAGTGGCTCTTGCACACTGCAAGCACTCTAGAGGCGCCACTTAACTCTCAGGCGCAACTAAATATTTTCTAAGTACTTTAGTGGCTCCTGCACACTGCATTCACTCTACAAGCGCAACAAAGGACTTAGCATTGTGAAGCAAATCAATTTTTCGTTGTACTAAATTAGATATATTTGTATAGGAACTGAGCCTTATATTTTTGTATTAGTAGCAAAGAACTAATTTGTTCTTTGAAAGCCAGTTATATTCTTAACTGGGTGTAGCACCCCTCTGGGTTTATATACGAAAGATATATTCCCGGAAACTTGTCTCTATAATTTACTTGCTAATTTTCTAGAACTTTAATGTTTATTTATAAACACAGAAAATTAGTAGGCAGCTCACCTAAACTCTACAAATGGCCAAACCCACTCTGAAGCAATAATTTATTTATCCGTAAATTCCGAAAAGAATTTAAATTATTGTGAGTATCATATTCAACCCCCCTTCTACGATACTTCGGGACCAAACAACCATCCACCATGTTATCACATAACACATGTAATATATCTCAGATTATATAAACATATCATATAATCATATATAACAAATTTTGAAATTTCAGAAAATTAATTAAATTTCAGTAAATAATAAATTGTTGTTTTGGGGCCTGTAACGATATCGAATGGCTTACAGATGCCAAGCTGAATTATCAGTATTACTCAGTGACATGATTACAGTTAGAAAAGACATATCGTTTGTGAAAATCGGATATTGGACACAGATTTCAGAAAATCTACAGAAGTTGTTTCAGAATTCGTATCGAATACGATTCTCATAATAAGAATAAACATGTATCATATACATAAAGCAATACATACAATCATCACATGATTATACATTACATGAATATCATATATTCAAAATCATATAAAACCTATATAACAAATTTTGAAATTTCAGAAAATCAAATAAATTTTAGTAAATAATAAATCACCGTTTTGGGGCCTCTAACGACATCGAATGGATTAAACACGCCAAGTTGACTTGGTCAGTATTGCTTAGTGACATGATTCCAGTCAGAAAACATATATCGTTTGTAAAAATTGGATACTAGACACAGATTTCAGAAAATCTAAAGAAGACGTTTCAGAATTCGTATCGAATACGATTCTCATAATAAGAACAAACATGTACACACAATCAGCACATGATTGTACATTACATGAATATCATATATTCAAAATCATATAAAACATATATATCAATATATAGTCATGGCATATCTTATACATGTTTACATACATCGAAAACACTATTAAACACATAACCGAATTAAAACATTTCACAAGTAGCTCTGATACCATTGAAAAGGTTTCGAGGCATAAACGCAACAGAAAAAGTGAAAAATAAATATAAAACGTAATATAAATCGAAACCCTCCGCAGGATCCATGAGAAAACAAAAGATTTAATTCAGAGATTAAGAACAAATACCTTAAAAATCTTTAACAGTTTATCAATGGAAGATTAATGGAGGTGCAAACCTTGTTTAATAACCACGTATCCCACTCACGCGATCTACGCTCTACGGTATCCACATGAACATTTTTTATGAAGGATTGATGTGTACTAGCACCCGAAAACTGCTTCTCTCTCTCTATCTTCCTCTTTTCTCAAAACGGCTAGGGTTTTAGAAAATATGTGTCTTACTATTAAATCAGCACATAAAGAGATTATATAGATAGAAGAATAAGTTTTATAATTATAATCTAATTATAATTAATACTAATCCAAAATTCAAAATTATTTAATTAAGTCTCACTTAATTAATTAATTACTAATTTTAGAATTAGTTTAAGTAATTCATTTATTCTATTTATATAATTAATTAAGTCATACTTAATTAATATCATAAATAAAATAAATTACTTATATAATTTAAATTCATAATTTAAATTATTTCTCCTTCAAGCATTCTTTGTGTGTGACCCTGTAAGTTATTATTATGTTAGCAATAATTTTAATATCTAATTAAAATTGTAAACAATGAGCGGTATCTAGTAATACAACATTGCTACCCAAGTAATAATAATAAAATCAGTGATTCGATTAAGCCTTTCGTGAATAATGTTCCATGTAATATAATCCCTTTAATCTTGATATTATAGATTAAACTCAAGGCCTGTTTCGTGTCATCCTCTTCATAATTTTATCTTTATTTTCTTGATCGATGAGTAGACTATTAAAATCAAATCAATATTTGAGCACGGCTGTGCATTTCATAGTCTCATTCAAACAAGAGGCCAATAATATCACTCCTAAAATTAGGAGGATTAAATCCCATCTAGATCATTCATATTTCTCATACGATTCATAATATACCCAATGTCCACTTTTATCATCACCCGGTCAAAGGTAACTTTTAATGTAATCAAAGTATATTAATTCTCGTATAGAAATATAATGATTTTAGGTCTAAGGATCATTACACCATTATCACAGTGAGAATTACTTATGAAAGTTATTAACATGTATAATTTCATGGCGGGTCATTCCAGTGCATTGCATTAAGACATGCACTTATGTTCTTGATTTTAGTATCACCATACCTATGACCAATGAGATGTGATCATCTGTCAACAAACATACTAGTCTTTGTCCATTATTATTGTCCTTGAATAATAATACTCGACTAAGGAATTTTAGGAATAAGATATTATTCATATAATCTCATTTTTAAGTCACATACTTAAAGATATATAATTGTTAGGTCCAAATATGTTGTAGAGGGGGGGTGAATACAACTTTTTACGATTTAAGGAATATGAGAAGCAATGAGAAGCAATAAATATTATGTAATAAATCAACACATAATTTCAAGAATATATCGTTATATTCATTGAAGGATTTGCTACAACATTCATTACAATAGTACAACAGAAGTAAAGAGAGAGGAGTAAATGATACTAAGCTATGTGAATATACTCCCTCTCTATTACAAGTGTTTTTCTCAATATTGCTTTACATTGCGTTCTATGCTCTCTCTTGAAATGTTACACAAGTACTTCTATTTATACTACTTTGTAATCTATGACTTGTAGACTTGATCTTGTCCTTTTTGTGTACGTGGCCCAATCAGGACTCGTTAACAAAAAGTACTTTCCCAACCACTCTTGATCAACCGTTCACAATAAGCCACTTGTCCCTTGAACATTAAATGCTACATATCGACCCGCATCTCGATCTAGGCCTGGACCCATCTCGATCTCGATCTTGGTTGACAATCTCGATCTCGATCTCGATCTGTGAAAATCTCGATCTCGATCTATGAGAATCTCGATCTCGATCTGTGAGAATCTCGATCTCGATCTCGATCTGCCGTGGACAGAGATTTGCCTTGCAATGTTTTACTTCAATTATAAATCTCGACCCGCATCTCGATCTGCCGTGGATCGACATTTGCCTTGCAATGTTTTACCTTTAATAATCAATCTCGATCCGCATCTCGATCTGCTGTGGATCGACATTTGCCTTGGCAAATATGCACCCATCGAATGTTGACTTTCTTTAGTGACTAATTGTGGATTAACCTTTATGAGCAAGTTTCCCTAGCTTCTTCAATATTCTTCAACAAGCTTTTGAACATGGATCTCTACTACTGACATAAACTTGCTATCAATGTCCTGACACTTCATGCAACGGTCTGGTTCATAAGTGACTAGTCTTGATAGGGTACTTGCTTCTGAATAGATTACCATGTTCAATTGGTAATGTGGCTTCCCAATAAGTGGTTCGAACATTAACTGTTAATAAACAATGTAACCTCACTAGAATCTTTTCTGGTACTTCGACAACGTCTTCATTACTACTACAATCTTGAATACTTCATTCTCTGTTCTTCACTGATTGTCAGTGAGTATAACTTCAAGACTGTAGCTGTCTTCTTTAACCTTTGTCTTTACCATGTCTTCAATTCTTCTAGATTCCTATGCTTCAAACACTGTCTATCTTCAATCAATGCTGTTACACTGAAATCTTTTAGTGGCACTGCTATACTGAATCTTCAACACTTCTGAAACCCTGAAAGTCTTTAAACATTATTCTTCACTGAGGCATGAACATATAAATGAACTTCTTTCAATGACCTGTAGTAGACTTCAAAACTTCTTCTAATGTCTTGATTCACTGTATTTGCCTTGTCTTCATGTCTCGCTGATTTCTGTGTAATCGTAGTATTATTTACTTGTCCTGTTCTAGTGTTGAGTTATCACGATTACTATTTATACAGCTTCGTCGTTTCCAACAATCTCCCCCTATTTGATTGTTAAACTTTTAGCAAACAAATAACCTAGGGAGGATAACTCAACTAACAACTAGAAAAAGTAATCGTCCGAGACTTGTAAATAATGCTACTGGATTTTCCGGATCAGATAATGCATTTCCAGATTTCTTGTTTAACTGAAATGAAAGATGTTCGTTCTTCTGACATTAAACTGATATTCAAGTTGTATCATCTTCATTTCTGTCTGTTTGAGCTCTCTCTGCTTCAAAATCCTTCATAGTTTGAACTTAAAGAACTTATCATGAACAGAGCTTCATAAGAATCATTATTCCTGGGAACATCTTCAATAGAACACAGAACATAGCTCATACTGTTCTCCCCCTAAGAATGTGATTCTCCTTCTTATTCTTCGTCTCCCTTTAGAAAATCCATGGAATAGTCAATTCTTTTCTGTTCTTCCCACTTGCATTAGGAATCTTCTTCTGATAACTCCTTTCAAGTCTAGGATACAGTTTCTTGATTCTCCCATCTTCTGTTGTTTCCCCTCAGGATCCGAAGATAAGATTTTCTTTTTCCAGTCTAAAATCTCCCCCTAAGGATACGAACCCCCTTTCTTCAAGGATCTTCCCTTAGAATCCTCCAATGGCCTCTTCCCTTAGAATCATGCGACTCCTTTAGGATATTAGCTTTTCCGAAGGTTATGAAGATAAGACTTTATTAACTTCTCCTTTTTCTTGTTATAACTATAACACTAGAACTTCTCCCTGTTTATAAACTTGTTATAACTATAACTTTTTCTTACTATAACTTCTCCCCCTTAGTTGAGGAATCCTCCAAAGGCCCACTTTTCAATGGTTTGTCTTCCAAAGAAGGTTCTCGTCTAACGTTTGAATGGGAAAAAATATAGTAACTTTTCTTCCAGAAGTAGCAAGTAGCAAGGGTAAGTGTTTGGCTTATGGTTTCCTCACTTCTACTAAGTTCTGTCGGTGTTTACACTTTAGCATAGAGCATTTTAAGTGTTTCTCTCTTTCTCTCCCTATCTCTCACTCAAGTGTATCTCTCCCTCACTTTCACTTAAGTGTTTCTCTCTCTCACTTTCACTCTGCATTCCAAATGTAGCCTTCTGTACCTGCAAGTGAAATTCGTCAATCCATACATATTCCCAACACCTGATTCATCAGAATGAACTGAATCACTATCAAGTGGAGAATTTGCCTCGTAGAGGTGTTCTTGATCTATCATGCATAAGCACTGTGTCACACCAGACTCAATAGCAATTGCTAAATCACTGTCTAGTGGAGCCTCACCTCTTTGAGATGGGTTATCCTAGGATTTTAAAATCTTTTTGGGAATCCTGCCTTGTTCTATCAAGGAGTTTCCTCACACCTTCTCCGTAAACGGGAGGTGGACATTCCTTTTCAGGATCTGGAAATGTTCCTTCCAGGAGGGGCGACGTAGTAGACAATGTAATGAATGGCAAATTAGAGTTTACGTTTCCCTCGTAACCCAATGACGGGTGTTTTGTTAACATGCCTATACCTCACACTGTGCACGTCTTGCAATGTGTCCCTAAAATATATCTGTTTAGGCTTACCATCAGCGTGAATGCCAGTGGTGTGCTTGACTCATTACAAGATGCTCTGGCTGACGAGCGAATTTCAATGGACTCACCCTGTTGAGAGAATGATTCCAGAGACAGTTTTATTGCCTTTTCAGCTCTGCATCTTTTTGAGAAAATACAGATGAGCTTACAGATACCTCAGTTTATATACTTCTTTACTTCGCTGGAGGTAGAGCTGTGGGTGCACTTCCGACTTCATCCTTATTTCTCCCTTATCAACCTCTAACAAACATATGTTCCTTATAACTCCAAGGGTTAATATATGGAAGTGGATGAAATGAGTGTTTGGTATTAAGGCCTGGGTCAGAGATTGATGGGTTTTCAACCTCCTGGCCAGCTTCTGTAGCCACTGGGGGCTAAACGGATAGAATCAATAAATGAGATAAAGAAATAATCACCTTAACATTCCAAAACATATTTTTCAACTCAAGGATAAGGAAAAATATAATAAGGAATGGTAATGGATTGCATTAAAGCACTTTAATAAAAGAGTTTTGTCAGATCAAAAAAAATTTATCATTTAAGAGCATGACACCAATAGAAATTTCTTTCAGATGCTTATCCCATAATAAAACGCGGGAGTATCAGAGAAAAAGTTTCTATCTCTTATGAATTTCTTATAAGGCAAACTTCCCATAATAAAACGCGGGAATTTACACCAAAGAAGAAATTCAACTCTTCTACCAAATTATATCTCAATAAAATGATTCTTTTCCATTAAACCTAAGCACTGCATGTTTTGAAAACATTTTTGCAAATCATCCATATCAGATAGAAGACAATGATTTTCCGACTCATAATTCAATTATGATTTACATCATTTTCTTCTGCCTGATAATATCCCCGACTTTAAATAAAAACATGACAATTGGGGTTGAATGTATGCTTAACAATACAGTACAAGGCCTTCAAAGCAACAATCACTGTTTTGGTACTATGAGTCAATGTGAAACATACATTGAAACAAGTATTTGAAAACAAATCATTTTACAAGTGATTGGTACCTCGAAGTTAAAACACATTTTCAAAAGAGAGAAAAAGCTTTTAAAGATAAAACATTTAAAACAAGCTTTTGGGAGGGAATAAAGTTTCGATAGAATAGAAAGATTATCCTTAAGAAAAGTTTTTCAAAAGAGAAGTTTTGAAAAAGAATTCTTAAGTTTTCTTAACTTAAACTGATAGACAAATGAATGTATCTTTGCATAAAATATTTTGAAAAAGAAATAGACAAAAATTTCTTTTAAAAACATTCAGGATTGTAAACCAGTCAAAGAAAGAAAACTAAATATATTGATACCAATTGTTTCTAAAAATAAAAACTAAGTAAATCCATTAGTATCAATATATCACAATTATTTTGTAATAAAATATTATTCTATTATCACAAAGTAATAAAAGAAAATATTTATACTACTAATAATTATGCTTCGAATTTATTTTAATTTATTTAAATCATGGAACAGATATTTCATTGAATTGTTTTATATCATCATGATTTAAATAAACCAAAATAAATTAAATACTTATGATGTACTAAGCAATTGCCAATCACATGCATTTATAAAAACTATACATGGCAATTATTCAGTAGAACAATAAGCATATCACAATTAATTGCACGCTGATACCAATTATTCGATATTTATCAATAATTTCAAGATGCAAGAAATTGTGCTTCTGTTATTTTATCAAATTAAAATTATGAAACTAATAACCATTGAATTGCTTCAATCCATAATTTCAATAAGATAAAATAAATTCGCTAAATACTAAAATATTCATTAGATTGAATATTAGCATTTAACTTCCTACGCCATATCTAATAATTGTCAATTTGCACATTGTAAGCGTACTCATAACAATTACTAATTGATATACGTAAACTCGAGGTTATAGTTGAAAAGAAATTCACAAGTCCTTTAAATAGGGAAAAAGTAATAGTTGTGATTCTTTTTACAACCCCTCGCAATAAAATCAATTTTAGAAATATTTTCTAAGTATATAAAACATTGAGAATTTTATACACGTAACTTGGAAAATACTTCATCTTCCAATATTAGTGAGTTCTGAAATATGCATTAATTATTTAGAACAGAAATTCTAAATACCGTCACTAATATCAAAAGCATCACAATTACTTGTAATAAAATATTTTAAGACTCTTAGAGCAAAATATCAAAGCAATTAAGCAAGATATCATTGACTAATTCTTATCTAATATTTAATATACAAATAATTATGCTTCTAATTTATTTTAATTTACTTAAATCATGGAACAGATATTTTACTGAATGGTTTTATATATATCATCATGATTTAAATAAATTAAAATAAATTAAATGCTTATGCTAAATAATTTAACTATCACTTATGCATAATACATTGCAAGCAAGATAATTAAACTAATAGCAAAAAGCATGAGGTACTGGATTTCAAATAAATTCACAAGTCTTTGAATATTGAAAATTTAATACTTGTGAACTTATTTAAGAATTCCTTGCATATGGGATTTCCAACAAATATGCATATAAGTAACATCCCAAATTTACTAACCAACTTAGATAAAATAAATTCACCAAGTTATTTAGCAAACATCTGCAAGTTATTCGACTAAGGACAACTCTCAAAAGAAATGATACCTGATGTCCATTAGCTTGTTCCTTCAGTGGTATGAAGAGTTCAACAGAGTTGCTGGAAATTGACAGCTTCTAGGAATGACTTCCCTGTCTTTCGTACAACCTGCATTATCTATATCTATATAGCCAATTAGGTTAAACCTATTATCTTAAGGGTCTCAGATTCCAAGAATTGGTGATCCTCTAAGATGTCTAACAATTCATAACTTAGCTATAAGATAAGATTCTCTAATTTTCACTTGGAAACTTGCACATAGGCATATCGAGAATAAAATATATGGTCTTTGTGCACTTGAATAAGTAATGAGCTTATCATACCTCTATAGCTTGTCACTTCAGTTCATATACCTGATTTGCCCTGATCAAGCTTAGTGGTCTGTTGGAAAGTAGTCTTGGCAGGTCTAGAATCTTCCAAATTGCGCATCTTCAAAAGATCATTGACTTCCTTTAATTGCCATCATTCTTTCGAATTAATTATAATCCAGAAAGAATTGAAACTCTTCCAACATGCTCATTTTGTACCTACTCTGCATTAACTTAGCAAAAATATATCTTGCCAAATTTTCGTTAGTAGACCCACATATAATATACTCATGGTATACTTAGCACATATATAACATTGTGTGTGCCTTGCATTCTGGAGAGATATGTGTGTATAACTTACTCTACTGTAAAATCATATTAAAGTAATTAACAGTCAGAGTGTCATACCATGTCCTTGACGTTTTGCTTGAACCCCTATCTCCGTCATAGAAGAGCTTGCGAAGAGAATGATATACAAATTCCAATGGATCTGCAACTTCAAAGTCCAGGAAATGATGTACATCAACTTTAACTTCTAGCTCACCATTCAGGAGTGCACTTGTTCACATTCATCTGATAGATCTTCATGCTTGAATGCTCCACATGTGATAGGTCCTAATCGTTGAGTCCCTGAAAATTGTTAGGTCCCCATTGATGAGTCCCAAGGTATCAAGTCTTGTCACTGGTGCTTACTGCTTGATCTTGAAAGTCCCGAAGATTCCGTTTCCATCATCGTCGATACCTTCTGCTTTAAAGTCCTGTAGCAACCAGTTTGGCTTTGCCCCTCATAGCAATGCCAAAAAGTCATCCAGTTTCTGAGAACCCTTACTGTACCAGATTCAGCTTCGACTTTAGTGGTCTGGGTTCCAGCTTCAATGGTTTCTGCCTTCTAACTGATTGAGATCATTTTGCTTTGCAATCACTCAATCTGGATCAATCTGTGCTTTTCTAATATTCTTTGGGATACCAATTGATGGGTGATACCAATTGTTGATACCAATTGTAAGTTGACAATTTCTCTTTCCCAACTTGGTCCCGAAAGATATATGATCATTTCGATTAGCACTTCTAGCCTCTACACAAGAATCCGGATCACTAAGAACGAGACTCCAGGATAGAATTTGACTTCAAACCTTTTGTCTTGGCAGAAATGTTCTTAATGAAATCCTTTGATCTTCATTGTTGAGCATGACTAGTAGATCCATCTTTTATTTGCTCCTCCTGAGTTGCTGCTAGGATGTGTTGAAGATCCTTCACCTTCTACAGTGGATTTCCACTAAGGATCTGAATCATCATCGTTGTCATTGATTCCTTCTGCAACCTCAGCTTCAACATCAGTATCTGAATTTGTCAATGATTCAGAATGGTCGTTCGATTGAATGCACTGGAGCTTGGTGTAGTTGGTCGTCACATTCAGACTTTTAATCACTTCTGAGTAGCCGAGGAGAATTGTTCCATGAGCCTTAACTTCTCGTCAAGATACTCAAATAAATCTTCATTAAAAATCAATTCCCTCCAAACACACGAAAGAGCTTCAGTGTTTGCTTCTGGTTGGCCATTAACTCAAATGATGTCTTTTCACGATCTTGTTGAATAAAGCAACATGTTGTGTTAATTGCTTCAGCTTCAAAGTACCTTTTTCAGTGCAGACTTCACTTAGAACTTCACTCGCGAAATGCAGTTCCACTATTTGACTTCAAAGTTCTCACTGCTTACCAATTGTTTCCAACTTGATCTTCCTTATTTGATCAATCACCATTGTGACATTTTGTCTGTTGAATGCTTGAACATCACCAATTTGTAATTAGGGTTATCAATTTCAATCACCACTAAGCATATGACATTCCTTCAATGTGATGTTTCCATTGACTTCCCTATGTGACATACTTCAAAATGTCCTTCTTGATAGAATTCCATATGAAGCAGTCCTCTCACCAATTTCATCTTTATCAGAGAATCTATTGCCTTGCAGACTAACAAGTGTGAGAGCTTCCTTTGCCATAGCTAACTCTTCATTGATAAAGCTTTACTGAAAAGTTCACTTCATCTTTACATCCAAATTTCATGTCAGCTACGAACAAACTTCCTCAACCGCAGCTGAGTGAGCATCCAACCTTCTTGTTTGAGATCAAACACTTCTCTAGAAAACCTTTGACAAAGAATTCCCTAGTGCCCTTTAGAAAGTGCTTAAGTCCTTCCACAAGAAAGATGCTTCCACTGATGACAGTTCTTAACTCATGATAGCCATATCCCTTGTACATCCTTTGCTGTCATCTCCAAAGGTTACCGTCGGGGAGGCCTTCTCAACCAGTTGTGATAGAAGAGCTTTAATCTTAATCATATGCCTCGAACAATAAATGTTACGAAGTCACATAATTTTTCACTTTCATAACATACTCTGCGATCACAAAAGATTAAGCTTCTTGGTACTCAACTTCAATTGAGTCCAGATGGGTTAGAGATATTTTCAGAGGTAACAACAGCTTCAACCTTAATATGCACAAGCTAATCTTTGACTGATCACTTCTCATATACTGCAGCCTTGACAAAGTAGTCTTTAGGCTATGAGACTAGTGATTTCAACCTAACTTAAGGTGAACTAGCAGTCTTTACCCTATTGTGACTCTTATACATGCTTTGTCTAAGATTATGCAAGTCCTAAGATATGCATTTTCAAATTTAACTAAACAAGCATGGAAATAAGAACACATGGTAAATATTCAGCTTCACTGCATAAAAGCACATGGATAGAAGAACTAACAAATTAATTACTAATTCTGTCTAATCCGTTCTGTCGTTGTCTAACATTTTTAACTATCTCTAATTACCTAAGTCAGTTTTAGATTAAGCTTCGAATCTACATGACTTACTGACTTTGAGATAATTCTACCATCTTTTATCCAATTATCCCTAACAAGCAATACATGAACTGATATAGCATTTAAGTACAATTATGTGAGTAAAAGCAAATCATATGAAAATAAGCACATAAACAATTAACAAGTCATTTGCTATTAAGAACAAATAAAATCTGATCTATGACCTGTTTGTCTATTAGCAATTTTCACAACATTAGCAGAGGTATTAAATCATATCAGATTTAACTCAAGTTTCAGCAAATGTTTGGGAATACACTTAACCGTCTAGAACACCCTATCTAATTCTAGATATTCATTTTACTGCATATAAAATCAAGTATAAAATGTACTAATTAAACTCATGAATCCTATCATGCAATCTTATTCTTAGCAATCAATTGAGCATTTAAGACCTAAGATGCTAACATGCTATCATGAATATAATACATTTCAAAACTTAATAAACATGCAGTTCTGAATTAGATAAACGTATACTAGTTAGAATGTATACCTGTGAAGTGCTTATTGATTCATCTTCAGTGTTGGTCATTGATGCCAGATATCCATTTGGTGCATCACTGTTAGAATCATCCTTGCATTTAACTTCACCAACAAATGCTCTCCCTTGCTGCATCCTCACTAATGTTTGAGATTCATACTTCAACCCAACATAGTGTCTTCATCTTTTGCTTGCTCCTTTTCTGATCTTGTAGGTGCTATACTTCATCTTGAGTAAAAGTGTTTTGTTCTGACCTCAGCTGTACCTTCCATGACGACCTCTATTTCTAGGTTTGTTGAACGAACGTATCGAAAGCTATTTGCTCCTTATCAGCATCTGAAAAGTCCACTCCCTCTTTGGGCTCAGACCGATGTGGTACAATCACATCTCCTTCCATATGCTCAGGAACAACAACCATCGTAACAAATTCATTATCAAAACCCATTCTTCATTGATCTCGGTCGAACACTGGAATCTTGAATTGATTTTAAGGTGCCATCTTAATATAGATTTAGTGTAGAGATAATAAACTTTTCTTATTACTTGAGTAGTAATTAAAAGAAAATTGAATTATCTCTAAATAAATCAAAATTCCAAAACTGGTCACCAAAAATAATTCTAAGTACCCGACACTAGGCTATGTAGAAAATCTATGTCGATCTCGATGTCAGTCTTGATCTACATCTTGATGTCGATCTCGATGTCGACAGATCGAGATTTACCTTAGCATATTTTAAGCCATTTTCGCAAGTCGATCTCGATCTCGATCTACAAAACTTTTGCCTGCGTCAAAATTTCACCAAGTCGAAATTCTCAAAGTAGATATTCTCAAGTCGAACTTTTGTCCTTGGTCGAAATTTGCTGCCTGTCACTTTCACACTTTTTGACTTTTGTGTCTTTTCTCACCTAACTCACCAAACAACCACGTGCTAGGTACAGAGTCTTCTGATAATTACTTTTTGTGCAGTGAGTTTGTCCAATCAAAAGCCAATAACACCCTTTTCACTTTATGTCTTTAGAAAAGGTAATCAAAAAGTTGCTGGGTTTATCTTCTTTATAAGAACAGCGATGAACACGTGAAGAACACCACAAACCAAAGTACCCAGTTTAATTCACAACAATTATCTAAAATACACCCAAGCTAAATAATTACACCTGGAGTATTTAAATAATTTTAGGACGAGTTTTCATTGTTTAATTAATTTAAGTACACTTTTCAAGAAAATCTTAAAAAGTAGATCTGGACTTGAAAACTCCCTAATCTTCTACCAAACACAAGGATCTATGTTTTGTATGTCAAACATTAAGCTCTTATACCAATTGTTAGGTCCAAATATGTTGTAGAGGGGGGGTGAATACAACTTTTTACGATTTAAGGAATATGAGAAGCAATGAGAAGCAATAAATATTATGTAATAAATCAACACAGAATTTCAAGAATATATCGTTATATTCATTGAAGGATTTGCTACAACATTCATTACAATAGTACAACAGAAGTAAAGAGAGAGGAGTAAATGATACTAAGCTCTGTGAATATACTCCCTCTCTATTACAAGTGTTTTTCTCAATATTGCTTTACATTGCGTTATATGCTCTCTCTTGAAATGTTACACAAGTACTTCTATTTATACTACTTTGTAATCTATGACTTGTAGACTTGATCTTGTCCTTTTTGTGTACGTGGCCCAATCAGGACTCGTTAACAAAAAGTACTTTCCCAACCACTCTGGATCAACCGTTCACAATAAGCCACTTGTCCCTTGAACATTAAATGCTACATATCGACCCGCATCTCGATCTAGGCCTGAACCCATCTCGATCTCGATCTGTGAAAATCTCGATCTCGATCTGTGAAAATCTCGATCTCGATCTATGAAAATCTCGATCTCGATCTATGAAAATCTCGATCTCGATCTGTGAGAATCTCGATCTCGATCTCGATCTGCCGTGGACAGAGATTTGCCTTGCAATGTTTTACTTCAATTGTAAATCTCGACCCGCATCTCGATATGCCGTGGATCGACATTTGCCTTGCAATGTTTTACCTTTAATAATCAATCTCGATCCGCATCTCGATCTGCTGTGGATCGACATTTGCCTTGGCAAATATGCACTCATCGAATGTTGACTTTCTTTAGTGACTAATTGTGGATTAACCTTTATGAGCAAGTTTCCCTAGCTTCTTCAATATTCTTCAACAAGCTCTTGAACATGGATCTCTACTACTGACATAAACTTGCTATCAATGTCCTGACACTTGATGCAACGGTCTGGTTCATAAGTGACTAGTCTTGATAGGGTACTTGCTTCTGAATAGATTACCATGTTCAATTGGTAATGTGGCTTCCCAATAAGTGGTTCGAACATTAACTGTTAATAAACAATGTAACTTCACTAGAATCTTTTCTGGTACTTCGACAACGTCTTCATTACTACTACAATCTTGAATACTTCATTCTCTGTTCTTCACTGATTGTCAGTGAGTATAACTTCAAGACTGTAGCTGTCTTCTTTAACCTTTGTCTTTACCATGTCTTCAATTCTTCTAGATTCCTATGCTTCAAACACTGTCTATCTTCAATCAATGCTGTTACACTGAAATCTTTTAGTGGCACTGCTATACTGAATCTTCAACACTTCTGAAACCCTGAAAGTCTTTAAACATTATTCTTCACTGAGGCATGAACATATAAATGAACTTCTTTCAGTGACCTGTAGTAGACTTCAAAACTTCTTCTAATGTCTTGATTAACTGTATTTGCCTTGTCTTCATGTCTTGCTGATTTCTGTGTAATCGTAGTATTATTTACTTGTCTTGTTCTAGTGTTGAGTTATCACGATTACTATTTATACAGCTTCGTCGTTTCCAACAATAATACGTATCAAAATTCCAAGGACATTTATTATGCTTTCAATTTATTACGCAGTAAATAAAACATAATAAATAAATAATAATCAATAAAACATAATCCTTACTAATAAAATATTATCCTTAAAAATATAAAAGTAATTATCTCTAGGGCACAATTAGTAACACGCCTACACTTCCATTTCCTTGTGCAAGCGCCACAAACCTTCTCCTCGACTTTACTTAGCTTTAATCATGGTTTGTTGTGCCTTTACAAAGTTGGTGGCGCCTATAGAGTACTTCAAGAGTACATGAGCCATCAAATATAGTATTACTTGACTTAACCAATTTCTTAAAGTGCTTGAAGGAATTACCACTTGGTTTTCACTCTTCTGGCTTGATCAACTGATTTTTTTCTGATTAATCAAGAGAATTCTTTTCTTGTTGTGCTGACGCCTAGTGCACTGGTCTGGTTCACAAACAACTAACACTGAATTGAATTCCTTGACTTCTATTCTGTTCCAGCTGGTTAACTTTGAACTGTTGCATTGCTTCTGATCACTGAAACCCTTTGACATCTATAGTTAAATCATTACACTATCTTTAGTCTGAAATCTTCTGAACTCTTATTTGTTGCTGAGGCCTGAACATTTTAAATGAACTTCTCTTGCTGACGTCCAGTAAGCCTTTCATCTAGAATGCTCTGCAATGATGTATGTATGATTTCTGTTTACATGTCCTTCTGGATTCATGTGCTGCATATTAGTATTATTTATCTGTCATTGTTTCTTAGTTGAGTTATCGTTATCACTATTTCATACTACGTTACATTATGATTTACATGTTTATTATATTTCGATGATGAGGCTTATAATGTTGCACAACTAGTTAATAATTTTGATGTTCTAAAGTGACTCAAATCAAACATTACATTTGGCACTGTCGTTGAGGCTATATTAATGATAAACACATTTCCAGAATACATAAGGATGCATTCTTGGATAATTTTGATTATGAATTATACAAATGGATGCGAATCTTGATTTATTTGGCAAAATGACTAAAACTCCTTTTACCGGACATGGTGAAAGGGTCATTGAACTAGTATGACTTATGCATAGTGATGTATGTTGTCACATGTCTACTATGACAAAAGGTATCTTTTATTAACTTCATAAAATTTACTAATTATTTTAGTAGATACAGATATATGTATCTTTTGAAGAACAAATCTGAATCATTTGAAAATTTCAAAGACTATAAAGATGAAGTATAAAATATTAAAGAAAAGGTTTTTTGATAGGAGGGATCACACCTTGTTTGACATGGTTCTATCAATGTTGAGTCAAGGAATCTTCCAATTAGTTTCTGGGGTTACGCCCTGGAGACAACTGCATATACATTTAACCGAGTTTTTACTAAAATGGTTCAGAAGTCTCCGTATGAGATATGGACTGAGAAACGTCATAGCATGTCATTTATGAAAATTTAGGGATGTGAGGCGTTTGTAAAACGTCTAACTACTGACAAGCTAGGACTTAAATCATATAAATGTAACTTTGTGGGATACCCAATTGAAAAAAAGGGTTATCCTTTCTATAATCCTTCCAAGAACAAAGTGTTTGTTGCTCGAACTGCAGTGTTCCTTGTAAGAGAAATACTTTCTAAGAAAGGCATTGAGAGGATAATAGATCTCGATAAAGTTCGAGACCCACATGATGACATTGAACTAATGGAGGAACCTGAGCAGAATGTACAAGAAAATAATACTTCCTAAGAAACACAGGTTGTTTGTAGGTCTAGTAGGATTCGCCATGAGCCGAGAGATATTATGGATTTCTCTCGACTCAAGATGGTGATGTGATGCTTGTGGACGAAGATGAGACTCTCACCTACCAAGATGCTATGAACACTCCAGATTCTAAGAGATGGCTGGATGCCATGAAATCTGAGATGGAATCCATGTATATTAATTAAGTATGGACTTTGCTTGATCCACCTGAAGGGGTAAAATCTATAGGGTACAATAGGGTTTTCAAGAAGAAGGCGGACATGGATGGTAATGTACAGACCTATAAGGCCTGATTGGTGGCAAAAGGTTTCAAGAAAATTCATGGTATTGACTATGATGAGACCTTTTCACCAGTGGCTATGGTACGTCCATCAGAATTTTGCTTGCTATAGCTGCTTACTATGACTATGAAATCTGGTAAATGGATGTCAAAACCGCTTTCTTAAATGGGAGCCTTGAAGAAGATGTGGATGTGTACATGACACAATATGAGGGTTTTGGTGATCCAAAGGATGCTGAAAAGGTATGTAAGTTACGTCGATCCAGTTATGGATTAAGACAAGCCTCGAGGAGATGTAACATTCATTTTGATGAAACTGTCAAATAGGTTGGGTTTATTCAAAATGAAGATGAACCACGTGTTTACAAGAAGGTTAGTGGAAGCCATATGACATTCCTAATATTATATGTTGATGATATATTACTAATAGGGAATGACATTCCTTCTCTACAGACTGTGAAGACTTGGTTGAGAAATAATTTCTCAATAAAAGACTTAGGCGATGCGATCTATATATTAGGGATCAGGATCTGTAAAGATAGATCAAGGAGACTGATCGACCTAAGTCAGAGTACATATATTGACAAAGTTTTTAAATGATTTGGAATGCAAAAGGCTAAAAGGGGATTTGTCCCAATGTCTCATGGGATATCGATCTCGAAAGAAAACAGTCCTAAATCATTGGATGATAAGGACCGTATGAATAAAGTTCCATATGCATCGGCAATTGGTTCCATAATGTATGCAATGATATGTACTCGTCTTGATGTCTCATATGCTTTAAGCATGACGAGTAGATACTAGTCTAATTCAGGTGAAGGTCACTGGATGGTAGTCAAGAATATTCTTAAGTACTTGAAGAGGACTAAAGATCAGTTCTTGTTATATGGAGGAGATGTGAAGCTAGTTGTAAGAGGTTTCAATGATGTTGGTTTCTAAGACAGACAACGATCATTTAGTGTTTCTGTCCGGCTTTGTGTTTATCTATTTAAATTAAGATGTTGTATGCTGGAATGGTTCATAGCAAAGAAAATTGTTGATTCTACAATAGAGCCTGAGTATATTGATGCTTGTGAAGCAGCCAAGGAGGTTGTTTGAGGATGTACTTAGGAAATATCACCTAATTAATGAGATTAATGATCAAGAAAATATACATATATGTAAAGTGCATACTAATAATAATACTGCAGACCCACTGACTAAGACTTTGTCGCAGCAGAAGCACGAAAGTCACACTAGTTCCATGAATATTGGATACTTGGGTAATTGGCTCTAGTGCAAGTATGAGATTGTTTGTAATTGTGCCCTAGAGATAATTATTTTTATATTTTAAGGAAAATATTTTATTATTAAGGATTATGTTTTATTGATTATTATTTATTTATTATGTTTTATTTATTGCGTAATAAATTGAAAGCATAATAAATGTCCTTGGAATTTTGATACGTATTATATATCTTTAAGTACGTGACTTAAAAATGAGATTATATGAATAGTATCTTATTCCTAAAATTCCCTAGTCGAGTATTATTATTCAAGGACAATAATAATGCACAAAGACTAGTATATTTGTTGACAGATGACCACATCTCATTGGTCATAGGTATGGTGATACTAAAGTCAAGAACATAAGTGCATGTCTTAATGCAATGCACTGGAATGACCCGCCATGAAATTCTACATGTTAATAAGTGTCATAAGTAATTCTCACTGTGATAATGGTGTAATGATCCTTAGACCTAAAATCATTATATTTCTATGCGATAATTAATATACTTTGATTACATTAAAAGTTAACTTTGATCGGGTGATGATGAATGTGGACATTGGGTATATTATGAATCGTATGAGAAATATGAATGATCTAGATGAGATTTAATCCTCCTAATTTTAGGAGTGATATTATTGGCCACTTGTTTGAGTGAGACTATGAAATGCACGGCCATGCTCAAATATTGATTTGATTTTAATAGTCTACTCATCGATCAAGAAAATAAAGATAAAATTATGAAGAGGATGACACGAGACATGTTTTGAGTTTAATCTATAATATCAAGATTAAATGGATTATATTACATGGAACATTATTCATGAAAGGCTTAATCGAATCACTGATTTTATTATTGTTACTTGGGTAACAATGTTGTATTACTAGATGCCGCTCATTGTTTACAATTTTAATTAGATATTAAAATTGTTGCCAACATAATAATAACTTACAGGGTCACACACATAGAATGCTTGAAGGAGAAATAATTTAAATTAAATAAGTAATTTATTTTATTTATGATATTAATTAAGTATGACTTAATTAATTATATAAATAGACTAAATAAATTATTTAACTAATTCCAAAATTAGTAATTAATTAATTAAGTGAGACTTAATTAAATAATTTAGAATTTTGGATTAGTATTAATTATAATTAGATTATAATTAGAAAACTTATTCATCTCTCTATATAATCTCTTTATGGCCTGATTTAATTGAAAGACACGTATTTTTCTAAAACCCTAGCCGTTTTGAGAAAAGAGGAAGATAGAGAGAGAGAGAAGCAATTTTCGGGTGCTAGTACACATCAATCCTTCATGAAAAGTGTTCGTGAGGATATCGTAGAGCATAGATCGCGAGAGTGGGATATGTGGTCATTAAACAAGCTTTGGACCTCCATTAATCTTCCATTGATGAAATCTTAAAGGTTTTTAAGGTATTTGTTCTTAATCTCCGAATTAAATCTAATATTTTCACATGGATCCTGCGGAGGGTTTCAATTTATATTACATTTTGTATTTAATTTTCACGTTTTTCCGCTGCTTTTGTGCCTCAAAACCCTTCAGTGTTCAACTCCCCCTTCTACTTGTGTAACTGGGAAAACAATTGGTATCAAAACCTACGTTTTAAAATCGATCAAAGATGTCTGGAAATAAATATGGCAATTCTAAGATTCCTATGCTTAAGAGAAACAAATACACTCACTGAAAGGTTAAAATGTTGCACTATCTGGAAACTACAGACCCTGACTATCTTGACAGGATTCATGATGAACCTATGTACCTTCAAGACTTTTTCCTCAAACCACTGAAGAAGGAAAAATAATTGAAGAGCACTTTGTCAACAAACCAAAGGCTGAGTGGTCAAAGGATAACAAGGAGAATGTTCTTAAGGAGGCAAAAGTCAAAAACATTCTCTTTAATAGTTTGGACTCTGTTCTTACAAACTGTGTCATATCATGCAAACCTGCTAAGGAGATGTGACCAAAACTTGAAGTGCACTGTGAAGGGACTAAGGATGTCAAGAAGAATGTAATGTCTCTGCTAATTCAGGAGTATGAGTATTTTGAGGCAAAATCTGGGGAACCTATTACTGAGATGTATGATAGGTTCAAAAAACTCTTGAATGAGATGACTATACTTGTGGGTGAGATTACAAAGCCGTATGAATATTAATCGTGATAACTCAACATTAGAACATGATAGGTAAATAATATTACGTCTACACAAAAATCAGGAAGAAATGAAGATAATGAAGATACAGTGAATCAAGACATTAGAAGAAGTTTTGAAGTGTACTACAGGTCACTGAAAGAAGTTCATTAATATGTTCATGCCTCAGTGAAGAATAACGTGTAAAGACTTTCAGGGTTTCAGAAGTGTTGAAGATTCAGTATAAAGTGCCACTAGAAGATTTCAGTGTACCAGCATTTATTGAAGATAGACAGTGTTCGAAGCATAGGTATCTAGAAGAATTGAAGACATGGTAAAGATAAAGGACTAAGAAGACAGCTGCAGTCTTGGAGTTATACTCACTGAAAGAAGTTCATTTATATGTTCAAGCGTCAGTGAAGAACAGAGAATGAACTATTCAAGGTTGTGGTATTAATGAAGACGTTGTCTAAGTACCGGAAAAGATTCTAGTGAAAGTACAGCGTTTATTGACAGTCAGTATTCGAAGCAATGCAATAGTCCAAGGTTAATCAGCTGAAATAGAAAAGAAATCAAGGGAATTTAATTCAGTGTTAGTCATTTGTGAACCAGACCAGTGCACTAAGCGTCAGCACAACAAGAAGATAATTACCTTGATGTATCAGAAGAAAATTAGTTGATCAAGCCAGAAGAGTGAAAACTAAGTGGTAAATACTTCAAACATTTCAAGAAATGGGTTAAGGCAAGTATTACTACATTTGGTGGTTCTTATACTCTGCGAGCAATGTAGGAGGCGCAACAAAACACCTTAGGCGTAATAAAATACTTATGAATAAGTTTCTAAGTACTTTTGTTGTTCCTACACACTCCAAGCAATGTAGGAGACGCAACAAAACTCCTTAGGCGCAACGAAATACTTGTGAATAAGTTTCTAAGTACTTTCGTGGCTCCTACACACTGTAAGCACTCTAGAGGTGCAACACAACTCCTTAGGCACAACAAAATACTTGTGAATAAGTTTCTAAGTACTTTCGTGGCTCCTACACACTGCAAGCACTCTACGAGGCACAACAAAACTTTGTCTTAGGAGCAACAAAAGAGTTTAAGGCAAAACCAAGTGTTTCGTGGCTCCTTTTCAAGGGACACAGAGTGTAGGCGCAACCAAACTTTCTCTTAGGTGCAACAAAAGTTTCGAGGCTCTTATACACTGCACTCACTCTATAGGCACAAGAAAGGACTTAGCATTGTGAAGAACAAATCAATTTTAATTGATTTAAAAAGTCTACACCATATATAAACAAAATGACGTGCTCATTTTGAAGGGTGTTCTGGTTCGTCTCTTCCAATAAAGTGCTGGAGAAGAACACAACCAATAATATATAGAGGGGTCTAAACAAACAAAGATTTTTTCATTACTCCTTACTAGAGTCTTTTGTTAATGGCCGGATAAACCTTGTAATATTTTAAGGGCCATTACAAAACACTCTGGTAGTTAAATCATTAGACAAAATTAAAGATACAAATATTGTATAGGATTTGACTTGTATATTTTTGTAAAAGCAAAGAACTAATTTGTTCTTTGGAAACCAGTTATATTTTTAACTGGGTGTAGCAACCTCAGGGTTTATATATGAAAGATATATTCCCCGAAACTTGTCTCATTAAATTACTTGCTAATTTTCTAAAACATTAATGATTATTCATAAATGCAGAAAATTAGTAAGTCAGCCTCCTAAACACTATTGACCTCATGAACTCGAACCCATTAACCGAACTCTAAATTATTTATCCACAAAAGATTTGAAAGAATTTTTTAATTTAGTGAGTATCGTATTCAACCCCCCCCCTTCTATAATACTTCAGGACCCAACAATTAGTATTAGAGCTGACTGATTGATATACAAATCAGGATCCGTAGTTCAGTGAAGCTCACCGTGCCGAAGCTGGTTGGACTCAGAACGAGGAGGCCTAGTTGAATAAATTTAATTATAAACTTTTAATTAAAATTTATTTTATAAACTTTTATAAAATTTATTTTATAAACTTTTATAAAATTTGTTTTATAAACTTTTATTAGTTTATGTTATAAATTTTAATTAGTTTATTCTATAAATTTTTATATATTAAATTTATATTATAAACTTATATAAAATTTATTTTATAAACTTTTATTAGTCTATGTTAGAAATTTTAATTAGTTTATTTCATAAATTTTGATATATTAAATTTATTTTATAAACTTCTATAAAATTTATTTTATAAACTTTTATTAGGTTACGTTAGAAATTTTAATTAGTTTATTTCATAAATTTTGATATATTAAATTTATTTTATAAACTTCTATAAAATTTATTTTATAAACTTTTATTAGTTTATGTTATAAATTTTAATTAGTTTATTTTATAAATTTTGATATATTAAATTTATTTTATAAACTTCTATAAAATTTATTTTATAAAATTTTATTAGTTTATTGTATAAATTTTAATTAGTTTATTTTATAAATGTTTATATATTAAATTTATTTTATAAACTTTTATAAAATTTGTTTTATAAACTTCTATTAGTTTATGTTATAAATTTTAATTAGTTTATTTCATAAGTTTAATAAAGTTTAAAATTTGAATTTATTATAAAAAAGGCAGCAGTTGACTGGTGAATTCGACACAAACACCAAAATGTTATTTGGTTGCTCAAGGACTAGAAGATGAAAATTTTCCCGGGTATTGAAGACAATGAAAATTGACTGAAGATTATCCAATGAAGTCAATTCTTGAACAAGTTGAAGAATAGGTGATTATAATTTCCTCAGAGGTCTATTCCAAAGGATCCCACTGGTTATTCGGATGCTGAAAAAGAAGAGATTAATTTGGGTACAGCTTTTGGTTAATTTGAGTTGAATTTTTAGATGAAAAATATCAGGGGTTGAAGTAGTGAAGTAGAACAGACTGGACTACATGGAATCTAAGTACAAGCCTTAAAGTTTATTCTATAAGGAGAATACAGGAGTTCGTGCTAACACTGCAGATCATTTGGAACGTAGGAATACAGCCAACAGGGATTTTAGGATACAACCACATTGTCTGTAAAATACCTGTATGTGCTGAAGGCCTATGAACTAGAATAAGAGTTGAAGAAGATAATATTTGGTAAAGCAGGTTGTTAGCATATACACTGTATTTGTGACCCAGAAACCAAATTTGATTGAATTCAATGTTGAGAACCTCTGAACAGAAACGAAATGATCCTATAAGCTGAATTGAAGATGTAGCAGCTCAAAGTAGTGGTGAAGGTGTTATATCTTACACTTTGGAATAATCTGAGAACTGGACTGCAAGTCAAGCCTGCAGGGCAACAGAAAGTTCAGTGACATCAGATTCAGACGGAATCCCAATTATAAATCTAAGGTCATCACCTATAGATTCCGTAAAGGAGATTTTCAAGATCAGTTTAAGAGGCGGTTGCAAGATAGGGATGATTTATATTTAAAATACAAGATTAAGGATATTGCTACACAGTTTGAAGATGCCTGTACAAGCAAATGATGACAGACATTATATTGCGTTGTAGTAAGAATCTCAAGCATTAACGAGGATGCAGCAAAGGAAAACATTTGTTGATGAAGTTAAATGCAAGGTTGATTCTATCAGTGACAGTGATGAACCAAATGGATATCTGACATCAATGACCAACACTGGAGATGAATTACTAAGCACTTCACAGGTACACATACTAACTAGTATACTTTTATCTAATTCAAAACTGCACGAGTTTTAAGTATTGGAATGTATTATATTCATGTCAGCATGTTAACATCTTAGGACTTAAATGCTTAATTGATTGCTAAGAATAAGATTGTATGCTAGGATTCATGAGTTTAATTAGTACATTTCATACTTGATTTTATATGCAGTAAAATGAATATCTAGAATTAGATAGAGTGTTCTAGACGGTTAGGTGTATCCCCTAATATTTGCTGGAACTTGAGTTAAATCTTCTGTGATTTAATACCTCTGCTAACGTTGTGAAAATTCCTAAATAGACAAACAGGTCATAGATCAGATATTTTATATTTGCTCTTATTAATGACTTGATAAGTATATATGGAATTTGATATTGCTTATAATGTTTTATTCAAATATTCTGCATATTTTTAAATTGTTTATGTGCTTATTTTCACATGACTTGCTCGTACTCACATAGTTACACTTAAATGTCATATCATATCATGTATTGCTTGTTAGGGATAGAGTAATAAAAGATGGTAGAATTATATAAGTAGTCAGTAACATTTGTTGATTCGAGGATTAATCTAAAACTGACTTAGGTAACTAGAGATAGTTAAAAATGTTAGACAACAAAAGAAATGGATTAGAAAGAATTAGTAATTAATTTGTTAGTTTTTCTATCCATGTGTTTTTATGCATATTGAAGCTGTTGTTACCACTGTAGACAGTAATATCTCTAACCCATCTGGACTCAATTGAAGTTGAGTACCAAGAAGCTTAATCATTTATGATTACAGAGTATGTAACAAAAAGTAAAAGTTATGTGACTTCGTGACATTTATTGTTCGAGGCATGTGATTAAAATTGAAGCTCTACTGTCACAGTTGGTTGAAAAAGCCTACACAACGGTAACCTTTGGAGAAGATAGCAAAGGATGTACAAAGGATTTGACTATAATGATTTTTGGAATTGTCATCAGTGGAAGCATCTTTCTTGTTTAAGGACTTAAGCACTATATACGGGGCACTAGGGAATTCTTTGTCAAGGGTTTTCTGGAATAGCATTGAAAAGGAAAAGTGTTTGATCTCAAACAAGAAGGTTGGAAGCTCGCTCAACTGAGAGTGAGGAAATTTGTTCTTAGCTGACATGGAATTTGTATGCAAAGGTGAATTGGACTTTTCAGTAAAGCTTTATCAGTAAAGAGTTAGCTATGGCATAAGAAGCTCTCACACTTGGTCAATAAGACAATAGATTCTCCGATAAAGATGAAATTGGTGAGAGGACTGCTTCATTTGGAATTCTATCCACAAGGACATTTTGAAGTATGTCACATAGGGAAGTCAATGAAAACATCACACTGAAGCAAATTATGGCATGGAAGAAATATGCTTAGTTGGTGGTTGATGACAACCCTAGTTACAAGTTGGTGATGTTCTTGCATTCACAGATAAAATGTCACAGATGATGATTGATCACATCAGGAAGATCATGTTGGAAGCAAAGTAAGCTGTGAGAACTTTGAAGTCAGATATTGGAACTCAATTTCGTGAATGAAGTTCTAAATGAAGTCTGCAATGATAAAGGTACTTTGAAGCTGAAGCAATTAACACAACATGCTGTTTTAATCAACAAGATCGTAAAAAGACATCATATGAGTTAATGGCCAACCAGAAGCAAACATTGAAGCTCTTTCGTGTGTTTGTAGGAAATTAATATTTATTGAAGATTTAGATGAGCATCTTGGCAAGTTTGAAGTTAAGGCTCATAGAACAATTTCCCTTGCCTACTCATTGAAGTCGAAAGCTTTCAAGACATAAATGATGTAAAACCAGAAGGTGATTGAAAGTCTGAATGTATCGACCTACTACACCAAGCTCCCAAGCATTCAAATGAAAGACTATTCTGAATCTTTTAATTTTGACATCCCGTCAGAGTCAAATTCAGATACTGATGATGAAACTAAGGTTGTAGAAGGAATCAATGACAATGATGATGATTCAGATCCTATTAGTGGAAATGGTAGTGAAACTACATAACTCATGAACATTAACAGAATCCACTGAAAAAGGTGAAGGATCTTCAACACATTATAACAGCAACTCAGGGGGAGAAAATTAATATAAGGATCTACTAGTCGTACTCAACACAATGAAGATCAAAGGAATACATCAAGAATATATCTGCCAAGACAAAAGGTTTGAAGTCATAGTCAATCCTAGAGTCTAGTGCTTAGTAAACTGGATTATTGAGTAAATGCTAGACGTGCTAGTCAAAATGAACATATATTCTTCGGGATCTAACATCTGGAATCCTAAAGAATACTGAAGATGCACTGATTGATCCGAATTGAGTGATTGCAATGCAAGATGATCTCAATCAGTTCGAAAGGCAGAAATTACTGAAGCTGGAACCCAGACCCCAAGATGAAGCTAAAATTGGTACAATAAGGGTTTACAGAAACTGGATGATTATTGGTATTGTTATGAGGGACAAAGCCAAAATGGTTGCTATAGGTTACTATAAAGTAGAAGGTATCGACGATGATGGAAACAGAATCTTCGAGACTTTCAAGATCTAACAGCATGCAACAGTGATAAGATTTGATCCTTTTTGGGCCTAAAGATAAGGACCTAACAATAGGATATTCCTAGCACAAGTTGAGCATTCAAGTATGGATATCTATCAGATGAATGTGAACAAAGTGCACTCCTGAATGGTGAGTTAAAAGTTGAAGTTGATGTACAACATTTCCTGAACTTTGAAGTTGTAGATCAGTGGAATTTGTATATCATTCTCTTCACAAGCTCTCTATGAATGGAGTTAGGGATTGAAGCAAATCGTCAAGGACATAGTATGACACTCTAACTTTTTGGTAGAGTAGTTATACATTTCTCTAGAATGCATGGCACACACAATGAGATATATGTGCAAGTATACCATAATTCTCAATATGTCTATGTGCAAGTTTCCAAGTAGAAATTAGAGAATCTTATCTTATAGCTAAGTTATGAATTGTTAGATATCTTAGGAGATCACCAATTCTGAGAATCAGGTACCCTAAAGATACTAGGTTTAACTTAATTGGCTATATAGAAATAGATAACGCAGGTTGTAAGAAAGACAGAGAAGTCATTCCTAGAAGCTGTCAATTTCCAACAACTCTGTTGATCTCTCCACACCACTTAAGGAACAAGCTCAAGGACACCATGTATCATTTGTTTTGAGAGTTGTTCTTAGCAGAATAACTTGCAGATATTTGTTAAACAACTTGATGAATTTATTTTGTCTAAGTTGGTTAGTGAATTTGGGATATTATTTATATACATATTTGCTAGAAATCTCATCTGCAAGGAATTCTCAAATAAGTTCACAAGTATTACTTTTTTTCCCATTTAAAGGACTTGTGAATTTATTTTTAAATCCAGTACCTCATACTTTTTACTATTAGTTTAATTATCATGCTTACAATGTTATATGCATATGTAGTAGTTAAATAATTTAGCATAAAGTTAGCAGCATAATTATTTGTATGTTAAATATTTGATGAATATTAGTCAATGATATCTTGCTTAATTGCTTTCATATTTTCCTCTGATATTTTTAAATATTTTATTACAAATAATTGTGATACTTTTGATATTAGTGATAGTATTTAGAATTTCTGTTCTAAATAAATAATGCATATTTCAAAAAACACTAATATTGGAAGTTGAAGTATTTTCTAAGTCATGTGTATAAAATTCTCAATATTTTATATACTTAGAAAATATTTATAAAATTTAATTTTATTTACGAGAAGTTCTAATTAGGATCACAAGTATTAAATGTCAATATTTAAAGGACTTGTGAATTTCTATTCAACTATTTTCTCGAGTTTATGTATATCATTAGTAATTATTATGAGTATAATTGTAATACGCTAGAGTGACAATTATTAGATATAGCGTAGGAAGTTAGATGCTAATATTCAATCTAATGAATATTTTAGTATTTAGCGAAATTATTTTATCTTATTAAAATTATGGATTGAAGTAATTCAATGTTTATTAGTTTCATAATTTTGATTTGATAAAATGTTAGAAGCATAATTTCTTGCATTTTGAAATTATTGATAAATATCAAGTAATGATATTTTGTTAATATTTCCGTGCAATTAATTGTGATATTTTTAATATTAGTGATAATACAAGTTTTTTATCTGAAATCACTAATAATAAAAATATGTCTTAATGCTTATTGTTCTACTGAATGATTGCCATGCCTCTTTGATTTATATATATGCATGTTGTTGGTAATTGTTTAGTACAATATATGTATTTAATTTATTTAAATTATGATGATATAAAACAATTCAGTGATATATTGGTTCCATTATTTAAGTAAATTAAAATAAATTTGCAGCATAATTATTTATAGTATAAATATTTTATTTTATTACTTTGTGATAATTGATTAATATTTTATTACAAAATAATTGTGATATATTGATACTAATGGATTTACATGGTCTTTATTCTAAGTGAAAATTGGTTTTTGAAAAAGCCGTTAGTATTAGTATATTTAGTTTTCTTTCTTTGACTGAATTTTAAACTTGAATTTATTAAAACGAATTTTTTGTCTGATTCTTTTTCAAAACGTTTTATTCAGAGATACATTCATTTTCTCAGTTTTAAGGAAGAAAACATTAAAATTCTTTTTCAAAACTTCTCTTTTGAAAATCTTTTAATTTACAGTCCTACTTTGATTTCTAAATCCTAGGGTGTGAATCAAACTTTTCTTAAGGATAATCTTTCTTCAAATCTCAACATCTTTTATCATCTCCTAAAAGCTGTTTTTAAAAGTTTTATCCTACAACTCTTAATTTTTCCTTTTAGAGTGGCAGAAACTTTGTGACTGCTATTTTATTTGGAGAAATTATTTTAACTTCGAGGTGTCAATCACTTGTAAAATGATTTGTTTTTAAACACTTGTTTCAATGTATGTTTCACATTGATTCATAGTACCAAAACAGTGATTGTTGCTTTGAAGGTCTAGTACTGTATTGTTAAGCATTCATTCACCCCAATTGTCTTGTTTTTATTTTAAGATGGGGATACTATCAGGTGGATAAAAATGATGTAAATCATAATTGCATTATGAGTCAGAAAATCATAATCCTCTATCTGATAAGGATGTTTTACAAACTTGTTTTCAAAACTTACAGTGCAAAGGTTTTAAAGGAAAAAAGTCATTTTATTAAGATATAATTTGGTAAGAGAGTTGAATTTCTTCTTTGGTATAAATTTTCGCGTTTTATTATGGAAAATTTGCCTTATAAGAAATTCACAAGGGATAGAATTTTTCTCTGATACTCTTTCTCGCGTTTTATTATGGGATAAGTATCTTAAAGAAAATTTCGTATCATGCTATTAAATGATAAATCTTTAGATCCGACAAAACTCTTTTACTAAAAGTGATTTAATGCAATCAATTACCATTCATTCTTATATTTTTCCTTCTCTTTGAGATGAAAAATATGTTTTAGAATGTTAAGGTGATTATTTCTTTATCTTATTTGTTGATTCTGACTTTTAGCCCCCAGTGGCTTTAGAAGCCGGCCAAGAGGTTGAAAACCCATCAATTTCTTACCCAGGCCATACTACCAAATACTAATTCATCCACTTCCATATATTAACCCCTGGAGATACAAGGAACATATGTAAGTCATAGTTTGATAAGGGAGAAACTGCATTTGATGTAGCAAATAAGGCTGAAGTCGGAAGTGCACCCACAACTCTACCTCCAGAGAAGCAAAGTAGTATATAACTGAGTTAACTGTAAGCTCATCTGTATCTTCTTAAAAGGATGCGGAGCTGAAAAGGCAATTAAACGGTCTCTGGAATCATTCTCTCAATAGGGTGAGTCCATTGAAATTCGCTCATCAGCCAGAGCATCTTGTAATGAGTCAAGCACACCACCGGCACTCACGCTGGTGGTAAGCCTAAACAGATAAATTCTAGGAACACATTGCAAGGCATGCACAGTGTGAGGTACAGGCATTTAGAGGAGATAGAGACTCTAGCCATACATTACATTGTCCAAGTATCTACCTCAAACAGAAGTTAATCTTCTGCATCCCGAAAGGCAGATCACTTGTTCAAATTTATCTGGGCTTGAGAGGCAACTGCTTGAAAAAAAAATTTCGGATGAGTCAAGTAGGGTATTTTACACAAATTCCCATCACAGGGTAACGAGGGAAATGTTGGCTCTAAATTGTCATTCATTACATTGCCTACTATGTCACCCCTCCTGGAAGGAACATTTCCAGATCCTTAAAAGGATTGTCCACCTCCCGTTTACGGAGAAGGTGTGAGGCAACTCCTTGATAGAACAAGGCAGGATTCCCTAACAGATTTTAAAATCTTGGGATAACCCATCTCAAAGAGGTGAGGCTCCACTAGACAATGATTTAGCAAATGCTATTGAGTCTGGTGTTGAGACAGTGCTTATGCATGATAGATCAAGAACACCTCTACGAGTCAATTCTCCACTTGATAGTGATTTAGTTCATTCTAATGAATCAGATGATGAGAATATAATTGAATTGACGGATTTCACTTGTAGGTACAGAAGGCTATATTTGAAATGCAGAGTGAAAGTGAGGGAGAGAAACACTTAAGTGAAAGTGATGGAGAAAAACACTTGAGTGAGAGATAGGGAGAGAAAGAGTGAAACACTTCAAAGTGCTCAACACTTGAGTGTAAAAACCAACAGAACATAGTAGAAGTGAGGAAACCATAGACCAGACACTTACCCTTGCTACTTGCTACTTCTGAAAGAAAAGCTACTATGTTTTCCCAATCAATGACAGACGAGAATCTTCTTTGGAAGACAAGCCATTCAAAAGATGGGCCATTGGAGGATTCCTCAACTAATGGGGAGAATTTAGTAAGAAATTGGAAAAAGGAGAAGTTAATAAAGTCTTATCTTCGTATCCTTAGGAGAAGTTAATATCCTTAGGGGGAGAATTTAGACAAGAAAAAGAAGAAGAATTACATTCTCAGGGGGAGAACATTACTTGAGCTATGTTTTATATTCTATTAAAGACGTTCCCAGGAATTTTAATTCTTATGAAGCTCTGTTTATGATAAGTTCTTTAAGTTCAACTATGAAGGATTTTAAAGTAGAGAAAGCTCAAACACAGACAGAAATGAATATGATACAACATGAATATCAGTTCAGTGCTAGAGGAGCGAACATCTTTCATTTCAGTTACTCAAGAATTTTGGAAATGCAGTATCTGATCTAGAAAAACCAGTAGCATTATTTTCAAGTCTCAGATGATTACTTTTTCTAGTTGTTAGTTGAGTTATCCTCTTTATGAGATTTATTTGTTAAGTTTCACAATCAAATAGGGGGAGATTGTTGGCGAGATTACAAAGCCATGTGAATAGTAATTGTGATAACTCAACACTAGAACAAGACATTATAAGAAGTTTTGAAGTCTACTACATGTCACTGAAAGAAGTTCGTTAATATGTTCATGCCTCAGTGAAGAATAATGTGTAATGACTTTCAGGGTTTCAGAAGTGTTGAAGATTCAGTAAAAAGTGTCACTAGAAGATTTCAGTGTACCAGCATTGATTGAAGATAGACATTGTTTGAAGCATAGAAATCTAGAAGAATTGAAGACATGGTAAAGGCAAAGGACAAAGAAGACAGTTGCAGTCTTGGAGTTATACTCACTGAAAGAAGTTCTTTTATATGTTCAAGCGTCAGTGAAGAACAGAGAATGAAGTATTCAAGGTTGTGGTAATAATGAAGACGTTGTCTAAGTAACAGAAATCTTGGAGTTATACTCACTGAAAGAAGTTCTTTTATATGTTCAAGCGTCAGTGAAGAACAGAGAATGAAGTATTCAAGGTTGTGGTAATAATGAAGACGTTGTCTAAGTAACAGAAAAGATTCTAGTGAAAGTACAATATTTATTGACAGTCAGTGTTCGAAGTAATGCAACAATCCAAGGTTCATCAGCTGAAACAGAAAAGAAATCAAGGGAATTTAATTCAGTGTTAGTCGTTTGTGAACCAGACTAGTGCATTAAGCGTCAGCACAACAAGAAGAGAATTACCTTGATGTATCAGAAGAAAATCAGTTGATCAAGCCAGAAGAGTGAAAACCAAGTGGTAAATACTTCAAACATTTCAGGAAATTGGTTAAGGCAGTTATTACTATATTTGGTAGTTCTTCTACTCTGCAAGCAATTTAGGAGGCGCAACGAAACACCTTAGGCGCAATAAAATACTTATGAATAAGTTTCTATGTACTTTTGTTGTTCCTACACATTGCAAGCAATGTAGGAGGCGCAACAAAACTCCTTAGGGGCAATGAAATACTTGTGAATAAGTTTCTAAGTACTTTCGTGGTTCCTACACACTGCAAGCACTCTAGAGGCGCAACAAAACTCCTTAGGCGCAACGAAATACTTATGAATAAGTTTCTAAATACTTTCGTGGCTCCTACACACTGAAAGCACTCTAGATGCGCAACACAACTCCTTAGGCGCAACGAAATACTTGTGAATAAGTTTCTAAGTACTTTCGTGGCTCCTACACACTGCAAGCACTCTACGAGGCGCAACAAACCTTTGTCTTAGGAGCAACAAAAGAGTATAAGGAAAAACCAAGAGTTTTGTGACTCCTCTTCAAAGGACACAGAGTGTAGGCACAACAAAACTTTCCCTTAGGCTCAACAAAAGTTTCGTGGCTCCTATACACTGCACTTACTCTACAGGCACAAGAAAGGACTTAGCATTGTGAAAAACAAATCAATTTTAATTGGTTTAAAAATTCTACACCATATATAAAAAAAATGACGTGCTCATTTTGAAGGGTGTTCTGGTTCGTCTCTTCCAATAAAGTGCTGGAGAAGAACACAACCAATAATATATAGAGGGGTCTAAACAAACAAAGATTTTTTCATTACTCCTTACCAGAGTCTTTTGTTAATGGCCGGATAAACCTTGTAATATTTTAAGGGCCATTACAAAACACTCTGGTAGTTAAATCCTTAGACAAAATTAAAGATACAAATATTGTATAGGATTTGACTTGTATATTTTTGTAGAAGCAAATAACTAATTTGTTCTTTGAAAACCAGTTATATTTTTAACTGGGTGTAGCAACCTCAGGGTTTATATACGAAAAATATATTCCCCGAAACTTGTCTCATTAAATTACTTGCTAATTTTCTCGAACATTAATGATTATTCATAAATACAGAAAATTAGTAACTCAGCCTCCTAAAAACTATTCACCTCCTGAACTCGAACCCATTAACCGAACTCTAAATTATTTATCCGCAAATGATTCGAAAGAATTTTTTAATTTAGTGAGTATCGTATTCAACCCCCCCTTCTACGATACTTCGGGACCCAACAATACTCGGTAAGGTTTATGATTCTTAAGATAAAAACACCAAGTTTCTGGGAGCTCTTCCTGAAGAGTGGGACAACAAAACAACAACCATAAGAGAAGTAAGGGATTTGGATGAAATCTCTCTGAAAGATCTGGATGTAACAAAGAAAGAACAAGAAGTCTGTGAAGGTAAAATATGTGGCACTCTTAATGGAGTCTGAGAAAGAACAACATGAAGAACCCACATAAGCAATAATCAAGGATTCAAGGAAGAAGGGTAAAACTGTTCTTGAATCAGAGTCTACTGACACAGACTCTGATTATGATGATGAGATTGATCTGAGTCAAATGATGGCTATGATTGCTAAGAATTTCAAAAGAATGAAATTCAATAAAAGAACTGGAAAATTAGCAAAAGGCCAACATTAAAAAAGGAGGATGAAAAAGCTGAAAAGAGCAAGATCACCATAATCAAGCTTGACAAGGCAAAAGTCAAGTGCTTCAATTGTGAAATATTGGGGCATTTTGCTAGTGAGTGTAGAAAGGCTAAAAATCAAGGCAAAGGTAAGGCACTCATCTCAACAGGAAAGGATTGGGAAGATTCAAGTTCGAGGATGAAATTGTTTATGAAAATCTAACATTGATGGATGTCTCCTCATAAAAATCAGAATCTCCCAAAGAACCTTCATCTCCTAAAACTCAGGTATCAATCTTTTCTGCAGAATCTTTAGTCAATATAGATTCTGATGGTATAAAAATTGTACAAAGTGAGATTAAAAATATAATGAAAAACTGTTGGTCGCTCACTAATGACAATGACAGGTTAATAGAAGAAAATTTAACCTTAAAAAATAGGAATAACCATTTAGAGTCTAAATTAGTATTTATGGAAGAATACAAAAAGGATTATGAGAAATGCAGGCACAATTACACTGAAGTCTTAATAGCCTATGACTTTGTTAAGAAAGAACTAGAGGAAGAAAGGCTTAAGTTCAAAGTGTGGACAGAGTCTAGTAGAAAAGTTCAGGAAATTCTCAATAATTAAAATGTGTGTCAAACTGCTGGTCTAGGCTATGACAAGAGTCAAGGCAAAAGACCTATTGATGAGATGGAGGACAATGAAGAAGCTATCCAAGTTAATAAGGCTAAGGACAAGAGTACCTTCACTCTTGTTAAGTTTGTGTCTTCTGAAGGAAAGACTGTTCTACCTAAAGAAACCACAAATCATCTGTCAATGATCCTCCTGTTGTTGATAAAAAGATAGATGAATCATGAGCAAAGAAACCTAAGAAAACCATTAACATTGGGTATATGTCTAATTCTAAGTTAAAGGAAAAGCTATAGAACTTATTAGAGTCTACAAAGACTAGGAGAAATAGGAATGGTAAGGAAGGCATTAATAAAGCCAATAATTATCAAAAGAATCCTAATGCTCCTAGAAAGAAGTGTTATAGATGTGGAAACCACAACCATTTAGCTCTAGACTATAAAAAAAAGATTGAAAAGAAATCAGAGTCTATTCCTTCTCAGACTCTGAAAAGTCACTAGATTCCACAGAAGCCTTGTTATTACTGTGGTAGCATATTTCCTTCAATTTATATGTGTAGGGACTATCATGATTTGTATTGCAATTTTTATGAGCTAAAATCTTCAATTGATAAAAGTTGGTATGACACTGTTAAGAGTCCACTAGAATTTAAGGCAACAAATGAAACAGGTAAAAAAAAGGCAACAAATGAAACAGGTAAAAAAAGTTGGTAAGAAATGATCCAAAACTATTTGGGTCCTCAAAATATCTAACTAGTTACTTTATGTATGCTAAGAACCAGGGTAAAGAAAGTATCCCTAGTTCTGGACAGTAGATGTTTAGGACATATGACAGGAAATAAATTCTTACTTACAGACTTTGTGGAGATGGCTGGCCCAGAAGTATCCTTTGGAGATGATAACAAAAGACAAACACTGGGATATGAAAGGATTGTACTTGAGAATGTCATCATTGATGAAGTAGCTGTAGTTGATGGCTTGAAATACAACTTAATTAGCAGAAGTCAACTTGGAGATAAAGGTTATCATACTGGCTTTGACAACAAAGAGTGTCTTGTTACTCACAAAGAAATAGGTATTCTAGTGTTAAAAGGGCACATACATGGTAACATATATGAAGCCAACTTGGAGGATTGCAATCACAAGGAAGTCACATGTTTATATAGCAAGACCTCAATTGATGAAAGCTGGAAATGGCACAAGAAACTGTCACACATCAACTTCAAAACACTTAACGAGTTGGTGAAATAGAGTCTTGTAAGAGGACTACCACATGTTGATTTTGTGCAAGATGGACTTTGTGAAGAATGTCAACTTGGAAAGTAAAGGAAAACATCCTTCAAGAGCAAGACAATAAACACCATTTCTTAACCCTTTTATCTATTACATTTTGATTTATTTGGTCCAGTAAATGTGATGTCAATTAACAAAAAGAAATATGCTCTTGTCATTTGTAGATGATTATACAAGATGCATATGGGTTTTCTTTTTACATTCAAAGGATGAAGCTTCACAACATATAATAGACCATATCACCTTTCTGGAAACAAAATCAAAGAAGACAATAAGAGTTCTAAGGAGTGACAATTGTACTGAATTCAAGAATTCAATCATGGAAGAATATTGTGCATCAAAGGGAATTACTCAACAATTTTCTGCACTAGGATCACCTCAACAAAATGGAGTTGTGGAGAGAAAAATAGAACACTCATAGAAGCTGCCAGAACAATGTTGGCAGAGTTTAAACTGCCAGTATAATTCTGGGCTGAGGCAGTCAGTACAACATGTTTCACTCAAAATTGTACATTAATTAATATGCATGGAAAGATTTCCTATGAAATGGTGAAGAACAAGAAGCCAAGTGTGAAACACTTTCACATATTTGGATGCAACTGCTTTGTACTAAAAGTACATCCTGAAAATCTAAGAAACTTTGAAGTCAAGGCTGATGAAGCAATCTTCCTTGGATATGCACCAACTACAAAGGCAAGAGTCTTTAATCTCAGAACCAGAATTGTTATGGAATCTATTCATGTTGCATTTGATGACAAAAAGATTACAGGATTGCAGGATGAGTCAGAGTCTACAACACTGGAATTTGAAAATCTTAATAGTTCTAAGATAGATGAAGATGATGAGGATGAAAAGTCTCAAATCACTCCTAAAACAACACAGGAACTTGCACACTCTGAGGGGGAGCCAGAAAATTCAACTCCAATCAACTCAGAGTCTAACTCATCAGGGTCTGGATCAGGCCACTCTGAATCCTTTTCAGAGTCAAGCAATTTACGGGAGCCTCTTCATTTGAATTTCACTCAAATACAGGAAATGCCAATAATTTAGGGGGAGCTTCAAGTTCAAGAACCAATCTTTTAGCAGCTAGAAAATGGGCAAGGGATCATACTCCTGATTTAATAATTGGTGATCCTGAGAGTGATGTACAAACTAGAACAACCACTCAAAATGAATATCTTTATAGTTGTTTTCTCTCAAAGAATGAATCCAAGAAAATTGAGGAAGTTGTTGGTCCCTGACATTGGAGAAGGGGGTTGAATACAATATCTAAAATTGTCACGTAAATTTTGGATTTAAAAATATTATTTTAATTAATCACAAAATATTAATTTTAATGAAATACAATTCAAGTAGAAGATATAATTTTAACTTGAAAAGTATTACAAAATTAATCTGATGAAAAGTGTATATAATTGATAAAGTAATCTTGAACGAATTTGACATGAAGTGTTCGGGTTTAACATTATATTCCAAATTTGCACAGAAATATGTGAATATTACAATGCATACAAATTTCTAAAATTTGAATGTTTTTCAATCACACAAATAATGAAGACATTCTTCTCATATTTATAAAGGAAAAAGCTGACAAAACTTTTGAATAAAACTTATTTAAAAAGTCAAAAGACTTTATAAATAAGCATGAAAAACTTTTTAAATAAGCTGGACAAAACTTTTTTTCACTCGGTAAGACTTTTATTTTCGATAAGACTTTTCAAAAGTTTTACCGATTCTGGTCAGTAAGACTTTTTAAAAGGTCTTACCATTTTAATTCGGTAAGACTTTTAAAAGGTCTTACCGACTTAATTCAATAAGACTTTCTTAAGAGTCTTACCGATTTAATTCGGTAAGACTTGAAGTCTTACCGATTTAATTCGGTAGAACTTTCTAAAATACTGCAGTAAGACTTTCTTTAAATGACAAATTAAAATGCTCTTTTAACTTAATTAATTCCCCTAATTGTTAATTAAATAATTTATAAATTAAATTAATTTAAGGTGAATTAATTTAAGTAGATAAATTAAATATTTAATTAACTTTTGATAGTAGAATTAATTATTTTCTTCACTACACCATCACTGTAGATTTGACTTGAATCTTTTTGTCTTCTGTCTGAAAATCACTTGAGCTAGGTGATAAATATTTATTAAATTAGTTGACACACAAATGTATTGTCTGGTTCATTTGTGCCATAATAAATAAATATTATTCACCTTTTAACCTTAATAGTTATGATCTTCTGTCTTATTCTTGCTTCTCTCTTTGTCTTTAATATTTTCTTTTCTTGGAATCTTCCTGAAGTAGCCACTTGGAATCTTCTGAATCTTCTGAACTCTTCTGAAATACTACTTCTTTATTTATCGTCGACGCTTGAACATATTAATGAACTTCTTCCGGTGATAAGTAGCAGCTTCATTAGAACACTTCTGATTTATAGGATTCTTTGTGTCTAGTTGACTTTGTTCGTCTCTATTCGTGTTATCATATTTATTATTTACTTCTGTTTCTTATCTGAGTTGAGTTGTCATCTAATTATTACAAATAGGCCTAGCCATATGCCTTTTAATCTCTCCCTATTTGTGTTAAACATTTAACATTCAAATTTCTAGAGGATCACTCAACTAACAACTAAGAAAGTAGTACGACATGTAAAAAATATAAATAATAAACAAAGTTCTAGTATTATATTTAACAATTTTCCAAATTCATGTTTTTGGAAGATAAATACAAGATAGATCTTCCTCTAGTCTGAAAAAATATTACATTTTTTTATATCTTGACCTATCTGACTCTTTAGTCTTCAGAGGTATCAACTTTACCTTCTTCTAGGTTTGACCCTTTATGCACAAGTGTCCTTGGTACCTCTTCAGAGTCTGATCTTCATATAACATTCTTTGATTAACATGAGCTAATTTCCATAGTACTTCCAGCTCAACTGGATCTACTGTCTCTTCTACTATATCATATGGCTGAGTTGAATCTGTCTTTGACATTTTCCTGATGTAAGATGGAATCTTTTTATATAGACAGTAGCTTCTGATCTTCTGTGCAGCATCTAGCTTGGCTTGGGATGTGAACCCTTTCGACCTGAGCATCTTCTCAACTTCAATCATATATTTGATGGTATAGCCCTTCAATGACTCCTCGTCTAGATTCAAGATCTGATATAGCTTTTTAGAGAAGAATCTTACTTCATGAGGATTATATATGATTTGAGGACTAACAACTCTTGCGAAGTCTCTGAGCCTATCTCTCAAAAGCTCATTCTCTTCTAAAATTCTTTTGACTTTATTCAACATGGTCCATATCACTGATAAACTTGTATGTCTAAAAGATTTCAAGGAGATTCTGAATGTACCATTCCTGTGAGTGTAGACTAAAATATGCTAATCTTCAAGAATGTGTTCCACTATGATAGTGATATAGTCCACTTCTTCTTTCAGTGCTTTCATGAAGTTATTAATGTTGTCATTTGAATTTTCCAGATGCTCAACGATTGACTTAAGATGCTTGACTTCAAATGGACCCTTCTGAAGTTTGTCCATGATTTCTCTTGACGTGTCCCACTTCTTCCCTATTTTTAGCTGCATAACTTTCTTTTTCTCTCTCACAGCAACAACCCAAAGATTATGCTTTTCTAGGCTTGATTCTCTTTCAGCCTGGGTTCTTTCCATGACTATAGCTTTTAGTTTCTCAGTTTTAGCATGGCTCACCTTAATGTCTTCTTTTAATTTCTTCATGGCCTCTTCATAGGTAGGATCAGACTCTTTCTCTTTCGGAAATAAAAATTCCTCATCAAAGGCGGGTTCTTCCTTTGCTCTACAGTAGTCAGGATTGAATGATTCATTATGAGCATTGTCATAAATGAATTGTTCTTCAACATAGTATTATTCTTCTGGTTCAGGAACATAAGACTCAAAGTGTCCTTTAGAATACAGCTTTGCTTTTCCCTTATTTTTAGTAACCCCTTCTTCAGCTACTTTCTCCCCCTTAGTTAGGGATCATCTACAGCTTTTGAAGCTTCAATAGATTTTACAAGTTTCTTCATGGTCAGAAAGACTTGTTTCATTCCTTCATTTATATGTAACATTCCCTCATCCAGCTTGTTGAATCGTTTTGTTGAGATTTCTTCATTTTCAATAATCCTCATATTCAAACTTCTTTCAACATCATCAATTCTTTCATTTATATTGGTTATCTCCTTCATATCCGCATCAATTAAACTTTGTACCTGTTGGATATCTTTTTTTTTCAGGAGAATGCTGGATTTCACATAATTTACTTCTTCTCGCATTATTGTCAGCTGTTTTGTTACAGAGGTAGAAGTAGATTTGGTTTCTGCTTGTGCTTTAACTTGTGCTAGCTCAGTTTGAACAATCTGCATCTCTTTTTGGAGAGCTTTTATTTTTTATAATAGTTTACCATGTGTGTGTGCAATCATCTCAGTTGCACTCCTGTTTGTTTGACTATCACTATGTGCATGTGTTTCACTCTCTGTTTGCCTCACATCACTAGTTTTTAGCTCCTTTCCAGAGTCCGATGCTATACCTGCATATACTATTATAGCTTCTGAAGACTCATAATGTTGTTCTGATGTCGGTGAAGGCGCGTCCTCAACAAGATTAACTTGAAGTGTCTCCGCTACTGATGTAGCTGCTCCGTGAATGGAGCCCCAACTCCCTCTAAAGAGTGGTTGCCTCTCAAATCCACTAGTGGATAAGAGAACTTCCTTTGAAGGAACTGGATGTAAGAAATCCAGGGGGTAACCACCTTAGACAATGTAGTGAGTGGCACTTTAGAGTATGTGATTCCCCCAATACCTGTAAATGTGCTTGATGCTGCACTGCATCAAAAATGTCTTGGTCCACTATAAATGTGGCATCTAACAGGTTTTCATCAAAAACATTTTATTCATTAATTGTGCCCTCATTTGACTGTGTTTCTTTAAGTGGAGGTCCTTCTAGTGTGAAATGCTAATAGTGTGCGTGACTCTTCACAGGATGTCGCGGCTGGACGATGAATTTTAATAGAATCACCCAGTTGATCGAGTGAGTCCAGAGACTGTTGTATTTCTATTTCAAAGTCTATATTGCAATGAGAGGATAAGGATGGGTCTACAGTTGCCTCATGTTGAATTTTGGATCTTTTTTTAGGTGGAGATAGAGCTGCGAGTTCACTCATTGTAATTCCTTTACCTCTAACTTTCCTAACAGGTTTCTTCCTTTTTCTGATTTGACTCAAGGAGGTTGATGAAGGAGAAACTGTATGGGGCTCTATCTCACCTTAGGATTGAACTTGTGTGTTGTCAGGTTCATAGCTGAAGTCCTGAAGTATAAGACCACAATTATAGTCCGCCACTGATATATTTAAAGGTGTTGTTGATATATTTATCGGTAAGAAATTAGAAGCCAGGGTGTAAGATATTACCTGATGTTCCTATGCCTCTTGTTCTACCTGATGAGTAGCTTCTAGTAGGTGCTGCGCTGAATTTTCCGCTTGCACTTGTTCTGGCTCTTGCTAATGCGGTTAAGCCTGTGCAGGATTGGCTATTTGATTATGAATGACAACCATATATTCTGTTGTTTCTATGGATACCCCTTCAAATTTGTTCTTGTTGCTAAGCCTGGTGAACAAATTTTTTTGAGTTATAGGGGATTCTTCCACTGGGCTATTTACAAAAAGAGCTTTGTCTTCTTCACATAGAACATGATTCATTAGAAGCATAAGAAATCTTGGGTAAAAACAAGCCATTTTTTGATCGACATCCTGTCTCCTACTCTCAATAGTGCCCATCTTCCTTATTATTTCTGTCAAGATCAGTTTCCCAAAATTGATTATTCAGTTGTGGGCCACAGAATACCCAATTACTTGCAGAAGAGTTGAAATATTGTGGAAGTTGTTCTTCATGGTAGGTGCAAAAACTTTAGCTAGAGTGTCGAAAAAGTAATCTCATTCGCCCACCAACTGAGATTTTGACAGTTTTACTAAATCAATAGTGCCCAGATAGTGAATTGACAGTAAAAAGTTTGTTATGTTTTCAACTGTGGGCGGGGTCTCGAAAGTATCTGTCGGGAACCCTAACACTCTATTTACATCAACTTCGTCTATAACGTACTCCATCTCGCCAATTCTGAAGAAAAATTGAAGCAGCCTGTCATTTAAAATATTTCTGGCAGTGGAGTTTAAGGCTCTGAGAGGTTCAATTTTTAAAGGTGTGTTCAGGGTAATTGTTGTCCTCACTAATGAGTGCTCATTCATAAACCTGATACAGGGTCTAAACCTAGCCTCTTTGCAATGTACCGGATCAAAATAGCCCACAAAATATGTCTTAGCAATTACAAACATGGCTGCCATTTTAATTAATTAATATTTTAATAATTTTGCTTAAATTAACCTTAATTAATCAATTTTAATACCCAAAAATCGACTAAACTGCCCAAGAATTAAAATCGTAATTGCAATTAACCCTCACTTCAATTTTTAACAGCTAAACACCCTAATGACAGTCCTGATCAGTCCTTATTAGTAATCATAGCGACTAACACCAATTCCAATCACAAAGATCAAATCAGTCCGAGTCAAAGCAAAAACGGGCAGAGTTTCGACTTATTTTTGAACTTCAAATTGTAATCAAGCAAGCATAAAGCTTGTAACAACGATCTAAAACAATCGAGTAGTTGTAGGAGTTTAAAAAATCGAAGAATTTGAAGGTTTTTGAAATGACATGGTGGAAGTAGGAATGTATATATGTACGTGTGTATATGCAGTTGCTAATAAGACTTTTAATAAAAATAAAGAAGAAGAAAAAAAATGATTTAAGTAATACTTAACTCGATAAGACTTTTGCTCGGTAAGACTTTTAAAAAGTCTTTCCGAATTTTATAAAAAGTCTTGCTGAGAAAAAAATAAAATAAAATGAAATGTAAAGATTTGTCGGTAAGACTTTTGATATTAAAATCTCGGTAAGACTTTTAAAAGTCTTGCCGAGTTTTTATATGAAAAGTCTTTCTAAGAAAATAAACAAAATAAAATGTATTTTTGGTCGGTAAGACTTTTGGTAAAAACAATCAGTAAGACTTTTGAAAAGTCTTGCCGATCTTTATTTTAAAAGTCTTACCGGTTTTTGTTAAGACATTATATATAAAATAAAATATCTCACTAAGACTTTTGTAAAAGTCTTGCCGAGTAATTTTAAAACAAAATTTTAATACAATATTTAATAAAATAAAATATAAACAGAAATATATTTATATAATTTAAAAGCATAATTAATATAGAATAGTAAACAAATATATACAAATATTATTAATTGTCCCAAAATTCAAAATAAAATAAAGGAAATTTTACTCGAAAATTAGATTAATTAATAATAACTAAAATAACTAAATATTTACATGCTTTCATAATTAATAAATTAAGTTAATAATTTACAAACTATTAAATTATTAATGACATATAATAATTATTTATATTATTAATTGTTCTAATTAATTTAGGAATTAAATTAATTCAAAATTGAATTAATATAATGAATAAATTAATTAAATAATTAATAACATAATCATTATTAATGTGCAATAATAATTAGAAAAATATACAATAATTTACATAATGCTTATAAAATGCTTAAAATAAATATAAGTACTTATGCTATAATTGAAGTAATTATCTATTAAGAGTATTAAATTATTCTTAAGATAATTTATCTAAATATTCATAAGCCCTAGGATTCTGTTGATTCGAACTTCATAAATTCTTTAAATATTAACATTTAATATTTATGAACTCAAATCAATTCCTACCAACCAAAAATTAGTCAATTTTTAATATCCCTAGTTCACTAACCAACTTAGAGAAAGTGGATTCATCAAGTGGTTTCGTGAAGATGTCGACTATTTGATGTTCTATGGGTACAAAATGTAACACCACAGTTCGATTCATGACACGCTCTTAGATAAAATGATACTTTATGTCAATGTGCTTGGTTCGAGAGTGTTGTACATGATTGTTGAAGATGGCTACTGCACTTCTGTTGTCACAAAAAAATAGAATTTTGTTCAACAAAAGTCCATAGTCATTTAGCTGATTCCTTATCCACAAGATCTGTGCACAACAGCTACATGCCACAATGTATTCTGCTTCGACTGTCGAGGTAGATACTGAGTATTGTTTCTTGCTATACTAGGAAATCAACCGACTTTCTAGAAACTAACAGCTTCCAGAAGTATTTTTCATGTCCATCCTGCATAATCTGAATCTGTATAGCCTATTAGGTCAAAACCTGTATCTTTAGGGTACCAAATTCCAAGATTTGGTGTACCTTTCAGATATCTAAAAATTCTTTTAACAGCTATAAGATGAGATTCCCTAGGGTCAGATTGAAACCTTGCACATAAGCATGTTGCAAACATTATATCAGGTCTACTAGTAGTTAGATAAAATAATGAGCCTATCATACCTCTGTAGCTTGTGATGTCAACTTTCTTACCAGTTTCATCTTTGTCAAGCTTGGTGTTTGTTGGCATTGGGGTTTTTACCAGTGAAGAATATTCTAGACTGTACTTTCTCAGAAGATCCCTTACGTACTTTGATTGGCAAATAAAAATCTCATCTTCCTTTTGCTTTACTTGCAATCCAAGGAAGAATGACAGCTCACCCATCATACTCATCTCATACCTACTCTACATTAACTTAGAAAATCTCTTACACAAGTTTTTGTTAGTAGAACCAAATATAATATTGTCAACATAAACTTGGACAAATATCATGTCTTTATCATACAATTTACAAAAGAGAATTTTATCTATGACACCTTTAATGAAAACATTTTCAAGTAAAAACTCAGAGACAGTGTCATACCATGTCCTTGGTGTTTACTTGAGTCCATATAGAGATTTGGATAGAAAATACACAAAATCAGCAAACTCTGGATTTTCAAAGCCAAGGGGTTGTTCCACATATACTTCCTCTTTTAACTCTCCATTCAGAAATGCACTCTTCACATCCATTTGATAAACTTTGAAATTGGAATGTGCTGCGAATGCCAGAAATATCCTGATGGCTTCAAGTCTTGCAACTGGTGTGTAGGTATCGTCATAATCAATTCCCTCTTCTTGGGAGTAACTCTTTGCCACCAGTCTGACCTTGTTCCTTGTAACAATGCCATCGCTGTCTAACTTGTTCATGTATACCCATTTTGTGCCAATTACAGATCTATCTTTTGGTCTGGGTACTAGTGTCCAGACTTCTTGTCTCTCAAACTGATTGAGCTCTTCTTGTATGGCAAGAACCCAATCTGGATCAGTTAATGCATCTTCAATCTTCTTCTGTTCTTCTTGAGATAGAAAAACTGAAAATAAACATTCATTTAATGTTGCACTTCTGGTTTTAACTCCAACATCTGGATCACCTATGATCAATTCAAAAGGATGATATATGCTCCATATCCTTTCCCTTGGAATGTTTGATCTTAATGATTCACCTCAATATGCATTGTGATGTTGTGTTCTGCAAGTAGATCCGTCATCTCCCCCTGAGTTGCTTCCAGGATGATTTGTTGATCCACCACTGGTATTAGTAGTATCTCCAGTGTTTCCATTGTTTTCACCACTATTACCTGGATCATTATCATTATTTTCATCATCATTTGTTTACCCAGATAAATAACTATTATAGAAGGGGGGTTGAATATAATAGATATCAAATAATCGATCAGGAATACAAGTATATAAAAAGAAACACATTTTTGTATTAATATGATGAACTTGAATACAAAACTCTCTCAAGAAATTAACTATTCTTAAGAGCTACATGATTATAAAAGATATAACTTGAATTATTGTTAATGTTAACCTATTTCTGTGTTTATATAAACACATTTACAAATCCAACTACAAAACAGATAATGAAAAGAATAGCTTCAATAAGGTAATTTGACTTGTATTTGAATTCCTTCTTCACTATCCAAATCATATTCTGATTTGTCTATTTCCTTTAGAAACTCTGATTGATAAAATCTATCGATTGTTTAATCTCTGATAGAGCAATCTCTGTTAGAGTAAACTCTGATTGAGTATTCTCTGATAGAGTAAACTCTGATTGAGTATTCTCTGATAGAGTAAACTCTGATTGAGTATTCTCTAATAGAGTAAACTTTGACCGACAACTTCTTATTCTCTAATGACGTCAACAATTATAAACTCTGTTCTTGAGCATTCTCTGACAACATCAGTATTTATTTTCTAACATCATTTCCTACTATAACCTCAGGTTCTTCTTCGTCATCAGAATATGAGTCTGGATAATTATCAAATTTTAATGACTCAAAAGAATCTTCAGTTTTAATACTTGGGATTTAGTGTCATCAAAAGTAACATTGACACTTTCTTTTACTTGGTGCTAATCAATTATGTACACCCTATATAATCTTCTTGAATAACCGACAAAAATAGCTTCATGTGCCTTGGCCTCGAATTTGCCACGATGTTCATCTCCATCTTTCAGCACATAACATTTGGCTCCAAATACATGAAAATAATTGAGTGTAGGTGTCTTGCCAGCCATTAATCCATAGGGAGTCTTCATATGATCTTTGTTGATCAGAGTTCGATTCTGGGTAAAACATGTTATGTTTACTACTTCAACCCAGAAGTAGATAGGTAACCTTGATTCACTTAACATTGTTCTTGTAGCTTCAATCAGGGTTCTATTTTTCCTTTCTACAACTCCATTCTTTTACGGAGTTCTTGGTGCTAAATATTATCTTCTTATCCCCTTGTCTGAGCAAAAGTTATTCAGAATTTCATTCTTGAATTCTATTCCATTATCTGATCTGATTACCCGAGCAACTAACTTTGAATCTAACTCAATCAACTTTACATGATCAATCACCAATTGTGGAGTTTCATTCTTAGAGTTCAAGAATAAAACCCACGTGTACTTTATGAAGTCATCTACAATTACTAAGGCATATTTTTTTCTTGACATAGACATAATATTGACTAGACCAAATAAATCCATTTGTAGGAGTTGAAGTGGTTCAGTGATGTTTGTAGTGTTTGTGCCTCTGTGACTTGCTTTCTTTGACTTCACTTTCTGATATGCCTCACACAATCCTTCATATGTAAATTCCATCGGAGGCAGTCATCTCACCAAAATCCTCTCGACTAGAGTGTTCATTGTTTTGAAACTCAAGTGAAAGAGTTTCATGTGCCATAGTCAGCTTTCTTCTGATGAAGTCTTTGAATAGAAACAGTTTGCTTCATCTTCATTTCCTGAGTTGAGATCGGATACGTACAAGTTTCCTTTCCTTACTCCGCGCAAGGCCAGTTTGTCGTCTTTAGAATGAGCTATTAAACACTTTTCCTTGATAAAATTTACTTTGTATCCTTATCACAGAATTGACTGACGCTGAGTAGATTATTTAAGTCCTTTCACTAAAGAGACTTTTTCAATGATAACATTCCCAACATTTAACTTGACATATCCCGTAGTAATTCCTTTGCTATTATCTCCAAAGGTGATGATTGAGCCAGCTCTTTCAACCATATGCCTTGAAGATCCGCTGTCTAAGATCCATACAACCCGGTTTACCTGCTTAACTCCCTGCAAATATCAAACGGATTAATTCGTCTTTAGAACCCAAAACTGATTGGGCCTGGCATACTTAAATAATTGACCTTTGTTAGCTTTGACAATAGATCCTTTTCGAATAACAACAACATCCTCCTTGACTGAACCTACCTTCATATAAACAGTCTTAACAACTTTCTGTTTAGATTTAAGAATATATGTTCCTTCTTGATAGGTGAAGGAATCGCAGTCTTGGATTTTACAAATTTATTATTGATGTATTGTCTAGGTGTCATGTTATCTTTATTATCAATCATGCTTTTTGTTAGTAATTGTGCCCTAGAGACAATACTTTTATATTTTAAGGAAAATATTTTATTATTAAGGATTATATTTTATTGATTATTATTTATTTATTATATTTTATTTACTGCGTAATAAATTGAAAGCATAATAAATGTCCTTGAAATTTTGATACATATTATATATCTTTAAGTATGTGACTTAGAAATGAGATTATATGAATAGTATCTTATTCCTAAAATTCCCTAGTCGAGTATTTTTATTCAAAGACAATAATAATGCACAAAGACTAGTATGTTTGTTGACAGATGACCACATCTCATTGGTCATAGATATGGTGATACTAAAGTCAAGAACATAAGTGCATATCTCAATACATGGCACTAGAATGACCCACCGTGATATTCTACATGTTAAATAAGTGTCATAAGTAATTCTCACTGTGATAATAGTGTAATGATCCTTAGACCTGAAATCATTATATTTCTATACGAGAATTAATATACTTTGATTACATTAAAAGATACCTTTGACTGGGTGATGATAAAAGTGGACATTGGGTATATTATGAATTATGTGAGGAATATGAATGATCTAGATGAGATTTAATCCTCTTAATTTTAAGAGTGATATTATTGACCTCTTGTTTGAGTGGGACTATGGAATGCACGACCGTGCTCAAATATTGATTTGATTTTAATAGTCTGCTCATCGATCAAGAAAATAAAGATTAAATTATGAAGAGGATGACACGACACACGCCTTGAGTTTAATCTATAATATCAAGATTAAAGAGATTATATTACATTGTACATTATTCACGAAAGCCTCAATCGAATCACCGATTTAATTATTATTACTTGGGTAGCAATGATGTATTACTAGATGACACTCATTGTTTATAATTTTATTATTAGATAATAAAATTATTGTCAACGTAATAATAACTTAAATGGTCATACACAAAGAATAATTGAAGGAGAATTAATAGTTATTCAAATTTATTTTGGATATTAATTAAGTTGGACTTAATTAATAAAATTAGAAATTTGAATTAATTTATAATTCAAATTATATTTGAATATTAATTAAGTTTGACTTAATTAGTTATTTAAATTAAAATTTGAATTTTAAATAAATTAATTAAATATAAGGCCAATCAGATGATGGGCTAAAAGACTTGTTGATTTCCTCTATAAATACATCTCTTTCTCTAGGAGTTAACATAATCCAGGTTTGGGAAAACCCTAGCCGCATAGAGAGAGAGAGAGAGAGAGAGAGGTTGAGAGAAACAACTTTGGTGCTAGTACATCCTTCCTCCTTCGAAGATCTAGTGTTCATGTCGTTAGAGCGTAGATCGTGTGCTGCGGGATACGTAGTGATCGTATAAGCTTTGGACCTCCATAATCTCTGTCTTTAATTCGTTAAAGCTCTAAAAGGTAATACATCATGATCTACGAATTAAATATTGTGTTTTCGCATGGATCCTGCGGAGGGTTTCTCTATTTTTTATTTATTTTTTGCATTTATTTCGCTGCGTTTGTGCCTCAAAACCCTTCAATAGCATTAGAGCTTCTTGTGAAACGTTTTAATTTGTTATGTGTTTAACTGTTTTTCGATGTATGTAAACATGTATATGGTATGCTAGGACTATATATTGATATATATGTTTTATATGATTTTGAATATATGATATTCATGTGATATATAATCATGTGATGATTGTGTGTATTGTTGTATGTATATGATACATGTTTGTTCTTATTATGGAAATCGTATTCGATACGAATTCTGAAACGACTTCTATTGATTTTCTGAAATCTGTGTCCAGTATCCGATTTTCGTAAATGATATGTGTTTGCTGACTTGAATCGTGTCACGGGGAAATACTAACTTTGTCAGCTTGGCTTTTATAATCCATTTGATGTCGTTATTGGCCCAAAAATGGTGATTTATTATTTACTGAAATTTAATTGATTTTTTGAAATTTCAAAATTTGTTATATATGATTATATGATATGTTTATATAATCTGAGATATATTACATGTGTTATGTGATAACATGGTGGATGGTTATGGCCTAAAGACCCATAGGATATAGGTTTTGATTTATGGTTTTGGTTTTTAAGTACGACTTGCATGTCGTTTATTCATTGTAATTTAATTATCTCGAATGTAACTCGAGTTCTTCATGTAATTTCATTAGAATAGTTTTGTTTCAATATTTAATGTAATTATCAATGAAGGCTTGCAAGCAACGAGGTGATCCAAAAGAGGATGATGGAGCAATGAAGAAAGAAGACATGTAATAGATAGTATTTTTAAACCATTGTAGATTGACTTTGATTTTTCCATTAGCTTGGAAAGATCACATAGGATGGGGCCATAACCAAACACATTTATTTTACACACATTATATATATATATATATATATATATATATATATATATATGTTAGAAATTACGAGTTTTGATGATAACAAATTACTTAGAATTTCAATAGAGACTCAAAATTACTTTGTAACTGATCAATGGATATGACTTATAAATATCCATTGACTAGGAAACCAGTTAACAGTTGAAACTTGTTTATCAACTGATAAACTGGATTGTAGCATTGATTTATGTTTCACTATCAATTGATTGTATTACCTCGATGGATGCTATGATGTAGTCAACTGATGTTATTGACTTCAATTTCTAGCTTCTCAACAGATGTGAAGAATGGCTGATCAATTGTAAATATTCTAAGTCAGAATTCTCACAAGTGAAGTGATCAACTGATGTTGAAGTCGATGGATGAAGACACTACTCAACGGATGAAAGCTATCAACTGATACAAGTCATCAATGGATAAAAACAGTCAACGGATAAAGAACCATCAATGGATAAAGAGTCGATGGATAACTCAATTATCCATCGACACATCAACTGATCAACAGATATCCTATCCATCGATGGATAAGCAAAGGTGAATCAACTGATAAGCTTAACAGCATTTATCAGTTGATTAAAGTTTCCCTATTTAGCTAAAGCCAGAAATTACGGGAACAGTGCAGAAACTGAATCATTGGAAGACAGTCCTGTTAGGATTGTGAAGACTTTCAAGGCAACACAGCATCCAAGGAATATCTTAAGACAAAGACACTTTCAGAGCTAGTTAGTTCTACAAGGAAGGCTGTGAAAAGAAGCTAGTTTCTATTTTTATGAAAACAGTATAAATTGTAATATTATATTGTTATCAGTCGATAGAAAAACTAGAGTAGTAGTTTTTGTATAAATAAGTCACAAAAACACAGTAGCAAAGTATGAGTTTTTTTGAAGAACTCAAGAAAAGCAAAGTAGAAAATCAGGCAGAACTTGTAATGCTTTTCTAAGTTCTACATTCAACTTTGTAAGCACCTTAGTATTTTTACTAAGATCAATTGAAAGCAAAAACTCACTAGTGGAAAAACAATCCACTAGTAATTTTTAATCTTGTTGTTTCTGTTTTCAACACTTTAGTTATCCAGTTCTTAGTTACATCAATCTTAATTAAACACAGTCTTTGTACAAACTTATTTCCGCAAGAAGTTGAATTAATTCTTAAGTTTGTATTCAACCCCCCCTTCTCCAAACTTAGTGTACTTAACGGCGAATAACAATTGGTTTCAGAGCAGGCTTTCAATAAACAGAAAGTCAAGATCTAAAAGTACATCAAGAATGGGTCAAAGAGACACAGGAGTTAAGATTCCAGTTCTAGAGAAAGATGAATATTTTCCCTGAAAAGTAAAAATGCACTTGCATCTGCTATCTATTGATCCTTCCTATGTTCATTGCATAGAGAAAGGTCCACATGTGCCTATGAAAATAGTTACAAGTGTAAATGCAGACGGTACTCAAGCACCAGACAAACTCATTCCTAAATCTGTGAGTGAGTATACAGATGAAGATGAAAAGGAAGTACACAAGGACGAAAAGGCTATGAACATCTTGTTTAATGGTCTTGACAAGGACATGTTTGACAATGTCATCAGTTGTACAACCTCCAAAGAAGTCTGGGACACTCTTCAAACCCTCTGTGAAGGTACTGAGCAAGTAAGAAAGAACAAGATGCAACTCTTGATTCAAAAGTATGAGGCCTTTCACTTCAAGGGTGGTGAAACAATAAATGATACATATAGTAGGTTTCAAAAGCTGTTGAATGAGCTTAAACTATATGGAAGAGTTTATGCTGTTGAGGACACCAACCTCAAATTCTTGAGGTCCCTACCCAAAGAATGGAAACCAATGACTGTCTCTATAAGGCAATCTCCTGACTTTAAAGATTATACTTTGGATAAGTTGTATGGAATCTTGAAAACCTATGAGTTGGAGCTACAGCAAGATGAGGAAATTGAGAAAAGTCAGAAGAGAGAAAAGTCCATTGCTTTGGTGGTCAAGGAAAAGCAAGTTGCAGAAACAGATGAAGATGCTGATTTCAAAGAAGGGAAGAAAGAAGGTCATGGCAATGGTGCAAATTATGTTAGATATGATGAATCTTCTACTGGTAAAGGAAAAGAACTTTGTGACAGTGATGAGTCACTCATCAAAGATGAAATGGATGAAATAGATGAGCATTTAGCTTTTCTATCAAGAAAATTCTCTAAACTCAAGTTCAAAAGGAATCCAATGCAAAGGCCTGGATCACAGTTCAGGAGAGACACTCAACAAGGCAAAAATCTTGTTGACAGGACTCAATTTAGATGCTTTAACTGTGGATTGGCTGGTCACTTTTCAAGTGAATGCAGAAAGTCTAAAGTTGAAAAGAGGTCAAAGTCCAGTGATGGTATTGACTATAAGAAGAAGTACTTTGACTTGCTCAAACAAAGAGAGAAGGCTTTTGTGACAGAAGAAAAGGACTGGGCTGCTGAGAAGGATTCTGAAGAAGAAGAAGAACACATCAATCTTGCACTAATGGCCAATCAAGATGACCAGGAAGCTAGTTCTTCTAGCAATCAGGTAATTTCTACAAATCTATCTGAGTTGTCCAAAGATGAATGCAATATTACTATTAATGAAACGTCTAATGAATTGTATAATTTGCATGTCACTCTTAAGTCTTTGAACAAAGAGAACACTAGGCTCAAATTAACATTAGAAACTCTCACTGAAAGAAACAATTTCTTAGAGAATGAGCTAGTGCAATTGGACAGACTCAAGATGGAAAACAAAGATGCTAGAAATGAACTAGTTGACAGTAAAAAGGAAATAGAGAAGTTAAAAGAAAAATTAGAGGATGAACTAAGAACCATTGACAAGTGGAACAGGTCAAGTAAAGCCAGTAAGAAGATGAATGACATTCATGGAACAAACTCTTTCACCATGTTGTCTGAAACTCTTGAGAAAATAGCCATTGATGAAGATCAATCTTTGGAAAAGAAGCAATCGATTGATAATTCTGAATCAACTGATAAGAATTATCCATCGATTGATAATGCTATTCCAACGGATAATTATCCATCGATTGAGAAGTCATCAACTGCGAAGAAATGTGATATTAAAACTAAGTTTAACAGACCTATTAAATTTGTCAAAGAAAGTAGCTCCTCTGAATCTCAAATCAAAGTTGAACAGGCTAATATAGGATTCTTATCTAAAAATCAGTTGAAAGAGAAATTGGAAAAGATAGAACCTAATATTCAGCCAAATGAAAAGAAGAAGAAAAATAGAAATGGTAAAGTAGGCATAAACAAGCACAACAACTACATACCTGACAAATATGCTCCTAGGAAAGTATGTGCTAAGTGTGGTAGTAAAAATCATTTATCTGTGCAATGTAAACTCACCATGCCTACAGCAACAAATGTACCTGCTGTACCCAACATGCATACCAATTTTGTTTTTCCTCATTTAGTTGATTCTCATGCTATTCATGCTCAGTATGCATCAATGCCTTATATGTTTAATCCATATCTTGCATTTGCCAATATGAATATGCCTGCTATGCCATGGAATATGCTTAACAATCTTCATGCACCAAATTTTTCCAATTCTGCAAGCATGAGCATTCCAAATATTAGCACTGAGAATTCTGAGGTAAGGAGACCAACACCTAAGGTTGAAGTGGAAGTAAAACCACCCAAACCAAAGGTACAAAAATTGGAAACCAAGCCAAAGATAACAACTAATAAGAAAGGACCCAAGGCAACTTGGGTACCAAAATCAACTTGATTTGTTCTGACTGTGTGCAGGGAAAAAGAAGAAATCTTTGGTACTTGGACAGTGGGTGTTCAAGACACATGACTGGAGATAAATCCCTACTCACAAAGTTTGAGGAGAAAGCTGGCCCTGGAGTAACTTTTGGAGATGACAGCAAAGGGCACACCATGGGATATGGCTTGATTTCAAAAGAGAATGTCATCATTGAAACTGTTGCATTAGTTGATGGCTTAAGACATAACTTGTTAAGCATAAGTCAACTATGTGACATTGGAAATAAAGTCTGTTTCACAACAGAAGCATGCATAATTTCCAACAAGGTAGATGGAAGCCTGGTCATGACTGGGAATAGAAAAGGGAATGTGTACATAGCTGACTTCAACTCAACAAATGCAGAATCAATGACTTGTCTTCTCTCTAAGGCAAGTACATATGAAAGTTGGCTGTGGCATAAGAAATTAGCTCACTTGAATTTCAAAGCCATGAATCTCTTGGTTAAGAAATATCAAGTGAGAGGCTTACCACAAATGAAATTTGTCAAGGATGGACTTTATGATGCTTGTCAGAAAGGAAAGCAGAGGAAGGCATCATTTAAGTCAAAATTGGAATCTTCAATTGAAAAGCCACTTGAGTTATTACATATGGATTTGTTTGGTCCTGTAAATATCATGTCTATTGCAAAGAAGAAGTATGCTCTAGTCATTGTGGATGATTTTTCAAGATTCTCATGGACTTATTTTCTACATTCAAAGGATGAAGCTAGTCATCTCATCATCAAGCACATAAGAGAAAATGAGAAAAATCTTGAATTGGATGTAAAGAAGATAAGGAGTGACAATGGAACAGAATTCAAAAATTCCACAATGAAAGAGTTTTGTGAATCAAAAGGAATCATACACACATTCTCTGCACCCAGAACACCTCAACAAAATGGGGTAGTGGAAAGGAAAAATAGGACATTGATTGAAGCTGCTAGAACCATGTTGGAAGATGCCAAACTCCCAACATACTTCTGGGCTGAGGCCATAAACACGACATGTTTTACTCAAAACATCTCCCTAGTAAATAAAGCTCAAGGGAAGACTCCTTATCAATTGATCAAGAAAGACAAAAAGCCAAAGGTGGGATTTCTTCATGTCTTTGGCTGCAAGTGCTATGTGCTAAGAAATCAAGGTGAAAACCTAGGAAAATTTGAAGCCAAGGCTGATGAAGCTATATTTGTTGGGTATGCACTATCAGGCGTAGCCTATAGAGTCTACAATCTCATACTACATATTATTATGGAATCTGTACATGTAGTATTTGATGATAAAAAGATTCAAGGCTTGTTTGATGAAGGAAATCATGACACACTGCATTTTGAGAATGAATCAAATAATGTAAATGATGATGAAGAGGCAGAAATTATAAAACCTCAAGTGTTCAGAAACCCAATATCAGTTGATGTTATTGCATCAATGGATAATTTATCAGTTGACAGAAATCCATCAACTGATAATGCATCAACTGATAACTCCTCAACGTATAATCAACAATCTACATCAAGGGTATCCACTTCAGGGGGAGGGTTTCAGAATCAATCTACAAATTCAGATCACTTTGAGTTCAATACAAATGATCATGAAGCTTCATCATCAAGGCAAAATTTGCCTCCTCAAAGAAAATGGACAAGAAGCCATCCATTTAAACTAATCATTGGAAATGCAGAAGATGGTGTCAAGACAAGAAGTGCTACTCAAAATGAGTGCCTGTATAGCAGTTTTCTATCTCAAGAAGAACCCAAAAGAATTGAAGAGGCTCTCATGGATCCTGATTGGGTTTTGGCTATGCAAGAAGAACTGAATCAGTTTGAAAGAAATAAAGTATGGAAGCTGGTGCCCAGACCAAAAGATAGATCAGTAATTGGTACAAAATGGGTATTCAGAAACCAAATGGATGAAACTGGTATTGTGACTAGGAACAAAGCAAGGCTTGTAGCAAAGGGTTATTCACAAGAAGAAGGAATTGATTTTGATGAAACTTTTGCACCAGTTGCAAGGTTAGAAGCAATCAGAATCTTTCTGGCTTATGCTGCACATGCTAATTTCAAAGTCTACCAGATGGATGTGAAAAGTGCATTTTTGAATGGAGTACTAGAAGAGGAAGTCTATGTGGAACAACCTCCTGGCTTTGAAGATCTAAAATTTCCTAACTTTGTCTATTTTTTACTCAAAGCACTTTATGGCTTGAAGCAAGCACCAAGGGCCTGGTATGACACTTTATCTCAGTTTCTCATTGAGAATCATTTCACAAGAGGTACTGTTGATAAAACTCTATTCAGTAGAAATGTTAATGGGTCTATCATTCTTGTACAAATTTATGTGGATGACATTATTTTTGGATCAACAAATGAGGAACTTTGCAAGAAGTTTGCCAAACTAATGCAGAGTAAATATGAAATGAGCATGATGGGAGAGCTTACCTACTTTCTTGGGTTACAAGTCAAACAGGTTAAGGATGGTATTTTTATAAATCAAACAAAGTACATTCATGATTTGTTAAAGAAATTTGAGTTAAGTGAATGTTCTTCTGCAAAAACTCCCATGGCCACTGCCACTAAACTTGAATTAAATACCAAAGAAGCTAAGGTGGATATTTCAAGTTATAGAGGCATGGTAGGCTGACTTTTATATTTAACTGCTAGTAGGCCAGATATAATGTTCTCTACATGCTTATGTGCTAGATTTCAGGCTGATCCTAGAGAATCTCATTTAGTAGCTATTAAAAGAATTTTCAGATATCTTAAGGGTACATCAAATTTAGGTATTTGGTATCCTAGAGATTCTGGTTTTAATCTAATAGGCTACTCAGATGCAGATTATGCAGGTTGCAAAATAGACAGGAAAAGTACTACAGGCACCTGTCAATTTCTGGGAAACAAACTTGTGTCATGGTTTAGTAAAAAGCAACATTCAGTATCAACTTCAACTGCAAAAGCTGAGTACATTGCTGCTGGAAGTTGCTGTGCACAAATTTTATGGATGAGGAATCAACTATTTGACTATGGGTTCAACTTGAACAAAATTCCCATCTTCTGTGACAATACAAGTGCCATTGTAATAACAGAAAATCCTGTGCAACATTCCAGAACCAAACACATTGACATAATGTATCATTTCATTAGGGAACATGTAATGAATGGTACAGTTGAATTACATTTTGTCCCTAGTGAACAACAACTTGCAGACATATTTACCAAACCTCTAGATGAATCTACTTTTAATAGATTAGTCTGTGAGTTAGGTATGCTTAATTTTGCTCATGCTTAAAATGTCTGTCAAGTTTTTTTTTTGTTTTGTAGCCATTGTTCACAATTATCAATGGATATTTATCTATCGACAGATAATTACCTGAGTAATTGTTTATCGACGGATAAATCTCTTCTTATTTGATCAACAGATGAATGTTATTCCTATCGATGGATATTTATCTATCGACAGTTAATTACCTTGGTAGTTAGTGCTCGATCGATAAATGATTAACTCTCTATTTTATCCGTCGATAGTAATAGAATTTCTACAGTTTTATTCATCCATTGATCAGATTATAGCCGTTGGAGAATTACCATCTAGGGTAATAAACTACAGTCTTTTATACATCAACGGTTATCTGCCTAATTAAAAAGTTCTTTCAAGTCCTTTTAATACTAGAAAATATAAATAGCAGTTGCAATTAAAAATTCATTCTTACCTGCTATTTTTTTCTCTAAACTATTCATCTCTGTCTCTCTCTCAAGCTAATTTTATCTAATTGTCACGAGCTCTCACAAATTCTTTCAAGTTCACTTTAATTTCTTGAATATCAACTGAAAGAATGGCACCACAAAAGAAGATCGTCTCTTCCACTGGGTTCACCTATGAACAGAACAACTTCACAGCATGTCTAACGGTGAATGATGCTCCTGTGGACTTTCATCCATTGATGCGATTCCTAGGAGATTGCAAAGTTTCCAAAGCTCTCAGCGAAGCACCAACAATTGTGTGTTCCTTTGTTGAGGAACTGTGGACCTCTGCAGAGATTTCACCAGATGGGAAGGTAATTTCTTATTCTTGCAAAGGTAATACCTATACAATTACTAGTACTTCATTATCTGAATGTTTAGGGTTGCCTGCAAATAATTGTAATAAACCACCCACTGAAAATGAAATTAGGGACATGTTAGAATCCGTTAATTATGCAAATGCTGAAACTGGATTAGGAGAAGTTGTTAGGAAAAATCTTAGGAAAGAATGGAGTTATTTCTTTGATGCCATAATTAAAGTATTTTCTGGAAAAATAAGTAATTTTGATGCAATTACGATCAGTATGCAAGAAATTGCTTATTCTATCCTGTTTGATAAATACTTCGATTTTGGCACACTACTCCTAAATGAATTATCTGTTAAGTTAGGACCCAAGTCATCTAGGAAAAATAATATCTACTTTGTAAGATTTTTCATGATGATTATTAATGCCTCTGTTGGAGAGTATGAAATAAGTGCAGACATGGAGTCTTTGGAGCCATGGATGCAAAACAAGAGGGTCTTCAAGGATCTTGTGAGAATCAACTTACACCCTAAGTTGTGCCTCATTTATCCTCCTCTTGTACAGGTATATCTTCAAAATCTCCATCTTGTACATTCTTCTTCAAAATCTCAAATTTCTTTGCCTTCAGCAACAATGGAGGGAGATAGAAATGCCCCCATTCCTCCTACCCAAGTTGCACAACCTTCAAAACACAAGTCTGATCAAACCACCTCAGTAGTTTCTCAAAAGACTACTGTTGTAAGATCTAAGAAAAGAAAAACCACTAAGGGGAGTGTGAAGGTGGTTGATAAGGGTGAGGGAACTGGCCAACATCAAGAAAGCCAGAAGAATAAGGAGAGTGAGATTGAGAGGAACCAGCCAGCCACCAGTCCAATCTCCCAACAGATTGAGGCTGTAGTAAAGGACTTGAACACATCCCTAGTTGCATCTTCTCAAAAAGATGTAACTATTGAAAAGGGGTTTCAACTAGGACCATCAGATGGGGATAAGGGTCACCAAATAATACAGCCATACAAAAGAAGAAAGAAGGTTACAAATACTGCACAGGGCACACACACACATGCAAAACCAAATGAAAATTTGGTGGAGCCTTCAGTTTCTTCTTTTGATGGGTCTCAGAATCTTCCTGAGGCACAGCCCCATTCCTTATCTGAATCTTCTCTTCAATCTCCTTCAAAAACTATTTCTTCAGAAACAGTGTTGATTGACAACTTCATTGTTTTAAATTCACCCTCTTTGCAACTCAGGGTGGAGTCAACACTCTCACCTGCATCACCAAATAAGGTTAACACCTTGGTTGATCAGGAAAATACTGTAATTTCTCTCCAGTCAATGGATATTATGCAATCAACTGATAACTTCCAACATCCATTGACTAGTTCACTTTCATCGATGGATATCCTTACATCCATCGACGAGCTCCCATCAACGGATATTTATCCATCGATGGATACCTCTTATCCATCGATTGATCCTTTAATGTCAATTCATGAATCATCCATTGAAACACTTCAAGTGGCCAATACTCTGTTAGGATTGAGTGGAGTGGGTGAGGTGTGTGAGAGGCAAGGTTTGCATACCTTGGCAAAAGGAGAGTGTGTGAATGAGGGGCCCTCAAATTCTTCTGAGGTGGCAAAAGGAGAGGGTGTGAGAAAAGAGAGTCCCACCTTAGCAGGTGATGAAAAAGGAGAGGAAAGTAAGGGAGAGGTGAGAATCCAGGATGAGATCCTGATGCAAGAAAAGAGAGAAGAGAGTGAGAGAGAAAAGAATAGAGAGAAACCAATTTCACCATCTCATGAAGCATCAACCTCTAAAACTGAGCAGTTTGAAGCAGGACTCACCCAGGAGTTGGGGCTAGAGTCAGGGGGAGTTATAGACTATGGAGTCCCTGCAGGAGTTGCAGAAGTCAACATGGAGGTGGAGGATGAAATTGATGTCAATCTTGATGCTTCAACCTTTCAACATAAAGATCCTCATTATCAAGAACTAGCAGCAGCATCTAATCAAATAGCTGAGCAAATGCTGGGTTTAGTGCAGACAGAAGAGTAATTCAGGAGTGGGAAAGAGTTTTTGGCCAGTCAACCTGATGATATATCCCACATGAATCCTGAAGATTTTGATGATAATTCTGATGATGAACTTCTAGATCCACAAGTGGCAAGTGATGAAACTAATTTGGCTGAAACAGAAAGGGCCATCATTTCTCTTTACAGAAGGTCAATGGCTGAAGTAGATGTGGCGGATCCCCTGCAAAGGAGAATTCTGAACTTTTACAGGGATAATTTGAAGATCCAGAAAATGCACGTCACAAGCTCCAAGTATGAATTAAAGAAAATAAGAGAAGACATTGACAGCTCCAGGATGCATTTTGACACCACCATTGACTCTAGACTCAGCCTCACAATGCTGACTAGAATCAAGCAAAGGTTGGACACTGAGTTTTCAGCCAAGGACAAGGTAATGGAATTGGAGAAAAGAGTAGCCTCCATGGAGCTCAACATGCAGCAAATTTTGAAAAATCAAGTCACTCAAATCAATCTTCTGGGTAAACTCTTAGAGACTCCCATACTCTCTCAGTCAGTAGCACAAGTGCCAGTTGCTGATAACAAAAAGGGGGAGAAGCAAGAAGTTGATGCATTGGAGAAAGCAAGTGGTACTGAAGCTGTGGTGGCAAAGTCTACAGATCCCAAGAAGGAGTTGGCTCAAGACATAGTAAGGAAATTTGATGCAATTGCTAGCAAATTCAAGGAGACAAGTTTCTGTAGCTCACAACCTGGTGACAGGAAAGGAAAGGGAAAGCTAATTGAAGATGATAAAAAGAAAGCTGTCACAGGTGGAGGGGAAGGTGAAAAATTGTTGAGCAAAGCCATAGTAGTTGGCATAAGAGAAAGGGAGCAACAAGAAAAATCCCAAGAAGAATTAGCCATTCAATTGCAAAGGGAATATGATGAAGAGGATAGGCTAATAAGAGAAGCCAGAAGAAAAGAAGGTGAAAGGAGGCCAAGGGTGAAGCAAAGAGCAAACAAGCCCAAAGATGCACCAAAATCATCTGGAGTTAAAAGACCATTAGTTATTGAAGACAAAGGAGACAAGGAGAAGAAGCCAAAACAAGTCAAGACTGAAGGTCAAGCTTCTGGGAGTAATCAAGCCAAAGAAATAGAGGTGTTCAAACACAAATCTGAAAATTTTGTGCCAATCAAAGCTGAGGGAATGATTGCAGCAAAAGGACAAAGGAAGAAAGATGTTGATCTTCTTCACATTGAGTATGAAGATGGATCACACTCAACCTTCGCATTCAACCAAGTCTTGGATCAAGGATATGGCATCTTAAGGAAAATCTACATTATGCTCAACAGGAAGTATTATCTAACTGAAGAGCTAGGAAAGGCCATCCTTGAAAGAATGAAGAAGATAAGGGAGGCACCTGTTCAAGAAGAAAGGGATGACAGAATAAAGATCTGGAATCCTGAAGGAAGAAAAGTGCTTCATGAGCCCTTCTACTTGATGATATATAAGGACAGGGAAGGCAGAGAAAAATGCATTGATATTTGTCAAGAAATAGACAAACTGCCCAATCTGGAATTAAATCATCTGGCAAGTCAATTGGACTACAGGATTGAAGATGAGAAGATATTGAAGGGAACCCTCTACAGGAAGATGAAGGAGAATGAAGACAAGATGAATGAGTCAAGGGGAAGAAGGAGAAGATAGGAGATTCAACCTCAATCATCAAAATTATCAGAATTCATCCATGTCTGGTATCTGATTACTCTGTCTCAAACTTTACTTATCAATATTGTAATTCTTGCTAAGAATGAAAATGTTCAGGAGTTTTGTTATCATCAACAGAAAATTTATGCATATTTTACATATTCATAAATAGGGGGAGATTGTTAGGAATTATGAGTTTTGATGATAACAAATTACTTAGAATTTCAATAGGGACTCAAAATTACTTTGTAACTGATCAATGGATATGACTTATAAATATCCATTGACTAGGAAACCAGTTATCAGTTGAAACTTGTTTATCAACTGATAAACTGGATTGTAGCATTGATTTATGTTTCACTATCAATTGATTGTATTACCTCGATGGATGCTATGATGTAGTCAACTGATGTTATTGACTTCAATTTCTAGCTTCTCAATAGATGTGAAGAATGGCTGATCAATTGTAAATATTCTAAGTCAGAATTCTCACAAGTGAAGTGATCAACTGATGTTGAAGTCGATGGATGAAGACACTACTCAACGGATGAAAGCTATCAACTGATACAAGTCATCAATGGATAAAAATAGTCAACGGATAAAGAACCATCAATGGATAAGGAGTGGATGGATAACTCAATTATCCATCGACACATCCACTGATCAACAGATATCCTATCCATCGATGGATAAGAAAAGGTGAATCAACTGATAAGCTTAACAACATTTATCAGTTGATTAATGTTTCCCTATTTAGGTAAAGCCAGAAATTACTAGAACAGTGCAGAAACTGAATCATTGGAAGACAGTCCTGTGAGGATTGTGAAGACTTTCAAGGCAACACAGCATCCAAGGAATATCTTAAGACAAAGACACTTCCAGAGCTAGTTAGTTCTACAAGGAAGGCTGTGAAAAGAAGCTAGTTTCTATTTTTATGAAAACAGTATAAATTGTAATATTATATTGTTATCAGTCGATAGAAAAACTAGAGTAGTAGTTTTTGTATAAATAAGTCACAAAAACACAGTAGCAAAGTATGAGTTTTTTTGAAGAACTCAAGAAAAGCAAAGTAGAAAATCAGGCAGAACTTGTAATGCTTTTCTAAGTTCTACATTCAACTTTGTAAGCAGCTTAGTATTTTTACTAAGATCAATTGAAAGCAAAAACTCACTAGTGGAAAAACAATCCACTAGTAATTTTTAATCTTGTTGTTTCTGTTTTCAACACTTTAGTTATCCAGTTCTTAGTTACATCAATATTAATTAAACACTCTCTTTGTACAAACTTATTTCTGCAAGAAGTTGAATTAATTCTTAAGTTTGTATTCAACCCCCCCTTCTCCAAACTTAGTATACTTAAGGGCGAATAACAATATATGATTGCATGTTTTGTTATGTATGCGTAGACATAATCAAGATGCATGCTTAATATTGATTAATCATGCATGTATTAGATACGACACACATGCCATGTTTGCTTAAGAAAGATAAAATCTGTAACGATTCAAGATTTTAAAATTGCATAAACGATCATGAGATTCTTGTGTTTATGACGGTATTAAATATGAATTTTCTTTTTCTGATATGGGGAGATTTTGTCAAAAGCGTATGATTAGTTTAATTCGTAAGGATGTCAGTTTTTAAGAGAGGCCGCTTGTGACTTCTCCGATGAACTGGAAATCAATTCATTGACGAATATTGAAATGAATTATTTGATCAAGGAAAAATTGAGAATCTCTTTATGATGGGATCATGATCGTTCATATAAACATTAAAATCCCTAAATACATATTAAGTTAATCGGATGCTTTTCAATGTTTAATACTCGTTAAGATCTAGATTGAGAAGGAGTGGGTTTACCAAAGCAAGGTGCTCTTATCAATCATGGGAAGACGTGATAAGTAAGTGTACTTAGTTTGTTGAAACACTGGGTCTAACTCAACTAAATCATCACAATAGGATTGTGGGTTTAAAGGCATGGAGTTTAGTGACATTTGTTGGATAAATGTGTACAAAGGGTTGTTCCACTAAACTTTCCAATAGTTATATTTGATATAATCGACAAATGTTGTCTACCTAAATAGTCATGTTTTAGGTGTATTAGCCAATGCTATCTTAAAACATGGATGGAATATGGATCTTGGCTTACTAGAAAGATTTAATGAAATTCTTTCTGAATTAATAGTTAGGGCTATTGATTTGAAGAAAATAGTGGGAGATATATATTATGAATATATATGATAATCACTTAAACATAATTAATATTAAATCTGCAATATATTTTATTTTATACACTTTAATATTGTAGATATCAAATGATAAATACAAATAACTTCTCTATGCGATCAGTTCTTGAGAAAGACAAGATGACGAGAACAAATTTCCTCGACTGACATAGGAGCTTGAGGATTGTCCTCGGGCACCACGATGTTAGTCAAATATCTTCCCCTGCTCTTAAAGCTTAGAATGTAACATGTGCAAATCAAAGTACTTATTGGAAGCAAATTGATGTTGCGACTGATATTTCATATCTAATACTTACAACTATGAGTGCTGAGCTTAAGAAGCAACACGAGCATATAGATGCTTGTGTGACAATTGAGCACCCTCAAAGGATATTTGAGGGACATACTCTTCATGATATATTTTACAATTTAAGGGCACTATACACTTACAAATAGGGAGAGTGAGACCCGGTTACACCACATGTTCTAAAGACTATAGGGTATAATGAATACCTTGACATTTTGGGTTTCTAGATTGGTCTGGAGGCTCACCTGGATTTGATCTTAAATTTTTTGAACAACAAATATTCTTAGTTTGTTATGAACAACAAAATGAATAAGATTATTGAAACACCTATTGAGTTGCTAAGCATGTTGAGAACTGTTGAAAGCAACATGATAAATGCATGAACTACTATAATGAGCGTAAACATAGGGAATGAAAAAGGGAAAGAAAAATGGAAAGGCAAGGAGATGATTTGATCTAGTTTCATTGTCAAACCAAAGTCCAATCCCAAAACAGGCTCTAAAGTCTGAATGAGGTGTTGACTAAGAAGATGATTGTCACTTCTATGAAAAATCAGAACACTAGAAATTAAATTATCATGCTTATTTAGAACATCGGAAGAAGATGATCAGTAAGGGTCAAGCTTCGAGTATCAGGTTGGAAGTGGAGTAAAGCTAGTTTCTCTGGTTGGAGGAACTCGTTACTTAATTTTTGGCCTACAAGGAAAATTTATAACTTGATAATTGTTGTAACATGCTTGCAATTAGCAGAGACATTATATTAGTTTCTTGTTTGGACAAGAAAGGCTTTTTCATTTTAATTAAATAACAATAGTTGTTTATTCTAGTTCGATGATGAGGCTTATAATGTTACACAACCAATTAATAATTTATATGTTCTAAAGTGACTCAAATCAAACATTACCTTTGACACTGTCGTAGAGGCTATATTAATGAGAAACGCATTTCCAGAATACATAAGGATGCATTCTTGGATAAGTTTGATTATGAATTATACAAAAGGATATGAATCTTAGTTTATTTGGAAAAATGACTAAAACTCCTTTTACAGGACATGGTGAAAGGGTCACTGAATGAGTATGACTTATACATAGTGATGTATGTTGTCATATGCGTACGATGAAAAAAGATATCTCTTATTAACTTCATAAAATTTACTAATTATTTTAGTAGATACATATATATGTATCTTTTGACGAACAAATCCAAATCATTTGAAATGTTCAAAGACTAAAAAGATGAAGTAGAAAATATATTAGAAAAGGTTTTTTTGATAGGAGGGATCACATCTTGTTGGACATGGTACGATCAATGTTGAGTCAATGAATCTTTCAATTAGTTTCTGGGGCTACGCCCTGGAGACAACTGCTTATACACTTAACCAAGTTCCTACTAAAACGGTTTAGAAGACTTCGTATGAGATATGTACTGAGAAACATCATAGCATGTTATTTATGAAAATTTAGGGATGTGAGGCGTTTGTTAAACGTCCAACTTCTGAAAAGCTATGACCTAAATCAGACAAATGTAACTTTGTGGGATACCCAATTGAAACAAATGTTTATTCTTTCTATAATTCTTCCGAGAACAAAGTGTTTGTTTGTCAAACTACAGTGTTCCTTGAAAGAGAAATGATTTCTACGAAAGACAGTGGGAGGATAATAGATCTCGATGAAGTTCGAGTCCCACATGATAATATTGAACCAATAGAGAAATTTGAGCAAAATGTAAAAAAAATACTACTCAAGAAACACATGTTGTTCGTAGGTCTAGTAAGATTCACCATGAGCCCGAGAGATATTATGGATTTCTCTTGACTCAAGATGGTGATGTGATGCTTGTCGACGCAAATGAGCCTCTCACATACGAAGATGCTATGAACACTCCAGATTCTAAGAGATGGCTGGATGCCATGAAATCTGAGATGGAATCCATGTATACTAATCAAGTATGGACTTTGGTTGATCCACCTGAAGGGGTAAAACCTATAGGTTGCAAGTGGTTTTTCAAAAGGAAGACTGACATGGATGGTAACGTACAGACCTATAAGGCACGACTGATGGCAAAAGGTTTCAAGCAAATTCATGGTATTGACTATGATGAGATCTTTTCACCAGTGGCTATGGTCGATTCCATTAGAATTTTGCTTGTTATAGTTGCTTACTATGACTATGAAATCTGGCAGACGGATGTCAAAACTGCTTTCTTAAATGAGAGTCTTGAAGAGGATGTGAACGTGTACATGCACAGCCTGAGGGTTTTGTTGATCCAAAGAATGCTGGAAATGTTTGTAAGTTGTGTCGATCCATTTATGGATTGAGACAAGCCTTGAAGATATGGAACATTCGTTTTGATGAAATTGTCAAAGAGTTTGGGTTTATTCAAAATGAAGATAAACCATGTGTTTATAAAAAGGTTAGTGGGAGCCATGTGGCATTCTTAGTATTCATGTTGATGATATATTACTAATAGGGAATGATATTCCTTCTCTATAGACTGTGAAGACTTGGTTGAGAAATAATTTCTCAATGAAAGACTTAGGCAATATGACCTATATATTAGGGATCAGGATCTATAGAGATAAATCAAGGAGATTGATCAGCCTAAGTCAGAGTACGTACATTGACAATGTATTGCACCAATTTGGGATGCAAAGAGGCTAAAATGGATATGTCCCAATGTCTCATGGGATAATGATCTCAAAATAAAATTGTCTTAAATCATTGGATGATAAGGATCGTATGAGTAAAGTTCTATATGATTTGGTAATTGGTTATATAATGTATGAGATGATATGTACTCAGTATGATGTCTCGTAAGACTTAAGCATGATGAAAACGTATCAGTCTAATCCAAGTGATGGTCATTGGATGAGAGTCAAGAATATTCTTAAGTACTTAAAGAGGTCAAAAGATGCATTCTTGTAAGAGGTTTCAGTGATACTGGTTTTTAGACAGACAACGATGATTTAGTGTTTCTGTCTGGCTTTGTGTTTTACCTATTTAAATTGAGATGTTGTATGCTGGAATGGTTCACAACAGAGACAATTGTTGATTCTATAATAGAGGCTGAGTATATTGATGTTTGTGAAGCAGCCACGGAGGCTGTTTGAGCATGTACTTAGGAGATATCACCTAATTAATGAGATTAATGATCAAGGGGATATACATATATGTAAAGTGCATACTAATAATATTGCAGACCCGCTGACTAAGGCTTTTTCGCAGCAGAAGCACAAAAGTCATACTAGTTCCATGAGTATTGGATATTTGGGTAATTGGCTCTAGTGCAAGTGGGAGATTGTTAGTAATTGTGCCCTAGAGACAATACTTTTATATTTAAAGGAAAATATTTTATTATTAAGAATTAAGTTTTATTGATTATTATTTATTTATTATGTTTTATTTACTGCGTAATAAATTGAAAACATAATAAATGTCCTTAGAATTTTAATAAGTATAATATATCTTTAAGTATGTGACTTAAAAATGAGATTATATGAATAGTCTCTTATTCTTAAAATTCCCTAGTCGAGTATTATTATTCAAGGACAATAATAATGCACAAAGACTAGTATGTTTGTTAACAGATGACCACATCTCGTTGGTCATAGGAATGGTGATACTAAAGTCAAGAACATAAGTGCATATCTCAATGCATGGCACTGGAATGACCCGCCGTGAGGTTCTACATGTTAAATAAGTGTCATAAGTAATTCTCATTGTGATAATGGTGTAATGATCCTTAGACCTGAAATCATTATATTTCTATATGAGAATTAATATACGTTGATTACATTAAAAGTTACCTTTGACCGGGTGATGATAAAAGTGGACATTGGGTATATTATGAATCGTGTGAGGAATATGAATGATCTAGATGAGATTTAATCCTCTTAATATTAGGAGTGATATTATTGGCCTCTTGTTTGAGTGAGACTATGGAATGCACGGTCGTGCTCAAATGTTGATTTGATTTTAATAGTCTGCTCATCGATCAAGAACATAAAGATTAAATTATGAAAAGGATGACACGACACCCGCCTTGAGTGTAATCTATAATATCAAGATTAAAGGGATTATATTACATTATACATTATTCACGAAAGGCTCAATCGAATAACCGATTTAATTATTATTACTTGGGTAGCAATGATGTATAACTATATGCCACTCATTGTTTATAATTTTATTATTAGATAATAAAATTATTGTCAACGTAACAATAACTTAAAGGGTCACATACAAAGAACACTTGATTAATAGTAATTCAAATTTATTTTGGATATTAATTAAGTTAGACTTAATTAATAAAATTAGAAATTTGAATTAATTTACAATTCAAATTATATTTGAATATTAATTAAGTTTGACTTAATTAGTTATTTAAATTAAAATTGGAATTTTAAATAAATTAATTAATTATAAGGCCCAATCAGATGATGGGCTAAAAGGCTTGTTTATTTCCTCTAGAAATACGTCGCTTTCTCTAGGAGTTAACATAATTCAGTTTTGGGAAAACCATCGCCGCATAGAGAGAGAGAGAGAGAGATAGAGATTGAGAGAAACAACTTGGGTACTAATACATCCTTCCTCTTTCGAAGATCAAGTATTCGTGTGGATACCGTTAGAGCGTAGATCGCGTGTTGCGGGATACATAGTGATCATACAACCTCCATAATCTCTATCTTTAATTCGTTAAAGATCTAAAAGGTAATACATCATGATCTTTGAATTAAATATTGTGTTTTCGCATGAATCCTGCGAAGAGTTTTGCTATTTTTGATTTATTTTTCGTGTTTATTCCGCTGCGTTTGTGGCTTGAAACCCTTCACGTTTTAAATAAGCAGTCATAGCATTAAAAGCACATAACATACAATTTAAAATACCACAAGGTTTATGGCATACATCAATAATAGGCATGTTATTCAAAATATTAGGTGTCTTAACAGTTTCTACTTCAACTTTCTCAACTGTTTTAAAGTTCTCTGTATAATGATATATGTTGTTACTATTCCTACTATTAACAAACGTATTAGGTCTATTCACATTATTCTTTAAGTCTTTAGCACCTATACCAGGATTGGGTGATCTAGAAGTTTCCACATCTTCCACTAGTGTCTTAGGTGCACTCTTCTCTTTTTGGACATTAACTCCTTGCATGTCCTTAGCCTGTTCCTTTCTTTTCTTTTCTTCCTCGAGATCCTCTAACTTCATTTTATAAGCAATTAAAATAGAGCTCTCAAGATTGGTTCAGCTATAGGGGTTATGAAAAGAGGTTTAGGTGTGTCTTTAACAACATGTGGGATACCCCTTTCTTTAGCACTTTTTCTGAATGAGGTTATGTTGCTTGGCTTTCCAACTGATTTATTATACTCAAAGCCTATTCCAACTTTTCGGTTTATCTCCTGTTGGTCAATTAGGTTCTTTACAATATAAGATGAATTCTTATTGGCTAGACACTTCTTCTTCTCTTCCTCTATTTGATTTCTGAGATAGGCTACAACTTTAACATAACAATTGACTCTATTGACTTGAAAAGCTAATTCCTCAGTCAAAATGTCATTTTTTCATTTTAACAATTTTAAAACATCATTCTTATCAGTTAGAACTTTGTTTTTGAGAATTAGTTGCTTAACTCTACTTCTTTCACCATCTAGTTCTTTACCTAGCAATGCAAACATTTTAGGGCAAGAGGGATTTACATCTATTCCTCTTTTTTGAGTTGGAGAGAGTGATTCGTCGGATGAAACCATAAGATCAAGATTTCCCAGCTCTTTCTCATAGCATTGTCTAAGTTATCCCAGTTTTTGCCCTCTGCTAGATAAGACTTGCTTTGATGCTTTTTCACGAGTGCATCATACTTTTCTTTGAGCTCTTCATAAGACTCTCTCTTCTTCCCTTGCTTCGGCTTTTTGCATTCAATGACAAAGTGGCCTAGCTCATTGCAGTTGAGGCAATGAAACTTGCTTCTATCAACTAAGTTGGTCTTGTAGCCTCTTTTTGATACAATTGTTGAAGAACCTCCTTTTTGGAACCTTCCAAAATTTGGTTTAACTCTGTAGGATAAGTTTCTTCGGAATCTAACATTGCCAAACCTCTTGGCAACCATAGCTAGAGATTCATCTTCTAGCTGATCTAGTTCTTCCAAAGAGTAGAACTCACCATCTTCTTGTTTATCTGAAGTATGTCTAATTTCTAGAACCACATACTCAATTGAATTATTTGAAGGTACAACAGCCTTCACTTCCATCTTCTCTAGTACTTCCACTATCAGTACTTTGGAAGAACTCAGAACCTTACCTCTGTCATACATTTCTCTGGTCTGGATTTATTCCAATTCATATGTCTTTAACACTCCGTAGAGCATTTCTAGGGTTACCTCCTTCATGTCCCTAGACTCCCGGATTGCTACGATCCTGTGTTCCAGATGCTCGAGTAAGGTTAGCAAAAACTTCAAGTTGACCTCCTGATTCTGATTGTATTTCCCATTCAGGTTGAGCTCGTTTATCAGTTTATTCAATCTCTGAAACGCCTCAGAGATACCCTCACGAGGGTTGGATCTAAAATTCTCGTACTGGGCGGTCAGGATCTCTAGGTATTCTCTTTGACTTCCTCAGTCCCCTCGTTGATAATCTCTATTGTATCCCAGATCTATTTGGCATTTTTACAATCGACCACGTGATTGTACATGACGTAGTCTAGGGATTCTATCAATATGAGTTTGAGGTTGTTGTCCAGGGATACAACTTCCGTTTCTTCTTCTGTATAGACAGTTGAACTTTTTAGAAACTATTTGTGAGGAATTACGACCCCATCTATCTCATGTTCGAGAATAACTGTTATTGGGGGTAAAATACATTTGGCCAAAATTGAGGCATACTTGGGATTGGCAATCCCAACGAATAGTAGAATTTTGTTCTTCCATAAATTGTAGTGATCTTTATCGAACTGTAGAATTTTAATGCTCGTCACTTTTTGTGTACGCAACTTTAATAAGATTAAAAATTAAGTGTTTTAAAAAATATTTTATTTTTTGACTAAAAACAATTTTTTATCAAAAATATTTTTTTATGAAAAAAATATTTTGAATAAAAATTATTTCGAATTAAAAATAATTTTTGAGATTTGTATTAGTTGCGGAATATTTAGTTCGGATCTGATATTAAAAATATCAACCAACTCTGATGCCAATTGTTGGTCCCTGATATTGTAGAAGGGGGGTTGAATACAATATCTTAAATTGTCGCGGAATTTCAGATTTAAAAATATTATTTTAATTAATCACGAAATATTAATTTTAATAAAATATGGTTCAAGTAGAAGATGTAATTTTAACTCGAAAAGTATTACAAAATTAATCTGATGAAAAGTGAATATAATTGATAAAGTGATCTTGAACGAATTTGACATGAAGTGTTCAGGTTTAACAATTATATTCCAAACTTGCACAGAAATCTGTGAATATTATAATACATATAAATTTCTGAAATTTGAATGTTTTTCAATCACACAAATAATGAAGACATTTTCCTCATATTTATAGAGGAAAAAAGCAGGCAAGACTTGTGACGCCCCCAGATCCGGGGTCAGGAATCCAGGTTGTCACTATCAAATTTTCACCACAATAACATCACTCACCTGCTTTAACCATTATAATAACCAAACATAAAAGCAGTGACCCCAAACCAAATACACAACTCAAGTTATAGTCTCGGGAAACGATCTTAAAATAGTAATAGTTATTACAAACCAATGTATCCTCAGGATCTCACACTACTAATATAACTTCCACATGATGTTACATTAGAAGTGAACATTAATCCAAGATCTACTGTCACATTACATATTTTTCAATAAGTCTAGGATTCTAATCTGGAATCCCGCCTTTCTTGCACCATTTATCGAAGTCCTGAACCTGACTAGTTCAAGCTCGAATCTTCTTGTTCCTTAACATAATACTCGAGGTAGACAATTCATAGTCATCTCTTTCTACAAGATATAAGATTTACAAAAAGCAAGAATGAGCCAAAGAATGCTCAGCAAGTTATATATATCAGAATATTTCAAGGAAAAGGTGATAGCCATAATTATCCCAACTGGATATTCAACGATAAAGTACATAACTAGCAATCTAATTGAAGATGTATAGCCAGTTATATCTCGACAATAAATGACTCAAGATTCACGATGCAAGAAGATATTCACAACAATAATGCAGTTCACGTTACTGCAATATAACAATTAAATTCATAATTTTTGAGACTGACAGTATCAATAACTTAGCACAATGGCCTCAATCACCGAGTACCATTCATTTGAGTACCAATAAGCAAGCAGATCAATATATTGCGAAAAGAATGAAGGAAAGTTCATCAATTCCCGTTAACACTACCAGTAACTTAGCACCATGGCTTTCGTTATAGTGTAGGAACAGTGAAACTGATATATGCGAATAAAACAGTACTCAAAACAACCAACCAACTCAGAGTGGATTACATTCCCGTTGACACTATCGGTAACTCAGCAACTAGGCTTTCATTACAGTGCAACGTCAAATTCCAATTGGAAGAAACGAGATTAACTGGAGATTTTTCAACGCCTTATTGTACTCGATGATCAGTCGCATGTACAATCGACATTTCGTCATTTTCTCTACTAGTAGAAGGACAACCCCTTATCGGGACGTCACCCTAGGCAACTCATGAGCCTTTAATTACGGCTGGGTCGTGCGTCCCCGACCTCTTACGCAACTTTTACTCCAGTCCCTGATGAATACTTTAAAAATCATCAAAACTAGAAGGAAATTTAATCAAACCTTCTAGAATAACAACAATCCACTCTAGGATTTCAATCAACTGTTAAGGAAGGGAATTCAATACCACCTTCCAGAACAACAACAATCCACTCTAGGATTTCAATCAACAGATAAGGAAGGGAATCTAATACAACCTTCCAGAACAACACAACAATCCATCACAGGATTTCAATCAACAAATAAGGAAGGGAATTTAATACAACCTTCCAGAACAACTCAACAATCCATCACAGGATTTCAATCAACAGATAAGGAAGGGAATTTAATACAACCTTCCAGAACAACTCAACAATCCATCACAGGATTTCAATCAACAGATAAGGAAGGGAATTTAATACAACCTTCCAGAACAATACAACAATCCATCACAGGATTTCAATTAACAGATAAGGAAGGGAATTTAATACAACCTTCCAGAACAACACAACAATCCATCACAGGATTTCAATTAACAGATAAGGAAGGGAATTTAATACAACCTTAGAGAACAACACAACAATCCATCATAGGATTTCAATCAACAGATAAGGAAGGGAATTTAATACAACCTTCCAGAATAACACAACAATCCATCACAGGATTTCAATCAACAAATAAGGAAGGGAATTTAATACAACCTTCCAGAACAACTCAACAATCCATCACAGGATTTCAATCAACAGATAAGGAAGGGAATTTAATACAACCTTCCAGAACAACTCAACAATCCATCACAGGATTTCAATCAACAGATAAGGAAGGGAATTTAATACAACCTTCCAGAACAACAACGACCTCTTGTTAGATTTCAATATCTGACAATAGCTTGGCTCCCGAAACAAGGTGGGAGTACTCTCGAAACATCTGGGTTGACTCTCAGTCAACGAATTTAACAAGACAGAAACCCTTGAATCAAGGAGACTCAAGAACGCGACCGGGGAGCCGCTAATACTAGCTAAAATAGACTCCATAAAACATTACAGTTTTGGAGTGAAAAATGGGCCTTAAAGGCACCAACACAACTGGGAGGAATATCGGAGCCGGACGTTACCTCCCGAACCTGGAGTTATCGACTCAGAATAAATACAAAGTATCCGAGTCATCGCTCGTTATTTATTATTTAATGAAAATAATAATTTAGGAATTTTAGACAACTCCAGAATATTTTTAAAGAACAAATAAATATTTTATTAATATTTAGGAGGCGCAGAATAGTCCTCGAAAAATATTAAAAGGATTTAAAAGAATTAAAATATTTAATTCGAATATAATCAAGATTATTTAATATTTAAATAATCTTAAATGATTCAACATATTTAAATAATATTTAATCAATATTAAATAATATTTAAATAAACCAAAATGAGTTGAAAGTATTTAATCAGTAGTTAAATACTTTTAAATGTCCCAAAATGTTTAAATAATATTTAAATAATTTCAAATGCCCTAAAAGTATTTAATTAACCTTTAAACACTTTCTATACTCTTTAAATAATATTTAATAAACTAAATATTATTTAAAACATTGAACCTCGACTAACCGTCGAGACACGCTAAACTACTCCCGGTCGACCATAGAGCACCAAAAAGATATGCTCAACACCAGATTCAGTTATACAAAACTGAAGAATAAACGTCCTCTAACTTTTTAAGAAGTTCAGAGGCGCGAACACACAGTATATAGTTCCATCTGAATGGAACTTCAAACACCACAAAGCTTTATAACCAATAAACCGTTATAAAGTCTAGAGTTTAGAAAGCTGCTATACGAACTCTGACTTTTCAAGAAGTTCAGAGTCGTCTCAGAATTAGGTTGAAAGAGATTCGAAACAACTCACGATAAGCAATCTTAACAACCTATGCACACTCTTGTCCTAAATCAGAATTAAATGACAAAGCGTCGGATACTTGCATACTCTAACTTTTCGAGAAGTTCAGACTAGCAGAAGAATCAAGTTATATATGAACAAGACAGTTCAAAGTGAAATGTCGACGTGCATTTCCAATGACAACAATGAGCTAAGTAGTTCCAAGCACAACAAAATGTATAATCGAAGAACTTATCATTAAGTCAAAGATTTCAAAAATTTTGGCATCACCATGAATCAACAATATTCTGATATGGATTAAAACAATGGAGTTGGAAACTTGCCTGAAGTCCATGGAATGCTATTCCAGCTTCTCCACGCTTCGGGTACTCTATCATCATATAAGAACCCACTCTTAGTATATATATGCATGTATCAGGTTAATTGTAATTTATACAATTACTCTACATTTCGCCCGGTACATCACCTCCTCGGGCCTACTTTAGCTATTCGAAAAGTTATCTTGACAACGCTTTTTAATCATGTTCCTTACCATCTACATGTAGTCATGATATTACTCAACAACTTCCGTTACTGGGCCGACTCGAGACAAGTTCTCTAACTTGCTCGAAATCGTTTCCCAAAATGGTTGTTTAACCCTTTTCTTATATTCACTTCACTCCGACACCCTGTTTTCTAGCATTTTTATTAAATTGAAAATTAATCCATTTGACATGATTCCTTTTCTCAGGTCTTCCTTGTACTACTAACAACATGCCATAAAAAGTTCAACTCGAGCTAAGGTTGTTAGCTAGGTAAAACAATTCTCCAAAGTTCAATGTTTAATCAATTCATAGGTTATGAACAACCTTTACTAAAATCGTTATATCTCCTAGCTCGTTAATCCAATCGACTCACCGTTTGAGGCTACGCAAACTAGACTCCAATTATAACATAGACCCAGAAAATACACAGTCCATAAATGGTGTTAAGTATTCCAAACAATTCATTCAAAATAGGACAGTAACAGGGTTCTAGAATTCATGTTTCTGAAAATTTCTATTACATAACTTGCACTCAACCAATTTTAATAAATCAGATTTTACTCCTTTTAATCCCATTCTTCTTCCCAGGTAATCTCATATGTTCCTAGTATTTTAAATAAAAGTTTCAAGATTTATGGAGTCCCCTAACTAGCATGATCACATCCTCCAAGTTAGGTGAAAACAGAGTTGCTGAGTTTTCTGCCCTCCCTTACCGTTTTGGCCATAACTTTTAGCTCATAACTCCGTTTGACGCAAAATTAGCACGCAAACGATCTAGAGTCCATTATCTATCTAACCATATCAATAAATCATCAAGCAAGGCAGGGTAGCCCCTTCGGGTGTTAGGACCAGTTGGGGGCAGAAACAAAAACGGGCATGGTCTCCTTTGTACGTTCATCGTTTTCCTCAATTTAATCTTCTCCAAATCAACCAAACAACTTCCATAAATTTTATACCACTACTTGGGAATGTACTCAAGACACCCCAAGTCCAAACACAATTTATTAATGCTCCAAACATTGTCAATAAATCATAGAAATCAGCCAACACAATTTCATGTTCTTACAAGCTACTGTTCAACTACCCATGCCTTGTATAAGCTTAAGCAATTATCAATTAAGCTCTAGCAAGCATAATATGTGAGACTGAGCACTTAATCATGGAATCAAGTACTATTCATGTTCTTAAGAAATTATGAAAATCAAGAATTTCCATGGATAACTAGGTGCAAGATTTATAGATAAGCTAGGTGTGGGTTATACCTTTCTTTTAAGCCCTTAACCAAGATGAACAAGCCATGTTTTGATGAGCTTTGAATTTTTTCCTCCTCCCATCCTATTTTTCTGCCGAGAGCTTCAAAGAGCTTGCTTGGTTGCTTTGATTTTTGTTTGTTAAATGATAATGTCTAACTTGACTTTTTGACTTATCAAGGGGCAAGTTAATTATAGTCTCTTTTGACTTTGGTCAATGCTACTAGCTTTCTTATTTCCACCAACTAATGTAAATATTTCCTTGCTAATAATAACATTCGGCCTTTTTTAATTTATCTAGGTAGTGTTTTGATCTTCGTTTCCGTAACGGTTCGCGACGACGCAATTAACCGCTAACTCGTTCCGGGAGTTCTAATAAAATTATCCCCCACCAAAATCACTACTCACTAAATATTACTCAATACGTACTATTGTATAAACTTTACCCTATTTATTGAAAGGGTTCGGATGAGACTCGCCGGATAAAATATAAAGAGAAAGTACTTCGTATTTTACGTATACTCACTTAAAAATACGAGCCATGAAATATTCTCAAATTACCCGTCTCTGAATTCTGACGAGTCCTACATACGATTATATATTTCCTAGATTAAGAATATCTCTTCGAATATTTATTTTGAAATAAATAAATATTCCTACATCATTTCCACACAGTACAACCAGGTTAGAGTCAACTAAAAGTTGTCACTTTCTGAATTCTGAATTGATTTACATACACTCATTTATGTCGTATATTAATGATTCGACTTCTTATCTTAAGCTTTCCTCAAGCGATAATTCAGATAAAATTGTTCACTAATAAAAATGAAAAATTTTATCCAAAAATTCTTAATAATCCCAAACGTCAGAAATACGGGTTATTACAAGACTTTTTAATAAAACTTATTTAAAAAATCAAAAGACTTTATAAACAAGTCTGCAAGACTTTTAAAATAAGTTGGGCAAGACTTTTTTTCACTCGGTAAGACTTTTATTTTCGGTAAGACTTTTGAAAAGTCTTACCAATTCTGGTCTGTAAAACTTTTTAAAAGGTCTTACCATTTTAATTCGGTAAGACTTTTAAAAGATCTTACTGATTTAATTCAGTAAGACTTTCTTAAAAGTCTTACCGATTTAATTCGGTAAGACTTTTTAAAGTCTTACCAATTTAATTCGGTAAAACTTTCTAAAATACTGCAGCAAGACTTTCTTTAAATGATAAATTAAAATACTCTTTTAACTTAATTAATTCCACACATTCTTAATTAAATAATTTATAAATTAAATTAATTCAAGGTGAATTAATTTAAGTAGATAAATTAAATAATTAATTAAGTTTTGAAATAGAATTAATTTAGTTTTTTCACTTCACCACCATTGTAGATTTGACTTGAATCTTTCCGTCTTCTGTCTGAAAATCACTTGTACTAGGTGATAAATATTTATTAAATTAGTTGACACATAAATGTACTATCTAGTTCATTTGTGCCATACTAAATAAATATTTTTCACCTTTTAACCATAATAGTTGTGATCTTCTGTCTTATCCTTGCTTCTCGCTTTGTCTTCAATATTTTCTTTTCTTGGAATCTTCCTGAAGTAGCCACTTTGTTAGGCCCCGAAAGTATCGTAGAAGGGGGGTTGAATACGATACTCACTAAATCAAAAAATTCTTTCGAATCTTTTGCGGATAAATAATTTAGAATTCGGTTAGTGGGCTCGTGTTCTTGAGGTGAATAGTGTTTACGGAGCTGTTTACTAATTTTCTGTGTTTAGGATTAATCATTTCGGTTCTAGAAAATTAGTAGTAAAATGAACAACACAAGATTCGGGGAATATATCATTTGATAAATATAAACCCTGAGGTTGCTACACCCGGTCAACAAATCCGGTCCGAAGAACAAGTTCTTCGCTGCTTAACAAAAATATATAACTCTCAATTTCCTATACAAGTATTTCTAGATCAGTACAAAGGAAACTAAGACCGTAGAGAGTGATATATAGTGGCTCTGAACATTTTCCGTTAAGGGACCGGCCACTAATACATCTCCGGTGAGGAGGTATAGATTTTCTGAGTGTTTCTCCTCTCCGGCTTCGTCTTCTCTCTCTCTGGTTATTTTTGCTGTGTTGTTGAAGACTTGCTCCAAATGAATGGCTCTGCTTCATTTATGTGTAGACTTTTTCAACTAAGATACGTGGCCCATTTTGTGCCAAGTAAACTAGTTGCAGCTCACTTCTGTTTTTGCTTAAGTATCGGAACAATTTACTGAGTAATTATTTAAGTATCGATGAGTCTGTAGAATAACCATCGGAGACTTAAAACAATTCTTGAAATAAAATCAATTACTCCAATCTTAGTAACCATCGGAAAGTGGCTAGTTGGCTTTTGTTTCTTTTCCGATAGTTAGTAACTATCGGCATATAAGACAAAATAAGCCCCTTTTCATTTCACCAATTCTTTTCCATTTGTTTATCTCACCCGATGGTTAATAACCATAGGTGAATAAGACAAAAAGACTTGTTAACCATCGGTGAATGAGACGAAATAGCTTGACCAAGTTGACTTCTGGATACAGCTTCTGTAGTCTCTTTACTTAGCCAATTTCGAACCTGATAAGCCCTTAATATAATTTCTTCCACTGCAACCAAGTCAAATAAATATTTCCTTGTTAATTCGAACTTGATTTATTCTGAGCTTCATCATATACCACTTCACTTGTTACCCATTTCAGTAGATAGTCAATTCTTCTCATTCATAGATGCAATTCTCAATCTCTTTTGTGCTGACGTTTGGTGCAACTGGTCTGGTTCACAAACGACTAACACGATCTTGATCTTCACATCTTCTTTACAATACAATTGACTTTGTTCCTTGTTGATTAGAAGTGCTTCGATTGTAAGTACATTGGAATCCTCTAGCACTTATGCTGAACCATAAACATATCTGAAACCCTGAACATCTTCGAACTTTATCCTTCACTGAAGTCTGAACATATGAATGAACTTCCTCCAGCAATCTATAATAGACTCCAAGATTCCATCTAATATTTTGATTCTTTGTATTTGCCGTATATTCTATCTTATCGATTCCTGTACTTGTGCTCTGCAATTCATTGCTTGACTAACTTGCAGATTTGGATCACTAGAATCTTTCTGGTACTTTGACAACTGCTTCACTGCTTCCACATCCTTGAATACTTCAACCTTTATTCTTCACTGAGGCATGAACATATTAATGAACTTCTTCCAGTGAGCTAATGCTTCAAGTCTGTAGATTTCTTCTTTATCCTTTGTCTTTACCAAGTCTTCATGTCTTCCTGATTCCGGTGATAACTTCATATTATTTACACGTCCTGTTCTTGTGTTGAGTTATAACCCTATGTTACATATAGGTCTATACATACAGCCTTTCAATCTCCCCCTATTTGTTTGGTAGAGATTAACAAGCAAATCCCTAGAGGATAACTCAACTAACTACAAGAAAATATTAATGCTCTAGACTTGTAAATAATACTACTTGGGTTCTGGATCATATAATACATTTCCAGATTTCTATAACGTAAAGAGAAATAGAAAATGAGTGTTCCTTTAGCACTGAACGCATCTTCAATAGATATCATCTTCATTCCTCTGTGTTTGAGCTTTTCTCTGCTTCAAAATCCTTTATTGCTTGACCTATAAAGAACTTATCATAAACTGAGCTTCATAAGAATCAAAATTCCTGGGAACATCTTCAATAAAATATAGAACATTGCTCAAATAATGTTCTCCCCCTGAGAATGTGATTCTCCTTCTTATTCTTCTTCTCCCTTTAGAAAATCAATGGAATAGTCATTTGTTCTTCCCACTTGGATTAGGAATCCTCTTCTGACAACTCCTTTCAAGTATAGAATACAGCTTCTTGATTCTCCCACATTTCTGTTGTTTCCCCTCAGGATTAGAAGATAAGATTTTCTTTTTCTCGTCTCAAATCTCCCCCTATGGATATTAACTTCTCCCAAGGATGCGAACCCCTTTTCCCCTTAAGGATCCAGGAACTTCCCTTAATGATCCAGGATACGAACCCCTTTAGGATATTAACTTTTCCAAAGTACGAAGATAAGACTTGATTAACTTCTCCTTTTTCTTCCTATAACTTCTCCCCCTTAGTTGAGGAATCCTCCAATGGCCCACTTTTGAATGGTTTGTCTTCCAAAGAAGGTTCTCGTCTGTCATTGGTCGGGAAAAATATAGTAACTTTTCTTCCAGAAGTAGCACGTAGCAAGGGTAAGTGTTTGGCTTATGGTTTCCTCACTTCTACTACGTTCTGTTTGTGTTTACACTTTAGTATTGAGCATTTTAAGTGTTTCACTCTTTCTCTCCCTATCTCTCACTCAAGTGTATCTCTCCCTCACTTTCACTTAAGTGTTTCTCTCTCTCACTTTCACTCTGCATTCCAAATATAGCCTTCTGTACCTGCAAGTGAAATCCGTCAATTCATACATATTCTCATCACCTGATTCATCATAATGAACTGAATCACTATCAAGTGGAGAATTGCCTCGTTGAGGTGTTCTTGATCTATCATGCATAAGCACTGTCTCAGCACCAGACTCAATAGCTTTTGCTAAATCACTGTCTAGTGGAGCCTCACCTCTTTGAGATGGGTTATCCCAAGATTTTAAAATCTGTTAGGGAATCCTGCCTTGTTCTATCAAGGAGTTGCCTCACACCTTCTCCGTAAACGGGAGGTGGACATTCCTTTTCAGGATCTGGAAATGTTCCTTCCAGGAAGGTCAACGTAGTAGACAATGTAATGAATGGCAAATTAGAGTCTACGTTTCCCTCGTAACCCAATGACGGGTAATTTGTTAACATGCATATACCTCTCACTGTGCACGTCTTGCAATGTGTTCCTAGAATTTATCTGTTTAGGCTTACCATCAGCGTGAGTGCCGGTGGTGTGCTTGACTCATTACAAGATGCTCTGGCTGACGAGCGAATTTCAATGGACTCACCCTGTTGAGAGAATGATTCCAGAGACAGTTTTATTGCCTTTTCAGCTCTGCATCTTTTTGAGAAGATACAGATGAGCTTACAGTTACCTCAGTTAGTATACTACTTTTCTTCTCTGGAGGTAGAGCTGTGGGTGCACTTCCGACTTCATCCTTATTTGCTGCATCAAGTGCAGTTTCTCCCTTATCAACCTCTAACTAACATAAGTTCCTTATATCTCCAAGGGTTAATATATGGAAGTGGATGAGTGAGTGTTTGGTATTATGGCCTGGGTAAGAGATTGATGGGTTTTCAACCTCTTGGCCAGCTTCTATAGCCTCTGGGGGCTAATCGGAAAGAATCAATTAAATAAGATAAAGAAATAATCACTTTAACATTCCAAAACATATTTTTCATCTCAAAGAGAAGGAAAAATATAAGAAGGAACGGTAATGGATTGCATTAAAGCACTTTTAGTAAAAGAGTTTTGTCGGTTCTAAAGATTTATCATTTAAAAGCGTGAAACCAATAGAAATTTTCTTTAAGATACTTATCCCATAATAAAACGCGGGAATGTGTATCAGAGAAAAAGTCTATCCCTTATGAATTTCTTATAAGGCAAACTTCCCATACTAAAACGCGGGAATTTACACCAAAGAAGAAATTCAACTCTTCTACCAAATTAAATCTTAATAAAAATGACTCTTTTCTATTAAACCTAAGCACTGTATGTTTTGAAAATAGTTTTGCAAAACATCCTTATCAGATGGAGGCTATGATTTTCCGACTCATAATGCAATTATGATTTACATCATTTTCGTCCACTTGATAGTATCCCCGACTTAAAATAAAAACATGACAATTGGGGTGAATGAATGCTTAACAATACAGTACTAGGCCTTCAAAGCAACAACCACTGTTTAGTTACTCAGAATCAATGTGAAACATACATTGACACAAGTATTTAAAAACAAATCATTTTACAAGTGATTGGTACCTCGAAGTTAAAACAATTTCTCTAAATAAAATAGCAGTCACAAAGTTTCTGCCACTTTAAAAAGAAAAATTTAGAGAGAAAAAGCTTTTAAAAATAAAACATTTAAAACTAGCTTTTGGAGAGAGGATAAAATATTTTGAGATTTAAAGAAAGATTATCCTCAAGAAAAGTTTGATTCACACCCTAGGATTGGAAAAATAAAGTAGGGCTGTAAATCAAATGATTTTCAAAAGAGAAGTTTTGAAAAAGAATTTTGATGTTTTTCTTCTCTGAAACTGATAGAAAAATGAATGTATCTTTGAATAAAACATTTTGAAAAAGAAATAGACAAAAATTTCTTTTAAATACATTCAGGATTATAAATCAGTTAAAGAAAGAAAACTAAATATATTAATACTAACGGCTTTTTCAAAAACCAATTTTTACTTAGAATAAAGACTAAGCAAATCCATTAGTATCAATATATCACAATTATTTTGTAATAAAATATTAATCAATTATCACAAAGTAATAAAAGAGAATATTTATACTACGAATAATTATGCTGCAAATTTATTTTAATTTACTTAAATCATGGAACCAATATATCACTGAATTGTTTTATATCGTCATGATTTAAACAAATCAAAATAAATTAAATACTTATGCTGCACTAAGCAATTGCCAATCACATGCATATATATATTAACTAAACATGGCAATCATTCAGTAGAACAATAAGCATTAAGACATATTTTTATTATTAGTGATTTCAGATAAACAACTTGTGTTATCACTAATATTAAAAATATCACAATTAATTGCACGTTGATACCAATTATTTGATATTTATCAATAATTTCAAGATGCAAGAAATTGTGCTTCTTATATTTTATCAAATCAAAATTATGAAACTGATAATCATTGAATTGCTTTACTCCATAATTTTAATAAGATAAAATAAATTCGCTAAATACTAAAATATTCATTAAATTGAATATTAGCATCTAACTTCCTACACTATATCTAATAATTGTCACTCAAACACATTGTAAGCATGATGATAACAATTATTAATGATATATGTAAGCTCGAGAATTAGTTGAATATAAATTCACAAGTTCTTTAAATATAGACATTTAATCCTTGTGTTCCTAATAGCAACTTCTCGCAACAAAAACAAATTTAGAAATATTTTCTAAGTATATAAAATATTGAGAATTTTATACACATAACTTAGAAAATACTTCATCTTCCAATATTAGTGAGTTTTGAAATATGCATTAATTATTTAGAACAGAAATTCTAAATACTGTCACTAATATCAAAAGTATCACAATTATTTGTAACAAAATATTTAAGAATATCAGAGAAAAATATCAGAGCAATTAAGCAAGACATCTTGACTAATACTCATCAAATATTTAACATGCAAATAATTATGCTTCTAACTTATGCTAAATAATTTAACTACCACTTATGCATATTACATTGTAAGCATGATAATTAAACTAGTAGCAATAAGCATGAGGTACTGGATATAAAATAAATTCACAAGTCCTTTAAATATGAACAATCTAATACTTGGGAACTCATTTAAGAATTCCTTGCAGATGGGATTTCCAACAAATATGCAAATAAATAATATCCCAAGTTTACTAACCAACTTAGATAAAATGAATTCATCAAGTTATTTAGCAAAGATCTGCAAGTTATTCTATTAATGACAATCTCGAAAGAACTGATACCTGGTGTCCATGAGCTTGTTCCATAAGTGGTGTGGAGAGATCAACAGAGTTGTTGGAGTTGAAGTGGTTTCATTGTCTAGTAGATCAGAGCATCACATTCACTAGCTGCTTTAAGTTTAGCCTTTGCTGCAACTATGTGTGTTGAATGCTTTCTCTCATTTCAACAAGAATCCAACTTCTTCCACGAAATTGACAGCTTCTAGGAATGACTTCCCTGTCTTTCTTACAACCTGCATCATCTATATCTATATAGCTAATTAGGTTAAACCTAGTATCTTTAGGGTCCCAGATTCCAAGAATTGGTGATCCCCTAAGATATCTAACAATTCATAACTTAGCTATAAGATAAGATTCTCTAGTATCCACTTAGAAACTTGCACATAGGCATATCGAGAATAAAATATATGGTCTTTATGCACTTGAATAAGTAATGAGCTGATTACCTCTATAGCTTGTCACTTCAGTTCATATACCTGATTTGCACTGATCAAGCTTAGTGGTCTGTTGGCAAGAAGTCTTGGCAGGTCTAGAATCTTCTAAATTGCGCATCTTCAAAAGATCACTGACTTACTTTAATTGCCATCATTCTTTTGAATTAATTATAATCCAAAAAGAATTGCAACTCTTCCAACATGCTCATGTTGTACCTACTCTGCATTAACATGTCCTTGACAATTTGCTTGAATCCCTAACTCTGTTAGGTCCTCATCTTGTTAGGCCCAATTGTTATGTCCTAAGAGGATCAAGTCTCGTCTCTGTTGCTTGCTGTTAGATCTTGAAAGTTCCGAAGATTCTGTTTCCATCATCATCGATACCTTCTGCTTGATATTAACCTGTAGCAACTAGTTTGGCTTTGTCCCTCGTAACAATGCCAATAACTATCCAGTTTCTGTAAACCCTTACTGTACCAATTTCAGCTTCGACTTTAGTGGTCTGGGTTCCAGCTTCAGTAGATTCTGCCTTCGAATTGATTGAGATCATCTTGCATTACAATCACCCAATCTGGATCAATCAGTGCATCTTCAGTATTCTTTGGGATACCAAATGTTGATTGTTGGGTCCCGAAAAATATATGTTCATTTTGATTAGCACTTCTAGCTTTTACTCAATAATCCGGATCACTAAGAACTAGACTCCAGGAATGACTTTGACTTCAAACCCTTTGTCTCGGCAGATATGTTCTTGATGTATTCCTTTGATCTTCATTGTGTTGAGTACGACTAGTAGATCCTTCTTTTATTTTTCTCCCCCTGAGTTGCTGTTAGGATGTGTTGAAGATCCTTCACCTTTTTCAGTGGATTCTGTTAAAGTCCACGAGTTGTGTAGTTTCACTACCAATTCCACTAATAGGATCTGAATCAACATCATTATCATTGTTTCCTTCTGCAACCTCAGTTTCATCATCAGTATCTGAATTTGACTCTGACGGGATGTCAAACTTCAAAGATTCAGAATAGTCTTTCATTTGAATGCTTGGGAGCTTGGTGTAGTAGAACAAAACATTCAGTCTTTCAATCACCTTCTGGTTTTTAATCACAAATGCCTTGATAGCTTTCGACTAAGTCTTTTCACGATCTTTGTTGAATACAGTAGCATGCTGTGTTAATTGCTTCAGCTTCAAAGTACCTTTTTCAGTGCAGACTTCATTTAGAACTTCACTCGCGAAATTCAGTTCCATTATCTGACTTTAAAGTTCTCACAGCTTACTTTACTTCCAACTGATCTTTCTGATGTGATCAATCACCATATGTGATGCTTTGTCTGTTGAATGAACGAACATCACCAATTTGTAACTAGGGTTGTCATCAACTACCACTAAGCATATTTCTTCATTGACATAATTTGCTTCAGTGTGATGTTTTCATTGACTTCCCTATATGACATACTTCAAAATGTCCTTCTGGATAGAATTCCATTAGAAGCAGTCCTCTCACCAATTTCATCTTTATCGAGAATCCATTGTCTTGAATATCAAGTGTGAGAGCTTCTCTTGCCATAGCTAACTCTTTACTGATGAAGCTTTACTGAAAAGTTCGCTTCACATTTGAATATAAACTCCATGTCAGCTACGAACAAACTTCCTCACTCTCAGTTGAGTGAGCTGCCAACCTTCTTGTTTGAGATCAAGCACTTTTCCTTTTCAATGCTTTTCCAGAAAACTCTTGATAAAGAATTCCCTAATGCCCTGTAGATAGTGCTTAAGTCCTTCCACAAGAAAGATGCTTCCACTGATGACAGTTCTTAAATCATGATAGCCATATCCCTTGTACATCCTTTGCTGTCATCTCCAAAGGTTACCATCGGGGAGGCCTTCTCAACCAACTGTGATGTCAGAGCTTTAATCTATGTCTTTTGTTACATACTCTGCAATCACAAATGATTAAGCTTCTTGGTACTCAATTTTAATTGAGTCCAGATGGGTTAGAGATATTATCAAAGGTAACAACAGCTTCAATATGCATAAAGCACATGGAATAGAAGAACTAACAAATTAATTCCTGATTCTGTCTAGTCCATTTCTGTTGTTGTCTAACATTTTTAACTATCTCTAATTACCTAAGTCAGTTTTAGATTAAACCTTGAATCTACAAATGTTACTGACAACTTAGATAATTCTACCATCTTATCCCTAACAAGCAATACATGGTCTAATATGACATTTAAGTGCAACTATGTGTGTGCAAGCAAATCATGTGAAAATAAGCACATAAACAATTTAAGAATATGCAGAATATTTGAATAAAACATTATAAGCAATATCAAATTCCACATATACTTATCAAGTCATTTATCACAATAAGAACAAATATAAAATATCTGATCTATGACCTGTTTGTCTATTAGCAATTTTCACAACATTAGCAGAGGTATTAAATCACAGAAGATTTAACTCAAGTTCCAGCAAATGTTTAGGGATACACCTAACCGTCTAGAACACCCTATCTAATTCTAGATATTCATTTTACTGCATAGAAAATCAAGTATGAAATGTACTCACTAAACTCATATAACTAAGCATGAAATCTTATTCTTAGCAATCAATTAAGCATTTAAGTTCTAAGATGCTAACATGCTGACACGAGTCTAATACGTTTCAAAACATAATAATCATACAATTATGAATTAGATAAAGATATACTAGTTAGTAAGTGTACCTGTGAAGTGCTTATTGATTCATCTCTAGTGTTGGTCATTGATGCCAGATATTCATTTGGTTCATCACTGTCACTGATAGAATCATCCTTGCATTTAACTTCATCAACAAATGTTTTCCCTTGCTGCATCCTCACTAATGCTTAAGATTCCTGCTACAACCCAACATAGTCTCTGTCATCATTTGCTTGTACAGGCTTCTTCAAACTGTGTAGCAAACCCCTGATCTTGTCTTTCAACTTTAAACCATCCCTGTCTTGCAACCACCTCTTGAACTGATCTTGAAAATCTCCTTAATGGAATCTATAGGTAAGGACCTTAGATTTAGAATTGGGATTCCGTCTGAATCTGATGTCACTGAACTTCCTGTTGCCCTGCAGGCTTGACTTGCAGTCCAGTTCTCAAGATATTCCCAAGTGTCAAATTCACATGCAACACCTTGACCACTACCTCGAGCTGCTACATCTTCAATTCAGCTTCTAGGATCAATTCTTTTCTGTTCAGAGGTTCTCAACCTTAACTTCAATCAAATTGGTTCCTGGGTCACAAATACAGTGGATATGCTAACAACCTGCTTTACCAAATATTATCTTCTTCAGCTCTTGTTCTAGTTCATAGGCCTTCAGCACATACAGGTCTTTTACAGACAATGTGGTTGTATCCTTAAATCCCTGTTGGCTGTATCCCTACGTTCCAGATGATCTGCAGTGTTAGCACGAACGTCCTGTAATCTCCCTGACGAATAATCTTTAAGGTTTGTACTGAGATTCCAGGTTGTCCAGTCTGTTCTCCTTCACTACTTCAAACCCCTTAGATTTTTCATCCAAAAATACAACTCAAATTACCCAAAAACTGTACCCAAATTAATCTCTTCTTTTGCAGCTTCCAAAATATTAGTGGGATCCTATGGAGTAAACCTCTGAGGAAATTAATATCACTATTTCTTCAACCTGTTCCAGAATAAGCTTCATTGGATAATCTTTAGTCAATTCTTGTTGTCTTCAATACCCAGAAAAATCTTCAACTACTAACCCCTTAAGCACCCTTAATTTAATATTTAAGAAAAATTTAAATATCCAAAATTTTTAATTTTCTTTGAAAATAAATTAATCAAAAATAAATATTTACAAAAAAAAATTAATTTTCAAGAATTTTAATTTTCTTAAAAATTAACTAAATTGTAAATTATTATTTAAGAAAAATTTAATTTTAAGAATTTTAAATTTTCTGAAACATTTAAATAAATCAAAAATAAAATAAAAAAATATCAGAATGCGGCTCCGATAGTTAGTAACTATCGGGGACGTGTCGATAGTTAGTAACTATGGGACAATTCAAGGACAATGTTGCTCTGCGCGTGTAAGTCAACCTGTATTCATTCCTGCCAAATTCAACTTGCCTTTCTGCGCGTGCAACACCAACAGTTAGGTACATGCAAAAAAATGGCCAGGTACATTCAAAGCTGACTTTGGCTGAGTTTTAGAAAATGGACCACGTAAGTTTAATAATTTTATATCATAAATTTTATTAAATTTATAAAATAAACTAATTAAAATTTATAACATAAACTAATAAAAGTTTATAAAACAAATTTTATAAAAGTTTATAAAATAAATTTAATATTAAGTTTATAAAATAAACTAATTAAAATTTATAATATAAACTAATAAAAGTTTATAAAACAAATTTTATAAAGGTTTATAAAATAAATTTAATATTAAGTTTATAAACTAAACTAATTAAAATTTATAATATAAACTAATAAAAGTTTATAAAACAAATTTTACAAAAGTTTATAAAATAAACTTAATAAAAGTTTATAAATAAAATTATTTAACAAGGTCACTAAACATTTAAGTCTAAACAACTTTGACACCCTCAGCTTCACTGAACTACGGATCTTGATTTGTATATCAATCAGTCTGCTCTGATACCAATTGTTAGGCCCCGAAAGTATCGTAGAAGGGGGGTTGAATACGATACTCACTAAATCAAAAAATTCTTTCGAATCTTTTGCGGATAAATAATTTAGAATTCGGTTAGTGGGCTCGTGTTCTTGAGGTGAATAGTGTTTACGGAGCTGTTTACTAATTTTCTGTGTTTAGGATTAATCATTTCGGTTCTAGAAAATTAGTAGTAAAATGAACAACACAAGATTCGGGGAATATATCATTTGATAAATATAAACCCTGAGGTTGCTACACCCGGTCAACAAATCCGGTCCGAAGAACAAGTTCTTCGCTGCTTAACAAAAATATATAACTCTCAATTTCCTATACAAGTATTTCTAGATCAGTACAAAGGAAACTAAGACCGTAGAGAGTGATATATAGTGGCTCTGAACATTTTCCGTTAAGGGACCGGCCACTAATACATCTCCGGTGAGGAGGTATAGATTTTCTGAGTGTTTCTCCTCTCCGGCTTCGTCTTCTCTCTCTCTGGTTATTTTTGCTGTGTTGTTGAAGACTTGCTCCAAATGAATGGCTCTGCTTCATTTATGTGTAGACTTTTTCAACTAAGATACGTGGCCCATTTTGTGCCAAGTAAACTAGTTGCAGCTCACTTCTGTTTTTGCTTAAGTATCGGAACAATTTACTGAGTAATTATTTAAGTATCGATGAGTCTGTAGAATAACCATCGGAGACTTAAAACAATTCTTGAAATAAAATCAATTACTCCAATCTTAGTAACCATCGGAAAGTGGCTAGTTGGCTTTTGTTTCTTTTCCGATAGTTAGTAACTATCGGCATATAAGACAAAATAAGCCCCTTTTCATTTCACCAATTCTTTTCCATTTGTTTATCTCACCCGATGGTTAATAACCATAGGTGAATAAGACAAAAAGACTTGTTAACCATCGGTGAATGAGACGAAATAGCTTGACCAAGTTGACTTCTGGATACAGCTTCTGTAGTCTCTTTACTTAGCCAATTTCGAACCTGATAAGCCCTTAATATAATTTCTTCCACTGCAACCAAGTCAAATAAATATTTCCTTGTTAATTCGAACTTGATTTATTCTGAGCTTCATCATATACCACTTCACTTGTTACCCATTTCAGTAGATAGTCAATTCTTCTCATTCATAGATGCAATTCTCAATCTCTTTTGTGCTGACGTTTGGTGCAACTGGTCTGGTTCACAAACGACTAACACGATCTTGATCTTCACATCTTCTTTACAATACAATTGACTTTGTTCCTTGTTGATTAGAAGTGCTTCGATTGTAAGTACATTGGAATCCTCTAGCACTTATGCTGAACCATAAACATATCTGAAACCCTGAACATCTTCGAACTTTATCCTTCACTGAAGTCTGAACATATGAATGAACTTCCTCCAGCAATCTATAATAGACTCCAAGATTCCATCTAATATTTTGATTCTTTGTATTTGCCGTATATTCTATCTTATCGATTCCTGTACTTGTGCTCTGCAATTCATTGCTTGACTAACTTGCAGATTTGGATCACTAGAATCTTTCTGGTACTTTGACAACTGCTTCACTGCTTCCACATCCTTGAATACTTCAACCTTTATTCTTCACTGAGGCATGAACATATTAATGAACTTCTTCCAGTGAGCTAATGCTTCAAGTCTGTAGATTTCTTCTTTATCCTTTGTCTTTACCAAGTCTTCATGTCTTCCTGATTCCGGTGATAACTTCATATTATTTACACGTCCTGTTCTTGTGTTGAGTTATAACCCTATGTTACATATAGGTCTATACATACAGCCTTTCACACTTGGAATCTTCTGAATCTTCTGAACTCTTCTGAAATACTACTTCTTTATTTGTCGCTGACGCTTGAACATATTAATGAACTTCTTCCGGTGATAAGTAACAGTTTCATTAGAACACTTTTGATTTATAGGATTCTTTGTGTCTAGTTGACTTTGTTCGTCTTGATTCCTATTATCATATTTATTATTTACTTCTATTTCTTATCTGAGTTGAGTTGTCATCTAATTATTACAAATATGCCTAGTCATATGCCTTTCAGAAGCTTTGCAAGACCTTGATTGGATTATTGCAATGCAAGAGGAATTGAATGAATTTGAGAGAAATAAAGTGTGGAAACTTGTACCAAGACCCAGAGATAGATCAATTGTTAGTGCAAAGTGGGTGTTCATAAAAAAACTTGATGAGAATGAAACTGTGATTAGAAACATAGCAAGACTAGTTGCAAAATGATACTCTCGAGAAGAAGGAATTGATTATGATGAAATTTTTGAACCAGTAGCAAGATTGGAAGCTATCAGGATATTTCTTGCATTTGCAGCTCATTCAAAATTCAAGGTGTATCAAATGGATGTGAAAAGTGCTTTCTTGAATGGAAAATTGGAAGCAGAAGTCTATGTGGAGCAACTACCAGGATTTGTTGATCCAAAATTTTCTGATCATGTTTACAGGTTAGACAGTGCACTATATGGATTGAAGCAAGCACCTAGAGCATGGTATGAAACTCTATCAAAAAAATTTCTTGAAAATGGATTCATTAGAGGTACCATTGATAAAAACTCTGTTTATAAGAAAAAATATAGGTGATATTTTGCTTATCCAAATCTATGTTGATGATATTATATTTGGTTCTACTAATGAAAAACTTTATCAAAAGTTTAGCAAGTTAATGTAGTCAAATTATGAAATGAGCATGATGGGAGAGTTAAAATTCTTTTTGGGACTTCAAGTCAAATAGACTAATGATGGAATTTTCATCAATCAGACAAAGTATGTTAAAGAATTAGTGAAGAAGTTTGATATGCAAGATTGTGCAATTGCGAAAACTCCCATGTCAATAGCCATTAAACTAGACTCTGACCCAAAGGGTAAGAAAATTGACAACACTAGCTATAGTGGTATGATTGGCTCATTGTTATATTTAATTACTAGTAGACCAGATATAATGTTTGCACATGCCTGTGTGCTAGATTTCAGGCTGATCTTAGAGAATCACATTTGATAGTTCTAAAAAGAATTTTCAGATATCTCAAGGGTGAACAAACTCTTGGAATTAGGTATCCTAGAGAGTCTGATTTTTCACTAGTTGGTTATTCAGACTCCGACTATGCAGGATGCAAAGTGGACAGGAAAAGCACAACAGGCCAATGCCAATTTCTTGGCAACAGGTTGATTTCTTGGTTTAGCAAGAAACAACAGACAATATCAACCTCAACAGCTGAGGCTGAATAGATAGCAACATTCGTTTATAGATATCATTTATACTTAGAAGATTTTCAAGAGAATTGAAACCAAAGTCTGGATGCAAATTAGAGTCTGGGAGTTGATCGAAGTCTATAGATTACCAGAGTCTATAGTCTATCGGAGACTGAAGATCATCAGAGTCTGAAGTTTTTCAGAGTCTATAAAGTTGAAGCTGAATTTGGAAGATGATCATAGTAAATGGAAGTCTTCGAAGATAAAGACAATTATATTGCAGATATGCTATGAGCACCTCTCTATATAAACATTCTATGTAACCTAATATTATTGTAAAATTTTGTGAGAGCATAGAGATAGAGAGAGTTGTTGTGAAAACACAGAGAAACTGCTAGGGTTTGTGTATATCCTAGGAGAGTTTGTATTCAATATTCTTTAATACAAACACTGATATTTTTATTCCTTGAGTTTTGATCTTTATTAAAATAGTTCAAGTTTGATTCTTCTGTAATTGATTGAAACTAAAGTGAAAAGATCACACAAATATTCAACCTCACTATACTTGTGTAACTGAGAAAACAAGTATCAGTTTCTTTCCGAACGGTAGTAAGAAAAGAATTCAGATTCGTCAACTCTATTATTTTTGAAATTTTAGCTAATTGCCCTTTATTTATGCAGGTTATCAGGCTTGGTGTTGGTATTGCTATTTTTGGGATCAAAATTGATTTGGGATGGTATTTTTGCTTTGTTGTTGTGTTCTGAGTCCCCAAAGCCTTGAGTTTTGTGTGTTTTTTGTTTGGTGGTCGTTGGCCTTCGATGTTGTCATGTAGTGCTCATGCTGATTTGCGATCGTGTGTCTCAAGTTTTAAGTTAAGTCAGAAACTTTTAGAAATAGGTTGTCAAGTTTGTGCTTTCTTTCAATGAAGCTTGTTATAAGAGATTCATCTTTTCTTAGGGATAAGTCTTTCTAAATGTTTGTATACTGAATTTTTCTGATTAATGATATTTTAATGGGGTACCATCCCCATTTAATTCTTTTTGGTTATGTGACATGGTGAAAAGAAATTTTATTTCTTTTTTAAAAATATCTTTTTAAATAAATATATTTTTGCATTTTATCTTTTTGGTTATGTTACTGATGATGTCCTCTTGAAAGCTCATAAGGATAATTATGCTTTAGTCCTGCAGGCAGATTTGTTCTTACATAATTAAAAGGTTGAGTGGATGATCAAGGATAAAAGATATTGATTAAATTAATTATCAGAAATTAGTTTAATTAATGTACATTCAATATCTTAAACATGAGGAATTTAATAAGCAAATAATATTGGAGCCAAATTAAATAATTAAATTATGGCATTATGAGAGGTAGTGCAAATATTAATTCTTTAATGGATTAAATTAATATTTAATGACATTTGGCTTGACCCAGAATATCATTGGAAAGCCCGACCTAATTATCCAGTATCCCTATTGTAACCTATATATTCATCTTATTCTCTTCTAGCTAAGAGGTTGAAAACTAGGATTTTCTATTGAATCGTTTGCGCCGTAGCGATTAAGGTTAATTTTCTATTCAAATTCATTTGTTTTCATATCATAAAATGCAGCATCATGATTTGATTGTCCCAACATTCATATATTTAGAAAATAATGCAGTAGATGAAGAACCGATTGGAATTTAGCTCAATAACAAATGTGATGCAACCCTTCATTTATACGCATCTTTGAAATTATAAAAGGTTTATAGGTTTGTATTGTTCAAGCATATTGGGTGGTTGATACATAGGAACATAAGCAAGGACACCTTGATTTCTTTATAGTATTGTGTGTGACATTATTGATGATTACATTTTATTATCATTTCGAGGAAGCATCAATGAGATTCAAGATCTGAGTCTAGAGAATATTTCTAACTAAGCTTCTACATTCAGGACTTATGATTGATAATTCATGGTTATCATCATTTAGTTCTACGATGTACATAATTATATATATTATATTATATATATTATGACCTATTCAACTTCGATCACATAGAGAAATTGACCATAATTAAATATGTTAAATTTATGTATTATTATACATAATATTTACATTTGATTATAAAATTTATATATATTATAAATAAAAAAATATTATGAATAATTTAAATATTTATATCATATTTAATATATTAATGTTTATATGAAATTATAATGTATTTATATTTGATTATTTAAATCATATTTAATATATTAATTTTTATGTGACTATATATATATAGATAGATAGATAGATAGATATAGATATAACATACATAATTTTATAATCTTTTAATTTTCTTAAATTGATTACAATCTCATTTTAGAAAATGAATATCAATTTTATTTAATTTGTCAAAATTAAAAAATTGATTAAACCATGCCATTTTTCTCACAAGTCACAACACAAATATGAAATTTGGAATTCAACATCAAGAATTTAAAAAAACAACTTATGACCCATTCAACTTCAATCACAAAGAGAAATTGACCATAATTAAATATGTTACATTTGTATTATTATACATAATATATATATATATATATATATATATTAATAAATATAATACATTAAATTTGGGAATATCATTAAATTAAATATATCTTGACATCTGTACGGTTGGATCGTCGAGAAATATTTTTAAAAAAATGGAAAGAACAATTCGTGACAAAACACTAGTTACGAATTCTAGTCAATATAGTAGTGATATACTAAGATCTCCAACCAAATTAATTTTTTATTTTTTTAAAATTTGGAAATATCATTATATTAGATATATCTTGACATCCGTACGGTTGGATTGTCGAGAAATATTTTAAAAGAATAGAAACAACAATTTGTGACAATGCACTAGTTACGAGTACTAGTCAATATAGTAGTGATATACTAAGATCTCCAACCAAATTAATTTTTTATTTTTTTAAAATTTGGGGATATCATTATATTATATATATCTTGACATTCATATGGTTGGATTGTCGAGAAATATTTTTAGAAAAATAGAAACAACAATTCGTGACAAAACACTAGTTACGAGTACTAGTCAATATAGTAATGATATACTAGAATCTTCAACCAAATTAATTTTTTATTTTTTTAAAATTTGGGAATATCATTATATTAAGTATATCTTGACATCCGTACGGTTGGATCGTCGAGAAATATTTCTTAAAAAATAGAAACAATAATCCGTAAAAGTTATTTTTATTAATTGGACTTAATTGAGTAAAAAATATTTGTTTTGTTAGCGAACAACTCGATTCGGCTCGGACTTGGTTCAAATTCGACTCGACTCGGACCCGACTCGATTTGTTCACGAAAAACTCGTGTTCGGCTCGTTTATTAGGAAACTCGGTGTTGGGTTCTGAGGCATAAAACGCAGCGGATAAACGTAAATATAACGAAAAATTTCGGAACCCTAACGCAGGATCATGTATAAGATTGGACGGATTATGGTGATAATCGAATCATACCTATTACGATCTTGAATGTCACGAACTCAACGGAGATCCTTGCTATCACGACTTGTGTCTTCTTCTCGAAAACACCTCTATGGTATCCACACGAGCACCTTCAAGAGCGTCTCACGATCTTGATTACGGAGTGGATGTACTAGCAAACCTTTGATAATTCGAATTGTCTTCCTGCCTCTTTGCTGCCTCTTCTAGGGTTTTTCTATCAAAACGTGTTCTGCCTCTTAACCATACATTATCTATTTATAATGTTTGGTTAACAGGCCCATAGCAGCAAAACCTAACCCATGTAGGTCTAGGAAAATAATAAAATGAATTTTATTATTTAATTAATAACTAAGTCATACTTAATTATTATGGGCAGAAATACAATTCTAATTTGAATTTATATTATCTTAATTAATTAAGTCTCACTTAATTAATATAATAAAAAATTCAAATAATTATCAATTAATTTAAATCTATAATTTAAATTAACTATTCCTCTAAGTGCTCTTTGCGTGTGACCCTATAGGCTATTATTTAATTGGCAATAATTTTATTCTCCAATAAAATTATAAACAATGAGCGGCATCTAGTAATACATCATTGCTACCCAATTAAACAATAATTAAATCGTGATTCGATAAAACCTTTCGTGATTAATGTTTCCGTGTAATATAATCCTTTTAACCATATATATTATAGATTAAACTCGAGGCATGTATTTAGTCATCCTCTTCAACATTTAATCCGGGTTTACTTGATCCATGAGTAGACTATGAAAACAAATCATTATTTGAGCACGGCCATGCATTTTATAGTCTCACTCAATCAAGAGGCCAATAATATCTCTCCTAATTATAGGAGGGTTAAATCCTTTATCTATCATTCATATTTCTCATACGACTCATGATATACCCGATGTCCACTTTTATCATTACCCGGTCAAAGGTAACTTTTAATGTAGTCAAAGTATATTAATCCTCGTATAAAAATATAATGATCTCAAGTCAGAGGATCATTACACCATTATCACTGTGAGTCTTTCTTATGACTTTATTAAACATGAAGAATCTCACTGTGGGTCTGTCCAGTACCATGTACTCCTGCATGTACCTATGTGTTGACTTTAGTATCCCCATACTTATAACCAATGAGATGTGGTTATCTGTCAAACAACATACTAGTCTATTTATGTATTATTATTGTCCTATAATAATAATACTCGACTAGGGACATTTAAGAATATGATATATTATATAATCTCAAGTTCAAGTCATGTACTAAACTATACAATGTGTATCATGATTCTAAGGACATTTATTATGCTAACAAATATATCGCAGTAATTAAAGTCATAATAAATATGTTTATTGAATAATCAATTGACATAAAGGTTTATCAAAATAAACATTGTATTGCCTCTAGGGCACCTACACCAACACTCGGCTCGACTCGGTTCGTTTTAAAAAAAAGTCAAACTCGGCTCGGTTCGGTTCGTTTAAAAAAAGTCAAACTCGGCTCGGCTCGGGCAAAACTCGGCTCGACTCTATTCGTTTGCAACCCTATGTTTGATACATGTGAACTTATATACTATAGCATTTATATATGCTTATAAAAAGGCATAAATAATATTCAAGAATCAACGTCAATTTAAGGAATAACAACTTATCTTACTTTTATGCATACAGTACAATTAAAAACTAGACTAGAGTATGACAAAACAGTAACGGAAAAGTATACACCAGATTTACTTACATAGTTCCTTATAAAATGCAATTATTAAGTTGTACATATAGTTTGTTCAAAGTTATACATATACTAACTTTCTTTAATATAAGAAGCAAGAAAAATGAAGAAGTGATGCCATTAAAAAAGATTGAAAGATGATGTTATTTGCCCTTGAGTACAAGAAGTTTGGAGGAGGAGGGGGGTTGAATACAAACTTAAGAATTAATTCAAATTCTTGTAGATTTAAGTTTGTTCAAGATTTTAGTGTGTTTGAAAGTGTATGGTTAAGATAGAACTAATTGAACTAAGAATGTAATACTTATAATATTAAAAACAAGACAAACAACATAAAAATTACTAGTGGATTGGTTTTTCCACTAATATGTTTTTGCTTTCAAATAATCTTGGTAAAATTACCAAGCTGCTTATGAAGTGTTGTTCTTGTACTACAATGCTTACATTCACTCACACTTTGTTACAATAGACTACTAACTACTATATAGTAGTTTTTTTCTACTTCTATTTCCTATCAACAGATAAAATTATAAAATACACTTTACAATGTTCATATAAAAATAGAAATTAGTTACTTTCACAGTCTTCATTAAACTTTGTCTAGCCTAGGAAATATCTTTGTCTTGATCCATTCCTTGAAGACTGTGTTGCATTGAAAGTCTTCACAATCCTTACATGACTATCTTCCATTGATTCAGTTTCTGCAAAGTTCCCATTCCTTTTGTCTTTAGCTAAATTGGGAAACCTTAATCAACTGATAAATGTTGTTCCGACTGAACCACCGCTGAGCCATACCACTCAGGGTTTGGGGGAATGCCCTACACTTGATGACGTCATTTACGGGCTGCAACAACAGTGCATTAGAGAACGTGAGAACATGATTTGATGGATCCCCCATTCCATCATAGGCCCTAATTGTAGGCATCTTAAACATCCTTGATATCTTCTCATTCATGATACTTTCAGTGAAAGGGGGAGTAGGATCATCAGGATCTCTAAGTGGTAAAAGGTCTTGGGGGTCAGCCCTAACATGACTCGCCATTGTTTGCCTCCAAGTTGAGGGCTCGTCCAAATCTATCACAAGTACATTTCTTATCGACCCTCCAGCACCTTCAATTCTGGGGCATTGTCGTCTTGATAACGCTCTCTCCAGGTCCTTCCTCAGTCGCTGGGCTTCGGCTTCATGAACGCGTATCCTGTCTTGAAGGCTCAGGGAGTTATTATCTTGAGGCCCTCGGGGCTGAGTACTCCTCCCTTCAAGGGGCTCCTTACTGGGTCGCCTCCTCTATGGGTTTATATCCTCGTTAGAAGACTCATCATCGTCAGTAGAGTAAGGTCCAGAGAAGTCCCGACTTCTTTGTTGTGAGGCATAGTGGGGCAATAACTGTTAGTATTGGTGTCCTAGAGACAATACTTTTAATGTTTTATTGAAAACAATTAAGGATTATGTTTTATGTGATTATTTAATTATTATTTATTATATCTTTATTTACTGCGTTATAAATTGAAAGAATAATAAATGTCCCTGAAATATTAATACGTAATATATATCTTTAAGTATGTGACTTAAAAATGAGATTATATGAATAGCATTTTATTCCTAAAATTCCCTAGTCCAGTATTATTATTTAAGGACAGTAATAATGCAATAAGACTAGTATGTTTGTTGACGGATGACCACATCTCATTGGTCATAGGTATGGTGATACTAAAGTCAAGAACATAAGTGTATGTATCAATACATGACACTGGAAAGACCCGCCGTGAGATTCTACATGTTAATAAGTGTCATAAGAAATCTCACTGTGATAAAGATGTAATGATCCTCTGACTTGAAATCATTATATTTTTATACGAGAATTAATATACTTTGATTACACTCAAAGTTACCTTTAACCGGGTAATGATAAAGGTGTACATTGGGTATGCTATGAATTGTATGAGGAATATGAATGATAGATATAGGATTTAACCCTCCAATTCTAGGAGTGATATTATTGGCCTCTTGATTGAGTGAGACTATGAAATGCATGGCCTTGCTCAAATATTGGTTTGTTTAAATAGTCTACTCATTGATCAAGGAAACTGAGATTAAACATTGAAGAGGATGACACTATACATGCCTCGAGTTTGATCTATAATATAAGGTTAAAGGGATTATATTACATGGAACATTATTCACTAAAGGTTTAATTGAATCACCAATTATTATTGTTACTTGGGTAGCAATGATGTATTACTAGATGCCGCTCATTGTTTATAATTTTATTATTGGATATTAAAATTATTGCCAACGTAATAATAACCTAAAGGGTCACACACAAAGAACGTCAAAACGAAGGTTTATTTAAATTATGAATTTAAATATATTATTGTTTATTCGAATTTAATTATTGAATTAATTAAGTGGGACTTAATTAATTATATTAGAATTCGGATTTAATAAGTATTATTATTATTTGAATTTAATTATTGAATTAATTAAGTGGGACTTGATTAATTATATTTGAATTCAGATTTAATAATAATAATAATAACTCAAAGTCATAATGGGTTTTGGAAACCACATGGATTAGGGTTAGGCCCAAAATCTCTCTCTCCCCTATATATACATAATGATGTATAGTATTAGGGTTTAATCATCAGATTTCGTTTTTAGAGAAAAACCCTAGCTGCTCAACATCAAGGGAGGCTAGAGAAAGAGAGAGAGAGAGAGATGCAAACAATTCGGCTAGTACCGACTCCGGTGATCGTAGGACGATCGGGCGTTCGTGTGAACTTCTTTGGAGAGAAAATCTTTGTAACAAAGGGCTGCTGTGATTCATCTTTTCTGGACCTCCGTTAAACAACATACGGAAAGCTTTGTTAAGGTACAGACTTCTTCACCATAATCATCCAACGTTATACATGGATCCTGCGATTGGGTTTCGATTTTTTTTATTGTTTTTACGTTAATTCCGCTGCGTTTTTATGCTCGAAACCCTTCAATGGCATCAGAGCTACGTGTATAATGGGATGATTCGGTTATGTGTTTAACAGTTTTTCGATGTATGTAAACATATATATGATATGCCATGACTATATATTGATATATATGTTTTATATGATTTTGAATATATGATATTCATGTGTTGTATAATCATGGGATGATTGTGTGTATTGCTGTATGTATATGATACATGTTTGTTCTTGTTATGGAAATCGTATTTGATACGAATTCTGAAACGGCTTCGGTAGATTTTCTGAAATCTGTGTCCAGTGTTCGATTTTCGCAAACGATATGTGTTTTCATAGTCAGCTTCGCGTTTGTAAGCCGTTTGACGACTTTAGAGGCTCCGAAACGACGATTTCTTATTTTCTGAAATTTATTTAATTTTCTGAAATTTCGAAATTTATTATATATGATTATATGATATGTTTATATAATCTGAGATATATTACATGTGTTATGTGATAACATGGTGGATGGTTATGACCTAAAGACCCATAGGATAGTGGTTTTGTTTTATGGTTTTGGTTTCTAAATACGACTTGCATGTCGTTTATTCATTATAATTGTTAATCTCGAATATAACTCGAGTTCTTCTTGTAATTTTATTAGAATAGATTTATTTATTATTCAATGTAATTGTTCAATGGAGACTTGGAAGCAAGGAAGCTAGGAGGCGATCCAGATGATGGAGCAATGAAGAAGATAAAGACATGTAATAGTGTAGTATTTGAAACCACCATAGATTGACCTTGATAATTCCATTAGCTTGGAAAAATATCACATAGGATGGGGCCATAACCAAACACGTTTAATTTATGCACAATATATATATATATATATATATATATGAATGCATGTGTAGATATGTATGTGTTGGAATGATGTATGTATTAGATACGACACCCATGCCATGTCTGCTTAAGAAAGATAAAATCTTTAATGATTTAAGATTTTAAAATTAACAAACGATCATGAGATTCTTGTGTTTATGAAATATGGATTTTAAAAACACGGAATTAAATATGAATTTTTGATATCTATAACTGGGATTTTCTGACAAAAGCGGATATGCGTATTCGTAAGGCTGATGGGTTTTAAGTGTGACCACTTGTTAGGTCCAAAGTGTTGTAGAGGGGGGGGGGGTGAATACAACTTTTTAAAGTAATGAGAAAATAGACAAATATGCAGGTAATAAATGATGACACAGAATTTCAAGAATATATCTTTATATTCATTGACGGATTTGCTACAACATTCATAAAAGCATCATGATCAGTTGAACAATAAATACAGCAATTAAAGCTTTATTCAACTGATTTTTTCTCTCACTCTTGTTTTACAGTAAATGCTCTCTCTTGAAATATATCGTTTTTAAATACAGAGATGGATAAAAAGCTCATACAAATAAAAACAAAGTGCTGCTTTTATAATGCCGTGTAGTCTTGATCTTGTCCTTTTTGTGTACGTGGCCTAATCAGGAACTCGACAATAAAAAGTACTGTCCCAACCACTCTGGATCAACCGTTCACAATAAGCCACTTGTCCCTTGAACATTAAATGCTACATATCGACCCGCATCTCGATCTCGGCCTGGACCCATCTCGATCTCGATCTTGGTCTATAATCTCGATCTCGATCCCGATTTGTGAAAATCTCGATCTAGGCCTGGACCCATCTCGATCTGTGAAAATCTCGATCTCGGTCTATGAGAATCTCGATCTCAATCTCGATCTACCATGGATCGACATTTGCCTTGCAATGTTTTTCTTCAATTATCAATCTCGATCCGCATCTCGATCTGCTGTGGATCGACATTTGCCTTAGCAAATATGCACTCATCCAATGTTGACTTTCTTTAGTGACTAATTGTGGATTAACCTTTATGAGCAAGTTTCCCTAGCTTCTTCAATTTCTTTTCCTCACTCAATTCAAATGAGATCTTCTATTACTGACATGAACTTGCCTCCAATGTCCTGACACTTGATGCAATGGTCTGGTTCATAAGTGACTAGTCTTGTAGGGATTCTTGCTTCTGAATGTCAGTTCTCATTTGTTGATTAACCTCTACATTATCCAGTTGTTGAGATACATTACATGAAATCACTTTGGTCTTCTTGATACTTCTGTGACATTAATTTGATTATCCATTAGATAAGTTAGGGCATGAGCAATACTGAGATTGAACTTCTTCTCACTTAGGCATTCTTGATTAACCAAATTAGTTACTTGTAGTTACCAAGTATCATCACCATTTCTTCAGTTGATTGATTCCATGTGCTTCTTCAGTTTCCCTTGTTTTACTGTTGTTTTATCTTTTACCTAGTTGAGTTACATAGTAATTAAGTGTTACAAGTTAGTACACCTATGCCTTTCAATCTCCCCCTATTTGATTGTCTAACAATGACAACCAAATTTACAATGAGGATAACTCAACTAACCAGGGACTGAAAAAGATAAAATAACATTCATAAAAGATCATGTCAACCTGCATAATGCTTGGCTTGATTAACTAACTTCATGTCTATTACTGATACTTCAATCTATTACTGATACTTCAAGTGCCAAAATTGGACACCTGTTGGCTCGATCAAATGGCTTCATGCTCTTCTAGAGATTTTCTCTAAGTACTTAAGAGCATGGTCCACTCAATCTTCAATTATCCTTCTGAAGTCCTTTTAGCAGTATTACCACCGCCGAACTTCGCGAAATAATTGACGCCTAATATAAACCAGTTTCAAGACACTTAGCTAACTAACTTCTACCTTACACTACACAAGAAAATATATAATATACTTACAATGCAGGAAAACAAGAAAACAAATTACAACGCAAAGAAATATTACAAGCATAATACATTAAAACTTCGATTTCTTGCGCTCCTCTTCCTCACGAGCTTTCTTCTTGGCTGCTTTTTCTTTCTTCATGAACTCAGGGTTGCAGACTTCATCCATCCTTTTCTTGAGAAGATTAAGTCCTTCCGCTTCCACATGATTTCTGATCTTGTAGTCTCGAAACAACCTCAACCACCTCTCAACCATGCTGCGAGAGGTAAGCTTCGTGGGAATGTCTTCAAACCTCAGTTTAGTGACTTTGTCAGGATACCCCTTTTCCCCTTTCTTCCTTATGACCAGCTGCTTAGGGTATCCAATGACAATAGCGGTGGTGCATTGTTGTAGCCTCTGAATGTCTAGCTGTTGTCTTCTCTTACAGAAGTTATCAAACGTGACCCTTAGATAATCCTGATCAAACTCGTCAACATCATCCATCTCATCAATCAATTCCCTTATGATACACAGTGTTTCATGACTGTGTTCTGCAAAGATGTCGTACTTGATCTCAATGACGGTTTCCACCTGATGCTTGTCTGTATAGATCAGCAGATCATTCTCATTCTCAGCTTTGCTTTTGACAAACTTGACATTTGCACTAGCTTCCTCCCTTATTTCTCCTTCTTCAGGAATGTCTAATCTTGGATCTCCGTATCTCTGCACATACTCCTTTATTGCTTCTTCTTGCTGCTCGAATGCATAGTCTTCAGGTTCCTTCTTAACCACTGGTAGTTTGGCTTCAGGCAACTTGTATCTAGCATCTTGCCTTCTTATCAACTTCTCCAAGTCCTTAGCCACCAGCTTCTTTTCCTTTGTTAGATAACCCTTTGAGAGGACTAGCTTTGCAACTGCCTTCAGTACACTTCCGCTCGGGGTCAGTTTCGAGTCATGCAGATTTACGATCCTCAAGACCTTGTCATGGACGTATCTGATCTGGTAGGGATTTAGAATAATGTCAACCCCTCTGTCTTCAGCCATCTTCAACAGTTTCTCCTTAAACAGCACTCCAGTCTTGACAGAGGTGTCTACCTTGTGAGCGAATTCTACCAGTTCACTTGCACCCCTTGCATGGAAGAAAGCTTCATCGACCATACACGGCTCGATTTTTGTTATGGGTGACCAAGTAATCATCAGATTCCATGCCTTCTCCTTGAATATGACTTGTACGGAGGTGCATCCCTGTCTTATACAGTTTAGATAGTTCAGCAGCCCAGGGTTTAGATTTTCTAGCTTGTGGAGAAGGAAACTCAATCTTTCTGAGTCAGGAGCATAGGCTCTTGGTCCAGCTAAGGCTTCTCTAGCCTTGTCCCACTCGGGACCTTCCATCCTTATGTCAGCCTGGACCTTAGGATCTTTGATCTTTTTCATTTCATACTCATGCTGAGTTTTCTGAGCCGCTCTCTTCTCGTTTGCCATTAGTTCCTTTTCCACTATTCCTTGAAGCACTTCTTCATTCACTCTTTTTCTGGCTTCCCTGAAAATCTCTTCTTGCATCTCCGCTTCTTTCACTACTTCATCAACTTCTTCTTCTGGAACATGCTCGTCAGCAACCGAGTGATCTTCTGCATCACCTGCAACTCCTTCGCCAGATCCGCCAGGATTTAGACCTCTTTCTTGTTCCCACTCTTTTGCCCGTTGCTCGAGTCTCGACCTCCTTGCCTCTAAGGCTTCTACATCCATCTCGTCATCATCAGAATCTTCAATAAAGTCTCCCACAAATACATCGACGAGAGGTGTTTCTTTCTCAGCTTCTTCTTCAACTACCATCTTCTGCTTGCCTTTGTCCTTAAGAGCCGGTTGAGCCTCCTCCACCTTTTCACCAGATTTGTTTGAGGACTCGATCACCAGACCCTTACTAGTCAGGTTTTTCAGACCCTGATCCTCCTTCTCCCCCTTAGGTGGGTTATCCTCATCAGGAGCATCATCATCATTTTTATCGTCACCGCCACCACCGATTGAAGGACCAGGTCCAGCCCTGTTACGTCCAAAGACAGCATCAAGTAGTTCATTCAGCTTCGTCCAGACCTGAGACATGCCATGAGTGACATCATCGACTGACCGCCCAACCTCCACCTGTACCAATCCAAGATTGTTTATCTTTTCAATCATTTGATTTTGGACGGCAATCAGATTTTCCATGTACTGAGCTCTGACCTCCAATCTTCCAGAGTGAGAAGAGACAGCAGCAGTAACACCAGTAACTCCAGCCTCCAAAGCCTCCACCTTCTTCACTAGATCCTGCAATTTAGGGGACGGTGTTTGGCTTGGGTTAAACTGTTTACTCTCGCCGGGTTCTGTTTCACTCAAGATCCCTAAAGAGAATGGATCTACTCTCCCTGTCTCTCCCTCGTGTTTAGAGCTTAACAGTACTAGAGCCTCATCTACTAGTCGCTGGGGACTAGCGGGGAGTTGGTCGGCGATATCGGTCAGTGAGACTGAACCTTTAAGCGCTGTGTCTACGTTAGGAGATGGCGTTATGACCATGTCATCCCCTTGTTCACCAAGAACCTTTTCTGGTTCGCTGGGCTGTTCTGGAGGCGTAGACCCACCAGTCACCAAATGTCGTTGCTCTGCGAGCAACTTGTTTTCTGATTCAGATGAGGAAGAGTCATCCGTACTGGATTCGACAGCCTCTTCCATATATAAACTTCCTGAGATCTTAGCATCAGAAGGTCTAGTCTCAGTTTGCCATTCCTCTTCTGAGAAATTGCTCAAAGAGCCCTGAGCGGACAACTCAGGGGAGGTAGGGCCAACTCCTATTGGCTGTTGAGCTGGACCCCCTCCTTGACTCTCACCAATAAGCCTAGGCGAGTGCGAACGTGTTGGAATGTTTTGGAGAGGTGAGCCACCAGCGTGAGGTGTGGTGGCTGTGAGAGGTGAACTATCCCTAACAGGTTGCGCAGTTGCCACTGGGTTAGAATCCACCTTCTACTTCTTTGAGGGTGGCAGAGCTGCTGATGTGACTACTCTCTCAACTCCGACACTCCCTCCACTCGATTCACTCGACTCAGATGGGCTTGCCTTCCTTTTATCACCAGTTTTAGGGCTGGCTGAATGTTTGTGAACAGAAGGGCTTGCAGCCTGGGATAGAGCCTGGGGGTTTTCAGGCCCACGGCTGTAGAAAACAGGAGTTGGTTGAATTGACGATTGGTCAAAATCAGCAAGAATAGGTACCTGACTCAGAAGATAGTCATCCTTGTCGGCTCCAGCTTCTGCAACATTTGCATCGGCCATGTCAACATCCACACCTGCTTCTCCCAAATTTCCAGACACTTGATCTCCACCTGCAGCTTTGTTACCGCTACTCTCAGCTTCTACTGCAGTAAACTGAGAAGCGTGCATCCTAGCATACTCATCTTGCAGATCCTGGAAGTACGGAGTCAGGCGCAACTCAAAAAGTCTTGACTTTTGCTGGGTTTCCATGGTGGAGATACTCTTTAAGGTCATATCAAAGCATGCCATCCTTTCAGAGCCTTGAAATACTCTTTTGTGCTCCTCTGAAAGGACGTCATCCAGAACCATCTGAAGGAATCTTGGCATCCAGCATTTGACTGGTCCATCTTCCGGATTCCTAGATGCATTCTTTTCCAATGCCCACCTCTCAAGCAACTGAATCAACAGATGTTTGCCCACATTCACCTTCCTGTTGTTGGCCACTCCATATAGTATTACCCGGTAGTTGTTGTATATCGGCCTGTAGTCTTTGTCCTTTGGGAACATGCAGCGTTGAATAGCTTGAACTACATAATCCCACTCAGCTAGTAGCATACCGGTGTTAACCTTTGTTACCTTGATAGGACCCGTGGGAGGGCGACAACCTATCTCTGTGAATAATTGTAACATATCCTCCATAGTGGGTTCCGGAGCAAAATTGTCTGAAGGAAGCCCGAGTATATCATTGAACTTCTGCAGACTAACCTCATATTTAGCACCACCGATAGTGAAGGATAGGCCTGTTGGATTTGCTTTACCACCCTGAATCTCTAATGTTGAGTAAGCAGCTTGAAGGGCTTCGATATTCAGGATGGGAGAGGCGGTTATAGCATGACTTATTATGGATGTGTTGTTGAGGGACTCAATCCAGAACTGGTAGTGAATGAATCTACCAGTTGCTCGATCAGCAGAGAGATTAACAAAGTTGGTTTTGGGAATTGTGAAATTTGGGTTTGCCATTTTAAATTTGTGTGTGAGAAAAGAAATGTTCTGAAAAGGTTTTGCAATGGAAATTTAGAGAACAAGTTCTAAATTTAAACAAGAAAAACGTACACTATCCCCACTAATGACCACTTAACTCCCCACTAATGATTGACGGTTGAGTTTGAGAAAATTAAAGTGAACAGCCGTTTTTGTTGTTTTAGCAAAAAAACGTAAATTTCGAAAAAACACAAAACGGGGCGGTTAAGTTGCAATTTATGGATTAAACAGTAATGCTCACAACTATTCCACTTAAGAACACAAAATAAATGAAGAACAAGAAAGCACGAAATAAAAACAAACTCACTCGAATGAAAAGAAAACTAAAGAACGATTTGCAAGAACACGAATATCAAAGAATGACGTAGAGAACGCGCAAAGAGTTCAACAGTTTATTTTAAACAAAATTTTGGCAGAGTTTTGTTTTAGTGATTAACGCTTTCAAGTAACAGTTTAGTGATTTTTGTTTAAGAAAATCACAAGAAAACTTGGTGTAATGGCAGGGAAGAGGATGCTGTGTATGTATGTATATGCATGTGTATTTGAATGAACTTAAACTTTTTGAAAGAGAGGGAGAGAGAGAGAAATTTAATGGAAGTAATGAACAGTCTATATAATGCTATATATATATAGGCACGCTTAAAAAAATAACTGAAAAGACAAGTCACATCTCGATCTCGAGACCTGCATCTCGATCCACATCTCGATCTCGATCTCAATGTCGATCTCGATGTCGATCTACATCTCGATGTCGATCTCGATCTACATCTAGATCTCGATCTCAATGTGGACAGATCGAGATTTACCTTAAACTTTTTAAGCAATTTTCGCAAGTCGATCTCGATCTCGATCCAGAAATAGATCGAGATTTGCCTTAGAAAATTTCACTGAAATTACAGGAATTAAACATTTATATGTAAAATTCGTAAGATTTCACCACAAATTTTCACACCATTTTAGAAACTTCCAATTTTGAAATGATAGGGAGTTTAGCAAATAAATTATGCATTTCAAAATTAAGTCTAGCATTAAATCCATCACTTTATTAGACATTAATCATATAGATACACAGATCAGCACAAGATTAATTTTATGAAACTTTCTAACTTCCCCTTATGACATGCAACACATACATTTTTGAAATTAAGTACACATTATTAATTATGAATATTCATGCACAACAATAATATGTACACAAACTGAATTATAACAGATAGGTAGCAAAACTAACAGGTGTTAAGCATCCCCAATTCACCAACCAATCTAGAAAATGTTGATTTGTCTAGAGGTTTAGTGAATATATCTGCTATTTGACGTTCAGTAGACACAAAATGCAACTCTACAGTTCCATTTTCTACATGCTCTCTAATAAAATGATACCTGATATCAATGTGCTTGGTTCTGGAGTGATCCACAGGGTTGTTGGTCATTGCAATATCACTTGTGTTGTCACACATGATAGGAATCTTAGATACATCCACACCGTAGTCCTTGAGTTGGTTCTTCATCCACAGTATCTGGGCCACGCAGCTTCCAGCAGCAATATATTTTGCTTCAGCTATCGAGGTAGATACTGTGTGTTGTTTCTTGCTTTGCCAAGACACCAACCTTCTTCCAAGGAACTGACAACTTCCTGAAGTGCTCTTCCTATCTATTCTACAACCTGCGTAATCTGAATCCGAATAGCCAACAAGATTAAACCCTGTATCTCTTGGGTACCAAATCCCGAGATTTGATGTTCCCTTGAGATACCTAAAAATACGCTTTACGGCTATGAGATGTGACTCTCTAGGATCCGCTTGGAACCTTGCACATAAGCATGTAGAGAACATAATATCAGGTTTGCTAGCAGTTAAATACAAAAGTGAGCCGATCATACCTCGATAGCTTGAGATGTCTACAAGTTTACCCGCTTTATTCTCGTCAAGCTTCGTGGCTGTTGCCATAGGAGTTTTAGCTTGTGATACATCTTCGAGACCATACTTCTTCAATAGATCATGAATGTACTTGGTCTGGCAGATAAATATCCCGTCCTTCTTCTGACTAACTTGAATACCCAGAAAGAACGTCAGCTCTCCCATCATGCTCATCTCATACCTCGATTGCATTAACTTTGCGAATTTAGCACACAACTTCTCATTTGCAGACCCAAAGATAATGTCATCCACATATACTTGCACCATTATTAGATCATATTTGCATTTCTTGTAGAAAAGCGTCTTGTCGATTACTCCTCTAGTGAAACCACTTTCTAGTAAGAAGTCTGACAGAGTTTCATACCACTTCCGCGGAGACTGCTTAAGGCCATATACTGATTTGAAGAGACGATAAACATAATCACAGTATTTGCTATCGACAAACCCGGGAGGTTGATCGACATACACTTCTTCATCCAGTTCACCATTTAAGAATGCACTCTTGACATCCATCTGATAGACTGTAAAACCATGATGTGCTGCGAATGCTAAGAACATCCTTACTGCCTCTAGCCTTGCTACTGGTGCGTAGGTTTCATCATAATCAATTCCTTCTCTTTGAGTATAACCCTTAGCAACCAGGCGAGCTTTATTTTGTGTTACAAGTCCGTTTTCATCCAGCTTGTTTCTGAATACCCATTTTGTTCCAACAACAGATCTATTCTTTGGTCTGGGTACCAGCTTCCACACCTTCTGCCTTTCAAACTGATTGAGTTCCTCTTGCATAGCAATCACCCAATCAGCGTCATCTAGAGCTTCTTCCACCACTTTAGGTTCCATCTGGGAAAGGAACACTGAGTATAGACATTCATTCTCAGTGGCAATTTCAGCTCTAGCTTTTTCTCTAGTAGTCACTCCGGCATCTGGATCACCAATAATTAGCTCAAACGGATGGTCCTTGTTCCAAGTACGATCCCTAGCAAATGTTCTTGATGACTCAGCTTGATCTTGTAAGTGAAGGTGACTTAGTCTAGAAGCATTTCCACTAGCTCCCCCTGAGCTAGTACTAGTTCCCTCTGAGTGAGCTGCTCCCCCTAAGTGCATACTTACCCCCCTTGAGTTAGTACCAGGTCTAACGAAGGGTGATCCCTCAGCCCCAATGTTTTGTATTGGCGAAACACTAGACTCTTGATTAATTACATTATTTATCGTTGGATCACTACTCTGCACTACAGACTTAGGAACTGTATCCACTTCATCAATATCCATATTTTCAAATCTTAGGGAAGTGGGCTCACTGTCTTCCTTTAGTATAGAAGGGAGCTTTGAGTCGTCGAATGTGACATTAAGTGTTGGTCCCTGATATTGTAGAAGGGGGGTTGAATACAATATCTGAAAATTAATCGCGGAATAATTTGGATTAAAAATATTATTTTAATTACTCGCGAAATATTAATTAGAATGAAATACTGTTCAAGTGAAAGATATAATTTTAACTTGATTAGTATTACAAAATTAATATTTAGAAAACTGTTATATAATTGATAAAAAGTCTAGAACGAATTTGACATGAAGTGTTCGTGTTTAATCAATTATATTCAAACTCAGCACAGAAATCTGTGAATATTACAATGCAGATAAATTACTGAATTTGATCTGATTTTTCTAACTCTTGATAAGTTGAACTACTGAAAAGTGAAGAGCTGATCTCATATTTATAGAGATTTGAAAAAGGCTGCTATGACCTTTTTCAGTATGACTTTATTTCAAGAAAATAAGTCTGTATGACTTATTTTAACACTTGTATGACTTATAAAAGACTGGGCATGACATATTTTGGTCGGTATGACTTACTGAAGCTCGGTATGACTTATTTAAAGTCATATTCAGATTTTATCTAATTAAAATAAATCGGTATGACTTATTTTAATTAAACAAAATAGGTTCAGTATGACCTTTTGAACACAGAAAATTCGGTATGACTTTTCTTTAATAAGCTCGGTATGACTTATTAAAAAGGAAGGTCGGCAGAGCTCGGTATGACCTTTTTTTTTAATTAATTAAAAAAGTCAGTATGACTTTTTAATTAAATAAACTCGGTATGACTTTCCTTTAAACTAGCTGTTTGAATCAACCGAATACTCATCTCCTTTAAGCTTCGAGAAGTCAGGCTGTGAGCTAATCAATCGAGTACTTGTGAGACTTCTCGATTGGTAAATATCCTTTGATGACTTCTCGATCAATAAATATTCGTTGATGACTATATATCCGTTGATGAGTTCTCGATCAGGAAATATATGTTGTCGAGTTCTCGATTGATAAATATCAGTTGATGACTTATCGATCGATATTTATCAGTCGATTTCTTCTTGCAGATAGATATCCGTTGATTGATTCTTGCAGATAGACTGTGCTAAATCCTGTTCGTGCTATCAGTCTTGAAGTCTTCCAGTCTTCGTTGTGTCTTTTGTCATAAAACCACTTGAGCTAGATGATGAATATTTATTATTTTAGTTGACACACAAATGTACTGTCTGGTTCATTTATGTCATACTATAATAAATATTCTTCATCTTTAACATTAAGCTGTGGTCTTCTGTTCTTCTTCTACTTCACTGTCTTCATTCTTCTTCTGGAATCTTCTGTAGTAGTCACTTAGAATCTTCTGAATCTTCTGAACAACTGCTTCTCTATTTTTCTCCGACGCTTGAACATATAAATGAACTTCTTCCGGTGTAGAGTAACAACTTCATTATAATTCTTCTGACAAGTTGATTCTTTGTGTCTAGTTGACATTCTTCGATTTGATTCCATCCTCAGAATTTATTACTTACTTTAATTTCTTACATGAGTTGAGTTGTCATCTACTAATTACAAATAGGCCTTGACATATGCCTTTCAATCTCCCCATATTTGTTGTTAAACATTTAACACACAAATTCCTAGAGGATAACTCAACTAACAACTAAGAAACTAATATGACATTTAAGAACTGTAAGTAAATAAATTGTTCTCTGGATCATATAATACATTTCCAGATTTCTTTGAGTAACTGAAATGAAAGATGTTTGTTCCTCTAGCACTGAACATATTATACATGTAGTATTATCTTCATTTCTCAGACTCATCACTACTCTCCCTTAGGATGTCAGAGATGATGTCTGTTCTCTTCTTACCACTTCTCCTCTATTTCTCCAACTCCTGTCTTCCCTTCTCTTCCAAGGTGAATTCAATTTCCCCTTACTTGAATTATCCAACCATTTTAATAGAGGTAACAAACATGGCATACATACATCATTAAACCATCGCAGATATAAAAAATGCAAACTATGACATGTTATGCATTTTAGAAAATCCGGTTAATCATATTTACAAGAATCTTTTAAAATCAAATGGAATAGAATCCAAGCATGTTGTTATATACCCCTTTTTCTTGTTCAACAATTGAGTAATCCTCTTCTGGCAAAAGCCTTTGTTTACTTCTCCCCTTTTGATCTACTCCCCCTTAGTTGAACACTTTAACATTTTGGAGTAATCCTCTTAATAATTCTCCCCCTTAGTTGAGTAATCCTCTTAATAATTCTCCCCCAATTGTAGATAGGTAACAATTGTTGGTCCTTTTCTGAAGAAATTTCCACCTTGGTTAAGTAACATTTGAAATCTGTAACAGGGAATGGGGAAAGGGATTCGGTAAGTGTGCTAGTGTGTGATTTTACTTTGTGTTCCTCACAAGTGTTTCGCTCATATACTCTCTAAGTGTTTCACTCATAGAATATATATTTTCACTCTTCCTTACTTGTGTTTCACTCTTTTCTCACATCACTATATCTATCTCAGTACGGATGACTCAGCCTTTTGTACCTGCAAGAAAGATCACCATAGCCCCTTCAAGAGAGGTCACTGGTGGTGCAATGGGGTTTCCCAAATCCCCGTCCTCAATTGAATCTATAAAAACATTTTGACTTTGAAAAACTGAATTGCTTCAGAAATAGATTCAGTGAGTTGCTGATCATCTTAGATGATCTATTCCGTTAGGAATCCAGATATGTTCCATCTGGGGAGGGAGACAAGGATCTATAATGTAGCAAATGATCCAAGTTTCCTCCTGACGCCTGTGAAGGCATGTTGACTTAGTCAGAATCATCAATCATTCTTCCTTCCTTGATGTGGAAGTTTAGAAAAATTGCTACCGTCAATTCATCCTTCCTGTGACATTTCAATTGTTCTTTCTTGGTCCATTTTGGTCCCAAGTAAGTTCTTAAATTGTTGGTCCAAAATGCCAATTGAGTTGGTTCATTGTTGTCCCTAAAAATAAGACAATATTTGTGGTTTCTTGAAAAATGTCAGATGAGATTAACTCTTTGCTGATAGCCTTGGCTGACAGGCTGAATTCAATAGACTCACTCTGTTGAGAGAATGAACCTAGTAACAGTTTTGCCTTTTCCAAGTCTGTATCCTTTTGAGAGAACACAGATGAGCTAACAGTTGTCTCAGTTTATATGTATTTGAATCACCTTTCTGGAGACAGAGCTGTTGGTTCCCTCACATTACCAACCTTATCAAATGCACTCAAGGCATTGACTCCCTCATTCTTAGCAATTAGGTATTCTGTTTAATGGTTAGGGAGATGGATGTGATTGTGTTTGTGTGTTTGGTTCTAAGATCTTGGATAGAGATTGATGCCAATGTTTGGGATCTAACTATTAGAAACAATTGGATGATCAAGCTCATAGATCTTTCCTACTTCTCAAAAGAGACGCGAAATAATCAGCTTATATTTATGTATATATATAAAAATAATAAAGATAAGGATGTCAAAGTTGAAAAACAAATAACACTATACATACTTATATATATATATATATAATATATGCCAATTGTTGGAAAACAATTATAATAAACAATATTTACAGTAAAGATGCCAATGAAATAACAACTGTACAAAATAAGGAAAATCTTTTTGAGTTTTCTTTTTCAATTTATTTGTTTGTTTTTGATAAATTTTTTTAAGGAATATATACAGTGTATTTACAGTGCTTCAAAATAAATATGCAATTTAAAATAACATGCAATAATTAGTTCATGTTTAACATCCCTAACTCACTAACCAACTTAGAGAAAGTGGATTCATCAAGTGGTTTCGTGAAGATGTCGGCAATTTGATCTTCTGTGGGTACAAAATGTAACACCACAGTTCCGTTCATGACATGCTCTCGGATGAAATGATACCTTATGTCTATGTACTTGGTCCTTGAATGTTGTACAGGATTATTGGAAATAGCTATGGCACTTGTGTTGTCGCAAAGTATTGGAATTTTAGATAGCGCAAGTCCATAATCATTCAGTTGATTCCTTATCCACAAGATTTGTGCACAACAACTACCTGCCGCAATATATTCTGCTTCGGCTGTCGAGGTAGATACTGTGTGCTGTTTCTTACTGTACCAGGAAATCAACCGTCGTCCTAGAAACTGACAACTTCCAGATGTACTTTTCCTGTCCATCCTGCATCCTGCATAATCTGAATCTGTATAGCCTATTAGTTCAAAACCTGTACCTTTAGGGTACCAAATTCCAAGATTCGGTGTACCCTTCAGATATCTAAAAATTCTTTTAACAGCTATAAGATGAGATTCTCTAGGGTCAGTTTGAAACCTTGCACATAAGCATGTTGCAAACATTATATCGGGTCTACTAGCAGTTAGATATAATAATGAGCCTATCATACCTCTATAGCTTGTGATGTCAACCTTCTTACCAGTTTCATCTTTGTCAAGCTTTGTGGCTGTTGGCATAGGGGTTTTTGCCGGTGAAGAATCTTCTAGATTGTATTTCCTTAGAAGATCCCTTACGTACTTTGATTGGCAAATAAAAATCCCATCTTCCATCTGCTTCACTTGCAATCCAAGGAAGAATGACAGCTCACCCATCATGCTCATTTCATACCTACTCTGTATTAACTTAGCAAATCTCTTGCACAAGTTTTCATTAGTAGAACCAAATATAATATCGTCAACATAAACTTGGACAAATATCATATTTTTATCATGTAATTTGTAAAAGAGAGTTTTATCTATGACACCTCTAGTAAAACCGTTTTCAAGTAAAAATTGAGAGAGAGTGTCATACCATGTCCTCGGTGCTTGCTTGAGTCCATAGAGGGCTTTGAATAAGAAGTATACAAAATCAGCAAACTCTGGATTTTCAAAGCCAGGGGGCTGTTCCACATATACTTCCTCTTCTATCTTTCCATTCAGAAATGCACTCTTCACATCCATTTGATAGACTTTAAAATTGGAATGTGCTGCGAATGCCAGAAATATTCTGATGGCTTCAAGTCTTGCAACTGGTGCGAAGGTCTCATCATAATCAATTCCCTCTTCCTGGGAGTAACCCTTTGCCACCAGTCTGACCTTGTTCCTTGTAACAATGCCATCACCGTCTAACTTGTTCCTGTATACCCATTTCGTGCCAATAACAGATCTATCTTTAGGCCTGGGTACCAGTGTCCATACTTCTTGCCTTTCGAACTGATTGAGTTCTTCTTGCATAGCAAGAACCCAATCTGGATCAGTTAGAGCATCTTCAATTTTCTTTGGCTCTTCTTGAGATAGAAAAACCGAAAATAAACATTCATTTGAAGTTGCACTTCTGGTTCTAACACCAACATCTGGATCACCTATGATCAATTCAAAGGGATGATCTTTGCTCCATTTCCTTTCCCTTGGTAGGTTTGATCTTGATGATTCGCCTCTATATTCATTGTGATGTTGTGTTGTGCTAGTTGATCCTTTATCTCCCCCTGAGTTGCTGCCTGGATGACTTGTTGATCCACCACTGGTATTAGTAGTATCTCTAGTGTTGTCATTGTTTCCACCACTATTACCTAGATCATTACCATCATTGTTGTCATCATCATTTCCTGTTACAACCTCAGGCTCTTCTTCATTATCCGAATCTGAGTCTGGATGATTGTCAAATTTTAATGACTCAGAAGGATCTTCAGTTTGGATGCTTGGGAGTTTAGTGTCGTCAAATGATACGTTGACACTTTCTTTTACTTGGTGCTGATCAATTATGTACACCCTATATGCTCTTTTTGATTAGCCGATAAAAATTGCTTCATGTGCCTTGGCCTCAAATTTGCCACGATGTTCATCTCCATCTTTTAGCACAAAACATTTGGCTCCAAATATATGAAAGTATTTGAGTGTTGGTTTCTTGCTAGCCATTAATTCGTAGGGCGTCTTCATATGATCCTTGTTGATTAAAGTTCAATTCTGGGTATAACAAGCTGTGTTTACTGCTTCAGCCCAGAAGTAGATAGGCAACCTTGATTCACTTAACATTGTTCTTGCAGCTTCAATCAAGGTTTGATTCTTCCTTTCTACTACTCCATTCTGTTGCGGAGTTCTTGGCGCTGAGAATTGTCTTGTTATCCCTTTGTCTGAGCAGAAGCTATTTAGAATTTCATTCTTGAATTCTGTTCCATTATCTGATCTGATTGCCCGGACAGGTAGCTTTGAATCTAACTCAATCAGCTTTACATGATCAATCACCAGCTGTGGAGTTTCATCCTTAGAGTTCAAGAATAAAACCCACGTGTACTTTGTGAAGTCATCTACAATCACTAAGGCATATCTCTTCCTTGACATAGACAGAATGTTTACTGGACCAAATAAATCCATATGAAGCAGCTGCAGTGGTTCAATAATATATGTAGTGTCTGTGCCTTTGTGAGTTGCTCTTTTTGACTTCCCTTTCTGACATGCCTCACACAATCCTTCTTATGTAAATTCCATCGGAGGCAGTCCTCTCACCAAATCCCTCTTGACTAGAGAGTTCATTGTTTTGAAATTCAGGTGTGAGAGTTTCTTGTGCCATAGCCAACTTTCTTCTGATGAAGCTTTTGAATAAAAACAGTTTGCTTCAGCTTCAGTTCCCGAGTTGAAATCAGCTACGTACAAGTTTCCTTTCCTTACTCCACGCAAGGCTAGTCTGTCTTCTTTAGAATGAGCTATTAAGCACTTCTCCTTGATAAAGTTCACTTTGTAACCTTTATCACAGAATTGACTGACGCTGAGTAGATTGTGCTTAAGTCCTTCCACCAAAGAGACGTTTTCAATGATAACATTTCCAGTATTTAACTTGCCATATCCCGTAGTCATTCCTTTGCTGTTATCTCTAAAGGTGACGATTGGGCCAGCTCTTTCAACCACGTCTGATAGCAGGGCTCTATCTCCGGTCATATGCTTTGACGATCCGCTGTCTAGGATCCAAACAACCCGGTTTTCCTGTTTAACTCCCTGCACATATCAAACGGATTAGATTATCTTCGGAGCCCAAAATTGATTGGGCCCGGCATACTTAAAGAATTGACCTTTGTCAGCTTTGACAACAGATCCTTTTCGAACAACAGCCGCATCCTCCTTGACTGTACTTACTTTCCTATAAATAGTCTTAACAATTTTTTGTTTAGACTTAGGAATATATTTTTCCTTCTTGACAGGTGAAGGAATAGCAGTCTTGGATTTAGCAAATTTATTATTGATGTATTGTCTCGGTGTCATGTTCTTTTTATTAGCAGTCATGCGTTTGAAATAAGCAGTCATAGCATTAAAAGCACATAACATACCATTTAACATACCACAAGGTTTATGGCATACATCAATAGCAGGCATGTTATTCACAGCAGTAGGAGTTTTAACAATTTCTACTTTAACTTTTTCAGCAGATTTAAAGTTTTCAGTAGAATGGCATCTGTTGTTACTATCCCTACTTCTAACAAACTTATTGTTAGGTCTGTTCAAATTATTCTTTAAGTTCTTAGCACCTAAACCAGGAGTGGATGAACTAGCAGAGTTCACATTTTCGATTGGTCTTTTAGGTACATATTTAGCTATCTGGACATTTATTCCTTTTATGTCCCTAGTCTGTTCTTCTCTTTTCTTCTCTTCAAGGTCTTCACATTTAATTTCATAATCCACTATTACACAACTATCAAGAACTGGTTCTGCAATAGGAGTTATGAAAAGAGGTTACTTGGTGTCCTTAATAACATGTGGAATACCCCTCTCTATAGCAGTCTTTTTAAAAGGGGTGATGTTACTAAGCTTTCCTACTGATTCATTATATTCAAAACCTATTCCAACTTTCCGATTGATCTCTTGTTGGTCAACTAGATCTTTCATAACAAATGAAGCAGTTCTATAGGCTTGACACCTGACCTTTTCTTTTTCAATTTTATCTTTCAAAAAAGCTTCAATTTCAACATAGCAGTTGACTCTATTAACTTGAAATGCAACATCTTCAGTTAATTTAACATTAATAAGTTTCAGCTTTTTCAATTCATAATTCTCCTCTGATAAAACTTTGTTTTCGAGAATTAAGACTTTTATTCGATCTCTAGCATCAGTTAAATTCTCACCTATCAATTTAAACATCTTAGGACAGCTAGGGTTTACCTCAATTCCTTGTCGAGGTGGAGATTGTGATCCTTCAGAAGAAGAGGCCATTAGAGCAAGATTTCCCATTTGATCTTCTTCATCATTGTCGGAATCATCCCAGTTTTTTCCTGCTGCTAAGTATGATTTTCCCTGATGCTTCTTCAGTAGAGCGTCATATTTCTGTTTGATCTCGTCATATGAATCCTTCTTTCTTTCCTACTTGGGCTTTCTACAATCAGTAGCAAAGTGTCCCATTTCATTGCAGTTGAAGCAACGGATCTTGCTTCTGTCTACCATCCCTGTCTTGTATCCACCTTTTGTGTTGGATGAGCTAGAAGAACCACCTGTCTGAAATCTGTTTGCCATAGGCTTGAATTTGAAACTAGGGTTCCTCCTGAATCTTGTATTTCCAAATTTTCTAGCAATCAGAGCCAGAGATTCATCCTCAAGTTGATCGAGTTCTTCCATTGAGTAGAATTCACTATCAGTTGAATTCACTAGAGTTGCACCAACTTCTGCAACAATACCCTGATCAATGATGTTGACTGAAGAAGATTCAGTCTTAGCTTTTCTGTACTCTGGTTCTTCTGCTACAAGAGCTGTAGACTTGCTGACCACCTTGCCTGTACCATATATTTCATTCTGTTGAATCTGCTCTAGCTCATAGGTCTTCAGAATGCCATAAAGTCTTTCCAAAGAAATTTCATTCATGTCCCTTGACTCTCTGATGGCTGTTATCCTGTGCTCTAGGTGTACTGGCATTGTCAGCAAAAACTTCCTACTGATCTCCTTCTTCGTATATTGTTTGCCATTGAGATTTAGATCATTTATCAGCTTGTTGTATCTCTCAAAAACTTCAGAGATACCTTCTCCAGGATTTGATCTAAAATGCTCATATTGAGACGTTAAGATTTCCAATCTGTTCTCCCTTACTTCTTCTGTTCCTTCATTTAGTATCTCTATCGTTTCCCAGATGTGTTTGGCATTTTTACAATTAACAACATGATTGTACATTCCGGGATCAAGAGATTCCACTAAAATTAACTGCAGGCTGGTGTCCAATGTATCCAGTTCCTTTTCTGTCTCAGTGTACTCAGAAATATCTTTTTCAAATTGTCTGTGCGGAATGAGTACACCATCTTCCATATGCTCAGGAAAGATATTTATTGGAACAGCAGCACCAGTTTTTAAAATATCCTTGTACTTGGGATTTGCAGCTCGAAGAAACAAGGTCATCTTTCTCTTCCACAAATTATAATTGTCTTTATCAAATTGTGGAATTTTAATGCTACTAACTCTTTGAGTACTCATCTTTAAATAAGATTAAAAATTAATTGTTTCAAAAAATATTTTAATTTTTGACTTAAAATAATTTTTGATCAAAAATAATTTTTCAGAAAAAAATTATTTCGAATTTAAAATAATTTTTGAGATCTGTATGAGTTCGCGGAATTTGATTTGGATCTGATATGAAAAATATCAACCAGCTTTGATACCAATTGTTGGTCCCTGATATTGTAGAAGGGGGGTTGAATACAATATCTGAAAATTAATCGCGGAATAATTTGGATTAAAAATATTATTTTAATTACTCGCGAAATATTAATTAGAATGAAATACTGTTCAAGTGAAAGATATAATTTTAACTTGATTAGTATTACAAAATTAATATTTAGAAAACTGTTATATAATTGATAAAAAGTCTAGAACGAATTCGACATGAGGTGTTCGTGTTTAATCAATTATATTCAAACTCAGCACAGAAATCTGTGAATATTACAATGCAGATAAATTACTGAATTTGATCTGATTTTTCTAACTCTTGATAAGTTGAACTACTGAAAAGTGAAGAGCTGATCTCATATTTATAGAGATTTGAAAAAGGCTGCTATGACCTTTTTCAGTATGACTTTATTTCAAGAAAATAAGTCTGTATGACTTATTTTAACACTTGTATGACTTATAAAAGACTGGGCATGACATATTTTGGTCGGTATGACTTACTGAAGCTCGGTATGACTTATTTAAAGTCATATTCAGATTTTATCTAATTAAAATAAATCGGTATGACTTATTTTAATTAAACAAAATAGGTTCAGTATGACCTTTTGAACACAGAAAATTCGGTATGACTTTTCTTTAATAAGCTCGGTATGACTTATTAAAAAGGAAGGTCGGCAGAGCTCGGTATGACCTTTTTTTTTAATTAATTATAAAAGTCAGTATGACTTTTTAATTAAATAAACTCGGTATGACTTTCCTTTAAACTAGATGTTTGAATCAACCGAATACTCATCTCCTTTAAGCTTCGAGAAGTCAGGCTGTGAGCTAATCAATCGAGTACTTGTGAGACTTCTCAATTGGTAAATATCCGTTGATGACTTCTCGATCAATAAATATCCGTTGATGACTATATATCCGTTGATGAGTTCTCGATCAGGAAATATATGTTGTCGAGTTCTCGATTGATAAATATCAGTTGATGACTTATCGATCGATATTTATCAGTCGATTGCTTCTTGCAGATAGATATCCGTTGATTGATTCTTGCAGATAGACGGTGCTAAATCCTGTTCGTGCTATCAGTCTTGAAGTCTTCCAGTCTTCGTTGTGTCTTTTGTCATAAAACCACTTGAGCTAGATGATGAATATTTATTATTTTAGTTGACACACAAATGTACTGTCTGGTTCATTTATGCCATACTATAATAAATATTCTTCATCTTTAACATTAAGTTGTGGTCTTCTGTTCTTCTTCTACTTCACTGTCTTCATTCTTCTTCTGGAATCTTCTGTAGTAGCCACTTAGAATCTTCTGAATCTTCTGAACAACTGCTTCTCTATTTTTCTCCGACGCTTGAACATATAAATGAACTTCTTCCGGTGTAGAGTAACAACTTCATTATAATTCTTCTGACAAGTTGATTCTTTGTGTCTAGTTGACATTCTTCGATTTGATTCCATCCTCAGAATTTATTACTTACTTTAATTTCTTACATGAGTTGAGTTGTCATCTACTAATTACAAATAGGCCTTGACATATGCCTTTCATTAAGGCTTTCAACCACCTTGCGATCATTAAGCACAAACACCCTGTACGTTGCTACTACTTCAAGAGAATATCCAACGAAAACCCCTTCATCTGCTTTGGCATCAAACTTTCCAAGTTGTGCATTGTCTCTTAACACAAAGCATTTGGCACCAAACACGTGAAAGTACTTGATAGATGGTTTTCGTTTATTCATCAGATAATATGGCGTCTCATTATAGTCCTTTATAATCAGGGTTCTGTTCTGTGTATAACAAGCCGCGCTAACTGCTTCAGCCCAAAAATACAAAGGAAGTCTTGACTCATACAGCATTGTCCTAGCTGCTTCAACCAGTGTCCTATTCTTCCTTTCTACCACCCCATTCTGCTGCGGTGTTCTCGGTGCTGAATACTGTCGTCTGATCCCTTTAGATATGCAGAAATCCATTAACACTGAGTTCTTGAATTCTGTCCCGTTGTCGGATCGAATAGTCTTCACAGTCAGACTTGCTACGTTTTCAATTACCAGTACATGCTTAATGATCTCATGTGGCACTTCATCTTTCGATGTCACAAACATCACCCATGTGTATTTGGAAAAGTCATCGACAATCACCAGCGCATATATTTTCCTTGACATTGACATAACATTAACGGGTCCAAACAAATCCATGTGAAGTAGTTGTAGGGGCTCGGTAATGCTATTCACTTGCTTATCCTTATGCGAGGCTCTTTTCGATTTTCCCATCTCCCATGCTTCGCAGAGTCCATCTGGAGTAAACTCCATCTGCGGCAGACCTCTCACCAATTCTCTCCTTACAAGATTATTCATTGCTTTAAAGTTCAAGTGAGATAATCTTTTATGCCATAGCCAACTTTCATCAGCAGAAGCCTTGCTGTAGAAACACGTGACTTCAGACTGATCAGCAGAATTCATGTCGGCTGTGAACAAATTTGACTTCCTTACTCCTTTGAGAGCAAGGCTTCCATCCTTTTTGCTTCGAATCGAACAATCATGCTTCCCAAAGTTGACGTCAAAACCCCTGTCGGTGAACTGACTAATACTGAGAATAATATGTCGCAATCCTTCCACAAAAGACACGTCCTCAATGATAACATTTCCACAAACAATCTTGCCATATCCCCGGGTGTAACCTTTGCTGTTATCTCCAAAAGTAACCACGGAGCCGGCTCTCAACACCAAATCTGTTAGCAGGGACTTATTGCCGGTCATATGCTTTGATGCTCCACTGTCCAGCACCCATATGACTTTACTCTTTTCCTGTTCACTGCCCTGCAAATCCAGAAAGGTTAGGCGTTCTTCGGAACCCAATGATGTTTGGGCCCGGCATCAATAATTTTCTTTTTCTTTTCAGATACAGAAGGCTTTGCCTTGTTGCCATCAGGGGCATTCATCTTGACTTTGTCTTTTCCCTTGTCAACCTTGACTGGTTTATCAGGTTTGGGAGTAGACTGGTCACCCCTAACTTTAGGAGGACTTGAAGTCTTAACCTTTGACCCAGCATGCTTTTTCTTACTACTACTAAATGTATGTTCAACAGATGCACTAGCAGTATTCATCAAATTAAAATAAGCATGCATGATGTTTACAGCACATGGCATACAATTAGGATTATTGCATTTGGCATGATTTGCATACATGTTAGGCAAAGTAGTAGTTGCAGGCATGGTATTGCAAACAACAGGTTTTTCTTCCTCTACATAAGACGGGCAATAGTAAGACAAATGATCAGTTTGATTACAGATATAACATGCCTTCCTAGCTCGTGTAGATGTAGATATAGATACAGATTCAGTTTTAACTGCCTCTACAGGTGTTTTCATTTGGTCTGACCCTGCTACCCATTGTTTATATGACACCGTCTTAGCCTCCTTGGTTCCTACTCCTTTCTTAGCATAAGCAATCTTACTCGCTCTCTTATAAGTTGTAGGTTCTACTACCTTTTCTTCTAAATCTTTTTCCATTTTAATCTCATGTTCAATTTTAATAGCAACATGATCTATGGTTCTAGGCTCAAACTGCTTAAAGATAGGTTTTCTAACATCCACTAGAACCTCAGGCACATCTTCTTTGACTAACACTGGCTCTAACAACTCAGCAGCCCTATTTTTCTTTTTCTGTGTGTAGTCAAGTCCTATGTTTACTTTTTCATTTTTACTCTTGCTTGCCAGTTTCATGTACATGTCCCTTTCTACGAAAACTTTATTAGATGCTTCTTTAAAAGATTGACATGTTATTCTAAGCTCAGCTAATTCATTTTTAAGTTCTTCGTTAAGGTCTTCCCTAATCTTAAGCTTGTGTTCTAAAACGTCTACCTGATTCATTAACTGCCTTTCTGTACGTTCTCCGGATTCTAATTCCTCTACCCTGGCCTCGAGAAGTCTATTTTTAAGGGAGAGTTTTGCATTTTCCTCATTAACAGCGATTAGATTCAGTTGGAGATTATACATGTCTTTAGTCATGGCAGCTAATTCATTTTGGTACTCAGAAATAGACATTTCATTTACGGTTAGAATTGGTACCTCTGATTGTTCTGAAGATCTTGCCATTAAAGCGAAGTTGCATAGCTCCTGATCTTCATCTTCATCAGACTCGTCCCAACCCTTCCCTTCAGTCACAACATACGCCCGGCTTCCCTTCTGTTGCTTGCTAACCAAGGCATCATATTTCTTTTTCAGATCAACATAGGATTCCTTGGGATGAACGTACTTGGGCTTCTTGCATTCTGTTGCAAAGTGCCCCAATTCATTGCAGTTGTAGCATCTGAACTTGTTCTTGTCTACCAGGTTAGGTCTGTAGCCACTACCAGATGTGCTACCTCGACCGCTGTAACTTCCCCTACCACTTACACTACTGCCTCTGCTGCTGCTGCTTCTTCGGCTAAAGGAACTACCAAATCGTCCTTTACCTCTTCTTGACTCCCTGAAGCTGATGTGAGCAAATTCTCGAGCAATACAAGCGTATGACTTGTCTTCTAATTTGTCCAGCTCTTCAAGGGTATAGTATTCATCCTCACTTTCTTCGGATGGATCTTCAATGTCTACTACCACCCTTTCAGGATTAGCAGTTTTCAATGAGACAGTTGCAAGTGCCTTTACAGCAGACTCTTCAGCTACAAGTCCAGACTCACTTACCGCTTTGTATTCTTCACTATTGTAGGATCTTCTTTTGTCATTTTGTTCCTGCTCCAGCTCGTAGGTCTTTAAAACACCATACAGCTTTTCGAGAGAAGTATTTTTCAAGTCTCTTGACTCTCGAATGGCAGTGATCCTGTGTTCCAGATGTTTAGGCAAATTCAAGAGAAACTTGATATTTGAATCTGCCAGTGGATAGACTTTATCTCTTATACTCAGCTCGATAAGCAATTTACTGTAACGTTTGTAAACATCCGCTACACTTTCTCCTCGTTCGCATATGAACGATTCATATTCAGATATCAGAATGCGCTTGTGATTATCTCTAACTTCCTCGGTCCCCTCCATCACTACAGCCAGTTTATCCCACATGGCTTTAGCTATTTTTAATCCCTTTATCTGAACATAGTACTCTGAGTCTAGGGATTCAATTATGACGTTGCGTAACGATGCATCCATACCAACCAATTCTTTATCTGCGTCTGAAAACTCCATTTCCTCTTTAGGAACAGACCGAGATAGTATTAGTATCCCTCCTTCCATTCGCTCTGGCTCAATTTTTATGGGTATGTATGGACTGTTCTCCAATATTCTCAAGTATACCTTGTTTATTGATTCAAGGTAGGCTTTCATCCTTCCGGTCCATTCATCATAATGTTATGCATCAAACGGAGGTATCTTAAATCTGTGTGCGGCGACCATTTTAATAAAGTTTAAAATTAAGATAATACACTTTTCAAATTACAATAAATTGTATTTACTTGAAAAGTTGATTATCTCACTTTAAATATCCAACACTTAATATCCAATGGGTTTTGCACTTAAGATTCAAGCAAGTTAGTTTTAATCACGGGAACAGTAGCAGGGTCCACCAGTTCTTCAAGTTCAAACAAAAAGTTGTCCACTTTCTAGTTGACAGAAGTTCGAAAATTCCCCTTTTTTTTCAGTCAACCAGTTGATTTTTGACCACAAGAAAACCCACAAAGCTCTAAAGTAAAAAGTTTTGGAATGTTGTCCAAATATTCCTAACACCCTGACTCAGAACTTTTCAGATCTATGAACTTTTCAAGAAGAAACAAATAAAAGCTTTCGGCTCAATCTTTAAAAAAAAATGGATCTGGGATTTTCAAGAACCAACTCAACCAACACGATAGGATCTCTGTTAGATGTGTTTAATAATTGCTATGATACCAATTGTTAGGTCCAAAGTGTTGTAGAGGGGGGGGGGTGAATACAACTTTTTAAAGTAATGAGAAAATAGACAAATATGCAGGTAATAAATGATGACACATAATTTCAAGAATATATCTTTATATTCATTGAGGGATTTGCTACAACATTCATAAAAGCATCATGATCAGTTGAACAATAAATACAGCAATTAAAACTTGATTCAACTGATTCTTTCTCTCACTCTTGTTTTACAGTAAATGCTCTCTCTTGAAATATATCGTTTTTAAATACAGAGATGGATAAAAAGCTCATACAAATAAAAACAAAGTGATGCTTTTATAATGTCGTGTAGTCTTGATCTTGTCCTTTTTGTGTACGCGGCCCAATCAGGAACTCGACAACAAAAAGTACTGTCCCAACCACTCTGGATCAACCGTTCACAATAAGCCATTTATCCCTTGAACATTAAATGCTACATATCGACCCGCATCTCGATCTCGGCCTGGACCCATCTCGATCTGTGAAAATCTCGATCTCGGTCTATGAGAATCTCGATCTCGATCTCGATCTGCCGTGGATCGACATTTGCCTTGTAATGTTTTTCTTCAATTATCAATCTCGATCCGCATCTCGATCTGCTGTGGATCGACATTTGCCTTAGCAAATATGCACTCATCCATTGTTGACTTTCTTTAGTGACTAATTGTGGATTAACCTTTATGAGCAAGTTTCCCTAGCTTCTTCAATTTCTTTTCCTCACTCAATTCAAATGAGATCTTCTATTACTGACATGAACTTGCCTCCAATGTCCTGACACTTGATGCAATGGTCTGGTTCATAAGTGACTAGTCTTGTAGGGGTTCTTGCTTCTGAATGTCAGTTCTCATTTGTTGATTAACCTCTACATTATCCAGTTGTTGAGATACATTACATGAAATCACTTTGGTCTTCTTGATACTTCTGTGACATTAATTTGATTATCCATTAGATAAGTTAGGGCATGAGCAATACTGAGATTGAACTTCTTCTCACTTAGGCATTCTTGATTAACCAAATTAGTTACTTGTAGTTACCAAGTATCATCACCATTTCTTCAGTTGATTGATTCCATGTGCTTCTTCAGTTTCCCTTGTTTTGCTGTTGTTTTATCTTTTACCTAGTTGAGTTACATAGTAATTAAGTGTTACAAGTTAGTACACCTATGCCTTTCACCACTGGTATCCTCCATCTACCTGGGAAATGAACAATTTAAGATGTCAATTTGAAATATTTGATTCAAGGAAAAATTGAGGATCTCTTCATGATGTGATCATGACCGTCGTAAATTTTCTAAACCCCTTAACAAAATATTAAGTTTTACTCGGATGCTTTCCAATTAATGAACACTCATCGAATCCTAGATCGATTAGGGGAAAGACTGTCAGTGGCAGGGGACTCCTATCTATCGTGGTGAGATGCAACGAATATAAACGGTTATATTCGGCCGTTGTATCATTGGGTCTAACTTAACTGAGTCGTCATAATAAGGTGAAAATAAACGGTTATATTCAACCATTATGAACTTAGAAGCATAGAGTTTGGTTAAAAGTCTATTAGATAGATAAGATCAATCGTTGTTCACCAAACTATCCAAGAATTATATATGATATAATTGACAACTGTTGTCTACCTAAATAACCATTTTTTAAGGACTTCCAGTGGTTGACTTAGGACATGACGAAATATGGATCTTGGCTCACTAGAAAGAATTATGGGATATACTTTCCAAATTAATAGTAAGGGCTATTAATTTGATAAAAATAGTGGGAGATATATTATAAATATATCATAATCATTTGAACATAATAAATAACTCAGACAATCTAATGTTTATTTTATGCATTTTAAACATTGTAGATATTTAAATGGCAAACAATACAAATACTTTCTCCGTACGAGCAACCCTTGAGAAGGACAAGCTGACAGGAAATAACTTCCTGGATTGGTATAGGAATTTGAGGATTGTCCTCAGGCAAGAGCGTAAGCTCCATGTCATTGAAATTCCTTCACCTGCTCCTCCTGCTGAGAATGCAACTCGCGTTCAGCAAAATGCTTATCAGAAGCATATTGATGATGTGAATGATATTGCATGTCTCATGCTGGCAACCATGAGTGCTGAGCTTCAAAAACAACATGAGCATATGGATGCTTATGAGATGATTGAACACCTTCAAAGAATGTTTGAGGGACAAGCTCGTCAAGAAAGGTTCGACACGAGCAAAACACTGTATGCTTGCAAACAGGGAGAGCGTGAACCTGTTCAATCACATGTTCTGAAGATGATAGGTTATATTGAGTATCTTGATACTTTGGGTTTCCCGATTGGTTTGGAAGCTCAGATTGACTTAATCTTGCAATCTTTGAACCACAACTATACTCATTTTGTTATGAACTACAATATGAATGAGATAGACAGAACACCCACTGAATTGTTGGCCATGTTACGAACTACTGAAACCAACATGAAAAGGCTAAACCTGCTGCCATGTTGATGGTAGATAACAAAGGTAAGGCTAATAGGAAAGGCAAATGGAAGGGAAAGAAGAAGATTGGATCTGCTTCTGGTCCCAAGCCAAAGGCTAATCCTAAACAGGCTTTAAAGCCTAAGGGTGTTGTTGCAAATGGTGATTGTCACTACTATGGTAAACCAGGTCATTGGAAGAGAAATTGTCATGCTTATTTAGAGGATTTGAAGAAGAAGAAGGCTGGTCAAGCTTTTGATTCAGGTATTTATGTTATAGAGGTCAATTTGTCAACTTCTACATCATGGGTATTGGATACTAGATGTGGTTCTCACATTTATATAAATGTGAAGGAGCTGCAAATGAGTAGGACTTTGGCAAAAGGAGAGGTCGACCTACGAGTTGGCAATGGAGCAAAGGTTGCTGCCTTAGCTGTAGGGACTTATTATTTAACGTTGCCCACTGGGCTTATTTTAGAACTTGAGAACTGTTTTTTTACGTGCCTGCAATTTGTAGAAACATTATTTCGGTTTCTTGTTTGGACAAGAAAGGTTTTGCATTTTCAATTCAGAACAATAGTTGTTCCTTTTCTTTGAATAATGTTACCTATGAGGTTGCACGTTTATTTAATGGTTTATATGTTCTTGATTTAGACACTCCTATCTATAATGTGAATAACAAACATTTTAAAACTAATGACTCAAATCAAACATACCTCTGGCACTGCCGTTTAGGCCATATAAATGAGAAGCGCATTTCCAAATTACATAAGGATGGATACTTGGATAAGTTTGACTTTGAATCATACGAAGCATGCGAACCTTGTCTCATTGGAAAAATGACTAAAGCTCCTTTTACTGGACAAGGTGAAAGGGCCACTGAACTATTAGAACTTATACATAGTGATGTATGTGGTCCTATGCGTACTATGGCAAGAGGTGGCTTTTACTACTTTATCACGTTTACTGATGATTTCAGTAGATATGGATATGTGTATCTTATGAAGAACAAATCCGATTCTTTTGAAAAGTTCAAAGAATACAAAGCTGAAATAGAAAAGCAAACTGGCAGAAGTATTAAGACTCTATGATCTGATCGTGGAGGTGAATACTTAAGCCATAAATTTAAGAGTTTATTAAAAGAGTGTGTTATTGTATCACAATTCAATCCTCCTGGAACACCACAATGGAATGGAGTTTCTGAAAGGAGGAATCGCACCTTGTTGGACATGGTGCGATCGATGATGAGTCATGCAGATCTTCCAATTAGTTTATGGGGTTACGCTCTAGAGACAGCGGCTTTGACACTCAACCGTGTTCCTACTAAGAAGGTTCAAAAGACTCCATATGAGATATGGGAGAAGAAACGGTCAGGCATGAGCTTTATGAAAGTTTGGGGATGCAAGGCATTTGTGAAGCGTCAAGTATCTGACAAGCTTGGACCTAAATCTGAAGAGTGCAATTTTGTGGGATACCCTAGTGAAACAAAGGCGTATTATTTCTATAGTCCTTCTAAGCATAAAGTGTTCATTGCTCGAGATGCTGTTTTCATGGAAAGAGATTTTGTTTCCAAAAGAAATAGTGGGAGAACTATAGACCTCGATGAAGATCGAGAACCACAAAATAGCATTGAACCTGAAGTGGAACAAGAGCAAGATAATGATAATGCTCAACAAACACAGGTTGTTCGTAGAACTGGTAGAATTCGCCATGAGCCAGAGAGATATGGATTTCTCTTGACTCAATGTGGTGATTTGATGCTCATAGATGAAGATGAGCCTCTCACATACCAAGATGCTATGAACAGTCCAGACTCTTAGAGATGGCTAGAAGCCATGAAATCCGAGATGGATTCCATGTATGAAAACCAAGTATAGACTTTGGTTGATCCACCTGAAGGGGTAAAACCCATAGGGTGCAAATGGGTTTTCAAGAAGAAAACTGACATGGATGGAAATGTTCAGACCTATAAAGCAAGGCTGGTTGCAAAAGGTTTCAAACAAATTCATGGTATTGACTATGATGAAACTTTCTCATTAGTGGCTATGGTCAAGTCCATAAGGATTTTGCTTGCTATTGCAGCATTCCATGATTATGAAATCTGGCAAATGGATGCCAAAACAGCCTTCCTTAATGGAAGCCTTGAAGAGGATGTGGATGTGTACATGACACAACCTGAAGGTTTTATCGATCCAAGGAATGTTAGCAAGGTATGTAAATTACGTCGATCCATTTATGGATTGAAGCAAGCCTCTAGGAGATGGAATATCCGTTTTGATGAAACAGTCAAAGAGTATGGCTTTGTTCAAAACGAAGATGAACCTTGTGTTTACAAGAAGATTAGTGGGAGCCATGTGGCATTCATAGTACTATATGTTGATGACATACTACTAATGGGGAATGACATACCTTCTCTTAAGGCTGTTAAGACTTGGTTAGGGAGCAACTTCTCTATGAAAGACTTAGGAGATGCATCCTACATTCTAGGTATCAAGATCTATAGAGATAGATCAAGAAGAATGATCGGCCTAAGTCAGAGTAGATACTAGTCTAATCCAGGTGAAGGTCACTGTACAGCAGTCAAGAATATTCTTAAGTACTTGAAGAGGACTAAAGATCAATTCTTGGTATATGGAGGAGAAGATAAGCTGGTTATAAAAGGTTGCACTAAAGCTAGTTTCCAAACAGACAAGGATGATTCGATTTCTCAGTCTGGATTTGTGTTTTGTCTAAATGGAGATGTTGTATGCTGGAACGGTTCACAGCAGAGACAGTTATTGATTCTACAATAGACCTGAGTATATTGATGCTTATGAAGCAGCCAAGGAGGCTGTTTGGGGATGTACTTAGGAGATATCACATAATTAATGAGATTAATGATCAAGGAGATATACATATATGTAAAGTACATACTAATAAGAATAATGCAGACCCACTGACTAAGGCTTTGTCGCAGCAGAAGCACGAAGGTCATACTAGTTCCATGGGTATTAGATACATGAGAGATTGGCTCTAGTACAAGTGGGAGATTGTTAGTATTGGTGTCCTAGAGACAATACTTTTAATGTTTTATTGAAAACAATTAAGGATTATGTTTTATGTGATTATTTAATTAATATTTATTATGTATTTATTTACTGCGTTATAAATTGAAAGGATAATAAATGTCCTTGAAATATTAATACGTAATATATATCTTTAAGTATGTGACTTAAAAATGAGATTATATGAATAGTATTTTATTCCTAAAATTCCCTAGTCCAGTATTATTATTTAAGGACAGTAATAATGCAATAAGACTAGTATGTTTGTTGACGGATGACCACATCTCATTGGTCATAGGTATGGTGATACTAAAGTCAAGAACATAATTATATGTATCAATACATGACACTGGAAAGACCCGCCGTGAGATTCTACATGTTAATAAGTGTCATAAGAAATCTCACTGTGATAATGATGTAATGATCCTCTAACTTGAAATCATTATATTTCTATACGAGAATTAATATACTTTGATTACACTCAAAGTTACCTTTAACCGGGTAATGATAAAGGTGTACATTGGGTATGCTATGAATCGTATGAGGAATATGAATGATAGATATAGGATTTAACCCTCCAATTCTAGGAGTGATATTATTGGCCTCTTGATTGAGTGAGACTATGAAATGCATGGTCATGCTCAAATATTGATTTGTTTAAATAGTCTACTCATTGATCAAGGAAACTGAGATTAAACATTGAAGAGGATGACACTATACATGCCTCGAGTTTGATCTATAATATAAGGTTAAAAGGATTATATTACATGGAACATTATTCACTAAAGGTTTAATTGAATCACCAATTATTATTGTTACTTGGGTAGCAATGATGTATTACTAAATGCCGCTCATTGTTTATAATTTTATTATTGGATATTAAAATTATTGCCAACGTAATAATAACCTAAAGGGTCACACACAAAGAACGTCAAAACGGAGGTTTATTTAAATTATGAATTTAAATATATTATTGTTTATTCGAATTTAATTATTGAATTAATTAAGTGGGACTTAATTAATTATATTAGAATTCGGATTTAATAAGTATTATTATTATTTGAATTTAATTATTGAATTAATTAAGTGGGACTTGATTAATTATATTTGAATTCAGATTTAATAATAATAATAATAACTCAAAGTCATAATGGGTTTTGGAAACCACATGGATTAGGGTTAGGCCCAAAATCTCTCTCTCCCCTATATATACATAATAATGTATAGTATTAGGGTTTAATCATCAGATTTCATTTTTAGAGAAAAACCCTAGTTGCTCAACATCAAGAGAGGCTAGAGAAAGAGAGAGAGAGAGAGAGGCAAACAATTCGGCTAGTACCGACTCCGGTGATCGTAGGACGATCGGGCGTTCGTGTGAACTTCTTTGGAGAGCAAATCTTTGCAACAAAGGGCTGCTGTGATTCATCTTTTCTGGACCTCCATTAAATAACATACGGAAAGCTTTGTTAAGGTACAGACTTCTTCACCATAATCATCCAACGTTATACATGGATCCTGCAATTGGGTTTCGATTTTTTTATTATTTTTACGTTAATTCCGTTGCGTTTTTATGCTCGAAACCCTTCAATAACCCTTGCTCATATGGTGGCATGTAGTTTCTCGGGAGCCCATAAAGAGGGTCGGGTGTAATGGTAGACGAGACATGCAAAGTAGGGGGAGCAATAAAAGTTGTACGAAGGGGAGGAATTACCTGGAACGGAGGAACCGAAGCATGGATGGACACGTCAGGGTTGGAAGGATGAACAATGACGCTTAAGGGTCCGGCACGCCGAGTACTTGCTTCAGGGTCCTCAACGGAAGTAGTAGGAACAATACTTCCTTGCTCATGCGTCACAGCGGGGGAATCGTTGGTGTCAACAGCTGTAATATCCGTATATTTTTTATTTAAATAATTGTGTTAATAATTAGAATTAGTAATATTAGTTTTAATAATAATATTTTTTATATTAAATCTAATTTAGAATAGAATTTGTAACGAAATTTATATTAGAAAAAGGATATTATCTTTGGAGTTTATATACATAAATCATACCTACGTTATGTTATTAAAACCCTAAACTCAGATATAAGAGCAGAGCTGGTGACGAGAGATAGGGAGGCTGAGAGTTTTGGTATAGCGAAATTCGAAAACTAAAGGTATTATATAATTCTTTTACTCTATTCAAGTATTCAATTATTATACTCGTTTGTTCTGAGTTATTAATTCTAGATATTGTTTATATTTATATAGTTAATTAATGGACAACGAGGGTAGTTAGTCTAGGTCCCAAGATATTAACAATTGTATATATGAATGTGTGGTCATACATTCATTTTATTTAATATATTAATGTTATATAAATTAGTAAATCATGTATTCCCTGTGGTCATGTTAACGTGATCAATGGTTGGCCATTATAGTCACATTGAATGAGGCGAGCCTGTACATAAAATCTAGTATCGTGACTATCATCCTATAATACATAAATACTGTAGCTGAATATTATAAATTCAATAATTAATTATGTTTAATAAGGTATATCATTTTATATTAATTATATATTTATGTAATTAGATCGGGAGCCGGGTGTTTAGCGGATCGTTTATGAATTTTGCTAGTATTTGAGGTTGCTATATTTAAGGTACGGATTTCGTCCCCTTTCTCTTCAGTGCTACTCTTTTTAGGATTAGTTATATTTAATTCATTCTGTTCGTAAATCTGTTACTTCCGTTATTATTCGTTTTAACTGTTTTGATTCTCCAAAAGTTATTTTAAAGTCTGTTTCGAAATATTTAAATATTTGTATATGCGATTTTCGAAAACTATGTATGTTACATATTTGCGTAGAATATTTGAAATATCTGTTTAGGTGATTTTAAAATTGTGAAATTATTTCATTTGAACCCTTAGAGTGATATAGGGTATACCAAGTTAACCAGCTGTAGGGGTACTACAACCATGTCATTACGGCACCAGTGACATGACACTTCCGTGGCAGTGTGATTGGTCACGGCGTATATTTCTGTTAACTCAGGAGGCGAGCTTTGGTCATTTTGATATTTGTTTGAGGATACGTGTGTGCACCTAGATTTGATTTGATTTGTGATTTGATATTTTACGGTGACGTTGTATATGCCGTACACATTGTCCGGTTTGTTTCACGCATTAGGTACCCTATGATGTGTGTATCTGTTACATGTTCTGTATCGGTATGAAATATCATAACCCCTCTTTGCTTCAGCCTTGTTTTAAAAATTAATGTTTATTTATAACTGTCAAACTATATATCTTGTTTCTGTTTTATAAAATGTATTCCAATCCGTACTAGGCATTTGGCTCGTGTCGTATTCTTTCTTCTGGCAGGTACTTAGGGGAATCTTGGGTTGTGTGATGAAGAGGTCCCTTATTTTCATCTATTAGGACATTTGAATTTCTCGCATTTCTTTTTAGACATTGTTTATTATTAGAGATTTTGAATTGTTTTGGAAATTTTAATATTATTTTGGAGACATTGTTGGACTTATTTATTTATTATAAGGTGGATTTTAGTACTCTATATACAGGTTTGTGGTTTGGTAATAACCCCTCATATCATTTTGGGAAGGGGGTGTTACAGAGATGGTATTAGAGCCAGGTTCTTTCTTGTAGAAAACCTATTTAGGTTTAACCTGTGAGTTTGGGTAGACGTTAGGATGAGTACTCTGATTTAAATTTCATTCAGCTCTATTCTCTTCATATTGATTCATAAATGCTTCCGCTTATTTATTCTTGTGATCTTCTTTCGTTCTTATGTTATATTGTAGATGCCTCCTAAAAACCATAATCAAACTAACGTGACTGTGAGTCCAGCTCAGTTAGCTCAAATGATATCTCAAGCAGTGACTCAGGCTATATAGCAAGCTTTCCCAAATCAGGGGAACCAAGGTAACCAGAATGGTCAGAGAAACCAAGGCAACCAGAATGGCCAGGGAAATCAAGGAGATCAAAGGAATCAGGAAGGTCGGGGAAATCAGTTGGAGCCTTTTGCATAGTTGGAGAGGTTCATTAAGCAGAAGCCATAATCTTTTCATTCAGCACTAACTCCAATTGAAGCTGAAAATTGGATTGTTCATCTTGAGAAGATATTTGATGCTTTGGGTTATGATGACTCTCAGAAGGTGAAGTTGGCTGTGTATAAGCTAGAGGGGGATGCTCAGAGGTGGTGGAGAGGAATAAAAACTATTAAGGGTGAGGAGTTTATAGAGGCATTGACATGACCGGTATTTACAGAGTTGTTCTATGAGCAGTACTTTTCAAATGCAGATAGGGAAGCTTATTTGAGGGAATTCCATTCTATCAGCCAGAATCAGGAGGAGACTATTACAGACTATATGGCAAGATTTATCAGGTTGGCTGGATTTGCTGGGACAATTGCAGGAACTGCTACACAACAAGTAGAAAAGTTTAAATGGGGGTTGAAACTTAACTTGAGAGGTCCTATTATCTCTCTCAAATTTCCAAATGTGGCAGAGGTGGCTGATGTAGCTAAGGATATTGAGAAGGAACACAGTGATTTTAGGGCTCACAGGTTTTAGAATGATCGTAAAAGAGGAAGAGATGACCAGGGTTCAGTGCTGGGTAAGCAATGGAATGGAGGACAGGTTAATCAGCAGGGACAGTGGCGTGGAAGGAATCAGTATAACAGGTCTCAGTCAACTTATGGTCAGAATCAGTATGGTGGTCAGAATAATAATCAACAGTTTCAGTAACAGCCTAGACAGTGGCAGAACCGTCAACAAGGGAAAGGTTGTTATGCAGTGTATAGGGGAAACCCCAATATGATCCCAGTTATTCCTTATGCTACATGTGGTGGACATCATCCGGGAAGGGATTGCTATAGACAGTCTGGAGCATGTTTCTTGTGTGGTAGCATGGAGCATAGGGTAAAGGATTGTACAGTGTCACGTAATACTGGTGGTGGAGGAAGTGGCAGTGGAGAAACTGGTAGTGGAGGTTAGCAGAACCAGAAGAATCCTTCAGGCATAGTGTTTGCATTAACTGCTAATTAGGCAGCAACTAACTCAGGTACCATTTCTGGAACACTTTATGTGGGCACACGTGAAGCTTATGTGTTATTTGATACTTGTTCGACTCATTCTGTTGTGTCCTTATCATTTGTTCGTTATCTTGGAGTTTTACCTTCATTACTTGATCATCGTATTTGTATTGCTACCCCAATGGGGAATTCTATTATTATTTCTGAGGAGTACAGAGGGTGTCCGATAGCTATAGGAGATATGAATTGTAAGGTTAACTTGCTTATGATGTTGATGCATGACTCTGACATTATTCTGGGTATGGATTGGCTGAGTGAGCATCGTGCAACAATTGATTGTCCAGGGAAGTGTGTGATCTTTGGAGATGTGAATAAACTGGAATTCGTGTTTCAGGGGTCTCAAACGAAAGGAGTGGTTAAAATTATTTCAGCTCTAAAGGCAAATACACTTTTGTCTAAGGATTGTGATGGTTATCTTGCTGTTGTGAGGAATACGTCTAAGGATGAGCCTCACATTGACGATTATCCGGTTGTGAATGAGTATGCATATGTATTTCCAAATGATCTATCAGATTTACCGCCACAAAGCGAAGTGGAGTTTACTATTGAGTTTGTTCCAGGTGCAGAGCCTATTTCTAAGGCACCGTACAGAATGGCACCATTGGAGTTACAGGAATTGAAAGAGCAGTTGCAAGACTTGTTGGATAAGGGATTTATCAGGCCGAGTGTATCTCCATGGGGTGCTCCAGTGTTTTTTGTGAAGAAGAAGGACGGGTCTATGAGATTGTGTATTGACTATAGGGAGTTGAACAAGGTGACTGTCAGAAACAAGTATCCTTTGCCACACATTGATGATTTGTTTGATCAGTTGCAAGGGCAAAGTATTTTTCGAAGATAGATTTGAGATCGGGTTAACACCAGTTACGAGTAAGAGATGATGATATTCTGAAGACAACATTTCGTACCCGATATGGTCATTATGAGTTTCTTGTGATGTCTTTTGGGTTGATGAATGCACCAGCAGTATTTATGGATTTGATGAATCGGGTGTTTCATGATTATTTGAATAAGTTCGTTGTGGTTTTTATTGATGATATCTTGATATACTCTAGGAGTAAGGAAGAACACGAGGAGCATTTGTGCATTGTGCTAGAAATCTTGAGGGAGAAGAAATTGTTTGCAAAATTTTCGAAGTGTGAATTCTGGTTGGAGAAGGTTGCATGTTTGGGGCATATTGTGTCTAGTAAGGGGATTGAGTTGGATCCTGCCAAAGTCGAGGCTATCACAAATTGGCCGAGACCTAGCACTGTGACAGAGGTGAGGAGTTTCTTGGGTTTGGCAGGCTACTATAGGCTCTTTGTAGAGGGTTTCTCATCCATAGCTTTGCCATTGACTCAGCTGATGCGGAAGGGTATTAAGTTCGAGTGGAATGATGATCGTGAACAAAGTTTCCAAGGGTTGAAGAAGAGGTTGGTGTCAGCTCCTATACTTGTTTTACCATCAGGGAGTGGAGGATATCAAGTTTATAGTGATGCTTCTAAGAGAGGATTGGGGTGAGTTCTTATACAGCATGGGAAGGTGATTTCATACGCTTCTTGGCAGCTTAAACCCTATGAGGTAAATTATCCTACCCATGACTTGGAGTTAGCAGCAGTGGTCTTTGCCTTAAAAATTTGGAGGCATTATTTGTATGGAAAAACTTGTGACATATTAACTGACCACGAGAGTCTTAAATATATTTTTACCCAAAAAGAGTTAAACATATGGCAAAGGAGGTAGCGTGAACTTATTAAAGATTATGATGCTAAAATTCAGTACCATCCGAAAAAGGCGAATGTAGTGGCAGACGCTCTTAGTAGGAAGAACTTAGAAAGTGTTGCATCTCTTATTACGCAACAGCACCTTATTACATATATGGACCGCTTGGGTTTGGAGTTGTATGTTGGAAGATCAGCTACAAGCATGGCAAGTTTGAAGGTGGAATCAAATCTTGTCCCAAGGGTTAAGGAAGCTCAGAGAAATGATACAGGGCTAAAAGCTATTAGATCGAATGAGGCAGATGGTAAGCAAATTGAGTTTCATGTTGATGATCATGGTGTGGTATGGTTGGATAGTAGATTGTGTGTACCTTCAGACATAGCGATTCGTGAAGCAGTGTTGACTGAGGCTCATAGTTCTTCATTTTCTATTCATCTGGGTTCTACTAAGATGTATCGAGATTTGAAGAAGAACTTTTGGTGGAGTGGGATGAAACGGGACATAGCAGAGTTCGTGGGGAAATGTCTTACATGTGAACAGGTGAAGATTGAACATCAGCGATCTAGTGGACTGTTACAACAGTTGGATATCCCAGTTTGGAAGTGGGAAAACATTACCATGGATTTTGTCACCGGTTTACCAAGGACTTTCATGAAGAATGATGTTATTTGGGTGGTAGTTGATAGACTTACAAAATCAACTCATTTCTTACCTATTAGAGAGACTACTCCTATCCATGATTTGGCAGAGATATTTCAACGGGATATTATTAGACTTCATGGTGTGCCTGTGTCGATAGTTTCAGACAGGTATACGAGGTTTACTTTGCATTTTTGGAAGGGATTTCAGGAGGCTTGGAGTACGAGCCTTAATTATAGTACAGCTTTTCACCCACAAACTCATGGACAATCAGAGAGGACTATTCAGACGTTGGAGGATAGTTTGAGAGCTTGTGCTTTGGAGTGGTCTGGTGATTGGCACAAATATTTATACCTTGTGGAGTTTGCGTACAATAATAGTTGGCGAGCGAGCATTGGCATGCCACCATTTGAGGCATTGTATGGTAGAAAATGTAGAGCACCGACTTGTTGGAATGAGGTTGGAGAGAGTGTCATTGAAGGGCCAGAGTTGGTTCGGGTAACTAACGAGAAGGTAGAATAAGCTAAAGAAAACTTAAAGGAAGCTAAATCGCGTCAAAAGAGCTATGCAGATCAAAAGAGGAAATTTAGTGGATTTGAGCCTGGTGATCATGTGTTCTTGAAGGTGTCACCTTGGAAGGGTGTTAAACGTTTTTGTATGAAAGGAAAGCTTAGTCCGAGATATGTTGGCCCTTTTGATGTTATAGAGAGAGTAGGGGAAGTTGATTATAGAGTAGCATTGCCACCACAATTATCTCATGTGCATAATGTGTTCCATGTATCTGTTCTGAAAGGCTACAAGTATCACCCGTTGCACGTAGTTCAATATCCGTTACATAAGATTATGGAAGATCTTTCTTATGAGGAAGAAGCTGAAACTATTTTAGCTCGAGAGGAACGAATTATGAGGAAGAAAACTATTCCATTTGTTAAAGTTTTGTGGAAGAATCATTCTGAGAGAGAGGCTACTTGGGAGTTAGAAGAATCTATCCGTGAGAAATATCCGCACTTATTTGATTCAGGTACGAATTTTAGTTCCGCTAGATTTCAGGGACGAAATCCTTTTTAAGGGGGTATATATGTAATATCCGTATTTTTTTTTAAATAATTGTGTTAATAATTAGAATTAGTAATATTAGTTTTAATAATAATATTTATTTATATTAAATCTGATTTAGAATAGAATTTGTAATTAAATTTATATTATAAAAAGGATATTAGCTTTGGAGTTATATATACATAAATCATACCTACGTTATGTTATTAAAACCCTAAATTCATATATAAGAGCAGAGCTGGTGACGAGAGATAGGGAGGCTGAGAGTTTTGGTACGGCGAAATTCAAAAATGAGTAAGGTATCGTATAATTCTTTTACACTATTCAAGTATTCAATTATTATACTCGTTTGTTCTGAGTTATTAATTCTAGATATTGTTTATGTTTATATAATTAATTAATGGACAACGAGGGTAGTTAGTCTAGGTCTCAGGATATTAACAATTGTATATATGAATGTGTGGTCATACATTCATTTTATTTAATATATTAATGTTATATAAATTAGTTAATCATGTATTCCCTGTGGTCATGTTAACGTGATCAATGGTTGGCCAGTATAGTTATATTGAATGAGACGAGCTTGTACATAAAATCTAGTATCGTGACTATCGTCCTATAATACATAAATACTGTAGCCGTATATTACAAATTCAATAATTAATTATGTTTAATAAGGTATATCATTTTATATTAATTATATATTTATGTAATTAGATCGGGAGACGGGTGCTTAGCGGATCGTTTACGAATTTTGCTAGTATTTGAGGTTGCTATATTTAAGGTACGGATTTCGTCCCCCTTCTCTTCAGTGCTACTCTTTTTAGGATTAGTTATATTTAATTCATTTCGTTCGTAAATCTGTTCCTTCCGTTATTATTCATTTTAACTGTTTTGATTCTCCAAAAGTTATTTTAAAGTCTGTTTCAAAATATTTAAATATTTCTATCTGCGATTTTCGAAAATTATATATGTTACATATTTGCGTAGAATATTTAAAATATCTGTTTAGGTGATTTTAAAATTGTGAAATTATTCCATTTGAACCCTTAGAGTAATATAGGGTATACCGAGTTAACCAACTGTAGGGGTACTACAGTCATGTCATTGCGGCACCAGTGACATGACACTTCCGTGGCAGTATGATTGGTCATGGCGTATCCTTCTGTTAGCTCAGGAGGCGAGCTTTGGCCATTTTGATATTTGTTTGAGGATACGTAGGTGCACCCAAATTTGATTTGATTTATGATTTGATATTTGACGGTGACGTTGTATATGCCGTACACGTTGTCTGGTTTGTTGCACGCATTAGGTACCCTATGATGTGTGTATCTATTATTTGTTCTGTATCGGTATGAAATATCATAACCCCTCTTTGCTTCAGCCTTGTTTTAAAAATTAATGTTTATTTATAACTGTCAAACTGTATATCTTGTTTCTGTTTTATAAACTGTATTCCAATTCGTACTGGGCATTTGGCTCATGCCGTATTCTTTTTTCTGGCAGGTACTTAAGGGGATCTTGGGATGTGTGATGGAGAGCTCCCTTATTTTCATCTATTAAGACGTTTGAATTTCTCGCATTTCTTTTTAGACATTGTTTATTATTAGAGATTTTGAATTGTTTTGGAAATTTTAATATTATTTTAGAGACATTGTTGGACCTATTTATTTATTATAAGGTGGATTTTAGTACACTATATACAGGTTTGTGGTTTGGAAATAACCCCTCATCTCATTTTGGGAAGGGAATGTTACAATAGTAGTGTCAGGGATCTCTCCTTCGAGGGTACTCGCGGTTCTACGTGTTCTTGTCATGGTTATTATTCAATTCCCATACGCGGCACCAAATTTTATGGATCAAAAACGAGATGTATTTAATACGTAATTAATGCTAAGGTGTGAGAGAGCTTCGATCTTTTATGGTTGCACTAACGTTTCGTGACTTCCTCAGATCCTCATTAACTGCTTACGTATCTCTGTGGGTGTGAGAATCATGCCAATGACGTAGTTCTAATATTGAGGGGTTAGGCCCTTTTTATAGGCGCACGAGGGCCTTGGAATTAGATTAGAAGTAGGAGACTTGGTGGCCGAGTCTCCTAGTGACAAGGATGTTTAAACCTCTTACGAATGAGAGTCCTCGTGGGACTCTTCCCACGTTAGGGATTCTAGATCCTTCTAGGGTTAGGGCCTTCAAAAGGCTTCTCGGGCCTTTATTAAGCTCTTATTAATTAATTAAGAAATTAATTAATAATAGAGATTTACTAGGCCTATGACTTCAACAGAGTTTGTGGGCTGGATTTATAAATCCAGGTAATTCTTGGATTACAAATCCAGTTGATCCTATGATTTATTTTCCTAGTTCGTTTCGAAGGCCCAAGCCTTTGGACCATACCAGGTCTAATTAATGAAATAATAAATGCTATATTTATTATTTCCTCAGGGATATTTTTACCCACATCAAAATTATTTCTCCTTCAAGCATTCTTTGTGTGTGACCTAGTAGGTTATTATTACGTTGGCAAAAATTTTAATATCTAATTAAAATTATAAACAATGAGCGGCATCTATTAATACATCATTGCTACCCAAGTAATAATAATAAAATCAGTGATTTGATTAAGCCTTTCGTGAATAATGTTCCATGTAATATAATCCCTTTAACCTTATATTATAGATCAAACTCGAAGCATGTATCGTGTCATCATCTTCAACGTTTAATCCGAGTTTTCTTGATCAATGAGTAGACTATTAAAAAAATCAACATTTGAGCACGGCCATGCATTTTATAGTCTCACTCAATCAAGAGGCCAATAATATCACTCCTAAATAGGAAGGTTAAATCCTTTATCTATCATTCATATTTCTCATACGATTCATAGCATACTCAATGTCCACTTTTATCATCACTCGGTTAAAGATAACTTTTAATGTAATTAAAGTATATTAATTCTCGTATAGAAATATAATGATTTCAGGTCAGAAGATCATTACATCATTATCACAGTGAGAATTTCTTATGACACTTATTAACATGTAGAATCTCACGGCGGGTCATTCCAGTGTCATTCATTGAGACATGCACTTATGTTCTTGACTTTAGTATCACCATACATATGACCAATGAGATGTGGTCATCTGTCAACAAAGATATTTATCTTATTGCATTATTATTGTCCTTATATAGTAATACTCGACTAGAGAATTTTATGAATAAGATATTATTCATATAATCACATTTTTAAGTCACATATTTAAAGATATATAATACGTATCAAAATTCCAATGACATTTATTATGCTTTCAATTTATTACGCAGTAAATAAAATATAATAAATAAAATAATCAATAAAATATAATCCTTAATAATAAAATATTTTCTTTAAAATATAAAATAATTGTCTCAATGGCACAATTACCAACAACTACATCTTCAATTCAGCTTCTCAGATCATTTCGTTTCCGTTTAAAGGTTTCCAACCTTGACTAAAATCAAATTTGGTTCCTGGGTCACCAATACAGTGGATATGCTAACAACCTGTTTTACCAAATATTATCTTTTTCAGCTCTTGTTCTAGTTCATAGGCCTTAAGCACATAAATAGTTCCTCTAAAGATAATGTGGTTATATCATTAGATCCCTAATGGCTGTAACCATATGTTCTAGATGATCTGTAGTGTTAGCACGAACTTCATGTAATCTCCTTGTATAATAATCTTTAAGGTTTGTACTGAAATGTCAGGTAGTCCAGTTTGTTCTCCTTCACTACTCTAACTCCTAAGATTTTTTATCCAAAAATTCAACTCAATCAACAAAAAACTGTACCCAAATTAATTTATTTTTTTACAGCTTCCAAAATATTAATGAGATCCTATGGAGTAAACTTTTAAAGAAATTAATACTACTATTTCTTCAACATGTTCCAGAATTAACCTCATTGGGTTTTCTTCAGTCAATTTCAATTGTCTTCAATGGCCGAAAAAATCAACTACAAACTCATTGAGCACCCTCGAATTAATATTTAAGAAAAACTTAAATTTACATAATTTTTAATTTTCTTAGAAAATAAATTAATCAAAAATTAAAATTTCCAAATAATTAATTTTCAAGAATATTTGAAATTTCTTAAAAATCAAAAATCGATAAATTAATATTTTTTAAAAAAATTTAGTTTTCAAGAATTTTAAATTTTTTTAAAAAATAAATAAATCTAAAATATAAATTAAAGGTGTACAAAACTTGGGGGTACCAAATAGAACTTTTTAAATTGTCAAATTTTATCCAATGCCTTGGACTCAAATTAGCTAAGTGTCGATAATTTGAGATGTGAATTGTCTGAGTGTCGAATTGACTTGGCCTATTTCTTGTTTGAGCGCATAACTTTAGTAATCGGGCGTATGACTTCAGACATTCTCGCGCATGCATTGCATGTAATATATTTTGAATACATTTGATTCAAGAACCAAACATGTATGCACTACTTCAACAGAATCACTTCCGTACTAGTTTAAGTCACAAGAACGGGCTAATGTCCGAGTAAACAACAAATGACCACGTCTAGTTTGTTAAATAGGTATAAATAAAAGATTTTTATAAAATTTAAAAAATAAACTAATTAAAATTTATAATATAAACTAATAAAAGTTTATAAAATAAATTTTATAAAAGTTTATAAAATAAATTTAATATTAAGTTTATAAAACAAAATAATTAAAATTTATAATATAAACTAATAAAAGTTTATAAAACAAAATTTACAAAGTTTTATTAAATAAATTTAATATTAGGTTTATAAAATAAACTAAGTAAAATTTATAATATAAACTAATAACAGTTTATAAAACAAATTTTATAAAGTTTATAAAATAAACTTATTAAAAATTTATAATTAAACTTATTTAACAAGGCCTCCGTTTGAGTTCAAACATCTTCAGCACGAGGAGCACCACTGAGCTAATGGATCTTCATTTGTATATCAATTAGCGAGCTCTGATACCAATTGTTAGGTCCCGTAAGTATCGTAGAAGGGGGGTTGATTACGATACTCACAACAATTTAAAATTCTTCTCAGAATTTACGGATAAATAAATTATTGCTTTTGTTGAGGGTTCGAGTCCTTGTAGTGTTTAGGAGGCTGACTTACTAATTTTCTGTATTTCTGAATAAACAATTAAGATCTAGAAAATTAGCAAGTAAATAAACGAGACAAGTTTCGTGGAATCTATCTTTCGTATAAAAACCCAGAGGGGTGCTACACCCGGTTCAAATGAACAGGTTTCTGAAGAACAAATTAGTTATTTGCTACAACAAAGAGATCTGACTAATTCCTATTACAATGTATAGATCTGTGAATGTATAAAAAGAAATCAATATAACAGAGAGTGTTTTATAATAGCCCTATATATTTACAACATAATTAACCGGCTAGATTATAAAACTCCGGTGAAGAAGGTATATGTATGGTTTTGTATCTCTTCTTCTCCGGCTTCTGTTTCTCTCTGTATCTCTTTGTGTCTGTGAGTATTCTCACTCACACTAAATGAATTAGATTCATTTGTTTATATAGTGTAGGCTTTACAATAATTGAACTGCTTTCTAAGTGTTGACAGCTTCTCCCTGTATGTTGACTTGAATTGACTTTGAGAATCCCGTGGATATTTTCTAAGTGTCAAAGAGTGTTTCCTTGTATTAAGTACTTAGAAAATAATCCATCTTTCATAGAGGGTCTATGTGTCGAATTAGAGTGCCTTGTATGTTGACTAGAGTTGACTTGATTCATATGTGTCGATTTTACTTCCATGTATGACTATGTGTCGATTTTTCTTCCCTTGTATATGCCTTAGAGAATTTCTCATCATACCAAGAACTTATGTGTCGATTTCTTATCCTTTGTATGAGCATGTGTTGACTTTTCTTCACTAGTATATGCCTTAGAATATTTTTCATCATTCAAAGAACCTATGTGTTGAATTCTACTCCCTTGTGTAAGCATGAGTCGATTTTTCTTCCATGTAGAATTGACTTAGATTCTTTTTGGCATACTACAAGTTATGTGTCGATTTTCTCTTCCATGTATAGAAAAGTGTCGAATTCTTTACCCTTGTACAATGACTTAGAGTGATTTCAACTATAGTCAAATCCTTGCATATATGGCTTCACTTGGCTTCCTGTCAATTCCTCTTGTACAATAAACATGTTGATCAATTCCTTTGTGTTGACACTTAGTGCATTGGTCTGGTTCACAAATGACTAACACTGATTTTGATCTTCATATTCTCATTAAAATCAAATGACAGGAATGCAACAGTTATTTATTTCTTCGAACACTAACTGTCAATAAACATGGTACTTTCACTGGAATCTTTTCTGGTACTTAGACAACGTCTTCATTACTACTACAATCTTGAATACTTCATTCTTTATTCTTCACTGACGCTTGAACATATAAATGAACTTCCTTCAGTGAATATAACTTCAAGACTGCAGTTGTCTTCTTTAACCTTTTGTCTTTACCCTGTCTTCAATTCTTCTAGATTCCTATGCTTCGAACACTGTCTATCTTCAATCAATGCCTTTACACTGAAATATTCTAATGGCACTTCTATACTGAATCTTTAATACATCTGGAATCTTATACTCAATCCCTTTAATCGTGAATAATGTTCACTTATTATATACATTAGTTTATGAAGTGAAATAGAGTATGAAGTGAAACCCATAAATAAGGAACATGACAACAAACAAACAGGACAACGAACCCATATAGATAAGAAAAAACTCAAACCCAAATATACAAAGTATCTCAATCACATATAAATAACAAAAAAATAAAACCCATAATCACATATACAGGACACATAAAAACAATAAGAGACACACACAAATAAAGATCAAAATTAAGGATTACCTACTTGAAATTGTTAAACAAGCTCCAAACACCTGATTTGTATGACTTTAACCCTAATTAGTTGAACCCAAGTGGAACAATTCGACTGAATAGATAAACCCTAGATCTGACGAACCAATCTCTAAAACGTAATTTATAATTGTGAACCCTAATTAGCGGAACCCATTAAACTGTGATGAGATGAATTGATTGATCCCAAACCCATTAGACGGTATAGAGATGAGATGATGTAGAGATGGTGATGGAGATGGTGTATGAATGAGGTGTATCAATGGATTGTTTTATGCATGGAGTCCCCCACCTTAAAGAAAAACACCCACTCTATTTTAACTAGCAAACCTCTAAATTCTCAGTTGGGATTGTTTATCACAGATTATATGCACTCCACAATAAAATTACTTCACCTGAATATTATTGGTAATTTCAATTTATTTTCCTTGAGTGATGAGAATGGAGTTGACCTCTCCATTCCTTACCCTCATTCGCAACCTTTTAATTCTGTTAGAGCATCCAGATTGTCTAAGGTTGCTAGCCAAGAACATGGTTTCTCTCAAAATGAACATGTTTCTACAAAGAAGAGATCCTCAACCTCTAGGCTAGAAACATTTGATGATGTTGATGAGGGAGAAACTGCACTAGATGTAGCAAATAAGGTTGGATTTGTCAATGAACCCATGGGGTCCTGTTGAGCCTAAGAAGGAGGCAAGGACATCAACCTCTATCTCCAAGTGTGACGCCTGTTAGTAATTGTGCTCTAGAGACAATACTTTTTATATTTTAAGGAAAATATTTATTATTAAGGATTATGTTTTATTGATTATTATTTATTTATTATGCTTTGTTTACTGCGTAATAAATTGAAAGCATAATAAATGTCCTTGAAATTTTGATACGTATTATATATCTTTAAGTATGTGACTTAAAAATGAGATTATATGAATAGTATCTTATTCCTAAAATTCCCTAGTCGAGTATTATTATTTAAGGACAATAATAATGCACAAAGACTAGTATGTTTCTTGACAGATGACCACATCTCATTGGTCATAGGTATGGGGATACTAAAGTCAAGAACATAAGTGCATGTATCAATGCATGGCACTGGAATGACCCGCCGTGAGATTCTACATGTTAAGTAAGTGTCATAAGTAATTCTCACTGTGATAATGGTGTAATGATCCTTAGACCTGAAATCATTATATTTCTATACGAGAATTAATATACTTTGATTACATTAAAAGTTACCTTTGACCGGGTGATGATAAAAGTGGACATTGGGTATATTATGAATCGTATGAGAAATATGAATGATCTAGATGAGATTTAATCCTCCTAATTTTAGGAGTGATATTATTGGCCTCTTGTTTGAGTGAGAGTATGAAATGCACGGCCGTGCTCAAATGTTGATTTGATTTTAATAGTCTACTCATCGATCAAGAAAATAAAGATTAAATTATGAAGAGGATGACACGAGACATGCCTTGAGTTTAATCTATAATATCAAGATTAAAGGGATTATATTACATGGAACATTATTCACGAAAGGCTTAATCGAATCACCGATTTATTATTATTACTTGGGTAGCAATGATGTATTACTAGATGCCGCTCATTGTTTACAATTTTAATTAGATATTAAAATTGTTCCCAACGTAATAATAACCTACAGGGTCACACACAAAGAACGCTTGAAGGAGAAATAATTTAAATTAAATAAGTAATTTATTTTATTTATGATATTAATTAAGTATGACTTAATTAATTATATAAATAGAATAAATGAATTACTTAAACTAATTCTAAAATTAATAATTAATTAATTAAGTGAGACTTAATTAAATAATTTAGAATTTTGGATTAGTATTAATTATAATTGGATTATAATTAGAAAATTTATTCCTCTCTATATAATCTCTTTATGGGCTGATTTAATAAAAGAGAGATTTTACAAAAACCCTAGCCGCTCTGAGAGAGGAGGAAGATAGAGAGAGAAGAAGTTTTCGGGTGCTAGTACACATCAATCCTTCATGAAAAGTGTTCGTGTGGATACCGTAGAGCGTAGATCGCGAGAGCGGGATACGTGGTGATTAAACAAGCTTTGGACCTCCATTAATCTTCCATTAATGAACTGTTAAAGCTTCTAAAGGTATTTATTCTTTATCTCCGAATTAAATCTTTTGTTTTCGCATGGATCATGCGGAGGGTTTCGCTATTTTGATTTATTTTTCACGTTTATTCCGCTGCGTTTGTGTCATGAAACCCTTCAATGGCATCAGAGCTACTTGCGAAACGTTTTAATTCGGTTATGTGCTTAACAGTTTTTGTTATATAAGCATGTATGCGATCTATCATGATTTTATATTGATATAATATATATATGTTTATATATATTATGAATATATGATATTCATATGATGTATAATCATGTGATGATTATGTGTGTTGATGTATGTATATGATACATGTTTGTTCTTATTATGGGAATCGTATTCGATACGAATTCTGAAACGGCTGCCGTTGATTTTCTGAAATCTATGTTAGTTGTCCGATTTTCGCAAACGATATGTGTTTTCTGACTGGAATCGGGTCACTGAGCAATACTGACAGAGTCAGCTCTGCGTCTGTAAGCCATTAGATGTCGTTACAGCCTCCAAAACGGTGATTTATGATTTTCTGAAAATTATTTGATTTTCTAAAATTTTGAGTATATGTATGTATATATTATGAATATATGATATTCATGTAATGTATAATCATATGATGATTGTATGTATCTCTGTATATGTATATATGATATATGCTTGTTTTTGTTATGAGAATTGTATATGATACGATTTCTGAAACACCGTCAGATTTGGAGAAATCTGATTGCCGTATCCTATTTTCGTAAACGATATGTGTTTTCTGACTGGAATCGGGCCAATGAACAAAACAGATAGCTATGCTATCATCGACGGGTCTGTAAGGCGTTTGACGTCGTTAAGGGCCTCGAAATAGCGATTTATTGTCTTCAGAAATCTGTTTTTAATTTTCTGAAATTTCGAAATTTGTTATATATGATTATATGATATGATTATATAATATGAGATATATTATATGTGTTATATGATAGCATGGTGGATGGTTATGGCCTAAAGACCCATAGGATAGTGATTTTGATTTATGGTTTTGGTTTCTAAATACGACTTGCATGTCGTTTATTTATTGTAATTTAATTATCTCGAATGTAACTCGAGTTCTTCTTGTAATTTCATTAGAATAGTTTTATTTTTCAATGTAATTATCGATGAAGACTTGCAAGCAAGGAGGCGATCCAAAAGGGATGATGAAGCAATGAAGAAAGAAGACATGTAATAGATAGTATTTTTAAAACCACCATAGACTGACCTTGATATTTCCATTAGCTTGGAAATATCATATAGGATGGGGCCATAACCAAACACGTTTAATTTACGCACATTACATATATGTATATGATTGCATGTATTGGTATGTATGCGTAGATATAATTGAGATGCATGCTTAATATTGATTAATCATGTATGTATTAGATACGACACCCATGCCATGTTTGCTTAAACAAGATAAAATCTGTAACGATTCATGATTTTAAAATTAACAAACGATCATGAGATTCTTGTGTTTATGAAATATGGATTTTTAAAACATGGAATTAAATATGGATTTTTGATATCTATAATTGGGATTTTCTGACAAAAGCGGATATGCGTATTCGTAAGGCTGATGGGTTTTAAGTGTGACCATTGGTATCCTCCATCTACCTGGGAAATGAACAATTTAAGATGTCGATTTGAAATATTTGGTTCAAGGAAAAATTGAGGATCTCTTTATGATGTGATCATGATCGTTATAAATTTTCTAAAACCCCTTAACAAAATATTAAGTTTTACTCGGATGCTTTCCAATGAATGAACACTCATCGAATCCTAGATCGATAAGGGGAATGACTGTCAGTGGCAGGGGACTCCTATCTATCGTGGTGAGATGCGACGAATATAAACGGTTATATTCGGCCGTTGTATCATTGGGTCTAACTTAACTGAGTCGCCATAATAAGTGAAAATAAACGGTTATATTCAACTATTATGAACTTAGAAGCATAGAGTTTGGTTAAAAGTCTATTAGATAGATAAGATCAATCGTTGTTCACCAAACTATCCAAGAATTATATATGATATAATTGACAATTGTTGTCTACCTAAATAATCATTTTCTAAGGACTTCCAGTGGTTGACTTAGGACATGACGAAATATGGATCTTGGCTCACTAGAAAGAATTATGGGATATACTTTCCAAATTAATAGTAAGGGCTATTAGTTTGATAAAAATAGTGGGAGGTATATGATGATATACCATAATCACTTAAACATAATTAATATTAAATTTGTAATCTAGTTTATTTTATACACTTTAATATTGTAGATATCAAATGATAAACACAAATAACTTCTCTATGCGATCAGTTCTTGACACTACAAAAAAAGTAGTTTTATGCGACGAGTTTAAACGGCGGTCTAAGCGGACCCGTCGTATAAAAAGTTTTATACGACGAAAAAATATTTTACCGTCGTATATATTAAACATATATACGACGGTCACTTGTATGAGTCGTATATATTATTTTATATGACGAAAATATATTTTACCGTCGTATAAAAAGTATACCCGCCAATATTTTCCCCAATTTATTTTTCTAATACGACAGTGTTTTAATTTACCGTCGTATATAGTAAAATACAGACCGTCGTATATAGTTTTGTTCCTTACTGCTAAAATATTTCCCCAAAAATTTTATTTTCCCGGACTCTCACCTTTTATTTCCCTCTTAACACTGTATTCCACTTGCACTTTATTTCACACTCATCTCGTCAGTTAGGGCTAGCGGCTGCATCTCATCATCTCTTCATCTCTCTCGTCATCTATAAACAGGTTATGCTTGAATCTTTATCATCTCCTCATTTAGGGTAAATTGAATTTAGGACTAGCCCTAAATTGAATCTTGTGTTATGCTTGTTGTCTCTCTGAATCTTGTGTTTGCTATGAATCTTGTTGTCTCCTCATTTAGAACAGTGTTTGCTATGTTTGCTCTGAATCTTGTGTTTGATTTATCAAACAAAATCGTATGTATCAGAATCGTATGTATGATTTAGCCCAAAATCGTATGTTTTCTAATCGTATCTGGTGCTTGTTTGCTCTTAGTTACTCTATTGTAAATGCATTCTGCGTATACAAAAGAAGTAGTTTTATGTTTGATATTTTATATATACCATTGTGTCTGTGTGTGTCTCTATGTATGTATCAATTCAAGTAATTTGTATATATAATCGTAGGAGTTAAAGTATATATAATCGTAATGTGTTTTTGTATCTGCCCCTATTTTTTATGTGCAATATGTGGTATCTGCCTTTGACTTTTGCTTGTAAAGTGTAATAAAAATAGAACCTGGTTTACATTTTATTTGACGTGTTGGTTCTTCTTAGGTTAATAATGTCTAATGTAGATAAGGGTTGGATTAATAGTAATAATAGAGCATCACATGAGTATATCTCCGGGGTAGAATTATTTTTGGAATTCGCATATTCAAGTAAGTCTCCTGGAGATAAAATTCTCTGTCCATGTCGAGATTGTTCTAATCGGTATTATCAAGATCGAGAAACTATAAGAACACATTGTATTGTGGTTGGGTTTGAGAAATGCTACACAAATTGGACCTCTCACGGAGAAGCATACATAAACGTGCACATATACGGCGGTCAAAATACTATGTCTGAACAGGGACACGGAGATGCCAATGATGACATTACAAGAATGGTTTATGAAGGTTTAGGCATTCCAAGCATGAACGAACGACGACCCGAGATCAGTGATGTGGTACAATCTGATGAAACAACGACTAAGTTTTTAAAACTTTTGAAAGATGCTGAAACAGAATTATGGGAAGGATGTGAGGAGTTTACGACTCTCTCCTTTATTGTTGAGCTCTTGCACTTAAAGGCCATTTCTAGATGGTCAAATTCATCATTCACTGGTTTACTAAAGCTATTAAACCGTGCAATGCCAAAATCTTCGAAGTTACCGAGTTCATGTAATGATGCCTTTAACATGACTAGAGACTTGGGATTCAATTACAAGACATGGGATGTATGTATTAATCATTGCATGTTGTACCGCAATGAAAATGAAAAGCTCGATAAATGTAAGATCTGCGATGAGTCAAGATATAAACATGTCGATGGTGGAAAAAAGGGCAACCAAGCAGCTGCGAAAAAGATGTGGTATTTTCCTCTTAAACCAAGATTGCAAAGAAAATTCTGGTCATCTAAAACAGCAGATCTCATGCGATGGCATTCTGATGATAGAGTGGATGACGGTGTTTTAAGGCATCCTGCTGATTCACGTGCTTGGAAACATTTTAATGAAAGATTTCCAGATTTTACAAGTGATGCTCGTAATGTAAGGTTGGGGTTAGCAGCTGATGGATTTAATCCATTTAGGACTATGTCAATTTCTCACAGTACATGGCCTGTCGTACTCATTCCATATAATCTGCCACCTTGGTTGTGCATGAAACAAACTAATTTCATTTTATCTGTACTCACCCAAGGCCCGAAGGAACCAGGTAATAAAATTGATGTATATCTCCAGCCTTTGATCGAAGAGTTGAAAGAATTATGGGAAGATGGTGTTCAGACTTATGATGCATCCAAAAATGAGATGTTTACTTTACGAGCGGCTTTAATGTGGACAATAAATGATTTCCCTGGATATGCGAACTTGTCTGGATGGAGTACAAAAGGGGAATATGCATGTCCGATATGCAACAAGAGACCACAAGGCCAGTGGTTGAAAAGTAGTCGTAAATGGTGTTATATTGGACATAGGAGATTCTTACCTAATGATCACAAGTTTCGCAAGGACAAGAAAGCGTTTGATGGATCACGTGAAGTTAGAACAAAGCCAAAATTTCTTTCGGGTGTTGAAATACTACAACAAGTGGAGAATATTGAAACTGAGTACAAAATACAAGATGTATTAGGCAAGAGATCCAGGTTACAAAGGGAAAAGTATCAAGCCAGAGTCGAGAAAAGAAAGATTTGTAAGTTGCCTCATAATTGGAAGAAAAAAAGCATTTTTTTTGAATTACCTTATTGGCAACATAATCTTGTTCGCCACAATCTTGATGTTATGCATATTGAGAAGAATGTATGTGACAATTTGTTATATACATTCTTAAATACATCAAAATCAAAGGACAATCTGAAGTCCAGATTGGACCTTAAAGAAATGAATATTCGGACACCATTGCAGCCACAACCCATGGGATCTCGTAAAAGTGTCTTACCTCCGGCTCAATTCACAATGAGTAAAAAGCAAAAAGAGACATTTCTTAAGGTGTTGAAGCAAGTCAAAGTCCCCGATGGATATTCTTCGAACATATCAAGATGTGTGCACTTGGATGAAAGGTCTATGTGGGGATTAAAGAGTCATGACAGCCACATTTTACTACAACAACTCCTTCCATTGGCTGCTCGAAAAACATTGCCACCTGATGTTGTTAAAATATTAATTGAGTTGGCAAATTTTTTCAGACAACTCTGCTCAAAAACTAATACAGTAGCTGAATTGGAAGATATAAATGGTCGTATACCTCTTATACTTTGTCAACTTGAAAAGATATTTGTACCCTCTTTTGTTGATGTCATGGAACACCTTCCCGTGCATCTAGCTGATGAGGCGCTCTTGTGTAGTATTGTACTTTTTCGTTGGATGTATCCAATTGAAAGATATTTGCTCACATTAAAACTTTATGTGCGTAATCGTACCCATCCAGAGGCGTCAATTGCTAATGGATATATTGCAGAAGAATGCATGACCTTTTGTTCTCGATATCTAAAGGATGTTGAGACAAAACTTAATCGTCCTGGAAGAAATGATGATGGAGGCAATATTAGTGGTCATTCTGTGGGAAAAGTAGAAGATTTCACCCTAGACTACGTCACAAGAACACAAGCTCACAGATATATCTTATTTACTAAATGTATTGGTCATCTTTTTAGTTTAAGTGAACTGTATATGACATTACTACGTACTTTAAATGTAGTACGGGTTCTCTACTCGTAAACTTAATTAAGATATTAGTTTTTATATTTTGGTTGGGCATGATCAATATAATATAAGTTATGGTTATTAGTAGAAGTTCAATACCAATATTTTAAGTTATGGTTAATTAGTACAAGTTTAATATCAATAATTAGATTTTTAAAAAAATCTATAAAACCGTGGACAATGCATGTTCTATATTCTATTTATATGCAACGGAAAAGGGCTGTAGTAAATAATCTGTTGCATACCTTATATACGACAGATGAATCCCAATTGTGGCATAAAGTATATACGAGGGGCATTTTCCTCGTATATACTATATACTACGGGATTTTATCCGACGCAATATTTTCCGTCGCAAGGCCGTCGTATATAACATATATGACGAGTTTTTCTTTATATACGACCCTATTTAACCGCCGTATAAACCCTCAAATTTAGTAGTGTGAGAAGGACAAGTTGACGAGAATATATTTCCTTGACTAACATAGGAGCTTGAGGATCATCCTCGGGCACCAGGATGTTAGTCAAATCTCTTTCCCTACTCTTAAAGTTTAGAATGTAACATGTGCAAATCATAGTGCTTATTGGAAGCAAATTGATGTTGCGACTGATATTTCATGTCTCATGCTCGTAAATATATGTGCTGAGCTTAAGAAGCAATACGAGCATATAGATGCTTATGAGATGATTGAGCACAAGATATATTTGAAAGGGCACTATACACGTACAAGTAGGGAGAGTGAGACCCGGTTACACCACATGTTCTAAAGATTATAGGGTATAATGAGTACCTTTGATATTTTGGGTTTCTAGATTGGTCTAGAGACAGTTAGATTTGATCTTACAATCTTTGGACAAATCTTATTTTGTTATGAACAATAAAGTGAATAAGATTGGTAAAACACCCATTGAGTTGTTAAGCATGTTGAGAACTGCTGAAAGCAATATGATAAATGCATGAACTACTACTATATTGATGGTAAACATAGGGAATGCAAAAGAGAAAGGAAAATGGAAAGGCAAGGAGAAGATTTGATCTAGTTCCGTTGTCAAACCAAAGTCCAATCCCTAAAGAAGACTCTAAAGTCTGAATGAGGTGTTGATAAAGAAGACGATTATCAATTCTGTGGAAAATTGGGAGGCTGGAAACTAAACTGTCACGCTTAATTGGAAGATCGGAAGATGATGATCAATAAGGGTCAAGCTTAAGGTATCGGGTTGGAATTGGAGTAAAGATAGTTGCTCTGGTTCGAGGAACTCGTTAGTTAATTTTTGGCCTATAAGGAAAATTTAGAACTTAATAATTGTTATAGCGTGCTTGCAATTAGCAAAGACATTATTTCAGTTTCTTGTTTGGACAAGAAAGGCTTTTTCATTTTATAACAATAGTTGTTTATTCTATTTTGATGATGAGCCTTATAATGTTGCACATCTAATTAACAATTTATATGTTCTGAAGTGACTCAAATCAAATATTACCTTTGGCACTGTTGTTGAGGCCGTATTAATAAGAAACGCATTTTCAGAATACATAAGGATGCATTCATGGATAAGTTTGATTATGAATCATACAAAAGGATGCGAATCTTGGTTTATTTGGTAAAATGACTAAAGCTCCTTTTACCGGACATGGTGAAGGGATCATTGAATGGGTATGACTTATACATAGTGATGTATGTGGTCATATGTGTACGATGACAAAAGGTAGATTTTATTAACTTCATAAAATTTACTAATTATTTTAGTAAATACGGATATATGTATCTTTTGAAGAACTAATCTGAATCATTTGAAAAGTTCAAAGACTATAAAGATGAAGTAGAAAATATCAAAGAAAAGTTTTTTGATAGGAGAGATCACACCTTGTTGGACATGGTGCGATCAATGTTGAGTCAATGAATCTTCCAATTAGTTTCCGGGGTTGCACCCTGGAAACGGCTCCACATACACTTAACTGTGTTCCTACTAAATTGGTTCAAAAGACTCCTTATGAGATATAGACTGAGCAACGTCACAGCATGTCATTTATAAAATTTTGGGGATGTGAAGCGTTTGTGAAACGTCTAATCTCTGACAAGCTAGGACCAAAATCAGATAAATGTAATTTTGTGGAATACCCAACTGAAACAAGGGGTTATTCTTTCTATAATCCTTCCGAGAATAAAGTGTTTGTTACTCGAACTGCTGAGAGACAGTGGGAGGATAATATATCTCAATGAAGTTTGAGACCCACATGATAATGTTGAACCAATGGAGGAACCTGAGCAGAATATACAAGAAAAATAATACTGCTCAAGAAACACAGGTATTCGTAGGTCTAGTAGGATTCGCCATGAGCTCGAGAGATAATATGGATTTCTCTTGACTCAAGATGGTGATGTGATGCTTATGGATGAAGATGAGCCTCTCACCTACCAAGACGCTATGAACACTCCAGATTCTAAGAGATGGCTGGATGCTATTAAATCTGAGATGGAATCCATGTATACTAATCAAGTATGGACTTTGGTTGATCCACCTGAAGGGGTAAAATCTATAGGGTGCAAGTGGGTTTTCAAGAAGAAGACCGACATGGATGCTAATGTACAGACCTATAAGGCACGATTGGTGGCAAAAGGTTTCAAGAAAATTCATGGTATTGACTATGATGAGACCTTTTCACCAGTTGTTATGGTCATGTCCATCAGGATTTTGCTTGCTATAGCTGCTTACTATGACTATGAAATCTGGCAAATGGATGTCAAAACCGCTTTCTTAAATGAGAGCCTTGAAGAAGATATGGATGTGTACATGACACACCCTAAGGGTTTTGTTGATCTAAAGGATGCTGGAAATGTATGTAAGTTGCGTCGATCCATTTATGGATTAAAACAGGCCTCGAGGAGATGGAACATTTGTTTTCATGAAACAGTCAAAAAGAGTTTGACTTTATTCAGAATGAAGATGAAACTTGTGTTTACAAGAAGTTTAGTGGGAGTCATGTGGCATTCCTAGTATTATATGTTGATGATATATTACTAATAGGGAATGACATTCCTTCTCTACAGACTGTGAAGACTTGGTTGAGAAATAATTTCTCAATGAAAGACTTAGGCGATGTGACATATATATTAGGGATCGAGATCTATAGAGATAGATCAAGGTGATTGATCAGCCTAATTTAGAGTACATACATTGACAAAGTTTTGCATCGATTTCAAATGCAAAGAGACTAAAATGGATATGTCCCAATGTCTCATGGGATAGTGATCTCAAAATAAAATTTATCCTAAATCATTGGATGATAGGGACTGCATGAGTAAAATTCCATATGCGTCAGCAATTGGTTTTATAATGTATGCAATGATATGTACTTGTCCTGATGTCTCGTATGCTTTAACCATGATGAGTAGATACCGATCTAATCCAGGTGAAGGTCACTGGACGACAGTCAAGAATATTCTTAAGTACTTAAAGAGGACTAAAGATTCATTCTTGTTATATGGAGGAGATGTGAAGCTAGTTGTAAGAGGTTTCAGTGATACTGGTTTCTAGACAGATAACGATAATTTAATGTTTCTGTCTGGCTTTGTGTTTTATTGAGATGTTGTATGCTGGAATGGTTCACAGCAAATACAATTGTTGATTTTACAATAGAACCTGAGTATATTAATGCTTGTGAAGAAGCCAAGGAGGCTGTTTGGGCATGTACTTAGGAGATATCACCTAATTAATGAGATTAATGATCAAGGAGATATACATATATGTAAAGTGTATACTAATAATAATATTGCAGACACACTGACTAAGGCTTTGTCGCAGCAGAAGCACGAAAGTCACACTAGTTCCATGAGTATTGGATACTTGGGTAATTGGCTCTAGTGCAAGTGGGAGATTGTTAGTAATTGTGCTCTAGAGACAATACTTTTTATATTTTAAGGAAAATATTTATTATTAAGGATTATGTTTTATTGATTATTATTTATTTATTATGCTTTGTTTACTGCGTAATAAATTGAAAGCATAATAAATGTCCTTGAAATTTTGATACGTATTATATATCTTTAAGTATTTGACTTAAAAATGAGATTATATGAATAGTATCTTATTCCTAAAATTCCCTAGTCGAGTATTATTATTTAAGGACAATAATAATGCACAAAGACTAGTATGTTTCTTGACAGATGACCACATCTCATTGGTCATAGGTATGGGGATACTAAAGTCAAGAACATAAGTGCATGTATCAATGCATGGCACTGGAATGACCCGCCGTGAGATTCTACATGTTAAGTAAGTGTCATAAGTAATTCTCACTGTGATAATGGTGTAATGATCCTTAGACCTGAAATCATTATATTTCTATACGAGAATTAATATACTTTGATTACATTAAAAGTTACCTTTGACCGGGTGATGATAAAAGTGGACATTGGGTATATTATGAATCGTATGAGAAATATGAATGATCTAGATGGGATTTAATCCTCCTAATTTTAGGAGTGATATTATTGGCCTCTTGTTTGAGTGAGAGTATGAAATGCACGGCCGTGCTCAAATGTTGATTTGATTTTAATAGTCTACTCATCGATCAAGAAAATAAAGATTAAATTATGAAGAGGATGACACGAGACATGCCTTGAGTTTAATCTATAATATCAAGATTAAAGGGATTATATTACATGGAACATTATTCACGAAAGGCTTAATCGAATCACCGATTTATTATTATTACTTGGGTAGCAATGATGTATTACTAGATGCCGCTCATTGTTTACAATTTTAATTAGATATTAAAATTGTTCCCAACGTAATAATAACCTACAGGGTCACACACAAAGAACGCTTGAAGGAGAAATAATTTAAATTAAATAAGTAATTTATTTTATTTATGATATTAATTAAGTATGACTTAATTAATTATATAAATAGAATAAATGAATTACTTAAACTAATTCTAAAATTAATAATTAATTAATTAAGTGAGACTTAATTAAATAATTTAGAATTTTGGATTAGTATTAATTATAATTGGATTATAATTAGAAAATTTATTCCTCTCTATATAATCTCTTTATGGGCTGATTTAATAAAAGAGAGATTTTACAAAAACCCTAGCCGCTCTGAGAGAGGAGGAAGATAGAGAGAGAAGAAGTTTTCGGGTGCTAGTACACATCAATCCTTCATGAAAAGTGTTCGTGTGGATACCGTAGAGCGTAGATCGCGAGAGCGGGATACGTGGTGATTAAACAAGCTTTGGACCTCCATTAATCTTCCATTAATGAACTGTTAAAGCTTCTAAAGGTATTTATTCTTTATCTCCGAATTAAATCTTTTGTTTTCGCATGGATCCTGCGGAGGGTTTCGCTATTTTGATTTATTTTTCACGTTTATTCCGCTGCGTTTGTGTCATGAAACCCTTCAACGCCCTCCCGACCCGGGGTCTAGATCGGGGAGTCACTACCACTCTATATGCATGCACCTTAAATAACAATAACAGAAAATACGCATAAATATGACCCCGACTACTAGCCTGGACCTTTCAAGGTAATGGTATGAAACAAGCACACAACTACGTTCATTTATATTTACATTTACAGCAACAAATTAATATTATTACAACTTCTGAAACATCTTAAAATCTAATAACAAAATACAAGACTTAACAAAGTCTTTTCCTTCCAACTCTGCCTCGATCCTACCTGTTCAATCTCAGCCAGCCTAGCATAGTTCATGAAAGACATATTCTTCCTGGCAGTCTGCTTAATACGGACCATGATTCTCAAAAGCTGTAGATGTTAGAAAAATAAAAGAATGAGCTACAAAAGCTCAGCAAGTAACCATATAGGTTAAAAACAGTTCTACAGGCTTATATATGATTTAAAAAGTCTTTTCTAGAATCATGCTGTAAAATTATTGTTGGACCTCATTGTCCCATAATTGTAATTAAAATTCTAGTTAGGGTATTCATTACTCGCAAAACTTTCTTTTATAAAGCCGCTGGCAGGGTTAAATAATTTCAATAACTGGTGCAAGGTAAGTTAGAAACTGGAAAGAAATAATCATTTTCAAGTATAAAGGTAATCTGCAGGGTTAGATGGATAACAGGAAGTAATGTATAACAATTGAAACAAAGTCAATTCAAGATATATCTGACAGTTGAAGCTGTAAGGGGCATGATATAACAGGGCATTTCAATTTTCATTATTAATCATTTCAAAGATCAGTTGTATAAAACTGTCCTTTCATTAGGACTGATTCTTTCAAAACATTTTATAAAACCGTCCTCTCATTAGGACCTTGCTTTTCAAATCATTTATAAAACTGTCCTCTCATTATGACCTTTACTTTTCAAATCATTTATAAAACTGTCCTCTCATTAGGACCTTTACTTTTCAAATCATTTATAAAACTGTCCTCTCATTAGGACCTTTACTGTTTAAAAACAATTATTTTAGTTGAAGTTTTCTCACAACGCCAGACAATACGGGTGATCAGCCACGTAAAGTCCCCATAACGGACTAAAGTCCCTCTGGACATAAAGAGTACTCATAAAGGCACTTATTGCCATTGGCCTTGGGCTATCTCATTATAGCCATTGACTATCTCATTATAGTCTTCACATAAAAAGTGCTGGACCGGCGTCACTCGGCCTCTTACGCCTCCAACCTATAGGAATCCGCAGAAACCATTTTGATCGGAATTCCTATAATAACCAAAACCTTTCTTTTTAAAGTTACCAAATCATTTGATGAAAAAGACTTCTTGAAAATCGGATTCCATATTTAAATCCATTTTTAAGATCATTAGACAAAGGTAAAGTTTATTCCAGGATAAATCTCAAAACAAGTCTTTGTTGTAATAAAGTAGGCAGAAATCTTGAATTAGGGACCAAAACCAAGTTATAGTAGTGAAGTCAGGTTGCAGGGTCAATTCACAGGTATAACAAGGAGTTTTGAAAACAGTGGTAAGTTCAGAATTAAAGTTCAAGTAAACCTAGTTAAGAAAATAGTGATAGCATAAGTCACATTTCAAGGTCACTGGTTTAAGATTTGTAAAACTAGTTAATAAGCTGTCAGTAGCAGTTCAGGGATTGAAAAGTTTAAAGTGCAATCAAAACTGGTATAAGGTTGCAGTTTAAGTAAAGTAATTAAAGTAAGGCAGGCTATAACTTAAAACAGTTGAAATAAGATAACATAGTTGCAAGGTCATAAAGCAGTTTATAAAACAGTGCTTAAGTTAAAAGAGATCAGGCAGTAGTTACTTGCCTTAAAAAGGAATGCTACAGCTGCTGAACAGGTAGATCTCCTACACCAGTCACTAACTCTCTACTTTAGCTTTCCCTTTATCTTTTACCTCAATGTCCTTCGTAGCTACACATAAATAGTACTATATCAGTATCTTATATACTCTCGACGTTCTCATTAACGTCTAACTATTCTACCCTTTCGTTAATGCAACCCCTTAACACATATATAATATAGTATACATACTCTACTATTTAATCACTTTTATTCTGGCAAGCAAATAGCACATAGACAATTATATGATCTACAGTATTCCTGACTGATAGTCTTTCCTAATACAGAAGTGGTGTGCCAATAGTGTTTTATAAATATCAGTTTAGTTTTAGAAAATTTTGGCAGCACCTCCCCTGTAATTGGAGCTATCCGTCGGAATACAACCGACACAATCAAGTAATCAACCATGCAAGCATCTATGAGCTCATTGCATACAAATCATGACCTTAGTTACAAATAACCTTTACACTACAATGTATCTCAATTAAGTTACTCTAGCGGGCAATATCACATATGGACATAAGTTAACATCTTATTGCTTTGGCATCCAATTCATAATAATACTTGACCAACAACTTAATTACTAACAATTGTATTTCTAGAAGACATTGCATTGACCCAAGTAGTTAATCATTACACTTAACTTCTTATCACATGCTCAAGTACTTACATATATTTAGATTTAAGAATGTATAGAAACATTGAACTCGAGTAGCATTAAATTGAATTATAATACACATATCAATTTATATACCACGCAGTTAAACTTAGCAATCGTATCAACTTAACTAATTTACATGTACCAACTTATCATTTAACTAAACTCGGCATATATATACTTCGAAATTTCAATTTAAAACTCATATGTACACAAGTAACTATTAATGATTATAATTAAGCATTCAACATGGCTAGTAGCAGCAAAACTAGCAAAATTCGAATTAAAGCACATCAATTCGAACATAATTAGTCTATATAAGTTAAAATTCCAAGTACCCAAGCAATTCTTAATTAACATCAAATCTCATATTATAATCATATAATTCTATTTTCGAATATAAATATATGCATAATTATCATATATTCGGAAATTTCATAAAAATTGCAATTGACATTAATACGGATCTATGCCAACGAATGCAGCTCCACCAAATTTAATATCCTTCGAATTAAGCATAATGCATATGAATTCTTGCCGGAAAACATGAATACACAATCGGCAAAAATCAAGTTATAGCCGAAAATGTTTAAAAATCGACATGCATTGCAATCAATCAACTCGCACAGCAGACTGGACATATGTATGATCTTAACAAGTTAATTTAAGGCTCAAAGGACATCATCGCCTAAACCACCGACTCACCGAAGCTCATAGTCAGCGGTGAGCTTCCGATGGAGTACCGATTTTCGGTATCTCAACATCTAAGCTGCAAGAATAGTATGCATAACATTGTATCAGCCTAAATCCCTAGAATTAGCTCATGAAAATCTTTGCATGCAAGCATAGCTTCGACTAACAGCAGATATATACACGGCTAATACATATATTCACATACAATTTGCAAAGAAGCAACACATAGCAAGTAGAATCGGACCCAAACTATAAAAATATGCATAGATTACGAGTCTAGCATAAAAATCGAGAGATATAAGCGGAAGAACGAGAGAGAACAAAGAGGGACCTGAGCAAGAATGATGCAGAGCAAGTGAAATGGCTAGTGGGCGGTGGGTTTTGTAAAAATAGAGACAAGGGCATTCTAGTAACTGCACAATTGCTATTTTCTGAAATTAATCAATTAATAAATCAAATTTTGATGAAAAAGGGTTATAAAAATAAGTTTTACATTTTTAAAATAAAGAATACGAATTTAGAAGCTCACCCATATTTTTGAAATAGTTTTCTGATGAATAAATAATTAATTAAAAATCGGAGAAGTTTAGGCACTTAAAATAGAAATAAGAATAGAAAAATCCTTAAAACTATTTTAGTGCACAAATAAAATAAACTTTTATTTTTCAAAAGTCTCAGAATATTTAAGAAACATTTTGGAACAGGTTTCATGATTTTTGGACATTCCAATAATTAGATATGGAATTTGGAAGAGAAATATTTTCAGGATAAAACAAGTTTGAGAAAATCATATAAAGATGTTAAGGCTGAAATAAATCACACCACTATTTTTAGAAAGTCTTTAAAATCACATAGAAGCTACATATAAAATTTCATAATTATTGAACACACCAATAAGTTTATAAAAATCAAACAGTTACTCAATTAAGTATAAAAATCAATTAATCATTTAATTAAAACACTTAAGCATAATGCAGTCAAACGGGCAGTCAACCAGACATATAAAATGACCACATATCATATCTTAACACATTAAAAAACATAAATCATATACCTCATATTAATCAAATAAATGTAATTATCTCGATCGTTACATTCTCCCCCCCCTTAAAAAAAGATTCTGTCCCCAGAATCAGCCTAAGTAAACAAATAGGGATACTTTTCGAGCATTTCACTCTCAAGTTCCCAGGTGGATTTCTCCACAAAACCTTTACAAGCCTAACAGACTTATTCCTTAAAACCTTATCCTTATGATCCTGAATCTCTACAGGCTGTTCTATATAGGACAAGTCGGGTTGAATCTCTAGGGGTTCATATTCTATTACATGACTCATGTCAGGATTATACTTTCTAAGCATAGATAAGTGAAAAACATTGTGAATGTGCTGCATCTGCGGTGGTAGAGCCAATTCATATGCAACTCTCCCAACTTGCTTCAAAACTTCAAAAGGTCCTATATATCTTGGATTAAGCTTTCCTTTCTTGCCAAATCTATTAACACCTTTCCATGGAGAAATCTTTAGCAACACTTGGTCACCTTCTTCAAAATTCATATCCTTCCTTGACTGGTCAGCATACTTCTTTTGCCTATCTTGAGCAGCTAGCAATCTCTTCTGAATCAACTCAATCTTTTCTTTAGTTTGTTGAACTAACTCTAGACCCAAAATCTTACGCTCACCAACTTCATTCCAACACACTGGTGATCTGCACTTCCTTCCATACAAAGCTTCATACGGGGGCATCCCAATACTGGCATGATAGCTGTTGTTATATGAAAACTCCACTAACGGTAAATGCTCGTCCCAACTTCCTTCAAAATCCAAGGCACAAACTCTCAACATGTCTTCAATGGTTTGGATTGTCCTTTCACTCTGGCCATCTGTCTGAGGATGATATGCAGTACTCATATTCAGCTTTGTTCCCAAACACTCTTGAAACTTCTTCCAAAATCTAGAATTGAATCTCGGGTCTCTGTCAGACACTATTGATACAGGAACACCATGTCGCATAACAATCTCTTTCAGGTACAAATGAACCAACCTGTCTAGTGAAAATCTTTCGTTGATCGGTAGAAAGTGCGCTGGCTTGGTCAATCTGTCTATTATTACCCAGATAGCATCATGATTAGCCTTTGTCCTTGGCAGACCTACTACAAAATCCATAGCAAGATTCTCCCATTTCCATTATGGAATCTCTAGTGGTTGTAACAATCCACTGGGTCTCTGATGTTCAGCTTTGACTCTCTGGCACGTATAACATTTACTGATCCACTCTGCCACATTTCTTTTCATGTTTGGCCACCAAAAATTTTCCTTCAAGTCTTTATACATCTTTGTGCTTCCTGGATGAATAGAGTATTTTGAACTATGTGCATCATGCAAAATTTCATTCTTGAGCTCTTGAACATTAGGGATCCAAATTCGTGAGGAAAACCTAAAGATTCCTTTACCGTCCTTCTAACTTCTTAACTCTTCTCCAGTCAACTTGGCTCTGTCTTGACTCATCATCTGTTCTTGACATCTCTTGATCTTTTCTAACAATTCTGGCTGAAAAGTCATTGTATACACCATCTCTTCCACTGAATCAGAACTACATACTTCTATTTCCAATTTCTCAAACTCTTTGATCAATTCTTCAGATGAAACCATTATATTCAATCTTTCCTTTCTACTTAAAGCATCTGCTACAACATTCGCCTTGCCTGGATGATAGTTAATCGTGCAGTCGTAGTCTTTGATCAATTCCAACCATCTTCTCTGTCTCATGTTCAACTCTTTCTGAGTAAAGATATACTTCAAACTTTTGTGGTCAGTATAAATCTCACACTTTTCTCCATACAAGTAGTGCCTTCATATCTTCAGTGCAAACACAATGGCAGCTAATTCCAGATCATGTGTAGGATACTTCAATTCATGAGGTCTTAACTGCCTGGAAGCATATGCAATTACTTTCCCATGTTGCATCAGAACACATCCCAAGCCTTTGTGAGAAGCGTCACTGTAGATAACAAAATTTCCTTGATCGTCAGGTAATACCAATACTGGTGCAGACACTAGTCTCCGCTTTAGCTCTTCAAAACTTTCTTCACACTTTTCATTCCATACAAACTTTTCATTCTTCCTAGTCAACTTGGTCATAGGGGTAGCTATCTTTGAGAAATCTTGAACAAATCTTCGATAGTATCCCGCTAAACCCAGAAAACTTCTGACTTCTGTTGGAGTCCTTGGTCTTTCCCATTTTATCACTGCTTCTATCTTTGCTGGATTAACTTTGATGCCTTCCTTGCTGACAACATGACCTAAGAATTGTACTTCCTTCAGCCAAAATTCACATTTTGAAAAACTGTTAAACACATAACGAATTAAAATGTTTTGCAAGTAGCTCTGATGCCATTGAAGGGTTTTGAGGCACAAACGCAATGGAAAAACGTGAAAATTAAATACAAAACGTAATATAAATCGAAACCTTCCGCAGGATCCATGCGAAAACAAAATATTTAATTCGGAGATTAAGAACAAATACATTAAAAAGCTTTAAAAATTCATCAATGGAAGATTAATGGAGGTCCAAAGCTTGTTTAATCACCATGTATCCCACTCACGCGATGTACACTCTACGGTATTCACACGAACACTTTTCATGAAGGATTGATGTGTATTAGAACCCGAAAATAGCTTCTCTATCTTTATCTTCCTCTTTTCTCAAAACGACTAGGGTTTTTAAAAATATGTATTACAATTAAATCAGCCCATAAAGAGATTATATAGAGAAATGAATAAGTTTTCTAATTATAATTAATACTAATATAAAATTCCAAATTATTGAATTAAGTCTCATATAATTAATTAATTACTAATTTTGGAATTAGTTTAAGTAATTCATTTATTCTATTTATTTAATTAATTAAGTCATTCTTAATTAATATCATTAATAAAATAAATTACTTATTTAATTTAAATTATTTCTCTTTCAAGCATTCTTTGTGCGTGACCATGTAGATTATTACTACGTTGACAATAATTTTAATATCTAATTAAAATTGTAAACAATGAGCGGCATCTAGTAATACATCATTGCTATCCAAGTAATAATAATAAAATCAGTGATTTGATTAAGCCTTTCGTGAATAATGTTCCATGTAATATAATCCATTTAACCTTATATTATAGATCAAACTCGAGGCATGTTTCATGTCATCCTCTTTAACGTTTAATCCGGGTTTCCTTTATCAATGAGTAGACTATTAAACAAATCAAAATTTGAGCACGGTCATGCATTTTATAGTTTCACGCAATCAAGAAGCCAATAATATCACTCCTAACTAGGAAGGTTAAATCATTCATCTATGATTCATATTTCTCATACGATTCATAGTATACCCAATGTCTACCTTTATCATCACCCGGTTATAGGTAACTTTTAGTGTAATCAAAGTATATTAATTCTTGTATAGAAATATAATGATTTCAAGTCAGAGGATCATTACATCATTATCATAGTGAGAATTTCTGATGACACTTATTAACATGTAGAATCTCACGGCAGGTCATTTCAGTACCATTCATTGAGATATGCACTTATATTCTTGACTTTAGTATCACCATACATATGACCAATGAGATGTGGTCATCTGTCAACAAACAAACTAGTCTTATTGCATTATTGTTGTCCTTAAATAATAATATTCGACTAGGGAATTTTAGGAATAAGATATTATTCATATAATCTCATTTTTAAGTCACATACTTAAAGATATATAATACGTATCAAAATTCCAAGGACATTTATTATGCTTTCAATTTATTAGGCAGTAAATAAAACATAATAAATAAATAATAATCCTTAATAATAAAATATTTTCCTTAAAATATAAAAGTAATTGTCTCTAGGGAACAATTACTAACATGTTTTATATTGAAGATCCTATTGGAAAAAAAATTCATTATCCTATCAAGAAGCTGTTAATAGAGGTTTGTGATACACAAGATGGGAATAATGGCCTTGAAGAAAACATAAATGGCCAGTTTTCACATGAGACTAGCTTTCGAACGATAATAGAAAATCATGATGTTGAAGTTACTTGGTTCAAAGATGATGTCCCTTTAAAGGAAATTCCCAACCCTTCTAATCTATAGAAAGAAACTGATTTTGGAAGGGACATGGTAAATAAATTAGATTCATTGATTGATTCATGTTCTGTTTTACAATTTTAGGTTATTAGTTTCCCATTTGTTTATATGTAATTTTCTACTTGTTTGAATTATATCTGTTAGGTCTAGAAGTATCGTACAAGGGGGGTTGAATACGATACTCACTTAATTAAAAAATTCTTTCGAATCTTTTGCAGATAAATAATTTAGAGTTCGGTTAGTGGTTCGAGTCCTTGTAGTGTTTAGGAGGCTGGCTTACTAATTTTCTCTTTTTATCAATTAACAGTATAGATCTAGAAAATTAACATGTAATTTAATAAGACAGGTTTCGGGGAATATTACTTTCGTATTAATCCCTGAGGTTGCTACACCTAGTTAAATGAATAACTGGCTTCTAAAGAACAGAGTTCTTTGCTTCTACAAAGAGATATGACTGAATCCTATTACAAAGTATAGATCTATGAATGAACAATAGGAAATCAATCTAACAGAGAGTGCTTTATAATAGCCCTATAGATTTATGACAAAATGAACCGGCTAGATTATAAAACTCTAGTGAAGAAGGTATGTGTATAGCTTTGTATCTCTTCTTCTCCGGCTTATGTATCTCTCTGTATCTTTTTGCTTCTGTGTATATATTTTCACACACTCACTTACTCATTCCAAATGAATTAGATTCATTTGTTTATATAATGTAGACTTTTCAGTAATTGAACTACAGTTGTGAGTGTCGAATTCTTCTCCCCTTGTATGTTGACTTGAGTTGACTTTGAGAAACCCGTGGATATATTATAGGTGTCGAATATTGTTTCCATGTACTTTACCTTAGAAAATATTCATGTGTCGAATTCCTTAGTCACGTGTAATTGCCTTGAACATAAATCAGTGGGTGTCGAATTCTTAGACCTTGTACAGCTAGGTGTCGTGTTTTACTCCATAGAACATGCCTTGGTAGATTTTAAGTCTATGTGACGAATTCTATACCTTGTATGAACTAGGTGTCGAATTCTCTCCTTGCTCATGCCTTAGACACCTCAATAACCCTATGTGTTGAATTTACTGCATTTTATGCCTTGGTGTCAAGTTTTGCTTTGTTGAACTTGCCTTAGTAATTTCTCAGCTAGGTGTCGAATTCTAAGCATAGTTTTCCTATGTGTCGAATTCTGCATACATGATTAATACTTGAAAGCACAGAACTACTAGGTGTCGATTTCTTCACCATGAGGCTTAGTGTCGATTTCTTCACCATGTAATGCTTGGTGTTGATTTCTTCACTAAGTGTGCCTTGGTGTCGAATTTTTCACCATGTACATCTTGGTGTCGAATTCTTCACCCCTTGTACAATGACTTGGTAAATTCTAACTGCTGTAAAATCTTTGCTCACTTGCTTCTGTCAATTCTTCTTGTACAATGAACATGTTAATCAAATCCTTTGTGTTGACACTTAGTGCACTGGTCTGGTTCACAAGTGACTAACACTGTATTGATCTTCATATTCTCAATTAAATCAATTGACATGAAGGTTGCAGTTCTTTATTGCTTCAAACATTGACTGTTAATAAACATTGTAACTTCACTAGAATCTTTTCTGGTATTTGGACAACGTCTTCATTACTACAATCTTGAATACTTCATTATCTATTTTTCACTGACATTTGAACATATAAATGAACTTCTTTCAGTGAGTACAATTTCAAGACTGCAGCTGTCTTCTTTAACCTTTGTCTTCACCTTTCTGGATTCCTATGCTTCAAACACTGTCTATCTTCAATCAATGCCTTTACACTGAAATCTTCTAGTGGCACTTCTATACTGAATCTTTAACACTTTTGAAACCCCTAAAGTCTTTAACCATTATTCTTCACTGAGGCATGAACATGTAAATGAACTTCTTTCAGTGATCTGTAGTAGACTTCAAAACTTCTTCTAATGTCTTGATTCACTGTATTTGCCTTGTCTTCATTTATTTCTGATTTCTATGTAAGTGCAATATTATTTACTTGTCATGTTCTAGTGTTGAGTTATCACGATTACTATTCATACAGCTTCGTAATCACCAACAATATCTCTACATCTTTACATCTCAACATGTTTTAGTGACAAATTTATTACATTAATCTTTTCATTAGCTAGTTGATCTTTTTTTGATTTGGTAGTTTTGTATGTTTTACTTATCTGTTATCATGTCCATGTATTCATTATGTGAAAATGATATTGAATTATGTGTTCAATTAATTATGTGTTCAGCTACCTGTTTGTTTATAAACTACTTATTTCCTATAATCTGATTATGTTCTCTGAATTCCTGGTAGGATGAATAATGAGAGAATTACCATTCGTTTGCACCACAAAGGAGAGTTTTTAAAGATAAAGTACTCCGGTGGTGAACATATGACATATGAAAACTTGTACCTTGACTTGTTTTCGTATTTTATACTAATGGAGTGGGTTAAAGTGCTAAACTACGATGAGATTAGAGGGATATATATCAAAAAATAGAAGGGTTATGGCTGGACATTAGTAAAAGATGATGTCGGTGCTTTAAAGTATTTCAAGGAATGCAACAGTTCCGAGTTAGATTTTTTCATCGACTGCGATGTTGACAAACGTATTAGCGCCAATGAAACAAATGCAGCCATACGTCATTGTCAGGCCAAAACCAAGTCCTCTTAAAGCAAAGAAAAGAATGTAGAGAAGAATAAGTTTATGACCTTAAAAGATATAAGTGATGAGAAGGAACGACGAATGAGTTCAAGAAAGAAACTACAGTTCAGTTTTAGTGCTGCAAATGAGGTACCAACTTCAAAAGTTGTGGTCGAGGAGGATGAAAGAGCAGATGCTTCTGAAAAGATAGGTGTTTCTGAATATATAAAGGTTTTCTATATCACTCCAGAACAATCTGAAAATGATGTTGAAAATCAAGGTTTGACAGAGAGTAATTTGTAGGTCAAAAAAATGGTGCAGGTCAGGGAAAGAATAAGTATGAAATGAGTAGAAATGAGAGAGTGAAGGAAATTCAAAGAAAAGATGATGAACTTATTTTGAAAAACTTGGGAGATGACTTACTTCAAAATAAGAACCTTCAAATAAGTAAAGTCAAAGACAAGGTAACAACTGATGAGAGTAGAAGCGAATACTATTTCACAGAGAATGAGGTTGGATAAGAAAGTGATGAAGAGGATATTGTCACTTCAAAGGTACAATTCATGTTGTATTTTTACATCAATTTAATACATGTTCATGTGAAAATTTCATTTGAATTTTTAGAGGGCAAAAAATGTCAAGAGATTTGAAGTTAGGGATAGGCCAATGACTCATTCCCGAGCTAATAAAATTGTAGATTCTAGCAAGCAAGCAGCTGGTGGTTCAATTCTAGCGGAGGTAATACTATTTCATTTCATTATTTTAAATGTAAAGATTCATGTAAGTTGGGGCTTACTATTTCACCCATTTTCTCATTCTCAAGTTATGTTCTATGTCAAAATGATGGATCTCAATTAAGTTGGGGATATCAGGAACACTAAAAAGAAAAAATAACAAATCCAAAAAATAATTAATAAATTTCGAGATAATTGTACAATCATAGGCCGAAAGAGTCAGACATTTGTTTGTTTAGATAATTATTTATTAATTAATTGTTAAAATTTGTTGATACTTTCGCTATTTTTGGAAACATAATTTTGGTGCTAACAGTCTTCTTTTTAAAGGAAAATGATGCATCAACAATTCCTAAAATAGAGAGGCTAAAAAATCTTAGGAATAAAACTCATTGTTCAATGGCTACATACTTGGAGTTGAGGGATCGTCAAAAAATCCAATCTGAAATTTAGATTTCACAAACACAGTCTCAAGCAGGGCATTTGCAGTCACAATCTCAAACAGGCCATTTGCAGTCACAGTCTAGTATTGTTGTCTACTTTCATTTTTAATAGACATTTCTCCTTTTTTAATAACTATCTCATTTTTAGTAGTTATTTCCTCTTTTTAAAATTAATTTAATTTAAATTAATTCATTGGATAGATACACCTATTGAACCTGAAAAAAGAAAGAGAGGAAAGACAATAATGAAAAAGGTGCATAATAGAACGGAGAAGTATGAGATCATGCTAAACGAACGTGGCCAACCTATATCAAATGATAATCAGATACTATCTGAATTTAGCTATTTTTTGGGGACAACAGTAAGGCAGTTTGTGTCTTTAACTTGTGCTAGTTGGCACGAAGTTCTTGATAAAGATGTCTTGTGGGAGTGCATCCATATAAAATCTTATCAACTTAAAGAAATAATAATGTTCACATGTTATTTATCTCATCTTTGTAATTTTTAATTACTAAGATCATCATTAACTTCTACATTTTATTAGGAAAATTTTTTCACTCATGAAGAATATCCGAAATGGGTATTTAAAGCAATGAGTGATCAGTTTAGGACATACAAAAGCCGCATCAAGAAACATCACTATACTGCTTATACATCGGATGAGGAGAGATTGAAAAATAGGCCAAGGGAAGTTCCTTTGTCTGACTTTAAGATCATTTTAAAGTATCGGGCTGATGAAAAATTTCAGGTAATTAATAATATCAAATTCAAGTTTAGGTAATAATATTATCAATGCATCATCCATTTCTTTTAAATTTTTTATGTCCTTGTTTATAGACAATTGTCGAAAGAAATGTAGCTGCACGGAGTCAGATAGTAGACATACATACAACTGGGCCTCGAAGTTTTTCTCAAGTTTGCAACAACCTGATAATCGACTATCACTGACTAGGCTACTGTATTTTTGTTGATAATAAATTAATACACGTCCTGTAAATTTTGTATAGGTACTGTAAACTAGACATTGTATAGTAATTAGCATAATTGGAATTAAAAATCTAAAAAATCAGGCTATAGTTATTAAGTAAGTGATTATAATTAATACCTATAAGCAATGTCACGAAATGAAATCAACAAAATATTTTCTTCCCTATTTCGGTATTTATTCAATTAAATTAGCAGGTACGTACTAGTAAAACAGAGTACATAATTTAATGTGTTTAAGTGTATAATTTGTTCTTGTAAAAAAAGAGTACATATTTTGCCTTTACGAATAGATATTTCTCGTTATCATCATGCAACCCTTTCTTGTACAATAAATTTAATCCTGGTTGATGATTATTTTGTATTAATTTATTTCCATTTTTGGATATAGAAATTTCACTTATTATTATGTCTCATCCTAGTAGTTAAATAAACAAGGAAGCTTAAACATTCATTCAAATTTGAATAGAAGGTAAAAACTTGTACCTTGTTATTCGTTGTTTGCTGAATGAGCAGAGTCCATCGGTAAATATGTTTACGCGGACTAGGCTACTGTGTTAAATGTAACTCTATTTATGTGCTCTGTTAGGAATTATGAGTTTTGATGATAACAAATTGCTTAGAATTTCAATAGGGACTCAAAATTATTTTTTGTAACTGATCAATGGATATGACTTATAAATATCCATTGATTAGGAAACCAGTTATCAGTTGAAACTTGTTTCTCAACTGATAAACTGGATTGTAGCATTGATTTATGTTTTACTATCAATTGATTGTATTACCTCGATGGATGCAATGATGTAGTCAACTGATGTTATTGACTTCAATTTCTAGCTTCTCAACAGATGTGAAGAATGGCTGATCAATTGTAAATATTCTAAGTCAGAATTCTCACAAGTGAAGTGATCAACTGATGTTGAAGTCGATGGATGAAGATACTACTCAACGGATGAAAGCTATCAATGGATAATTACAGTCAACGGATAAAGAATCATCAATGGATAAGGAGTCGATGGATAGCTCAATTATCCATCGACACATCAACTGATCAACAGATATCCTATCCATCGATGGATAAGCAAAGGTGAATTAACTGATAAGCTTAACAGCATTTATCAATTGATTAAAGTTTCCCTATTTAGCTAAAAGCCAGATATCACGGGAACAGTGCAGAAACTGAATCATTGGAAGACAGTCCTGTCAGGACTGTGAAGACTTTCTAGGCAACACAGCATCCAAGGAATATCTTAAGACAAAAGACACTTCCAGAGCTAGTTAGTTCTACAAGGAAAGCTGTGAAAAGGAGCTAGTTTCTATTTTTATGTAAACAGTATAAATTGTAATATTATATTGTTATCAGTCGATAGAAAACTAGAGGAGTAGTTTTTGTTTATAAAAAGCAAAAACACAGTAGCAAAGAAGAAGAAGTTTTTGTTTTAGAACTCAAGAAAAGCAAAGTAGAAAATCAGGCAGAACTTGTAATGCTTTTCTAAATTCTACATTCAACTTTGTACGCAGCTTAGTATTTTTACTAAGATCAATTGAAAGCAAAAACTCACTAGTGGAAAAACAATCCACTAGTAATTTTGAATCTTGTTGTTTCTGTTATCAACACTTTAGTTATCCAGTTCTTAGTTACATCAATCTTAATTAAACACTCTCTTTGTACAAACTTATTTCCGCAAGAAGTTGAATTAATTCTTAAGTTTGTATTCAACCCCCCCTTCTCCAAACTTAGTGTACTTAAGGGTGAATAACAATTGGTATCAGAGCCAGGTTTCAACAAACAGAAAGTCAAGATCTAAAAGTACATCAAGAATGGGTCAAAGAGAAACAGGAGTTAAGATTCCAGTTCTAGAGAAAGATGAATATTTTCCCTGGAAAGTAAAAATGCACTTGCATCTGCTATCTATTGATCCTTCCTATGTTCATTGCATAGAGAAAGGTCCACATGTGCCTATGAAAATAGTTACAAGTGTAAATGCAGACGGTACTCAAGCACCAGACAAACTCATTCCTAAATCTGTGAGTGAGTATACAGATGAAGATGAAAAGGAAGTACACAAGGACAAAAAGGCCATGAATATTTTGTTTAATGGTCTTGACAAGGACATGTTTGACAATGTCATCAGTTGTACAACCTCCAAAGAAGTCTGGGACACTCTTCAAACCCTCTGTGAAGGTACTGAGCAAGTAAGAAAGAACAAGATGCAACTCTTGATTCAAAAGTATGAGGCCTTTCACTTCAAGGGTGGTGAAACAATAAATGATACATATAGTAGGTTTCAAAAGCTGTTGAATGAGCTTAAACTATATGGAAGAGTTTATGCTGTTGAGGACACCAACCTCAAATTCTTGAGGTCCCTACCCAAAGAATGGAAACCAATGACTGTCTCTATAAGGCAATCTCCTGACTTTAAAGATTATACCTTGGACAAGCTGTATGGCATCTTGAAAACCTATGAGTTGGAGCTACAGCAAGATGAGGAAATTGAGAAAAGTCAGAAGAGAGAAAAGTCCATTGCTTTGATGGTCAAGGAAAAGCAAGTTGCAGAAACAGATGAAGATGCTGATTTCAAAGAAGGGAAGAAAGAAGGTCATGGCAATGGTGCAAATTATGTTAGATATGATGAATCTTCTACTGGTAAAGGAAAAGAACTTTGTGATAGTGATGAGTCACTCATCAAAGATGAAATGGATGAAATAGATGAGCATTTAGCTTTTCTATCAAGAAAATTTTCTAAACTCAAGTTCAAAAGGAATCCAATGCAAAGGCCTGGATCACAGTTCAGGAGAGACACTCAACAAGGCAAAAATCTTGTTGACAGAACTCAATTCAGATGCTTTAACTGTGGATTGGCTGGTCACTTTTCAAGTGAATGCAGAAAGCCCAAAGTTGAAAAGAGGTCAAAGTCTAGTGATGGTGTTGACTATAAGAAGAAGTACTTTGACTTGCTCAAACAAAGAGAGAAGGCTTTTGTGACAGAAGAAAAGGACTGGGCTGCTGAGGAGGATTCTGAAGAAGAAGAAGAACACATCAATCTTGCACTAATGGCCAATCAAGATGACCAGGAAGCTAGTTCATCTAGCAATCAGGTAATTTCTACAAATCTATCTGAGTTGTCCAAAGATGAATGCAATATTACAATTAATGAAATGTCTAATGAATTGTATAATTTGCATGTCACTCTTAAGTCTTTGAACAAAGAGAACACTAGGCTCAAATTAACATTAGAAACTCTCACTGAAAGAAACAATTTCTTAGAGAGTGAGCTAGTGCAATTGGACAGACTCAAGATGGAAAACAAAGATGCTAGAAATGAACTAGTTGACAGTAAAAAGGAAATAGAGAAGTTAAAAGAAAAATTAGAGGATGAACTAAGAACCATTGACAAGTGGAACAGGTCAAGTAAAGCCAGTAAGAAGATGAATGACATTCATGGAACAAACTCTTTCACCATGTTGTCTGAAACTCTTGAGAAAATAGCCATTGATGAAGATCAATCTTTAGAAAAGAAGCAATCGATTGATAACTCTGAATCAACTGATAAGAATTATCCATCGATTGATAATGCTATTTCAACGGATAATTATCCATCGATTGAGAAGTCATCAACTGCTAAGAAATGTGATATTAAAACTAAGTTTAACAGACCTATTAAATTTGTCAAAGAAAGTAGCTCCTCTGAAGCTAAAATCGAAGTTGAAAAGGCTAATATAGGATTCTTATCTAAAAATCAGTTGAAAGAGAAATTGGAAAAGATAGAACCTAATATTCAGCCAAATGAAAAGAAGAAGAAAAATAGAAATGGTAAAGTAGGCATAAACAAGCACAACAACTACACACCTGACAAATATGCTCCTAGGAAAGTATGTGCTAAGTGTGGTAGTAAAAATCATTTATCTGTGCAATGTAAACTCACCATGCCTACAGCAACAAATGTACCTGCTATACCCAACATGCATACCAGTTCTGTTTTTCCTCATTTAGTTGATTCTCATGCTGTTCATGCTCAGTATGCATCAATGCCTTATATGTTTAATCCATATCTTGCATTTGCCAATATGAATATGCCTGCTATGCCATGGAATATGCTTAACAGTCTTCATGCACCAAATTTTTTCAACTCTGCAAGCATGAGCATTCCAAATATTAGCACTGAGAATTCTGAGGTAGGGAGACCAACACCTAAGGTTGAAGTGGAAGTAAAACCACCCAAACCAAAGGTACAAAAATTGGAAACCAAGCCAAAGATAACAACTAATAAGAAAGGACCCAAGGCAACTTGGGTACCAAAATCAACTTGATTTGTTTTGACTGTGTGCAGGGAAAGAGAAGAAATCTTTGGTACTTGGACAGTGGATGTTCAAGACACATGACTGGAGATAAATCCCTGCTCACAAAGTTTGAGGAGAAAGCTGGCCCTGGAGTAACTTTTGGAGATGACAGCAAAGGGCACACCATGGGATATGGCTTGATTTCAAAAGAGAATGTCATCATTGAACCTGTTGCATTAGTTGATGGCTTAAGACATAACTTGTTAAGCATAAGTCAACTATGTGACAATGGAAATAAAGTCTGTTTCACAACAGAAACATGCATAATTTCCAACAAGGTAGATGGAAGCCTGGTCATGACTGGGAATAGAAAAGGGAATGTGTACATAGCTGACTTCAACTCAACAAATGCAGAATCAATGACTTGTCTTCTCTCTAAGGCAAGTACAAATGAAAGTTGGCTGTGGCATAAGAAATTAGCTCACTTGAATTTCAAAGCCATGAATCTCTTGGTTAAGAAAAATCAAGTGAGAGGCTTACCACAAATGGAATTTGTCAAGGATGGACTTTGTGATGCTTGTCAGAAAGGAAAACAGAGGAAGGCATCATTTAAGTCGAAATTGGAATCTTCAATTGAAAAGCCACTTGAGTTATTACATATGGATTTGTTTGGTCCTGTAAATATTATGTCTATTGCAAAGAAGAAGTATGCTCTAGTCATTGTGGATGATTTTTCAAGATTCTCATGGACTTATTTTCTACATTCAAAGGATGAAGCTAGTCATCTCATCATCAAGCACATAAGAGAAAATGAGAAAAATCTTGAATTGGATGTAAAGAAGATAAGGAGTGACAATGGAACAGAATTCAAAAATTCCACAATGAAAGAGTTCTGTGAATCAAAAGGAATCATACACACATTCTCTGCACCCAGAACACCTCAACAAAATGGGGTAGTTGAAAGGAAAAATAGGACATTGATTGAAGCTGCTAGAACCATGTTGGAAGATGCCAAACTCCCAACATACTTCTGGGCTGAGGCCATAAACACAGCATGTTTTACTCAAAACATCTCCCTAGTAAATAAAGCTCAAGGGAAGACTCCTTATCAATTGATCAAGAAAGACAAAAAGCCAAAGGTGGGATTTCTTCATGTCTTTGGCTGCAAGTGCTATGTACTAAGAAATCAAGGTGAAAATCTAGGAAAATTTGAAGCCAAGGCTGATGAAGCTATATTTGTTGGGTATGCACTATCAGGTGTAGCCTATAGAATCTACAATCTCAGACTACACATTGTTATGGAATCTGTACATGTAGTATTTGATGATAAAAAGATTCAAGGCTTGTTTGATGAAAGAAATCATGACACACTGCATTTTGAGAATGAATCAAATGATGTAAATGACGATGAAGAGGCAGAAATTATAAAACCTCAAGTATTCAGAAACCCAATATCAGTTGATGTTACTGCATCAATGAATAATTTATCAGTTGACAGAAATCCATCAACTAATAATGCATCAACTGATAACTCCTCAACGGATAATCAACAATCTACATCAAGGGTATCCACTTCAGGGGGAGGGTTTCAGAATCATTCTACAAATTCAGATCACTTTGAGTTCAATACAAATGATCATGAAGCTTCATCATCAAGGCAAAATTTGTATCCTCAAAGAAAATGGACAAGAAGCCATCCATTTGAACTAATTATTGGAAATGCAGAAGATGGTGTCAAGACAAGAAGTGCTACTCAAAATGAGTGTCTGTATAGCAGTTTTCTATCTCAAGAAGAACCCAAAAGAATTGAAGAGGCTCTCATGGATCCTGATTGGGTTTTGGCTATGCAAGAAGAACTGAATCAGTTTGAAAGAAATAAAGTATGGAAGCTGGTGCCCAGACCAAAAGACAGATCAGTAATTGGTACAAAATGGGTATTCAGAAACAAAATGGATGAAACTGGTATTGTGACTAGGAATAAAGCAAGGCTTGTAGCAAAGGGTTATTCACAAGAAGAAGGAATTGATTTTGATGAAACTTTTGCACCAGTTGCAAGGTTAGAAGCAATTAGAATCTTTCTGGCCTATGCTGCACATGCTAATTTCAAAGTCTACCAGATGGATGTGAAAAGTGCATTTTTGAATGGAGTACTAGAAGAGGAAGTCTATGTGGAACAACCTCCTGGCTTTGAAGATCTAAAATTTCCTAACTCTGTCTACTTTTTACTCAAAGCACTTTATGGCTTGAAGCAAGCACCAAGGGCCTGGTATGACACTCTATCTCAGTTTCTCATTGAGAATCATTTCACAAGAGGTACTGCTGATAAAACTCTATTCAGTAGACATGTTAATGGCTCTATCATTCTTGTACAAATTTATGTGTATGACATTATTTTTGGATCAACAAATGAGGAACTTTGCAAGAAGTTTGCCAAACTAATGCAGAGTAAATATGAAATGAGCATGATGGGAGAGCTTACCTACTTTCTTGGGTTACAAGTCAAACAGGTTAAGGATGGTATTTTTATAAATCAAACAAAGTACATTCATGATTTGTTAAAGAAATTTGAGTTAAGTGAATGTTCTTCTGCAAAAACTCCCATTGCCACTGCCACTAAACTTGAATTAAATACCAAAGAAGCTAAGGTGGATATTTCAAGTTATAGAGGCATGGTAGGCTCACTTTTATATTTAACTGCTAGTAGGCCAGATATAATGTTCTCTACATGCTTATGTGCTAGATTTCAGGCTGATCCTAGAGAATCTCATTTAGTAGCTATTAAAAGAATTTTCAGATATCTTAAGGGTACATCAAATTTAGGTATTTGGTATCCTAGAGATTCTGGTTTCAATCTAATAGGCTACTCAGATGCTGATTATGCAGGTTGCAAAATAGACAGGAAAAGTACTACAGGCACCTGTCAATTTCTGGGAAATAAACTTGTGTCATGGTTTAGCAAAAAGCAACACTCAGTATCAACTTCAACTGCAGAAGCTGAGTACATTGCTGCTGGAAGTTGCTGTGCACAAATTTTATGGATGAGGAATCAACTATTTGACTATGGATTCAACTTGAACAAAATTCCCATCTTCTGTGACAATACAAGTGCCATTGCAATAACAGAAAATCCTGTGCAACATTCCAGAACTAAACACATTGACATAAGGTATCATTTCATTAGGGAACATGTAATGAATGGTACAGTTGAATTACATTTTGTCCCTAGTGAACAACAACTTGCAGACATATTTACCAAACCTCTAGATGAATCTACTTTTAATAGATTAGTCTGTGAGTTAGGTATGCTTAATTATGCTCATGCTTAAAATGTCTGTCAAGTTTTGCAGCCATTGTTCACAATTATCAATGGATATTTATCTATCGACAGATAATTACCTAAGTAATTGTTTATCGACGGATAAATCCCATCCTATTTGATCAACAGATAAATGTTATTCCTATCGATGGATATTTATCTATCGACAGTTAATTATCTTGGTAGTTAGTGATCGATCGATAAATGATTAATTCTCTATTTTTATCCGTCGATAGTAATAGAATTTCTACAGTTTTATTCATCCGTTGATCAGATTATAGCCGTTGGAGAATTACCATCAAGGGTAATAAACTACAGTCTTTTATACATCAACGGTTATCTACTAATTAAAAAGTCATTTCAAGTCTTTTTAATACTAGAAAATATAAATAGCAGCTACAATTAAAAATTCATTCTTACCTGCTATTTTTTTTAAACTATTCAACTCTGTCTCTCTCTCAAGCTAATTTTATCTAATTCTCACGAGCTCTCACAAATTCTTTCAAGTTCACTTTAATTTCTTGAATATCAACTGAAAGAATGGCACCACAAAAGAAGATCGTCTCTTCCACTGGGTTCACCTATGAACAGAACAACTTCACAGCATGTCTAACGGTGAATGATGCTCCTGTGGACTTTCATCCATTGATGCGATTCTTAGGAGATTGCAAAGTTTCCAAAGCTCTCAGCGAAGCACCAACAATCGTGTGTTCCTTTGTTGAAGAACTGTGGACCTCTGCAGAGATTTCATCAGATGGGAAGGTAATTTCTTATTCTTGCAAAGGTAATACCTATACAATAAATAGTACTTCATTATCTGAATGTTTAGGATTGCCTGCAAATAATTGTGATAAGCCCCCAACTGAAGAAGAAATTAGGGACATGTTAGAATCCGTTAATTATGCAAATGCTGAAACTGGATTAGGAGAAGTTGTTAGGAAGAATCTTAGAAAAGAATGGAGTTATTTCTTTGATGCCATAATTAAAGTATTTTCTGGAAAAATAAGTAATTTTGATGCAATTACAATAAGTATGCAAGAAATTGCTTATTCTGTCCTATTTGATAAATATTTTGATTTTGGCACATTACTCCTAAATGAATTGACTGCCAAATTAGGACCCAAGTCATCTAGGAAACATAATATCTACTTTGCAAGATTTTTCATGATGATTATTAATGCCTCTGTTGGAGAATATGAAATAAGTGCAGATATGGAGTCCTTGGAGCCATGGATGCAAAACAAGAGGGTCTTCAAGGATCTTGTGAGAATCAACTTACACCCTAAGTTGTGCCTCATTTATCCTCCTCTTGTGCAGGTATATCTTCAAAATCTCAATCTTTTACATTCTTCTTCAAAATCTCAAATTTCTTTGCCTTCTGCAACAATGGAGGGAGATGGAAATGCCCCCATTCCTCCTACCCAAGTTGCACAACCTTCAAAACCCAAGTCTAATCAAACCACCTCAGTAGTTTCTCAAAAGACTACTGTTGTAAGAATTAAGAAAAGAAAAATCACTGAGGGGAGAGTGAAGGTGGTTGATAAGGGTGAGGGAACTGGCCAACATCAAGAAAGCCAGAAGGATAAGGAGAGTGAGATTGAGAGGAACCAGCCAGCCTCCAGTCCAATCTCCCAACAGATTGAGGCTGTAGTAAAGGACTTGAACACATCCCTAGTTGCATCTTCTCAAACAGATGTAACTATTGAAAAGAGGTCTCAACCAGGACCATCAGATGGGGATAAGGGTCACCAAATAATACAACCATACAAAAGAAGAAAGAAGGTTACAAATACTGCACAGGGCACACACACACTTGCCAAGCCAAATGAAAATTTGGTGGAGCCTTCCGTTTCTTCTTTTGATGTGTCTCAGAATCTTCCTGAGGCACAGCCCCATTCTTTATCTGAATTTTCTTCTCAATCTCCCTCAAAAACTATTTCTTCAGAAACAGTGTTGATTGACAACTTCATTGTTTCAAATTCACCCTCTTTGCAACTCAGGGTGGAGCCAACACTCTCACCTGCATCACCAAATAAGGTTAACACCTTGGCTGATCAGGCAAATACTGTTAGTTCTCTCCAGTCAATGGATATTATGCAATCAACTGATAACTTCCAACATCCATTGACTAGTTCACTATCATCGATGGATATCCTTACATCCATCGACGAGCTCCCATCAACGGATATTCATCCATCGATGGATACTTCTTATCCATCGATTGATCCCTTAATGTCAATTCATGAATCATCCATTGAAACACTTCAAGTGGCCAATACTCTATTAGGATTGAGTGGAGTGGGTGAGGTGTGTGAGAGGCAAGGTTTGCATACCTTGGCAAAAGGAGAGTGTGTGACTGAGGGGCCCTCAAATTCTTCTGAGGTGGCAAAAGGAGAGGGTGTGAGAAAAGAGAGTCCCACCTTAGCAGGTGATGAAAAAGGAGAGGAAAGTAAGGGAGAGGTGAGAATCCAGGATGAGATCCTGATGCAAGAAAAGAGAGAAGAGAGTGAGAGAGAAAAGAATAGAGAGAAACCAATTTCACCATCTCATGAAGCATCAACTTCTAAAACTGAGCAGATTGAAGCAGGACTCACCCAGAAGTTGGGGCTGGAGTCAGGGGGAGCTGTAGACTATGAAGTCCCTGCAGGAGGTGCAGAAGTCAACATGGAGGTGGAGGATGAAATTGCTGTAAATCTTGATGCTTCAACCTTTCAACATGAAGATCCTCATTATCAGGAACTAGCAGCAGCATCTAATCAAATAGCTGAGCAAATGCTGGGTTTAGTGCAGACAGAAGAGCAATTCAGGAGTGGGAAAGAGTTTTTGGCCAGTCAACCTGATGATATATCCCACATGAATCCTGAAGATTTTGATGAAAATTATGATGATGACCTTCTAGATCCACAAGTGGCTAGTGATGAAACTAATTTGGCTGAAACAGAAAGGGCCATTATTTCTCTTTACAGAAGGTCCATGGCTGAAGTAGATGTGGTGGATCCCCTGCACAGGAGAATTCTGAACTTTTACAGGGATAATTTGAAGATCCAGAAAATGCATGTCACAAGCTCCAAGTATGAATTGAAGAAAATAAGAGAAGACATTGACAGCTCAAGGATGCATTTTGACACCACCATTGACTCCAGACTCAGCCTCACAATGCTGACTAGAATCAAGCAAAGGTTGGACACTGAGTTTTCAGCAAAGGACAAGGTAATGGAATTGGAGAAAAGAGTAACCTCCATGGAACTTAGCATGCAGCAAATTTTGAAGAATCAAGTCACTCAAATCAATCTTCTGGGTAAACTCTTAGAGACTCCCATACTCTCTCAGTCAGTAGCACAAGTGCCAGTTACTGATAACAAAAAGGGGGAGAAGCAAGAAGCTGATGCATTGGAGAAAGCAAGTGGTACTGAAGCTGTGGTAAAGTCTACAGATCACAAGAAGGAGTTGGCTCAAGACATAGTAAGGAAATTTGATGCAATTGCTAGCAAATTCAAGGAAACAAGTACCAGTAGCTCACAACCTGGTGACAGGAAAGGAAAGGGAAAGCTAATTGAAGATGATAAAAAGAAAGCTGTCACAGGTGGAGGGGAAAGTGAAAAATTGTTGAGCAAAGCCATAGTAGTTGGCATAAAAGGCAAAGAGAAAACAAGCCTAAAGATGCACCAAAATCATCTGGAGTTAAAAGACCATTAGCTGATGAAGACAAGGAGAAGAAGCCAAAACAAGTCAAGACTGAAGGTCAAGCTTCTGGGAGTAATCAAGCCAAAGAAATAGAGGTGTTCAAACACAAATCTGAAAACTTTGTGCCAATCAAAGCTGAGGGAATGATTGCAGCAAAAGGGCAAAGGAAGAAAGATGTTGATCTTCTTCACATTGAGTATGAAGATGGATCACACTCAACCTTTCTCATTCAACCAAGTTTTGGATCAAGGATATGGCATCTTGAGGAAGATCTACACTATGCTCAACAGGAAGTATTATCTAACTGAAGAGCTAGGAAAGGCCATCCTTGAAAGAATGAAGAAGATAAGGGAGGCACCTATTCAAGAAGAAAGGGATGACAGAATGAAGATCTGGAATCCTGAAGGAAGAAAAGTGCTTCATGAGCCCTTCTACTTGATGATATACAAGGACAGGGAAGGCAGAGAAAAATGCATTGATATTTGTCAAGAAATAGACAAACTTCCAAATCTGGAATTAAATCATCTGGCAAGTCAATTGGACTACAGGATTGAAGATGAGAAGATATTGAAGGGAACCCTCTACAGGAAGATGAAGGAGAATGAAGACAAGATGAATGAGTCAAGGGGAAGAAGGAGAAGATAGGAGATTCAACCTCAATCATCAAAATTATCAGAATTCATCCCTGTCGGGTATCTGATTACTCTGTCTAAAACTTTACTTATCAATATTGTAATTCTTGCTAAGAATGAAAATGTTCAGGAGTTTTGTTATCATCAACAGAAAATTTATGCATATTTTAAATATTCATAAATAGGGGGAGATTGTTAGGAATTATGAGTTTTGATGATAACAAATTGCTTAGAATTTCAATAGGGACTCAAAATTATTTTTTGTAACTGATCAATGGATATGACTTATAAATATCCATTGATTAGGAAACCAGTTATCAGTTGAAACTTGTTTCTCAACTGATAAACTGGATTGTAGCATTGATTTATGTTTTACTATCAATTGATTGTATTACCTCGATGGATGCAATGATGTAGTCAACTGATGTTATTGACTTCAATTTCTAGCTTCTCAACAGATGTGAAGAATGGCTGATCAATTGTAAATATTCTAAGTCAGAATTCTCACAAGTGAAGTGATCAACTGATGTTGAAGTCGATGGATGAAGACACTACTCAACGGATGAAAGCTATCAATGGATAATTACAGTCAACGGATAAAGAATCATCAATGGATAAGGAGTCGATGGATAGCTCAATTATCCATCGACACATCAACTGATCAACAGATATCCTATCCATCGATGGATAAGCAAAGGTGAATCAACTGATAATCTTAACAGCATTTATCAGTTGATTAAAGTTTCCCTATTTAGCTAAAAGCCAGATATCACGGGAACAGTGCAGAAACTGAATCATTGGAAGACAGTCCTGTCAGGACTGTGAAGACTTTCTAGGCAACACAGCATCCAAGGAATATCTTAAGACAAAAGACACTTCCAGAGCTAGTTAGTTCTACAAGGAAAGCAGTGAAAAGGAGCTAGTTTCTATTTTTATGTAAACAGTATAAATTGTAATATTATATTGTTATCAGTCGATAGAAAACTAGAGGAGTAGTTTTTGTTTATAAAAAGCAAAAACACAGTAGCAAAGAAGAAGAAGTTTTTGTTTTAGAACTCAAGAAAAGCAAAGTAGAAAATCAGGCAGAACTTGTAATGCTTTTCTAAATTCTACATTCAACTTTGTACGCAGCTTAGTATTTTTACTAAGATCAATTGAAAGCAAAAACTCACTAGTGGAAAAACAATCCACTAGTAATTTTTAATCTTGTTGTTTCTGTTATCAACACTTTAGTTATCCAGTTCTTAGTTACATCAATCTTAATTAAACACTCTCTTTGTACAAACTTATTTCCGCAAGAAGTTGAATTAATTCTTAAGTTTGTATTCAACCCCCCCTTCTCCAAACTTAGTGTACTTAAGGGCGAATAACATGCTCTGTAAATTATCATAGACACTGAGTTTATTTTCTTCTAATTGTGCTTGTAATGTTCAATAATATGCGTGTTCTTGGTTATGGCTTCTTTGGTGTTTATATATCTTGAGTATACATATATATATATATATATATATATATATATATATATATATATATATATATATATATATATATATATATATATATATATATATATATATATTATCGTACACCTAGAAAGAAGATTATATGACTGTTGAGCTTGTAATTATGCAAGGTGCTTAAAAAGGCCGCGGTTGATGCTGATGATAAGGAACTTGATGATAAGGAACCGGAACCGCTGGCACCACTATCAGATGCTGAAATTTTTATGGCAACACGGAAACGAGACAAGGACCGAAAGTACAAGTTACTTACAGATGCTGTTGAGAAAAAAATAATAAGTGCTTAGGTTCAATAAATTCCATCGACATCTATTATTCACATGGCTTGAGTTTATATTCGTACTTGTGTAGCTTTACTATTTCAATTTGGTGTGTGATTTCTTTTTACAGTCTGAGGTTAACACAATTCTTAATACTGGAGGAAGCATTGATGTTGCTAATAAACTGGTTCATGGAACTAAGGAACACAATTCCTCTTTTCTTGTTGGGAGACTTATTAAGAAAAAAGAATCGAAGGAAAAGTCTGCAACATCGATCACATCAGGGATTTCATATCAGTACATGGTAGATCTAACAACAAAAATTCAGGCTGAACTAGCCAAAGAGATGAATGAGATAGTTAATAGAAAAATTCAGGAGAGGATGAAAAGGTTGGCCGAGAAGAATCCAGATTTGAAATTAAACATTGATAAAATAACCAAAATGTCAAGTGGAGATGACAATTCTCATTGATAGCTTGTTTCTTGTTTCTGATGTTACGTTATTTAACTTAAGTAAGCTTATGCTAGGTAGCTTTTGAAAACTTTGTTACTGTTGAAACATGATTGGGATGATGTGGTAAGCTTATGCTTGGTAGCTTTTGAAAATTTTGTTAATGTTGAATCATATTTATGATTGGGATGATGTTACTTGGAAAATCGTCTGTTTTTGCTGAAGTAAAGTTTGCTGAAGTTTTCATTGTTGCAATTAGAATTATATGTGTTGGTAAAAAAAATAGTGTTAGCAAAATATGAAATGTGTTTAAAATTGTATGTATTGGTAAAAATATAAAGAGTGTTACTATCATATGAAAAGTGTTTAAACTTTTATGTGTTACTAAAAATAAAATTAGTGTTATCAAATATGAAAACTGTTTACAAAAAATAAGTGTTACAATTAAATAAGAATGTGTTGTTAAAATATAAAAAGTGTTTAAAAAATAAGTGTTACATTGATTAAAAATGTGTTGCTAAAAAAATAAGTGTTATACATTCCGGTGTTGCAATAGGAGAAACAGTGTTGCAATAAGGCTTACTGCAACATTTTTTGTGGTGTTGCAATAGATTATAAGGTGTTGCAATAGATTATAAGGTGTTGCAATAGGTCTACTGCAACACTATTTAGGGTGTTGCTATAGACAAAAAGTATTGCCATAGGGGGTCTATTGCAGTACAAAAGTCGGTGTTGCTGTAGATTTGAAAAGTGTTGCCATAGACACCTACGATAGCACTGTAGTAACCAACATGAGCAAATTTTGAAAAAGTGTTGCCATAGGCTATTTTTGACTTACAACAATATTTTTCAGCCATTTTTACACTTTTTTAAGGTGTTGGTACAGGCCATATATGGTGTAATGGACAGAATTAATAATAAGCATAAAGAATCTAGGATAGTATATTACCTGCTTCCTGTTATCCTTCTTGCCATGCACCAGTTTGAATAGTGGCATCAGGATCTTGCCCATGTCAATTCTGTAGTTGTGCACCATGGAGTACACAATCTTCCTGATATAGGCTGGGACCTCCTTCCAGCCACTGACTTTGCTTGACATAGCTCGAGTGAAAACATCCATTATCATGCTCCACTCCTTGTTCAAGTACTTCTTATCCATTCCCCCTCTTGGATACCAATTATCACTGTCTGGGATTGTCTTGGGTCCTGCATACCAAACCATCTTGAAGAACTTATCAAGTTGTTCTTTACTTGCAGGCTCTTGAAAAGGAACATCCTTCTCAGCTTCTGTTTGGAGAGAAATGTTGATGTGTGATGAATCAATGGTGTAAGAAGTGCCTTTGATTTAAAAATTAATGGAGCTTGAATCCTGGTCCCCCTCACAAGTTGCAGAGGTCCACATCTATGATAACCTAGGAATCTCCAACATTGGGCTTTGGTTTAATGCATATGAAAGGTATGACTTATTTATGAAGCCAACAAAAGGTTTAAAGGCTTCACCATCTTCTCCGACAGAGGCCATGATGGTGAAGTTCATTTGGGTAAGAGAACAAATGATTTCTGGTCTAGGCATGGTTACAGAGTTAAGAAGGTTAAGAAATTTAAAGAGAAAGAGAACGAAGAAGATGAAGTTTCAGATAGAGAGGTTGAGGTTTTAGAGCGATTGAGAGTTAGAGAGTTTAAGAAGAAGTAAAAAATGAATGCAATTTTCAAGATTGTATTTATAAGAAATGAAAAATAAACTATCAAGATAGAATGGCAATCGATTGAATTGATAGTTGTAATTGCTTTAATCCATTCCTCGTTTGACAGTAACTCATGCGCCTTTTAAAACACAAACGTTCTTGATAGTACCATTAGTGGTTAGAGAATAAATAAATAAATAACCCTAATTTAATTATTGATAGTATGTTATGCGGGTGTTTAATAAACTATACTGTCAATGAATACTGACAGTATGTAATAGACAGTAAGTTTCAGTCCCGCATACTATTGTATCAATACTTCTCAAGTGATCGACAGTAACTTATCACAATATAAAAGTATGGATAAAATATACTTGTGTTGTCACAAAACATGGGAAATCCTTGCAATATCAAGCCATAGTCCAATAATTAATTCTTCATCCAAAGTAACTGAGCACAGCAAATACCAGCTGCAATGTATTCAACCTCTACAGTTGAATTTGACATAGAATGTTGCTTCTTGCTAAATCATGAGACCAATCTTTCTTCCAAAAATTGATAGATCCTTGTTGTACTCTTTCTGTCTGTTCTGCAACCTACATAGTCTGTGTCTTAATAGCCAACCAAGTCAAAACCAGATTCTTTAGGATACCAAAGGCCTAAATCTTAAGTGCCTTTCAAGTATTTAAAGATTCTTTTAACTGTCATCAAATGTGACTCTTTTGGATCAGACTGAAACCTTACACACAGACCTGTAACAAACATGATATCAGGCTTGCTAGTAGTTAAATAGAGGAGAGAACCAATCATTCCTCTATACATCTTGTTCTCCACCTTATTTCCTTTTAGATCCTTTCCAAGTTGAGTTGTTCAGATTTGAGTCTTTGCAGGTGATGAGTCTTCCATATCAAATCTTTTCAGAAGATCTTTGACATATTTAGTTTGGCAAATGTATATTCCATATTTATTTTGATAGACTTGAAGTCCAAGAAAGAATATTAATTCACCCATCATGCTCATCTCATACTTGTTCTACATTAAATCAGAGAATTTCTTACACATTTCTTCATTTGTTGAGCCAAAGGTGTTGTCATCTACATAGATTTGGACTAGAATGATATACTTTTTGTAGAAAATATTATTATCCACAATCCCTCTAGTGAAGTTATTCTCTAAAAACTACTTGGAAAGGGTGTCATACCAAGCCCTAGGTGCTTGCTTTATACCCCATACAGTGCTTTAAGTAGTCTGTACACAAAGTTTTTCATTTTTAGAACTTCAAAGCCTGGGGGCTGTTCAACATAAACTTCCTCTTCTAGTTCTCCATTTAGGAAGGCACTTTTAACATCCATTTGAAATGGTTTAAAATTGTTGAATGCAGTAAAAGCCAAGAAAATTCTTATGGCATCAAGTCTGGCCACAGGTGCAAACATTTCATCATAATCAATTTCTTCCTGTTGACAGTAACATTTTACTACTAGCCTTGCTTTATTTCTGGGGACAATTCCACTGTCATCCATCTTGTTTCTATAGACCCAATTGGTACCAATCACAGACTTGTTCTTTGGTCTAGGTACCAATTCTCATACACAGCTTCTCTCAAATTGATTGAGTTCTTCCTGCATAGCATTTATCCAATCTGGATCAAGTAGTGCTTCATCCAGAGTTTTAGGCTCAACTTGAGATAGGAAGCAGGAGTACATGCATTCATTTGTAACATTTCTTCTAGTCTTGACTCCTATTCCTGGATCACCAATTATTAAATCATTTGTGTGATCCCTGTTCCACTTTGTTTCTCTAAGTGAATCACTTGAGTCTTCTGGAATTTGTTGGTTGAAAACATCTTTTGTTCTTGTACTGTTGACAATATCAATTTCTTCATGTCCACTATCCATGGGAATACTCCCAGAGAAATCTGTTATTTGAGCAGTTCCTTCATTCTCTACAGATTGACTAGGAACCATAGTTGGACCAAAAATTATGTGTTCAATTCTTGGAGATTCTTCATCAATCTATTCGAAGTAGCCTTGATTCTCAAAATCTAAGGACTCTAAATCATGACTTTCTTCAATACCAGGAAAATTGGTTTCATCAAAAGTGACATTTACACTTTCATCCACAATCTTGTGATCAATGATATAGACTCTATATGTTGTCCTTTCAATTCCATAGCCCATGAATATTCCTTCATACGTTTTAGTATCAAAGTTCACTATGACCTCTGTTGAGTCTTTCATGATATAGCATTTGCTTCCAAACACATAAAAGTACTTGACAATAGGTTTCCTTCCTGTGAGCAACTCATAGGGTGTTTTTCCAAAGGCCTTGTTGACCATAGTCCTATTTTGAGTGTAACAGGTTACAGAAACATAGTTCTTGCAGCCTCAATGATAGTTCTATTTTTCCTTTCCACAATACCATTTTGTTGAGGTGTCCTTGGTGTAGAGAATTTTTTAGTAATGTCATTGTGTTTGCAGAAATCATTCATGATACTATTTTTGAATTCAGTACCATTATCACTCATACAAGATCAATAATTTCTTATGCAGCTTCATCCTTGGTTGTAAGAACCTCACCCAAGTGTGTCTTGAAAAATCATCAACCATCACAAAAACATATCTTTTCTTTGCCAGTGTCTGCCCATTCACAGGAACAAATAAGTCCAAATGAATAAGTTGAAAAGCTTCATTTATTGAACCACTAGGAGTGCTTTTGTCATTAGCTCTCCTTAGTTTTCCTTTTTTACAATCCTCACACAAAACTTCTTGGGAGAATTCAAGTTGGGGAAGGCCTTTCACCAATTCTCTCTTCATCAAATAATTCATAGCTTTAAAATTTAAGTGAGGGAGCTTCTTGTGCCACAACCAACTTTCAGAAGATGAAGCTTTGTTGTAGAAATAGTAGATTTTATCCTTTCTAACTGAATCAAGATCAACAATGAATATGATTGCTTTTCTTACTCCTTGTAGAGATTCTTCTCCTGCCTTTTTGTTGACAATTGAGCATCTGTCTTGATCAAATCCCACTTTGAAACCTCTTTCACAAAATTGAGTAACACTCAATAAATTGTGCTTCAAACCATTTACTAGAGCAATTTTCTTAATCTTTAAATTTCCAACTTCCAAAATGTCATATCCCATTGTGAAACCAATGTTGTTGTCAACAAAGGTTACATATAGGTCAACCATTTCCTTGAACTGTGATCGGCTTTATCACCTGTCATGTGTCCTGAGTATCCACTTTCAATGATCCACATGATTCTTTTATTTTTCATGTTGCCCTGTAAAGTAAAATTTTCAAGTTACTTTTGGTACCCAATTCACATTAAGTCCATCTAGCTTAGTTGTATCATGGTTTATTTCATTTTCATGCAATTGATTTTCATTTCTTTTGAGCAAGACTCATGTGGCCACCCATTTAGATATGATAATTGGTTTTGGATTCTTGTTCCTGGGTGGCTTGCCTATACTAACTTTAAGAGGGTTTGAAGTTTTTGCCTTCTTAGTTTTGATAGATTTATGCAAGCATACATTATTGGAAACAATAGGCATGTTAAAATAGATACTCAGCATGTTCAATTTACATGGCATGCAATCAATATTTCCACAATGAGATACTTGTTTGTCTATCAAGGGAGTATTGTTCAAGTTTCGATTATCAGATGTAGAATGTTTTAGTTCAGACTTACTCTTGGTACATGCATGAGTTAAATGACTAGAAGAACCACAGTTTTTACACAATTTTCTACGAGCATTAGGAATGTAATCATGATTATTCTTTTTATTTATACCTAACTTTCCATTTCTTCTCTTCTTGGTCTTCATGACAGCAGGTTTAGAAGTTACTATCTTACAAGTGTTGACAGTAAGTTGAGATGGAACTGTCTTGACAGTATGATTTGATCTTACTATCTTGACAGCAGCTTCTGAACTTACTCTCTTGCCAGTATTGACACCATCTTCTAGACCCTGAGTACTGTCAAGGAAAAAACCAATTGTCTTGGGGATTTTGACAATATCTTTTGACTTAATGGTTCTATTGACAGTATCATTCTCCTCGTCAGTATCATTGTCCTCGTCAACTAATTCTTGCTTAAGAATTAGATATTTCTCATCAAATTCAAACTCAGACTTTTTAAACATGGGATTTTTTACTTTTCTTAGTATAGAGGGTCTGACAATAGGTTTGTCAATTTTAATGTTTTCCTCTTATGCATGCTTCTTACCATTTTTTTCTCATAGTTAAACTCTATACCTACCTTTTGATTTTCAGTATTAGCAACATGGTATGATTTTAACAATGAAAAAGAATTTTTATAAGCCTTGATTTTAAGCTCATTCTCAGTAATTTATTTTTTGAGAAATTCCTTAATCTGAGAGGCACAGACTACCTTGTTCTTAAGAATCTCATTTTCTTGTTGTAAGGACTCAAAACCATTATGTATAAGCTCTAGTTCCTCATTCTTGAATTTTAATGATTCATTAGCAATAGTCAGTTTGACAATTTCTTCATTAGCAGCTAGCATGCTTGTATGAATATTAAAAATTTCAGAACTCAGACTTTCAACAGTTTTCTTATAGTGAGATGCAGTCATATCAATAATAGTAAAAATGGGTACCTGACTTGATGAAGTAGGTGACTCTTCTACAGAGTTTGCTACGAGAGCAAGATTTGAAAGGCTGTATGTATAGACCTATATGTAACATAGGGTTATAACTCAACACAAGAACAGGACGTGTAAATAATATGAAGTTATCACCGGAATCAAGAAGACATGAAGACTTGGTAAAGACAAAGGATAAAGAAGAAATCTACAGACTTGAAGTATTAGTTCACTGGAAGAAGTTCATTAATATGTTCATGCCTCAGTGAAGAATAAAGGATGAAGTATTCAAGGATGTGGAAGCAGTGAAGCAGTTGTCAAAGTACCAGAAAGATTCTAGTGATCCAAATCTGCGAATCAGTCAAGCAATGATTTGTAGAGCTCAAGTACAGGAATCGAGAAGATAGAATATACGGCAAATACAAAGAATCAAAATATTAGATGGAATCTTGGAGTCTACTATAGATTGTTGGAGGAAGTTCATTCATATGTTCAGACTTCAGTGAAGGATAAAATTCGAAGATGTTCAGGGTTTCAGATAATTTTGTGGTTCAGCATAAGTGTCAGAGGATTCCAAAGTACTTACAATCGAAGCACTTCTAATCATCAAGGAACAAAGTCAATTGTATTGTAAAGAAGATGTGAAGATCAAGATCGTGTTAGTCGTTTGTGAACCAGACCAGTTACACCAAACGTCAACACAAAAGAGATTGAGAATTGCATCTGTGTATGAGAAGAATTGACTATTTACTGAAATGGGTAACAAGTGAAGTGGTATATGATAAAGCTCAGAATAAATCAAGTTCGAATAATCAAGGAAATATTTATTAGACTTGGTTGCAGTGGAAGAAAATATATTAAGGGCTTATCAGGTTCGAATTTGGCTAAGTAAAGAAGACTATAGAAGCTGTATCCAGAAGTCAACTTGGTCAAGCTATTTTGTCTCATTCACCGATGGTTAACAAGTATTTTTGTCTTATTCACCTATGGTTATTAACCATCGGGTGAGATAAACAAATGAACAAAGAATTGGTGAAATGAAAGGGCTTATTTTGTCTTATATGCCGATAGTTATTAACTATCAGGAAAGACTTCAAACCCACCAACTCAATTGCCGATGGTTACTAATGTTTGAAGTAATTGATTTTATTTCAGGAATTGTTTTAAGTCTCCAATGGTTATTCTACAAACTCATCAATACTTAAACAATTAATCAGTAAATTGTTCCCGATACTTATGAAGAAAAAGAAGTGAAGCAACAACTAGTTTACTAGAGATAGTTAAAATGTTAGACAACAATAGAATGGATTAGACAGAATCAGGAATTAATTTGTTAGTTCTTCTATTCCATGTGCTTTTAGAAAATTATTGAATATCTGTAAATCTGCTTGACACCTGTCACTTATGTGTTTAATGGTTAAAGTAGATAGTACTGAATTTTCTATTATGCATAATTGAATCTGTTGTTACCTTTATTATAAGAAATATCTCTAACCCATCTGCACTCAATTGAGATTGAGGACCAATAAGCTTAATCATTTGTGATTGCAGAGTATGTAAAAAGAAGCAAAAGTTATGTGATTTCTTGACAGTTATTGTTCGAGGCATATGACTAACATTAAAGCTCTTCTATCACTGTTGGTTGAGAAAGCCTGCCCAATGGTAACCTTTGGAGATTTGGCTATCATGATTTTTATATTGTCATCACTGGAAGCATCTTTCTTATAAACGGAATTAAGCACTATCTACAGGGCACTAGGGAATTCTTTGTCAAGGGTTTTCTAGAAAAGAAGAAAAGGAAAAGTGTTTGATCTCAAGCAAGAAAGATAGAAGCTTACTCTAATCTGAGTGAGAAATTTGTTCGTAGCTAACATGGAATTTGGATGCAAAGGTGAAGTGAACTTTTCAGTAAAGCTTCATCAGTAAAGAGTTAGCTATGGCAAAAGAAGCTCTCACACTTGGTGAACAAGACAATGGATTCTCCAATAAAGATGAAATTGGTGAGAGGACTGCTTCTAATGGAATTCTATCCAGAAGGACATTTTGAATTATGTCACATAGGGAAGTCAATGAAAACATCACACTGAAGAAAATTGTCATGAAAGAAATATGCTTAGTGGTGATTGATGTTGACAACCCTAATTACAAATTGGTGATGTTCGTGCATTCAATAGACAAAATGTCACAAATGGTGATTAATCAATTAAGGAAGATCAAGTTGGAAGCAAAGTAAGCTGTGAGAACTTTGAAGTCAGATATTGGAACTAAAATTTCACGAATGAAGTTCTAAATGAAGTTTGCACTGAAAAGGTACCTTGAAGCTGAAGCAATTAACACAGTATGCTGCTTTAATCAACAAGATCGTGAAAAGACATCATATGAGTTAATGGCCAACCAGAAGCAAACACTGAAGATCTTTCTTGTGTTTGGAGGAAATTACTATTTATTGAAGATCCATTTGAGTATCTTGACAAGAAGTTGAGGCTCATGGAATAATTATCCTCGGCTACTCATAGGTGATTAAAAGTCTAAATGTGTCGTTCAACTACACCAAGTTCCCAAGCATTCAAATGAAAGAATATTCTGAATCTTTGAAGTTTGATATCTTGTCAGAGTCATATTCAGATACTGATGAAGAAACTGAGGTTGCAGAAGGAAACAATGATAATGATGTTGATTCAGATCCTATTAGTGGAAATGGTAGTGAAACTACACAACTCGTGAACTTTAACAAAATCCACTTAACAAGGTAAAAGGATCTTCAACACATCCTAGCAACAACTTAGGGGGAGTAAATAAAAGAAGGATCTACTAGTCGTACTCAACACAATGAAGATCAAAAGAATACATTAAGAACATATCTGCCAAGACAAAGGGTTTGAAGTCAAAGTCATTCCTAGAGTCTAATTCTTAGTGATCCCGATTTTGGAGTAAAGGTTAGAAGTGTTATGCAAAGTAAATGGTTATTCTTCGGGAAATAACAGTTGGTAACAGTTGGTAGCCCAAAGAAGATTTTAGAAGCACTGATTGATCCAGATTGGGTGATTGCATTGCAAGATAATCTCAATCAGTTCGAAGGCAGAATCTACTGAAGCTGGAACCCATACCACAAAATAAGATGGTATTTGGTATTGTAAGGGTTTTCAGAGACTGGATGATTATTGGCATTGTTACGAGGGACAAAGCCAAATTGGTTGCTCCAGGTTACTATCAAGTAGATGGTATCGATGATGATGGAAACAGAATCTTCGAGACTTTCAAGATCTAACAACAAGCACCATTGACGAGACTTGATTCTATTAGGACTAACAAGATGAGGACCTAATATGATATTCCTAGCACCTGTTAAGAATTCAACCATGAATATCTATCAGATGAATGTGAACAAGTGCACTCCTGAATGACGAGTTAGAAAAAGAAATTGATGTACAACAACTCCTGGACTTTGAAATTGCAGATCTATTGGAATTTTTATATCATCCTCTTCACAAGCTCTCTATGACGGAGGTAGGAAATCAAGCAGTTGTCAAGGACATGGTATGACACTCTAACTACTAATTACTTGAAAATGATTTTTATTAGTGTCGTTATACATACATCTCTCTAGAATACAAGGCACACACATAATGTAATATTAGTGATAGTATACCATGATTATATTATATGTGGGTCTACTGATGAAAACTTGTGCAAGAGACATTTTGCTAAGTTAACGCAGAGTAGGTACAAAATGAGCATCTTGAAAGAGTTGTAGTTCGTTTTGGATTTTAAGTAATTCAAAAGAATGATGGCAATTAAAATAAGTCAAGGATCGTTTGAAGATGATCAATTTAGAAGATTCTAGACCAGCCAAGACTTCTTGCCAATAAACCGTTAAGCTTGATCAGGGTAAATCAGGTATATAAATTGAAGTGACAAGTTTTAGAGGTATGATCAGCTCATTACTTATTCAAGTACAAATAGACTATATATTTTATTCTCGATATGCCTATGTGCAAGTTTTCAAGTGGATACTAGAGAATCTTATCTTATAGCTAAGTTATGAATTGTTAGATATCTTAAGGGATCACCAATTCTTAGAATTGGGTACCCTAAAGATACTAGGTTTAACCTAATTGGCTATATAGATATAGATAATGCAGGTTGTGAGAAAGACAGGGAAGTAATTCCTGGAAGCTGTCAATTTTGTGGAAGAAGTTGATTTCTTATTGAAATAAGAGGTAGCATTCAACACACATAGCTGCAACAAAGGCAAAATTTAAAGTAGCTAGTGAATGTGATGCTCTGATCTTGTGTTCAAGGAAACTACTTCAACTCCAACAACTCTGCTGGATACTCTTTACACCACTTGTGGAACAAGCGCATGGACACCAGGTATCATTTCTTTCGAGAGTTGTTCTTAGGTGAATTACTTGTAGATATTTGCTAAACAACTTGATGAATTCATTTTGTCTAGGTTGGTTGGTGAACTTGGGATATTATTTAATGTGCATATTTGTTGGAAATCCCATCTGCAAGGAATTCTTAAATGAGCTCACAAGTGTTAAATTTTCCATATTTAAAGGACTTGTGAATTTATTTATAATCCAGTACCTCGTGCTTTTGCTACTAGTTTAATTATCATGATTAGAATGTTATATGCTTATGTAGTAGTTAAATCTTATATCATTAGTTTACAGCATAAGTATTTGTTTTGTAAATATTTGATGAGTATCAGTCATGATATCTTGCTTAATAGCTCTGATATTTTGCACTGAGAATATTAAATATTTTATTACAAATAGTTGTGATAGTTTTGATATTAGTGATATTATTTAGAATTTCTATTCTAAGTAATTAATGCATATTTCAAAAATTAATAATATTGGAAGGTGAAGTATTTTCTAAGTCGTGTGTATAAAATTCTCAGTATTTTATATATTTAGGAAATATTTCTAAATTTTGATTTATGTTTGCGAGAAGTTGAATGGATTCACAAGTTATTGAATGTTAATATCCAAAGGATTTGTGAATTCCAGTCTAACTATTAATCTCGTGCTTATGAATATCTATGCTATTTATCTTAAGTATACCAGTTATGCTTTATGGTAAGTAGTTGATATAGCATAAGTGGTTGGCTACTGCATCATTGTTTGTAGTTAATAATTGCATGACTGTCTGTGGTTTAGACTACTTGGTTGATTTCAGTTCATGAAATGTAATTAAGGAAATCTATATCAGACTAGTTATGTTTGTTTGTTGAAAATAATTGTACTAAATGAGTTGATTATCTGTTATATTATTTTCACAAAGCATGTGCAGCAATTACATTTCAGTAGTTTTAATATGCATATCTGATTGTATGATTCTTAGTATGTTGTTATTATTATTTGAATTGTGATTGGATTGGTTTTAAATTTTTTTTTTTGGAAATTACAACTGCAACAGAGTATGGAACAAAAAAAATTTTGTTTTCAAAAAGGTTTTTAATCAACCACCTGTGTGGTATATATATTAATATGTATATTAATATTAGCTGTTTGTTTAATTCAAAAAGGATTAAGGTTAATTATTTAGTTAATTCTAAATTAAGATTTTAATATTTCTGGTTAAGGAATTTTAATATTTTAATTCAAGAAATATCTATTTAATTAACTTAATGGTTATTTGAATTTATATGTTATTTTTATTGATTATCTGTATATGTCAGGTTTTAATTTAATCTTAAAATCATAAGTATTTCAGATATTGTTGATTTTCTAATTAAATTTGAAATACATGTATCGACAGTTAATAAGTATCGGGGAGTTTTGGTGTTTTTGTTTTAATTTATTAAAATAAGAATGCATGTCCCGATAGTTAAGTGTGTTATTATTATTATTATTATTATTATTATTATTATTATTATTATTATTATTATTATTATTATTATTATTATTCTAATAATGCATGCATCGATAGTTGACAAGTATCGACAGTTTTCTTTTTTGTTTGTTCACTATTTTATTTATTTAATAGTTGCATGTCCCGATTATTGTTAACCATCGGCTAGTGGAGCTATTATTTAAGTTAAATAATGCATGTCAATACTTATTAATTGTTATTTTTTCTTATTTGTGATATGCATGTGCCGATAGTTATGTGTTAATTTTATGTTTTTGTGTTTTATTGATTTGCATGTAGTTAGTAACTATCGGGTAGTGGGTTGGATTTTTTTTGTTTCTCTTTCCTCCCACTTAGTTATTATTATAAATAATTTTTTTTTCTTCCGATACTTAGCAGTTCTTTTTCTCAAATTCTTTTTCATATTTTTTAAAATATTTTGATTTACAACCCTACTTTGATTTCTAAATCCTTGGGTGTGAATCATTTTTTTTTCTTTCTAAATCTCATAATCTATTATGCTCTCTCAAAAAGATGGTTTTAAATGCTATATTTTCAAAACCTTTTTCTCTCTTTTAATTTTTCCTTTTAAAGTGGAATTAAACTTTGTGATTAAACCCACTATTGTGAATGCTATTTTATTCGGAGAATTTTTTTTTCTTCGAGCTATCAATTATTTGTAAAATTGTTTGTTTTCAAACTTGTTTCAATGTCTGTTTCACATTGATTCTAGTACCAAAATAGTGGTTGTTACTTTGAAGGCCTAGTACTGTATTGTTAAAGCAAACATTCGTCCCTCTTTGTCATATTTTTATGTTTTAGTCGGGGATAATATTAGGTGGAAGAAAATGATGTAAATCATATTTGTTGTATGAGTCGGAAAATCATTGTCTTCTATCTGATAAGGTTGTTTTGCAAAACAAATTTCTAAACATACAGTACTTAGGTTTAATAAAGGTGAGTAATTATTTCGAGATATAATTTTGTAGAAGAGTTGAGTTTCTTCTTTGGTATAATTTCTCGCATCTTTTTATCAGAAGTTTACCTTATAAGAAATTCCAGGGATATAATTTTTCTTCTATGATACACCTTCCCGTGTTTTATTATGGATAATGTATCTTAAAGAAATTTTATATCTTGCTATTAATTGTCATATCTTTTGTTCCACAAAACTCTTTTATGAAAAGTGCTTTAATACAATCTACTACCATTTCTTATTATATTTTCCCTCTCCTTGAGATGAAAAATATGCTTTGAAATGTTGATATGATTATTTTTATATCTTATTGACTCTATCCGATTCAGCCTCCAGTGGCTTTAGAAGCTGGCCAAGAGGTTGAAAACCCATCAATCTCTTACCCAGGCCTTTGTACCAAACATTAATTCATCCACTTCCATATATTAACCCCTGGAGATATAAGGAACATATGTAAGTTAGAGGTTGATAAGGGAGAAACTGCACTTGATGCAACAAATAAGGATGAAGTCGGAAGTGCACCTACAACTCTACCTCTAGAGAACAAAAGAAGTATACAAACTGAGGTAATTGTAAGCTCATCTGCATTTTCTCAAAAGGATGCAGAGCTGAAAAGGCAATTAAACTGTCTCTGGAATCATTTTCTCAACAGGGTGAGTCCATTGAAATTCGCTCGTCGGCCAGAGCACCTTGTAATGAGTCATGCACACCATTGGTACTCACGCTGATAGTAGGCCTAAATAGATAAATTCTAGGGACACATTGCAAGGAGAGCACAGTGAGAGGTACAAGCAACACCCCCCAACTTCTTTGTCTATCATTTGTTACGGTAGATGAAGTTGTTGAGACCGCAGAAATGTAAATGCCTTCACAGGCGTCAGGAGGAAACGATGATCTCAAATGCTATATCTTCAGGATCTTCGTCTCCATCCCCAGATGGAATAGATCTGGACTCTGAAAGGAATAGATTCTCTTTATGAGGATCAGCAACTCATTGATTATGATTTAGTTATGCTAATGAATCAAGTGAGGATCGGGGATTTGACGAAACCCCATTGCACCACCAGTGACCTCTCTAGAAGGGGCTATGGTGATTTCACTTGCAGGTACAGAAGACTATACTTGGAATGCGAGTGAAAGTGAGAGAGAGAAACACTTAAGTAAAAGTGAGGGAGAGATACACTTGAGTGAGAGATAGGGAGAAAAAGAGTGAAACACTTTAAAGTGCTCGACACTTAAGTGTAAACACCAACAGAACGTAGTAGAAGTGAGGAAACCATAGACCAAACACTTACCCTTGCTACTTGCTACTTCTGGAAGAAAAGCTACTATGTTTTCTCAATCAATGACATACGAGAACCTTCTTTGGAAGACAAGCCATTCGAAAGATCATGGGCCATTGGAGGATTCCTCAACTAAGGGGGAGAATTTAGTATACAAGAAAAGGGAGAAGGTCTTCTTATCTTCATATCCTTAGGGGAGAAGTTAATATCCTTAGGGGGAGAAGAATTTAGTAGACAAGAAAAAGAAGAAAATCTTACTCTCCAGTGTGCAACATTGAATAACTAAGAGGGAGAGCAAGAGGAAGAAGAAGCAGAATCACATTCTCAGGGGGAGAACATTATTTGTGCAATGTTCTATGTTTTATTGAAGATGATTCCAAGAATCTTGATTCTTATGAAGCTCAGTTTATGATAAGTTCTTTATAGGTCAAGCAATGAAGGATTTTGAAGCAGAGAAAAGCTCAAACACAGAGGAATGAAGATAATATCTATTGAAGATGCGTTCAGTGCTAAAGGAACACTCATTTTCTATTTCTCTTTACTTCATAGAAATCTGGAAATGTATTATATGATCCAGAACCCAAGTAGTATTATTTACAAGTCTAGAGCATTAATATTTTATTGTAGTTAGTTGAGTTATCCTCTAGGGATTTGCTTGTTAATCTCTACCAAACAAATAGGGGGAGATTGAAAGGCTGTATGTATAGACCTATATGTAACATAGGGTTATAACTCAACACAAGAACAGGACGTGTAAATAATATGAAGTTATCACCGGAATCAAGAAGACATGAAGACTTGGTAAAGACAAAGGATAAAGAAGAAATCTACAGACTTGAAGCATTAGTTCACTAGAAGAAGTTCATTAATATGTTCATGCCTCAGTGAAGAATAAAGGATGAATTATTCAAGGATGTGGAAGCAGTGAAGCAGTTGTCGAAGTACCAGAAAGATTTTAGTGATCCAAATCTGCGAATCAGTCAAGCAATGATTTGCAGAGCTCATGTACAGGAATCGAGAAGATAGAATATACGGCAAATACAAAGAATCAAAATATTAGATGGAATCTTGGAGTCTACTATAGATTGTTGGAGGAAGTTCATTCATATATTCAGACTTCAGTGAAGGATAAAATTCGAAGATGTTCAGGGTTTCAGATAATTTTGTGGTTCAGCATAAGTGCCAGAGGATTCCAATGTACTTACAATCGAAGCACTTCTAATCATCAAGGAACAAAGTCAATTGTATTGTAAAGAAGATGTGAAGATCAAGATCGTGTTAGTCGTTTATGAACCAGACCAGTTGCATCAAACGTCAACACAAAAGAGATTGAGAATTGCATCTATGTATGAGAATAATTGACTATTTACTGAAATGGGTAACAAGTGAAGTGGTATATGATGAAGCTCATAATAAATCAAGTTCGAATAATCAAGGAAATATTTATTAGACTTGGTTGCAGTGGAAGAAAATATATTAAGGGCTTATCAGGTTCGAATTTGGCTAAGTAAAGAAGACTACAGAAGCTGTATCCAGAAGTCAACTTGGTCAAGCTATTTTGTCTCATTCACCGATGGTTAACAAGTATTTTTGTCTTATTAACCTTTGGTTATTAACCATCGGGTGAGATAAACAAATGAACAAAGAATTGGTGAAATGAAAGGGCTTATTTTGTCTTATATGCCGATAGTTATTAACTATCATGAAAGACTTCAAACCCACCAACCCATTTGCCGATGGATACTAATGTTTGAAGTAATTGATTTTATTTCAGGAATTGTTTTAAGTCTCCAATGGTTATTCTACAGACTCATCGATACTTAAACAATTAATTAGTAAATTGATCCCGATACTTATGAAGAAAAAGAAGTGAAGCAACAACTAGTTTACTTGGTCCTAAATGAGCCACGTATCCTTGGTTGAAAAAGTCTACACATATATTGAAGTAGAGCCATTCATTTGGAGAAGTCTTCTACAACATAACAAAAATATCCACAGAGAGAGAAGGCGAAGCCGGAGAGGAGAGAACACCTAGAAAAATCTATACATCTTCACCGGAGATGTATTAGTGGCCGGTCCCTTAACGGAAAATGTTCAGGGCCACTATATATCACTCTCTATGGTCTTAGTTTCCTTTGTACTGATCTAGAAATACTTGTATAGGAAATTGAGAGTTATATTTTTGTTAAGCAGCGAAGAACTTATTCTTCGGACCGGATTTGTTGGCCGGGTGTAGCAACCTCAGGGTTTATATTTATCAAATGATATATTCCCCGAATCTTGTGTTGTTTATTTTACTGCTAATTTTCTAGAACCGAAATGATTAATCCTAAACACAGAAAATTAGTAAGCAGTTCCGTAAACACTATTCACCTCAAGAACACAAGCCCACTAACCGAACTCTAAATTATTTATCCGCAAAAGATTCGAAAGAATTTTTTAATTTAGTGAGTATCGTATTCAACTCCGCTTGTACGATACTTCCGGGGCCTAACAAGATTTTCATACTCTTCTTCTTCATCATTATCAGACTCTTTCCAGCATTTGCCTTCATCCATAAATGACATTCCTTGTTGTTTTTTAAGCAAATCATCATACTTTGTCTTGCGTTCCTCATAGTCATTTTCATTCCTTCTCACTTGCTTTGGCTTTTGCGCTCTGTTGTAAAATACCCCATCTCATTATAGTTGTAACATCTTATCTTAGATATGTCCACCATTCATGTGTTGTATCCACCTTTTCCACTTCCTCCAAGTATTGACGAGTTTCCTTTGTTGAACATGGAGCTTTGTACTTTGGGATTGAAGGACATGTTCTTCTTGAATCTCAAGTTTGAGAACTTCTTTGCCATGTATGTCATGGTTTTGTTCTCCATGTTGTCAAGTTCATTCAGGGTGTAGAACTCATCTTCATCACCATCCTTGAGTTCAAAAGTAGCACTTTTATCTTCATCAGTAACATCTTCAATCTTGATTTGTTGTTGATGTTGAGACTCTTGTAACTGTAACATCTTTGGATCTTGAGCCACTAGAGCATTTGAGGTGTTAGCCATCTTTCCTCTTTGGCCATATTGAATAGCTCTCTTTTGTAATAGCTCTAGCTCATAAGTTTTGAGAATGTCATACAAAGTTTCAAGAGATACTTTTGATATATCTCTTCCTTCTCTTATAACAGTAACTTTGACTCCAAATGGTCAGGAAGCGTTAACATAAATTTCATGTTTAGTTCCTTCTTGTCATAGAACTTTCCATGCAGCTGCAAGTCATTTATCAACTTGTTGAACCTCTCAAACATCTCAGTCAACCCTTCACTTGATTTGGCCATAAAGACCTCATACTGAGACACCAGTATTTTCATTTGGTTGTCTTTCACCTCTAATGTACCTTCATAGAGTATCTCAATGGTTTTCCATATTTGCTTGGTGATTGTGCAGTTGACAATGTTATTGTACATAACATTGTCAAGTGCTTCAATGATTATGAACTGCAAACAATTATCCAGATATATTTTTTCTTTTTCAGTATAATTGTACTCTGAATCCTTTTTAGAAACCTAGTAGGCAGGTATTATCTTACCTTCTACTGTTATTTCAGGTACATATGAATGAGGTATAAAAGGACCATTTTCCATAATACCAGGATAAAGTGGGTTGGCTATTTTTATGAACAACATCATTTTTCTTTTCCAAATATTGTAATGTTGTTTGTCAAATGCGGGTATTTTTATATTGCTTACTTTTTGTGCACTCATCTTGGATCTATTCAGGTTAGATATGTTAAACCTGCCGCTCTGATACCAGTTGTTAAGTAAGATAAGTGTTGAAGAAGGGGGGTTGAATGCAACTTGATTAATTATAACAACTTCTTGCTAACAACAAACAAGATTTATAATTAATAAGATTAATGTGCAAATAATCGAAGCACATAAAGAAGACAATGTTTTTAAGCTTTCAAAAATAATTTTATTATTTTTGGTTTGCTACAACTGACTGGAAATGGATTTCAGCTTCAATAAAAATAATAACAATGAATTTACTAATGTTTCTATACTTAAGAGAAAATCTAGCTCAGTTGCATAAGGAAAAGTACTTATGAGGTGTGTGTATTATTTATACTGAAACACATATCTCACTTACATGTGCACTTTTCCTTGGTCCTAGAATAAAACTTGAAATAGAAACTGTGTTTTTCTTATTCAACCTTGTCTTCATTCCATTTATAGATAAAATTGTTCTGAGATGTACAAAAAACTTTGACTCTTGGAACACACTTTATCTTTTTGCTTGTCTTCTCCCAAGTTGCAGCAATAGACTTATCAGACTAGATATACATGTCTAAATCATTTTTTGTGTTTTCACTATCTTAGTCTGCTACCTGGAACAGACTGTCAATTTCACTAAAAGTGTACTATCAACTTCTAGCTTCTATATGGCGACAGTATACATATGGCAGTAATACTTGTTGTCTCCAAAGCTGCTGTCAACTGTCACCGCCAATGATGCTGTCAGTAATACTTGTTGTCTTCAAGTCTTCATTCTCCGCCAAGTTTACTGTCGAGGGAATAGTTGTTGTCACATGTTCTTTTGTGTTATCACTTAAATATGTTGTCATAGGCTTGAGTGTTGAATGTTACTGTCGTGAGTATAACTCATGTTGTGCATGAACACTTTGTGAACTTCTAATTCATGGATCATGTTATTACATTTGTACAAAACAATAACTATTAAACTTACTGTCACCTATTTGTGTATTGTTAAACAAATTGTTTCAAGTGACTACTAAACATACTGTCAATATATATATATATATATATATATATATATATATATATATATATATATATATATATATATATATATATATATATATATATATATATATGACAGTACATTTAACTTAACTTATTAAAAATTAAGAATAAATAATTCTAGTTGATTACTTTGGTAACACCCCGATCCATAACAATATTTTTAAAAACTAAAAATATAACAATAATATACAACACTATAAATTACCTATTAAATAAACTAAATGCAACTTTATAAACTTAAATTGTAAATATAATATAAATAATTAAAATAAATATACTTCTTCTATTTTAAGAATTTAATCTTTAACTTAAAGTTATTTTAGTTTCAAAAATATTCATTTTAACTTATAAGTCAAAAACCAAATTATAAACCTATTTCGAAACAAGCCCATTGTACCGTCACAAATAACAAATTGGTTAATTTAAATTGGATTTTTAACTAGTTTTAGAAAATTCGTAAAAAATATTTAAGTAAGACACATTTATACAATTAATAAAAGACATATATTGACCATTGGATTAATCTCCGGTAATTAACTGAAATTTTTTAAAAGTAATTTTAAGTTGTACTAACGTATAAGTTTTATAGTGAACATTTGATCTCCTCTTATGTGGTAAACGCTAAAACCCAGTGCAAATAACCAAATTTAACTAAATTTGAGAAACATAATTGTGTACCACTATAACTTAGAACATATATTCAACTACAACAATCCTGTAAATGACAGTGAAAGAACAGAATGTCCAAAACATTATTATTGGCCAACAACAATAGTGATGTACTTCTAAGTTGCAGGAGAAAACCCATGAGAGCTTCTTGACAACGTTATAACACCATACTATACCGATCTATATTAATTAATTTTAAGCAACTTAAGATTTTTTGCATTCTTAACTATATAATCAATCATGATGTTAAAACTGACTTCATGTTCAACGAACTCGGCACCGTGGATCTCGACTTCTTCAAGATGTGGCAAGCTAGTCGGCAATATCTCAGGCGAAATCCATAACCAACCCTCAATAAAATTGATTTCCAGCTAGTAACAAATAAAGAAAACTTAGGCAAGAATTATAAGGAACAATCTAATACTATATACTCCCCATGTCCCCTTTTACATGTCCATTTTAAAAAATGAGAGTTCAACTATTTAATTTCTAAAAAATTCAAACCTTGGAAATAGTAAATATAGGGATAGTTTTGGAAAATTATCCCTAAATTTCTTTTGAAAATAAAAATGAACATGTATTTAGAGACAAAATTTATTTTGAAAATGAACTTGTAAAAGGGGATGGAGGGAGTATAATTTATGTATGCTTGGTAACTTACCTGTATTTTTACAACAATCTTCTTTAAATTTGGTGCACTTTTGAGAAACATCGGTATTACTGACAAGCCAATTTGAGATATATCATCCAATTTCAAGTAGTTTACACCATGTAATGTAGGAAGAGGTTGACCAGTCCAATCCAGTGCCTGCAATATAAAAAGTAAAATCAAATTGTCACAGACTAAAAGTATTGAGAAATAAAACACAAAAGGAAGTAATTGGATTTCAATTGAAATTTATCTAATATTTGGTGACCAAAAGTAATGTTCACTCACAACTGCAGCACCGTTATTAACTGAAAGATGCTTGGCATGACAAAGTCCCCTTATAAGCTCAATTGCACGAACAAAACGGTTGTCATCGTCAATATAATCTGTATTACTATGATCCATCCCTACATCCAATGTCGCTTCCACAAGGGAAGGTAGGCTCATGACCGAGTAGGCAGCCAAATAATCATCTCCAAGATATATATATTCAAGCATTGGAGTATCAATCAGTACCTTAAAATCAGCATCGTGGTAATTTTCTTGATTAATAGACAAGGATAAGTGCTTTAAAATAGGCGCAATGATATTGATGCAGATGTTCATATCCCCGGTCCCGATCATTGAAAAATCTACATCAACCACCAATTTTTCAAGTTGAGGAAGGCTACTGAACAACTTTGCCAGAATCTCCTTTCCTGGATTATTTATCCTGAGCTTGAATGTTTTTAGGTTTTTAAAGCATCCAGTAGTATAGGGCATTTGTAGAGCCAAGCCCCCAATAATGTTCAGAGTTTGCAGTGAATCAGACGGTATAACACGCAAAGCTAACCCCTCCTGATTTAAAACACTGTTACTAGAAAAGTCAGGCAGACAAACCTCAAGGTCAACAACTTTACGGCTAATTGCTGCACGCACCCACCTATTAACATGAACCTGAACCATATACCAGTGACAATCACTTATTTGCAGCCGGAGTTTTTGGATTGTTTGAAAATTTACCGAGCTGCTAGTACTTGGTAATAACTTGTTCAAGGTACTTATAAAGCCGATCGTAGGAACATGACAAGTAAGATCCAGAACAGGGACAAAATCCATGAGATTTTTCCATCTTGTAGAGAGAATAGAAGTACGAATTGCATCCTTTGAAGGAAGAAGAGAAATGATGCGACATAAAAGATCATCTGGCAAAGTACTAATTATATCAGCTTGTTTTCTCATATTTCTAGCGGAGGATGTTTGACTGGATCCGGAAACTCTTCTATCACCTTTCTGATTAAAATTCAAAAAAAGGGTTGTTTTTAGTTTAGTATAATCAAAACCTAGATACATAGAAGGTTAAAAACCTTCAAATAAAAACCAAATAAAATCAGGTTTGACATGTATAGTTCAGAACTTCAGATAAAAGCAGAAATAGCTTGGGACTAGGAGGGGGGACTAGGAGCACTTATGCATATTAAATATAGGTGGAAAGAATGTTCAGTTTCATTAGAATCTCGATGCACTGCTCAATCATTCATACCAAAGTGAACTTTACCAAAAAATTTAATCCATACTTGGAAGAAAGTATGCATAACCACATTGTCTCCTAATATATATATATATATATATATATATATATATATATATATATATATATATATATATATATATATATATATATATATATAGTTTTGGTTGGTGCCGTAGTAGATTTTGTGAGACTTGCAAGTCAAATTGTCACTTTTTATAACTGGAAGGATTAAATTGTAATTTAAATTACATGAATCTGGGGGATGTAATATATTTTTACAAATTACAAGCTATAGGTATTGGCGGTATTGCATATCAGGGAAAAACACATTTTTATATAGAAAATGTGTGAACAATAGCTATTACCATGGCCATCTAAGTTATGATATTCAAAACACAACAATAACTAATTCACCATAAGATTGTCTGAAAAATAAAAGAATCTTACATTTCGTTAAATTGAACGGTGAAGCTTATTTAGGTAATAGTAAAATTCGTTTTGCAATTAATAAAACACCTTATGTAAATGCCAACATACCTCTTAAGAATCCTAATTATTATATTTCACCTAGTTGGATTATATACACAGGTTTATCTTAACAATAATATAAAATGATATATTAATAAACTCATAATTCCTTGATCCCTCATAGGCAAATGGTAAGTTCTAACAAGATATTTATACATATTTTGAAGCCACAACTGAATCAAAACTGAAGATATTAGCATTTCGTAGTTTTGAGAAAATAATTCAACTATTCAAACAATTAGTATTGCAAAGTAAAAATCAAGTCTTTAACAAAATTGAACTTTAAACTGTTATAAAAAAACTATAAATGTTTTCAACACATCTGAAATCTTGATTTTAACTTATGTTGGTATTTTCTTCACAGATTTCTCGTGCAGATATCTATCTCTTAGAATAAGAATAATCACCACACTAGCGCCTAATTTATATCTAGTAGCTTGTTCCCAACTTCACAAAAATTAAACTACTGGAACAGACATACCAGAGTATTCGCGATAGATTCGGTCAGAGACATGTTAGTCGGAGGCTGGAAAGATCAGAGATGTCCTTCTTTAGTTACTTGCCTGTTGGAGTCTTGGAAAAGAATAGGAATAAAAAAGATGATGACAGTGAACAAGAGATCGGTGGACTGATGGAGGCGACTCATAAAACTCATAAAACTTGACAGTGGAAACATTTAGGTATATAAGTACATTATAAATATTTGGGTTTTGGATTGGGCCAGGTTTGGTATGGGTTTCGCCTCACATAGAAAAACCAACCTAAACCAATTATATTTGGGCTCATTTATACATATTTTTAAGGAAAAACAATGCCATATATTCGGGCTTGGTTATATCCAATTGTATCAGAATAGTCGGGTATCCACGTACCATTGTCATCCCTATTAAGGTTTTTTTGCTAAATGTATTTGGACTGGGAAAGGGTAACTCTACGAGTCTTACCAATATATAAGTTTAAGATAACCTTGTGCTTACAAATGAAATATCTATAATAATATAAATGAGCTCTACAATCGTTTATTTAAATAGGAAGTTGTTATTAAATGATAACATGAATCATGATGCAATCCAGTTAATTTGAAATTATTCAATGACATACTACGAGAAATAGAAACTAATGAAAGTGACTGAACGAAAAAAATGGTAATCTAAATTAATAAAAATCTTCTTGTATTTACTAAAAAGTTAAATGAAATTCTACTTGTATAGTACATAAAGGGTGAATGACAATGAGGATATACTGAACACGTTCACTATTGGTATTGATCATTTAACATAAAATATTTTCCGCCCGATATCATATTATTAGTTAGAACTTAAAATGCATTATTTATAATATGAGGGGAGTTCTAGAGGAGATGAGTGATGAAAAAACAAGCGCAATATAAAATAGATTTCCATACATATTATCGTTGTTCAACTATTAGAGAATTAATTGACATGTATTACGATTTTCAATTATGTTACCTTTCTTATATCAACAGCATTCCTACTTGCCAAAGGGGCAGCCTGAGACTTTCCAGCTGTATGGCTCCAGCGAAGGCGGCAAACAAGTACTAAATTATATCACATGTTCTAATTTAGAGAAATTATAATTTAGAAATAAAACAAAAGGAAATGGATCAACACTAAATGGTGACACAAATAAAGCTGAGTTAGAATGTTATATGTTGAAATATCGAGAACACTCCTCGGCTCATTTAAGAATTACAAATTGATGCAGGACAACGGGTTAAAAAGCCCAAAGAAAATATTTGGGAGCAATATAATAGGATTTGGAGGCCCATTTATTAGAGTATGTTTAGTTATATAATTAATATTATTTATATATTAGATTTTTAATTTAAATAGGAAACTAAATTATTATATATGGGTGTTTAATCATTGTAATTCAGCAGAGTTTTTTATTGAAGAATTATATTGAGTTGTTTTGAATATCTCTTGCGAGAGAATTCTTCCCATAAACCCTAATTATCCCAAAATCAGCCACATCCCCCATCACAAGTACCTTGGCTAAAAAATACAACAGGAAAAAACCTAAGATTTTAATCAAAAGTCATCTGAGCCCTAAATATTTTTATAGGTCTTTGTGTTCTCGTACTGTTATTATGCTAGTGCTTTATGCATATTTGTTGTATAAAGTTTTATCCATCATTTACTGTTCTTTTATATCACCATTCACTAATATAATAATATATATTAAACAAATATACATACAACCTTTATTAACAAAGTAGCCAAGATTGATACTATTGTCTTGTTTCTTTCTTTAAAGTTCTTTCCAATTTTAGGGGAAAAATTAGGAAGATTAAACTTTTTCTTTTACCCTCATACGGAAAGAAATCAGGGGCTTAGCAAGCTATAATGCTTTGCAGCATTGACCAGATAATTTCAAGATCAAAAAGTTATCAAACATTGACAGCGCATGTGCATCTGTATCAATTATACAAAATATTTAGCCACACTGTTAATTTATCGAACACTTCGAATGAAAATAATATGGCAAAGCAATGTACAGAAATACAGAGAGGGAGAAAGAGGGGTCACCTGTTATGCATAATCATGTCGAGAGGAGTAATTGATATGGAATGACAATGATGCGACAACTGTTCGTTCCACATCCCTAGTTCCAATTAAACTGTAAGGCACAATCTCTAAAACCGTGAACAACAGATCCCACTATTCTACTCTGCCATAAGAGAAGAAGCTGATCAAATGGTTTTAAATAATTTCAGTGTATGTGTGTGTGTGTGTGTGAGAGAGAGAGAGAGACCTGCAATACAGAGTTTTGTATGAACAAAAGCAACCTCACTTCATTCAGTTATGCCATAAATTTGTAGGAGAGCCAGAACATATTTTTATAGGAAAACTTCCGTAGTCTTCTTGAGCTTCAAAGTAACAACTTCGGAGAGACATTTTCACAAACTTGTAATAAGACAAGGAACCCGGCTTTCGTAACAGAAGCAACTTTAAATGATGGGAGGCATCATTATTACGCATATTAGATCATGCCAAGAACTAATTCCTATGTGAACATTTTGTTTTTACTTTTCATCAAAAGCACTGGATCTGGCTACTCAAGAGTCAAGATCTTCCATACTGCATGACCAAAATACTCGTAATTGGAACCTCTCTGGCATACTACTACCCATGTTTCTCAAACGTGCACCAAAATTAAAAGTTTATGTTATAACAATCCGATAAACTACCCAAATTCCATTTGCTTCTTAATAGTCCCGAGGCCAATGATATTAAGGAGTGCTTGTTGAAGAATTTGAGATCCAAGGAGCCGAGATCATTAAACATGAACCCAATTTTAACGCCATGATGGATGACATAGTTTAGAATGCAGAAGTTCTAAAGAATGATAACCTGATATTAGGAACTTCTACTCCTCCAACTTACAAGTACATATATGACTTTCAAATTACATGGATATAAATAGATACATACATATCTTTATATATAATTTTACACCTGATCTTAATGGGTAGAGGTTTATAATCTCAAAAGCTCAGAGTCTCGGCGCCGGAGCTCCGGTCTACATCGTCGTCGTTTATTGTATTGTGGGTGAGAGAGAAATGGTTTGATGTTTTAATTAGGCTTTATTGTATGGAATTACAATTAATATCTTTTATTTTTTTCTTGTCCTCTTTATTTTTTCTTTCGTCAAATTTACCAAATTTTTACCGACAATTACATATAACATATAATTGAAAAATATTATAAAAAATATATCGAATCTAATTTAAAATATGTTTTTCAGGTTTTCTAAATTATAAAAAAATAATTTTTAATTTTCAGTCAAAATTGACTCAAATTGGCTTAAAAAATCAAATATAATAGTTAATTTGGGACGAAGGGAGTAATTAATATTCTCTCCATATTTTTAAATTTTATTTTTAAATAAAAATTTAATATTTAAATATTTATTTTTAAGAAAATTTGAATTTTTTTTTAAAAATTCCGTTTTATATATATTTATTTATCGATATGTGTATGATAGCCAAGGATAGAGCGATAACGTGGTAGTTATATTTTTTCTCACATGCTTTACTTTACTCTGATAAACTAATACAAAAGCTCGTGCAAGACACGGATTTCTATTTTAAATTATTTTTCATTATATTTTATATTTTGATTAATTTTTAAATTTGAATTATCTTATTTTATTAAAAAACTTCTTTCTAATAAAATTATGTATTTTAATTTTTAAAAAATAAACCTGATTAAGTGTTTAATTTATACATAAATAATTGTTATTATTTAAAAAAATATTTTTTATAATATATGTATGACGTAACTATATATTATAAAAGATACTAAATTTGAAACCAAAACATTTTTTTAACTCAATTTCATTCTCTATATTTAAATTTATCAAATTAATATATACCCTATGTGAGGTTTGTTAGTCCCGAAATGGGGGTATAAGCTAGAAGGGGTTGAATAGCTTAATACCGTTTTAAAAATTGAGCTTGGCATTTTAAAATTTTATTTTCTCTTTTTAAAATATTACCAGTCAACTAGTAATATAAGTGTGGAAAATAAAAACAGAGAAAAGAAACAGAGTACACAACAGAATTTTTATCCTGGTTTGCGATGGCGCAATCCCCTAACGGATCCGCTCACCCCTAGTCCAGTCCACGAGTCCCTCCCTGAACTCGAGATTTTGCACTATAAAAAGATGTACTCCTTATAGTGGCGGAGAAGCCTTTTACAACACTATGTATCTATCTTGGACCTTAACTACCCGTTAATCCCTCAAAATACAATAACAAACCTACTTGATTTATCTTGGAACGTAACTCCCCGTTACCTCCTCACAATCAAAGTAAAACCGCTACAAGCTGGTCTTAGAGCGTAACTCCCCGTTACCTCTTCACAGGCAAGTAGTACCCCTACGAGCTGGTCTTAGAGCGTAACTCCCCGTTACCTCTTCACAGGCAAGTAGTATCTGTTGGTCCCTGATATTGTAGAAGGGGGGGTTGAATACAATATCTGAAATTTAATCGCGGAATAATTGGATTTAAAAAATTATTTTAATTACTCGCGAAATATTAATTAGAATGAAATACTGTTCAAGTGAAAGATATAATTTTAACTTGATTAGTATTACAAAATTAATATTAAGAAAACTGTAATATAATTGATAAAAGTTCTAGAACAAATTTGACATGAATTGTTCTTGTCTTACAATTATATTCCAAACTCAGCACAGAAATCTGTGAATATTACAATGCAGATAAATTACTGAATTTGATCTGATTTTCTTAACACTAACAAATGAAGCAAACTCCTCATATTTATAGAGGTTGGAAAAAGGCTGGAATGACCTTTTTCAATATGACTTAATTTAGAGAAATAAAGTCTGTATGACCTTTTATAACACTTGTATGACTTATAAAACACTGGGCAAGACTTATTTCTCTCGGTATGACTTATTATATTAATTAAAAAAATCGGTATGACTTTTTAATTAAATAAAAAATCACTCCAGCATGACCTTTTGATCAAAGAAAATTCGGTATGACTTATTATATATATATATATATATATATATATATATATATATATATATATATATATATATATATATATAAAAAGTCTCGGTATGACTTTATGTCGGTAGTAGCTCGGTATGACTTATTTATATATATATATATATAAATTTTTTTCGGTATGACTTATTTATATATGTATAAAACAGTCTCTCGGTATGACTTATAAAAAATCATCCGGTATGACTTATTTAAGTCATTCGAATATATATATATATATATATATATATATATATATATATATATATATATATATATATATATATATATATATATATATATATATATATATATATATATATATATATATATATATATATATATATATATATATATATATATATATATATATATATATATATATATATATATATATAAAAGTCATTCTAACTAGTTTCTTTTATGATAAATTAATTCTTCTTTAAATCAATTAAATAATTTATAAATTAAATTAAATTCAACTTGAATTAATTTAATTAAATAAATTAAATAATTAACTTACTTGGTTTGTAGAAATAAAATATCATAGAGAACTTGATTCAACTGCAGTCTTCTTGATTTTTTTTCTTTGACTTCTGGTCTTGAAACCTCTTGATTAAATGAAGAATAAATATTTATATTTAGTTGACACACAAATGTACTGTCTGGTTCATTTGTGTCATACTAATAAATATTCTCCTTTTAATAACCTTGAATTAGAGGCCTTCTGTCATTTCTTCTGCTTCACTGTCTTCATTCTTCTTCTGGAATCTACTTGTTGTAACCACTTGAAATCTTCTGTACCTTCTGTCTTCTATGGAAGTACTACCACATTATTATTTTCACTGACGCTTGAACATAAAAATGAACTTCTTCCAGTGTTGAGTAGCAATCCTATAAAAATACTTCTGATACTTGGATCCTTTGTGATTAGTTGACTGTCTTCGTCTTGATTCCTGATTGGTGCTTATTATTTACTTCTATTTATTAGCTAGAGTTGAGTTGTCATCTAATTATTACAAATAGGCCTAGTCATATGCCTTTCAATCTCCCCCTATTTGTTGTTAAACATTTAACACACAAATTCCTAGAGGATAACTCAACTAACAACTAAGAAAGTAGTACGACATTTAATGACTGTAAATAATAAACAAAAGTTCTGGTTTTATATTTAACAATTTTCCAGATTCATACATAAAAGATAAGTACAAGATAGTTGTTCCTCTAGCACTGAACAAAAATAACATTGATTCTATCTTGACCTATCCAGGACTTCAGTCTTCTGCAGTATCAACTTCACCTTCTTCTAAATTTGAACTTCTGTGCACAGGTGTCCTTGGTACCTCTTCAACTTCAGCCGGAGTTGCGGTGGACTCTCCATACAGTCTTCTCTGTTTAGCCTTTGCTAGCTGAAACATGACTTCCTCTTCAATAGGATCTACAGCTTCTTTTTGTACATCATAAGGCTGTGTAGAATCTATCTTTTGCATTTGCCTGATGTATGATTTAATGTTTCTGGATAAACAGCAGTTCCTTATTTTCTGTGCAGCATCTAGCTTGGATTGTGATCTGAATCCTTTTGATCTCAACATCCTTTCAACTTGGATCATATACCTCACCGTGTAGCCCTTAAATGATTCCTCATCTAGCTTTATGATTTGATACAACTTGTTTGAGAAAACAACTTCAGCCGGAGTTGCGGTGGACTCTCCATACAGTCTTCTCTGTTTAGCCTTTGCTAGCTGAAACATGACTTCCTCTTCAATAGGATCTACAGCTTCTTTTTGTACATCATAAGGCTGTGTAGAATCTATCTTTTGCATTTGCCTGATGTATGATTTAATGTTTCTGGATAAACAGCAGTTCCTTATTTTCTGTGCAGCATCTAGCTTGGATTGTGATCTGAATCCTTTTGATCTCAACATCCTTTCAACTTGGATCATATACCTCACCGTGTAGCCCTTAAATGATTCCTCATCTAGCTTTATGATTTGATACAACTTGTTTGAGAAAAATCTCACTTCATGAGGATCATTTAATATCTGAGGACTAGCAGCCGTTGCTATATCTCTGAGTCTGTCCCTGAGTAGTTCATTTTCTTCTGAGCTTCTCTTTACTTTGTTTAACAGAACCCATATTGTTGATAGTGATCTCTTTCGGAAGAATTCCAAAGATACTCTGAATGTTCCATTCCGGTGAGTGTAGACTAGTATTTGCCAGTCTTCAAGAATGTGATCCACTAGAACAGTGATATAATCAACTTCTTCTTTCAATGCCTTCATGAAGTTATCCAGATTATCATTTGAATCTTCAAGACTTTTGATAACTGAAAGCATTTGTCTATCTTCAAACGGTCCTTGCTGAGACTTGTCTAGTATTTTCCTTGCTGCATCCCATCTGTCCCCTATCTTCATCTCAATATCTTGTTTTTTCTTCTTCACTGCTAAGGCCCAAAGCTTCTGTTTTTCTAAGCTTGCCTCTCTTTCAGCTTGGGTTCTTTCCTTGACTAGAGCTTTTAAATTTATAGTTTTGGCATGGCTTGCCTTGATGTCTTCCTTTAGCTTCCTCATTGCCTCTTCATAGGCAGGATCATGCTCTTTTTCTTTTGGAAATAGAAATTCATCATCAAAGATAGCTTCATCTTCAGCTCTGCAGTAGTCAGGATTGAAACCTTGATTTTCCATACTTACTTCATCAATGAGTTTTTCTTGTTGATAAAACTGTTCTTCTGGTTCTTGATCATACGATTGAAATTCTTCTTCAGAAAACAGCTTTGCTTTACCTTTATCTTGAGTAGTAGCCCCTTCATCTCCAGCTACTTTCTCCTTTGCTTTCTCCCCCTTAGTTGAGGGATCCTCTTGAGTTTTAGAGGCTTCAAAAGATGTCAACATTTTCTGCATAGTCAGATAGACTTGCTTCATTCCTTCATTTAGATGCGTCATGCCATCATCCAGTTTGCTGAAGCGTTGAGTATAAATCTTTTCATTTTCAATGATTGTGAGGGTTAAGTTTTTCTCAACGTCATCAATTCTTTCATGCAGTTTGCTCACTTCTTTCATATCCTCAGCAATTAGATTCTGAACATTCTGGATGTCTTGAGTTTTTAGTAGAATGGAGGATTTGACATCTTCAACATCTTTTCTCACTACTGACAGCTGCTGTGTTACAGAGGCAGATGTAGAATTTTCTTCTGCTTGTGCTTTAACTTTTATTAATTCAGCTTGAACAATTTGCATTTCATTCTGGAGAGCTTCCATTTTGGATAACAGTTCACTTTGTGTGTGTGCACTCATCTCACTTGCACTCTTGTTTATCTCACTATCACTCTATGCATGTGTTTCACTCTGTGTTTGCCTCACATCACTCGTGTTTAGCTCCTTTCCAGATCCTGAAGCTGTACCTGCATATATAACAATAGCTTTTGAAGAGTCGAAATGCTCTTCTGATGCCTGTGAAGGCGCGTCCTCAACAAGATTAACTTGCCTTGGCTCCGCTACTGACGTAGCTACTCCGTGAATGGAGTCCCATCTCCCTCTATGGAGTGGTTGCCTCTCAAATCCACCAGTGGATTCGAGACCTTCTCTAATGAGAACTGGATGTAAGAAATCCAGGGGAGTCACCACCTTAGACAATGTAATGACAGGCTCTTGAGAGTCTGTGGTGCTCCTTAGTACCTCAGAGGGTAACTGATGCTGCACTGCATCGAAAATGTCATGGTCCACAACATAGGTGGCATCCGACGAGTTTTCATTAAAAACATTTTCTTCAACAAATGTGCCCTCATGTGATGGTTTTTCTTCAAGTGAAGGTTCTGCTAGCAGTGTGTTTTCCTCACTATCTGATGCTGTGGCCGAGCAGCGAATTAGATCACCTGGTTGAGCAAGTGTATCTAGAAAATCTTGGATGGCCATGTTAAAATCCAAATCCCATTGACTGGAATAGGTAGAGGCTGCAGTTGTCTCAGGGTCAACTCTAGAAAATTTTGAAGGAGGAGACAGAGTTGCGGGTTCACTCACATCAGCACCAAGACCTCTAACTATTCTGACAGGTTTCTTCCTTTTTCTGACTTTTAATAAAGAGGAGGATGAAGGAGAAACTGTTTGAGGCTCTAATTCAGCTGGGGACGGAACCTGTGTGTTTTCAGGTTCGTAGCTGATATCCTGAAGTGTAAGACCATAATTATAGTCCGCCACAGATAAATCTAACAGAGCAGTGGATATATCTATAGGTATTGAACTAGAAGATTGTGATTGAGATATTACCTGTTGATCTTGTGCCACTTGATTGACATGCTGAGCAGCTTCAAGTAGAAGGTGCACAGGATGATCCATTTGCATTGGCACTTGCTCTGGCTCTTGTTCCTGCACTGGATGAGCAATAAGATCTAATATCTCAGCCATGTAATCTGTCCTTTCCACTGGCACATTTTGAAACTTGGGGTTGTTGTGGAGCCTTGCAAATAAGTTGTTCTGAGAAGTAGGAGATTCTTCTACATGACTATTCTGATATAAGGCTTTGTCTTCATCCATCAACAAGTCATTCATGAACAGCATCAGGAACCTCGGATAGTAGACTTGTACATTCTGTTCTCTGCTTTCTTGTTTCCCCATTTTCCTGATTATTTCTTTTAGAATCAACTTCCCAAAATTTATCCTCCGGTTGTGGGCCACAGAAAACCCTATGATTTGGAGTAGTGAAGATATATTGTTGAAGTTGTTCTTTGTAGTGGGAGCAAACACTTTGGCTAACGTGTCAAAGAAGTAGTCCCACTCGCTTACCAACTTGGACTTTGTCATTCTTACCAAATTGATCTCACCCTGATATCTAATAGAATAGAAAAATTCTAGAATTTCTGGTACAGTGGGTGGATCCACGAAATTGTCAGTTGGAAAGTCCAAAATTCTGTTCACGTCCTCTTCAGTCACCATGTATTCACGATCTCCTATGCTGAATGAGAATTGAACTCTGTCTGCAGTACTCCTATTCCTAGCAGTGGAATACAGAGCCCTAAGTGCTAACACTTGCAACGGGGCGTCCAGAGTAATTGCAGTTCTTACAAGTGAATGTTCATTCATAAATACGATCCACGGTCGAAACCTCTCGACTGAACAATTCACTGGATTAAAAAATCCTACAAAATTAGTTTTTACTAATTCGCAAAAACCAGCCATATTTTTTTTTGATTTAAGCTATTACAAATAATAAAATTACAACGTGCGATTACAATTTAAAATAAAACAGTAAAGTTAATAGTCAAACTTTGAAAATTACACTAAAAAATTAAAAACCTAATTGCTATTAACAATCTAACCAGTCGATTCCAATCAGCTAACAAATACACAGATAGCTTCGATTTACCCCAAAAATTCGAACAATCACTTGATTTCTAATGAAAATCGGGCAGAGTTTCGATTAACAAGGTTCGATTTCGACACACAAGCAAGCAACAAAGCTTGTAAACAAGGTATAACAACTGTTAGCAGTTGTATTTGTTGGAAATCAATCGATTCAAGAAGGAAAAAAATCGCCTGAGTGTGTCTATGTATAACAACGTGTGTATTTGAATATTAGAACTGAGTATGACTTTCCAATATGACATATAAAAGAGATTGAATTAGAAAGGGCTCGGTATGACTTACTAATAAGTCATACCGAGAAAAACAACCTATTTTAAAAAAATAAAAAATAAAAGACATAATAGATATTTCTCGGTATGACTTTTATTGTGAACTCTCGGTATGACTGTTTCTTTTAAACTTTCGGTATGACTTTTACTAGAATAAAAAGTCATGCCGAAAATTTAAATATTAAAGTCATACTGATATTAAAATAAAAGACATGCTGAGTAGTAAAGATAAAATAGAATAATTACTTATATTAATAATTGTTTCTAAATTCGAAATAAAATACAAAAAATCTTATTCGAATATTAGATAAATTATTAATTGTACAATAAATATTAACAAACAATACTCTTTTTAGAAACTATGAGATAAATAACAATAATTTACATACTAATAAATATTAAAGATATATAATAAATATTTATATTATTAATTTATTTTAATTAATTTAAGAATTAAATTAACTCATGTTTGAATTAATTTAATAAGCAAATTAATTTGAATAATTAATAACATAATTATTTATATATAAGTACACTAAAAATTAGAAAACTATATACATTAATTTACATAAATGCTTATAAATGCTTAAATTAAACAAAAGTACTTATGCTTTAATTGAAATAATTATCTTCTAAGAATATTGATTTAATCTTAAGATAATTTTCCAAAAATTCATAAGCCCTAGAATTTTATTAATTCAAGCCTCATAAACTCTTTAAATATTAACATTTAATATTTATGAGCTTAAATTAATTCCTAGCAACCAAAAATTTAGCCATTGTTTAACATCCCTAATTCAATAACCAGCTTTGAGAAAGTGGATTCATCAAGTGGTTTTGTGAAGATGTCGGCTAATTGATCTTCTGTGGGTACAAAATGTAACACCACAATTCCGTTCATGACATGCTCTCTTATAAAGTGATACCTAATGTCAATGTGCTTGGTTCGCGAATGTTGTACAGGATTGTTGGAAATAGCTATAGCACTTGTGTTGTCGCAGAAAATTGGAATTTTGTTCAACGCAAGTCCATAGTCATTTAGCTGATTCCTAATCCACAAGATCTGTGCACAACAGCTACCTGCCGCAATGTATTCTGCTTCGGCTGTCGAGGTAGATACTGAATGCTGTTTCTTGCTGTACCAGGAGATCAACCGTCGTCCTAGATACTGACAGCTTCTAGAAGTACTTTTCCTGTCCATCCAGCACCCTGCATAGTCTGAATCTGTATAGCCAATTAGGTCAAAACCTGTATCCTTAGGGTACAAAATTCCAAGATTTGGTGTACCCTTTAGATATCTAAAAATTCGTTTAACAGCTATTAGATGAGATTCCCTTGGGTCAGATTGAAATCTCGCACATAAGCATGTTGCAAACATTATATCGGGTCTACTAGCAGTTAGATATAATAATGAGCCTATCATACCTCTGTAGCTTGTGATGTCAACTTTCTTACCAGTTTCATCTTTGTCAAGCTTCGTGGCTGTTGGCATTGGGGTTTTTGCCGGTGAAGAATCTTCTAGACTGTATTTTCTGAGAAGATCTCTTACGTACTTTGATTGGCAAATAAAAATCCCATCTTCCTTTTGCTTTACTTGCAATCCAAGGAAGAATGACAGCTCACCCATCATGCTCATCTCATATCTACTCTGCATTAACTTAGCAAATCTCTTGCACAAGTTTTCGTTAGTAGAACCAAATATAATATCGTCAACATAAACTTGGACAAATATCATATCTATATTATGTAATTTATAAAAGAGAGTTTTATCTATGACACCTCTAGTGAAACCATTTTCAAGTAAAAACACAGAGAGAGTGTCATACCATGTCCTTGGTGCTTGCTTGAGTCCATAGAGAGCTTTGAAAAGAAAGTACACAAAATCAGCAAACTCTGGATTTTCAAAGCCAGGGGGCTGTTCCACATATACTTCCTCTTCTAGCTTTCCGTTCAGAAATGCACTCTTCACATCCATTTGATAGACTTTAAAATTGGAATGTGCTGCGAATGCTAGAAATATCCTGATGGCTTCAAGTCTTGCAACTGGTGCGTAGGTCTCGTCATAATCAATTCCCTCTTCCTGGGAGTAACCCTTTGCCACCAGCCTGGCTTTGTTTCTTGTAACAATGCCATCACCGTCTAACTTATTCCTGTATACCCATTTCGTGCCAATAACAGATCTATCTTTAGGCCTGGGTACCAGTGTCCAGACTTCTTGTCTTTCGAACTGATTGAGTTCTTCTTGCATGGCAAGAACCCAATCTGGATCAATTATTGCCTCTTCAATCTTCTTTGGTTCTTCTTGAGATAGAAAAACTGAAAATAAACATTCATTTGAAGTTGCACTTCTGGTTCTAACTCCAACATCTGGATCACCTATGATCAATTCAAAAGGATGATCTTTGCTCCATATCCTTTCCCTGGGTAGGTTTGATCTTGATGATTCGCCTCGAAATTCATTGTGATGTTGTGTTCTGCCAGTTGATCCTTCATCTCCCCCTGAGTTGCTGCCAGGATGACTTGTTGATCCACCACTGGTATTAGTAGTATTTCCAGTGTTACCATTGTTTCCACCACTATTACCTGGATTATCATTATTAATGTCATCATCATTTCCTGTTGCAACCTCAGGTTCTTCTTCGTCATCAGAATGTGAGTCTGGATAATTATCAAATTTTAATGACTCAGAAGAATCTTCAGTTTGGATACTTGGGAGTTTTGTGTCATCAAAAGTTACATTGACACTTTCCTTTACTTGGTGCTGATCAATTATGTATACCCTATATGCTCTTGTTGAGTAACCGACAAAAATAGCTTCATGTGCCTTGGCCTCAAACTTGCCACGATGTTCATCTCCATCTTTTAGCACAAAGCATTTGGCTCCAAATACATGAAAGTACTTGAGAGTAGGTTTCTTGCCAGCCATTAATTTATAGGGAGTTTTCATATGATCTTTGTTGATCAGAGTTCGATTCTGAGTATAACAAGCTGTATTAACTGCTTCAGCCCAGAAGTAGATAGGTAACCTTGATTCACTTAGCATAGTCCTTGCAGCTTCAATCAGGGTTCGATTTTTCCTTTCTACAACTCCATTTTGTTGCGGAGTTCTTGGTGCTGAGTATTGCCTTGTTATTCCCTTGTCTGAGCAGAAGTTATTCAGAATTTCATTTTTGAATTCTGTTCCATTATCTGATCTGATTGCCCGGACAGGTAACTTTGAATCTAACTCAATCAGCTTTATATGATCAATCACCAAATGTGGAGTTTCATCCTTAGAGTTCAAGAATAAAACCCATGTAAATTTTGTGAAGTCATCCACAATCACTAAGGCGAATTTCTTCTTTGACATAGACAGAATATTTATTGGACCAAATAAATCCATATGAAGGAGTTGAAGTGGTTCAGTGATGTTTGTAGTGTCTGTGCCTCTGTGAGTTGCTTTCTTTGACTTCCCTTTCTGACATGCCTCACACAAGCCTTCTTGTGTAAATTCCATCGGAGGCAGTCCTCTCACCAAATCCCTCTTGACTAGAGAGTTCATTGTTTTGAAATTCAGGTGTGAGAGCTTCTTGTGCCATAACCAACTTTCCTCCGTTGAAGCTTTTGAATAAAAACAGTTTGCTTCAGCTTCAGTTCCCGAGTTGAAATCAGCTACGTACAAGTTTCCTTTCCTTACTCCACGCAAGACTAGTCTGTCTTCTTTAGAATGAGCTATTAAGCATTTCTCCTTGATAAAGTTTACCTTGTATCCTTTATCACAAAATTGACTGACACTGAGTAGATTGTGCTTAAGTCCTTCCACCAAAGAGACATTTTCAATGATAACATTTCCTGTATTTAACTTGCCATATCCCGTAGTCATTCCTTTGCTGTTATCTCCAAAGGTGATGACTGGGCCAGCTCTCTCAACCACGTCTAATAGCAGGGCTCTATCTCCGGTCATATGCCTTGACGATCCGCTGTCCAGGATCCATATAACTCGGTTTACTTGTTTAACTCCCTGCACATACCAAACGGATTAATTCGTCTTCGGAGCCCAAAATTGATTGGGCCCGGCATACTTAAAGAATTGACCTTTGTCTGCTTTAATAACAGATCCTTTTCGAATAACATCATTTTCTTCCTTGACTGTTCCTACCTTCCTAAAAACAGTCTTAACAATTTTCTGTTTAGACTTAGGAATATATGATTCCTTCTTTTCAGGTGAAGGAGTCGCAGTCTTGGATTTAGCAAATTTACTATTGATATGCTGTCTAGGTGTCATGTTATCTTTCTTAGCTATCATGCGTTTAAAGTAAGCAGTCATAGCATTAAAAGCACATAACATGCAATTCATTATACCACATGGTCTATGGAAAGCATCAATAGTAGGCATGTTATTCAATATAGTAGGAGGCTTAATAGATTCTACTTCAATTTTCTCAGAATCTTTGAAGTTTTCACTAGAATGAAATTTATTGTTACTGTTCCTACTGTTCACAAATGTGTTGGGTCTGTTCATTTTATTCTTTAAGTCTTTTGCACCTACACCAGGTCTGGGGGAATCAGAAGTTCCCACATCTTTCACTGGTGTCTTTGGTGCACACTTCTCTTTCTGGACATTAACTCCTTTTATGTCCTTAACCTGTTCCCCTCTCTTCTTCTCTTCCTCAAGATCTTCCAACTGCATTTCATATGCAATCAGTACAGAGCTCTCAAGGATAGGTTCAGCTATCGGTGTTATGAAGAGAGGTTTTGGTGTGTCTTTAACAACATGTGGGATACCCCTTTCTACAACACTTTTTCTAAAGGGGGTTATGTTGCTTGGCTTTCCTACAGATTTATTGTACTCGAAGCCTATCCCAACTTTACGACTTATTTCTTGTTGGTCAACTAGGTTCTTTACAATATATGAGGAATTCTTATATGCAAGACACTTCTTCTTTTCTTCTTCTATCTGGTTTCTGAGATTGGCTTCTGTTACAACATGACAACTAACTTTACTGACTTGAACAGCTAAGTCTTCAGTCAACTTAACAGTCAACTTGTCATGATTTCTTTTTAACTGTTTAAAAACTTCAGTCTCATCAACTAACTCTTTGACTTTGAGTCTGAGTTTCTTAACCTTATCTCTTTCACCATCTAGTTCTTTACCTAGCAAATCAAACATCTTAGGACAAGAAGGATTTACCTCTATTCCTCTGTCACGGGTGGGAGACAGTGATTCCTCTGATGAAGTCATAAGAGCAAGATTTCCTAGCTCTTCCTCATCATCGTTATCTGAATCATCCCAGCTTTTGCCTGCTGCTAGATAGGACTTTCCTTGATGCTTTTTCACGAGCGCATCATACTTCTCCTTGAGCTCTTCGTAAGACTCTCTCTTCTTCCCTTGCTTAGGCTTCTTGCACTCAGTTGCAAAGTGGCCTAGCTCATTACAGTTGAAGCAACGAAACTTGCTTCTATCAACTAAGCCGGTCTTAGCTCTTCACAGGCAAGTAGTATCTGTTGGTCCCTGATATTATAGAAGGGGGGGTTGAATACAATATCTGAAATTTAATCGAGGAATAATTGGATTTAAAAAATTATTTTAATTACTCGCGAAATATTAATTAGAATGAAATACTGTTCAAGTGAAAGATATAATTTTAACTTGATTAGTATTACAAAATTAATATTAAGAAAACTGTAATATAATTGATAAAAGTTCTAGAACAAATTTGACATGAATTGTTCTTGTCTTACAATTATATTCCAAACTCAGCACAGAAATCTGTGAATATTACAATGCAGATAAATTACTGAATTTGATCTGATTTTCTTAACACTAACAAATGAAGCAAACTCCTCATATTTATAGAGGTTGGAAAAAGGCTGGTATGACCTTTTTCAATATGACTTAATTTAGAGAAATAAAGTCTGTATGACCTTTTATAACACTTGTATGACTTATAAAACACTGGGCAAGACTTATTTCTCTCGGTATGACTTATTATATTAATTAAAAAAATCGGTATGACTTTTTAATTAAATAAAAAATCACTCCAGCATGACTTTTTGATTAAAGAAAATTCGGTATGACTTATTATATATATATAAAAAAAGTCTCGGTATGACTTTATGTCGGCAGTAGCTGGGTATGACTTATTTATATATGTATAAAACAGTCTCTCGGTATGACTTATAAAAAATCATCCGGTATGACTTATTTAAGTCATTCGAAAATATATATATATATATATATATATATATAAGTCATTCTAACTAGTTTCTTTTATGATAAATTAATTCTTCTTTAAATCAATTAAATAATTTATAAATTAAATTAAATTCAACTTGAATTAATTTAATTAAATAAATTAAATAATTAACTTACTTGGTTTGTAGAAATAAAATATCATAGAGAACTTGATTCAACTGCAGTCTTCTTGATTTTTTTTCTTTGACTTCTGATCTTGAAACCTCTTGATTAAATGAAGAATAAATATTTATATTTAGTTGACACACAAATGTACTGTCTGGTTCATTTGTGTCATACTAATAAATATTCTCCTTTTAATAACCTTGAATTAGAGGCCTTCTGTCATTTCTTCTGCTTCACTGTCTTCATTCTTCTTCTGGAATCTACTTGTTGTAACCACTTGAAATCTTCTGTACCTTCTGTCTTCTATGGAAGTACTACCACATTATTATTTTCACTGACGCTTGAACATAAAAATGAACTTCTTCCAGTGTTGAGTAGCAATCCTATAAAAATACTTCTGATACTTGGATCCTTTGTGATTAGTTGACTGTCTTCGTCTTGATTCCTGATTGGTGCTTATTATTTACTTCTATTTATTAGCTAGAGTTGAGTTGTCATCTAATTATTACAAATAGGCCAAGTCATATGCCTTTCAGTATCCCTTACGACCTTATCTTGGAGCATAACTTCCCCTTTACCTCCTCAAAGATACGTAAAAATCTCTGCGTAGACTATGTTCCTCTACAACAATGTAGGTCTTGGATCTGGGTCTTAGGTTTTGGGTCTTTCCTTTTCCTCACGGTGCAAAGACACCCAACTCCCCGTCGGCATGTCTAGGACTTGGGTCTTAGAACAAGGATCACCTCACTTCACTTTCACCTCACAACAAAGTCTAGACAACAAGTACTACGACTTAAATATCCATGTTTTAAGAAAGAAAGGTGGTGGACTAGTATGTTACAGTACTACACCAAAGTGACAAACAAATATATATAAATAGCTGAAGCAACAATATATATGAATGTGAGTCGGGGTAAGTCACCTAGAGACAAGGACGAACCACTCGAGAGGGTGAGTCACTTTATCAAAAGGACGTACCACGCGTTATGTGCTAACGTGTATGCAATAAAGTAAATGCGTATGCTAAACTAAATTGCGTATGTAAAGCGTATGAATGCAAGTACTTTAAAGTAAACGTGCTAAAGTAAATTGGGTTATGTAAAACGTATGAATGCAATGCAGTGCTTTAAAGTAAATATGCTAAAGTAAAGTGTGATATGTAAAGCGTATGGTGCAATGCAAGTACGAAATGTAAATATATATATATATATATATATATATATAATATTTATAGGGAATATAAGGTCAAGATATAGACCAAATATTTTTGACTGGAATGTGATTAAGTACGTTTTCTAACTACTTTGTTATTAAAGGCCTTGACAAATAATAATATAACTAACCTATGGCCTTTAAAACAACACAAACCAAACTCACGAAAATAAGACTAGATGTGTGAGTTAGTTTCTTACATTTTATAAATCAAGGAGTATTTATGTTTATGTCGTACCTCGACTTATACACAAAAACTCAACTCAAAATAAAAGTGAGTTACCTTGCAAATATTCGAGGAGTCTTTAGCTTATATCTCTATATGAGATTTATACTAATCGACTCAAACTCGTAATAAGAGTTTGGTTTAGATACTAAAACTCAACAAGGAAGCCTTTTACTTATGTCGTATATGTCGACTTATACAAAATAGCTTCGACTCGGAATTAAAGTAAATAGGCGTTGTATTTACTCCCTAAATAAATTAAGGATATTAACAACTAACTAAGGAGAAAAGACAACTGCTAACTCACTTAGTTTAGTTCACTCTTTATATATACGAGAAAGGAAGAGGAGATTAAAGCTCGTGTATATATAAATCGCAAACAAGACCAACTATATATATATACTAAAAATCGAAATAATCAAGATCTATATATATATATAGTATAGACGAATATTATATATATATATAATATAGACAAGAAATAACTAACTTATGACCCTTGTGCTCTTATAGTGAGAGACAACAATATTTCTTACGAAATCAAGGGATACGAGTTAGGATCTTGTACAAGAGTTGGTATATACACTTAAAAATCAAGCAAGCAAGGTGTATACACTACTAAACATGTACCAACTGATATTATATATATAACATAACTAACTAACTTATAACCATTGAGATCTAGGAAGAAATCAAGAGAAAAAGCTAGTTTGAAGCCTAAAACACACAAAAAGGGTCGCCGGAAAATGGCCGGATTATCAACTTTGGTTACAACTTTGGGGGCAACAAAACAAGTCTAGGGGATGCTAAGATAGGGTATTTTGGTAGCCAAAAGATATTTGTGTGATGTGTGTGTTATATGAGCATGTAAATGTATTTATAAGCTTGGTAGGGGTTAGATCTATGGAAGAACTAAGCTTATAACTCAAGAACTCTAAGAGATGAAAATTTTCTGGACTTGAGAGCTTCTTGGGAGAGAAAATTGCAGCATTTACTTGGCTCAAATGGTTTGAGGAGAAGTGTGGGGGGTGGGGGTGTATTTAAAGAAAAAAAATTAGGGTTTTGGGTGGGGGATGAGGGGACAAAGCTTTCTTAAAATAAGGGAAAGGTACATAATTTGAATTTTGTGTTCCCTCATTAGTACTAGCCCACTTGCATGCATGGAAAAACGTGCAAACCACATTCAGTTAATAAATAAAGCTAATAAAAGCGAAACCGAACGATACAATGACGAATATGACGTTTTTCAAAAAATGTTCCAAAAATTATGAAAATTTGGGAACCATCTGGAAATATTCCAATTAGGTCATGGTCAAAATCCTACTCAATTTAGAGTTGACATTCATTGACTTTTAATTAATCGAACAATCAATTATGTATCGAAAGTACAAGCCAAAATAAAAGTCACCCAAAAATCATGAAAAAATCTTAAAATTCTTTTTAAATATTCTAGTGAGATTCTCCAAGTTTCAAGTCAATTGGACATGTGTAGCTATTATTTTGAGAAAAAGATTGTTTCGTTATCCCTACGACCCGAAACAATATTCGATAGCCATTTGTCGAAACTTGTCGACGTTTGGACTAAAGTGTTGACTTGAAATATATTTAAATATAGTATTCCTAAATTAATAATGACTATGAAGTCCAAGGAATATTTATGCTTGAATTAAAATGTATTTTATCCGAATAAATAAGACAGTTAAGGACTTTCAGGATAAAATCTGCATTTTACATTTAGGCATGACTTTGTTGAAGATAAGTTGAACAAATAGATTTAGAAAATATATTCAAAATATATTCCCTTGAAAACCTTTAAAACAGACACTCTTTTAATTTAATAAAACATTTTCTATCTCGTGAAAGCAGTGTAAAAATACAGTATTTGTTCGTCTTCAGTCTTTGCCTCAAAATATAACATATGTAAACTAGATTTGATTTTATCATTATTTTGATAAATCTTATCTAATTATATGTCGAGAGAAAATCATTTTGTTTCGTTTATAAAACAGTTTGACCAAGTTTGACTTTCCACTCGTTGACTGTCACTTCAAATAACCTAAGGGGTGATTAATATATTAATTAGTAACTTTCTAAACCTAATTTAATATACACTTAGCGTTAAGACAAAATTAATCAAAACCTATAGAAAAGGCTGTATCTCACAATCTTCCCCTTTTTGATATTTTGTCGAAACATTCGAGTATAAAATTAAATATGTGTGTGATAGACTAAAACTTCCCCTACGTGTATGCAACTATCTAATTTATGCATTTTTTGATTTTAAGATCTAATTAACACTTCCCCTACAGTGTTGAAATTCTTTTTCAATTTTAAATGCATAACATATAAGCATACAAATATTCTACAGCAAATATGATGCACAAAAAAAAATTGAGTATATACCCCTTGATAAGTGAATACTTATCATTTTTCACATTCCAGCTTGGTATACTCCATTTTCATATTTTCAAGTGCATTCCAAGTTTTGATAAGAATTTTAAAAAATTCTATATCAAGTTTCCATATAGGCTGCAAGATATTTAAGAGAAATAAGAGTTCTAAAAATAAAAGTCTTAACTTTTGAAAATAAACTCTCTTTTAGAACCCTTGAAAATTTAATTTTCTTTTAGAACAATATTTTCTTTCTTTTTAGAAATTTATTTTACTCTCATCTTTCCCTTGTGTAGTAAAAATTTTAATTTTACCCCTCTAAACATCTTCCCCTTTTTGACAAACTATCAAAAAGATTTTTAATAGAGTATGTTTTTCGAAAAATAATTTTCTAATGTGTTAACAATTCTATTAGTTTAGAGAGTAAGAGTGCACTTCCCTTTTAATTTCAAATATGTATATTTGAATGTACTTCCCTTTTTATTTTAGTTGATTTTGTTCAATTTCAATTGCTTTAATCGAAAATTTGAAATCTCCTTGAGCCATCAAAATTCGACTAAAGCTTTAGTTGTCATCTGTTTCTTGATATGAAATGTGATCCACATCCATGCAATAATTAGTGGAAACCTGTGCTAAAAGAAGAAATGCAAATATTTATCAACTGTTAGGCCCACATAATTCTAACACCAGTTTAATAGTCTCAAGACAGGATATTAAACTAAATTATGTACATGTTTTACAAACTTAAAATGAATAGTTTGTGCAGAGACAAAAACAAGCTTCACAACTATTCAAGACTTGAAGAGTTGCAGAGTAACTCTTTTGAGACTTTGGTTCAGGTACTCCACCTCTTGCAAGCATAGCTTGCCTTTTTCCTGAAACAAGATTTAGTTAGTATATTCAGTAGTGTTCCAGAAATTACATTAAATTAAATCTGATAGACTGCAATTTATGTTACAAACTAAGGATTAATTTGTGACTGGAACAAAACTCCATTAGTGCCTAATCCAACTTGGTGTTACCTGAAAATCAAATGGTTAGTAGTAGAACAAGTATAACTCAAACTACTAAATAATGAAGCTACTAGAACTGATAAAAATTAGATATTTCATTAAAGATCAGCTTCATCCCATTACATCTTCATTTAACAAGCAGGGATAGACAAAAGTAGTATTCCTAAATTGACCAATCACACACAAAGGTCAACTTACATACTAAACAAGCTGTAGGCATACTAGTAGCTAACAAAAGTAAAGTACAGGATAACAACTAGGCCATCTAAGAACTAAACTAACAAAAGCAATCACATATGATTGTTGCAACCACACAAGCAGTTATAAAAGCAAACACATAAGACATAAAAAGATGCAGACACACTTATGAGACTTTAACACCACCACCAACACAGAACTACTCCATATTTATCAGAAATCAGACACAAGGCCAGTTTAATCCATGACATCATAGTCAGGATTGTTAATCACTGCAAGATTAGCCATATCTGTGTCCATGTCTTCTTCTCCTCCACCATTTGGAGCATCCAACACTTGTATCATCCTTGGAATTTGTCCCATAACATCTATCCTTGGCATCACTGCTCCATCAGACATGGCCATTTGCATGTGGATATAGTGGGACATGCCAGTTTCAAGTCTACCAGCCCTTTGAAAGGTGTGGCTTATGACATTAACAAGAACACCAAGTTTGGCTTCTGTAAGCTCATGCTTTTCAACTAGAGCTTTGAAGGATGTTTGAAGTTCTAGGAATAAAGCTTCTAGTTCATTGTGTTTAGTGAGAAGGAGTTGAAGTTCTTTATCAAAGTCAAATGTAGGTGTATCAGGATGTGGTGCTGGAATAGGTGTAAAGGGTGCAGGAAGAATAGATGAGTCAAGCACAGTTGGTGAAGTAGGGTCTAGATCAATGAAGGGTGCACCAATGTAACCAACTAGAGGAAACCTCTCTCTCTTTGTCTTGTCAGAAATAGTGGATGAAACTTGAAAATTGGGAATTTGATTGACATTGATTTTAAAGTGCTCAAAGATCTTGGTTAGTAGGAAACCATATGACATGTACCCCTTTTTGTAAGATGAGATCATGTGCACAAGTATCATATAGGGCAGATTAAAATTCACCTTGTGGCTTACAAGCTTATACATGAGTTTAATCTCACAAAATTTCATAAGCTTGTCACCAGAGGTGTTAGGAAGTATGTTGCCCCTTATGATCAGTGCTAAAGTTTGAAAAACCGGAGTAAAATGCTCATATGATATGCCACTATCAACACAGAATATGTTTTGAGGCACTTCATAACCACAAAGCACAGAAAGATACAACTTGAGCTCACTTTGATTAAAGACAAATTCTTGAGAAATGTCAATGTTAGGCAAGTTAAGAAGTTTGTGAGACAGTTTTAGTGCTTTGCCCAACTCAATGTGATCAAGTAACAAGGGCTTGCCATTGATCACAGTAGTGACAAAGACAGTAACATGAACACCATATCTAACTTGCATATTAGAATAGAATTCAGTGACAAGATTTGGTAAAACTTTTCTGTTTGGGTGAAAAAGAATAGGTTCCCAGTTAGCTTTACTGAACATGGAATATAACTCAGACCTTTTGTCAAGATGAATGAAAAAACCAGGTTGTATTTTGTGTTTGACACTCAATAATTGGAATGGAGTTGAAGACATAGAAATATCACCAGCCATTTTCTTGTGTTTCTTCCTATTTCTGTTTCTTATGGTGGAACTGGAAGGAGTGGTGTTTAGTTGACCTAGACTTAAAGTAGTGTTAATTAAATGACTCTGCATGTTTGAGAATGAAGAGCAATTAAGTGCAGTTAAGAACAAGAAGACACACAACTTTATGAGTATAAAACTCAAACCAAGAATGCAGACACAAAGAATGAATTATAAGAACTCAGATAATGTATTTAAGGCATACAGGGACTTAATGCACACATATATTACCTATATAGCCAAGAAAGAGCAAATATGCAGCACCAAAATCTATAAACTGCAGTTCTGCACCTTAATAATGTAAACTAATGTACACAGTTGTAGTTGGCACATAAACAGGATAAATAGTGCAGGAAAATCTCAGTTAAGTACAAATGAACAGTGCACATAACAGTCCTTTGTTAACAGGTCTACCATATAGCAGGTACAAGCATACACCATTCCCATTTAATGAACTGCACAGCCCCTTATAATTTAAGAAATGTAAATACCAATTAATCTTGCCAGCACACTATATCTATAAATTAATCTATATCTATTTCAGACTAGACTATATAAATATAATCAAAAAGCAGATCAGATTAGGCAAGGTTGATTACAGGGTCTGCCACTTACCTTGTACAAACATATATATATTAATCATAGTTCTCAATTGCACAAATAAACATTATCAGACATGGCAATTATAATACTATTAATCTAACATATATATAGTAAATAGATCAGAATTTGCAGATAACCAAGCAATCATATTAGCAGGTTTTACAAATTTTGCAGTACTCAACTATGCATGCTAATTATTTCTACACTTCATATATTGGTTGATACAAACATGATATATTATCTTCATGAACAATAACCTCATAATTTTGACAAATAGTATGTTATGAAATTCTCATGTTATCAAAATTAAGCAATTTTTCAATTTTATTGAAACACATAAGTATCAAGAAATATTCTCAATAAATATGCATTAATTTAGACAGAAGAAATATATCATGCTTGTCTTAACAAGTAATGCAATATTCAGATAATCATGCAGATTGTCAGATAATATCATTAAGCATAGGCATCTTAACAATTTGCAGACATGCTTTATTGTACTCAAATAATCAGTGTAGACATATTAACAAGCATGTATACATTTCAAATTAGAGATAAAGGTACTGGCAACTTAATTCCTTAAGGCACTAGCATGCTTTAATATAAATGCATTCTTAGAATATTGAAGATACATAACATGGCAAATATATTAGCAAAACAGAGTACTTAAGTACATATAAATCCTGCAATTTATCATATATGATCAAGCAATTGGTCAAAAAAAATTACATTAAGAGCAATTTTCACAGACCAAAGTTCTAAATCATGTATTCTTAGATACACAAACCATGATGAAATACTTTCTCTTTTAATATAAGTAGAAAGAGGATAAGCATGCATTAATAAATAATGCAAAATTTTCAAGCTTCAAATAAGCACATAAGATTGCAGACAATTTCAAAGATTTAGACATGTACAAGTTTGCAGGCATGCTTTGTTTTATCCAACTAATCAAGATAGATAATTACTTTTGTAAGGCAAAATATATCTCATAGTCTGCAGATAAACATAGATACAATCAAGCATGTAAAGCAAATAAAGCAAGTTTGCAAAATTTTCTAAGTAACTAACACAATTAAGAATTCAACTATAGAACCAAGTGATGCACATTAAGACAGTTTTACACTACTGCAATTAACAAGCAATTTCAGACCAAAGAGTTCAAGTTTTGCACACATAAAACTATATAGTTACTTATGTCCCACAGAACAATAGAAAACTGCAAGTACAATACATTTATCAATGCTACCAGATACACATGTTCAGGACAAGATAAATAGATATATATTAGACAATATCTTTTTATTTAGCCAGGAAACTACACAAGTTTAGCATTTTTATCACAGAAAATATTTTGCTAGCAATGTAAGTAGCTAAAACTGTCATCCAGCTAAATATGCACATTGAATCAATACACTCATCCTGTGTCACATTTTCTCACACAACATCATCAAGATACCCTCATATGGCTCAAATATATATAATCAACTTGCCAAAACTCATCAAACTATCACATGGACACTTAAAATCAATAGAAACTTAGGCACTTTCAACATAACCAGTGAATTGGTGTAGATAATCAATTAGAAACGTTTCATCACATCTGCATACAAATATTGATTAGAGGCCATTCATACATATATCTCATCCAATTACACAACCTTTATTACTAGCATTACTGAACTAATCACATATCAAGATGAAAAGTAATACTAGGAATTGAGATTGTACCTTTGCTATAGCCCTAAAGACCATAGACTTACCTGTATACATCCCCGCGGAGAGTGTATAACAAGCAACCTCATTTTCCAAGCACTTGCATGATTTAAGCTTTGCTTTTCTTATATTCATATTAACTCATGAGTTCTCCTTGATGTTCCTGCAGATAATTAGTGTTAGTATCACTTGTAAAATGATATTAATCTAATGAAACAGTAGTCGAATTTGAGAGAGAGTTCAGATATGATATAGTCGCAAGAAATTGATATTAATTTCTGCGAATATATCATAGATGTCCTGTTTATTTCACCACATCATCACTTCAAGTATAATCGAAACAGAGTCGATCATATAGACTATTGATACGAATCGAACTGATGCATCTCGATCGATTTTCATGATGAAAATCACATAAAGTTAATGCTCAGATGAAGAAATGGATGGTATCCTTGATAGAGCAGTTACAAGGTTGATCAATTCATCGGAATTTAAAACTTAAAAACTAGGGTTTCGATTGAGGTGGGTTTGAGATCGAATTGATCGATTTTGGACTGAGATTATAACAAAATTGGTAGCAATCGAAAGCTTGAGATGCGAGGAATGTGATTTCATCATCATTTCACTCGAGAAATCCATGAAGTCGATTAATTAGAGATGGAGCAACTAGGGTTTTATGGAACAGTCGATGAACTGTGCGGCTAGAATTAGGGAAATGAAATGAAGAATAGAAATTTATTTTCTATTTATATTTCTAGAATGGATGGCCATGATTGAATCCCTAAATGATCGAAGGGTTGAGAATTAAACAGCTCGAAAATTAAAATTAAAATTGTATTTATATAATGACAATAATATATATATATTACAATCTTAATTTTATATTTTATATTTTAATTACAATTAAATTGTAATCAATTTATAAAATATTCTCTCATTTTTATAGATTATTTTATAATTTTAATTGCAAGAGATAGTATAATTAATTTTTATAAAATAATATTCAACCAAGAAAAATATTTTCTAAATTTGAGATTTATTTCTAAATTCCCACAAATTTATTTTAGAAAATAATTCTTGGGACAATTTAATTAACACTCACTATTTTCGCGAGTTTTGAAATATAGAATATTCCAAGGCCAATCAATAGCTGTGTTAATTAAAATTATTTTATTGAGCTTAATTTCACAATAAAGCTTGAACAACTTATAATTAACGTCATTATTGACGAATATGAATTTCACCTCAAAATCCGGTCAAATAATAACCTAAACTACAAGCGGAGCAAATTTCATTGAAAATTAATTCAACAAAATTAAAGACACTTTGTGTCTTACTTTGAACACTCAAGCATTCCTAACTCCAAACAGAGTTTGTTGAATCTTTCTAAGCTCAAAGGTTTTGCAAAAATATCGGCAATATTATGTTCGGTATCTATGTATATCATCTTAATATTGCCCTTCGAGACATGGTCTCGTAGAAAATGATGTCGTATATCATTATGTCTTGATAATGAGTGCAACACAGAATTTTTACTCAAATTGATTGCACTAATATTATCACATTGAATTGATACTACATCAAATTTTACAATATAGTCAGCTAGTGTTTGCTTCATCCAAAGGATTTGAGCACAACATTTTGCAGCTGCTATATATTCAGCTTCTGGAGTGGATATGGACACAGAATTTTGTTTCTTAGAAAACCAAGAAACTAGGCATCCACCAAGAAACTAACATGTACCACTTGTGCTTTTTCTATCAATTAAGTGACCGGCATAATCCAAATCAGAAAAGCACACTAAGTCAAATGGTTGTCCTTTCGGATACCATATACCCATTTTAATGGTTCCTTTGAGGTATCTAAATATCCGCTTTACAGCAGCTATATGAGATTCCTTAGGGTTCACTTGAAAGCGGGCACACTTACATACACTAAATTGCATGTCAGGCCTACTAGTAGTGATATAGAGAAGACTTCCGATCATTCCTCGATATTTCTTTGTATCTACGGAAATACCACTAGGATCTTCTGTCATCTTTAAGGCAGGTGACATAGGAGTACTAATTGTTTTACAATTTTCCATATCAAATTTCTTAAGCATTTCTTTTCAATATTTCGATTGTGAAATATGAATGCCTTCATCAGATTGCTTAATTTGCAACCCTAAAAAGAAATTTAATTCCCCCATCATGCTTATTTCAAATTCTTTACTCATAACATCGGAGAAATCTTTACATAGAGATTCCTTAGTAGAACCAAAGATAATATCGTCTACGTAAATTTGAACAAGCAGGATGTCATCACCTTCATACTTCATAAAGAGAGTGGTATCAACAACTCCTATTTTGAAACCATTTTCAATTAGGAATTTGCTTAACCTCTCATACCAAGCTCTAGGAGCTTGCTTTATTCCGTATAAATCCTTGTATAATTTGTATACATACTCAGGATGTAAGTGATCTTCAAATCCCGGTGGTTGTCTTATGTATACTTCTTCTTCTAAGACACCATTTAGGAAAACAGATTTAACATCCATTTGATAGACTTTGAAACCCTTATGACAAGCGTAGGCTAAAAACATTTGAATCGATTCAATTCGAGCCACCGGAGCATAGGTTTCATCAAAATCTATTCCTTCCATTTGAGTATAGCCTTGAGCAACTAAACGTGCTTTGTTTCTTACCACTGTTCCACTTTTGTCTAATTTATTACGAAAGACCCACTTTGTTCCAATAATGGAAGTTTCAGGGGGATGTGAAACTAGTTCCCAAACTTTATTATGAGTGAATTGGTTTAACTCTTCTTGCATAGCAAGGATCCAATCCTCATCTAATAAAGCCTTCTTTGCAATTTTAGGTTCTATTTGTGATAGAAAATCCATGTGTCTCACAATATTTTGAACTTGAGCACGAGTTTGAACACCTTTAGTTAGATCCCCTAAGACACAGTCAATATGATGATCTTTAAGCAAAGGTATTTCTGGAGGCAATTCAAGTTCGTTCTCAACTTTTTCAAGAGGATTATTTGGAATTGCAAGTCCAAGATTCATATCTTCAATTTGTCGAATAACATTTTCAACATCACTTAGAATTTGACCATTTGAACCTGGTTCCTCCTCTATTAAATCTTTATACTTTGAGTTTGGTTTAGATTCATCGAATACTACATTCATTGATTCTTCCACAACCAAAGTATTAAGATTAAAAATTTGATAAGCTTTGCTATTACTAGAATATCCTAGAAATACACCCTCACCAGATTTAGGGTCAAATTTCTTTAGGTAATCCTTAGTATTCATAATATAGCACTTACTTCCAAAAACCTTGAAGTAGCTAAGCTTAGGAGTTTTACCAAAATAAAGCTCATAAGGAGTCTTCATTTTGATAGGTCGTAGAATACTCTATTAAGAACATGGCATGCAGAAGACATAGCTTCGGCCTAAAAATATTTTGGTTGATGATATTCATTAAGCATAGTCGTTGCCATTTCTTGTAACGTTCTGTTTTTCCTTTTAACTACCCCATTTGACTGAGGTGTATAAGAAGCAGAAAAGTTATGAGTAATACCATACGCCTCATAAAAATCAACAAATTTTACATTTTCAAACTCTTTTCCATGATCCGTCTAGATATAGATAATCGAGTTATTGTGTTGATTTTGTATGAGTTTGCAAAGAGCCGCAAAAGATTCAAATGCATCACTCTTTGACCTTAGGAACTCAGTCCATGTATAGCGAGAGTAGTCATCAACTACCACTAAGGTGTATTGACTTCCTCCTAGGCTTTGCACAGGAACAGGTCCAATGAGATCCATATGTTATAGCTCAAGTGGTCTAAATGTAGACACCATGAATTTGGCTTTATGAGTTTCTCTTATTTGTTTGCCAATTTCACAAGCTTCACATATGTGATCTTTAACGAAATTGAGTTTTGGTAATCCTCGTACATGTTCTTTCGAACATATAGTCTTAATGAGTTTCATGTTTATATGACCCAACCTTCGATGCCATAGCCATGGATCATCATTAAAGGATACCAAACATACATTCTCATATTTCGTAGTGTCACACGTATATACATTTTTATTACGTGGACAATTTAAGGCCAGTCTTCCGTCTATATTGTAAATAGAACAATGTGTTGATCGGAAGACTACTTTGCAACCATTATCACATAGTTGACTTATTGAAAGCAAGTTGTACTTTAGTCCCGTGACTAATTGTACATTTGTTATTTTAAAGCTTTCGTTTCCAATATCCCCAATGCCAATATGTTGCCTTTACTGCTTTCTCCAAAGGTTACACTTCCAGCGGCTACCTTTCTAATGTTGTTCAACAATGACTTATTACCGGTCATATGACGTGAACATCCACTATCAAGATACCACACATCTTTTGCAGCAGTAAGGCATACCTACACAAAAGATTAGTTAAACCTTTTGGTACCCTTTTGTCTTAAGGCATATATGAACTAGCATGAACAAATCTAGGCATGGGATAATCTTGCATATAATCATGTATGTTTCTATATGCTTCATTCCTAGTAGATATATGATAAGGGTTTCTCCTAGGAGTATATTTGTTACATCTAGCATATTCATGATTCCTTCTAGGGGGAAAGATGGTAATAATCGAATCTCTAGAATTAGCATTGGCATTGTATTTCGAATTATTACTTCTAAAATGAGTATTTGAAGTACTAGGGTAAGCATGATGACTCATATTAGCATGATGACTCGATCTAGCATGATAACTCGCATTCCTAGGCATAGGAGCATTTATGTTACAAGTTTGACCATAATAGTTAAGATTATGAGTCATAAAACCTTTTCTTGGTCCATAGGGGATTGGTTCTTGATGATACCAAAACCTTGGTTGGTTTTGAACATTCACTTTATAACCATTCTTCTTTTGAGATATTTTCTTTCCATCTCTATTTCTAGAAGTTGATCCTTTTGGAATCCACTTGTACTTTCCCTTAAGTTCATCTTCTTTAGCTTTGCAAAATAGACGAATATGTCCACTTACATTGCAATATGTACACTTAGGTGTAGGTGATTTAGGTGGAGTACTAATCGGAGGATTAGGTTTATGATCTTCCTTTTTAGTAGGAGTTTTATGTTCATACCCTAGGCCTTCATGATTAAATGATTCTCTAGAGCTAAATACCATCCTTTCCAAAATAGCATTGCTCTTAGTGAATTGTTTTGAGATGGATTCGAGATCTTCCTTTTCCTTAACCAAGTTATTAATCTTGTTAGTTAAGAATCTCTCTTTATCCATAACTTGAGCCAAGAGCTTTTGATTTTCCAACTTCATCGTTTCTAATTCCGAGACAAGTCTTTGACGACTTTCGAATTCAACATTGATCTTGCCTTGAAGTTTGGCATAATCATCATCTTTATTCATTAATTGAAGTTGGTAATCAAAGTCAAGCTCTTTTAAAGCTTCATGAAGCTCTTCCTCTCTATCTCCCGTAAGAGATTATTCGAGGTCATTTATACGTTCGCATCGTGAAGAATTCTCTTGAATCAATGATTCATTTTGAATTTTCAGATTTAAAATCTCAACATGGAGCTCACGATTGCATTCATTTAAATGAAGCTTATCATTCTCAATCTCTTCAGCTTGCATAATCAGAGACACATTTTCGACTTCAAGAGTACGAATTTGGTCATCCTTTATGTTCGTCTCGATTTTCAAGCTTTCATTTTGAGAAAGAATGTTAGTAACATATTCCATGTCTTTGACATGTACGTCGGTCAAACTAGTGACCTCTTTTTGAAGTTCGAGACACAAATCCTCATATTTATCTTTTTCAGATTTTGTCTTAACATAACATCGATTCAATTCATCATAACCAATTTTCAAATCTTTGACCAAGTTTCTAAGCTCAGAAATATCCATACTATAATGATCTACTTTGGACAAACTAACATCACTACTATCACATGATGAAATCAAGATTGGCTTAGATGTTACCTCTTGTACAGAAGTAGAGCCTTCCGTTGGAGTATCTTCATCTCTGATTGCCATCAAAGCAAGGTTTACAGTTTCCTCATTTTGTTCAGGAGTTTCCTCATCCTCGCTTAGATCTCATCCACTCTCGGCTACAAGGATTTGTCCCTTAGACAAATTTGGACATTCCCTTTTAAAATAACCTGGTTGTTTACATTCAAAGCAAACAATCTCGGTCTCTTCGGGAACTGCCTCTTTAGGCTTAGGTGCATAATTACTCATAAATTTTGAGTTATTGTAAGCATTGCTTGCTTGTGGTTGTTGCACACCTTTGCCTTTAGCATAGCTCGTAGTAGGAAAATTACTCTTATAATTTGGCCTACCCTTAGAGTTAAAAACTCATTGTTGGTTACCCGATTTGAGAAACCCCTTTTCGTATCTTTGAGCTTTGCTTTGTAAAACGCGACGGAGTTGTCTTGATAATAAAGCAATTTCATGCTCATCAAGATTTTCTAACTCTTCGTTCAAATCGTCGTCGTTTTCATCTTCATCGATAAGTATTGCCTTTAAGGCCATACTCTTTCTCTTCTCTTTAACTTTAGGAAGAGGTTTATCCGGAGCATTATCTTCTTCGTAAGCACGAAGGTTGCCGAATAAACTATCGATGGTATATGCATTTAGATTATACATTTCTTTTATTGTGGTAACTTTAACTTTCCAACTCAGAGGTAAGGCTTTTAAGACCCTTCGATTTTTCTCATTAATAGAGTATACCTTTCCGAGTTAAGCAAGTTCATCGATAATACGAGTAAATCTCATTTCCATATCGATGATAGTTTCACCCTCGAGGAGTTTAAAGTTCTCATATTCTTGGATCAACGTATCCATTCGAGAGTCTTTAATATACATGGTTCCCTTGTAGGTAATAACCAATTTGTTCCACATATCTTGTGCAAACTTGCAGTTATTAACACGTTTATATTCTTTTTCTGCAAGTGCACTAGTTAAGACAATTTTCGCCTTAGCGGCTATGTTCATTAACTCTTCCTCTTCACGGGTGTATTCACTGATTTTCTTTTCGATGACTATTTCGTCAACTACTTTTGTCGGAACTACAACACCGTCTTCGATAGCCATCCATACTTTGACACCTTAGGATTTAGCATAAATTCTAAATCTTGTTTTCCAAGTAGCAAAGTTGGTGCCATCGAATAGAGGGGGTCTCGAACTCGAGAGACCTTCAAAACATCCAATGGTACTCAAATACGCCATAAAGATCTACTATTTGTTGCGTTCGTAGGCGCTGAAGAAGGCCACGGAACACGATTAAGAGCACTGCTCTGATACCAACTATTAGTCCCGAAATGGGGGGTATAAGCTAGAAGGGGGGGTTGAATAGCTTAATACCGTTTTCAAAATTGAGCTTGGCATTTTAAAATTTTCTTTTCTCTTTTTAAAATATTATCAGTCAACTAGTAATATAAGTGCGGAAAATAAAAACAGAGAAAAGAAATAGAGTACACAATGGAATTTTTATCCTGGTTTGCGATGGCGCAATCCCCTAACGGATCCGCTCACCCCTAGTCCAGTCCCCGAGTCCCTCCCTGAACTCGAGATTTTGCACTATAAAAAGATGTACTCCTTATAGTGGCGGAGAAGCCTTTTACAATACTATGTATCTATCTTGGACCTTAACTACCCGTTAATCCCTCAAAATACAATAGCAAACCTACTTGATTTATCTTGGAACGTAACTCCCCGTTACCTCCTCACAATCAAAGTAGAACCCCAACAAGATGGTCTTAGAGCGTAACTCCCCGTTACCTCTTCACAGGCAAGTAGTACCCCTACGAGCTGGTCTTAGAGCATAACCCTCCGTTACCTCTTCACAGGCAAATAGTACCCCTTACGACCTTATATTGGAGTGTAACTTCCCCTTTACCTCCTCTAAGATACGTAAAAATCCCTGTGTAGACTATGTTCTTCTACAACAATGTAGGTCTTTGATCTGGGTCTTAGGTCTTGGGTCTTTCCTTTTCCTCACGGTACAAAGACACCCAACTCTCCGTCAGCGTGTCTAGGACTTGGGTCTTAGAACAAGGATCACCTCACTTCACTTTCACCTCACAACAAAGTCTACACAACAAGTACTACGACTTAAATATCCCTGTTTTAAGAAAGAAAGGTGGTGGACTAGTATGGTACAGTACTAGACCAAAGTGACAAACAAATATATATATATATATATAAATAGGCGAAGAAACAATATATATGAATGTGAGTCGGGGTAAGTCACCTAGAGACAAGGACGAACCACTCGAGAGGGTGAGTCACTTTGTTAAAAGGACGAACCACGCGTTATGTGCTAACGTGTATGCAATAAAGTAAATGCGTATGCTAAAGTAAATTGCGTATGTAAAGCGTATGAATGCAAGTACTTTAAAGTAAACGTGCTAAAGTAAATTGCGTTATGTAAAGCGTATGAATGCAATGTAGTGCTTTAAAGTAAATATGCTAAAGTAAAGTGCGATATGTAAAGCGTATGATGCAATGCAAGTACGAAATGTAAATATATATATAATATTTATAGGGAATATAAGGTCAAAATATAGACCAAATATTTTTGACTTGAATGTGATCAAGTACTTTTTCTAACTACTTTGTTATTAAAGGCCTTGACAAATAATAATATAACTAACCTATGGCCTTTAAAACAACACAAACCAAACTCACGAAAATAAGACTAGACGTGTGAGTTAGTTTCTTACACTTTATAAATCAAGGAGTATTTATGTTTATGTCGTACCTCGACTTATACACAAAAACTCAACTCAAAATAAAAGTGAGTTACCTTGCAAATATTCGAGGAGTCTTTAGCTTATATCTCTATATGAGATTTATACTAATCAACTCAAACTCATAATAAGAGTTTGGTTTAGATACTAAAACTCAACAAGGAAGCCTTTTACTTATGTCGTATATGTCGACTTATACAAAATAGCTTCGACTCGAAATTAAAGTAAATAGGCGTTGTATTTACTCTCTAAATAAATTAAGGATATTAACAACTAACTAAGGAGAAAGGACAACTGCTAACTCACTTATTTTAGTTCACTCTTTATATATACGAGAAAGGAAGAGGAGATTAAAGCTCGTGTATATATAAATCGCAAACAAGACCAACTATATATATATATATACTAAAAATCGAAATAATCAAGATCTATATATATATAGTATAGCCAAATATTATATATATATATATATATATATATATATATATATATATATATATAATATAGACAAGAAATAACTAACTTATGACCCTTGTGCTCTTATAGTGAGAGACAACAATATTTCTTACAAAATCAAGGGATACGAGTTAGGATTTTGTACAAGAGTTGGTATATACACTTAAAAATCAAGAAAGCAAGGTGTATACACTACTAAACATGTACCAACTGATATTATATATATAATATAACTAACTAACTTATAACCCTTGAGATCTAGGACGAAATCAAGAGAAAAAACTAGTTTGAAGCCTAAAACACATAAAAAGGGTCGCCAAAAAATGGTCGGAATATCAACTTTGGTTAAAACTTTGGGGGAAACAAAACAAGTCTAGGGGATGCTAAGATAGGGTATTTTGGTAGCCAAAAGATACTTGTGTGATGTGTGTGTTATATGACCATGTAAATGTGTTTATAAGCTTGGTAGATGTTAGATCTATGGAATAACTAAGCTTATAACTCAAGAAATCTAAGAGATGAAAATTTTCTGGACTTGAGAGCTTCTTGGGAGAGAAAATTGCAGCATTTACTTGGCTCAAATGGCTTGAGGAGAAGTGTGGGGGGTGGGGGTGTATTTAAAGAGAAAATTAGGGTTTTGGGTGGGGGGTGAGGGGACAAAGCTTCCTTAAAATAAGGGAAAGGTACATAATTTGAATTTTGTGTTCCCTCATCAGTACTAGCCCACTTGCATGCATGGAAAAACGTGCAAACCACATTCAGTTAATAAATAAAGTTAATAAAAGCAAAACCGAACGATACAATGACGAATATGAAGTTTTTCAAAACATGTTCCAAAAATTATGAAAATTTAGGAAACATCTGGAAATATTCCAAGTAGGTCATGGTCAAAATACTACTCAATTTAGAGTTGACATTCATTGACTTTTAATTAACCGAACAATCAATTATGTATCGAAAATACAAGCCAAAAATAAAAGTCACCCAAAAATCATGAAAAAAATCCTAAAATTCTTTTTACATATTCTAGTGAGATTCCCCAAGTTTTAAGTCAATTGGACATGTGTAGCTATTATTTCGAGAAAAAGATTGTTTTGGTATCCCTACGGCCCGAAACAATATTCGATAGCCATTTGTCGGAACTTGTCGACGTTTGGACTAAAGTTTTGACTTGAAATATATTTAAACATAATATTCCTAAATTAATAATTACTATGAAGTCCAAGGAATATTTATGATTGAATTAAAATGCATTTTATCCGAATAAATAAGACAGTTAATGACTTTCAGGATAAAATCTGCATTTTACATTTAGGCATGACTTTGTTGAAGATAAGTTGAACAAATAAATTTAGAAAATATATTCAAAATATATTCTCTTGAAAACCTTTAAAACAGACACTCTTTTAATTTAATAAAACATTTTCTATCTCGTGAAAGTAGTGTCAAAAATACAGTATTTGTTCGTCTTCAGTCTTTGCCTCAAAATATAACATATGTAAACTAGATTTGATTTTATCATTATTTTGATAAATCTTATCTAATTATATGTCGAGAGAAAATCATTTTGTTTCGTTTATTAAACAGTTTGACCAAGTTTGATTTTCCACTCGTTGACTGTCACTTTGAATAACCTAAGGGAGGATTACTATATTAATTAGTAACTTCCTAACCCTAATTTAATTTACACTTAGCGTTAAGACAAAATTAATCAAAACCTGTAGAAAAGGCTATATCTCACAAGGTTCTACTTTGAAATTTTCATTTTTTTAAATGTGAATTCAAATAATTTTCATAATAATATAATTTTTATTTTTAAATTTGTGTGTTCAAAATTCAATTATTTTAAATATTTAATTCCATTTAAATATTAAAGTATATATGACTATTTTGTTTTTGAATCATAGTTTTGTTATATCAACTCTATATTTTGATCCAATTAATTTATATAATATATTTGATCTTATATTTTATATCACAATTTAATCTAGTTAAATATTTAATTTAATCATTTAATATATCTAAATATCAAATATGATATTATTCTCTTATTAATTATGTTTTTTAAAATACTTTTTTATCTAATTATATATTTTAATTGACGAAGAGTATACTTGATTACGAGATCAAAGATTATTGTCTCAATTTTGTACATAAACAACTTCTTAATATTTAAAATATATGTTTTATAATACATATGTAATGTATTTGAAAATAAATCCATATTTTAACTCAACTACGATCTTTATATTATATATATATATATATATGGCGTAATGATCCTAAAATTATCTTTAGATAACTCTCTAAAATTAACATTCAATATAATACAATATCAAGGTTATTTTTGTAAATATAAGGGGGCAAATTCTATTATTACAAAAATGTCATCCATTTTTAATACTTAAAATACCGGTGACTTTATGTAATTTATCTAAAGTTAACTTTAGGAACTTTTTATCCATATACATACACACACGCACACCAATATATATATATAAGTGAGGTTCTAGAGAGACCCTCATTATAAAGAAACTTAGGAGACCCCAATCTCCACCATTGATTAAATACAACTTATGAATGGTATAAATTATGTATTTGCCTAGTATATACGGTCTAAATATTTACAAATATGGAAACGACTTAGATTTAGGAATTGAAAATTCATCAAGAATCTTTTGTTTAATGGCAAGAAGAAAATGACATAATAATGTTACCTTATATATTGTATATGTAATTCATTACCCACAAAATAGAATAGTACGACCCATAAAAAAAACACCAACAGATATCTTAGTTTAACCTAGAAATCATGGGGAGAGACAAAGATGCAACTAGGTTCGTTGTTCTTATTAATCATTATCTTTCGTTTATTTGATACATCTTGACAAGAAACTTGATAACGAACACTAACTTGAATATAGTATGTGTTGTAATGCTATTGTAAAGCATAATGTAACGTAGTATGTAATAGTGATAACGATAACTCAACTAAGAAACAAAGACAGATAAATAATACTAATATGCAGCATAGGAATCCATAAGGTCATACAAACAGGAATCATACATACAATATTGCAGAGCATTCAAGATGTAAAGTTTACTGAACGACGGCGATAGAAGTTCATTAATATGTTCAGGCCTTAGCAACAAATAAGTGTTCAGTAGATTTCAGTCTAAAGACAATGCAATGATTCAAGTATAGTTGTTAAAGGGTTTCAGTGATCAGAAGCAATGGAATAGTCCAAAGTTAGTAATCTGAAACAGAATAGAAGTCAAGGGAATTCAATTCAGTGTTAGTCGCTTGTGAGCCAGACCAGTGCACTAAGCGTCAGCACACAAGAAAAGAATTGTCTTGATTAATCAGAAGAAAATCAGTTGATCAAGCCAGAAGAGTGAAAACCAAGCAGTAACTACTTCAAGAATTCAAAATATATGTTAAGGCAAGTAATATTGCATTTGGTGGCTTCTACACTCATGAAGTACTCTAGAGGCGCCACCAATTAGTACAGAAGCAACAAACCAACAAAAAACCTATGTGAATGATTTTGTGGCGCCTACACTCTGAATCAAGTGTGCAGGTGCAACAAAATGTTTAAGGAACGCCACTTAAGCTAAGGTGGAAGGTTTGTGGCGCCTACACATTGCATCCAGTGTGCAGGCGCAACAAAAGGTGTAATGGCGCAACAAACATCTCAGGCGTAAGGAAATGTTGAAAATGTTAAGGCATTGGTGGTGCCTATACAGGGGAACCACTGTATAGGCGCAACAAAAGCACCTGGTGGCGCAACAAACTAATTTAAGCGCAACAAACACTTTAGTGGCGCTTATCCACAACTCTTCATGATCAAGGCGCAACAAAGGACTTGTACAATTGTGGAAATTAATTTCCAAAAGTCTACAAATTATATATGAGTGAAAATCAATATGGACAGAATATTCATTCATCTTCAACAAAGGAGATACAGACGGGAGCTCCATTAAAGACAGTCATTTATATCACTCAACTGTATTTATATTGTAACCTTGATTGAACCCATTGAAGCTAATCATTTGATTAGAAATGTAGCACCTTCGGGATTTAATAATACATTGTTATTTCCTCGAATCTTTGTGTTTAATTAACTACCATTTTCATATCTTAAAAACACAAACACTTAATCCGCAATTAAATGAAAAATCTACCACATCATATTCAACCCCCCCATTCTATGATGACTTTGGACCTACCTATTGGTATCAGATCTTGTTGATTGAAGTTACAAATCAAGATCCAAAAATAATTTTTCAAAACAGTGCATTTTTAGATCTAGAAAAATTTATATTGAAATTTCTTTATTATTAAAAAAAATTCAATTTCGAATTTTTTAAAGATTTTAGGTTCACTAATTTTAAGAAGACTATTAATCATCAAGAATTTGAATTAAAATTTTATTTATAAAAATTTAATTTTTATTCGAAATGATTTTAATTTTTAAGAAATTAATTATTTCTTGAGATTTAAAATTCTTCATAACCATGAATACCCAAAAACTTAGTAGCATTAAAATCCCAGCCTTTGATAAAATGAATACATTTTATGGAAGAAGAAGATGTCCACTTTCATCAAATCAGCTAATTCTCAATACATGGGAATTTTGGAAAATGGACCCTATGTTCCTCAGAAGCTGACACCAGAAATAGTCTCAGATGACGGCGAACGGATTCCTCAAGGATTTACCCCAAAGGAGCATTCAGAGTACACTGACACTGACAAAGATCAAGTTGCATGGGATAATCATTTTCAATGTATCCTAATGGATTCACTAAACACTACAATGCTGAATCAAGAGATTAATTGCACCAGTGCCAAACAAATGTGGGATACGATTGATCTACTAATGGAAGGTATAATAGAAATGAAGAAGAAAAGGATGGATATTCTTACATCCAAGTATGAAGCATTCAAGTCACTACCAGGATAAAGTATCACTCAAGTCTTTGAGAGATACAATAAATTGTTGAATGACTTATCGCGTAGAGAAGGCCTACTCGCGTAGGGAGATCAATAGGAAATTAATATTGACACTACCAGCACACCTGGAACACAAAATCTCTGCCATCAGAGAGAGAAATGACATAAATGACATGTCCATTGAAATTCTATATGGGAAGCTTAAGACTCATGAAATGGAGCAAGAGCAGAGACAAATCATTTATGGGTCAGGTATAGTGGACAGTAAGATTACAACACTGTTAAAGACTACAACACTTGTAGCCAAGGATTTGGATGTGACAGAGACCAGCTCAGTAAAGCCTGTTGTTGAGATAGAAGAGATTCTAGAAACTAAAATTTCAGAGAATGCTCAAGCAGGTGATGAAGATGACTTCTACTCAATGGAAGAACTTGAACACTTGGAAAACAAGACAATGGCCTATATGGCAGGAAAGTTCAAGAACCTCAGGTTTAAGAGGAACCCTATGTACAAATTCAAGAGTAACTCAAGTAATAGTGGTTCAGTTTCAGAAACAGCAACCGAGGTGGTTCGTCTTCAGGATCTTATAACAAAGGAAGTTACAAGACAGGGATGGTAGACCATAGTAAATTCAAGTGCTATAACTGTGATGAACCCGGGAATTTTGCTACAGAATGCCGGAAGCCTAAGCAAGGAAAAGAAAGAAAGGAGTCGTATGACGAACTTAAGCAAAAGTATGATGCACTGGTAAAGAAGCATCAGGGTAGAGCTTATATAGCCGAGGGAAAGAGCTGGGATGACTCAGACAATGATGAAAAGGAGACATATGGAAATGTTGCACTAATGGCAGACTCTTCAGAGGCATCACCTCAGTCATCCAAGGTATCATTTCTTTCCACAGTTGATATGTCTAATTCTGATTATAAGAAAATTGTAGAAGATTTTAGTGGAGAAATGTTTAACATTCACACAAGCATGCTAGCATCTGAAGAAGAAAATGCTAAACTAGTTCTAAAGAATAAAATGCTAGAAGCAAGAAATGAAGAACTAGAGCTTACATATGTTAACCTAGAAGATCTGAAACAGAAGATATAATATCTACTGAATAGAGACAAATGCAACCAGGAAGTAGAAACTGCGTTTAGGAATAAAATTTCTGAGTTAGAGTTAAAACTTCAGGCTTATAAGAAATCTGCTAATCTTGTTAAGGAGGCAATAGATAAACAAGTCATAGGTCAGAAAATAGGAATAAGATTTGACTATGATAAAAAGGAAGAAAAGAGACATGTGAAATCAATTGATGAAGAAAGTCCTGTGAATCAAGATATTCCACATGTGTTACAAATGTTGCTAAGACCCTATACAAGAAGTTTGTCTTCGAACCCCTAGATGAAGAACAGATGTTAATGAAAGAAGAAATTCTTGCTGAGGATCAAAAGAAAGAGGAACTAAGTAAAGAGGAATTGCATAAGAATTCTGTAAAAATTGTAGAACCTAAGGAACAGATTAAAAGTAATTTAGGCAATAAGGATGAAAAGAAGAAAGCTAACAGAAATGGCAAGATAGGTGTTAACAAGAAAAATGATTATGCCTATTCTCCCAAAACAATTAGGAAAGTTTGTAATAATTATAATTCTACTGGTCATCTTACGCATGCATGCAAAAAGATAAAAGTAATAAAAGAAGAAACTCCTAATGTGCCTGCCATGCTTGCCATGTCTATCCCTCATCAACCATGTGGTAAAGTAGGATACATGCCATGTACTTTCAACATCATGTTTGCATATATAAACTTAATGAATTCATCATCTAGTACTTGCATGAATACAGATATGAACATGAATAGAAAGCATGTTAGGGCAAAGACTGCTAGTCCTCCTAAGTCTAGGAAAGAAGCCCCTGTCCCTAAGCCTAAAGACATTCCTGTTAAGGATAAACCAAAGGGCAAGGGCACAGTCGATGAGAAAGAGAAGGACCAGAAAATTTCTGCAGCTAAATCTGTTTACTTATCTAAGTCTCTTGGACACAATCAAATTTGGGTGCCAAATAAGAAGTAATTAATCTGTGGTTGCAGGGAATAGCAAAAAACAAGCGTGTCATGTGGATTCTCGACAGCGGCTATTCAAGGCATATGACTGGTTATAGGGCCCTGCTATCAGATGTGATTGAGAAAGCTGGCCCGATAGTGACTTTGGAGATAACATCAAGGGATTCACAACGGGATATGGCAATCTGGAAATTGGAAATGTTATCATAGAAAATATATCTCTTGTGGATGGATTAAAACACAACCTTCTAAGTATCAGTCAGTATACTGACAAGGGCTTCAAAGTAACTTTTGAAAAAGAAAGATGTGCAATCCAAAACAGGAAAGATGCGAAGCTTGCTCTTCAAGGAGTGAAAAAGGGGAATCTTTTTGTGGCTGACTTATTCTCTGCAAGAAAAGGCGAAGCTCAATGTTTCAACAACAAAGCTTCAACAGAGGACAGTTAGTTATGACACAAGAAACTTTCACACCTAAACTTTAAAGCAATGAACTCTTTAATCAAGAGGGAATTGGTTAGAGGCTTACCTGAGATGGAATTCTGTCAAGAAGGTTTGTGTGAAGCATGTGAAAAAGGGAAGTCAAAGAAAGCATCTCACCGAAGCAAAGATTCTTCAGACATTACTGAACCACTGCAACTTTTGCATATGGATTTATTTGGCCCAGTAAATGTCATGTCTATGTCAAGGAATAGATATGTACTAGTAATTATAGATGACTATTCCAAGTACACATGGATGTTGTTTCTAGCCTCGAAGGATGAAGCCCCTCAAACAATCATTGATCACATAAAGAAGATGAAGTAGAAGCTGGTTTTCCTATCAGAAAAATAAGGTCTGACAATGGAACAGAATTCAGAAATGTAACCCTGAATGAATTTTGTGTTGAAAAAGGGATTTCAAGACAATACTCAGCGCCCAGAACTCCACAACAAAATGGAGTAGTAGAAAGGAAGAACAGAACTTTGGTTGAAGCAGCAAGAACAATGTTGAATGAAGCTAAGTTACCTCTATACTTTTGGGCTAAAGCAGTCAACACAGCTTGCTACACTCAGAATCATACCCTGATTAATAAAGATCATGATAAGACTCCGTACGAGATAATGGCAAACAAGAAACCAACACTGAAATACTTTCATGTGTTTGGAGCAAAGTGCTTTGTATTGAAAGATGATGAGCATCTAGGAAAGTTCGAATCCAAGGCTCATGAAGGCATATTTCTTGGTTATTCTCTGGAATCTAAGGCGTACAGGGTTTATGTGATTGAACACAAGAAGGTCATTGAAAACATGAATGTAACTTTTGTTGGTATAGGTGCCCTAGAGGCAATACAATGTTTATTTTGATAAACCTTTATGTCAATTGATTATTCAATAAACATATTTATTATGACTTTAATTACTGCGATATATTTGTTAGCATAATAAATGTCCTTAGAATCATGATACATATTGTATAGTTTAGTACATGACTTGAACTTGAGATTATATAATATATCATATTCTTAAATGTCCCTAGTCGAGTATTATTATTATAGGACAATAATAATACATAAATAGACTAGTATGTTGTTTGACAGATAACCACATCTCATTGGTTATAAGTATGGGGATACTAAAGTCAACACATAGGTACATGCAGGAGTACATGGTACTGGACAGACCCACAGTGAGATTCTTCATGTTTAATAAAGTCATAAGAAAGACTCACAGTGATAATGGTGTAATGATCCTCTGACTTGAGATCATTATATTTTTATACGAGGATTAATATACTTTGACTACATTAAAAGTTACCTTTGACCGGGTAATGATAAAAGTGGACATCGGGTATATCATGAGTCGTATGAGAAATATGAATGATAGATAAAGGATTTAACCCTCCTATAATTAGGAGAGATATTATTGGCATCTTGATTGAGTGAGACTAAAAATGCATGGCCGTGCTCAAATAATGATTTGTTTTCATAGTCTACTCATGGATCAAGTAAACCCGGATTAAATGTTGAAGAGGATGACTAAATACATGCCTCGAGTTTAATCTATAATATATATGGTTAAAAGGATTATATTACACGGAAACATTAATCACGAAAGGTTTTATCGAATCACGATTTAATTATTGTTTAATTGGGTAGCAATGATGTATTACTAGATGCCGCTCATTGTTTATAATTTTATTGGAGAATAAAATTATTGCCAATTAAATAATAGCCTATAGGGTCACACGCAAAGAGCACTTAGAGGAATAGTTAATTTAAATTATAGATTTAAATTAATTGATAATTATTTGAATTTTTATTATATTAATTAAGTGAGACTTAATTAATTAAGATAATATAAATTCAAATTAGAATTGTATTTCTGCCCATAATAATTAAGTATGACTTAGTTATTAATTAAATAATAAAATTCGTTTTATTATTTTCTTAGACCTACATGGGTTATGTTTTGCTGCTATGGGCCTGTTAACCAAACATTATAAATAGATAATGTAGGGTTAAGAGGCACAACATGTTTTTGATAGAAAAACCCTAGAAGAGGCAGCAAAGAGGCAGGAAGACAATTCGAATTATCAAAGGTTTGCTAGTACATCCACTCCGTAATCAAGATCGTGAGACGCTCTTGAAGGTGCTCGTGTGGATACCATAGAGGTGTTTTCGAGAGGAAGACACAAGTCGTGATAGCAAGGATCTCCGTTGAGTTCGTGACATTCAAGATCGTAATAGGTATGATTCGATTATCACCATAATCCGTCCAATCTTATACATGATCCTGCGTTAGGGTTCCGAAATTTTTCGTTATATTTACGTTTATCCGCTGCGTTTTATGCCTCGGAACCCAACAATGGCATCAGAGCTACGTGTATAAGGGACTGATTTGGTTACGTGTTTTATGTATTTGATGCATACATGCCTGTTTTGGTGACTGCCATGCCATGCTACTGCTTTGTCATAACTGTCATGCCACTGCTTATGCTACTGCCATGCCTGTTATGAAACTGCCATGCCTGTTTGATGACTGCCATGATACTGCCATGCTTCTGCTATGCTACTGCCATGTATATTCGAATTGTTATTCATATGATGAGTAAATAGATGATGATACTAGCATGTTAATGATTTGTCATGACTGATTTATATGCCTGTTTGCGATTTGTATATTTTGCATGAGGGTCAGTTTGTATATGATACAAACTGGTGGAAAGATTATGTTGGACATGATCTGTTAACTGGGATATGATAAGTATGTATATGATACATGCTTCTGAAACTGTGTAAATTGCAGTGGGGAAAAAGGCCAACAGATATGATCTGTAATTCAGAAATTGATGATTTCTGAATAGGACTGGTCTTCGAAAATAAAAAAATTGATGATCTGTTAACTGGGATATGCTCGACCCCAGCCGGGGGCTGCCGCCCCCGAACCCCCGCCCAGGGGCTGCCGCCCCCGGACCCCTGCATTATTTTTGTTGTGTACTTGAGCATGGTGCTGGTTATGGCCTTTGGACCCCTAGATTAATGGTTTTGGTTTTATAAATACGACTTGCATGTTGTTTTCTTCATTCTTGTAATTGTTTAACCTCGAATGTAACTCGAGTTTTCTTATGTAAGTACATTAGTATAGATTGTATTCAATTATTCCATGTAATGTACTTGAAGATTGAAGGATGATCCAAGAAGAGGAGCAAGCACCCATGGATACAAGAAGAATGAAGACATGTAATTGTATTTATATTTTACCACCATAGATTGACTTTGATCATTTCATTAGCTCGAAAGGATCACATAGGAAAAGGGCCATAACCAAGCACGTTTACATATTGCACTTTACATATTGATGTATGAATGTATGTGTAGAGTAGAAGATGCATGCTTTAATTAGATTAATGATGTATGCATGTATTAGATACGTCACCCATGCCATGCTTGCCATGCTAAACAAGATAAAATCTTTAACGATTTAAGATTTTAAAATTAACAAACGAACGATCATGAGATTCTTGTGTTTATGAAATATGGATTTTAAAACACGGAATTAAATATGAATTTTTGATATCTAAAACTGGGATTTTCTGTCAAAAGCGGATATGCGTATTCGTAAGGCTGATGGGTTTTAAGTGTGACCACTGGTATCCTCCATCTACCTGGGAAATGAACAATTTAAGATGTCAATTTGAAATATTTGGTTCAAGGAAAAATTGAGGATCTCTTCATGATGTGATCATGATCGTCGTAAATTTTCTAAACCCCTTAACAAAATATTAAGTTTTAATCGGATGCTTTCCAATGAATGAACACTCATCGAATCCTAGATCGATTAGGGGAAAGAGTGTCAGTGGCAGGGGACTCCTATCTATCGTGGTGAGATGCGACGAATATAAACGGTTATATTCGGCCGTTGTATCATTGGGTCAAACTTAACTGAGTCGTCATAATAAGGTGAAAGTAAACGGTTATATTCAACAATTATGAACTTAGAAGCATGGAGTTTGGTTAAAAATCTATTAGATAGATAAGATCAATCGTTGCTCACCAAACTATCCAAGAATTATATATGATATAATTGACAAATGTTGTCTACCTAAATAATCATTCTTAAGGACTTCCAGTGGTTGACTTAAGACATGACGAAATATGGATCTTGGCTCACTAGAAAGAATTATGGGATATACTTTCCAAATTAATAGTAAGGGCTATTGATTTGATAAAAATAGTGGGAGATATATTATGAATGTATCATAATCATTTGAACATAATAAATAACTCAGACAATCTAATGTTTATTTTGTGCTTTTATCATTGTAGATACCGAATAATGACAAACAACACAAACACACTATCCGTACGATCTGTCCTTGAGAAGGATAAGCTGACAGGAGGAAACAACTTCCTAGACTGGCAGAGGAATTTGAGGATTGTCCTCAGGCAGGAGCGCAAGCTTCATGTCATTGATATTCCTCCGGCAGGTCCCCTTTCTGAGGGCGCTACTGTTGAGGAACGAGCGGCCCACACAAAGGATGAGAATGATGCAACTGATGTTGCATGTCTTATGTTGGCAACTATGAGTGCTGAGCTTCAAAGACAACATGTGCATATGGATGCATATACTATCAATGAGCACTTGCAAAGCATGTTTGCAAGCCAAACTCGTCAAGAAAGGTTCAACACGAGCAAGTCACTCTTTAACTGTAAACAAGGGGCAAGTGAATCAGTTGGCCCACATGTTCTGAAAATGATTGGTTACATTGAGTATCTTGATACTTTGGGTTTCCCGATTAGTCCGGAAACTGGTATTGACCTAATCTTGAATTCTTTAAACAACAAATTCACTCAGTTTGTTATGAACTACAATATGAATGAATTTGACAAAACACCTACTGAATTGTTGGCTATGTTGAGAACATATGAGACCAACATGAAGACGGCTGAACCCGCTCCCATACTGATGGTGGGCAATAAAGGTAAGGCCAAAGGGAAAGGCAAGTGGAAGGGTAAGAAGAAGACAGGTTCTGATTCTACACCCAAGCCAAAGTCAGGTCCTAAACAGGCTTTAAAGCCTAAAGGTGGGGTCGCTAAGGGTGAATGTCACTACTGTAAGAAAACTGGTCACTGGAAGAGAAACTGTTCAGTTTACTTGGAGGATCTGAAGAAGAAGAGGGCTGAGCAAGCTTCTAATTCAGGTATATATGTTATAGAAGTCAATCTGTCTATTTCTACATCTTGGGTATTGGATACCGGATGTGCTTCTCACATTTGTATAAATGTGCAGGAAATGCAGAGAAGTAGGACATTGACTAAAGGAGAAATGGACCTACGAGTTGGCAACGGAGCAAGAGTTGCTGCTTTAGCTGTAGGAACCTATTATTTATCTTTGCCCTCTGGGCTAGTTTTAGAACTAGAGAAATGTTATTACGTGCCTGCAATTCGCAGAAACATTATTTCTGTTTCTTGTTTGGACAAGAAAGGTTTTTCGTTTACAATAAAGGACAACAGTTGCTCTTTTGCTTTGAATGATTTAACCTATGGTGTTGCGCGTTTGTTTAATGGTTTATATGTTCTTGACTTAGATAATCCTATCTGTAATATAGAAAACAAACGACTTAAAGTTAATGACTCAAATCAAACATACCTCTGGCATTGTCGTCTAGGCCATATAAATGAGAAACGCATATCCAAATTACATAAGGATGGATATTTGGATAAGTTTGATTTTGAATCATACCAAGAATGCGAATCTTGTTTGCTTGGTAAAATGACTAAAGCCCCTTTCACTGGTAAGGGTCAAAGGGCCACTGAACGTTTGGAGCTAATACATAGTGATGTATGTGGCCCAATACGTGTGATGGCTAGAGGAGGCTACTACTACTTCATAACATTTACTGATGATTTCAGTAGATATGGATATGTATATCTTATGAAGAATAAATCCGATTCTTTTGAAAAGTTCAAAGAATACAAAGCTGAAGTAGAGAAGCAAATTGGCGGAGGTGCAAGTATTAAAATCTTACGATCTGATCGTGGAGGAGAATACTTGAGCACTGGATTTAAAGATTATTTAAAGGAGTGTGGTATTGTATCACAACTCACTCCGCCAGGTACACCTCAATGGAATGGAGTTTCAGAGAGGAGAAATCGCACATTGTTGGACATGGTGCGATCGATGATGAGTCATGCAGATCTTCCAATTAGTTTCTGGGGTTATGCTCTAGAAACAGCGGCTTTCACACTTAACCGTGTTCCTACTAAGAAGGTTCAAAAGACTCCATATGAGATATGGGAGAAGAAACGGTCATGCATGAGCTTTATGAAAGTTTGGGGATGCAAGGCGTTTGTGAAGCGTCAAGTATCTGACAAGCTTGGACCTAAATCTGAAGAGTGCAATTTTGTGGGATACCCTAAGGAAACAAAGGCGTACTATTTCTATAGTCCTACTGAGCAGAAAGTGTTCATTGCTCGAGATGCTGTTTTCATGGAAAGAGATTTTGTTTCCAAAAGAAACAGTGGGAGAACTATAGACCTCGATGAAGATCGAGAACCACAAAATAGCATTGAACCTGAAGTGGAACAAGAGCAGGATAATGATAATGCTCAACAAACACAGGTTGTTCGTAGAACTGGTAGAATTCGCCATGAGCCAGAGAGATATGGATTTCTCTTGGCTCAATGTGGTGATTTGATGCTCATAGACGAAGATGAGCCTCTCACATACCAAGATGCTACGAACAGTCCAGACTCTAAGAGATGGCTAGAAGCCATGAAATCTGAGATGGATTCCATGTACGAAAACCGAGTATGGACCTTGGTTGATCCCCCTGAAGGGGTAAAACCCATAGGGTGCAAATGGGTTTTCAAGAAGAAAACTGACATGGATGGAAATGTTCAGACCTATAAAGCAAGGCTGGTTGCAAAAGGTTTCAGACAAATTCATGGTATTGACTATGATGAGACTTTCTCACCAGTGGCTATGGTCAAGTCTATAAGGATTTTGCTTGCTATTGCAGCATTCCATGATTATGAAATCTGGCAAATGGATGTCAAAACAGCCTTCCTTAACGGAATCCTTGAAGAGGATGTGGATGTGTACATGACACAACCTGAAGGTTTTGTCGATCCAAGGAATGTTAGCAAAGTATGTAAATTACGTCGATCCATTTATGGATTGAAGCAAGCCTCTAGGAGATGGAATATCCGTTTTGATGAAACAGTCAAGGAGTATGGCTTTGTTCAAAACGAAGATGAACCTTGTGTTTACAAGAAGGTTAGTGGGAGTCATGCGGCATTCATAGTACTATATGTTGATGATATACTACTAATGGGGAATGACATACCTTCTCTCAAGGCTGTTAAGATTTTGTTAGGGAGCAACTTCTCTATGAAAGACTTAGGAGAAGCATCCTACATTCTAGGAATGAGGATCTATAGGGATAGATCTAGAAGGATGATCGGTCTAAGTCAGAGTACATACATCGAAAAGGTTTTGCATCGTTTTGGTATGCAAAATGCAAAAAGGGGATATGTCCCCGTATCTCAAGGGATAACGATCTCTAAAGATCAGTGTCCAAAATCATTGGATGACAAGGACCGCATGAGTAAAGTTCCATATGCCTCAGCAATTGGATCCATCATGTATGCAATGGTATGTACTCGCCCAGATGTTTCGTATGCTTTAAGCATGACGAGCAGATACCAATCTAATCCAGGTGAAGGTCACTGGACGGCTGTCAAGAATATTCTAAAGTACTTGAAAAGGACTAAAGATTCATTCTTGGTGTATGGAGGAGAGGAGAAACTGGTTGTAAAAGGTTACACCGATGCAAGTTTCCAAACAGACAGGGATGATACTGTATCACAGTCTGGTTTTGTGTTTTGTCTAAACGGAGGTGCTGTGAGTTGGAAGAGTTCAAAGCAAGAAACAGTAGCTGATTCTACAATGGAGGCTGAGTACATTGCAGCTTGTGAAGCGGCTAAGGAAGCTGTTTGGATTCGAAAATTCATTAATGATTTGGGAGTGGTTCCATCGATCGCAGATCCCATTGATCTATACTGCGATAATAATGGAGCCATTGCACAGGCTAAAGAACCTAGAGCTCACTCCCGAACCAAACACATACTCAGGAGATATCACCTCATTCGAGAGATTAATGAAAGGGGTGACATACACATATGTAAAGTGCACACAAATGATAACATTGCAGACCCACTGACCAAAGGCTTATCGCAGAAGAAGCACGACGGTCACACTAGTTCAATGGGTATTAGATACATGGGTGATTGGCTCTAGTGCAAGTGGGAGATTGTTGGTGTAGGTGCCCTAGAGGCAATACAATGTTTATTTTGATAAACCTTTATGTCAATTGATTATTCAATAAACATATTTATTATGACTTTAATTACTGCGATATATTTGTTAGCATAATAAATGTCCTTAGAATCATGATACATATTGTATAGTTTAGTACATGACTTGAACTTGAGATTATATAATATATCCTATTCTTAAATGTCCCTAGTCGAGTATTATTATTATAGGACAATAATAATACATAAATAGACTAGTATGTTGTTTGACAGATAACCACATCTCATTGGTTATAAGTATGGGGATACTAAAGTCAATACATAGGTACATGCAGGAGTACATGGTACTGGACAGACCCACAGTGAGATTCTTCATGTTTAATAAAGTCATAAGAAAGACTCACAGTGATAATGGTGTAATGATCCTCTGACTTGAAATCATTATATTTTTATACGAGGATTAATATACTTTGACTACATTAAAAGTTACCTTTGACCGGGTAATGATAAAAGTGGACATCGGGTATATCATGAGTCGTATGAGAAATATGAATGATAGATAAAGGATTTAACCCTCCTATAATTAGGAGAGATATTATTGGCATCTTGATTGAGTGAGACTATAAAATGCATGGCCGTGCTCAAATAATGATTTGTTTTCATAGTCTACTCATGGATCAAGTAAACCCGGATTAAATGTTGAAGAGGATGACTAAATACATGCCTCGAGTTTAATCTATAATATATATGGTTAAAAGGATTATATTACACGGAAACATTAATCACGAAAGGTTTTATCGAATCACGATTTAATTATTGTTTAATTGGGTAGCAATGATGTATTACTAGATGCCGCTCATTGTTTATAATTTTATTGGAGAATAAAATTATTGCCAATTAAATAATAGCCTATAGGGTCACACGCAAAGAGCACTTAGAGGAATAGTTAATTTAAATTATAGATTTAAATTAATTGATAATTATTTGAATTTTTATTATATTAATTAAGTGAGACTTAATTAATTAAGATAATATAAATTCAAATTAGAATTGTATTTCTGCCCATAATAATTAAGTATGACTTAGTTATTAATTAAATAATAAAATTCATTTTATTATTTTCTTAGACCTACATGGGTTAGGTTTTGCTGCTATGGGCCTGTTAACCAAACATTATAAATAGATAATGTAGGGTTAAGAGGCACAACACGTTTTTGATAGAAAAACCCTAGAAGAGGCAGCAAAGAGGCAGGAAGACAATTCGAATTATCAAAGGTTTGCTAGTACATCCACTCCGTAATCAAGATCGTGAGACGCTCTTGAAGGTGCTCGTGTGGATACCATAGAGGTGTTTTCGAGAGGAAGACACAAGTCGTGATAGCAAGGATCTCCGTTGAGTTCGTGACATTCAAGATCGTAATAGGTATGATTCGATTATCACCATAATCCGTCCAATCTTATACATGATCCTGCGTTAGGGTTCCGAAATTTTTCGTTATATTTACGTTTATCCGCTGCGTTTTATGCCTCCGAACCCAACAACTTTCGATGATCTCAAGCTCCCAAGTCTACAAAGAATAGACGACACTGAAACTCTGTAGTTTGAAAACTTGAACTTAGATGAAGGTGAAATGGAACCTGAAGCTGCAATAGAAATACAAGTACCAAATGAGAATATCATCAATGACGAATCTGACCCTAGTAGTGGAAAAAGTGGAAGATTCATAGAAACTACTAGTAGTGGCAGAGAATCTCATTCTCAACCAAGCAGCAGCTCAGGGGGAGCAACTGAAGGATCTACTAGCAAGACTCGTCAAGACTATGATTTACGAGTAAAGGATTTGGTTTAGAAGTGAGTTTTTCTTCCTCTTGAGTATTGAGACCAGCATGATTGTTGAATTGATTACCAGACCTAAGAGAGATAATGGAATTCACATTTTCAGGAGCTTTTTGGTTTTGATGAAATTTAGGATTAACCTCAGGTTGACTAGGAAATCGGTTTCTCTCTCTCACACTGATTGTGTTGGCTAACTGACTGATTTGGACCTCTAGTTAGATATAGCTTGAGTATTGGAATTTAGTAACTTCCTATCTTGGGTCATAGTTTGCATAAAAGCCTGTTGAGATTGAGTTATATTAGCTTGGGATTTCAATAACGCCTCAATACTCTTTTCCAAGAAATTCATTTTCTTATCAGTTTCATTAAAACCAGGAGGATTCGAAGGAATTGAAACAGAAGTTAGATATGGGCCAAAGTTTTGAGCAGGAAATAAGTTGGGATTTTGAGTTGGATAAGGACCAGTAGATGGCTTTTGAAAAGCATGTTGAGATGGTTGGTTATACTGATTGTATTGACCTTGGTTCCATGAGAAATTTGGGTAATTTTTCCAACCAGGGTTGTATGTGGGTATAAAGGGATCATTCATAACTCTCGCTTGAAACATGGCATTAACTTGTTGAATTTCAGGGCAATTTTCTATCACATGATTAGATGAGTTATAGTTTGCACAGACAGACACTTATGAAGACACGTTCTTGGTTTATAAGGCTTCTAATCTTCTTGTGAGTGTAGCTAATTTAGCTTCAGTTGCAATAGAATTACCAACTACATGTATTCCCTTAGATGAGCTAGGTTTTTCAGTTTCCTAACTTGGTTCCCTAGTTGACTCCCACAACATTATTTTTTCAGCTAACTCTTCAAAAAATTGCCAAGCTTCTTCTTCATTTTTATCCATGAACTTACCTTGACACATTGACTCTAACAAAGAAGTGGTTGGGCTATCTAAGGCTTCATAAAGAATTTTACAAAGTCTCCATTATTCTATACCATGTTGAGGACACTGGGACAACAGATTTTTAAATCTATCAAAATATTTCCAAAAAGACTCATTTTGGTTTTGTTGAAATTGGTTGATTTCATTCCTAAGTTTGTTGGCCTTATGGTTTGGAAAATATTTTTTTAGAAATATGCTTACAAATCTCTCCCAAGTTGAAATAGAATTAATGGGTAGACTATATAACCATTTTTTTTAGCATTTTCTTTAAGAGCAAAGTTAATAAGTCTCAATTTAATGGAGTCATCAGTCAATTGGTAGGTTTTCTGTAAGGCACAAACTTCCTCAAACTCTCAGATGAAAAGATATGGATCCTCTCCCTCTAGCCCAGTAAACCTAGGTAACATGCTAATGTGGTAAGATTTGATTTCAAAATTATTACCATTTACTGTTGGTAGGACTATGCTTGAGGGTTGGGCGGAACAAGTGGGATAACAACGGTCTCTAAGAGGAATATACATCATTACTAATGGGGCTTCTACTTCTTGTGACTCGATTTTACTAGGTGAAGAGAAATCAAGTTCTCTTACTATTTTAGGTGATGAAAGGTTTGCTTGTCTCACTAATCTAGATGTAGTGTCATGAACCCAAACACTTTGCATACACAAGAGAGTCAAGTAAGCACGTAGCAGATAAGAGATAGAAGTAAACACCCAAAAAAATGCAGAAGAAAAATCTTGTTTCTATGTTAACCTAGAAAAAATCTAGACCTGCACCTAACTTTAAGATAATACTAAGAGTCACAAATATAAAAATATTCAAACCGATTGGCCAGGAAGATGGAAGCATTGCCAAGAGGCTAACCACCTTTCTAGACACTAATCCAAATTAGCCAGGTAAGCTCTCACTTTCTTAGATACCAAAAGTAAGAATACGTAAAGATTTGTCTCGTCTTAGGTTCTCTTCCTAAGTGAGTGTGAAATCCTAGGGGTCAACGTCTACTTGATTTTATTAAGGTAAGGGGAATGCAAGATGAATGTATTAGTGATTTGTGGGCCAACGAAAGGGTGATGAAATCCCTTACCTTATCTTGTAATAGGGTGGCACCCTTAAGATTGATTGAATGAATGCTACACACAAAGAACGAAAAAATAAACAACTATAGATGCACTACACTACGTGAATTAATAATCTAAATTGTATGTACCTCTTTTCTTCAGCAATCACCACAATTATAAGATGGAAAGCAATAAAATACAATAAAGAAAAACTAGATGATGTGCTCCTATGTGAGATATGAATGATGCAAAAAATTGGTTTTTAACAAGACAAATAACTTACTAATCTTTTTTTTGATTTTTTTTGAATATTTAATTTTTTTGGATTTTTTTAAATATTTGTGAGAAAAAACAAAATTTAGAGAGGTGATACGGAATACCGAAAAGTGTTTTCCAAAAATTTCTAAGGAGACAACGATGCCTTATAACGATCTTCTTGTCCAAACTTTTCTCCGCTTCACAAATCCCTAAAAAATACAAAGAAAAATAAGAAACTAATCCGAAGAATTAAATATTAAGGAGTAAAAATTAACAATAGTCCCCGTCAGTGGCGCCAAAAACTTGATGTGTAAAAATACTGCAAGCGCATAGTGTTTAATTGTAGCAATCACAGATCGATCCTCAGAGACTATGAAACTTCCAAACCCTAACAAATAAATCAGGCAGACTAGACAAATAATGTTGAGATGAGATTTGTTTAACCTAATAAGCAAATAAGAAAAAATAAATATGGAAAACCTAGGAATCCGAATCCATCAATTAATCACAATTAATATCCAACTTGCCCTAAAAATCAATTCTCTTTCTTCAACAAATAAATATTAATTAACGAGACAAGCATATACTATGAAACTTATTATCTAACAATAACCCATCAAAACTTCATGGAGCAAGCATAGGCTATGAAAAATAAATTCGGTAACAATAATATATCAAAATCACTTTGTTAATCAAACAATTGAGCACCAAGAAAAATCATGAGAATCAATCAATAGAAATAGGTAAATATTAAAAGTAATTAATTAACTTCACCTTCATCATAGGGCTAGAGAATTAGCTAGACATGCTTGAAGAAGAAAACAAAATAACTAATATAAGACATGCAAATAACGAATAACATAAAAAGTGTTTGAAAGATAAAAACTTTTTTGTATTGAAAGATCAAGAAAATAAAAGTACTCTACTCCTACTCCTAATTATTGAAAACTAAAGTTAAAGTTAAGGTTCAAGGTTCAAGGTCTTGAAATACAAGAGAGGAGAACCATATATATAGGGGAAATAATATAGGTCTTCTATATCGATTACAAATTGAATTCTAAATATTTCCTTCTATTTCTTTTTCTTCTCCAACAAGCATTCGATTTTATCTCCTTTTTCTTTGCCTCCAAGTAATCTCCATCTCTTTCCTTGTATTCTCTTTTTTCTGCTACAATTCTGATTTTAATTAATTTCCTATAAAACAAAATAAAAATAATTAATTAACTAATAAAATTATGAAAATAAACATAAAATAGGTATTAAAGATGTATTAATTATGGACCCATCACTCTGGCTGACGAGCGAATTTCAATAGACTCACCCTGTTGAGAGAATGATTCCAAAGACAGTTTTATTGCCTTTTCAGCTCTGCATCTTTTTGAGTAGATGCAAATGAGCTTACAGTTACCTCAGTTATATACTACTTTGCTTTTCTAGAGGTAGAGTTATGGGTGCACTTCCGACTTCATCCTTGTTTGCTGCATCAAATGTAGTTTCTCCCTTATCAACCTCTAACTTACAAAGTTTTCTTAAATCTCCAAGGGTTAATATATGGAAGTGGATGAATCAGTGTTTGGTACTATGGCCTGGGTAAGAGATTGATGGGTTTTCAACCTCCTGGCCAGCTTCTATTGCCTCTGGGGGCTCATCGGAAAGAATCAATCAAGATTAAGAAGATAATCACCTTAATATTCCAAAATATATTTTTCATCCCAATGAGAAGGAAAAATATAATAAGGAATGGTAATGGATTACATTAAAACACTTTTAGTAAAAGAGTTTTGTCGGTTCTAAAGGTTTATCATTTAAGACCATGATACCAATAGAAATTTTCTTTAAGATACTTATCCCATAATAAAACGCGGGAAAGTGTATCAGAATAAAATTCTATCCCTTATGAATTTTTTTATAAGGCAAACTTCCCATAATAAAATGCGGAAATTTATACCAAAGTAGAAATTCAACTCTTTTCCACATTATATCTCAATAAAATGACTCTTTTCCTTTAAAACCTAAGTATTGTAAGTTTTGAAAATAGTTTTACAAAACATCCTTATCAGATGGAGGACTATGACTTCCGACTCATAATGCAATTATGATTTATATCATTTTCGTCCACCTGATAGTATCCCCGTCTTAAAATAAAAACATGACAATTGGGGTGAATGAATGCTTAACAATACAGTAAAAGGCCTTCAAAGCAACAATCACTGTTTTGGTACAATGAATCAATGTGAAACATACATTGAAACAAGTGTTTAAAAACAATTCATTTTACAAATGGTTGGTATCTCCTAGTTAAAATAATTTCTCCAAATAAAATAGCAGTCACAAAGTTTCTGACACTTTAAAAAGAAAAATTAAGAGAAAATGGTTTTGAAAATATAGCATTTAAAACCAGCTTCGGAGAGAGGATAAAATATTTTGAGATTTAACGAAATATTATCCTCAAGAAAAGTTTGATTCACACCCTAGAATTTAAAAATCAAAGTAGGGCTGTAAATCAAAGGATTTTCAAAAGAGAAGTTTTAAAAAAGAATTTTGATATTTTCTTCTTTAAAACTGATAGAAAAATGAATGTATCTTTGAATAAAACGTTTTGAAAAAGAATCAGACAAGAAATTATTTTTAATACATTCAAGTTTACAATTCAGTTAAAGAAAGAAAACTAATAGTAATACTCATGCAATACAAAACAATTACCACAGACATGCATATATAAATCAAATAACATGACAATTATTTAGTAGAATAATAAGCATTAAGACATATTTTTATTATTAGTGATTTTCAGATAAGCAACATGTATTATCACTAATATTAAAAATATCACAATTAATTGCACAGAAATATTAACAAAATATCATTACTTGATATTTATCAATAATTTCAAAATGCAAGAAATTATGCTTCTAATATTTTATCAAATTAAAATTATGAAACTAATTAACATTGAATTGCTTCAATCCATAATTTTAATAAGTTAAAATAATTTTGATAAATACTAAAATATTCATAGGATTGAATATTAGCATCTAACTTCCTAAGCTATATCTAATAATTGTCACTCTAGCATATTATAATTATACTCATAACAATTATTAATGATATACGTAAGCTCGAGAAAATAGTTGAATAGAAATTCACAAGTCCTTTAAATATTGACATTTAATACTTGTGATCCTAATTACAACTTCTTGCAAATAAAATCAAATTTTAGAAATATTTTTTAAGTATATAAAATATTAAGAGTTTTATACACTTAGAAAATACTTCATCTTCCAATATTAATGAGTTTTGAAATGTGCATTATTTATTTAGAACAGAAATTCTAAATATTGTCACTAATATCAAAAGTATCACAATTATTTATAATAAAATATTTAAAAATATCAGAGCAAAATATTATAGCAACTAAGCAAGATATCATTGACTGATATTTATCAAATATTTAACATACAAATAATTGTGCTGCTAACTTATGCTAAATCATTTAACTACCACATATGCATATAACATTGTAAGCATGATAATTAAACTAATAACAAAAAGTATGAGGTATTAGATTTAAAAATAAATTCACAAGTTCTTTAAATGTGGACGATTTAATACTTGTGAACTCATTTGAGAATTCTTTGCAGATTGGATTTCCAACAAATATGCACATAGATAATATCTCAGGTTCACTAACCAACTTAGAAAAAATAAATTTATCAAGTTGTTCAGCAAATTTCTGCAAGTTATTATACTAAGAACAACTCTCGAAAGAAATGATACCTGGTGTCCATGAGTTTGTTCCTTAAGTGTTGTGGAGAGATCAACAGAGTTGTTGGAGTTGACAGCTTCTAGGAATGACTTCTTTGTCTTTCTTACAACCTGCATTATCTATATCTATATAGCCAATTAGGTTAAACCTAGTATTCTTTAGGGTACCTGATTCTGAGAATTGGTGATCCTCTAAGATATCTAACAATTCATAACTTAACTATAAGATAAGATTCTCTAGTATCCATTTGGAAACTTGTACATAGGCATATCGAGAATAAAATATATGGTCTTTATGCACTTGAATAAGTAATGAGATGATTACCCCTATAGCTTATCACTTCAGTTCATATACCTGATTTGCCCTGATCAAGCTTAGTGGTTTGTTGGCAAGAAGTCTTGGCAGGTCTAGAATCTTCTAAATTATGCATCTTCAAAAGATCCTTGACTTACTTTAATTGCCATCATTCTTTTGAATTACGTGTAATCCAAAAAGAATTGCAAATCTTCCAACATGCTCATGTTTTACCCTCTGCATTTACTTAGCAAATATCTCTTGCCAAATTTTCATTAGTAGACCCACATATAATATAATCATGGTATACTTGCACATATATTACATTGTGTGTGCCTTGTATTCTAGAGAGATATATGTGTATAACTACTCTACCAAAATCATTTTCAAGTGATAAACTAGTTAGAGTGCCATACCATGTCCTTGATGATTTGCTTGAATCCCTAACTCTGTTAGGTCCTCATCTTGTTAGGCCCAATTTTTAGGTCCTAAAAGGATCAGGTCTCGTCACTGGTGCTTACTGTTGGATCTTGAAAGTTTCGAAGATTATGTTTCTATCATCGTCGATGCCTTCTACTTTATAGTAACTTATAGCAACCAGTTTGGCTTTGTCCCACATAACAATGCCAATAACTATCCAGTTTCTGAGAGCCCTTACTGTACCAATTTTAGCCCAATCTGGATCAATCAAAGCTTCTTTAGTATTCTTTGGGATTCCAGATGTTAGATCCCGAAAAATATATGTTCATTTTGATTAGCACTTCTAGCCTTTACTCAATAATCCGGTTTACTAAGAACTAGACTCCAGGATTGACTTTGACTTCAAACCTTTTGTCTTGACAGATATGTTCTTGATGTATTCATTTGATCTTCATTGTGTTGAGTACGACTAGTAGATCCTTCTATTATTTTTCTCCCCCTAAGTTGCTGCTAGGATGTGTTGAAGATCCTTCGCCTTTTTCAATAAATTCTGTTAAAGTTCACGAGTTGTGTAGTTTCACTACCATTTCCATTAATTGGATCTGAATCATCATCATTATCATTGATTCCTTCTGCAACATCAGTTTCATCATCAGTATCTGAATTTGACTCTGACGGGATGTCAAACTTCAAAGATTCATAATAGTCTTTCATTTGAATGCTTGGGAGCTTGGTATAGTAGGTCGACACATTCAGACTTTCAATCACCTTCTGGTTTTCAGTCACGTATGTCTTGAAACCTTTCGACTTCAATGAGTATCCGAGGAAAATTGTTTCATGAGCCTTAACTTCAAATTTGCCAAGAAGCTCATTTAATCTTCAATAAATATCAATTTCCTCCAAACACACGAAAGAACTTCAGTGTTTGCTTCTGGTTGGCCATTAACTCATATGATGTCTTTTCACATTCTTTATTGATTAAAGCAGCATGATGTGTTAATCGCTTCATCTTCAAAGTACCTTTATAAGTGCAGACCTCATTTAGAACTTCATTCGCGAAATTCAGTTCCACTATCTGACTTCAAAGTTCTCACAGTTTACTTTGCTTCCAACTTGATCTACCTGATGTGATCAATCACCATCTGTGATATATTGTCTATTGAATGCACGAACATCACCAACTTGTAACTAGGGTTGTCATCAACCACCACTAAGCATATTTCTTCCATGACATAATTTGCTTCAGTGTGATGTTTTTATTGACTTCTGAAAGGCAGAGTGTCTAAACTTGTAACACTATAACTTATGTAACTCAACTAAAGAAAAGATACTTAACCCGAAGACAATCAAGAACGAGAAGTCACAAAGAAATCAATACAAATGAAGACAAAGCAATTGATACAATTCAACATGTTAAATATGATCTAACAAAGAAGAAATCATTGGAAGAAGTTCAAGTCAAAGTTGTTCATGCCCCAGTGATTTGTAACTCAATGAATCAAGATCATAACTATCAGTATCAATAAGACTAATTGATTTCAAGTGAAGAAGAAGGAAAGCAATTGTTGGAAAGACACATCTCTAATTGAACATGGTAATCTATTCAGAAGCAAGAACCCTATCAAGACTAGTCACTTATGAACCAGACCATTGCATCAAGTGTCAGGACATTGATAGCAAGTTTTTGTCAGTAGCAGAGATCCATGTTCAAGAGCTTGTTGAAGAAAATAGAAGACATGAAGAAATCACAAGTTCAAGATGTTGCATTGAAGTTTCAAGTTGAAGCCCAGAATTTCTCTAAGTACTTACAAGGGAACCTATGTAGAAATTCCTATCTAGAAATTCTAGATAAGTTTCTACTTAGAGCCAAGTAGAAATTCTGGAGGTGAAAATATTTTCTAAGTACTCAACTCAGGAAGCTATCTCGAATTTCCTATGTAGAAATTCTACTTAAAAGTTCGAGATAGCCAAGTAGAATTTCCTATGTAGAAATTCTACTTAAAAGTTCGAGATAGCCAAGTAGAAATTCCTATGTAGAAATTCTACTTAAAGTTCGAGATAGATTCAAGTAGAATTTCCTATGTAGAAAATTCTACATAGAGGACAGTTTCAACATGACACATGGCATCATCCTGGTGGCAGATTTCCAAGCTTTCAAGACAAGATAAGATTCTCGTGGACAACAGTGGGCCACATATATCTTATCTTTTGAAGACTACAAGTCATAGATTACAAAGTAGTATAAATAGAAGTACTTGTGTAACTTATCAAAAGAGCAATATTCGAGAGAAACACTTGTAATAGAGAGAGTATATTCACAGAGCTTAGTATCATTTACTACCCTCTTTACTTCTGTTGTACTATTGTAATGAATGTTGTAGCAACCCTTTCAAGTTATATATAAGATATATATTCCTTGAATCTTTGTGTTCATTTATTACATAGTATTTATTGCTTCATTAATTTGAAATATGTTGTATTCACCCCCCTCTACAACACATTTGGACCTAACAATTGGTATCAGAGCCTAATGTTTGACAAACAAAACATAGATCCTTGTGTTTGGTAGAAGATTAATGAGTTTTCTCTTCCAGATCTAATTTTCGAGTTTTTCTTGAAAAGTGTGCCTTAATTTTTTTTTGTGAAAACTCATCCCAAAAATTATTTAAATACTCCAGGTGTGATTATTTAGCTTGGGTGGATTTTAGATAATTTTTGTGAATTAATCTGGGTACTTTGGTTTGTAGTGTTCTTCATTGTTCTTGACAAAGAAGACAAACCCAGTAACTTTTGATCTTCTTTTCAAAAAGACAAAAAGTGTAAAAGGTGTTATTGGCTTTTGATTGGACAATATACTCACAGAAAAAGGGAATTGTCAGAAGACTCTGTACCTTTCACGTGGGTGTTAGGTGAAGTTAGGTGAGATTAGTCATAAAAGTCAAAAAGTGTGAAAGTGACCTGCAGCAAATTTTCTCCAAGGCAAAAGTTCTACATAGAATATCTACTTGACAATTTCTACTTAGAAATTTCGACTTGAGCAAATTTCTACTTGGTGAAATTTCGACTTGGCAAAAAGTTCCACATAGAAATTTCGACTTAGCCTAGTCTTGTGTACTTAGAATTTTTTTTTTTGACCAGTTTTTGAACTTTGATTTATTTTGAGATAATTCAATTTTCTTTTAATTACTACTCAAGTAATAAGAAAAGTTTATTATCTCTACTTTAAATCTATATTAAGATGGCACCTAAAAATCAATTCAAAATTCCAATGTTCGACCGAGATCACTATGAAGAATGGGTGTTGAGAATGAAATTATACCTTGAGTCAGTTAACCCTGAATACTTGGAAGTCCTTGACAAAGGTAAATTTGTTCCAATGGTGGTTGTTCCTGAGCATATGGAAGGAGATGTGGTTGTACCACAGCGGTCTGAGCCTAAAAAGGCAGCGGACTTTTCAGATGCTGATAAGGAGCAGATAGCCTTTGATACATCCGTTCGACAAACCTTGGTGGAATCCCTCGATCACGAAATGTTTAATGTAGTTAAAGGACTAACTACAGCCAAGAAGATCTGGGATAAGATAGAGGTCGTCATGGAAGGTACAGCTGAGGTTAGAAGCAATAAGACACTCATACTCAAGATGGAGTATGACACTTTCAGGATAAGAAAAGGAGAAAGCATTACAGATGTCTATCTGAGATTCAGTCAGTTGGTTTTGGATTTGAATCTGAGAGGTATAACTCTCCCCATTGTTGAAGTCAATACGAGATATCTAAGGAACCAGCCAAAGAGCATTGAACATAGAGTCTACGCAGTAAGAGATACCAGAGATTTGCATACAACTTCTCTGGAAGAGTATTATGGAATACTAAAGACCTATGAGCTGGAGACCCTTCAAGATCAAGCATGGGACAATGATTCAAGAGGAAAAGAAGTGGCATCAGGATTAGTTGCTAATGAGGAAGAGGCTAAAAAGGCAGTGGTTGCAGAAAAACCTAGATCATCACCGGCACCACATCAAGTTGAGAATGATGATGAGTGCACCTCCAATAGTGATGATGACTACTTCACCCAAGAAGAGTTGGACAACATGGATGATAGTGTCGTGGCATACATGGCAAGGAAGTTCAGCAATATAAGATTCAGGAAGAGTAACCGACCGCAGAGAAAATCTTCATCCTCCTATCGGGTTACTAAGGGTGGTAGTAGTTTTTTAGGTTACAAAGGGAAAGGCAAGAGTATCAGCTACAAATCTCCTTTGGATTTCAAAATGAAGTTCAAATGCTATAACTGTGGTGAAGCTGGACACTTTGCTACCGACTGCAAGAAGCCAAAACAGACTTATCCAAAAGAAACTTATGAAGCCCTCAAAAGCAAGTATGAAGCCCTGGTAAAGGAAAGACATGGAAAGAGAGCTTTAGTTGTTACAGAAGGAAGAGCTTGGGATGATTCAGATGAGGAAGAAGTTATTCATGCAAACTTTGCCCTCATGGCTGAGACATCAGAAGAACCAGAGGGCATTAAGCGAAAAAGGAATAAAGTTATATGGGTGCTAGACAGTGGAGCATCGAGGCATATGACAGGAAACAAGTCCCTGCTTACAGAGTTGGTTATGAAGGCTGGCCCTTATGTTACCTTTGGAGATGACAGCATTGGTGTGACAAAGGGATATGGCAAACTGAAATCTGGTAATGTCATCATTGAAGATGTTTCCTATGTTGAGGGACTAAAACACAATTTGTTGAGTATTAGTCAATTTTGTGACAAAGGATATGAAATTGTCTTCAACAAGAAAGGTGTATCAATCACTCACATTAAGGAAGGTTCGTTGGCTTTGAGAGGAGTTCGAAAGGCAGATCTTTTTGTTGCTGATATGGATTCGGCAAACCAGAATGAAGTGACCTGTTTCTATAGCAAAGCGTCAGATGATGAAAGCTGGCTATGGCATAAGAAGCTGTCTCACTTGAACTTCAAAACGATGAATGCTCTCGCAAGGCGAGAACTGGTGAAAGATCTACCTCAAATGGAGTTTGCTCCTAAAGGACTCTGTGAAGCCTGTGAAATGGGAAAGTCAAAGCGAGCATTGCATAAGAGTAAAGAAATTTCTAGTGTCACTGAGCCTCTGCAACTCCTTCATATGGATTTATTTGGCCCAGTGAATGTCCTATCATTGTCTAGGAAAAGATATGCTTTGGTAATCGTGGATGACTTCTCCAAGTATACATGGGTATTGTTCGTAATGACAAAAGACGAAGTGCCTTTTCAAATCATTGATCACATCACTGAGATTGAGAATGTATCAACACTCACTGTGAAGACGATAAGATCAGACAACGGCACAGAATTTAAAAATGCAATATTGAATGACTTCTGTGTTTCTAAAGGAATACGTCATCAGTACTCAGCCCCGAGAACTCCACAACAGAATGGAGTAGTTGAAAGGAAGAACAGAACATTGGTTGAAGCAGCAAGAACTTTGTTGTATGAATCGAAACTTCCTCTATACTTTTGGGCCGAGGCAGTGAGTACAGTGTGTTACACTCAGAATAGAACATTGATCATAAAAGATAAAGAAAAGACACCATGTGAACTAATGAATAACAGAAGACCAACAATCAAATACTTTCATGTCTTTGGAGCTAAATGCTATGTACTTATAGATGATGAAAATCTAGGCAAGTTTGAAGCAAAGGCACGTGAAGGAATATTTATTGGTTATTCTACAAATACGGTGGCAGCTTATCGGGTATTCTTAGTGAATGAACGGAAAGTTATTGAAAGCTACAATGTCAGATTCGACGATACCAAACTCCCATCAATTTCTAAAGATAATAGTGAACCTGAGTCCCTAAAATTTCAAAATCTGGACTTGGATGAAATTGAGGATGAACCTGAGTTAGTTGTTACATCAAATATACCAAGTGTTCGTGAAGAAATACCTGAATCTAGTAGACAATCGAATTCTACAAGATCAGAAGATACTTCTTCCGCACATTCCGGCAATAACTCAGGGGGAGTAAATAACAGCTCAAGGACAAGTGTTCAAGAGTCGAGGAGTAATGACACTAGTTCTGTAGGAGCTGGCACTAACTCAGGGGGAGTTAATGGAAATAACATAAGTAGTCAGCACAACAATTCAGGAAATCAAGCTGAATCATCAAGTCAATTACCAAGAGAACGGGTATGGAGTAGAGATCATCCATTTGAATTAATCATTGGTGATCCAGATGCTGGTGTGACTACTAGAAGATCTACAAGAGCTGACATGGCTAATATCTGCTTGTACTCTGGGTTCTTGTCCAAACTGGAACCTAAAGAAATAGAAGAAGCTCTTGGTGATGCTGATTGGGTGATTGCAATGCAAGATGAGCTCAACCAGTTTGAAAGACAGAAAGTTTGGAAGCTGGTACCCCGACCAAAGAACAGATCAGTAATTGGAACTAAGTGGGTATACAGAAATAAACTGGACGAAAACGGACTTGTAACACGAAACAAGGCTCGTTTGGTAGCAAAAGGTTACTCTCAACGAGAGGGAATTGATTATGATGAAACCTATGCTCCAGTTGCAAGACTTGAGGCAGTCAGGATGTTCTTGGCCTTTTCAGCACACAAGAACTTCAAGGTTTTTCAGATGGATGTGAAAAGTGCCTTCCTGAATGGAGAGCTAGAAGAAGAAGTGTATCTGGAACAGCCACCTGGCTTCATTGATCCAGAACTTGAAGATTTTGTGTTTCTTCTCTTCAAAGCTGTCTATGGCCTCAAGCAATCCCCAAGACGATGGTATGAAACCCTATCCTTGTTCTTAATTGAAAATGGTTTTATTAGGGGAGTAATTGATAAAACATTGTTCTACAAAAATGTAAAGGGTGATTTGATACTTGTTCAAGTGTATGTGGACGATATTATTTTTGGGTCATCTAATGAGCGCTTGTGCGAGAAATTTGCCAAGTTAATGCAGGATAAGTATGAGATGAGCATGATGGGGGAGCTGTCTTTCTTCCTTGGATTACAGATCAGTCAAAGAAAAGAAGGAATCTTTATCTGTCAATCCAAGTACATCAAAGATTTACTCAAGAAGTACAATCTTGAAGATGCATCAGCAGCTAAAACTCCCATGCCAACAGCCACGAAGCTTGATGAAGACAAATCAGGTAAACCAGTTGACATCACAAGCTATCGAGGTATGATTGGCTCACTTCTCTATTTAACTGCAAGTAGACCCGATATCATGTTCGCAACTTGTTTGTGTGCAAGGTTCCAAGTGGATCCTAGAGAGTCACATCTCATAGCCGTCAAACGAATCTTTAAGTATCTCAAGGGAACACCAAATCTAGGGATTTGGTACCCAAGAGATACAGGTTTTAATCTAATAGGCTATTCGGACTCAGACTATGCAGGTTGCAGGATCGATAGGAAAAGCACATCTGGTGCTTGTCAATTCCTAGGCAGAAGATTGGTGTCCTGGCAAAGTAAAAAGCAACATACAGTATCTACTTCTACTGCTGAAGCTGAGTACATTGCTGCTGGAAGCTGTGTAGCTCAAATACTGTGGATGAGGAACCAATTGAAAGATTATGGCATGAAACATACAAAGATTCCAATCATGTGTGACAATACTAGTGCCATTGCCATGACCAACAATCCTGTAGATCACTCAAGAACCAAGCACATAGATATCCGGTATCACTTCATCAGAGAACATGTCGAGGAGGGGACTGTGGAGTTACATTTTGTACCCACAATGCAACAAATTGCAGATATATTCACCAAACCTCTTGATGAATTAACATTCAATAGGTTGGTTGGTGAATTAGGGATGCTTAACACAAGTTAGTAAATCCTTCTATCTGTAAAATCCAAGTTTTTGATCATTTACATATGTGTGTTTTTCTTGTTAATTGCCTAGTTGAAAACATGTGTAAATAATCTTTAAAATTGCTCAAAATATCACTTCTGCATGCTATTTAATCATTATGTACTTAGACTTTAAAATGCCTTATTAATGATTATTATATGTTGTATGTTGTGGTATTTTCCATAAATTCACTGTACTTTGATTGTAATTTTTGATAAAAACTTTGAATTTATGCTCATTTAATTGCATGAACATAGGGGGAGTTAAATTCATGAATCTCTAAATTTGCCTTGATTTTAGATGAATTTTTCTATGTTTATCATGTATTTTTAATGTCATGAGAAGGTTTAGAATTGTCAAGGAATGGTTCTCTTAATGATTTTAAATAAAAATCCTTGAATTGGTATTTATTTTAATCTGGCAAAATTTAATTTTTGTATTCCTTGAAAAAATTGCCAAATTTTACCAAGTACCTTCAAAATTTCGAGATAGGGTCTATCTCGAAATTCATCTCGAAATTCGACTTGAAGTTCGACTTAGGATCTATCTCGAAATTCATCTCGAAATTCGACTTGAAGTTCGACTTAAGGTCTATCTCGAAATTCATCTCGAAATTCGACTTGAAGTTCGACTTAGGATCTATCTCGAAATTCATCTCGAAATTCGACTTGAAGTTCGACTTAAGGTCTATCTCGAAATTCATCTCGAAATTCGACTTGAAGTTCGACTTAAGGTCTATCTCGAAATTCATCTCGAAATTCGACTTGAAGTTCGACTTAGGATCTATCTCGAAATTCATCTCGAAATTCGACTTGAAGTTCGACTTAGGATCTATCTCGAAATTCATCTCGAAATTCGACTTGAAGTTCGACTTAAGGTCTATCTCGAAATTCATCTCGAAATTCGACTTGAAGTTCGACTTAAGGTCTATCTCGAAATTCATCTCGAAATTCGACTTGAAGTTCGACTTAGGATCTATCTCGAAATTCATCTCGAAATTCGACTTGAAGTTCGACTTAGGATCTATCTCGAAATTCATCTCGAAATTCGACTTGAAGTTCGACTTAGGGTCTATCTCAAAACTTATCTCGAATTTCGACTTGAAGTTCGAGATGGGTTTTCCTTCAGAGGTTTCATGCTGTTTAAAATTGTTCAAGTGAATTTAATTCGAATTAGCCTTTATGTCGAAACTTATCTCGAATTTCGACTTGATGTTCGAGATAGAGTTCGACATAGAAGTTCGACTTAGAGTTCGACATAGAAGTTCGACTTAGAGTTCGACATAGAGTTCGACTTAGATTTCCCAGTGTGTGTACTTAAGTTTTTGTTTATTTTCACAGGGATATTTTTGTCATTTCACTCTACTGTCTATATATACATCTCTAACCCGTTTTTACTTTCACTTTTACCCAATTGTTTTAAAACCTAATTTTTACAGCAGCCCTCCCTCCACCCACGACTGTTCATATTAGTTGTTAAATCTCTTACACATAACGAACTACTGCCCAGTTTTTCCTTGATTTTACTGTCTGCATCAGTTACATACGTTTATATTGTGCGTGGTTGTGCATTTTACATCGTGCCTGTTCCTCTTCTCAGATACATACATACACACGAACTGCACACATCTCTCACATACATATTTTTTTTACTGCAGATTTTGTTTTCACAGTAGCTTGTTACTGATTCTTGTTTAATTCCGTAGTTTAATTTTCAGTACAACATCTTAGTTGTTTTCTAAATTAAAAGGGATTAACACGATTTTTTAATATAAACAAAAACAAAATGACTCACCAATTTTCTCTTGCAAAACATAATTATTATAATATTCCGACTGAAATTGGTGATCAACTCCCGCGTTTCAAGTTTTGGGTACGATATCTTAATTTGTACTCCAAAGCTAGTACTGCTTTTACTGCAAAACCTACACTGGTCCATGATGCTTTGCAGCAGTTATGGACTAGTGCAGTACCTTTTGGAAGTAAATCGACCCCCTACGGTTTTACTTTTACCTTGGAGGGTCAAAATTTTGAGGTTACAGAGGCTATTTTTAATACAGTTCTTGGTTTTCCAGTCAAGGATTCTTATGACCCTGAACCTACAGCGGCTGAGCGCCAGAATTTTTTTGAAGCAATTGGATGTTATCCTCCCCCTGGACGACTATCCACTTCAAATATTCAAAAACAATTTTTTCATGTGGAATGGAATTACTTTTTCGAGGCCATTACTAGATGTTTTCGGGCACGAGAAAGAGATTTTCATCAAATTTCCATTCCCATGCAAATTTTTGGTGTTTCCCTAGCCCAGGAATTAAACATTAATTATGGCAGGCTTGTTCTTTCAGAATTAGTGGCTACAATGGGATCACCTGAAACCAGAGACATTTCACACAATGATATTGTCTGCTGGTATCCTCGTTTCTTGCAAATGCTAGTCAATCATCTCGTGCCTTCTAATGCTTTATCAATTAGGCAGGCATTTGTTCGAAGTCCCACCTCTGCACCTCTAGGCATGGGCACTAAGTCACTAACAACTATTGCTAACCAGGATAAACATCAGGGTAAACCTATGTCTATTCCTGAGAACATTCAAGTGTGGCTCTCTTATGATGCAGGTGTAACTACTCTCGCGGGGACTTCACAAATCTCATCACATGCTCAGAATCCATCTGCCCACAATGAAGCATTTCAAGGGATTCCTGATGAGCATATTGATGACGAACAAGATGAGGGCCAATCTCTCAGTCACTTCACAGCCAGGCAAAAGGAACAACAACCGTCTCCTAGGACACCACATGCTGATTCTGATTCCTCTGTTGGCCAAGGTAATGAAGGAGGTACATTCTTCGAACCTAACACTCCTTCCTCCTCTGATTCTGATTCCGTGGCCCAAGATTCTGCTAACCCGCAGGATCTATCCCAGGGTGATAGCCATATTTCTGCGTCTGCTTCTCTAACTTCTTCACTATCACCCCTGTTAACGGGAGTTAAAAGGCCGGCACCTTTAGAATTAGGTGAGAGTCCTGATGAGAGTGACCCTGAAGTGCAGCCAGTTTTAAGGAAGCGAGCCAAATTTTCACAAGCTGCTACTTCCAAAGCCCAGTCCATCCCTAGCGTGTCTATCACAACCACTCCACCTCACGAGAGTGGTTCTCCCCTTGCACAGTCAACACCTAGGATGGTTGCTGAGGATTCAGTGTCTTCTGAAGAGCCTGTTCCTTCAGTTAGGCCGGAAGTTTTACGAGCTTCGAAAGTACCTTCACCGGTACGTCCTGATGCTGCAGAGAGGATCGGTTCTACTGTTGTACTTGAACACTCTGCAGCCTCTCAGCCTGAGATTCCACCTCAGGACAAAACAGGAAACATTGATCCCATAACTGTTCCTCATTTTTCTTATCCAGTTTCTGCAGGTACTGCTTTGAATCTGAGTGCTATTATTGAAGACATACACGAGCGTGAGACAGGGAGTGAGTGTGAGCGTTTAGGGAGTGAGGGACCTTCATTTTTAAGGCCCGAAACTGAGCGTCAAACACAAACAGAACGATTCTTAGAGCGAGAAAACCTAAGCCAAACACCGTCCCTGGTTCTTGAAACTCTTGCAACACGTATGTCAACTGTAGAAAATCAGATGGAGCAGTTTGGGCAATCTATGGGGCAGTTAGGGGTTAATGTCGGCGATCACAAGAGAGCTCTTGATGACTACGCAGCACGAATGGCAGGTCAAGCCGAAGCTTTAAAAGATATGACAAACAAAGTCAATGACCTGGGCCATGCTGGTGGTCTCTTGGGCAGCACTCTGTATGACAGAATGGGGAGTGTTGAAAGCGTTCTGCATACACTGGCAACGGAGGTCAGTCGAATGATGTATGCAGTTCGGCATTTGGTTCCCCCGGAGTGCTTTGAAAAACAATTCACACAACCTCCCCCGGCTGATGATGATGGTACAGGTGGTGCTGGTGGACCTTCTGGTTTTGGTTCACATGCTGGTGGCTCTGGTGTACCAGGTGATGTTCAGGATAACTCACCTAAGGGGGAGAAAGGAGGTAATGAGACGACACAACAGTCACCCCGTGCTGAAGAAGAGATTGATCCAATGGTGACTGATGAGGAGGCTCAGAGGAAGCGAAAGGGTAAAGCAGTGATGGTTGAACAAGAAGAGCCATTCACTGACTTTGGTGATCGACAGGAACACGTGCAAGTTGATTCAGATTCTGATATGGAAGACGTACCTCTAGCACATGCAATTAAGAGATCTTTGGAGGAACAAGGTGGAGGTGCTGGGGCGTCTGCTGAAGAGATTCCTGTTGATGAGGAGACCCTGAAAGCTCAGCAGTTAGCTCTGGAACAAGCTCAATTTTTCAAAATGAAGATGATGCAGGATAAAGCTATTTTTCTTGAGAAGCAAGTGGAGCTCAAGGAAAAGCAGTATGATCATGAGCTTGCCAGACTAGCTGATCCTCAAGTTGATCTGGACAAAAGGAGGATTGGACAGAAATGGGACGATGCACGAAAGATACTGATGGGGTCGTGTGCACATGGAGTTCATAATAAGGAGGCAGATGACTTGTTCTTCAACTTGAACATGAAGAATCCGATGACGATGGACTATATAAATGCTTTGAAGAGAATGATTTCTAAAGTCCGTGTTGGATACAAAACGGTGGATAATGAATGGCAAGTCATCTTGTCTTTAATTGATGGAGCCCCGATGTCTTTTATGTATGTCGATGATCAGTTTATGTCGAGAAGATCTGCGTCAGAATTGTTCTTGCTAGCAACTAAAATTCAATATTCTCAAGCTGAGGAGCTAAGCATTCTGTATAGAGATCAGTTAATGCAGTTAGCAGAGGACAAGGGACCAGAATTCTCAGCCAATCCAGACGTTGTCAGAATGGTTGTTGATGGAAAGATGAAGAGGGTTAGTTTGGAAGAAAATGACTTGATGGCTCTATCGGTGGAATCCCTTAAAGCTGTTTGCAGACAAATGATGGGTAAGGGATTCACCTCGGATATTAAAGAAAAATCAGTGGAGTTCATTGAGAAGATAATCTTTCAGAAGAGCAGTGAAATATGGAAGTGCGATGTCGTTGCTCCAAATCCTCTGGATAACGTGAAGATTGAGCCAGAGCTAATGCAAAGAAAATGGGATATTCTACAAGCTGTGAAAAGCGTAGATGAAGCTTTGACTCTTAAGGGAGGCAGTTGGTGTTCCAGGAAGAGAAAGTGTATACTGGATTCATTCTTACACAGATGATACAGCTGATGCCTTGGTGTTCATTGATGCAAACCAGAATCAAACCTTCTTGCATATGAGTAGGAAATGGCTGCTGCAGACTCAAGATGCTGCATTTCTAGACAAAGTCAGAGATGAATTCAAATTGGGAGATGTAGAGGATATGTTTGCAGATGAAAAGCAGAGACTATTAAAGTACTTATCTGAGGTAGTAAAAGAGAAAAGGAGAATGGAGTCAGATGCGGCTAGTAGGTTCAATACCAACCGTGTCAAGGGCTACCCTAAAATGATCTACTGTCAGTTCAAAGCTGATAAAGCTCATTGGAAGCCTCAGCTCATCATGAAAAACTTTGAGGACATTCCAAAGATCAGAACTACCCAGGAAATTGATAAACTAAGAAGGCTTTTCAGACATCCATATCCAAAACCCAAGAATCCTCTGGAAATGGAAGCAGTGAGTTTGCTGAATGCGAGATGGGCACAACTACACGATCCAGTATACAAAAGAGAACAGCAAAGGAAAGAAAGGCGCAGAAAACAAGGAGAAGATAAGCGCAGTGCTGTTAAGGAAGTTAGGAAGGGGAAACGGAATTAGAGTTAAAGTTCAAAGGGATGTGAACTTGAAGTTGGAAAAACTTCATATCTTTTGGTTGCTCTAACTCACTTGAGGAAAATTTACCTGACCACGGTATGCGAGATAGGCTAATTCACCATACTGTAACCGTGAATCAGAGTGGATCCAATAAGGTGATATGAGTTGGACTGAAAGGTATGAAATAATCTAGGTGATAGAGATCATGTCAATGGTCTTTAATTCGAGGTTCGAATTCTCTTTCTAGCTTATGTTTACTTTAAAAGGTTCTTTGTATTGTTTTCAAGATTTTCATTCAATTGTAAAATGTACAAGACATTAATGTTACTTATCTTTTCTCGTCTCATTATTTAGTTGAGTTATCCTTCTTTAATTTGAATGTCATTGTTAGACAATCAAATAGGGGGAGATTGAAAGGCAGAGTGTCTAAACTTGTAACACTATAACTTATGTAACTCAACTAAAGAAAAGATACTTAACCCGAAGACAATCAAGAACGAGAAGTCACAAAGAAATCAATACAAATGAAGACAAAGCAATTGATACAATTCAACATGTTAAATATGATCTAACAAAGAAGAAATCATTGGAAGAAGTTCAAGTCAAAGTTGTTCATGCCCCAGTGATTTGTAACTCAATGAATCAAGATCATAACTATCAGTATCAATAAGACTAATTGATTTCAAGTGAAGAAGAAGGAAAGCAATTGTTGGAAAGACACATCTCTAATTGAACATGGTAATCTATTCAGAAGCAAGAACCCTATCAAGACTAGTCACTTATGAACCAGACCATTGCATCAAGTGTCAGGACATTGATAGCAAGTTTTTGTCAGTAGCAGAGATCCATGTTCAAGAGCTTGTTGAAGAAAATAGAAGACATGAAGAAATCACAAGTTCAAGATGTTGCATTGAAGTTTCAAGTTGAAGCCCAGAATTTCTCTAAGTACTTACAAGGGAACCTATGTAGAAATTCCTATCTAGAAATTCTAGATAAGTTTCTACTTAGAGCCAAGTAGAAATTCTGGAGGTGAAAATATTTTCTAAGTACTCAACTCAGGAAGCTATCTCGAATTTCCTATGTAGAAATTCTACTTAAAAGTTCGAGATAGCCAAGTAGAATTTCCTATGTAGAAATTCTACTTAAAAGTTCGAGATAGCCAAGTAGAAATTCCTATGTAGAAATTCTACTTAAAGTTCGAGATAGATTCAAGTAGAATTTCCTATGTAGAAAATTCTACATAGAGGACAGTTTCAACATGACACATGGCATCATCCTGGTGACAGATTTCCAAGCTTTCAAGACAAGATAAGATTCTCGTGGACAACAGTGGGCCACATATATCTTATCTTTTGAAGACTACAAGTCATAGATTACAAAGTAGTATAAATAGAAGTACTTGTGTAACTTATCAAAAGAGCAATATTCGAGAGAAACACTTGTAATAGAGAGAGTATATTCACAGAGCTTAGTATCATTTACTACCCTCTTTACTTCTGTTGTACTATTGTAATGAATGTTGTAGCAACCCTTTCAAGTTATATATAAGATATATATTCCTTGAATCTTTGTGTTCATTTATTACATAGTATTTATTGCTTCATTAATTTGAAATATGTTGTATTCACCCCCCTCTATAACACATTTGGACCTAACAACTTCCCTGTTTGACATACTTCAAAATGTGCTTCTGGATAGAATTCCATTAGAAGCAGTCCTCTCACCAATTTCATCTTTATCGGAGAATCCATTGTTTTATTCACCAAGTGTGAATGCTTCTTACGCCATAGCTAACTCTTTATAGATGAAGCTTTACTGAAAAGTTTACTTCACCTTTGCATATAAAAATTCCATGTCAGCTACGAACAAGATTCCTCACTCTCAGTTTGAGTGAGTTTCCAACCTTCTTGTTTGAGATCAAACACTTTTCCTTTTCAATGTTAATTCCAGAAAACCTTTGATAAAGAATTCCCTAGTGCCCTATAGACAGTGTTTAAGTCCTTCAACAAGAAAGATGCTTCCACTGATGACAATTCCAAAAATCATTATAGCAAATCCTTTGTACATCCTTTGCTGTCATCTCCAAAGGTTACCATTGGGTAGGCTTTCTCAACCAATTGTGATATTAGAGCTTTAATCTTAATCATATACCTCGAACAGTAAATGTCACGTAGTCACATAACTTTTACCTTTTTGTTATATACTCTGCAATCACAAATGATTAAGCTTCTTGGTATTCAACTTAAATTGAGTCCAGATGGGTTAGAGATATTACTATCAACAGTGGTAACAACATCTTCAATTTATGCATATTAGAAAAATTAGTACTATCTACTTTAATCATTCTACACAAGTGTAACAGATGTAAAGCAGATTTACAAATATTTAAAAAAATTCTGAAAGCACATGGATAGAAGAACTAACAAATTAATTACTAATTCTGTTAACAATCAATTAAGCATTTAAGTCCTAAGATGCTAACATGCTGATATGAATATAATACATTTCAATACCTAATAATCATACAGTTTTGAATTAGATAAACGTATACTAGTTAGAATGTGTACCTGTGAAGTGCTTAGTGATTCATCTCTAGTGTTGGTCATTGATGACAGATATCCATTTGGTTCATCACTGTAACTGATAGAATCAACCTTGCATTTAACTTCATCAACATATGCTTTCCCTTGCTGCATCCTTACTAATGTTTGAGATTCCTGCTTCAACCCAACACAGTGTCTGTCATCTTTTGCTTGTACATGCCTCTTCAAACTGTGTAGCAAACCCCTGATCTTGTCTTTTATAATCAACCATCCATGTTTTGCAACCGCCTCTTGAACTGATCTTGAAAATCTTCTATTTGGAATCTATAGGTAAGGAACTTAGATTAAGAATTGGGATTCCGTCTGAATCTGATGTCACTGAACTTTCTATTGCCCTGCAGGCTTGACTTGCAGTCCAGTTTCTCAAGTTATTCAAAAGTGTCAAATTCACTTATAACACCTTGACCACTACCTCGAGCTACAACATTTTCAATTCAGCTTCTTGGATCATTTTATTTCTGTTCAGAGGTTATCAACCTTGACTTCAATCAAATTTGGTTCCTGGGTCATAAATACAGGGGATATGCTAACAACCTGTTTTACCAAATATTATCTTCTTCAGCTCTTTTTCTAGTTCATGGGCCTTTAGCACATACAGGTCTTCTATAGATAATGTGGTTGTATCCTAAAATCCCTGTTGGTTGTATCCTATGTTCCAGATGATCTGCAGTGTTAGCACAAACTTCCTGTAATCTCCCTGTAGAATAATCTTTAAGGATTGTACAGATATGCTAGGTAATCCAGCCTGTTCTCCCTCACTACTTCAACCCCTTAGATTTTTCATCCAAAAATTCAACTCAAATTAACCAAAAACTGTACGCAAAATAATCTCTTCTTTTGCAGCTTCCAAAATATTAGTGGGATCCTATGGAGTAAACCTCTGAGAAAATTAGTACCACTATTTTTTCAACATGTTCCAGAATAAGCTTCATTGGATAATCTTCAGTCAATTTTAGTTGTCTTCAATACCCAGAAAAATCTTCAACTACTAACCCTTGAGCACCCTTGAATTAATATTTAAGAAAAAATTAAATTTGCAGAATTTTTAATTTCCTTAAAAAAAATTAATCAAAAATAAAAATATACAATAAATTAATTGTTAAGAATTTCGAATTTTCTTAAAAATTAAAATATCATAAATTAATATTTAAGAAAAATTTTAGTTTTCAAGAATTTTAAATTTTCTGAAAAAATAAATAAATCTAAAATAAAAATGAAAAAATAAAAAGTACAAACTTGGGGTACCAAACTGCACTTTAGGAATAAGTGGCGCCTAGCTATTTTGTGGCGCCTGTACAGTGAAGCCCCTGTACAGGCGCAACAAACCCAAAAAGAATTCAAGTGGCGCCTCAAGTTGCGCTAATACACTGCATCACCTGTATACGTGCAACATACATGGCTGACTTGGACTACTTTTGAATACATAGGCGCGTGAACCACCAACTTCTGCCCGCGTGACTTTCAAACAAATCACTGTACTTGGTCGAGTAAGGTGAGAAAATGGACCATGTAAAAATAATAAATATAAATTACAAACTTTATTTTAAAATTTATAAAATAAACTAATTTAAAATTTACAACATAAACTTATAAAAGTTTATAAAATAAATTTTATAAAAGTTTATAAAATAAATTTAATTTAAATTTATAAAATAAACTAAATAAAATTTATAACATAAACTAATAAAAGTTTATAAAACAAATTTTATAAAAGTTTATAAAATAAATTTAATTTAAAATTTATAAAATAAACTCAATAAAATTTATAACATAAACTAATAAAAGTTTATAAAACAAATTTTATAAAAGTTTATAAAATAAATTTAATATTAAGTTTATAAAATAAACTATTTAAAATTTATAACATAAACTAATAAAAGTTTATAAAATAAATTTTATAAAGTTTATAAAATAAACTTATTAAAAGTTTATAATTAAACTTATTTAACAAGGCTTCATCTGAGTACAGGCAGCTTCGGCACGGTGAGCTTCACTGAGCTAATGGATCTTGATTTGTATATCAATCAGTGAACTCTGATACCAATTATTGGGTCCCAAAGTATCATAGAAGGGGGTTGAATACGATACTCACAATAATTTAAATTCTTTTCGGAATTTGCGGATAAATAAATTATTGCTTCAGAGCGGGTTTGGCCATTTGTAGTGTTTAGGTGAGCTGCTTGTTAATTTTCTGGGTGACCAGATAAATCAATTAGGTTCAAGAAAATTAGCAAGTAAAATAAATGAGACAAGTTTCCGGGAATATATCTTTCGTATATAAACCCAGAGGGGTGCTACACTCGGTTAAAAATATAACTGGTTTCCAAAGAACAAATTAGTTCTTTGCTACTAACACAAAAATATTAGGCTCAGTTCCTATACAAATATATCTAAATTAGTACAAGGAAAAACTGAGTCCGTAGAGAGTGATATCTAGGAGCCCTGAGCATTTTTCGTTAAAGAACCGGGTCCTAATATCTGACCGGGAGCAAGGTATGGGTGTGTATAAATTATCTCTTTTTGCCCCGGCCATGGCAGAAGCTCCCTACATATTTTTTGTGTTGAAGAAGATGACTCTCTTCTTTAATTGGTGTAGACTTTAAATCAATAAAGTAGCTGTTGTAATTTGATTGGTTGAGGGATGAGTGTGTCCAAGAAATATTTTGTTGCGCTAATAAATATTTTGTTGCGCCTGTAGAGTGTTGGCCTTGTAGTGGTGCCACCAAATACTTAAAATAATTCTTCAAGTATTTCCTTGCTCCTTTGATTTTTGTTGCGCTTGGAAGAGTGAATCCCCTGTGTAGATTCAAGTGGCGCCATAATAACTTAGAGAAGAAACTAACATTTTGTTGCGCCATTACACCTACTAGCCTTGTAGAGGCGCCACCAAAATTTGATTTCCATTAATAATTTTGTGGTGCGTAAAAACTTCATGGCGCTTGAATTCTTTTATGGTCAAAGTGCAATTTGATCACTACACTTTGACCCCTGTTCATTCTTTGACTGAAGTTTACCAACTTCCATTTCTTGTGCCAAAATCTTGTCACATTACACCATGTACCCTGAGCTATTTCCGTTCTTCGATTGTAGTTCAGAAACTTTCACTTTTCGTACCAAGGTTGTAACACTTTGCACCTGCACCCTTTGAGCTGTTTAGTTATTTGACTGTTTGGTTGTAGTCTCTACAAATCACTTTTCGTACCTTAATAAATAACCGTTCTTTCCAAGTACGTTATTCAACTTAACAATTCTTCTATAGTTAATACTCAGATTCCTTTCACAAACTACTGACACCTAGTGCAACTGGTCTGGTTCACAGACGACTAAATTTGATCCAGGTCTTCGTATTATTGCTTTACTTGCATTGTTAAGTTTGCAGCAACTTCATTGCTTCGAACACTAACTGTCAATAAACACTATAACTTCACTGGAATCTTTTCTGGTACTTAGACAACGTCTCCATTACTACCATAATCTTGAATACTTCATTCTATGTTCTTCACTGACGCTTGAACATAAAAATAAACTTCTTATAGCTCCAAGACTGCAGTTGTCTTCTTAATCCTTTGTCTTTACCATGTCTTCAATTCTTCTAGATTCCTATGCTTCGAACACTGTCTATTTTCAATCAATGCCTTTACACTGAAATCTTCTAGTGGCACTTCTATACTGAATCTTCAACACTTCTGAAACCTTGAAAGTCTTCAACCATTATTCGTTACTGAGGCATGAACATATTAATGTACTTCTCTCAATGATCTGTAGTAGACTTCAAAACTTCTTCCAATGTCTTGATTCACTGTATCTGCCTTGTCTTCATTTCTTCCTGATTTCTGTGTAGGCGTAGTATTATTTACTTGTCCTATTCTAGTGTTGAGTTATCACGATTACAATTCATACAGCTTCGTAATCTCATCAACACTTTACACCCCGCACCCTTTGAGCTGTTTAGTTGTTTGGATGTAGCCTCTACAAATCACTTTCCGTGCCTTAATAAATAAATGTTCTTTCCAAGTACGTTCTTCAACTTAACAATTCTTCTATAGATAATACTCAAATTCCTTTCACAAACCGTTGATGCCTAGTTCAACTGGTCAGGTTCAAACACGACTAATTTTGATCTAGGTCTTCGTATTATTGCCTTATGTACATAGTTAAGTTTGTAGCAACTTCTTTGTTATGAACACTGATTGTCAATAAACATAGTACTGGAACCTTTTCTGCTACTTAGACACTGTCTCCATTTCTACCACAACCTTGAACACTTCATTCTCTATTCTTCACTGTCGCTTGAATATATAAATGAATTTCTTTCAGTGAGTATAACTTCAAGACTGTAACTGTCTTCTTTAACCTTTGTCTTTACCCTGTCTGCAATTCTTCTAGATTCCTATGCTTCGAACACTGTCTATCTTCAATCAATGCTAATACACTGAAATCTTTTAGTGGAACTTTTATACTGAATCGTCAACAGTTCTAAAACCCTGAAAGTCTTTACACATTATTTTTCACTGAGGCATGAACATATTAATGTACTTCTCTCAGTCACTTGTAGTAGACTTCAAAACTTCTTCTAATATATTGATTCACTGTGTTGGCCTTGTCTTCATTTCTTCCTGATTTCTGTGTAGGCGTAATATTATTTACTTGTCCTGTTCTAGTGTTGAGTTATCACGATTACTATTCATACAGCTTCGTAATCTCACCAACAATCTCCCCCTATTTGATTGTTAAACTTAGCAAACAAATATCATAGTGATGATAACTCAACTAACACCTATAAAAAGTAATCGTCCGAGACTTGTAAATAAAGCTACTGGTTTTTTTGGATCAGATTCTGCATTTCTAGAATTCTTGAGTAACAGAAATGAAAGATGTTTGTTCCTCTAGCACTGAACTGATATTCATATAGTATCATCTTCATTGCTTCTCTGTCTGAGCTTTCTTTATTTCAAAAACCTTCATAGTTTGAACTTAAAGAACTTATCATGAACAAAGCTTCATAAGAATTAACATTCCTGGAAACCTGTTCAATAGAACATAGAACATAGCTCAAGTAATGTTCTCCCCCTGAGAATGTGATTCTTCTTCTTTTTCTTCTTTTCCCCTTCAGATGAATAATGGAAGTGTCAATTCTTTTCTGTACATCCCACTTGGATGAGGAATCCTCTACTGACAACTCCTTTCAGGTATAGGATACAGTTTCTTGATTCTCCCATATTTTTTTGTTTCCCATAAGGATCAGAAGATAAGATTTTCTTCTTTTTCTTGTCTAAATTTCCCCCCTAAGGATATTAACTTCTCTCCTAAGGATACGAATATAAGACTATCTCCTTTTTCTTTTTATACTAAATTATCCCCCTTAGTTGAGGAATCCTGCAATGGACCATAAATTTCTCATGGTTTGTCTTCCAAAGAAGGTTCTCGTCTTTCATTGATTAGGAAAATATAGTAGCTTCTCTTTCAGAGGTAACAAGTAGCAAGGGTAAGTGTTTGGTCTATGGTTTCCTCACTTCTACTATGTTATGTTCGTGTTTACACTTAAGTGTAAAGCACTTTGAAGTGTTTCACTCTTTGTCTCTCTATCTCTCACTCAAGTGTATCTCTCCCTCACTTTTACTAAAGTGTTTCTCTCCCCCACTTTCACTCTGCATTCCAAATATAGCCTTCTATACCTGCAAGTGAAATCCATCAATTCATTTATATTCTCATCACCTGATTCATCAGAAGAACTGAATCACTATAAAGTAGAGAATTGCCTCGTAGAGGTGCTCTTGATCTATCAAGCATAAGCATTGTCTCAGCACCATTCTCAATAGTGGTTGCTAAATCACTATCTAGTGGAGCCTCACCTCTTTGAGATGGGTTATCCCAAGATATTATTATCTATTAGGGAATCCTACCATGTTCTATCAAGGGGTTGCCTCACAACTTCTCCATAAATGGGAGGTGGACATTCCTTTTCAGGATTGGGAAATGTTCCTTCCAGGAGGGGCGACGTAGTATGCAATGTAATGAATGGCAAATTAGAGCCTATGTTTCCCTCGTAATATTGTTACGGGAATTTTGTGTAAAATACCCTACTTGAATCATCCGAAGAATTCTTATCAAGTAGTTTCCTCTCAAGCCCATATAAATCTGAACAAGAGATCTCCTTTTCGGGATGCAGAAGATTAACTTCTGTTTGAGGTAGATACCTTGGACAATGTAATGTATGGCAAATTAGAGTCCGTATCTCCTCTGAATGCCTATACCTCTTACTATGAATGCCTTGTAATGTTTTCCTAGAATTTATCTGTTTAGGCTTACTATCAACGTGAGTGCCGGTGGTGTCCTTGACTCATTACAAGATGCTCTGGCTGACTAGCGAATTTCAATGGACTCACCCTATTGAGAGAATGATTCCAGAGATAGTTTAATTGCCTTTTCAGCTCTGCATCCTTTTGAGAAGATACATATGAGCTTATAGTTACCTCATGTATATACTACTTTACTTCTCTAGAGGTAGAGCTGTGGGTGCACTTCCGACTTCATCATTATTTGTTGCATCAAGTGCAGTTTCTCCCTAATCAATCTCTAACTAACATAAGTTCGTTATATCTCCAAGACTTAATATATGGAAGTGGATGAATTAGTGTTTGGTACTATGGTCTGGGTAAGAGATTGATGGGTTTTCAACCTCTTGGCCAGCTTCTGAAGCCACTAGGGGTTAAACGGATAGAATCAATCAAGGTAAAAAGATAATCACCATAACATTTCTAAGCATATTTTTCATCCCTAAGAGAAGGAAAAATATGATAAGGAATGGTAATAGATTGCATTAAAGCGTTTTTAGTAAAAGAGTTTTGTCGGATCTAAAGATTTATCAATTAAGAGCATGATACGAAATTTTCTTTAAGATACTTATCCCATAATAAAACGCGGGAAAGTGTATCAGAGAAGAAAGTTTCTATCCCTTGTGAATTTCTTAGAAGGTAACTTCCCATAATAAAACACGGGAATTTACACCAACAAAGAAATTCAACTCTCTTACCAAATTATATCTCGATAAAATGAATCATTTCCATTAAAACCACTGTTTATGTACTATGAATCAATGTGAAACATATATTGAAACAAGTGTTTGAGAACAAATAATTTTACAAGTGATTGGTACATCAAAGTAAAAACAATTTCTCCAAATAAAATAACAGTCACAAAGTTTATGCCACTTTAAAAAGAAAAATTAAGAGAGAAAACGATTCTGAAAATATAACATTTAAAACCAGCTTTAGAGAGAGAATAAAATATTTTGAGATTTAAAGAAAGATTATCCTGAAGAAAAATTAATTAACACCCTAGGTTTTAGAAATCAAAGCAGGATTGTAAATCAAAAGATTTTCAAAAAAGAAGTTTTGAAAAAGAATTTTGAAGTTTTCTTCTCTAAAACTGATAGAAAGTGAATGTATTGTTGGATAAAACATTTTGGAAAAGAAATAGACAAGAAATTATTTTCAATACATTCAGGTTTAAAATTCAGTCAAAAAATAAAAACTAATTGTAATACTCATGCAATACTAAATAGTTACCACAAACATGCATATATATAAATCAAATAAACATGACAATTATTCAGTAGAACAATAAGCATTTATACATATTTTTATTACTAGTGATTTCAAATAAACAACTTGTATTATCACTAAATTAAAAATATCACAATTAATTGCACAGAAACATTAACAAAATATCATTACTTGATATTTATCAATAATTTTAAAATGCAAGAAATTATGCTTATAATATTTTATCAAATTAAAATTATAAAACTAATAAACATTGAATTGCTACAATCCATAATTTTAATAAGATAAAATAATTTCGATAAATACTAAATATCCATAAGATTGAATATTAGCATATAACTTCCTAAGTTATATCTAATAATTGTCACTCAAACATATTGCAATTATGCTCATAACAATTATTAATAATATACGTAAGCTCGAGAAAATAGTTGAAAAGAAATTTACAAGTCCTTTAAATATTGATATTTAATACTTATGATCCTAATTACAACTCCTCGCAAAGAAATTTACAAGTCCTTTAAATTTTAGAAATATTTTCTAAGTATATTTTTAATGTTTATTTTATATAATTGTATAATAAAAGTTAATTATGTTTGTTATTTCTTGATTTATTTATGATATAAATTATAAATTATTATTTATAAAAATAATAACTACAAATAAAAAACTAAATTTAAGTAGTATTTGAAAGTTATTTTATTATTATTATTTTATATTATGATTATAAAAATTAATTATTAGTTCAATGAAAAAAGCCTAAAATTAAAATGACAATTAAATATTGTCATTTTGAAAACAATTACAGTAATACTCTTTATGTTTAAAAAAGAAATAAATATTAGAATATAAAAAATATTTAAACATTATTATATTATAATTAAACTAATGGTTAATTGTTTATACCATATTAGTTGTGTTAGTTAAAAAGTACAAAAAAGGAATGTAAATGACTCAATTTCATTGGCTGAATATTGAAATAATCGCACATGATTGGCTGAAAACTCTTAAAAAATAAAGGATGCAAATGTGGTCCTTACAGATGAAGAGAAACAGTTGGTCCTTACAGATGCAAAGGTAAGAAATATTTTGCATAACAGTCTTGACTCTGTGATGTCAAACAGGGTAATTGCTTGCAAAACTGCTAAGGAAATTTAGGATGCATTAGAGATTCAATGTCAAGGAATCAAGGAGATCAAGAAGAACAGAAGATCTATTCTTATTCAAGAATATGAATATTTTGAGGCTAAACAGAACGAGTCTCTTACTGGCACCTATGATAGGTTTCTTACTCTTCTGAATGACTTGGCTCTAGTTGATAAGGTGTATGAAAATGAAGACTCAAACACCAATTTCCTAAGGGCTCTTCCTGAAGAATGGGACTTGCAGACATCCTTGATAAGAGACAAAGCTGATCTGGAAGACCTGTCTCTGGATGAAATGTATAGAAAGCTGAAGACTCATGACTTGGAGTTACAACAGAGAAAGAAAAGAAAAAGTGGCAAGGAGATTTTGAAAGCTAAGGAACAAACCCCTACAGTCTCAAAGGGAAAAGAAAAAGTTGTGAGGGTAAAGGAAAGCAGTGAGTCAGAGTCTAAAGTAAACTCTGATGATGAATCCATAAACTCTGATATAATGAAAATGGTTGCTATGATTGTAAAAGGCTTCAAAAAGATGAAATACAGGAAGTTCAGGAAACAAGGCAAGTTTCAGAAGAGGTCTGGAAATTCTGAGAGCAAGGAGAAGTTCAGAAGGGGAGTCAAAAACACTTGACAAATCAAAGGTCAAGTGTTACAAGTGTAACAAAATGGGAAATTATGCAACTGAGTGCAGGAACAAGGAAGCTGGAAAGGCACTCATAACATCCAAGAAAGATTGGATGGACTCCTCAGACTCTAAAGAGGAAGTAAACTATGCTCTTACGGCAAACACTGCGACTCCCATTACAAACTCTGACAAGGTACCAAATTCAATTTTCAACATAGACACTGATAATATCTATGAAATGAAATCTTTTCTTAGAACTTTGCATGTCAGTTTTAAAACTCAATCTCTTGAGAATGAAAGACTGAAATCTGAAATTCAAAAGTTATCTATTAAGAATGATTTTCTTGAATCTGAACTTGTGCACATGTTAGACACTATAAAAAACTATGAGAAAACTTTACACATGCAAACTCAGCTAGAAATTTAGGTTACTTATCTAAAAGCTGAGATAACCAAAGAAAAGGAGACTTTCAGAATTTGGACAAACTCTGGTAAGAAAGTTCAAGAAATCTTGTCTGACAAGAACTGGACATCTACTCTAGGTTATGAGTCTGATAGTGAAAAGAAAAATGGTAAGAAAGCTGTTAAGACACAAACAGGAGTAAATGAAAAACTGAATAAACCTATTAACTTTGTTAGGTCTAGTTCTAAAGCAGATTCATCTAACAAATCCTCTAACAACTCTAAAGATGAAAAGAGTAGTGTGTCTGAGAATAAACCAATAAATATTGGTTTACTTTCTCAAAAACAGCTAAAGGAAAAGATAAAATCTTTCACTAACAAGAATATGCCTAAAAGAGTATAAAGGAATTGGAATAGAAAGGTAGGAATATCTAAGGAGAATGATTATAAAAATATTTCTGATGCACCTAGAAAGACCTGTTTCACTTGTGGTAATTATAATCATCTTGTTATTGACTGTAGGAAGAATAAAAAGAAGGAACCTGAGAGACCTAGATCAGGAGTTAGGAAACAAACTAGATATAGGCCACAAAGTCCTTGTTTTCATTGTGGTAGTTTATGGCATTCTATTTACATACTTGTAAAGAATATCATAGTCCGTATTTCAATTATTATGAACTGTTGCCTTATTTGAAAAAGACTCATATTTCTGCTACATAGGTTTCAAAACAAGAATATGTTGTAAAAGCTGATAGAAGAAAACCAAACTCTGAATATGCAAACTTTGTTAACTTAAAATTTGATAAAGTTACTTCTGCTGCAAAAGTTAACAATATTAAAAAAAAAGATCCAAACTTGTTTGGATCTTCAAAAACTCTAATTAAGTTACATATATGATTGCAGAGAAACAGGAAAAATATCCTAGTAATTGATAGTGGATTTTCTGCACACATGAAACAAATCCCTGCTTTCAGAGTTTGAGGAGAAGGCTTGCCCAACAGTATCCTATGGATATGGAAACATAGGAAGAACACTGGGATATGGAAATATTGTCATTGGAAATGTCATCATTGAAAATGTAGCTCTGGTTGAATGATTCATGCACAATCTTTTGAGTATGAGTTAGATGACAGATAGAGGTTATTCTGTGGAATTTCATGAAACACATTATGAAGTCAAAAGTAAAAAGACTAGCAAAGTGGTTTTAATTGGTCACAGACATAACAACATATTTGAAGCTATCCTGGAGATAAACTCTGAAGGACCTCTAACTTATCTTTTTGGCAAGGCTACTTCAATAGAAAGATGGAATTGGCACAAGAAGCTGTATCATTTAAATTTTAGAAACATAAGAGAACTGGTAAGAAAGGATCTAGTGAGAGGCCTTCCAAAGGATCAGTTTCATCTTGATGGACTCTGTGATTCATGTCAAAAAGCAAAACAGAGAAAGACATCTTTCAAAAACAAAACTGAGTCATCAATTGAAGAACCTTTTCACCTGCTACATCTTGATCTATTTGGTCTTGTCAACATCATGTCAATAGGAAATAAAAGATATACTCTGGTGATTGTTGATGAATATACCAGATTCACTTATGTGTACTTTTTACATAAGAAGGATGAAACAACCGACAATTTTTAATCACATTACTATGATTTAAAATGGATCAACACTCAAAGTAAAAATTCTGAGGAGTGACAATGGAACAGAGTTTAAGAACTCTACAATTAAGGAATTCTGTTCATACAAAGGAATTATTCAACAATTCTCAGCACCTGGCACTCCTCAGCAAAATGGTGTAGTTGAGGGAAAGAATAGAACCTTTATTGAAGCTGCTAGAACAATATTGAAAGCTGCAAAACTTCCCACCTATTTTTTGGCAGAAGCTGTAAATACTGCTTGTATTATACAGAACTGTGCATTGATAAACAAGCATGGAAAGATTTTATATGAAATGATGAAATGAAGGAAGCCAAATGTGAAATACTTTCACATATTTGGAAGCAATTATTTTATTCTTAAAACAGATCCTGAGCAGCTGAAAAGGTTTGAACTCAAAGCAGATGAAGGTATTTTTGTTGATTACTCCACAACCTCCAAAACTTCTTCAAATACATTCAAAGTGTTCAACTTGAGAACCAAGGTAGTCATGGAATCCATACATGTCTCATTTGATGAAACAAAGATAACATGATTACATGATGAAGAAGCTCAGGAATCTTTGAGTTTTGAAAATGAAATGCTAAAAGGTTAACATGAAACAAACTCTGATGAACTAAACATTGATATGGTAAACTCTGATTCTCCAAATTCTGATGAGATTTAAATAGTAATTGAAGATAATGCACAAGTTGAGGGGGATCAATTTCAATCTTCTACAGACACTATGGAGTAAACTTCTATAATTGAGATTTCAGACTCTTATCAGTCCTTGACAGAAACAAATTCTGGGAACTCAAACACTGGACACACAAACTCTGAAGATAGCACAACTTCAGGGGGAGGATTAACATTTACTGAAGAATCTTACCATGATGGCACATATCATGGGGGACCATCTAGTTCAAGGAATCTTCCTCATGCTAGGAAATGGACCAAAGACCATATGCCTGATGTAGACAAAAAAATCAACTCAAAATGAATATCTATATCACAGTTTTCTATCTCAAACAGAGCCAAAGAAAGTTGAAGAAGCTCCTAAAGATGTAGATTGGGTTACTGCAATGCAAGAGGAATTGAATGAGTTTGAAAGAAATGAAGTTTGGACACTTTTTCCAAGACCAAAGAACAGATCTATTATTGGCACTAAATGGGTGTTCAGGAACAAGATATACTTTGATGGTATCATAACAAGAAACAAATCAAGGTTAGTTACCAAAGGCTATTCACAATATGAAGGTATTGATTATGATGAAACCTTTGCTCCTATAGCAAGGCTTGAAGTGAAAAGAATTCTTTTTGTTTATGCTGCTCACAAGAAATTCAAGGTTTATCAAATGGATGTCAAAATTACTTTTCTCAATGGCGAACTTGAAGAAGAAGTCTATGTTGAACAACCTTCTGCCTTTGTGGATCCAAAGTACCCAAATCATGTCTACAGGCTTGACAAGGTTTTGTATGGTCTCAAACAAACTCCAAGGGCCTAGTATGAAACATTGGCTCAATTTCTACTGGAATGTGGATTCACAAGTGGTACAATTGATAAAACCTTATTTTATAGAAATCAGGGCAATGATTTATTACCGGTTCAAATATATGTTGATGATATTATATTTGGATCTCCTAATGAGAAACTCTGTGAAAGGTTTTCAAAGCTAATGCAGTCCAGGTATCAAATGAGTATGATGGGAGAAATAAGTTATTTATTGGGACTTCAGGTCAAACAGACTGATGAAGATATTTTCATAAATCAATCCAAATATATAAGAACTTTGCTTACAAAATTTAACATGCAAGACTCTGTATCTAATACAACTCCTATGGCTACTGCAACCAAGCTGGATTAAGACACTGGTGAGTCTGTTGATATACAAAAATATTTAAAATAACACTTCTGACTCTCGGTCTACGTTCGAAAATATGAATACACACTCTAAACTTAGAGCCTTTATAAACATCGGCTTATATCTATATTATCTTATTGCATATAAACCAAAACATTTAACGAAAGATTAAACAACAGTTAAATCAATTTATAGATTTCGATAAACAGTTATATCACAACAGTAATTATTACAGATTAAAAAGTAGGTCATCTTTAATGTATAATTAATGCTAGGGTTTGGGGGAACTTTGAGCTTTAATGGCTGCACTAACATTTTGTGATTGTCTCGGGTCCTCGTTAACTGCCTACGTATCTCAATGTGTGTGAGAATCAAGCCAATAACGTAGTTCTTGTTAGTATTGGTGTCCTAGAGACAATACTTTTAATGTTTTATTGAAAACAATTAAGGATTATGTTTTATGTGATTATTTAATTAATATTTATTATGTCTTTATTTACTGCGTCATAAATTGAAAGAATAATAAATGTCCTTGGAATATTAATACGTAATATATATCTTTAAGTATGTGACTTAAAAATGAGATTATATGAATAGTATTTTATTCCTAAAATTCCCTAGTCAAGTATTATTATTTAAGGACAGTAATAATGCAATAAGACTAGTATGTTTGTTGACAGATGACCACATCTCATTGGTCATAGGTATGGTGATACTAAAGTCAAGAATATAAGTGTATGTATCAATACATGACACTGGAAAGACCCGCCGTGAGATTCTACATGTTAATAAGTGTCATAAGAAATCTCACAGTGATAATGATGTAATGATCCTCTGACTTGAAATCATTATATTTCTATACGAGAATTAATATACTTTGATTACACTCAAAGTTACCTTTAACCGGGTAATGATAAAGGTGGACATTGGGTATGCTATGAATCGTTTGGAGAATTTGAATGATAGATATAGGATTTAACCCTACAATTCTAGGAGTGATATTATTGGCCTCTTGATTGAGTGAGACTATGAAATGCATGGCCATGCTCAAATATTGATTTGTTTAAATAGTCTACTCATTGATCAAGGAAACCAAGATTAAACGTTGAAGATGATGACACTATACATGCCTCGAGTTTTATCTATAATATAAGGTTAAAGGGATTATATTACATTGCACATTATTCATGAAAGGTTTAATTGAATCACCAATTATTATTGTTACATGGGTAGCAATGATGTATTACTAGATGCCGCTCATTGTTTATAATTTTATTATTAGATAATAAAATTATTGCCAACGTAATAATAACCTAAAGGGTCACACACAAAGAACGTCAAAACGGAGGTTTATTTAAATTACGAATTTAAATATATTATTGTTTATTCGAATTTAATTATTAAATTAATTAAGTGGGACTTGATTAATTATATTAGAATTCGGATTTAATAAGTATTATTATTATTCGAATTTAATTATTGAATTAATTAAGTGGGACTTGATTAATTATATTAGAATTCAGATTTAATAATAATAATAACCCAAAGTCATAATGGGTTTTGGAAACCACATGGATTAGGGTTAGGCCCAAAATCTCTCTCTCCCCTATATATACATAATGATGTATAGTATTAGGGTTCAATCATCAAATTTCGTTTTAGAGAAAAACCCTAGCTGCTCAACATCAAGAGAGGCTAGAGAAAGAGAGAGAGAGGCAAACAATTCGGCTAGTACCGACTCCGGTGATCGTAGGACGATCGGGCATTCGTGTGGACTTCTTTAGAGAGCAAATCTTTGCAACAAAGGACTGTTGTGATTCATCTTTCTAGACCTCCATTAAACAGCATACGAAAGCTTTGTTAAGGTACAGACTTCTTCACCATAATCATCCAACGTTATACATGGATCCTGCGATTGGGTTTCGATTTTTTTTATTGTTTTTACATTAATTCCGCTGTGTTTTCATGCCCGAAACCCTTCAATGGCATCAGAGCTACGTGTATAATGGGATGATTTGTTTATGTGTTTAACAGTTTTTCGATGTATGTAAACATATATACGATATGCCATGACTATATATTGATATATATGTTTTATATGATTTTGAATATATGATATTCATGTGTTGTATATTCATGGGATGATTGTGTGTATTGCTGTATGTATATGATACATGTTTGTTCTTGTTATGAAAATCGTATTCGATACGAATTCTGAAACGGCTTCGATAGATTTTCTGAAATCTGTGTCCAGTGTCCGACTTTCGCAAACGATATGTGTTTTCTTACTGGAATTGTGTCACTGAGCAATACTGCCATAGTCAGCTTCGCGTCTGTAAGCCGTTTGACGACGTTACAGGCCCCGAAATGGCAACCCTTTAGAAGGACAAGCTGACAGGAACTAACTTCCTGGATTGGTATAGGAATTTGAGGATTGTCCTCAGGCAAGAGCGTAAGCTCCATGTCATTGAAATTCCTTCACCTTCTCCTCTTGCTGAGAATGCAACTCGCGTTCAGCAAAATGCTTATCAGAAGCATATTGATGATGTGAATGATATTGCATGTCTCATGCTGGCAACCATGAGTGCTGAGCTTCAAAAACAACATGAGCATATGGATGCTTATGAGATGATTGAACACCTTCAAAGAATGTTTGAGGGGCAAGCTCGTCAAGAAAGGTTCGACACGAGAAAAGCACTGTATGCTTGCAAATAGGGAGAGCGTGAACCTGTTCAACCACATGTTCTGAAGATGATAGGTTATATTGAGTATCTTGATACTTTGGGTTTCCCGATTGGTTTGGAAGCTCAGATTGACTTAATCTTGCAATCTTTGAACCGCAACTATACTCATTTTGTTATGAACTACAATATGAATGAGATAGACAAAACACCCACTGAATTGTTGGCCATGTTACGAACTACTGAAACCATCATGAAAAGGCTGAACCTGCTGCCATGTTGATGGTAGATAACAAAGGTAAGGCTAATAGGAAAGGCAAATGGAAGGGAAAGAAGAAGATTGGATCTGCTTCTGGTCCCAAGCCAAAGGCTAATCCCAAACAGGCTTTAAAGCCTAAGGGTGTTGTTGCAAAGGGTGATTGTCACTACTATGGTAAACCAGGTCATTGGAAGAGAAACTGTCATGTTTATTTAGAGGATCTGAAGAAGAAGAAGGCTGGTCAAGCTTCTGATTCAGGTATTTATGTTATAGAGGTCAATTTGTCAACTTCTACATCATGGGTATTGGATACTGGATGTGGTTCTCACATTTGTATAAATGTACATGAACTACAAAAGAGTAGGACTTTGGCTAAAGGAAAGGTCAACCTATGAGTTGGCAATGGAGCAAAGGTTGATGTTTTAGCTGTAGGGACTTAGTATTTATCATTGCCCACTGGGCTTATTTTGGAACTTGAGAACTGTTTTTACGTGCCTGCAATTTGCAGAAACATTATTTCGGTTTCTTGTTTAGACAAGAAAAGTTTTGCATTTTTAATTTAGAACAATAGTTGTTCTTTTTCTTTGAATAATGTTAACTATGGGGTTGCACGTTTATTTAACGGTTTATATGTTCTTGATTTAGACACTCATATCTATAATGTGAATAACAAACGTCTTAAAATAAATGACTCAAATCAAACATACCTCTGGCACTTTCGTTTAGGCCATATAAATGAGAAGCGCATTTCCAAGTTACATAAGGATGGATACTTGGATAAGTTTGACTTTGAATCATACGAAGCATGCGAACCTTGTCTCATTGAAAAAATGACTAAATCTCCTTTTACTGGACAAGGTGAAAGGGCCACTGAACGATTAGAACTTATACATAGTGATCTATGTGGTCCTATGCGTACTATGACAAGAGGTGGCTTTTACTACTTTATCACGTTTACTGATAATTTCAGTAGATATGTGTATCTTATGAAGAACAAATCCGATTCTTTTGAAAAGTTCAAAGAATACAAAGCTGAAGTAGAAAAGCAAACTGGCGGAAGTATTAAGACTCTACGATCTGATCGTGGAGGTGAATACTTAAGCCATGAATTTAAGAGTTTATTAAAAGAGTGTGGTATTGTATCACAACTCACTCCTCCCGGAACACCACAATGGAAGGGAGTTTTTGAAAGGAGGAATCGTACTTTGTTGGACATGGTACGATCGATGATGAGTCATGCAGATCTTCCAATTAGTTTCTAGGGCTACGCCCTGGAGATGGCTGCTTATACACTTAACCGAGTTCCTACTAAAACGGTTTAGAAGACTCCATATGAGATATGGACTAAGAAACGCCATAGCATGTCATTTATGAAAATATGGGGATGTGAAGCGTTTGTGAAACATTTAACTTCTGACAAGATAGGACCTAAATCAGACAAATATAATTTTATGGGATACCCAATTGAAACAGAGGGTTATTCATTCTATAATCCTTCCGAGAACAAAGTCTTTGTTGCTCGAACTACAGTTTTTCTTGAAAAAGAAATGCTTTCGAAGAAAAACAGTGGGAGGATAATATATCTTAATGAAGTTCGAGGTCCACAAGATAACATTGAACCAATGGAGGAACTTGAGCAGGATGTACAAGACCACAACACTGCTCAAGAAACACAGGTTAGTCGTAGGTCTAGTAGGATTCGCCATGTGCCTGAGAGATATTATGGATTTCTCTTAACTCAAGATGGTGATGTGATGCTTATCGACGAAGATGAGCCTCTCACCTACTAAGATGCTATGAACAAAGTACGATCGACCTAAGTCAGAGTATCAAGATCTATATTTTAGGTATCAAGATCTATAGAGATAGATCAAGAAGAATGATCGGCCTAAGTCAGAGTAGATACTAGTCTAATCCAGGTGAAGGTCACTGGATAGCAGTCAAGAATATTCTTAAGTACTTGAAGAGGACTAAAGATCAATTCTTGGTATATGGAGGAGAAGATAAGCTGGTTGTAAAAGGTTACACCGACGCTAGTTTCTAGACAGACAAGGATGATTCGATTTCTCAGTCTGGATTTGTGTTTTGTCTAAATGGAGATATTGTATGCTGGAATGGTACACAGCAGAGACAGTTGTTGATTCTACAATAGAGCCTGAGTATATTGATGCTTATGAAGCAGCCAAGGAGATTGTTTGGGGATGTACTTAGGAGATATCACCTAATTAATGAGATTAATGATCAAGGAGATATACATATATGTAAAGTGCATACTAATAAGAATAATGCAGACCCACTGACTAAGGCTTTGTCGCAGCAGAAGCACGAAGGTCATACTAGTTCCATGGGTATTAGATACATGAGAGATTGGCTCTAGTACAAGTGGGAGATTGTTAGTATTGGTGTCCTAGAGACAATACTTTTAATGTTTTATTGAAAATAATTAAGGATTATGTTTTATGTGATTATTTAATTAATATTTATTATGTCTTTATTTACTGCGTCATAAATTGAAAGAATAATAAATGTCCTTGGAATATTAATACGTAATATATATCTTTAAGTATGTGACTTAAAAATGAGATTATATGAGTAGTATTTTATTCCTAAAATTTCCTAGTCAAGTATTATTATTTAAGGACAGTAATAATGCAATAAGACTAGTATGTCTGTTGACAGATAATCACATCTCATTGGTCATAGGTATGGCGATACTAAAGTCAAGAACATAAGTGTATGTATCAATACATGACACTGGAAAGACCCGCCGTGAGATTCTACACGTTAATAAGTGTCATAAGAAATCTCACAGTGATAATGATGTAATGATCCTCTGACTTGAAATCATTATATTTCTATACGAGAATTAATATACTTTGATTACACTCAAAGTTACCTTTAACCGGGTAATGATAAAAGTGGACATTGGGTATGCTATGAATCGTTTGGAGAATATGAATGATAGATATAGGATTTAACCCTCTAATTCTAGGAGTGATATTATTGGCCTCTTGATTGAGTGAGACTATAAAATGCATGGTCATGCTCAAATATTGATTTGTTTAAATAGTCTACTCATTGATCAAGAAAACCAAGATTAAACGTTGAAGAGGATGACACTATACATGCCTCGAGTTTTATCTATAATATAAGGTTAAAGGGATTATATTACATTGCACATTATTCACGAAAGGTTTAATTGAATCACCAATTATTATTGTTACTTGGGTAGCAATGATGTATTACTAGATGCCGCTCATTGTTTATAATTTTATTATTAGATAATAAAATTATTGCCAACGTAATAATAACCTAAAGGGTCACACACAAAGAACGTCAAAACGGAGGTTTATTTAAATTACGAATTTAAATATATTATTATTTATTCGAATTTAATTATTAAATTAATTAAGTGGGACTTGATTAATTATATTAGAATTCGGATTTAATAAGTATTATTATTATTCGAATTTAATTATTGAATTAATTAAGTGGGACTTGATTAATTATATTAGAATTCAGATTTAATAATAATAATAATAACCCAAAGTCATAATGGGTTTTGGAAACCACATGGATTAGGGTTAGGCCCAAAATCTCTCTCTCCCCTATATATACATAATGATGTATAGTATTAGGGTTCAATCATCAAATTTCATTTTAGAGAAAAACCCTAGCTGCTCAATATCAAGAGAGGCTAGAGAAAGAGAGAGAGAGAGAGAGAGAGAGAGAGAGAGAGAGAGGCAAACAATTCGGCTAGTACCGACTCCGGTGATCGTAGGACGATCGGGCGTTCATGTGGACTTCTTTAGAGAGCAAATATTTGCAACAAAGGACTGCTGTGATTCATCTTTCTGGACCTCCATTAAACAGCATACGAAAGCTTTGTTGCGGTACATACTTCTTCACCATAATCATCCAACGTTATACATGGATCCTGCGATTGGGTTTCGATTTTTTTTATTTTTTTTACGTTAATTCCGCTGCATTTTCATGCCCGAAACCCTTCAGTTCTAATGTTAAGGGGTTAGGCTCTTTATATAGGCGCACGAGGGCCTTGAAGTTAGATTAGAGTTAGGAGACTTGATGGCCAAGTCTCCTAGTGAGGTTAAGTTGTTGTAACCTTCCATGAATGAAGGTCCTCATTGGACTCTTCCCACGCTAGGGTTTCTAGATCCTTATAGGATGAGGGCCTTCAATAGGTTTCTTGGGCCTTTACTGAGTCTTTATTAATTAATTATGAAATTAATTAATAACAAAGGATTAATGGGCCTATGGCCTTAACAGAGCTTGTGGGCTGGACTTACAAATCCAGTTGATCCTAGGATTATTTTCCTTATTCGTTTCATGGGCCCAAGCCTTTGGACCATGCTAGGTCTAATAAACGAAATCATAAATGATATATTTATTATTTCCTTAGGGTTATTTTTTACCCATATTATTTGCCCCCTAACTTTTTGGAAAACTTCATGAGTTTTTCATAAAAGTTTCTCAAAGGGTTTTCAGTGCCTTATCGAGCTTTTGACTAGTTTCTGTCAATTTTATCTTGATTTTTGGGCTCAGACCTTTTCATTACTAATTCCTTTGAAAGAATTAATATTATTTAAATTGGCCCCTCAAGAACTTTATTTTTAGTAATCTTCAAAGGGGAAAATTTTTGTGATCAGGCCAATTCGACCTGGAATGAGGTCGAATTGGGGCTCATTTTCACCTCCAAGTTGATTTAAGGATTGAGCCCCTCATCGACCTCGATTGAGGTCGAATTCGGCCTCAATACTCCTTCTAGGTCGATTTAGAGATTGAGGTCGAAGGGCTTCAATGTATTGGATTCCATCGACCTGGATCGAGGTCGATTGGCCTCTTGGCTTTAAATTTACTTTAACCTTGATTAAGGTCGATAAAGAATTGAGGTCGATTGGCCTCTTTTCTTTGGCTTCAACTCGACCTCGATTGAGGTCGAATTATACCTGAAATATATATCAATGTCAATTGACAATTGAGATCGATTGGCCTCTTGGCTTTGGCTTCAATTCGACCTCGATTGAGGTCGAATTATACCTTAAATATACATCCAAGTCGATTGATAATTGAGATCTATTGACCTCTTAGCTTTGGCTTCAATTCGACCTCGATTGAGGTCGAATTATACGTCAAATATACATCCAAGTTGATTGACAATTGAGATCGATTGGCCTCTTGGCTTTGGCTTCAATTCGATCTCAATTGAGGTCGAATTATACCTCAAATATACATCCAACTCAATTCTTCTTATTTTCCAATACTTTGGTGGCTTTCGAATTGGTTCGAGGTCAATTAAAACCTTGATTTACCTTTCATGTTGATTTGGCATGTGTTTCGAAACCTTTGTTGTCTTTGACCTGGATTGAGGTTGAATTGACCCTTAACTCATCCTCTAGGTCGATTTGTTTTAGGCTTCGTGGCCTTAGTATTTTTTGACCTAGAATGGGCACGAATGGTACTCCCATTCACCACTTAGATCAATTTTCTTTGGGTTTCATAACCTTGATGTTTTTCCAATTGGATTGAGGTTGATAAAAACCTCAAATGCCCAGCTAGGTCAAAAATATTTGTCCCCCCAGGGATTCAAGTTGGTTGAGCCTTGTGGGCTTTGGGCCTTTTGGGCCCTCAACAATGTGGGCTCTAATTAGGCCTTTTATTGAAGATTTTAACAGGTTTCTGAAATTAGTGGGTCTTCAAGGCTTTTGGATCTTGGGCCTTCGTTGATTAATTTACGGGCCTTTTATTTTTACTGGGTCTTCTAGGCCTTGGAGTCTCTTATCATTGGGTATTGGGCCTTCATGGCTTATGGGTCATGGACTTCACATGCCCAAGTTCTAGATCCTTCTTCTGAGTTCTAGAGCATTTTTCTTGTGACTCTTGGGCCTTCAATCATGGGCCTCGTTAGATGAGCCCATTCACCGGTCATACCGGTTGATTTGCCCCTCAACGGACGTGTGACCTATAAACACCTGTTAAAAGGTGAATTTAAACGGTCAAGTGACTGGCTAGGGGGTTATATACGAGTTGTGTGAGTGGCTTCATTTCCCACACTTCTTATTTCTCACTTCTCAAATTTCTTACACACACTTGAGCTCTCCAGATTTTAAGCAAATTTAGCCTACAATCTTCTCAAGGGTAGTCACAAAATCGAAGAAACAATGGTCGACAAAAAGACTTCTAGGCTAGCAGCTATGAATGTGGGGTCTTCTAAGAGAGGTAAACCCCTTCGTCGTATCCCCATTTATTCCACTTACATGTCATTACTTGATATGATAAATCAAAGAGGGGATGAATATCCCAGCCAATCTCACTTAGATTCATATAGCCATAGTAATAATTTTTTGACACTGACTTGGTAGAAGAATATAATTGATTGTTCAATTTCCCCCCTCGTTATACTATTTCTTTGGTGGAGCCTGGTGACAGGACCTGCCATTGGAAACCCAACCATTTATTTATTTATGTAGACGCCCTGTTAGCGGGGCTTAGGTTCCCTGTGCATGAATTTATCCCCACTCTCCTGGCCGATGTCCAGTTAAACCCTTGCCAAATCGCTCCGAATGGATGTAGACTCATCCATTGTTTCATGGTTTTGTGATTAGAGAAGATAATCAAAATGACTGTCCCCCTTTTCCACAAAAATTTTCAATTCAAAAACTCCTCCAGCCTTTCCTTAGGTTGGGTTCATATAGGCCATAGGCCCAACATGCCCCATATTTTCTTGGGTTCTTCTGGATGAGCGTAGGTTGAAGGTTGTGGGCATGTCGAGGGCCTCTAGTAAAGGTATATTACTTTACTTAGATTCGTTTTCTTTTTACTTTTGGTGTTTAACTGTTTTGCTAATGTTCACATGTCTCTTTTCTAGCTGCTGCACTGATTAACGAGTGGACCATTCCACCCGTGGAGGAAACATGCCGCATGAAGCGGCTTAGACTTATGAATGACCCAAGGCAAGGGAAGGAGCCTCCGGCCTTTTGCAGTCCCATACTGGGCCCTGAGGCTGAAGGCAGTGGGACTGTCAGAGCGCCAAAATCCCTGGCTTACAAGCCCAACTGGGGATTCAGGAAAACCGATACCGTGGTTGGATGCACAGACCACGCAAGGGATTGTTCCATTCACTCTATTACTCCTTGTGACTACAAGAATATATTGTTGGGACGTGACGAGGAGAGCACTAAGGCTCTCGGCACGCAGGCATTAGCATCGGTAAATTTCCTTACTTGACAACTTTGTACTTTAGGCCCTTAGCACACACAAATATCTTTTGGTACTTAGCATTTTTTTTATTTAGCCATTTCCCTGATTTTTTGTCTTTCCATCGTGACTCACCCTGGTTTGTTGGCTCTTCAGGCCAATGCCTATTTGCAGGCTTCCTTACATCAAGCTAATTCATGGAAGACTTAGGTTGGGAATGAAGGGTTTCGGGCATGAAAACGCAGCGGAATTAACGTAAAAATAATAAAAAAATCGAAACCCAATCGCAGGATCCATATATAACGTTGGATGATTATGGTGAAGAAGTATGTACCTTAACAAAGCTTTCGTATGCTGTTTAATGGAGGTCCAGAAAAGATGAATCACAGCAGCCCTTTGTTGCAAAGATTTGCTCTCTAAAGAAGTCCACACGAACGCCCGATCGTCCTACGATCACCGGAGTCGGTACTAGCCGAATTGTTTGCCTCTCTCTCTCTATCTTTCTCTAGCCTCTCTTGATGTTGAGCAGCTAGGGTTTTTCTCTAAAAATGAAATTTGATGATTAAACCCTAATACTATACATCATTATGTATATATAGGGGAGAGAGAGATTTTGGGCCTAACCCTAATCCATGTGGTTTCCAAAACCCATTATGACTTTGGGTTATTATTATTATTAAATCTGAATTCTAATATAATTAATCAAGTCCCACTTAATTAATTCAATAATTAAATTCGAATAATAATAATAATACTTAGTAAATCTGAATTCTAATATAATTAATCAAGTCCCACTTAATTAATTTAATAATTAAATTCGAATAAACAATAATATATTTAAATTCGTAATTTAAATAAACCTCCGTTTTGACGTTCTTTGTGTGTGACCCTTTAGGTTATTATTACGTTGGCAATAATTTTATTATCTAATAATAAAATTATAAACAATGAGCGGCATCTAGTAATACATCATTGCTACCCAAGTAACAATAATAATTAGTGATTCAATTAAACCTTTCGTGAATAATGTTCCATGTAATATAATCCCTTTAACCTTATATTATAGATCAAACTCGAGGCATGTATAGTGTCATCCTCTTCAACGTTTAATCTCGGTTTCCTTGATCAATGAGTAGACTATTTAAACAAATCAATATTTGAGCATGGCCATGCATTTCATAGTCTCACTCAATCAAGAGGCCAATAATATCACTCCTCGAATTGGAGGGTTAAATCCTATATCTATCATTCATATTCCTCATACGATTCATAGCATACCCAATGTACACCTTTATCATTACCCTGTTAAAGGTAACTTTGAGTGTAATCAAAGTATATTAATTCTCGTATAGAAATATAACGATTTCAAGTCAGAGGATCATTACATCATTATCACAGTGAGATTTCTTATGACACTTATTAACATGTAGAATCTCACGGTGGGTCTTTCCAGTGTCATGTATTGATACATACACTTATGTTCTTGATTTTAGTATCACCATAACTATGACCAATGAGATGTGGTCATCCGTCAACAAACATACTAGTCTTATTGCATTATTATTGTCCTTAAATAATAATACTTGACTAGGGAATTTTAGGAATAAAATACTATTCATATAATCTCATTTTTAAGTCACATACTTAAAGATATATATTACGTATTAATATTCCAAGGACATTTATTATCCTTTCAATTTATAACGCAGTAAATAAAGACATAATAAATAATAATTAAATAATCACATAAAACATAATCCTTAATTATTTTCAATAAAACATTAAAAGTATTGTCTCTAGGACACCAATACTAACAATCTTCCACTTGTACTAGAGCCAATCTCTCATGTATCTAATACCCATGGAACTAGTATGACCTTCGTTCTTCTGCTGCGACAAAGCCTTAGTCAGTGGGTCTGCATTATTCTTATTAGTATGCACTTTACATATATGTATATCTCCTTGATCATTAATCTCATTAATTAGGTGATATCTCCTAAGTACATCCCCAAACAATCTCATTGGCTGCTTCATAAGCATTAATATACTCAGGCTCTATTGTAGAATCAACAATTGTCTCTGCTGTGAACCATTCCAGCATACAATATCTCCATTTAGACAAAACACAAATCCAGACTGAGAAATCGAATCATCCTTGTCTTTCTAGAAACTAGCGTCGGTGTAACCTTTTACAACCGGCTTATCTTCTCCTCCATATACCAAGAATTAATCTTTAGTCCTCTTCAAGTACTTAAGAATATTCTTGACTGATGTCCAGTGACCTTCACCTGGATTAGACTAGTATCTACTCTGACTTAGGCCGATCATTCTTCTTGATCTATCCCTATAGATCTTGATACCTAAAATATAGGTCGCTTCGCCTAAGACTTTCATTGAGAAATTCTTACTCAACCAAGTCTTAAAAGCCTGTAAAGAAGGAATGTCATTCCCTATTATTAATATATCATCAACATATAGTTATAGGAATGCCACATTGCTCCCACTTACCTTCTTGTAAACACATGGTTCATCTTCATTTTGAATAAACCCAAACTCTTTGACAGTTTCATCAAAACGAATGTTCCATCTCCTTGAGGCTTGTTTCAATCCATAAATGGATCGATGCAGCTTACATACCTTTACAGCATTCTTTGGATCAACAAAACCTTCAGGCTGTGTCATATACACATCCATATCTTCTTCAAGGCTCCCATTTAAGAAAGCGGTTTTGACATCTATCTTCCAGATTTCATAATCATAGTAAGCAGCTATAGCAAACAAAATCCTGATGGACTTGACCATAGCCACTGGTGAAAAAGTCTCATCATAGTCAATACCATGAATTTGCTTGTAACCTTTTACCACCAATCGTGCCTTATAGGTCTGTACATTACCATCCATGTCGGTCTTCTTCTTGAAAACCCACTTGCACCCTATAGGTTTTACCCCTTTAGGTGGATTAACCAAAGTCCATACTTGATTAGTATACATGGATTCCATCTCAGATTTCATGGCATCCAGCCATCTCTTGGATTCTGGAGTGTTCATAGCATCTTAGTAGGTGAGAGGCTCATCTTCGTCGATAAGCATCACATCACCATCTTGAGTTAAGAGAAATCCATAATATCTCTCAGGCTCATGGCGAATCCTACTAGACCTACGAATAACATGTGTTTCTTGAGCAGTGTTGTGGTCTTGTACATCCTACTCAAGTTCCTCCATTGGTTCAATGTTATCTTGTGGGCCTCGAACTTCATCGAGATCTATTATCCTCCCACTGTTTTTCTTCGAAAGCATTTCTCTTTCAAGAAAAACTGTAGTTCGAGCAACAAACACTTTGTTCTCGGAAGGATTATAGAATGAATAACCCTTTGTTTCAATTGGGTATCCCACAAAATTATATTTGTCTGATTTAGGTCCTAGCTTGTCAGAAGTTAAACGTTTCACAAACGCTTCACATCCCCATATTTTTATAAATGACATGCTATGATGTTTCTTAGTCCATATCTCATATGGAGTCTTCTGAACCGTTTTAGTAGGAACTCGGTTAAGTGTATAAGCAGCGTCTCCAGGGCGTAGCCCGATAAACTAATTGGAAGATCTGTATGACTCATCATCGATCGTACCATGTCTAACAAAGTACGATTCCTCCTTTCAGAAACTCCATTCCATTGTGGTGTTCCGGGAGGAGTGAGTTGTGATACAATACCACACTCTTTTAATAAACTCTTAAATTCATGGCTTAAGTATTCACCTCCACGATCAGATCGTAGAGTCTTAATACTTCCGCCAGTTTGCTTTTCTACTTCAGCTTTGTTTCTTTGAACTTTTTAAAAGAATTGGATTTGTTCTTCATAAGATACACATATCTACTGAAATTATCAGTAAACGTGATAAAGTAGTAAAAGCCACCTCTTGTCATAGTACGCATAGGACCACATACATCACTATGTATAAGTTCTAATCGTTCAGTGGCCCTTTCACCTTGTCCAGTAAAAGGAGATTTAGTCATTTTTCCAATGAGACAAGGTTCGCATGCTTCGTATGATTCAAAGTCAAACTTATCCAAGTATCCATCCTTATGTAACTTGGAAATGCGCTTCTCATTTATATGGCCTAAACGAAAGTGCCAGAGGTATATTTGATTTGAGTCATTTATTTTAAGACGTTTGTTATTCACATTATAGATATGAGTGTCTAAATCAAGAACATATAAACCGTTAAATAAACGTGCAACCCCATAGTTAACATTATTCAAAGAAAAAGAACAACTATTGTTCTAAATTAAAAATGCAAAACTTTTCTTGTCTAAACAAGAAACCGAAATAATGTTTCTGCAAATTGCAGGCACGTAAAAACAGTTCTCAAGTTCTAAAATAAGCCCAGTGGGCAATGATAAATAATAAGTCCCTACAGCTAAAACAGCAACCTTTGCTCCATTTCCAACTCGTAGGTCGACCTCTCCTTTAGCCAAAGTCCTACTCCTTTATAGTTCATGTACATTTATACAAATGTGAGAACCACATCTAGTATCCAATACCCATGATGTAGAAGTTGACAAATTGACCTCTATAACATAAATACCTGAATCAGAAGCTTGACCAGCCTTCTTCTTCTTCAGATCCTCCAAATAAGCATGACAGTTTCTCTTCCAATGACCTGGTTTACCATAGTAGTGACAATCACCCTTTGCAACAACACCCTTAGGCTTTAAAGCCTGTTTGGGATTAGCCTTTGGCTTGGGACCAGAAGCAGATCCAATCTTCTTCTTTCCCTTCCATTTGCCTTTCCTATTAGCCTTACCTTTGTTATCTACCATCAACATTGCAGCAGGTTCAGCCTTTTCATGTTGGTTTCAGTAGTTCGTAACATGGCCAACAATTCAGTGGGTGTTTTGTCTATCTCATTCATATTGTAGTTCATAACAAAATGAGTATAGTTGCGGTTCAAAGATTGCAAGATTAAGTCAATCTGAGCTTCCAAACCAATCGGGAAACCCAAAGTATCAAGATACTCAATATAACCTATCATCTTCAGAACATGTGGTTGAACAGGTTCACGCTCTCCCTATTTGCAAGCATACAGTGCTTTTCTCGTGTCAAACCTTTCTTGACGAGCTTGCCCCTCAAACATTCTTTGAAGGTGTTCAATCATCTCATAAGCATCTATATGCTCATGTTGTTTTTGAAGCTCAGCACTCATGGTTGCCAGCATGAGACATGCAATATCATTCACATCATCAATATGCTTCTGATAAGCATTTTGCTGAACGCGAGTTGCATTCTCAGCTGGAGGAGCAGGTGAAGGAATTTCATTGACATGGAGCTTACGCTCTTGCCTGAGGACAATCCTCAAATTCCTATACCAATCCAGGAAGTTAGTTACTGTCAGCTTGTCCTTCTCAAGGGTTGCTCATACGGAGAAAGTATTTGTATTATTTGCCATTTAAATATCTACAATGTTTAAAATGTATAAAATAAACATTAGATTGTCTAAGTTATTTATTATGTTCAAATGATTATGATATATTCATAATATATCTCCCATTATTTTTATCAAATTAATAGCCCTTACTATTAATTTGGAAAGTATATCCCATAATTCTTTCTAGTGAGCCAAGATCCATATTTCGTCATGTCCTAAGTCAACCACTGGAAGTCCTTAAAAAATGATTATTTAGGTAGACAACAGTTGTCAATTATATCATATATATAATTCTTGGATAGTTTGGTGAACAACGATTGATCTTATCTATCTAATAGACTTTTAACCAAACTCTATGCTTCTAAGTTCATAATGGTTGAATATAACCGTTTATTTTCACCTTATTATGACGACTCAGTTAAGTTAGACCCAATGATACAACGGCCGAATATAACCGTTTATATTCGTCGCATCTCACCACGATAGATAGGAGTCCCCTGCCACTGACAGTCCTTCCACTAATCGATCTAGGATTCGATGATTGTTCATTCATTGGAAAGCATCCGAGTAAAACTTAATATTTTGTTAAGGGGTTTAGAAAATTTATAACGATCATGATCACATCATAAAGAGATCCTCAATTTTTCCTTGAACCAAATATTTCAAATTGACATCTTAAATTGTTCATTTCCCAGGTAGATGGAGGATACCAGTGGTCACACTTAAAACCCATCAGCCTTACGAATACGCATATCCGTTTTTATCAGAAAATCCCAGTTATAGATATCAAAAATCAATATTTAATTCCGTGTTTTAAAAATCCATATTTCATAAACACAAGAATCTCATGATCGTTTGTTAATTTTAAAATCTTGAATTGTTACAGATTTTATCTTTCTTAAGCAGACATGGCATGGGTGTCGTATCTAATACATACATCATTCCAACACATACATATCTACACATGCATTCATATACATATATGTATTGTGCATAAATTAAACGTGTTTGGTTATGTCCCCATCCTATGTGATATTTCCAAGCTAATGGAATTATCAAGGTCAATCTATGGTGGTTTCAAATACTACACTATTACATGTCTTTATCTTATTCATTGCTCCATCATCTGGATTGCCTCCTAGCTTCCTTGCTTCCAAGTCTCCATTGAACAATTACATTGAATAATAAATAAATCTATTCTAATGAAATTACAAGAAGAACTCGAGTTACATTCGAGATTAACAATTACAATGAATAAACGACATGCAAGTCGTATTTAGAAACCAAAACCATAAAACAAAACCACTATCCTATGGGTCTTTAGGCCATAACCATCAACCATGTTATCACATAACACATGTAATTTATCTCAGATTATATAAACATATCATATAATCACATATAATAAATTTCAAAATTTCAGAAAATCAAATAAATTTCAGAAAATAATAAATCGCCGTTTCGGGGTCTGTAACATCGTCAAACGGCTTACAGACGCGAAGCTGAATTTGTCAGTATTGCTCAGTGACACGATTCCAGTTAGAAAACACATATCGTTTGCGAAAATCGGACACTGGACACAGATTTCAGAAAATCTACCGAAGCCGTTTCAGAATTCGTATCGAATACGATTTTCATAACAAGAACAAACATGTATCATATACATACAGCAATACACACAATCATCCCACGATTATACAACACATGAATATCATATATTCAAAATCATATATAACATATATATCAATATATAGTCATGGCATATCATATATATGTTTACATACATCGAAAAACTGTTAAACACATAACCAAATCATCCCATTATACACGTAGCTCTGATGCCATTGAAGGGTTTCGGGCATGAAAACGCAGCGGAATTAACATAAAAACAATAAAAAAATCGAAACCCAATCGCAGGATCCATGTATAACGTTGGATGATTATGGTGAAGAAGTATGTACCTTAACAAAGCTTTCGTATGCTGTTTAATGGAGGTCCAGAAAAGATGAATCACAGCAGCCCTTTGTTGCAAAGATTTGCTCTCTAAAGAAGTCCACACAAACGCCCGATCGTCCTACGATCACCGGAGTCGGTACTAGCCGAATTGTTTGCCTCTCTCTCTCTCTCTCTCTTTCTCTAGGCTCTCTTGATGTTGAGCAGCTAGGGTTTTTCTCTAAAAACGAAATTTGATGATTAAACCCTAATACTATACATCATTATGTATATATAGGGGAGAGAGAGATTTTGGGCCTAACCCTAATCCATGTGGTTTCCAAAACCCATTATGACTTTGGGTTATTATTATTATTAAATCTGAATTTTAATATAATTAATCAAGTCCCACTTAATTAATTCAATAATTAAATTCGAATAATAATAATACTTATTAAATCCGAATTCTAATTTAATTAATCAAATCCCACTTAATTAATTTAATAATTAAATTCGAATAAACAATAATATATTTAAATTCATAATTTAAATAAACCTCCGTTTTGACGTTCTTTGTGTGTGACCCTTTAGGTTATTATTACGTTGGCAATAATGTTATTATCTAATAATAAAATTATAAACAATGAGCGGCATCTAGTAATACATCATTGCTACCCAAGTAACAATAATAATTGGTGATTCAATTAAACATTTCGTGAATAATGTTCCATGTAATATAATCCCTTTAACCTTATATTATAGATCAAACTCGAGGCATGTATAGTGTCATCCTCTTCAACGTTTAATCTCGGTTTCCTTGATCAATGAGTAGACTATTTAAACAAATCAATATTTGAGCATGACCATGCATTTCATAGTCTCACTCAATCAAGAGGCCAAAAATATCACTCCACGAATTGGAGGGTTAAATCCTATATCTATCATTCATATTCCTCATACGATTCATAGCATACCCAATGTACACCTTTATCATTACCCGGTTAAAGGTAACTTTGAGTGTAATCAAAGTATATTAATTCTCGTATAGAAATATAACGATTTCAAGTCAGAGGATCATTACATCATTATCACAGTGAGATTTCTTATGACACTTATTAACATGTAGAATCTCACGGTGGGTCTTTCCAGTGTCATGTATTGATACATACACTTATGTTCTTGATTTTAGTATCACCATACCTATGACCAATGAGATGTGGTCATCCGTCAACAAACATACTAGTCTTATTGCATTATTATTGTCCTTAAATAATAATACTTGACTAGGGAATTTTAGGAATAATATACTATTCATATGATCTCACTTTTAAGTCACATACTTAAAGATATATATTACGTATTAATATTCCATGGACATTTATTATCCTTTCAATTTATAACGCAGTAAATAAAGACATAATAAATAATAATTAAATAATCACATAAAACATAATCCTTAGTTGTTTTCAATAAAACATTAAAAGTATTGTCTCTAGGACACCAATACTAACAAGGAAGTATAAAAACAATTTGACTATTGATGAAGCCAAGTTGCAAGGCTTATAGGAGAAGTATGAACAACAAGATAAGTTCCTAAGGAAGACTCAAGCCAATGTGGTAGAGCTCCTGGCCAATAAGAATGCCACCATCAACAAGTACATGGCCTCAGAGGAATATCAAGATTTAATCAAGGCTCATAATGACATGATATTTTCTGCTCATCACACCATCGGTTGGAATGAAGCTTTAAGGGCGGTGCTAGCTGTGCATTCGGGGTTATTTGACCTGAAGGTGGACTTCAAATGTCTTCATTCATCCAATAAGAGGAACAAGAGGAGGAAGAAACTGATGGGGAGGGAAGACCCGATGTCAGACAGAAGAAGGCTTGCGAGCCTACCCCTACTCCTCCTCGCAGAGTTGTTCCGAAGAAGGTTATTCCTGAGGCAACCACGCAGGAATCGGCTGAGGAGAGCTCTTCGATTCTAGCTCTTTCGAGGAGGAGAAAAAGGAGGAACTGAGCAAAGTTGGTGATGAGTCGTCATCCAGCAAGGAGGAGGAAGAATACAAGTAGTGGTTTAGGACTTGTTTTCTTGTATTTACATTGGCCCTTGGAGGCTTGTAAAAGGATGTTTGGCCCTCAGGCTTTTATTTATATACTTGTGTTTTTCTGTATTTTCGTCCTTAATTCTGCCTTTGTTTTTTTTTTCGTGTTTAACTTGAACATAAATAACAAATACTCACGAGGCTTTAAAAGACTTAACGAAAATAACTAATTCCATATGAGGAGGACGGAAAACATTCCTTAGAAACTACCATGTTTTCAAACGAAACTTAGTATTAAAAATATGTCTTGCCTTCAAGGCTAAGAAACCGACACTTGAACATTTTTTAAAAATCAAAGTCATAAATTTAAACATGATGAATTCTTAAGTTGGCTGCATTCCAACTTCTTGGGATTTCAACCCCTTCAAGGGTTTGGAGCTTGTATGCGCCTTGCCCTATGACTTCCTTCACTTAGTATGGTCCTTCCCAATTTAGAGCTAGCTTGCATTTGGGACCCGCTCCAGATGCCTTGATCTTTCGCAAGACTAAGTTTCCTTCATGGAAGAATCTTTCCTTGACTCTGAGATTGTATTAGAACGAAGCTTTATTTTGGTTTTCTAAAATTCTGGCATTGGCTTCATCGCGTAGCTCATCTATCAAGTCTAGAGACAATTGTTAGTATTGGTGTCCTAGAGACAATACTTTTAATGTTTTATTGAAAACAATTAAGGATTATGTTTTATGTGATTATTTAATTAATATTTATTATGTCTTTATTTACTGCGTCATAAATTGAAAGAATAATAAATGTCCTTGAAATATTAATACGTAATATATATCTTTAAGTATGTGACTTAAAAATGAGATTATATGAATAGTATTTTATTCCTAAAATTCCCTAGTCAAGTATTATTATTTAAGGACAATAATAATGCAATAAGACTAGTATGTTTGTTGACAGATGATCACATCTCATTGGTCATAGGTATGGTGATACTAAAGTCAAGAACATAAGTGTATGTATCAATACATAACACTGGAAAGACCCGCCGTGAGATTCTACATGTTAATAAGTGTCATAAGAAATCTCACTATGATAATGATGTAATGATCCTCTGACTTGAAATCATTATATTTCTATACGAGAATTAATATACTTTGATTACACTCAAAGTTACCTTTAACCGGGTAATGATAAAGGTGTACATTAGGTATGCTATGAATCGTATGAGGAATATGAATGAGAGATATAGGATTTAACCCTACAATTCTAGGAGTGATATTATTGGCTTCTTGATTGAGTGAGACTATGAAATGCATGGCCATGCTCAAATATTGATTTGTTTAAATAGTCTACTCATTGATCAAGGAAACCGAGATTAAACGTTGAAGAGGATGACACTATACATGCCTCGAGTTTGATCTATAATATAAGGTTAAATGGATTATGTTACATAGAACATTATTCACGAAAGGTTTAATTGAATCACCAATTATTATTGTTACTTGGGTAACAATGATGTATTACTAGATGCCACTCATTGTTTATAATTTTATTATTAGATAATAAAATTATTGCCAACGTAATAATAACCTAAAGGGTCACACACAAAGAACGTCAAAACGGAGGTTTATTTAAATTACGAATTTAAATATATTATTGTTTATTCGAATTTAATTATTGAATTAATTAAGTGGGACTTGATTAATTATATTAGAATTCTGATTTAATAAGTATTATTATTATTCGAATTTAATTATTGAATTAATTAAGTGGGACTTGATTAATTATATTAGAATTCAAATTAAATAATAATAATAACCCAAAGTCATAATGGGTTTTGGAAACCACATGGATTAGGGTTAGGCCCAAAATCTCTCTATCCCCTATATATACATAATGATGTATAATATTAGGGTTTAATCATCAAATTTCGTTTTAGAGAAAAACCCTAACTGCTCAACATCAAGAGAGGCTAAAGAAAGAGAGAGAGAGAGAGAGAGGCAAACAATTCGGCTAGTACCGACTCCGGTGATCGTAGGACGATTTGGCGTTCGTGTGGACTTCTTTGGAGAGCAAATCTTTGCAACAAATGACTGATGTGATTCTTCTTTCTGGACCTCCATTAAACAGCATACGAAAGCTTTGTTAAGGTACAGACTTCTTCACCATAATCATCCAACATTATACATGGATCCTGCGATTGGGTTTCAATTTTTTTTAATTTTTTTTACGTTAATTCCGCTGCGTTTTCATGCCCGAAACCCTTCAATGGCATCAGAGCTACGTGTATAATGGGATGATTTGGTTATGTGTTTAACAGTTTTTCGATGTATGTAAACATATATATGATATGCCATGACTATATATATTGATATATATGTTTTATATGATTTTGAATATATGATATTCATGTGTTATATAATCATGGGATGATTGTGTGTATTGTTGTATGTATATGACACATGTTTGTTCTTATTATGGAGATCGTATTCGATACGAATTCTGAAACGGCTTCGGTAGATTTTCTGAAATCTATGTCCAGTGTCCGACTTTCGCAAACGATATGTGTTTTCTGACTGGAATCATGTCACTGAGCAATACTGCTATAGTCAGCTTCGCGTCTGTAAGCCGTTTGACGACGTTACAGGCCCCGAAACGGCGATTTATTATTTTCTGAAATTTATTTGATTTTTTAAAATTTTGAAATTTATTATATATGATTATATGATATGTTTATATAATCTGAGATATATTACATGTGCTATGTGATAACATGGTGGATGGTTATGGCCTAAAGACCCATAGGATAGTGGTTCTGTTTTATGGTTTTGGTTTCTAAATACGACTTGCATGTCGTTTATTCATTGTAATTGTTAATCTCGAATGTAACTCGAGTTCTTCTTGTAATTTCATTAGAATAGATTTATTTATTATTCAATGTAATTGTTCAATGGAGACTTGGAAGCAAGGAAGCTAGGAGGCAATCCAGGTGATGGAGCAATGAAGAAGATAAAGACATGTAATAGTGTAGTATTTGAAACCACCATAGATTGACCTTGATAATTCCATTAGCTTGGAAATATCACATAGGACGGAGCCATAACCAAACACATTTAATTTACGCACAATACATATATGTATATGAATGCATGTGTAGATATATATGTGTTGAAATGATGTATGTATTAGATACGACACTCATGCCATGTCTGCTTAAGAAAGATAAAATCTGTAACGATTCAAGATTTTAAAATTAACAAATGATCATGAGATTCTTGTGTTTATGAAATATGGATTTTAAAACACGGAATTAAATATGGATTTTGATATCTATAACTAGGATTTTCTGACAAAAGCGGATATGCGTATTCGTAAGGTTGATGGGTTTTAAGTGTGACCACTGGTATCCTCCATCTACCTGGAAAATGAACAATTTAAAATGTCAATTTGAAATATTTGGTTCAAGGAAAAATTGAGGATCTCTTTATGATGTGATCATGATCGTTATAAATTTTCTAAACTCCTTGACAAAATATTAAGTTTTACTCGGATGTTTTCCAATGAATGAACACTCATCGAATCCTAGATCGATTAGGGGAAGGACTGTCAGTGGCAGGGGACTCCTATCTATCGTGGTGAGATGCGACGAATATAAACTGTTATATTCGGCCGTTGTATCATTGGGTCTAACTTAACTGAGTCGTCATAATAAGGTGAAAATAAACGGTTATATTCAACCATTATGAACTTAGAAGCATATAGTTTGGTTAAAAGTCTATTAGATAGATAAGATCAATCGTTGTTCACCGAACTATCCAAGAATTATATTTTATATAATTGACAACTGTTGTCTACCTAAATAATCATTTTTTAAGAACTTCCAGTGGTTGACTTAGGACATGACGAAATATGGATCTTGGCTCACTAGAAAGAATTATGGGATATACTTTCCAAATTAATAGTAAGGGCTATTAATTTGATAAAAATAGTGGGAGATATATTATGAATATATCATAATCATTTGAACATAATAAATAACTCAGACAATCTAATGTTTATTTTATGCTTTTAACATTGTAGATACCAAGTAATGGCAAACAACACAAAACACTATCCGTACGATCAGTCCTTGAGAAGGATAAGCTGACAGGAGGAAACAACTTCCTAGACTGGCAGAGGAATTTGAGGATTGTCCTCAGGCAGGAGCGCAAGCTTCATCTCATTGATATTCCTCCGGCAGGTCCCCTTCCTGAGGGCGCTACTGTTGAGGAATGAGCGGCCCACACAAAGGATAAGAATGATGCAACTGAAGTTGCATGTCTTATGTTGGCAACTATGAGTGCTGAACTTCAAAGACAGGATGTGCATATGGATGCATATACTATCTATGAGCACTTGCAAAGCATGTTTGCAAGCCAAACTCGTCAAGAAAGGTTCAACACGAGTAATTCACTCTTTAATTGCAAACATGGGGGAAGTGAACCAGTTGGCCCACATGTTCTGAAGATGATTGGTTACATTGAGTATCTTGAAACTTTGGGTTTCCCGATTATTTAGGAAATTGGTATTGACCTAATCATGAATTCTTTATACAACAAATTCACCCAGTTTATCATAAACTACAATATGAATGAATTTGACAAAACACCTACTGAATTGTTGGCTATGTTGAGAACATATGAGACCAACATGAAGACGGCTGAACCTGCTCCCATACTGATGGTGGGCAATAAAGGTAAGGCCAAAAGGAAAGGCAAGTGGAAGGGTAAGAAGAAGACAGGTTCTGATTCTACACCCAAGCCAAAGTCAGGTCCTAAACAGGCTTTAAAGCCTAAAGGTGGGGTCGCTAAGGGTGAATGTCACTACTATAAGAAAACTGGTCACTAGAAGAGAAACTGTTCAGTTTACTTGGAGGATCTGAAGAAGAAGAGGGCTGAGCAAGCTTCTACTTCAGGTATATATGTTATAGAAGTCAATCTGTCTATTTCTACATCTTGGGTATTGGATACTGGATGTGCTACTCACATTTGTATAAATGTGCAGGAAATGCAGAGAAGTAGGACATTGGCTAAAGGAAAAGTGGACCTACGAGTTGGCAATGGAGCAAGAGTTGCTGCTTTAGCTGTAGGAACCTATTATTTATCTTTGCCCTCAGGGCTAGTTTTAGAACTGGAGAATTGTTTTTATGTGCCTGCGATTCGCAGAAACATTATTTCTGTTTCTTGTTTGGACAAGAAAGGTTTTTCGTTTACGATAAAGAACAATTGTTGCTCTTTTGCTTTGAATGATTTAACCTATGGTGTTGCGCGTTTGTTTAATGGTTTATATGTTCTTGACTTAGATAATCCTGTCTATAATATAGAAAACAAATGACTTAAAGTTAATGATTCAAATCAAACATACCTCTGGCATTGTCGTCTAGGCCATATAAATGAGAAATGCATATCCAAATTACATAAGGATGGATACTTGGATAAGTTTGATTTTGAATCATACCAAGAATGCAAATCTTGTTTGCTTGGTAAAATGACTAAAGCCCCTTTCACTGGTAAGGGTCAAAGGGCCACCGAACGTCTAGAGCTAATACATAGTGATGTATGTGGCCCAATGTGTGTGATGGCTAGAGGAGGCTACTACTACTTCATAACATTTACTGTTAATTTCAATAGATATGTGTATCTTTTGAAAAGTTCAAAGAATACAAAGCTGAAGTAGAAAAGTAAACTCGCGGAAATATTAAGAATCTATGATCTGATCGTGGAGGTGAATACTTAAGCCATGAATTTAAGAGTTTATTAAAAGAGTGTGGTATTATATCACAACTCACTCCTCCCGGAACACCACAATGGAATGGAGTTTCTGAAAGGAGGAATCGTACTTTATTGGACATGGTACGATCGATGATGAGTCATGCAGATCTTCTAATTAGTTTATGGGGCTACGCCCTGGAGACGGCTGCTTATACTCTTAACCGAGTTCCTACTAAAATGGTTCAGAAGACTCTATATGAGATATGGACTAAGAAACGTCATAGCATGTCATTTATGAAAATATGGGGATCTGAAGCATTTGTGAAACGTTTAACTTCTGATAAGCTAGGACCTAAATCAGACAAATATAATTTTATGGGATACCCAATTGAAACAAAGGGTTATTCATTCTATAATCCTTCCGAGAACAAAGTGTTTGTTGCTCGAACTACAGTTTTTCTTGAAAGAGAAATGCTTTCGAAGAAAAAACAGTGGGAGGATAATAGTCTCGATGAAGTTCGAGGCCCACAAGATAACATTGAACCAATGGAGGAACTTGAGCAGGATGTACAAGACCACAACACTGCTCAAGAAACACAGGTTATTCGTAGGTCTAGTAGGATTCGCCATGAGCCTGAGAGATATTATGGATTTCTCTTAACTCAAGATGGTGATGTGATGCTTATCGACGAAGATGAGCCTCTCACCTACTAAGATGCTATGAACACTCCAGAATCCAAGAGATGGCTGGATGCCATGAAAACTGAGATGGAATCCATGTATACTAATCAAGTATGGACTTTGGTTGATCCACCTAAAGGGGTAAAACCTATAGGGTGCAAGTGGGTTTTCAAGAAGAAGACCGACATGGATGATAGTGTACAGACCTATAAGGCACGATTGGTGGTAAAAAGTTTCAAGCAAATTCATGGTATTGACTATGATGAGACTTTTTCACCAGTGGCTATGGTCAAGTCCATCAGGATTTTGCTTGCTATAGCTGCTTACTATGATTATGAAATCCGACAGATGGATGTCAAAACCGCTTTCTTAAATGGGAGCCTTGAAGAAGATATGGATGTGTATATGACACAGCCTGAAGGTTTTGTTGATCCAAAGAATGCTGTAAAGGTATGTAAGCTGCGTCGATCCATTTATGGATTGAAACAAGTCTCAAGGAGGTGAAACATTCGTTTTGATGAAACTGTCAAAGAGTTTGGATTTATTCAAAATGAAGATGAACCATGTGTTTACAAGAAGGTAAGTGGGAGCAATGTGGCATTCCTATAATTATATGTTGATGATATATTAATAATAGGGAATGACATTCCTTCTTTACAGGTTGTTAAGACTTGGTTGAGTAAGAATTTCTCAATGAAAGACTTAGGCGAAGCGACCTATATTTTAGGTATCAAGATCTATAGAGATAGATCAAGAAGAATGATCGGCCTAAGTCAGGGTAGATACTAGTCTAATCCAGGTGAAGGTCACTGGACAGCAGTCAAGAATATTCTTAAGGACTTGAAAAGGACTAAAGATCAATTCTTGGTATATGGAGGAGAAGATAAGCTGGTTCTAAAAGGTTACACCGACGCTAGTTTCTAGACAGACAAGGATGATTCGATTTCTCAGTCTGGGTTTGTGTTTTGTCTAAATGGAGATGTTGTATGCTGGAATGGTTCATAGCTGAGACAATTGTTGATTCTACAATAGAGCCTGAGTATATCGATGCTTGCGAAGCAGCCAAGGAGGCTGTTTGGGGACGTATTTAGGAGATATCACATAATTAATAAGATTAATAATCGAGGGGATATACATATATGTAAAGTGCATACAAATGATAACATTACAGATCCACTGACTAAGGCTTTTTCGCAGCAGAAACACGAAGGTCATACTAGTTCCATGGGTATTAGATACATGAGAGATTGGCTCTAGTACAAGTGGGAGATTGTTAGTATTGGTGTCCTAGAGACAATACTTTTAATGTTTTATTGAAAACAATTCAGGATTATGTTTTATGTGATTATTTAATTAATATTTATTATGTCTTTATTTACTACGTCATAAATTGAAAGAATAATAAATGTCCTTGGAATATTAATACGTAATATATATCTTTAAGTATGTGACTTAAAAATGAGATTATATGAATAGTATTTTATTCCTAAAATTCTCTAGTCAAGTATTATTATTTAAGGACAATAATAATGCAATAAAACTAGTATGTTTGTTGACAGATGATCACATCTCATTGGTCATAGGTATGGTGATACTAAAGTCAAGAACATAAGTGTATGTATCAATACATGACACTGGAAAGACCCGCCCTGAGATTCTACATGTTAATAAGTGTCATAAGAAATCTCACTGTGATAATGATGTAATGATTCTCTGACTTGAAATCATTATATTTCTATACGAGAATTAATACACTTTGATTACACTCAAAGTTACCTTTAACCGGGTAATGATAAAGGTGTACATTGGGTATGCTATGAATCGTATGAGGAATATGAATGATAGATATAGGATTTAACCCTCCAATTCTAGGAGTGATATTATTGGCCTCTTGATTGAGTGAGACTATGAAATGCATGGCCATGCTCAAATATTGATTTGTTTAAATAGTCTACTCATTGATCAAGGAAACCGAGATTAAACGTTGAAGAGGATGACACTATACATGCCTCGAGTTTGATCTATAATATAAGGTTAAAGGGATTATGTTACATAGAACATTATTCACGAAAGGTTTAATTGAATCACCAATTATTATTGTTACTTGGGTAACAATGATGTATTACTAGATGCCGCTCATTGTTTATAATTTTATTATTAGATAATAAAATTATTGCCAACGTAATAATAACCTAAAGGGTCATACACAAAGAACGTCAAAACGGAGGTTTATTTAAATTATGAATTTAAATATATTATTGTTTATTCGAATTTAATTATTGAATTAATTAAGTGAGACTTAATTAATTATATTAGAATTCAGATTTAATAAGTATTATTATTATTCGAATTTAATTATTGAATTAATTAAGTGGGACTTGATTAATTATATTAGAATTCAAATTTAATAATAATAATAACCCAAAGTCATAATGGGTTTTGGAAATCACATGGATTATGGTTAGGCCTAAAATCTCTCTATCCCCTATATATACATAATGATGTATAATATTAGGGTTTAATCATCAAATTTCGTTTTAGAGAAAAACCCTAGCTGCTCAACATCAAGAGAGGCTGGAGAAAGAGAGAGAGAGAGTGAGGCAAACAATTCGGCTAGTACCGACTCCGGTGATAGTAGGACGATTGGGCGTTCGTGTGGACTTCTTTGGAGAACAAATCTTTACAACAAAGGACTGCTGTGATTCATCTTTCTGAACCTCCATTAAACAGCATACGAAAGCTTTGTTAAGGTATAAACTTCTTCACCATAATCATCCAACGTTATACATGGATCCTGCGATTGGGTTTCGATTTTTTTTAATTATTTTTATGTTAATTCCACTGCGTTTTCATGCCCGAAACCCTTCAACAATTTCATGCCTTCCTCATTGGTGTCAATCTGAAACTCCTGCACTTTTAGCGATATTTAAGTGATTTCAACGGGAACCACTGCCTCAGCCCCGTAGGCTAGTTGAAAAGGTGTTTCCCCTGTTGAAGCCTTAAAAGTAGTTCTGTATGCCTATAGGATTGGGAGTAGTTCGTCAACCCAAGTTCCTTGAGAGCGTTCAATCTTCTTTTTGAGTCTGTCTAGGATAATTCTGTTGGCAACCTCAGCTTGCCCATTTGACTGTGGATGAGCTACTGAAGTGAAGTGTAGTTCAACATTATAGTTTCCATAGTACTCTATGAAGTCTTTGTTATTAAACTGAGTTTCGGTGTCCATCACTAGGATTCTGGGTAACCCATACCTACATATAACATTTTCCCAGAAGAATTGGGTCACATTCTTAGTGTCAATCTTGGCCAAGGGCTTGGCTTCTATCCATTTAGTGAAGTAGTCGATGACAACCATAAGAAACTTCCTTTCTGCGCTGGCCATAGGAAACGGACCTAATATATCCATTCCCCAATGGCAAAGGGGAGTGGGGAGTTGATAGATGCCAGCATCTCAGCGGGCTGCCTAACGATGGGTGCAAATCTTTGGCAGTGATCACACTTCTTAACATAATCTTTAGCATCTCTAAGCATCTCAGGCCAATAAAATTCCAGCCTCATGACTTTATGAGCAAGAGCCCTGCTTCCAAGGTGTTGGCCACATATACTTTCATAAACTTCCCTTAGGGCAGCTTTAGCCTCATGTGGTTTCAGACACTTCAAGCAGGGTATCACATACGATTTCTTGTAAAATATTCCTTCTATGAGGGCATACTTTAAGGCTCTCACTGATAGCATGCGTGACTCTGTGGGGTCAATTGGTGTTTTCGCCGTTTTCAAGTAGAGCTTGATGGGATCCATCACACATGCTCCCATCCCAATCTGGGTTACTAGTTTAGCATCAATGGTCGGGATCTTCAAGACTTGGAAATAAACACTGCCAGAGTAACTCTAAACCTCTGATGATGCAAATTTAGACAAGGCATCAACCTTTACATTCTCGTCTCTCGGGATGTACTCAAAGTGACATTTTTCAAACTGCGTGGCTTGAGCTTTAACAATTCTCAAATATTTTGTCATATTCTCTTCACGGGCCTCAAACTCCCCATTCACTTGAGAGATTATTAGCCTTGAATCGCTATATACTGTTAGGTCCAAAGTGTTGTAGAGGGGGGGGGGTGAATACAACTGTTTCGAATAATGAGAGAAAATGAAATAAATGCAGGTAATAAATGGTGACACAGAATTTCAAGAATATATCTTTATATTCATTGAAGGATTTGCTACAACATTCATAAAAGCATCATAATCAGTTGAACAATAAATACAGCAATTAAAGCTAGATTCAACTGATTCTCTCTCACTTTCTTTTTACAGTAAATGCTCTCTTTTAAAAATATACAAATAGAAGGTACAGAGATTGCTAAAAGTCTTTTTACAAATAAAAACAAAGTGCTGCTTTTATAATGTCTTGTAGTCTTGATCTTGTCCTTTTTGTATACGTGGCCCAATCAGGACTCGTCAACAAAAAGCACTTTCCCAACCACCCTGGATCAAGCGTTCACAATAAGCCACTTGTCCCTTGAACATTAAATGCTACATATTGACCCGCATCTCGATCTCGGCCTGGACCCATCTCGATCTCGATCTTGGTTGACAATCTCGATCTCGATCTCGATCTCGATCTGTGAAAATCTCGATCTCGATCTCGATCTGTGAGGATCTCGATCTCGATCTCGATCTGCCGTGGATAGAGATTTGCCTTGCAATGTTTTACTTCAATTATAAATCTCGACCCGCATCTCGATCTGCTGTGAATCGATATTTGCCTTAGCAAATATGCACTCATCCAATGTTGACTTTCTTTAGTGACTAATTGTGGATTAACCTTTATGAGCAAGTTTCCCTATCTTCTTCAATTTCTTTTCCTCACTCAATTCAAATGAGATCTTCTATTACTGACATGAACTTGCCTCCAATGTCCTGACACTTGATGCAATGGTCTGGTTCATAAGTGACTAGTCTTGTAGGGGTTCTTGCTTCTGAATGTCAGTTCTCATTTGTTGATTAACCTTTACATTATCCAGATGTTGAGATACATTACATGAAATCACTTTGGTCTTCTTGATACTTCTTTGACATTAATTTGATTCTCCATTAGATAAGTTAGGGCATGAGCAATACTGAGATTGAACTTCTTCTCACTTATGCATCCTTGATTAACCAAATTAGTTACTTGTAGTTACCAAGTATCATTACCATTTCTTCAGATGATTGATTCCATGTGCTTCTTCAGTTTCTCTTGTTTTGCTGTTGTTTTATCTTTTACCTAGTTGAGTTACATAGTAATTAAGTGTTACAAGTTAGTACACCTATGCCTTTCAATCTCCCCCTATTTGATTGTCTAACAATGACAACCAAATTCACAATGAGGATAACTCAACTAACCAGGGACTGAAAAGATAAACTAACATTCATAAACGATCATGTCAACTTGCATAATGCTTGGCTTAATTAACTAACTTCATGTCTATCACTGATACTTCAAGTGCCACAATTGGACACCTGTTGGCTCGATCAACTGGCTTCATGCTCTTCTTGAGATTTTCTCTAAGTACTTAAGAGCACGGTCCACTCAATCTTCAACTATCCTTCTGAAGTCCTTTTAGCAGTATTACCACCGCCGAACTTCGCGAAATAATTGACGCATAATATAAACCAGTTTCAAGACACTTAGCTAACTAACTTCTACCTTACACTACACAAGAAAACATATAATGTACTTACAATGCAGTAAAACAAGAAAACAAATTACAACGCAAAGAAACATTACAAGCTTAATACATTAAAATCTCGATTTCTTGCGCTCCTCTACCTCACGAGCTTTCTTCTTGGCTGCCTTTTCTTTCTTCATGAACTCAGGGTTGCAGACTTCATCCATTCTTTTCTTGAGAAGATTAAGTCCTTCTGCTTCCACATGATTTCTGATCTTATAATCTCGAAACAACCTCAACCACCTCTCAACCATGCTGCGAGTGGTAAGCTTCGTGGGAATGTCTTCAAACCTCAGCTTAGTGACTTTGTCAGGATACCCCTTTTCCCCTTTCTTCCTTATGACCAGCTGCTTAGGGTATCCAATGACAATAGCGGTGGTGCATTGCTGTAGCCTCTGAATATCAAGCTGTTGTCTTCTCTTACAGAAGTTTTCAAACGTGACCCTTAGATAGTCCTGATCAAACTCCCTTATGATACACAGTGTTTCATGACTGTGTTTTGCAAAGATGTCGTACTTGAGCTCAATGACGGTTTCCACCTGATGCTTGTCTGTATAGATCAGCAGGTCATTCTCATTCTCAGCTTTGCTTTTGAGAAACTTGACATTTGCACCAACCACTGCACTAGCTTCCTTCCTTATTTCTCCTTCTTCAGGAATGTCTAATCTTGGATCTCCGTATCTCTGCACATGCTCCTTTATTGCCTCTTCTTGCTGCTCGAATGCATAGTCTTCAGGCTCCTTCTTAACCACTGGTAGTTTGGCTTCAGGCAACTTGTATCTAACATCTTGCCTTCTTATCAACTTCTCCAAGTCCTTAGCCACCAGCTTCTTTTCCTTTGTTAGAAAACCCTTTGTGAGGACTAGCTTTGCAACTGCCTTCAGTACATTTTTGCTCGGGGTCAGTTTCGAGTCATGTAGATTTACGATCCTCAAGACCTTGTCATGGACGTATCTGATTTGGTAGGGATTTAAAATAATGTCAACCCCTCTGTCTTCAGCCATCTTCAATAGTTTCTCTTTAAACAGCACTCTAGTCTTGACAGAGGTGTCTACCTTGTGAGCATATTCTACCAGTTCACTAGCACCCCTTGCATGGAAGAATGCCTCATCAACCATACACGGCTCGATTCTTGTTATGGGTGCCCAAGTAATCATCAGACTCCATGCTTTCTCCTTGAATATAACTTGAACAGAGGTGCATCCCTGTCTTATACAGATTAGATAGTTCAGAAGCCCAGGGTTTAGATTTTCTAGCTTGTGGAACAGGAAACTCAATCTTTCTGAGTCAGGAGCATAGGCTCTTGGTCCAGCTAAGGCTTCTCTAGCCTTGTCCCACTCGGGACCTTCCCTTCTTATGTCAGCCTGGACCTTAGGATCTGTGATCTTTTTCATTTCATACTCATGCTGAGTTTTCTGAGCCGCTCTCTTCTCCTTTGCCATTAGTTCCTTTTCCACTATTCCTTGAAGCACTTCTTCATTCACTCTTTCTCTGGCTTCCCTGAAAATCTCTTATTGCATCTCCGTTTCTTTCTCTACTTCATCAACTTCTTCTTCCGGCACATGCTCGTCAGCAACCGAGTGGTCTCCTGCATCACCTGCAACTCCTGCGCCAGATCCACCAGGATTTAGACCTCTTTCTTGTTCCCACTCTCTTGCCCGTTGCTCGAGTCTCGACTTCCTTGCCACTAAGGCTTCTACATCCATCTCATCCTCATCAGAATCTTCAATAAAGTCTCCCATAAATACATCGACGAGAGGTGTTTCTTTCTCAGCCCCTGCTTCTTCAACTACTATCTTCTGCTTGCCTTTGTCTTTAAGAGCCTCCTCCACCTTTTCACCAGATTTGTTTGAGAACTCGATCACCGGACCCTTACTAGTCAACTTTTTCAGACCCTGATCCTCCTTCTCCCCCTTAAGTGGGTTATCCTCATCAGGAGCATCATCATCATTTTTATCGTCACCACCACCACCGGTTGAAGGACCAGGTCCAGCCCTGTTACGTCCAAAGACAGCATGAAGTAGTTCATTCAGCTTCGTCCAGACCTGAGACATGCCATGAATGACATCATCGACTGACCGCCCAACCTCCACTTGTACCAATCCAAGATTGTTTATCTTGTCAATCATTTGATTTTGGACGGCAATCAGGTTCTCTATGAATGTGCTCCAACCTCCAATCTTCCAGAGTGAGAAGAGACAGCAGCAGTAATGTAACGATCGAGATAATTAAATCTATTTGAATAATATGAGGTATATGATTTATGTGTTTTAATGTGTTAGCATATGATATATGATCTTTTTATATGTCTGGTTGACTGCCGTTTGACTTTATTAGGCTTAAGTGTTTTAATTAAGCGCATAAGTGATTTTTATGCTTAATTGAGTAACTATTTGATTTTTCTAAAATTATTGGTGTGTCCAATAATTATGAAATTTTATATGTAGCTTCTATGAGATTTTAGAGACTTTCTAAAAATAGTGATGTATTTAATTCTAGTCCCAGTGATTTTATATAAATCTGTCATTCCTGTTTTATTCTAGAAATATTACTCTTCCAAATTCCATATTTAATTATTGGAATGTCCAAAAATCATGAAACCTGTTTCAAAATGTTTCTTAAATATTCTGAGACTTTTGAAAAATAAAATTTTATTTTATTTGAGCCCAAAAGTATTTTTATGATTTTTCTATCCTTATTTTCTATTTCTGTGCTAAAACTTCAAAGATTTTTAATTAATTCTTGATTCATCAGAAAAATATTTCAAAAATATGGGGGAGCTTCTAAATTTATGATCTTTATTTTAAAAATATAAAATTTATTTATGAACCCTGTTTCTCTCAAAACTCGAATTTTAATTTGTTTTAAATTAGAAAAGTAGCAAATGTGAAGTTACTAGAATGCCCTTGGCTTTATAAATCACAGCATCGCCTCTTTCTTCTTCATTTGCTCTGTGTCTTAGTTTGTAGGTCAGTAGCTTTTCTTTTTCTGGCGATTTTGCTGTTTCTCTTGATCCTCGAGTCTATCGCTAGCATTTGTGTTGATTTTTGAGAGTAATCAAATCCTAGATATGTATGCAATCCGTTGTTCTTGAGTTAAAATATATATATATATGTATGCCGTGTGTATATATGATCGGGGTTTGGTCTATACCTGCATGCAAGGGTTAAACTACTCTAATTTTGATAATCAGCACTAGTACGATGCTTGTTGAGTTGTTAATGATTGAAAAACGAAGCTTTGGTGTCGAGAATCCGATGATCGGATTTTCCACCGGAGCTTGGCCGCCGGCGATGACTATTACGAGCTGGCAGGTCAACGGCGATGATGAAATGAGCCGGAACTACTATTTTTATTTATGTTAGACTAGTAATTCTTATTGCATGTTACGGTTTCCATTTTTCCGAGCAAGAATAGCATTTTTCCGATTGGTTATGGCTTAGCATGATTCCACGAAGTCTCGTTTTTGTTTAGTATCATGCTAGTAGTTGCTTTACATTTGATTCATGGTGAATAAGGACTGCATGTTAATATTTTAAATTTTTCCGGCCTAGTGTTCTTGAATGGCTTCAGCAGTTGAAGTATACATGTGTATATGTGTGTGTGTCGGCATTTTGGGTGTATACATGGTTGGGTTCCTCTTTTGATATAATGTTGTTTGTATTAATCAAATTTTGTTGCATATATAGGTTCGAAAATGAATTGGTATATGGAAATTTAGTTCGAATTGCTGTGTTTTGCTATGCTTTGCTTCGATTATTACTAGTATTGATAGTTAATTGTGTGCATATGAGATTTGAACTGAAATTTTATAGTACATATGGATGTCTTAGTTCAATTATAAGTTGATACTTGTGAATTAGTTTGAATTAATTTGGTTGCCATGTTTTTAGGTAATAAAACCGAATGGTATACAAATTGTTGAATGATCATTAGCTTGATTGATTGGAATTTTGACTTATACGGATCATTATGTTCAAGTATAGTTTAATAGGTGAATCTTAGTCCATGTTAACGCTATATGCTATGTCTAAAATGGAATTCAATTGCTTTGGTTATTGAGACGTCGGAATGTATATGCATATTTGCAATAACAATGTGAGTTGTACTGGGAGTTTATAAAAGCATTACTTGGTAATATATATGTCTATGTGTCTAAGTGAAAATGTGAATTGATTATGTAAATGTTTGAGTGCTCAAGGGCTTTGAATTGCAGAATCATAATTCGAATATATATATATATATATATATATATATATATATAATAATATATTCGAATTCTTGATTATATTGAAATGGTAATAGTATTATTTATGATTATAGATGTTGCTTGATTGATATGGATTTGGTACTAAATATGATCGTATAATGGTGTATGATTGACATTGATGTTTGGTTGTGTCGGTTGTATTCCGACAGGTAGCTCCAGTTACAGGGGAAGTGCTGCCAAAATTTTCTAAAACTAAAACGACTTTGTAAAATATTATTGGCACACCACTTCTGTATAGGAAAGGCTATCAGTCAGGAATGCTATGAATGATATAATTGTCTATGTGCTACTTGCTTGCCAGTGTAGAAGTGAGTATATAGCAGAGTATGTCTACAGTGGATTATTATGTGTTAAGGGATTATAGTTAACGAAAGGGTAGAATAGTTAGACGTTAATGAGAACGTCGAGAGTATATAAGATTCTGAAATAGTATTATTTGTATGTAGCTACGAAGGACATTGAGGTGAAGGACAAAGGGAAAGCAAAAGTAGAGAGTTAGTGTCTGGTGTAGGCGATCTACCTGTTCAACAGCTGTAGCATTCTATTTAAGGCAAGTAACTACTGCCTAATCTCTTTCAACTTAAACACTGTTTTATGAACTGCATAGTGAACTGTTTTATAAACTGCTTTATGACCCTGCAACTGTGTTATCTTATCTCAACTGTTTTAAGCAATGGCCTACCTTACTTTAATTGTTTTATTTAAACTACAACCTTATATCAGTTTCAATTGCACTTTAAACTTTTCAATCCCTGAGCTGTTATTGTCAGATTATAAACTAATTTTAAAGATCTTAAATCAGTAACCTTGAACTATGACTTATGTCAACACCATTTCCTTAGTAATGTTTACTTGAACTTAAATTCTGAACTTACCCTGTTGCTATGGCCTAACTACTGTTACAACTAAATGCCTTACAACTATTTTCAAAAATAACTGTTATACCTAGGGATTGACCCTGCACCTTGACTTCACAACTTCAACTTATTTTTGATTCCCAGTTCATGATTTCAGCTTACCTTATTACAACAGAAGCTTGTTTTGAGACATATCATGGAATAAACCTTACCTCTGTCTAATGATCTTTAAAATGGATTTAAACATGAAATCCGACTTTCAAGAAGTCTTTTTCATCAAATGATTTGGTAACTTTAAAAAGAAGGTTTTGGTTATTATAGGAATTCCGATCAAAATGGTTTCTGCGGATTTCTATAGGTTGGAGGCGTAAGAGGCCGAGTGACGCCGGTCCACCACTTTTTATGTGAAGACTATAATGAGATAGTCAATGGCTATAATGAGATGGCCCAAGGCCAATGGCAATAAGTGCCTTTATGAGTACTCTTTATGTCCGGAGGGACTTTAGTCCGTTATGGGGACTTTACGTGGCTGATCACCCGTATTGTCTGGCGTTGTGAGAAAACTTCAACCAAAATGAATTGTTTCTAAACAGTAAAGGTCCTAATGAGAGGACAGTTTTATAGATGATTTGAAAAGTAAGGTCCTAATGAGAGGACAGTTTTATGAAATGTTTTGAAAGAATCAGTCCTAATGAAAGGACAGTTTTATACAAATGAACTTTGAAATGATTGGTAATGAATAATGAAATGCCTTGTTATAAACTGTCATATACAGCTTCAATTATCAGATATACCTTGATTTGACTTGTTTCAATTGTTAGACATTACTTCCTGTTATCCATCTAACCCTGCAGATTACTCCTATATTTGCAACTGATTATTATTTTCCAGCTTCTTATGTACTTTGCACCAGTTATTGAAATTATTTAACCCTGCCAGTGGTTTATAAGAGAAAGTTTTACGAGTAATGAATACCCTGACGAGAATTTTTAATTACAATTATGGGACAATGAGGTTCAACAATGATTTTAAAGCATGGTTTTGAGAAAAGACTTTCTTAATTATGTATATAAGCATGTAGAACTGTTTTAACCTATATGGTTACTTGCTGAGCTTTTGTAGCTCATTCTTTTATTTTTCTAACATCTACAGCTTCTGAGAATCATGGTCCGCCTTAAGCAGACTGCCAGGAAAAATATGTCATTCATGAACTATGTGAGGCTGGCTGAGATTGAACAGGTAGGATCGAGGCAGAGTTGGAAGGAAAAGACTTTGTTTAGTCTTGTATTTTTTTTTATTATTAGTAGATTTTTGGAGATGTTTCAGGAATTGTAATATTATTTTGGTTACTGTAAATGTAAATATAAATGAATGTAGTTGTGTGCTTGTTTCATACCATTACCTTGAAAGATCCAGGTTAGTAGTTGGGGTCATATTTATGCATATTTTCTATTATTGTTATTTAGGGTGCATGCATTTAGAGTTAGTGACTCCCCGATCTAGACCCCGGGTCGGGAGGGCGTCACAGGTTGGTATCAGAGCTAAGGTTTTGGTCACTGAAACAAGCCAGGATTAAGTTAAACAAGTAGATCACTTAATAACAGAAGAGAGAGTAATGGTAAGATAGGATTAGATAGTGAAGAGTGGTTTAGACGTTAGGATTTTAACTGTAGATTTAAGGTGATCTTATCCCTTTTGCTTTACATATCGTATTATTGCAGGCTCGTGGCATTGTTTCACAACAACCACCCTCTCCTGGTTCCTCTGAATTTTCTTCGGATACTGATGATGATGCGATAGTTATATCTAGTTCTGAGAGCGAGGAGGAGGAGCTGATTCCTGAGCTCCCTGCTCAGCCTGACCTACCCTCAGGGAGTGCTGGTGTCCCTGTTCGCCGTAGAGTTTATAGGCCATCTGTTACCCTAGGCCAGCTGAGAGTTCCCGAGCATCCTGTCGAGTGGTGGGAGGATCGCATTAGGGCTGTTGAGGAAGAGGGACGGAGGCAGATAGCGGCCAGAGCATTTCCAGATGATATGGCGGAGCGGGCAGGAGAGTTGACCCGGGTGCTTAGTGAACTGCTGATTGGACTCAGGACTGCCAGAGACAGGGATCACAGGGGTGATTAGATGTCAGGATGTTTGAGTGTTAGAAGGGACATTTGTTAGAGCCCTCTAGCACACGTGCCTAGATGTTATTTTCTGTTTTCTTCCCAGTACTTTTATTTCGTGTTTGTACCTTAACTTATCCTGCACTTTGGCACTTTTAGTATCTATGTATGTTTGCTTTTCAGTTCCAGTATCTTCCGATATATCTGTCATTTACTTTTTCGCACACTTGACCATAAACTGTTCCTTACCTTTACCAGTACCTTATTTATACCTGTTGCTAACCTTATGATTTTTTTATTCATACCTGTTGTGCTAACCTGTTTTCTATAGAACCTTTACATCCTTGTTGTACAAGCAACTTATGTAGTAATGATGCTACAAGATTGATTTTTAAATAAGTGTTTTTAATTCCTAAATGATTTTAAAAAAAGTATTTGAACTGTTTACAATATGGTGTAGTGTATTGCTTAATAAGTTGCTTGTTTCCCTATAGTAAATGCCGCCAAGGAAAAGAAACACCTCAAATTCGTCTCAGAATCATAATACACAAGATCAAAATCCCATGGACCCTACAGTTGCCCAACTCATTCAATTGCTACAACAGCAAACAGCTCTTTTAACCCAGCAACAGCAAAGACCTTCTGCACCCCCAGCAGTTACTTTTAAATCTTTTCAAGCAGTGAAACCACCTGAATTCAAAGGATCCACGAACCCAGTAGAAGCCCAGACATGGCTTAAGGAGATGGAAAAAGCTTTTCAGTTGGTAGATGTAGATGAAGATAAGAAGACTGAGTATGCTAGTTATTTTCTTAAAGCTGAAGCCGGTTACTGGTGGGAGTCTACGAAGATGCTTCAGGGTGAAGGTGTGATTTCTTGGGATCAGTTTACAGAATTGTTTTTAGAAAAGTACTTTCCTAGTTTCATGAAGGACCAGATGGAGATTAAATTTCTAGAACTGAAGCAAGGAGGTATGAGTGTAGCAGAGTACGAGGCCAAGTTTTCTGAGATGGCCAGGTTTGTGCCAGAATTTTTCAATACTGATGTTAAGAAGGCTAAGAGGTTTCAGCAAGGCCTAAGGCCATGGATTAGAAGTAGGGTGGCAGTTTTTGAGCTGCAAAGCTTTACTGCAATAGTTCAGAAAGCAATGATCGTGGAAGGTGAGAGTGACATGTCCCAGAAGGAGAAAGATAATAAAAAGAGAAAGTTTGGTGCTAGGGAAGACAGTCAGGGACATGGTAATTTCAGAAACAAGTTTCATAGAAGGCCAGAAGGTCAGAGAAGTAATTTTCAGCAGATCAAGAATGGTAATGATGGAAGAGGGAGACAGGATAATAAAGCTCAAGGTTTCGACCAGCCAAAGGTCATCAGACAGTTTGTTCCTGAGTGCAAGATTTGTGGAAGGAAGCACTCTGGAGTTTGTAATAAGCCCAATATTACCTGCTTCAAATGCAACAGGAAAGGACATTATGCAGCGGAATGCAATAGTCAGAGTCAGAATCAAAATCAAAAGTCAGGGATCAAATGCTATAAGTGTGGCAAGCTGGGCCACATGGCAAGGGAATGCAAGGAACCTACACAGCCTACCAATGTTCTAAGGATAGCTGGAACTCCGTCTCAATCTTCAGCACATCAATCTAGAGCAAGAACCTTCAACATGACTCAGAAAGAGGCTATCCAGGATGTGGATGTGATATCAGGTACACTTCCTGTTAATTCAGTCCAAGCTAGTGTATTGATTGATTCAGGAGCTACTAAGTCTTTTATATCTCAAGATTTTCTTGGTAAATTGCAATGTGAAGTCCGACCTTTGGAGCAAGCCTTAGTTATAGAAGTAGCTAACCATGCAAAGATTCCAGTAAGCCAAGTTTGTCCTAGTTGTGACATTGAAATAGGCAGTTGTCATTTTCTCGCTAACTTGATACCTTTTAAGTTAGGTGAATTTGATGTAATTCTAGGGATGGATTGGTTGTCAGAATACAAGGCTCAGATAGATTGTAGGAATAAGAAGTTAAAGGTGAAAACCCTAGAAGGAGAAGAAGTTGAATTTCGAGGTACCCGGCAAGTCAAGAAGTTTTTGAATATCGCTCAAGCAAAGAGATTTCTGCGTCAAGGATGTGAGGCTTACCTAGCCTATGTTGTAGACACTGAGAAGGAGCCAGTTCAATTGGAAGATGTTCCTATAGTCAATGAATTTCCCGACGTGTTTCCAGATGAATTGCCAGGCTTACCTTCCGATAGGGAAATAGAATTTTCTATTGATTTAGCTCCAGGCACTGAGCCAGTTTCCAAAGCTCCGTATAGAATGGCGCCAGTTGAGATGAAAGAATTGGCGAGTCAAATACAAGATCTCTTGGATAAAGGAATTATAAGACCTAGTGTGTCCCCCTGGGGAGCACCAGTTTTATTTGTTAAGAAGAAAGATGGAAGCATGAGATTGTGCATAGATTACCGAGAGTTAAACAAGCTAACCATCAAGAACAAATATCCGTTGCCGAGGATCGATGATCTTTTTGACCAGCTGAAAGGAGCCGAATGGTTCTCAAAAATTGATTTAAGGTCCGGATACCATCAACTCAAGATCAAACTAGTAATTGTGCTCTAGAGACAATACTTTTTATATTTTAAGGAAAATATTTATTATTAAGGATTATGTTTTATTGATTATTATTTATTATGTTTTATTTACTGCGTAATAAATTGAAAGCATAATAAATGTCCTTGGAATTTTGATACGTATTATATATCTTTAAGTATGTGACTTAAAAATGAGATTATATGAATAGTATCTTATTCCTAAAATTCCCTAGTCGAGTATTATTATTTAAGGACAATAATAACGCACAAAGACTAGTATGTTTCTTGACAGATGACCACATCTCATTGGTCATAGGTATGGGGATACTAAAGTCAACAACATAAGTGCATGTATCAATGCATGGCACTGGAATGACCCGCCGTGAGATTCTACATGTTAAGTAAGTGTCATAAGTAATTCTCACTGTGATAATGGTGTAATGATCCTTAGACCTGAAATCATTATATTTCTATACGAGAATTAATATACTTTGATTACATTAAAAGTTACCTTTGACCGGGTGATGATAAAAGTAGACATTGGGTATATTATGAATCGTATGAGAAATATGAATGATCTAGATGGGATTTAATCATCCTAATTTTAGGAGTGATATTATTGGCCTCTTGTTTGAGTGAGACTATGAAATGCACGGCCGTGCTCAAATGTTGATTTGATTTTAATAGTCTACTCATCGATCAAGAAAATAAAGATTAAATTATGAAGAGGATGACACGAGACATGCCTTGAGTTTAATCTATAATATCAAGATTAAAGGGATTATATTACATGGAACATTATTCACGAAAGGCTTAATCGAATCACCGATTTATTATTATTACTTGGGTAGCAATGATGTATTACTAGATGCCGCTCATTGTTTACAATTTTAATTAGATATTAAAATTGTTGCCAACGTAATAATAGCCTACAGGGTCACACACAAAGAACGCTTGAAGGAGAAATAATTAAAATTATGAATTTAAATTAAATAAGTAATTTATTTTATTTATGATATTAATTAAGTATGACTTAATTAATTATATAAATAGAATAAATGAATTACTTAAACTAATTCCAAAATTAATAATTAATTAATTAAGTGAGACTTAATTAAATAATTTAGAATTTTGGATTAGTATTAATTATAATTGGATTATAATTAGAAAACTTATTCCTCTCTCTATATAATCTTTTTATGGGCTGATTTAATAAAATAGAGATTTTACAAAAAAAAAACCCTAGCCGCTCTGAGAGAGGAGGAAGATAGAGAGAGAAGAAGTTTTCGGGTGCTAGTACACATCAATCCTTCATGAAAAGTGTTCGTGTGGATACCGTAGAGCGTAGATCGCGAGAGCGGGATACGTGGTGATTAAACAAGCTTTGGACCTCCATTAATCTTCCATTAATGAACTGTTAAAGCTTCTAAAGGTATTTATTCTTTATCTCCGAATTAAATCTTTTATTTTCGCATGGATCCTGCGGAGGGTTTCGCTATTTTGATTTATTTTTCGCGTTTATTCCGCTGCGTTTGTGTCACGAAACCCTTCAATGGCATCAGAGCTACTTGCGAAACGTTTTAATTTGGTTATGTGCTTAACAGTTTTTTATATATAAGCATGTATGCGATGTATGCGATCTATCATGATTTTATATTGATACAATATGTATATGTTTATATATATTATGAATATATGATATTTTATGATATATAATCATGTGATGATTATGTGTGTTGATGTATGTATATGATACATGTTTGTTCTTATTATGAGAATCGTATTCGATACGAATTCTGAAACGGCTGCCGTTGATTTTCTGAAATCTGTGTCCGTTGTCCGATTTTCGCAAACGATATGTGTTTTCTGACTGGAATCGGGTCACTGAGCAATACTGACATAGTCAGCTCTGCGTCTGTAAGCCATTAGATGTCGTTACAGCCTCCAAAACAGTGATTTATGATTTTTTTGAAAATTATTTGATTTTCAAAAATTTTGAGTAGATGTATGTATATATTATGAATATATGATATTCATGTAATGTATAATCATATGATGATTGTATGTATCTCTGTATATGTATATATGATATATGCTTGTTTTTTTTTATGAGAATTGTATATGATACGATTTCTAAAACACCGTCAGATTTGGAGAAATCTGACTGCTGTATCCGATTTTTGTAAACGATATGTGTTTTCTGACTGGAATCGGGCCAATGAACAAAACTGATAGCTTTGCTATCACCGACGGGTCTGTAAGGCGTTTGACGTCGTTAAGGGCCTCGAAATAGCGATTTATTGTCTTCAGAAATTTGTTTTTAATTTTCTGAAATTTCGAAATTTGTTATATATGATTATATGATATGATTATATAATATGAGATATATTATATGTGTTATATGATAGCATGGTGGATGGTTATGGCCTAAAGACCCATAGGATAGTGGTTTTGATTTATGGTTTTGGTTTCTAAATACGACTTGCATGTCGTTTATTCATTGTAATTTAATTATCTCGAATGTAACTCGAGTTCTTCTTGTAATTTCATTAGAATAGTTTTATTTTTATTCAATGTAATTATCAATGAAGACTTGCAAGCAATGAGGCGATCCAAAAGGGGATGATGGAGCAATGAAGAAAGAAGACATGTAATAGATAGTATTTTTAAAACCACCATAGACTGACCTTGATATTTCCATTAGCTTGGAAATATCATATAGGATGGGGCCATAACCAAACACGTTTAATTTACGCACATTACATATATGTATATGATTGCATGTATTGGTATGTATGCGTAGATATAATTGAGATGCATGCTTAATATTGATTAATCATGTATGTATTAGATACGACACCCATGCCATGTTTGCTTAAACAAGATAAAATCTGTAACGATTCAAGATTTTAAAATTAACAAACGATCATGAGATTCTTGTGTTTATGAAATATGGATTTTTAAAACACGGAATTAAATATGGATTTTTGATATCTATAATTGGGATTTTCTGACAAAAGCGGATATGCTTATTCGTAAGGCTGATGGGTTTTAAGTGTGACCATTGGTATCCTCCATCTACCTGGGAAATGAACAATTTAAGATGTCGATTCGAAATATTTGGTTCAAGGAAAAATTGAGGATCTCTTTATGATGTGATCATGATCGTTATAAATTTTCTAAAACCCCTTAACAACATATTAAGTTTTACTCGGATGCTTTCCAATGAATGAACACTCATCGAATCCTAGATCGATAAGGGGAAGGACTGTCAGTGACAGGGGACTCCTATCTATCGTGGTGAGATGCGACGAATATAAACGGTTATATTCGGCCGTTGTATCATTGGGTCTAACTTAACTGAGTCGTCATAATAAGTGAAAATAAATGGTTATATTCAACTATTATGAACTTAGAAGCATAGAGTTTGGTTAAAAGTCTATTAGATAGATAAGATCAATCGTTGTTCACCAAACTATCCAAGAATTATATATGATATAATTGACAACTGTTGTCTACCTAAATAGTCATTTTCTAAGGACTTCCAGTGGTTGACTTAGGACATGACGAAATATGGATCTTGGCTCACTAGAAAGAATTATGGGATATACTTTTCAAATTAATAGTAAGGGCTATTAGTTTGATAAAAATAGTGGGAGGTATATGATGATATACCATAATCACTTAAACATAATTATTATTAAATTTGCAACCTAGTTTATTTTATGCACTTTAATATTATAGATATCAAATGATAAACACAAACAACTTCTCTATGCGATCAGTTCTTGAGAAGGACAAGTTGACGAGAATATATTTCCTTGACTGACATAGGAGCTTGAGGATCGTCCTCGGGCACCACGATATTAGTCAAATCTCTTCCCCTGCTCTTAAAGTTGAGAATGTAACATGTGCAAATCATAGTGCTTATTGGAAGCAAATTGATGTTGCGACTGATGTTTCATGTCTCATGCTCGCAAATATATGTGCTGAGCTTAAGAAGCAATACAAGCATATAGATGCTTATGAAACGATTGAGCACAAGATATATTTGAAAGGGCACTATACACTTACAAGTAGGGAGAGTGAGACCCGGTTACACCACATGTTCTAAAGATTATAGGGTATAATGAATACCATTGATATTTTGGGTTTCCAGATTGGTCTGGAGACAGTTAGATTTGATCTTACAATCTTTGGACAAATATTATTCTTATTTTGTTATGAACAATAAAGTGAATAAGATTGGTAAAACACCCATTGAGTTGCTAAGCATGTTGAGAACTGCTGAAAGTAATATGATAAATGCATGAACTACTACTATATTGATGGTAAACATAGGGAATGCAAAAGGGAAAGGAAAATGGAAAGGCAAGGAGAAGATTTGATCTAGTTCCGTTGTCAAACCAAAGTCCAATCCCTAAAGCAGACTCTAAAGTCTGAATGAGGTGTTGATAAAGAAGACGATTGTCACTTCTGTGGAAAGTTGGGAGACTGGAAATTAAACTGTCATGCTTAATTGGAAGATCGGAAGATGATGATCAATAAGGGTCAAGCTTAAGGTATCGGGTTAGAATTGGAGTAAAGATAGTTGCTCTGGTTCGAGGAACTCGTTACTTAATTTTTGGCCTATAAGGAAAATTTAGAACTTAATAATTGATATAGCGTGCTTGCAATTGGCAGAGACATTATTTCAGTTTCTTGTTTGGACAAGAAAGGCTTTTTCATTTTATAACAATAGTTGTTTATTCTATTTTGATGATGAGCCTTATAATGTTGCACATCTAATTAACAATTTATATGTTCTAAAGTGACTCAAATCAAAGATTACCTTTGGCACTGTTGTTGAGGCCGTATTAATAAGAAACGCATTTTCAGAATACATAAGGATGCATTCATGGATAAGTTTGATTATGAATCATACAAAAGGATGCGAATCTTGGTTTATTTGGTAAAATGACTAAAACTCCTTTTACCGGACATGGTGAAGGGATCATTGAATGGGTATGACTTATACATAGTGATGTATGTGGTCATATGTGTACGATGACAAAAGGTAGATTTTATTAACTTTATAAAATTTACTAATTATTTTAGTAGATACGGATATATGTATCTTTTGAAGAACTAATCCGAATCATTTGAAAAGTTCAAAGACTATAAAGATGAAGTAGAAAATATCAAAGAAAAGTTTTTTCTGATAAGAGAGATCACACCTTGTTGGACATGGTGCGATCAATGTTGAGTCAATGAATCTTCCAATTAGTTTCTGGGGTTGCACCCTGGAAACGGCTCCACATACACTTAACTGTGTTCCTACTAAATTGGTTCAAAAGACTCCTTATGAGATATGGACTGAGCAACGTCACAACATGTCATTTATAAAATTTTGGGGATGTGAAGCGTTTGTGAAACGTCTAATCTCTGACAAGCTAGGACCAAAATCAGACAAATGTAATTTTGTGGAATACCCAACTGAAACAAGGGGTTATTCTTTCTATAATCCTTCCGAGAACAAAGTGTTTGTTGCTCGAACTGCTGAGAGACAGTGGGAGGATAATAGATCTCAATGAAGTTTGAGACCCACATGATAACGTTGAACTAGTGGAGGAACCTGAGTAGAATGTACAAGAAAAATAATACTGCTCAAGAAACACAGGTGTTCGTAGGTTTAGTAGGATTCGCCATGAGCCCGAGATATAATATGGATTTATCTTGACTCAAGATGGTGATGTGATGCTTGTGGATGAAGATGAGCCTCTCACCTACCTAGATACTATAAACACTCCAGATTCTAAGAGATGGCTGGATGCCATTAAATCTGAGATGGAATCCATGTATACTAATCAAGTATGGACTTTGGTTGATCCACCTAAAGGGGTAAAACCTATAGGGTGCAAGTGGGTTTTCAAGAAGAAGACCGACATGGATGCTAATGTACAGACCTATAAGGCACGATTGGTGGCAAAAGGTTTCAAGAAAAATTCATGGTATTGACTATGATGAGACCTTTTCACCAGTTGTTATGGTCATGTCCATCAGGATTTTGCTTGCTATGGTTGCTTACTATGACTATGAAATCTGGCAAATGGATGTCAAAACCGCTTTCTTAAATGAAAGCCTTGAAGAAGATATGGATGTGTACATGACACACCCTAAGGGTTTTGTTGATCTAAAGGATGCTGGAAATGTATGTAAGTTGCGTCGATCCATTTATGGATTAAAACAGGCCTCGAGGAGATGGAACATTTGTTTTCATGAAACAGTCAAAAAGAGTTTGACTTTATTCAGAATGAAGATGAAACTTGTGTTTACAAGAAGTTTAGTGGGAGTCATGTGGCATTCCTAGTATTATATGTTGATGATATATTACTAATAGGGAATGACATTCCTTCTCTACAGACTGTAAAGACTTGGTTGAGAAATAATTTCTCAATGAAAGACTTAGGCGATGTGACATATATATTAGGGATCGAGATCTATAGAGATAGATCAAGGTGATTGATCGGCCTAATTTAGAGTACATACATTGACAAAGTTTTGCATCGATTTCAAATGCAAAGAGACTAAAATGGATATGTCCCAATGTCTCATGGGATAGTGATCTCAAAATAAAATTTGTCCTAAATCATTGGATGATAGGGACTGCATGAGTAAAATTCCATATGCGTTAGCAATTGGTTTTATAATGTATGCAATGATATGTACTTGTCCTGATGTCTCGTATGCTTTAACCATGATGAGTAGATACCGATCTAATCCAGGTGAAGGTCACTGGACGACAGTCAAGAATATTCTTAAGTACTTAAAGAGGACTAAAGATTCATTCTTGTTATATGGAGGAGATGTGAAGCTAGTTGTAAGAGATTTCAGTGATACTGGTTTCTAGACAGATAACGATAATTTAATGTTTCTGTCTGGCTTTGTGTTTTATTGAGATGTTGTATGCTGGAATGGTTCACAGCAAAGACAATTGTTGATTTTACAATAGAACCTGAGTATATTGATGCTTGTGAAGCAGCCAAGGAGGCTGTTTGGGCATGTACTTAGGAGATATCACCTAATTAATGAGATTAATGATCAAGGAGATATACATATATGTAAAGTGTATACTAATAATAATATTGCAGACACACTGACTAAGGCTTTGTCGCAGCAGAAGCACGAAAGTCACACTAGTTCCATGAGTATTGGATACTTGGGTAATTGGCTCTAGTGCAAGTGGGAGATTGTTAGTAATTGTGCTCTAGAGACAATACTTTTTATATTTTAAGGAAAATATTTATTATTAAGGATTATGTTTTATTGATTATTATTTATTATGTTTTATTTACTGCGTAATAAATTGAAAGCATAATAAATGTCCTTGGAATTTTGATACGTATTATATATCTTTAAGTATGTGACTTAAAAATGAGATTATATGAATAGTATCTTATTCCTAAAATTCCCTAGTCGAGTATTATTATTTAAGGACAATAATAACGCACAAAGACTAGTATGTTTCTTGACAGATGACCACATCTCATTGGTCATAGGTATGGGGATACTAAAGTCAACAACATAAGTGCATGTATCAATGCATGGCACTGGAATGACCCGCCGTGAGATTCTACATGTTAAGTAAGTGTCATAAGTAATTCTCACTGTGATAATGGTGTAATGATCCTTAGACCTGAAATCATTATATTTCTATACGAGAATTAATATACTTTGATTACATTAAAAGTTACCTTTGACCGGGTGATGATAAAAGTGGACATTGGGTATATTATGAATCGTATGAGAAATATGAATGATCTAGATGGGATTTAATCCTCCTAATTTTAGGAGTGATATTATTGGCCTCTTGTTTGAGTGAGACTATGAAATGCACGGCCGTGCTCAAATGTTGATTTGATTTTAATAGTCTACTCATCGATCAAGAAAATAAAGATTAAATTATGAAGAGGATGACACGAGACATGCCTTGAGTTTAATCTATAATATCAAGATTAAAGGGATTATATTACATGGAACATTATTCACGAAAGGCTTAATCGAATCACCGATTTATTATTATTACTTGGGTAGCAATGATGTATTACTAGATGCCGCTCATTGTTTACAATTTTAATTAGATATTAAAATTGTTGCCAACGTAATAATAGCCTACAGGGTCACACACAAAGAACGCTTGAAGGAGAAATAATTAAAATTATGAATTTAAATTAAATAAGTAATTTATTTTATTTATGATATTAATTAAGTATGACTTAATTAATTATATAAATAGAATAAATGAATTACTTAAACTAATTCCAAAATTAATAATTAATTAATTAAGTGAGACTTAATTAAATAATTTAGAATTTTGGATTAGTATTAATTATAATTGGATTATAATTAGAAAACTTATTCCTCTCTCTATATAATCTTTTTATGGGCTGATTTAATAAAATAGAGATTTTACAAAAAAAAACCCTAGCCGCTCTGAGAGAGGAGGAAGATAGAGAGAGAAGAAGTTTTCGGGTGCTAGTACACATCAATCCTTCATGAAAAGTGTTCGTGTGGATACCGTAGAGCGTAGATCGCGAGAGCGGGATACGTGGTGATTAAACAAGCTTTGGACCTCCATTAATCTTCCATTAATGAACTGTTAAAGCTTCTAAAGGTATTTATTCTTTATCTCCGAATTAAATCTTTTATTTTCGCATGGATCCTGCGGAGGGTTTCGCTATTTTGATTTATTTTTCGCGTTTATTCCGCTGCGTTTGTGTCACGAAACCCTTCAGATCAAACCTGAAGATGTATCTAAAACAGCATTCAGAACAAGGTACGGACACTATGAATTTTTAGTTATGGCTTTTGGATTGACAAATGCTCCAGCAGCATTTATGGATCTGATGAACAGAGTCTTTAAGAATTATTTAGACAAGTTTGTGATTGTTTTCATCGACGACATCCTGATATATTCCAAGTCAGAAGAAGAGCTTGCAGATCACTTGAGAATTGCTTTAGAAACTTTACGAAAGGAAAAGCTGTATGCGAAGTTTTCAAAATGTGAATTCATGTTGTCAGCAGAGAAGATATCAAAGTTGATCCGGCGAAGATAGAAGCAGTGATGAAATGGGAAAGACCAAGGACTCCAACAGAAGTCAGAAGTTTTCTGGGTTTAGCGGGATACTATCGAAGATTTGTTCAAGATTTCTCAAAGATAGCTACCCCTATGACCAAGTTGACAAGGAAGAATGAAAAGTTTGTATGGATTGAGAAGTGTGAAGAAAGTTTTGAAGAGTTAAAGCGGAGACTAGTGTCTGCCCCAGTATTGGTGTTACCAGACGATCAAGGAAATTTTGTCATCTACAGTGACGCTTCTCACAAAGGCTTGGGATGTGTTCTGATGCAACATGGGAAAGTTATTGCATATGCTTCCAGGCAGTTAAGACCTCATGAATTGAAATATCCTACACATGATCTGGAATTAGCTGCTATTGTGTTTGCATTGAAGATATGGAGGCACTACTTGTATGGAGAAAAATGTGAAATTTATACCGACCACAAGAGTTTGAAGTATATCTTTACTCAGAAAGAGTTGAACATGAGACAGAGAAGATGGTTGGAATTGATCAAGGACTACGACTGCACGATCAACTATCATCCAGGCAAGGCGAATGTTGTAGCAGATGCTTTAAGCAGAAAGGAAAGATTGAATATAATAGTTTCCTCTGAAGAACTGATCAAAGAGTTTGAGAAATTGGAAATAGAGGTATGTGATTCTGATTCAGTGGAAGAGATGGTGTATACAATGACTTTTCAGCCAGAATTGTTAGAAAAGGTCAAGAGATGTCAAGATCAGATGATGAGTCAAGATAGAGCCAAGTTGACTGGAGAAGAGTTAAGAAGTCAAAAGGACAGTGAAGGAATCTTTAGGTTTTCCTAACGAATTTGGATCCCCAATGTTCAAGAGCTCAAGAATGAAATTTTGCATGATGCACATAGTTCAAGATACTCTATTCATCCAGGAAGCACAAAGATGTATAAAGACTTGAAGGAAAATTTTTGGTGGCCCAACATGAAAAGAGATGTGGCAGAGTGGATCAGTAAATGTTATACGTGCCAGAGAGTCAAAGCTGAACATCAGAGACCCAGTGGATTGTTGCAACCACTAGAGATTCCAGAATGGAAATGGGAGAATCTTGCTATGGATTTTGTAGTAGGTCTGCCAAGGACTAAAGCTAATCATGATGCTATCTGGATAATAATAGACAGGTTGACCAAGTCAGCGCACTTTCTACCGATCAACGAAAGATTTTCACTGGACAGGTTGGTTCATTTGTACCTGAAAGAGATTGTTATGCGACATGGTGTTCCTGTATCAATAGTGTCAGATAGAGACCCGAGATTCAATTCAAGATTTTGGAAGAAGTTTCAAGAGTGTTTGGGAACAAAGCTGAATATGAGTACTGCATATCATCCTCAGACAGATGGCCAGAGTGAAAGGACAATCCAAACCATTGAAGACATGTTAAGAGTTTGTGCCTTGGATTTTGAAGGAAGCTGGGACGAGCATCTACCGTTAGTGGAGTTTTCATATAACAACAGCTATCATGCTAGTATTGGGATGCCCCCGTATGAAGCTTTATATGGAAGAAAATGCAGATCACCAGTGTGTTGGAATGAAGTTGGTGAGCGTAAGATTTTGGGTCCAGAGTTAGTTCAGCAAACTAAAGAAAAGATTGAGTTGATTCAGAAGAGATTGCTAGCTGCTCAAGATAGGCAAAAGAAGTATGCTGACCAGTCAAGGAAAAACATGAATTTTGAAGAAGGTGACCAAGTGTTGTTAAAGATTTCTCCGTGGAAAGGTGTTAGTAGATTTGGCAAGAGAGGAAAGCTTAATCCACGATATATAGGACCTTTTGAAGTCTTGAAGCAAGTTGGGAAAGTTGCATATGAATTAGCTCTACCACCGCAGATGCAGCACATTCACAATGTTTTTCACGTATCTATGCTTAGAAAGTATAATCCTGACATGAGTCATGTGATAGAGTATGAACCCTTGGAGATTCAACCCGATTTGTCCTATGTAGAACAGCCTGTAGAGATTCAGGATCGTAAGGATAAAGTTTTAAGGAATAAGTCTGTTAAGCTTGTAAAGGTTTTGTGGAGAAATCCTCGAGTTGAGGAATCCACCTGGGAACTTGAGAGTGAAATGCTCGAGAAGTATCCCTATTTGTTTACTTAGGCTGATTCTGGGGACAGAATCTTTTTAAGGGGGGGAGAATGTAACGATCGAGATAATTAAATCTATTTGAATAATATGAGGTATATGATTTATGTGTTTTAATGTGTTAGGATATGATAAATGATCTTTTTATATGTCTTGTTGACTGCCGTTTGACTTTATTATGCATAAGTGTTTTAATTAAGCGCATACGTGATTTTTATGCTTAATTGAGTAACTGTTTGATTTTTATAAAATTATTGGTGTGTCCAATAATTATGAAATTTTATATGTAGCTTCTATGAGATTTTAGAGACTTTCTAAAAATAGTGATGTATTTAATTCTAGTCCCAGTGATTTTATATAAATTTGTCATTCCTGTTTTATTCTAGAAATATTACTCTTCCAAATTCCATATTTAATTATTGGAATGTCCAAAAATCATGAAACCTGTTTCAAAATGTTTTTTAAATATTCTGAGACTTTTGAAAAATAAAATTTTATTTTATTTGAGCCCAAAAGTATTTTTATGATTTTTCTATCCTTATTTTCTATTTCTGTGCTAAAACTTCAAAGATTTTTAATTAATTCTTGATTCATCAGAAAAATATTTCAAAAATATGGGGGAGCTTCTAAATTTATGATCTTTATTTTAAAAATATATAATTTATTTATGAACCCTGTTTCTCTCAAAACTCGAATTTTAATTTGTTTTAAATTAGAAAAGTAGCAAATGTGAAGTTACTAGAATGCCCTTGGCTTTATAAATCACAGCATCGCCTCTTTCTTCTTCATTTGCTCTGTGTCTTAGTTTGTAGGTCAGTAGCTTTTCTTTTTCTGGCGATTTTGCTGTTTCTCTTGATCCTCGAGTCTATTGCTAGCATTTGTGTTGATTTTTGAGAGTAATCAAATCCTAGATATGTATGCAATCCGTTGTTCTTGAGTTAAAATATATATGTATGCCGTGTGTATATATGATCGGGGTTTGGTCTATACCTGCATGCAAGGGTTAAACTACTCTAATTTTGATAATCAGCACTAGTACGATGCTTGTTGAGTTGTTAATGATTGAAAAACGAAGCTTTGGTGTCGAGAATCCGATGATCGGATTTTCCACCGGAGCTTGGCCGCCGGCGATGACTATTACGAGCTGGCAGGTCAACGGCGATGATGAAATGAGCTGGAACTACTATTTTTATTAATGTTAAACTAGTAATTCTTATTGCATGTTACAGTTTCCATTTTTCCGAGCAAGAATAGCATTTTTCCGATTGGTTATGGCTTAGCATGATTCCACGAAGTCTCGTTTTTGTTTAGTATCATGCTAGTAGTTGCTTTACATTTGATTCATGGTGAATAAGGACTGCATGTTAATATTTTAAATTTTTCCGGCCTAGTGTTCTTGAATGGCTTCAGCAGTTGAAGTATACATGTGTATATGTGTGTGTGTCGGCATTTTGGGTGTATACATGGTTGGGTTCCTCTTTTGATATAATGTTGTTTGTATTAATCAAATTTTGTTGCATATATAGGTTCGAAAATGAATTGGTATATGGAAATTTAGTTCGAATTGCTGTGTTTTGCTATGCTTTGCTTCGATTATTACTAGTATTGCTACTAATAGCCATGCCATATATGAAATTATAGCCATTGATAGTTAATTGTGTGCATATGAGATTTGAACTGAAATTTTGTAGTACATATGGATGTCTTAGTTCAATTATAAGTTGATACTTGTGAATTAGTTTGAATTAATTTGGTTGCCATGTTTTTAGGTAATAAAACCGAATGGTATACAAATTGTTGAATGATCATTAGCTTGATTGATTGGAATTTTGACTTATACGGATCATTATGTTCAAGTATAGTTTAATAGGTGAATCTTAGTCCATGTTAACGCTATATGCTATGTCTAAAATGGAATTCAATTGCTTTGGTTATTGAGACGTCGGAATGTATATGCATATTTGCAATAACAATGTGAGTTGTACTGGGAGTTTATAAAAGCATTACTTGGTAATATATATGTCTATGTGTCTAAGTGAAAATGTGAATTGATTATGTAAATGTTTGAGTGCTCAAGGGCTTTGAATTGCAGAATCATAATTCGAATATATATATATATAATAATATATTCGAATTCTTGATTATATTGAAATGGTAATAGTATTATTTATGATTATAGATGTTGCTTGATTGATATGGATTTGGTACTAAATATGATCGTATAATGGTGTATGATTGACATTGATGTTTGGTTGTGTCGGTTGTATTCCGACAGGTAGCTCCAGTTACAGGAGAAGTGCTGCCAAAATTTTCTAAAACTAAAACGACTTTGTAAAATATTATTGGCACACCACTTCTGTATAGGAAAGGCTATCAGTCAGGAATGCTATGAATGATATAATTGTCTATGTGCTACTTGCTTGCCAGTGTAGAAGTGAGTATATAGCAGAGTATGTCTACAGTGGATTATTATGTGTTAAGGGATTATAGTTAACGAAAGGGTAGAATAGTTAGACGTTAATGAGAACGTCGAGAGTATATAAGATTCTGAAATAGTATTATTTGTATGTAGCTACGAAGGACATTGAGGTGAAGGACAAAGGGAAAGCAAAAGTAGAGAGTTAGTGTCTGGTGTAGGCGATCTACCTGTTCAACAGCTGTAGCATTCTATTTAAGGCAAGTAACTACTGCCTAATCTCTTTCAACTTAAACACTGTTTTATGAACTGCATAGTGAACTGTTTTATAAACTGCTTTATGACCCTGCAACTGTGTTATCTTATCTCAACTGTTTTAAGCAATGGCCTACCTTACTTTAATTGTTTTATTTAAACTGCAACCTTATATCAGTTTCAATTGCACTTTAAACTTTTCAATCCCTGAGCTGTTATTGTCAGATTATAAACTAATTTTAAAGATCTTAAATCAGTAACCTTGAACTATGACTTATGTCAACACCATTTCCTTAGTAATGTTTACTTGAACTTAAATTCTGAACTTACCCTGTTGCTATGGCCTAACTACTGTTACAACTAAATGCCTTACAACTATTTTCAAAAACAACTGTTATACCTAGGGATTGACCCTGCACCTTGACTTCACAACTTCAACTTATTTTTGATTCCTAGTTCATGATTTCAGCTTACCTTATTACAACAGAAGCTTGTTTTGAGACATATCATGGAATAAACCTTACCTCTGTCTAATGATCTTTAAAATGGATTTAAACATGAAATCCGACTTTCAAGAAGTCTTTTTCATCAAATGATTTGGTAACTTTAAAAAGAAGGTTTTGGTTATTATAGGAATTCCGATCAAAATGGTTTCTGCGGATTCCTATAGGTTGGAGGCGTAAGAGGCCGAGTGACGCTGGTCCAGCACTTTTTATATGAAGACTATAATGAGATAGTCAATGGCTATAATGAGATGGCCCAAGGCCAATGGCAATAAGTGCCTTTATGAGTACTCTTTATGTCCAGAGGGACTTTAGTCCGTTATGGGGACTTTACGTGGCTGATCACCCGTATTGTCTGGCGTTGTGAGAAAACTTCAACCAAAATGAATTGTTTCTAAACAGTAAAGGTCCTAATGAGAGGATAGTTTTATAGATGATTTGAAAAGTAAGGTCCTAATGAGAGGACAGTTTTATGAAATGTTTTGAAAGAATCAGTCCTAATGAAAGGACAGTTTTATACAAATGAACTTTGAAATGATTGGTAATGAATAATGAAATGCCTTGTTATAAACTGTCATATACCGCTTCAATTATCAGATATACCTGGATTTGACTTGTTTCAATTGTTAGACATTACTTCCTGTTATCCATCTAACCCTGCAGATTACTCCTATATTTGCAATTGATTATTATTTTCCAGCTTCTTATGTACTTTGCACAAGTTATTGAAATTATTAAACCTGCCAGTGGTTTATAAGAGAAAGTTTTACGAGTAATGAATACCCTGACGAGAATTTTTAATTACAATTATGGGACAATGAGGTTCAGCAATGATTTTAAAGCATGGTTTTGAGAAAAGACTTTCTTAATTATGTATATAAGCATGTAGAACTATTTTTAACCTATATGGTTACTTGCTGAGCTTTTGTAGCTCATTCTTTTATTTTTCTAACATCTACAGCTTCTGAGAATCATGGTCCGCCTTAAGCAGACTGCCAAGAAAAATATGTCATTCATGAACTATGTGAGGCTGGCTGAGATTGAACAGGTAGGATCGAGGCAGAGTTGGAAGGAAAAGACTTTGTTTAGTCTTGTATTTTTTTTTATTATTAGTAGATTTTTGGAGATGTTTCAGGAATTGTAATATTATTTTGGTTACTGTAAAGGTAAATATAAATGAATGTAGTTGTGTGCTTGTTTCATACCATTACCTTGAAAGATCCAGGTTAGTAGTTGGGGTCATATTTATGCGTATTTTCTATTATTGTTATTTAGGGTGCATGCATTTAGAGTTAGTGACTCCCCGATCTAGACCCCGGGTCGGGAGGGCGTCACAAGTAACACCAGTAACTCCAGCCTCCAAAGCCTCCACCTTCTTCACTAGATCCTGTAATTTAGGGGACGGTGTTTGGCTTGGGTTAAACTGTTTACTCTCGCCGGGTTCTGTTTCACTCAAGATCCCTAAAGAGAAGGGATCTACTCTCCCTGTCTCTCTCTCGTGTTTAGAGCCTAACAGTACTAGAGCCTCATCTACTAGTCACTGGGGACTAGCAGTGAGTTGGTCGGCGATATCGGTCAGTGAGACTGAACCTTTAAGCGCTGTGTCTACGTTAGGAGATGGCGTTATGACCATGTCATCCCCTTGTTCACCAAGAACCTTTTCTGGTTCGCTGGGCTGTTCTGGAGGCGTAGACCCACCAATCACCAGATGTCGTTGCTCTGCGAGCAACTTGTTTTTTGATTTAGATGAGGAAGAGTCATCCGTACTGGATTCGACAGACTCTTCCACATATACACTTCCTGAGATTCTAGCATCAGAAGAGCTAGTCTCAGTTTGCCATTCCCCTTCCGAGAAATTGCTCAAAGAGCCCTGAACGGAAAACTCAGGGGAGGTAGGGCCAGCTCCTATTGGCTGTTGAGCTGGACCCCCTCCTTGACTCTCACCAACATGCCTAGGCGAGTGCGAATGTGTTGGAATATTTAGGAGATGTGAGTTACCAGCGTGAGGTGTGGTGGCGGTGAGAGGTGAACTATCCCTAACAGGTTGCGCAGTTGCCACTGGGATAGAATCCATCTTTTGCTTCTTTGAGGGTGGCAGAGCTGCTGATTTTACTACTCTCTCAACTCCTACACTCCCTCCACTCGATTCACTCGACTTAGATGGGCTTGCCTTCCTTTTATCACCAGTTTTAGGGCTGGCTGAATGTTTATGAACAGAAGGGCTTGCAGCCTGGGATAGAGCCTGGGGGTTTTCAGGCCCACGGCTGTAGAAGACAGGGGTTGGTTGAATTAAAATTTGATCAAGATCAGCAAGAATAGGTACCTGACTCAGAAGATCTTCATCCTTGTCAGCTCCAGCTTCTGCAACATTTGCTTCAGCCATTTCAACATCCACACCTGCTTCTCCCAAATTTCCAGACACTTGATCTCCATCAGCAGCTTCGTTGCCACTACCTTCCGCTTCTACTGCGGTAAACTGAGAAGCATGCCTCCTAGCATACTCATCTTGCAGATCCTGGAAGTACGGAGTCAGGCGCAACTCAAAAAGTCTGGACTTTTGCTGGGTTTCCATGGTGGAGATACTCTTTAAGGTCATATCAAAACATGCCATCCTTTCAGAGCCTTGAAATATTCTTCTGTGCTCCTCTGAAAGAGCGTCATCTAGAACCATCTGAAGAAATCTTGACATCCAACATTTGACTAGTCCATCTTCCGGATTCCGAGATGCATTCTTTTCTAGTGCCCACCTCTCAAGCAACTGAATCAACAGATGTTTGCCCACATTCACTCTTCTGTTATTTGCCACTCCATATAGAATTACTCGACAGCTGTTGTTCATTGGCCTATAGTCTTTGTCCTTTGGGAACATGCAGCGTTGAATGGCCTGAACTACATAGTCCCACTCAGCTGGTAACATACCTGTGTGAACCTTTGTTACCTTGATAGGACCCGTGGGAGGACGACAACCTATCTCTGTGAATAATTGCAACATTTCTTCCATAGTGGGTTCCGGAGCAAAATTTTCTGAAGGAAGCCCAAGAATCTCATTGAACTTCTGCAGACTGACCTCATATCTTGCACCACTGATAGTGAAGGATAAGCCTGTTGGATTTGCTTTACCACCCTGAATATCTAATGTTGAGTAAGCAGCTTGAAGGGCTTCGACATTCAGGATGGGAGAGGTGGTCAAGGCATGACTTATTATGGATGTGTTGTTGAGGGACTCAATCCAGAACTGGTAGTGAATGAATCTACCAGTTGCTCGATCAGCAGAGAGATTAACAAAGTTGGTTTTGGGAATTTTGAAATTTGGGTTGGCCATTTGAGATTTGTGTTTGAGAAGAGAAATGTTTTGTAAAGATTTTGCAATGAAAATTTTAGAGAACAAGTTCTAAATTTAAACACAAAAAAACGTACATGAACCCCACTAATTACCCACGTAATAAAACTCCCCACTAAGGACCACTTAACTCCCCACTAATGATCACTTAACTCCCCACTAATGATTGACGGTTTAGCTTTAGGAAATTAAAGTGAACAGTCGTTTTGTTTTGAAAAAAAAATGCGAATAACTCGGAAAAACACAAAACAGGGCGGTTACTTGGTACTTTATGGATTGATCAGTTAACACACACAACTATGCCACTTGAGAACAAAAAAATGAAAAACACGAAGACACGAAATAAAAAAACAAACTCACTCGAATAACAGGAGAACTGAACAACGATTTGCAAGAAAAGTAATGTTAAGAGATGACGTAGAATATGCGCAAAAAGTTCAACAGTTTACTTTAAACAAAATTTTGGCAGAGTTTTGTTTTAGTGATTAATGTTTTCAAGTAACAGTTAGTGATTTTTGTTTAAGAAAATCACAAGAAAAACTTGGTGTTATGGCAGGGAAGAGGATGCTGTGAATGTATGTATATGCGTGTGTATTTGCTTCAGCTTTTTGAACTAGTGAGAGAAATAATGAACAGTCTATATAATGCTATTTTATATACTTGCAAGCCTAAAAAGAAAGTAACTGAAAAGACAAGTCACATCTCGATCTCGAGATCCGCATCTCGATCTACATCTCAATGTCGATCTTGATGTCGATCTCGATCCGCATCTCGATCTACATCTCGATGTCGATCTTGATGTCGATCTCGATCCGCATCTCGATCTACATCTCAATGTTGATCTCGATGTGGATAGATCGAGATGTACCTTAACAGTTTTTAAGCAATTTTCGCAAGTCAATCTCGATCTCGATCCAGAACCAGATCGAGATTTGCCTTAGAAACTTACAATTTTGAAATGACAGGGAATTTAGCAAATAAATCATGCATTACAAAATTAAGTCTAGCATTAAATCCTATCACATTATTAGACATTAATCATATGGATACACAGATCATTATAAGATTCATGTCATGAAACTTTCTAACTTCCCCTTATGACATGCAATACATACATTTTTGAAGTTAAGTACACATTATTAATTATGAATATTCATGGACAACAATAATATGTACACAAACTGAATTATAACAGATAGGTAGCAAAACTAACAGGTGTTAAGCATCCCCAATTCACCAACCAATCTAGAAAATGTTGATTCGTCTAGAGGTTTAGTGAATATATCTGCTATTTGACGTTCAGTAGACACAAAATGCAACTCTACAGTTCCATTTTCTACATGCTCTCTAATAAAATGATACCTTATATCAATATGCTTAGTCCTTGAGTGATCCACAGGATTGTTGGTCATTGCAATAGCAGTTGTGTTGTCACACATGATAGGAATCTTAGATACTTCCACACCGTAGTCCTTGAGTTGGTTCTTCATCCACAGTATCTGAGCCACACAGCTTCCAGCAGCAATATATTCTGCTTCAGCTGTCGAGGTAGATACTGTGTGTTGTTTCTTGCTTTGCCAAGACACCAATCTTCTTCTAAGAAACTAACAGCTTCCTGAAGTGCTCTTCCTATCTATTCTACAACCTGCGTAATCTGAATCCGAATAGCCAACAAGATTAAATCCTGTATCTCTTGGGTACCAAATCCCAAGATTTGATGTTCCCTTGAGATACCTAAAAATACGCTTTACGGCTATGAGATGTGACTCTCTGGGATCCGCTTGGAACCTTGCACATAAGCATGTAGAGAACATAATATCAGGTCTGCTAGCAGTTAAATACAAAAGAGAGCCGATCATACCTCGATAGCTTGAGATGTCTACAGGTTTTCCCGCTTTATCCTCGTCAAGATTCGTGGCTGTTGCCATAGGAGTCTTAGCTTGTGATACATCTTCGAGACCATACTTCTTCAATAGATCATGAATGTACTTGGTCTGGCAGATAAATATCCCGTCCTTCTTCTGACTAACTTGAATACCGAGAAAGAACGTCAGCTCTCCCATCATGCTCATCTCATACCTTGATTGCATTAACTTTGCGAATTTAGCACACAGCTTCTCATTTGCAGACCCAAAGATAATGTCATCCACATATACTTGCACCATTATTAGATCATCTTTGCATTTCTTGTAGAAAAGCGTCTTGTCGATTACTCCTCTGGTGAAACCACTCTCTAGTAAGAAGTGTTAGGAATATATTCATTTTGATGATGTACAAAATACTAGAACATGGTCTAGCTCAGTTTATCTATAATAAGTCTTTCTAGTCTCTGAAATGTATAATCAGAGTCTAGATGGTCAACATTCATGTTACTTGTACTTAGAAGAATTTCTGTAGAAAGTGAAACCAGTGTCTGCATGAAGATCAGAGTCTGCAAGGTGATCAGAGTCTATAGACTATCAGAGTCTATGATCTATCAGGGTCTACATATGATCAGAGTCTGAAGATCATCAGAGTCTGAAGATTTCAGAGTCTATACAGTTGAGGTTAAATTTGGAAGAAGATCACAGGAATGGAAAGTCTTCGAAGATCAAGATAAATATATTACAGATATGCTATGGGAAAGAAAGAGAATTCTAGAAGGAAACTGTCAACTAATAATTAGGAATTCTATTCCTATTGTAATTTATCTTTCTGTTATTAGTTGATAGGCAGCTCTCTATATAAACTCTATGTAACCTAATTGTAAAAGTGTGGAAGTCGAAGCATAATTATCTGAGTGAAATTTTATGAGAGCATAGAAATAGAGAGAGTTGATGTGATAAACACAGAGAAGCTGCTAGGGTTTGTGTACACCCTAGGAGAGTTTTGTATTCACAAATCAATAATACAAAACAGTACTTATTCATATTTTTGTGTTTGAGTTTGTTCTTAATTTGATTTTAAATCGGGCAGAAAAGACATACAAGTATTCACCCCCCCCCCCTTCTACTTGTATGACTGGGAAAACAATTGGTATCAGAGCCTAACGTTTAAAATCGATCAAAGATGTCTGGAAACAAAGATGGCAATTCTAAGATTCCTATGCTTAAGAGAAACGAGTTCACCCACTGGAAGGTTAAGATGCTGCACCATCTGGAAGCAACAGACCCTGACTATCTTGACAGGATTAATGAAGGACCCTTCGTGCCCTTAAAAATTGTGCCTCAAATCAACGAGGAAGGCAAAATAACTGAAGAACACCTCGTTGAGAAACCAAAGGCTGAATGGACAAAAGAGGACAAAAAAAATGTCCTTAAGGAGGCAAAAGTAAAGAACATTCTCTTTAATAGTTTAGATTCTGTTCTAACTAATTGTGTCATATCATGCAAGACTGCTGAGGAGATGTGGACAAAACTTGAGGTGCACTGTCAAGGGACTAAAGATGTCAAGAAGAATGCTAGGTCTTTGCTTATTCAAGAGTATGAGTACTTTGAAGCAAAATCTGGAGAATCTATCACTGAGATGTATGATAGGTTTACAAAACTCTTGAATGAGATGGCTATGCTTGGTAAGGTTTATGATTCTGAAGATACGAACACCAAGTTTCTGAGAGCACTTCCTGAAGAGTGGGACAATAAGACTACAGCCTTAAGAGAAGCTAGAGATTTGGATGAACTAACTCTAGAAGAATTGTATTGCAGACTCAAGACATATGATTTGGAGATGCAACATAGAAAGAATAAGAAGTCTGTAAAGACAAAATCTGTGGCACTCTTGATGGAGTCTGAGAAAGAACAACAGGAACCATCCACAGAAGCAAGAATCAAGGATTCAAGAAAGAAGGGTAAAGCTGCTGTGGAGTCAGAGTCTACTGACACAGACTCTGATTCTGATGAAGAGTTTGATCTAAGTCAAATGATGGCTATGTTTGCTAAAAATTTCAAAAGAATGAAATTCAACAAAAGAACTGGCAAATTTAGCAAAAGGCCATCATTCAAGAAGGAAGATGAAAAGGTTGAGAAGAGCAAGAGTACAATTATCAAACTTGACAAAGCAAAGGTTAAATGTTTCAACTATGGAATATTGGGGCACTTTGCCAGTGAATGCAGAAAGTCAAAAAGTCAAGGAAAAGGAAAAGCACTTCTATCAATAGGAAAGGACTGGGCAGACTCAAGCTCAGAGGATGAAATTGATTATGAAAATCTAGCACTGATGGCATCCTCCTCAAGAAAATCACAGTCTCTTAAAGAACCCTCATCTCCTAAAACTCAGGTATCAATCTTTACTCCTGAATCCTTAATTAATTTAGACTCTGATGGTATAGAGATTGTGAAAAGTGAGGTTAATAAAATAATGACAACATGTAGGTCTCTCACTAGTGAAAGTGAAAGGTTGAGAGAAGAAAATTTAACCTTAACTAAAAGGAATTGTCATGTAGAATTTGAGTTATTATTAATGGAACAATACAGAAAGGATTCTGAGAAATATAGTCATAACTACACTGAAATTTTGAAAGCCTATGACTATGTTAGGAAACAACTAGAAGAAGAAAGGCTTAAGTTTAAAGTTTGGACAGACTCTGGAAGAAAAGTTCAAGAAATTCTCAATAATCAAAACGTGTGTCAAACTGCTGGTCTAGGCTATGACAAGAGTCAAGACAAAAGTCCTATTGTTGAGAATGATAACAATGAAGAAGCTAGCAAAATTAATAAGACTAAAGACAAAAGTACATTTGTTCCTGTTAAGTTTGTGATCCCTAAAGAAAAAACTGAAGCCACAAACTCATCTGTCAATAGTCCCCCTGTTGTTGACAAAAAGACAGATGAAACAGGGGCAAATAACTCTAAGAAAATTATAAACATAGGGTACTTGTCTAAGTCTAAGTTGAAAGAAAGGCTAGAGAACTTATCAGAATCCACCAAAACTAGGAGAAATAGGAATGGTAAGGAAGGCATCAATAAGGCTAATAATTATCAAAAAGATCCTAATGCTCCTAGAAAGAAGTGTTATAGATGTGGCAACCAAAACCATTTAGCTATAGATTGTAAAACAAAAATTGAGAAGAAGTCAGAGTCTAGTCCTTCTCAGACTCTGAAAAGTCACTACATACCACAGAAACCTTGTTATCACTGTGGTAGCATATTTCATTCTATATATATGTATAGGGACTATCATGATTTGTATTACAATTTTTATGAGCTAAAATCTTCTATTGATAAGAGTTGGTATGACACTGTTAAGACTTCACCACAGTCTAGAGCAACAAAAGAGACAGGTAAGCCAAAGGTGAAAATTATTAAGCCTGTTTCTCCTAAAATTAGTAGAAAAGGATCCAAAACTATTTGGGTCCTCAAAACATCTAACTAGTTGCTTTATGTATGCAGGGAACTAGGGTAAAGAAAGTAACCCTAATCCTGGACAGTGGATGCTCAGGACATATGACTGGAAAGAAATCCCTGCTTACAGACTTTGAGGAAATGGCTGGCCCAGAAGTATCATTTGGAGATGGCAACAAAGGACAAACACTGGGATATGGCAAGATTGTAATTGGGAATGTCATCATTGAACAAGTAGCTCTAGTTGATGGCTTAAGGCACAATTTAATAAGAATAAGTCAACTTGGAGACAAAGGTTACCATACTGGCTTTGACAACAAAGAGTGTCTTGTGACTCACAAAGAAACAGGCATTGTGGTTTTCAAAGGACACAGACATGGTAACATTTATGAAGCCAGCTTGGAGGATTGCATAAACAGTGAAGTCACATGTCCATACAGCAAGGCCTCAACTGAAGAAAGCTGGAAATGGCACAAGAAACTGTCACACATCAACTTCAAAACACTCAACAAGTTGGTTAAACAGAATCTTGTAAGAGGATTACCACATGTTGATTTTGTACAAGATGGACTTTGTGAAGCATGTCAACTTGGAAAACAAAGGAAATCATCCTTCAAGAGCAAGACAATAAATACCATTTCTGAACCCTTTTATTTACTGCATCTTGATCTATTTGGTCCAGTAAATGTTATGTCAATTAACAAAAATAAATATACTCTTGTTATTGTAGATGATTTTACAAGATTCACATGGGTTTTCTTTCTACATTCAAAGGATGAAGCTTCACAACACATAATAGATCATATCAATTTTCTGGAAAGAAAATCAAAGAAAACAGTAAGAATTCTGAGGAGTGACAATGGTACTGAATTCAAGAATTCAATCATGGAGAACCACTGTGCATCAAAGGGAATTACTCAACAATTTTCTGCGCCAGGAACTCCTCAACAAAATGGAGTTGTGGAAAGAAAGAATAGGACACTCATAGAAGCTGCCAGAACAATGTTGGTAGAGTCTAAGCTGCCAGTATATTTTTGGGCTGAGGCAGTCAATACAGCATGTTTCACTCAAAACTGCACTCTAATAAACATGCATGGAAAGACTCCCTATGAAATGATAAAGGACAAGAAGCCAAGTGTGAAACACTTTCACATATTTGGATGCAAGTGTTATGTACTGAAAGTACATCCTGAAAATCTAAGCAAATTCGAAGCCAAGGCAGATGAATCAATCTTTCTTGGATATGCATCGAACACAAAAGCATTCAGAGTGTTTAATCTCAGAACCAAAATTGTTATGGAATCTATTCATGTTGCATTTGATGATAAAAAGTTTACAGAATTGCAGGATGAGTCAGAGTCTACAACACTGGAATTTGAAAATCTAAAAAGTTCTGAGATAAATGAAGAAGAAGAGGATGAAGACCCTAGAATAAATCCTGAACTAACACAGGAACCTGCACATTCTGAGGGGGAGCCAGAAAATTCAACTCCAAATAATTCAGAGTCTAACAGGTCAGGGTCTACCCAGACAGAGTCTAGACAGACAGAGTCTAACTCATCAGGGTCTGGATCAAGCAACTCTAAACTCTTGTCAGAGTCAAGCAATTTAGGGGGAGCCTCTTCATTTGAATTTCACTCAAATACAGAAGATGCAAATGACTTAGGGGGAGTTTCAAGTTCAAGAACTAATCTTCCACCTGCTAGAAAATGGACAAGGAATCACACTCCTGACTTGATAATTGGTGATCCTGAGAGTGGTGTACAAACAAGAATAACCACTCAAACTGAATGTCTTTATAGCTGTTTTCTCTCAAAGAATGAACCCAAGAAAATTGAGGAAGCATTGCAAGACCCTGATTGGATTATTGCAATGCAAGAAGAATTGAATGAATTTGAGAGAAACAAAGTGTGGAAACTTGTACCAAGACCTAGAAATAGATCAGTGGTTGGGGCAAAATGGGTGTATAGAAATAAACTTGATGAGAATGGAACTGTAGTAAGAAATAAAGCAAGGCTAGTTGCAAAAGGATACTCACAGGAGGAAGGAATTGACTATGATGAAACTTTTGCACCAGTAGCAAGATTGGAAGCTATTAGAATGTTTCTAGCCTTTGCAGCTCATTCAAAATTCAAGGTGTATCAGATGGATGTGAAAAGTGCTTTCTTAAATGGAGAATTGGAAGAAGAAGTCTATGTGGAGCAACCACCAGGATTTGTTGATCCAAAGTTTCCTGATCATGTTTACAGGTTAGACAAGGCACTATATGGATTGAAGCAAGCACCTAGAGCATGGTATGAAACTCTTTCAAAATTCCTTCTTGAAAATGGATTCATAAGAGGTACCATTGACAAAACTCTCTTTATTAGAAAATATAAAGGTGATATTTTGCTTGTCCAAATTTATGTTGATGATATTATATTTGGATCTACTAATGATAATCTCTGTGAAAAGTTTAGTCAACTAATGCAGTCAAATTATGAAATGAGCATGATGGGAGAATTAAACTTCTTTTTGGGGCTTCAAGTCAAACAGAATGATGATGGAATTTTCATCAATCAAACAAAGTGTGTAAAGAACTGTTGAAGAAGTTTGATATGCAAGATTCTGCATCTGCTAAAACTCCCATGTCAACAGCTACTAAGCTAGACTCTGACCCAAAGGGTAAGAAAGTTGACAACACTAGTTACAGAGGTATGATTGGCTCATTGTTATATTTAACTGCTAGTAGACCAGATATAATGTTTGCAACTTGTCTGTGTGCCAGATTTCAAGCTGACCCTAGAGAATCACACTTAATAGCTGTGAAAAGAAGTTTTAGATATCTCAAGGGGGCACAAACTCTTGGACTTTGGTATCCTAGAGAGTCAGATTTTTTACTAATTGGCTATTCAGATTCTGACTATGCAGGATGCAAAGTAGATAGGAAAAGCACAACAGGACAATGCCAGTTTCTTGGCAACAGATTAATTTCTTGGTTTAGCAAGAAATAACAGACTGTATCAACCTCAACAGCTGAGGCTGAATACATTGCAGCTGGAAGTTGCTGTGCTCAAATCCTGTGGATGAGAAATCAATTACTTGATTATGGACTAACATTATCAAATATTCCTATGTATTGTGATAATACTAGTGCTATTAAAATTGCAGAGAATCCAGTCCAACACTCCAGAACAAAGCACATTGATGTCAGGTATCACTTTATTAGAGAACATATTGAAAATGGTACTGTGACACTTCACTATGTTCCAACTGACAGACAGATTGCAGACATTTTAACAAAACCACTTGATGAGTCTACCTTTCTCAGACTGGTAGGTGAATTAGGTATGTTAAATATGTAAGTGATCAAAAATTACAAGAAGCAAGGTATGTACTTTAATTATAGTCCCTGTCTTAACACACTGTGATTAATTGTTAGTGCAACATTTTGTTTGGTATTTTACCTTGACAGAGTCTAGACTCTGACGAGTCTGTAGACTCTTACAAGTCTGTAGACTCTGAAAGTCAGTAGACTCTGAGAAAATTATCGCCTAGACTCTGAAACGGTTAAAATTCGCGCCTGCAGACTCTGATTGCATTTAAAATGTTCAAATGACTTGAAATAGGCGGTAACAGTTATTTTTTGACCGGAGACAGGCTGTAGACTCGTGTGTACTGTATGCAACTTGAACAAAATAGAATTTTTCATACAATTTACTCACTTGTTTATTGCAATTGATTTCTAAGGCAAAAATATTCACAGAGCTTTTTACGAACCCTAGTTAAATTCTTCAAGCTTCTCCATAACTTTCAACTCAACAACTTTAATGGCTGCCGTTTCTACTGTCATGAGAGGACCCAAGGCGATTGCGTTCACATTTGGGGATTTCGAGTTCATGACCACAAATCATGTTGCTGCTCTTGGAGATAAGAAAGGGGTAGACGCTGACTACTACCCTGTGATGGATTTCTTGGAACAATCCGAGCTACACTACATTCTCAAGGCATCACCAGTCATTCACATGGATACTGTATCACAAGCATGGAGCACTGCAAAGGTAGTTGATCCTTCTCAGGATCAACCAGGTAAAATAATGTTTACCTTTGGTTCGACTACATTTGATGTCACTGCAGATGTGCTTAATTCTGTGTTTAAACTGCCTGTTAAGTCTACTTTTGATGAAATTGTATCTGATGATGACATTAAAAGCATGTTTAAGGCAATAGGTTATTCTGCTAGCTTAGATAACATGAGCAAGATAACTAGGCCTTACTTAAGGAAAGAATGGTCATTTTTCTTCGATCAAATTGCTAAGTGTTTTACTGGTAAGTGTAGTGGATTTGATGCTATTACTGCTATTACTTATCAAATTGGTCATAGTCTCCTATTTGATAGAATAATCAACATTGGTGATATGTTGCTCACTCAAATGGGAGCAAAATTAAATAATGTGCATGAGGGGAGAAAGAAAGTCTACTATCATAGATTTCTTATGATTCTCCTCAATCACTTCATTCCTGACATGTCAACCAAGTTGGCAGATGATTGCTGTGTGCAGGCATACAAACAGCAAAGGAGGATATTCTCTGACATTAAGAGAATTGATGACAAAAAGAAGAGTCTACCTGCAATGACATATCCACAGGTAATGCAGGTAAAACTCTCATCCTACAAACCTTCTATCTACAATGCTTCATATTTTGGTGGTGAAATGGTGCAGGAACAAGTAATGGAGAGTCCTCCTGCACCTACCCAAGTCACCCAATCCTCTTCAATTATACAATCTTCCAAACCAAAATCCAAAAAGAAACAAACCTCTGGTGTCTCTCAACAGGCACCAGTTGTAAAGAGGAGAAAATTGATTCAATCTAGGCTTATAGATGAGCACAGTGATGAGGAGCTCAATCCACTAGAGAAGCAAGTTGTTGAAGGACTTTTTTGCTAAAGGAAGGTCATGATACACTTGATTTTAACCTTCAAGCCAAGTCTGTAGACTCTCAAAAGGCTACAGACTCTGAAAAACCTAGGAAAGCACCTCAGGATTCTCCCATTGAGTCTCCTGAGAAATCTTTTGTTAAGAAGTACAGAAGGTTAAGGAAGGCTTATTCTGCACACACACACAAGCCTGTTATTATTACTAACCCTGTTTTGCAGGAAACAGATGCTCCCAAGGCTCTTGCAGAGCCAGACTCTGAAATCAAGAAAACACCTGAACCAGAGTCTAATGTTCAGTCAGAGTCTAGACTGCCTTTAGACTCTGATCATGACACATTTTGGGAAGGAATGCCATTGGATGCAGCCTCATGCCTAATTGATGAGATCATTACTCCAAGTGATGAGGCACTGCTATTCTTATATCCTTAGGTGGAATCAGTTGAAGATCCAGAGCAATATCAGACTAAATCTCAAGTCTTGGATTTTCTTTCAACCTATGAAGCCCTACGGAAGAGAATGGAACAGGAGCTACAAATGTCTGCACAGGATGTGGTCAAAAATCTCTACAGCTACCTATTCAACTCTTCATTCCATGTACAAGCAGCTGGGCTCATAGAAGGCAGAACTAATGAAGTTCTCAAAGCACTAGGTGTGCCAGACTCTGAACAGAAAATTACAAAGAAGCCTAAAAAGCTTAAGGTCCACAAAAGGAGAGCATCAGAGTCTGTTGCTGAGTTGGAAACTGAGATTGAGCAACCAGTTTTTAACTATGAAGCAATTTGGGATAATGGAGTTACCTACAGGACAGCCATTCAATGGATCTCTCAAATTCAACCTCTGTCAAGACAGGTGGCTGACTATCTTGTCCATAATATAGGTACAATTGCCAACAAATACATCTATCCAACCTACCAAAGTAGACTGGATCAATTCAAGGGCACTTATTTTCAAAGAGTAAGAAGGGAACTGCAGGACCTCTTCAATCTCACAGATGCCCAGGCAATCAATGCAATCCATCTCAGGGCCTTTCATCACAAGTTGGATGCATTTATTCTTGCAGAACAACAGGAGGTAGCAGGTGGTGCAAGGCAGTTGGAGGATGGGACTAGTGCACCAGTGGTGACTAGTGATAAAGATGCTCAGTCTGCCTCACCCACACAAGAACCACCTAGTCAGAGGTTGGGTGATAGTGGGGCAGGGGAGTATGCTGTTGAGCCCTCCTTGACAACTCATCAAAGAGCTGATGAGAACCCCAGTGATATGGGAGGACAGACTCTGATGGATGCTCATGAAGTGATTTCCCAATCTATTCTATCAGAGTCTATCCACGTTGAGGGGGAGTCTCATGCACCAACAGTCAAAGATGGTAACACTCAGACTCTGGCTTCTAATGAAGTCATGCTGAAGCAGTCAGAGTCTAGAGTAGACCCTGAGACCGAAATACTGGAGCCAACAGACTCTGAAAAGAGAGAAGATGCTAGTAAGGGTTCAGAATCTGTTGTTGCTCACCCTTTGGTGGAAACCCCTAGCCTTCAGACATTTGAAGGGGTTCCCCTCCATCAAGGTGGTTCAGGTATTGAAGCACCATTTTTATCTCTCAACCCCTCTTCTGTAGGTTTATTGAGTGCACCCTCCAAATTGAGTGACAAAATATATGAGAGGCTGGCACTGGACCAGGAAAAAGGAGAGGTAGATAAGGCTGTAGAGAGCCTGAGTGAGATTGAGAAAGTGGGTGCCCAACCCCACTATGAGCATGAGAGATTAGGGTATCCTGAACCTAGCTTTACTTATTGGGATCAAGATTTTCCAAAGAGTTGGTCCAATGAGTTGGAGCAAGGGATGGATGACAATTCACTATGTCTGATTGTGCAGATTGGCAAACAGGAGGAGGCTCTTGCTGCTCAGAAATCATTTACACAGAGACCCCAACTTCACCTGGTGGATTCTCTAGCAAGGAGAGCAGATAGAGTCATGGAGGCTTTGGTGGATAACCCTATCATTTTCACTGAGGCTGCAACATTGAAGTCAGAAGAACCTCTTTTTATAATGCCTATAAGGGCTAGATTTCCAGAGTCTACAGTCTCTGATCACTCTCAGGAGGAGTCAGGTTCTATAGTCCCGTTTGCAGTTTCGGAGTCTACACCACCACCAGAGTCTACACCTCCATTCACAAAGCTAGAGCCTGTTGCTGAGGAATGCACTTCTGCAGATGATGATCATGTTCCTCCTTCTTTTATCTATTTTGATCAGGTGTTTCCTCAGTCTTGGGAGTCTGCACAACAAAGAGGCAACAATGATAAAGATTCTTTTGAGTGTATTTTGGATATTCATCTTTCTGAGAGACTTAAGGCTTTTCAGAAAAAATCTTTTCAACAGGAACATGGTTACTATCCTGGTGAAGAAGATCAAGTCTTAGATGGAGCTGTTAAAGCTAAGCTACCTGATATTGCTGCTCAATTATCCAGTGTGGTCCAGGACATTTCTCATATTAAAACAAAGCTCACTGGTGTTGATAATACAACTTCTCTGCTCAATACAAGATTTGACAGAATTCACTCCCTTCAATTATCCAAAGAGGTCGCTTTTAAAGATGCTCTAGCTGCTATCACTACCACTCAAGCCTCTCTTCAAACTACAGTTTCTGCTTTGACCACTAAGGTTGATTCAGTTATTGCAGCCCAGGCAAATATCTCCACTGTTCTTGAGCAGATTCTTTTGGCTGTCACCAGTAATGATAATGTCAAAAAGGGGGAGAAGACGAAGCAAGGTAAGTCCTCCAGAAGACATAAGGGTGAGGGATGCAAGGATAAATGTGACACCCCCAGACCCGGGGTCGGAGATCTAGGCCGTCACAGTCTAATCCCTGTTCATAATCACATACATCTCTGATCCATAATAAAATTATCAACTATTGTGACCCCATTAAACACAACACTTATTCGAGCCATAGCCTCAGAAAACGAAACATATACATTAACAGTTGATAATTACTAGTTATTTACATTCCCAGAATATCACATATCAGTTTATGCCCCTATAGCAGTTTCTACTTGAAACTGTATTGGAAGCTCAAAAGTCACTTAATTTACAAGTCTTAACATAGGTGGAACTTATAAATAATTCTGACAATCAAAAGCTGAAATCCTATCAAGCTGATCATGTCTAACTCTGGAATACTAGACATCCCTCTCTGATAGGGGCCCTTTGCCCTTGTGCTTTGGCGGGCGGTCCGAAATGTGCGAGCCATCACACCTATCTGTTGTGTTTAGAAATTTAAAACAATGCAAGAGTGAGCTACTATAGCCCAACAATAATTTAAAACACCATAGCAGTTTAACAATAATAACCTGCAATTTATCTCAATATAAAAGACAAAATATAAATCTAAAATTTACCATACACCATATGTTTAAATAAATAAACAGCTTAAAATGCTTATGGAATACACAACACAATTTGTCAACTCTCAACAACACTATAGAATGCTCAACACGATTTCTCAACTCTCATCAACACTATCGGTAACTTAGCACCTTGGCTTTCGTTATAGTGTAAGAATAGCGAAAGTTCAGCAGTTCCCATTAACACTATCGATAACTTAGCACGATGGCTTTCGTTATAGTGTAAGAACAGTGAAAGTTCAACAGTTCCCATTAACACTATCAATAACTTAGCACGTTGGCTTTCGTTACAGTGTTAAGGTCAAATCCCAATTGGGAAGAATGGACTTTCATTGGAGTAATTATAGTGACAATGTAGGTCGGTGATCAATCGCCCACAATTGCCTCTCCGAGGGACATCTCTGTTTTTCTACTCTTCTACTAGTAGTGGATGATCCGCCTTTTCTCTAACGTCACCCTGACCGCATTCGGGCCATAGTATACTTGATGGCATACCCGTCTGGCAGCTCTTACACTTTGTACACATAATGCGTTGTGCAAGCACGTCGACTTTCTCTAGTACTCCAGTCCAATTGAATAATTTGTTTGGAAGGAAATTGAATTCAGTCCAAAAGCACATCTCATTCTCTTCTCATATTTCAACACCAGATGATTGATTAACTCCCAGAATTATGAGGAAGTAATCCTATATGCACATATTGACTTATAGTCAAATAATCTCTTTTTGCTCAAATATTTCTCACACAAGAAGTTTTCAAAATCACACGACCAGGGAGTTGTTTTAAAATCACCAAAGTTCTCAGAATGATTGTTGGATAGCTAAATCATTTATAGAAGATTTCAGATCCAATTGAATAACTCTAAATAACTTCTCAAAGAAAAGTCCTCGAGACTCTGTTGACAAACTGTCAGAAACTCACACTCTAACCCCCGGTCAAAACATCAAACACAAACTCGGAAACTCAACTCTTAGAACACTTCTCATTCTCTACTTATACACACTCTAACTTTATAAGATTCAGAGTTGATAAGTAATCACAAGTAATCACAAGGTAAGGAATAGTGAACATTACAGACATATGTGTATGTTTGTAAGAAAATATATTCCAAAACACAACAGAACCTTTTTATGAAGTAGTATTCGCCAAAATGTAAAAAGGTTCGAAAACTTGCCTGGAGTTCTTACAGGATTGGTTGGTTTCCGTTCCTCGACGATACTCTAAGAATTAAGCACAAAATCTCAAATTAGTACTTAGAATTCTATACTCCTTATTGACTTATACTCACTTTCGTGACTTCATAAATACCTTGTATCAACAGGTTTTAAACTATTTCTTTAGCTCATCACGTTCTCATGTTATCCCTTAACAACTTTCATATGTAACTCGTGTAGGAATTAAGTCTTGAAGTTCAACTTACGTCTACGTTTTATAGTGACAATAAGCACTTAATCACTTTTTAGTAATTCTCACTTTAAACACCCAACTTCTAGCATTTTTAGTAAATTGAGTTTTTATCCAATTAACTTGAATCTTTCTCTGGAGTCATCCTTGAAATCTCTAGTACTTTAGATAAAAGTTTCACATGAAAGTAAGTATCCTAGCTACTTTGATGATAGCCTCAAAGTTGGTTATTAACATAGTTTCTAAGTTATGCGATACCTTTAGTAAATCGGTCATAACTTTTGACTCGTAACTCCAAATGACGCAAAATTAGCGCGCAAACGATCTAGAGACTATCCTCTACACAACCAAGGCAATCACTGATCAAGAACAAGAAAAATCCCCTTCGGGTTTTGGACAACAGTTGACAGCTTAGGAAAATCGGGCATTACGACGTTTGTGTTTACAACGTTTTCCATTTCTAACTACTTCAATTCACTCAACCAAGCAACACCACAACTCAACCATCTCTATACTACAACATTACACAATCTCAAGCTCCAAAAATAAGAAAAGTATGAAAAATGAACTCTAGAATCAATGGATCAAATCATGTGTTTCTAGGACTCACCAAGCTTATTTCACACTACCCATAACATGTATACACTATAACAATCATCAACTAATCCAAAGAAAAGCTTGAATCAAAGAAATAACATTTTTAATTTTTCAAAACACTATTAATGTTTATCTTCTTTGAATCATAGCTAAAAATTAAGTGAATGGGTGTGTGTAAGAATCAAAGACAAGAAAGGTTATGATAATACCTTCGATTCAAGCTATAGAACACTAGAATCAAGCAAGAAATGATGTAGAAAAGTGATTTTCTCTCCCCCCACAATGGAGCTTCGGCTGAGTTCTTCAAAATGAAGAAAAGAAAAAGTAAAAAGTGATTTTTGTGTGGTGTGTGGTGGAAGACTTGTTATTAAAAAGGTTTGTGTATTAACCGCACAGTTTCCCGACAACGGTTTAATCTCTCATTCTCGTTCTCTTTTCTTTCGTCCCACCTAAGTTTTAAAAACTTAAAATCTCATTTTATGATTCTAATATATTCTAGAATGATTAAATTAATACTCTTTAATTGTTTCGAGAATTTACGAAACTATTTTCCCGCAGAAACACTTTTCACTTCTCCGTTTCTCAAACTCTGTTCTGGCTTTCTAAAGGACTTTAAATATATTTTGTTGAACTATTTTAATAAGAAGTCTCATATTTCTTATATATGTTGACTAGTTGCACATACTACAAACATCCTCAAGTCATACGCCTCTGAAATCTAACAGAAGTCGCGTACGCTCCAATATCTTGTTCTGCACAAAACTAGAAGCAGAATTGAAATTTTTCGAAAAACAATATGAATTACATTCACTTATTTCTCCCATATAATAATAATACGGCTTAGAAATCTTTGAAGTTTCGATATTTACAAAAACACTATTCACCGGAATTATTATTGTTATTATTATTATTATTATTATTTTTTTAAAAAAAAACTCTTTAAAATTTCAGGTTATTACAGTCTCTCCTCCTTAAAAGGATTCCGTCCCGGAATCTAACTTGAAAATAGGTGAGGGTACTTTTCTAGCATGGCACTTTCTAATTCCCAAGTTGATCCTTCGATGTTCTGATTTCTCCACAACACACTTACTAATCTAACGACTTTACTTCTCAGAACCTGTTCCTTCCGATCAAGAATCTCTATCATTTTCTCTACACTGAATAGGTCAGGTTGGATCCATACATGCTCATATTCTATCACATGCCTAGCATCTGCATTATATTGCCGCAACATAGATACATGGAACACATTAAACACCCGCTGAAGGTTTGGTGGCACGACTAACTCTTAGGCTACTTTCCCAACACGTTTCAAGATCTCAAATGGTGCAATAAATCTGGGACAACTTTCCCTTTTTTACCGAAACTCATTAATCCCTTCCACGGGGACACTTTAAGTAACACTAAGTCTCCAACTTCAAATTTTATGTGGTTGTCACTAATTGCTTCCTTATTAGGTCAATTGTCTCATTGGTTCATTGAACCAACTCGGGTCCCAATATTTTTCACTCGCCAACCTCTTCCCAACATAGGGGAGATCGACATTTTCTTCCATATAAGCTTCATAAGGAGACATTCCTATACTCGCGTAGTAACTGTTATTGTGGGAAAACTTAATTATTGGTAAATGATCATCTCAATTTCCCTTAAAATCTATTTCACAACCCTCAACATATCTTCTATGGTTTGAATAGTCCTTTCACTTCGACCGTCTGTTTGGGGATGTAAGCGGTACTCATGTTCAACTTAGTCCTTAGACAGTCTTAAAAGCTTCTCCAGAATCTAGAATTAAATCTCGGTCTCTATCTAACACAATGGTCACTGGAACTCCATGTCTCACCACAATCTATTTCCTTGTTCAGCCACTAATAATACACTTTAAGGTCTCTATACGTTTTGGTGCTTCCAGGGTGGATGGAAAAATATCAAATTTTGTGCCTCGTGCGAAATCTCATATTTCAGTTCTGGAACATTTGGGATCCAAATTCTATTAATAAATCTCGGGATCCCCTTTTTGTCTTTCTCACACCTTTGGTTATCTCCAACTATTTCCTCTCCTTGTTCCTCTATTACTTTCTCTTGACATATTCGTATCTTCTCAATTAGCTATGGTTGAATTCGAATCTCAAGAAGTGTTTCAGTCCCTTCCTCTTGGAACTTCACTTCGATCTCTATTCTCTCTAACTCTCTTATTAACTTTTTCGAGAAAACTAACATCTTTAGTCATTCTTTCCTACTCAAGGCATCGGCCACCACATTGGCCTTACCGTGGTGATAATTTATCGAACAGTCATAGTTTTTAATCAGCTTTAGCCATCTCCTCTGTTCTCATATTCAACTCTTTTTGGGTGAAGATATACTTAAGGCTTTTATGGTCTGCGTAAATCTCACATTTTCCCCATACAGGTAATGTCTCCAAATCTTTAGTGCAAAGACTATTGCTGCCAACTCTAGGTCATGGGTGGGGTACCTCATCTCATATTCTTTCAACTATCTTGCCACATATGCAATTATCTTGCCGTGTTGCATTAGCACACAGCCTAATCCCTTATGAGATGCGTCATTGTAAATCACAAAACCTCCTTTATCATAAAGTGGTGCCAGTATTGGGGCTGTCACTAACCTTCTCTTTAGCTCTTAAAAACCCTCTTCACACTTCTCTGTCTTGCGGGTAAGTCGGTCATGTTGGGACAATCGAATCATGATGCTGCGTTTTATGATATGAAAACGAACGAGTTTGAATAGAAAATTAACCTTAATCGCTACGGCGCAAGCGATTCAAATCCACGTCTTCTACTGTATTCCCGTATTCACCTTGAGCGAAGTGTGGCCTTCGATCCTCCCAAGGTTGCCTCCCTTCTAGCTTTGAGATCTTGGAACCCTAGTTCTTGGTTGCCTCCTTGAACAGCTGTTCACAAAAACCCTAGTATTTCCAACTCTTAGCTAGAAGAGAATAAGATGAATATATAGGCTACAGTAGGGATCCTGGATAATTAGGTCGGGCCTTCCAATGACATTCTGGGTCAAGCCCAATGTCATTAAATATTAATTCAATCCACTAAAGAATTAATATTTGCACTACCTCTCCTAATGCCGTAATTTAATTATTTAATTCGGCTCCAATATTATTTACTTATTAAATTCCCCATGTTTAAGATATCGAATGTCCATTAATTAAATTAATTTCTGATAATTAATTTAATCAATATCTTTTATCCTTGATCATCCACTCAACCTTATAATTATGCGAGAACAAATCTGCCTGCAGGACTAAAGCATAATTATCTTTATGAGCTTTCAAGAGGACATCATCACCCGAATATTTTCGGACACGGTTTCCTTTTATAGTCAATATCCCACTCTGTATGCAATGTCATTGTCCAAAACATAATATTGTGATTAACAAAAAATCACATCACATATGAATCAAAACATGTGCATTGCATACAAGTGTCAATCACTGTATCCGGATTAAGAACCTAAGCAATAATAATATTATAGAATCTTAGTTTTTCTTTATAATCAGAATAGAAGAACAATTCTAAAATTTTAATCCCGTTCAATATACACAAAGCATACAAGTATTATTCAATAATCAAGATAGATTATTTCCAAATAATACTTCAGTCATTCCAGTGGTTTGTTTAACTCCACTTAAACTGTGAACATTTATTATATTATATATAGACACTGACAATCTAATCTTCTATTATCCCATTTGATACTAGATTATCCACAATATATAATATACAAACAGTGTTAAAATACGCATTCAAGATTCTCAATAAAAAGGACAATGTCATATACTTCAAACGAATAGTTCAGTATACTCCCTAACAATCTCCCACTTATACTCAAGCTATTCTTTGAGTATATCAGTGTTTTATTACAAGCAATCCACTACCAATTAAATAACTATTATGTGACCATACATCTGACTCCTATTGCCTCCAGGTGCTGCTCAAAAGCCTTAGCTGGTAAGCTCTTTGTGAAAGGATCTGCCCGGTTGTCCTTTGATGCTATATCAGTCACAATAATATCTCCTCGCTTAACGAATTGTCGTATAAGGTGATACTTACGCTCGATGTGTTTTGCTGCCTTATGGTCTCGCGGTTCCTTTGCATTTGCCACAGCACCAGTGTTATCACAATACACTGTCAAGCTCCTAGGCAAATTAGGTACCACATCTATGTCCAAAAGAAAGTTTCTGAACCATATTGCCTCTTTGGCTGCCTCCGAAGCTGCCACATATTCGGCTTCCATGGTAGAGTCAGCAACACATTTCTGCTTTACACTCCTCCATATTACAGCTCCACCTCCTAAGGTAAACACATATCCCGAGGTTGATTTCCTCTTATCTCTATCTGCTTGGAAATCTGAATCGGTATATCCTAGAGGTAACAAATCTGAGGCCTTGTAAATTAGCATATACTCCTTAGTCCTTCTCAGGTACTTGAGTATAGCCTTTACTGCACTCCAATGTTCCTGTCCTGGGTTTGACTGATATCTGCTAACCATGCCCACGGCAAAACAAATATCAGGTCTCGTATATAACATTGCATACATTAAGCTTCCGCATGCCGAAGCATAGGGAACCGCTTTCATGCTCTCTATCGCCTCTGGTGTCTTAGGACACTGTTTCTTTGATAGAGCAACTCCATGTTTATAAGGTAGGTTACCCTTCTTGGAGTCCTGCATGTTAAAACGAGCCAATACCTCATCAATATAGGGCTCTTAGGATAAAGCCAACATCCTTTTCTTGCGATCCCTTATAACTTTGATCCCAAGGATGTATGCCGCTTCACCTAAGTCCTTCATTTCGAATTATTTGAACAACCATGCCTTTACCGCTGATAACATCCCTACATTGTTTCCAATGAGTAAAATATCATCTACGTATAGCACTAGAAAAGTCACTGAACTACCCTCACATTTCTTGTACACACACGACTCGCTTGGACATTGATCAAATCCGTATGACTGGATTACCTTATCAAAGCGAATATTCCAATACCTAGAAGCTTGTTTAAGTCCATAAATGGACTTCTTAAGCTTACATACCAGATGTTCTTGGCCTTCCTTAATGAATCCTTCTGGTTGTTGCATATAGATGATCTCATCATCAAGACTCCCATTTAGGAAAGCTGTCTTGACATCCATTTGCCAAATCTCATAATCGAGATGAGCTGCTATAGATAAAAGAATCTGGATCGACTTTAGCATGACTACTGGCGAAAAGGTTTCCTCATAATCGATCCCTTCTTTCTGAGTATACCCTTTCGCAACAAGTCTTGCTTTTCAAGCTTTTACCTTTTTGTCAGATCCTCTTTTTCTCTTGTAGATCCACTTACATCCAATGGGTTTTACACCTTTGGGTGGTTCCACGAGCTCCCAGACTTGATTTGAATACATAGATTCCATCTCAGATTTCATTGCTTTTTGCCATAGATCTGCATCTTTGTCTTGCAGTGCTTCCTCGTATGTCATGGGATCCTCATCATGTTCCTCAGAGACCAAGTCCGAAGACTCTCTCAATAACATGAATCTGCTGGGTTTACGAATAACCCTCCCACTACGACGAGACACCGGTGTGGTATTAGTGATAGGTTGTGTGTTCTCTTGTGGCTGTTCTACTTGTACTATTGGCACTTGTTCATTATTTGTCTCTCCCACTAGTTCCTCTAAAACGACACTACTCATGGGTTTATGGTTTATCATATAGTCCTCCTCTAGGAATCTAGCATTGGTACTAACAATGACATCCCGATCCTTAGGACTATAAAATAAATATCCTTTCGTTCCCATGGGATAGCCTACAAAAAACCTTACTTCTGTACGAGATTCTAACTTAGTCACGTTCTTGTTCAACACATGTGCTGGACAACCCCATATCCGAATATGTCTTAGACTAGGTTTTGAACCAGTCCACAATTCTTTTGGAGTCTTAGGAACTGACTTAGAAGGAACTAAATTCAAAAGATAAGCTGTTGTTTCTAAAGCATGTCCCCAAAACGACTGGGGTAATTCTGAATAACTCATCATCGATCTAACACTCTCCAAAAGAGTACGATTCCTTCTCTCCGCTACACCATTCTGTTAGGGTGTTCCAGGTGCAGTCAATTGAGACATGATCCCATTCTTTGATAAGTAATCCCTAAATTCTCCAAGCAAGTATTCGCCACCACAATCTGATCGTAGTGACTTGATACATTTTCCATGTCGCTTCTCCGTTACAGTTTTGTACTCCTTGAACTTGTCAAAGCACTCTGATTTACGGCGCAACAAATAAATGTATCCATATCTAGAATAATCATCAATAAAAGTGACAAAATATTCATAACCACCTCTTGCTTGAATATTCATGGGTCCACATAAATCAGTATGAACCAGTTCTAACACTTCTTTGGCTCTATTCCCCTTTGCCTTAAAAGGCCTAGTGGTCATTTTACCTTCCAAACAGGATTCACAGACTGGAAATGGCTCCACTGCCAATGAGCCTAAAGGCCCATCTACTACCAGTCTTTGAATCCTCCTCAAGTTAATATGACCTAATCTTAAGTGCCAAAGATATGTTTGGTTCAAAGAAGAAGGTTCCTTTCTTTTAGTAGTGATAGAAGATGTGTTATTTAATACCCTATGTTGTAGTTGCAGTGCAGGTTGATTAGGAGTGATTATGTATAAATTGTCTTGCAATGTACCAGAACATATAACTAGTTTATTCCTCATAATTGAAACATTATGATCCAAACAAACATTATAACCATCCAAAGCAAGTTTAGAAACCGAAATTAAATTCCTTCTAAACGAAGGTATATAAAGACAATTGTTCAAAACCAAATTCCTATCATCACCAAAAGATAAATTAACATCTCCCACTGCAACTACTGCTACTTTCGTAGCATCTCCCATGAACACATATATCTCGCCATCTCTAAGCATTCTGGATTGCTGGAACCCCTGCATAGAATTACAAACATGATCAGTGGCTCCTGTATCTACACACCAAGTTGTTAGGTCCTGGAGATCGTAGAGGGGGGGTGAATACGATTCCCAAATAAAAATCTGACTTTTATTTATTTTTGGGACAACATAAAAATTACTTTGGTTCAAACCCAGGTACTGTTCATCATCTTCTTCAACCTCAAGAACACCATTAAAATAACCAAGATAATGAACGGTAAATCATCCAAAACACACAACACAACAAGATCCAAGAATATAACTTTATATTCATTGAAGTGGGGTAGATGCTACAAACAAGTTCAAGAACAAAAGCTCAAGAACACAACAAAGAAGTGATTTTTGTCTCCTCTAAAACTATTACATTTTGTAGATCTAGGAGACAAAAATCAGCCCTATCTTCTATACAAGATTTAACAAGTGTTTACAATAGAAAGATAGAGGAGTGGTATGATAAAGAAAATCATGGCTACAAATATATTCAAGATTTAGTTTGGCCATGGGGGAGAGAATAATTTTTCTCTCTCTCCCCTTTTCAATTCACATCCGGATGCACACCCACCACTAAAGATGAAGACTTGAGTTTTTTTCTTTTTATATTGAAAAAGGTGTTGCTTTTTGCTTTTCCACCTTTTACTCTTGTCCACTCAAATCATATCTTTAAAGTCATGTGTCAAGCATGCCTTTGGAAATATTTAATGTAAAAGTAATATTTAATAAATATATAAAATATAAATAAAGAATATCTTTATTTATAAAATATATAAATAATTAAATAAATACTTTATTTAATTAAATTAAATATTTCCATTCCACTCTTCAATTTGTGTAGACTTCCTTATCCAAATACTTGGCCCCGTATACGTGACTCCACCACGTCCAAGTATTTGGCCTTCTAATCTGTGAAGCTTTAGTAAGATCCAATCAGGTTGTGCCGTCTGTCTCTTATCCATTAGGCTGACATTTCTCCAACACTGATTTACCACCTTTGTTGATCCTCCACATGACTCAAGAAAACCAACAACTTTAGAATGATTAAAATCATATTAACCGACGAGAGCTTGCCTCCAACGTCCTGACACTTGATGCAACGGTCTGGTTCATAAGTGACTAGTCTTGATAGGGGCTCTTGATTCTGAACATGATTCCACATTCTTCTTTGCAAACCTTACTTGTAGCTTCGATTATAATGCACTAAAATCTTCATAGACTAAGACAATCTTCTATAGTTTCCACATCCTTGAATAGATATCAATATCTTTTATTCTCCACTGAGGCATGAACATGTTAATGAACTTCTTCCAATGGGCTTCAAGTCTGTAGATGATCCTTTGATACTTTGTCTTAACTGAACTCTGTGATCCAAGATTTCTGTGCACCTGCATATTATTACATGTCCTATTCTATTGTTGAGTTATCATCAACCATTATATAGAGATTACATTTAGCATTTCTAGTACACATGAAAGTGCAGTGAGTTACTTCCCTTCACTCCTATCTCCCCTTTCAATCTCCCCCTATTTGGTTGATATGTAATAGCAATCAAATACTATTTCTCTTTACAATCTCCCCCAAAAGCAATTAAATAAAATTAACTACTAGAGGATAACTCAACTAACATACAAGAAACAATTAAAGTACTGGACATGAAAATAATATACAAAAGATTCTGGAAAGATATAATCAGTTAAATCCAGATTTCCTGAGTTGCTGAAAATGAATGATGAATTTCTGAATTTCATTTTCCTTTAGCATCCTCCACTTCAATGTTCTTCAAAGATGGGGTTCTTTCAATAAAGAAACAAATCATTAGTAAAGACTTCTGAACAATCATTCTTATTCATCTTGCAATTCGAACTAGAACATACAGCTCTCTATGTTCCCCATAAGAGGTCAACTCATTCTCCCCTTAAGGTTGTTCTCTCTTGGAATGAAAGTCACTTCTTCTTTTTCTTCAGGATGTTCTATTTCCAGGAAACATATTTTTCTTTCTTCCCTGCACTACTCCACTGACTTCATCTATCACTGAAACAAGAAATAGAACACACTTGGACACTTCTCAGATGCCCCTTGAAAATCTCCTTCACATTCTGCTTTACCCAGAAAACTTCTACTTAGCAAAAACTCCCCCTGAGTTGATACTCTTCAAAGAAATCTTCATTTTCATTCATTGATCGTGCTAGAAAGAATTCTTCTGCCGAACCTCTCCTAAGAATGTTCCAAGGACAGATCTTCAAACAAATAGAGCACAATCCCTTAGATATCTTTTCAGAATAAGATATAGCACTGCAAACCAAGATGTTAAGATTCTCCATAACTTCTCCCCCTTAGTACGACAAGTAGCTTCTTCCCAATTGACAAAAAGTAACTTCTCCACTTCAGACGAAAAATCAGTTAAATCTACAACACCTTTAGGGATTAGGCTCCAACCAATTACTAAGAAACTCCCCCTTAGTAATTTCTCCATTGCATCACTAAGGTTTCAATTTTATCTAATTCTCCCCCTTAGTTCATGCAAGCTCCAATCCACCCTTGTGTCTTTAGATATCCTCTAAGTAACCTCCACAAGATAGGATTGACAGATCTCATTTCTTGTATCACCAAGAGATCTCGTTTCTTGTATCACTAAATTCTCCCCCTTAGTTGAGAATATCCTTTAAAATAATAAAAGTATCATCTACATCCAATCGAATAAGAAACTCTCTTTCAATTGAACATAAAATCCTCCTTAGGCCTAAAAATTAATGTCTCCCCCTTTAAGATTGAGAACAACATGAATTAATAGACCCAAAGGTAATAGTTTGGACATTCCCACTAAGCTTCAGCTAGACTCTTCTTCAGCTTGTCTTCCAGAAAAGAATCTTTTCAACATTCCAGAGCTGGAAAATTCAGTAACAGGATTCAAGCATAGTAGCAAGGTTAGTGTTTGGTATATGGTTTCCTCACTTCTACTACGTTCTGTTGGTGTTTACACTTTCAAGCGTAAGTTTTCCACTCATTTCTCTCCCTATTTCTCTCACTCAAGTGTATCACTCCCTTACTTCACTCAAGTGTTTCTCTCCCTTACTTGCACTCATTCCATTTATAGCAATTTGTACCTGCAAGTAAATCCATGCTAGTCTCACCAAGATATTATGGATCGTTGACTGTAGCATGTTGTCGATCACTAAAGATCTAGGTTCTGAGATGGAATCTCAGACAGAGTTTCAGTTAGGTCATCACCCAACTCACCATGAGCAAATCCATGCACACGTGGCTCGTTGTCGGGGAATAACCCTTCTGAAATTGGAATCTCCTCCATTCCAGGAGTGACTGAAATCCCAACACCCTGATCCTCAAAAGACTCATCAAATTGGTAAACCAACTGAATCATAGTCTACAAGTTGTTGCTCAGCTACTTTCAGCATCAACAATCTCCCCATATGCAAATCCATGCACTGGATCGTTGAATGTGGTATGCGTACTAGCAGCTATCTAAGCATCAACCGACTCCCCATATGCAAATCCATGCACTGGATCGTTGACGGTGATATGCCTTTAAGTTTTGAGCGATCCATGTATTCCAGAACTTGAATTCCTGGGAGAGTAGACGTGTACAAACATCTCTCTCAATCACCTGTGAAGATGAATTAACTCACTATTTTCAGTCATGGAAAACTGTTAGTGATTGCCTCTCAACATCAACAGATTGCTCCGCGGATGTGAAATCCCGTTAGGGAACTAGGACTGTTCCTCCTAGGAAGGTTGACAAGGATTCTAATATATGGCAAGAAATCCAAGTTTCCCTCTAATGCCTGTGAAGGCGGCTCAACAACTTCATTCACCATGAATGGTAAACACAGAAGTTTAGGGGTTTTACCTATACCTCACAATGTGCACTTCTTGCAATGTGTCCTCACAATTGTTAGTCCCAAGAGAGGCTAGAGAACTGTTAGGTCCTATAACATCCCTTAGAAGCAAAAACTTTAGGATTACCATTAGCGTGAATGCTTTTGGTGTGCTTGACTCATTACAAGGTGCTCTGGCTGACGAGCGAATTTTCAATGAAATCACCCTGTTGAGAGAGTTCATTCAGAAACGGTTGAATTGCCTTTTCAGCTCTGCATCCTTTTGAGAGAATACAGATGAGCTACAGTTACCTCAATTTGTATACTTCTTTTCTTCTCTGGAGGTAGAGCTGTGGATGCACTTCCGACTTCATCCTTATTTGCTGCATCAAGTGCAGTTTCTCCCTTAACAACCGCTAATCTATATAAGTTCCTTATATCACCAAGGGTTGAAAGTTTGAATTAGAATGATAGTGTTTGGTACTAAGGCCTTGGTTAGAAATTGATGGATTATTCAACTTCTTGACCTTCCCCTATAGCCACTAAGGCCAAGCCATTACAGCTAAATAGATAGAGTTGATCAGAGCTATATAAAATTTGGTAGAGTATGATTAAACTTATTCTCTATTCCTTCTCATAAATATAGCATCGGAGCAATGTGTCATCAAGAAACAATGCACCAGAGCTAAAATGTGGGAATTAATAAAGAATAGGTAAAAGAATATTAAGCCAAATTTTATAAACTCACAATTTTGAAAAAAAAGTTTAACAGATTAACAAAAGTGTTCTTTTGAATTTCTCTTAGACAAATATCCAATTGAAATTCAACTCTTTTAACAAAAACATTTTGATTAACAACTCAAATCTATTTCATCTTGCTCACTGTATGTTTTTAGAAATTGTTTTACAAATCATTCTTATCTGATATTATCTCAGATTTAAAACAAAAAAAATCGAATGAATGCTTTAGTCATACAGTCCAAGGCACTAATCCCAAAGCAAACAACCATTGTTTTAATACTACAGGTCAATGTGAAACAGACATTAACAAGAGTTTTGAAAAACGTTTTACCAATGATTGATACCTCAAGATCAAAACAATTTACTCAAATAAAATAGTCTGATACCATGCAACCTAAGTTACAAGTTATCAAGTAACTTTATTTAAACAAATCGTGGAGAGAAAACAGTTTTCATTACAAAACATTTAGAGAGAGAGAGAGAGGATATATGATTTTGAAATTGAAAGATAATCCTCAAGAAATGTTCTCTTTCAAAGAAAACTTTTAGTGGCTTTTCATTCTCTGGCAAATGAATGCATGTTTAGATAAAACATTTTTCACAAGAAATAGACAAGAAATTTCTTTATGCATTCAAGTTCTAAAGAATGAAAAACATATGTTAATACTAATGAATTATCAAAGACATGAGTGACAATACATTCAAAAGTACTAACATCATTCAATCATTTTGTAATAAAATGCATCTTACTACAAAATAATCAAGCACATAAGATACTTACATTATGCTAGACAATTACCATTTGTCGCTTGAAACAAACACATTTTGCAATATAGATCATGGTAATTCTAAAGCATAAAACATAAGCATCCGCTAAATACTAAACATACATTGACTGAATGACAGCATTTAACTTCTTACACTACATTTCAACAATTATCACATAAGCATATTGAAAATACTCATGACAATCAGAATGTATGTAAGCTCGAGGTACTAGTTGCATCAGAGATCAAATACCTTTAAATATTAATACTAAAATTAATGATCTTTGACAACCCCTCGCGATGTAGTAAATTACTTTCAATATCAGTGTTTTTGAAATAATCTTTTTGTCACTTAGTGCAGAAATTCTAAGTGACATCACTAATATCAAAAGAATGACAACTAATATTAATGGATTTTGCAAAAGACATGAATTACAGCACTTAAACTACATATTAAGTGGTTCCATTAATATTAGCATTAAACAATTAGAAGTAAAGAAAATTACGACTAACTATCATTAACTGATATAAGTCAATAACTTTAAATACAACTAATTAAAGCATACAAATACTTATGCTGAACCATTTGATACATATAACATGAATAACTTATGACAGCACAAAGTACGAGGTCCTGGATATAAATTGACTGTACAAAGAGATGCTACAATGTTAGGTCCCTAGGTCATGTTAGGTCCCGGAAGGTCCTAATTAATCTCATAGAGGTAATATTGGATCCCGGGTGATCACAAGCCAAACATTAACTAGTTCCTAAAGATAGTAGACATCTAAATAGCATGAACACTCTCTATAAACATTACATTTAAATAAATCAATATTAGACTAGAGTGACATACCTTAGTCAATAGAGCTTTTACTAGTGTATGATCATTGAATGAACAATTACTCCTCTTTGCCCGAGAGATCGAACGTTTACTCCTTTCGAGATTGAACGTTTACTCCATTTGGACATGAATAACTTTTCAGCTACCAGTTAACATTGTTCCTCGAAACAATACCACGCTCATCCAGACAGAAACTGCATTACCTTCAACACCCAAATATTTCCTTGTAGATATTGGTCTTGGCAGCAGCTTCACTAAACTCAGCACTCTAGAAACCAGTAGTCTTGACACTAGCAGAGTAGAACCTTAAAAAAAACTCTGAACTACCTTTCAGCTTCTGTATCAATACCAAGTCTTCATGTGGATTGATTCCTTGCGCTAAGTGTATCTACCTCTGGTTTAATTGAGTTAGTTCCTTGATTCAAACCCTACTCAATCTTGATTAGTTAGTGCATCTTCAGTCTTCATTGAATTCACTCAGAAAAACCAATGAAATACACTTATACATGCACGACCAATCACTACTCTACTACCCAGATTCATCAAGAACTGACTCTAGGAAATGTTGTTACACAAAACCCTTTGTCATGACAGATGTGTCCTTAATGTTTCCTTAGATTTTCAGTGGGTAGAGTAGTCTTCTTCAAATATGATTGAGATCATCTTGCATTATTTTTAAATTGACAATTTCCTTTCTAATATGCAATCACTCAATCTGGATCACTCAGTGCTCCTAAGAATCTCAACTCTTACTCAATGAGCACTGCTAGCCTTTGAACATCAAACACGACTAGTTGATCCAACTTACTAATGCTCCCCCTGTGATGCTGCTTGCAGCTTTTCTTCATCTGGTGTCATCTGATCTTGAGCCCTAAACAGGATGTCAACCTTTAGAAATTCAAAGCTAAAATCAAACGAATTCTAGGGAGCTTGATGATGATGTTCACTGCATCTAGATCATCTTAACTCAATCACAGACTCTGTGTAAGCTCTTAACTCCAAATAAGATAGCCTTCCATCACACCATGTGACTTCAGGCATGATTAATCTTACTTGATGTCTTCTCTTTACATTTGTTGATTAGACTTGCTGTGTCAACTGATTCAGCCGTAGTGAATAGGAAACCTTAAGTCTATCCATTATCCTTGTAATTTCACTCAAGGTCTGGATTTCCCTATCAACTCCTCCATTTGGTCATGAAGTCCGGAAACTGAACTTTACTCTAGAATACTCCTTTCAGTGCAGACATAACATAGAACTTTATTCGTCAACAAATTTCATTACCTGCCCTCAAAGTGTTCTTACAGTAATCTGCCTAATCCTTTGAATGTGATTAATCACTGAGATGCTTCATCTATCGAATGCATGAACAAACACCAAAACTAAACAGGGCAGCCTTTGACTTGACTTCCCTTCAACTGACATACTTCACTAATGTCCTTCTTAAAAGAATTTCATTAGAAGTAGTCATTTCTCACCAACTTCATCTTTACCGTCGAATCCGTTATCTTGATAAACCAAGTATTAGTTGATAAACCAAGTGTGAGAACATCATTTGTTGTTGCAGCTAACTCCATTCTGATAAACTTCAACGAATAGTTGACTTCATCATAAGCATTAAATTTCGTGTCAGCAATAACCTCACTTCCAGTAGAGTGAGCTTCTATTTCTCTTGACCCCGATCAATATTGTTCATCCTCGAACTGATATTAGGAAACCCTTCGCAAAGAATTCCCTAGGTCTTCCTTAATATTGTGCTTCAGATCATTCAAGAGAAATAGGTAACCTTGCTTAACCATTTGAATACCAAAGCAAAAGTAGTTACATGCCTCGAACATGGAAATGTCTGAGATATATAACTTGTACATGTTGAAAGATACTCTGCATTCACAAATGATTAAGACACGTGGTCCTCAATTTGATTGAGTCCAAGGGTTAGAGATATTTCTAAACATTGTTAACAACAAAGCATTCAAGTTCAACATGCTCATTCTTATCTGACTGATCACTCCTCATCTATATCAGCCTTAACAAGTAGTCTTGGCTATGAGCTCAGTGATCCCAACCTTACTTAAGGTGGACTAGTAGTCTATAAGAATCATGTCGTACATATATGTAGTCATAGAAGAATCAATCACTCAGATTCCTAATTCTTCTAAATCACCTTTGTTGTTCACTTTAACATTATTTTATCTCTAATTACCTGAGTCAATTTAGATTTAAAAATTTAATTCATGGTTTATTATACTGACCCCTAGGCAATTCCCAAATTAGAAACAAACTCATCTTAACAAACACATGATCAGATATAGCATTTAATACAACCATGCGAGTATAAACAGATTATAGACAATGTAAACATCAAGTCACTTAGCATGCATCAAATACTCTTTCCGGTAAATGTACCCCTACAAATACCTAAGACTCTATATGCTAACATGATCAATTATCGTAAAGCAAGCATTAAATCACATAAGATCTAATCATGAAGTCAAATACTGATAAACAAGCAACACTAACAAACTAGCATAAGTTATCTAATTTATATAGAAATCAAGGTGAGACATGCATTACATCAAACTTATAATATAATGCAGTTCAGCACTTAATACTCTAAAATTGAATCAAACAAGTATAAACTAGTTAGAAAGTATACCTGAGCGATGCTTAGCATTCCATCTCGAGTGATAATCAATTGATCCAAATCAATTTCCATTCTACTGACACTCATGGAAGTATCCTTGCATTTGACCTCAATAACAAATGATGTTCCTGCTTCAACCCAAATTGATACCTGATTGTTCTGCTTAAAGACCCCGACATAGAATGTCTCATGTTCTGCTTGAAAAGATCACTCTTCTTTATATGTGTAGCAATAACCCCTTGATTATCATATGTCAGTGATAATCAAACCTTGTGTATTTCTGCCACTGATGTCCTTTAACCAAATCTTCAATTGTTGTTTTGGTTCTTTGACCGATAAACTGAATTCCTTTTCAAAATCCCAAATTCTTCATATATTGATTCGAAAACCACTGATCGAAGACTCTTCCCTAAATGAACTAATCCCCTTTCAATAACCAAATGATCCACTGAGTAGACCGATGTAGAAATACATCTCCAATGGTAAGATCAGGTCTCAACTCCATTAGAATGTTCTTCAGTCAGTTCGTTTGTCCTCAACGAACGAAGAATCAACTCCTGTTGTTTCGTTTAATAAAACATTTTGTTCAAACAGAAGTATTTAATTTTTTTTTAGGAATTTAAATAATCAAAATAAATTGAAAATGCATTTTTGATAAATAATAATAAATTTCTCAATTTTAAATTATAAATAAAATAAAATTCGAAAAGAAAGTTTTGATATAGAGATAACAAAATTTTCAAGGTATATTAAATAATCCTGAAAAAGAAATTATTTCAAATCAAAATTAATTTCCAAAGAATTTTATAGAATTTATAATCCAAAACAGTTTCAATTATAATTAAAATAAAACAGATTGAAAATATAAGTTTGATATAAAAATAATAAATTTTCAAGTCATCTTAGATATTCTTGAAAATAAATTATTTCAACCAAAATGATTTTCCAAAAAGTTTTATGAGATTTATAATTAAAACTTCTATAAAAAATAAATTATTAAACCTCAAAAATAATTCTCAAAATACTTTTAAGAATATTAAACTCAAAAGAAATTAAATTGGATTTTAAGATTAATTTTAGTTTTTAAATTAATAAAATTCTTAACTAAGAATATTAAATATATAAAATATTTGACTCTAAAATTTAAAAGAAAATAAAATATTTTCCAAGATATAAAATAAACTTGAAAAATAAATTATTTAAATTTAAAAATTATTTTCAAAATATTTTATATAATTAAATTCAAATTTAATTATTAAATTAATTATTAAACTAAAAACAATTTGAGAGAAAAACAATTTTTGTTTTAAATAAAAGTTAAACTATGTAGTCATGTGTCATGTTGAAACAGCCTTCTAAGAAAAAAAATTCTACATAGAAATGTTCTACATAGACTCTATCTAGAACATCAAGTAGAAATTCTACATAGAAATGTTCTACTTAGGCTCTATCTAGAACATTAAATAGAACTTCTGACTTAGAAAATATTTCTAACTCCAGAATTTCTACTTAGGTTCTATCTAGAACATTAAGTAGAATTTCTACATAGAAATGTTCTACTTAGGCTCTATCTAGAACATTAAGTAGAACTTCTGACTTAGAAAATATTTCTAACTCCAGAATTTCTACTTAGGTTCTATCTAGAACATTAAGTAGAATTTCTACATAGAAATGTTCTACATAGACTCTATCTAGAACATCAAGTAGAAATTCTACATAGAAATGTTCTACTTAGGCTCTATCTAGAACATTAAGTAGAACTTCTGACTTAGAAAATATTTCTAACTCCAGAATTTCTACTTAGGTTCTATCTAGAACATTAAGTAGAATTTCTACATAGAAATGTTCTACTTAGGCTCTATGTAGAACATTAAGTAGAACTTCTGACTTAGAAAATATTTCTAACTCCAGAATTTCTACTTAGGTTCTATCTAGAACATTAAGTAGAATTTCTACATAGAAATGTTCTACTTAGGCTCTATCTAGAACATCAAGTAGAAATTCTACATAGAAATGTTCTACTTAGGCTCTATCTAGAACATTAAGTAGAACTTCTGACTTAGAAAATATTTCTAACTCCAGAATTTCTACTTAGGTTCTATCTAGAACATTAAGTAGAATTTCTACATAGAAATGTTCTACTTAGGCTCTATGTAGAATATTAAGTAGAACTTCTGACTTAGAAAATATTTCTAACTCAGAAAATATTTCTAACTCCAGAATTTCTACTTAGGTTCTATCTAGAACATTAAGTAGAATTTCTACATAGAAATGTTCTACTTAGGCTCTATCTAGAACATTAAGTAGAACTTCTGACTTAGAAAATATTTCTAACTCCAGAATTTCTACTTAGGTTCTATCTAGAACATTAAGTAGAATTTCTACATAGAAATGTTCTACTTAGGCTCTATGTAGAACATTAAGTAGAACTTCTGACTTAGAAAATATTTCTAACTCCAGAATTTCTACTTAGGTTCTATCTAGAACATTAAGTAGAATATTCGAGATAATGTTCGAGTTAGACACTATCTCGAACATCAAGTCGAATTTCTACATAGAAATGTTCTACTTGGCTATCTCGAACATCTAAGTAGAATTTCTACATAGAAATGTTCTACTTGGCTATCTAGAACATTTTGTACTTAGAAAAATTCCGGGCTTCAAAAAAATTCTGGATACCCAGTGAACCAATTGTACCCTCTTTAATCTCAAAAATAAAAATAGATCCAATCGATTTGTATGTCAATCGAGTAGCTTTGATACCAATTGTTAGGTCCTGGAGATCGTAGAGGGGGGGTGAATACGATTCCCAAATAAAAATCTGACTTTTATTTATTTTTGGGACAACATAAAAATTACTTTGGTTCAAACCCAGGTACTGTTCATCATCTTCTTCAACCTCAAGAACACCATTAAAATAACCAAGATAATGAACGGTAAATCATCCAAAATACACAACACAACAAGATCCAAGAATATAACTTTATATTCATTGAAGTGGGGTAGATGCTACAAACAAGTTCAAGAACAAAAGTTCAAGAACACAACAAAGAAGTGATTTTTGTCTCCTCTAAAACTATTACATTTTGTAGATCTAGGAGACAAAAATCAGCCCTATCTTCTATACAAGATTTAACAAGTGTTTACAATAGAAAGATAGAGGAGTGGTATGATAAAGAAAATCATGGCTACAAATATATTCAAGATTTAGTTTGGCCATGGGGGAGAGAATAATTTTTCTCTCTCTCCCCTTTTCAATTCACATCCGGATGCACACCCACCACTAAAGATGAAGACTTGAGTTTTTTTCTTTTTATATTGAAAAAGGTGTTGCTTTTTGCTTTTCCACCTTTTACTCTTGTCCACTCAAATCATATCTTTAAAGTCATGTGTCAAGCATGCCTTTGGAAATATTTAATGTAAAAGTAATATTTAATAAATATATAAAATATTAATAAAGAATATCTTTATTTATAAAATATATAAATAATTAAATAAATACTTTATTTAATTAAATTAAATATTTCCATTCCACTCTTCAATTTGTGTAGACTTCCTTATCCAAATACTTGGCCCCGTATACGTGACTCCACCACGTCCAAGTATTTGGCCTTCTAATCTGTGAAGCTTTAGTAAGATCCAATCAGGTTGTGCCGTCTGTCTCTTATCCATTAGGCTGACATTTCTCCAACACTGATTTACCACCTTTGTTGATCCTCCACATGACTCAAGAAAACCAACAACTTTAGAATGATTAAAATCATATTAACCGACGAGAGCTTGCCTCCAACGTCCTGACACTTGATGCAACGGTCTGGTTCATAAGTGACTAGTCTTGATAGGGGCTCTTGATTCTGAACATGATTCCACATTCTTCTTTGCAAACCTTACTTGTAGCTTCGATTATAATGCACTAAAATCTTCATAGACTAAGACAATCTTCTATAGTTTCCACATCCTTGAATAGATATCAATATCTTTTATTCTCCACTGAGGCATGAACATGTTAATGAACTTCTTCCAATGGGCTTCAAGTCTGTAGATGATCCTTTGATACTTTGTCTTAACTGAACTCTGTGATCCAAGATTTCTGTGCACCTGCATATTATTACATGTCCTATTCTATTGTTGAGTTATCATCAACCATTATATAGAGATTACATTTAGCATTTCTAGTACACATGAAAGTGCAGTGAGTTACTTCCCTTCACTCCTATCTCCCCTTTCACAAGTGCTCGTAGATATAGCTGCTATATATGTTTCTGTAACTAGAGAAAGAGACATACCAGTATTGTTTTTCTTCTTAGGAAGAGGACAATCCTGTTTCCAGTGACCCGACTGCTTACACCTGAAGCACTTGCCCTTGGGCTTTTTCACAGCACCACCTTGAACTCCCACAGCTTTCACAACTTTCTGTGTCTGAGCCTTTTTCTTCTTCTTGGCTTTCGGCTTAGAAGAAGAAGGTTTCTCAGCCACATTGACTTGAACACTCTGCTGAAAAAGTCCTTCAGCTGCCTGAAGTTCTGTCAGAAGTTCTGCAAGACTATACATCCTTTTGTTCATGGTGTAATTCAAGCGGAACTGCTCAAAACTTTTGGGTAAACTCATAAGGATGATATCGATCTGGGTTTCCCCATCAACCTCAGCACCAAGGATCTCCATCTCATTCAGATGTGACATCATCCTGAGAACATGATCCCTTACAGGTGTCCCTTCAGCCATCTGAGTGTTCATTAAAGCTTTCATTGCTACTTGCCTTGCAGCCCTATTCTGATCTCCAAAAAGTTCTTTGAGATTAAAGAGCATATCTGAAGCAGTGGCCATAGCTTGATGCTGATGCTGCAAAACACCTGACATTGCTGCCAGAATGTAACATCGCCACATCTCATCAGCCTTAATCCACTTCTTATAATACTCCTTCTCAACTTCAGAAGCATTCTCAGCAGGCTCCTCTGGCTTGGGTTCATTAATGCAAAATTTGTACTCCTCAGCAGTCAACACAATGTCCAAATTACGTTTCCATTCAATATAGTTAGGTCCAGTAAATTTGTTATCCTAAGTATGGTAAAAAGTGGATTAAAGCCCATTATATCCTGAGAATCATACATATAACACATAATTAGAGGGTGTTTAAAAAAATTGGTTCCTCTAACAATTATTTAAAAATAAAACACCAACACTTAAACACCATAGGTTTCCGGTATGCCACGTTGGGTGACTTATATACCACCTAAATTTATTTAAATGTTACTTCGGTCCTACTACTAAATAATTAGCCACGTTAGGGTGATCTATATTATTTTTCATAGCTAAGTGTATACCATTATTAAATCTTAAATTAATAATAATAATACCAGATGCGCCTTTTGACTATGATAAATTCTTGCTCCTAACAATAAGATACTACTAAAATTACAAATCTAAAGAGTATTCAGACTGACTGGCCAGGCCGGTGGAAGCATTGCCAAGAGGCTAACCACTTTTCTAGACACCAATCTAAATGGCCAGGTAAGCTGCACGCTTTCCTAGACACCAACGCAAGAATACTCAAAGATGTGTTATTTTAGATTCTCTTCCTAGTTGAGCGTGAAAGCTATCAAAAAAAGAGGGTATCCTTTTATTATTTGAATTCTATGAAACTTAGTACGCCACGTTGGGTGACATATGTACCTTCCAATATTCATAATTAATTTTAAAAGTTTGTTCTAGTAATTTCCATAACACTCTAGACACCATAAATTACATGCCACGATGGGTGACGTATACATAATTTATATTCGACTTAGTGTTAAATTACATACAAACAATAATGGAGACCATGGGATTTAATACCAAATTAATTCCCTCTCCCACTTAGTATTTTACTATGAGGATTTTATCTAGATGCATCGCCCTATGTCATTTTTTCGCAGTCCACATGTATCATAATAACAATACATATAACACATAATATAGCAGCATACTCATCATGATTAAAGCATAATAAAACAGCTCTATGTCCATGTCGTTCTAGCATGCGAAGGGTTAGTATCACATGGCATAACAAACAAACATGGAACACATACTAGCAATAATCAAGATAAGCAAACATTATGTAAAACATAATAAAATACATCCACTATTATGGCCCTGAAGAAAAATCTTCAAAATCATCCATCGATAAATTTTCGAAAATCTTCAGCCGCCTGTTGGACTGCCTAAACGAGCTCAGTATGGCTTGAAAAATCAGGAGATGGTTCCCATCTCAGCCTGTAGGTATCGCTCTGCCGTTTCCGAAAAGATATTATTCGCCCCAATCGGATATCGTATGCAAAATCTGTAGCCAGAACAGCGAAGCAGCCACAAAAACAGCATATAACAGCGGAAAAACTCTGTTTCTCGCATCTTCGTCGATCAAACAATTACATACGACAAATACAACAGAAAAATCTATTCTATTACATCAGATCATAATCTAAATTGAATACAATTCGAATTACAAGATTACAATCAAAAATTAAAACTAATCATGATCAACCCTCATGATTTAATTTACAACCACGATAAACCACGTGGGATCCAAAAACATAATTACAACCATGGCCATAATAGTGGATAACAACCTGCATAAAAAAAACAATACAAACCCACCACTATATACATACATAATTACGACATGGACATCATATCATATAACGCAGAACCCTAGAACCTGGCTCTGATACCAATTGTTGGGACAATCGAATCATGATGCTGCGTTTTATGATATGAAAATGAACGAGTTTGAATAGAAAATTAACCTTAATCGCTACGGCGTAAGCGATTCAAATCCACGTCTTCTACTGTATTCCCGTATTCACCTTGAGCGAAGTGTGGCCTTCGATCCTCCCAAGGTTGCCTCCCTTCTAGCTTTGAGATCTTGGAACCCTAGTTCTTGGTTGCCTCCTTGAACGGCTGCTCACAAAAACCCTAGTATTTCCAACTCTTAGCTAGAAGAGAATAAGATGAATATATAGGCTACAGTAGGGATCCTGGATAATTAGGTCGGGCCTTCCAATGACATTCTGGGTCAAGCCCAATGTCATTAAATATTAATTCAATCCACTAAAGAATTAATATTTGCACTACCTCTCCTAATGCCGTAATTTAATTATTTAATTCGGCTCCAATATTATTTGCTTATTAAATTCCCCATGTTTAAGATATCGAATGTCCATTAATTAAATTAATTTCTGATAATTAATTTAATCAATATCTTTTATCCTTGATCATCCACTCAACCTTATAATTATGCAAGAACAAATCTGCCTGCAGGACTAAAGCATAATTATCTTTATGAGCTTTCAAGAGGACATCATCACCCGAATATTTTCGGACACGGTTTCCTTTTATAGTCAATATCCCACTCTGTATGCAATGTCATTGTCCAAAACATAATATTGTGATTAACAAAAAATCACATCACATATGAATCAAAACATGTGCATTGCATACAAGTGTCAATCACTGTATCCGGATTAAGAACCTAAGCAATAATAATATTATAGAATCTTAGTTTTTCTTTATAATCAGAATAGAAGAACAATTCTAATATTTTAATCCCGTTCAATATACACAAAGCATACAAGTATTATTCAATAATCAAGATAGATTATTTCCAAATAATACTTCAGTCATTCCAGTGGTTTGTTTAACTCCACTTAAACTGTGAACATTTATTATATTATATATAGACACTGACAATCTAATCTTCTATTATCCCATTTGATACTAGATTATCCACAATATATAATATACAAACAGTGTTAAAATACGCATTCAAGATTCTCAATAAAAAGGACAATGTCATATACTTCAAACGAATAGTTCAGTATACTCCCTAACAATCTCCCACTTATACTCAAGCTATTCTTTGAGTATATCAGTGTTTTATTACAAGCAATCCACTACCAATTAAATAACTATTATGTGACCATACATCTGACTCCTATCGCCTCCACGTGCTGCTCAAAAGCCTTAGCTGGTAAGCTCTTTGTGAAAGGATCTGCCCGGTTGTCCTTTGATGCTATATCAGTCACAATAATATCTCCTCGCTTAACGAATTGTCATATAAGGTGTTAAGGTCAAATCCCAATTGGGAAGAATGGACTTTCATTGGAGTAATTATAGTGACAATGTAGGTCGGTGATCAATCGCCCACAATTGCCTCTCCGAGGGACATCTCTGTTTTTCTACTCTTCTACTAGTAGTGGATGATCCGCCTTTTCTCTAACGTCACCCTGACCGCATTTGGGCAATAGTATACTTGATGGCATACCCGTCTGGCAGCTCTTACACTTTGTACACATAATGCGCCGTGCAAGCACGTCGACTTTCTCTAGTACTCCAGTCCAATTGAATAATTTGTTTGGAAGGAAATTGAATTCAGTCCAAAAGCACATCTCATTCTCTTCTCATATTTCAACACCAGATGATTGATTAACTCCCAGAATTATGAGGAAGTAATCCTATATGCACATATTGACTTATAGTCAAATAATCTCTTTTTGCTCAAATATTTCTCACACAAGAAGTTTTCAAAATCACACGACCAGGGAGTTGTTTTAAAATCACCAAAGTTCTCAGAATGATTGTTGGATAGCTAAATCATTTATAGAAGATTTCAGATCCAATTGAATAACTCTAAATAACTTCTCAAAGAAAAGTCCTCGAGACTCTGTTGACAAACTGTCAGAAACTCACACTCTAACCCCCGGTCAAAACATCAAACACAAACTCGGAAACTCAACTCTTAGAACACTTCTCATTCTCTACTTATACACACTCTAACTTTATAAGATTCAGAGTTGATAAGTAATCACAAGTAATCACAAGGTAAGGAATAGTGAACATTACAGACATATGTGTATGTTTGTAAGAAAATATATTCCAAAACACAACAGAACCTTTTTATGAAGTAGTATTCGCCAAAATGTAAAAAGGTTCGAAAACTTGCCTGGAGTTCTTACAGGATTGGTTGGTTTCCGTTCCTCGACGATACTCTAAGAATTAAGCACAAAATCTCAAATTAGTACTTAGAATTCTATACTCCTTATTGACTTATACTCACTTTCGTGACTTCATAAATACCTTGTATCAACAGGTTTTAAACTATTTCTTTAGCTCATCACGTTCTCATGTTATCCCTTAACAACTTTCATATGTAACTCGTGTAGGAATTAAGTCTTGAAGTTCAACTTATGTCTACGTTTTATAGTGACAATAAGCACTTAATCACTTTTTAGTAATTCTCACTTTAAACACCCAACTTCTAGCATTTTTAGTAAATTGAGTTTTTATCCAATTAACTTGAATCTTTCTCTGGAGTCATCCTTGAAATCTCTAGTACCTTAGATAAAAGTTTCACATGAAAGTATCCTAGCTACTTTGATGATAGCCTCAAAGTTGGTTATTAACATAGTTTCTAATTTATGCGATACCTTTAGTAAATCGGTCATAACTTTTGACTCGTAACTCCAAATGACGCAAAATTAGCGCGCAAACGATCTAGAGACTATCCTCTACACAACCAAGGCAATCACTGATCAAGAACAAGAAAAATTCCCTTCGGGTTTTGGACAACAGTTGACAGCTTAGGAAAATCGGGCATTACGACGTTTGTGTTTACAACGTTTTCCATTTCTAACTACTTCAATTCACTCAACCAAGCAACACCACAACTCAACCATCTCTATACTACAACATTACACAATCTCAAGCTCCAAAAATAAGAAAAGTATGAAAAATGAACTCTAGAATCAATGGATCAAATCATGTGTTTCTAGGACTCACCAAGCTTATTTCACACTACCCATAACATGTATACACTATAACAATCATCAACTAATCCAAAGAAAAGCTTGAATCAAAGAAATAACATTTTTAATTTTTCAAAACACTATTAATGTTCATCTTCTTTGAATCATAGCTAAAAATTAAGTGAATGGGTGTGTGTAAGAATCAAAGACAAGAAAGGTTATGATAATACCTTCGATTCAAGCTATAGAACACTAGAATCAAGCAAGAAATGATGTAGAAAAGTGATTTTCTCTCCCCCCACAATGGAGCTTCGGCTGAGTTCTTCAAAATGAAGAAAAGAAAAAGTAAAAAGTGATTTTTGTGTGGTGTGTGGTGGAAGACTTGTTATTAAAAAGGTTTGTGTATTAACCGCGCAGTTTCTCGACAACGGTTTAATCTCTCATTCTCGTTCTCTTTTCTTTCGTCCCACCTAAGTTTTAAAAACTTAAAATCTCATTTTATGATTCTAATATATTATAGAATGATTAAATTAATACTCTTTAATTGTTTCGAGAATTTACGAAACTATTTTCCCGCAGAAACACTTTTCACTTCTCCGTTTCTCAAACTCTGTTCTGGCTTTCTAAAGGACTTTAAATATATTTTGTTGAACTATTTTAATAAGAAGTCTCATATTTCTTATATATGTTGACTAGTTGCACATACTACAAACATCCTCAAGTCATACGCCTCTGAAATCTAACAGAAGTCGCGTACGCTCCAATATCTTGTTCTGCACAAAACTAGAAGCAGAATTGAAATTTTTCGAAAAACAATATGAATTACATTCACTTATTTCTCCCATATAATAATAATACGGCTTAGAAATCTTTGAAGTTTCGATATTTACAAAAACACTATTCACCGGAATTATTATTGTTATTATTATTTTATTTTTATTTTTTTTAAAAACTCTTTAAAATTTCAGGTTATTACAGTCTCTCCTCCTTAAAAGGATTCCGTCCCGGAATCTAACTTGAAAATAGGTGAGGGTACTTTTCTAGCATGGCACTTTCTAATTCCCAAGTTGATCCTTCGATGTTCTGATTTCTCCACAACACACTTACTAATCTAACGACTTTACTTCTCATAACCTGTTCCTTCCGATCAAGAATCTCTATCATTTTCTCTACACTGAATAGGTCAGGTTGGATCCATACATGCTCATATTCTATCACATGCCTAGCATCTGCATTATATTGCCGCAACATAGATACATGAAACACATTAAACACCCGCTGAAGGTTTGGTGGCACGACTAACTCTTAGGCTACTTTCCCAACACGTTTCAAGATCTCAAATGGTGCAATAAATCTGGGACAACTTTCCTTTTTTTACCGAAACTCATTAATCCCTTCCACGGGGACACTTTAAGTAACACTAAGTCTCCAACTTCAAATTTTATGTGGTTGTCACTAATTGCTTCCTTATTAGGTCAATTGTCTCATTGGTTCATTGAACCAACTCGGGTCCCAATATTTTTCACTCGCCAACCTCTTCCCAATATAGGGGAGATCGACATTTTCTTCCATATAAGCTTCATAAGGAGACATTCCTATACTCGCGTGGTAACTGTTATTGTGGGAAAACTTAATTAGTGGTAAATGATCATCTCAATTTCCCTTAAAATCTATTTCACAACCCTCAACATATCTTCTATGGTTTGAATAGTCCTTTCACTTTGACCGTCTGTTTGGGGACGTAAGCGGTACTCATGTTCAACTTAGTCCTTAGACAGTCTTAAAAGCTTCTCCAGAATCTAGAATTAAATCTCGGTCTCTATCTAACACAATGGTCACTGGAACTCCATGTCTCACCACAATCTATTTCCTTGTTCAGCCACTAATAATACACTTTAAGGTCTCTATACGTTTTGGTGCTTCCAGGGTGGATGGAAAAATATCAAATTTTGTGCCTCGTGCGAAATCTCATATTTCAGTTCTGGAACATTTGGGATCCAAATTCTATTAATAAATCTCGGGATCCCCTTTTTGTCTTTCTCACACCTTTGGTTATCTCCAACTATTTCCTCTCCTTGTTCCTCTATTACTTTCTCTTGACATATTCGTATCTTCTCAATTAGCTATGGTTGAATTCGAATCTCAAGAAGTGTTTCAGTCCCTTCCTCTGGGAACTTCACTTCGATCTCTATTCTCTCTAACTCTCTTATTAACTCTTTCGAGAAAACTAACATCTTTAGTCATTCTTTCCTACTCAAGGCATCGGCCACCACATTGGCCTTACCGTGGTGATAATTTATCGAACAGTCATAGTTTTTAATCAGCTTTAGCCATCTCCTCTGTTCTCATATTCAACTCTTTTTGGGTGAAGATATACTTAAGGCTTTTATGGTATGCGTAAATCTCACATTTTCCCCATACAGGTAATGTCTCCAAATCTTTAGTGCAAAGACTATTGCTGCCAACTCTAGGTCATGGGTGGGGTACCTCATCTCATATTCTTTCAACTATCTTGCCACATATGCAATTATCTTGCCGTGTTGCATTAGCACACAGCCTAATCCCTTATGAGATGCGTCATTGTAAATCACAAAACCTCCTTTATCATAAAGTGGTGCCAGTACTGGGGCTGTCACTAACCTTCTCTTTAGCTCTTAAAAACCCTCTTCACACTTCTCTGTCTTGCGGGTAAGTCGGTCATGTTGGGACAATCGAATCATGATGCTGCGTTTTATGATATGAAAACGAACGAGTTTGAATAGAAAATTAACCTTAATCGCTACGGCGCAAGCGATTCAAATCCACGTCTTCTACTGTATTCCCGTATTCACCTTGAGCGAAGTGTGGCCTTCGATCCTCCCAAGGTTGCCTCCCTTCTAGCTTTGAGATCTTGGAACCCTAGTTCTTGGTTGCCTCCTTGAACGGCTGCTCACAAAAACCCTAGTATTTCCAACTCTTAGCTAGAAGAGAATAAGATGAATATATAGGCTACAGTAGGGATCCTGGATAATTAGGTCGGGCCTTCCAATGACATTCTGGGTCAAGCCCAATGTCATTAAATATTAATTCAATCCACTAAAGAATTAATATTTGCACTACCTCTCCTAATGCCGTAATTTAATTATTTAATTCGGCTCCAATATTATTTGCTTATTAAATTCCCCATGTTTAAGATATCGAATGTCCATTAATTAAATTAATTTCTGATAATTAATTTAATCAATATCTTTTATCCTTGATCATCCACTCAACCTTATAATTATGCAAGAACAAATCTGCCTGCAGGACTAAAGCATAATTATCTTTATGAGCTTTCAAGAGGACATCATCACCCGAATATTTTCGGACACGGTTTCCTTTTATAGTCAATATCCCACTCTGTATGCAATGTCATTGTCCAAAACATAATATTGTGATTAACAAAAAATCACATCACATATGAATCAAAACATGTGCATTGCATACAAGTGTCAATCACTGTATCCGGATTAAGAACCTAAGCAATAATAATATTATAGAATCTTAGTTTTTCTTTATAATCAGAATAGAAGAACAATTCTAATATTTTAATCCCGTTCAATATACACAAAGCATACAAGTATTATTCAATAATCAAGATAGATTATTTCCAAATAATACTTCAGTCATTCCAGTGGTTTGTTTAACTCCACTTAAACTGTGAACATTTATTATATTATATATAGACACTGACAATCTAATCTTCTATTATCCCATTTGATACTAGATTATCCACAATATATAATATACAAACAGTGTTAAAATACGCATTCAAGATTCTCAATAAAAAGGACAATGTCATATACTTCAAACGAATAGTTCAGTATACTCCCTAACAATCTCCCACTTATACTCAAGCTATTCTTTGAGTATATCAGTGTTTTATTACAAGCAATCCACTACCAATTAAATAACTATTATGTGACCATACATCTGACTCCTATCGCCTCCACGTGCTGCTCAAAAGCCTTAGCTGGTAAGCTCTTTGTGAAAGGATCTGCCCGGTTGTCCTTTGATGCTATATCAGTCACAATAATATCTCCTCGCTTAACGAATTGTCGTATAAGGTGTTAAGGTCAAATCCCAATTGGGAAGAATGGACTTTCATTGGAGTAATTATAGTGACAATGTAGGTCGGTGATCAATCGCCCACAATTGCCTCTCCGAGGGACATCTCTGTTTTTCTACTCTTCCACTAGTAGTGGATGATCCGCCTTTTCTCTAACGTCACCCTGACCGCATTCGGGCCATAGTATACTTGATGGCATACCCGTCTGGCAGCTCTTACACTTTGTACACATAATGCGCCGTGCAAGCACGTCGACTTTCTCTAGTACTCCAGTCCAATTGAATAATTTGTTTGGAAGGAAATTGAATTCAGTCCAAAAGCACATCTCATTCTCTTCTCATATTTCAACACCAGATGATTGATTAACTCCCAGAATTATGAGGAAGTAATCCTATATGCACATATTGACTTATAGTCAAATAATCTCTTTTTGCTCAAATATTTCTCACACAAGAAGTTTTCAAAATCACACGACCAGGGAGTTGTTTTAAAATCACCAAAGTTCTCAGAATGATTGTTGGATAGCTAAATCATTTATAGAAGATTTTAGATCCAATTGAATAACTCTAAATAACTTCTCAAAGAAAAGTCCTCGAGACTCTGTTGACAAACTGTCAGAAACTCACACTCTAACCCCCGGTCAAAACATCAAACACAAACTCGGAAACTCAACTCTTAGAACACTTCTCATTCTCTACTTATACACACTCTAACTTTATAAGATTCAGAGTTGATAAGTAATCACAAGTAATCACAAGGTAAGGAATAGTGAACATTACAGACATATGTGTATGTTTGTAAGAAAATATATTCCAAAACATAACAGAACCTTTTTATGAAGTAGTATTCGCCAAAATGTAAAAAGGTTCGAAAACTTGCCTGGAGTTCTTACAGGATTGGTTGGTTTCCGTTCCTCGACGATACTCTAAGAATTAAGCACAAAATCTCAAATTAGTACTTAGAATTCTATACTCCTTATTGACTTATACTCACTTTCGTGACTTCATAAATACCTTGTATCAACAGGTTTTAAACTATTTCTTTAGCTCATCACGTTCTCATGTTATCCCTTAACAACTTTCATATGTAACTCGTGTAGGAATTAAGTCTTGAAGTTCAACTTACGTCTACGTTTTATAGTGACAATAAGCACTTAATCACTTTTTAGTAATTCTCACTTTAAACACCCAACTTCTAGCATTTTTAGTAAATTGAGTTTTTATCCAATTAACTTGAATCTTTCTCTGGAGTCATCCTTGAAATCTCTAGTACCTTAGATAAAAGTTTCACATGAAAGTAAGTATCCTAGCTACTTTGATGATAGCCTCAAAGTTGGTTATTAACATAGTTTCTAATTTATGCGATACCGTTAGTAAATCGGTCATAACTTTTGACTCGTAACTCCAAATGACGCAAAATTAGCGCGCAAACGATCTAGAGACTATCCTCTACACAACCAAGGCAATCACTGATCAAGAACAAGAAAAATCCCCTTCGGGTTTTGGACAACAGTTGACAGCTTAGGAAAATCGGGCATTACGACGTTTGTGTTTACAACGTTTTCCATTTCTAACTACTTCAATTCACTCAACCAAGCAACACCACAACTCAACCATCTCTATACTACAACATTACACAATCTCAAGCTCCAAAAATAAGAAAAGTATGAAAAATGAACTCTAGAATCAATGGATCAAATCATGTGTTTCTAGGACTCACCAAGCTTATTTCACACTACCCATAACATGTATACACTATAACAATCATCAACTAATCCAAAGAAAAGCTTGAATCAAAGAAATAACATTTTTAATTTTTCAAAACACTATTAATGTTCATCTTCTTTGAATCATAGCTAAAAATTAAGTGAATGGGTGTGTGTAAGAATCAAAGACAAGAAAGGTTATGATAATACCTTCGATTCAAGCTATAGAACACTAGAATCAAGCAAGAAATGATGTAGAAAAGTGATTTTCTCTCCCCCCACAATGGAGCTTCGGCTGAGTTCTTCAAAATGAAGAAAAGAAAAAGTAAAAAGTGATTTTTGTGTGGTGTGTGGTGGAAGACTTGTTATTAAAAAGGTTTGTGTATTAACCGCGCAGTTTCCCGACAACGGTTTAATCTCTCATTCTCGTTCTCTTTTCTTTCGTCCCACCTAAGTTTTAAAAACTTAAAATCTCATTTTATGATTCTAATATATTCTACAATGATTAAATTAATACTCTTTAATTGTTTCGAGAATTTACGAAACTATTTTCCCGCAGAAACACTTTTCACTTCTCCGTTTCTCAAACTCTGTTCTGGCTTTCTAAAGGACTTTAAATATATTTTGTTGAACTATTTTAATAAGAAGTCTCATATTTCTTATATATGTTGACTTAGTTGCACATACTACAAACATCCTCAAGTCATACGCCTCTGAAATCTAACAGAAGTCGCGTACGCTCCAATATCTTGTTCTGCACAAAACTAGTAGCAGAATTGAAATTTTTCGAAAAACAATATGAATTACATTCACTTATTTCTCCCATATAATAATAATACGGCTTAGAAATCTTTGAAGTTTCGACATTTACAAAAACACTATTCACCGGAATTATTATTGTTATTATTATTATTATTATTATTATTATTATTTTAAAAAAAACTCTTTAAAATTTCAGGTTATTACAATAAATCAAGGGGAGTTAAAAGGAGGAGAGATGGTGATGATGGAGATAGTTCTCATGGTTCTAAGGGTCCTGATGGTGTGCAACAAAAGCAATCTGGAGTAGCAAGAACTCAAACACATCAGTCAGGGACTAGACATGGGAAATCAGAGTCTAAGTCAGACTCTGATAAGCAAAGAAAGAAGTCAGACTCTGATCAAACTCAAGAACCTTCATACTGGAAGTGCAGTCAATCAAATCTGCAACTTAGAGCTAAAAAGAAGATAGGTCTTGGAGGATTTGAAGAATCTGACATTGACAGAACATCTACTCTAACCAGGGATCCTCAATCCTTGACAGATAGGCAGTTTGAGAAGATCACTCAGAAGCACTTAAATAAAGTGGTGTCTGCTCAAATTGTTTATAATGATTTTGAAACGAAGATACAAGGAGGTCAGGGAGGTACAGAAAAGGTGAAGAATGAGATGCTGGTTGACTTCTTAGACGATGGAAGTGTAAGATGGATTAGTCAGTCAAATTTTATCTTTTTCAAACAGGCTGAGGAACTACAGTATATTAAATTCCCACTGCAAATTGCTTATGAAGTAAACAAAAGCAAAGAGGCTATCACTCACAAATGGTTCAAGGAAATTGACAGGAAGTTGACTTTGCACAGACAGGCAAATCGACAAATGGGCAAATTTTCTTTAAAATATGTTGATACTGAGGGAAATGATCAAGTCATGCCATTGGATGAAAAACAGATTAAATTTCAAGAAGGTGTGGGTCATTACTTTGGGTTTCAGCCTATGAGTGGGAAAGTTAGTGTTCTGATGTTGAAGGACTTAAAAGATCAAGAAAGCAGTGCAAATGATCTGAGAGCAACTTACTGTCAAATCAAATGTTCAAATGAAGAAATGAAGAAATTAAAGAAGTTTGTTGGTGAAGCTCTTGCAATTGTGGAAGAAAATATGTTAAACTCATTTTTGAAGAACAATTCAGCCTTTGAGAAGATTAAATGAAAAGTAATTTTTTTTTATACTGTTCAAGATTATTAGTTTTATTCTTTAGTTTTGACATCATCAAACCTTGATTTATGCTTACATTTTATAAAGCATAAATAGGGGGAGATTGTTAGGAATATATTCATTTTAATGATGTACAAAATACTAGAACAGGGTCTAGCTCAGTTTATCTGTAATAAGTCTTTCTTGTCTCTGAAATGTATAATCAGAGTCTAGATGGTCAACATTCATGTTACTTGTACTTAGAAGAATTTCTGTAGAAAGTGAAACCAGAGTCTGCATGAAGATCAGAGTCTGGAAGGTGATCAGAGTCTATAGACTATCAGAGTCTATGATCTATCAGGGTCTACATGTGATCAGAGTCTGAAGATCATCAGAGTCTGAAGATTTCAGAGTCTATACAGTTGAGGTTAAATTTGGAAGAAGATCACAGGAATGGAAAGTCTTCGAAGATCAAGATAAATATATTACAGATATGCTATGGGAAAGAAAGAGAATTCTAGAAGGAAACTGTCAACTAATAATTAGGAATTCTATTCCTATTGTAATTTATCTTTCTGTTATTAGTTGATAGGCAGCTCTCTATATAAACTCTATGTAACCTAATTGTAAAAGTGTGGAAGTCGAAGCATAATTATCTGAGTGAAATTTTGTGAGAGCATAGAAATAGAGAGAGTTGCTGTGATAAACACAGAGAAGCTGCTAGGGTTTGTGTACACCCTAGGAGAGTTTTGTATTCACAAATCAATAATACAAAACAGTACTTATTCATATTTTTGTGTTTGAGTTTGTTCTTAATCTGATTTTAAATCGGGCAGAAAAGACATACAAGTATTCAACCCCCCCTTCTACTTGTACGACTGGGAAAACAAGAAGTCTGACAGAGTTTCATACCACTTCCGCGGAGACTGCTTAAGGCCATATACTGATTTGAAGAGGCGATAAACATAATCATAGTATTTGCTGTCGACAAACCCAGGAGGCTGATCCACATACACTTCTTCATCCAGTTCACCGTTTAAGAATGCACTCTTGACATCCATCTGATAGACTTTAAAACCATGATGTGCTGCGAATGCTAAGAACATCCTTATGGCCTCTAGCCTTGCTACTGGTGCGTAGGTTTCATCATAATCAATTCCTTCTCTTTGAGTATAACCCTTAGCAACCAGGCGAGCTTTATTTCGTGTTACAAGTCTGTTTTCATCCAGCTTGTTTCTGAATACCCATTTTGTTCCAACAACAGATCTATTCTTTGGTCTGGGTACCAGCTTCCACACCTTCTGCCTTTCAAACTGATTGAGTTCTTCTTGCATAGCAATCACCCAATCAGCGTCATCTAGGGCTTCTTCCACCACTTTAGGTTCCAATTGAGAAAGGAACACTGAGTATAGACATTCATTCTCAGTGGCAGTTTCATCTCTAGCTTTTCCTCTAGTAGTCACTCCGGCATCTGGATCACCAATAATTAGCTCAAACGGATGGTCCTTGTTCCACGTACGATCCCTATCAAATGTTCTTGATGACTCAGCTTGATCTTGTAAGTGAAGGTGACTTAGTCTAGAAGCACTTCCGCTAGCTCCTCATGAGCCAGTACTAGCTCCCCCTGAGTGAGCTGCTCCCCCTGAGTGCATACTTACTCCCCCTGAGTTAGTACCAGGTCTAACGGAAGGTGATCCCTCAGCCCTAGTGTTTTGTATTAGCGAAACATTGGACTCTTGATTAATTACATTATTTATCATTGGATCACTACCCTGCACTACAGACTCAGGAACTGTATCCACTTCATCAATATCCATATTTTCAAATCTTAGGGAAGTGGGCTCACTGTTTTCTTTTTGTATAGAAGGGAGTTTTGAGTCGTCGAATGTGACATTAAGGCTTTCAACCACCTTGCGATCATTAAGCACAAACACCCTGTACGCTGCTACTACTTCAAGAGAATATCCAATGAAAACCCCTTCATCTGCTTTGGCATCAAACTTTCCAAGTTGTACATTGTTTCTTAACATAAAGCATTTGGCACCAAACACGTGAAAGTACTTGATAGATGGTTTTCATTTATTCATCAGATAATAAGGCGTCTCATTATAGTCTTTTGTGATCAGGGTTCTGTTCTGTGTATAACACGCCGCGCTAACTGCTTCAGCCCAAAAATACAAAGAAAGTCTTGACTCATACAGCATTGTCCTAGCTACTTCAACCAGTGTCCTATTCTTCCTTTCTACCACCCCATTCTGCTGCGGTGTTCTCGGTGCTGAATACTGTCGTCTGATCCCTTTAGATATGCAGAAATCCATTAACACTGAGTTCTTGAATTCTGTCCCGTTGTCGGATCGGATAGTCTTCATAGTCAGACTTGCTACGTTTTCAATTACCAGTACATGCCTAATGATCTCATGTGGCACTTCATCTTTCGATGTCACAAACTTTACCCATGTGTATTTGGAAAAATCATCGACTATCACCAGCGCGTATCTTTCCCTTAACATTGACATAACATTAACGGGTCCAAACAAATCCATGTGAAGTAGTTGTAGGGGCTCGGTAATGCTATTCACTTGCTTATCCTTATGCGAGGCTCTTTTCGATTTTCCCATCTCACATGCTTCGCAGAGTCCATCTGGAGTAAACTCCATCTGCGACAGCCCTCTCACCAATTCTCTCCTTACGAGATTATTCATTGCTTTAAAGTTCAGGTGAGATAATCTTTTATGCCATGGCCAACTTTCATCAGTAGAAGCCTTGCTGTAGAAACACGTGACTTCAGACTGATCAGCAGAATTCATGTCGGCTATGAATAAATTTGACTTCCTTACTCCTTTGAGAGCAAGGCTTCCATCCTTTTTGCTTCGAATCGAACAATCAAGCTTCCCAAAGTTGACGTCAAAACCCCTGTCGGTGAACTGACTAACGCTGAGAATATAATGTCGCAATCCTTCCACAAAAGACACGTCCTCAATGATAACATTTCCACAGACAATCTTGCCATATCCCCTGGTGTAACCTTTGCTGTTATCTCCAAAAGTAACCACGGAGCCAGCTCTCAACACCAAATCTGTTAGCAGGGACTTATTGCCGGTCATATGCCTCGATGCTCCACTGTCCAGCACCCATATGACTTTACTCTTTTCCTGTTCACTGCCCTGCAAATCCAGAAAGGTTAGGTGTTCTTCGGAACCCAATGATGTTTGGGCCCGGCATCAATAATTTTCTTTTTCTTTTCAGATACAGAAGGCTTTGCCTTGTTGCCATCAGGGGCATACATCTTGACTTTGTCTTTTCCCTTGTCAACCTTGACTGGTTTGTCAGGTTTGGGAGTAGACTGGTCACTCCTAACTTTAGGAGGACTTGAAGTCTTAGCCTTTGACCCAGCATGCTTTTTCTTACCACTACTAGATGTATGTTCACCAGATGTACTAGCAGTATTCATCAAATTAAAATAAGCATGCATGATGTTTACAGCACATGGCATACAATTAGGATTATTGCATTTGGCATGATTTGCATACATGTTAGGCAAAGCAGTAGTTGCAGGCATGGTATTACAACCAACAGGTTTTTCTTCCTCTACATAGAACGGGCAATAGTAAGACAAATGATCAGTTTGATTACAAATATAGCATGCCTTCCTAGCTCGTGTAGATGTAGATACAGATACAGGTTCAGTTTTAACTACCTCTACAGGTGTTTTCATTTAGTCTCACCCTGCTACCCATTGTTTATATGACACCGTCTTAGCCTCCTTGGTTCCTACACCTCTCTTAGCATAAGCAATCTTACTCGCTCTCTTAGAAGTTGTAGGTCCTACTACTTGTTCTTCCAACTCTTTTTCCATTTTAATCTCATGTTCAATTTTAACAGCAACATGATCTATTGTCCTAGGCTCAAACTGCTTAAAGATAGGTTTTCTAACATCCCCTAAAACCTCAGGCACATTTTCTTTGACTAACACTGGCTCTAACAATTCAGCAGCCCTATTTTTCTTTTTCTGTGTGTAGTCAAGTCCTATGTTTACTTTTTCATTTTTACTCTTGCCTGCTAGTTTCATGTACATGTCCCTTTCTACGAAAACTTTATTAGCGGCTTCTTTAAAGGATTGACATGTTATTTTAAGCTCAGTTAATTCATTCTTAAGTTCTTCGTTAAGGTCTTCCCTAATCTTAAGCTTGTGTTCTAAAACGTCTACCTGATTCATTAATTGCCTTTCTTTACTTTCTCCTGATTCTAATTCCTCTACCTTGGCCTCAAGAAGTCTATTCTTAAGAGAGAGTTTAGCATTTTCCTCATTAACAACAATTAGATTTAGTTGGAGATTGTACATGTCTTTAGTCATGGCAGCTAATTCATTTTGGTACTCAGAAATAGACATTTCATTTATGGTTAGAATTGGTACCTCTGATTGTTCTGAAGATTTTGCCATTAAAGCGAAGTTGCATAGCTCCTGATCTTCATCTTCATCAGACTCGTCCCAACCCTTCCCTTCAGTCACAACATAAGCCCGGCTTCCCTTCTGTTGCTTGCTAACCAAGGCATCATATTTCTTTTTCAGATCAGCATAGGATTCCTTGGGATGAACGTATTTGGGCTTCTTGCACTCTGTTGCAAAGTGTCCCAATTCATTGCAGTTAAAGCATCTGAACTTGTTCTTGTCTACCAGGTTAGGTCTGTAGCCACTACTAGATGTACTACCTCGACCGCTGTAACTGCCCCGGCCACTTACACTACTACCTCTGCTGCTGCTGCTGCTTCTTCGGCTGAAAGAACTACTAAATCATCCTTTACCTTTTCTTGGATTCCTGAAGCTGATATGAGCAAATTATCGAGCAATACAAGCATATGACTTGTCTTCTAATTTGTCCAGCTCTTCAAGGGTATAATATTCATCCTCACTTTCTTCGGATGGATCTTCAATATCTAATACCACCCTTTCAGGATTAGCAGTTTTCAATGAGACAGCTGCAAGTGCCTTTCCAGTAGACTCTTCAGCTACAAGTCCAGATTCACTTACCGCTTTGTATTCTCCACTATTGTAGGATCTTCTTTTGTCATTTTGTTCTTGCTCCAGCTCATAGGTTTTCAATACACCATACAGCTTTTCGAGAGAAGTATTTTTCAAGTCTCGTGACTCTCGAATGGCAGTGATCCTGTGTTCCAGATGTTTAGGCAAATTCAAGAGAAACTTGATATTTGAATCTGCCAGTGGATAGACTTTATCTCTTATACTCAGCTCGATAAGCAATTTACTGTAACGTTTGTAAACATCCGCTACACTTTCTCCTCATTCGCATCTGAACGATTCATATTCAGATATCATAATGCGCTTGTGATTATCTCTAACTTCCTCGGTCCCCTCCATCACTACAGCCAGTTTATCCCACATGGCTTTAGCTGTTTTTAATCCCTTTATTTGAACATAGTACTCTGAGTTTAGGGATTCAATTATGACGTTGCGTAACGACGCATCCATACCAATCAATTCTTTATCTGCGTCTGAAAACTCCATTTCCTCTTTAGGAACAGACCGGGATGGTATTAGTATCCCTCCTTCCATTCGCTCTGGCTCAATTCTCATGGGTATGTATGGACCGTTCTCCAATATTCTCAAGTATACCTTGTTTATTGATTCAAGGTAGGCTTTCATCCTTCCGGTCCATTCGTCATAATGTTGTGCATCAAACGGAGGTATCTTAAATCTGTGTGCGGCGGCCATTTTAATAAAGTTTAAAATTAAGATAATACACTTTTCAAATTACAATAAATTGTATTTACTTGAAAAATTAATTATCTCACTTTAAATATCCAACACTTAATATCCAATGGGTTTTGCACTTAAGATTCAAGCAAGTTAGTTCTAATCACAGGAACAGTAGCAGGGTCCACCACTTTTTCAAGTCCAAACAAAAAGTTGTCCAATTTCTAGTTGACAGAAGTTCGAATATGTACTTTTTGTTTAGTCAAACAGTTGATTCATTTTTGGCCACAAGAAAACCCACAAAGCTCTAAGGTACAACCTTTTGAAATATTGTACAAATATTCCTTACACCAGGACTCAGAACTCTTTAGATCTATGAACCTTTTATGAAGAACCAAATAGAAGCTTTCGTCACAAACTTCAAGAAAAATGGATCTGGGATTTTCAAGAACCAACTCAAACAACACAGTAGGATCTCTGTTAGATGTGTTTAACAGGAGCTCTGATACCAATTGTTAGGTCCAAAGTGTTGTAGAGGGGGGGTGAATACAACTGTTTCAAATAATGAGAGAAAATGAAATAAATGCAGGTAATAAATGATGACACAGAATTTCAAGAATATATCTTTATATTCATTGAAGGATTTGCTACAACATTCATAAAAGCATCATAATCAGTTGAACAATAAATACAGCAATTAAAGCTAGATTCAACTGATTCTCTCTCACTTTCTTTTTACAGTAAATGCTCTCTTTTAAAAATATACAAAAAGAAGGTACAGAGATTGTTAAAAGTCTTTTTACAAATAAAAATAAAGTGCTGCTTTTATAATGTCTTGTAGTCTTGATCTTGTCCTTTTTGTATACGTGGCCCAATCAGGACTCGTCAACAAAAAGTACTTTCCCAACCACCCTGGATCAAGCGTTCACAATAAGCCACTTGTCCCTTGAACATTAAATGCTACATATCGACCCGCATCACGATCTCGGCCTGGACCCATCTCGATCTCGATCTTGGTTGACAATCTCGATCTCGATCTTGATCTGTGAAAATCTCGATCTCAATCTGTGAGAATCTCGATCTCGATCTGTGAGAATCTCGATCTCGATCTGTGAGGATCTCGATCTCGATCTCGATCTGTCGTGGATAGAGATTTGCCTTGCAATGTTTTACTTCAATTATAAATCTCGACCCGCATCTCGATCTGCTGTGGATCGACATTTGCCTTAGTAAATATGCACTCATCCAATGTTGACTTTCTTTAGTGACTAATTGTGGATTAACCTTTATGAGCAAGTTTCCCTATCTTCTTCAATTTCTTTTCCTCACTCAATTCAAATGAGATCTTCTATTACTGACATGAACTTGCCTCCAATGTCCTGACACTTGATGCAATGGTCTGGTTCATAAGTGACTAGTCTTGTAGGGGTTCTTGCTTCTGAATGTCAGTTCTCATTTGTTGATTAACCTTTACATTATCCAGATGTTGAGATACATTACATGAAATCACTTTGGTCTTCTTGATACTTCTTTGACATTAATTTGATTCTCCATTAGATAAGTTAGGGCATGAGCAATACTGAGATTGAACTTCTTCTCACTTATTCATCCTTGATTAACCAAATTAGTTACTTGTAGTTACCAAGTATCATTACCATTTCTTCAGATGATTGATTCCATGTGCTTCTTCAGTTTCTCTTGTTTTGTTGTTGTTTTATCTTTTACCTAGTTGAGTTACATAGTAATTAAGTGTTACAAGTTAGTACACCTATGCCTTTCATATACCTTCATGTTTTTCACCCTCAGGGATCTTGCCAGGCCAAGCCCAACTATCAAAACTTCGTATTTTGCCGCGTTATTTATGGTCGGAAAATCTAACTTAATTGCATATTTGACAAAAAACCCATCCGGGCTTTGTAAAACTAGGCCAGCCCTACTAGTTTTTGTTTTTGAAGCTCCGTCAAAAAAGAGCACCCAGTATTCTTTGAGTTCTTCGTCCTTTTCTTCCTTATCTCCATTTTCTTTATTCTCCTCTTGCCCCCGACTTCGTTGTTAGAAATGGTACATTCAACCACGAGGTCAGCTAGATCCTGGGCCTTGATGGTCGTTCTTGGCTTGTATCTGATTTGAAAACTCTCCAAGCTCAATGGCCCATTTGATTAGCCTACCATTAGCCTTGGGGCTATGCAGTATGTTTCTCAGGGGATGGTCTGTCAAGACTTCAGTAACATGCGTCTGGAAGTACGGACGTAGCTTTCTCGAAGCCATTATTAATGCTAAGACAAACTTCTCAAACTTTGAGTAGTTCAGCTCTGCATCATGCAAAAGCTTACTAATATAATAAATGGGTTTCTAAACCTTAGCTTCCTCTTTCACAAGTATAGTACTTAGGACTGAGCTAGAGATAGCAAGGTACAAGTATAACACTTCTTCAGGTTTTGGTTTGGCAAGCAAGGGTGTCCCAGCCATATACTTCTTCAGCTCTTCAAATGCTGCTTGGCTCTCGTCATTCCATTCAAAGTTTTTGACCTTCTTGAGGGCCTTGAAGAATGGTAGACACTTTTCTCCAAACATGGATATGAAGCGCCCCAGGGCTGCTACCTTTTCTCCATACTTGGACATCTTTTACTGTCTTGGAGGGATCCATGTCCAAGATTGCTTGAATCTTATCAGAATTGGCCTCAATGCCTCTTTTGGAGACCATCAGGCCTAGAAATTTCCCAAATCCTACACTAAAGGCACACTTGGTCGGGTTCAACATCATCTTATGGGTTCTCAGAACTTTAAATGCCTCATTCAGGTGCTCAAGATGATCAGCCATGTCTAAGCGTTTGACTAACATGTCATCAACGTAGACCTCCATGGTCTTACTAATGAGGTGCTTGAAAATTTTATTTACAAGCCTTAGATATGTGGCTCCTGCATTCTTAAGTCCAAAAGTCATAATCAAATAACAAAAATACCAAAGTCAGTGATGAATGATACCTTAGGGATGTCATCGGGGAATTTTGATCTGGTTGTAGCCACTAAAGTCATCCATTAAGCTAAGCATCTCGTGCCCAGCTGTGGCATCAATCAACATGTTTATCCTTGGCAAGGGGAAACAGTCCTTTGGACAAGCATCATTCAAATCTGTGAAGTCCACGCACATTCTCCATTTTCCATTACTCTTCCTGACCATCACAGGGTTAGCCAGCCACTCAGGAAATTGAATTTCTTTAATTAACCCGGCTTCCAACAACTTTTCTACTTCTTGCTTAATGGTCTCTTGCCTTTCGGGAGCAAAACTTATTTTCTTCTACTTGACTGCTGTCCTTTTAGGATCCACATTCAATTGACGTGTTATGAGCTTGGAGGCTATCCCTGGCATGTTGGCTGTTGTCCAAGCAAAGACATATATGTTGTCTTGCAAGAGCTTAACCAGTTGTTGTTTCAGTCCTTGGGGAGTGAAGTTCTCAAATATGTCACTTTCTCATGATCTAGAGGACCAGAGGCGCGAGCTCCAAGTCCTCTGTGGGCTTCGCCCTTCTTTCTTCTCGATCTCTGACATCCATGTCTTCTGTTGGGATTCGGGGACACACGCAGCGGAAAAACGCGAAAAATAAATACAAAAAAATGAATCCCAAACGCAGGATCCGTGTATAATAAGCGGATGATTATGGAGAATCGGATGTGTACCTTATTAAAGCTTTCCTTATGATGATTATAGAGGTCCAGAAGCGATGAATCACAGCAGCCCTTCACAGAAATATGCTCTCTATCGGTATCCACACGAACGTCGTATCATCTAACGATTACCGGAGTTAGGTACTAGCCTGTTTTTGCCTCTTTGTCTCTCTCTTTCTCTAGCCTCTCAAATAACGTAGAGCTGCTAGGGTTTTATCAAAAACGAAATTATAAAACTGTTAACCCTAAACAAAACATCTTTATGTATATATAGGGGAGAGAGGGACTTGGGCCAAAACCCTATTATGGTTGGACTTCTTAAAACTCATTCAGATTTCGGATTTATATTATTATTAAATTCGAATTCTAATATGTATATAATTAATCAAGTCTCACTTAATTAATTAAATAAATAAATTCGAATTAATAATAGTAACAGTATTTAAATTCATAATTTAAATAACACTCTGTTTAAACGTTCTTTGTGTGTGACCCTTTAGATTATTATTACATTGGCAATAATTTTATTTTCTAATAATAAAATTATAAACAATGAGCGGCATCTAGTAATACATAATTGCTACCCAAGTAATAATAATAATTGGTGATTCAATTAAACCTTTCGTGAGTAATATACAATGTAATATAATCCCTTTAACCTTATATTATAGATCAAACTCGAGGCATGTAATGTGTCATCCTCTGCAACGTTTAATCCGGGTTTCCTTGATCAATGAGTAGACTATTAATCAAATCAACATTTGAGCATGGTCATGCATTTTATAGTCTCACTCAATCAAGAGGCCAATAATATCGCTCCTAAAATAGGAGGGTTAAATCATATATCTATCATTCATATTTCTCATACGATTTATAGCATACCCAATGTCCACCTTTATCATTACACGGTTAAAGATAACTTTGAGTGTAATCAAAGTATATTAATTCTCGTATAGAAATATAATGATTTCAAGTCTAAGGATCATTACATCATTATCATAGTAAGAATTTCTTATGACACTTATCAACATGTAGATTCTCACAGCGGGTCTGTCCAGTGCCATGCATTGAGACATGCACTTATGTTCTTGACTTTAGTATCACCATACCGATGACCAATGAGATGTGGTCATCAGTCAACAAACATGTTAGTCTTATTGCATTATTATTGTCCTTAAATAATAATACTCGACTAGGGACTTTTAGGAATAAAATATTATTCATATAATCTCATTTTTAAGTCACATACTTAAAGATATATATTACGTATTAATATTCCAAGGACATTTATTATTCTTTCAATTTATGACGCAGTAAATAAAGATATAATAAATATTAATTAAATAATCACATAAAACATACTTAATTGTTTTCAATAAAACACTAAAAGTATTGTCTCTAGGACACCAATACTAACAATCTCCCACTTGTACTAGAGCCAATCTCTCATGTATCTAATACCCATGGAACTAGTATGACCTTCGTGCTTCTGCTGCGACAAAGTTTTGGTCAGTGGATCTGCAATATTCTCATTTATATGCACTTTACATATATGTATATCCCCTCGATTATTAATCTCTCGAAGAAGATGATATCGTCTGAGTATATGCTTTGTTCGGGAATGATACCTTGGTTCCTTAGCCTGTGAAATGGCTCCATTATTATCGCAGTATAAATCTATCGGATCTGCGATCGAAGGAACCACACCAAGTCCTGAAATAAAATTCCGAATCCAGACAGCCTCCTTGGCTGCTTCATAGGCAGCAATATACTCAGCCTCCATTGTAGAATCGGCAACCGTCTCTTGCTTTAAACTTTTCCAGCTTACAGCACCTCCATTTAGACAAAATACAAAACCAGACTGAGAAATCGAATCATCCTTGTCTGTCTAGAAACTAGCGTCGGTGTAACCTTTTACAACCAGCTTATCTTCTCCTCCATATACCAAGAATTGATCTTTAGTCCTCTTTAAGTACTTAAGAATATTCTTGACTGTCGTCCAGTGACCTTCAGCTGGATTAGACTGGTATCTACTCGTCATGCTCAAAGCATACGAGACATCAGGACGAGTACATATCATTGCATACATTATGGAACCAATTGCCGACGCGTATGGAACTTTACTCATACGGTCCTTATCATCCAATGACTTAGGACTGTTTTCTTTAGAGATCGATATCCCATGAGATATAGGGACAAATCCCCTTTTGGCATTTTGCATCCCAAATCGATGCAAAACTTTATCAATGTATGTACTCTGACTTAGGCCAATCATTCTTCTTGATCTATCTCTATAGATCCTGATACCTAATATATAGGTCGCATCGCCTAAGTCTTTCATTGAGAAATTTTTACCCAACCAAGTCTTAACAGCCTGTAAAGAAGGAATGTCATTCCCTATTATTAATATGTCATCAACATATTATACTAGGAATGCCACATTACTCCCACTAACCTTCTTGTAAACACATGGTTCATCTTCATTTTGAATAAATCCAAACTCTTTGACGGTTTCATCAAAATGAATGTTCCATCTCCTCGAGGCTTGTTTCAATCCATAAATGGATCGACGCAACTTACATATATTTCCAGAATGCTTTGGATCAACAAAACCCTCAGGCTGTGTCATGTACACATCCACATCTTCTTCAAGGCTCCCATTTAAGAAAGTGATTTTGACATCCATCTGCCAGATTTTGTAATCATAGTAAGCAACTATAGCAAGCAAAATCCTGATGGACTTGACCATAGCCACTGGTGAAAAAGTCTCATCATAGTCAATACCATGAATTTGCTTGAAACCTTTTGCCACCAATCGTGCCATATAGGTTTGTACATTACCATCCATGTCGGTCTTCTTCTTGAAAACCCACTTGCACCCTATAGGTTTTACCCCTTCAGGTGGATCAACCAGATTCCATACTTGATTAGTATACATGGATTCCATCTCAGATTTCATGGCATCCAGCCATCTCTTGGATTCTGGAGTGTTCATAGCGTCTTGATAGGTGAGAGGCTCATCTTCGTTGATAAGCATCACATCACCATCTTGAGTTAAGAGAAATCCATAATATCTCTCAGGCTCATGGCGAATCCTACTAGACCTACGAACAACATGTGTTTCTTGTGCAGTATTGTTTTCTTGTACATTTTGCTCAGGTTTCTCCATTGGTTCATTGTTATCTTGTGGGTCTCGAATTTCATCGAGTTTTATTATCCTCCCACTGTCTTTCTCAGACAGCATTTCTCTTTCAAGGAAAACTGCAGTTTGAGTAACAAACACTTTGTTCTCGGAAGGATTATAGAATGAATAACCCTTTGTTTCAATTGGGTATCCCACAAAATTACATTTGTCTGATTTAGGTCCTAGCTTGTCAGAAGTTAAACGTTTCACAAACGCTTCACATCCCCATATTTTCATAAATGACATGCTATGACGTTTCTCAGTCCATATCTCATATGGAGTCTTCTGAACCGTTTTAGTAGGAACTCAGTTAAGTGTATAAGCAGCTGACTCCAGGGCGTAGCCCCAGAAACTAATTGGAAGATCTGCATGACTCATCATCCATCGCACCATGTCCAACAAGGTACAATTTCTCCTCTCAGAAACTCCATTCCATTGTGGTGTTCCGGGAGGAGTGAGTTGTGATACAATACCACACTCTTTTAAGAAACTCTTAAATTTATGGCTTAAGTATTCTCCCCCACGATCAGATCGTAGAATCTTAATACTTCTGCTAGTCTGCTTTTCTACTTCAATTTTGTATTCTTTGAACTTTTCGAAAGAATCGGATTTGTTCTTCATAAGATACACATATCCATATCTACTGCAATCATCAGTAAACGTGATAAAGTAGTAAAAGCCACCTCTTGCCATAGTACGCATAGGACCACATACATCACTATGTATTAGTTCTAATCATTCAGTGGCCCTTTCACCTTGTTTAATAAAAGGAGCTTTAGTCATTTTTCCAATGAGACAGGGTTCACATGCTTCGTATGATTCAAAATCAAACTTATCAAAGTATCCATCTTGATGAAACTTGGAAATGCGTTTCTCATTTATATGGCCTACACGACAGTGCCAAAGGTATGTTTGATTTGAGTCATTAGTCTTAAGTCATTTGTTATTCACATTATAGATGAGAGTGTCTAAATCAAGAACATATAAACCGTTAAACAAACGTGCAACCCCATAGGTAATATTATTCAAAGAAAAGGAACAACAATTGTTCTGAATTGAAAAAGCAAAACCTTTTTTGTCCAAACAAGAAACCGAAATAATGTTTCTGCAAATTGCAGGCACGTAAAAACAATTCTCAAGTTCTAAAATAAGCCCAGTGGGCAATGATAAATGATAAGTCCCTACAGCCAAAGAAGCAACCTTTGCTCCATTGCCAACTCGTAGGTCGACCTCTCCCTTAGCCAAAGTCCTACTCCTTTATAGTTCCTGCACATTTATACAAATGTGAGAAGTACATCCAGTATCCAATACCCATGATGTAGAAGTGGACAGATTGACTTCTATAACATAAATACCTGAATCAGAAGCTTGACCAGCCTTCTTCTTCTTCAGATCCTCCAAATAAGCGTGACAGTTTCTCTTCCAATGACCTGGTTTACCATAGTAGTGACAATCACCCTTTGCAACAGCACCCTTAGGCTTTAAAGCCTGTTTGGGATTAGTCTTTGGCTTAGGAGCAGAATCAGATCCAATCTTCTTCTTTCCCTTCCATTTACCTTTCCCTTTAGCCTTACCTTTCTTGTTCACCATCAATATGGGAGCAGGTTCGGCCTTTTTCATGTTGGTTTCAGCAGTTCGCAACATAGCCAACAATTCAGTAGGTGTTTTGTCTATCTCATTCATATTGTAGTTCATAACAAAATGAGTGTAGTTGCTGTTCAAAGATTGTAAGATTAAGTCAATCTGAGCTTCTCGACCAATCGGGAAACCCAAAGTATCAAGATACTCAATATAACCTATCATCTTCAGAACATGTGGTTGAATAGGTTGATTCTCTCCCTGCTTGTAAGCGTATAGTGCTTTGCTCGTGTCGAACCTTTCTTGACGAGCCTGTCCTTCAAACATCCTTTGAAGGTGTTCAATCATCTCATAAGCATCCATATGCTCATGTCGTTTTTGAAGCTCAGCACTCATGGTTGCTAGCATGAGACACGCCACATCAGTCGCATCATCAATATGCTTCTGATAAGCATTTTATTGAGCGCGAGTTGCATTCTCAGCAGGAGGAGTAGGAGAAGGAATTTCAATGACGTGGAGCTTACGCTCTTGCCTGAGGACAATCCTCAAATTCCTAATATCATATACATTCATAATATATATCTCCCACTATTTTATTCAAATCAATAGCCCTAACTATTAATTCGGAAAGCATTTCATCAAATCTTTCTAGTGAGCCAAGATCCATATTTCATCCATGTTTCAAGATAACGTTGGCTAATACACCCAAAACATGACTATTTAGGTAGACAACATTTGTCAATTATATCAAATATAACTATTGGATAGTTTGGTGGAACAACTCTTTGTACACATTTATCCAATAAATCTCACCAAACTGTATGCCTCTAAACCCACAATCCTATTGTGATGATTTAGTTAAGTTAGACTCAACGTTTAATAAACAAAGTACAATTACTTATCACATTTTCCCATGATTGATAAGAGCACTTTACTTTGGCAAACCCACTCCTTCCCAATCTAGATCTTAATGTGTACAAACATTGGAAGCCATCTATATTAACTTAATATTTATTTAGTGATTTATTATTTAACGATCATGATCCCATCATAAAGAGATTCTCAATTTTTCCTTGATTAAATAATCCATTTCAATATTCGTCAATTAACTATTCTACACTAACATTCATACATCAAAATGTAAAGTGCAGTATGTAAACGTGCTTGGTTATGGCCATTTTCCTATTTGATCATTTCGAGCTAATGAAAGGATCAAAGTCAATCTATGGTGGTAAAATATAAATACAATTACATGTCTTCATTCTTTTTGTATCCATGGGTGCTTGCTCCTCTTCTTGGATCATCCTTCAATCTTCAAGTATATTACATGGAATAATTGAATACAATCTATACTAATGTACTTATATAAGAAAACTCGAGTTACATTCGAGGTTAAACAATTACAAGAATGAAGAAAATGACATGCAAGTCGTATTTATAAAACCAAAACCAAAACCATTAATCTAAGGGTCTTAAGGCCATAACCAGCACCATGCTCAAGTACACAAAGAGAACACGAAAAATTTTGCGAGGGTCCGGGGGCGGTAGCCCCTGGGCGGGGTCCGGGGCAGCAGCTCCTGGGCGGGGTCCGGGGGCGGCAGTCCCCGGCTGGGGTCGAGTCCTATTCAGAAATCATCAATTTCCGAACTACAGATCATATCTGTTGGTCTTTTCCCCACTGCATCTTATACAGTTTCAGAAGCATGTACTCCCTCCGTCCCAACCAATTCTTTACACTTTCCTTTTTGGGACGTCCCACCCAATTCTTTACATTACTAAAAATAGTAACTTTTAACAATAAATATATTATTACATCCACTACTTCATTCCACTTTTTCAACACTTTACACTATTACACCCACTATTTCATTTATTTTAACAATAAAATCACTATTACACCCACTATCCTTGGTCTCCGTGCCCGGACCAAATGTAAACATTTGGCCGGGACGGAGGGAGTATCATATACATACTGATCATATCCCAGTTAACAGATCATGTCCAACATAATCTATGCACCAGTTTATATCACTATACAAACTGACCCTCATGCATAATATACAAATCGCAATAAGGCATATAATTCAGTCATGGCAAATCATTAACATGCTCGTATGATCATCTATGTACTCATTATATGAATAACCAGATACACATTATGTAACAGTTTTAATCATACATCAACATGACAGCATGCATATTAAATCTCATACATAGGCAGTATCAATATACATGCATGGCAGATCATATACATACTAGAATATATCGAAAAACTGTTAAACACATAACCAAATCATCCTATTATACACGTAGCTCTGATACCATTGTTGGGATTCGGGCATACACGCAGCGGAAAAATGTGAAAAATAAAGACAAAAAAACGAATCCCAAACACAGGATCCGTGTATAATAAGGGGATGATTATGGAGAATCGGATGTGTACCTTATTAAAGCTTTCCTTATGATAATTATAGAGGTCTAGAAGCGATGAATCACAGCAGCCCTTCACAGAAATATGCTCTCTATCGGTATCCATACGAATGTCGTATCGTCTAACGATCACTGGAGTTAGGTACTAGCCTGTTTCTGCCTCTTTGTCTCTCTCTTTCTCTAGCCTCTCAAATAACGTAGAGCTGCTAGGGTTTTATCAAAAACGAAATTATAAAACTGTTAACCCTAAACAATACATTTTTATGTATATATAGGGGAGAGAGGGACTTGGGCCAAAACCCTATTCTGATTGGACTTTTTAAAATCCATTCAGATTTCGGATTTATATTATTATTAAATTCGAATTCTAATATGTATATAATTAATCAAGTCTCACTTAATTAATTAAATAAATAAATTCGAATTAATAATAATAACAGTATTTAAATTCATAATTTAAATAACACTCCGTTTAAACATTCTTTGTGTGTGACCCTTTAGGTTATTATTACGTTGGCAATAATTTTATTTTCTAATAATAAAATTATAAACAATGAGCGGCATCTAGTAATACATCATTGCTACCCAAGTAATAATAATAATTGGTGATTCAATTAAACATTTCGTGAGTAATGTACAATGTAATATAATCCCTTTAACCTTATATTATAGATCAAACTCGAGGCATGTAATGTGTCATCCTCTGCAACGTTTAATCCGGATTTCCTTGATCAATGAGTAGACTATTAATCAAATCAACATTTGAGCATGATCATGCATTTTATAGTCTCACACAATTAAGAGGCCAATAATAGTGCTCCTAAAATAGGAGGGTTAAATCCTATATCTATCATTCATATTTCTCATACGATTCATAGTATACCCAATGTCCACCTTTATCATTACCCGGTTAAAGATACTTTGAGTGTAATCAAAGTATATTAATTCTCGTATAGAAATATAATGATTTCAAGTATAAGAATCATTACATCATTATCACAGTAAGAATTTCTTATGACACTTATCAACATGTAGATTCTCACAGCGGGTCTGTTCAGTGCCATGAATTGAGACATGCACTTATGTTCTTGACTTTAGTATCACCATACCTATGACCAATGAGATGTGGTCATCAGTCAACAAACATGTTAGTCTTATTGCATTATTATTGTCCTTAAATAATAATTCTCGACTAGGGACTTTTAGGAATAAAATACTATTCATATAATCTCATTTTTAAGTCACATACTTAAAGATATATATTACGCATTAATATTCCAAGGACATTTATTATTCTTTCAATTTATGACGTAGTAAATAAAGACATAATAAATATTAATTAAATAATCACATAAAACATACTTAATTGTTTTCAATAAAACATTAAAAGTATTGTCTCTAGGACACCAATACTAACATCTTCGATGCGGAGAACCTGCCCTACCTCAGTGCCATCAGGCTTCATGGCGGCCACGTAACAATTTCTGGCCATTTTTTTTTCTCCTCTCTCTTCTCCCACTCTATTTCTAGTCGGGAATTTGAGTTTCAGATGGTACGTAGAGGATATCGCCTTGAAAACATGCAACCCAGTCCTCCCAAGGATTGCGTTGTAGGTAGTGCTTGCCTTGATAACTAGGAAATTCAGTATTTGAGTGGATTGTCGAGGTCCTTCGCCCATAGTCATAGGTAGTTGTATAATTCTATCAATCAGAGATTACGCTCCATTGAAACCATATATAGGCATGTTGGAGGGGATCAATTGCGAATTGTTGTATCTCATTTTCATAAAAGCATCATAAAACAGGATGTCTACTGACCACCCACTGTTTACCAAGATTCTTTTCACAGGAGAGTTTCCTTTGACGGGTGTGAAGACCAAGGGATCATCATGGGGGAACCTCACCCCTTCCAAGTCAGAATCATCAAATGAAAAAGAGACCTCAGTCCTTGCTCTCTTAGGTGGTTCTCCTAAAATAGTCATTACCCCTCGGGCATAGGCCTTTCTGGAATTTTGGGAGTTACCTGCAGCGGTTGGTCCCCCTGAGATTATATTGATCATAGGCCTTCGGGGCTGATTATTTCTTTCTTTGGGGTTTGAGTCCCTTCGTTTGTCATTGTAACCTCTATTATGTCTAGCACCATCATTGGTGTATTTTTCCAACTTTTCTCTTCTAATCAGGAACTCGATCTCATCTTTTAACTGAAGGTAATCATCAGTGTCGTGTCTCACATCTCTATAGAACCGGCAGTAAAAGTTCTTATTTCTTTTTTCAACATCTGTCCTTAGTGGCTTCGGCCATCGAAGGTCCTTGCCTTTCTCAATATCCATCAGTATTTGGCTACGGGCGGTATTTAGCCTTGCATACTCAGCGAACCTTGATCCTCCCTTCTTCTTGGAGTCATTGGCATCATCACTCTTTGCATACTTGGCATCGACCACATACTCGGTATCACTAGCTCGCTTCCTAGAGTAGGTGTTTGACGCTTGAAACCCTTGGGCTTTCCTTATACTCTCTTCAGCCTTGATGTACTTTCCAGCTCTCTCCTGGAGCTCATTCATACTTTCGGGGGCCCTCTTGGCTAACGATCTTCTGAAATTCTCGTCTGAACTTCCTTGATGTCAGGCTATTATAGCTACCTTCTAGTCTAAATTGGGGACCTTCAAGGCTTCCTTGGTGAATCTGTTCATATAGTCCCTCAAGGACTCATTCTTCCCCTAATGCATATTCATTAGTCAAGCTGAGCTTTTTTCATGAGTCTTGCTGCTGAGAAACTCATCAATGAAGGCCCTACTTATATCTTTGAATAACCCAACAGAGTTTGGGGTAGACGACTAAACCACCTTTGAGTCATACCACTCAGGGTTTGAGGGAACGCCCTATATTGACGGCGTCATTGACGGGCTACAGCAGCAGTGCATTAGAGAACGTGAGAACATGATTTGAGGGATCTCTTGTTCCATCATAGGCCTTGATTGTAGGCATCTTAAACTTATTTGATATCTTCTAATTCATAATATTCTCTATGAAGGGGGGTGTGGGGTTATCAGGATCTCCAAGTGGCAATAAGTCTTGGGGGTTAACCCAAACATGACTTGTCTTTGTTTGCCTCCTGGTTAGGGGCTCATCCAGATCTATCACAGGTGCATTTCTTATCGACCCTTCATCCCCCTCAACTCTAGGGCGCTGTCGCCTTGATAATGCCCTTTCCAGGTCTCTCCTCAGTCGTTGAGCTTCGGCGTCATGAGCACGTATCCTTTCCTAAAGGTTCGTGGAGTCAGTATCTTGAGGCCCTCGGGGTTGAGTACTCCTTCCTACATGGGGCTCCTTACCTGGTCACCTCCTTCGGGGGTTAACATCCTTGTTAAACGATTCATCGTCATCAGTAGAGTAAGGTCCAGAGAAGTCGTGACTCCTTCGTCGTGAGGTATAGTGGGGCATCATCCCTTGCTCATAAGAGGGCTCGTAGTTTTTCCGGAGCCCGTAGCGACGGTGGGGTGTTTGTTAGTGTAGGTGCCCTAGAGGCAATACAATGTTTCTTTTAATAGACCTTTATGTCATTTGATTATTCAATAAACGTATTTATTATGACTTTAAATACTGCGATATATTTGTTAGCATAATAAATGTCCTTAGAATCATGATACACATTGTATAGTTTAGTACATGACTTGAACTTGAGATTATATAATAGATCATATTCTTAAATGTCCCTAGTCGAGTATTATTTTTATAGGACAATAATAATACATAAATAGACTAGTATGTTGTTTGACTGATAACCACATCTCATTGGTTATAAGTATGGGGATACTAAAGTCAACACATAGGTACATGCAGGAGTACATGGTACTGGAAAGACCCACAGTGAGATTCTTCATGTTTAATAAAGTCATAAGAAAGACTCACAGTGATAATGGTGTAATGATCCTCTGACTTGAGATCATTATATTTCTATACGAGGATTAATATACTTTGACTACATTAAAAGTTACCTTTGACCGGGTAATGATAAAAGTGGACATCGGGTATATCATGAGTCGTATGAGAAATATGAATGATAGATAAAGGATTTAACCCTCCTATAATTAGGAGAGATATTATTGGCCTCTTGATTGAGTGAGACTATAAAATGCATGGTCGTGCTCAAATAATGATTTGTTTTCATAGTCTACTCATGGATCAAGTAAACCCGGATTAAATGTTGAAGAGGATGACTAAATACATGCCTCGAGTTTAATCTATAATATAAATGGTTAAAGGGATTATATTACACGGAAACATTAATCACGAAAGGTTTTATCGAATAACGATTTAATTATTATTTAATTGGGTAGCAATGATGTATTACTAGATACCGCTCATTGTTTATAATTTTATTGGAGAATAAAATTATTGCTAATTAAATAATAGCCTATAGGATCACACACATAGAGCACTTCAAGGAATAGTTAATTTAAATTATAGATTTAAATTAATTGATGATTATTTGAATTTTATTATATTAATTAAGTGAGACTTAATTAATTGAAATAATATAATTCGAATTTGAATTCTGCCCTTAATAATTAAGTATGACTTAGTTATTAATTAAATAATAGAAATTCGGTTTTTATTATTTAATCCTAAACCTACATGGGTTAGGCTTTGCTGTTATGGGTTGCTGATTGGGCCTCTTAACCAGCATTATAAATAGATAATGATAGGGTTAAGAGGGATGACGTTTTGAGGAAAAAAACCCTAAAGGCAGCATCAGCAAGGAGGCAGAAAGAACAAAATTTGAAATCATCAAAGGAGGCTAGTACATTCATTCCGTAATCAAGATCGTGAGACGTTCTTGAAGGTGCTCGTGTGGATACCATAGAGGTGTTTTCGAGAAGAAGACACAAGTCGTGAAAGCTAGGATCTCCGTTGAGTTCGTAGAAGTCAAGACCAAGAAAAGGTATGATTCCGTTTCACAATAATCAGTCCGAACTTATACATGATCCTGCGTTTAGGGTTCCGAATTTTTGTTATATTTACGTTTAATCCGCTGCGTTTTATGCCTCGGAACCCAATAATGGTATCAGAGCTACGTGTATAAGGGACTGATTTGGTTACGTGTTTTATGTATTTGATGCATACATGCCTGTTTTGGTGACTGCCATGCCATGCTACTGCTTTGTCATAATCTGTTATGCCACTACCATGCTACTGCTTTGCTACTGCCATGCCTGTTAGAGACTGCCATGCTACTGCTTTGTCATAATCTGTTATGCCACTGCCATGCTACTGTTTTGCTACTGCCATGCCTGTTAGAGACTGCCATGCTACTGCAATGTTATAATCTGTTATGACATGATATGAATGATTTATATGCCTTATTGCGATTTGTATATTATGCATGAGGGTCAGTTTGTATAGTGATATAAATTGGTGGACAGATTGTGTTGGACATGATTTGTTAACTGGGATATGATAACTATGTATATGATACATGCTTCTGAAACTGCATAAGTTGCAGTGGGGAAAAAGGCCAACAGATATGATCTGTAGTTCAGAAATTGATGATTTCTGAATAGGACTGGTCTTCGAAAATAAAAAAAAAATTCTGATTTCGAGCTCGACCCCAGCCAGGGGCTGCCGCCCCCGGACCCCCGCATTATTTTTGTTGTGTACTTGAGCATGGTGCTGGTTATGGCCTTTGGACCCCTAGATTAATGGTTTTTGGTTTTGGTTTTATAAATACGACTTGCATGTCGTTTTCTTCATTCTTGTAATTGTTTAACCTCGAATGTAACTCGAGTTTTCTTATGTATGTACATTAGTATAGGTTGTATTCAATTATTCCTTGTAATGTACTTGAAGATTGAAGGATGATCCAAGAAGAGGAGCAAGCACCCATGGATACAAGAAGAATGAAGACATGTAATTGTATTTATATATTACCACCATAGATTGACTTTGATCCTTTCATTAGCTCGAAAGGATCACATAGGAAAGGGGCCATAACCAAGAACGTTTACATACTGCACTTTACATATTGATGTATGAATGTATGTGTAGAGTAGAAGATGCATGCTTTAATTAGATTAATGATGTATGCATGTATTAGATACGTCACCCATGCCATGCTTGTCATGCTAAACAAGATAAAATCTGTAACGATTTAAGATTTTAAAATTAACAAACGATCATGAGATTCTTGTGTTTATGAAATATGGATTTTTAAAACACGGAATTGAATATGGATTTTGACATCTATAATTGGGATTTTCGGACAAAAACGGATATGCGTATTCGTAAGGCTAATGGGTTTTAAGTGTGACCACTGGTATCCTCCATCTACCTGGGAAATGAACAATTTAAGTTGTCAATTTGAAATATTTAGTTCAAGGAAAAATTGAGGATCTCTTCATGATGTGATCATGATCGTCATAAATTTTATAAACCCCTTAACAAAATATTAAGTTTTAATCGGATGCTTTCCAATGAATGAACACTCATCGAATCCTAGATCGATTAGGGGAAAGACTGTCAGTGGCAGGGGACTCCTATCTATCTTGGTAAGATGCGACGAATATAAACGGTTATATTCGGCCGTTGTATCATTGGGTCAAACTTAACTGAGTCGTCATAATAAGGTGAAAGTAAACTGTTATATTCAACCATTATGAACTTAGAAGCATAGAGTTTGGTTAAAAATCTATTACATAGATAAGATCAATCATTGCTCACCAAACTATCCAAGAATTATATATGATATAATTGACAACTGTTGTCTACCTAAATAATCATTTTTAAGGACTTCCAGTGGTTGTCTTTGGACATGACGAAATATGGATCTTGGCTCACTAGAAAGAATTATGGGATATACTTTCCAAATTAATAGTAAGGGCTATTGATTTGATAAAAATAGTGGGAGATATATTATGAATGTATCATAATCATTTGAACATAATAAATAACTCAGACAATCTAATGTTTATTTTGTGCTTTTAACATTGTAGATACCAAGTAATGGCAAACAACACAAACACACTATCCGTACGATCAGTCCTTGAGAAGGATAAGCTGACAGGAGGAAACAACTTCCTAGACTGGCAGAGGAATTTAAGGATTGTCCTCAGGCAGGAGCGCAAGCTTCATGTCATTGATATTCCTCCGGCAGGTCCCCTTCCTGAGGGCGCTACTATTGAGGAACAAGCGGCCCACACAAAGGATGAGAATGATGCAACTGATGTTGCATGTCTTATGTTGGCAACTATGAGTGCTGAGCTTCAAAGACAGCATGTGCATATGGATGCATATACTATCTATGAGCACTTGCAAAGCATGTTTGCAAGCCAAACTCGTCAAGAAAGGTTCAACACGAGTAAGTCACTCTTTAATTGCAAACAAGGGGCAAGTGAACCAGTTGGCCCACATGTTCTGAAGATGATTGGTTACATTGAGTACCTTGAAACTTTGGGTTTCTCGATTATTCAGGAAATTGGTATTGACCTAATCATGAATTCTTTGAACAACAAATTCACCCAGTTTATCATAAACTACAATATGAATGAATTTGACAAAACACCTACTGAATTGTTGGCTATGTTGAGAACATATGAGACCAACATGAAGACGGCTGAACCTGCTCCCATACTGATGGTGGGCAATAAAGGTAAGGCCAAAGGGAAAGGCAAGTGGAAGGGTAAGAAGAAGACAGGTTCTGATTCTACACCCAAGCCAAAGTCAGGTCCTAAACAGGCTTTAAAGCCTAAAGGTGGGGTCGCTAAGGGTGAATGTCACTACTGTAAAAAAACTGGTCACTAGAAGAGAAACTATTCAGTTTACTTGGAGGATCTGAAGAAGAAGAGGGCTGAGCAAGCTTCTACTTCAGGTATATATGTTATAGAAGTCAATCTGTCTATTTCTACATCTTGGGTATTGGATACTGGATGTGCTTCTCACATTTGTATAAATGTGCAGGAAATGCAGAGAAGTAGGACATTGGCTAAAGGAGAAATGGACCTACGAGTTGCCAATGGAGCAAGAGTTGCTGCTTTAGCTGTAGGAACATATTATTTATCTTTGCCCTCTGGGCTAGTTTTAGAACTGGAAAATTGTTATTACGTGCCTGCGATTCGCAGAAACATTATTTCTGTTTCTTGTTTGGACAAGAAAGGTTTTTCGTTTACGATAAAGAACAACAGTTGCTCTTTTGCTTTGAATGGTTTAACCTATGGTGTTGCGCGTTTGTTTAATGGTTTATATGTTCTTGACTTAGATAATCCTGTCTGTAATATAGAAAACAAACGACTTAAAGTTAATGACTCAAATCAAACATACCTCTGGCATTGTCGTCTAGGCCATATAAATGAGAAACGCATATCCAAATTACATAAGGATGGATATTTGAATAAGTTTGATTTTGAATCATACCAAGAATGCGAATCTTGTTTGCTTGGTAAAATGACTAAAGCCCCTTTCACTGGTAAGGGTCAAAGGGCCACTGAACGTCTGGAGCTAATACATAGTGATGTATGCGGCCCAATGCGTGTGATGGCTAGAGGAGGCTACTACTACTTCATAACATTTACTGATGATTTCAGTAGATATAGATATGTATATCTTATGAAGAATAAATCCGATTCTTTTGAAAAGTTCAAAGAATACAAGGCTGAAGTAGAGAAGCAAATTGGCGGAGGCACAAGTATTAAAATCTTACGATCTGATCATGGAGGAGAATACTTGAGCACAGAATTTAAAGATTATTTAAAGGAGTGTGGTATTGTATCACAACTCACTCCGCCAGATACACCTCAATGGAATGGAGTTTCAGAGAGGAGAAATCGCACCTTGTTGGACATGGTGCGATCGATGATGAGTCATGCAGATCTTCCAATTAGTTTCTGGGGTTATGCTCTAGAAATAGCAGCTTTCACACTTAACCGTGTTCCTATTAAGATGGTTCAAAAGACTCCATATGAGATATGGGAGAAGAAACGGTCAGGCATGAGCTTTATGAAAGTTTGGGGATGCAAGGCGTTTGTGAAGCGTCAAGTATCTGACAAGCTTGGACCTAAATCTGAAGAGTGCAATTTTGTGGGATACCCTAGGGAAACAAAGGCGTACTATTTCTATAGTCCTTCTGAGCAGAAAGTGTTCATTGCTCGAGATGCTGTTTTCATGGAAAGAGATTTTATTTCCAAAAGAAACAGTGGGAGAACTATACACCTCGATGAAGATCGAGAACCACAAAATAGTATTGAACTTGAAGTGGAACAAGAGCAGGATAATGATAATGCTCAACAAACACAGGTTGTTCGTAGAACTGGTAGAATTCGCCATGAGCCAGAGAGATATGGATTTCTCTTGACTCAATGTGGTGATATGATGCTCATAGACGAAGATGAGCCTCTCACATACCAAGATGCTATGAACAGTCCAGACTCTAAGAGATGGCTAGAAGCCATGAAATCCGAGATGGATTCCATGTACGAAAACCGAGTATGGACTTTGGTTGATCCACCTGAAGGGGTAAAACCCATAGGGTGCAAATGGGTTTTCAAGAAGAAAACTGACATGGATGGAAATGTTCAGACCTATAAAGCAAGGCTGGTTGCAAAAGGTTTCAGACAAATTCATGGTATTGACTATGATGAGACTTTCTCACCAGTGGCTATGGTCAAGTCCATAAGGATTTTGCTTGCTATTGCAGCATTCCATGATTATGAAATCTGGAAAATGGATGTCAAAACAGCCTTCCTTAACGGAATCCTTGAAGAGGATGTGGATGTGTACATGACACAACCTGAAGGTTTTGTCGATCCAAGGAATGTTAGCAAGGTATGTAAATTACGTCGATCCATTTATGGATTGAAGCAAGCCTCTAGGAGATGGAATATCCGTTTTGATGAAACAGTCAAAGAGTATGGCTTTGTTCAAAACGAAGATGAACCTTGTGTTTACAAGAAGGTTAGTGGGAGCCATGTGGCATTCATAGTACTATATGTTGATGACATACTACTAATGGGGAATGACATACCTTCTCTCAAGGCTGTTAAGATTTGGTTAGGGAGCAACTTCTCTATGAAAGACTTAGGAGAAGCATCCTACATTCTAGGAATGAGGATCTATAGGGATAGATCTAGAAGGATGATCGGTCTAAGTCAGAGTACATACATCGATAAGGTTTTGCATCGTTTTGGTATGCAAAATGCAAAAGGGGGATATGTCCCCGTGTCTCAAGGGATAACGATCTCTAAAGATCAGTGTCCGAAATCATTGGATGACAAGGACCGCATGAATAAGGTTCCATATGCCTCAGCAATTGGATCCATCATGTATGCGATGGTATGTACTCGCCCAGATGTTTCGTATGCTTTATGCATGACGAGCAGATACCAATCTAATCCAGGTGAAGGTCACTGGACGGCTGTCAAGAATATTCTAAAGTACTTGAAAAGGACTAAAGATTCATTCTTTGTGTATGGAGGAGAGGAAAAACTGGTTGTAAAAGGTTACACCGATGCAAGTTTCCAAACAGACAGGGATGATACTGTATCACAGTCTGGTTTTGTGTTTTGTCTAAACGGAGGTGCTGTAAGTTGGAAGAGTTCAAAGCAAGAAACAGTAGCTGATTCTACAATGGAGGCTGAGTACATTGCAGCTTGTGAAGCGGCTAAGGAAGCTGTTTGGATTCGAAAATTCATTACTGATTTGGGAGTGGTTCCATCGATCGCAAATCCCATTGATCTATACTGCGATAATAATGGAGCCATTGCACAGGCTAAAGAACCTAGAGCTCACTCCCGAACCAAACATATACTCAGGAGATATCACCTCATTCGAGAGATTAATGAAAGGGGTGACATACACATATGTAAAGTGCACACAAATGATAACATTGCAGACCCACTGACCAAAGGCTTGTCGCAGACGAAGCACGATGGTCACACTAGTTCCATGGGTATTAGATACATGGGAGATTGGCTCTAGTGCAAGTGGGAGATTGTTAGTGTAGGTGCCCTAGAGGCAATACAATGTTTCTTTTAATAGACCTTTATGTCATTTGATTATTCAATAAACGTATTTTTTATGACTTTAAATACTGAGATATATTTGTTAGCATAATAAATGTCCTTAGAATCATGATACACATTGTATAGTTTAGTACATGACTTGAACTTGAGATTATATAATAGATCATATTCTTAAATGTCCCTAGTCGAGTATTATTATTATAGGACAATAGTAATACATAAATAGACTAGTATGTTGTTTGACTGATAACCACATCTCATTGGTTATAAGTATGGGGATACTAAAGTCAACACATAGATACATGCAGGAGTACATGGTACTGGACAGACCCACAGTGAGATTCTTCATGTTTAATAAAGTCATAAGAAAGACTCACAGTGATAATGGTGTAATGATCCTCTGACTTGAGATCATTATATTTCTATACGAGGATTAATATACTTTGACTACATTAAAAGTTACCTTTGACCGGGTAATGATAAAAGTGGACATCGGGTATATCATGAGTCGTATGAGAAATATGAATGATAGATAAAGGATTTAACCCTCCTATAATTAGGAGAGATATTATTGGCCTCTTGATTGAGTGAGACTATAAAATGCATGGCCGTGCTCAAATAATGATTTGTTTTCATAGTCTACTCATGGATCAAGTAAACCCGGATTAAATGTTGAAGAGGATGACTAAATACATGCCTCGAGTTTAATCTATAATATAAATGGTTAAAGGGATTATATTACACGGAAACATTAATCACGCAAGGTTTTATCGAATCACGATTTAATTATTATTTAATTGGGTAGCAATGATGTATTACTAGATACCGCTCATTGTTTATAATTTTATTGGAGAATAAAATTATTGCTAATTAAATAATAGCCTATAGGGTCACACACATAGAGCACTTCAAGGAATAGTTAATTTAAATTATAGATTTAAATTAATTGATGATTATTTGAATTTTATTATATTAATTAACTGAGACTTAATAAATTGAAATAATATAATTCGAATTTGAATTCTGCCCTTAATAATTAAGTATGACTAAGTTATTAATTAAATAATAGAAATTCGGTTTTTATTATTTAATCCTAAACCTACATGGGTTAGGCTTTGCTGTTATGGGTTGCTGATTGGGCCTCTTAACCAGCATTATAAATAGATAATGATAGGGTTAAGAGGGATGACATTTTGAGAAAAAAAAACCCTAAAGGCAGCATCAGCAAGGAGGCAGAAAGAACAAAATTTGAAATCATCAAAGGAGGCTAGTACATCCATTCCGTAATCAAGATCGTGAGACGTTCTTGAAGGTGCTCGTGTGGATACCATAGAGATGTTTTCGAGAAGAAGACACAAGTCATGAAAGCTAGGATCTCCGTTGAGTTCGTAGAAGTCAAGACCAAGAAAAGGTATGATTCTGTTTCACAATAATCAGTCCGAACTTATACATGATCCTGCGTTTAGGGTTCCGAATTTTTGTTATATTTACGTTTAGTTCGCTGCGTTTTATGCCTCGGAACCCAACAGTGTTACAGCAGACGAGACCTATAAGGTATGAGGAGCGATGAAATTTGTACCAAGGGGTGGAATCACCTGGAGTGGAGGAACCGAAGCATGAATAGACACATCGGGGTTGGAAGGATGAACGACGATGCAAAGGGGTCTGGTACGCCGGGTACTTGTTTCAGGGCCTCCAACGGAGGTGGTTGGAACAATAGCTCCTTGTTCTCATGCCGTAGCAGGGGGAACGTTGGTGTCAATAGTGGTGTCAGGGATCTCTCTTTTGAGGGTGCTCATGGTACTTCGTGTTCTTGTCATGGTTATTATTATCTTCCCACATATGGCGCTAAATGTTATGGATTAAAAACTAGGTCGTCTTTAATGTGTAATTAATGCTAGGGATTTGGGGAATTTCAAGTTTCAATGGCTGCACTAACATTTTGTGACTGTCTCAGGTCCTCGTTAGCTACCCACGTATCTCAATGTGTATAAGAATCAAGCCAATAACTAGTTCTAATGTTGAGGGGTTAGACTATTTATATAGGCGCACGAGGGCCGTGGAGTTAGATTAGAGTTATGAGACTTGGTGGCCAAGTTTCCTAGTGAGGTTAAGTTATTGTAACCTTCCAGGAATGAAGGTCCTCATTGGACTCCTCCCACGCTAAGGTTTCTAGAGCCTTCTAGGATGAGGGCCTTCAATAGGCTTCTTAGGCCTTTACTGAGTCTTTATTAATTAATTATGAAATTAATTAATAATAAAGGCTTAATGGGCCTATGGCCTCAACAGAGCTTGTGGATTGGAGTTACAAATCCAGTTGATCTTAGGATTTATTTTCCGTATTCGTTTCAAGGGCCCAAGCCGTTGGACCATGATAGGTCTAATAAATGAAATAATAAATGCTATATTTATTATTTTCTTAGTGTTATTTTTTACCCTTATCAGTAATATATAAAGCACAAGTTTCAAAAACTTGTATAAGTATAATTTAATTTCATATGCAAAATCAAGAATATAACATTTTGAAAATAAAAGTTTAAGGATGGGAAAACTTGCATACGTAGTAATAAGTATTTTAATATGTAAAAATGTAGGGTTAGAAAACTTGTCTGGAGTCCAAGATACGTTCTCAAAGTCCCACTTGTTCTAGATTTTCTATCAATAAATATCATAATCTCGATTAATACTCTGAATCTCATCAACTACTTATATTACTAATAAGTATAATCGCATATTGAGCCCAATTATCAAAACTTCAATTTGTCCTTACTCAGTTTACTAACAATTATCTTACCCGTCATTTGATTTGGAACACATGAGTTTAACTTAGTGAAAATTATTTTAGAAATTGGGTCAACTACAAGATTTTACTATTTACACCGCTTTCACTAAAACCTTGATTTCTCCCAAACCGTTAACTCAATCGACGCACCATTTTTTGTGGACGATCTAGAGAGTGTCTAGAACAAAATAGTTCAAAAAAATTTCAGGTCAGAGGGGTGAAATTCCCAAAGCTTCAGTGTTTATACAGTGGAGGTTTTTTATGATTTCACTTCGCGTAACCTCAGTTCAAACATTTTTATAAATTCAAAAACTTAACATCTGAACTTGAAATTTTGCAGAGACTTACTAACTGTCCAAACTAGGTAAGTGGTTCTTTTATGTCTCTAAAGTGAGTTTAACGTAGCAGTTTGGCCATTTTAGTTATTTCCACTAAAACTAGCTTTTCTCCTAAACCGTAAATCGAAATAACACGATTCAAGCGCACAAATAAATTATGAAACAAGATCTACACAACCATGATCACTGGTGTCGAATTCCTTTACATTTCCTGTAATAACCCATATTTTTGACGCATTGTTTTTTATTTTTTTTCTATTTATAAAAGACCTTGATGAATAATGATTCTATAGATTTATGAAAACCTTTCTAGTCCACACTAGGTAAGTGATGGAATATTGAAAAACCGAGGATGTAATATTGTTGTATGAAACAAATGAGTGAATGTAAAAGTCGTCAGAATTCGAAGATTATCATTTTTACTATTTGTTTCATAATTTATGAGATATCGAGGAATACGAGAATTATATTATCACTAGGAGGATTATAAATTATAAATTTCATGGTTATAATCGAATATAAGTACTTAGAATATTATGGATTTATGCTACGGAATTCCTACGACGAAACGCTTTCGAAATCAATCAACTTTATAAGAAGGATTAAGTGATAAATGTTGGATGACAAGTAATTACACCAAAGCCATGCAAATCTCATGCAAACTAGAAGAGTTGGCAAGAAAATGGAAGTAACCAAACAAGTTAGATGATAACTAAATCATGAGGAACCAAGTTCCCTAATTCATGGAAGTGAGAGTACAATAAATCCCCTAAAAATATGGATTCAAGTACTTGCCTTAGACTTTCATGTAGAAAATCTACCAAGGGCCATCCATGTTTCTATACACACATATTATCCAACCAACACAAGTAGCCAAAGAAATCAAAGTAGAGAAAATCTATCTCCCCCATTTCTTCTTCACCATTCTGCTCAAGCAAGAAAAAGGGAGAAAACAAATTCAAAACCCAAGTTCTACTCATCCATAAATCACCAAATTTTGACCATAGCTTCCATAATTCATATCTAAGTTATGTACAAAATTTCATGGCCATCCAATTAGTATAGCATAGCCAAATACTTGCTCAAAGATAAGGGTGAATAGTAACTCCGAAAATTACTAACTTATTTTTTAATTTTCTCTTGCAAGTTTGAGGATGATAAGTATAGATCAAGGCTCCCTTAAGGCTTACAAGCTCTTGTTATTTTAAAGATTCAGGAAAGTTATAAACACCATCCACCCTTTGATTCACTTTGAGCTATAAGCTTGAGTTTGAGTTATGTTTAATTATATGTTGATTTAAGGAGTATGGATGTAAATGGTTGAATATTGTTATTGTATAATATGGGTTGATTATGATGACGATTTCATGAAGTTATAAACTGATTTTATTATTAGAGACATTGATTTGATGATTGGGTTATGTAAAGCATAATGTAACGTAGTATGTAATAGTGATAATGATAACTCAACTAAGAAACAAAGACAGATAAATAATACTAATATGCAGCAAAGGAATCCAGAAGGACATGCAAACAGAAATCATACATATATCACTGCAGAGCATTCAAGATGTAAAGTTTACTGAACGACAGCGAGAGAAGTTCATTAATAAGTTCAAGCCTCAGCAACAAATAAGTGTTCAGTAGATTTCAGACTAAAGACAGTGCAATGATTAAAGTATAGATGTCAAAGGGTTTTAGTGATCAGAAGCAATGAATCAGCCCAAAGTTAATCAGCTGAAACAAAACAAAAATCAAGGGAATTTAATTCAGTGTTATTCGTTTGTGAACCAGACCAGTACACTAAGCGTCAGCACAACAAGAATAGATTTGTCTTGATTAATTAGAAGAAAATCAGTTGATCAAGCCAGAAGAGTGAAAACCAAGCAGTAATTACTTCAAGAACTCAAGAAATATGTTAAGGCAAGTCAAATTATGCTTGGTGGTTCCTACACAGATGAATCAGTGTGAGAAGCGCAACAAAACTTTACTTAGGCGCAACAAACAAAGTTGAAAGCTCAAGATAAGCCTAAGTCAAGGTTTGTGGCACCTGCACAAGGAAATGAGAGTGCAGGCACAACAAAACATGTGTGGCACAACATAACTCAGTTCAGGCACAATAAAAGCTAGTCAAGAGATTTTGTGGCGCCTACACACTGCATCTAGTGTGTAGGCGCAACAAAAGGTCACAGGCGCAACATAGCTTTTGAGAAATGTTTCTAAGGAATTAGTGGCGCCTATACAAGAGTACAACTGTATAAGCGCAACTAAATTGAACTAGTGGCGCAACAAAAACTCTAAGGTGTAACAAACATATTTGTGGCGCCTACACTCTACTAACACTCTACAAGGCGCAACATGGGACTTATACATTGTTGGAAATCATTTTCCAATAAGTCTACAAATTATATATGGGTGAAAATCAATACGGAAAAAAAAAAGTGATTCATTCATCTTCAACAAAAGAGATACAGACGGGAGCTCCATTAAAGACAATCATTTATTTCACCCAACTGTATTTCTATTGTAACCTTGATTGAACCCATTGAAGCTAATCATTTGATTAGAAGTGTAGCACCTCAGGAATTTAATAATACATTGTTATTTCCTTGAATCTTTGTGTCTCATTAACTGCCATTTTAATATCTCAAGAATACAAACACTTAATCCGTAATATAACGAAAAATCTACCACATCATATTCACCCCCCTTCTATGATGATTTTGGACCTAACAATTGGTATCAGAACTTGTTGATTGAAGTTACAAATCAAGATCTAAAAATAGTTTTTTTTAAAACTGCATTTTTAGATCTAGAAAAATTTATATTGAAATTTCTTTATTATTAAAGAAAATTCAATTTCGAATTTTTCAAAGATTTTAAGTTCATTAATTTTAAGAAGACTATCAATCATCAAGAATTCGAATTAAAATTTTATTTATCAAAATTTAATTTTTATTCGAATTGATTTTAATTTTTAAGAAATTAATTATTTCTTGAGATTTAATATTTTTCACAACCATGAGTACCCAAAAACTTAGTAGCATCAAAATCCCAGCCTTTGATAAAAATGAGTACATTATGGAAGAAGAAGATGTCCACTTTCATTAAATCAGCTAATTCTCAATACATGGAAATTTTGGAAAATGGACCCTATGTGCCTCAGAAGCTGACACCAGAAACAGTCTCAGATGACAGCGAACGGATTCATCAAGGATTTATCCCAAAGGAGCCTTAAGAGTACACTGACACTGACAAAGATCGAGTTGCTTGTGATAATCATCTTCAATGTATCCTAATGGATTCACTGGACACTACAATGTTGAATCAAGTGATTAATTGCACTAATGCCAAACAAATGTGGGATACGATTGATCTGCTAATGGAAGGTACAACAGAAGTGAAGGAGAACAGGCTGGATATTCTTACATCCCAGTATGAAGCGTTTAAGTCACTACTAGGAGAAAGTATCACTCAAGTCTTTAAGAGATACAATAAATTATTGAATGACTTATCACTGCATGGAAAGGCCTATTCACGTAGGGAGATCAACAAGAAATTCATGTTGACACTACCAGCACACCTGGAACACAAAATCTCTGCCATCAGTAATAATACGGCACTGTTAAAGACTACAACACTTATAGCCAAGGATTTTGCTGTGACATAGACAAGCTCAGTAAAGCCTGTTGTTGAGATAGAAGAGATTCTAAAAGCTGAAATTTCAGAGAATGCTCAAGCAGGTTATGAAGATGACTTCTACTCAATGGAAGAACTTGAACACTTGGAAAACAAGACAATGGCCTATGTGGCAGGAAAGTTCAAGAACCTCAGGTTTAGGAGGAACCCCTAAGTACAAATTCAAGAGTAACTCAAGTAACAGTGGTTCCAGTTTCAGAAACAGCAACTGAGGTGGTTCGTTTTCAGGGTCTTACAGCAAAGGAGGTTATAAGACGGGGATGGTAGACCGCAGTAAGTTCAAGTGCTATAACTGTGATGAACCCGGGCATTTTGCTACAGAATGTCGGAAGCCTAAGCAAGGAAAAGAAAGAAAGGAGTCGTATGATGAACTTAAGCAAAAGTATGATGCACTAGTAAAGAAGCATCAGGGCAGAGCTTATATAACTGAGGGAAAGAGCTGAGATGACTCAGACAATGATGAAGAGGAGACATATGGAAATGTTGCACTAATGGCAGACTCTTTAGAGGCATCACCTCAGTCATCCAAGGTATCATTTCTTTCCACAGTTGATATGTCTAATTCTGATTATAAGAAAACTGTAGAAGATCATAGTGTAGAAATGTTTAATATTCACACAAGCATGCTAGAATCTGAAGAAGAAAATGTTAAACTAGTTCTAAAGAATAAAATGCTAGAAGCTAGAAATGAAGAACTAGAGCTTTCATGTGTTAGACTAGAAGATCTGAAACAGAAGATAGAATATCAACATAATAGAGACAAATGCAACAAGTAGAAACTGCGCTTAGGAATAAAATTTCTGAGTTAGAGTTAAAACTTCAGGCTTATAATAAATCTGTTAATCTTGTTAAGGAGGCAATAGATAAATAAGTCATAGGTCAGAAAATAGGAATATGATTTGACTATGATAAAAAGGAAGGAGAAAGACATGTGGAATCAATTGCTGAGGAAAGTCCTGTGGAGCAAGATATTCCACATGTGTGAAAAAAAGTTGTTAAGTCCCTATACAAGAATTTTGTCTTCGAACCCCTAGATGAAGAACAGATTTTAATAAAAGAAGAAATTCTTGTTGAGGATCAAAATAAAGAGGAAGTAAGTAAAGAGGAGTTGCCTAAGAAATCTGTAAAAATTGTAGAACCTAAGGATCAGATTAAAAGTAATTTAGGCAACAAGGATGAAAAGAAGAAAGCTAACAGAAATGGCAAGATATGTGTTAAAAAGAAAAATGATTATGCATATTCTCCCAAAGCAATTAAGAAAGTTTGTAATAATTGTAATTATACCGGTCATCTTACGCATGCATGCAAAAAAATAAAAGTAGTAAAAGAAGAAACTCCTAATGTGCCTGTCATGCCTACCATGTCTATCCCTCATCAATCATGTGGTAAAGTAGGATGCATGCCATGTGTTTTCAACATCATGTCTGCATACATAAACTTAATGAATACATCATCTAGTACTTGCATGAATACAGATGTGAACATGAATAGAAAGCCTGTTAGGGCAAAGACTGCTAGTCCTCCTAAGTCTAGGAAGGAAGCCCCTGTCCCTAAGCCTAAAGACATTCCTGTCAAGGTTAAACCAAAGGGCAAGGGCACAGTCGATGAGAAAGACAAGGACCAGCAAATTTCTGCAGCTAAATCTGTTTACTTATCTAAGCCTCTTGGACCAAATCAAATTTGGGTGCCAAACAAGAAGTAATCAATCTATGGTTGCAGGGCATAGCAAAGAACAAGCATGTCATGTGGATTCTCGACAGCAGCTGTTCAAGGCATATGACTGGTGATAGGGCTCTGCTATCAGATGTGATTGAGAAAGCTGGCCCGATAGTGACCTTTGGAGATAATAGCAAGGGATTCACAACGGGATATGGCAAGAAACTTTCACACCTAAACTTTAAAGCAATGAACTCTTTAGTCAAGAGGGAATTGGTTAGAGGCTTACATGAGATGGAATTCTTTCAAGAAGGTCTGTGTGAAGCATGTGAAAAAGGGAAGTCAAAGAAATCATCTCACTGAATCAAAGATTCTTCAGACATTACTGAACCACTGCAACTTTTGCATATGGATTTATTTGGCCCAGTAAATGTCATGTCTATGTCAAGGAAGAGATATGCACTAGTAATTGTAGATGACTACTCCAATACACGTGGGTGATGTTTCTAGCCTCGAAGGATGAAGCCCCTCAAACAATCATTGATCACATAAAGAAGATAGAGGTAGAAGCTGGCTTGCTTGTCAGAAAAATAAGGCCCGACAATGGAATAGAATTCAGAAATGTAACCCTGAATGAATTCTGTGTTGAAAAAGGGATTTTAAGACAATACTCAACGTCCAGAACTCCACAACAAAATGGAGTAGTAGAAAGGAAGAACAGAACTTTGGTTGAAACAGCAAGAACAATGTTGAATGAATCTAAGTTACCTTTATACTTCTGGGCTGAAGCAATCAACATAGCTTGCTACACTCAGAATCGTACCCTGATTAATAAAGATCATGACAAGATTCCGTACGAGATAATGGCAAACAAGAAACCAACACTGAAATACTTTCAAGTGCTTTGTATTGAAAGATGATGAGCATCTAGGAAAGTTCGAATCCAAGGCTCATGAAGGCATATTTCTTGGCTATTCTTTGGAATCTAAAGCGTACAGGGTTTATGTGATTGAACACAAGAAGGTCATTGAAAGCATGAATGTAGCTTTCGATGATCTCAAGCTCCCAAGTCTACAAAGAACAGACGACACTGAAACTCTACAGTTTGAAAACTTGAACTTAGATGAAGGTGAAATGGAACCTGAAGCTGCAATAGAAATACAAGTACCAAATGAGAATATTAACAATGATGATTCTGACCCTAGTAGTGGAAATAGTGAAAGATTCTCAGAAACTACTAGTAGTGGCAGAGAATCTCATTCTCAATCAAGCAGCAGCTAAGGGGGAGCAACTGAAGGATCTACTAGCAAGACTCAGCACTACAATGATAATCAAGCTGAATCATCAAGGACACTTCTGCCTAGACATAGGGTGTGGAGTAGAGATCACCCCTTTGAGTTGATTCTAGGAAATCAAGATGTTGGAGTTCAAACTAGACGTGCTTCTCAGAATGAATGTTTATTCTCTGGTTTTATCTCTGAAATATATCCAAAGAAAGTGGAAGAAGCATTGGAAGATCCAGATTGGGTAATAGTTATGCAAGAAGGACTCAATCAATTTCAGAGACAAAAAGTTTGAAAGCTGGTACCCAGCCCAAAGAACAAGTCTATAATTGGCACAAAGTGGGTATTCAGAAATAAACTGGATGAAGATGGCATTGTTATGAGGAACAAAGCCAAACTGGTTGCCAAAGGTTATTCCCAAGAAGAAGGAATATATTATGATGAAACATATGCACCAGTGGCAAGGCTTGAAGCTATCAGGATATTTCTGGCATTCGCAGTACATTCCAACTTTAAAATCTATCAAATGGATGTGAATAGTACATTCTTGAATGGAGAGATTGAAGAAGAAGTGTATATGGAACAACCCCTAGGGTTTGAAGATTGAGAATTTACAGATTTTGTATACTTCCTTTTCAAGGCACTCTATGGCCTAAAGCAATCAACTCGGACATGGTATGACACTCTATCTATATTCCTACTTGAAAATGGTTTCACTAGAGATGTCAGAGATAAGACTCTATTTCATAAAATGCATAAAAATGACATGATATTAGTACAAGTATATGTGGATGACATTATATTTGGTTCTACTAACGTTCAGTTGTGTAGTAGATTTGCTAAGCTAATGCAGAGTAGGTATGAAATGAGCATGATGAGAGAGCTGAATTACTTCCTTGGACTCCAAGTAAGTTAAAGGAAAGATAGAATCTTCATTTGCCAGACCAAGTACATCAAAGACCTTTTGAAGAAGTATGGTCTTGAATATGCATCAACAGCTAAAACTCCAATGGCAACTGCCACTAAACCTGATCAAGATGAACCTGGTAAGAACGTAGATATCACAAGCTATAGAGGTATGATCGGCTCATTACATTACCTAACTGCAAGTAGGCCAGATATTATGTTTTCTACATGCTTGTGTGCTAGGTTCCAGTCTAACTCTAAAGAATCACATCTTATAGCTATTAAATGGATTTTTAGGTATCTCAAGGGAACTCTGAATCTTGGAATTCGGTACCCTAAAGATACAAGTTTTGACCTTGTTGGCTATACAGATTCTGATTATGCAGGTTGTAGGAGTGATAGAAAAAGTACATCAGGGAGTTGTCAATTCCTTGGTAGAAGATTGGTGTCCTGGTATAGCAAGAAGTAGCACTCAGTTGTAATGTCAACAGTTGAAGCTGAATATGTTGCTGCTGGAAGTTGCTGTGCACAAATTCTGTGGATAAGGAACCAACTTCAAGACTATGGATTGTTGCTGAACAAAATTCCAATATTCTGTGACAACACAAGTGTCATAGCCATCACAAATAATCCTGTTCAACATTCAAGGACCAAGCACATTGATATCAGGTATCATTTCATTAGAGAGCATATCATGAATGGTACTGTAGAGTTACACTTTGTACCTACAGAGCAGCAAATTGCAGACATCTTCACCAAACCACTAGATGAAAACACTTTCACTAGACTAGTTTGTGAACTTGAGATGTTAAATTCTACTAATTGATAAGTTAGTAATCAAAAATTGCAATTTGAAGCTGATAAATTCACTTGTTGATTAATTTCAATATTTTTAGGACTTGTGAATTTATCTACCAAATTATTTTCCAGTTAATAGGATTAATTATTAGATAGATACCTTGTGCATGCCTGCTAATTTTATTAATCTGGTATTTATTTAATTTTGATCTTAGAAAATATTTAAGTGCTTGTATTTAAATGATAAATTCTTGGCACTTATATATTTAATTATTATTTGAAATTATTTTAAATAAAAAGAATGAATATTTATATTTATTCTTATATTTAAAATAAAAGTAAAATAATAAGAAGCATAATTTATTTATAATAGTAATTTTAACAATTAATGTTGTTATTGTTATTAATAAATATTTTGTAAAATAATATTTATGGGTAATTAATTATTATTGATTAATTATACAAACTAGTTATAAATATTATTTATTTTAATTATAATAAAATCTAGGACCACTTGAATTCTTATCAAGTACTTTTGTGGCGCTTAGTAAGTTTAGTGGCGCCTATACAATGGTTTGACTGTATAGACGCAACATAATAAACATCAAGTACTTAGAGATTTTTGTAAACTCAAGTGGCGCCTATAGGATTTAGTTGCGCCTACACAGTGATAGCACTGTAAAGGCGCAACAAAATACTTGAAAAATTTGTTATACTTTAGTGGCGCTAGCAAATTTATGTGGCGCCTACACAGTGAACACATTGTGGAGGCGCAACAAAAATTTGTTAGTAAATTTTGTTGTGCTAGTTTCTTTTGTGGCGCCTACACAGTGCAAGCACTGTGCAGGCGCAACAAAGGCACTTAATCAATTTTGTTGAATGTTTGTGGCGCCTATAAATACCTGTACACTTGTTGTTTTCTTCTTCATTTACTGGCGATACATACACTGCATACACTGTGTTTCAAATCCAAAGGCGCAACATAAAGCTCCATTTTTAATCGAACATAACTCGGCCATATCTTGTCCAAATTTTAATTTAAAACCAGTTTTGTGGAACCCACAATCTTACTGTTAATTTGCAAGTGGTCCCAATAATTTTGGTTAAGGATCTAAAATTTTTAATTTTGCCAATATCGAACTGATTGGCTAGGGTTTAGTAATTTTAAAATCGATTAAAAAATTTATAATAAATTATAAGTGAGCTTAAAATTACTAGGAGTCAATAATATATTTATTTGAAGAAAATCCAATTTTAAAATTTTAGGGTTTTAGTCCATTATTCTTGATTAATTCAATTTTAATTAGTAAAAATTATCTTTCATTTTTAATTAAATGGCATGTCGTTTTGAGATTAAAAAGACTAATTATTTATCTATTTTAGTAGATGATTGGACTGAAACAGGGGAGTTAGGTAATTGGACTAGGTTTCTAAATGAACACTCAATAGTCCGTTATGCACTAACTACTGATGTTCCTTTAAATAGAAATCTTCTGAGACAGGTGTACAGGTCTTCTAAAGACACATCTGTATGTGGAATATCAGCCTTCACTTGCACTATTAAATGACAAAAAGTGCGCATAACAGAGAATGACATTAATCGAGCACTTCACTTGCCAACTGAAGATTTTGAAGATGTTCCATCTCAAGCAGACCTGAACAATTTCTTCATGTTCCTGCACTGCACCATAATGAACAATAATCTTCCGAAAAAGATTTATAAAAATCACCAACCCAAAGAATAAAACCTGTTTTTCAACATCTTGTCTCATGGCTTTGCACCAAAGACAGGTGACTTCCATGGAATTATAAACTTTAATAAGGTGATTGGATATATAGTGGCCTATGGGTCAAGAATCAATTTTGGGAAGATGATCATGAAGGAGATCCTATATAATCAGGCAAAAATGGAGAATTTCTATCTGTATCCAAGATTTCTGCAGCTGGTGTTGAATCAAGTACTAACTGCTGATCAACTTCAATCCTTTCAGAACAGTGGATTGGAAAACTCACCCTCTCTACAGTTCAAAATGATAGTGTTGCTACAGAATGATGATGACTATCCAAACAGGTATACTCCTGCCCCACTAACTGAATCCATTCGAGATTACTTTGCTCTTCTTAGACAGATTGTTGAAGAAGATGAAGAAGAAGCTGCATCTAAAGCAGAAAGATAAGCAAACTCTGAAGAAGATCATGTATCTAAAACTGATGAATAAGTAAATGAAAATTCAAAAGAACATACATCTCAAGAGGAGAATGAAGTTGAAACCTCAATTGATTCAGGAAGCAAAGAAGCTTCTAAAGAAGAACCAGGCACTGAAAAGGAAGATGAGAATATGGAAGAAGCTGGGTCTGAACATGAGCAAGAACCAATTCATGAAGAAGACGAAGAAATGAATAGCTCTAAAAATCCAATAATGGATGTAGATGTTGGGGACACTGCAGAGGAGACTCAAAACAAAGATGTGTACATACCTGACCTTTCTGATGAACACATGTAAGAATGTACACTTCTGGATTTTGACTTTTCTGCTTTTTTGACTGATGAATTTGTCACAATATCTAGCTTTGTGCCTCAAACAGCAATGCACACACAACAACCCTCAGTGGCCTTCGAAGCTGGCAATGAAGTTGGTCAGAACCAACCAGTTCTAACCACTGCCAGAGAACAACAAACACTCCCTTCATCTCCCAAAACACGAAAAGGCCCATTGATTTAGATGATAGGGATTCCCTACCGAATCAGGAAATTATTGAAATATCCCCTAAAGCTCTGCCCTCTCGAAAACGACGTAAAATGAATTTTAAACCTAGGGCAACTATGAGCCAGGAACCTGATTCTCCAATCTCTGATGACATTATCTTTCTTCGTAACCTCAATTCTGAAATTGATAAAATCCTGAAAGGTACGGAGACAGAACCAGAGGTTGTAACAAAATACGCTACTTCAGTAGCTAGTACTATTTTGGTTGATCCAATTCAGAACCTGTCTTCACAGACAGTTGGGGGCATCACTGACTCTCACGAGCCGCTCATTACATTGTCAAATGTGGTGACCCCCTTGGATTTCACATCTTCAAATCCTATTACGGATGTTTTCCCTCCCCGTGTGGGTGAAGTGAAAAGGCAACTCTCCCATAAAAGGGAAGAGGTCTCCATTCAAGGAGTAGTTGTGTCAACAGCATTACCACTACAAGTGGAAGTGCCTTCACAGGCGTCGCGGGGCACCACAGGCTCTCATTTATCACTCATTACATTGCTTGAGCTGGTGACCCCCCTGGAGATTCAAATTCCAGCTCCTACAAAGGAGGTCCTTCCCACCTTAACAGGTCAAGTGGAGTGATAACACACCCATAGAAGGGATGTGGACTCTTTTAAAAGAGTATCTGCTACCTCTGTAGCAGAACCTGCTCAGGGTGTCTCTGAACAGGTAAGGCCTTCAATGGCTTCAACTGGCATCATGGATTCTACATTCTTTCCAATCATTACAGAATCCACAGTGGTGACCACACTGGGTCTAAAAACCCTAATTCCTGAAAAAGGAGTTCTCCCCACCGAAAGTGGTCCGGAGGAGAGGCAACCTACCCATAGAGGGGATAGGGATTTTAATGCAGGTACAGAAGATCTCAGTGCAATTATGGAAATGAGTGAAACACTTAACCTTGATGATATTGTGTTCCTTGACCCTGATTTCCCGAGTGTGAGTGTTGAGGGTCGTGCAAAAACAGAAACAGTGAAGAGCGAGACACCCACTAACCAAATAAACACCCCACATATTGCACACACTGCACACAGCCAAAGGATTCTAAATTTGGAGGCCAAGTAACTAAATTTCATTATTAATTGAGAAAGATCTTGGAGGTGCAGGAGCAGCAGAGGGCAGAAATGAAAGAAATCAAAGATTTAGTCAAACAACCGCTGGCTCATAAAGTTCCTATTTCCAATCAATCAACTTCGACGACTCAGATTACTCCGGTAGGAAGGGATGATAACCCAACTGAGGGGGAGAGAAGAGAAGAACAAGAAAAAGTAGTTCGAGTTGAAATGATCTTGGAGTATACGACTCAGGGGGAGACAGATTTCTTTTACAGGCCTGGAGCGAGGTAACTTGAAAAAGGAGAAATTCTTGAACCATATATGCCAATGGAGATTCCAACAGAGATTGAAATAGATGAAACTATAAAAGCTGCTGGAATAGATGTTGAGGAGGAGTTTGTAGAAGAACATGCCTTTGATAATGACTGTCTTCTAGTTGGTGTAGATGAAGTTGTTACTCAAGGTATAGATCAAGCTCAAGAACTGATGAAGAGAAAATGGAAGAGAGTACAACATGCAATAGAAAGAAGAAATAGAATCAAGGATATTGAAGCAAAGGTTGGTCCTGATTGGGATGAAGCAAGGAGTCTACTGAAGAAGAAGGAGTTAACCCTTGCTCAGAAGAAAGATAGAGAAGTCCTTGATCTCTTCAGGACCATGAGGGAAAAATTCGAAGTTATTCATGAATTCTATGCTATGCTATCAGAAGAGATTACAAGCATGTCAGTAAGTGCTTCCAAGTATGGGTGGAAAATGTTCATAAATTCTACAACACTAGGGTCAAAGGTTTTGTTGACGAAGAGTTTTGAAAAGATGAAAATTGTTAAGTTGTATGTGCTGAAGAGGAAAGTCATCTTTGGTGGGCATAAAACAAATGAGATACTGAGAGATATGATTGAGAAGAAGATTATAGAGATCAGTGTCGAAGCATTTGATAAGTCTCCGGTGGTCAAGTACTACAAAGCAACAACACTTCATAACCTAACTTTGTCTGATGAATGTCTGGACTCAAGTCATGCAATGTTCATGCAGTATGTAGAAGGGAGACTCAGAAGCAAGAAGTGAGGTAGATATCTAATGTTCATGCAATAGAATAGATGAAGATTTAAAGGCTACTGAGTTAATCTACGCATTCAGGCTGAATAGAGCAATTAACACTTCAGGTAGATATCGAATGGAGACAACCAGATATTACCAAGATCCAATATATGTAAGAAGAGAGGATGGCACTGAAATACTTGAAGCTATAAGAGATTCTGAACCTTGCATTCAGACAGAGCCAAATGGAACAAAATACTTCCTTTTCAAGAAGAACGGAGTGGATAAAAAGAAAAAGCTATCAAAACTGAGGAGAAACAATTCTTAAATTATTCGAAAAGTCCTTTCAAGGGTAAAGAGATCCACTGTCAAGTCAGACAAAAAGGCTTTGAGGATGATTGAAGATGTTCTAGTGGAGAAGCTGGAAGAAGAGTCGATGCATGACACTGATAGAGTTAAAGGCTTTCCAAAAAGGATAACAGTGTTCATGTTTTTAAAGAGACAATCTCTGGCCTTCAAGTCAATCTCTAAGACAAATTCAACCGCTTTTCTCACTGAAGTTTTGAAGAAGTTAGAAGAACCACCTCCAGTCAATACTCTTGAAGTGGAAGCTAAAGATATAGTGAAGGCAAGGTTGGAGCAGAAGGAAGAAGAGCTAAGAAAGCATTACTCCGAGACAAGATCTAAGCACAAGCAAGACTCAGTACAAAGAAACAGAAGATCATATAATTATCTGTTTGGGCTAGAGGAACAAACTTCTATTGTACACAAAAAATCTGGAAATGTAAAATCTAATCTATCAAACAAATAGGGGGAGATTGTAAGTATCAGTTGAGTTATCCTCTCACGGGATTTGTTTGTCAAACTCTAACAAACAAATAGGGGGAGATTGTAAAGCATAATGTAACGTAGTATCTAATAGTGATAATGATAACTCAACTAAGAAACAAAGACAGATAAATAATACTAATATGCAGCACAGGAATCCAGAAGGACATGCAAACAAAAATCATACATACATCACTGCAGAGCATTCAAGATGTAAAGTTTACTGAACGATAGTGAGAGAAGTTCATTAATATGTTCAGGCCTCAGCAACAAATAAGTGTTCAGAAGATTTCAGACTAAAGACAGTGCAATGATTAAAGTATAGATGTCAAAGGGTTTCAGTGATCAGAAGCAATGAATCAGTCCAAAGTTAATCAACTGAAACAAAACAGAAATCAAGGGAATTCAATTCAGTGTTAGTCATTTGTGAACCAGACCAGTGCACTAAGCGTCAGCACAACAAGAAAAGAATTGTCTTGATGAATCAGAAGAAAATTACTTGATCAAGCCAGAAGAGTGAAAACTAAGCAGTAATTACTTTAAGAACTCAAGAAATATGTTAAGGCAAGTCATATTACGCTTGGTGATTCCTACACAGGTGAATCAGTATGAGAAGCGCAACAAAACTTTACTTAGGCGCAACAAACAAAGTTGGAAGCTCAAGATAAGCCTAAGTCAAGGTTTGTGGCGCCTGCACAAGGGAATGGGAGTGCAGGCACAACAAAACATGTGTGGCACAACATAACTCAGTTGAGGCGTAACAAAAGCTAGTCAAGAGATTTTGTGGCGCCTACAGACTGCATCTAGTGTGCAGGCGCTACAAAAGGTCACAGGCGCAACATAGCTTTTGAGAAATGTTTCTAAGGAATTAGTGGCGCCTATACAAGAGTACAACTGTATAGGAGCAACTAAATTGAACTAGTAGCGCAACAAAAACTCCAAGGCGTAACAAACATATTTGTGGCGCCTACACTCTACTAACACTCTATAAGGCACAACATGGGACTTATACATTGTTGGAAATCATTTTCCAATAAGTCTACAAATTACATATGGGTGAAAATCAATACGGACAAAAAAAAGGGCATTCATTCATCTTCAATAAAAGAGATACAGACGGGAGCTCCATTAAAGACAGTCATTTATTTCACCCAACTGTATTTCTATTATAACCTTGATTGAACCCATTAAAGCTAATCATTTGATTAGAAGTGTAGCACCTCAGGGATTTAATAATACATTGTTATTTCCCTGAATCTTTGTGTCTCATTAACTGCCATTTTAATATCTCAAGAACACAAACACTTAATTCACAATATAATGAAAAATATACCACATCATATTCACCCCCCCCCCTTCTATGATGATTTTGGATCTAACAGGTTATTGATTAATAGATTTAACATAATTAAATTCGGGAATCATTCCATTTATAGCCGTCATAATACCCTTTTGCTTTTAGACTCATTTTGACCAATAATCCCGAAATTAAAATATATAGGAATAACAACTTACCATGGTTGTGTAGATCTTGTTTCATAGTTCATTTTGGCGCTTGAATCGTGTTATTTCGATTTATGGTTTAGGAGAAAAGCTAGTTTTAGTGGAAATTGCCAAAATGACCAAACTGCTACGTTGAACTCACTTTGGAGCCATAAACGAACCACTTAATGGTTTTCAAAACTTTGGAAATTTAGCGGTTAAGTACTTCGGATAGTTAATAAGGTCTCTGCAAAATTTCAAATGCATATGTTAATGTTTCGATTTTATAAAAATGTCGAAACCAAAGTTGCGCAATGACACTATTCACTAAAGATGCTACTGCCTTGTTCAGTAAATTTGGGGAAATGAGTCTTTTGTCCAGTGCCTAAATTTTGATGGATTTTACTCTAGGCATTCTCTAGATCGTGAACGTGAAAACGTTCGTCGATTGAGTTAATGTTTTGGAGAAATCAAATTTTTAGTGACAACGATATAAATAGTAAAATTCCGTATTTGACCCAATTCCTAAAATGCTTTTCACCGAGTTAAACTCATGTGTTCTAAATCAAAATATTTTTTATAATTATTAAAAATACTTAAGAATCCCCTTGAGTAGTTTCGTATTTAATTATGAATTTTTTGATTTATTAAAAATGTTGGAGTGCGAGTCGCGTAATAGTAATTCGCAGAAAACTCAACTCTAGAGGCACTGTTTTGACGAGACACTTTGGCTAGGATAAAAGGATAATTTTGAGTCGTTTAAAACACAAAAGATGTTGATGAATAATATAACTATGTATTTGAGTAAAGGATTAGAATAAAAGTCGTTGACAAGACAGTTTACAAATGGTCAAGATAGATCTTAGGAGGTGAATGACGGGTAAGATAATTTTTAGTAAACTGAGTAAGGAGAAATTGAAGTTTTTATAATTAGACTCGATATGAGATAATACTTATTAGTAATATAAGTAGTTGATCAGATTAAGAGTACTAATCGAGATTATGATATCTATTGATAGAAAATCTGGAACGAGCGGGACTCTGAGAACGTATCTTGGACTCTAGGCAAGTTTTCTCAACCTTATACTTTTATTTTCAAAATGTTATATTCTTGATTTTGCATATAAAATTAAATTATGATTATGCAAGTTTTCGAAACGTGTACTTTATGTATTACTGTGGTGATATAATTGTTTATCGAAATCTACGAATTGATTTAACTATCGTTCAATCATTCGTTAAATGTTTTGGTTTATATGCTATAAGATAATATAGATATAAGGCTGTGTATATGAAGACTCTTGGAGTAGAACGTGTTTTCATATTTTCAAACGTAGACCGGGAGTCGGAAGTGTTATTCTAAATACTATCGTAATCCGAAAATTGTCGAAGACAGATTATTTTAAATAGCGATTAAAAATATTCCAATATTTATATTTTGGATATTTTCTTATTGATAAATATTTTAAATAGTGTTAATAAATATTATTTGAATATATATTTAATTAATGAATATTATTCTGAATATTCATTTAAAAAGGGTTTATTAATTGTATATTATTTAATAAATATTATTTAAATGTTTATTAAATATTTTAAATTAATAAAAATCGATTTAAGGTCTTGGATAATTATTTAAAATATTTTATGACCTTCAGAAAATTGATTTAAATATAGTGAGGGTTCCCAAATAATTATTTTATGTTTTATTAATTTTTTAAATAAGAACAAAATACTCTTTGACTTATCAAAAATTGGGAATTCAGCCTAGGAAGTGAATAAATGATTTACTTGCCTCGAATATGATTATGTGTTGGGATCACTGCCCTACTGCAGTTAGGGTTTTCAACTTATCAAAATCAAAGAGATTTTTCGACTAACTCCCAGATCATGATTTTCAAATAATTTTCATTCCTTGATATATAAGATCAGTTGATGGACGTCAACACATACATTGTGATATTCTTACTTCCCCGAATATCCCGGAAGTAACCCAATCATATATAAGTGAATCTATTAACAAGTAGTATATATATACTTAGGGAACTAGGATTAAATTTTGGTTCCAGGTTAGATAGATGAATCTATTAACAAGTATGATATACTTGGGGAACTAGGATTAAATTCCAGTTCCAAGTTAGATAGATGAATCTATTAACAAGTATGATATACTTTGGGAACTAGGATTAAATTCCAGGTCCAGGTTTATAGATTGTTCTGGGTGACTAGGAGATATAGCGTAAGTGGCCGAGTGACGCATGACCCAGCACTTTGGCCCATATGTGGTCTAGGGTGATTTCCAAATACGGTAAAGAATGTCGTGGGCTCCCCCTTCTACATGTAGAGAAGCAATAAGAGTTGCCGTATGTTGCAACTGATCATCGTGTATATACGGTAGAAGCTTCGTGTATTACTCCATATATAGTCCCATCTTCCAATTTGAATTGTGTTGCAACATCGTAATGAAAGCCTATGAGCTGAATTACCGATGGAGTTGTCAGTGATTGATATCTTGATATTTCTCATTTCTCATCCGAGATGTTTTGACGAAAAGTTATTTTGAAAACTTAAGCGGGTACATGATGTACACCAAACAGTTTATAAATCTTTTAAATGTTTTATTGGATTTTAAACCTTACAAATTGTATTGTTCAAAGTGATTTGATTTGCCTATGATGAAAAGCAACTATTATTACAGTATCTTGAATATTGTACTTTTTATATTTATAGGAGTTTAGCGAAGCTATAGTTGATGCTATTTTACTAAGTTATTGATAATATTATTTCAAAACAGTGAACTTAGTTAGTTCATTGGGTTCTATCTCAAAAGTTTCAGAGAAAGTATGAAAGGGTGGTAACACTATATTCGATAGTGTCTTACTTTATATATTAAACTTAATTAATCATGTTATATTATTCTAAACTTCATGTTTAGTATAAATACTTTTAACATAAAACTTCGACTATATGTATCATCGAGAGGTACTTGTTATGCTTACCCTATACCGGTAACCTTATGTTATACTATTGATATAGTAGTGATTATCATATTCTTGGATGAGAATCACATAAATAATTCGGTGGATGATTTGTTGAGAATTCTTTCGCTCACTCTTGCTTATTAAATTTTTTCAAAAAAGTAATAATACATTCGATTGGCTCTATACTTCGAGGAAGGAAATTAGCAGATTCACCTTTGAGATGGTTCAGTTCAACACTATTCTTTAGAACTAAGTTGATAGGTTATCATTGATAAGTGTGAGATCCTAGATAAGTACATTTGGTTTGTAATAACTAATGATACTGGTTGTATATCGTATCTAAGGCTATAACTTGTATGTGTGAGAGAGAGGGGTCTCTGATGTGATTTCTTTGGATTATTGAGTTATTGCTGGTTTTAAATGATTGAATGGTGACGTGACGACTCAAATCCCAGACCTCGGATTTGGGGGTGTTACATTTCCATTTTGGAATTATTGGTCAAAATGAGTCTAAAAGAAAATGAGCATTACGAAGGTTATAAACAGAACGTTTTCCGGATTTAGCTATGTTAAATCCATTGACCAATAACCCAATCATCAAACTAACGTCTTTAACAACAAAATCAGTTTATAAACTTCATAAACTCATCATCCTCATCAACCCATATTATTCAACCATCAATATTCAACTAATTATATCCAAAATCCTTAAATCAACATATATTTAAACATAACTCAAACTCAAGCTTATAGATCAAAGTAAATCAAAGGGTGAATGGAGTTTATACCTTTCTTGAATTCTTAAACATACTAACAAGAGTTTGTAAGCCTTAAGGGAGCCTTGATCTATGATGTAATAACCCGTATTTTTGACGCATTTTATTATTATTATTATTATTATTTAAGACCTTGATAAATAGTGATTCTACGGATTTATGAAAAACATTTTAGCCCACACTAGGTAAGTGATGGAATATCAGAAATTCGAAGATGTAATATTGTTTAGTGAAGCAAATGATTGAATGCAAAAGCCGTCAAAATCTGGAGATTTTTCATTTTACTATTTGTTTCATAATTTACGAAATATTAAGAATACGAGAATTATATTACAACAAGGAGGATTACTGTAATAAATTGTATTTTTGACGCAATTTTTATTTTATTTTATTTATAAACGACCCTGATGAAAAGTGATTCTACGGATTATGAAAACTTTTTAGCCCACACAAGATAAGTGGTGGAATATTGGAAAACCGAAGATATGATATTGTTGTATGAAGAAAATGAGTGAATGCAAAAGCCGTCAGAATCTAAAGATTTTTCGTTTTACTACTTGTTTCATAATTTATGAGATATCGATGAATACAAAGATTATGGGATAACTAGAGGATTATAAATCAGAGAAATTATTATCATAGACGAATTAAAGTATTTTGAATAATAATATTCATATTACGAAGTTAGTAAGGCGAAACACTTTTAAAACTAATCATGATTTGACCAAGAGGATTAAGTGTTAATCCTGGTGTGGCAAGTAAATTGCACCAAAACCATGCAACTAGATTGGTGGCAACCAAATGGGATGACTAGCCATACAACTAGATTGGTGGCAACCAAATGGGATCACTAACCAAGCAACCAACTAGTTAAGGGCATAGTTCCTTCAATGAGGGAACAAGGACACAAGCAACCATGCTTCTTTGACATTAGTAATCATGACATACTTTACATCACAAGTTACAACAAAATCAGCCAACATTTTTCAAAAAGCTAGAGAGCAATTAAAAAAAGTAAATTCTTCCCCCCTTGTTCTTCATCTTCCATTCAGATTTTCAAGAGAAGCAAGGGAAGAAAACTTCATAACTCAAGTTTTACTCATCCAAAAATCACCAAAGTTTGATCATAGCTCCTTCATTATATATATAAGGTACGTATTTAATTTCATAATTGTTGGAGATGTTTTGGTTGGGTAAAGAAAATGTAGAAAATGAGGGTGAATAGTAACTCCGAAAACTTACTAACTTGTTTCTTGATTTCTCTTGCAAGTTTAAGAATGATAAGCATAGATTAAGGCTCCCTTAAGACTTATAAGCTCTTTTTAGTATGTTTAAGGATTCAAAAAAGGTATAAAATCCATTCACCCTTTGATTTACTTTAAGTTATAAGCTTGAGTTTGAGTTTTGTTCAAGAACATATTAGTTCATGGAGTTTGGATTTCAAATGTTTGGATCTTTATGGTTATTTGTTATGGGTTGATGTTGGTAGTATATTCATGAAGTTTATAAAATGATTTGGTTGTTAAATACATTGGTTTAATGATTGGGTTGTTGGTTAATGGATTTAACATAATTAAATTTAGAAAACGTTACGTTTATAGCCGTCGTAATGACCGTTTGTTTCTAGACTTATTTTTGAACTATAGTCCTAAACTAAAGAAACACTGGACCTTTTCACCACTGACATGAATACATATTTGTTGTTCCATAGTTTATTTTTACACTTGAATCATGTTATTCCGGTTTACGGTTTAGAAAAAAAGCTAGTTTTAGTAGAGGTGAATAAAATGACCAAACTGCTGTAAATGGATCCCTTTGTAAATATAAACGGACCCTTTAACAGTTGTCAAAAATCATGAAATTTTGAGGATAAATAATTTGGATAGTGATTAAGGTCTCTGCAAAATATCATGCACAGATGTTGAAGTTTCGATTTTATAAAATGTCGAAGCCAAAGTTGCGCGATGACACTATGCATTAGAGAAGCCCTGCCTTGTTCAGTAAATTTGGAAACACGAGTCCTCTGTCTAGAGCCAAACTTTTGATGGATTGTATTCTAGGCATTCTCTAGATCGTGCACGCAAAAATGTGTGTCGATTGAGTTAAAAATTAGTGAGTTATGAACATTTTAGTGAAAGTGGCGTAAATAGTTAAACCCCGTAGTTGACCCAAATTCTAAAATACTTTTCACCAAGTTAAGCTCTTGTTTTCAAATCAAATCTTTAATGTCAGATATTACAAATACTCAAGAATCTCCTTGAGGTGGTTTAATATTTAATTATGAATTTTCTGATTTATTCAAAATTGTTGGAGTGCAAGTCACGTAATAGTAATTCTCAGGAAAGTCAACTCTAAGGGCACTGTTTTGACGAGCCACTTTGGCCAAGATAATAGGATAATTTTGAGTCAGTTAAAATACGAAAGATGTTGAGGAATAACATGACTATGTATTGGAGTAAAATGATTAGATTTAAAATTCATTGACGAGATGGTTTACAAATGGTCAAGATAAACCCGAGGAGGTGAATGATGGGTAAAATAAGTATTAGTAAAAAGGATTAAGTACAAATTGAAGTTGTCATAATTGGACTCAATATACGATTTTGCGATTATACTTCTTAGTAATATACGTAGTTGATGGGATTAAGAGTACTAATTAGGATTATGATATTTATTGATAGAGAATCTGGAACGAGTGTGACTCTGAGAACATATCTTGGACTCTAGGCAAGTTTTCCTAACCTTATACTCTTAATATCAAAATGTTATATTCTTGATCTTGCATATGAAATTAAAGTATGTTTATGCAAGTTTTCGAAACCTATACCTTATGTTCTACTGTTGATGTTGTGATATAACTGTTTAATTAAAAATTTGAATTGATTTAACTGCTGTTAAGCTTTTGCAAATGTTTTGGTTTATATGCTATAAGATATTATAGATATATACCGGTATTTTATAGAGGTTCTAAAAGTATAGCGATTTTCGTATTTTGAACGTAGACCGGGAGTCAGGAAGTTATTTTAAATAATGTTGTATTCTGGAGAAGCCGGAGACAGATTATTTTAAAATAACGATCATAAATATTCCAATAAATATATTTTAGATATTTTTATTGATAAATAATTAAATAGAGCCAATAAATATTATTTGAATATTTATTTAATGAATAAATATTATTCTGAACATTCATTTAAAAAGGGTTTTATTAATTGATTATTAATTAATAAATATTTATTAAATATTTTAAATTGATTTAAAAAGTAGTGAAGGCCTTCAATAATTATTTAAAATATTTTCTGACCTTCAGAAAATATATTTAAATATAGTGAGTATTCCTTAATATTTATTTATATTCTATTTTATTCTTTTAAAAAAAATAAAATATTCCCGGACTTATAAAAAATAGGGAACTCAATCTAGGGAGTAAAAGATGATTTACTTTCTCAAAAGCGATTGTGTTTTGGCACCACTGACCTACTATAGTAGGGTTTTCAACTAATCAAATCATAAGAGGTTTTCTGATTAACTCTCGGGTCGTGGTTTTAAATGGTTTTCATTCTTTGATAAAAGACATTAGTTGGCAGAGGCCAACACACCTTTGTGGTGAGATGACTGCCCCGATTATTCCGTCAATACCTATTCAGAGTTAAGTGAATATATTAACAAGTATGATATACTTGGGGAACTAGGATTAAATTCCGGTTCCAGGTTAGATAGATAAATCTATTAACAAGTATGATATACTTGGGGAACTAGGATTAAATTCATGTTCTAGGTTTATAGATTGTTTCAGTGGACTAGGAGATACAGCGTAAGAGGCCGAGTGATGCACGGTCCAGCACTTTGGCCGATATGCAAGTTTATAGATTGTTCCAGTCGAAGGTATTTCCGTCAGCTCCCCCTTCTACATGTAGAGAAACAACAAGAGTTGTCGTAGGTTGCGACTGATCATCGTGTATGTGTGGTAGCAGCGTGTGAAAGGCTCCAGATACAGTCCCATCTTCCAATTACAATTATGCTACAACATCGTAATGAAAGTCTATGAGCTGATTTACCGAGGGTGTTGTTAGTGGTTGATATTTTGAGATCTTCGTTACTCATTCAAACTACTTTGACAAAAAGTCTATTTGGCCAACTTGTAGAGTACGTAAAGTGTGCATAATTTTGCAGTTTTAAATGATGTTTAAAAAGTGTATATTTACAGTTATATATGTTCTTGCTGATGAGAGTTTAGCAAAGCTATAGTTGATGCTATTTTGCTAAGTTACTGATATATTATTTCAACACTGTGAACTTAAATAGTTCATTGGGTTTTATTTCAAAAGCTTCAGAGGAAGTATGAAAGAGTGGTAACACTATATTCAATAGTGTCTTATTTTATATAATGAACTAAATTGTTCGAATTATATTCTTCTAAACTTCATGTTAAGTATAAATGCTTTTAACAGAAAACTCCGACTATATGTATCATCGAGAGATACTTTGTTATACTTACCTGTAAAGCATAATGTAACGTAGTATCTAATAGTGATAACGATAACTCAACTAAGGAACAAAGACAGATAAATAATACTAATATGCAGCACAGGATTCCAGAAGGACATGTAAACAGGAATCATACATACATCATTGCAGAGCATTCAAGATGAAAGGCTTACTGAACGTCAGCGAGAGAAGTTCATTAAAATGTTCAGGCCTCAACAACAAATAAGAGTTCAGAAGATTTCAGAAGATTTCAGACTAAAGACAGTGTAACGATTTAAGTATAGATGTCAAAGGGTTTCAGTGATCAGAAGCAATGCAACAGTCCAAAGTTAATCAGCTGAAACAGAACAGAAATCAAGGGAATTCAATTCAGTATTAGTCGTTTGTGAACCAGACCAGTGCACTCAGCGTCAACACAAGAAGAAAAGAATTGTCTTGGTTAATCAGAAGAAAATCAGTTGATCAAGCCAGAAGAGTGAAAACCAAAGTAGTAATTACTTCAAGCATTTCAAGAAAATGACTAAAGCAAGTATTAATACATTTGGTGGTTCCTACACAGGTGGAACATTGTGTGAAGAGCCACAAAATATCTAGAGGCGCAACAAATTGTTATGGAGCAGCAAAACTCTTAAGGGAAGGATTTTGTGGCGCCTGCACTAGAAATTCAGTATGCAGGCGCAACAAAACAATATAGGCACAACGTAACTATGTTCAAGGCGCAACATAAGTTCATAGCAAGTTTGGTGGCGCCTACACACTAAATTGAGAGTGTAGGCGCAACAAACATAAACAGAGGCGCAAGAAAAAAATCCCAAGTTTTGTTAAGTATTTAGTGGCGCTTACACTAGGTTATTGGAGTACAAGCGCAATAAATGATTAGTGGCGTAACAAAGCATGGCGTAACAAAACATTTTAGTGGCGCCTACACACCATCAACACTCTACAGGCGCAACATAAGACTTATACATTGTTGGAAATCAATTTCTAAAAAGCCTACAGAATATATATGGGTGAAATCAATTCAGACAATAGTGATTCATTCATCTTCAACAAAAAGACATACAGACGGGAGCTCCATTAAAGACATTCATTAAACTCACCCAACTGTATATATTTTGTAATATTGACTGAACCCATTGAAGCTAATCATTTTGATTAGAAGTGTAGCACTCTGGGATTTAATAATATATCTTTATTTCCCCGAATCTTTGTGTTTCATTAACTGCCATTTTTATATCTCAAGAACATAAACACTTATTTTGCAATTAAACGAAAATTCTACCATTTCATATTCAACCCCCCTTCTATGATGATTTTGGACCTAACAATTGGTATCAGAGCTTGTTGATTGAAGTTACAAATCAAGATCCAAAAATAGTTTTACGAAAAAGTGCATTTTTAGATCTAGAAAAATTTATATTGAAATCTCTTTAATTTTAAAGAAAATTCAATATTCGAATTTTTTAAAGATTTTAAATACACTAATTTTAGAAAGCTATCGATCATCAAGAATTCAAACAAAAATTTTATTTCTCGAAATTCAATTTTTATTCGAATTAATTTAAATTTTTAAGAAATTAATTATTTCTTGAGATTTAAAATTCTTCGCAACCATGAGTACCCAAAAACTTAGTAGCATCAAACTCCCAGCCTTTGATAAAAATGAATACATTTTATGGAAGTAGAAGATGTCCCCTTTCATTAAATCAGCTAATTCTCAATACATGGGGATTTTAGAAAATGGACCTTATGTACCTCAGAAGCTGACACCAGAAATAGTCTCAGATGATGGAGAACGGATTCCTCAAGGATTTACCCCAAAGGAGCCTTCAGAGTACACTGACACTGATAAAGATAGAGTTACATGGAATAATCATCTTTAATGTATCCTAATGGATTCATTGGACACTGCAATGCTGAATCAAGTGATTAATTGCACCAGTGCCAAACAAATGTGAGATACGATTGATCTGCTAATGGAAGGTACAACAGAAGTGAAGGAGAATAGGCTGGATATTTTTACATCCCAGTATGAAGCATTCAAGTCACTACCAGGAGAAAGTATTACTCTAGTCTTTGAGAGATACAACAAATTGTTGAATGACTTGTGACTACATGGGAAGGCCTACTCACGTAGGGAGATCAACAGGAAATTTATATTGACACTGCCAGCACACTTGGAATACAAAATATCTACCATCAGAGAGAGGAGTGACATAAATGACATTTCCATTGAAATTCTATATGGGAAGCTCAAGACTCATGAAATGGAGTAAGAGCAGAGACAAATCATTTATGGTTCAGGTACAGTGGACAGTAAGAATACAACACTATTGAAGACTACAACACTTGTAACCAAGGATTTTGTTGTCATAGAGACCGGCACAGTGAAACCTGTTATTGAGAAAGAAGAGATTCTAAAAGCTGACATTTCAGAGAATGCTCAAGCAGGTGATGAAGATGACTTCTATTCAATGGAAGAACTCGAACAGTTGGAAAACAAGACAATGGCCTATATGGCAGGGAAGTTCAAGAACCTTAGGTTTAGGAGGAACCTTAAGTACAAATTCAAGAGTAACTCCAGTTACAGTTGTTCCAGTTTTAGAAACAGCAACCGAGGTGGTTCGTCTTCAGGGTCTTACAGCAAGGAAGGTTATAAGACAGGGATGGTAAACCGCAGTAAGTTCAGTGTTACAACTGTGATGAACCCAGGCATTTTACTACAGAATGCCGAAAGGCTAAGCAAGGAAAAGAGAGAAAGGAGTCGTATGACGAACTCAAGCAAAAGTATGATGCACTAGTAAAGAAGCATCAGGGCAGAGCTTATATAGCCGAGGGAAAGAGTTGGGATGACTCAGACAATGATGAAAAAGAGACATATGGAAATGTTGCACTAATGGTAGAATCTTCATAGGCATCACCTTAGTCATCAAAGGTATCATTTCTTTCCTCAGTTGACATATCTAATTCTGATTATAAGAAAACTGTAGAAGATCTAAGTGTAGAAATGTTTAACATTCACACAAGCATACTAGCATCTGAAGAAGAAAATGATAAACTAGTTCCAAAGAATAAAATGCTAGAAGCTAGAAATGAAGAACTAGAGCTTGCAAGTGTTAACTTAGAAGATCTGAAACAGAAGATAGAATATCTCCAGAATAGAGACAAATGCAACCAGGAAGTAGAAACTGCTCTTAGGAATAAAATTTCTTAGTTAGAGTTAAAACTTCAGGCTTATAAGAAATCTGCTAATCTTGTTAAGGAGGCAATAGATAAATAGGTCATAGGTCAGAAAACTGGAATATGATTTGACTATGATAAAAAGGCAGGAAAGAGACATGAGGAATCAATTGCTGAGGAAAGTCCTGTGAAGCAAGACATTCCACATGTATTAAAAAATGTCACTAAGCCCCTATACAAGAAGTTTGTCATCGAACCCCTAGATGAAGAACAGATCTTAATGAAAGAATAAATCCTTGCTGATGATAAAAAGAAAGAGGAAGAAGGTAAAAAGGAGTTGCCTAAGAAATCTTTAAAAATTCTAGAACCTAAGCACCAGATTAAAAGTGATTTAGGCAACAAGAATGAAAAGAAAAAAGCTAATAGAAATGGCAAGATAGGTGTTAATAAGAAAAATGATTATGCCTACTCTCCCAAAGCTATTAGAACAATTTGTAATAATTGTAATTCTACTGGTCATCTTACACATGCATGCCTAAAGATAAAAGTAGTAAAAGAAGAAACTTCTAATATGTCTGCCATGCCTGCCATGTCTATCCCTCATCAACCGTGTGGTAAAGTAGGATGCATGCCATGTGCTTTCAACATCATGTTTGCATACATAAACTTAATGAATACATCATCTAGTACTTGCATGAATACAGATGTGAATATGAATAGAAAGAATGTTAGGGCAAAGATTGCTAGTCCTCCTAAGTCTAGGAAGGAAGCCCATGTCCCTAAGCCTAAAGACACTCCTGTCAAGGCTAAACCAAAGGGCAAAGGCACAGTCGATGAGAAAGACAAGGACTAGAAAATTTTTGCAGCTAAATCTGTTTACTTATTTAAGCCTCTTGGTCCCAATCAAATTTAGGTGCCAAAGAAAAAGTAATCAATCTTCGGTTGCAGGGCATAGTAAAGAATAAGCGTGTCATGTAGATTCTTGACAGCGATTGTTCAAGGCATATGACTGGTGATAAGGCCCTGCTATCAGATATGATTGAGAAAGCTGACCCGATAGTGACCTTTGGAAATAACAACAAGGGATTCACAATGGGATATGGCAATCTAGAAATTGGTAAAGTTATCATTGAAAATATCTCTCTTGTGGATGGATTAAAGCACAACCTTCTGAGTTTCAGTCAGTTCACTGATAAGGGCTACAAAGTAACATTTGAGAAAGAAAGATGTGCAATCCAAAATAGGAAAGATGCGAAGCTTGCTCTTCAAGGAGTGAGAAAGGGAAATCTCTTTGTAGCTGACTTATTCTCTGCAAGCAAAGGTGAAGTTCAATGTTTTTACAACAAAGCTTCAACAAAAGACAGTTGGTTATAGCACAAGAAACTTTCACACCTAAACTTCAAGGCAATGAACTCTTTAGTTAAGAGGGAATTGGTTGGAGGTTTACCTGAGATGGAATTCTGTTAAGAAGGGTTATGCGAAGCATGTGAAAAGGGGAAGTCAAAGAAAGCATCTCACCGAAGCAAAGATTTATCAGACATTACTGAACCACTACAACTTCTATATATGGATTTATTTGGTCCAGTAAACGTCATGTCTATGTCAAGGAAGAGGTATGCACTAGTAATTGTAGAAGACTACTTTAAGTACACGTAGATGTTGTTTCTATCCTCAAAGGATGAAGCCCCTCAAATAATTATCGATCACATAAAGAGGATAGAGTTAGAAGCTGGTTTGCCTATCAGGAAAATTAGGTCTAACAATGGAACAGAATTCAGGAATATTATCCTGAATGATTTCTGTATTGAGAAAGGGATTTCAAGACAATACTCAGTGCCCAGAAATCCATAGTAAAATGGAGTGGTAGAAAAGAAGAACAGAACTTTAGTTGAAGCAACAAGAACAATGCTGAATTATGTCTTTATTTACTGCGTTATAAATTGAAAGAATAATAAATGTCCTTAGAATATTAATACGTAATATATATTTTTAAGTATGTGACTTAAAAATGAGATTATATGAATATTATTTTATTCCTAAAATTCCCTAGTCAAGTATTATTATTTAAGGACAGTAATAATGCAATAAGACTAGTATGTTTGTTGACAGATGATCACATCTCATTGGTCATAGGTATGGTGATACTAAAGTCAAGAACATAAGTCTATGTATCAATACATGACACTAGGAAGACCCGCTGTGAGATTCTACATGTTAATAAGTGTCATAAAAAATCTCCCTGTGATAATGATGTAATGATCCTCTGACTTTAAATCATTATATTTCCATACGAGAATTAATATACTTTGATTACACTCAAAGTTCCCTTTAACCGGGTAATGATAAAGGTGAACATTGGGTATGCTATGAATCGTATGAGGAATATGAATGATAGATATAGGATTTAACCCTCCAATTCTAGGAGTGATATTATTGGACTCTTGATTGAGTGAGACTATGAAATGCATGGTCATGCTCAAATATTGATTTGTTTAAATAGTCTACTCATTGATCAAGGAAACCAAGATTAAACATTGAAGATGATGATAATATACATGCCTCGAGTTTGATCTATAATATAAGGTTAAAGGGATTATATTACATAGAACATTATTCACGAAAGGTTTAATTGAATCACGAATTATTATTGTTACTTGGGTAACAATGATGTATTACTAGATGCCACTCATTGTTTATAATTTTATTATTAGATAATAAAATTATTGCCAACGTAATAATAACCTAAAGGGTCACACACAAAGAACATCAAAACGGATGTTTATTTAAATTATGAATTTAGATATTTTATTATTATTATTTCGAATTTAATTATTGAATTAATTAAGTGGGACTTGATTAATTATATTAGAATTCGGATTTAATAATAATATAGATATATTATTATTTCAAATTTAATTATTGAATTAATTAAGTGGGACTTGATTAATTATATTAGAATTCAGATTTAATAATAATAATAACCCAAAGTCATAATGGGTTTTGGAAACCACATGGATTAGGGTTTGGCCCAAAATCTCTTTATCCCCTATATATACATAATGATGTATAGTATTATGGTTTAATCATCAGATTTCGTTTTAGAGAAAAACCCTAGTTGCTCAACATCAAGAGAGGCTAGAGAAAGAGAGAGAAAGAGAGCCAAACAATTCGGCTAGTACCGACTCCGGTGATCGTAGGACGATCGGGTGTTCGTGTGGACTTCTTTGGAGAACAGATCTTTGCAACAAAGGGCTGCTGTGATTCATCTTTTCTGGACCTCCATTAAACAGCATACGAAATGCTTTGTTTAGGTACAGACTTTTTCATCATAATCATCCAACGTTATACATGGATCCTGCGATTGAGTTTCGATTTTTATTGTTTTTACGTTAATTCCGCTGCATTTTCATGCACGAAACCCTTCAATGGCATCAGAGCTACGTGTATAATGGGATGATTTGGTTATATGTTTAAAAGTTTTTTGATGTATGTAAACATATATATGATATGCCATGACTATATATTGATATATATGTTTTATATGATTTTGAATATATGATATTCATGTGTTGTATAACCATGGGATGATTGTGTGTATTACTGTATGTATATGATACATGTTTGTTCTTGTTATGAAAATCGTATTCGATACGAATTCTAAAACGGCTTCGGTAGATTTTCTGAAATCTGTGTCCAGTATCCGATTTTCACAAATGATATGTGTTTTCTCACTGGAATCGTGTCACTAAGCAATACTGAAATTATCAGCTTCGCGTCTGTAAGCCATCTGATGACGTTACAGGTCCCGAAATGGCGATTTATTATTTTCTAAAATTTATTTGATTTTCTGAAATTTCAAAATTTATTATATATGATTATATGATATGTTTATATAATCTGAGATATATTACATGTGTTATGTGATAACATGGTAGATGACTATGACCTAAAAATCCATAGGATAGTGGTTTTGTTTTATGGTTTTTGTTCCAAAATACGATTGCATGTCGTTTATTCATTGTAATTGTTAATCTCGAATGTAATTCAAGTTCTTCTTGTAATTTCATTAAAATAGATTTATTTATTACTCAATGTAATTGTTCAATAGAGACTTGGAAGCAAGGAAGCTAGGAGGCAATCCAGATGATAGAGCAATGAAAAAGATAAAGACATGTAATAGTGTAGTATTTGAAACCACCATAGATTGACCTTGATAATTCCATTAGCTTGGAAATATGACATAGGATGGGGCCATAACCAAACACGTTTAATTTACACACAATACATATATGTATATGAATGCATGTGTAGATATGTATGTGTTAGAATGATGTATGTATTAAATACGACACCCATGCCATGCCTGCTTAAGAAAGATAAAATCTATAATGATTCAAAATTTTAAAATTAAACAAACGATCATGAGATTCTTGTGTTTATGAAACACAGTATTGAATATGAATTTTCTTTTTCTGATATGGGGAGATTTTGTCAAAAGTGAATTATTATTCGTAAGAAAGTTGGGTTTTAAGTAAGACCGCTTGTGACTTCTCCGACGATCTGGAAATTGAACCATTGATGAATATTGAAATGGATTATTTGATCAAGGAAAAATTGAGAATCTCTTTATGATGGGATCATGATCGTTCATATAAACATTAAAATCCCTAAATACATATTAAGTTAATTGGATGCCGTCCAATGTTTAATACTCATCAAGATCTAGATTGAGAAGGAGTGGCTTTGCCAAAGCAATGTGCTTTTATCAATCATGGGAAGACGTGATAAGTAAGTGACTTAGTTTGTTGAAACATTGGGTCTAACTTAACTAAATCATCACAATAGGATTGTGGATTTAGAGGCATAGAGTTTGGTGAGATTTATTGGATAAATGTGTACAAAGTGTTGTTCTACCAAATTATCCAAGAGTTATATTTGATATAATCGACAAATGTTGTCTACCTAAATAGTCTTGTTTTAGGTGTATTAGCCAACACTATCTTAAAACATGAATGAAATATGGATCTTGGCTTACTAGAAAGATTTAATGAAATGTTTTCTGAATTAATAGTTAGGGCTATTGATTTGATAAAAATAGTGGGAGATATATATTATGAATGTGTATGATAATCACTTGAACATAATTAAAATTATGCACTAACTAATATGCATTTTAAACATTATAGATATTTAATAGCAAACAACACAAATAACTTCTCTGTGAGAGCAACCCTTGAGAAGGACAAGCTGACAAGAACTAACTTCTTTGATTGGTATAGGAATTTGAGGATTGTCCTCAAGCAGGAGCGAAAGCTTCACGTCATTGAAATTCCTTCACCTGCTCCTCCTGCTGAGAATGCAACTCACGTTCAGCAAAATGCCTATCAGAAGCATATTGATGATGCGAATGATGTTGCATGTCTCATGCTGGCAACCATGAGTGCTGAGCTTCAAAAACAACATGAGCATATGGATGCTTATGAGATGATTGAACACCTTCAAAGAATGTTTAAGGGACAGGCTCATCAAGAAAGGTTCGACACGAGCAAAGCATTGTATGCTTGCAAACAGGGAGAGCGTGAACATGTTCAACCACATGTTCTAAAGATGATAGGTTATATTGAGTATCTTGATACTTTGGGTTTCCCGATTGGTCCGGAAGCTCAGATTGACTTGATCTTGCAATCTTTGAAGAGTAACTATACTCATTTTGTTATGAACTACAATATGAATGAGATAGACAAAACACCCACTGAATTGTTGGTCATGTTATGAACTGCCGAAACCAACATGAAAAAGGCTGAACCTGCTGCCATATTGATGGTAGATAACAAAGGTAAGGCTAATAGGAAAGGCAAATGGAAGGGAAAGAAGAATATTGGATCTGCTTCTGGTCCCAAGCCAAAGGCTAATCCTAAACAGGCTTTAAAGTCTAAGGGTGCTGTTGCAAAGGGTGATTGCCACTACTATGGTAAACCAGGTCATTGGAAGAGAAACTGTCATGCTTATTTGGAGGATCTGAAGAAGAAGAAGGCTGGTCAAGCTTCGGATTCAAGTATTTATGTTATAGAGGTCAATTTGTCTACTTCTACATCATGGGTATTGGATACTGGATGTGGTTCTCACATTTGTATAAATGTGCAGGAACTACAAAGGAGTAAGACTTTAGCTAAAGGAGAGGTCGACCTACGAGTTAACAATGGAGCAAAGGTTGCTACTTTAGCTGTAGGGACTTATTATTTATCATTGCCCACTAGGCTTATTTTAGAACTTGAGAACTGTTTTTACGTGTCTGCAATTTGCAGAAATATTATTTCGATTTCTTGTTTGGACAAGAAAGGTTTTGCATATTTAATTCAGAACAATAGTTATTCCTTTTCTTTGAATAATGTTACCTATGGGTTGCACGTTTCTTTCACGGTTTATATGTTCTTGATTTAGACACTCCTATCTATAATGTGAATAACAAATGTCTTAAAACTAATTACTCAAATCAAACATACCTCTGGCACTGTCGTTTAGGCCATATAAATGAGAAGCGCATTTCCAAGTTACATAAAGATGGATACTTGGATAAGTTTGACTTTGAATCATACGAAGCATGTGAACCTTGTCTCATTGGAAAAATGACTAAAGCTCCTTTTACTGGACAAGGTGAAAGGGCCACTGAATGATTAGAACTTATACATAGTGATGTATGTGGTCCTATGCGTACTATGGCAAGAGGTGGCTTTTACTACTTTATCACGTTTACTGATGATTTTAGTAGATATGAATATGTGTATCTTATGAAGAATAAATCCGATTCTTTTGAAAAGTTCAAAGAATACAAAACTGAAGTAGAAAAGCAAACTGGCGGAAGTATTAAGACTCTACGATCTGATCGTGGATGTGAATACTTAAGCCATGAATTTAAAAGTTTATTAAAAGAGTGTTGTATTGTATCATAACTCACTCCTCCCGGAACCCCACAATGGAACGGAGTTTCTGAGAGAAGGAATCGTACTTTGTTGTACATGGTGCGATCGATGATGAGTCATGCAGATCTTCCAATTAGTTTCTGGGGATACGCCCTGGAGATGGCTGCTTATACACTTAACCGAGTTCCTACTAAAACGGTTTAGAAGACTCCGTATGAGATATGGGCTGAGAAACGTCATAGCATGTCATTTATGAAAATTTGGGGATGTGAGGCATTTGTAAAACATCTAACTTCTGACAAGCTATGACCTAAATCAGAAAAATGTAATTTTGTGGGATACCCAATTGAAACAAAGGGTTATTCTTTCTAAAATCCTTCAGAGAACAAAGTGTTTGTTGCTCAAACTGCAGTGTTCCTTGAAAGAGAAATGCTGTCTAAGAAAGACAATGGGAGGATAATAGATCTCGATGAAATTTGAGACCCACATGATAACATTGAACCAATGGAAGAACCTGAGCAGAATGTATAAGAAAACAATACTGCTCAGGAAACACAGGTTGTTCGTAGGTCTGGTAGGATTCGCCATGAGCCCGAGAGATATTATAGATTTCTCTTGACTCAAGATGGTGATGTGATGCTTGTGGATGAAGATGAGCCTCTCACGTACCAAGACGCTATGAACACTCCAGAATCTAAGAGATGGCTGGATGCCATGAAATCTGAGATGGAATCCATGTATACTAATCAAGTTTGGACTTTGGTTGATCCACCAAAAGGGGTAAAACCTATAGGGTGCAAGTGGGTTTTCAAAAAGAAGACAGACATGGATGGTAACGTACAGACCTATAAAGAACGATTGGTGGAAAAAGGTTTCAAGGAAATTCATGGTATTGACTATAATGAAACTTTTTCACCAGTGGTTATGGTCAAGTCCATCAGGATTTTGCTTGCTATAGCTGCTTACCATGACTATGAAATCTGGCAAATGGATGTCAAAACCGCTTTCTTAAATGGGAGCCTTGAAGAAGATGTGGATGTGTACATGACACAGCCTGAAGGTTTTGTTGATCCAATAGATGCTGGAAATGTATGTAAGTTGCGTTGATCCATTTATGGATTGAAACAAGCCTCGAGGAGATAGAACATCCGTTTTGATGAAACCGTCAAAGAGTTTGGGTTTATTCAAAATGAAGATAAACCATGTGTTTACAAGAAGGTCAGTGGGAGCAATGTGGCATTCCTAGTATTATATGTTGATGATATATTAGTAATAGGGAATGATATTCCTTCTTTACAGGCTGTTAAAACTTGGTTGAGTAAGAATTTCTCAATGAATGACTTAGGCGAAGCGACCTATACATTAGGTATCAGGATCTATAGAGATAGATCAAGAAAAATGATCGGCCTAAGTCAGAGTACATACATTGACAAAGTTTTGCATCGATTTGGGATGCAAGATGCAAAAAGGGGATTTGTCCCGATGTCTCATAGGATATCGATCTCAAAAGATAACAGTCCTAAATCATTGGATGATAAGGACCGTATGAGTAAAGTTCCATATGCTTCAACAATTGGTTCTATAATGTATGCAATGATACGTACTCGTCCTGATGTCTCGTATGCTTTGAGCATGACGAGTAGATACCAGTCTAATCCAGGTGAAGGTCACTGAACGACAGTCAAGAATATTCTTAAGTACCTGAAGAGGAATAAAGATCAATTCTTGGTATATGGAGGAGAAGAAAAAGCTGGATGTAAAAGGTTACACCGACGCTAGTTTCCAGACTGATAAGGCTGATTCGATTTCTCAGTCTGGATTTGTGTTTTGTCTAAATGGAGATGTTGTATGCTGGAATGGTTCACAGCAGAGCCAGTTGTTGATTCTACAATAGAGCCTGAGTACATTGATGCTTGCGAAACAGCCAAGGAGACTGTTTAGGGATGTACTTAGGAGATATCACCTAATTAATGAGATTAATGATCAAGGAGATATACATATATGTAAAGTGCATACTAATAAGAATATTGCAGACCCACTAACTAAGGCTTTGTCGCAGCAGAAGCACGAAGGTCATACTAGTTTCATGAGTATTAGATACATGAGAGATTGACTCTAGTACAAGTGGGAGATTGCTAGTATTGGTGTCCTAGAGACAATACTTTTAATGTTTTATTGAAAACAATTAAGGATTATGTTTTATGTGATTATTTAATTTATATTTATTATATCTTTATTTACTGCGTTATAAATTGAAAGAATAATAAATGTCCTTGGAATATTAATACGTAAAATATATTTTGAAGTATGTGACTTAAAAATGAGATTATATTAATAGTATTTTATTCCTAAAATTCCCTAGTCAAGTATTATTATTTAAGAACAGTAATAATATAATAAGACTAGTATGTTTGTTGACAGATGACCACATCTCATTGGTCATAGTTATGGTGATACTAAAGTCAAGAACATAAGTGTATGTATCAATACATGACAGTGGAAAGACCCGCTGTGAGATTCTACATGTTAATAAGTGTCATAAAAAATCTCACTGTGATAATGATGTAATGATCCTCTGACTTGAAATCATTATATTTCTATATGAGAATTAATATACATTGATTACACTCAAAGTTACCTTTAACCGGGTAATGATAAAGGTGAACATTGGGTATGCTATGAATCGTATGAGGAATATGAATGATAGATATAGGATTTAACCCTCCAATTCTAGGAGTGATATTATTGGCCTCTTGATTGAGTGAGACTATGAAATGCATGGTCATGATCAAATATTGATTTGTTTAAATAGTCTACTCATTGATCAAGAAAACCGAGATTAAACGTTGAATAAGATGACACTATACATGCCTCGAGTTTGATCTATAATATAAGGTTAAAGGGATTATATTACATGGAACATTATTCACGAAAGGTTTAATTGAATCACGAATTATTATTGTTACTTGGGTAACAATGATGTATTACTAGATGCCACTCATTGTTTATAATTTTATTATTAGATAATAAAATTATTGTCAACGTAATAATAACCTAAAGGGTCACACACAAAGAACATCAAAACGGATGTTTATTTAAATTACGAATTTAGATATTTTATTATTATTATTTCGAATTTAAATATTGAATTAATTAAACGGGACTTGATTAATTATATTAGAATTCGGATTTAATAATAATATAGATATATTATTATTTCGAATTTAATTATTGAATTAATTAAGTGGGACTTGATTAATTATATTAGAATTCAGATTTAATAATAATAATAACCCAATGTCATAATGGGTTTTGGAAACCACATGGATTAGGGTTAGGCCCAAAATCTCTTTCTCCCATATATATGTTGGTGTAGGTGCCCTAGAGGCAATACAATGTTTCTTTTGATAAATATTTATGTCATTTGATTATTCAATAAACGTATTTATTATGACTTTAATTACTGCGATATATTTGTTAGCATAATAAATGTCATTAGAATCATGATACACATTGTATAGTTTAGTAAATAACTTGAACTTGAGATTATATAATATATCATATTCTTAAATGTCCCTAGTCGAGTATTATTATTATAGGACAATAATAATACATAAATAGACTAGTATGTTGTTTGACAGATAACCACATCTCATTGGTTATAAGTATGGGGATACTAAAGTCAACACATAGGTACATGTAGGAGTACATGGTACCGGACAGACCCACAGTGAGATTCTTCATTTTTAATAAAGTCATAAGAAAGACTCACAGTGATAATGGTGTAATGATCCTCTGACTTGAGATCATTATATTTCTATACGAGGATTAATATACTTTCACTACATTAAAAGTTACCTTTGACCGGGTAATGATAAAAGTGGACATCGGGTATATCATGAGTCGTATGAGAAATATGAATGATAGATAAAGGATTTAACCCTCCTATAATTAGGAGAGATATTATTGGCCTCTTGATTGAGTGAGACTATAAAATGCATGGTCGTGCTCAAATAATGATTTGTTTTCATAGTCTACTCATGGATCAAGTAAACCCGGATTAAATGTTGTAGAGGATGACTAAATACATGACTCGAGTTTAATCTATAATATATATGGTTAAAGGGATTATATTACACGGAAACATTAATCACGAAAGGTTTTATCGAATCACGATTTAATTATTATTTAATTGGGTAGCAATGATGTATTACTAGATACCGCTCATTGTTTATAATTTTATTGGAGAATAAAATTATTGCTAATTAAATAATAGCCTATAGGGTCACACACATAGAGCACTTAAAGGAATAGTTAATTTAAATTATAGATTTAAATTAATTGATGATTATTTGAATTTTATTATATTAATTAAGTGAGACTTAATTAATTGAAATAATACAAATTCGAATTTGAATTTCTTCCCTTAATAATTAAGTATGACTTAGTTATTAATTAAATAATAGAAACACATTTTATTATTTAATCCTATACCTACATGGGTTAGGTTTTGCTGAATAGGCCCGTTAACCAGTCATTATAAATAGATAATGATAGGTTAAGTGGCTATCACGTTTTTGGGAAAACCCTAGAGGCAGCAGCAAAGGCAGAGCAAGGCAGAACAAATTCGAAATCATCAAAGGAGCTAGTACATCCATTCCGTAATCAAGATCGTGAGACGTTCTTGAAGGTGCTCGTGTGGATACCATAGAGGTGTTTTTCGAGAGGAAGACACAAGTCGTGAAAGCTAGGATCTCCGTTGAGTTCGTGAAAGTCAAGACCAGAAAAGGTATAATTCTATTTCACCATAATCTGTCCAAGCTTATACATGATCCTGCGTTAGGGTTCCGAAATTTTTCGTTATATTTACGTTTAATCCGCTGCGTTTTATGCCTAGGAACACAACAATATATACATAATGATGTATAGTATTATGGTTTAATCATCACATTTCATTTTAGAGAAAAACCCTATCTGCTCAACATCAAGAGAGGCTAGAGAAAGAGAGGCAAACAATTCGGCTAATACCGACTCCGGTGATCGTAGGACGATCGGGCGTTCGTGTGGACTTCTTTGGAGAGCAGATCTTTGCAACAAAGTGCTGCTGTGATTCATCTTTTCTGAACCTCCATTAAATAGCATACGGAAAGCTTTGTTTAGGTACAAACTTCTTCACCATAATCATCCAACGTTATACATGGATCCTGCGATTGGGTTTCGATTTTTATTGTTTTTACATTAATTCCGCTGTATTTTCATGCACGAAACCCTTCAAAAACTCTGTACGAGTTGATGGCAAACAAGAAACCAACACTGAAATATTTTCATGTGTTTGGAGAAAAGTGCTTTGTACTGAAAGATGATGAGCATCTAGGAAAGTTCGAATCCAAGGCTCATGAAGGCATATTTCTTGGCTACTCTCTAGAATCTAAGGCATATAGGGTTTATGTGGTTGAACATAAGAAGGTCATTGAAAGCATGAATGTAACTTTCGACGATCTCAAGCTCCCAAGTCTACAAAGAACAGACGACACTGAAACTCTGGAGTTTGAAAATATGAACTCAGATGAAGGTGAAGTAGAACCTGAAGTTGCAACAAAAAATCAAGCACCAAATGAGAATAACAACAATGATGATTCTGACCCTAGTAGTGGAAACAGTGAAAGATTCACAAAAACTACTAGTAGTGGCAGAGAATCTCATTCTCAACCAAGTAGCAGCTCAGGGGGAGCAACTGAAGGATCTACTAGCAAGACTCGGCACTTTAATGATAATCAGGCTGAATCTTCTAGGGCAAATCTGCCTAGACATAGAGTGTGGAGTAGAGCTCATCCCTTTGAGTTGATTCCAGGAGATCCAAATGGTGGAGTCCAAACTAGACGTGCTTCTCAGAATGAATGTTTATTCTCTAGTTTTATCTCTGAAATAGAGCCAAAGAAAGTGGAAGAAGCACTAGAAGATCCAGATTGGGTTACTGCTATGCAAGAAGAACTCAATCAGTTTTAGAGACAAAAAGTTTAGAAGATGGTACCAAGGCCAAAGAACAAATCAATAATTAGCACAAAGTGGGTATTCAGAAATAAACTGGATGAAGATGGCATTGTTACGAGGAATAAAGCTAGACTGGTTGCCAAAGGTTATTCCCAAGAAGAAGGAATAGATTATGATGAAACATATGCACCAGTGGCAAGGCTTGAAGCTATCAGGATGTTTCTGGCATTCACAACACATTCCAATTTTAAAGTTTATCAAATGGATGTGAAGAGTGCATTCCTAAATGGAGAGCTTGAAGAATATGTGTATGTGGAACAAGCCCCAGGGTTTGAAGATCCATAATTTGCAGCTTTTATATACATTCTCTTCAAGGCACTCTATGGCTTAAAGCAAGCACCTCGGACATGGTATGACACTCTATCCATATTCTTACTTGAAAATTGTTTTACTAGAGGTGTCATAGATAAGACTCTGTTTCATAAAATATATAAAAATGACATGATATTAGTACAAGTATATGTGGATGACATTATATTTGGTTCTACTAACGATCAATTGTGTAGTAGATTTGTTAATCTAATGCAGAGTAGGTATGAAATGATCATGATGGGAGAGCTGAATTACTTTCTTGGACTCTAAGTAAGCCAAAGGAAATATGGAATCTTTATTTGCCAGACCAAGTACATCAGAGATCTATTGAAGAAGTATGGTCTTAAAGATGCATCCTCAGCCAAAACCCCTATGGCAACTGCCACTAAGCTTGATCAAGATGAACCTGGTAAGAAGGTAGACAACACAAGTTATAGAGGTATGATCGGCTCGTTACTTTACTTAACTGCAAATAGGCCATATATTATGTTTGCTACATGCTTGTGTGCTAGGTTTCAGTCTAACCCTAAAGAATCACATCTTATAGCTGTTAAACAGATTTTTAGGTATCTTAAAAGAAGTCTGAATCTTGGAATTTGGTACCCTAAAGATACAGGTTTTGACCTTGTTGGTTATACAGATTCTGATTATGCAGGTTATAGGATTGATAGAAAAAGTACATCAGGGAGTTGCCAATTCCTTGGTAGAAGATTGGTGTCCTGGTATAGCAAGAAGCAGCACTCAGTTGCAATGTCAACAGCTGAAGCTGAATATGTTACTGCTGGAAGTTGCTGTGCACAAATTCTGTGGATAAGGAACCAACTTCAAGACTATGGATTGTTGGTGAGCAAAATTCCAATATTCTATGACAACACAAGTGTCATAGCCATTACAAACAATCCTGTTTAACATTGAAGGACCAAGCACATTGATATCATGTATCATTTCATAAGAGAGCATGTCATGAATGATACTGTAGACTTACATTTTGTACCTACAGAGCAGAAATTGCAGATATCTTCACTAAACCACTAGATAAAATCACTTTCACTAGACTGGTTTGTGAACTTGGGATGTTAAATTCTACTAACTAATTAGTTAGGAATCAAAAACTGCAATTTGATGCTGATAAATTCATTGGTTAATTAATGTTAATATTTTTAGGACTTGTGAATTTATTTACCAAATTATTTTCCAGTTATTAAGATTAAATATTAGATAAATACTTTGTGCATGCCTGTTAATATTATTGATATGGTATTTGTTTAATTTTGATCTTAGAAAATAATTAAGTGCTTGTATTTAAATGATAAATTCTTGGCACTTATATATTTAAAATATTATTTAAAATTATTTTAAATAAAAAGAATGAATATTTACATTTATTCTTATATTTAAAATAAAAGTAAAATAATGAGAAACATAATTTATTTATGATAATAATTTTAATAATTAATGTTATTATTGTTATTAATAAATATTTGTTGAAATAATATTTGTGAGTAATTAATTATTATTGGTTAATTATACAAATTATTCATAAATATTATTTATTTAAAAGTAGCAAAAACTAGGAGCAATTTGAGGTGTTAAGTACTTTGTGGCGCTTAAATAGTTTAGTGGCGCCTATACAGTGCAAGCACTGTGTAGGCGTAAAATAATCAACACAAGTACTTAGAAAAATTGTCCAAGTTTTGTGGCGCTAAGGAACTTTGTGGCGCCATCACAGTGCATTCACTGTGAAGGCGCAATAAAACACCTTAACAAGATTTTGTTGCGCTGGGTAATTTAGTGCCGCCAATACAGTGTGAGCACTGTATAGGCGCAACTAAAGTACTTAGCCAATTTAATTCTTATTTTTGTGGTGCCTATAAATATGTGCAAGGGTTTTGTTGCGTTTCTTTTATACATACACAGTACATACGACATTGTAGGCGCAAGAAAAAACTCAGATCTACAATCTTTTGATCGAACTTTACTAAGTCAATTTTTGTCCATTTTTTAATCTGAGACCAGATTTGTGGAACCCACATTCAAACCTATCATTTGTAAGTGGTCCCATTGATTTTGGTTAAGATTATAAAATTCTCTTTTTTTTTCAAAAATCGAACTGATTGGCTAGGGTTTGTTAATTTTTAATCGATTAAAAATTGTAATAAAATTAAAAGTATGCTTAAAATTACTAGGAGATTATCATATATTAATTTCATGACAATCCAAGTAATTTTAAAAATTAGGGTTTGGTTTATAATTTACTAAAATTATTCGATATTAATTAGTAATTTTAATTCGTAAAAATTACCTCTTAATTTAACAAAATGGCAGGTAATTTTGAGATTAAAAAGACTAATTACTTATCTGTTTTAGTAGATGATTGGACCGAGGCTAGAGAGTTAGGTAACTGGGTTAGGTTTTTAAACGAATATTCAATTGTCCGGTATGCACTAATGACTTCTGTTCCTTTGAATAAAAATTTATTAAGACAGGTATACAGGTCTGCTCAGGACACATCTACAGATGGAATCTCAGCCTTTACATGTAAGATTCAGCGACAGAAGGTGCGAATAACTGAGAATGACATCAATCGAGCACTTCATCTTCCGTATGAGAATTTTCAAGATGAGCCATCTCAAGCAGACTTAGACAATTTCTTCATGTTCCTGCACTGCACCAGAGTAAACAATAATCTCCCAAAGAAGATTTACAAAAATCACCTACCCAAGGAATGGAACCTTTTCTTCAACATCTTGTCTCATTGTTTTGCACCGAAGACAAGTGGCTTCCACGGAATTACGCAGTTCAACAAGGTGAATGGGTATGCAGTGGCCTCTGGATCAAGAATAAATTTTGGTAAGTTGATCATGGCAGAGATTCTCAAGAACCAGGCAAAAATGGAGAACTTCTGTCTATATCCCAGATATTTGCAGCTGGTGTTGAATCAAGTGCTGAGAGCTGATCAACTACAAGTGTTTCAGAACAGTCAGTTGGAAGAGTCACCCTCACTTCAGTTCAAGACAATCTTGTTTCTACAGAATGAGGCTGACTATCCTAACAGGTATACTCCTGCTCCAATGACTGAGTCTATTAAATATTACTTTGCTCTTCTTAGACAGGTTATTGAAGAAGATGCAGAAGAAGAAGAAGAAGAATAAGAAGTTGCAACAGAAGAAGATAAAGCAGCAACCTCTGAAGAGGACAATGAAGCAGAAACAACAAGTAACTCTGAAAACACAATAGCAACTGAAGAAGAAGAACTAAGGACTGAACAAGAAGATAAAATAATGGATGAAGATGGTTCTGAACATGAGCAAGAACCAATTCCTACAGAAGAACAAATGAAAAGCCTAGAAAATCCAACAAAGGAGATAGCTATTGAGGATGAAGTGGAAGAGACTCAGACCATAGAGGTGTACATCCCTAACCTTTCTGATGAACAAATGGACAAAGGTACACTTCTTGACTTTGACTTTTCTTCTTTTCTAATAGAAGAATTTGTCACAATATCTCCTCATGTGCCTCAAATGACAATGCACACACAAGAGCCCTAAGTGGCCATCGAAGCTGGCAATGAACTGGCCGACTAACCAGTTCTAACCACTGCTAGAGATCAACAAACACTTCCCTCATATCCCAAAACCAGAAAAAAAAACCATTGACTTAGATGATAGGAGTGAGACCCTACGGGATCAGGAAGTTTTTTAAATATCCCCTACAACTTTGCCTTCTAAAAAACGTCGTAAAATGAATTTTAAACCTAAGGCATCTGTAAGCGAAGAACCCGATTCTCCAATCTCTGAGACCTTTCTTTTCCTTCGTGACCTTAATTCTGAAATTGATAAATTCCTGAAAGGTAAGGGAAGAGAACAAGATATTGTAACAATATTCGTTACTTCAGTAGCTAGTACTATTTTGGTAGATCCAATTCAGAACTTGTCTTCATAGACAGTTGGGGGCATCACTAACTCTCACGAGCTATTCATTACATTGTCAAATGTGGTGACCCCCTAGACTTAACATCTCTAGATCCTATTCAGGATGTTTTCCATCCCCAAGTGGGTGAAGTGGAAAGGCAACTCTCTCATAGAAGGGAAGAGGTCTCTATTCAAGGAGTAGCTGCATTAGCAGCATCACCACTTCATATGGAAATGCCTTCACAGGCTTCATGGAGAACCACAGGCTCTCAATTGTCATACATTACATTGCCTGAGGTGGTGACTCCCTATAAATTCCAAGTTTAGCTCCTACAACGAAGGTCATCCCCACCTTTACAGGTCAGGCGGAGGGACAACACACTCATAAAGGGGATGTGGACTCTATAAATAGAGTATCTGCTGCTTCGGTAGTAGAACATGTTCAGGGTGTCTCTGAGCAGGTAATGCCTTCAATGGCTTTAGTTGGCATCACGGATTCTACAAACTTGCCAATCATTACAAAATCCACAGTGGTGACCACACTGGGTCTCAACCCCTCAGTTCTTGAAAAAGGAGTTCTCCCCACCCACAATGGTTAGGCGGAGAGGCAACCTACCTATAGAAGGGATATGGATTTTAATGTAGGTATAGAAGATCAAGATGCTATCATTGACATGAGTGAAACACTTAACCTTAACGATCATAAATTCCCTGACCTTGATTAGCCGAGTGTGAGTGTTGAGGGTCGTGCTTAAACAACAATAGTGAGGAGTGAGATACCCACTAACCAAACAAACACCCCACACATTGCACACACTGCACACAGTCAAAGGATTTTAAATCTGGAGGCCCAAGTAACAGAAATTCACTACTCAATCAGAAAAATCATGGAGGTGCAAGAGCATGAGAGAGTAGAAATGAAAGAAATTAAAGATTTAGTCAAACAACTGCTGGCTCATAAATTTTCGGTTTCTACTCAACCAACTCCAACAACTCAGATTACCTCGGTCAGAAGGGAGGATAACCCAACTGAGGGGGAGAGATTAGAATAAGAAAAAGTTGGAGCTGAAATGATCATAGAATATACAGCTCAGGGGGAGTCAGATATCTTCTATAGGCCAGGAGCGAGGCAACTAGAGGAAGGAGAAATATTTGAACCTTATGCGCCAATGGATATTCCGACTGAAATGGAAATCGAAGAAATTGCAAATGCTGCAGGAATAGATGTTAAGGAGGTGTTTGCAGAAGAATATGCTTTTGATAATGACTGTCTTCTAGTTGGTGTAGATGAAGTTGTTACTTAAGACATAGTTCAGGCTCAAGAATTAATGAAGAGAAAATGGAAGAGAGTTTAGCACACTATGGAAAGAAGGAAAAGAATTAAGGACATTGAAGGAAAAGTTGGTCCTGATTGGGATGAAGCAAGGAGTCTGTTCAAGAATAAGAAGTTATCTCTTACTCAGAAGAAAAACAGAGAAGTCCTTGATCTCTTCAGAACCATAAAGGAAAAATTCGAAGATGTTCATAATATGCTATCAAAAGAAATCACAAGCGTGTCAGTAAGTGCGTTCAAACATGGATGGAAGATGTTCATAAATTCAACAACACTGGGATCTAAAATTTTATCGACAAAGAGCTTTGAAAAGATGAATATAGTGGAGTTATATGTGCTGAAGAGGAAAGTCATCTTTGGGGGATATAAAACAAATGAGATACTGAGAGATCTAATAGTGAAGAAAATTATAGAGATTGGTGTCGAAGCATTTGAGAAGCCTTCGGTGGTCAAGTATTACAAAGCAACAACACTTCATAACCTAACTTTGTCAGATGAATGTCTGGATACAAGCCATGTAATGTTCATGCAGTATGTAGAAGGGAGGCTCAGAATGAAAAAGAATAGAACTAAAGAAGATCTAAAGGCTGCTGAGTTGATCTATGCATTCAGGCTGAACAGAGCGATTAAAACATCAGGTAGATATCTAATGGAGACAACCAGATATTACCAAGATCCAGTGTTTGTTAGAAGAGAAGATGAAATAGAGGAACTCAAAACCATAAGAGATTTTGAACCTTGCATTCAGACAGAGACACTTCCATTCCAATTATTGAACCATCTGTTGAAACAATTCAAGTGGCAAATACACTTTTAGGATTGATTGGAGTGGGTGAGGTGTGTGAGAGGCAGGATTTACATATCGTGGCAAAAGGATAGAATGTGAATGAGAGGCTCTCAATTTCTTTTGAGGTGGCAAAAGGAGAGGGTGTGAGCAAAGAGAGTTCCACCTTAGTATGTGATGCAAAAGGAGAGCATAGTGAGGGAGAAGTGAGAATCCAGGATGAGATCCTGATGCAAGAAAAGAAAGAAGAGAGTAAGAGAGAAAATAATAGAGAGAAACCAAGTTCTTCATATCATGAAGCATCAACTTCTAAAACTGAGCAATTTGTAGCTGAACTCACCCAAGAGTTGGGGGTTAGAGTTAGAGGGAGATGGAGGAAATGGAGTTCCTACAGGAGTTGCAGATGCCCACAAGGTGGATGATAATGATGAGATTGATGTTAATCTAAATGGTGATACCTTTCAACATGAAGATCTTTATTATCAAAAATTGGCAGCAGCCACAAATCAAGAGGCTAAGAAGATGTTAGGGTTGGTCCAGTCTGAATAAGTTTTCAATAGTGGAAAGGAGAATTTGGCCAGAATGCTTGATGATATTTCTCACATGAATCCTGAAGATTTTGAATTTGATTCTGATAATGATATGCTAGAGCCTACAATGGCTAGTGATGAAACTAATTTGGCTGATACTGAAAGAGCAATAGTTTCACATTATAGAAGGTCAATGGCTGAGACAAATGTGGAGGACCCTGTACATAGAAGAATTCTCAACTTCCACGGAGACAACTTGAAAATTCAGAAAATGCATGTCACAGGTTCCAAGTATAAATTGAAGAAGATTATGGAAGAGATTGACAGTGCAAGGACACACTTTGACACTACCATTGACTCTAGGCTCAGTCTAACCATGTTGACAAGAATCAAGCAAAGGCTTGACACTGAGTCTACATCCAAGGACAAAGTTGTGGAATTGGAGAAAAGATTAAATGCTATGAAAGTTAGCATGGGGTAAATTTTAAAAAATTAAGTAACTCAAATCAAACTCATGAGCAGACTCTTGGAAACCCCTCTAATTTCTCAATCCTTGGAGCAAGAGCCTATTGCTGATAACAAAAAGGGGGAGAAGAATGAAGAGATAAGGAGGGAGATAGAAGCTGTGATTAAGGATTCTGACAATATCATTTCAAAGAAAGATCCAAAGAAGGCATTGGCTCAATAAATTGTGCAACAATTTGATTCAATTAGAAGCAAAAATAAGGAAATTAATGCAAAAAAGTCAATTTCCTTAATGCCATAAATTCTTGATGCTTTGAAGAAATGAGAAATAAGGGTGTATGAAGGTAGCTCAAAACTTGATAATAGTAAAGGAAATGGTATATTAATTGAAGATGGCAAGCAGAAAAATGAATCTATCATGGGTGGAGGTGACAAACTATTGTCAAAAGCAATAGTTGTTGAAATTAAAGATAGGAAGCATTAAGAACAAACACAAGAGGAACTAGCCATTCAACTACAAAAGAAGTATGATGAGGAGAATGAAAGAATTTTAGAAGCCACGAGAAAAGAAGGTGAGAAGAGGCCAAGAGTGAAACAAAGAGCAAAGAAGCCTGCAGATAAACCTAAAATTTCTTGAGTTAAAAGAAAACTTGTAGTTGATGAAGAGGTGGCTAAGAAGGAGAAACCAAAGGAGATAGAAAATCAAAATCAAACATCTGGAAGTGGTCAATCCAAGGAGATAGAGATGTTCAAATCTAAGCCTGGAAATTTTGTTTCAATCAAGCTTGAGGAGATGATGGCCGTTAAAGGTCAAAGAAAAAAGGGTGTGGATCTTCTTCACATTGATTATGAAGATGGTTCACATTCAACTTTTACCTTCAATCAAGTTTTGCAACAAGGTTATAGCACCTTGAGAAAGGTCTACAATTTGCAAAACAAAAGATTGTTGGAGATTACAAAGCTATATGAATAGTGATCGTGATAACTCAACACTAGAACATGACAAGCAAATAATATTACGCCTACACAAAAATCAGGAAGAAATGAAGACAAGGCAAATACAGTGAATCAAGACATTAGAAGAAGTTTTGAAGTCTACTACAGATCACTGAAAGAAGTTTATTAATATGTTCATGCCTTAGTGAAGAATAATGTGTAAAGACTTTCAGGATTTCAGAAGTGTTGAAGATTCAGTATAGAAGTGCCACAAGAAGATTTCAGTGTATTAGCATTGATTGAAGATAGACAGTGTTTGAATCATATGAATCTAGAAGGGTGATGACAAAGGTTAAAGAAGACAACTGCAGTCTTGACGCTATACTCACTGAAAGAAGTTCATTTATATGTTCAAGCGTCAGTGAAGAACAGAGAATGAAGTATTCAAGATTATGGTAATAATGGAGACGTTGACTAAGTACCCGAAAAGATTCTAGTGAAGTTATAGTATTTATTGATAGTCAGTGTTCGAAGCAATGAAGTTGCTGCAAACTTAACAATGCAAGTAAAACAATAATACGAAGACTTGGATCAAAGTTAGTCGTCTGTGAACCAGACCAGTTGCAGTAGGCGTCAATAGTTTGTGAAAGGAATCTGAGTATTAACTATAGAAGAATTGTTAAGTTGAAGAATGTACTTGGAAAGAACAATTATTCATTAAGGTACGAAAAGTGATTTGTAGATGCTACAACCAAATAGCTAAACAGCTAACAGCCAAACAGCTAAACAGCTCAAAGAGTGCAGGGTACAAAGTGTCACAACCTTGGTACGAAAAGTGAAAGTTTCTGAACTACAGTCGAAGAATGGAAACAACTCAGGGTACAGGGTGTAATGTGACAAGATTTTGGTACAAGAAATGAAAGCTGGGGAACTTCAATCAAGGAATGAATAGAGGGTCAAAGTGCAGTGACTAAACAGCACTTTGACCATAAAAGTTAATATAACCGGCGCAACTAAAGTTGAAGCGCAACATAATTTTGAAGGCGCAACTTATTCCTTGGCGCAACAAAAATGGACCCACTTAGCCCTCAGTCAATCAAGTTACAGCAACCACTTTATTGATTTAAAGACTACACCAATTAAAGAAGAGAGTCATCTTCTCCAACAAAAATAATATGTAGGAAGCTTCTTCCATGGCCGGAGCAAAAAGAGATAATTTATACACACCCATACCTTGCTCCCGGTCAGATATTAGGACCCAGTTCTTTAACGAAAAATGCTCAGGGCTCCTAGATATCACTCCCTACGGACTCAGTTTTTCCTTATACTAATTTAGATATATTTGTATAGGAACTGAACCTAATATTTTTGTGTAAGTAGCAAAGAATTATTTTATTCTTTTAAAGCCAGTTATATTTTTAACTGGGTGTAGCACCCCTCTGAGTTTATATACGAAAGATATATTCTCAGAAACTTGTCTCCATAATTTACTTGCTAATTTTCTTGAACTTAATTGATTTATCCAGACACACAGAAAATTAGTAGGCAGCTCACCTAAACACTACAAATGGCCAAACCCACTCTGAAATAATAATTTATTTATCTACAAATTCTGAAAAGAATTTAAATTATTGTTAGTATCGTATAACCCCCCTTCTACGATACTTCGGGACCCAACAAAGATCTTATTTGACCAAGGAGCTTGCACATGATATTGTGCAGAAAATGAAGAGTATAAGGGAAACACCGCTTCAGGTAGAAAGGGATGACATAGTGAAAATCTAGAATCCTGAAGGAAAGAAGGTACTTTATGAACCCTTTTACATGATGATCTACAAGGACAGAGAGGATAGAGAGAAGTGCATTGATATCTGTCAAGAAATCAACAAACTACCCAATCTGGAATTGAATTACCTTGCAAGCCAATTGGACCATAATGTTGAAGATGAAAAGATTCTGAAAGGGTCACTGTACATGCAGATGAAGGAAAATAAAGACAAAATGAATGAGTCAAACAAAAGAAGGAGAAGATAGACAACTCAGACTCATTCATCAAGGCTCATTTGTTACTGGTACATGATCATTCTGTCTCTAGTTACTTTACAATTCAATATTGTAATTCTCTCTAGATTGTTTACACTTAGGAGTTTTGTTATCATCAACAGAAAATTTATGTATATTCCTCACATTCATAAATAGGGGGAGATTGTTAGGAATTATGAGTTTTGATGATAACAAAGTTATTAAAATTAAAATATAGAATCCATTTTAATTGTAACTAGCCAATGGATATAAAACTTATAAATATCTATTAATTAGGAAACCATTTGTCAGTTGAAATTATTCATCAACTGATAAAATGGATTGTAGTAGTTGATTCATGTTTCTATTTTATCAATTGATTGTAACATGTTAACGGATGTCATAATCTAGTCAACTTATATCTATTTGACTTCAATTGATAGCTCTTCAACTGATGAGAAGAATGACTTACAAAGCTTGAGAAAGAACAATAACAAGAAAAGCTTAAAAAAATCAGAAACAATTGTATTGCTTTTCCTTGTTCACATTTTCATACTTGTAAGCAGCTTGGTTATTTTAACCAAGGTTAATTGAAAGCAAAATATTCACTAGTGGAAAATCAATCTACTAGTAATTTTTAAATTGTCTTATTTTTTTTTCAATATATTAGTTTTCAATTCATAATTTAAATAGTTTCTTCACTATATATTTTCAAACACTAAATCTATCAAAGTACAAACTTGAATCCGCAAGAATTAGTCAAAATTTTTAAGTTTGTATTCAACCCACCCTCTACAAACTTGTACTAAGGGAAAATAACAATAACACAAATTTTGTTCTCGTTTTGAATGGGTGGGAATCCGAGAATAACCAACAACGCAATACTTTATAACATCGTTTTAATTTATAAACACTGATGATGTATGCGTTTTGATTGTCTTAACATTGATTATACATTTGTTTTTGTTAAACGCCTGGTATATTTGCGTTTTGATAATTCATGAAAAATATATCAACACATTTATTAAAGACTAACACATTTGCTCAATGCGTTATGTTTGTGCCATTACATGTCTTTTTTTAGGATACACTCTTTTGGATATTTTAATCTATATTTGTGTTAAATTGGTTCAAAACCCTGTTTGTACACACATGCATCTATAGCAGAATCCTATTTGTAAAACTAGAGTTTATTAATTAAATTTGTATCACTTAAAAAAATTAAATCCATATTTATAATTAAAATTATTTAAACTAAATCAAACTAAATATATATTCAATAAAATAAAATATAATTTATAAACTATTTTGATTTTTTTTGATATAGGATAATTTTGATTTATAATTCAAACTAAATCTATTTTATTTAAACTAAAATCAAACCAATCATATATTTACCCACCCCCTAAAATTAATACTGAATGCTGAACTTGACTAGATATTTTATTAAAATTAATAACTTTTATACTAATTTTCAAAAAAAAAAAACTTTTATACTAATTTAAGTTAGAATGTCTAGAAACTGAATAATATTATTATTCCAAAGTAATTATTATTATTTATTATATATTTTACAAAAAATCAAAGAATATTATAATAGAGTCGAATATTTTGAATCGAATCGAATTAAATGATGGCGGTGATGGTTGTGTGAGGAAAGAGAATACGAGAACACCAAAGATTACTACTACTAGTCTATTATTTTCATTTCATTCAAGCCTCTGCCTCTCTCACCTATTATGATTTATTAGTGTGAAGGTTATTCTTTCTTTTAATTATATGTATGTATATGTATGTATATATTGGTTTTAAATTATGTGAAAGATCTGTTGTTATTTTTGGATCGAGATCTCTTGCACTGTACTGATTTGTGTAATTAATTGATTTGAGAGTTTTGTTGTAATTTACTTGAAGATCAGAGAGTTTGATGCTGTTGTTGAATTTTGATATAATTAGTTTTTGATCAGTGATATTGATGATGTGAATTTTGTGAAATAATCATTTATTTAGAGGAGTTGGTTTGAGAATTTTGGTGAAATGACTTTTTCGGTTTCGAGATTAGTGGTTTTTGATACACTTGTTGCATTACAGTGGAGGGAGTTGTTATGGTTTCGCAGTTTTTGTTATGATGACTTGTTGGAATTTAGCTTAAGATTACAGATTTCGATATGGTTGTTGGATTTTACTGAATTTGGATGGCTGCTGTTTCGATGTGTTTTTCTGCTGACAAAATTATGTGTTTTTCGAAAATTGTGAGTTTGTATGATCTGGTTGTTTTTAGTAATGTAAAATGAACTGTGTAGGACTCTTTTGGAAGTTTGGATTTAGTAGTTTTATTTTTCTTTTTTGGCAAATTCTGATTGCACTTTATTGTTTAACTTCTTTTACAGAGGATGGGCTTGAATTGAATATCCTTCAGAAATGGGGGTTATGTCGAGGCGGGTTGTACCCGTCTGTAGCAACATGTGTTTTTTCTGTCCTTCCCTTCGGGCAAGGTCAAGACAGCCTGTAAAACGGTACAAAAAGCTTTTGGCTGACATCTTTCCTCGATCTCAGGTGAATTCAAGGCTTACTGTTGATCAATTTACTTCATTGTATTTTTTTTTTTGGTTATGTTAGAATTTTAGTACTGTTGGTGTAATAGTAGGTAGTAACAATTAACTACTCTGTGTCTCAAAATCAATTAGTTTATAATTGGATTATTTTCTTTGAGCAAACTGCAACTTCTTGTCCTTTGATGCTTGTTCACATTCCACTGTTGTTTCAGATCACTTTCTCAAGAGTGACGTTGAGGGTTATGATTCTCGTATTGTTCTTTAAGTTGTCCCATTTAGGTCTGAGTATGAATATAAGCTCAGTGTTGGTGATTAATTTTAACACTATAATTTGTTGACAAATACTTGATATTTTGGACTAGCCATTAATGTATACTTATTGATCTAAAAATGTTGTTTTATTGTTTTTTTAGTTGCATCCATCACTTCGGGCAATTTCATGCTTGTAGTTTGCTTCTTGTATTTAGAAATATCCTTTGAAGGCCGCTGATATGTTATCAATATCACATTTTCAGGATGCTGAACCAAATGATCGAAAGATTGGGAAACTTTGTGAATATGCTGTAAAGAACCCATTACGTATACCCAAGGCAAGACTGATCTTTTAATTTTTACATTCTACTTTAGGAAATTATGAACGTGTAGTAGTTTTGTAGATGTATCATGTGAAATAGATTATCTGTCAAGCATCCTGAATTGGTAGGCATCCACTCTATTGTAGCTCTTGTCTCTCGGTGTCCTGTTTGTGCTAATCTTTTGATGCTTACCAGAACACCATCTAACAAACCAGTTCTTTCGATATCTCATTTTTTAGTGCTAGACTGCCTGCTTATTTGTGGGGTACGATAATTACTTTGTAAATCTGCACAAAACTCTTCCTCCATAGTCTTACAAGGATATCACATATATTGTTCTGTCAATTTTGCTTCGCCATTGAAATGGTAAATGTTGTAATTCTTGGTTTCTTTAAAATTTGACAGTCTAATGTCCCATTGGCACTACTAAATTTTAGGGAAAGAAGGCATTTTAGATTAGTTCAATTATATATAAGTTCTGTTGTCAGTTATCATTTGTTTCTTCTACAGATCACTGAATATCTAGAGCAAAGATTTTACAAGGTTTTGCGGAATGAGCACTTTGGATCTGTAAAAGTTGTGTTGCTTGTTTACAGGAAGTTGCTCTCTACATGTAAGGAACAGATGTAAGTTCAAACACGTATGATTAATGTGATCAATTAGGATTTTCTTTCCTGATTGAGGTCGATACCCCCCCTCCCCCCGAGAAAATATATGGTCATAATCTATTATGTTATAAAATAGAAATGGAGAATATTATAATCTGTTTTCGAATTTCATATGCTACAAGGTTGTTTCATTCTATTTTTTTTTAATATTAAAGTAGTTTCTTTTCAAATTCTTAACTTGGTGTTGCAGTTACAATATTATTTTTTTAGTTACTATAATTTATAATTGAATTCGTATATATTTAATTAATAATATATATATGTATATATATATAGATTATTCATTAATATTACTTGTGCAATAAAATTTCATAGACTAATCACTAACTCTACTAATGTGAGGTTATTATACTTGATAGAGGTAAACCTAGACATGGCAATTCACGTTGTGTACTTTCATGTTTGGTGGACTAAATGTTAAACACAAACATGACACTAAATGTTTGAAATATAATAATATTGTTTTTTGATACTAAAATATTCATTCGATTAATAACAATAGAAGTAAAAATTTAAATAGAAGTCAAATAATAAAATTAAATTCTACTTTAGCAACAAAAATTATTAAACATGTTTATTATGGCATGTGAATTAGGAATTTTATTATTAATTATAATTGTGAGTTTATACTAGTCATGTTTTCATTTTTTTAAAACCAGACTTCTTGAAAATATGTCTATTCTTAGTTAGTTATTAGTTCCTTTTTTTCTGAAAAAGAAAAATAATTATATCTTAAACTTTTGTTTAGAATAATAATTTATTTTTAACGTAAAAACAAGATAGAATAAAAATCATTTTAATAAAAAAATTCTTATAAGAACATGTATATATTTTTTTAAAAAGTTATCAACGGTCCAATGTTTCAAAAGTACATATATAATCATTTTTTAAATGATTTATTTCATTTGTTTATTTTGTCTTTTTAAATTTAGTTAAAGTTTATATTATATCAGACTTTATATTTTTGTAATCATATTATAGTTATATATAATATATGTGTGTTTAAATATAAATTAGGAACAATTTAAAATACAAACTAATATTTATATTAAATTTATGCATATTAATATATTAGAAGTAAATGAAAGTAAAAATATTTAAAAGCAACAAGAAGAAAAGAAACAAACACTACACAAGGAAACAAGTGAGTGGCAGACAAAACATTAATGATATGTACACCTCATACTGCCAACTCATTATGTACAAAAATTGTGTATCCGTTTGTGTGGACATAGCATTTCTCTTCAATTTTATAGTTTGTTTGCTTTGTCTTTTTTAATTTTAAATCCTTCATTTCTGTAGGTTTGTGGGAGTTCTGGTTTTATTGGTAAACTATACCGAATAAACCAAAAGTTTTTCAGTCAGTTTGGTTTATAGTCCTATTATGGTTTGGGTTCCCTAAATTTTTGAAAGTTCGGTTTTGAACCGAACCGATTGTTTGCACAGCCCTAATTATCTGTATGCACTTCTCTCATAAGAGTTGGAAAAATAATGCAACCCTAGAAAGAGCACCAGTACTAATTAGTTGTTAGAATTTAAGAAGTTTTTTGGGTGGTGGCTTGGTATTTATTTTTAGTTCTCTAAAATATTGCTGTCAGGGAAGATAAGATGCCACAAGTTGCAGTAATTAGTAGGAATTATAGGCTTGAGAGACTTGGTTCATATAACTGTCTTGCATCCAAAAATGAGCCAGGTCTACCTGAACGCTATTTACCAGTTGTAGAAACTTAGGATGGCATTAATAATACCGACTTGGCTTATATCCATATGTGTAAAATAGAACTCTGGCCTCCATTACATATATGTTAAGTTTAGAAAATATGAATACGTAACTTTATTTCGATTATTGCCTATACTATTCAACTTTTATCACATTTAACCATACTACTCATTTTGTAGACTTTATTATACATAATATAAATAATTAAAGGCTTTTGTTATTGGCAGGCCGCTTTTTGCTAGTAGTTTGTTGGGAACTGTTCGAACTCTATTAGAACAGACACGGGAAGATGAAATGCAAATTTTAGGTTGCAATATTCTTGTTCAGTTCGTAAACAACCAGGTAAATTCTGTGATAGGACTTTTGATATTATTAATGAAGTATGAAAAAACAGGTGCTAATGGCTACACACAAACTAGGTGGTGAATGGTGATAAAACTTGTGGTATCGATTCCTAGGAAAGGCTTATTATTACATCAAGACATCTAGCTTCCATATACTGGCAGTTTATAGACATTAGAAAGAAACATATGAATATGGTTAGCAAACAAATTATCTTATAAAGATATTGAATACTAGTATGCTTTAGGGGTGATATTGAATTCTTGTTCCTAATTTGGTATATTTTTATATCAAACAAAAATCCTACATAAACAACAAATTATGTTGCCACAAATTAGCTGTAGACAACTAGATAAGTATAATAAAATACACAAGGCTTAGCCTAGCGGGTAGCTCTCTCCTCCTGGTAATAAGAGGTTGGGGGTCACGCCTCGGTGGAGGCATGTGTGTGCGATTATATAAATTTCAGTACTTGACCTCTGCAATAAAAGAAGAAGAAAAAACAGTATATAATTCGCATACTAGTTGCACAATGATCTCCTTTAAGAAATGCAGGTGGATAGCACATATATGTTCAACTTAGAAGGCCTTATCCCAAAACTTTGTCAATTGGCTCAAGAAGTTGGTGATGATGAAAGAACATTACGATCACGGTCAGCAGGACTGCAGGCTTTAGCTTTCATGGTAAATTCGATTTATTCATCCTGCATACATGTTTATTTGATGATTTAACCAATAAAGCATGAATATTACCAAGGCTTTTCCACATGGTTATTTTGAATGCACATACATATACATTATTAGTTTTATGATGTGTAGTTTGATTAATTTTACTTCTGATAATTTATATCATTATGAGATTCATCTTAATTTAAAATTGTGCCTTCTACTAACTTATATCACATTCTATATTTTTAGCTTGAGAAAATTATTATTTACATTTCCAGATCCATATGCCTACACGACTCTCCCTGTATTTTTAAACTTTCATACTTCAAAGTGGAGAAAATAAAAAAAAAAGATTTAGTAATTGCGGAATATATTAATTACATCTCTATGTTTATCCTCGTCAAATTTAATTTACTGGCCTACCCTTCGGCCTTCTCTAACTTTATTTCTAGTGAATACTAACCCATAATACTTTTCTTAGTTTCTATATTCCAGTGAACGGTATAATTGTGTAGTTATATCATATTAAACATTAAAATTTCGTCTAAATGATACCACTTGATATTCTATCGGGTAGAGTTTTAATTTAAACATATATGCAGACACTCATGGCAAAAAACTGGTCATCCCCCTTGTCTTATCTTGACACTTCGAAACCTATGGTTTCTTTTTCCACAGCTTTTCATTTTTTATGAAAATTTTTGTTCTCATCGAGTACTTTCTTTTCAGGTGCAATATGGATTACGTAATTTGTTTTAGGATCTTTTAATCTGTACTAAAATCCTATTTCATTTTCCTATCATGAGTTTGCAGATTAAATTTATGGGGAATCATTCTCACATATCAATGGACTTTGACAAAGTAAGATTTTTCCTTTAATCTTTTTTCTTCCTCTTCTTTTCTAATCTTGTATTATACACATAGACCAACACACACACGCGCGGGGTCACACACACGCGCGCGGTCACACACACGAGCGTGCGGTGAGACACACATATGCATATAGTGCTATATGTACATCTCACTATCAGTGTGCATTTCGTTTCTTCTATCCAAGATAATAATATATGAGAGTTGATTATTGCATGCAACTGGATTATGACATAGGAATGAAAACTTTATGAATGCCTGAATTTGGTATCAACTTGAATCCATGCATGTATTTTTGAAATAGATTATATCAGTGACTTTGGAGAATTACATGGATCTCTCCATGAACCCAGAAACTGCCAAACAAGAGGTGCATAGTACTCAATCGCAGGAACAGTGGGTGCAAGAGGTTCTCGAAGTGGACATTAATGGTTCATCATTCCCGAATATTGGCATGAAGATTTCATCCACGGCGAACATCGTTAACACTGAACGAGATGTGTCTACCATGATGTAACGTCTCATATTCGTTGTTTACTAAAATGTATTTGCATTTTCTCGATTTTTAATATTTATTCTTCCTCATCTTAAAGGGATGCACCTGGAACCCCTTCTTACTGGTCTAGGATTTGCTTGCATAATGTAGCTCAATTGGCAAAGGAAGCAACAACAGTGCGTCGTGTACTTGAACCCCTTTTTAACAGTTTTGACAATGAATGTCTTTGGTCCCCAGATAAAGGAATTGCTTGTTCTATGTTGACATATTTGCAATCACAGCTGGAGGAATCAGGTTACATATTTACATAAAGTGTTTGTTTCTCTTTTATATTTGTTTTAGTATGATATGGTTTAAAACTGATTAAGGTTTATTTTTGGTTGTGACTATTAGGAGGAAATTCTCATTTGTTTTTGTCAATCTTGGTCAAGCACCTAGAGCATAAGAATGTTGGAAAACAGCACAGTATGCAGATAGATATTGTTAACGCTGCCGCACAGATTGCAGAGAATGTGAAGCCACAGTCCTCAGTTGCTATTATTGGTGCACTAGCTGATTTAATGAAGCATTTACGCAAATGCATTCAACATTCAGTTGAAGCATCAAATCCTAAAGACGGCTCAAATAAATGTAATTCGGATCTTCAGTTCGCATTGGAAAATTGCATCTTAAAGCTTTCACATAAGGTTTGTTGTGACGATTTTATTACAATTTTTATAGTGCGAAATATATTTTCTCAAGTTTTCCAAAAATCGTATCGAGTTCAATACAATAATTCTATTATTGACAGTAATTAGGAGTTTGAGGAAATTGTAATTTATACTTCTTGCAATTTATTACCAAGTCGATCTCTATTTCCTGCTGAGATTACGGCTGGAAAGATGGTGATCATATATTTAATGGTTAATCTTAGTCAATGGTCTACTGGTATGACCAGAATATGAGCTGAAGGGGCTTGTTTTATATTCTGTGTTTAGGTTACCGTCAATGGTTTTTGTTTTAAGGATTTAAGATTTATGATGATTTTTCAATTACAATTTACAATAAAATATCTTATTATTTCACTAGATAACACGCTATATATATCCCAACATGTTGTAATTATGATTTTATTATTTTATAGTGTAAAAACTAATACGAATAACTTAAGTAGAATATGGAAAGTGTATGAAATTATAAAATTCTGATGTGAGATAATAGGAAAATTATCTACTTAATGCTATGCACGTTGCAAAACCGAAGTTTTAACAAAAAAATAATTAATAATCTTTTTCTTTTCTGTGGGGTGGGCGGGGGCTGGATGCAGCCTACCTTTGGCTGGCTTTGTCTGCTGCCCCCAGATTCTGGTACGTTAGATTATAAAATCTTGATATTTGCTGGCTTGAACCACTTTTTTCCTAGGTTGTAATGGGTTACTGTATGATACTTTATTGCTATATTATATAGAAGTGGAAGTGTCAACGGAATATTCACTTAATTCTAGGTGCGGTAGAATCGTAATAGTTCTCCTGCCTATAGTTAATACTGTAGGCATTCTATTTGGTTCATTAAGTGTAATAGTTATGCTTTTTATCGATTATTGTTTAGTGGTGCTTTGAGCCAATGAAGAGCTTGATCTTGCCTTTCATTCCTCTCTTGAAAATTATAGTTCCCTGCTCCTGAGGGTACATAGAACGATGAAACTTTAAGATAATGTTGTATAACCAACTCATAAAGCCAAGGATAAGCATTTTGTCAGCATGGTTATCACGAAGACAACTAGTCGTCGTCTAGTCATCTCCATGGTACTCGGGCATCGAGGCTCGACTTGACATTGTGATAACCATGATTATAGTGTACCATCGCCCAATCCAACCAATGACAATACAAAAGGAGTTGGCGATGAACATAATATTGAGATGGATGACTTTGCTTGATTTTCGTCATCACTTAAGTTTTATTTGCTTGGGAATGTTTGATCTTTCATATTTGGATGTTGGTATGTAGTAACTTTGATTAATTTGAACCAAGTATTCTATTACTTTTGATTTAATTATTAAATTGACGTGTTTAGTAATATTATATTAAATCTAGTAAAAATATGTATATGGGTGACTAATCGGGCGTCGAGGCTCTACTTGGCACCGTAGGATAGCATGGTTGTCGCAGGCATTTCATTTGATTAATGGAGCCATGTTTAAACTTTGTAATAACAGTTTAGGCAGATTTTCTACGAAGGTCATAATGATGCATTTACAGCATTTGACATCTCCATCTCCTTCATTCTTTGGCTACTGAATTTATAGTCAAAATTCAGATGCGTGCTCATTCTTACTGTTACGAAAGTTTTCAAATTTTTACAATTATATGCTTGCAGTAGTATCAATGCCATATCGTTGAGGTGTTATGTTCTCACTAGTAGCTCATTGTACAATATGTACAATAATCTACTTTTAATTGGCAGGTTGGGGATGTGGGACCAATTCTTGATATGATGGCTGTGGTACTAGAGAACATTCCGGTGACTGGAGTATTAGCTAGGACCACAGTTTATGTTGTTTATCGGACTGCACAAATTATATCTTCTATTCCTAATGTATCATATTACAAGAAGGTATTTACAACACCTTTGCTTTGAGCTATAGATTGAGTGATTTGTTAAGGTAATTTCTATTGTTGCTGTTTCTCCTGCTTCAGGCCTTTCCCGATGCCCTCTTTCACCATTTGCTCTTAGCAATGGCTCATCCAGATCATGAAACACGCGTCGGGGCACACCATGTTTTCTCCATAGTCTTAGTACCATCTCTTGCTTATCCTTGGTCAGTCCATGGTGGACCCCCTTCACAAGACCCTCTTGGCCCTCTACCAATGAGGAGCATAGAATGTCTTTCTTCTCAGGATGCAAGAAAAACGAACTCTGGACTTATAGCAGCAACGTTGGAAGATAGTGAAGTTGTCGGAAGGCATCTAGATCGGCAAAAGGAAAACCCATTGCTTGGCCAAACATACAGCCTTAAGCATATTTTGACTGAGGGTAACAATGTATGAGGAAAAAATATTAGATACTGTTTTAATTATCTGTAAGTATATTTTTAGTTTGTGATTTTGACAGTGTCAATGCCTTAATTTATGTTCCCTTTCAGGATTTGACATCCCTTCGTTTGAGTAGTCACCAAGTGAGTCTTCTACTCTCCTCGATCTGGGTTCAGGCAACAACTTTTGATAACCCCCCCACAAATTTTGAGGCAATGGCACATACATATCATCTCGCATTGTTATTTACCCTGTCGAAGGTGAGTGCTCTGTTCTGCACACCATCTACTGTTATTTTGCTACTACTGTTCCGTGGTAAATTATTATGAGATTCTAATACTATGTACTTTTTCATTTTTCATACTCCACTCAAGTATCATTCACAAATCTCCCTGTGTCTCTGTGTGTTTATGAACACATCTATTATGATGTGGACGTGGTAGAGGGGGGGGGGGTCTGTAAAATTCTCTCTCTCTCTCTCTCTATATATATATATAATATACATATATAATACAGGCTATATGCATATATATATATATATATATATATTTATGTATAGACACCCACACGTCTATATGTGTATGTGGGTATGCCTCTCTCTCTTTGTGTGTCTTCTCTTTCCGTGTGTATGTGTACATGCACAAATGTGATTTTATATGGTGGTTTCAGATTTTGGTTATTGTTTTATTCCCGTATGTGTAGATAGAGTGATAAGCATCATTCTGCACATATATTAACATTCCTTATTCGACTAAGGCTTTCATATGCCTTGCATGTTTTTTCCTTCATTTTCTCTCTACAGAATTTGCACTGATATAACTTTTAAGGATAGTAATTAGTAATTATAGTGTTTTTCCTTTATTTAAAAAAATGTTTTGCTATTTTTCTTCATTTTATTTATTTATTTATTAGTACAAGTTATGCTTTTCTTTGTTAAATTACTATATTTTGTTCAATCATTATAATATTACAGATTTGAATGTTGTTATACCGAAAAGCTTGCCGGGGTCTTTAACATTATCATAATGTTTTTATATAACTTCGACCATAGGGATCAATTTCTTTGGTTCTTATTACAACATCTTTTTGTTTGATGTTGTGCATCTTCCAAACATGAAATGGTTCTATTCACTTTGTAATAATTTCTCTTGTTCAACACAGCAATCCAGTCATAAGGCTCTTGCACGGTGTTTTCAGTTGGCATTTTCCCTTAGGAGTGTTGCTCTGGATCAAGAAGGTAAGCTGGCTTTGTCGAGCACTGTGTTTCTGACATTATAGTGACACTTTACAACATATGCTAAGTAAGCTATTATAAATTGTGGCTTGTAGCTTATCTGTAGAACTTTGTATAGACCAGGAGAACAGATTTGGGAAAGTACGGCAGTTTAAAAATATGAATTCAGAAGATTAGGTTAGCATCATTGTATTTCAAATAGTACTTCGATCAGGCCTTTTATGATTACAAAAACAGAGGTAGAAAAATAAGCTTTTTAACAGAAGTGCTGCTGATGTGGTGAAGTTTGTATCATGAAACTCTTTAACATATCAAAAATTTCAGTTATGTTGTAAAGTTTCATTTTTGGGAAGGAAAATAGATTCTAAAATAACTTTTAATGTTATTAAACTGGAGCTGCTAGTAAACAAATTTTTTCCCTCTGAATTCTGAAGGAGGTATGCAGCCATCACGAAGAAGGTCTCTCTTTAATTTGGCAATGTACATGCTTATAGTCTCAGCTCGAGCGGGAAAGCTTCCAAAACTAATTACCCTAGTGAAATCATCATTGACCAGTGAAACAGTAAGTGTGTGTCCCGTGTATATGCTGGTACTACCATTGATTGATTATAAAGAAATTTCCTAGCGCATATTGTGTTTAAGACATTGTGTTATTTTATTTTGATATATTCTCTCGTTTCTTCCTTAGTTATGATCAGAATTAACATCTTATTTAACAGACTGATCCCTACCTTGAGTTGGTTGAAGATATCAAACTTAGAGCTGTATTTACACAACCCGGTGATGCAAGGAATAGTTATGGTTCACAGGAAGATGAAATTTCTGCCTTAAAGTCCCTTTCTTCTGTGGAATCAGGAGATCAGGTGTTGAAAGAAATGGTAGTTACCCACTTTACTTCTTGTAAAGAATTGTCCGAGGTAATATTTACTTGCTTTTGCTTTGAATGTTCTTATCTAAAGCTGAACAAGAGTTCCATTCTAACCCAAAGAGTGTTGTTTTAGATGTAGAGCAAATTTCTGAGAGAACAGCATTGTTTCATTGCCTATTATGTATATCAGCTTTTGTGAAACTAACAAGATAAAAATGCCAAAAAATACAATTTTTTAGTTAAACTTGACAAAAATAACCATTTATTAGGTGGTGGCCAACTTTAGCTTTTGGGCTACGCATTTGCAAAATGGGTATCCTATTTTGATGATAAATTCCATCAGTAAACGTGTATCTAAAAAAACACCCATTTGGCAAGTGCGTATCCCATATAGATAATTTTTGTTTCTGGGATGTCCCTTTGCCAAATGTGTACCCCATATATGGGATACCCATTTGACGAATGCATATCCTATCGACCATAGTTGTCAAGCATGTGGCCGGCCTTAGTTGATATGGGTTAGGTGACACCTAGGTCCGCATATTCTGCCTAGTTTCCATTTGACCCATTCTAGCCATTATTTGAGTTGTAAAGAATATATATTGTGCTGTAAACATTACGGCCTTCACAACACTCAAGTAAAAGCCCTACAACAATCTAAAGAGAAAAAAGGAGAGAACCATCTCCTACCACACTATATGTGGTAAGTGTGCTTACCACACTAAATAATCGTGGTAAGCTTAAAACTTCAGTTTTAATGTGTACCTTTAATTTCTTCATCCGATGGCAGAGAAACAGTATGCTATTTAAACAGTCCAGGCGTATGATTTCCAGGAACGAGGCCCCTTTATATATATGTATAATTGTTATTGTGTTGATTTTTGGAGGGGGAAGGAAGAGATTGAAGGGGAAAGGGTTATCAAATAAGAATTTACTGCACTTTAAAAGTGGAATGTGTGATTATTAGAATCTTGTTTCAACTAGGTAGGGTTATGTTATTTGTATCTTGAAAAAAATGCATTATTACATGCATTACTGTTTGATGTACTATTAAGGATTTAATATATTCAGTACTCAGCTACTCCCTCCGTGTCTTTATAGTTGTCCTTTTGACTTTTGGCACATATTTTGAGGTTAATAAAATTAAAAGGTTATATCATATGTTAATTTTTTTATGTCAAATAAAAAATTAAGATCTATATTTTATTTGATATATAGATGTAAATCAATATTGATTTAAATATTTATCGTACGCCCTATAAAATCTGTTCCAAAAGTCAGACTGACTACTTAAAGGGGATAGAGGGAGTGTGACATTACAAATACAATGGATGTGGACTACCATTAAAAAATTTATTCTTCAACATGTTGAAACTTTTTTTAAAACTTGAGGGGATTTGGAATTGGTATTGTAGGTTTTTTGAAGTACAGACCTATCAGCAGTAATATGAAGCTTGTCTATCTGTTACTTTTTAGTTTATCAGTTTTAATGTACTTGTAATGTAAAATGTATTACTAGATAAAGCAGTATTCATATATTAAATATATTTCACAGGAAGAGTTATCAATCATAAAGGAGCAACTTTTAGAAGGATTTTCACCAGATGATGCGTATCCATTGGGCGGTCCCTTGTTTATGGAGACGCCACACCCATGTTCTCCACTTGCTCGAATGGAGTTTCAGGCTTTTGACGAGGTCACACGAGCAACTTACTCATCCAATACCTCTTAATATTCCATCATACATTATTCAATCTAGCAACCCTGTTGATTTCTGCCAGGCAATGCCCGCATTAGCAGATATAGAAGTATTTCCTGATCTTAATGGTAGTTCGTCAGGACGAAAAACATCTCTTCCCATCAACTCACTTGATATTCTGAGTGTGAACCAGCTGTTGGAATCGGTAAGTTGGTCTCTCTGTTCACTCTTTTGGTTTTCGTTGTAAATTTGACTTCTTGTAACTTTATTTTGATTTTTTAATTGGAAATTTGGTAATTTAAAGAATTCTTCCTTTCTTTTTCTAATCCCTATATTTGCAATCTTGGAAATAAACTATTTGTATCATTTGTTTTGGTATTCTTTAAATGACTTGGTCTGTATAACTATCAACTTTAGGTTCTGGAAACAGCGCGTCATGTTGCGAGCTTTCCTATCTCTTCGACTCCCATTCCATATGATCAAGTGAAGAATCAGTGTGAGGCCCTATTAACAGGTAAACAGCAGAAGATGTCAGCTCTTCAAAGTTTCAAATCGCAACATGAAGCCAAGGCGATACTTCCTTCCACTGATACTGAGAAGAAGAGTCCTTTGGCGAACGGGGTGAGACTTTTGCCATTGCAAACTTCAAAGATTGGAATGCAGTTATATATTTGATTTAAAATACTTTTTGGTAAATTATTGTGTACCCCTTAGGGTGTGCTTGGATTGGGGGTTGGAAATAGTGGGGTTGGGGAGGGTGGAGCCCCCCCCCCCCCCCCCCCCCCCCAAATTACCACATTCTGTTCTGGGAAAAGGACCAATTTGACTTCACAAACATGCATTCTCTGCTGGGGTACCTCATTTTCTTTTTCCACCCAAATATGGAGGTGTCAATTAACCCTAAACATAACCACAAGATCTTGTTAGTCAAGAGGAATTGAAAATACTAATTAGTCAAGATGTATAATTTGTGCAAGAAGTTTAAAATATATACTGTATAGAAATAAGCTCAGCTCATGAGCAAGAAAGAGAGAATTGTACAAACTAAGAAGTTTATTTTATTTTTGCGTGCTTACAACTGAAAACAAGTTCTCTGTTTATAGAGAAAATAGATGCTTGCTAAACATGCTTGGACAAACAGTTTTGCCAAAAGAAAAAGGAAAAGCAAAAATTAAAAAACAATCAGTCTAAAGCAAGAGCATTATTGATACCGGGTACTACTCTGGGCCCCATCGTCATATTAAATAATGAAGCTTTTTACAAGAAAACAAAAAACTTTTATTAAAACAGAATTATTGCTACTAATTCCTATAAGGTGGTAGACAAGATTATCTTCTCGTCTTTATCATATCTTGGACATTATTATCCTGTGAGATTATTTTGTTGGAGAATAATCTTCTCAAAGATTAAAGTCCTTTTTCTCTTCCTTTGAAGTTTTACCAATAAAAATTGTAAATAAACGAAATCTAATTCAGTTTCGTCGATTGACCTATTAGTCCTTTTTTCCAGAGTGGCTTCTCGATATTTTTTGAAGTGAGCATCAATTTTCTGGTCTAACTTAAGGATTTTTCTTTTATCCTTCTTCAGCCTTTTAAAAGCTCCCTTGAACCAAATCATTCAATTATACATTTTCCTTTGCCCTTAGAACTTTTAGACTGAATAGAGGCCTTGAGAGAATCCCAGAAATCTTCAGGAGTTGGTTCAACAGCTTGAGATTCACCTGCTAAACAATTAAAAGTATTATTTGAATGTATTGATCCTGGAGAAGATACAGTCTTCATGGATTCATCATCCTCTTTTGTAGAATGATTAGGAAAGTTCTTGAAAAATTGATTTTTCATATGGTCAAGAATTCTGACCATAATTTCCTCTTCAGACTCACAAGGATATTTTTTCTGAAAATAATCCTTTAGATTGTTTATAGAATCCTTTTGAGAGTCTTGCCACTTTACTTCTCGAGTCTTATCCTGGGAAATAGTAGTTTTAATATTTACTACTATTTTTTGAATGTCTTCAGCGATCATCTCCTTCCACCATTTGAAGAAAAAGTTTCTATATAGAACTGGGATGTATAGCTTGTCTGTGGCCCTATCTCCAAATCTACGGAATTTGAAATTTAGTGATAAATAAAAGAGGACATTGTCCAAACATTAATTTATCCGAATTATTATTCAGAACTAGCAGACTGTTGTCACACCATAAATTGTATAAACCCATAATCTCTTTGGGAATGATTTCCATGGAAGAGCCAAATTTTGACCACAATTCAATAAACCAGTTAGGAACTTGTTTGTCCAGAATTTCTGGATTCATGGAGAAAAACAAAGAATGTTTATTTTTGGGATTCTGATAGTAAAAAGCTTTAGAAAAAGCCTGAATATAATCCCAATAATTGTAGTAAATATATTTTCCCTCTGCTATCTTAATAGCTTTTTCTCCATTTGGATTTAATTCCCATTCTTTTGGAGACGGTATCTTATTAATATGGCACTTGCTGAAATTTATAAAACTTTCAGGATTATTATTCTGAAAGTGATGGGTTATAGTTACTGATTCAGTAACTGTTAATAATATCTCCAAATTTTGTCTTACTTGATTTTGCAAACCTGAATATCCCCTTAATTCAACCACCCATTATTATGAGCAATTTCAATATCTTCATTCTCAATATATAGAATGATTTCCCTATTAGGGTTTTCGAAGAATCATGGTTCTTTTTGTTCAGCCGCATCTTTATAAGATACTACCTTACGGGATGATGAAGAAGAAAGTATTTCTTCCTTTTTCTGAGGAGTAGGAGGTGCAGACAATTGTTGCACTCTTCTTGCCCTATTATGATAGGTTGTTCAATCCCCTATTATAGGGACATTTAGTTTTAACGAGGTATTATATTGCTACGAGTTAGCATACAGAAGGGACGAAGTCGTTCCTATGTCATTAGATTTTTTTAATTGTTCTAATTTGTCAACAATCAATTGTTGTTGAACCATTTGTTTTTCCATGTTCTTATGGATAGATTTTAAATCATTTTCTAGAGATATAATTTGATCTCCTAAACAAATTAAAAAAGTATTTGTATAATTTAGAGACTTTCAAATCAAATTTATAACATTGATTTGTTTGATGTAAAATCTAGATTTGCTATCAAAACGATAGAACAAACAATCAGAATTTCTGTTAACACTCAGACAATTAGACTATTGAGTAAAAAAGATTTACTCCCATTCAGGAACTATAAATTTATCAATATTGGGATGATACAAATTGCTTTCAAACCCCTAACATTATTAGGTGTTAATTCTAGCATAATGGCATACGTTAGAGATGGCAGATGTAGAGATTTTAAACCCTCTCTAGCTGCATTAATAGAAACAAGTCTGTGTCATGGACCAATCTATTTTGAGGTATCTCCTAACCTCAATTTATCATTATCTGACAGTAATTTGTTAGATGCTATGCAGTTAACCATTCATACTAATGGTTATAATTTTAAACCAGATAGTGAAATTTTAGCAATATGCTATAGAATTTACTACAAGGTATTACACACTTTAAATCCTAAAGTAAAATAAATATCTTTCCCGGGAACCACAACTGTAGTTCAGACTAATTTATTGACTTTAAATATAGCAACTAATAGGTTGATTAAATGGCATGAAATAGATTTCCCAGACACAAGGTCTCTTTCTCAGGAAATAGAACCTGAGCCTATAGTTAATAAAAGTATAGAGCAGATAATTCAAACATCTGAAGGAGATGTTGAGATTAAATTTAAATATTCTCAAAGAATTATAAGATTATCTAGAACTATGTCAGCTAGGTTTAGTTCCCCTAGTGAATTCTACTCGGCTCGAAATGAATCAGCTAGAGCGTATACCTCACGTGCTTCGAGTTCTAGAATAAGAGAAGATCTAGAATCAGTAGAATCAATTCATATTAGTCATAATAAAATTCCAGAAGGAATTTATAAAAAAAATCATAGTAGGGAATCACCGACTCAATCAGAAATGAGCTTCCATATAAATGATTGATTTATCACCAGGAAGTAGAATGAGAGAATTTCTTAATAAAGAATTTCAGGACGATAAAAATAAAGAATTTCGTCAATGATATTTTAGTAAATACTCTACTAAGGAGTTAAAAGATTTTAAAGATAAATACTATGAGTATTTAGAAAAAACAAAAGACTATATGTTTTTTGTCAGATGGTTTCTAAAAACCTATATAGAGACTACTAATAATGAAATATTAGTGCTTCATAAGTCTTGGAAGACTACAAAGGGAGATACAATTCTTTCTCCTTTTCCCCAGAACAAACAATAAGTTTAAGGTCAAATTCTGAAGAAGCTCAAGTAACCATAAGGGAATTAAATGGAATCATTATGTCTCTAAATTATACAAATACTTTTTTAATTTGTTTAGGAGATCAAATGATATCTCTAGAAAATGATTTAAAATCTATCCATAAGAACATGGAAAAACAAACGGTTCAACAACAATTGATTATTGACAAATTAAAATAATTAAAAAAATCCAACGACATAGGAACGACTTCGTCCCTTCTGTATGCTAACTCGTTAATATGAGAGTAGCAATATACTACCTCGTCAAGAACTAAATGTTCCCATAATAGGGGATTGGACAACTTATCAGAAGAGTGCAACAATTGCCTACACCTCCTACTCAGAAAAAGGAAGAAATACCGTCATCTTCATCATCCAGTAAGGTAGTATCTTATAAAGATGCGGCTGAACAAAAAGAACCAGGATTCTTCGAAAATCCTAATAGGGAAATCATTCTATATATTGATAATGAAGATATTGAAATTGCTCATAATAATGGGTGGTTTATTAAAACAAGGTATCTTGAATCAAGGGATATCCAGGTTTGCAAAATCAAGCTAGACAAAATCTGGAGATATTATTAACAGTTACTGAATCAGTAACTATAAACAATCACTTTCAGTATAATAATCCTAATTTTTTTATAAATTTCAGCAAGTGCCATATTAATAAGGTACTATCTCCAAAGGAATGAGGATTAAATCCAAATGGAGAAAAAGCTATTAAGATAGCAGAAGAAAAATATATTTACTAAAATTACTGGGATTATATTCAGGCTTTTTCTAAATCTTTTTACTATCAGAATCCCAAAAATAAATATTCTATCCAGAAATTCTGGACAAACAAGTTCCTATGGTCAAAATTTGGCCTTCCATGGAAATCCTTCCCAAAGAGATTATAGGTTTATACAATTTATGGTGTGACAACAGTCCGCTAGTTCTGAATAATAATTCGGATAAATTAATGTTTGGACTGTCCTCTTTTATTTATCACTAAATTTCAAATTCCGTAGATTTGGAGATGGGCAGTATCTATTGCCATAGACAAGCTATGCATCCAGTTCTATATAGAAACTTTTTCTTCAAATGATGGAAAGGGATGATCGCTGAATATATTCAGAAAATAGTAGTAAATATTAAAACTACTATTTCCCAGGATAAGACTCGAGAAGTAAAGAGGCAAGACTCTCAAAAGGATTCTATAAGTAATCTAAAAGATTATTTTCAGAAAAAATATTCTTCTGAGTCTGAAGAGGAAATTATGGTCAGAATTCTTGACCATATGAAAAATCAATTTTTCAAGAACTTTCCTAATCAATCTACAAAGGAGGATGATGAATCCATGAAGACTGTATCTTCTCCAGGATCAATAGATTCAAATAATACTTTTAATTGTTTAACAAGTGAATCTGAAGCTGTTGAACCAACTCCTGAAGATTTCTGGGATTCTCTCATAGCCTCTATTCAGTCTAAAAGTTCTAAGGACAAAGGAAAATGTATAATTAAATGACTTGGTTTAAAGGAGTTTTTAAAAAGCTGAAGAAGGATAAAAGAAAAATTCTTAAGTTAGACAAGAAAATTGATGCTCACTTCAAAAAATATCGAGAAGCCACTCTGGAAGAAAGGATTAATAGGTCAGTCGACGAAATTGAACTAGATTTCGTTTATTTACAATTTTTATTAGTAAAACTTCAAAGGAAGGGAAAAAGGACTTTAGTCTTTGAGAAAATTCTTCTCCGACAAAATAATCTCACAGGATAATCCAAGATATGATAAAGACGAGAAGATAATCTTGTCTGCCACCTTATAGGAATTAGCAGTAATAATTCTGCTTTAATAAAAGTTTTTTGTTTTCTTGTAACGATGAGGCCCAGAGTAGTACTCGGTATAAATAATGCTCTTGCTTTAGACTGTTTGCTTTTCCTTTTCCTTTTAGCAAAGCTGTTTGTCCAAGCATGTTTGACAATCATCTATTTTCTCTATAAATAGAGAATTTGTTTTCAGTTGTGAGCACGCAAAAATAAAATAAACTTCTTTGTTTGTACAATTCTCTCTTTCTTGCTCATGAACTGAGCCTATTTCTATATAGTATATTTTTTGAACTTGTGATAATATATTTGCTTTAGGTTGAATGGTGATAGACAGATATTCCAGAGGTTCTGGCGGTTCCAGTTTGTTAAGTGTTCTTTGATGCATAAGGTGTTCATTTGCATCCATCTGTTTAAAAATATGTGTTGAATTGCTGTGCACTTTTTTTCAGATCCCAAAGGTTCCCGAGTTGGATATTACAGTGCCTAAGTTGGAGCAACCGAATCAGCTAGTTGTCTTTCCACATGAACATGTGCAGCAACAATCTTTCAGGTTACCACCTTCAAGCCCTTATGACAAGTTCTTAAAAGCAGCTGGATGCTAAATTATGCACGCTGCTGTTTACCTGTATGTAAGTATACACCAATTTGTTCTGTTCCCCAAGACCCTATAACTTCTTCAGTCGAACTCTTCAGGGTGGAATTACACAATTGGGGAGGGGGGAGGGGGGAGGGGGGAGGGGGGAGGGGGGTGAAATTGGGCAAAAAGAAGCAAGTTGTTATTTTTATTCGTAATATTAAATGTTGCTACATATAGATTCGTCAATATGATTTTGTATTGTATAGAATAATTTATATAAACGTGTGCAAAATTATTATGAAAGATTAAGTAGGGTCGGGATAAACCTTTTATAAATGAGCAAAATTAATATCTAAAATAATGTTGAGAAAATACCTACAGAATTCTATATAAACTTTTTCGAGTCTTAAATCTTGATACACATTTTTGGTTTCCAGTGACCAAAAGGATGTACCATTTTTCATATGCATCTTGTTTGTTGTTTTGGATCTGTATTAGTCATCAATTATTAGTATTTTTCTGTTACAATGAAGACTTTTAAAATTAAATAAATGGATGTCTGTGGCAAGTGTCCAACAAATGGTGTAAATTCTGTTGCAGGGCTTCTTTGGAATGCAAATTCTATCCTCCTAAATATGTGATTCGCAGTCAAATTTCTCTTAATAAAATATATGTACTATCTTTCGAAGTTAACAAAGTTGTGTTAAAAACAAACGAGGTAACCCTTTGCATGTGTGATCAAAGTTTTGCGTATTAGCCTCCGTCTCCCCTGTCGTTTTGCCTCTTTGGTGGCAAATTAGTGGTGAAAATGAAAATCTCACTGTTCTCCTCTTTTCTTTCGTTTAGTAGAAATATAGAGTGAATTGAGGTTTTTTTTACGTGGACAACATTCTAATTTTCCCATATATCCATTTCAAAGTTTTTAGTCATAATATCCCAGAATGCTTTATATTGTATTTTTCTTTTGTATAATACAAGATAATATCAACATAGTTATAAAAAAAATAATATCAACATAAATTTTGACAAACAAAATGTCTTATCTCATGCTTCATATTTCTAAAGAGAGTTGTATTGACAATTCTCATTTAAAATCATTAGCAATGAGAATTTTGCTCAATCGCTCATACCAAATTGTATGATTAGGGATGGTCATCGGAGCGATTTTTATAATATTCATTATCCGTCTCATATCTAGATAATATTATCCAACTCATGCGAATACGGATAGAAACGGGTATTATTGATTAAGCATTTAGTTTTAATTTTTTTATTTTTTAAATATTTATTATTATTATTATTATTATTTTAATTTATATATAAATATGTTATACATATATAAATATATTTTCTTAATGTAATACATATATGTGTATAGTTATTATTTCAAATCCTTACATTTTTATATATTTAGTATTAGTTAAATAAAATGTAACATATAAAATAATATATATCGTAATTTATAATTATAATTATAAATAAATATTTATATATAATATATACAAAAAAATATAAATGAATAGGATGCGGGTAGGGGGACAAAATATTTATATCCACAATTGTTTAATAGAATATTATTTGCTCCACACCGTTATCCGTCGACTTGGTTAATTATCTTCGTTGGCAGGTGCATATACGGTTTGAAACCCGCAGGCGGATATCAATTGACATCCCTAATATATTATACATGAGGTTGTTTTAGTTCGTGGAAAGCTCATCCCGGACGGATATGTTACTCGAATTCTAGTGGTTGTTTTGCGTAAACTTCTTCATTTAAGACTGTTAGGAATCTACATGTAATTTGATGATACTTTTAATCTTAGAATCATAGAAATTTCAAATGTTGTAACTGATTAATTGATATGAAGTTTATAAATATCAATTGATCAGTAAACCATTTATCAGTTGAAATGTTTATCTGAATCAACTGATAATATGGATTGTAGTATAGGTGTACTTAGTCTATTCCAATCGATAAGATGTAAGTCAATTGATATTATTCTCATCAATTGATGTTAGAGTCGATTGATATATGTCATCAACTGAAGTGTAACTTAGGCTGTCAAATTGTAATTATTTGAAGACATGAAAATTATACAAGTGAAGGATGATCAGTTGATATTGAAGTATCGATGGATAAAAGATCAATTGAAGAAGCCAAGTCAAAGTATTGAAAGTCAAAGTATTGAAGACCATCAACTGTTATGAAGACCCATCGATTGATATCATTTATCAATCGATAAGTCAATAACCTTTATCGATCGATGGATATCAAGATCAATCAAAGAAGAACATCAATTGATAGATAAAAGGAAGAATCAATTGATATGCTTAACAGCAAATTATCAATTGATTGAGAAAACACAAAAAGGCTATCTGTCAGAGATCTAAAGGACAAAAGCATGCCTATGGAAGACAGTCTATGATGATTGTGTCCTCAAACAGAAGCTGTCTTTCTAAGACTGAAATTTTTTCCTAAAATAGAAAAAGGCCAAAGGAAAGATATAATTAAAACAATCCTAGAATAGGTATTGTAAACACACTTGTGGTATATAAACAAGTGTGGTAGCATTGTTAGAAAATATACAAGATAGACAATATTCTTGAATCAACCGTTGAGCCTTAGAGCACTTTGTAAGAACAATTGATTTATTTTTCTAACCTTGTAAAACGAAGTTAGGTTTTATTAACTTAGAAAAATTGAGCAAAATACACACTGATGGAAAAATCAATCCATCAGTAATTTTAAAATATCTTTGTATAATTTAGTTTCAGTTTCATTTGTTGATATATCTTCTCTTAAACACACAAACTTCAAGAACAATTATTAAAACAGAAAATGTTTTGATAATTTGTATTCAACCCCCCTTCTACAAATTATATTGACATTGTTCTGGGAAATAACAATTGGTATCAGAACGTAGGCTTTCAACATACAGAAAGTTTAAAGATCAAGAACAAGTCAATATTGGCCAAAATGATTCAGGTGTGAAAATTCAAGTATTAGAAAAAGATGAATACTTTGTATGGAAAGTAAAAATGCACCTGCATCTACTTTCTCTTGACCCTTCCTATGTTAACTGCATAGAGAAAGGTCCTCATGTTCTCATGAAGCTAGTCACATGTGTAAACCCTGATGAAACTCCTGCATTTGACAAACATGTTCCAAAACTCATCACTGAGTTCACAGAAGTAGATGAAAAGGAAATGCTTCAAGATAAGAAGGCCATGAACATTCTGTTCAATGGTAGAATGTTCATGGTCTAGATAAAGATATGTTCGACAATGTGATAAACTACACTTCATCAAAGAAAGTATGAGATACTCTTCAAACTCTATGTGAAGGGACTGATCAAGTAAGGAAAAACAAGATACAACTCTTGATTCAGAAATATGAATCCTTTCATTTCAAGAGTGGAGAGTCCATCAATGACACCTATAGTAGGTTTCAAAAGCTTTTGAATGGACTAAAACTATATGGTAGGGTTTATGGAACTGAAGATACAAATATATGAAATTGCTTAGATCTCTTCCAAAAGAATGGAAACCAATGACTGTCTCTATCAGACAATCTCAAAATTTCAAGGACTATACTCTTGAGAAACTTTATGGTATTCTCAAGACATATAAGTTGAAAATCCAACAAGATGAAGAGATTTAGAAGAATCATAGAAAAGAAAAGACTGTGGCTTTGATGTTAAGGTAAATGAAGAGAAGAAGGAAAGTGGTTGTGTAGAAGGTTCTATCATGATGGCTGATGATGCTATTGAAGGATCATCCAAAGGAAAAGGTAATGACCAGTATGAAGAAAATGAAGCATGCTCTCAGGATGATTTGGATGAGATTGATGAGCACCTTACATTTCTATCAAGGAATATTTCAAAGCTAAAATTCAAAAGGAAACCAAATGCTCAAAGGCCTGGATCCCAGTTTAGAAATAACTGTTGGGTCTCGAAGTATCGTAGAAGGGGGGATTGAATACGATACTCACAATAATTTAAATTCTTTTCAGAATTTACGGATAAATAAAATATTATTTCAGAGTGGGTTTCGCCATTTGTAGTGTTTAGGTGAGCTACCTACTAATTTTCTATGTGTCCGGATAAATTAATTAGGTTCAAGAAAATTAGCAAGTAATTAAATGAGACAAGTTTTCGGGAATATATCTTTCGTATATAAACCCAGAGGGGTGCTACACCCAGTTAAAAATATAACTGGTTTTCAAAGAACAAATTAGTTCTTTGCTACTAACACAAAAATATAAGGCTCAGTTCCTATACAAATATATCTAAATTAGTACAAGAAAAAACTGAGTCCGTAGGGAGTGATATCTAGGAACCCTGAACATTTTTCGTTAAAGAACCAGGTCCTAATATCTGACCAGGAGCAAGGAATGTGTGTGTATAAATTATTCCTTCTTGCCCCAGCCATGGCAGAAGTTCCCTACTTATTATTTGTGTTGAAGAAGACGACCTTCCAATGAGTGTGTAGACTTTAAATCAATAAAGTAGGCTGCTTGATTTTGATTGGCTGAGGGATATATGGGGCCAAGAAATATTTGTTGCGCCAAGAATATTATGTGGCGCCAGGAACTTTAGTTGCGCCAAAGAATTATTTCATTGCGCTGAATATGTTTGTTGCGCCTCACTATTCATGGTTAAAGTGCAATTTGATCACTGCACTTTGACCTTCTTCTCATTCCTTGACTGAAGTTTACCAACTTCCATTTCTTATACCAAAGTCTTGTCACATTACACCCTGTACCCTGAGCTATTTCCGTTCTTCGACTGTAGTTCAGAAACTTTCACTTTTCATACCAAGGTTGTGACACTTTGCACCCTGCACATTTTGAGTTGTTTATCTTGTTAGCTGTTAGCTGTTTAGCTATTTGGCTGTAGCCTCTACAAATCACTTTTCGTACCTTAATAAATAACTGTTTTTTCCAATTACGTTCTTCAACTTAACAATTCTTCTATGGTTAATACTCAGATTCATTTCACAGACTGCTGACGCCTAGGGCAACTTGTCTGGTTCACAGACGACTAACTTCGATTCAGGTCTTCATATTATAGCCTTACGTACATTGTTAAGTTTGCAGCAACTTCATTGCTTCAAACACTGAATGTCAATAAACACTGTAACTTCACTGGAATCTTTTCTGGTACTCAGACAATGTCTCCGTTATTACCACAATCTTGAATACTTCATTCTCTGTTCTTCACTGACGTTTGAACGTATAAATGAACTTCTTTCAGTGAGTATAACTCCAAGATTGCAGCTGTCTTCTTTAACCTTTGTCTTTACCCTTCTAGATTCATATGCTTCGAACACTGTCTATTTTCAATCAATGCCTTTACACTGAAATCTTCTAGTGGCACTTTTATACTGAATTTTCAACACTTCTGAAACCCTGAAAGTCTTCACTGAGGCATGAACATATTAATGTACTTCTTTCAATGTCCTGTAATAGACTTCAAAACTTCTTCTAATGTCTTGATTCACTCTATATGTCTTGTCTTCATTTTTTCCTGATTTCTGTGTAGGCGTAATATTATTTACTTGTCCTGTTCTAGTGTTGAGTTATCACGATTACTATTCATACAGCTTCGTAATCTCACCAACAATCTCCCCCTATTTGATTGTTAAACTTAGCTAACAAATCTCATAATGAGGATAACTCAACTAACACCTAGAAAAAGTAATCGTCCGAGACTTGTAAATAATGCTAATCGTTTTTCAGGATCAGATTATGCATTTCCAGATTTCTTGTGTAACTGAAATGAAAGATGTTTGTTCCTTTAGCGCTGAACTGATATTCATATATTATCATCTTCATTTCTGTCTGTGTTTGAGCTTTCTCTGCTTCAAAATCCTTCATAGTTGAACTTAAAGAACTTATCATAAACAGAGTTTCATAAGAATTAAAATTCCTGGGAACGTCTTCAATAGAATATAGAACATAGCTCAAATAATGTTCTCCCCCTTAGAATGTGATTTTTCTTCTCTTTCTTCTTCTCCTCTTTAGATGATCAATGGAAGTGTCAATTCTTTTCTGTACATTCCACTTGGATGAGGAATCCTCTACTGACAACTCCTTTCAAGTATAGGATATAGTTTCTTGATTCTCCCATATTCTATTATTTCCCATAAGGATCAAAAGATACGATTTTCTTCTTTTCCATGTCTAAATTCTCCCCCTAAGGATATTAACTTCTCCCAAGGATACGAAGATAAGACTTTATTAACTTCTTCTTTTTCTCTTATTCTTACTAAATTCTCCCCTTTAGTTGAGGAATCCTCCAATGACCCATCTTTTGAATTGTTTGTCTTCCAAGGAAGGTTCTCGTCTGTCATTTATTGGGAAAAACGTAGTAGCTTTTCTTTCAGAAGTAGCATGTAGCAATGGTAAGTGTTTGGTCTATGATTTCCTCACTTCTACTACGTTCTGTTGGTGTTTACACTTAAGTGTCAAGCACTTTGAAGTGTTTCACTCTTTCTTTCCCTATCTCTCACTCAAGTGTATCTCTCCCTCACTTTCACTCAAGTGTTTCTCTCTCTCACTTTCACTCTGCATTCCAAATATAGCATTATGTACCTACAAGTGAAATCTATCAATTCAGTTATATTCCCAACACCTGATTTATCAGAATGAACTGAATCACTATCAAGTAGAGAATTGCCTCGTAGAGGTGTTCTTGATTTATCATGCATAAGCACTGTCTCAGCACCAGACTCAATAGCTTTTACTAAATCACTGTCTAGTGGAGCCTCACCTCTTTGAGATGGGTTATCCCAAGATATTAAATCTTTTAGGGAATCCTGCCTTGTTCTATCAAGGAGTTGCCTCACACCTTCTCCGTAAACGGGAGGTGGACATTCCTTTTCAGGATCTGGAAATGTTCCTTCCAGGAGGGTCAACGTAGTAGACAATGTAATGAATGACAATTTAGAGTCTACGTTTCCCTCGTAACCCTGTGACGAGAATTTTGTATTAAATATCCTACTTGACTCATCCGAAGAATTGTCAAGCAGTTGTCTCTCAAGCCCAGATAAATCTGAACAAGAGATCTCCCTTTCGGGATGTAGAAGATTAACTTCTATTTGAGGTAGATACTTGGACAATGTAATGTATGGATAGAGTTCGTATCTCCTCTGAATGCCTATACCTCTCACTGTGCACGTTTTGCAATGTGTTCCTAGAATTTATCTGTTTAGGCTTACCATCAGCGTGAGTGTCAGTGGTGTGCTTGACTCATTACAAGATGCTCTGGCTGACGAACGAATTTCAATGGACTCACCCTGTTGAGAGAATAATTCCAGAGACAGTTTTATTGCCTTTTTAGCTCTGCATCTTTTTGAGAAGATGTAGATGAGCTTACAATTACCTTAGTTTTATACTACTTTACTTCTCTAGAGGTAGAGCTATGGGTGCACTTCCGACTTCATCCTTATTTGCTGCATCAAGTGCAGTTTCTCCCTTATTAACCTCTAACTAACATGAGTTCCTTATATCTCCAAGGGTTAATATATGGAAGTGGATGAATCAATGTTTGGTACTAAGGTCTGGGTAAGAGATTGATGGGTTTTCAACCTCCTAGCCATCTTCTATAGCCTCTACGGGCTAATCGGAAAGAATTAATCAAGATTAAAAGATAACCACCTTTACATTCCAAAATATATTTTTCATCCCAATGAGAAGGAAAAATATAATAAAGAATGGTAATGGATTGTATTAAAGTACTTTTAGTAAAAGAGTTTTGTCGGTTCTAAAGATTTATCATTTAAGAACATGATACCAATAGAAATTTTCTTTAAGATACTTATCCCATAATAAAACACGGGAAAATGTATCAGAGAAAAATTCTATCCCTTATGAATTTCTTATAAGGCAAACTTCCCATAATAAAACGCGGGAATTTATACCAAAGAAGAAATTCAACACTCTTACCACATTCTATCTCAATAAAATGACTATTTTCCTTTAAAACCTAAGTATTGTAAGTTTTGAAAATAGTTTTGCAAAACATCCTTATCAGATGGAGGACTATGATTTTTCGACTCATAATGCAATTATGATTTACATCATTTTCATCCATCTGATAGTATCCCCGACTTATAATAAAAACATGATAATAGGGGTGAATGAATGCTTAACAATGCAGTACTAGGCCTTCAAAGCAACAACCACCGTTTTGGTACTATGAATCAATGTGAAACATACATTGAAACAAGCATTTAAAAACAAATCATTTTACAAATGGTTGATACCTCGAAGTAAAAACAATTTCTCCGAATAAAATAGCAGTCACAAAGTTTCTATCACTTTAAAAGAAAAAATTAAGAGAGAAAAAGTTTTGTAAGATAAAACTTTTAAAACTAGCTTTTGGGAGAGGATAAAAGATTTTGAGATAGGAGAAAAATTATCCTCAAGAAAAGTTTGATTCACACCCTAGGATTTAGAAATCAAAGTAGGGCTGTAAATTAAAAGATTTTCAAAAGAGAAGTTTTGAAAAATAATTTTAATGTTTTCTTCCTTAAAACTGATAGAGAAATAAATGTATCTTTGAATAAAACATTTTGAAAAAGAATCAAACAAAAAATTCTTTTTAATACATTCAAGTTTAAAATTCAGTCAAAAGAAAGAAAACTAAATACACTAATACTAACGGCTTTTTCAAAAACCAATTTTTATTTATAATAAAGACTAAGCAATTCCATTAGTATCAATATATCACAATTATTTTGTAATAAAATATTAATCAATTATCACAAAGTAATAAAAGAAAATATTTATACTACAAATAATTATGCTGTAAATTTATTTTAATTTACTTAAATCATGGAACCAATATATCACTGAATTGTTTTATATCATCATAATTTAAATAAATCAAAATAAATTAAATACTTATATTGTACTAAACAATTACCAATAACATGCATATATATAAATCAAAGAGGCATGTCAATCATTCAGTAGAACAATAAGCATTAAGATATATTTTTATTATTAGTGATTTCAGATAAATAACTTGTATTATCACTAATATTAAAAATATCACAATTAATTGCACGGAAATATTAACACAATACCATTACTTGATATTTATCAATAATTTCAAAATGTAAGAAATTATGCTTCTAATATTTTATCAAATTAAAATTATGAAACTAATAAATATTGAATTGCTTCAATCCATAATTTTAATAAGATAAAATAATTTCGCTAATTACTAAAATATTCATTAGATTGAATATTAACATTTAACTTCCTACGCTATATCTAATAATTGTCACTCTAACATATTACAATTGTACTCATAACAATTATTAATAATATACGTAAGCTCGAGAAAATAGTTGAATAGAAATGTGATCCTAATTACAACTCCTCGCAAATAAAATCAAAATTTAGAAATATTTTCTAAGTATATAAAATATTGAGAGTTTTATACACATTACTTAGAGAATACTTTGTCTTCTAATATTAGTGAGTTTTGAAATATGCATTATTTATTTAGAATAGAAATTCTAAGTACTGTCACTAATATCAAAAGTATCACAATTATTTGTAATAAAATATTTAAAAATATCAGAGTAAAATATCATAGCAATTAAGCAAGATATCATTGACTAATATTCATCAAATATTTAACATTCAAATAATTATGCTGCTAACTTATGCTAAATTATTTAACTATCACATATGTATATAACATTGTAAGCATGATAATTAAACTAATAGCAAAAAGTACGAGGTACTGGATTAAAAATAAATTCACAAATTCTTTAAATGTGGACGATTTAATACTTATGAACTCATTTGAGAATTCTTTGCATATTGGATTTCTAACAAATATGAACATAGATAATATCCCAGGTTCACTAATCAACTTAGACGAAATAAATTTATCAAGTTGTTCAGCAAATATCTGCAAGTTATTCTACTAAGGACAACTCTCAAAAGAAATGATACCTGGTGTCCATGAGCTTGTTCCTTAAGTGGTTTGGAAAGTATCCAGCAAAGTTGTTGGAGTTGAAGTGGTTTCCTTGTCTAGAAGATCAGAGCATCACATTCACTAGCTGCTTTAAATTTCGTCTTTGCTGCAGCTATGTGTGTTGAATGCTTCCTCTTATTTCAACAAGAAATCAATCTCTTCCATGAAATTGACAGCTTCTAGGAATGACTTCCTTGTCTTTCTTACAACCTCCATCATCTATATCTATATAGCTAATTAGGTTAAACCTATTATCTTCATGGTACCTGATTCTGAGAATTGGTGATCCCCTAAAATATTTAGCAATTCATAACTTAGCTATAAGATAAGATTCTCTAGTATCCACTTGGAAACTTGCACATAGGCATATCGAGAATAAAATATATGGTCTTTATGCACTTGAATAAGTAGTGAGTTGGTAATACCTCTATAGCTTGTCACTTCAGTTCATATACCTAATTTGCCCTGATCAAGCTTAGTGGTCTGTTGGAAAGTAGTCTTGGTAGATCTAGAATCTTCCAAATTGCGCATCTTCAAAAGATCCTTGACTTACTTTAATTTCTATCATTCTTTCAAATTACTTATAATTAAAAAAGAACTGCAAATCTTCCAACATGCTCATCTTACCTACTCTACATTAACTTAGAAAAAATCTCTTGCCAAATTTTCATTAGTAGACCCACATATAATATAATCATGGTATACTTGCACTAATATTGAATCATGTGTGTGCTTTGTATTCTAGAGAGATATATGTATAACTACTCTACTAAGATCATTTTAAGGTAATTAGTAGTTAGAGTGTCATACCATGTCCTTGACGATGCTTGAATTCCTACCTCCATCATAGAGAGCTTGTGAAGAGAATGATATACAAATTCCAATGATTTGCAACGTCAAACTCCAGGAAATGTTATACATCAACTTCGACTTCTAACTCATCATTCATGAGTGCACTTGTTCATATTCATTTGATAGATATTCATGCTTGAATGCTCAACATGTGCTAGGGATGTCCTGTTATTAGGTCTTCATCTTGTTAGGCCCTAAAAGGATCATGTCTCGTCACTGGTGCTTACTGTTTGATCTTGAAAGTCCCGAAGATTCTGTTTCCATCATCATCGATGCCTGCTACTTGATAGTAACTTGTAGCAACCAGTTTTGCTTTGTCCCTCATAACAATGCCAATAATTATCCAGTTTCTATGAACCCTTACTGTACCAATTTCATCTTCGACTTGTGGTCTGGGTTCCAGCTTCAGTAAATTCTGCCTTCGAACTGATTGAGATCATCTTACATTTGTAATCACCCAATCTGGATCAATCAGTGCATCTTCAGTATTCTTTGGGATTCCATATGTTAGATTCTGAAAAATATATGTTCATCTTGATTAGCACTTCTAGCCTTTACTCAATAATCTGGATCACTAAGAACTAGACTCTAGGAATGACTTTGACTTCTAACCTTTTGTCTTAGCAGATATTTTCTTGATGTATTCCTTTGATCTTCATTGTGTTGAATATGACTAGTAGATCCTTCTTTTATTTGCTCCCCCTGAGTTACTGCTAGGATGTGTTGAAGATCCTTCACCTTGTTAAGTGGATTCTATTAAAGTTCACGAGTTATGTAGTTTCACTACCATTTCCACTAATAGGATCTGAATCATCATCATTATCATTGATTCATTCTACAACCTCAGTTTCAACATTAGTATCTAAATTTGACTCTGACGGGATGTCAAAATTCAAAGATTCAGAATAGTCTTTCATTTGAATGCTTGGGATCTTGGTGTAGTAGAACGATACATTCAAACTCTCAATCACTTTCTCATTTTCCATCATTTATATCTTGAAAGCTTTCGACTTCAATGAGTAGCCTAGGAAAATTGTTACATGAATCTTTAGCTTCAAACTTACTAAGATACTCATATAAATCTTCAATAAATATCAATTTCATCCAAACACACGAAAGAGCTTCAGTGTTTGCTTCTGGTTGGCCATTAACTCATATGATATCTTTTTACGATCTTGTTTAAAGCAGCATGCTGTGTTATTATTCCTAAGAACAATGTCAATATTTGGAGAAAGGGGTTGAATATAAATATTAAACTTTTTAGGATTTTTAATATTTGCTCTTGATGTTTGATAGATTAACATAATATATTTGAACAAACAACTGAAAATTAAAAAGAACAAGGAGAGATTTAATAATTACTGATGGATTGGTTTTTCCATCAGATATATATTTTTGCTCAATGTTCCTAGGTTAATGATAACCTAGCTTCATTTTTACAAAGTTAGAAAGAATCAACTGATCTTACAATGTGCTCTTGAGCTGATCAGTTGATTGTTGGAATTTTGTCTAACTTCTATATTTTTCTAACAATGCTACTACACTTGTTTATATACTACAAGTGTATTTTTCAATTCCTATTCTAGGATTGTTTCTATCTGTCACTCTTTTTCCTTTTTCCTTTTTAGGAAAACAGACTTGAAAGACAGCTACTGATTGAGTCTTCACAGCCACCCTAGGCTGTCTTCCATAGGTGTGCTTTTGTTCTCTGGATCTATAACTAATAGACTTTCTGTGTTGTCACAATCAATTGATAATTTGCTGTTAAGCATATCAATTGATTCATTCTTTAATCCATCAACTGATGTTCTTTTTCGATTGATCTTTACATCCATCGATTGATAAGGAAAGACTTATCGACTGATAAATGATATCGATCGATATATATCAATCAATGGGTCTTCGCATTAGTTGATGGTCTTCAATTCCTGATTTGGCTTCTTCAATTGATCTCTCATCTGTTGAGGCTTCAATATCAATCGATCATCCTTCACTTGTGTAATTTCCTGTCTTCAAATAATTACAATTTGACAGTTTAATTTACACATCAATTGATGATCTATATCAATCGACTCTAACATCAATTGATAAGAAAAATATCAATTGATTTACACCTTATCGATTGAAATAGATTAAGTACACCTATGCTACAGTCCAAATTATCAGTTGACTCATATAAACATTTCAACTAATAAATGGTTTCCTGATCAATTGATATTTATAAATTTCATATCAATTGATCAGTTACATAAGACAAAATTTCTATGATTCTAAGATTAATGTTATCATCAAATTACATGTAGATTCCTAACATGTGTTAATTGCTTCAGCTTCAAAGAACCTTTATCAGTGCAGACTTCATTTAGAACTTCAATCGCGAAATTCAGTTCCATTATCAGACTTCAAAGTTCTCACAACTTACTTTTCTTCCAACTTGATCTACCTGATGCGATTTACCATCTGTGACATTTTATCTGTTGAATGCACGAACATCACCAACTTGTAACTAGGATTGTCATCAACCACTACTAAGCATATTTCTTCTATGATATAATTTGTTTCAGTGTGATATTTTCATTGACTTCCCTATATGACATACTTCAAAATGTCCTTCTAGATAGAATTCCAAATGAAGCAGTTCTCTCACCAATTTCATCTTTATCAAAAAATTCATTGTTTTGATCAACAAGTGTGAGAGTTTCTTAGGCCATAGCTAACTCTTTACTGATGAAGCTTTACTGAAAAGTTCACTTCACCTTTGCATACAAATTTCATGTCAGCTACGAACAAACTTCATCACTCTCAGTTTGAGTGAACTTCCAACTTTCTTGTTTGAGATCAAGCACTTTTATTTTTCAATGCTTTTCCAGAAAACCCTTGACAAAGAATTTCCTAGTGCTCTGTAGATAGTTCTTAAGTCCGTTGATAAGAAAGATGCTTCCACAGATGACAATTCTAAAAATCATTATAGCCAAATCCCTTGTACATCCTTTGCTGTCATCTCCAAAGGTTATCATTGGGTAGGCTTTCTCAACCAACTATGATGTCAGAGATTTAATCTTAATCATGTGCCTCAAACAATAAATGTCACGAAGTCACATAACTTTTGCCTTTTTTTACATACTCTGCAATCACAAATGATTAAGTTTCTTGGTACTCAACTTCAATTGAGTCCAGATGGGTTAGAGATATTATTTACAACAATGGTAACAACAGTTTCAATATGCATAAAAGCACATGGATAGAAGAACTAATAAATTAATTACTAATTATGTCTAATCCATTTCTGTTGTTGTCTAACATTTTTAACTATCTCAAATTACTTAAGTCAGTTTTAGATAAATCCTCGAATAAAAAAATGTTACTGAATACTTAGATAATTCTACCATTTTTTATTATTCTATCCCTAACAAGCAATACATGATATGATATGACATTTAAGTGTAACTATGTGAGTGTGAGCAAATCATGTGAAAATAAGCACATAAACAATTTTAAGAATAAGCAGAATATTTGAATAAAACATTATGAGCAATATCAAATTCCACATACACTTAACAAGTCATTTATCACAATAAGAATAAATATATAAAATATCTGATCTATGACCTGTTTCTCTATTAACAATTTTCACAACATTAGCAGAGATATTAAATCACAGAAGATTTAAATCAAGTTCCAGCAAATGTTTAAGGATACACCTAATAGTCTAGAATACCCTATCTAATTCTAGATATTCATTTTACTGCATGGAAAAACAAGTATGAAAAGTACTAATTAAACTCATGAATCCTAGCATGCAATCTTATTCTTAGCAATCAATTAAGCATTTATGTCCTAAGATGCTAACATGCTGACATGAATATAATACATTTGAATACCTAATAATCATACAGTTCTGAATTAGATAGAGTTCTAAGTCCTAAGATGCTAACATGCTAACTCAACTCAAGCTTTTAACTTCAAAGTAAATCAAAGGGTGGATGGAGTTTATACCTTCCTTGGATACTTAAACATACTAACAAGATCTTGTAAGCCTTAAGGGAGCCTTGATCTATGCTTATCATCCTCAAACTTGCAAGAGAAAATCAAGAACAAGTTAGTAAATTTTCGGAGTTACTATTCAGCCTCAACTTCTACAATTTATTTACCCAATCAAAACACCTCCAAAACTTATGAAATTAAATACGTACCTTCTACATATAGTGAAGAAGCTAAATTTGGTGATTTTTGGATGAGTATAAATGAAGTTATAAAATCGTCTTTGCACCTTGCTCAAGCTGGGCAGAAAATGGAGAAAGAGGTGGGAGAGAGCTTTTTTCTACTTTATCAAATTGTGTTGGCTGACTTTTATGTTTGTATAACTTGTATGTATTATTACTCACATCTTCCAAGTCTAGTTGCTAGCTTGAGTACACCTTTATCATGAATTTAGGGAACTTGTTTCCTTCTTTTCCATGTTTTGTGGTACCATGTCTTTAACCTTCGTTGCTTGCATGGTTACTTGCCTTGTCTAGTTACTTGCTTTAGTTAATTCTCTATCAAAGCAAGTACTTGCTTGCATGGCTCTTGCATGGGATTTCCCCTTAGTCACTTATTATCCAACACTTAACCATTAATCCTCCACGTAAGTTCGATTAAATTCTGAAATCTTTTCGCCGTAGGAATTCCGTAGCGCAAATCCTTAATATTCCAAATACTCTAATTCGATTATAACCATGAACTTTCTAAATTATAATCCTCCTGTTCATAACATAATTCTCTTATTCATCGATATCTCGTAAATTACGAAACAAATCGTAAAAGTGAAAAGCTTCGGATTCCGACGGCTTTTACATTCACTCATTTTCTTCGTACAACAATACCACATATTCAGTTTTCCCATATTCCACCACTTACCTAGTGTGGGCTAAAAAGTTTTTCATAATCCGTAGAATCACTATTCATCAGGGTCATTTATAAATAAATAAATAAATAAAAAATCGTCCAAAAATCCGGGTTATTACAATGCATTCATCTGCCTCCATTGTCATGATCTAAGCCTTTGACATATCCAACTCATGCAAGGGCCCTCATAAGTCACCAGTGCCCCATGAGCCCCAAGTGTGCCCCATGTGCCCCAACTTCACCTCAACGCCTAGCCCCATGCCCGGCTTGCAACTCTGGTACTGAAACCCAATGTCTTAAGCCTCTCAAGTAAGCCACTGCCCCGGCCCGTAATACCAGACTTAGCCTCAAAAGCCTAAGGGTCTAACAAACCACCCCCACCGAAAGAACTCGATGCCCTCATTGAGGGATGATTCCAATACTCTCGAATTTGATCTTCAAACTACCACAAGGTCACACCTTTCTCCCATGTTGCATCAGCTTCATCTTCGCCTTCCCATTGCACTAGGTAATCAGTCCTCCTGTTCTTCTTGCTCATCCCCTGAGTTTTATGACTAAGGACCTTTTTCACTTTCTTATTGAATTGTACCCTGATCACAGGAGGTGCCCGTTTTCCTTGCTTCCTCCCACCAAGCAACAACTCTGGCTGAAATGGCTTCAGAAAACTGACATGAAATGTAGGATGTAGTTTCAATCTATCCGGCAAGTTAAGACGGTACGCCACTGCACCCACCTTCTTCACAATCTCAAAGGGACCATCATACTTCTGAACAAGCCCTTTGTGAATTTTTCTAGATTTTATCTTCTTTCAAATCTGTGGTGTCAATTTCAACAACACCTGGTTACCTACCTCAAACTCTAATGGACGACGCCTCTGATCGGCATACTTCTTTATCCTTCTCACAGCTTTCTCCAGACTAGCTTTGACTTCATCAATCATCTCTTATCTCCCAATAGCATACATGTAAGCCGCATGACAAGTACCACACGATCTTTGTATAGCCACCTCATTTGGCGTTCGTGGTTGAACTCCAAAAATCACTTCAAAGGGGCTCTTGCCAGTCGCCAAAGCCTGCTGCAAGTTGTAGCAAAACTGTGCTACATCCATCAACTCTAGCCAATTTTTCTAACTAGCTGAAATATAGTGCCTGAGATACTCCTCCAATAGCTGATTCATCCGCTCTATCTGACCATCTGTTTGGGGATGACTTGCAGGAGAAAACTTCAACTCATTTCCCATGAATTCAAATAATGCACCCCAGAAAAGCCCTGTGAATCTGCTGTCTCGGTCACTGATTATATCCTCTGGCAACCCAAAATGTTTCACCACATGCTGAAAGAAAAGGCCAGCCGCCACATCCGATGTACATTTCTTTGGCACAGGAATGAACACCTCATACTTCGAAAACCGATCAACCACCACAAAGATTGACCACTTCCCATCCACCTGAGGCAACCCAAGAATGAAATCCATCGATATAGACTGCCACGGTCTATTAGGAACTGGTAATGGTTATAGAAGTCCAGCTTCCTTCTTTCTTTCAATTTTGTCAAGTTGGCACACCAAGCACGACTTGACATAGGCCTCAACATAATCTATCATCTTTGGCCAATAGTAGGTCTACTAAGCAATGCTAGAATCCTCGATACCCCCGGGTACCCTGCCCACTTTGCATCATGAGACTCCCTCAAAATTCATTACTAAAGTGTCCCCTCAATAGGCACATAGAGATTATTGCCTTTCACATACAAAATCCCGTCCTCCAGCAAATACTTACGAACCACGCCTGACTTCACTTCCTCAACAAGCTTCAGATACACATCATCAGTTTTTGACTGTTGCCAGATCTCTTCTAGGAAGTCAGTGTCCACCACTGACATAGATACCAAAGGTTCTTGCACCTTTCTGCTCAATGCATCTGCCACCTGGTTTTGTGCCCCCGGTTTGTGCACCCATACAAAGTCAAATTCCGCCAGAAATTCCTGCCAACATGCCTGCTTTGGGGTCAGCTTCTTTTGAGTCTTGAAATAAGTGTTTGCCACATTGTCAGTGCAAACCACAAACTTCGCTCCCAACAAGTAATGTCGTCATATCTCCAAACAATGCACCACAGCTGTCATCCCCTTTTCATGGGTACTGTACCTCTGTTCAGCATCCTTCATCTTTCGACTTTCATAGGCCACCGGATGTCCCAACTGAACCAACACTCGACCCACAGCATGATCAGAAGCATCAGTATGCACCTCAAATGGTACCCCAAAATCTGGAAGTTTGAGCACGGGCTCTGAAGAAACTGCAACTTTCAGATTTTCAAATGCCTGTTGGCACTCATCATTCCAATCCAAGATATGATTCTTCTTTAGCAAATATGTCAAAACACTCACACGCTTCGAGTATCCCTGAATGAACTTGCGGTAGTAGTTCGCAAAACTAAGAAAAGATCTCAACTCAGTAACTTTCTTTGGAGCAGGCCAATCAATGATGGCCTCAAATTTCTTCTTGTCTATTTTCACCGTCTCTTGGCTAATCACATGCCCAAGGAAATGAATCTCCTCCCTGCAGAACTCACATTTCTCCTTCTTCACATAGAGGCTATGTTCTCGCAGTCTAGTGAAAATGCACCTTAAGTGGTCTAAGTGATATTCAAGACTACCACTGTAGATCACAATATCATCCAAGTACACAATGACAAAGTGGTCTAGGTACTCATATAGCACATCATTCATAAGATTGTAGAATGTAGCAGGTGCATTTGTTAAACCAAAAGGCATAACTAGGAATTTGTAAGACCCATACCTTGTCACCCATGCGGTCTTAGGCCCATCTCCTCCTGCAATTCCTACTTGCCAATATCCCGACCTCAGATCAAACTTTGTAGTACTTAGCCTTCGAGAGCCTGTCAAACAGCTCAACAACATTTGGAACAGTGTACTTGTTTTTTATAGTTACCTTGTTCAAGGCATGATAGTCCACACACATTCGCAACGACTCATCTGCCTTTTTCTGAAATAAGACTGGGGCACCATAGGGAGCTTTAGATGGTTGAATATACCCACTCTCCAAAAGCTCATTCAGCTGCTTCCTCAGCTCAGCTAACTCCATAGGTCCCATGCGGTAAGGAGCTTAAGACGGCGCCTGTGCGCCTGGCTCCAGCTCAATCTTGTGATCCACAGCTCTCCTTGGTGGCAATGTCTTTGGCAACTTTGGGGGCATGACATCTTCAAGCTCTTTGAGTGTAGGAGAAACAACATCAGGCATCACCGTCTGATCATCCTTCACATCCACTAAAGCAGCTAGAAAAGTCAATTCACCATGATTGAGCCTTGCCTCAACTTGCATAGCTGACAACAATCCCACCTTTTGCTTCCCTGAATTACGATCAAGAACACCCTTCACAAAGCAAGGATTATCCTCATCCCCAACCATTATCCCGCCAAGATGTGGCATCACTATAGCCTTGGCTTTCAACAGAAAATCTATCCCAAGTATAACATCAAAATCATCAAGTGGGACAGCCAAGAGTGTTACCTTTCCAGTCCATGAACCAACTGTGAGATCCGCCAATGATGATCCTCTGATCACTTGTGCCTCAGAATTCACAGCTTTAACACGAGTAGTGCTTTCTCCTAAAGCCAAACCAAGATGCTCCACACACCTATCAGCCACAAAATTATTAGTAGCACCAGTGTGTACCATTTCCATCACCTCATGCCCATTGATGACAACTTGCACATACAACAAACTAGATGACTTCACATCTTTCTTTGTCTGTAGTGCATTCATCATTCTAAGTGGATTAACCCTTGTAGGCTCCTTCATTTCCTCATCCATGGTCATAGCGTTCAACTTCTCATTCTTTGGACAATCTTTCATCATGTGAGGACCTTCACAAATATAGCACCTCAACGGCTTCTTTGCTTGCCCACCACCAACTTTGGCTTTGCCATGATCCCCGTCTTGAACTTTCTTCTTGCCTTTGGATTTGAAATTTTGAAATCTCTCCTTAGCACCCTGGGTTTGCTTCCCTTTGTCACTAGAACCTGTTGCAAAATTAAAATCCACTAGGCTATCGGCTACTATAATAGCTGCTGTCAAGTCCTTGACATTCTATCTCCTTAGCACAGCATGTGCCTATGGCTTCAAACCTGAACAAAAGTTAAACAACTTGTCTACCTCTGCCATGTCACGAATGTCCAACAGATTAGAAGTGAATGCCTTCACATAATCTCACACAGTGCCGGTCTGCTTCAAGTGCTTTAGCTTCTCCCTAGCCACCCATGCAGCATTATTAGGCAAGAACTGATCCTTAAGCTCTTTCTTCAAGACATCTCAAGTCTCAATTTTGGGCCTCCCTGTGTTTTCAACATCATCCACGCGAGTACGCCACTATAACTTGGCATCACCAGCAAGAAACATACTAGCCACAATCACTTGTTCACCATCACTGATATGAGCCGTCTTGAAATACTGCTCCATATCCCATAAAAAATTCTCCAATGCCTTAACATCTCTGCTACCCTCATATGAATTAGGCTCTGGCACCTTGAACTTTCTCGTAGCTTCACTTGAGGTACTGCCCCCAACAGCCACTGCCTTTCTCATAATAGTCACCTCTTTATAAAGCTCTACCGAAGTATTTTCCAACTCAGCAATTTTCCCCTCAACTTTACGTAGGTGATTCTCTAGGATCCGTCTGATTTGATCAATATCAGACCTCATGGTTGCACATTGCTCTTGCACTGGTGCAACATCGAGAGACTGCGGTTCACCAAGCATCTCCTCAAGTTTGGTAACTCTGTCATTCACAGATGCAACTTTAGGATATAGATAATCGAGTTATTGTGTTGATTTTGTATGCGTTTACAAAGAGCCGCAAAAGATTCAAATGCGTCACTCTTTGACCTTAGGAACTCAGTCCACGTATAGCGTGAGTAGTCATCAACTACTACTAGGGTGTATTGACTTCCTCCTAGGCTTTGCACGGGAACCGGTCTTATGAGATCCATATGTAATAGCTCAAGTGGTCTAAATGTAGACACCATGAATTTGGCTTTATGAGTTGATCTTATTTGTTTGCCAATTTCACAAGCTTCACATATATGATCTTTAACGAAATTGAGTTTCGGTAATCCTCGTACATGTTCTTTCGAACATATAGTCTTAATGAGTTTCATGTTTATATGACCCAACCTTCGGTGCCATAACCATGGATCATCATTAAAGGATACCAAACATACGTTCTCATATTTCGTAGTGTCACACGTATATACATTTTTGTTACGTGGACAATTTAAGGCTAATCTTCCGTCTACATTATAGATAGAACAATATGTTGATCGGAAGACTACTTTGCAACCATTATCACATAGTTGACTTATTGAAAGCAAGTTGTACTTTAGTCCCGTGACTAATTGTACATTTGTTATTTTAAAGCTTTCATTTCCAATATCCCCAATAACAATGATGTTGCCTTTACTGTTATCTCCAAAGGTTATACTTCCGGCGGCTACCTTTCTAATGTTGTTCAACAATGACTTATTACCGGTCATATGACGTGAACATCCACTATCAAGATACCACACATTTTTTGCAGCAGTAAGGCATACCTACACAAAGGATTAGTTAAACCTTTTGGTACCCTTTTGTCTTAAGGGTCCTTGGGTTAGTACATCATGAGGCATATATGAACTAGCATGAACAAATCTAGGCATGGGATAAGCTTGCATATAATCATGTATATTTCTAGATGCTTCATTCCTAGTAGAGATGTGATATGGGTTTCTTCTAGGAGTGTATCTGTTATGTCTAACATGTTCATGATTATTTCTTAGGGGAAAGATGGTAATAATCGAATCTCTAGAATTAGCATTGGCATTGGATTTTGAATTATTACTTCTAACATGAGCATTTGAAGTACTAGGGTAAGCATGATGACTCATATTAGCATGATGACTTGATCTAGCGTGATAACTCGTATTCCTAGGCATAGGTGCATTTATTTTACGAGTTTGACCATAATAGTTAGGATTTTGAGTCATAGAACCTTTTCTTGGTCCATAGGGGATTGGTTCTTGATGATAACCAAAACCTTGGTTGGTTTTGAACATTCACTTTAGAATCATTCTTCTTTTGAGATATTTTCTTTCCATCTCTATTTCTAGAAGTTGATCCTTTTGGAATCCACTTGTACTTCCCCTTAAGTTCACCTTCTTTAGCTTTGCAAAATAGACGAATATGTCCACTTACATTGCAATATGTACACTTAGGTGTAGGTGATTTAGGTGGAGTACTAATAGGAGGATTAGGTTTATGATCTTCCTTTTTAGTGGAAGCTTTATGTTCATAACCCAAGACTTCACGATTAAATGATTCCCTAGAGCCAAATACCATCATTTCCAAAATAGCATTGCTCTTAGTGAATTGTTTTAAGGTGGATTCGAGATCTTCCTTTTCCTTAACCAAGTTATTAATCTTGTTAGTTAAGAATCTCTCTTTATCCATAACTTGAGCCAAGAGCTTTTGATTTTCATCATTAAGCTTTTGATTTTCCAACTTCATCGTTTCTAATTCCGAGACAAGTCTTTGACGACTTTTGAATTCAACATTGATCTTGCCTTGAAGTTTGGCATAATCATCGTCTTTATTCATTAATTGAAGTTGGTAATCAAAGTCAAGCTCTTTTAAAGCTTCATGAAGCTCTTCCTCTCTATCTCCCGTAAGAGATTGTTCGAGGTCATTTATACGTTCGCATCGTGAAGAATTCTCTTGAATCAATGATTCATTTTGAATTTTCAGATTTAGAAGCTCAACATGGAGCTCACGATTGAATTCATTTAAATGAAGCTTATCATTCTCAATCTCTTCAGCTTGCATAATTAGAGACACATTTTCGACTTCAAGAGTACGAATTTGGTCATCCTTTCCGTTTGTCTCGATTTTCAAGCTTTCATTTTGAGAGAGAATGTTAGTAACGTATTCCATGTCTTTGACATGTACGTCGGTCAAACTAGTGACCTCTTTTTGAAGTTCGAGACACAAATCCTCATATTTATCTTTTCCGAATTTTGTCTTAACATAACTTCGATTCAATTCATCATAACCAATTTTCAAATTTTTGACCAAGTTTCTAAGCTCAGAAATATCCATACTATAATGATCTACTTTCGACAAGTTAACATTATTACTATTACATGATGAAATCAAGATTGGTAGAGAAGTGGAGCCTTCCGTTGGAGTAGCTTTGTCTCCTATTGCCATCAAAGCAAGGTTTACAGTTTCCTCGTTTTGTTCAGGAGCTTCCTCATCCTCGCTAAGATCCCATCCACTTTCAGCTACAAGGATTTGTCCCTTTGACAAATTTGGACATTCCCTTTTAAAATGACCCGGTTGTTTACATTCAAAGCAAATAATCTCGGTTTCCTCGGGAACTACCTCTTTAGGCTTAGGTGCATAATTACTCGTAAATTTCGAGTTATTGTAAGCATTGTTTGCTTGTGGTTGTTGCACACCTTTGCCTTTAGCATAGCTCGCAGTAGGAAAGTTACTCTTATAATTTGGCCTACCCTTAGAGTTAAAAACTCGTTGTTGGTTACCTGATTTAAGAAATCCCTTTCCGTATCTTTGAGCTTTGCTTTGTAAAACACGACGGAGTTGTCTCGATAATAAAGCAATTTCATGCTCATCAAGATTTTCTAACTCTTCGTTCAAATCGTCGTCATTTTCATCTTCATCGATAAGTATTGCCTTTAAGGCCATACTCTTTCTCTTCTCTTCAACTTTAGGAAGAGGTTTATCCGGAGCATTATCTTCTTCATAAGCACGAAGGTTGCCGAATAAACTATTGATGGTATATGGATTTAGATTATGCATTTCTTTTATAGTGGTAACTTTAACTTTCCAACTCGGAGGTAAGGCTTTTAAAACCCTTCAATTTTTCTCATTAATAGAGTACACCTTTCCGAGTTGAGCAAGTTCATCGATGATACGAGTAAATCTCGTTTCCATATCGATGATGGTTTCACCCTCGAGGAGTTTAAAGTTCTCGTATTCTTGGATCAACGTATCCATTCGAGAGTCTTTAATATCCATGGTTCCCTCGTAGATGATAACCAATTTGTTCCACATATCTTGTGTAGACTTGCAGTTATTAACGCGTTTGTATTCTTTTTCTGCAAGTGCACTAGTTAAGACCATTTCCGCCTTAGCGGCTATGTTCATTAACTCTTCCTCTTCACGGGTGTATTCACTGACTTTCTTTTCGATGACTATTTTGTTAACTACTTTTATCGAAACTACAACACCGTCTTCGATAGCCATCCACACTTTGACACCTTGGGATTTAGCATAAATTCTAAATCTTGTTTTCCAAGTAGCAAAGTTGGTGCCATCGAATAGAGAGGGTCTCGAACTCGAGAGACCTTCACCACAACCAATGGTACTCAAATACGCCATAAAAGATCTACTCTTTGTTGCGTTCGTAGGCACTGAAAAAGGCCACGGAACACGATTAAGAGCACTGCTCTGATACCAACTGTTAGGTCTGAAATGGGGGGTATAAGCTAGAAGGGAGATTGAATAGCTTAATACCATTTTAAAAATTGAGCTTGGCATTTTAAAATTTTCTTTTCTCTTTTTAAAATATTATCAGTCAACTAGTAATATAAGTGCATAAAATAAGAGCAGAGAAAAGAAATAGAGTACACAACGGAATTTTTATCCTGGTTTACGATGACGCAATCCCCTAACGGATCCGCTCACCCCTAGTCCAGTCTCCGAGTTCCTCCTTGAACTCGGGATTTTGCACTCTAAAAAGATGTACTCCTTATAGTGGCGGAGAAGCCTTTTACAACACTATGTATCTATCTTGGACCTTAACTACCCGTTAATCCTTCAAAATACAATAGCAAGCCTACTTGATTTATCTTGGAGCGTAACTCCCCGTTACCTCCTCACAATCAAAGTAGAACCCCTACAAGCTGGTCTTAGAGTGTAACTCCCCGTTACCTCTTCACAGGCAAGTAGTACCCCTATGAGCTGGTCTTAGAGCGTAACTCCCCGTTACCTCTTCACAGGCACGTAGTATCCCTTACGACCTTATCTTGGAGCGTAACTTCTCATTTACCTCCTCAAAGATACGTAAAAATCACTGCATAGACTATGTTCCTCTACAATAATGTAGGTCTTGGATCTGGGTCTTAGGTCTTGGGTCTTTCCTTTTCCTCAAGGTGCAAAGACACCCAACTCCCCGTCGGTGTGTCTAGGACTTGGGTCTTAGAACAAGGATCACCTCACTTCACTGTCACCTTACTAACAAAGTCTAGACAACAAGTACTACGACTTTAATATCCCTGTTTCAGAAAAGAAAGTGGTGGACTAGTATGTTACAGTACTAGACCAAAGTGACAAACAAATATATATATAAATAGCCGAAGCAACAATATATATAAATGTGAGTCGGGATAAGTCACTTAGAGACAAGGACGAACCACTCGAAAGGGTAAGTCACTTAGTCAAAAGGACGAACCACACGTTGTGTGCTAACGTGTATGCAATAAAGTAAATGCGTATGCTAAAGTAAATTGCGTATGTAAAGCGTATGAATGCAAGTACTTTAAAGTAAACGTGCTAAAGTAAATTGTGTTATGTAAAGCGTATGAATGCAATGCAGTGCTTTAATGTAAATATGCTAAAGTAAAGTGCGATATATAAAGCATATGATGCAATGCAAGTACATAATGTAAATATATATATATATATATATATATATATATATATATATATATATATATATATATATATATATATATATATATATATATATATATATATATATATATATATATATATAGGAAATATAAGGTCAAGATATAGACCAAATATTTTTGACTTGAATGAGATCAAGTACGTTTTCTAACTACTTTGTTTATAAGGCCTTACTAACTACAACTACACTATGGCCTTAAAACAATCAAGAACAAACCCACAACTATTCAATGAGTTTACTTCGATTTACTTGGAATGTGTGTTGGTTTCTTTCACTATGTAATTCAACAAGGAGTATTTATGTTTATGTCATACCTTGACTAATACACAAAACTCAACTCGGAATTGAAATGAGCTACCTAGCAAATATTCGAGGAGCCTTTAGTTTCTATCTCTATATGAGATTTATACTATTCGGCTCAAACCCAGAACAATAGCTTGGTTTAGATACTAAAACTCAACAAGGAAGCCTTTTGCTTATGTCGTATATATATCGACTTATACAACTAGCCTTGACTCGGAGTTAAAGTAAATGGTCGTTGTATCTACCCTTAAATTATAAGTTTAAGGATATTAACAACTATTTAGTTCACTCTTTATATATATACGGGAATAGAAGAGAAGATTAAAGCTCGTGTATATATAAAATGAGGAACAAGGCCAAATATATATACTTGCGACAAATCAAACAAAGCAAGCTCTTGTATATATTATTAGGGCGGAATATTATATATATAATATAGACAAGAAATAACTAACTTATGACCCTTGTGCTCTATAGTGAGAGACAACAATATTTCTTACGAAATCAAGGGATACGAGTTAGGATCTTGTACAAGAGTTCGTGTACACACTTAAAAATCAAGCAAGCAAGGTGTATACACTACTAAACATGTACCTACTGATATTATATATATAATATAACTAACCAACTTATAACCCTTGAGATCTAGGAAGAAATCAAGAGAAAAAGCTAGTTTGAAGCCTAAAACACACAAAAAGGGTCGCCGGAAAAAGTCATCGGAAAATGACCGGAATAACAACTTTTGGTACAACTTTGGGGGCAACAAAACAATTCTAGGGGCTGCTAAAATATGGTAAGTGGGTAGCCAAAAGATACTTGTGTGATGTGTGTGTTATATGAGCATGTAAATGTGTTTATAAGCTTGGTAGGGGTTAGATCTATGAAAGAAGTAAGCTTATAACTCAAGAACTCTAAGAGATGAAATATTTCTGGACTAGAGAGCTTCTTGGAGAGAAAAATGCAGCATTTACTTGGCTCAAATGGGTTGGGGAGAAGTGTGGGGGGTGGGGCTGTATTTAAAGAAAGAAATTAAGGTTTTGGGTGGGGGATGAGGGGACAAGAAGTACAAAGAGATAAGGTATGGTACAAAAATTCAAATTTGTGTTCCCTCATCAGTACAAGCCCACTTGCATGCATGGAAAAATGTGCAAACACTATTCAGTTAAATAATAAAGCTAATAAATGTGAAACTGAACGATACAATGACGAATATGACGTTTTTCAAAACATGCTCCAAAAATTATGAAAATTTGGTAACTATTTGGAAATATTCCAAGTAGGTCATGGTCAAAATCCTACTCAATTTGGAGTTGACCTTCATTGACTTTTAATTAACCGAACAATCAATAACGTATCGAAAGTACAGGCTAAAAATAAAAGTCACCCAAAAATCATGAAAAAAATCCTAAAATTCTTTTTAAATATTCTAGTGACATTCCCCAAGTTTCAAGTCAATTGGACATGTGTAGCTATTATTTCGAGAAAAAGATCGTTTCGTTGTCCCTACAGCCCGAAATAATATTCAATAGCCATTTGTCTGAACTAGTCGACGTTAGGACTAAAATTTTTGACTTGAAATATTTTCAAACATAATATTCCTAAACTAATAATGACTATGAAGTCCAAGGAATATTTATGCTTGAATTAAAATGCATTTTATTCAAATAAATAAGACAGTTAGAGACTTTAGGGATAAAATCTGCATTTTACATTTAGGCAGGACTATGTTAAAGATAAATTGAACAAATATATTTAGAAAATATATTTAAAATATATTTCCTTGAAAAACCTTTAAGATAGACACTCTTTTAATTTAATAAAATATTTTGTGTCTCGTAAAAGCAGTGTCAAAAATACAGTATTTGTTCATCTTCAGTCTTTGCCACAAAAGAAATTAGATTTGATTTTATCATTATTTAGATAAATCTTATCTAATTATATATTGAGAAAATCATTTTGTTTCATTTATAAAACGGTTTGACCAAGTTTGACTTTCCACTCGTTGACTGTCACTTCGAATAACCTAAGAGAGGATTACTATATTAATTAGTAACTTCCTAACCCTAATTTAATTTACACTTAGCGTTAAGACAAAATTAATCAAAACCTAATGAAAAAGGCTGTATCTCACAAAAAGATTCAAAAGTACCGAAAATTAGGAATATTACAGTCTCCCCTCCTTAAAAGGATTCCGTCCCGGAATCTAATTTAAAAACAGGTGAGGGTACTTTTCTAGCATGGCACTTTCTAATTCCCAAGTTGATTCTTCGATGTTCTGATTCCTTCACAACACTCTTACTAATCTAATGACTTTGTTTCTCAGCACTTGTTCCTTTCGATCCATGATCTCCACCGGTTGTTCTTCATAAGACAAGTCTGGTTGGATTTCCACGTATCGTACTCTATCATGTGTTTGGCATCTGGGTGGTGTTGTCACAACATCGACACATGGAATACGTTATGGACCTGTTGCAAGTTTGGGGGTAAGGCTAACGCATATGCTACATTCCCGATACGCTTCAGAATCTCAAACGGTGCAATAAATCTGGTGCTTAACTTTCCTTTCTTGCTGAACCTCATTAGACCTTTCCACGGGAACACTTTTAGTAACACTGAATCTCCCACTTCATACTCTGTCTTTTTTAGCTTGATATGCATACTTGCGCTGTCTGTCTTGAGCTGCCACTAGTCACTTTCTGATAAGATCTATTATCTCCTTGGTTTGGTGGACCAATTCGGGACCCAACATCTTATGTTCACCTATTTCGTCCCAACACAATGGTGATCGACACTTCCTGCCATACAAGGCTTCGTAAGGGGCATTCCAATGCTTCCATGATAACTATTGTTGTAGGAAAACTCAATCAATGTTAAGTGATCATCCCAATTGCCTTTGAAATCTATGGCACAGACTCTCAACATATCTTCTACTGTTTGGATGATCCTTTCACTCTGCCCGTCAGTTTGGGGGTAATAAGTGGTGCCTATGTTCAGTATGGTTCCTAGGCAGTCTTGAAAGCTTTTCCAAAATCTTTAATTGAACCTTGGGTCTCTTTCCGACACAATTCCTACTGGAACTCCGTGATGTACCACTATTTATTTCAAATAAAGCTCGACTAATCGGTTAACTGAATACCTCTCATTTATAGGAAGAAAATGTGCTGACTTTGTCAATCGGTCAATTATTACCCAAATAGCATCGTGGTTCATTTTCGTTCTTGGTAACCCCACTACAAAATCCATTGCAATATGCTCCCATTTCCACTCTGGAATCTCCACGGGTTGTAAAAGTTCACTCGGTCTTTGGTGTTCTTCTTTCACTCTCTAACAGGTCAAACACTTACTTACCCATTCAGCAATGTCTCTTTTCATATTTGGCCACCAATAGTGCTTTCTTAGATCTTTATACATCTTAGTACCTCCGGGGTGAATAGAGAACCTAGAGTTGTGAGCCTCATGCAACACTTCATCTTTCAGTTCCAGAACATCAGGAATCCAAATCCTATTAGCAAATCTTAGGATCCCTTTCTCATCATTAACACATCTTCGTTCATCTCAAATTATCTTTTCCTCGTTTTCCTCCATCGCCTTTTCTTGACATATCCTTACTTTCTCAATTAGTTCCGGCTCAACCTAAATCTCAAATAATGTCTCTGTACCTTCCTCGAGAAACTTCACTTCGAATTCCATCTATTCAAACTCTCGTATCAATTCCTCAGAAGAAACCATCATCTTTAGTCTTTCTTTTCTACTTAGGGCATCGACCACCACATTTGGCTTCCCAGAGTGGTATTTAATCGAACAGTCGTAATCTTTAATCAGCTCTAGCCACCTTCTTTGTCTCATGTTTAGTTCTTTCTGGGTGAAGATGTACTTAAAGCTCTTATGATCAATGTAAATTTTGCACTTCTCTCCATACAAGTAATGCCTCCATATCTTTAATACTTAAACAATCGCTGCTAATTCTAGGTCATGGGTTGGATATCTTATCTCATACTCTTTCAGTTGTCTAGACACATAAGCAATTACCTTGCCATGTTGCATCAATACACAACCTGGTCTATTATGAGATGTGTCGCTATAAATCACGAAATCACCCTTTTCATCTGGTAGTGCTAGCACTGGCGCGATAATTAACCTCTTTTTCAGCTCTTGAAAACTCTCTTCACATTTTTCAGTCCACTCAAACTTTTCGGTCTTACGGGTGAGTCTCATCAATGGAGTAGCTATCTTAGCAAAGTCCTGGACGAATCTCCTGTAATATCCTACTAATCCCACAAAACTTCTTACTTCAGTTGGCGTCGTTGGCCTTTCCCAATTTGAAATAGCTTCAATCTTAGCAGGGTCGACTAGCACGCCCTCACTACTTATCATGTGTCCCAAAAAATGAACTTCCTTCAACCAAAAATCACTACTTAGGGCATCGACCACCACATTGGGCTTCCCAGGGTGGTATTTAATCGAACAGTCATAATCTTTAATCAGCTCTAGCCACCTTCTTTGTCTCATGTTTAGTTCTTTCTAGGTGAAGATGTACTTAAAGCTCTTATGATCAATGTAAATTTCGCACTTCTCTCCATACAAGTAATGCCTCCATATCTTTAATACGAAAACAATTGCTGCAAATTCTAGGTCATGGGTTGGATATCTTATCTCATACTCTTTCAGTTGTCTAGACGCATAAGCAATTACCTTGCCATGTTGCATCAATACACAGCCTGGTCCAATATGAGATGTGTCGCTATAAATCACGAAATCACCCTTTTCATCTGGTAGTACTAGCACTGATGCGATAATTAACCTCTTTTTCAGCTCTTGAAAACTCTATTCACATTTTTTAGTCCACTCAAACTTTTCGGTCTTACGGGTGAGTCTCATCAATGGAGTAGCTATCTTAGCAAAGTCCTGGACGAATCTCCTATAATATCCTGCTAATCCTACAAAACTTCTTACTTCAGTTGGCGTCGTTGGCCTTTCCCAATTTGAAATAGCTTCAATCTTAGTAGGGTCGACTAGCACGCCCTCACTACTTATCACGTGTCCCAAAAATTAAACTTCCTTCAACCAAAAATCATATTTTGAAAATTTAGCATAGAGCTTCTCCTTTCTCAATATTCTCAGTACTATCCTCAAATGCTCTTCATGATCTTCCTTTGTCCTTGAGTAGATCAATATGTCATCTATAAAGACTATGACACTAGATACTTCTTGAAAACCCGGTTCATCAAATCCAGAAAGGCTGCGCGGGTAATTGTTAATCCAAAGGACATCACCAAAAATTCATAATGCCCATATCAGGTACGAAATGCTGTCTTTGGAATATCTTCAGGTTTAATCTTCAGTTGGTGATATCTGGTTCTTAGGTCGATCTTTGAGAAGTAAATGGCATCCTTTAACTGGTCAAACAAATCATCTATTATGGGTAAGGCGTAAATGTTCTTGATGGTCAGCTTGTTGAGCTCTGTATAATCTATCCATAACCTCATACTTCCATCTTTCTTCTTGACAAACAACACTGGTGCGCCCCATAAGGACACACTTGGTCGAATCATCCCTTTCTCCAATAGCTCTTGTAGCTGGGTGACTAATTCTTTCATCTCTGTATGGTCTAACCGATAATGAGCCTTTGACACTGGTGCCATCCCTGGTGCTAACACGATGGCAAACTCTATGTCCCTGTCAGGTGGTAACCCTGGAAGGTCCTCGGGGAATACATCCTCAAATTCATTGACAACTGCTATGTCACTTATACTGGGTAATTCTTTTCTGTGTCTACTACATAGGCTAAGTAGGCTTCACACCCTTGGTGTAACAACCTTTTGCCTACATCTTAGTCAAGAACTTATTAGTCTGCCTCTGCCCTCCAAACACCACTTCTTTCTGGTTGGGCAACTTTAACATCACTTTATTTCCCTTACAATCAATACTAGCCCCGCAACTTGTCAACCAGTCCATTCCCAATATAACATCAAACTTCCCTAGTGAAAAAGGAATCAAGTCTATAATGAATCGTTGCCCTTCGATTTCTAGTTCACAGTTAGTACATACCTGACTAACAAGAATGACCTCCCGATTAGCTATTTCTACGCGTAAAGGATATTTTAGCGGTTTTGACTCAAGGTTCCATATATGCGCAAAAGACTTGGTTGCTCCGGAATCAAACAAAACATTTGTATTGATGGAGTTAAGTAAAAGTGTACCTGCAATAACATCCATGTTTCTCACGGCATCCTTCACAGTCATGTTGAATGTCCTGGCAGTAGGGGCCTTATTGGAAGCGGCCCCATTTTGTCTTGTTACCGCTGGTCTGGATGACTTACAGTCCCTCTTCACGTGCCCCAACGTTCCACGATTATGAAAAAACATGTTATTCTGAGGGCAATCAGTTGAGAAATGCCCCACTCATCCACACTTGAAACAAGTAACCCTTGCCTTACTGCACATGCCCATCTGCTTCTTCTCACATTTCTTATAATCTGGTAGTGGGGTTCGTGATTGATTGGAGTATGCCACCCCTGACTGCCTTTCACCCTGGTTGACACTCACACTTTCAGCTCTCTTGAAACTGGGATTCTTTCTAAACTGAGTTCCTTGTCCCCGATTAAATTTACTCTGAAAGTTTCCACTGGATGAACCTCCCCACTGGCTATCTGCCTTCTTCTTCTTCCCATCTCGTTCCTTTTGGATCAGATCACTTCCAGCCTCTACAATCGAAGCTTTCTGCACCAACATGGCATAGTCAGTCAACTCAAGTATTACCACACAATTCTGAATCCACTGCTTTAATCCTTGTTAAAACCTCCTAGCCCTTTTCTCGTCTGTGTTCACGAAATCTGGCACGAATCTAGACAGTTCAGTAAACTTTGCTTAATACTCGACTACAGTTAGGTTATTCTGCTTGAACACCAGAAATTTCAGCTCCATCTGGTTTTCCATGAATTTGGGGAAATACTTCTCTAAAAATAGCTGGGAGAACCTTTCCCATATTACTACCCCTTCTCCCTCCAGATTCTTCTTAGCTTCCCACCAGAAATTTGCCTCCCCCTTTAGGAGGTAAGTGGCGAAGACATTCTTTTGTTCCCCCTCTACCTGCAGTATTTCAAATGACTTTTCCATTTCCTTTAATCAGGTCCTAGCCTCTACTGGGTCTGCAGTTCCTTGAAACTCAGGTGGTCGAAAGGACTTAAAGGTTCGGAATGAATTGGCAACTGTGTTGCGGGGAACTAGTGGTGGCTGATTTAGATTAGAGTTAACATGTTGCCTAAGAAAATCCACGAATAAGTTCATTGGGTCCACATTTTGATTTTCTTCTTGGCGATTCTGGCTCTCGTTTTCCCCCTGTTCATTCTGGTTTTGGTTTTGGCTATTACCCGAGGTGATTGAATTCATATACTCTTCTTCATCAAACTCATTGTAGTCTTCCGGGTCATTTTCCTCCTCATGAATATTGTATTCATTCAAGTCTTCACTGTCCATAGGGTACAACCTGGTGCTCCTCCTTGGTGGCATTTTTCTGATACAATCAAACAATATTGGTCAACTATCTATTAGTATAAACCACCATATTAGTCATTATATTAAACAATCATATCAGTAATGATTTCCGTTTACATTTAACCCTGTTTATACAACATATAAAATTTTAGGTTCAAAGTTCTTATCATACAGAACTATAATACACTTTATGCCTTTCCAGAAGTGGTTTTTATACAATTTCTATATCAAGAATAAGAAGGTGCATAAATACCGTAACTAAAATAAGACTACATTTAAAGAGAACTGAACCGTCATATATATACATAATTTCTTAGTTACATCATCTATCACAAGTTCTGATTACAACAAAAGTAAGTCAGTTAGGCTATCTTCTAGTCAGAGTGGGACTACTACTATGTACACAAAATACTACTCCCCTAAAAATGGCACATCCATACATAATGTCAAAATCTGATACTATGAGACTATATCATCCCATAAGAGTCACTGGAACCTACCACGGACCAAGTCCCTGACCTGACCCATCAAGCTATCCACCGTCATGTCCACCTCATCACTCCCCATCAGTCCTTCACCTAAGGGTGTCCTCAACTCGTGAAATAATCACGCCCATGTCTGGATCTCGACAAGGCCAGTCTCAATGTCCCGTGGAATGCCATCCTGAGGAATGCCGGCCGGAGGTAGGCCACCCTAGGTTCCAACACGTCCGGGAATCATCCAATCCATATACGACCGGTCGAGACATCCTGATCCCTGATGAGGGATGACACTACCCATGCCGGCACTGGCACCGCTACAGCTGGTGGTGGTGGAGGTGATGAGGCTGGTGGTAGTGATGGCGTGTGAAGTGGACCATCCTCTGGCTCGGAGGGATCTAGGTTGAGTCCCTCGAAACCCTCATCCTCTGAAGGTATGGAACTAAGTGGGGGTAAATGTGGAATCACTACGGGTGGTGGTATCATATGGATATCTCTGTACATGACCTCTGATGGTCCGGCCTGATCAGCAACTGGGAGAGTGGGTGCTGGTACGGCTGACACTGTGTCTGCCTCTGCTGGAGACTCTATAGGATCCTCATCGGGGTCTTCATCTGGGTCCTCATCCTCCCCTAGCATCATTCTGTCCTGCTGGGCCTCACATGCCTCATGGTCGGGTATATCTACTGGAGCCTCTATAGGATCCCTTTGTGTGTCCTCATCCTCTCCTAGCAACACTCTGTCATGATGAGCCTCATATGCCTCAGGGTCGGGTATCTACAATACAACAATAACTAGTCACTAATATATGGTGAATAATATATGATAATTTATTATTATTAAAGTTTTTAGTCTTTTATTTTAATTGCTTATGTTATCATTATCTCTCTCGTTTCTGAGTACTATAACTTAGGGCTCTGATACCATTTCTGTGACACCCCCAAACCCGGGGTCAGAGATCTAGGTTATCATGATCCAATTTCCAATATCCCTGAACTTGTTATCAGTCCTAATATTATCACAGTTTAATAATCTTAAATAAATATCATGCTGATGACCCCCAAAGACTTTAACACACACACGAGCCATAGTCTCAAGAAATGAAATTACATTAATTTACAATTTAAGTATTTATCATTACATTCCAAGTTATAATATTCTTGAGTTCGTGCTACTGATTATAGCTTTTTCAAGAAACTATAAGATCAGCCAAAAGTTGATTAAGTCGCATCAGATTACATATATTTACATAAACAATACTTATAGATAAACCTAACTATCAAAAGCTGAACACCTATTCTGCTCATTTTCCCTACCTCAGGAATGGGACTGTGAGGCCTATCATATGGGGTCTTTGCCCTTCACACACTCTTTCGGAGGGTACGGTGCACGAGGTAGGAAATGGTCTTCAGCTGTTATGTTTGGAAAGGTAAAACAAGCAAGAATGAGCTACGAATGCTCAGCAAGTATATAATCAACAATAAAGCATAATAAGGAACAACAATAATATGTGTATCAGAGTAATAAATGCAACCTGTATTTGAATGGTGAACAGTTCTAGATACTGTGTAAAAGAATAATAGGTTGGTAAAATTCTCGTTAACACTATCGGTAACTAAACACCTGGGTTTTCGTTACAGTGCAATGTCAAATTCCAATTGGAAGAAATGGGATTATAATGGAGCATTCACCACGCGCTATTGTACACGATGATCAGTCATATAGTACAATAGATATATAACTTTCTCTACTAGTAGAAGGATGATCCTCAACTGGTCATCACCCCAGGCAATACATGGGCCTTTAAATGCTGGACAGTACGTCACTAGGCCTTTTACGCTATGATGGACTATGCCGCACACAAGCCTCTTATACTTATATCTCGAGTCCCATGAGAATATATTAAAATCAACAAGTCTAGAAGGGAATTTAATCCAACCTTCCAGAATAACAACAATCCTTTCTAGGATTTCAACATCAGATAATAGATTTGCTTCCGTCAACTAATGAATAAGATAGAAATAATTGAATCAAGAACACTCAAGAACCCGACCGGGGAGTCGCTATAATGAAATAAAATAAATCCAACGAAAATATTAAATTTTGGGTAAGATAATGGTCCCTAAAGACACCGATATAAATGAGAAGAATGTCGAAGTCAGATATTCCTTCCCTAATATGGAGTTATCAACTCAAAAAAAATCACAAAATAATTGAGTCATAGCTCAGTATTTATTATTTAATGAAAAATAATATTTAAAAAAATTTAGATAACTCCAAAATATTTTTAAAGATCGGATAATATTTAATTACTAATTTAGATGCCTCAAATAATCCTTAAATATTGATAAAGAATATATAAGGATATATGATTATATATTTAATTAATTTTAAAAGAGTAAATTTTTTTAATTAATATTTAAACAAGATTATTTAATATTTAAATATTTCAATGTACCCAAAATATTTAAATAATATTTAATAGATATTAAATAATATTTAAATAATTCACAAAGAACTGAAAGTATTCAATCAATATTTAAATACTATATATATTCTTTAAATAATATTTAACCAACACTAAATATTATTCAAATTATTCAAGGGAAATAAATCAATATTAATTAATCCCTATATCTCATCAATTAGTCATCAAAATATATATTCTAGGAAAAATTCCTGAATAATATCGACTAATAGTCGAGAAGTAATAGACTACTTTCGGTCGACTATCGAGTACAAAAGGTGTACTAGACACTTGATTCAGTTATTCAAAACTGATAGTATGTGTCCTCTAAATTTTCGAGAAGTTCAGAGTCGTGAACGAACTATATAGAAAAAGATGCAATAGTTATACTAGAACAAAAACTCAAACACAACAGAACTTTATAACCAATAAATTGTTATAAAGTCAAGAGTTTAAGAAACTTGTCTGAGCAGTTGGTGCGGTGGGTGGTTGGTCCTTGCTTGCTACGAGTTGCTATGACACGAAAATATAGGTTATGGTCAGTTATATGAACTTTTAACTCTATTTATGCCTACTCATGAATCACATTAGTTTATCTTTCTAACGAGTTTTAGCCCGGTTCTTTAGCTAGTTATGAACTCATAATCATTCTTAACAATTTTCGTTAAATGTTCGCTTTTTAATCTAGCATCGAAACCTTACTTATGATGTAATTTAATTAAGGTCCAAACTAGCAAGTTCTATAAGGGTTCCTACTTGCATCTACTTAACTCAAACAATTTTCATAAATCGGATTTTAGTCCTTTTAATCCGAAACCTCTTCCAAAGTAATTCCAGATATCCCTAGTATTTTAAATAAAAGTTTTAGATTTTATGGGGTAACTTAGCTAGTGTGATCGTAGCCTCCAATTTATGTAAAAACAGATTTTTAAGATTCTGTGCTACCGCTACTAATTAATTCATAACTTTTTGCTCGTAACTCCGATTGACATGTATTTTGCACGTAAATGATTTAGAGACCGTTCTCTACACAACAATTTCCAGAAATGGTCTAGGAATGTAGGGTAACCTCTTTGGGTTCCCAGGTCATTTATGGTCAGAAAATAAATGGCCATTACGACGTTTGTACGCTCAACGTTTTCTAATTTTTAAACTACTCAAATGAAACCCAAGAAACTCCAACATATTTTATCTAATACTTGAACATATAATCAAGTAATCCCAAGTGATTTCTTATTTTTCCAACCATCCCGTTCTTACCAAAAATTCACCAAACATCATCCACCAACTTATTTAATTTTTAAAACAATCATACTACTCCATAACAACCAACTCATTCCATAACCATTCCATGCCATTATAATCCACCAATCCTAATCAAATAACCTCCTCATTTCATAACCATAATCTACACAATAATAAATCTTTAACTATGATCAAAATCAAAACATGGCATCCAAAGCTATACAATCATCATATAGCTAATACATGAGTTCCATGGCTATGTATGCTTAACAACAACTACCCATAGCCTAAATAACACTTAACAAACACTAACCAAGCTTAAGGAATCATAATACATGAGTTTAAGATTTTATTTATATGAAAAATTACTATTCAACATCTTGTATTTAGTGAAATAGCAAGAGTTTCGATTCATAACTATGCACAAGATTCAAGGATAAGCTAGGTATGGGTTATACCTTTCCTTTAAGCACTTAATCAAGTTGATCTAGCAAGGCTTGGATGAGTTTTGGATTTTTTTTTCTCTTCTTCTTCTTCTAGCTTGGCCGAGAGCTTTTCTTCAAAGAGGGGGGAAATTGCTTGATTTTTTTATTTTTGTTTTATGTTAATTTTCTACTTAGCTTTTGGCTAAATAAAAAGGGCAAGTCAACTTTTTAGTCTTCCTTGACTTTAGTCAAGAATACTAGCTTCCTTAATACACCAAATAAGGCAAGTATTGTTACTTGTTTTTGTTTCATTTATAAAAATTCGGCCCATATAAAATTTAGGTATTGATTTGATTTTTCGTTTTCGTAACGATCCGCTATGACGAGTTTAATAACTATTACTCGTTCTGGAAATTCTAATAAATTCAATATCCATTAAAACACCATTCCTTAATTACTATTCATTATATACTATTATTCAAACTATGTCCTATTTATTCGGAAGAATTCAATTATGATTTATCAGATAAAATGTATTACGAAAGTACTACGTATATTATGTAGACTAACTTAAAAATACGAACTATGAAATATTTTTGAGTTATGGATTTCTAAATTCTGATGAGATTTACATAAACTCATTTGTATCACACATTAATGATATGGCTTCGAAACTCTACTTTTCGACACGTAGTTAAGGTGACGCGATCGTTTTTACTTATAATGCGTATTTACTATTCATTAACAAAAGTTTCAAAAGTACCGGAAATTAGGAATATTACAAGAATTCTAATGATTACGAAGCATCGTCTTCAAGGACAAATTTACCACCACGAAGGAAATGGGCGAAAAGTCATCCCTTTGAATTGATCATTGGAGATACAAATGATGGTGTCAAAACTAGAAGTGCAACTCAAAATGAATGCTTGTATAGCAGCTTCCTGTCTCAAGAAGAACCAAAAATGATTGAAGAAGCCTTGAATGATACTGATTGGATAATTATTATGCAAGAAAAGTTGAATCAGTTTGAAAGAAGCAAGGTATGGAAGCTGGTGCCCAAACCAAAGGACAAGTCTGTCATTGGTACAAAATGAGTGTTCAGAAACAAAATCGATGAATCTGGTACAATGACAAGGAATGAAGCAAGATTAGTGGGAAAAGGCTATTCACAAGAAGAAGGAATAGATTTTGATGAAACATTTACACCAGTAGCAAGGTTGGAAGCAATCAGAATATTTCTAGCATATGTTGCTCATGCTAATTTTAAAGTCTATCATATGGATGTGAAAAGTACTTTTCTCAATGGAGAACTAGAAAAAGAAGTATATATGGAACAACCTCCTAGTTTTATTAATCCTATTCATCCTGGATTTATATACTATCTTTTCAAAGCATTGTATGGATTGAAACAAGCACCTAGAGCCTGGTATGACACACTATCTAAATTCTTGATTGAGAATCAGTTCATAAGAGGTACTATCGATAAAACTCTTTCATAGAAATGTTAGTCGCTCTATGATTCTTGTTCAAATCTATGTAGATGATATTATTTTTGGCTCAATTGATGAAAAACTTTATCAAAAGTTTGCTAAGTTTATGCAGAGTAAATATGAAATGAGCATGATGGGAGAACTTACATATTTTCTTGGTTTGCAAATCAAACAAGTTAAATATGGTTTTTTTTTCATAAATCAAACAAAATATATTTCTGACTTATTAAGGAAATTTGATTTAAGTGAATGTTCTTCTGCAAAAACTCCAATAGCCATTGTAACAAAACTTGATTTGAATACTAAGGAAGGTAAAGTGGACATTTCAAGTTATAGGGGCATGATTGGCTCATTATTATATTTAATTACAAGTAGGCTAGACATAATGTTTGCTACATGTCTTTGTGCTAGGTTTCAAGCTGATCCTAGAGAGTCTTATTTGGTTGCTATTAAAAGAATATTCAGATATCTCAAAGGAACACCAAATATTGGCATTTGGTATTCTAGAGAATCTGGATTTGATCTAATTGGTTATTCAGATGCAGACTATACAGGTTGCAAAATTGACAGAAAAAGTACCACATGCACCTGTCAATTTCTAGGAGATAAGCTTGTATCATGGGCTAGAAAGAAGCGAAATTTAGCGTCTACATCCACTTTAGAGGTTGAATACATTGCTACTGGAAGTTGTTGTGCACAAGTGTTATGGATGAGGAATCAATTATTTGATTATGGATTTAATTTAAGCAAAATTCTAATATTCTGTGACAACACTAGTGCCATTGCCATTACTGAAAATCTAGTTCAACATTCAAGGACCAAGCATATTGACATAATGTATCACTTCATTAGGGAACATGTAATGAATGGTACTACTGAATTAGATGAATCTACTTTCAATAGATTGGTCTGTGATTTAGGTATGCTTAACTATGTTTAATTTGTTAAATGTCTGAAAAGTTATTTATTTATGTTAGTTTCAGAATGTAGCCATTGATTCTATTAATCTGTTGATTTCTCAATAATCAATTGATAAACAGTTACATATCAATGAATATTTGCAGATGTCGACAAATAAATATATCAATTGATGATATATGTGTTTATCGATGGAGAGTAATATCTGTCGATGTATAAGTCCTTTATCAATAAATGACCTGAAAGTTTCAGGGTCCATGTCATCAATCGACACGTATTATATCTAGCCGTTGGTTAATTTATCAATTGATGAATACATACAACCCCGTATGTATAACAGTCGATTGCAAAAATAAGTAATTCATTTGTTTACTTTTTATCTCAACAGTCGATTTAGTTCTATTTTGAATAAGAAATAGATTGGGAACTCAGTAAATATAAATAGTGAGATTAAAATTTCTTTTAATTCTTACTTTCAATTTTACTAACAATTTCTCTATCTCAATCTACGAACTCAATCTTTAACTCTCTATGTTCTCTATCTTTAAAATTCTTAATCTCCCTAGTGTAATCTCTAATCTCCATATACAAGAAATGGCATCTTCATCAGCTTCATCTTCCAAGAAGGTTTCATAAGTAGGATACTACTATAAGTTGAACAATTTCATTGCCTGCACTGATGTGGAAAAGCACCACAAAGTTTCCATCCAATGATGTGATTCTTGGAGAGTAGCAAGGTGAGGACAACGTTAAGTGAAGCCCCAAAAATCATTTGCAAATTGATGGAGGAATTATGGGCCACTACAGAATTTGCCAAGGACTACTCAACTATTTCTTTCATGTGCAAGGGAGATAAGTACACACTAACTACTGTTGCTATTGATGAATGATTAAATTTACCTGCTAATAATATTGACACAACACCAACAAATGAAAATATTAGAAACATGCTTAGGTCTGTTAATTATGTGGAGCTTGATATTAGTCTAGGTCATGTTGTTAGGAAGAATCGTAGAAAAGAGTGGTCTTATTTCTTTGATGCAATTATAAAATGTTTTAGTGGTAAGACTAATAACTTTGATGGTATAACAACTAGTATGCAGGAAATTGCCTAAAGTATTTTGTTTGATAGATTTTCTAACTTGTCATCAATAGTAATTAAAGAGATTGCTGCAAAGTTGGGTGATAAATCTAATAGGTCTAACCATATATACTATGCTAGATTTATTATGTTGTTTATTAACCATTTTGTGAAGGACATGGAAATTACAAGGGAGACAGAGACTCTGGATTGCTGGGTCCAAAACAAAGGGTCTTCAAAGACTTGGTAAGGATCAATCTTCACAGTGATGTGGAATTGATCTATCGACCTTTTTTTCATGTATTTATTTCTAACTTAACTACTTCCCAACCTCAATCTTTTTTACCTTCTGTGGCTATGAAGGGTGTTAGTAATGATCTCAACCCTCATACCCAAGCAACACAACCAAGTTCCAAATCCAAATCTAGAAAAGCAACCTCAATAGGTTCCCAAAAACATGTTGTTGTAAAATCCAAGAAAAGAAAAACACCTAATGTTGATAATGTAGTTGGAGATGGTTCTGGTGAGGGAACTGGGGAAAATCAAATAACCCAGAAGGATAAGGTGAGTGAGGGTGTGCAACCTAAGCCTAGCCACTCCTCAGTCTCTCAAAAGACTTTGGATGTTAATAAGAATAATACCACATCTCTGTTGGCACCTTCTCAATAAGGTGTCAATATTGAAAAGAGCCCACAACTAAGGGCATTGAACCAAGGGGAGGATACACAAGTTAAAACCCCCCAAATCATATGAAAGGATGAGGAAGAAGGTAACCTTTTCACAAGGGGAATCATACACTGCAAAATGATAGGAAACTGTGGAGGAGTCTTCTCAAATTCAGTTTGAGGCATCTCCAATAAATGTGAAGATACAGCCTCATTCTCTCTCAGAAAATGTTCTAATAAACAATCAGACATTTTCAAATTCTCCTTCTTTGGTACTCAAGGAGAAGCCAACACTCTCTCCTGAATTTTCTTCTTTAGAAATTTAAGATTTCATCTCAAATGTAATATCAATTATCACTTCTCAAATCAATACTTCAACTATTTCTACTCCATCAATTGATGTTTCTATATCAATTGATATTCAGTCATCGACTGATAAGCCAAACACATCAACTGCTATTTTCTTTACATCAATTGATTTCAATTGATGTGCAAAAACACTTCTAGAAATGAGTGAGTTGAGTGAGAGGCAGGATTGAAGCCTAGCAAAAAGAGAGGGAGTGAATGAGGTCATTCCTACTTCTTCCAGGAATGTGAGTGAAACACTTGAGGGCCTCACCTTAGTAGGTGCACAGGTTATGAGTGAGGGTGAGGTCAGATTTTAGGATGAGATCCTGATGCAAAATAGAGAGATGAGTAAGAGAGATAAAAACATTCTTTTATATGCACAAGAGTTGGAAAATGAACTGATGTTAGATGAGGAAGGTGTGAAGGATATAGGGGGAGTCCCTAATTATGAAGTAGGTGGGAGTGGAGTCAATAAGGAGGCTGAAAAATTTGGAGGGTGAAGCTGTGGAGGATAAAGAAGTTGATGTTGTTGATTTGGATCCAAGCAAATTTATCCGTCCTAATCCAAGATACCAAGATTTGGCTACATCAAGTAACAAAAGTGCAGAATAAATCTTGAGAATTGAACACACTAAGCAAAGAACCGGGAATCTAAAGGAGAGCATTGCCAATATAACAAATACATGTTATTTGGCACCTAAAGATTTGGAGGATGATTCTAATGAAGAGCCATGGATGAGTACACTTGATGGTTCTCTAACAGCTGCTGAAACTGAAATTCTTTCTCAATACAGAAGAGAAAATATGGAAGTTGAGATTGCAGATCCTATTCAAAGGAGGATTGCACACTGTATGAGGGAATCATTGAAAACTCAAAAGATGATAGTGACAGGAGTCAAGAAGGAAGTGAAAACTCTTAAGGGATCCATCACATCTACTAAGAATGCATTAGAAAGAAGATCGGATGAGAAGCTTCCAATGAACAATCTAGCTTAAATAAAGGATAAAGTATTCAAAGAATTCAAGAACTTTAAAGCTTTGGTGAGCAGGGTGACTTCTATGGAAAAGAAAATGGAAGATATAATCATGGGTCAAGTTCTGCATGCCTCCATTCTTCAAAAGTTTCTTGACAGGATGCCACCACCTACTCCAATTGATGACAACAAAAAGGGGAGAATGAAAAGAAGGATAAGGATGGTTATAAAGATGGTGCTGGTGGTAAGGATGGTGATGGTGGTATAGGGGATGTTGGAGCCTCTAAGAACAATTTAGGAAGGGGTGCAAGTGGAAGTAATAAAGGTCAATCTTCAAAGTCATCTAAGTAAACCAAAGATGACTTAGAAAAGAAAAAGAGAGTGAAAGGCAGAGTGTCTAAACTTGTAACACTGTAACTTATGTAACTCAACTAAAGAAAAGATACTTACCCGGAAGACAATCAAGAACAAGAAGTCACAAGTAAATCAATACAAAATTAAGACAAGGTAATTGATTCAATTCAACATATTAATTATGATCAATCAAAGAAGAAATCATTGGAAGAAGTTCAAGTCAAAGTTATTCATGCCTCAGTGATTTGTAACTTAAAGAATCAAGATCAGAACTATCAGTATCAATAAGGCTAATTGATTTCAAGTGAAGAAGCAGGAAAGCAACTGTTGGAAAGCTACATTACTAATTGAATATGGTAATCTATTCAGAAGCAAGAACCCTATCAAGACTAGTCACTTATGAACCAGACCTTTGCATCAAGTGTCAGGACATTGATAGCAAGTTTATGTCAGTAGTAGAGTTCCATGTTCAAGAGCTTGTTCAAGAATATAGAAAATAAGAAGAAATCACAAGTTCAAGATGTTGCATTAAAGTTTCAAGTTGAAGCCCAGAATTTCTCTAAGTACTTACTAGGGAACCTGTGTAGAAATTCCTATCTAGAAATTCTAGATAAGTTTCTACTTAGAGCCAAGTAGAAATTCTGGAGGTGGAAATATTTTCTAAGTACACAAGGAAAGAAGCTATCTCGAATTTCCTATGTAGAAATTCATATGTAGAAGTTCTACTTAAATTTCGAGATAGAACCTAAGTAGAAATTCCTATGTAGAAGTTCTACTTAAATTTCGAGATAGAGCAAGTAGAAATTTCCATGTAGAAGTTCTACTTAAATTTCGAGATAGAGCAAGTAGAAATTTCCATGTAGAAGTTCTACATAGAGGACAGTTTCAACATGACACATGGCATCATCTGGTTGGCCGATTTCCAAGATTTCAAGAAAAGATAAGATTTATGTGGACGACATTGGGCCACTCATATCTTATCTTTTGAAGACTACAAGTCATAGATTACAAGTAGTATAAATAAAAGTACTTGTGTAATGTTTTATAAGAGAGAGCAATATTAAGAGAAACACTTGTAAAAGAGAGAGAGTATTTACAGAGCTTAGTATCATTTACTACCCTCTTTACTTCTGTTGTACTATTGTAATGAATGTTGTAGCAACTCTTTCAAGTTATATATAAGACATATATTCCTTAAATCATTGTGTTCATTTATTACATAGTATTTATTGCTTCATAAAGTTGAAAAATTGTATTCACCCCCCCCCCCTCTACAACACATTTGGACCTAACAATTGGTATCAGAGCTTTATGTTTGACATTCAAAACATAGATCCTTGTGTTTGGTAGAGATTTGTGTGTTTTCATTTCCAGATCTACTTTTCAAGCTTTTCTTGAAAAGTGTGCTTAATACTCCAGGTGTGATTATTTAGCTTGGGTGGATTTTAGATAATTTTTGTGAATTATTCTGGGTACTTTGGTTTGTGGTGTTCTTCACGTATTGATCATTGTTCTTGATAAATAAGACAAACCCAACAACTTTTGATTTCCTTTTCAAAAGACAAAAAGTGAAAAAGGTGTAATTGGCTTTTGATTGGACAACATACTCACTGCACAAAAAGAAATTACAGAAGATTCTGTACCTATCACGTGGGTGTTAGGTGAGATAAGACACAAAAGTCAAAAAGTGTGAAAAATAATATTGTTTATTCAATATTAAAAGTGACCTGCAACAAATTTTCTATAAGGGCAAAAGTTCTACATAGAATTTCTACTTAAGAGTTTCTACTTGGAGAAAATTTCGACTTGAACAGAATTTCTACCTAGTGAAATTTTGAATTAGGCAAAAGTTCTACATAGATTTTCTACATAGCCTAGTCTTGGGTACTTAGAAATTTTTGGTGATCAGGATTTGAACTTTGATTTATTCTGAGATAATTCGGTTTTCTTTTAATTACTACTCAAGTAATAAGAAAAGTTTATTATCTCTACTCTAAATATACATTAAGATGGCACATAAAAATCAATTCAAGATTCCAATGTTCAACCGAGATCACTATGAAGAATGGGTTTTGAGAATGAAACTCTACCTTGAGTCCGTTAATCCTGAATATCTGGAAGTCCTTATCAAGGGTAAATTTGTTCCGATGGTTGTTGTTCCTGAGCATATGGAAGGAAATGTGATTGTACCACAACGGTCTGAGCCTAAAAAGGCAGCGGACTTTTCAGGTGCTGATAAGGAAAAAATAGCTTTGGATACGTCCATACGACAAACCTTGATGGAATCCCTAGATCATGAAATGTTTAATGTAGTCAAAGGACTAACTACAGCTAAGAAGATTTGGGATAAAATAGAAGTCGTCATGGAAGGTACCGCTGAGGTCAGAAGCAACAAAACACTTATACTCAAGATGGAATATGACACCTTCAGAATCAGAAAAGGTGAAAGCATAACAGATGCCTATCTAAGATTTAGTCAGTTAGTGTTGGATTTGAATCTGAGAGGTATAACTCTCCCCATGGTTGAAGTCAACACGAGATATCTAAGGAACCAGCCGAAGAACATTGAGCATAGAGTCTACGCCATAAGAGAAACCAGAGATTTGCATACAACTTCTCTGGAAGAATATTATGGAATACTAAAGACCTGTGAGCTGGAGACCCTTCAAGATAAAGCATGGGACAATGATTCAAAAGGAAAGGAAGATGCATCAGGATTAATTGCTGATGAGGAAGAGTCTAAAAAGGCAATAGTTGCAGAAAAACCTAGATCATCACCTGCACCACATCAAGTTGATAATGATGATGAGTGCACCTCTAATAGTGATGATGACTACTTCACCCAAGAAGAGCTGGACAACATGGATGATAGTGTCGTGGCATACATGGCAAGGAAGTTCAACAATATAAGATTCAGAAAGAGTAACCGACCACGGAGAAAATCTTCATCTTTCTATCGGGTTACTAAGGGTGGTGGTAGCTCCTCAGGTTACAAAGGGAAAGGCAAGAGTTCCATCTACAAATCTCTTTTGGATTTCAAAATGAAGTTTAAATGCTATAACTGTGGTGAAGCTTGACATTTTGCTACAGACTGCAAGAAGCTGAAACAGACCTATCCCAAAGAGACTTATGAAGCCCTCAAAAGCAAGTATGAAGCCCTGGTGAAGGAAAGACATGGAAAGAAAGCTTTAGCTATAACAAAAGGCAGAGCTTGGGATGATTCAGATGAGGAAGAAGTTACTCATGCAGTAAAGTTTGCCCTCATGGCTGAGACATCAAATGAATCAGAGGTACCAGTTCTAACCCTTAAAGAAGAAATAGAAGCATGTCTTAGGAATAAACTAGCAGAGTTAGAAACTAAATGCGAAGCTTATAAACTAACTGCTAGTAAGGTGAATGTTGATAGTGACACATTTAAGAAGATAACTGGAATCGGTGTAGGACTTGACTATTCTAACTTATCTAAGAAAGAAGGGAAAAGACCCGTAGACACTAGTTCTAGTGAGATCAAAACTGAAATACCTATAATTCTTAAATCTGATGTCAAACCTATCTTTAAACACTTCGTTCCTCATGAAGAAGGAGAGACTGAATTGTTAGTTAGATATGAAATTGAAATGGAAGATCGCAAGAAAGAACAACCTGTAACTCCTACTAAATCAGTTAAAATCAAATCCCCTAGAGAAGAATCTAGACCAGGATTAGGAGTTAAGGCTGTTAAACAACAGAGTAAAAAGGAAAAAGGCATAAAAGAGGTTAAGGCAGAACGTGTGAAGAAAGAGTGTTATCACTGTAGATCAACTGAACATCTTTCTTATGCATGCAAATCTAACATGAATATTCCTGTTACAAATGCCATGCATGTACCACTCACAATGAATAACATGCATAAAAATCATGCACAATGTGGTCAACCTAATTGTATGCCATGCACTTTTAACGTCATTCAAACGTTTGTGAACTTTATGAATGCAACTAGCCAATCGTGTCTAAATTCTTCTGCTAGTTCTAATGTCAAAAAGAAGCATGTAAGAGCTAAGACTGTCAGTCCTCCTAAAGTTAGGAGTGACAAATCTTCTCCTAAGACTGATAAAACTGTCAAGTCTGAAAAAGGAAAAGACAAAGTCGAAAGCTCTAGTAATGTTAAAGTAGGTGCATCTCCTGTTGTTAAATCTGATAATTCTCGAACTTATATAAAAGTCGGGCCCAATTAAACTTGGGTTCCGAAGAACGCCTAAACAATTTGACATTGCAGGGCATTAAGCGAAACAGAAATAAAGTTATATGGGTGCTAGATAGTGGAGCATCGAGGCATATGACAGGAAACAAGTCCCTGCTTACAGAGTTGGTTATGAAGGTTGGCCCTTATGTCACCTTTGGAGATGACAACATAGGTGTGACAAAGGGATATGGCAAATTGAAAACTGGTAATGTCATCATTGAAGATATTTCCTATGTTGAGGGATTGAGACACAATCTGTTAAGTATCAGTCAATTTTGTGACAAAGGATACGAAATTGTCTTCAATAAGAAAGGTGTATCAATCACTCACATTAAGGAAGGTTCGTTGGCTTTAAGAGGAATTCGAAAGGCAGATCTGTTTGTTGCTGATATGGATTTGGCAAACCAGAAAGAAGTCACCTATTTCTATAGCAAAGCTTCAGATGATGAAAGCTGGTTATGTCATAAAAAGTTATCTCACTTAAACTTCAAAACGATGAATGCTCTTGCAACACGAGAATTGGTGAAAGATCTACCTCAAATGGAGTTTGCTCCTAAAGGACTCTATGAAGCCTGTGAAATGGGAAAGTCAAAGCGAGCGTCGCATAAAAGTAAAGAAATTTCTAGTATCACTGAGCCTCTGCAACGTCTACATATGGATTTATTTGGCTCAGTGAATGTCCTATCATTATCTAGGAAAATATATGCATTGGTAATCATGGATAACTTCTCCAAGTATACGTGGGTATTGTTCGTTATGACAAAAGACGAACTACCTTTCAAAATCATTGATCACATCACTGAGATTGAGAATGTTTCAACACTCACTGTGAAGACGATTAGATCAGACAACAGTACTAAATTTAAAAATGCAATACTGAATGATTTCTGTGTTTCTAAGGGAATACGTCATCAGTACTCAGCCCCGAGAACTCCACAGCAGAATGGAGTAGTTGAAAGGAAGAATAAAACATTAGTTGAAGCAGCAAGAACTTTGTTATATGAATCAAAACTTCCTCTATACTTTTGGGCCGAAGCAGTGAGTACAGTGTGTTACACTCAGAATAGAACCTTGATAATAAAAAATAAAGAAAAGACACCATGTGAACTAATGAATAATAGAAGACCAACAATCAAATACTATCATGTCTTTGGAGCTAAATGCTATGCACTTATAGACGATGAAAAACTAGGCAAGTTTGAAGCAAAAGCTCGTGAAGGGATATTTTTTAGTTATTCTACAGCTACGGTGGTAGCTTATCGGGTATTCTTAGTGAATGATCGAAAAGTGATTGAAAGCTACAATGTCAGATTCGACGATACCAAACTCCCATCAATTTCTAAAGATACTAGTGAACCTGAGTCCCTAAAATTTCAGAATCTGGACTTGGATGAAGTTAAGGATGGACCTGAGTTAGTTGTTACTTCCAATATACCAAGTGTTCGTGAAGAAATACCTGAGTCTAATGGACAATCAAATTCTACGAGATCAGAAGATAATTCTTCCGCACGTTCTGGAAATAACTCAGGGGAGTAAATAGCAGCTCAAGGACAAGTGCTCAAGACTCAAGGAGAAATGACACTAGTTCTGTAGGAGCTGGCACTAACTCAGGGGGAGTTAGTAGAAATAACACAAGTAGTCAACACAACAATTGAGAAAATCAATATGAATCATCAAGACAATTACCAAGAGAACGGGTATGGAGTAGAGACCATTCGTTTGAATTAATTATTGGTGATCCGGATGCTGGTGTGACTACTAGAAGAACTACAAGAGCTGACATGGCTAATATCTGCTTGTACTCTAGATTCTTTTCCAAACTTGAACCTAAAGTAATAGAAGAAGCTCTTGGTGATGCTGATTGGGTGATTGTAATGCAAGAGGAGCTCAATTAGTTTGAAAGGCAGAAAGTTTGGAAGCTGGTACCCCGACCAAAGAACAGATCAGTAATTGGAACTAAGTGGGTATTCAGAAATAAACTGGATGAAGACGGACTTGTAACTAGAAACAAGGCTCGTTTGGTAGCGAAAGGTTATTCTCAATGAGAGGGAATCGATTATGATGAGACCTACGCTCCAATTGCAAGACTTGAGGCAGTCAGGATGTTCTTGGCCTTTGCAGCACACAAGAACTTCAAGGTTTTTCAGATGGATGTGAAAAGTGCCTTCCTGAATGGAGAGCTAGAAGAAGAAGTGTATCTGGAACAGCCACCTGGCTTCATTGATCCAGAACTTGAAGATTTTGTATATCTTCTCTTCAAAGTTGTCTATGGCCTCAAGCAATCCCCAAGACGATGGTATGAAACCCTATCCTTATTCTTAATTGAAAGAGGTTTTACTGTGGGAGTAATTGATAAAACATTGTTCTATAAAAATGTAAAGGGTGATTTAATACTTGTTCAAGTCTATGTGGACGATATTATTTATGTGGACAATATTATTTTTGGGTCATCTAATTTGCCAAGTTAATGCAGGACAAGTATGAGATGAGCATGATGGGGGAGTTGTCCTTCTTCCTTGGATTACAGATCAGTCAAAGAAAAGAAGGAATCTTTATCTGTCAGTCTAAGTACATCAAAGATTTACTCAAGAAGTACAATCTAGAAGATTCATCAGCAATTAAGACTCCCATGGCAACGGCCATAAAACTTGATGAAGACAAATCAGGTAAACCAGTTGACATCACAAACTAGCGAGGTATGATTGGCTCACTTCTCTATTTAACTGCAAGTAGACCCAATATCATGTTCGCAACTTGTTTGTGTGCAAGGTTCCAAATGGATCCTAGAGAGTCACATCTCATAGCCGTCAAACAAATCTTTAGGTATCTCAAGGGCACACCAAATCTAGGGATTTGGTACCCAAGAGATACAAATTTTAATTTAATAGGCTATTCGGATTCAGACTATGTAGGTTGCAGGATTGATAGGAAAAGCACATCTGGTGCTTGTCAATTCCTAGGCAGAAGATTGGTGTCCTCGCAAAGTAAAAAGCAACATACAGTATCTACTTCTACTGCTCAAGCTGAGTACATTGCTGCTAGAAGCTGTGTAGCTCAAATACTGTGGATGACGAACCAATTGAAAGAGTATGGCATGGAACATAAGAAGATTCCAATCATGTGTGACAACACTAGTGCCATTGCCATGACCAACAATCCTATAGATCACTCTAGAACCAAGCACATAGATATCAGGTATCACTTCATAAGAGAACATGTTGAGGAGGGGACTGTGGAGTTATGTTTTGTACCCACAATGCAACAAATTGCAGATATATTCACTAAACCTCTTGATGAACTAACATTCAATAGGTTAGTTGGTGAATTGGGGATGCTTAACACAAGTTAGTAAATCCTCTTATCTGTAAAATCCCAGTTTTGATCATGTACATATGTTTTTCTTTTTCTTTTTGTTATTTGCCTAGTTGAAAACATATGTAAATAATCTATAAAATTGCTCAAAATATCACTTCTGCATGCTATTTAATCATTATGGACTTAGACTTTAATATGTTTAATTAATGATTATTATATGTTGTATGTTGTGTTATTTTTCATGAATTCATTGTGCATTGAGTGAAATTATTAGTAAAAACTTTAAATTTATGCTTAGTTAATTGCATGAACATAGGGAGAGTTAAATTCATATATCTCTAAATTTGTCATGATTTTTAGATGGATTTTTCTATGTTTTTCATGTATTTTTTATGAAATGAGAGGTCTTAGAATTATCAAGGAATGTTTCTATTACTGGTTATGCTTAAAAATCCTTGAATTGGTATTTATTTCAATTTGGCAAAATTTAATTATTGTTTTTCTTGAAAAATGGCCAAATTTTACTAAGTATCTTCAAAATTTCGAGATAGGGTCTATCTCGAAACTCATCTCGAAATTCGACCTGAATTTCGAATTTGAGCTTCCAGGAGTGAAGTTTTGAAAATTCTAAGTCTGGGAAGAATTTCGAGTTACAGTCTATCTCGAACATCATCTCGAAGTTCGACTTAAGGTTCGACTTCGAGTTCCCAGTGTGCCTGTTCAAAATTATGCTTTCTTCAAAATTTTCGAGATAGAGTCTATCTTGAAACTCATCTCGAAGTTCGAGATAGAGTTCTAGGTGTGAAAATTTTGAGGAGTCCCAAGTCTAGGAAATCTTTCGAGATAGTGTCTATCTTGACATTCATCTCGAAATTTGACATAAATTTCGAGATAACTCCTATCTCGAAACTTATTTTGAATTTTGACTTAATGTTCGAGATAGAATTCCCTGGTGGTACTTGGAATTTATTTTTGGGGTTCAGGAAATTTGGAGATGACTCTCATCTCGAAACTTATCTCGAATTTTAACTTGAAGTTCGAGATGGGTTTTCCCTAGAGGTTTTATGCTGTTTATTAGTTTAAGTGAATATCTTTCAAGTTAGCCTCTATGTCGAAACTCAAGTCGAATTTCGACATAAAGTTCGACATAGAGTTCGACTTAGATTCCCCAGTGCGTACTTAAGATTTTTTTTCATTTTCATAGGGGTATTTTTTTCATTTCTCTCTAATGCCTATATGTACATCTCTAACCCGATTTTACTTTCACATTTACCCATTTGTTTAAACCTAATTTTTACTGCAGCCCCCCTCCCTACCCTGCGATTTCATTATCACAACCCTGTTCATAATTTTTGTGTCTAATCTCATACATATCACGAACTACTGCCCATTTTTTTCTCTTCATTCTCTGTCTGCATCATTTATATTGTGCGTTTTTTGTGTTATTGGGTCGTAACTGTTCGTCTTCGATTTGATATATATACACGTGACTATACACACACTTTCACACATACGCATTGCAGAGTGCAGTGGTTTGCTTATTGGTTGTGTTTGATTTCGTATTGTTGATTTAACTTCCGTAGTTTAATTACCAGCTAGGCCTCTTTGTCTTATCTGTTAATTAAAAGGAATTTACTTGCATCTGTTTAATTTCCTTGCTTAGTTGTCTGCATTGTTTGTTTATTTTCCACAAAAATCCAATTAATTCAAGGAAATTTTTTCAAAAATGGCTCACCAATTTTCACTTGCTAAAAACAATTTTTATAATATTTCTACGGAAATTAGTGATCAACTCCCGCGTTTCAAGTTTTGGGTACGATTTCTCAATTTGTACTCCAAAGCTAGCACTACTTTTACTGCTAAACCAACATTGGTCCATGATGCTTTGCAGCAATTATGGACTACTACGGTTACTTTTGGGAGTAAATCGACCCCCTATGGTTTTAGATTTACCTTGGCAGGTCAGAATTATGAGGTTATAGAGGCGGTTTTCAATCGAGTTCTTAGTTTCCCAGTCCGGGATTCTTATGACCCTGAACCTACAGCGGCCGAGCGCCTGTAGTTTTTTGAGGAAATTGGATGTTATCCTCCTACTGGACGAATATCCACTTCCAGCATTCAAAAATAATTCTTTCATGTGGAAAGGAATTACTTTTTTCGAAGCTATTACTAGATGTTTTCGTGCTCGAGAAAGAGACTTTTATCAAATTCCAATTCCATGCAAATTTTTGGTGTTTCCCTAGCCCGTGAACTCAACATTAATTATGGAAGGATCATTCTTTCTGAAATAGTGGCAATGATGGGATCACCTACTACCAGGGACATTGAACTATCGATGTTGTCTGCTGGTATCCCCGTTTCTTACAAATGTTTATTAATCATTTAGTACCGAATAATGTTTTATCTATTAGGCAGGCATTTATTAGGAGTCCCACATCTGCATTTCTTGGTATGGGTACTAAGTCACTAACTACTACTGCTAACCAGGATAAACATCAGGATAAACCCATGACTATTCCTGAGAATATTCGAGTGTGGATTTCTTATGATGAAGGTGTTACTTCTCTTGTGGGGACTTCACAAATATCATCACATGCTCAGAATCCATCTGCTCATACTGTCGCATTTCAAGGGATTCCTGACGAGCATCTTGATGAAGACCAAGATGATGGCCAATCTCACAGTCAATTCACAGCCGGGCAAAGGGACCAGTAACCGTCTCCTAGGTCAACACATGCTGATTCTGATCCCTTTGCTGGACAAGATAATGAAGGAGGTACTTTCTTTGAACATGAGCAACTCTCTGTTCACACTACTAATACTTCTTCTTCATCTAATTCTGATTTCGTGGCCCGAGATTATGCTAACCCGCAGGATCTATCCCAGGGTGATAGCCAAATTTCTGAGTCTGATTCCCTAGCTTCTTCCGTTTCACCCCTGTTGACGGGAGCTAAAAGGCCGGCATCTGCAGAATTAGGTGAGAATTCTGATGAGAGTGACCCCGAAGTGCAGCCAGTAATAAGGAAGCGAGCCAAAATTTCCCAAGCTGCTACTTCAACAGCCCAGTCCAAACCTAGAGTGTCTCTCATAACCACTCCACCTCACGTGAGTGGTTCTCCCATTGCACATTCAACACCTAGGACTATTGGTGAGGATTTAGTGCCTTCTGAAGAGCCTGTTGCTTCAGTTGGGCCAGAAGTTTCAACTGCTTCTAAAGTACCTTCACCGGTACGTACTGATGCTGCAGAGAGGATCGGTTCTCCTGTTGTACATGAACACTCTGCAGCCTCTCAGCCTGAGATTCAACCTCAGGACAAGACAGGATCCTTAGATCCCATAACTGCTACTAATGTTACTTATCCAGTTTCTGCAGGTACTGCTTTTAATCTTAGTCATATTGTTGAATACATACACGAGCGTGAGACAGGGAGTGTGTGTGAGCATTCAGGGAGGGAGGGACCTTCATTTTTAAGGCCCGAAACTGAGCGACAAATACTAACAGAACGATCTTTAGAGCGAGAACACCTAAGTCAAACACCGTCCCTAGTTTTTGAAAATCTTGATACTCGTATGACAGTAATTGAGACTCAGATGAAGCAGTTCGGGCAGTCAATGAGGCAGTTGGGGGTCCATGTTGGAGATAATAGGAGAGCTCTTGATGACTACGCGGCACGAATGGCAAGTCAAGCTGAAGCTTTAAACGAAATGATGAACAAAGTGAATGACTTGGGCCATGCTGCTGGTGTCTTGGGCAGTACTCCATATGATAGAATGGGGAGCGTAGAAAGCGTTTTGCATATCATGGCAACGGAGGTCAGCAGAATGATGTATGCAGTTCGGCATTTAGTTCCTCCAGAGTGCTTTGATAAACAATACAATCAACCTCCCCTGGATGATGGTGGTGCTGGTGGTGCTGGTGGTGCTGGTGATGCTACTGGAGCTGGTACTGGACCTTTTAAATTTGGTTTTGGTGGTTCCTATACTGCTGAAGGATCTGGTGCTCAAGGTGGTGTTCCGGATAACTCACCTAAGAGGGAGAGAGGAAATGAGACGACACAACAGTCACTACTGGTTGAAGAAGGGATTGATCTAATGAAAGAAAGCGAGTCAGTGACTGATGTGAAGGCTCAGAGGAAGAGAAAGGGTAAAGCAGTGGTGGTTGAACAAGAAGAGCCATTCACTGACTTTGGTGCTCGACAGGAAGCAGTACATGATGATTCTGATTCTGATATGGAGGACGTACCTCAAGCACATGCAATTAAGTGATCCTTGGAGGAACAAGGTGGAGGTGCTGGGGCGTCTACTGAAGAGATTCCTGTTGACGAGGAGACCCTGAAAGCTCAACAGTTAGCCTTGGATCAAGCTCAGTTCTTTAAAATAAAGATGATTCAAGATAAGGCTATTTTCCTTGAGAAGCAAGTAGAGCTCAAGGAAAAGCAATATGATCATGAGCTTGCCAGATTAGTTGAACCTCAGATTGATTTGGACAAATGAAGGATTGGATAAAAATGGGACGATGCAAGGAAGATACTAATGGGGACTTGTGCAAATGGAATTCATAACAAGGAGGCAGATGAGTTGTTCTACAACTTGAACTTGAAGAATCCACTGACTATGGACTACATAAGTGCTTTAAAGAGAATGATTTCTAAAGTCCGTGTTGGATATAAGATGGCAGTCAAGGAGTGGCAAGTCATCTTGTCCTTAGTTGATGGAGCCCCAATGTCTTTTATATACGTGGATGATCAATTGATGTCGAGAAGATCTGCGTCAGAGTTGTTCTTGCTAGCAACTAAAATTCAATGCTCTCAAGCTGAGGAACTTAGCATTCTGTACAGAGATCAGTTAATGCAGCTAGCAGAGGACAAGGGAACAGAATTCTCAGCAAATCTGGATGTTGTTCGAATGGTGGTAGAAGGAAGAATGAAGAGGGTTAGTATGGAGGAAAACGATCTAATGGCTCTATTAGTGGAATCTCTAAAAGCTATCTGCAGACAAAAGATGAGTAAGGGATTCACCTCTGACATTAAGGAAAAATCAGTGGAGTTCATTGAGAAAATAATATTCAAGAAGTGCAACGAGATATGGAAATGTGATGTCGTTGCTCTAAATCCTCTAGATAATGTGAAGATTGAGCCAGAGCTTATGGAGAGAAAATGGAATATTCTACAAGCTGTGAAAAATGTAGATGAAGCTCTGACTCTTCCTTCTGGACCACTGGAACAAGGAGAAATAAGGAAGGCAGTTGGTGTTCCAGGCAGAGATAGTGTATACTGGATTCACTCTTACGCTGATGATACAACTGATGCTTTGGTATTCATTGATGCAGACCAGAAACAGACCTTCTTGCATATGAGTAGGAAATGGCTGCTACAGACTCAAGATGCTGCATTTCTAGATAAAGTTAGAGAAGAATTCAAATGGGGTGATGTATAGGATATGTTTGTGGATGAGAAGCAGAGACTACTGAAGTACTTATCTGAGATAGTACAGGAGAAGAGACGAATGGAGTTAGATGCGGCTAGTGTTTTCAATACCAACCGTGTCAAGGGCTACCCTAAGATGATCTACTGTCAGTTTAAAGCTGATAAAACTCACTGGAAGTCTCAGCTCATCATGAAGAACTTTGAAGATATTCCAAAGATCAGGACTACTCAGGAAGTGGACAAACTCAGAAGGCTTTTCAGACATCCGTATCCAGAACCCAAGAATCCTCTAGAGATGGAAGCAGTAAGCCTGTTGAATGCTAGATGGGCATAGTTACATGATCCAGCATACAAGAAAGAACAGCAAAAGAAAGAAAGGCGTAGAAAATAGAAAGAAGATGAGCGCGGAGCTGGAAAAGAAGTTAGGAAAGGGAAACGAAATTAGAATTAAAGTTCAGAGGAATGTGAACTTGAAGTTGGAAAAACTTCATATCTTTTGGTTGCTCTAACTCACTTGAGGAAAATTCACCTGACCACGGTATGCGAGATAGGCTAATTTACCATACTATAACCGTGAATCAGAGTGGATCCAATAAGGTGATATGAGTTTGACTGAAAGGCATGAAATAATCCAGGTGATAGAAATCATTCCAATGATCTTTGATTCGAGGTTCAAATTCTCTACCTAGCTTATGTTTTACTTACTAGGTTCTTTGTATTGCTTTCAAATTTTCATTCAGTTGTAACATGAACAAGACATTAATGTTACTTATCTTTTCTTGTCTCATTATTTAGTTGAGTTATCCTTCTTTAATTTGAATGTCATTGTTAGACAATCAAATAGGGGGAGATTGAAAGGCAAAGTGTCTAAACTTGTAACACTGTAACTTATGTAACTCAACTAAAGAAAAGATACTTAACCGGAAGATAATCAAGAACAAGAAGTCACAAGGACTCTATGAAGCCTGTGAAATGGGAAAGTCAAAGCGAGCGTCGCATAAAAGTAAAGAAATTTCTAGTATCACTGAGCCTCTGCAACGTCTACATATGGATTTATTTGGCTCAGTGAATGTCCTATCATTATCTAGGAAAATATATGCATTGGTAATCATGGATAACTTCTCCAAGTATACGTGGGTATTGTTCGTTATGACAAAAGACGAAGTACCTTTCAAAATCATTGATCACATCACTGAGATTGAGAATGTTTCAACACTCACTGTGAAGACGATTAGATCAGACAATAGTACTAAATTTAAAAATGCAATACTGAATGATTTCTGTGTTTCTAAGGGAATACGTCATCAGTACTCAGCCCCGAGAACTCCACAGCAGAATGGAGTAGTTGAAAGGAAGAATAGAACATTAGTTGAAGCAGCAAGAACTTTGTTATATGAATCAAAACTTCCTCTATACTTTTGGGCCGAAGCAGTGAGTACAGTGTGTTACACTCAGAATAGAACCTTGATAATAAAAAATAAAGAAAAGACACCATGTGAACTAATGAATAATAGAAGACCAACAATCAAATACTATCATGTCTTTGGAGCTAAATGCTATGCACTTATAGACGATGAAAAACTAGGCAAGTTTGAAGCAAAAGCTCGTGAAGGGATATTTTTTAGTTATTCTACAGCTACGGTGGTAGCTTATCGGGTATTCTTAGTGAATGATCGAAAAGTGATTGAAAGCTACAATGTCAGATTCGACGATACCAAACTCCCATCAATTTCTAAAGATACTAGTGAACCTGAGTCCCTAAAATTTCAGAATCTGGACTTGGATGAAGTTAAGGATGGACCTGAGTTAGTTGTTACTTCCAATATACCAAGTGTTCGTGAAGAAATACCTGAGTCTAATGGACAATCAAATTCTACGAGATCAGAAGATAATTCTTCCGCACGTTCTGGAAATAACTCAGGGGAGTAAATAGCAGCTCAAGGACAAGTGCTCAAGACTCAAGGAGAAATGACACTAGTTCTGTAGGAGCTGGCACTAACTCAGGGGGAGTTAGTAGAAATAACACAAGTAGTCAACACAACAATTGAGAAAATCAATATGAATCATCAAGACAATTACCAAGAGAACGGGTATGGAGTAGAGACCATTCGTTTGAATTAATTATTGGTGATCCGGATGCTGGTGTGACTACTAGAAGAACTACAAGAGCTGACATGGCTAATATCTGCTTGTACTCTAGATTCTTTTCCAAACTTGAACCTAAAGTAATAGAAGAAGCTCTTGGTGATGCTGATTGGGTGATTGTAATGCAAGAGGAGCTCAATTAGTTTGAAAGGCAGAAAGTTTGGAAGCTGGTACCCCGACCAAAGAACAGATCAGTAATTGGAACTAAGTGGGTATTCAGAAATAAACTGGATGAAGACGGACTTGTAACTAGAAACAAGGCTCGTTTGGTAGCGAAAGGTTATTCTCAATGAGAGGGAATCGATTATGATGAGACCTACGCTCCAATTGCAAGACTTGAGGCAGTCAGGATGTTCTTGGCCTTTGCAGCACACAAGAACTTCAAGGTTTTTCAGATGGATGTGAAAAGTGCCTTCCTGAATGGAGAGCTAGAAGAAGAAGTGTATCTGGAACAGCCACCTGGCTTCATTGATCCAGAACTTGAAGATTTTGTATATCTTCTCTTCAAAGTTGTCTATGGCCTCAAGCAATCCCCAAGACGATGGTATGAAACCCTATCCTTATTCTTAATTGAAAGAGGTTTTACTGTGGGAGTAATTGATAAAACATTGTTCTATAAAAATGTAAAGGGTGATTTAATACTTGTTCAAGTCTATGTGGACGATATTATTTATGTGGACAATATTATTTTTGGGTCATCTAATTTGCCAAGTTAATGCAGGACAAGTATGAGATGAACATGATGGGGGAGTTGTCCTTCTTCCTTGGATTACAGATCAGTCAAAGAAAAGAAGGAATCTTTATCTGTCAGTCTAAGTACATCAAAGATTTACTCAAGAAGTACAATCTAGAAGATTCATCAGCAATTAAGACTCCCATGGCAACGGCCATAAAACTTGATGAAGACAAATCAGGTAAACCAGTTGACATCACAAACTAGCGAGGTATGATTGGCTCACTTCTCTATTTAACTGCAAGTAGACCCAATATCATGTTCGCAACTTGTTTGTGTGCAAGGTTCCAAATGGATCCTAGAGAGTCACATCTCATAGCCGTCAAACAAATCTTTAGGTATCTCAAGGGCACACCAAATCTAGGGATTTGGTACCCAAGAGATACAAATTTTAATTTAATAGGCTATTCGGATTCAGACTATGTAGGTTGCAGGATTGATAGGAAAAGCACATCTGGTGCTTGTCAATTCCTAGGCAGAAGATTGGTGTCCTCGCAAAGTAAAAAGCAACATACAGTATCTACTTCTACTGCTCAAGCTGAGTACATTGCTGCTAGAAGCTGTGTAGCTCAAATACTGTGGATGACGAACCAATTGAAAGAGTATGGCATGGAACATAAGAAGATTCCAATCATGTGTGACAACACTAGTGCCATTGCCATGACCAACAATCCTATAGATCACTCTAGAACCAAGCACATAGATATCAGGTATCACTTCATAAGAGAACATGTTGAGGAGGGGACTGTGGAGTTATGTTTTGTACCCACAATGCAACAAATTGCAGATATATTCACTAAACCTCTTGATGAACTAACATTCAATAGGTTAGTTGGTGAATTGGGGATGCTTAACACAAGTTAGTAAATCCTCTTATCTGTAAAATCCCAATTTTGATCATGTACATATGTTTTTCTTTTTCTTTTTGTTATTTGCCTAGTTGAAAACATATGTAAATAATCTATAAAATTGCTCAAAATATCACTTCTGCATGCTATTTAATCATTATGGACTTAGACTTTAATATGTTTAATTAATGATTATTATATGTTGTATGTTGTGTTATTTTTCATGAATTCATTGTGCATTGAGTGAAATTATTAGTAAAAACTTTGAATTTATGCTTAGTTAATTACATGAACATAGGGAGAGTTAAATTCATATATCTCTAAATTTGTCATGATTTTTAGATGGATTTTTCTATATTTTTCATGTATTTTTTATGAAATGAGAGGTCTTAGAATTATCAAGGAATGTTTCTATTACTGGTTATGCTTAAAAATCCTTGAATTGGTATTTATTTCAATTTGGCAAAATTTAATTATTGTTTTCCTTGAAAAATTGCCAAATTTTACTAAGTATCTTCAAAATTTCGAGATAGGGTCTATCTCGAAACTCATCTCGAAATTCGACCTGAATTTCGAATTTGAGCTTCCAGGAGTGAAGTTTTGAAAATTCTAAGTCTGGGAAGAATTTCGAGTTACAGTCTATCTCAAACATCATCTCGAAGTTCGACTTAAGGTTCGACTTCGAGTTCCCAGTGTGCCTGTTCAAAATTATGATTTCTTCAAAATTTTCGAGATAGAGTCTATCTTGAAACTCATCTCGAAGTTCGAGATAGAGTTCTAGGTGTGAAAATTTTGAGGAGTCCCAAGTCTAGGAAATCTTTCGAGATAGTGTCTATCTCGACATTCATCTCGAAATTTGACATAAATTTCGAGATAACTCCTATCTCGAAACTTATTTTGAATTTTGACTTAATGTTCGAGATAGAATTCCCTGGTGGTACTTGGAATTTATTTTTGGGGTTCAGGAAATTTGGAGATGACTCTCATCTCGAAACTTATCTCGAATTTTAACTTGAAGTTCGAGATGGGTTTTCCCTAGAGGTTTTATGCTGTTTATTAGTTTAAGTGAATATCTTTCAAGTTAGCCTCTATGTCGAAACTCAAGTCGAATTTCGACATAAAGTTCGACATAGAGTTCGACTTAGATTCCCCAGTGCGTACTTAAGATTTTTTTTCATTTTCATAGGGGTATTTTTTTCATTTCTCTCTAATGCCTATATGTACATCTCTAACCCGATTTTACTTTCACATTTACCCATTTGTTTAAACCTAATTTTTACTGCAGCCCCCCTCCCTACCCTGCGATTTCATTATCACAACCCTGTTCATAATTTTTGTGTCTAATCTCATACATATCACGAACTACTGCCCATTTTTTTCTCTTCATTCTCTGTCTGCATCATTTATATTGTGCGTTTTTTATGTTATTGGGTCGTAACTGTTCGTCTTCGATTTGATATATATACACGTGACTATACACACACTTTCACACATACGCATTGCAGAGTGCAGTGGTTTGCTTATTGGTTGTGTTTGATTTCGTATTGTTGATTTAACTTCCGTAGTTTAATTACCAGCTAGGCCTCTTTGTCTTATCTGTTAATTAAAAGGAATTTACTTGCATCTGTTTAATTTCCTTGCTTAGTTGTCTGCATTGTTTGTTTATTTTCCACAAAAATCCAATTAATTCAAGGAAATTTTTTCAAAAATGGCTCACCAATTTTCACTTGCTAAAAACAATTTTTATAATATTTCTACGGAAATTAGTGATCAACTCCCGCGTTTCAAGTTTTGGGTACGATTTCTCAATTTTTACTCCAAAGCTAGCACTGCTTTTACTGCTAAACCAACATTGGTCCATGATGCTTTGCAGCAATTATGGACTACTACGGTTACTTTTGGGAGTAAATCGACCCCCTATGGTTTTAGATTTACCTTGGCAGGTCAGAATTATGAGGTTATAGATGCGATTTTCAATCGAGTTCTTGGTTTCCCAGTCCGGGATTCTTATGACCCTGAACCTACAGCGGCCGAGCGCCTGTAGTTTTTTGAGGAAATTGGATGTTATCCTCCTACTGGACGAATATCCACTTCCAGCATTCAAAAATAATTCTTTCATGTGGAAAGGAATTACTTTTTTCGAAGCTATTACTAGATGTTTTCGTGCTCGAGAAAGAGACTTTTATCAAATTCCAATTCCATGCAAATTTTTGGTGTTTCCCTAGCCCGTGAACTCAACATTAATTATGGAAGGATCATTCTTTCTGAAATAGTGGCAATGATGGGATCACCTACTACCAGGGACATTGAACTACCGATGTTGTCTGCTGGTATCCCCGTTTCTTACAAATGTTTATTAATCATTTAGTACCGAATAATGTTTTATCTATTAGGCAGGCATTTGTTAGGAGTCCCACATCTGCATTTCTTGGTATGGGTACTAAGTCACTAACTACTACTGCTAACCAGGATAAACATCAGGATAAACCCATGACTATTCCTGAGAATATTCGAGTGTGGATTTCTTATGATGAAGGTGTTACTTCTCTTGTGGGGACTTCACAAATATCATCACATGCTCAGAATCCATCTGCTCATACTGTCGCATTTCAAGGGATTCCTGACGAGCATCTTGATGAAGACCAAGATGATGGCCAATCTCACAGTCAATTCACAGCCGGGCAAAGGGACCAGTAACCGTCTCCTAGGTCAACACATGCTGATTCTGATCCCTTTGCTGGACAAGATAATGAAGGAGGTACTTTCTTTGAACATGAGCAACTCTCTGTTCACACTACTAATACTTCTTCTTCACCTAATTCTGATTTCGTGGCCCGAGATTCTGCTAACCCGCAGGATCTATCCCAGGGTGATAGCCAAATTTCTGAGTCTGATTCCCTAGCTTCTTCCGTTTCACCCCTGTTGACGGGAGCTAAAAGGCCGGCATCTGTAGAATTAGGTGAGAATTCTGATGAGAGTGACCCCGAAGTGCAGCCAGTAATAAGGAAGCGAGCCAAAATTTCCCAAGCTGCTACTTCAACAGCCCAGTCCAAACCTAGAGTGTCTCTCATAACCACTCCACCTCACGTGAGTGGTTCTCCCATTGCACATTCAACACCTAGGACTATTGGTGAGGATTTAGTGCCTTCTGAAGAGCCTGTTGCTTCAGTTGGGCCAGAAGTTTCAACTGCTTCTAAAGTACCTTCACCGGTACGTACTGATGCTGCAGAGAGGATCGGTTCTCCTGTTGTACATGAACACTCTGCAGCCTCTCAGCCTGAGATTCAACCTCAGGACAAGACAGGATCCTTAGATCCCATAACTGCTATTAATGTTACTTATCCAGTTTCTGCAGGTACTGCTTTTAATCTTAGTCATATTGTTGAATACATACACGAGCGTGAGACAGGGAGTGTGTGTGAGCATTCAGGGAGGGAGGGACCTTCATTTTTAAGGCCCGAAACTGAGCGACAAATACTAACAGAACGATCTTTAGAGCGAGAACACCTAAGTCAAACACCGTCCCTAGTTTTTGAAAATCTTGATACTCGTATGACAGTAATTGAGACTCAGATGAAGCAGTTCGGGCAGTCAATGAGGCAGTTGGGGGTCCATGTTGGAGATAATAGGAGAGCTCTTGATGACTACGCGGCACGAATGGCAAGTCAAGCTGAAGCTTTAAACGAAATGATGAACAAAGTGAATGACTTGGGCCATGCTGCTAGTGTCTTGGGCAGTACTCCATATGATAGAATGGGGAGCGTAGAAAGCGTTTTGCATATCATGGCAACGGAGGTCAGCAGAATGATGTATGCAGTTCGGCATTTAGTTCCTCCAGAGTGCTTTGATAAACAATACAATCAACCTCCCCTGGATGATGGTGGTGCTGGTGGTGCTGGTGATGCTACTAGAGCTGGTACTGGACCTTTTAAATTTGGTTTTGGTGGTTCCTATACTGCTGAAGAATCTGGTGCTCAAGGTGGTGTTCCGGATAACTCACCTAAGGGGGAGAGAGGAAATGAGACGACACAACAGTCACTACTGGTTGAAGAAGGGATTGATCTAATGAAAGAAAGCGAGTCAGTGACTGATGTGAAGGCTCAGAGGAAGAGAAAGGGTAAAGCAGTGGTGGTTGAACAAGAAGAGCCATTCACTGACTTTGGTGCTCGACAGGAAGAAGTACATGATGATTCTGATTCTGATATGGAGGACGTACCTCAAGCACATGCAATTAAGTGATCCTTGGAGGAACAAGGTGGAGGTGCTGGGGCGTCTACTGAAGAGATTCATGTTGACGAGGAGACCCTGAAAGCTCAACAGTTAGCCTTGGATCAAGCTCAGTTCTTTAAAATGAAGATGATTCAAGATAAGGCTATTTTCCTTGAGAAGCAAGTAGAGCTCAAGGAAAAGCAATATGATCATGAGCTTGCCAGATTAGTTGAACCTCAGATTGATTTGGACAAATGAAGGATTGGATAAAAATGGGACGATGCAAGGAAGATACTAATGGGGACTTGTGCAAATGGAATTCATAACAAGGAGGCAGATGAGTTGTTCTACAACTTGAACTTGAAGAATCCACTGACTATGGACTACATAAGTGCTTTAAAGAGAATGATTTCTAAAGTCCGTGTTGGATATAAGACGGCAGTCAAGGAGTGGCAAGTCATCTTGTCCTTAGTTGATGGGGCCCCAATGTCTTTTATATACGTGGATGATCAATTGATGTCGAGAAGATCTGCGTCAGAGTTGTTCTTGCTAGCAACTAAAATTCAATGCTCTCAAGCTGAGGAACTTAGCATTCTGTACAGAGATCAGTTAATGCAGCTAGCAGAGGACAAGGAAACAGAATTCTCAGCAAATCTGGATGTTGTTCGAATGGTGGTAGAAGGAAGAATGAAGAGGGTTAGTATGGAGGAAAACGATCTAATGGCTCTATTAGTGGAATCTCTAAAAGCTATCTGCAGACAAAAGATGAGTAAGGGATTCACCTCTGACATTAAAGAAAAATCAGTGGAGTTCATTGAGAAAATAATATTCAAGAAGTGCAACGAGATATGGAAATGTGATGTCGTTGCTCTAAATCCTCTAGATAATGTGAAGATTGAGCCAGAGCTTATGGAGAGAAAATGGAATATTCTACAAGCTGTGAAAAATGTAGATGAAGCTTTGACTCTTCCTTCTGGACCACTGGAACAAGGAGAAATAAGGAAGGCAGTTGGTGTTCCAGGCAGAGATAGTGTATACTGGATTCACTCTTACGCTGATGATACAACTGATGCTTTGGTATTCATTGATGCAGACCAGAAACAGACCTTCTTGAATATGAGTAGGAAATGGCTGCTACAGACTCAAGATGCTGCATTTCTAGATAAAGTTAGAGAAGAATTCAAATGGGGTGATGTATAGGATATGTTTGTGGATGAGAAGCAGAGACTACTGAAGTACTTATCTGAGATAGTACAGGAGAAGAGACGAATGGAGTTAGATGCGGCTAGTGTTTTCAATACCAACCGTGTCAAGGGCTACCCTAAGATGATCTACTGTCAGTTTAAAGCTGATAAAACTCACTGGAAGTCTCAGCTCATCATGAAGAACTTTGAAGATATTCCAAAGATCAGGACTACTCAGGAAGTGGACAAACTCAGAAGGCTTTTCAGACATCCGTATCCAGAACCCAAGAATCCTCTAGAGATGGAAGCAGTAAGCCTGTTGAATGCTAGATGGGCATAGTTACATGATCCAGCATACAAGAAAGAACAGCAAAAGAAAGAAAGGCGTAGAAAATAGAAAGAAGATGAGCGCGGAGCTGGAAAAGAAGTTAGGAAGGGGAAACGAAATTAGAATTAAAGTTCAGAGGAATGTGAACTTGAAGTTGGAAAAACTTCATATCTTTTGGTTGCTCTAACTCACTTGAGGAAAATTCACCTGACCACGGTATGCGAGATAGGCTAATTTACCATACTATAACCGTGAATCAGAGTGGATCCAATAAGGTGATATGAGTTTGACTGAAAGGCATGAAATAATCCAGGTGATAGAAATCATTCCAATGATCTTTGATTCGAGGTTCAAATTCTCTACCTAGCTTATGTTTTACTTACTAGGTTCTTTGTATTGCTTTCAAATTTTCATTCAGTTGTAACATGAACAAGACATTAATGTTACTTATCTTTTCTTGTCTCATTATTTAGTTGAGTTATCCTTCTTTAATTTGAATGTCATTGTTAAACAATCAAATAGGGGGAGATTGAAAGGCAAAGTGTCTAAACTTGTAACACTGTAACTTATGTAACTCAACTAAAGAAAAGATACTTAACCGGAAGATAATCAAGAACAAGAAGTCACAAGTAAATCAATACAAAATGAAGACAAGGTAATTGATTCAATTCAACATGTTAATTATGATCAATCAAAGAAGAAATCATTGGAAGAAGTTCAAGTCAAAGTTGTTCATGCCTCAGTGATTTGTAACTTAATGAATCAAGATCATAACTATCAGTATGAATAAGGTTAATTGATTTCAAGTGAAGAAGCAGGAAAGCAACTGTTGGAAAGCTACATTACTAATTGAATATGGTAATATATTCAGAAGCAAGAACCCTATCAAGACTAGTCACTTATGAACCAGACCTTTGCATCAAGTGTCTGGACATTGATAGCAAGTTTATGTCAGTAGTAGAGTTCCATGTTCAAGAGCTTGTTGAAGAATATAGAAAACAAGAAGAAATCACAAGTTCAAGATGTTGCATTGAAGTTTCAAGTTGAAGCCTAGAATTTCTCTAAGTAATTACTAGGGAACCTATGTAGAAATTCATATCTAGAAATTCTAGATAAGTTTCTACTTAGAGCCAAGTAGAAATTCTGGAGGTGGAAATATTTTCTAAGTACACAAGGATGGAAGCTATCTCGATTTCCTATGTAAAAATTCCTATGTAGAAGTTCTACTTAAATTTCGAGATAGAACCTAAGTAGAAATTCCTATGTATAAGTTCTACTTAAATTTCGAGATAGAGCAAGTAGAAATTTCCATGTAGAAGTTCTACATAGAGGACAGTTTCAACATGACACATGGCATCATTTGGTTGGCCAATTTCCAAGCTTTCAAGACAAGATAAGATTTACGTGGATAATATTGGGCCACTCATATCTTATCTTTTGAAGACTACAAGTCATAGATTACAAGAAGTATAAATAAAAGTACTTGTGTAATGTTTTATAAGAGAGAGCAATATTAAGAGAAACACTTGTAAAAGAGAGAGAGAGTATTCACAGAGCTTAGTATCATTTACTACCCTCTTTACTTTTGTCATACTATTGTAATGAATGTTGTAACAACCCTTTCAAGTTATATATAAGAAATATATTCCTTGAATCATTGTGTTCATTTATTACATAGTATTTATTGCTTCATAAAGTTGAAAAGTTGTATTCACCCCCCTCTACAACACATTTGGACCTAATAGAGAGATGTAAAGAAATTTGAACATGATCTAGAAGCTAGAAGAATATTTAGAGAAAATGAAACTCAAGCAATGATTGAGAGGGAAATGAAGAAGATTGAAGATCTAAAGAAGAATACTGAGTTGGTGTCAAAGGCTGCACAAGCAGGAAATTTGGATGAGTTCATTGCTCAAACAAAGGCTACCAATGAAAGTGCAAAAGAGGCTACAAAAGAAATCAAATCAAATACAAAGATTTTCTACATATAGATGTTGAAGCCCTTGAAGAGAAGAAAAAGGGTAAAGCAATAATGATTGAAGAAGAAAAGAAAAAGAAAAGTGAACCAATTGGCCAGAAGCTACTTCAAGGAGCCATCACTAAAGGAATCTCAGATGCTGCAAGGAGAGAAAATGAGAACGAAGAGATTGCTAGACAGATGGAAATGCAATGGCAGAACAACCATTGAGAAAAAAGAAGAAAATTGCAATGGCTAAGAAAAATGCAAATTCAACTCAAAAAATAGTGGTTCAGGAATATCGAGAAGAAATCAAGGAAGAAGTGGCAATTGAAGGGTACAAAATGAAAGGAATTCTAGTGGTGAGTGAAAAATGGCTGATAGGAGTAAGAACTCACCCTCTAACCTCTAACTAAGAAGAGTCAATGAGGTTGGAGTATGAGAATGAATCAAAAATCACTTAATCAGTGAAGGTGATAATGATGCAAAGCTACAATGTCCTGAAAACCATTTTATCTCTTCTCAATAAAAGGTACAAACTCAATGTTACAATTGCTCAGGAAATTCAACATCAAATTCCAAAGCTAAGGAAAGCAAAGGCTAAAGCTGAACCTGATTCACCTCATAAGCTACGGAAATCTCAAGTCAAGAAGGTGGTGTTGGAGCCAAAATATGCTATGATTTTTATAGGTGTGGAGGGCAACACAGAGGTCTTTGATGTCTGCAAATATGTGGACAAAATCAAAGATGAAGAAAATCGCTACCTAATGAGGCAACTAGGAGAAACTGATGAAGATGAAGCAATATTGAGGAGTTCCTTTATGAGACAACTAAAAGAAAATGCTGAGAATAAAAAGAAGAATAAGTGAGTGGAAAATGAAGATCATGAAGAGTGGAAGACATTGGAGAAGTTTACAGAAATTACAAATCAACTGGTACTTCCAAATTCGAAGTGATAATTAAATTTCTTAATTCCATCTGAATGAAAATAATTAAGGGTTTTGTTATCATCAAGTAGATTTATGCATGTTCATGTCACAGATACAAATATGGAAAGATTGTTATGAATCTACATATAACTTGATGATAACTTTAATCTTAAAATCATAGAAATTTTAATTGAAGTAACTGATCAATTTATATGAAAGTTATAAATATCGATTGATCAGGAAACTGTTGGGTCCCGAAGTATCGTAGAAGGGGGGGGGTTGAATACGATACTCACTAAATTAAAAAATTCTTTCGAATCTTTGGCGGATAAATAATTTAGAGTTCGGTTAGTGGGTTCGACTTCATGAGGTGAATAGTGTTTAGGAGGCTCACTTACTAATTTTATGTATTTATGAATAAACATTAATGTTCTAGAAAATTAGCAAGTAATTTAACGAGACAAGTTTCGAGGAATATATCTTTCGTATATAAACCCTGAGGTTGCTACACCCAGTTAAAAATATAACTGGTTTCAAAAGAATAGATTAGTTATTTGCTTCTACAAAGAGATATAACTTAATCCCTATACAATATTTGACTATGTGTTTGTACTAATGGAATCAAGCTAACAGAGAGTGTTTTATAATAGCCCTATGTATTTGCAACATAATGAACCGGCTAGAATATAAAACTTCGGTGAAGAAGGTATATGTATGGCTTTTTATCTTCTTCTTCTCCGGCTTCAATTTCCTCTCTGTATCTCTCTGTATGGTTGTGTATTTCAACAATTCAAAATGATCACGTCATTTTGTTTATATGGTGTAGACTTTTCAAATCAATTAAAATTAATTTATTCTTCACAATGCTAAGTCATTTTGTTGCGCTTGTAGAGTGGGTGCAGTGTATAGATGCCACAAAACTTTTGTTGCGCCTAAGGGAAAGTTTTGTTGCGCCTACACTCTGTGTCCCTTGTAGAGGAGCCACGAAACTCTTGGTTTTGACTTAAACTCTTTTGTTGCTCCTAAGACAAAGTTTTTTGCACCTCTAGAGTGCTTGTAGTGTGTAGGAGCCACGAAAGTAATTAGAAATTTATTCACAAGTATTTCGTTGCGCCTAATGAGTTTTGTTACGCCTCTAGAGTGCTTGCAGTGTGTAGGAGCCACGAAAGTACTTAGAAACTTATTCACAAATATTTCGTTACGCGTAAGGAGTTTTGTTGCACCTCCTACATTTCTTGTAGTGTGTAGGAACAACAAAAGTACTTAGAAACTTATTCATAAGTATTTTATTACGCCTAAAGTGTTTCATTGCGCCTCCTACATTTCTTGCAGAGTACAAGAGCTACAATATGTAGTAATACTTTCCTTAACCAATTTCTTGAAATGTTTGAAGTATTTACCACTTGGTTTTCACTCTTCTGGCTTGATCAACTGATTTTATTCTGATACATCAAGGTAATTCTATTTTTATTGTGCTGACGCGTAGTGCACTGGTCTGGTTCACAAATATATAATACTGAATTAAATTCCCTTGATTTCTTTTCTGTTTCAGCTGATTAACTGTTACATTGCTTCGAACATTGACTATCAATAAACATTATAGTTTCACTAGAATCTTTTTTGGTACTTAGACAACGTCTTCATTATTACCACAACCTTGAATACTTAATTCTCTGTTCTTCACTGACGCTTGAACTTATAAATGAACTTCTTTTAGTGAGTATAACTCCAAGAATGCAGCTGTCTTCTTAGTCCTTTGTCTTTACCATGTCTTCAATTCTTCTAGATTCCTATGCTTCGAACACTGTCTATCTTCAATTAATGCTGGTACACTGAAATCTTCTAGTGGCACTTTATACTGAATCTTCAACACTTCTGAAACCCTGAAAGTCTTTACACATTATTCTTCACTGAGGCATGAACATATTAATGAACTTCTTTCAGTGACCTGTAGTAGACTTCAAAACTTCTTCCAATGTCCTGATTCACTGTATATGCCTTGTCTTCATTTCTTCATGATTTCTTTGCAGACGTAGTATTATGTACTTGTCATGTTCCAGTGTTGAGTTATCACGATTACTATTCATACAGTTTCGTAATCTCACCAACAATCTCTCCCTATTTGATTGTTAAACTTAGCAAACAAATCCCATAGAGAGGATAACTCAACTAACAACTAGAAAAAGTAATGGTCCGGGACTTCTAAATAATGCTACTGGTTCTAGAATTCTTGAGCATCTGAAACGAAAGATTTTTGTTCCTCTAGCAATGAACTGATATTCATATAGTATCATCTTCATTTCTATCTGTGTTTAAGTTTTCTCTGCTTCAAAATCCTTCACAGTTGAACTTAAAGAACTTATCATAAACAGAGCTTCATAAGAATCAATATTCCTGAAAACATCTTCAATAGAACATAGAACATAGCTCAAGTAATGTTCTCTCCCTGAGAATGTAATTCTTCTTCTTTTTCTTGTCTAAATTCTTCCCCTAAGGATATTAACTTCTCCTAAGGATACGAAGATAAGACTTTATTAACTTCTCATTTTTCCTTTTTCTTACTAAATTCTCCTCTTTAGTTGAGGAATCCTCCAATGGCCCATCTTTTGAATGGTTTGTCTTCCAAAGAAGGTTCTCGTCTGTCATTGATTGGGAAAACATAGTAGCTTTTCTTTTAGAAGTAGCAAGTAGCAAGGGTAAGTGTTTGGTCTATGGTTTCCTCACTTCTACTACGTTCTATTAGTGTTTACACTTAAGTGTCGAGCACTTTGAAGTATTTCACTCTTTCTCTCCCTATCTCTCACTCAAGTGTATCTCTCCCTCACTTTCACTTAAGTGTTTCTCTCCCTTACTTTCACTCTGCTTTTGAAATATAGCCTTCTGTACCTGCAAGTGAAATCCGTCAATTCAGTAATATTCCCAACACTTAATTCATCAGAATGAACTGAATCACTATCAAGTGGAGAATTACCTCATAGAGGTGTTCTTGATCTATCATGCATAAGCACTGTCTCAGTACCAGACTCAATAGCAATTGTTAAATCACTGTCTAGTGGAGCCTCACCTCTTTGAGATGGGTTATCCCAAGATTTTAAAATCTGTTAGGGAATCATGCCTTGTTCTATCAAGGAGTTGCCTCACACCTTCTTTGTAAACGGGAGGTGGACAATCCTTTTCAGGATCTGGAAAAGTTCCTTCCATGAGGGGCGACGTAGTAGGCAATGTAATGAATGGAAATTTAGAGCCTACATTTCCCTTATAACCCTTGACTCATCCGAAAAATTCTTGTCAAGAATGTTAGGAATATATTCATTTGATGATGTACAAAATTCTAGAACAGGAGTTAGCTTAGTTTATTTGCAATATATCTTTCTAGTCTCTGAAATGTATAATCAGAGTCTAGATAGTCAATATTCATGTTACTTGTACTTAAAAGAATTTCTGCAGAAAGTAAAACCAGAGTCTGCATGAAGATCAGAGTCTGGAAGGTGATCAGAGTTTATAGACTATCGGAGTCTAAGATCTGTCAGAGTCTATAGTCTGGCAGAGTCTGAAGAATTCAGAGTCTATAAAGTTAAAGCTAAATTTGGAAGATGATCACAGATAAGGGAAGTCTTCGAAGATAAAGCCAAAGATATTGCAGATATGCTATAAATAAAATGAAGGAGAATTGCAGAAGGAAACTGTCAACTAATAATTAGGAATTCTATTCCTATTGTAATTTATCTTTCTGTTATTAGCTGATAGGCAGCTCTCTATATAAACTCTATGTAACCTAATTGTAAAAGTGTGGAAGTCGAAGCATAATTTGTCTGAGTAAAATTTTATGAGTGCATAGAAATAGAGAGAGTTGCTATAATAAACACAGAGAAGCTGTTAGGGTTTGTGTACACCCTATGAGAGTTTTGTATTTACAAATCAATAATACAAACAGTACTTATTCATATCTTTGTGTTTGATCTTTGTTCTTAATTCATATTTGTTTATTGATATTGAGTTAATTTTAAATCAGGCAGAAAAGACACACAAGTATTCAACCCCCCCTTCTACTTGTGCAACTGGGAAAACAATTGGTATTAGAGCCTAACGTTTAAAATCGATTAAAGATGTCTAGAAACAAAGATGACAATTCTAAGATTCCTATGCTTAAGAGAAACGAGTTCACCCACTGGAAGGTTAAGATGTTGCACCATCTGGAAGCAACAGAACCTGACTATCTTGAAAGAATTCATGAAGGACCCTATGTGCCCTTAAAGCTAGTGCCTCAAATCAATGAAGAAGGCAAAGTAACTGAAGAACACTTCATTGAAAAACCAAAGGCTGAATGGACAAAAGAGGACAAGGAGAATGTTCTTAAGGAGGCAAAGGTCAAAAACATACTCTTTAACAGTTTGGATTTTGTTCTTACAAACTGTGTTATATCATGTCAAACTGCTAAGGAGGTGTGGACAAAACTTGAAGTGCACTGTCAAGGAACTAAAGATGTCAAGAAAAATGCAAGGTCTTTGCTAATTCACGAGTATGAGTATTTTGAAGCAAAATTTGGAGAATCTATTACTGAGATGTATGATAGGTTTACAAAACTCTTGAATGAGATGGCTATGCTTGGTAAGGTTTATGATTTTGAAGATACCAACACCAAGTTTCTGAGAGCACTTCCTGAAGAGTGGGACAATAAGATTACAACTATAAGGGAAGCTAGAGATTTGGATGAACTAACTCTAGAAGAATTATATGGCAGGCTCAAGACATATGATTTAGAGATGAAACAGAGGAAGTATAAGAAGTATGTGAAGACAAAATATGTAGCACTCTTAATGGAGTCTGAAAAAGAACAACATGAACAAACCACTGAAACAACAATCAAGGATACAAAGAAGAATGGTAAAACTGTTGTGGAGTCAGAGTCTACTGACACAGACTCTGATTCTGATGAAGAGATTGATCTAAGTCAAATGATGGTTATGTTTGCCAAAACTTTCAAAAGAATGAAATTTAACAAAAGAACTGGCAAATTTAGCAAAATGCCATCATTCAAGAAGGAAGATGAGAAGAATGAGAAGAGCAAGAGTACTATAATCAAACTTGACAAAGCAAAGGTCAAATGTTTCAACTGTGGAATATTGGGGCACTTTGCCAGTGAATGCAGAAAGTTAAAAAGTCAAGGAAAAGGAAAATCACTTTTATCAACAGGAAAGGATTGGGCAGATTTAAGCTCAGAGGATGAAATTGATTATGAAAATCTAGCATTGATGGCATCCTCCTCAAGAAAATCACAATCTCCCAAAGAACCATCATCTCCTAAAACTCAGGTATCAATCTTTACTCCTGAATCCTTAATTAACTTAGACTCTAATGGCATAAAAATTGTGCAAAGTGAGGTTAATAAAATAATGACAACATGTAGGTCTCTCACTAGTGCAAGTGAAAGGTTGAGAGAAGAAAATTTAACCTTAACTAAAAGGAATGATCATTTAGAGTCTGAGTTAATATTAATGGAACAATACAAAAAGGATTCTGAGAAAATAGTCATAATTACACTGAAATTTTGAAAGCCTATGACTATGTTAAGAATGAACTAGAAGAAGAAAGACTTAAGTTTAAAGTCTGGACAGACTCTGGTAGAAAAGTTCAAGAAATTCTCAATAATCAAAATGTGTGTCAAACTGCTGGTCTAGGCTATGAAAATAGTCAAAGCAAAAGACCTATTGTTGAGAATGATAACAATGAAGAAGCTAGCCAAGCTAATAAGACTAAAGACAAAAACACATTTGTTCCTGTTAAGTTTGTGACTCCTAAAGAAAAGACTGAAACCACAAACCCATCTGTCAATAGTCCCTTTGTTGTTGACAAAAAGACAGATGAAACTAGAGCAAATAACTCTAAGAAAAATATTAACATAGGGTACTTGTCTAAGTCTAAGTTAAAAGAAAGGCTAGAGAACTTATCAGAGTCTACCAAAACTAGGAGAAATAGGAATGGTAAGGAAGGCATTAATAAAGCAAATACTTATAAAAAGGATCATAATGCTCCTAGAAAGAAGTGTTTTAGATGTGGCAACCACAACCATTTAGCTATAGATTGTAAAGCAAAAATTGAAAAAAAATCAGAGTTATTCTTCCACAGACTCTAAAAAGTCATTACATTCCACAAAAACCTTGTTATCACCGTGGTAGCATATTTCACTCTATTTATATGTGTAGAGACTATCATGAATTGTATTTCAATTTTTATGAGCTAAAATCATCTATTGATAAAAGCTGGTATGACATTGTTAAGACTCCACCAGAGTCAAAAGTAACAAAGGAGACAGGTAAGTCAAAGGTGAAAATTGCTAAACCTGTTTCACCTAAAGTTAGAGGAAAAGGATCCAAAACTGTTTGGATCCCCAAAACAACTAATTAGTTGCTTTATGTATGGAGGGAACAAGGGTAAATAATGTAACCCTAATCCTGGACAGTGGATGCTCAGGACACATGACTGGAAAGAAATCCCTGCTTACAGACTTTGTGGAAATGGCTGGCCCAGAAGTATCCTTTAGAGATGGCAACAAAGGACAAACACTGGGATATGGCAAGATTGTACTTGGGAATGTAATCATTGAACAAGTAGCTCTACTTGATGGCTTAAGACACAATTTGATAAGCATAAGTCAACTAGGAGATAAAGGTTACCACACTGGCTTTGACAACAAAGAGTGTCTTGTGACTCACACGAAACAGGTATTCCGGTTTTTAAAGGTCACAGACATGGTAACATTTATGAAGCCAGCTTGGAGGATTGCATACACAGTGAACTCACATGTCTATATAGCAAGGCCTCAATTGAAGAAAGCTAGAAATGGCACAAGAAACTGTCACACATCAACTTTAAAACACTAAACAAGTTGGTTAAACAGAATCTTGTAAAAGGATTACCACAGGTTGATTTTGTGCAAGATGGACTCTGTGAAGCATGTCAACTTGGAAAGCAAAAGAAATAATCATTCAAGAGCAAGACAATCAACGCCATTTTTGAACCCTTTTATTTATTGCACCTTGATTTATTTGGTCCAGTAAATGTTATGTCAATTAATAAAAAGAAATATACTCTTGTTATTGTAGATGATTTTACAAGATTCACATGGATTTTCCTTCTACATTCGAAGAATGAAGCTCCACAACACATAATAGGCCATATCACTTTTCTAGAAAGAAATTCAAAGAAAACAGTTAGAGTTCTAAGGAGTGACAATGGTACTGAATTCAAGAATTCAATCATGGAGGACTACTGTGCATTAAAAGGAATTATTCAACAAATTTCTGCACCAGGAACTCCTCAACAAAATGGTGTTGTGGAGAGAAAGAATAGAACCCTCATAGAAGCTGCCAGAACAATGCTGGCAGAGTCTAAGCTACCAGTATATTTTTGGGCAGAGGCAGTCAATACAGCATGTTTCACTCAAAACTGTACTTTAATAAACATGCATGGAAAGACTCCCTATGAAATGATAAAGGACAAGAAACCAAGTATGAAACACTTTCACATATTTGGATGCAAGTGTTATGTACTGAAAGTATATCCTGAAAATCTGAGCAAATTTGAAGCCAAGGCAGATGAATCAATTTTTCTTGGATATGCATCAAACACAAAAGCATTCAGAGTGTTTAATCTCAGAACCAAAATTGTTATGGAATCTATTCATGTTGCATTTGATTATAAAAAGTTTACAGGATTGCAGGATGAGTCAGAGTCTACTACACTGGAATTTTAAAATCTAAAAAGTTCTGAGATAAATGAAGAAGAAGAGGATGAAGACCCTCAAGTAACTCCTGATCCAACACAGGAACCTGCACATTCTGAGGGGGAGCCAGAAAATACAACTCCAAATGATTCAGAGTCTAACAGGTCAGGGTCTACCCAGACAGAGTCTAGACGGACTGAGTCAAATTCTTCATAATCTAACTCATCAGGGTCTGGATCAAGCAACTCTGAACCCTTGTCAGAGTCAAGCAATTTAGGGGGAGTCTTTTCATTTGAATTTCACTCTAATACAGAAGATGCAAATGAATTAGGGGGAGCTTCAAGTTCAAGAATCAATCTTCCACCAGCTAGAAAATGGACAAGGGGTCACACTCCTGACTTAATAATTGGTGACCCTGAGAGTGGTGTACAAACAAGAACAGCCACTCAAAATGAATGTCTTTATAGATGTTTTCTCTCAAAGAATGAACCCAAGAAAATTGAGGAAACCTTGCAAGACCCTGATTGGATAATTGTAATGCAAGAAGAATTGAATGAATTTGAGAGAAACAAAATGTGGAAACTTGTACCAAGACCTAGAGATAGATCAGTTGTTTGTGCCAAATGGGTGTATAGAAACAAACTTGATGAGAGTGGAACTGTAATAAGAAACAAAGCAAGGCTAGTTGCAAAAGGATACTCACAGGAGGAAGGAATTGACTATGATGAAACTTTTGCACCTGTAGCAAGATTGGAAGCTATCAGAATGTTTATTGCCTTTGCAGCTCATTCAAAATTCAAGGTGTATCAGATGGATGTAAAAAGTGCCTTCTTAAATGGAAAATTGGAAGAAGAAGTCTATGTGGAGCAACCACCAGGATTTGTTGATCCAAAATATCCTGATCATGTTTACAGATTAGATAAGGCACTTTATGGATTGAAGCAAGCACCTAGAGCATGGTATAAAACTCTTTCAAAATTTCTTCTTGAAAACGGATTCATAAGAGGTACCATTGACAAAACTCTCTTTATTAGAAAGTAAAAAGGTGACATTTTGCTTGTCCAAATTTATGTTGATGATATTATATTTGGATCTACTAATGACAAACTATATGAAAAGTTTAGTAAACTAATGCAGTCAAATTATAAAATGAGCATGATGGGAGAATTGAACTTCTTTTTAGGGCTTCAAGTCAAACAGAATGATGATGGAATTTTCATCAATCAAACAAAGTATGTAAGAGAACTATTGAAGAAGTTTGATATGCAAGATTCTGCAACTGCTAAAACTCCCATGTCAACAGCCACTAAGCTAGACTCTGACCCAAAGGGTAAGAAAGTTGACAACACTAGCTACAGATGTATGATTGGCTCATTATTATATTTAACTGCTAGTAGACCAGATATAATGTTTGCAACTTGTCTGTGTGCTGGATTTCAAGTTGACCCCAGAGAATCACATTTAATAGCTATAAAAAGAATTTTTAGATATCTCAAGGGGGCACAAACTCTTGGACTTTGGTATCCTAAAGAGTCAGATTTTTCACTAATTGGCTATTCAGATTCTGACTATGCAGGATGCAAAGTAGATAGGAAAAGCACAACAGGTCAGTGCCAGTTTCTTGGCAACAGATTAATTTCTTGGTTTAGCAAGAAATAACAGACTGTATCAACCTCAACAGCTGAGGCTGAATACATTGCAGCTGGAAGTTGCTGTGCTCAAATTCTGTGGATAAGCAATCAATTACTTGATTTTGGACTAACATTCTCAAATATCCTTAGGTATTGTGATAATACTAGTTCTATTAAAATTGCAGAGAATCCAGTCCAACATTTCAGAACAAAGCACATTGATGTCAGGTATCATTTTATTAGAGAACATGTTGAAAATGGTACTGTGACACTTCACTATGTTCCAACTGACAAACAGATTGCAGTCATTTTGACAAAACCACTTGATGAGTCTACCTTTCTCAGACTGGTAGGTGAATTAGGTATGTTAAACATGTAAGTGATTACAAATTACAAGCAACAAGGTATGTACTTTAATTATAATTCTGGTTGTAACACATTATAATTAATTATTTCTGCAAAAGTTTTATTGGTACTTTATCTTGACAGAGTCTAGTTTTTAGACTCTGACGAGTCTGTAGACTATGACTAGTCTGTAGACTCTGAAAAACAATTATCGCCTAGACTCTGAAACGGTTCAAATTCGCGCCTGCAGATTCTGATTGTGTTTAAACTGTTCAAATGACTTGAAATAGGCGGTAACAGTTATTTTTGACTGGAGATAGACTGTAGACTCGTGTGTATTGTTAGCAATTCAAACAAAATAGAAGATTTTCATAAATTTTACTCACTTGTTTATTACAATTAATCTCTAAGGCAGAACCATTCACAAAGCTCTTTACGAACCCTAGCAACTTTCTTCAAGCGTATTCATCACTTTCAACTTACAAAATTTCAATGGCTGCTATCTCAACTGTTATGCGGGGACCCAAAGCTATCGCATTCACATTTAGAGACTTTGAGTTCATGACCACTAACCATGTGGCAGCCCTTGGTGACAAGAAAGGGGTAGATGCTGATTACTATCCTATGATGGATTTCTTGGAGCAGAGTGAGCTCAGTTACATTCTAAAAGCAGCACCAGTCATTCACATGGATGCTGTTTCTCAAGCTTGGAGCATTGCAAAGGTAGTTGATCCTTCTTAGGATCAACAAGGTAAAATAATGTTCACCTTTGGCTCAATTACTTTTGATGTCACTGCTGATGTGCTTAATTCAATTTTTAAATTGCCTGTGAAGACACCTTTTGATGAAACTGTTTCTGATTCTGAGATTAAAAGCATGTTTAAATCACTAGGCTATTATGCTAGTTTAGATAACATGAGTAAATTAACTAGACCCTATCTGAGGAAGGAATGGTCCTTGTTTTTTCATCAAATTGCTAAGTGCTTTACTGGCAAGTGTAGTGGCTTTGATGCTATTACTTCTATTACTTATCAAATTGGTCACAATCTCCTATTTGATAGAGTAATCAACATTGGTGATATGTTGCTCACTCAAATGGGAGCAAAATTAAATAATGTGCATGAGGGGAGGAAGAAATCTACTATCATAGATTTCTTATGATTCTTCTCAATCACTTCATTCCTGACATGTCAACCAAATTGGCAGATGATTGTTGTGTGCAGGCATATAAATAGCAAAGGAGGATATTCTCTGATATTAAGAGAATTGATGACAAGAAGAAGAGTCTACCTGCCATGACTTATCCACAGGTAATGAAGGTAAAACTCTCAACCTACAAACCTTCTATCTATAATGCTTCATTTTTTGGTGGTGAAATGGTGCAGGAACAAGTAATGGAGAGTCCCCCTGCACCTACCCAAGTCACCCAATCCCCTCCAAAGACAATCTTTCAAACCCAAATCCAAAAAGAAACCAACCTCTGGTGTCTCTCAACAGGCACTAGTTGTAAAGAGGAGAAAATTGATTCAAACTAGGCTTATAGATGAGCACAGTGATGAGGAGTTCAACCCTCTAGAGAAGCAAGTTGTTGAAGGACTTTTTTTGTTAAAGGAAGGTCATGATCCACTTGATTCTACCCTTCAAGCCAAGTCTGTAGTCTCTGAAAAGGCTACAGACTCTGACCAACCTAGGAATGCACCTCAGGATGTTCAAACTGCATCTCCTAAAAAATCTTTTGCTAAAAAATACAGAAGGTTAAGGAAGGCTTATTCTGCACACACACACACAAGCCTACTACTATTACTAACCCTGTCTTGCAGGAAACAAATGCTCCCAAGGCTCCTGCAGGGCTAGACTCTGAACGCAAGAAATCACCTGAACCAGAGTCTAATGTTGAGTCAGAGTCTAGACTGCCTTTAGACTCTGATCATGAGACATTTTGGGAAGGAATGTCATTGGATGCAGCCTCATGTCTTATTGATGAAATCCTTACTCCAAGTGATGAGGTGCTGCTATTCCTATATCCTTTGGTGGAATCAGTAGAAGATCCAGAACAATATCAGACTAAATCTCAAGTCTTGGATTTTCTTTCAACCTATGCGACCCTAAGGAAGATAATGGAACAGGAGCTACAACTGTCTGCACAAGGTGTGGTCAAAAATCTATACAGCTACCTATTCAACTCTTCATTACAAGAAAAAACAGCTGGGCTCATAGAAGGCAAAACTACTGAAGTGCTCAAAGCACTAGGTGTGCCAGACTCTGAACAGCAAATCACAAAAAAGCCTAAAAAGCTTAAGATCTACAAAAGGAGATAATCAGAGTCTGTTGCTGAGTTGGAAACTGAGATTGAGCAACCAATTTTTGACTATGAAGCAATTTGGGATCAAGGAATTACCTACAGGACAGCTATTGATTGGATTTCCACTATTCAGCCTCTTTCAAGAAAGGTGGTTGATTTTCTTGTCCAAAATGTTGGAAAGGTGGCCAACAAATACATTTATCCAACCTATGAAAGTAGATTGGATCAACTCAAGGGCTCATATTATCAGAAACTAGCAAGGGAACTGCAGGATTCCTTCCACATGACTTTTTCCCAAGCCATCTATGCACTCCATGCCCGAATTTTTCTCAATGGACACTTGGATGCATTAACTATGGTAGAACTACAGGAGGTAGCAGGTGATGCTAGGCAGTTGGAGGTTGGGACTAGTGCACCAGTGGTGACTAGTGATAAAGATGCTCAGTTTGCCTCACCCACACAAGAACCACCTAGTCAGAGGTTGGGTGATAGTGGGGCAGGGGAGTATGCTGTAAGGCCCTCCTTGGCAACTCAACAAACTGCTGATGAGAACCCCAGTGATATGGGAGGACAGACTCTGATGGATGCTCAAGAAGTACTTTTCCATCCTTGTCTATCAGAGTCTATCCACCTTGAGGGGGAGTCTCATGCACAAACAGTCCAATGGTGACACTCAGACTCTGGCTTCTAATGAAGTCATACTGAAGCAGTCAGAGTCTAGAGTAGACCCTGAGACTGGAATACTGGAGCCAACAGACTCTGAAAAGAAAGAAGATGATTGTAAAGGTTCAGATTCTGTTGCTGCTCACCCCTTGGTGGAAACCCCTAGCCTTTAGACTTATGAAGGGGTTTCCCTCCATCAAGGTGGTCCAGGTATTGAAGTACAATCTTTATCTCTCACCCCTCTTCTGTAGGATTATTGTTAGGTCCCGAAGTATCGTAGAAGGGGGGTTGAATACGATACTCATAATAATTTAAATTCTTTTTCGAAATTTGCGGATAAATAAATTATAACTTCAGAGTGGGTTTGGCCATTTGTAGTGTTTAGGTGAACTGCCTACTAATTTTCTATGTTTATGAATAAACATTAAAGTTCTAGAAAATTAGCAAGTAATTAAATGAGACACGTTTCCGGGAATATATCTTTCATATATAAACCCAGAGGGGTGCTACACCCAGTTCAAAATATAATTGGATTCCAAAGAACAAATTAGTTCTTTGCTATTAACACAAAAATATTAGGCTCGGTTCCTATACAAATATATCTAAATTAGTACAAGGAAAAACTGAGTCCGTAGAGAGTGATATCTAGGAGCCCTGAGCATTTTTCATTAAAGAACCGGGTCCTAATATCTGACCAGGAGCAAGGTATGGGTGTGTATAATTTGTTTCTTTTTGCCCCGGCCATGGCAGTAGCTCCCTACATTTTTTGTGTTGTTGGAGAAGACGACTCTTCAATTTAATTGGTGTAGACTTTAAATCAAATAAAATTGACTGCTTGAATTTGATTGGCTAAGGGCTAAGTGGCGCTTGACATGGTGTTCTCCTGTATAGATTCAACTGGCGCCTTGAAAAAATTGAGTGGCTCCAAATATGCAAGTGGCGCCACTACAGGGAGCTAAGAGGGGAGGCGCCACTTAGAAAATATTTGATTAATATCAAATATAAGTGGCGCTACTGGAAGTGGCGCTGTACTGTTTATGTGGTCAAAGTGCAAGTTGGTCACTTCACTTTGACTCTCTTTTCATTGCTTGATTGAAGTTCCTCAACTTCCATTTCTTGTATCAAAGTCTTGTCACATTACACCCTGTATCCTGAGCTATTTCCGTTCTTCGACTGTAGTTCAGAAACTTCCACTTTTCGTACCAAGGTTGTGACACTTTGCACCCTGCACCCTTTAAGCTGTTTAGCTGTTTGGCTGTAGCCTTTACAAATCACTTTTTCGTACCTTAATAAATAACCATTCTTTCCACGTACGTTCTTCAACTTAACAATTCTTCTATAGGTAATACTCAGATTCCTTTCTCAAACTGCTGACGCCTAGTGCAACTGGTCTGGTTCACAGACGACTAACTTTGATCCAGGTCTTCGTATTATTGCTTTACTTGCATTGTTAAGTTTGCAGCAACTTCATTGCTTCAAACACTGACTGGCAATAAACACTGTAACTTCACTGGAATCTTTTCTGGTACTTAGACACTTGTCTTTACCATGTCTTCAATTCTTCTAGATTCCTATGCTTCGAACACTGTCTATCTTCAATCAATGCTGGTACACTGAAATCTTCTTATGACACTTCTATACTGAATCTTCAACACTTCTGAAACCCTGAAAGTCTTCAACCATTATTCTTCACTGAGGCTTGAACGTATTAATGAACTTCTCTCAGTGACCTGTAGTAGACTTCAAAACTTCTTCTAATGTCTTGATTCACTGTATTTGCCTTATCTTCATTTCTTCTTAATTTCTGTCTAGACGTAGTATTATTTACCTATCCTGTTCTAGTGTTGAGTTACCACGATTACTATTTATACAGCTTCGTAATCTCAAACAATCTCCCTCTATTTGATTGTTAAACTTACAAAACAAATCTCATAGAGAGGATAACTCAACTAACACCTAGAAAAAGTAATCATCCGGGACTTGTAAATAATGCTACTGGTTTTTCTGGATCAGATACTGCATTTCCAGAATTCTTGTGTGACTGAAATGAATGATGTCTGTTCCTCTAGCACTGAACTGATATTCATGTAGTACCATCTTCATTTCTGTCTGTTTGAGCTCTCTCTGCTTCAAAATCCTTCATAGTATTAACTTAAAGAACTTATCATGAACAGAGCTTCATAAGAATCAATATTCCTGGGAACGTCTTCTGTTGAACATAAAACATAGCTCAAAAATGTTCTCCCCCTAAGAATGTGATTCTTCTTCTTTCTCTTCTTCTCCCCTTAGATAATAAATGGGAATTTCAATTCTTATCTGTACATCCCATTTAGCTGAGGAATCCTCTATTGACAACTCCTTTCAAGTATAGGATACAGTTCCTTGATTCTCCCATATTCTTTTGTTTCCCCTCGGGATCAGAAGATAAGATTTTCTTCTTTTTCTTGTCTAAAATCTCCCCCTAAGGCTATTAATTTCTCCCAAAGATACGAACCCCTTTTTCCAAGGATCTTCCAGGATCCAGGATACGAACCCCTTTAGGAAATTAACTCTTAACTATTCCGAAGGATGCGAAGATAAGACTTATTACCTTCTTCTTTCTTTTTCTTACTATAACTTCTCCCCCTTAGTTGAGGAATCCTCCAATGGCCCACTTTTGAATGGTTTGTCTTCCAAAGAAGGTTCTCGTCTGTCGTTGATCGGGAAAAATATAGTAACTTTTCTTTCAGAAGTAGCAAGTACCAAGGTTAAGTGTTTGGCTTATGGTTTCCTCACTTCTACTACGTTCTGTTGGTGTTTACACTGAAGTGTCGAGCACTTTGAAGTGTTTCACTCTTTCTCTCCCTATCTCTCACTCAAGTGTATCTCTCCTTCACTTTCACTTAAGTGTTTCTCTCTCTCACTTTCACTCTACATTCCAAATATAGCCTTCTGTACCTGCAAGTGAAATCCGTCAATTCATATATTCCCAACACCTGATTCATCAGAATGAACTGAATCACTATCAAGTGGAGAATTGCCTCGTTGAGGTGTTCTTGATCTGTCATGCATAAGCACTGTCTCAGCACCAGACTCAATAGCATTTGCTAAATCACTGTCTAGTGGAGCCTCACCTCTTTGAGATGGATTATCCCAAGATTTTAAAATCTTTTTGGGAATCCTGCTTTGTTCTATCAAGGAGTTGCCTCACACCTTTTCCGTAAACGGGAGGTGGACATTCCTTTTCAGGATCTGGAAATGTTCCTTCCAGGAGGGGCGACGTAGTAGACAATGCAATGAATGGCAAATTAGAGTCTACGTTTCCCTCGTAACCCAATGACGGGTAATTTGTTAACATGCCTATACCTCTCACTGTGCACGTCTTGCAATGTGTTTCTAGAATTTATCTGTTTAGGCTTACCATCAGCGTGAGTGCCGGTGGTGTGCTTGACTCATTACAAGTTGCTCTGGCTGACGAGCGAATTTCAATGGACTCACCATGTTGAGAGAATGATTCCAGAGACAGTTTTATTGCCTTTTCAGCTCTGCATCTTTTTTAGAAGATATAGATGAGCTTACAGATACCTCAATTATATACTTCTGTACTTCTCTGGAGGTAGAGCTGTGGGTGCACTTCCAACTTCATCCTTATTTGCTGCATCAAGTGCAGTTTCTCCCTTATCAACCTCTAACTAACAAAGTTTCCTTATATCTCCAAGGGTTAATATATAGAAGTGGATGAATGAGTGTTTGGTATTATGGCCTGGGTAAGAGATTGATGGGTTTTCAACCTCCTGGCCAGCTTCTATAGCCACTGTGGGCTAAACGGATAGAGAATCAATCAAGTAAGATAAAAGGAAATAATCACTTTAATATTCCAAAACATAGTTTTCATTTCAAGGAGAAAGAAAAATATATGAAGGAATGGTAATGGATTGCATTAAAGCAATTTTAATAAAAGAGTTTTGTCGGTGCTAAAGATTTATTATTTAAGAGCATGAAACCAATAGAAATTTTCTTTAAGATACTTATCCCATAATAAAACGCGGGAGTATCAGAGAAAAAGTTTCTATTTCTTATGAATTTCTTATAAGGCAAACTTCCCATAATAAAACGCGGGAATTTACACCAAATAAGAAACTCAACTCTCTTACCAAATTTTATCTCAATAAAAATGTCTCTTTTCCATTAAACCTAAGCACTGTATGTTTTGAAAACAGTTTTGCAAAACATCCTTATCAGATAGAAGACAATGATTTTCTGACTCATAATGCAATTATGATTTACATCATTTTCGTCCACCTGATAGTATCCCCGACTTAAAATAAAAACATGACTATTGGGGTGAATGAATGCTTAACAATACAGTACTAGGCCTTCAAAGCAACAATCACTGTTTTGGTACTATGAATCAATGTGAAACATACATTGAAACAAGTATTTGAAAACAAATAATTTTATAAGTGATTGATACCTTGAAGTTAAAACAAACTTTCAAAAGAGAGAAAAAGCTTTTAAAGATAAAACAATTAAAACAAGCTTTTGGGAGAGGATAAAGTTTCGAGAGTGGAGAAAAATTATCCTCAAGAAAAGTTTTTCAAAAGAGAAGTTTTGAAAAAGAATTCTTAAGTTTTCTTAACTAAAACTAATAGAAAAATGAATGTATCTTTGAATAAAACGTTTTGAAAAAGAAATAGACAAAAATTTCTTTTAAATACATTCAGGATCGTAAACCAATCAAAGAAAGAAAACTAAATATATTAATACTAACGGCTTTTTCAAAAACCAATTTTTACTTAGAATAAAAACTAAGCAAATCCATTAGTATCAATATATCACAATTATTTTGTAATAAAATATTATTCAATTATCACAGAGTAATAAAAGATAATAATTATACTACAAATAATTATGCTTCGAATTTATTATAATTTACTTAAATCATGGAACATATATTTCACTGAATTGTTATATATCATCATGATTTAAATAAATCAGAATAAATTAAATACTTATGCTGTACTAAGCAATTGCCAATCACATGCATATATATCAAATAAACATGGCAATCATTTAGTAGAACAATAAGCATTGTAATATATTTTTATTATTAGTGATTTCAGATAAACAACTTGTGTTATCACTAATATTAAAAATATCACAATTAATTGCACGATGATACCAATTATTCGATATTTATCAATAATTTCAAGATGCAAGAAATTGTGCTTCTTATATTTTATCAAATCAAAATTGTGAAACTGATAATCATTGAATTGCTTCAATCCATAATTTTAATAAGATAAAATAATTTCGCTAAATACTAAAATATTCATTAAATTGAATATTAGCATCTAACTTCCTACGCTATATCTAATAAGTGTCACTCTAGCATATTACAATTATACTCATAACAATTATTAATAATCTCCGTAAGCTCGAGAATTAGTTGAATAGAAATTCAAAAGTTCTTTAAATATAGACATTTAACCCTTGTGTTCCTAATTACAACTCCTCGCAAATAAAATCAATTTTAGAAATATTTTCTAAGTATATAAAACATTGAGAATTTTATACACATGACTTAGAAAATACTTCATCTTCCAATATTAGGGAGTTTTAAAATATGCATTAATTATTTAGAACAGAAATTCTAAATACCGTCACTAATATCAAAAGTATCACAATTATTTGTAACAAAATATTTAAGAATATCAGAGCAAAAAAAATCAGTGCAATTAAGCAAGACATCTTGACTAATACTCATCAAATATTTAACATACAAATAATTATGCTTCTAACTTATGCTAAATAATTTAACTACCACTTATGTATATTACATTGTAAACATGATAATTAAACTAGTAGCAATAAGCATGAGGAACTGGATTTAAAATAAATTCACAAGTCCTTTAAATATGGAAATTTAATACTTGTGAACTCATTTGAGAATTCCTTGCAGATGGGATTTCTAACAAATATGCACATAGATAATATCTTAGGTTCACTAACCAACTTAGACAAAATAAATTTATCAAGTTGTGTAGCAAATATCTGCAAGTCATTCTACTAAGGACAATCTTGAAAGAAATGATACCTGGTGTCCATGAGCTTGTTCCTTAAGTGGTGTGGAGAGATCAACAGAGTTGCTGGAAATAATGACAGCTTCTAGGAATGACTTCCATGTCTTTCTTACAACCTGCATATTTATATCTATATAGCCAATTAGGTTAAACCTAGTATCTTTAGGTTCCCAGATTCTAAGAATTAGTGATCCCCTAAGATATCTAACAATTCATAACTTAGCTATAAGATAAGATTCTCTAGTATCCACTTGAAAACTTGCACATAGGCATATCGAGAATAAAATATATGGTCTTTATGCACTTGAATAAGTAATGAGCTGATTACCTCTATAGCTTGTCACTTCAGTTCATATACCTGATTTGCACTGATCAAGCTTAGTGGTCTGTTGGCAAGAAGTCTTGGCAAGTCTAGAATCTTTCAAATTGCGCATCTTCAAAAGATCCTTGACTTACTTTAATTGCCATCATTCTTTTGAATTAATTGTAATCCAAAAAGAATTGCAACTCTTCCAACATGCTCATGTTACCTACTCTGCATTTACTTAGCAAATATCTTGCCAAATTTTCATTAGTAGACCCACATATAATATAATCATTGTATTCTAGCACTAATATTGAATTGTGTGTGCTTTGTATTCTAAAGAGATATATGTGTATAACTACTCTAATATAAAATCATTTTCATGTAATTAGTAGTTAGAGTGTCATACCATGTCCTTGACGATTTGCTTGAATCCCTAACTCTGTTAGGTCCTCATCTTGTTAGGCCCAATTGTTATGTCCTAAGAGGATCAAGTCTCGTCTCTGTTGCTTGCTGTTAGATCTTGAAAGTTCTGAAGATTCTGTTTCCATCATCATCGATACCTTCTTCTTGATATTAACCTATAGCAACCAGTTTGGCTTTGTCCCTCATAACAATGCCAATAATTATCCAGTTTCTGTGAACCCTTACTGTACCAATTTCAGCTTCGACTTTAGTGGTCTGGGTTCCAGCTTCAGTATTTTCTGCCTTCGAACTGATTGAGATCATCTTGCATTGCAATCACCCAATCTGGATCAATCAGTGCATCTTCACTATTCTTTGGGATACCAATTATTGATTGTTGGGTCCCGAAAAATATATGTTCATTTTGATTAGCACTTCTAGCCTTTACTCAAAATCCGGTTTACTAAGAACTAGACTCCAGGGATGACTTTGACTTCAAACCCTTTGTCTTGGCAGATATGTTCTTGATGTATTCCTTTGATCTTCATTGTGTTGAGTACGACTAGTAGATCCTTCTTTTATTTTGCTCCCCCCTGAGTTGCTGTTAGGATGTGTTGAAGATCCTTCACCTTATACAGTGGATTATGTTCAAGTTCATGAGTTATGTAGATTAACTACCAATTCCACTAATAGGATCTGAATCATCATCATTATCATTGTTTCCTTCTGCAACCTCAGTTCCATCATTAGTATCTGAATTTCACTCTAACAGGATGTCAAAATTTAAAGATTCAAAATAGTCTTTCATTTGAATGCTTGGGAGCTTGGTGTAATAGATCAATACATTCAGACTTTTAATCACCTTTTAGTTTTACATCATTTAGGCCTAGAAAGCTTTCGACTTCAATGAGTAGCCTAGGAAATTGTTCCATGAGCCTTACTTCAAACTTGCCAAGATACTAATTTAAATCTTCAGTAAATATCAATTTCCTCCAAACACAAGAAAGAGCTTCAGTGTTTGCTTCTGGTTAGCCATTAACTCATATGATGTCTTTTCTCGATCTTGTTGAAATAAATTAGCATGCTGTGTTAATTGCTTCAGCTTCAAAGTACCTTTCTCAGTGCAGAATTCATTTAGAACTTCATTCGCGAAATTCAGTTCCAATATCTGACTTCAAAGTTCTCACAGCTTACTTTGCTTCCAACTTGATCTTCCTTAAGTGATAATCACCATCTACGACATTTTGTCTGTTGAATGCACGAACATCACCAATTTATAATTAGGGTTGTCATCAACTATCACTAAGAATATTTCTTCATTGACATAATTTGCTTCAGTGTGATGTTTTCATTGACTTCCCTATGTGACATACTTCAAAATGTCCTTCTGGATTGAATTCCATATGAAGTAGTCCTCTCACCAATTTCATCTTTATCGGAGAATCCATTGTCTTGATCAACAAGTGTGAGAGCTTCTTTTGCCATAGCTAACTCTTTACTGATGAAGCTTTACTGAAAAGTTCGCTTCACCTTTGCATATAAATTCCATGCCAGCTACGAACAAATTTCCTCACTCTCAGTTGAGTGAGCTTCCAACCTTCTTGCTTGAGATCAAACACTTTTCCTTTTCAATGCTTTTCCAGAAAACCCTTGACAAAGAATTCTCTAGTGCCCTTTAGATAATGCCTAAGTCCTTCCACAAGAAAGATGCTTCCACTGATTGCAGTTCTTAAATCATGATAGCCATATCCCTTGTACATCCTTTGCTGTCATCTCCAAAGGTTACCATCGGGGAGGCCTTCTCAACCAACTGTGATATTAGAGCTTTAATCTTAATCATATGCCTCGAACAGTAAATGTCACGAAGTCACATAATTTTTGCCTTTAGGTACATACTCTACAATCACAAATGATTAAGCTTCTTGGTACTCAACTTCAATTGAGTCCAGATGGGTTAGAGATATTATCAGAGGTAACAACAGCTTCAATATGCATAAAGCACATGGATAGAAGAACTAACAACTTAATTACTAATTCTGTCTATTCCATTTTTGTCGTTGTCTAACATTTTTAACTATCTCTAATTACCTAAGTCAGTTTTAGATTAATCCTCGAATCAACAAATATTACTGACTACTTAGATAATTCTACCATCTTTTAGTGTTCTACTCCTTAACAAGCAATACATGAAATGATATGACATTTAAGTGCAACTATGTGAGTACGAGCAAATCATATGAAAATAAGCACATAAACAATTTTAAGAATATGCAGGATATTTGAATAAAACATTATGAGCAATATCAAATTCCACATACACTTATCAAGTCATTTATCACAATAAGAGCAAATATAAAATATCTGATCTATGACCTGTTTGTCTATTTAGCAATTTTCACAACATTAGCAGAGGTATTAAATCACAGAAGATTTAAATCAAGTTCCAACAAATGTTTTAGGGATACACCTAACCGTCTAGAACACCCTATCTAATTTTTCAGATATTCAATTTACTGCATATAAAATCAAGTATGAAATGCACTAATTAAACACATGAATCCTAGCATGCAATCTTATTCTTAGCAATCAATTAAGCATTTAAGTCCTAAGATGCTAACATGCTATCATGAATATAATACATTTCAATACTTAAAACTAATACAGTTCTGAATTAGATAAACATATACTAGTTAGAATGTGTACCTGTGAAGTGCTTAGTGATTCATCTCCAGTGTTGGTCACTGATGCCAGATGTCCATTTGGTTCATCACTGTCACTGATAGAATCATCCTTGCATTTAACTTCATCAACAAATGTTTTCTCTTGCTGCATCCTCACTAATGCCTGAGATTCCTGCTTCAACCCAACATAGTGTCTGTCATCATTTGCTTGTACAGGCTTCTTCAAACTATGTAGCAAACCCTTGATCTTGTCTTTTATAATCAACCATCCCTGTCTTGCAACCGCCTCTTGAACTGATCTTGAAAATCTCCTTTATAGAATCTATAGGTAATGACCTTAGATTAAGAATTGGGATTCCGTCTGAATCTGATGTCACTGAACTTCCTGTTGCCCTGCAGGCTTGACTTGCAGTCCAGTTCTCAAGTTATTCCAAAGTGTCAAATTCACATGCAATACCTTGACCACTACCTCGAGCTACTACATCTTCAATTCAGCTTCTTGGATCATTTCGTTTCTGTTCAGAGGTTCTCAACCTTGACTTCAATCAAATTTGGTTACTGGGTCACAAATACAGTGGATATGCTAACAACCTGCTTTACCAAATATTATCTTCTTTAGCTCTTGTTCTAGTTCATAGACCTTCAGCACACAAATAGTTCATCTAAAGATAATGTGGTTGTATCCTAAGATTCCCTATGGCTGTAACCCTGTTTTCCAGATGATCTGCAGTGTTAGCACGAACTTCCTGTAATCTCCCTGTAGAATAATCTTTAAGGCTTATATTGAGATTCCAGGTTGTCCAGTCTGTTCTCCTTCACTACTTCAAACCCCTTAGATTTTTCATCCAAAAATTCAACTCAAATTAACCAAAAACTGTACCCAAATTAATATCTTCTTTTGCAGCTTCCAAAATATTAGTGGGATCCTATGGAGTAAACCTCTGAGGAAATTAGTACCACTATTTCTTCAACCTGTTCTAGAATAAGCTTCATTGGATAATCTTCAGTCAATTTTTGTTGTCTTCAATGCCCGGAAAAATCTTCATCTACAAACCCTTGAGCACCCTCGAATTAATATTTAAGAAAAATTTTAATTTACAGAATTTTTAATTTTCTTAGAAAATAAATTAATCAAAAATAAAAATATACAACAAATTAATTTTCAAGAATTTCGAATTTTCTTAAAAACTAAAATATCGTAAATTAATATTTAAGAAAAATTTTAGTTTTCAAGAATTTTAAATTTTCTGGAAAAATAAATAAATCTAAAATAAAAATTAAAAAATAAATGGTACAAAACTTGGGGTACCAAACTTGGGTTAGTGGCGCCTCAGGATTTTTTTTGTGGCGCTAGACAGAGGGGCATGAGAGGAGAGGCGCAACTAAAACCTGTTGATCAGCTGTACTTGGCCGAATTCACGAGTCAGGAGAATTCTATTTGTTGCGCTGCGCGTGGGGAGCGTGATGGCGCTTACAATCAGCAAGTAGATCTCCGCGCGTGACAAGCTGCTCAATCATGATTGGTCGTGAGTTACCAAATTGAATTCAACTGGTACAAGTTGTCGAGTGCAAATGGCCAGGTAATTAAATAAGTATAAATTTTTAAACTTTATTAAATTTACAAAATAAACTAACTAAAATTTATTATATAAGCTAATAAAAGTTTATAAAATAAATTTTACAAAAGTTTATAATATAAATTTAATATTAGGTTTATAAAATAAACTAATTAAAATTTATAATACAAACTAATAAAAGTTTATAAAACAAATTTTATAAAAGTTTATAAAATAAATTTAATATTAAGTTTATAAAATAAACTAATTAAAATTTATAATATAAACTAATAAAAGTTTATAAAACAAATTTTATAAAGTTTATAAAATTAACTTAATAAAAGTTTATAATTAAACTTATTTAACAAGGCCACCTTTTCTGAGTCCAAACAGCTTCGGCACGGTGAGCTTCACTGCGGTACGGATCTTGATTTGTATATCAATCAGTCAGCTCTGATACCAATTGTTAGGTCCCGAAGTATCGTAGAAGGGGGGTTGAATACGATACTCACAATAATTTAAATTCTTTTCGAAATTTGCGGATAAATAAATTATTGCTTCAGAGTGGGTTTGGCCATTTGTAGTGTTTAGGTGAACTGCCTACTAATTTTCTGTGTTTATGAATAAACATTAAAGTTCTAGAAAATTAGCAAGTAATTAAATGAGACACGTTTCCGGGAATATATCTTTCATATATAAACCCAGAGGGGTGCTACACCCAGTTAAAAATATAACAGGCTTCCAAAGAACAAATTAGTTCTTTGCTACTAACACAAAAATATTAGGCTCAGTTCCTATACAAATATATTTAAATTAGTACAAGAAAAAACTGAGTCTGTAGGGAGTGATAACTAGGAGCCCTGAGCATTTTTCATTAAAGAACCGGGTCCTAATATCTGACCAGGAGCAAGGTATGGGTGTGTATAATTTGTTTCTTTTTGCCCCGGCCATGGCAGTAGCTCCCTACATTTTTTGTGTTGTTGGAGAAGACGACTCTTCAATTTAATTGGTGTAGACTTTAAATCAAATAAAATTGACTGCCTGAATTTGATTGGCTAAGGGCTAAGTGGCGCTTGACACATGTGTTCTCCTGTATAGATTCAACTGGCGCCTTGAAAAAATTAAGTGGCTCCAAGTATGCAAGTGGCGCCACTACAGGGAGCCAAGAGGGGAGGCGCCACTTAGAAAATATTTGATTAATATCAAATATAAGTGGCGCTACTGGAAGTGGCGCTGTACTGTTTATGTGGTCAAAGTGCAAGTTGGTCACTGCACTTTGACTCTCTTTTCATTGCTTGATTGAAGTTCCTCAACTTCCATTTCTTGTATCAAAGTCTTGTCACATTACACCCTGTACCTTGAGCTATTTCCGTTCTTCGACTGTAGTTCAGAAACTTCCACTTTTCGTACCAAGGTTGTGACACTTTGCACCCTGCACCCTTCACCCTTTAAGCTGTTTAGCTGTTTGGCTGTAGCCTTTACAAATCACTTTTTCGTACCTTAATAAATAACCATTCTTTCCACGTACGTTCTTCAACTTAACAATTCTTCTATAGGTAATACTCAGATTCCTTTCTCAAACTGCTGATGCCTAGTGCAACTGGTCTGGTTCACAGACGACTAACTTTGATCCAAGTCTTCGTATTATTGCTTTACTTGCATTGTTAAGTTTGCAGCAACTTCATTGCTTCAAACACTGACTGGCAATAAACACTGTAACTTCACTGGAATCTTTTCTGGTACTTAGACACTTGTCTTTACCATGTCTTCAATTCTTCTAGATTCCTATGCTTCGAACACTGTCTATCTTCAATCAATGCTGGTACACTGAAATCTTCTTATGACACTTCTATACTGAATCTTCAACACTTCTGAAACCCTGAAAGTCTTCAACCATTATTCTTCACTGAGGCTTGAACATATTAATGAACTTCTCTCAGTGACCTGTAGTAGACTTCAAAACTTCTTCTAATGTCTTGATTCACTGTATTTGCCTTATCTTCATTTCTTCTTGATTTCTATGTAGACGTAGTATTATTTACCTGCCCTGTTCTAGTGTTGAGTTATCACGATTACTATTTATACAGCTTCATAATCTCAAACAATTATTGAGTGCACCTTCCCATATGAGTGAAAAAATATCTGAGAGGCTGGCACTGGTCCAGGCAAAAGGAGAGGTAGAAAAGGCTGTCGAGAGCCTGAGTGAGATTGAGAAAGTGGGTGCCCAACCCCACTGTGAGACTGAGAGATTAGGGTATCCTGAACCTAGCTTTACTTATTGGGATCCAGATTTTCCAAAGAGTTGGTCCAATGAGTTGGAGCAGGGGATGGATGAAAATTCACTTTGTTTGATTGTGCAGATTGGTAAAAAGGAGGAGGCTCTTGCTGCACAGAAGTCATTTACACAAAGACCACAACATCATCTGGTGGATTCTCTAGCAAGGAGAGCAGATAGAGTCATGGAGGCTTTGGTGGATAACCCTGTCAATTTAACTGCGGCTGCAACTTTGATCATGCCTATAAGGGCTCGACTTCTCTCAAGAGGAGTCAGGGTCTATAGTCTCGTTTGCAGTTTCAGAGTCTACACCACCACCAGAGTCTACGCCTCACCTTTCATCCCTTGAGCCTGTTGTTGAGGAGTGCACTTCTGACGATGATGATCCCGTTCAACCTTCTTTTGTCTATTTTGATCAAGTCTTTCCTCAGTCTTGGGAGTCTGCACAGAAAAGAGGCATCACTGATCAAGATTCTTTTTCATGTGTTATGGATATTCATCAGTCTGAGCGACTGAAAGCTTTTCAGAAAAAATCATAACTCTAGGAACATGGTCACAACCCTGGTGAAGAAGATCAAGCTCTAGATGGGGATGTTAAAGCTGAGACAGAGAGTGTTGCTAAACAATTAGCTAGTGTGGTCAAAGACATCCCTCATATTCACACCAAACTTACTGGTGTTGACAACACTACTTCTCTGCTAAGTACCAAATTTGACAGAATTCACTTCCTTGAATTATCCAAAGAGGTCGCCTTCAAGAATGCTCTTGCTGCTATCACCTATACCCAAGCTTCTCTCCAATCAACAGTCTCTGATTTAACCACCAAGGTTGATTCTGTCATTGCAATACAGGCCAATATCTCCACAGTTCTTGAACAGATTATGTTGGCTGCTACTAGTTCTGATGATGTCAAAAAGGGGGAGAAGAGAGGTGAATCTTCCTCCAGGAGAAATAAGGATGATACATGCAGATATGATAAAAGGGGAGTTAAAAGGAGGAGAGATGGTGATGATGGAGATAGTTCTCATGGTCCTAGGGGTCCTGGTGATTTATCACTCAAGCATTCTGGAGTGGCTGTATTATCAAAGTCTCAAACACATCATTCATGGACTGGACATGGGAAATCAAAGTCTAAGTCAGACTCTGATAAACAAAGGAAGAAAACAAACTCTGATGAAACTCAAGAACCTTCATACTGGAAGTGCAGTCAATCAAATCTGCAACTTAGAGCTAAAAAGAAGACAGGTCTTGGAGGTTTTGAAGAATCTGACATTGACAGAACATCTACTCTAACCAGGGATCCTCAATCCTTGACAGATAGGCAGTTTGAGAAGATCACACTGAAGCACTTAAACAAAGTGGTATATGCTCAAATTGTTTATAATGTTTATGAAAGAAAGATGGAAGGAGGACAGGGAGGCACATAAAAGGTGAAGAATTAGATGCTAGTTTATTTTTTAGAAGGTGGATCAGCTAGATGGATCAGTCAATCAAACTTCATATTTTTCAAACAGGCTGAGGAATTGCAGTATATTAGATTTCTCCTTCAAATTTCTTATGAAGTTAACAAGAGCAAAGAGGCTGTCACATACAAATGGTTCAAGGAGATTGATAGAAAGCTGACTTTGCACAAACAGGAAAATCGACAAATGGGCAAATTTTCCTTAAAATATGTTGATACTGAGGGAAATGATCAAGTCATGCCATTGGAAGAAAAACAGATTAAATTTCAAGAAGGTGTGGGTCATTACTTTGGGTTTCAGACTATGAGTGGGAAAGTTAGTGTTCTAATGTTGAAGGACTTAAAAGATCAAGAAAGCAGTGTAAACGATCTGAGAGCAGCTTACTGTCAAATCAAATGTTCAAGTGAAGAAATTAAGAAATTGAAGAAATTTGTTGGTGAAGCTCTTGCAATTGTGGAGGACAATATGCTCAATTCATTTTTGAAGAATAATCCAGCCTTTGAGTGAATCAATTAAGAAGTAATTCTTTTTCCTTTATAATTCTTTCATACTGTTCTAGACTAAGTGTTTTATTCTTTAGTTTTGACATCATCAAACCTGGATTTATGCTTACATTTTATAAAGCATAAATAGGGGGAGATTGTTATGAATATATTCATTTGATGATGTACAAAATTCTAGAATAGGAGTTAGCTTAGTTTATTTACAATATATCTTTCTAGTCTCTGAAATGTATAATCAGAGTCTAGATAATCAATATTCATGTTACTTGTACTTAGAAGAATTTCTGCAGAAAGTAAAACCCGAGTTTGCATGAATATCAGAGTCTGGAAGGTGATCAGAGTCTATAGACTATCGGAGTCTAAGATCTGTCAGAGTCTACAAATGATCAGAGTCTATAGTCTGGCAGAGTCAGAAGAATTCAAAGTCTATAAAGTTAAAGCTAAATTTGGAAGATGGTCACAGATAAGGGAAGTCTTCGAAGATAAAGCCAAAGATATTGCATATATGCTATAAATAAAAGGAAGGGGAATTGCAGAAGAAAACTGTCAACTAATAATTAGGAATTCTATTCCTATTGTAATTTATCTTTCTGTTATTAGCTGATAGGCAGCTCTCTATATAAACTCTATGTAACCTAATTGTAAAAGTGTTGAAGTCGAAGCATAATTTGTCTGAGTGAAATTTTGTGAGTGCATAGAATAGAGAGAGTTGCTGTGATAAATACAGAGAAGCTGTTAGGGTTTGTGTACACCCTAGGAGAGTTTTGTATTTACAAATCAATAATGCAAACAGTACTTATTCATATCTTTGTGTTTGATCTTTGTTCTTAATTCATATTTATTTATTGATATTTAGTTGATTTTAAATCAGGCAAAAAAGACACACAAGTATTCAACCCCCCCTTCTACGTGTGCAACTGGGAAAACAATTGGTATTAGAGCCTAACGTTTAAAATCGATTAAAGATGTCTGGAAACAAAGATGGCAATTCTAAGATTCCTATGCTTAAGAGAAACGAGTTCACCCACTAGAAGGTTAAGATGCTGCACCATCTGGAAGCAATAGTCCCTAACTATCTTGAAAGAATTCATGAAGGACCCTATGTGCCCTTAAAGTTAATGCCTCAAATCAATGAAGAAGGCAAAGTAACTGAAGAACACTTCATTGAAAAACCAAAGGCTGAATGGACAAAAGAGGACAAAACGCAGGAAAATGTATTAGAGAAAAATTCTATCCCTTATGAATTTCTTACTAGGCAAACTTTTAATAATAAAACGCAAGAATTTATACCAAATAAGAAATTCAACACTCTTACCACATTCTATCTCAATAAAATGACTATTTTCCTTTAAAACCTAAATAATGTAAGTTTTGAAAATAGATTTGCAAAACATCCTTATCAGATGGAGGACTATGATTTTCCGACTCATAGTGCAATTATGATTTACATCATTTTCATCCACCTGATAGTATCCCTGACTTAAAGTAAATACATGACAATTGGGGTGAATGAATGCTTAACAATACAGTACTAGGCCTTCAAAGCAACAACCACTATTTTGGTATTCTGAATCAATGTGAAACATACATGGAAAAAAGTGTTTAAAAATAAATCATTTTACAAATGGTTGGTACCTCGAAGTTAAAATAAAGTAGTAGTCACAAAGTTTCTATCACTCTAAAAAAAATTAAGAAAGAAAAAGTTTTGTAAGATAAAACTTTTAAAACTAGCTTTTGGGAGTGGATAAAAAAATTTGTGATTTAGAGAAAGATTATCCTTAAGAAAAGTTTGATTCACACCCTAGGATTTAAAAATCAAAGTAGGGCTGTAAATCAAAAGTTTTTCAAAAGAGAAGTTTTGAAAAATACTTTTAATGTTTGTTTCTTTAAAATTGATGGAGAAATGAATGTATCTTTGAATAAAATGTTTTAAAAAAGAATCAGACAAGAAATTCTTTTTAATACATTCAAGCTTAAAATTCAATCAAAAAAGAAAACTAAATATACTAATACTAACGGCTTTTTCAAAAACTAATTTTTACTTAGAATAAAGACTAAGCAATTCCATTAATATCAATATATCACAATTATTTTGTAATAAAATATTAATAAATTATCAAAAGTAATAAAAGAAAATATTTATACTACGAATAATTATGCTACAAATTTATTTTAATTTACTTAAATCATGGAACTAATATATCACTGAATTGTTTTATATCATCATAATTTAAATAAATTAAAATAAATTAAATACTTATATTGTACTAAACAATTACCAATAACATGCATATATATAAATCAAAGAGGCATGACAATCATTTAGTAGAACAATAAGCAATAAGACATATTTTTATTATTAGTGATTTCAGATAAACAACTTGTATTATCACTAATATTAAAAATATCACAATTAATTGATCGGAAATATTAACACAATACCATTACTTGATATTTATCAATAATTTCAAAATGCAAGAAATTATGCTTCTAAAATTTTATCAAAACATAATTATGAAACTAATAAACATTGAATTGCTTCAATCCATAATTTTAATAAGATAAAATAATTTCGTTAAATACTAAAATATTCATTAGATTGAATATTAGCATCTAACTTCCTACGCTATATCTAATAATTGTCATTCTAGCATATTATAATTATACTCATAACAATTATTATTAATATACGTAAACTCGAGAAAATAGTTGAACAGAAATTCACAAATCCTTTAAATATTAACATTTAATACTTGTGATCCTAATATCAACTTTCTGCAAATAAATTCAAATTTTAGAAATATTTTCTAAGTATATAAAATATTGAGAGTTTTATACACCTGACTTAGAAAATACTTCGTCTTCCAATATTTGTGATTTTTGAATTATGCATTAATTACTTAGAACAGAAATTTTAAATAACGTCACTAATACCAAAAGTGTCACAAATATTTATAATAAAATATTTAAAAAATATCATAGCAATTAAAAAAGATATCATTGACTAATACTCATTAAATATTTAACAAATAAATATTTATGATGCTAACTTATGCTAGAAAACCACATATGCATATAACATTGTAAGCATGATAATTAAACTAGTAGCAAAAAGTACGAGGTACTGGATTTAAAAATAAATTCACAAGTCCTTTAAATATGGACGATTTAATACTTGTGAACTCATTTGAGAATTTCTTGCAGATTGGATTTCCAACAAATATGCACATAAATAATATCCCAAGTTCACTAACCAACTTAGACAAAATAAATTTATCAAGTAGTTCAGCAAATATCTGCAAGTTATTCTACTAAGGACAATATCGAAAGAAATGATACATGTTGTCCATACACTTGTTCCTTAATTGGTGTAGAGAATATACAGCAGAGTTGTTGGAGTTGAAGTGGTTTCCTTGTCTAGAAGATCAGAGCATCACATTCACATGTTGCTTTAATTTCAGCCTTTGCTGCAACTGTGTGTTGAGTGCTTCTTCTCATTTCAGCAAGAAATCAACTTCTTCCACGAAATTGATAGCTTCTAGGAATGATTTCCCTGTCTTTTTTACAACCTGCATCATTTATATCTATATAGCCAATAGGTTAAACCTATTATCTTCAGGGTACCTGATTCTAAGAATTGGTGATCCCCTAAGATATCTAACAATTCATAACTTAGCTATAAGATAAGATTCTCTAGTATCCACTTGGAAACTTGTACATAGGCATATCGAGAATAAAATATATGGTCTTTATGCACTTGAATAAGTAATGAGCTGATTACCTATATAGCTTGTCACTTCAGTTCATATACCTGATTTGCCCTGATCAAGCTTAGTGGTCTGTTGGCAAGAAGTCTTGGCAGGTCTAGAATCTTCCAAATTGCGCATCTTCAAAAGATCCTTGACTTACTTTAATTGCCATCATTCTTTTGAATTACTTATAATCCAAAAAGAATTGCAACTCTTCCAACATGCTCATTTTGTACCTACTCTACATTAACTTAGCAAAAATTGCTTACACAAGTTTTGTTAGACTCACATATAATATAATCATGGTATACAAGCACATATATGACATTATGTGTGCTTTATATTCTAGAGAGATATATGTGTATAACTACTCTAATATAAAATTATTTTTAAGTAGTAAACTAGTTAGAGTGTCATACCATGTCCTTGACGATTTGCTTGAATCCCTAACTTCATTCATAGAGAGCTTGTGAAGAGGATGATATACAAATTCCAATGATCTGCAACTTCAAAGTCCAGGAAATGTTATACATCAGCTTCAACTTCTAACTCATCATTCAGGAGTGCCCTTGTTCACATTCATCGAATAGATATTCATGTTTGAATGCTCAATAGTTAGGTCTTGTTAGGTTCTTAGGCCCTAAAAGAATCAAGCCTCGTCTCTGGTACTTGCTGTTAGATCTTGAAAGTCTCGAAGATTCTGTTTACATCATCATCGATACCTTCTACTTTAAAGTAACCTGTAGCAACCAGTTTGTCTTTGTCCCTCATAATAATGCCAATAACTATCCAGTTTCTGAGAACCCTTACTATACCAATTTCAGCTTCATCTTGTGGTCTGGGTTCCAGCTTCAGTGGTTTCTGCCTTTTGAACTAATTGAGATCATCTTGCATTGCAATCACCCAATCTGGATCAATCAGTGCTTCTTCAGTATTCTTTGGGATTCCAGATGTTATGTCCCGAAAAATATATGTTCATTTGATTAGCACTTCTAGCCTTTACTCAATAATCTGGTTTACTAAGAACTAGACTCCAGGATTGACTTTGACTTTAAACCTTTTGTCTTGGCAGATATGTTCTTTATGTATTCCTTTGATCTTCATTATGTTGAGTACGACTAATAGATCCTTCTTTTATTTGCTCCTCCTGAGTTGTTGCTAGGATGTGTAGAAGATCATTTACCTTTTTCATTGGATTCTGTTAAAGTTCACGATTTGTTTAGTTTCACTACCATTTCCACTAATAGGATCTGAATCACAATCATTTTCATTGATTCCTTCTGCAACCTCAGTCTCAACATCAGTATCTGAATTTGACTTTGACGGGATGTCAAACTTCAAAGATTCAGAATTAGTCTTTCATTTGAATGCTTAGGAGCTTGGTGTATTTGGACGATACATTCAAACTTTCAATCACCTTCTAGTTTTACATCATTTATGCCTTGAAAGCTTTCGACTTCAATGAGTAGCCGATGAAATTGTTCCATGAGCTTTAACTTCAACCTTGCCAAGATATTCATTTCATTCTTCAATAAATATCAATTTCCTCCAAACATACGAAAGAGCTTCAGTGTTTGCTTCTGATTGGCCATTAATTCATATGATGACTTTTCACGATCTTGTTATTGATTAAAGCAGCATGTTGTGTTAATTGCTTCAGCTTCAAAGTACCTTTATAAGTGCAAACTTCATTTAGAACTTCATTCGCGAAATTCAGTTCCACTATCTGACTTCAAAGTTCTCACAACTTACTATGCTTCCAACTTGATCTTCCTGATGTGATCAATTACTATCTGTGACATTTTGTCTGTTGAATGCACGAACATCACCAACTTATAACTAGGGTTGTCATCAACCACCATTAAGCATATTTATTCCATGACATAATTTGCTTCAGTGTGATGTTTTCATTGACTTCCCTATATGACATGCTTTAAAATGTCCTTCTTGGTAGAATTCCAATTGAAGCAGTCCTCTCACAAATTTCTTCTTTATCAAAGAATCCATTTTCTTGTTCACCAAGTGTGAGAGCTTCATATTCCATAGCTAACTCTTTACTGATGAAACTTTACTAAAAAGTTCACTTCACCTTTGCATACAAATTCCTTGTCAGCTACGAAAAAACTTCATCACTCTCAGTATGAATGAGCTTCCAACCTTCTTGTCTGAGATCAAACACTTTTCCATTTCAATGTTTTTCCTGAAAACCCTTGACAAAGAATTCCCTAGTGCCCTGTAGATAGTGCTTAAATCCTTCAACAAGAAATATGCTTCCACTGATGACAATTCCAAATATAGTCAAATCCCTTGTACATCTTTTACTGTCATCTCCAAAGGTTACCATTGGATAGGCTTTCTCAACCAACTGTGATGTCAGAGCTTTGATCTTAATCATATGCCTCGAACAATAAATGTCACGAAGTCACATAACTTTTGCCTTTAGTTACATACTCTGCAATCACAAATGATTAAGTTTCTTGGTACTCAACTTCAATTGAGTCCAGATGGGTTATAGATATTACTATCAAAGTCGTAACATGGATAAAAGAACTAAAAAATTAATTACTAATTCTGTCTAATCCATTTCTGTAGTTGTCTAATATTTTTAACTATCTCTAATTACCTAAGTCAGTTTTAGATTAATTCTCGAATCATCAAATGTTACTTACTACTTATATAATTCTACCATCTTTTATTATTCTATTCCTAACAAGCAATATGTGATATGATATGAAATTTAAGTGCAACTATGTGAGTGGAGCAAATCATATGAAAATAAGCACATAAACAATTCAAGAATATGCAGAATATTTGAATAAAATATTATAAGTAATATCTAATTCCACATACACTTAAAAAGTCATTTATCATAATAAGAATAGATATAAAATATCTTATCTATGACCTGTTTGTCTATTTAGCAATTTTCACAACATTAGCAGATGTATTAAATCATAGAAGATTTAAATCAAGTTCCAGCAAATGTTTAGGGATTCACCTAACTGTCTAGAATACCCTATCTAATTCTAGATTTATATTTTACTGTATATAAAATCAAGAATGAAATGTACTTATTTAAACTCGTGAATCCTAGCATGCAATCTTATTCTTAGCAATCACTTAAGCATTTAAGTCGTAAGATGTTAACATGCTGACATGAATATAATACATTTCAAAACTTAATAATCATATAGTTCAGGATTAGATAAACGTATACTATTTAGAATGTGTACTTGTGAAGTGCTTAGTGATTCATTTCCAGTGTTGGTCATTGATGCCAGATATCCATTTGGTTCATCACTATCACTGATAGAATCAGCCTTGCATTGAACTTCATCAATACAGTGTCTATCATCATTTACTTGTACAGGCTTCCTACTACTACTCAATACAGTGTCTATCATCAATACAGTGTCTATCATCATTTACTTGTACAGGCTTCTTCAAATTGTGTAGCAAACCCATAATCTTGTCTTTGATTTCCAACCATCCCTATTTTGCAACCGCCTCTTAAACTGACTTGAAAATCTCCTCTATGGAATCTATAGGTAAGGACCTTAGATTTAGAATTAGGATTCTGTCTGAATCTGATGTCACTGAACTTCATGTTGCCCTGCAGGCTTGACTTGTAGTCCAGTTCTCAAGTTATTCCAAAGTTTCAAATTCACATGAAACACCTTGACCACTTCCTCGAGCTACAACATCTTCAATTCAGCTTCTATGATCATTTCGTTTCTGTTCAGAGGTCCTCAACCTTGACTTCAATCAAATTTGGTTCATGGGTCATAAATATAGTGGATATGCTAACAACCTGTTTTACCAAATATTATCTTCTTCAGCTCTTGTTCTAGTTCATAGGCTTTCAGCACATACAGTTCTTTTATAGACAATGTGGTTGTATCCTTAAATCCCTGTTGGCTGTATCCCTGTGTTCCAGATGATATGCAGTGTTAGCACGAACTCTTGTAATCTCCCTATAGAATAAACTTTAAGGCTTGTTCAGAGATGTCAGGTAGTCCAGTCTGTTCTTCTTCACTACTTCAACCCCTAATATTTTTCATTCAAAAATTCAACTCAAATTAACCAAAAGTTGTACCCAAATTAATCTCTTCTTTTCCAACATCCAAATAACCAGTGGGATCCTTTCGAGTAGACCTCTGAGGAAATTAGAACCACCTATTTTTCAACCTGTTCCAGAATTGACTTCAATGGATAATCTTCAGTCAATTTTCAATTGTGTTCAATACCCGAAAAAATCTCCAACTACAAAACCCTTGAGCACCCTCGAATTAATATTTAAGAAAAATTTAGATTTACAGAATTTTTAATTTTCTTAAAAAATAAATTAATAAAAGTATATAAATAATTAGTTTTCAAGAATATTTGAAATATCTTAAAAATTAAAAATCTGTAAATTAATATTTTAAGAAAATTTTTAGTTTTCAAGAATTTTAAATTTTCTAGAAAAATAAATAAATCTAAAATAAAAATTAAAAATTAAAGGGTACAAAACTAGCGGTACCAAATAGCAATTTGGGAATTGGTGGCGCCAAATATTTTGGTGGCGCCTGTACACTGTTCTCCTCGTACAAGCACAACTAAACTAACTGATTATAAAGTGGCGCCTAACCTAGGCAAACCCTATACCAGCGCAACATAGCCAACCAACTTGAATTGATTCTGGTTAACTCGAATAGGCGCGTGAACTGGCTTGCACATTTCGTTGCGCTTCACTGTACTTGGTCGAGTGTATATAAATGGACCATCGTTTCATAAATTTAAATTATAAACTCATTTTTTTAAAAAATTTATGAAATAAACTAATTAAAATTTATAATATAAACTAATAAAAATTTATAAAATACATTTTATAAAAGTTTCTAAAATAAATTTAATACTAAGTTTATAAAATAAATAAATTAAAATTTATTATTTAAACTAATAAAAGTTTATAAAATAATTTTTATAGAAATTTATAAAATAAATTTAATATTAAGTTTATAAAATAAACTAATTAAAATTTATAATATAAATTTATAAATGTTTATAAAACAAATTATATAAGAGTTTATAAAATAAACTTATTAAAAGTTTATAATTAAACTTATTTAACAAGGCCTCTAATCATTCTGAGTCCAAGCAGCTTCGATACCAGGAGATTCACTGAGCTAATAGATCTTGATTTGTATATCAATCAGCAGGCTCTGATACTAATTGTTGGGTCCCGAAGTATCGTAGAAGGGGGATTGAATACGATACTCACTAAATTAAAAAATTCTTTCAAATCTTTTGCGGATAAATAATTTAGAGTTCGGTTAGTGGGTTTGACTTCATGAACTGTCAATTAATTATTTTTGGAAACCACTGACCATTAATGCATAGGTATTGTTCCATATTTTGTTTTGACACTTCAATCATGTTATTCCAATTTACGCTCTAGGAGAAAAACTAGTTTTAGTAGAGGTGACTAAAATAACCAAATTGCTGCAAATGTCTCCCTTTGTAAATATAAAAGAACCCTTTAACCGTTGTCAAAAATCATGAAATTTTGAGGATAAATAGATTGGACAGTGGTTAAGGTCATGCACAGATGTTGAAATTTTGATTTTATAAAAACATCAAAACCAAAGTTGCTCGATGATACTATTCATTTGAGAAGCTACTGCCTTGTTCTTGACATTCGGGAAAATGATTCCCCTGTCCAGGGCCAAAGTTTTGATGGATTGTATTCTAGGAATTTTCTAGACCGTGCATGTGAAAACGATGTGTCATTTGAGTTAACGGTTAATGAGTTATGAGCGGTTTAGTGAAAACGGTGTAAATAGTAAAACCCCGTAATTGACTCGAATTTTAAAATGAATTTAACCAAGTTAAACTCATCTGTTCCAAATCAAAATATTTTTGATAAATATTTCAAATACTCAAGAAGCTCCTTGAGGTGGTTTTCCATTTAATTATGCATTTTCTTATTTATTAAAATTGTTGGAGTGCGAGTCACGAAATAGTAATTCTCAGGAAAGTCAACTCTAAGCGCACTATTTTGATGAGCCACTTTGGCCAAGATAATAGGATAATTTTGAGTCGGTTAAAATACGAAAGATGTTGACGAATAACACGACTACGTGTTGGGATAAAAAGATTAGATTAAAAGTTATTGATGATATGGTTTACGAATGGTCAAGATAGACCCGAGGAGGTGAATGCCGGGTAAGATAAGTGTTAGTAAAATTGACTAAGTACAAATTGAAGTTGTCATAACTGGACTCAATATACGATTATGCGATTATACTTATTATTAATATAAGTAGGTGATGGGATTAAGAGTACTAATCAGGATTATGATATCTATTGATAAAGAATCCAGAACGAGTGGGACTCTGAGAGCGTATCCTGGACTCCAGGCAAGTTTTCCTAACCTTATACTTTTAATATCAAAATGTTATATTCTTGATCTTGCATATGAAATTAAAGTATGAGTATGCAAGTTTTCAAAACCGTACTTTATGTACTGATATTATATTAAAAAAACTGTTGTTGTTGTGATATAACTGTTGATTAAATTACGAATTGATTTAAGTTTTGTTTAATCTTTCGCAAACGTTTTGGTTATATTCTATAAAGCGTTATAGATATATGCCGGTATATATATAGAGAGAGAGGCTCTAAGGGTAGAGCCGCTTTCGTATTTTCGAATGTAGACCGGGAGTCGGAAGGTTGTTTTAAATACTGTTGTAATCCGGGAGATGCCGGAGATAAATTATTTTAAAATAATGATTATAAATATTTCAATAAATATATTTTGATATTCTTTCGATAAAGGAATTAAATAGAATTAATAAATATTATTGGAATATTTATTTAAGGAATGAATATTATTCTGAATATTCATTTAAAAAGGGATCTATTAATTGATTATTAATTAATAAATATTATTTAAATATTTATTAAATATTATAAATTGATTTAAAAATTAGTGAAGGTCTTTAATAATTATTTAAAATATTTTCTGACCTTCAGAAAATTTATTTAAATATAATGGAGGTTCCATAATATCTATTTATATTCTATTTTATTCTTTTAATAAGAATAAAATATTCCCGGACTTATCAAAAATAGGGAAATCGATTTAGGAAGTAAAATGTGATTTACTTTCTCAAAAGAGGTTATATTTTGGCATCACTAGCCTATTGTGGTAGGGCTTTTAACTTATCAAATCATAAGAGGTTTTCCGACTAACTCCCGGGTCGTGGTTTTAAATGGTTATCATTCCTTAATAAAAGAGATTAGTTGGTGGGGGTCAACACACCTATGTGGTGAGATGATTGCCCCGATTATTCTAGCAGTACCTACTCATAGCTATGAGGATCTATTAACAAGTATTATATACTTGGGAAACTAGGATTAAATTCTGGTTCCAGGGTATGGATCATTTCAGTGGACTTGGAGTTAGCGTAAGAGGCCGAGTGACGCACGGTCCAGTACTTTGGCCCATATGCGGTCTAGGGTGATTCCCAATAATGGTAGAGAACGTCGTGGCTCCCCCTTCTACATGTAGAGAAATGACGAGAGCTACCATATGTTACGATTGATCATCGTGGATGTACGGTAGAAGCGTGATGATGCTCTAGTTATGGTCCCGTCTTCCAATTAGAATTGTGCTGCAACATCGTAATGAAAGCCTATGAGATGAGTTATCGATGGTGTTATCAGTGATTAAGATGTTGATATTCCTCCTTCCTCATCCGAGATGTTTTGACGAAAAGTTATTTTGAAAACTAAAGCGGGTACTTGATGTACACCAAACAATTCGTAAATCTTTAAAATGTTTTACTCGATTTTTAAACCTTACGAGTGGTATGGTTCAAAGAGGTTTGATTTGCTTATGCTGAGAAGCAATTATTATTACAGTATCTTGAACTGGGTATTTATTATATTTATAGGAGTCTAGTAAAGCTATAATTGATGTTATTTTACTAAGTTAATGATAATATTATTTCAAAACTGTGAACGTAATAAGTTCATTGGGTTTTATCTCAAAGGCTTCATAGGAAGTATGAAAGGGTGGTAACACTATATTCGATAGTGTCTTATTTTATATAATAAACTAAATTTTTTAGATTATATTCTTCTAAACTTTATGTTGAGTATAAATATTTTTAACAGAAAACTCCGACTATATGTATCATCGAGAGATACTTTGTAATGCTTACCCTAGACCGGTAACCTATGTTATACTATTGAGATAGTGGTGATTATCATGTTTTTGGATGAGAGTCACATAGATAATTGGGTGGATAATTTGCTGAGCATTCTTTCTCTCATTCTTGCTTTATATTAAATTTTTCAGAGAAAGTGATAATACATCTGATTGGCTCCATATTTCGAGGAAGGGAAGTAAGAGATTCACCTTTGAGGTGGTTTAGTTTAGAATTATTCTGCAGGAGTAATTTGAATAGATTTTCAGTATTGATCTAGTTATTAATGTTACTTCATGTAGGGGTTATCATTGATAGCGTGAGATCCTGGATAAGTACATTTGGTTTGTAATAACTAATGATACTGGTTGTATATTGTTTCCAAGGTTATAACTTGTATGTGTGAGAGAGGGGTCGATGATGTGATTTTGTTGGATTATTGAGTATTGCAGGTTTTAAAGGATTGGATGGTGACGTGACGACTCAAATCCCTGACTCCAGATTTGGGGGCGTTACAGAAGTGGTATCAGAGCGTGAGTTATAGTATTAGATACGAGAGTGTTAAGTGTTATTCATATATAAGAGGATAACGTGAGAACTCATGTAGAGTTCGTTATTGGACTACTGGATGTAGTTGCAATGAATGAAGTTAAGAAAAGGTCATCTACTTAGAGTTAGTAGTTAGGAGATTTATGAATGACATTTGGGATATAGATTTTGGACGATAAACTGACGAGACCGTTCGGAAGAGGCAACAATATATTTTGTACAAAGTTGATAAGTATAAAGATTTTGAGGGTTCTATTGGGAATAAGAAAACGAGGATAATTATTAAAACGATGTGTGGTATTGATACGGTATAGAGTCACAACGAGGAGTTAAGACGTACATTTATTGTATCTTCTAAGTATTTTAATATTTTCTAATAAAAGTTAACCCCTTAGTGTAGTGACCCACGCATTCCGGGTAGTGTGGTCAGGATGAAAAGTATGAATGACCTAGTGTGTAGGTGTTGGTACGAAGCTCCTTCTGCTAGTGGTGGGACTCCGGCCAGAAAGAGGGTCCGAGCATTCATTTAGAATTTAATGGTTTAGTTGAGATAAATGGTTCGGGGAAAGAGGTCCTGTAATACAATTATAGATCCTTAGGTATGAATTGATTGAGACTATATAATGGACAGTATGTCTCGTTCTTTTGGTAATATACCTTAGGTCGTGTAGACCATAAGCTTTGAAAAGTGACTGTCGGAAGGACTAGACGATAAATGTATGAACATGAAATTGGTACAAGTTGTGAGGAATCTCCCCTTAGCTAGCAACCTGATAGGTAATATTGATCTGACATACATTAGGTGTTGTGATGGATAGACTGTCTAGTAACAAGACAGTCATGTTGATATGAACAGTGATAAAGATTTATAGGATAAACGTCGACCTATTTTGACACTTACCTGTTGTTTCACCCTCAGAAAGTGTCACCCATGAGTTCAATTCATCAAACACCCATGATTGAGGGAAAAGCCAGGAACGGTATAACCCAGAGCTGAGTCTAAACCAGAGTCGGTGGAATAATCATGGTGTATAGTCAATCCTAGCAATTATTGCTTTCATGAGAGTAAGTATGAACTTCTTAAGTGAATCTGTTTATTACCTGAACTAGGCTGTGTATCTTGAAAATACTTTCCTAAATATTTGGGAAGCTGGATGAAGTTAAAATTGAAACTAGGACGAAATAACCTAAGTATAGAATAATATAAATTAAAGTTACAATAGTTGTCGAGTGGTTGTCTTGTATGTTGTGACCAAATGAAATTGTCATGATGGATATAACTTATTAAATGGTGGTGATTCAGGAAATTTCTATAATAAAAAAAGTGAAAGGATAAGGAGTGGTGATTTGAGAATGCTAGACTGAGGCATGAAGAGTAATATTGTACGAATATTTACTAGTGCCATTCAATGGAGATTGGATTTCTTTTTAGAAAAGAGAAGAGATGTAGTGTCAAGATAAAAATATTGTCTGCATAAGGATGTTCAAACTAACGATGGAGATAAAATAGTGAAAATTAAGATTACATGATAATGATGAAGTTGTGTTCAAGGACAGAGAGACAAGCTAATGGATTTTTTTTTTTTTATGATGGAAGTGAAAGGTCTATTACACTTTGGATGATAGGTTGTTGGGCAACCGTGATTGGTACGAAAATGGAAATACTTGGGAAGAAAAGAAAGAGTGTAGTAGTTAATGGGTTGAGGATGTAATTATTAGCGACCTTATGAGGTACTACCTAATAGAGTTATATAATTCACCATTGATCTAGTGTCAGGAACAACACTAGCATCAGAGACATTTAGAAGTTTGCACCTACCAATATAAAAAGGATTAATCACTTAATTAAAAGGAGTATTAGAGAAAGGCATGAGGAGATTGAAAGTGTCACCATGAGGTGCACATGTTTTGATTGTTAAAGAAAATGATAGCGACATACCTCAGTGTGTTGATTGCCAATATTGATAAAGATGGCAATTAGGAATGAATATCCTAACCATGGATAAAGATTATCCGACCATTTGGAGACATAATTTACCCTTCGAGGACAGATTTGAGGACCAGATATCATGAAATAAGAATTGACCTAAATGATTTGCCCAAAGTTGCACTCGACAAGAGTTATGAACATTATGAGTTCTAGGATGTCAATGGGATCAATGAATGCACCTATAACTTATATGGATTTAATCAATAGAATTTTTAAGGAATGATTGGCAAAATGTCCATAATTTTCACAAATGATATTTTGATCTACCAGAAGATGAAGAGAGAGAGAGAGAACAAGAACAAGTAATTAGCCTTAGAAAGAGAAAAGAGATTGTATGTCATTTTCTCTAAAGTGTGATTTTGGTTGACTAAAGTTAAATATTGGGAAATTAATGAGTAGCAAAGGAAATGTATTAACGTTTTAAAATTGTTGGGAATTGGAAAAAACCCAAGGTACTAAAGGAGGTGAGAACTTATGGATGAGAGGTCGTTATAAATGTTTTTTATGGTATCCGACTCATGATCGCAGCCGATAGCTATAGTATCTTCACCTGAGTTATAAAAGCATTAAATTGCACAGATGAGAGTTTAGGAGTTATGAGAAACATGAGTTCCATAGAGATAGTCAAGCCGAAAGTCTAGAGTCGGGAGGGTGGATTTGAGACCATGTAAAATCGATTCCTAGATAAGTACGGACTTTTTTTATGTGAAAGTTCCGCAACACATTAAGGAAAGAAAACTCCTTAGAGCTTTTCAACATCATTTTCTCCTTCTTCCTATATTTGACAAATTCATCATCATATTGGGATTGACAATACATATGGTGTGACTTCTTGTCTGTATGACAAAAGTCTGGTGGGCTGCCGCCCAATTATGTGTTGAAAAGCCAAATCATACTAAAGACTTTCCTTCACAAGTACATATATGGTTGTTCTCATTCATATCAAAAAAATTCTATTCTCATATACATTTGGAAGTGAGTTTATTCATCTTTGAATCACTTTGATCATTTTGTTGCAATGATATTCGATAAAAGGATCTCCAATTAAAATCTTGTGAAAAGTTAGCTCTTCGTGATAAAAGGTTTATGCCTTGGGTATCAAAAGAAGTTGGGAAAATAACGTATTATGGATATAGTTTTCATTCGAGAATAGTTACATTCAGAATGTAGTCACACCACCTTAAGAAGTTTTGTATAGAAGAAAAATGTCAATCTTCCTCACATTAGGACTAAGTCAAAAAACGAGGAAATGTTTGGGTATCAGGAAGGAACCCGCAGGTACGATAATCAAATTAGAAAAGACATAAAGCATGGAGTGAGAGACTTCATATTTCTAGAAACATTATCGTAGAAAGGAGTAACGAGATTTAGTAAAAGAGAGAAGTTAAGCTTGAGGGTATTAAAGCTGGTAGGTCCTGAAGCATGATAGGAAAACGCATATACGTGGCGCTATTTTACAATATTTATAATACGAAAACCTCGTGTGCCCTACATCTATATTATGAAAGAACAATATGGATTTTAGGCACGTGTTTGAAGAAGAAATTTAGAGATGGTAACCAAATGTGTCTTACGACTGGTAGGGATCAATGATCGTAAAAAACAGGTATGGAGAATCAAAACCATAACATCAGAAAGAGTGTATGGATAAATCAGAAGGTGGAAGAGACAACCCTTAGTTACTTTTGTTTAGATTCTGAGGACATAATCCTTTTAAGGTGGGTAGAATCTAATAACCCGTATTTTTGACACATTTTTTTATTTTATTTATAAACGACCCTAATGAATAGTGATTCTACGGATTATGAAAAACTTTTTAGCCCACACTAGGTAAGTGGTGGAATATTGGAAAATCGAAGATGTGATATTGTTGTATGAAGAAAATGAGTAAATGAAAAAGTAGTCAGAATCTGAATATTTTTCCTTTTTACTAATTTGTTCATAATTTATGAGATATCGAGGAATACGAGAATTATGTGATAACCAAGAGGATTATAAATTAGAGAAATTATGATATGAGACGAATTAAAGTATCATGGATAGTAAATATTCATATTACGAAGTTAGTAATATGAAATGCTTTTAATACTAATCATGTTTTGTTAAAGAAGATTAAGTGTTATTATGGGATGACAAGTAAAGTGCACCAAAGCCATGCAACCCATGCAAATTAGAATTGATAGGAATCAAATGGGATGACTAACCATGCAACTAGAAGCGGGAATAATCTAGTAAACCCAACCAAACTAGCAACTAAATAGTTAGGGACATGTTTCCTTAAATGGTGGAAGAAGGACACAAGCTACCATACTTCTTTGACATTAGTAGCCATGCCACACTTTACATCACAAGTCACCACAAAATCAGCCAACACTTTTCAAAAAGCTAGAGAGCTAGTAAAGCAAAGTAGAAAAGCTCTCCCCCATTTCTTTTCTTCAATTCGGAGTTTCAAGAGAAGCAAGGGAAGAAAAATTCATAACTCAAGTTCTACTCATCCATAAATCACCAAATTTTAACCATAGCTTCTTCATTATATATCTAAGGTAAGTATTTCATTTCATAATGTTTGGAGGTTTTTTGATTGGGTAAAGAAAATATAGAAAATAAGGGTGAATAGTAACTCTGAAAATTTACTAACTTGTTTCTTGATTTTTCTTGCAAGTTTAAGGATGATAAGCATAGATCAAGGCTCCCTTAAGACTTACAAGCTCTTTTTATTATGTTTAAGGATCCAAGAAAGGTATAAACACCACCCACCCTTTGATTTTCTTTGAGTTATAAGCTTGAGTTTGAGTTTTGTTCAAGTAAATGTTAGTTCATGGAGTTTGGATTTCAAATGTTTGGGTCTTGAAGGTTAATTGTTATGGGTTGATGTCGGTGGTGATTATAAACTGATTTGGTTGTTACAAACATTGGTTTGATGATTGGGTTATTGGTTAATGGATTTAACATAGTTAAATTCAGGAATCGTTACGATTATAGTCGTCGTAATGTCCGTTTGCATATTTTGAACAAGATTTATGAACTTTTAATAAATTATTTTTGGACACAACTGACAATTAATGCATAGTTCTTATTCCATAGTTTGTTTTTACACTTGAATCATATTATTCTGATTTACAGTTTAGGAGAAAAGCTAGTTTTAGTATAAGTGACTAAAATGACCAAATTGATGTGAATGTCTCCCTTTGTAAATATAAACGGACCCTTTAACAGTTGTCAAAAATTATGAAATTTGGAGGATAAATATTTTGGACAGTGTTAAGTACTCCGAAAAATTTCATTTACAGATGTTGAAATTTCGAATTTATAAAAATGTCGAAACCAAAGTTACACGATGACCCTATTCATTTGAGAAGCTACTGCCCTGTTATGGACATTCGGGAAAATGAGTCCACTGTCCAGGACCAAAATTTTGATGGATTGTATTCTAGGAATTCTCTAGATCGTGCATGCGAAAATGCTACATCATTTGAGTTAACGGTTAATGAGTCATGAACGGGTTAGTGAAAGCGGTGTAAATAGTAAAACCCCGTAGTTTACTCGAATTTTAAAATGCATTTCACCAAGTTAAACTCATCTGTTCCAAATCAAAATATTTTTGATAAATATTTCAAATACTCAAGAAGCTCCTTGAGGTGGTTTCACATTAAATTATGCGTTTTCTGATTTATTAAAATTATTGGATTGCGAGTCGCGTAATAGTAATTCTCCGGAAAGTCAACTCTAAGGGCACTATTTTGATGAGCCACTTTGGTCAAGATAATAGGATAATTTTGAGTCGGTTAAAATACGAAAGATGTTGACGAATAACACGACTACATGTTGGGAGTAAAAAGATTAGATTAAAAGTCGTTGACGAGATGGTTTACGAATGGTCAAGATATACCCTAGGAGGTGAATGCCGAGTAAGATAAGTGTTAGTAAAATTGACTAAGTACAAATTGAAGTTGACATTATTGGTCCCTGATATTATAGATGGGGGTTAAATATAATATCTATAAATTGTCACGAAATTTTGGATTTAAAATATTATTTTAATTAATCACGAAATATTAATATTAATGAAACACTGTTCAAACAGAAGATATAATTTTTAACTTGAAAAGTATTACAAAAATTATCCGATGAAAAGTGTATATAATTGATAAAATAATCTAGAACGAATTCGACATGAAGTGTTCGGGGTTTAACAATTATATTCCAAACTTGCACAGAAATCTGTGAATATTACAATGCATACAAATTTCTGAAATTTGAATATTTTCAATCACTTAAAATATGAAGCCAAAATCTCATATTTATAGAGGTGGTAAAGCTGGTATGACTTTTATCACTATGACCTTTTTTAATAAGAAATAAGCCTTGTATGACTTGTTAAAAAGGATGGGCATGACTTTTTTTACTCGGTATGACCTTTCAGAAATTCGGTATGACTTTCTGAAGAAATCCGGTATGACTTTTGAACTCCTTGAATTCGGTATAACTTTCAGAAGAAATCCGGTATGACTTTTTATCTCTTTGAATTCAGTATGACTTTCTGAAGAAATCCGGTATGACTTTTGAGCTCTTTGAATTCGGTATGACTTTCTGAAGAAATTCGGTATGACTTTTTTAAAATCACACGGTATAACTTTTTAAAAGGCACAAGGTATGACTTTTAATCAAGGCCTAAAAAGACTTATTAAAAGTCATATAAGGTCATTTCTTTTGTAGTAAATTAATTTTACTTAAATTAATTAAATAATTTATAAATTAAATTAATTTCAACTTCAATTAATTTAATTAAATAAATTAAATAATTAATTTACTTTTTGATTGTAGATTTAACATACTTTCTTGACTATACAACCTTTGTTGTTGGCACCGAAATCTTTCCGCCTTTACTCTGTCTTCTGTCATTAAACCACTTGAGCTAACTGAAGAATAAATATTATTTTAGTTGACACACAAATGTACTATCTGGTTCATTTATATCATACTAATAAATATTCTTCACTTATTAACTTTTGAGCTGTGGCCTTCTATCATTTCTTTGCTTTACTGTCTTTTCTCTTCTTCTGGAATCTTCCTGTAGTAACCATTTAAAATCTTTTATAACTTCTGAACTCTTATGAAACACTACCACTTTATTTTTCACTGATACTTGAACATATTAATGAACTTCTTCCAGTGTTGAGTAGCAATCCCATAAAAATACTTCTGATACTTAGATCCTTTGTGATTAGTTGTCTGTCTTCATCTTGATTCCTGTTTGGTATTTATTATTTACTTCTCTTTATAGTTAGAGTTGAGTTGTCATCTAATTATTACAAATAGGCCTAGTCATATGCCTTTCAATCTCCCCCTATTTGTTGTTAAACATTAAACACACAAATTCCTATAGGATAACTCAACTAAAACTAAGAAAGTAATGCAACATGTAAAAACTGTAAATAATAAAGTGTTTTCTGGATTATATAATACATTTCCAGATTTCATAAGTAAACTAGAAGTGAAAGATGATTGTTCATCTAGTACTGAACATATTATACAAGTAGTATTATCTTCATTTCTCAGACTCATCACTATTCCCTCTTAGGATGGCAGGGATGTAGTCTTGTTCTCTTCTAATTACCACTTCTCCTCTGTTTCTCCAACTCTTGTCTTTCCTTCTCTCCCAAGGTGAATTCATTCTCCCCTTACTTGAATTATCCAACCATTTTAATAGAGGTAACAGACATGGCATACATACAGCATTAAACCATTACAGATATAAAAAATGTAAACTATGACATGTTATGCATTTTAGAAAATCCGGTTAATCATATATACAAGAATCTTCTAAAATCAAATGGAATAGAAGACTAATAAGTAATCACTAGTTCTTTCCAATCCAAGCATGTTGTTATATACCCCTTTTTCTTGTTCAACAATTTTCCTCCTTAGTTGAGTAATCCTCTTCTGGTAAAAGTCTTGTTCAACACTTCTCCCTTTTTGTAAAAAAAAGTCTTATCCAACACTTCTCCCTTTTTGGATAACACTTCTCCCTTTTGGATCTTTTTCAACACTTCCCCCCTTAGTTGAGTAATCCTCTTCAGAAGAAATTTCCTCCCCTTAGTTGAGTAATATTAGAAATCTGTATCAAGGAATTGGGAATGGGATTTGGTAAGTGTGCTAGTGTGTGATTTTAATTTGTGTATATTACAAGTGTTTCGCTCATATACTCTCTAAGTGTTTCACTCATAGAATATATATATTCACTCTTTATCACTTGTGTTTCACTCTTTTCTCACAACACTGTTTTTCTCTTAGTACGGATGACACAATCTTTTGTACCTGTAAGAAAGATCACCAAAGCCCCTTCAAGAGAGGTCATTGGTGGTGCAATGGGGTTTCGTAAATCCCCGTCCTCAATTGAATCTATAAACACATTTGACTTTAAAAACTGAATTGCTTCAGGAATAGATTAAATGAGTTGCTGATCATCTAAAATAATCTATTCCGTTAGGAATTAAGATATGTTCTATCTGGGGAGGGAGACAAGGATCTATAATGTAGGAAATGATCCAAGTTTCCTCCTGATGCCTGTGATGGCATGTTAATTAAGTCAGAATCATCAATCATCCTTTCTTCCTTGATATGGAAGTTTAGAATAATTGCTTCCTTCAATTCATCCTTCCTGTGACATTCTAGTTGCTCTCTCGGTCCTAATTATTGGTCCCTTTTGGATACCAATTGTTGGTCCTTAAAAATAAAACAATTTATTTGTGGTTTCTTGAAAATGTCAGATGAAATTAACTCTTCATTAGTAGCCTTGGCTGACAGGCTGAATTCAATAGACTCACTCTGTTGAGAGAATAAAACTAGTAACGGTTTTGCCTTTTCCAAGTCTGTACCCTTTTGAGAGAACCCAGATGAGCTAACAGTTGTCTCAGTTTTTATATATTAGAAACACCTTTCTGGAGACAGAGTTGTTGGTTCACTCACATAACCAACCTTATCAAATGCACTCAAGGCATTGACTCCTTCATTCTTAACAATTAGGTATTTTGTTTAATGGTCAGAGAGATGGATGTGATAGTGTTTGTGTGTTTGGTTCTAAGATCATGGATATAGATTGATGCCAATGATTAGGATCTAACTGTTAGAAACTATTGGTTGATCAAGCTCATATATCTTTCCTACTTCTCAAAAGTAACGTGAAATAATCAACACTATTTTATATACGTATAGAGAATTAAAAAAAAATAAAAATAACAATGCCAACTTGTATTTGACAATAAAAATAAACTTACACACACATATATATAGTAATAATGATACTAAAAGTTTGAAAACAAAAACAATATAAAATATTTATAGTACGGATGCCCATCGAATAAACTATATAAAAATAAGGAAAATATTTTTGAGTTTTCTTTTTCATTTTGTTTGTTTGTTTTTGATATCTTTGAGGAATATATACAGTATATTTACAAGGATTGCTTAAAATTAAATATGCAATTTAAAACATCATGCAATAATCAATTCATGTTTAACATCCCTAACTCACTAAGCAACTTAGAGAAAGTGGATTCATCAAGTGGTTTCGTGAAGATGTCAGCAATTTGATCTTCTGTGGGTACAAAATGAAACACCACAGTTCCATTCATGACATGCTCTCGGATGAAATGATACCTTATGTCTATGTGCTTGGTTCTTGAATGTTGTACAAGATTATTGGAAATAGCTATAGAACTTGTGTTGTCGCAGAAAATTGGAATTTTAGTTAGAGCATGTCCATAATCATTCAGTTGATTCCTTATCCATAAGATCTGTGCACAACAACTACCTGCCGCAATGTATTCTGCTTCGGCTGTTGAGGTAGATACTGAGTGTTGTTTCTTGCTGTACCAGGAGATCAACCATCTTCCTAGAAACTGATAGCTTCCAGAAGTACTTTTCATGTCCATCTTACATCCTGCATAATCTGAATCTGTATAGCCTATTAGGTCAAAACCTGTATCTTTAGGGTACCAAATTCCAAGATTTGGTGTCCCTTCAGATATCTAAAAATTCTTTTAACGGCTATAAGATGAGATTCCCTAGGATTCGATTGAAACCTTGCACATAAGCATGTTGCAAACATTATATCGGGTCTACTAGCAGTTAGATATAATAATGAGCCTATCATACCTCTGTAGCTTGTGATATCAACCTTCTTACCAGTCTCATCTTTGTCAAGCTTTGTGGCTGTTGGCATAGGGGTTTTTGCCGGAGAAGAATCTTCTAGATTGTATTTCCTTAGAAGATCCCTTACGTACTTTGATTGGCAAATAAAAATCCCATCTTCCTTTTGCTTCACTTGCAATCCAAGGAAGAATGACAGCTCACCCATAATGCTCATCTCATACCTACTCTACATCAACTTAGCAAATCTCTTGCACAAGTTTTCGTTAGTAGAACCAAATATAATATCGTCAACATAAACTTGGACAAATATCATATCTTTATTATGCAATTTGTAAAAGAGAGTTTTATCTATGACACCTTTAATGAAACTATTTTCAAGTAAAAACATAGAGAGTGTGTCATACCATGTTCTCAGTGCTTGCTTGAGTCCATAGAGAGCTTTGAATAGAAAATACACAAAATCAGCAAACTCTGGATTTTCAAAGCCAGGGGGTTGTTCCACGTATACTTCTTCTTCTAACTCTCCATTCAGAAATGCACTCTTCACATCCATTTGATAGACTTTAAAATTGGAATGTGCTGCGGATGCCAGAATTATCCTGAGGCTTCAAGTCTTGCAATTGGTGCGTAGGTCTTGTAATAACCCGGATTTTTGGACGAATTTTTTTTATTATTTATAAACGACCCTAATGAATAATGATTCTACGGATTATGAAAAACTTTTTAGCCCACACTAGGTAAGTTATGGAATATGGGAAAACCGAAGATGTGGTATTGTTGTATAAAGAAAATTAGTGAATGTAAAAGCAGTTAGAATCCGAAGATTTCCACTTTTACTAATTGTTTCATAATTTATGTGATATCAAGGAATAAGATAATTAAGTTGTGATCAAGTGGATTATATTTTAGAAAGTTCATGGTTATAATCGAATTAGAGTATTTGGAATATTAAGGATTTACGTTACGAAAATTCTACGTCGAAACGCTACGGATTAATCGAACTTACGTGGAGGATTAATGGTTAAGTGGTGGATGATAAGTGACTAAAGACAAGTCCCATGCAATAACCATGCAACCGAATTGGTTAGAAACAAACCAAACCAAGTGATCAAGCAACTAGCCAAGTTAAGAAAACATGGTTCCTTAAATGGTGGAACAAGGACACAAGCAACCATACTTCTTTGACATTAGTAACCATGCCATACTTTACATCACAAGTCACCACAAAATCAGCCAACACCTTTTCAAAAAGCTAAAAAGCAAGTAAAGTAGAAAAGCTCTCTCCCATTTATTTCTCCAGTTTCTGCCCAGCTTGAGCAAGGTTGAAAGAAAATTTTATAACTCCGGTTCTACTCAACCAAAAATCCCCGAATTTTAACCATATCTTCTTCACTATAGGTAGAAGGTACGTATTTAATTTCATAATGTTTGGAGGTGTTTTGATTGGGTAAATAAATTGTAGAAGTTGAGGCTGAATAGTAACTCCGAAAATTTCTAAAGTTTTGTTCTTGATGTTTACTTATGATCAAGGCTAGATCAAGCTCTCCCAAGGACTCTAATCTCTAGATAGGTGTTGTTTGAGCTCTAAGAAGGTATGAACACCACTAACCCTTATGTTTGTGTGAGTTGCATGGAGTAAAAATGTTAGTAGATAGAGGTATGACTTAGCATGACTAAGTAGTTGTTTTATTAGTAAGATGTAGTGTTGTGGGTTGAGGTTATGAAATGATGTTAATCTAAAGTTGTGAAATCAGTAGCTTAATGATATGGTTATGATAATATGAGTAAGGTTGAGTGTTGGTTGAGAATGGATTTCAATTGGTTGAATCCGGAAAACGTTAAGTTTATAGCCGTCGTAATGCCCGTTTGATTTAGGGACTGTTTTGAACAAGAATTACGATCTGTTAATAAAATATTTCTGGACACCTGACCATGGACGTGTAGACCTTATTTCATAGTTTGTTTTGACACTTGAATCATGTCGATATGATTTACGGTTTAGGAGATAAGTTCGTTTTAGTGAAAGTCGCGCAATGAGATCAAACTACTGCCTTGTACTCACTTTGATGCTATAAACGAACTAGTTAAGGGTGGAATAAAATTATTAAACTTGGATGCTATATACCTTGGACAGTTAGTAAGATCACCAAAAAGGTTTTGTATTAAAAAGTTAATTTTTCTATTTTATAAAAATGTTGAAACTAAAGTTGCGCGATGACACTATTCATTCAGGAAGCTACTGCCTTGTTCAGTAAAATTGGGAAAATGAGTCTTCTGTCCAGGAACAAACTTTTGATGTATTGTATTCTAGACATTCTCTAGATCGTGCACGCGAAAACGGTGCATCATTTGAGTTAACGGTTAATGAGTTATGAGTGATTTAGTGAAAGCGGTGAAAATAGTAAAACCCCGTAGATGACTCGATTTGTAAAATACATTTCACCAAGTTAAACTCAAGGGTTCCAAATCAAAATATTTTTGATAAATATTACATATACTCAAGAAGCTCCCTGAGGTGGATTCATATTTAATTATGAATTTTTGGATTTATTAAAAATGTTAGAGTGGGAGTCGCGTAATAGTAATTTGCAGAAGAGTCAACTCTAGATGCACGATTTTGACGAGCCATTTTGGCTAGGATAAAAGGATAATTTCGAGTCGGTTAAAACACGAAAGATGTTGATGAATAACATGACTATAAATTGGAGTAAAGGATTAGGTTGAAAGTCATTGACGAGATGGTTTACGAAGGGCTAAGATAGACCCGAGGAGGTGAATGCCGGATAATAAGGGTTAAAGAAAAATAGAAATAAAACTTGAGTTGACTTAATACCTGCGTATGTTTACTAAAACGAGTTCTTATATGATTATAGCGTATCCGAGAAGTGAAATGAGCAGGGTTTTCATTTCGCATAACCAAGGCAAGTTTTATATCCCTACGTTTTTACATATTAAAAATATATGTATTGCTACGTATGCATGCTTTCCTATACTTTCTTGTTCAGAGTATTATGACCATGTTTTAGCATGGTTTCTATTTTTAAAGATATACATTGCAAGTATTCTATCTAGTTGATTATACCGGATCTTATTCATACAAATTTGAAATGCCTATATATTATTGTCGAGCTCGTTATACATATATTATAAAACAAGATGTATTGAATAATATCTTCATACTATATCTTATTGATATTCAAGAGTGGAGTTATATATATATAGTAAATTGAGAATACTGATATGTGTTAACTTATTCTGAATCCATGATCAGAACAGTTGTTCATATAAATATTTCATTTACTCATTCAAGGGGAAAATTAAATTATTGGAGGTGTTTATCATTCATTGTTTTTGAATGATATTGGAGTAATATTTTATTGAGAAGTAAATAAAGGTGCACGTGTTATTTTACCGTGACGCCTAAGAGATGTATTGTTGAAGGTGATCGAAGATTCCGACACCTTATATTCTGGACTAGAGATGACAAAAGTGACCGGAGTAACGCACCGGCCCAACCTGAGGAGTAACCCCATTGTGGGTTTAGGGTGTGTTCGAGACGTCGGTTCATCCTTCTATCGATAGTAAACGAGTAGTGACAATGGACTGATCAATCCATTACTTGAGGTGGCGTTTTCGAAGAAGTCCAATCCTTGATACCTTAATTGTTAACTGATGCCTTTGTGGTTCGGTTAACTAGGGTATTAATTTGAGAAGTTATTCTTTGATACCTTAATCGTTCACAGAGGCCTCCGTGATTCGGTTAACTAGGATATCAATTTGAGAAGTTATTGAGATATATTTATTCAATTCATATGAGTAATATTCAAAGATTTATGAGGGTTTTTGAGATAATTTCTTTTCAAAAATAGTATAATTGTATATGTGGAGGGGTTATTTTAGAGTGGTAAAAACTATATATTTTTGTTGAGTTGTTGTGGCATATATAGACTTGCTGGGCATTTTTGGCTCATTCTTGCTATTTAAATCTTATAAAACAGCGACAAACAAAGCTGGTACGAGTACGGTGGACCGTGACAAAGGGAAGGGGAAAACAACTGATTCAGCACGTTAGCTTTATAGTGTCTAACGAGGGTGCGAGTTGGTAGAAAGTTTATGATGTTTTCATCATCTTGACACTTGAAGTTGTAATATTATTTCAGAGATTATGAGAGATGAGAATGTGATGTAATAACTTTTGAATCAGTAAGTATGCGTTCTAAGACTATAACCCGTGGAGTAGTTTGGGGGAGTTTATTATGCATATTGTTGTATATTATATTGTGAGCAGGAGATTAAATATTCCGCAAGAGAATGTGACGACCTGGATTCCAGTAGGGGATTTGGGGGGCGTTACAGGTCTCGTCATAATCAATTCCCTTTTTTTGGGAGTAACCCTTTGCCACCAGTCTGGCTTTGTTCATTGTAACAATGCCATTACCGTCTAACTTGATCCTGTATACCCATTTCGTGCCAATAACGGATCTATCTTTAGGCCTAGGTACCAGTGTCTAGACTTCTTGTCTTTCGAACTGATTGAGCTCTTCTTGCATGGCAAGAACCCAATCTGGATATAATTATCCGATGAAATACTGTTCAAGTAGAAGATATAATTTTTAACTTGAAAAGTATTACAAAAATTATTCGATGAAAAGTGTATATAATTGATAAAATAATCTAGAACGAATTCAACATGAAGTGTTCGGGGTTTAACAATTATATTCCAAACTTGCACATAAATCTGTGAATATTATAATGCATACAAATTTCTGAAATTTGAATATTTTCAATCACTTAAAATATGAAGCCAAAATCTCATATTTATAGAGGTGGTAAAGCTGGTATGACTTTTGTCACTATGACCTTTTTTAATAAGAAATAAGCCTTGTATGACTTATTAAAAAGGCTAGGCATGACTTTTTTTACTCGGTATGACCTTTCAGAAATTCGGTATGACTTTCTGAAGAAATCCGGTATGACTTTTGAGCTCTTTGAATTCGGTATGACTTTATGAAGAAATCCGGTATGACTTTTGAGCTCTTTGAATTCGGTGTGACTTTCTGAAGAAATTCGGTATGACTTTTTTAAAATCACACGGTATGACTTTTTAAAAGGCACATGGTATGACTTTTAATCAAGGCCTAAAAAGACTTATTAAAAGTCATACAAGGTCATTTCTTTTGTAGTTAATTAATTCTACTTAAATTAATTAAATAATTTATAAATTAAATTAATTCCAACTTGAATTAATTTAATTAAATAAATTAAATAATTAATTTACTTTTTGATTGTAAATTTAACATACTTCCTTGACTGTACAACCTTTGTTGTTGGTACCGAAATCTTTCCGTCTTTGCTCTGTCTTCTGTCATAAAACCACTTGAGCTAACTGAAGAATAAATATTATTTTAGTTGACACACAAATGTACTATCTGGTTCATTTGTACCATACTAATAAATATTCTTCACTTATTTACTTTTGAGTTGTGGCCTTCTATCATTTCTTTGCTTTACTGTCTTTCCTCTTCTTCTGGAATCTTCCTGTAGTAACCACTTAAAATCTCTTCTAACTTCTGAACTCTTATGAAACACTACCACTTTATTTTTCACTGATACTTGAACATATTAATGAACTTCTTCCAGTATTGAATAACAATCCCATAAAAATACTTCTGATACTTAGATCCTCTGTGATTAGTTGACTGTTTTCGTCTTGATTCTTGTTTGGTATTTATTATTTACTTATCTTTATAGTTAGAGTTGAGTTGTCATCTAATTATTATAAATAGGCCTAGTCATATGCCTTTCCGTCATAATTGGACTCAATATACGATTATGCGATTATACTTATTAGTAATATAAGTAGTTGATGGGATTAAGAGTACTAATCAGGATTATGATATCTATTGATAGAGAATCCAGAATGAGTGGGACTCTGAGAGCGTATCCTAGATTCCAGGTAAATTTTCCTAACCTTATAAGTTTAATATCAAAATGTTATATTCTTAATCTTCCATATGAAATTAAAGTATGTGTATGCAAGTTTTTGAAATCGTACTTTATGTACTGATATTATATTTAAAAACTATTGTTGTTGGGATATAACTTTTGATTAAATTACGAATTGATTTAACTGTTATTTAATCTTTCGCAAATGTTTTGGTTATATGCTATAAAGCGTTATAGATAAATGCCGGTATATATATACAGATGCTCTAAGAGTAGAGCGACTTTCGTATTTTCGAATGTAGACTGGGAGTCGGAAGGTTATTTTAAATACTGTTGTAATCCGGGAGATGCCGAAGACAAATTATTTTAAAATAACGATTATAAATATTCCAATAAATATATTTTGATATTCTTTCGATAAAGGAATTAAATAAAGTTAATAAATATTATTTAAATATTTATTTAAGGAATGAATATTATTCTGAATATTTATTTAAAAAGGGATTTAATAATTGATTATTAATAAATAAATATTATTTAAATATTTATTAAATATTATAAATTGATTTAAAAATTAGTGAAGATCTTTAATAATTATTTAAAATATTTTTTGACCTTCAGAAAATTTATTTAAATATAGTTGGGGTTCCCTAATATCTATTTATATTCTATTTTATTCTTTTAATAAGAATAAAATATTCTCGGACTTATCAAAAATAAGGAACTCGATCTAGGAAGTAAAAGGTGATTTACTTTCTCAGAAGAGGTTATGTTTTGGAATCACTAGCCTGATGTGGTAGGGCTTTCAACTTATCAAATCATAAGAGGTTTTCCGACTAACTCCCGGGTCATGGTTTTAAATGGTTATCATTCCTTGATGAAAGAGATCAGTTGGCGGAGGTCAACACATCTGTGTGGTGAGATGATTGCGCCGATTATTCTGGCAGTACCTACTCATAGATATACGGATCTATTAACAAGTATTATATACTTTGGGAACTAGGATTAAATTCCGGTTCTAGGGTATGGATCATTTCAGTGGACTTGGAGTTAGCGTAAGAGGCCGAGTGACGCACAATCCAACACTTTGGCCCATATGCGGTCTAGGGTGATTCCCAATAACGGTAGAGAACGTCATGGCTCCACCTTCTACATGTAGAGAAATGGCGAGAGCTGCCGTATGTTATGATATATCATCGTGGATGTACGGTAGAAGCGTGATGATGCTCTAGTTACGGTCACATCTTCCAATTGGAATTGTGCCGCAACATCATAACGAAAGCCTATGAGCTGAGTTACTGATGGTGTTGTCAGTGATTGAGATGTTGATATTCCTCCTTCCTCATCTGAGATGTTTTGATGAAAAGTTATTTTGAAAAATTAAGTGGGTACATGATGTACACCAAACAATTCGTAAATCTTTAAAATGTTTTACTCAATTTTTAAACCTTACGAGTGGTATGGTTCAAATTGGTTTGATTTGCTTATGCTGAGAAGCAACTATTATTACAGTATCTTGAACTGGGTATTTATTATATTTATGGGAGTCTAGCAGAGCTATAATTGATGCTATTTTGCAAAGTTAATGATAATATTATTTCAAAACTGTGAACGTAATAAGTTCATTAGGTTTTATCTCAAAGACTTCAGAGGAATTATGAAAGGGTGGTAACACTATATTCGATAGTGTCTTATTTTATATAATAAACTAAATTGTTCGGATTATATTCTTCTAAACTTTATGTTAAGTATAAATGCTTTTAATAGAAAACTTCGACTATATGTATCGTCGGAGATACTTTGTTATGCTTATCCTAGACCGGTAACCTATGTTATACTATTGAGAGAGTAGTGATTATCATGTTCTTGGATGAGAGTCATATAGATAATTGGGTGGATAATTTGCTGAGTATTCTTTCGCTCATTCATGCTTTATATTAAAATTTTTAGAGAAAGTGATAATACATTTGATTGACTCCATACTTCGTGGAAGGGAAGTAAGAGATTCACCTCTGAGGTGGTTCAGTTCAGAATTATTCCGCAGGAGTAAGTTGAATAGGTTTTCAGTATTGATCTAGTTATTAATGTTACTTCATGTAGGGGTTATCATTGATAGTGTGAGATCCTGGATAAGTACATTTAGTTTGTAATAACTAATGATACTGGTTGTATATCATTTCTAAGGTTATAACTTGTATGTGTGAGAGAGGGGTATATGATGTGATTTTGTTAGATTATTGAGTATTGCAGGTTTTAAAGGATTGGATGGTGACGTGATGACTCAAATCCCTGACCCCGGATTTGGGGGTGTTACAACTCAATTCAAATGTTTTAACTGTGGATTGGCTGGTCACTTTTCAAATGAATGCAGAAAGCCAAAAATGGAGAAAAAATCAAAGTATAGTGATTGGATTGAATATAAAAAGAAGTACTTTGATTTGCTAAAACATAAAAAGAAAAGGCTTTCGTGACAGAAGAAAAGGACTGGGCTGCTGAGGATGATTCTGAAGAAGAGGAATTCATCAACCTTGCACTTATGGCCAACCATGATGGCTAAGAAGCTAGTTCCTCTAGCAATCAGGTAATTTCTACAAATCTATCTAAGTTATCCAAGGATAAAGCAATATTACCATTTCTAAAATGTCTAATGAATTGTATATTTGCATGTCACTCTCAAATCTTTAAACAAAGAGAACACTAGGCTCAAGAGCACCTTAGAATCTTTAACTGAAAGAAATACTCATCTGGAGAATGAGCTAATGCAAATGGATAGTATCAGGGTAGAAAATAAAGATGCTAGAAATGAATTAGTTGAGTGTAAAAAGGAAATAAGAATTCTTAAAAAAACTAAAAAAAGAATTGAAAACCATTGACAAATAGAACAGGTTCAGAAAATCTAGCAAAAAGTTGAATGACATTCAAGGAACAAACTCTTTCATCATGTTATCTGAAACTCTTGAGATATTAGCTATTGATGAAAATCAATCTTTGGACAAAGAGCAATCAATTGCTACTCCTGAATCAACTGATAAGAATTGTCCACCGATTGATAATATCGAATCAACGGATGATCATACATCAATTGAGAAATCATCAACTGCTAAACAATCTACTTTCAAGACCAAGCTCAACAAACCTATTAAATTTGTAGAAGGTATATCCTCTAAACCTCAAATCAAAGTTGAAAAGGCCAATATAGGGTTCTTATCTAAAGACCAATTGAAAGAAAAATTAGAAAAGATAAAACCTGATATTAAGCCTAATGAAAAGAAGAAAAAGAACAGAAATGGTAAAGTAGGCATAAACAAGCACAATAACTACACACCTGGCAAGTATACTCCCAGAAAGATATCTGCTAAGTGTGGTAGTAAGAATCACTTATTTGTGTAATGCAAGTTCAATATGTCTGCAACATCCAATGTGCCTTTCATACCTAACATGCACTCTAATTCTGTTTATCCTCAATTAGTTGATCCTCATGCTATTCATGCTCAATATGCATCAATGCCTTATATGTTTAATCCATATCTTGCATTTACCAACATGAATATGCCTGCTAAGCCCTGGAATATGCACAAAAATTTTCATGCACCAAATTTCCCTAATTATGCAAGCATAAATATTCAAAGTATTAGCACTGAGTATCCTGAGGTGAGGAAACCAACACCTATGGTTAAAGTGGAAGTAAAACCACCTAAACCAAAGGTACAAAATTTAGAAACCAAATCAAAGGTAGCAACTAATAAGAAAGGACTAGAGGCAACTTAGGTACCAAAATCAACTTGATTGTTTTTGGAATGTGTGCAGAGAAAGAATCTTTGGTACTTGGACAGTGGTTGTTCAAGGCATATGACTGTAGATAAATCCCTACTCACAAAGTTTGAGGAGAGAGCTGGCCCTGGAGTAACTTTTAGAGATGACAACAAGGTTTACACCATGGGATATGGCTTGATTTCAACAGAAAATGTCATCATTGAACCTATTGCTCTAGTCGATGGCTTAAGACACAATCTATTAAGCATCAGTCAACTATGTGACAATGGAAATAAAGTTTGCTCCACAACTGAAGCATGCATAATTTCTAATAAGAAAGATGGAAGCCTAGTTATGACTGGGAACAGAAAAGGAAATGTGTAAATCACTGACTTCAACACAATAAAAGTAGATTCCATGACTTGTCTTCTCTCTAAGGAAAGTACAGATGAGAGTTGGTTATGGCATAAAAAATTAGCTCACTTAAATTTCAAAGCCATGAATCAGTTGGTCAAGAAAAATCAAGTGAGAGGTTCACCACAGATGGAATTTGTCAAGGATGGATTATGTGATGCTTGTCAAAAAGGAAAATAAAGGAAGACGTCATTCAAGTCAAAATCGGAATCATCAATTGAGAATCCACTTGAGTTATTAAACATGGATTTGTTTGGTCCTATGAACATCATGTCCATTGCAAAGAAGAAGTATGCTCTAGTCATTGTGGATGACTTTTCTAGATTCTCGTGGACTTATTTTCTACATTCAAAAGATGAAGCAAGTAATCTCATCATCAAGCATATCAGAGAAGTTGAGAAAAGTCTTTGATTGGATGTAAAGAAAATAAGAAGTGACAATGGAACATAATTTAAGAATTCTACAATAAAGGATTCTGTGAATCTAAAGGAATCATACATACCTTCTCTGCATCAAGAACACTTCAACAAAATGGGGTAGTTGAGAGGAAAAATAGGACATTAATTGAAGCAGCTAAAACTATGTTGAAAGATGCTAAATTACCAAAATACTTCTGGGCTGAGGCCATTAATGCAGCATGCTATATTCAAAACATCTCCATAGTGAATCAAGCTAAAGGAAAGACTACATATCAACTGATCAAAAAAGACAAAAAATCCGAAAGTGGGATTTCTTCATGTCTTTGGTTGCAAATGTTATGTTCAGAGAAATCAAGGTTAAAATCTTGGAAAAATTGAGGCCAAGGCTGATGAAGAAATATTTGTTGGGTATGCACTATTAAGTATAGCCTATAGAGTCTATAATCTTAGACTACACATTTTTATGGAATCTGTACATGTAGTATTTGATAATAAAAAGATTCAAGTCTTGTTTGATGAAGGAAATCATGACACACTACAGTTTGACAATGAATCTACTGGAACATATGAAGAAAGTGATGAAGAAATTATTTTAGTAAATTCACAAGTACTCAAAAATCCAATATCAGTTGATGTCACATCATCAATGGATAATTTATCAGTTGACAAACATACATCAACTGATAATGCATCAAGTGATACTTCTTCTATGGATAATCAACACTCTACATCTAGGGTATTCAATTCAGAGGGAGGGTTTCAAAATCAATCCTCAAATTCAAATCAGTTTGAGTACAATACCAATGGTCATGAAGCCTCATCATCAAGGCCAAATTTGCCTCCATAAAGAAAATGGACAAAAATTCATCCATTTGAATTAATCATTGGAAATGCAGAAGATAGTGTCAAGATAAGAAGTGATACTCATAATGAGTGTCTGTATAGCAGCTTCCTATCTCAAGAAGAACCTAAAAGAGTTGAAGATGCTCTCAAGGATCCTGATTGGGTATTGGCTATGCAAGAGGAACTTAATCAATTTGAAAGAAACAAAATGTGGAAGTTGGTGCCCAAACTAAAAGATAGATCTGTGATTGGTACAAAATGGGTATTTAGGAATAAGATGGATGAAACTGGTACTATGACTAGAAACAAGGCAAGGCTTGTGGCAAAGAGTTACTCACAAGAAGAAGGAATTGATTTTGATGAGACTTTTGCAGCAGTTGCAAGGCTGGAAGCAATTAGAATCTTTCTAGCTTATGCTGCACATGCTAATTTCAAGGTCCACCAAATGGATGTGAAAAGTGCATTTTTGAATGGAGAATGAGAAGAGGAAGTCTATATGGAACAACCTCTTGGTTTTGAAGATCCAAATTTTCCTGACTTTGTCTACTATCTGCTCAAAGACTCTATGGCTTAAAACAAGTACCAAGGGCCTGGTAACTTTATCTCAGTTTTTCATTGAGAATCACTTCACAAGAGGTACTGTTGATAAAACTCTATTTCATAGAAATTTTAATGGCTCAATTATTCTTGTCCAAATCTATGTGGATGACATTATATTTGGCTCAACTGATAAAAGACTTTGCAAAATGTCTGCCAATTTAATGTAAAGTAAGTATAAAATGAATATGATGAGAGAACTCATACTTCATTAGTTTGCAAGTTAAACAAGTCAATGATGATATTTTTATAAATCAAACTAAGTACATTCGTTACTTGTTCAAGAAATTTGACTTAAGTGAATGTTCTTCTGCAAAAACTCCTATAGCCACTGCCACTAAACTTGAATTGAATACTAAGGAAGCTAAAGTGGACATTTCAAGTTATAGAGGCATGGTAGGCTAACTTTTATATTTAACTGCTAGTAGGCCAGATATAATGTTTTCTACATGCTTATGTGCTAGATTTCAGGTTGATCCTAGAGAATCTCACTTAGTAGCTATTAAGAGAATTTTTAGATATCTCAAGGCTACACCAAATTTAGGTATTTGATATCCTAGAGATTCTGGTTTTAATCTAATAGTCTACTTAGGTGCAGATTATGCAGGTTGCAAAATAGACATGAAAAGTACTACATGCACCTGTCAATTTCTAGAAAATAAACGTGTGTCATGGTTTAGTAAAAAGCAACATTCAGTATCAACTTCAACTTTAGAAGCTGAGTACATTGCTGTTGGAAGTTGCTGTACACAAATATTATGGATGAGGAATCAACTATTAGACTATGGGTTCAACAAGAACAAGATTCATATTTTCTGTGATAACACAAGTGTCATTGTCATAACTGAAAATCATGTGCAACATTCCAGAACCAAACATATTGACATAAGATATCACTTCATTAGGGAACATGTAATGAATGATAAAGTTGAATTATATTTTGTCCCTAGTGAACAACAACTTGCAGACATTTTTAACCAACCTCTAGATGAATATACTTTTAATAGATTAGTTTCTGAATTAGGTATGCTTAATTTTACTTAATCCTGAATGTTTGCTAAGTTATTTGTTTTTCTTCATGCAACCATTGTTCACATTTAGCTGTTGAAACAAAGTGATCAATTGATAATTTTGTTAATCATCAATGGATATTTTGCAGCTATCGATGGATATATTTGATCAACTGATAAAATATATACCTATCGATGAATATTTATATATCGACAGATAATTACCCTGATAATTGTTTATCGATTGATAAATCAGTTATTCTGTATTGATGGATGTAATTACCCATCGATGGTAATATAATTTCTACCATTTTTACACATCCGTTGATCAAATCATAGCCGTTGATTCTTTACTTTATTTGTAGATTGATACATTATACAGTTGTATATATCAATCCATTGCCATTTAGAGTAATTTGCTTTAATTCCTTTATCTTTCAACGATTATATTCTTAATTAAACTGACCACTCAAGTCATTTTAATCTCAAAAATATAAATAGCAATTTCATTTCTCATTTCAATCTTACTTGCTATTTTATTCTCAATATTCTGAACTTTGCTTCTCTTTCTCTCTCTCTCTTTCAAGAACCCTAAGTCAGTTACACTAATCCCTAGTTAAGTTCTCATCAATCTCTCTTCTAAGAACAGAAATGACTCCACAAAAGAAGATTTCATCATTAACTGGTTTCATCTATGAGCAGAAAAATTTCATGGCATTTTTAATAGTGGATGATGCTCCTACAGACTTTCATCACTTGATGAGGTTTTTGGGAGAATGCAAGGTATTCAAGGCTCTTAGTGAAGCACCCATAATCATGTGTTCTTTTGTTGAAGAGTTGTGGAACTCTACAGAAGTATCGCATGATGGTAAGATAATTTCATACACTTGTAAAAGTAATTCTTACACCATCTCTAGTGCTACTATTTCTAAATATCTAGATATTTCTGCTAATAGCTGTGAAAACCCCCCAACTGATGAAGAAATTAGGAATATGCTAGCTACTGTTAATTATGCTAATTCTGAAACTAGTTTAGGTGAGGTTGTTAGAAATAATCTTAGGAAAAAATTGAGCTATTTCTTTGATGCTATTATTAAAGTATTTTCTGGAAAGATAAGTAATTTTAATGCAATTACCACAAGTATGCAAGAAGTTTCTTATTCTATCCTATTTGATAAGTACTTTGATTACACTCTGCTCCTAAATGAATTGATTCCCAAATTAGGAAATAAAGCATCTAGAAAGAACAACATTTACTTTACTAGATTCTTTATGATGTTGATTAATGCTGCTGTTGGAGAATATGAAATTACAGATGACATGGAGACAATAGAGTCATGGACTCAGAACAAAAGGGTCTTCAAGGATTTGGTGAGAATCAACCTATATACTAGGTTGTGCCTCATCTATCCTCCCTTTTTAAAGGTATATCTCAAAACTCACAACATTCCTTTTTCTAATATGGAAATCTCACTTTCTTTGCCTTTTGCAACAATGGAGGGAGATGGAAATGCCCTCATCCCTCCTACCCAAGTTGCACAATTTTCTAAATCCAAATCTAAGAAAACCACTTCAGTAGTTTCCCAACAAACTATTGTTGTAAAATCTAAGAAAATAAAAACCACTAAGGGGAGTGTGAAGGTGGCAAGCAATGGTGAAGGAACTAGACAACATCAAGAAAGCCAGAAGAATAAGGATGGTAAGGGTGAGAATGTCCAGCCAACCACCAGCCCAATCTCTCAAAAGATTGAGGTTGTGATAAAGGATTTAAACACATCCCTAGTTACACCTTTTCAACAAGGTGTAGCTATTGAAAAGAGGTCTCAACGAGGACCATCTGATGGGGATAAGGGACACAAAGTAGTTTAACCCTACAAGAGAAGAAAGAAGAGCAATAGTACACACACTTGCAAAGCCAAATGAAAATTTGGTGGAGCCTTCAATTTCTTCTGTTGATGTGTCTCAAGTAAATGCTGAGACACAACCCCATTCACTATCTATTCCTTCTCCTCAATCTCCTTCAAAATCTATTTCTTCAGAAACATTGATGGTAGATAACATTAATGTTTCAGATTCACCGTCTTTGCAACTCAGGATGAAGCCAACATTCTCACATGAATCACCAAATAAGGTTAACACCTTGGTTGATCAGGAAAATATTGAAAATTCTCCTAAGTCAATGGATATTACTCAATCAACTGATATTATTCACCATCCATTGACTAGCACACTTCCATCGATGGATATCCCTACATCCATCGACAAGCTCCAATCAACTGATATTCATCAGTCGATGGATATTTCTCATCCATCGATTGACACTTCCATTCCAATTATTGAACCATCTGTTGAAACAATTCAAGTGGCAAATACACCTCTAGGTTTGAGTGGAGTGGGTGAGGTATGTGAGAGGCAGGATTTGCATGTCCTAGCAAAATGAGAGAATGTGAATGAGAGGCCCTCAGTTTCTTCTGAGGTGGCAAAATGAGAGAGTGAGATCCTGATGCAAGAAAAGAAAGAAGAGAGTGATAGAGAAAAGAATAGAAAGAAACCAAGTTCTTCATCTCATGAAGCATCAACTTCTAAAACTGAGCAATTTACAGCTAAACTCACCCAAGAGTTGGGATTGGAGTTAGGGGGAGATAGAGGTGATGGAGAGTATGGAGTTCCTGCAGGAGTTGCAGATGCCCACAAAGAGGTGGATGATGAGGTTGAATTTAACCTTGATGCTTATACTTTTTAACACAATGATCCTCACTATCAAGAATTAGCAGCAACCATAAATCAAGAGGCTGAAAAGATGTTAGGGTTGGTCCAATCTGAAGAAGATTTCAATAGTGGAAATGAGAATTTGGCTAAGCTTCCTGATGATATTTCTCATATGAATCCTGAGGATTTTGAAGTAGATGAAGATGAGGATCTGATTGAGCTAGACGTGGAAAATGATGAAATTAATTTTGTAGACACTGAAAAGGCCATTTTTTCACACTACAAAAGATCAATGGCTGAAACCAATGTGGAGGATCCTATCCATAAAAGAATTCTAAATTTTTATAGAGACAATTTAAAAATCCAAAAGATGCATGTCACAGGTTCCAAGTATGAATTGAAGAAGATTAGCGAAGAGCTTGACAGTGCAAGGACACACTTTAACACTACCATTGACTCTTGGCTCAGTCTAATCATTATGACAAGAATCAAGAAAAGGCTTGACATTGAGTCTACAGCCAAGGAAAAAGTTGTGAAATTGGAGAAAAGAGTGAATGATATGGAATTTAGCATGGAGCAAATTTTGAAAAATCAAGTAACTCAAATCAAAATCATGAGCAGACTCTTGGAAACCCCTCTAATTTCCCAATCCTTGGAGCAAGAGCCTGTTGCTGATAACAAAAAGAGGGAGAAGAATGAAGAGATAAGGAGGGAGATATAAGCTGTGATTAAGGATTATGACAATATCATTTCAAAGAAAGATCCAAAGAAGGCGCTGGCTCAACAAATTGTGCAACAATTTGATTCAATTGCAAGAAAAAACAAGGAAATTGATGCACAAAAGCCAATTTCTTTAATGCCAGAAATTCTTGATGATGTGACGAAAGGAGAAATAAGGGTGCATGAAGGTAGGTCAAAACCTGGTGATAGAAAAATAAAGGGTATATTAATTAAAGATGGCAAGAAGAAAAAGGAATTTGTCACAGGTGGAGGTGACAAACTATTGTCAAAAGCAATAGTTATTGGAATTAAAGATAGGATGCATCAAGAACAAACACAAGAAGAGCTAGCAATTCAATTGTAGAAAGAATTTGATGAGGAAGATAGGCAGATTAGAGAAGTTAGAAGGAAAGAAGGTGAAAGGAAGCCAAGGTCAAAACAAAGGGCTTTGAGAAACTCTGGAGTAAAAAGAAAATTAAATGTTGATAGAGTTAGACAAAAAGTAAAGAAGGAAAGAAAGACAGAGATCAAAGACCAAGTCTCTGGAAGTAATCAACCAAGGGAAATTGAAGTATTCAAAACCAAGCCAAACAATTTTGTCTCAATCAAAATTGAAGGGATGACTGCAGTTAAAGGCCAAAGAAAGAGGGATGTTGATCTACTTCACATTGATTATGAAGATGGATCTCATTCAACTTACACATTCAAACAAGTCATGAAACAAGGCTATGGTACCCTGAGGAAGATATACACATTGCTCAATAAGAAATATTATTTCACTAAAGATCTAGGAAAAGAAATTCCGGAAAAAATGAAGAAATTGAGAGATGCACCCTTGAAGAAGAAAGTGATGACAAAATTAAAATCTGGAATCTTGAGGGAAAGAAGGTACTTCATGAACCTTTCTACATGATGATTTACAAGGACAGAGAGGGCCAAGAAAAATACATTGATATCTGTCAAGAATTGGACAAATTGCCCAACCTGGAGTTGAACTTCCTTGCAAGTCAATTGGACTACAATGTAGAGGATGAAAGAATTCTAAGGGGATCTCTATTCAGCAAAATGAAAGAAAACTCAAATAGAGAGAATGAGCCAAAGAGTAGAAGAAGAAGATAGAGAATTCAAACTCAAACTGATCAAGACTCATCTATTACTAGTAAATGATCATTCTGTCCCTAGTTACTTTAAAGTTCAATATTGTAATTCTCTATAGATTGATTATACATAGGGGTTTTATTATCATTAATAGAAAATTTATATATATTCCTCACATTCATAAATAGGGAAAGATTATTAGGAATTATGAGTTTTGATGATAACAAGGTTCTTAGAATTACAAAATAGAATCCATTTTAACTGTAACTGGTCAATGGATATAAAACTTATAAATATCCATTGACTAGGAAACCATTTATCAGTTGAAACTATTCATCAATTGATAAAATGGAGTGTAGCAGTTGATTCATATTTGTATTTTATCAATAGATTGTAATATGTCGACGGATGCCATAATCTAGTCAATTGATATCTATTTGACTTCAATTGATAGCTCTTCAACTGATGAGAAGAATGGTTGACAAATTGTAAATATTCTAAGTCAGAATTCTCTCAAATGAAGTGATCAACAGATATTAGAATCAAAGGATAAAGACAATGTTCGATGGATAAAGATCAACAAAGGTCAAATCAATGGATCTCCATCAACAGATGAAAGCGTTAAGGCTATCAACGGATAAAGACAGTCAATGGATAAACAAATTATACATTGATACATCAATTAATCAATGGATAACCTATCCATCGATGGATAAGCAAAGGAGGATCACTGATAAGATTTACTGCAATTATCAGTTGATCAAGGTTTCTCAAATTAGTTAAAGACAAAAGGAATGAGATCTTTACAAAAATTGAATCAATGGAAGATAGTCATGTCAGGATTATGAAGACTTTCAAGGCAACAAAGTCTTCAAGGAAAAGATCATGACAGATTTTTCCAGAACAAGACAAATGCAAAGAAGACTGTGAAAAGAAGCTACAATCTCTTTCAATGAATACATTGTAAAATATAATTTTAATTTACATTTTATCTGTCGATAGAAAAATAGATGTAGGATATGAACTGCTATATACAGTCTTAGCAGTTCATTGTAACAAGTAAGTGAAATAGAACAAGAACAAGAAAAGCTTAGAAAAGTTAGAAACAATTGTATTGTTTTTCTTTATTCACATTTCATACTTGTAAGCAGCTTGGTTCTTTAGACCAAGAGTTATTGAAAGAAAATTCTTACTAGTGGACAACCAATCCACTAGTAATTTTTAAATTGCTTTATTTTGTTATCTTGATTTTCAGTTTTCAATTCATAGTTTAAATAATTTCTTTACTATATATTTCCAAACAGTAAAACTATCAAAATACAAACTTGAATCCGTAAGAAGTAATCAAAATTCGTAAGTTTGTATTAACCCCCTTACAAACTTATACTTATACTAAGGGAAAATAACATTAGCTTTTTATGAATTAAAACTAAGTAAACCTAATTGATTAAACCACAATCCCTAACAAATCTTTATACAATATTATTGTAAATCTAACAAAATCATCCTCAATCGGTAATTGAAATCCATATAAAATCCACGTAAACTAACTTAAATCTATTAAACTCAGTATTGTCATTTAAATCAATTAAAATCAGTAGATTATTTCTAATGCATTAAAATCAATTACAAGTAGGGCTGAGTAAAACCGAATCGAAACTGAAAAATCGAACCAAATAGTGTAATTTTGGTTTGGTTCGGTTCTATTTTTTATGAAATTTTGGTCTATTCAATTTTTTTGGTTCGGACCGAATTAAAGTTCAGTTATGTCCGGTCTTTAATAAAAAAATTCAGTATCCAAACCGAATATACTGAATTATATATTATTTATTTTTATTATATATATAATATATTTTTATTAATATATATTTATATAATATAAGTTCGATAAATGCAATTTTGTTCTAATGTCTTAGCCCCAACTTATTTATTAATTTGTATATTTTATTAGTTTAAATCATGCATTTTTAATATACAATTATTTTTCCTTGATATTTATCCGTAAAATTAATATTAATTGTTGGATCATTGATTAATTATTTGGCCTAAATATGAATCTACTTAGTTTTATTTATATATTTTTTATTAATTTTCCCTTAAAAATTTAACATATTTAATTTCCATTTTTTTAAAAAACAAATGGGCCAAACCGAATTTATTTCGGTCCGTTCAGTTTAGTCCATAATAAAATTTCGATTCGATTTAGTTCTAAAAATATTAATAATTCAGGGTCTCAAGTATGAGTTTTGTTCATTTCGAACACATACTTGATGTTTGGTTGAAATTTTTTAATTTTAAAATTCATACATCAAACTCATAAGATATGAGTGTCTAATACCTTATGGTGGAGGTGAGTATGAGTAATCAAATTAAAAATTTAATACTTTTATTTTTATTTATAAAATTACATGTTAATATTTAAAACAAAAAATTTATAAAGATTTTATTTAATATTTAATAAATAATAGTGATTTATTTTTCGTATTAACTGCACATATTTTTTATTTATTAAAAAATATATTAAATTAATAAATTGATTCCACTATTCAACCAAAAATGATACCTAATTACTTATTACTGGATCAGACCGGGCCGGGCTTACGAAAAATATTTGAGTCTTTTTGGGCCCGGTAGACGGCCGCATCAGACTTTTATCGGGCCAGACAGGACTTTATCCAAACTCGATTAATTTTTCATAAATATTATTAATGTAAATTTAGTAAGTATTTAATGGTCCTAAAGTCATATTTAGGCAATTATCTAAAATTAATACATGTGAAAATATAATGTCAAAAATATTTTCATAAATATAAGAGGCTGAAATTTATTATTACAAAATGTCATTCAACTTTTATACTCAAAATACTTATATTTTTAAGTAAGTTGTCTAAAATTATATGAAGAATTTTATATGAAGTACTAATTAGTAAACATATATGTTCTGCCTTAGTAATATGCGAATATATATGTGTTTAATGTTTTTTTAATTTATAATAAATATAAATACAGATATATATATACATGTAAATATATTTTAATAATTGAATTTTATTAAGTCCGACCTCATTTAAAAATATAGAAACGGTTGAAAGGCTTCAGCCGGGCCGGGACCGGCCCAGGTATTTTGGGACAGGGATTTTTCAGATTTTTTTTCCAGAGGGGGTCTAGATTTTCGGGCTCTTTTGTGCATCCCTGGTTACCACCCATGAACCAAACGTGGACAGGTGTTTAGACTTTTGATGCAGCAGAGCAGATCCATGGAATAAATATGATGCAATTGATTAGCAGAGCAGTCACCTCTACCATGGCTACTCTTCCTCGTTCTGGGGTTCGTTGCTCTCTTTCTCTCTCTCTGTATACAATTATACGTATACATGTATACGTTTCATTTGAGTATATATATGGTCCAGTTCAGATCATTGTTTAGTTGCTCAGTATCTGTTCGGATCGGCAAATGTTTCTGATTCTCCACCTTCCTGAATTGAATCAATTAATATATCATAACAGATTTGTTGGTAATGGGTATGACGGGAAACTGATTGAAAATCATTGTTGTAGCTTTCCAGATGGAATTAGAATTATATTATTAGTCACACTGTCGAGTTGCAGGTTTTAAGACTAGATTAAATTTTTTCGCCCACAGTAATTGGTGCGTCTCCTTTTCTGGGTGTGCGTCTTTCCTTTTCTTATGCCAGGAAAAAACTGCCCATTTATCTTTCTGAGCAATCTACATTTTCCGTTATATGTGTATTTACATTTTTTCCCCTAAGCGTTTAAGTTGATGTACATATAAACCCTCATAAAAAAAACTTGTATGCCGACTAACATAGTCTCACTTTTGAAACATAAAGAAGTAGTAGTAGAAAATTGTAAGGAGGGAGATGAAAGCTGGATAGGGACGCTGATTAGCTGTAGTGAGCATCGGATGGGAACAGTGAAGATGGCCACAAGATGTAATTAAAGAGAATAGCACAATAAAATAACAGAGAACGATAAATTGATGAACTGAAAAGATATGTAATAATTATAGATATTATGCTTGGGCAGATGAAGTCACATGTGTATTTATGTTGCTCATTTTACATTCTTTCTACCTAACTCTGTTATAGTTTATGCAATGGTCTAAAAGACTTACCAGGTCCCATGTGTACATCGTCTGATACTTTTTGGGCCAAAAGTAATGCCATACCATTATTGTTAGGCTTACATCGGATCGTTACTTGGCATTATCTTATTGGGGCCTAAAACAAATGTCCAAAATGCTTTCTCTAGTTAGACACTTAGTGTTATCTAAAACACTTTTTAGAAGGTAGGATCCCTCAAACTTCTTACCTGTTGCTATGATCTGATTTATGAGGATGTTGTCAGGAATTAGGGTTTGTTCTTTTGTATTTTTCAATGTTTTTGTGATTTTTTGGTTACATTTGAGATAATAGTTGCAGAAAATAGAGAGAAACAGATAGAAACAAAGCTTAGAAACAGAATCAGTAGAGAATTGAGATAAGACTTGCAGGAGAAGCTATAGTCTAGAGAGAGAGAGAGTGGTGGAAAATACATTCCATTTTCATATATCAAAGCATAAACTGAAATGTACCTGGGGTCTTGCTATTTATACTGTTACTACTACTACTACTACTACTACTACTACTACGACTACTACTACTACTGTCCAGTAACTATAATTACTTAACTACCCCTTATTAATAACACCATATGTTCATTAATTTACTATTACTATTACTAGTAAGCCATTGTAGGTTCTGACAAATGTATAATATCTGCCTCCAAGCAATGCTTACTCTTCAAATCTCTTATTTACATCATTTAAAGAGAGATATATTGAGTAAACCAACTGCACCACAAGAGCGGCTTCCCGTTATTATGGTTCAGGAGTGCATTGCAGGAAGTAAGGCAGTAAGCTTAGAGCTTAGTGCAGCCTGTTCGTTTCTCATGATAAGTAACTTATAATTTTACTATTGCCGATCTTGGTTCCACAAACATGTTCTCCGTCATTAATGTTGACTTATTTACATTTTGCATCCCTTTGGTTTAGGCTTAATGCACTTTAGGTCATGTTTTTCATAAAACACTTTGCATCCCATAACTTTCTATCCTGCTGCACTTTGAATCCGTTGGACACTTTTCCGTCTAGTTTGACCATTAACGTTAGTCAACTGAGGGTATATAAATAATTAAACAAACAATTACACTAAGTTCTCTTCACTTATACACCCCTTTGCTTCCGGTAGATGAAACATATGTTTTTGGGATATTATTAACTTTTTTTTGCTCACGAGACTTATGTATTAGTACTTAGTAACTTATGTTTTTGTCATTAAACTTAGGTCCATGATGTTTGTTGGACGACCCAATTGCCACAAAAACACTTTTCTCCCATTACTCTTATTGTGGTGCTGAGCTCAAGAAAGAAGAGGAAAATATAACTTTTAATGGATTGGCGTTACATACAACCATGTATATATGTAAGATGCAAAACTGCAATGAACAAGTTTACCTTTTTGAAAATAGACGTTAATGACCAAATAAGACAGAAAAGAGTCCAACAAGTTCAAAATGCGACGGGATAGAAAGTTGTGGGATGCAAAGTGTTTTATAGCAAACTACATGACCTAAAGTGCTATAATCCCAAATCAAAGGGATGCAAAATGTAAATAAGTCATCAATGTTCATATTGGCTGCTGTATTTTGTGTTTGTTTTGCAACTTTGTTTGATGTTCAATGCTCTTCAACAAGACTGTAGTTTGATCAAGGTATGACCTGATTTATTCTCCTTTAAATTGTACATGATGACTCTTTAGCCTTTGTATCCTCGTGTTGAGTTCTATACAGACAACCTCACTGAAAAATTATTTAGAAAATGATTGTGTTAAGGTATTATTTTCTAGTGCTTACTCGTGGTACCTTTTATAAAGTTTCCTCTTTCCCTGCAAATATATTCTATGATTATTACTGCTTTATCTGCAGTACTACTTGAAGGGTCCTTTTCTAATAATTATCCTTTTGTAATGTTTTAGACGAGGGCCATATGTGTATGGCCAGGCATGAGACAATTATCCCTTAGAAAACATCTTTTATATGGGTTTATGCGCTTCTTCTCAATGCCATTCAAAACTGTGCGTGGAGTAAGTCGATCACTTGGAGTTTCTCATTTTTGTAGTGTTGTCAACATGTCTTCCATGTTGCAAGTTGAATTGGTAAGTACATCTTTTTATGGACCATATTGGTATATAATTTGGCTGCTTATCTAAAATTTGCCTAACTTTCTCTATTCTTTCTTTTATTTTTTAAAATTTAATGTTGCCAACCAATTGTTCGATCACACACTCTTTTTTCTCTTTTCTTTTCTGAATAATTGAATGCCTTCTCAAGACTAAAGTAGTATTATCTTTTCTCAAAGAGAAATTCCTTCTCTGTGTAGTATAGTGAATAGGAATTGATGGTGTGTGCTCAGTTTGCAAATGATGTATGAATATATATATACCTCATTAACGATCTTAAGTAGTTTACTGCAAAATGCTATTGATCTTCTGATAATTTACTTTACTACTAGGTGCCGTGTCTTCGAGACAATTATGCATATCTTTTACATGATTTGAACACGGGAACTGTTGGAGTAGTGGATCCTTCTGAAGCTGTACCAGTCATTGATGCCTTGAGTAAGAAAAACCGCAATTTGACCTATATACTAAACACCCATCATCATCATGATCACACTGGTGGAAATATGGAGTTGAAAGAAAGATATGGCGCCAAGGTAAAATTTTGATACTCTTAACAAATGTTTTGTTCTCATTTTACTTCTTTTACAAACTTTGGGTCTAGGCGTTTGAGCCCTTCTTGGTGTGTTCAATTGTTAAAATGCAGCACTTGACACTTCTGGCTTCTCTTATCCTTGAGTTTAAGACACAACTTCCATTAATTAATACAATACCCTTTTTGTTCCTACACTTTATTTAAAAAGTTTTCAAGTTGGAAACCTTGTTCAGCTTTTCTTGATGTAGAACTCGAAAAAAGTTACAAATATGTAGAACTCAAAAAAATGACATCATCAATTCTCAAATATGTATTTAGAGTTACCAATACGATATTTATAAAAACGTAAATGACTCAAATGATATCATTGACGAAAGTGATATGAGTCGTGCACTTTAGTGACCACTTTGATATTTATTCTCTTTAGTAAATGAGAAAATTTGATATTGCTCGTTTCCTAAAGCTCTACCTCTGTTAGGAACTTGAATTTTGAAAGTAGAATATCCCTTCACTAAAAACTCACCACAAAATAACAAAAAAACTGCAGCACGTCGATTTTTTTTCTCTGTTTTAATATTATGTTTAACAGAATGCTAAAGAATATTAAACCAATGTAAACTACAGATGCTTTTATCATACATACAGAAAACCTAATCTTGCTATTCTATTTTCTTTGTAAAGAATAAAGAAAGATTAATGCCAATTGCCAAATTCATTTTGATTCTCTATTTAATCTAGGAAGACTAAAAGTTGAAGTATTATGCAGGTTAATTACCATGAATCTAATCTGTGTCTGTTCAAATGATCATCTATGTTTAGTATATGTTATTGACTAAGTACTTCATTGAATTAATTACGAGTTCTTACTGCACATTAGTCTTTTGTCGTCTAGTTATCAGTGAAAAATATATAGTTTCAATCTCTATCCTTTTTCTTTTTTATTTGAACTTTGCCTGACTTGTGTTCATTCGTAGGTAATTGGATCTGGAGTGGACATTGATAGAATTCCTGGTATTGATATAGCCTTGAATGACGGGGACAGTTGGATGTTCGGAGGCCATGAGGTGCTTGTAATTGGAACTCCTGGTCATACCAGAGGTTATATATCTATTACTTTATAACTCCTAGAAGTGCTCAGTATTTACATAGTAGATGCAAAGCTCAAAAATCAAATTATTGGACTTATCATAGTAGCTGCTACATTATATTAAATGGTGCTGAACGTAGTTGGATATCTAACTGATGCTGGGAAAATGCATGAGAAGTTCAGCATGCTATTTTTTGACTTTATGAGCTCCCTTGCTTCATGGGCGAATGTGCCTTCTTATTAGTGGCTTTCTTATCTCAGTGTCTATACATGTATCATATCTCCTCGTAAAGGTCATATTGCTGTAGGCACCTTCTCATAAAGGTCATATTGCTGATAAAGGTTTTCGTATTACAAAAGATAGAAGGTTATGCTTATTTAATTTTTTCAAGTTTCAAAGTCTTCGATGGTTTGTATAGCATTAAAGGGTCAAATATTCTTGGAATAAAAAGAAGCATATTATAAACTAATAAATTTATTATTTAGAGTAAAGTGCATTATGTCTACTTACACTTTGACTAACATGTCACTTGCAATACGATATTTTCAAAACTGCCATTTGTAATACTAGAGTTTACATTTATGTACATTTATACAAATTTCGTCTATTTCAACTAACTCTTTGAGTACTTCCCGTCTGATTTTTATTTTAATAAATTAATAAATATTTATTTTAATAAATTAATAATTATTTATTTTAGTAAATTTTTATTTTTATTGAAGTGAACATATATAATATAAATATAGTGGTTAAAATGTGAATTGAACAAAAAAAAGGTCATGAAATTAGCTAATTATGGAAAAAATATAAATTTCAATATTGCGAGTGGTAGTTTCTTAATTGTAATATTGCAAGTAGTATGTCAGCTAAAGTGCAAGTACATATAATGCACTTTACTCTATTATTTATTAATATCATTTTTTTGACAAAGATACTTTCTCCTAAGAGAATATAATATCCAGAGAATGGAATTTCTTTCATTTAAGAAAGTTTGTCATCTAATTAAAGGGCATGTAGAGATGTCCTAAAAATCTAGACAATAAAACTTTAATGTCCGAAAAGAAAAAGGAAACGACAAAGAAAATAAATTTCGAAATATATATAACAATATTTTAAAAAAACAATAACATATGGAGTGACAAAATAAAATCCAACCAAAAGGGATCCATTTGGTTAAAAACCTAAATAAATAACACATAATTAATAATATAAATATTTTATGCAAAATATATTTTAAAGATCTGATGATGCAGGACAGCGGGTTAAAAAGCTCAAAGAAAGTATTTGGGAGCAATATAATAGGTTTTGGAGGCCCATTTATTAGAATATGTTTAGTTATGTTATAAATATTATTTATATATTAGAGTTTTTGTTTAATTAGGAAACTAGATTATTATATATAGGAGTTTAATCATTGTAATTCAGCAGATTATTATTATTGAAGAATTATATTGAGTTGATTTGAATATCTCTTGCGAGAGAATTCTCCCCTTCAACCCTAATTACCCAAAATCAGCCCCATCCCCCATCAAGATCTAGCATCCAACATTAATAAAAAATAATAAATTTGAATTATAGTTAAAAAAATGAGTAAATTAAGGAACCGATAATTGTCATTTATTTAGTAATATATTTATGTATATTTAACTTATTCTAATTTAAAAAATTATTCAAAACATTGCGAAAATTGAGCTAGTAAATTAAACCACAATTAAATACAACTATTGAAACAATTATTATTAATAGCTCATTTAATGTATTACAACATACCAGAAATTTTAAAATTCAAAAGTCCTCAAATGGTGTATATATCAACCATCACATATACTATCTCCGTCCCAAATTATTTGTCCACTTGCACATATGCATATTGACTTTTGGAGTTGAAGCCAATATATGGTATTGTCCAATGTTTTCTAAGCAAGAGGGCTAAAACTGTAAATATAACTAATTTAGCAAAAGAGAACAACATGAATTCAATTGGACCAGTTCGGTGAACCTAGTATACTCAGTAACAAGGATTTTGCTTTTAAATATAACCCTCGAGTAGTAGAACATATTATTAATCACTTCATACCAATTTGCTTTGTCAGCCGTTTTTCGTGTTTTTTCATTTATTTCCATGCATGAAATAAAAAAGAAGACAGAACGTTAACATTACATCAAAGCCTCAGTTTTTTCCCAATAAAAACTCAAGGACCCAGCAAATTATAATAAGGGTCTGATACATGCAGGACACATTAGCTTCTATTTTCTGGGATTTGGATCAATTTTTACCGGAGACACTTTATTCAGCTTATCATGTGGGAAGCTTTTTGAAGGAACACCTGAGCAGGTATTAAATTTTGCAGTGTATTGCTTGATATGTATGTATCATGAGTTTTGCGACGCTTGGCCTCACATCTTTCAGCATATTTTTTAGGATCTTTAAATTGTATATGATTTAACACTCTGGTGATCATTGTTCCTTTAACACTAGTATTTACCAATCTACATTTGGGTTTGTGTTTAAAGTTTATTCTCACATTTGTAAGATCAATCACCGCTTCCCTTGCGATTCTATATATATGTTAGCAAGCAGGTTTTTCAACAAGTTTTTTTTTTGGAGAAGTTGAATTGCATATTATTTTAATAAAATAATGTATCTAGCCAATAAGGTAGACGAGTACCTCAGCACCACCTAAACAAAATAGCAACCAACCACTCAATCAAAAACTAGAATACACACAAGTATACAACTGCCAAAAATCCTCCAAAAACGCCACAAATGCAATGGAATGAGGTAGGTATCTCTGAGAAACAATATCATGGACCAAATCTTCTCTCATTCCTCTCTTGCCAAATGAGGTATAAAGATGTAGCTAAAAAGATTATGGTAAGCAACACTAAAACGTACTTATGCCTCCATCTCCTAGCTTCCCATAAGATCTCTAAACTCCAATCTAGAACTGGCCAACAAATTTAACCTCCCTCTTGGCTATATGAAGACACCTACTAGAAAACGGGTGAGCATTGAAAGAATAGATGCGAGTGGGGCCTATAGCCATAACGCACACCACACACGGCCCATATACCTTTAATATGCTAAAGCCATGGCTCACTTGGAAAACAAGATCCTATGTAATGGGAAAGTAATTTTGATTGATTACTATTACTGCTGGGAAACGAAAATAAAGAATTATTATAACGTTATTAATTATTTTAAGTATATCAAGTGTAGAGATAAATAATGTATTTATCTATATGTTTTATATGTGGGGTTAGGAGTTGACTTAATTGCAGATTGATGACTTGTAGTTTAATTTTTTTGCATAAAAATGGCTAAATTATTAATCATGTCAAAGTGATGGCTAATTGTTCAATTTCTCAGCACTTGGGTGGCTAGCACTTAGGTGGCTCCAGGTCTTTTCCGTTAGTTCACAACTAACGACATTAGGGTTTTTGAAATAAAATAAAATTGAATTGCATTTTGATGACTATAGTTTAATTTTTTTCCACATAGTTGGTTAAATTAAAACAATAATTTACTAGGTCTTGTTTCAATTTGTGCTTTGTTTGTGCTTCAAGATGTTGATCAATTAATTTGTACTTAATCATTTTTACCTCAAGTTAAGCCTTATATTTATTTTATTTCACTCTTTAAATTATCTATTTTAGGATAAAATATTAGAATTTATCATAATTTAACTATTCAAAGTATTATAGAATAAATTATTATAATAATAGTGATTCATATTGGTCTGGTTCCAAGAATGAATATAATCGATCCGGTCTTAGGTCCGCACATTTTAGAATTTCCAGTCTTCGGTCTGATTTGGTTTTACCCTTTTGTGCACATTTCAGATATTCGGTTTTTCGGGTCGCTAAAATTATGATCCGGTTCCGGATCCGGTTTAACCGGATATCGGGTTTAACCGGATATCCGGTATTCGGATATCCAGTTAAATCGGATCGGACACCAGATTTATCCGGATCCGAATTAATAATTTAGAACTTAGTTTAATTTATAAATAATCAATTTATATTATCATATTCTGATCAATTTTATTTAAATTTATGAAATATAAATTGATTGTACTATTTTTAAACACCAAAATATTAGATTTTAATAGTACTTTTAAATAAATTTTAATAAGTTTTAACATTACACTATCTCTCGAATTCATAAATTAAAGTATAAAAGTAATATATATTAAATTACAACTAAGTTTACTATATTTTTAATTTTTTCCACCTAATAATGTAACATGATATTTTATAATATTTTAAAATAACTATTTTTATTAGTGAATATTTTTAAACTAATTTTATATGTGATATTTCACTATTTTTCAATACTATAATCATTTATGAAAGTTGTGATCCGGATCCAATTCCAAATTTATATAAAAATTCCGGATCAAATATCCTGTCTGAAAAATCGGATCGAATATCCAAATTTTTGGATTTTTAAAATCGGATACCGGATCGGAAATTAGGATATCTGGATTTTCGGATATTTATGCTCACCTATACTTAGAATTATGGATCATACTGTGTGGAAATATAACTATTTTTTAATTTAACCAACAATGTGGAAAAAAATTAAACTACAACCATTAAAATGCAATTTAATCTTACTTTATTTCACAAACCCTAACGCCGTTAGTTGTGAACTAACGGAAAGGACCCAGAGCCACCTAAATGATGAGAAATTGAACAATTAGCCATCACTTTGGCATGATTAATAATTTAGCCATTTTTGTGCAAAAAAATTAAACTACAAGCCATCAATCTGCAATTAAGTCTTGGGAGTTTAATAAATAAATAGTTTGTTTATAATAAAGCCCAATTGTTAGGCTCCCTTAGTCCTCTAGGTATTCTATTCTCTACATAGAGAATATATAATGATGTAATCCCCACATACTCATTAGACTTGATTAACATAAAGTGATTTTGATATCAGTATTGATATGGGTCCCTTGGGGTAGTGGGTGTTCTGCGGTCCATCCTCCCAAGTTCTATCTTTTACTGTATAGATTCATTATTCTACAAGGTGTCCTGCATCAATTATCAAGTAATTATCTACTATCATATTTGATAAAGGGCTCAATTTCCTAGTTCTAATGTACTTATACTACTAAATTTATTATGGCTATTCTCTCTTTACTAATATAGAATATAATACACAATTAAATTCTTGATTTCGTGCTACGCATCATTTTCCTCACCATAGAAACTCGGTCCATAAGTTTTATACTCCCTTTGTCCCTCCCAATTCTTTATATTTTCTATTTTGGGATGTCCATTCCAATTCTTTACGTTTCTAAACTTTCCAAAAGTAGTAAAGTTTTAATAATTAAAAAAAAACCAAATGTACCTAGTACTTTCCACCAACTCCCACTAACTTTCTAATCAATTATATTTTATTAGTTGGTTCCACAATTTTAATAATTAAAAAAAACCAAATGTACCTAGTATTTTCCACCAACTCCCACTAACTTTCTAATCAATTATATTTTATTAGTTGGTCCCACAATTTTATTTGCTTTTTACCCACTTCTCTCCTCATTTCTTAACCTCCGTGCCCAACCCAATTGTAAAGAATTGGGAGGGATGGAGAGAGTTTAAGTTAGAGGATAAAAAATGATGAGCCATATCGCAGTCGCAACTATATAGTCCATGCTTACAGAATGTATGCATTACTTTCGGAATTTACCAACTCCATAGTGAACAACTGTGAAACATTTAAAGACTCGAAGATTTCATTCGAAATAATGAAGTTAATATAAACCCCTACCTCCCATTTATTTTAATTTTTTTTTTGGCAAACCAATATGTCGTGCTCCATGTGTGATTCAGTTCCAACATTCTCTATGACCTTAATAGGTTCTTTTTGTAACAACCCGACTTTTTAGACTATTATCCTTTAGTCAAAATATTCAACATAAACTCTATTCCATAAGTTCTAAAAACGATATCCCAAGATGAAAATTCTAAAAGGGCCCGAAAGAAGAGCTCCCTAGCAAGGTCCAAAATCTAGTTCCGAAACAATATGCAATTTACTAACGGTTCAATACGAAGAAAATAGTTCTAAAATACTTTTCCTTATTTTAAAATTCAAAGTTCAAATAACTGTTTGGTTCATAATTAAATTCATTAAATTAGCATACATGATCCAATTTCTCATGTACATTCGGTAATCAATTTTAATTATGCATGACGATTACATATTAATTAAATATAACATACATATCACACTAACCGATCTTCCCATTTTATATCTAATTAAATTAACACCACCATGATAGGGATCAGATTTATTCTGATTCATTATTATTATTAGTAGTAGTATTATTAATATATCAGACAATTATATTATTGGATTTTATGTTAGCCCACATGTTTAGGGCTTTAGTATTATGTTTTGGGCCTGGTTTGTTAGCCCGTTAGGGTTTATATTTCAGTATTTATATCGACTATGATACATATATTAATTACGCTTTGATTATACACTTTTTCTTGGGAATAATATTTGATTGATTCGTATAATTCACTGCTTGATTATTGTTCTTAAATATTGTGCTGCATCAAAATGGTATCAATAGCTTAGGTTTCTCTATCAATTTTTAATTGTTGGGAGATCTTGGTTTCTGCACACGCAAAAAAAAAAAAACTGTTCACTATTCATTGCCGGAAAACACTATTCACTGCCGGATTTACTGTTCATCCGGGAGCCATCTGGGTCGAGGTTATCAGAATAGAAAGGAAAGAAAAGAGGAAGTGGAGGCCAGGAGAAAAAAATAAAAAGGTGGAGGCTGCTCTTTTAAAAAAAATGGTAACGCTAAATTTTTCTTTATATATTCTGGAAAACTACTTTTTGGCTACTTCAAGTTTCTGAAAATTCGAAAATCAGTCCCTGAAGTTTCTAGAGAGTTCAAACTGATCATTCAGCTTTGCAGAAATTTTCAAACCAGTCCCTGAAGTTTCCAAATATTACAAACTGCTCCTTAGCTTGGCAGAATTGTAGAACAGCCCCTCACAGTTTCAGAAAATTAGTAAACAGTCCCTATACTTCCAAAATTTGACAGTTTTAGCCTCTGCAACTTCTGATTTTGATATTTCAGCCCCTTAAACTTCAGAATTTATCAAGATCAGCCCCTCTTAATCCTTTTTTAAGTCATGTCTGTTTACATTAAATTTCAAATTAAGAGTGAGGAAGATAATATTTATTTTCTTGAGCGTGAACGTAATGAGTTGCACTATCAAATTTATTCCTGCTATCGTCACGAGAAGTTATTTGAATATGAACTTATTTTGAAGGACTTGGATTATCATTACCATGAACTTCAAAGGTTGAAAAAGAAGTATAAACTTGAAAATGCCAAAGAACAAGAACTTGCAATGGAAATTAAGTATCTTGAAAACACAAATACGGAAGATCCAATTGAGGAGGTTAAACAAGTTGAATATATAGAGATTGTGAGTGAGGATAAAGTAGAAACAACCAAGCCACAACCTGATTATTCCGACATTGTTGAGGAATCTTTGGTGGAAAGTGTTAAAATTGTGCAAGAAGGGAAAATGGTTTATGGTGATATTATTGAAGTTGAGCATATCGACTTCATCATTCCAGAATACATGATTGAGTCTCCTTCACTTGCAAGCCAGTTTTCAAGGTTCTTTGCACCTGAGTTGATGCTTTTGAAGAAGTGCAAATAGTTTTTCTTCGTTCTGGTCCAAGTCCAGTTATGCATGGTTCTTGATTTCTACAAAACTCGTGGTCGAGTTTTTTCTAACAAGGGGAGAATGATGGAGAACAAGAATAAAGAATTAATATATATGCTATTAATTAGATTATGTTGGTTTAGTCTAGAGATAAATAGTATATTTATCTATATATTTTATGTGGGGCTTTTAGTTTATTAAATAAGTAGCTTATCTATAATAAGCCCAATTGTTAACGGGCCATAGTCCATTAGGTTATTTGATTAGGTTTTCTATTCTCTATACAAGTATTGTAATCCTTACATATTAAATTAGACTTGATTATTGAGAATATCTTTGAAATATTGAATTGGGTCTCTTTTATGGGTTGCGATCCATAGCTTTTCTCCCTTCTGCAGTTGGAAAACCCCTGGGGTAGTGAGTGTTCTGCGATTCAGTCACCCAAGTTTTATCTATTATCGTATCGTGTCTATATTTTACGAGTTGTCCTGCATCACACCACCTCTAGAACCTGGTTCTGCACCAAAGTAATAATATACAAATATTAATTATATGGCTTTTCTTTTACATTCCCGTGCACATGTATAAATATTGCTATGTCACCTTGCTTAAGAAAACTGGTAAACACAGTTTCATTAGCATGATCATATGAAAATACTAAAATCACCGGACTAAATGTAATTATATTTAATGTCAGAAAGTTTTCTTATAATCTATAAATTATACTCCCTCCGTCCCAACCAATTGTTTACGTTTCGGAGAGAAGGTCCGACACGCAATTTAAGGTGCGTATAAAGTATAGTTCCATAACTTATTTTTAATTTTTTTTTTGAATAAAAATTTAATGTTTAAATTTTTATTCAGAATTTTTTTTAAAAAAAATAAGTTATGGAACTATAATTTATATGCACCTTAAAATGCGTGTCGGACCTTCTCTGCGAAACGTAAACAATTGGGTGGGACGGAGGTAGTGTTATTTAGCACTCGGTAATATACCTGGAACAATTCTTATATTGTATATATTAAATATTAATAGTTCATATCAAACACCACCAATGAATCTAGTGTACCTAAAATTTTATAAATTAAAAGAAAATAAATAACAATTCTAATTTTAAGTAATTTTATTTATTATATACAATTTTATTGAAGAATTAAAAAATTATGTGGATATTTAACCAGAGTACATCAAGCCATGCTAGTATTCCATAATTTTCATCACAATGAATTCTATACTTTCAGTTAACGAAGCAAATAAAGTATATGACCACACATGAATAGGCACATATTATTACAATTAATACAAGAATTACAACATAATTATACCTTAGATTAGGCCCTACAATTCGTGTCGTGTCGTGTACTTTCGTGTACTTGTTACATGAACATGACATGAGATGAATTTTGTACCTGCAATCCAAATGCGTACACGACACAGAAAAAGCGACACGACACGAAAATACACAGAAAGTACACGAAACGGAAAAATATTAAATATTAATATATATTTTATTAATTTGAATATTGATAATTAATTAATTTACATATATTAATTTATATTATATTAATTTTATTTATAAAATTCTAATATTATCATCAAATTATACATAAATTAATTATTATAATATATTAATATATATATTTTAAATTATTTTTTATTTTAATTAATTATGTCGTGTACTTTTGTGTCGTGTCGTCTACCGAAAGGGTAAACCTAAACATGACACTAAATATTACCGTGTACTTTCGTGTTCGTGTATAGAAAACGTAAACACAAACACTAAATTTTCGTTTCGTGTCTTGTCGTATACAAATTGCCGGTCTAACTTAGATGATACAAGCTTTCCTTCTCCCCCTCTGTTTTCCTCACCCTCGCCATAATCTATTTTTTTAAGAGTTTGTTGTATGTGGTTTAACGCTAATGTGCCGTACTCAATATATTTTATAACACAACACTCAAGCACAAATATTACCAATTCTAATCAAGTTACGTTAACGAGACTTAGCTAACCTACCAAGAAGTCCATAACTTTTTAAAATTGGTTTTCGGATAAAAACGAACTATATAAAATTTCTTTTGAAAATAAAATAAAATATATTAGTTAATCAAGGTAAATTCTAAAGACAATTTATAATACAAAATTGTTTTACGTATTTTATGAATTTACCAATTCTTTTTAGTTTGGGTCACATCCCCACATAATTTTTAATCTTAACCTGATAATGTTGAAGGTCTTGTATTTGAAAACTGAAGATTTGTTTTTGATTCGGCCAGAAGTGTTCATGCCAGAGAGCATATAATAGGCAGTAGTGAAAGGAGTATATATATCAGATATCTATATATCATAGAGAGTGGATGTGAGATGGAATTAAATTATGTTTTGGAAACTCTCATCAGTATTTTTGCAAAATTATAATAGAAATTTGAAGACCATACCTAAGAACCGGACCACAAGGCAGGAAAAACACGCTATCAGTGACTGAAGGAATCAGGTGTAAGGACACTATGAAAGTAGTTTGGTCTGGTTAGTGGTCAATAAAATCATCTGCAGCCGATGTTTGATCTGTCAAGGGATCGCCTAATATTAATTACGTTTCTAACTTTTTATGTATTGCTGTATTTCCAATTACCATGCCGTAACATTAAAACAGAGCCACATCAGCAAAAACTTACCCAGCATAAACATTAACTACAGTTTGTTTCTTCAATGTAAGGAGTGAACCCAAATTCCTTAATCAGCTAAATGACTGAATTAAAATTTTATGCAGTACATGGTTCAAACTAACCCTGCTCAACAAATTCAATGATCAGATAAATAAATTTCTTTGTTTTTTACCTTTTCCGTAAGATATGACTCTTTTGTGTGTTCCAGATGTATGCCTCGCTTAGAAGAATAAGTTCCTTGCCGGATGAAACAAATATATACTGTGGTCATGAATATACATTGGTAAGTTGCGTTTCACTTAAAATTTTAATTTGTTCTCATTCATTTTTACCTCAATATTACTGACATCCACCACTATATATATGACATTTCATGACAGAGTAATTCAAAGTTTGCCTTGTCTATCGAACCTGGAAATGAAATACTGCAATCATATTCCACCCACATAGCTCATCTCTGCTCTAAGGGTGTACCTACGGTAATGTTTTTATGTATTTATATATAATATATGCTTGTACATAGAAATTATAATGAATCTGATAGGATGAAGAGCTCTTGGCGAAAGCATTGAGACTGTACAAATATGTATTGAATTTTAACCGAGATCCTATTTAACTGAGTAACTTTATGGTAAAGATTGGATCGTAAAGATATTTGAACAAAAATAAAGTCTCGATTTTGGTTGAAAATAGTCTCAGTTATATGTATATTCGATCTGATTATAAATCGATCACGAGTTTCTCGCGGTCAGTTTCAAAGTCCGGCAGATTGTCCCCTCTCCTTCCGGAAATAGAGGGTCGAGGCTGGAACCTGAGTGGAGGGAGGGTGCGTGATATCTTTATTATTATGATTGCCCATTATCAAAAGGGTACCACAAGACAATTATAAGAAAATCGAAATTGAAAGCATATACAAATATTGTAGAGTTTGGTTTGGAATTTGCCTCTTTGTTTTAGATGTATTTAAATTTGGTAGTTTTAGTTTTTTTTTCCTTAGTTTGCTGGTGGGTAACTAATTGCGCTCCCATTATTTTATGGGAGTTGTTCTAGATTCCAACAACGTTGAAGATGGAGAAGGCATGTAATCCATTCCTCCGCACTGCAAGTACAGAAATCCGGCAGTCACTAAATGTACCTGTTACGGCAAGTGATGAAGAAGCCTTGGGTGCCATTCGCAGAGCGAAGGACGAGTTCTAAGATTTCCCTTTTACACTATTCTTGTGCATACAATTTTTGTTTTTTGGGTAAATCTTATATAATGCCCATCAGTAATTATGTATATTGGGTAACTAAAAGGTTCCATGGATATTTTTCCTAATTTTTTTTAATCTTCTTGCTCCTTTTCTTTGAAGTTAATTTGTATTTTGTTGATCAATTTGGTTAAAGGTTTATGAAAAACTATTAATGTGAAAGTATTTTATTATAGAGTATCATATTCCTAAGGATGACCTTAGGTAATTTATCTAAGGTTAAAAGGATTTCAAATATAAGTACACCAAGGTTTTATTGTAATTACAGAGAGTTTTATATATGTGCAAAAATACTACAACTTTTTTACATTAGAAAATATTTTAACTTGTGGTAATTTTTCTAAGGTTAACCTTGGGGTTTTTTTTCCCTCTTTATTATAATATCTGAGTCAATAGTTAATCTCTAAAGATTTTTATTTTTTTGACAAGGATCAATCTAAAGATTTTAATATTAAAGAATTTACCATCTAATTTTAGCCCCATTAATCTAAAAAGATTTTAACTGCTAAATTTAATAATTAGTAATGTTAAGTTTCTAAATAGTTAACAAATACTCCTTCCGTCCAATTATTTCTTAACATTTCAGATAGAGTGTTCGGCATGCATTTTAAGGTGCATATAAAGTATAGTTCTATAACTTATTTTTAAATTTTTTTTTTCTGAATATAAATTTAAACATTCAATTTTTATTCAAAAGTAGAAAATTGTAAAAATAAGTTATGTAAATATACTTTGCATGCACCTTAAAATGTGTGCTGGACACTCTCTCAGAAATGTTAAGAAATTAGTGGGACGGAGGGAATAACATTTAAGGTAAATATTTTTTTTAATGTTCATTAGCATATTTTTAATGAAAAATGCTAGAGACCCCTAAAATTACCCCAAATGTTGAGTTGTCCACGTGCACCCACAAATTTAAAAAAGTTATATGTCATGCCGCGTCATTTGGGAAATTTTTTAAAGATAATTTTTGGAGAATGTAGTATTGCTCATTTTTAATATACAATATTTGTTTGGTTTCAAACTAGTGATACAATTTGACTTTTTTGAGATTTTATGTATTTTAAGAAGAATTGAAAAGATAATTTCAAATATTGTTTTTTAAATAAAAATTAAGTCAAACTACAGCAATAATTGAAACGGGAGAGTATAATCAATGAATCAATATATATATAGGTCTTTGGTCAAATGAAAACCCCAATTAAAATGAGATATGAGATATAATCTCATCCCTCCATTTTATATTACATTTTTTAATCTGAGCCTTTAATTCCCCCCTTCACCTTGCATAAATCTACATCCTCCTTCCTTCGGACATAATTTCCGTTCACCATCTGTCAACAACTTCCGGCCAACAAGCAACGCCGACCCTTCGCCGTCATCAATCAACCTGTTTCACCATCACCTTCCAACATCTAACCTCCAATCACCATGACTCATCCCCTGTTCCACTACTGCCAACCACCGACGAGCTCATCCACCGTGCCACCGTGCCACCCGCTTCACCTTCACCTCGGTCCATCTGTTCTTATCCATCGCCACATCCGTCATGTCTCCCGATAGAATCAACCTTCGGTCGTTGAAATTTTCGCCTCCCTCGATCTATAACATTTCAGATCTGCTCACAACCGGAAATAACTCATCGCCGTTGATGATTTTTCCTGAGGGTACATTGATTTTTATAAATCCTTGTAGATCTTTAATATTGATTTTCTAGTGATTTCGTGCTACAACCAGTGATCATGTAAGATAAAGATGGTAGCTACCGGTATGATGATGGTGATATGTTAGTAGTGGTCAAAGTTAGTGGTCGGAGGTTGTGGTGTCGTGGTTTGTATTGGTGTGATTGCGGTGATTTTCATAAACTGCCGATTATTTTCTGAGGTCGGTGAAAGGGGTCGTCGGAGGTGGTTACCGGAGATGGTAAGCAAATGGTATTGGTAGTGGTGGGGAGATGGTGTTGGTGGTGGCAAGAATTAGATCTCATATCTCACAATAAATTGGATTCTCATTGGAGTAAGACTCTATGTGTTTGTGTGTGTGTGTGTGTATATATATATATATATATATATAGACAAAAGTTATATGAAGATTATTTTTTTATTGGAAACTTGGAGACCAAATCTACACCTTTCATTGAACTCTAATCCAATGGTCATCATTATTTATAATTTTAAACATACATTAAATAGATTAGGGGTATAATTATCTTGTAAAATTATACTTAGTACATCACATTATATATATATCAACATAAATTACAGAATGTATATGTGATTTTATAATATTATTTATTACCCATACATTACTCATACATATGATTTATGATATAAATACAAACAAAAGAATTGATTTATGATGCAGAGTATGACATTAATCTATTCAAATTTATATATTGTGCAATTGAGGTTAATTATTTTCGAAGAGGATGGGTATGATGTAGGAGCATTATGGGGTGATCTGTTTGATCTCATGGGAATCTATTCTATTATGAAGCCAATATTCAGCTTAATTACCAACATGGCCTGATTTATTATGCTGGGGTTATTATTTTATAATTATATTAAGTAGATTTTGGTTTGCAAGTTTTTACCTTTCACTTGAAAGTGTTTTTCTTGTTTTAAGCACTTGGGATTTATTTTCTAGTTGAATTTGGTTTTGATGTAATTTCATATTTATATTGGGTTTTTGATTGGTTTCCTAGTTGGATTCAAGTATTAACAAATTCCTAACTGATTTTGAATTTAATTTAGAATCTTAATAGTTTTTTTTCCTTAGTTTGCTGGTGGGTAACTAATTGCGCTCTCAATATTTTTTGGGAGTTGTTCTAGATTCCAACAACGTTGAAGGTGGGGAAGGCAAGTAATCCATTCCTCCGCACTGCAAGTACAGAAATCTGGCAGTCACTAAATGTACCTGTTACAGCAAGTGATGAAGAAGCCTTGGGTGCCATTCGCAGAGCAAAGGACGAGTTCTAAGATTTCCCTTGTACGCTATTCTTGTGCATACAATTTTTGTTTTTTGGGTAAATCTTATATAATGCCCATCAGTAATTATGTATATTGGGTAACTAAAAGGTTCCATGGATATTTTTCCCTAATTTTTTTTATCTTCTTGCTCCTTTTCTTTGAAGTTAATTTGTATTTTGTTGATCAATTTGGTTAAAGGTTTACGAAAAACTATTAATGTGCAAGTATTTTATTATAGAGTATCATGTTTCTGAGGATGACCTTAGGTAATTTATCTAAGATTGAAAGGATTTTCAATATAAGTACACCAAGGTTTTATTGTAATTACAGAGAGTTTTATATATGTACAAAAATACTACAACCTTTTTACATTAGAAAACATTTCAACTTGTGATAATTTTTCTAAGGTCAACCTTATGATTTTTTTTCTCTTTATTATAATATCCGAGTCAATAGTTAATCTCTAAAGTTTTTTTTTTTGACAATGATCAATCTAAAGATTTTAATATCAAACAATTTAACATCTAATTTTAGCCCCATTAATCTAAAAAGATTTTAACTGCTAAATTTAATAATTAGTAATGTTAAGTTTCTAAATAGTTAACAAATACTCCTTCCGTCCAATTATTTCTTAACATTTCAGATAGAGTGTTCGGCATGCATTTTAAGGTGCATATAAAATATAGTTCCATAACTTATTTTTAATTTTTTTTTCTGAATATAAACTTAAACATTCAATTTTTATTCAAAAATAGAAAATTGTAAAAATAAGTTATGTAAATAGACTTTGCATGCACCTTAAAATGCGTGCTGGACACTCTCTCAGAAATCTTAAAAAATCAGTGGGACGAAGGGAATAAGATTTAAGGTAAATATTTTTTTTAATGTTCATTAGCATATTTTTAATGAAAAATGCTAGAGATCCCAAAAATTATCTCAAATGTTGAGTTGTCCACGTGTGCTGACAAATTTAAACAAGTTATATGTCATGCCGCGTCATTTTGGAAAATTTTTTTAGATAATTTTTGAAGAACGTAGTATTGCTTATTTTTAATATACAATATTTGTTTGGTTTCAAACTAGTGATACAATTTGTCTTTTTTGAGATTTTATGTATTTTAAGAAGAATTGAAAAGATAATTTCAAATATTATTTTTTAAATAGAAATTAAGTCAAACTACAATATTAATTGAAAAGGGAGAGTATAATCAATATATATAGGTCTTTGGTCAAATGAAAACCCCAATTAAAATGAGATATGAGATATAATCTCAGTCCTCCATTTTACATTACATTTTTTAATTTGAGCCTTTAATTCCCCCCTTCACCTTGCATAAATCTACATCCTCCTTCCTTCAGACATAATTTCCGTTCACCACCTGTCAACAACTTTCGGCCAACAAGCAACGCCGACCCTCCGCCTTCATCAATCAACCTGTTTCACCATCACCTTCCTACATCTAACCTCCAATCACCATGACTTCATCCCCTGTTCCACTACTGCAAACCACCGACGAGCTCATCCACCGTGCCACCGTGCCACCCGCTTCACCATCACCTCGGTCCATCTGTTCTTATCCATCGCCACATCCGTCAAGTCTCCCGATAGATTCAACCTTCGGTCGTTGAAATTTTTGCCTCCCTCGATCTATAACATTTCAGATCTGCTCAGAACCGGAAATAACTCATCGCCGTTGATGATTTTTCCTGAGGGTACATTGATTTTTATAATTCCTTGTAGATCTGTAATATTTATTTTCTAGTGATTTTGTGCTATAGCCGGTGATCATGTAAGATAAAGATGGTAGCTACCGGTATGATGATGGTGATATGTTAGTAGTGGTCAAAGTTAGTGGTCGGAGGTTGTGGTGTCGTGGTTTGTATTGGTGTGATTGCGGTGATTTTCATAAACTGCCGATTATTTTCTGAGGCCGGTGAAGGGGGTCGTCGGAGGTGGTTACCGGAGATGGTAAGCAAATGGTATTGGTAGTGGTGGGGAGATGGTGTTGGTGGTGGCAAGAATTAGATCTCATATCTCACAATAAATTGGATTCTCATTGGAGTAAGACTCTATGTGTTTGTGTGTATATATATATATATATATATATATATATATATATATATATATATATATATATAGACAAAAGTTATATGGAGATTATTTTTTTATTGGAGACTTGGAGACCAAATCTACACCTTTCATTGAACTCTAATCCAATGGTCATCATTATTTATACTTTTAAACATACATTAAATAGATTAGGGGTATAATTATCTTGTAAAATTATACTTAGTACATCACATTATATATATATCAACATAAATTACAGAATGTATATGTGATTTTTTAATATTATTTATTACCCATACATTACTCATATGATTTATGATATAAATACAAACAAAAGAATTGATTTATGATGCAGAGTATGACATTAATCTATTCAAATGTATATATTGTGCAATTGAGGACAATTATTTTCGAAGAGGATGAGTATGATGTAGGAGCATTATGGGCTGATCTGTTTGATCTCATGGGAATCTATTCTATTAAAGAAGGGGTTTTCATATGGAAATTCCAGATTTTGATGTGATATAAATCCTGAAAATTTTATTGAATGGTTAACGCATTGAACGAATCTTTGATTACAAGAACGATGATGATCATAAGAGATTCAAAGTGGGAAGATCAAAACTTAAAGGTTATGCAAATTTGTGGTATGAAAATATGAAATCAAAGAGGAGAAAATAAGACAAATCACATATTGATTCTTGGAAGCACTCAAGGTGAGAATGAAGTAACGTTTTTTACTACTGATTTTGAACAATATATATTATTGAATTTGAAGGGTTTTAAGAAAGATTCAATCTCACATGAGGAGTACACAATTGGGTTTGATGAGGAAACAATTCTTGCAAAAATCGTGGTTGAATTATGTGCCGAAATTACTCCAAAATTTGACAACTCAACGCCTTCAACTATGGAAGATAATAAGATTTGTGGCGAGTGCATGGGGTGTGGACATATACAAGAGGGCTGCTCTAATATTCGAATGTTGAATTTGCCTGATATTGAGGAGATTAATGCAACATATTCGTCCAAGGAGATAGAAATCAACAAAGAAGAGGAACGAGCACAACATGAACAAGATCACGATTCTAAAATTGAAGCGTTAACTATAATTCAAGAACCTAATGAGAATTTGTTTTTGAATGAGAAGCATATTGGGAAGGATTTGGAACAGGAGGATCATCAAAACTTGTTAATTTATCATATATTACCTTTATCAGATATTTTTAATCCTTTTGAGGTTGAGTGTGATGCTAATAGTGTTGGGGCTTTTTTGGTTCAAGAGAAGAGACACATTGATTTTCTAAGCATAGACATCATGTTGGAAACTACTAAAATGTCAAAAAAAATTATCCTAAAGTTTCTTCCAAAGGTATTTTGCATGGGGTTAAAATTTGTTGTTATCAAGTTTTGTGATAAATCATCTCATTGTGTGTTGATTCTTAAATTTTACAAAACTCGTTGAAGAGTTTTTTTCAAAAGAGAGGAGAATGATGCAGATTATGACATTAATCTATTCATATTTATATATTGTACAATTGAGGATGATTGTTTTTGAAGAAAAAGAGTATGATGCAAGAGCATTATTGGCTGATCTATTTGATCTCATGAGAATCTATTATATTATGAAGCCAATATTCAGCTTAATTACCAACATGGCCTGATTTATTATGTTGGGGTTATTATTATATAATTATATGAAGTAGATTTTGGTTGGCAAGTTTTTACCTTTCACTTGAAAGTGTTTTTCTTGTTTTAAGCACTTAGGATTTATTTTCTAGTTGAATTTGGTTTTGATGTAATTTCCTATTTATATTGGGTTTTTGATTGGTTTCCTAGTTGGATTCAAGTATTAACAAATTCCTAGCTGATTTTGAATCTAATTTAGAATCCTAATAGTTTTAGGTTAAGGTTATATTCCTAGCCTACATAACCCATATATTGTAATCTTTTAAGGGAGAAGAATTTGATAAATAAAATCATGAGTTTTATACTTACAAAACCTTATAAAGTTGGTGGTTAATTCCTTTAAGGTTTCTTATCCAGATTTCACTTAGTTTGTGGGTGATTTAATTCTTTAAGAAATCTAAACAAATCGATCCTTTATTTTTGTTTCTTGGTGATTAAATTCTTTATAGAAGAAACATCTAAAGTTACTTTTCCATTGTGAATCTGTTCTACAAAGAAAAATACGCATCAATTTACTACTTAGTGTTTAAGATTTATGTATTTTCTTTCATCTTTTTGGTGATTCGGTATGAAAATTGGTATGTCCTGCAAGTAGAACAATGTATCTAAAAAATCAAATTCAACATCTTACAATTTTATAATAAGATTTCGCAAGCAGAATTTGTGTTCTACATTTATTTTCTGCAGTATGTTCTGCATTAATTTTTTATAGTATGTTCTGCATCATTATGCTAAATAATAGACGTTCATCAGAAATAACAAAAATTATTCATCCAAAACCAGAGAGAATTAAGAATATAAATATATTAAACTGAATAATGTGTTATACAAGTAGGAACACGAAGTTCTTCAACTTAAACATAGTGTACTGCAAAAATAAATATGTTCTTCAATATAGAGAAATATTATTTAAATACAAAATATTAATTAATATATATAATGGATTGATTTGAAATTGAAGGTTCAACTTGTTTTTCTTTATACTCTCGTCCAACACTATCTGTTCTGTTGGATCATGTCAAGCCTACTAGATAGTACTTACTTGTTTGCTATGTAAACTTAGACTATCTTATAATAAGTGGTGACTTGGTTTGTTTTAAATATAATTTCTGCTGTTAGAAGTGATCTTTGAGTTATAATCCAGACTATAGTTAAAGCCTCAAATAATGCTGGTAGATGATTCAAGTCATGAATCATGCATCTGTAAGAATAAGGCTGGAGAAATAAGGATTCAAGTTGAAGAAAGTTTCTAAGGCAAAATGTCTACCATTTGAGAAGTCTCACCATTCGAGAAGTTTGAACACATATTGGATTTTTCTCTAAGTCACAGATTCGAGAAGTGAATAAAATGATCATTTGAGAAGTGAAGAAAATGATCATTCGAGAAGTAAAGAAAGTGACCAATTCAAGAAGTTCAGTATGGAAACAATTTGAGAAATCAAGCTATGTTTCATTTGAGAAGTCAATCTATGTATCATTCAAGAAGTCAGGTTATGTCTCATTCGAGAAGTGTAAAAGGTAGATCATTCGAGAAGTATCAATCATTTGAGAAGTCTCATCATTCGAGAAGTCTCAATCATTCGAGAAGTGAAAAAGCTTGAACAATTCGAGAATTCCAAGTACATAACATAACATTGAATTATTTATAGAGAACTCTGAATGAATTAAAGGGAGATTTCCAGGAAAATTGCAGAAGCAACAGACAAGATTGTGTAGCATTTTTCTCTTTAGGATCAGTCAAACCTGAACAGATGGTGAGAAGTCTACAATGAAGCTAGGAGAAACAAGAAAGACAAAAGACAGAAGCTGTGTGCAGATGTAAAGAACTATCAAGTCTGAAGACTAAGCTAAAAATGAAATGAAGTATTTTGTAAAGTTTCATTTGTACTATTCCAGTTTTAGCTAACACTGTCTGCAAAAGTATGTGGAGTTAAAAAGACATGTTGTCTATATAGAATAGAGTGTGCTTTGCAGTAAGGAGTGAGAAAAAAATGGGGAGTATATTGTATCTTCATATCCTTGTTTCTCTCTAAAACAAGAAGCTGAGATTTAAGTTCAAATCTCAGATTGTAGCAAACAGAAATCTAATATACATTAGATTGAAAGTTTACATTGTGTGTTGTGTAATTATTTCTTTAATTCCGTTTCTTTATTACCAACACATTGTATAAAATAGCTATATTTGTAAACCACTCAAGCAAGAATTTTAGTTAATCATTCACCCCCCCCTCTGATTAACTTTCTCTGAAACTCATACTTAACAAGTGGTATCAGAGCACAGGCTGTTAACATACAAACAATTTAGAGATAAAAAAATGAGTTTCTAGAAGTTAAGCAGCATTAAGATTCCTCCATTTGATAGAGAACACTATTCTCTATGGAAAAAGAGGATGCCCACCGTAATCAAAACTGCACAATACATGTATCCAGAGATTTTGAAGAATGGTCCATTCATGTTTGTTATCTTGGTTCCTGAAACCATCAGTGGCTCTGAAGTTGTTCCAGCCACATGGGTACTTAAAGACTCTTCACAGTACACAGATACTGAGAGAGAGAAAGTGTCCCTTGACAAGAGTCTCATGTTGATACTGACAGATTCATTGGACATGTCCATGTATAACAATGTTGTCAACTGTACAACTGTAAAACAAGTATGTGAAACCATTGAAATACTGTGTGAATGTACTGAGGAAGTCAAAGAGAATCAAAGACAGTTGCTAGTGTCACAATATGAAACTTTTATGTCAAAGCACAATGAAAGCATCATTGAGGTTTTTGAAAGATTTAACAAGTTAATCAATGACCTTCAAATGCAAGGTAAACTTTATGAGACAAAAGAGAAAAAATTAAATTTTTTCTAACTCTCCCAGACCATTTGGAAAGCAAGATCTCAACTATAAGAGAAGGGAGAGATTTTTCAAAACATCCCTTAGAAACACCGTATGAAATATTGAAAACCTATGAGTTGGAGTTCTTTCAAAGAAAGTCTATTCTTGTAAACAGAGGCAAAATGGAAAATTTCTCAAATGCCTTGATTGTGAAAGAGCCAGTAAAGATGTAAAGAATAAGTGTAAGTCAAAATCAGAAAGATGAAGAAACTGAAGATCAAGATATTGTTGAGGAGTCATCTATGAAAGATGGGTCTGATGAAGACGAGTCTACACTATAGAAGAACTGAAAAGTATGGAAAACAAATCATTGACCTTCATGGCTAAGAAATTTAGAAATTTAAGGTTAAAAAAGAACAGGAGTTTCAAGCCTAGATCCAAACCAAATTTCAGTTCTTTTAGTAAAGGAAAAAGTTCATAAAGTTTCTCACACGGAGGTTACACAACAGGGTTTGTTGATAGATCTAAAATCAGGTGTTTTAACTGTGATGAACTTGGACACTTTGCAACAGACTTTAGAAAGCCAAAAGCAATCAAGAAGGACAAATGCTATTTGGAGTTAGAAGCCAAGTATGAAGCCCTTCTCAAGAAGCAGTCAGGAAAGGCATACATAGCTGAGGGAAAGTGTGGGGATGACACTGATGAGGATGAGAAATTTTTGAATCTAGCCCTCATGGCTAAATCCAGTGATGAGGGATCCATCTCAACAAGTTAGGTACCCACTCTAACCTCCATTGACATGTATAATTCTTAATATAAGAAGACTATAGAAGAACTAAGTACATAGATGTTTAATATACATAATAGCATGACTGCAGCCTACGAGGAAATTAACATATTATTAAAAGTAAATGATCAATTATCTGAGAAGAATGATCATTTAGAACTAAGTCTTGTGAGCATGGAATCTCTGAAATAGGAGAATGAATATCAGAAAAACAAAATTACCTGTCTTGAACAGATTGAAAATTTTTTAAGGGAACAAATTTCTGAAAATGAGCTAAAAATCAGATCTTACCAAAACTCTTCAATCTTGGTTCAGGAATTCCATGAGAAATATCAAAAAAATTCCAAAGTTGGAATTGATTTTGATTATGATTCCTTGAATAAGAAAAGACCTATCTCCACAAAGGGAAAGAAAACTAAAGTACCAGGAAATCCTCATGTTTTAAAGAATGACAAAAATCCTGTTTTTAAAAAGGCAACTGTTGTATTTGATGAGGAAAGTCTCATCATCAAGCAACAGCTAAAAGACGAGGATGACCTTGAAACAGAAATGAACAAGCCCCTTGTTGAGATAGAAAAAGAGGAAATCAAAATAGCTCATATAACTCCTCAGACCGAGAAGAAACATGTTGTAAAAGAAAATCAATCCATGCATGCTAAGAAAAAGAAACCTAACTGGAATGTAAAAGTAGGAATCAACAAACACAATAATTATGCTCCACTGCATAATGCACCTAGAAAAGTATGCAAGAATTGTGGATCCACTAATCATTTGACTCATATGTGCAAGAAGCCTATTGTTGAAAATGATGAATTTTCATGTGGTTTTATCAAGCCCTTGATGCATGATAATCAAACATTTTGTGATAAATTTGACTGCATGCAATGTAATATGAATATCATGAACACTTGTTTTAGGCTCTGAAAATAGTTTGTTGATGGATGCATAAGTCAAAACTTGAACATCAACAACTCTAGGCCTAAAACTGCTAGTCTTGTTGGATAAGGAAAACAATCACTGTCACCAAGAAATGCATCTAGTTCAGGAAGTACAAATTTGACTAAAAATCAAAAAAAGAAAACTGTAGAGATGCATGACAAAGGGACGGGGACAGTAAAGAAAGCAAATGACATGTAAGAAGCTAAATTGAAAGGACCCAACATGGTTTGGGTACCAAAGAAAACTTGATTTGTTTGCACTTGCAGGGCATATGTAAAATAAAGAAAGCCATATGGATCTTGGACAGTGGATGTGCAAGACATATGACTGGTGACAAAGCCCTGCTATCACATTTAAAGGAGGAAGCTGGCCCAATGGTAACCTTTGGAGACAACAACATTGGTTTCACCATGTGATATGGCAAATTAGTTCATGGAAATGTTGTCATTGAAGATGTAGCTTTGGTCAGTGGTTTGAAGCATAATCTACTTAGCATCACTCAATTTTGCAACAAAGATTTGAAGGTGGAGTTTGATAAAGAATTGTGCCTCATATCACATATAAAGACCAAAGAGGTTGATCTACAAGGTGTAAGGAAGGGAAGCCTGTTTGTAGAAAATTTGGACTCTGCAAATAAGGACAAAATTTATTGTTTCTACATCAAGGCCTCAGAAAATGAAAGTTGACTTTGACACAAGAGACTGTCTCATTTAAATTTCAAGAACATTGATTCTATAGTCAAAAGAGAATTAGTGAATGACCTGCCCTCACTTGAATTCTGCATAGAAGGATTATGTGAGAGATGTCAAAAAGGGAAAATGAAGAGATAAAGTCATAGGAGTAAGGAATTTATGTCAATCACCAAACCTCTACAATTGATTCATATGGATCTCTTTGGACCAGTAAAAATCATGTCCATGTCCAAGAAAAGATATGCACTTGTCATGGTTGATGACTTCTCCAAATATATTTGGGTGGAATTCTTGCACTCAAAAGATGAAGCTCCTGAATTAATTGTTAAAAATCTAAGAAGATTGGATAAGGGTCCTACACCTGTTATAGCCATAAGAAGGGATAATGGAACAGAACTAAAAAAAGCAACATTGAGAGAATTTTACAAGAAAAATGGAATCACTCATCAATTCTCAGCTCCAAGGACTCCACAATAAAATGGAGTTTTTGAGAGAAAGAATAGTAACGCCCATATAAATCATATTATAATAATAAGAAAGGTTTTATTCCAGTTTGATGTTGTTCCTTATGATTTCTAGTTTACGTACGCAAAAATCTTGTGTATTTTGGATTAACAGGTAAAAAGTTATACGTGTCTTAGCTAACTTCTTATCAAAGTTATCTTTATAACCAAGTTTGTATTAATTTTATTATTTTGGCTAATTAAATATAGATGTCGCTTGTTTAATACCTTTACCTGTTAAAAGATCCTGTTTAGTGTTGGAGTCGTAGTTGTTTTATATAATTATGTTATATGACAGGGTCTATGTATATATTGGTGTTGTTTAGTGACCCCCCAGTCTAGACCCCAGATTTGGGAGGGCGTCACAGGTTGGTATCAGAGAAGCAGGTTTTGGTCACTGAAACAAGCCAAGATAGTTTAAAAGGAGTTAGACAACATAGAATTAGAAAAAGGAATGATCCCTATAGGTATAAGATAAGTTTAAAACCGCATAAGATAAGATTTCAAACTCACATAGAGTTATAAGTCCAGATTATCGGATAGAGTCTTAACGGTAAGAGAGTTAGGATAAGTTGATACTAATCGTAATTTAGTTTTACCTCGTTTTATATGCTTGTATATTATGTGATTTGTTGACATCAACAAACGACGCCTCAGGATCCAATCCACCACTACCACTTTCTACCACATCCTCTGACCACTCATCAGTTACTGATACTAGCATGGATTCATACCCAGAGGAGGATCTTGAGACTATTCCTACCCCTGAGAATCCATCACCTGAGATCTCTGTAGTGCCTGCCCCTGCACCTGCTCCAGTTTCTACCCCTAGGTGATAACGAGTAGCTTCATCCTCTACTGTCTGTTCCCGTGTTTCTTGTGTTGGGGATTTTCCTTCAGTTCCCTACCACATGTTCACCGAGCTTGTCCATGAGCGAGATCAGCTTGCCAGATGGAAATGAAATTTCTAGAGCTCAAGCAAGGGAGCATGAATGTGGTTGAATATGAAGCCAAGTTTACTGAGCTGTCAAGGTTTATGACAAAATATGTCAACACTGATCTAAAGAAATCCAAGAGATTCCAGCAAGGACTGAAGCCATGAATTAGAGGAAAACTAGCCATTTTGGAAATCAAGACTTATGCTACAGTAGTACAAAAGGCAATGATTACGGAGGAAGAGAGTGAGTTGTCTCAGAAAATTTTTTTGGAGGAAAAAGGAGATGGGATGGAGGAGAAAAGAACCAAGGGCAAGGAAGTAGTAACAAGAATAATAAGTTTAAAGGGAAAATTGACACCCAAGGAAATAGAGGCCAAGGATTCCAAAGACTTATCAAGGAAGGGCAGATCAAGCCATATCAGGGTCAGAATCAACAAGCCCAACCAAGAACTCCGTTGCCAGATTGTAAGACTTGTGGAAAGAAGCATTCAGGAGTGTGTCCTCGATTGAATATTACGTCTTTCAAGTGCAAGCAACATGGACATTACTCGAACGAGTGCCAGAATCAGAAGCCACCATTGAAATGCTTTAATTTTGGGAAACCTGGACACATTTTAAGGGAAAATAATGAGAAGAAACAAGTGGTGAATACATTGAGGATTACAGGACCTCCATCAACTACAAATCAACCTCAAACCAGGTCTAGAACTTTCAACATGACGATGAAGGATGCAGTCCAAGATGTGGACGTAGTTTCAAGTACGCTTCCTATAAATTCTGTAGAGTCAAAAGTGCTAATTGATTCTGGAGCTACTAAATCATTTGTATCATACAAGTTTGTTAGTAATTTGAACTGTGAAATCCAACCTTTAGAACAAACTCTGGTTATAGAGATAACTAATCAAGATAAAGTCCATGTCAGTCAAGTGTACCCTAAGGTAAAAGTTGAAATAAGTGGTTATTCTTTTCTTGCCAACTTGATACCTTTCACCCTAGGAGAATTTGATGTGATCTTAGGAATGGATTGGTTGACACGGCATGATGCCCGTATTGAATTCAGGGGAAAGAAAGTAAAGTTGAGAACTGAAGGTAGTAAAGAAGTTGTATTCCATGGACATAAGCAAGTTAAGAAGTTTTTGAATATTATGTAGGCAAAAAGATTACTCTGACAAGGTTGTAAGGCTTATTTATTTCATATAAAGGATGTGGAGAAATAGACACCAACACTAGAGGGGATTCTAGTGGTTAATGAGTTTTTCAATGTCTTTCCCGATGAGTTACCCGGATTATCACCAGATCGAGAAATTGAATTTAGCATTGATTTAGTGCCCGAAACTGAGCCGGTTTCAAAAGCTCCATACAGAATGGTACCAGTGGAAATGAAGGAGTTGGCCACCCAGTTACAAGATTTATTGGATAAGGGAGTTATAAGGCCAAACACGTCACTGTGGGGAGCGCTAGTGTTGTTTGTGAAAAAGAAGGATGAGAGCATGAGATTGTGTATTGACTATAGAGAACTCAACAAACTGATAATTAAGAATAAGTATCCCCTACCAAGGATCGATGACCTGTTTGATCATCTAAATGGAGCTTCTAATTTTTCCAAGATTGATTTAAGATCTGGCTATCACCAGCTAAAGATTAAGCCTGAAGACATTCTAAAGACAGCGTTTTGCACAAGTTACAACCATTATGAGTTCTTAGTGATGTCTTTTGGATTGACAAATGCGCCAACAGCTTTTATGCATATAATGAATCGAGTCTTTAAAAAATATATATATAAATTCATGATTGTATTTATTGATGACATTTTGGTATACTTCAAGACAGAAGAATAACACATGGAACATCTAAGGATGGTTTTGGAAATTTTGAGAAATGAGAAGTTATATGCCAAGTTTTCAAAATGTGAGTTTTGGTTAAGAGAAGTGAAATTTCTTGGACATGTTATTAGCACTGAAGAAATAAGAGTGGACCCAACAAATATTGAGGCAGTAATGGATTATGATAGATTTAAGACACCCACTGAAGTTCATAGTTTTCTTGGATTAGCTGGATACTACAGGAGATTTGTATAGGATTTCTCTAAGATATCTACTCCGTTAAATAGGTTAACCCAGAAGAATCAGAAGTTTGTTTGGACTGAGAAGTGTGAAAAAAGTTTTCAAGAACTAAAGAAAAGGTTAGTAACTGCTCCTGTGTTAGTTCTACCTGACGATCAAGGCAACTTTGTAATATATAGTGATGTTTCATACAAGGGTTTATGATGTGTTTTAATGCAACATAGGAATGTAATTGCGTATGTCTCTAGACAATTAAGGATTCATGAATAAAAGTATCCTAACCATGATTTGGAATTGGCAGCTATAGTATTTGCTTTAAAGATTTGGAGACACTATCTGTATGGTGAGAAGTGTGAGATTTATACGGATCAAAAGAGCTTAAAGTATATCTTCACGCAGAAGGAACTTAACATGAGGCAGACGAGATGGTTAGAACTGATCAAGGACTACGATTGTACGATTAACTATCACTCGAGAAAAGAAAATGTAGTGGCAGATGCACTAAGTAGGAAATAGAGACTAGATATGGTTATCTCTTCTGAGGAATTAGTTCAAGAATTTGAAAAGCTGGAGATAGATGTATGTGTACCTGGTTGAAAGGAAGAGTGTCTAAACTTGTAACACTACATCTAATGTAACTCAACTAAAGAAAAGATACTTAACCGGAAGACAATCAAGAACAAGAAGTCACAAAGAAATCAATACAAATTGAAGACAAGGTAAATGATACAATTTAACATGGTTAATTATGATCAATCAAAGATGAAATCACTGGAAGAAGTTCAAGTCAAAGCTGTTCATGCCTCAGTGATGTGTAACTTAAAGAATTAAGATCATAACAATCAGTATCAATAAGACTAATTGATTTCAAGTGAAGAAGCAGGAAAATGACAATTGGAAAGCCACATTACTAATTGAATATGGTAATCTATTCAGAAGCAAGAACCCTATCAAGACTAGTCACTTATGAACCAGACAATTGCATCAAGTGTCAGGACATTGATAGTAAGTTTATGTCAGTAATAGAGATCCATGTTCAAGAGCTTGTTGAAGAATATAGAAGACAAGAAGAAATCACAAGTTCAAGTTGTTGCATTGAATTTTCTAGTTGAAGCCCAGAGTTTCTCTAAGTATTTACAAGGGAACCTAAGTAGAAATTTATGTCTAGAAATTCTAGATAAGTTTCTACTTAGAGCCAAGTAGAAATTCTGCAAGTAGAACATTTCTATCTCAAAATTCCTATGTAGAAGTTCTACTTAGAATATTCGAGATAGAGTGTAAGTAGAAAATTCCTATGTGGAAGTTCTACTTAAATGTTCGAGATGACAAGTAGAAAATTCATATGTAGAAGTTCTACTTAAATGTTCGAGATGACAAGTAGAAATTCCTATGTAGAAGTTCTACATAGAGGACAATTTCAACATGACACATGGCATCATCTGGTTGGCTATTTCTAAGCTTTCAAGACAAGATAAGATTTACGTGGACAACTTTGGACCACTCATATCCTATCTGTTGAAGACTACAAGTCATAGATTACAAGTAGTATAAATAGAAGTACTCGTGTAACATTTTAAAGTGTGAGCAATATTGAGAGAAATACTTGTAAAAGAGAGAGAGAATATTCACAGAGCTTAGTATCATTTACTACCCTCTTTACTTCTATTGTACTATTGTAATGAATGTTGTAGCAACCCCTTCAAGTTATATATAAGACATATATTCCTTGAATCATTGTGTTAATTTATTACAAAATATTTATTGCTTCATAAAGTTGAAAAGTTGTATTCACCCCCCTCCTCTACAACATATTTGGACCTAACAATTGGTATAAGAGCTATTTGTTTAAAATACAAAACATAGATCCTTGTGTTTGGTAGAAGATTTGTGAGTTTTCATTAACAGATCTACTTTTCAAGTTTTTCTTGAAAAGTGTGCTTTAATTCGTTTATCAGTGAAAACTCATCCTAAAAAATTATTTAAATACTCCAAGTGTGATTATTTAGCTTGGGTGGATTTTAGATAATTTTTATGAATTATTCTGGGTACTTTGATTCTTGGTGTTCTTCAAAAAGTCATCACTGTTCTTGATAAAGAAGACAAACCCAGCAACTTTTGATTTCCTTTTTCAAAAGACAAAAAGTGAAAAATGTGTTATTGGCTTTTGATTGGACAACTTTCTCACTGCACAAAAAGATATTAAAGATTACTCTGTACCTGTCACGTGGGTGTTAGGTGAGTTAGGTGAGAAAAGACACAAAAGTCAAAAAGTATGAAAATAATATTGTTTATTCAATATTGAAAGTGACCTGCAACAAATTTTCTCTAAGGACAAAAAAAAAGTTCTACATAGATTTTTTACTTGAGATTTTCTACTTAGAAATTTCGACTTGAGCAAAATCTCTACTTAGTGAAAATTTCGACATGGAATGAATTTCAACTTAGTGAGAATTTCTACTTGACAGATTTTCTACTTGGTGAAATTTCGACTTAGGCAAAAGTTCTACATAGATTTTCTACATAGCCTAGTCTTGGGTACTTAGAAATTTTTGGTGACCTGAATTTGAACTTTGATTTATTCTGAGATAATTTGATTTTCTTTCAATTACTAAACAAGTAATAAGAAAAGTTTATTATCTCTACTTTAAATCTACATTAAGATGACACTTAAAAATAATTTCAAAATTCCAATGTTCGACCGAGATCACTATGAAGAATGGGTGTTAAGAATGAAACTTTACCTTGAGTCCATTAATCCTGAATATCTGGAAGTTCTTGACAAGGGTAAATTTGTACCAATGGTCGTTTTTCCTGAGCATATGGAAGGAGATGTGATTGTTCCACAACGGTCTGAGCCTAAGAAGGCAGCGGACTTTTCAGATGCTCATAAGGAGCAAATAGCTTTCGATACATCCGTTCGACAAACATTAATGGAATCCCTAGATCAGGAGATGTTTAATGTAGTAAAAGGACTAACTACAGCGAAGAAGATTTGGGATAAAATAGAGGTCGTCATGGAAGGTACTGCTGAGGTCAGAAGCAACAAAACACTTATACTAAAGATGGAGTATGACACCTTCAGAATAAAAAAAGGAGAAAGCATAACAGATGTCTATCTAAGATTCAGTCAGTTAGTGTTGGATTTGAATCTGAGAGGTGTAACTCTCCCTGTGGTTGAAGTCAACACGGGATATCTAAGGAACCAGCCAAAGAGCATTGAACATAGATTCTACGCTGTTAGAGAAACCAGAGATTTGCATACAACTTCTCTGGAAGAATATTATGGAATCTTAAAGACCTATGAGCTGGGGACCCTTCAAGATCAAGCATGGGATAATGATTCAAGAGGAAAGGAAGCGACATCAGGCTTAATTGCTGATGAGGAAGAGTCTAAAAAGGCAATGATTGCAGAAAAACCTAGATCATCACCTGCACCACATCAAGTTGAAAATGATGATGAGTGCACGTCAAATAGTGATGATGACTACTTCACCCAAGAAGAGCTGGACAACATGGATGATAGTGTCGTGGCATACATGGCAAGGAAATTCAGCAACATAAGATTCAGAAAGAGTAACCGTCCACAAAGAAAATCTTCATCTTACTATCGGGTTACTTAGGGTGGTGGTAGTTCTCAAGGTTATAAAGGGAAAGGCAAGGGCACCAACTACAAATCACCTTTGGATTTCAAAATGAAGTTCAAATGCTATAACAGTGGTGAAGCTGGACATTTTGCTACAGACTGCAAGAAGCCGAAACAGACATATCCAAAAAAACTTATAAAGCCCTCAAAAGCAAGTATGAAGCCCTGGTGAAGGAAAGACATGGAAAGAGAGCTTTAGTTGTAACAGAAGGCAGACCTTGGGATGATTCAGATGAGGAAGAAGTTACCCATGCAGCAAACTTTGCCCTCATGGCTGAGACATCAGATGAACCAGAGGTACCAGTTTTAACCCTTAAAGAAGAAATGTCTATTGATGATTATAAGGTGCAGAACGGGGCTCTTAGCGAAGAGATCTATATGTTGTGCAAAAGCCTAAATACTTCTCAAAAAGAACAGAAAACACTTGTTTCTAAATGCAGAATGCTTGAGGCAAAAGTAGAAGAATTAGAGGCTGCTTGCACTATAGATACTTCCCTAAGAGACTCTATTAAATCTTTGGAACACAAGTTCAACCTTAAAGATGAAATTGAAGCATGTCTTAGGAATAAACTAGCTGAGGTAGAAACTAAATGCGAAGCTTATAAACTAGCAACTAGTAAAGTGAATGTTGATAGTGACACATTTAAGAAGATAACTAGAGTCGGTGTAGGACTTGACTATTCTAACTTATCTAAGAAAGAAGGAAAAAGACCTGTAGACACTAGTTCCAGTGAGATTAATAATGAAATACCTACAACTCTTAAATCTGCTGTCAAACCTATCTTTAAGCACTTCGTTCCTCGTGAAGAAGGAGAGACTGAATTGTTAGTTAGATATGAGATTGAAATGGAAGATCGGAAGAAAGAATAACCTATAACTCCTACTAAATTAGTTAAAATCAATTCCCCTAGAGATGATTCTAGACCAGGATTAGGAGCTAAGGATGTTAAACAACAGAGTAAAAAGGAAAAAGGCTTAAAAGTGGTTAAGGCAGAACGAATAAAGAAAGCATGTTATCACTGCAAATCAACTGATCATCTTTCTTATGCATGTAAATCTAATATGAATATTCCTATTGCACATGCCATGCCTGTACCACACACAATGAATAACATGCATCAGAATCATGCACAATGTGGTCAACCAAATTGTATGCCATGCACTTTTAACGTCATGCAAGCGTTTGTGAACCTGATGAATGCAACTAGCCAATCATGTCTAAATTCTTCTACTAGTTCTAATGTCAAAAAGAAGCATGTAAGGGCTAAGACTGTTAATCCTCCTAAAGTTAGGAGTGACAAGGCTTCTCCTAAGACTGACAAATCTGTCAAGTCTGAAAAAGGAAAAGATAAAGTTGAAAGCTCTAGTAATGTTAAAAAGGGTGCATCTCCTGTTGTTAAATCTGATAATTCTCGATCTTATAGAAAAGCCGGGCCCAATCAATCTTGGGTTCTGAAGAACGCCTAATCAATATCTGTTATTACAGAGCATTAAGCAGAAAAGAAATAAAGTTATATGGGTGCTAGATAGTGGAGCATCAAGGCATATGACAAGAAACAAGTCCCTGCTTACAGAGTTGGTTATGAAGGCTGGCCCTTATGTCACCTTTGGAGATGACAACATAGGTGTAACAAAGGGATATGGCAAATTGAAAACTGGTAATGTCATCATTGAAGATATTTCCTATGTTGAGGGATTGAAACACAATCTATTGAGTATCAGTTAATTCTGTGACAAAGGATACGAAATTGTCTTCAATAAGAAAGGTGTATCAATCACTCACATTAAGGATGGTTCGTTGGCTTTAAGAGGAGTTCGAAAGGTAGATCTTTTTATCGCTGATATGGATTCGGCAAACCAGAATAAAGTCACCTGTTTCTACAGTAAAGCTTCAGATGATGAAAGCTGGTTATGGCATAAAAAGCTATCTCACTTAAACTTCAAAATGATGAATGCTCTCGCTAGACGAGAATTGGTGAAAGATCTACCTCAAATGGAGTTTGCTCCTAAAGGACTCTGCGAAGCCTGTGAAATGGGAAAGTCAAAGCGAGCATCGCATAAGTCTAAAGAAATTTCTTGTATCACTGAGCCTCTGCAACTTCTACATATGGATTTATTTGGCCCAGTGAATGTCTTATCATTGTCTAGGAAAAGATATGCATTGGTAATCGTGGATGACTTCTCCAAGTATACATGGGTATTGTTCGTTATGACAAAAGACGAAGTACCTTTCCAAATCATTGATCACATCACTGAAATTGAGAATGTTTCAATACTCACTGTGAAGACGATTAGATCAGACAATGGCACTGAATTTAAAAATGCAATACTGAATGATTTCTACATTTCTAAAGGAATACGTCGTCAGTACTCTGCCCCGAGAACTCCACAGAAAAATGAAGTAGTTGAAAGGAAGAACAGAAAATTGGTTGAAGCAGCAAGAACTTTGTTGTATGAATCAAAACTTCATCTATACTTTTGGGCCGAAGCTGTGAGTACAGTGTGTTACACTCAGAATAGAACCTTGATTATAAAAGATAAAGAAAAGACACCATGTGAACTAATGAATAACAGAAGACCAACAATCAAATACTTTCATGTCTTTGGAGCTAAATACTATGTACTAATAGACGATGAAAAGCTAGGCAAGTTTGAAGCAAAAGCTCGTGAAGGAATATTTATTGGATATTCTACAGATACGGTGGCAGCTTATCGGGTATTCTTAGTGAATGATCGAAAAGTGATTGAAAGCTACAATGTCAGATTCGACGATACCAAACTCCCATCAATTTTTAAAGATAATAGTGAACCTGAGTCCCTAAAATTTCAGAATCTGGACTTGGATGAAGTTGAGGATGAACCTGAGTTGACTGTTACTTCAAATATACCAAGTGTTCGTAAAGAAATACCTGAGTCTAGTGGACAATTGATTTCTACAAGATCAGAAGAAACTTCTTCAGCACGGTCCGGCAACAACTCAGGGGGAGTAAATAGCAGCTCAAGGACAAGTGCTCAAAACTCAAGAAGAGATGACCCTAGTTCTGTAGGAGCTGGCACTAACTCATGGGGAGTTAGTAGAAATAACACAAGTAGTCAACACAACAATTCAGAAAGTCAAATTGAATCATCAAGACATTTACCAAAAAACGAATATGGAGTAGAAACCGTCCGTTTGAATTAATCATTGGTGATCCAGACGCCGGTGTGACTACTAGAAGAACTACAAGAGTTGATATGGCTAATATCTGCTTGTACTCTGGGTTCTTGTCCAAACTTGAACCTAAAGAAATAGAAGAATCTCTTGGTGATGCTGATTGGGTAATTGCAATGCAAGATGAGCTCAATCAGTTTGAAAGACAGAAAGTTTAGAAACTGGTACCTCGACCAAAGAACAGATCAGTAATTGGAACTAAGTGGGTATTCAGAAATAAACTGGATGAAGACGGACTTGTAACACGAAACAAGGCTCGTTTGGTAGCAAAGGGTTATTCTAAAAAAGAAGGTATTGATTATGATGAGACCCACGCTCCAGTTGCAAGACTTGTGGCAGTCAGGATGTTCTTGGCCTTTGCAGCACACAAGAACTTCAAGGTTTTTCAGATGGATGTGGAAAGTGCCTTCCAGAATGGAGAGCTAGAAGAAGAAGTATATCTGGAACAGCCACATGGCTTTATTGATCCAGAACTTGTAGATTTTGTATACTTTCTCTTCAAAGCTGTCTATGGCCTCAGGCAATCCCCAAGACGATGGTATGAAACCCTATCCTTGTTCTTAATTGAAAGTGGTTTTACTAGGGGAGTAATTGATAAAACATTGTTCTATAAAAATGTAAAGGGTGATTTAATACTTGTTCAAGTCTATGTGGACGATATTATTTTTGGGTCATCTAATGAGCGCTTGTGCGAGAAATTTGCCAAGTTAATGCAGGATAAGTATGACATGAGCATGATGTGGGAGCTATCATTCTTCCTTGGATTACAGATCAATCAAAGAAAAGAAGGAATCTTTATCTGTCAGTCCAAGTACATCAAAGATTTACTCAAGAAGTACAATCTAGAAGATGCGTCAGCAGCTAAAACTCCTATGACAACTGCCACGAAGCTTGATGAAGACAAATCAGGTAAACCAATTGACATCACAAGCTATCGAGGTATGATTGGCTCACTTCTTTATTTAACAACAAGTAAACTCGATATAATGTTCGCAATTTATTTGTGTGCAAGGTTCCAAACGGATCCTAGAGAGTCACATCTCATAGCCGTTAAACGAATCTTTAGGTATCTCAAGGGAACATCAAATCTAGGGATTTGGTACCCAAGAGATACAGGTTTTAATCTAATAGGCTATTCGGATTCAGACTATGCAGGTTGTAGGATTGATAGGAAAAACACATCTGGTGCCTGTCAATTCCTAGGAAGAAGATTGGTGTCCTGGCAAAGTAAAAAGCAACATACAGTATCTACTTCTACTGCTGAAGCTGAGTACATCGCTGCTGGAAGCTGTGTAGCTCAAATACTGTGGATGAGGAACCAATTGAAAGATTATGGCATGGAGCACAAGAAGATTCCTATCATGTGTGACAACACTAGTGCCATTGCCATGACCAACAATCATGTGAATCACTCCAGAACCAAGAACATAGATATAAGATATCACTTCATAAGAGAACATATTGAGGAGGGGACTGTGGAGTTACATTTTGTACCCACAATGCAACAAATTGCAGATATGTTCACTAAACCTCTTGATGAAGTCACATTCAATAGGTTGGTTGGTGAATTGGGGATGCTTAACACAAGTTAGTAAATCCTCTCATATGTAAAATCCCAGTTTTGATTAAGTACATATGTTTTTCTTCTTGTGATTTGCATATTTTGATTATGTCTAGTTGAAAACATATGTAAATAATCTAGAAAATTGCTACAAAATATCACTTCTGCATGCTATTTAATCATTATAGACTTAGACTTTAAAATGTTTCATTAATGATTATTATATGTGTATGTTGTGTTATTTTTCATGAATTCATTGTGCATTGAGTGAAATTATTAGTAAAAAACTTTGAATTTATGCTCATTTAATTGCATGAACATAGGGGGAGTTAAATCCATAGATCTCTAAATTTGTAAATTTGCCTTGATTTTTTAATGGATTTTTCTATGTTTTTCATGTATTTTTTATCCTAGAGGGTTTTGACTGTTTAAATTGTTTTAAGTAACTAAACTTCGAGTTAGCACCTATGTCGAAACTCAAGTCGAAGTTCGACATGATGTTTGACAGAGTGTTCGACTTAGATTACCCTATAAGTACTTAAGTTTTTTTCATTTTCACAAGGATATTTTTGTCATTTCTCAATAATGCTATATATATATCTCTAACCCGATTTTATTTTCACTTTTACCCATTGTTTAAAACCTAATTTTTACAGCCCCCACCCTCCCTCCCTGCGATTTAATCAAACTCAGTATTGTTCGTATATTTTCGTGTCTAATCTCATACGTATAACGAATTGCTGCCCATTTTCATTCTCTGTTCCTTATTTGCATCGATTCTAATGGTAGTTTTGTGTTTTTGGTCGTAACTGTTCATCGTCACAATCAATCTATACACACGACAATACACACACTTCTCATATCTGTGGTCACACATGCATACTAGGTTCAGCTTTGTTCCCGATCGATCATTAGTCAGTAATTTGTTGAGTTTGATTTCGTATTGTTACATTAAATTCAGTTGTTTAATTACCACTTAGGCCTTTTCGACTTATTTGTTGATTAAAAGGGATTTCCTGGCAGTTGATTAATTTCCTTGCTTATTTGTCTGCATTGTTTGCTTATTTTTCAAGAAAAATTCACTTAATTCAGGGAAAATTATTTTTCACAAATGGCTCATCAATTTTCACTTGCTAAATTTTTCTTTTATAATATCTCTACGGAAATTGGTGATCAACTCCCGCGTTTCAAGTTTTGGGTACGATTTCTCAATTTGTGCTCCAAAGCTAGTACTGCTTTCACTGCCAAACCAACACTGGTTCATGATGCTTTGCAGCAATTATGGACCAGTGTGGTTCCTTACGGGAGTAAATCAACCCCCTATGGTTTTAAGTTTACCATAGAAGGTCAAGAATTTGAGGTTACAGAGGCATTTTTTAATAGAATTCTTGGTTTCCCAGTCAGGGATTCTTATGACCCTGTACCTACAGCGGCCAAACGCCAAAAGTTTTTTGAGGAAATTGGATGTTATCCTCCCACTGGTAAAATCTCCACTTCCTCTATTCAAAAACAGTTTTTTCATGTGGAATGGAATTACTTTTTCGAAGCCATCACTAGATGTTTTCGTGCACGCGAAAGAGATTTTCATCAAATTCCTATTCCCATACAAATCTTTGGTGTTTCCCTGGCCTGTGAACTCAACATCAATTATGGCAGAATAGTTCTTTCAGAAATTGTGGCCATGATGGGATCACCTGATACCAGGGACATTGCAACTACTGATGTTGTCTGCTGGTATCCTCGTTTCTTACAAATGCTAATTAATAATCTTGTACCATCTAATGCTTTATCAATTAGGCAGGCATTTGTTAGGAGTTTGACCTCTGCATCACTTGGTATGGGAACTAAGTCACTAACCACAATTGCTAACCAGGATAAGCATCAGGGTAAACCTATGTCTATTCTTGAGAATATTCGAGTGTGACTTTCTTATGATGCAGGTGTCACTACTCTGGCAGGGACTTCACAACTATCATCACATGCTCAGAATCCATCTGCTCATACTGACGCATTTCAAGGGATTCCTGACGAGCAACTTGATGATGAAGAAGAAGAGGGTCATTCTCTCAGTCAGTACTCTACCGAGCAAAGAGAGCAGCAACCATCTCCTCGGTCACCTCCTGCTGAATCTGACCCCTTTGCTGAGCAAGGTAATGAAGGAGGTAATTTCTTTGAACATGAGGTACCCTCTGTTCACACTACAAATACTTCCTCCTCATCTAATTCTGATTCTGTGGTCCAAGATTCTGCTAACCCGCAGGACCTATCCTAGGGTGATAGCCAAATTTCTGAGTCTGATTCCCTGACTTCTTCACTTTCACCCTTGTTGACGGGAGTTAAAAGGCCAACACCTATGGAATTAGGTGAGAGTTCTGATGAGAGTAACCCTGAAGTGCAGCCACTAATACGGAAGCGACCCAAAATTTCTTAAGCTGCTACTTCACAAGCCCAGTCCAAACCTAGTGTGTCAATCACAACCACTCCACCTCACGTGAGTGGTTCTCCCCTTGCACATTCTACACATAGGACTTTTGGTGAGGATTTTGTGCCTTCTGAGGAGCCTGTTGCTTCAGATAGGCCGGAAGTTTTATTTGCTTCCAAAGTACCTTCACCGGTACCTACTGATACTGCAGAGAGGATCGGTTCAGATGTTGTACATGAACACTTTGCAGCCTCTAAGCCTGAGATTCCACCTCAGGAACCAACAGAATCTTTCGATCCTATAACTGCTCTTAACTTTTCTTATCCAGTTTCTGCAGGTACTGCTTTTACTCTTGGTGCTATTGTTGACGATATACACTAGCGTGAGTCAGGGAGTGTGTGTGAGCATTTAGGGAGTGAGGGACCTTCATTTTTAAGGCCCGAAACTGAGCGACAAACACTAACAGAACGATTTTTAGAGCGAGAACACCTAAGCCAAACACCGTCCCTTATTCTTGCAAATCTTGATACTCGTATGACAATAATTGAAAATCAGGTGAAGCAGTTCGGGCAGACTATGGAGCAGTTAGGGGTAAATGTTGGAGATAACCGGAGAGCTCTTGATGACTACGCAACACGAATGGCAAGTCAGTCGGAAGCATTAAACGATGTAACAAACAAGGTGAATGACTTGGGCCATGCTGGTGGAGTTTTGGGCAGTACTTTGTATGAACGGATGGGGAGCGTAGAAAGTGTAATGCATACCATGGCAATGGAGATCAGTCGAATGATGTATGCAATTCGCCATTTGGTGCCCCCAGAGTGCTTTGACGAGCAATACAATCAACCTCCCCCAGATGATGATGGTGCTGGTGGAGCTGGTAGAGCTAGTACTGGACCTTCTGAATCTGCACATAGTGGTTCTCAGCATGCTGCAGGAACTACGGCTCAGGGTGACGTTCTGGATAACTCACCTAAAGGGGAGAGAGAGCCTGAGACGAGACAACAGTCAACTCTGGTTAAAGAGGAGCAAATGAAGGAAAGTGAGCCAGTGACTGATGAGGAGGCTCAAAGGAAGAGAAAGGGTAAAGCAGTGGTGGTTGAAGAAGAAGAACCATTCACTAACTTTGGTAGTCGACAGGAAGAAGTACATGTTGTTGATTCAGATTCTGATATGGAGGACGTACCCCTAGCACATGCTATTAAAAGATCGTTGAAGGAACAAGGTGGAGGTGCTGGGATGTCTACCAGAGAGACTGAAGAGATCCCTGTTGATGAAGAGACCTTGAGAGCTCAACAGTTGGATTTGGAACAAGCTCAGTTCTTTAAAATGAAAATGATGCAAGAAGAGACTGTTTTCTTAGAGAAGAGAGTGGAACTCAAGGAGAAGCAGTATGACTATGAGCTTGCAAGGTTAGCTGATCCACAGATTGAATTGGACAAACGAAGGATTGGACAGAAATGGGATGATGTAAGGAAGATACTAATGGGGACTTGTACAAATGGAGTTCATAACAAGGAGGCAGATGATCTTTTCTATAACTTGAACCTGAAAAATCCAATGACGGTGGACTACATAAATGCTTTAAAAAGAATTATCTCAAAAGTCCGTGTTGGATATAAGCCAGTGGTAAAGGAGTGGCAAGTCATTCTGACCTTAGTTGAAGGAGCCCCAATGTCTTTCCTATACGTGGATGATCAATTTATCTCGAGAAGATCCGCGTCAGAGTTGTTCTTGCTAGCAACTATAATTCAATACTCTCAAGCTGAGGAACTTAGCATTCTGTATAGAGATCAGTTATTGCAGCTAGCAGAGGATAAGGGACCAGAATTCTCAGCCAATCCAGATGTTGTTCGTATGGTAGTTGATGGAAAAATGAAGAGGGTTAGTATGGAGGAAGAAGATCTGATGGCTCTATTAGTGGAATCCTTAAAAGTAATATGTAGACAAATGATGAGCAAGGGATTCACTTCTGATGTCAAAGAAAAATCAGTGGAGTTCATTGAGAAGATAATATTCAAAAAAAGCAATGAAATATGGAAATGTGATATTATTGCTCCAAATCCTCTAGACAACGTGAAGATTGAGCCAGAGCTAATGGAGAGAAAATGGAATATTCTACAAGTTGTGAAAAGTGTAGATGAAGCTCTGACTCTTCCTTCTGGACCACTGGAACAAGGAGAAATAAGGGAGGCAGTTGGTGTTCCAGGAAGAGATAGTGTATACTTGATTCACTCTTATGCTGATGATACAGCTGACACCTTGGTATTCATTGATGCAAACCAGAAACAGAGCTTCTTGCATATGAGTAGGAAATGCCTGCTACAGACTCAAGATGCTGCATTTCTAGACAAAGTACTAGAAGAGTTCAAATGGGGTGATGTAGAGGATACGTTTGTTGATGAGAAGCAGATACTACTGAAGTACTTGTCTGAGATAGTCCAGGAGAAAAGAAGAATGGAGTTAGATGCGGCTAGTGTCTACAATACTAACCGTGTCAAGGGCTACCCCAAAATGATCTACTGTCAGTTTAAGGCTGATAAAACACACCGGAAATCATAGCTCATCATGAAGAATTTTGAGGATATTCCAAAGATCAGGACTACTCAGGAAATGGAAAAACTCAGAAGACTTTTCAGACATCCATATCCAGAACTCAAGAATCCTCTAGAAATGGAAGCAGTAAGTCTGTTGAATGCTCGATGGGAACAGTTACATGATCCGGTATACAAAAGAGAACAACAAAAGAAAGAGAGGCGCAGAAAATAAAGAGAAGATAGGCGCGATGCTGAGAAAGAAATTAGGAAGGGGAAAGGGAATTAGAATGAAAGCTCGGAGGAATGTGAACTTAAAGTGGAAAAACTTCATATCTTTCGGTCGCTCTAACTCACTTGAGGAAAATTTACCTGACCACGGTATGCGAGATAGGCTAATTCACCATACTATAATCGTGAATCAGAGTGGATCCAATAAGGTGATATGAGTATGACTGAAAGACATGAAATAATCCAGGTGATAGAAATCATTCCAAAGATCTTTGATTCGAGGTTCGAATTCTCTTACTAGTTTAAGATAATATTAAGTTCTTTGTATTGTTTTTCAATTTTCATTTCAGTTGTAACTTGAACAAGACTTTAATGTTACTTATCTTTTCTCATCTCATTTATTTAGTTGAGTTATCCTTCTTTAATTTGAATGTCATTGTTAGACAATCAAATAGGGGGAGATTGAAAGGTAGAGTGTTTAAACTTGTAACACTATATCTAATGTAACTCAACTAAAGAAAAGATACTTAACCGGAAGACAATCAAGAACAAAAAGTCACAAAGAAATCAATACAAATTGAAGACAAGGTAATTGATACAATTTAACATGGTTAATTATGACCAATCAAAGATGAAATCACTGGAAGAAGTTCAAGTCAAAGTTGTTCATGCCTCAGTGATGTGTAACTTAAAGAATCAAGATCATAACAATCAGTATCAATAAGACTAATTGATTTCAAGTGAAGAAACAGGAAATCGACAATTGGAAAGCCACATTACTAATTGAATATGGTAATCTATTCAGAAGCAAGAACCCTATCAAGACTAGTAACTTATGAACCAGACCATTGCATGAAGTGTCAGGACATTGATAACAAGTTTATGTCAGTAATAGAGATCCATGTTCAAGAGCTTGTTGAAGAATATAGAAGACAAGAAGAAATCACAAGTTCAAGTTGTTGCATTGAATTTTCTAGTTGAAGCCCAGAATTTCTCTAAGTATTTACAAGGGAACCTAAGTAGAAATTTCTATCTAGAAATTCTAGATAAGTTTCTACTTAGAGCCAAGTAGAAATTCTGCAAGTAGAACATTTCTATCTCAAAATTCCTATGTAGAAGTTCTACTTAGAATATTCGAGATAGAGTGTAAGTAGAAAATTCATATGTAGAAGTTCTACTTAAATGTTCGAGATGACAAGTAAAAAATTCATATGTAGAAGTTCTACTTAAATGTTCGAGATGACAAGTAGAAATTCCTATGTAGAAGTTCTACATAGAGGACAATTTCAACATGACACATGGCATCATCTGGTTGACTGTTTCCAAGCTTTCAAGACAAGATAAGATTTACGTGGACAACTTTGGACCACTCATATCCTATCTGTTGAAGTCTACAAGTCATAGATTACAAGTTGTATAAATAGAAGTACTCGTGTAACATTTTAAAGTGTGAGCAATATTGATAGAAACACTTATAAAAGAGAGAGAGAATATTCACAGAGCTTAGTATCATTTACTACCCTCTTTACTTCTATTGTACTATTGTAATGAATGTTGTAGCAACCCCTTCAAGTTATATATAAGACATATATTCCTTGAATCATTATGTTCATTTATTACAAAGTATTTATTGCTTCATAAAGTTGAAAAGTTGTATTCACCCCCCTCTACAACACATTTGGACCTAACACTGGTGAAACTGAAGAAATGATTTATGCAATGACGTTTCAGCCTGAATTACTAGAAAAGGTTAAATTTTGTCAACAACATGTGATGTCCCAAAACCAGGCAGAGATAATAGGAGAGGAACTAAGGAGTTAGAGGGATGATAAAGGAATCTTGAGATATTCATCACGTATCTGGATACCGAACGTTCATGAACTAAAAGACAAAATTTTGAATGACGCCCACAGTTCGGGGTATTCTATTCATCCTGGAAGTACGAAGATGTACAAGGATTTGAAAGAGAACTTTTGGTGGCCAAACATGAAAAGAGATGTCGCAGAATGGGTAAGTAAATTTGATACATGTTAGAGAGTCAAAGTTGAGCACTAAAGGCCTAGTGGACTGTTATAACCTCTAAAAATACCAGAATGGAAGTGGGAACAATTTGCTATGGATTTCGTAGTGGGATTGCCAAAGACTAAAGTGAATCACGATGCTATTTGGGTCATTATAGACAAGCTTACCAAGTCAGCACATTTCCTACCTATTTACGAGAGGTTCTCACTTGACAAATTGGTTCAACTGTATCTAAAAGAGATTGTTATACGACATGGAGTTTTAATATCGATTGTGTCAGACAGAGATCCTAGATTTAACTCAAGGTTTTGGAAGCAATTTCAAGAATGTCTCGGTACCGAACTGAAAATGAGTACAACATATCACTCACAGACAGATGGTCTAAGTGAAAGGACCATCCAGACTATATAAGACATTTTGAGGGTTTGTGCTTTAGACTTTAAAGGAAATTGGGTCTAACACTTACTCATAGTAGAATTTTCTTATAACAACAGCTATCACGCTAGTATCGGAATGCCACCCTACGAAGCTTTATATGGAAGAAAGTATAGGTCTCCATTTTATTGGGACGAAGTTGGAGAATGAAAGATTTTGGGTCCAGAATTGGTACACTAGACGAAGGAAAAGATAGAACTGATTTAGAAAAGGTTAATAGCTGCCCAGAATAGATAGAAGAAGTACCCTGACCAGAACAGAAAAGATATGAGTTTTGAAGAAGGAGATCAAGTTCTGTTAATGGTTTCACCCTGGAAAGGAGTCACTAGGTTTGGAAAGAAAGGAAAACTGAGCCCTAGATATGTTGGACCATTTGAAACCCTAAAATGAGTTGGGAAAGTTGCTTACGAGATATCATTACCACATCATATGCAGAATATCCATAATGTCTTTCACGTGGCAATGCTTAGAAGATATAATCCTGATTCAAAACATGTAATAGAATATGAACCCCTAAAAATTCAACCTGACTTGTCTTACGTAGAACATCCTATAGAGGTTCAGGATCGAAAAGAAAGGATTTTAAGAAATAAGTCTGTTAGGCTTGTAAAGGTCTTGTGGAGAAATCCTCGAGTTGAGGAATCCACCTGGGAACTTGAGAGTGAGAAGCTCGAAAAGTATCCATACTTGTTTACTTAGGCTGATTCTAGGGACAGAATCCTTTAAGGGGGGAAGGTTATAACGCCTGTATAAATCATATTATAATAATAAGAAAGGTTTTATTCCAGTTTGATACATTGTGATTATTAGGACCTACGTAAATTATGTGTTGTACTTATGTGACATTTATTTGATATCTGTATGTGCAAACCTTCCTAATTTTGAACGTAAGTGCTTTTAAATGTATTTTTAAGTTATTTTTAGCTACTGTTTAAATTTTATAAAAAATAATAGAGTGTCCAAAAATCATGATTTCTTTTGCATTATTGTCTTTCCATATTTTGAGACTTTGTAAAAATACTGGTTCATTTATTGTGAGCCCCATGAGGTTTAAATAAATTTTCAAATCTTATTGTATTCTGAAAACAATTATTTTCTAAATTCCATAAGTAATTATTGGAATATCTAAGAATCATGAAATTTTTTGCATTATTCTCCTTGTATATTTCGAACCCTTTTAAAAATATAAAATTATTTATTTTTGGGTTAAACATTTTTGGCAGATTTTACAAGGTTTAATATTTTTAAAACTATTTTTCTTGTAAACTCCATATTTAGCTACTGTTTAAATTTTATAAAAAAAATTAGAAAACAAAATTCTATTTAAACATTTCCCTAGCCTACCCCGTATACCCCCAGCCCTGTATTTCATTTCTATCAAACTCTTCTAGATCTCCATCTCTCTCTCTCTTGTATCTCAACTCTCTTGCTTCTCTCTCATCTGCATGTAAGCTCTTTTTCGGTTGTTTTCTGAGATTTGAGGCCGGATTCTTGCTCCTTGTTTATTTCTTTTTCTGGTATAGCCGTCTATGTACGCGTTCGTGTGTGTTATGCTAGGGTCAAAAGGCTGTGGTGGGTTTGCTTTCAAGATTTCTGAATTATTCTTTATTGGTGTTGTCAAAAATCTAAATTGTTACTATTATATTTTAAATCGGTAGAGTGTTGTGTTGGAAACCCCAATTTGGGCACCACGGAGACTTTATCGCCACCGATGATGAGCCACAGTTAATTGATGGTGGGAACAATGATGAAAATGAGTTCCCTAAATTATAAACTAGTTGTTTAGCTTATGTTGTTGTATGTGTAGCAGCTGTGTGCAATGGGTTTAGAGGGCTGATTTGAAAACTTGATTGTTGTCTTGGTATGTTGTATTGAAGATTGGTAGAAGGGAGCAATTTTGGTGTCGAATTACCCATTGTTAGGTTTCCACCGAAAGTTGTTATCACCGGCCGTGAGCTCCGGGGAGCTGGTGGCGTGGGTTTGATTCTTTGTTGTGTTACTATTCAAATTATGATGTTAATAGCAGGACATATTTGATTTTTCTAGCTGTATGTTAAGTTATCCCATATATCTCGATTTTCTTGTGTTTAATTCAAAATTTGTAAATTTTACTTGTTTTATTTTAGTTTGATACTTGGATTAATCTTGATTGCTAGCTGCTAGATTTTTGTGATAAAAATCTGAAAATTTGTAGTTGATATATATATATATATATATATATTCAACTCTTTAAGAATTAAAGGTAGATTGGAGTATTTTTTATTAATTGATGATTAAGAACAAGAGTGTTAATGCTGACGTACCAACTGCCCTGTTCTGTTCAGTATATCTGAGACTGTTATGTCCTGTTATGCCCTGTCCTCTTTAAAATTGTTCCTTATGATTTCTAGTTTACGTACGCTAAAACCTTGTGTATTTTGGATTAACGAGTAAAAAGTTATGCGTGTTTTAGTAAAGACCGTGCAATCTGAAATTTACTATGTCAGAATTCTGATTTATCCAGTTCGTTTTCTGTCTAAATAAAATGTTTTGGATATGCAATTTTTATGAAAGATTGTGTTAATATTCAGGAAGAAGTCCGCAAAATTTTGTATTAAAAGGAATATTTTTCGATTTATTAAAAATACTTGATTGTATTAAGGTGTGCACATTAGTGTTGTATTCACACCATGTGATTAAATTACTAGAATAATAAAAATATATCATATTTTTATTGATTGATGTAACTTGTGTGTGTGATTTCTAATTAGTAATACAATGTGAAACATATTATTTGAGTATAAGTTGTTGAGACCTAAATGTATCTATATATAAACTTAGATGGAATGTTGGCTAAATATATATGTTTTACTTGGAGTTGATTAGTTGCTTATGTGGTTGTGTCATATTACGAGGGGAACTTTGTTAAAACGCTTGATGGATACCATTTGACTATGTTACTATTTGTTCAATTGTACTAGTATATATATATATTGAGTATGAATAATTATCTATATTAAGATAACACAAGGGTAGCTAAACTATTATACTAGGGATGTGATCTTGAGATGGAAAGATACTAAAATAGTATCTTTATTTTGTTTATAGATTCGAAGAACGTAGAACCTAGAGGAACAGGGAAAGCCAAAGAAGAAGGTTCTTGATTTAGAGTGACTTTGTATAAAGCTACTTTTGAGGCAAGTATAAACCTTCTCGGCTTATTATAACCTTATTGTTGATATACCTGTGACACACTTTGCTACATCATGTTTTAGTATACCTGTTAGGTCCTAAATCATCATAGAAGTGGGGGGATTGAATATGATGTTGGTAGATTTTTACTTTTAAATGCGGATTATTATTCGTATGTTTGTGTTCTTGAGATATGAGTATGAGTAATGTAACGCCCCTAAATCCGGGGTCTGGGATTTGAGTCGTCACGTCATCATTCAATCCTTTAAAACCTACAATACTCAACAATTCAACAAAATCACATCATAGACCCCTCTCTCTCACACATACAAGTTATAGCCTTAGAAACGATATACAACAAGTACCATTAGTTATTACAAACCAAAGGTACTTAACCAGGATCTCACGCTATCAACGATAACCTCTACCTGAAGTGACATTGATAACTAGATCAATACTGAAACCTATCCACTTACTCCTGCGGAATAGTTCTGAACCGAACCATCTCAAAGGTGAATCTCCTACTTTCCTTCCTCGAAGTATGGAGCCAATCGAATGTCTTCTCGTTTTCTCTGAAAAAAATTTATTATAAAGCAAGGGTGAGCGAAAGAATGCTCAGTAAATTATCCACCAAGTTATCTATGTGATTCTCATCCAAGAACATGATAATCACTACTATCTCAATAGTAAATCATAAGGTTACCGGTATAGGGTAAGTATAGCAAAGTATCTCTCGACGATACATATAGTCAGAGTTTTCTGTTAAAAACATTTATACTCATTATAGAGTTTAGAGGAATATACTCCGAACAATTAGTTCATTATATAAAATAAGACACTATCAAAAATAGTGTTGCCACTCTTTCATACTTCCTCTGAAGATTTTGAAATAAAACTCAATGAACTTATTATGTTCACAGTTTTGAGATAACATTATCAATAACTTAGCAAAATAGTATCAACTATAGTTTTGCTAGATTCCCATAAATATAATAAGTACCCAGTTCAAGATACCGCAATAATAGTTGTTTCTCATCATAAACAAAACAAACCCCTTTTAACCATACCCCTCGTAAGGTTTAAAATCCAGTAAAACATTTTAAAGATTTATAATTTAATTGGTATATATCATATATCCACTTAAATCTTTAAAATAGACCTCTTGTCAAAACCTCTTAGACAAATCCAGCATACTATGGCTGTTCGGTGTACAACATGTACCCGCTTAAGTTTTCAAAATAACTTTTCATCAAAACCTCTAGACTGACCTGTTGTGTTGTGATATATATAAAGAAAGCAAGCGTGAGCAATATAGCTCCGCAAGCACATATATAACTGTAAATGTTCTCTTTTAAAACATCGTTCAAAACTGCAATATTATACACACTTTACGTACTCTACGAGTTTGCAAAATAAACTTTTTTTGTCAAAGTAGTTTGAATGAGTACGAAAATCTCAACATCTCAACCACTGACAACACCTTCGGTAAATCAGCTCATAGGCTCTCATTACGATGTTGCAGCACAATTCCAATTGGAAGAAGGGACTATCTCTTGGAGCATCACCACGCTTCTACCGTACATACACGATGATCAGTCGCAACATACGGCAGCTCTCGTTGTTTCTCTACATGTAGAAGGGGGAGCCACGGCGTTCTCTACCGTTAATGGGAATCACCCTAGACCGCATACGGGCCAAAGTGCTGGGCCGTGCGTCACTCGGCCTCTTACGCTAACTCCTAGTCCACTGGAATAATCTATAACCTGGAACTGGATTTTGAATCCTAGTTTCCCCAAGTGTATACTTGTTCATAGATTCCTCTACCTAGCTTGGAACTAGAACTCATCTTAGTCCCCCAAGTATATCATATTTGTTAGTAGATTCATCTATCTAAACCTGAAACTAGAACTCAATCTTAGTCCCCCAAGTATATCGTACTTGTTAATAGATCCACAAAACTCTGAATGAGTACTGCAAGAATATTCGGGGCAGTCATCTCACCACAAATGTGTGTTGACCTCTGTCAACTGATGTCCTTTATCAAGGGATGAAAACCATTTAAAACCACGACCCGGGAGTTAGTTGGAAAACCTCTCATGTTTTGATAAGTTGAAAACTCTACCCCAGTAGGCCAGTGATGCCAAAACATAACCTCTTTTGAGAAAGTAAATCACCCTTTTCTTCCTAGACCTCGTTCCCTATTTTTGATAAGTCCGAGAATATTTTATTCTTATTAAGAAGAATAAAATAGAATATAAATAAATATTAGGGAACCCTCACTATTTTTAAATAATTTAGAATATTTAATAAATATTTAAATAATATTTATTAAATAATTAAAACAATTAATAACCCCTTTTTAAATGAATATTCAAGAAATTAATATTCATTTAATAAATAAATATCCAAATGATATTTATTAATTGATAACCAATGAATAACTACTTTTAAATGAATATTCAAGAATAATATTTATTTATTAAATAAATATCCAAATGATATTTATTAGTTGATAAACAATTAATAACTTATATTTAAATGAATATTCAAGAATAATATTCATTTATTAAATAAATATCCAAATGATATTTATTAGTTGATAAATAATTAATAATAATCTATTTTTAAATGAATATTCAAGAATAATATTCATTTATTAAATAAATATCCAAATGATATTTATTAATTGATAAACAATTAGTAAACAAATTTTAAATGAATATTCAAGAATAATATTCATTTATTAGATAAATATCCAAATGATATTTATTACTCCCATTTCATACCTTTATCGTAAAATATTCTAATATTTATATACTTGGAATATTTAGAACCCCCATTTTAAAATACACTGTCTCCGGTTTCTCCCGGATTATAACAGTATTTAAAATAACTCTTCAACTCCCGGTCTACGTTTGAAAATACGAATACCTGCTCTACTCCTAGAGCCTTTATATACACCGGCTTATATCTATAATACCTTATAGCATATAAACCAAAACATTTACGATCACTCTAAATCGTAATTCAATAATCTCGTAATTTAAAACAACAGTTATATCACAACAACAACTGCAATATATCAACAGTATTTCAAGTACATTAAGTACATGTTTCAAAAACTTGCATAAGCATAATTATACGAATGTTTTAATATGTAAAACATAGGGATAGAAAACTTGCATAAGCATAATTTAATTTCATATGCAACTCAAGAATATAACCTTTTGAAAATAAAAGTATAAGGTTAGGAAAACTTGCCTGGAGTCCAAGACACGTTCTCAGAATCCTACTCGTTCCCGATTTTCTATCATTAGATATCATAATCTGGATTAGTACTCTTAATCCAATCAACTACTTATATTACTAATAAGCATAATCACGTATTGAGTTTCATAGTGATAACTCCCATTGTACTTAGACATTCTTTTAGTCATTCTCACTTTAAACACTCAACTTCTAGCATTTTTAGTAAATTGGGTTTTAATCCGATTAACTCAAATCTTTCTCTGGAGTCATCCTTGACATCCCTAGTTTCTTAGGTAAATGTTTCACATGCACCTAAGCATCCTAGCTACTTCGATGATAGCCTCAAAGTTTGTTATTAACGTGGTTTCTAAGTTATGCGATACCTTTAGTAAATCGGTCATAACTTTTGACTCGTAACTCCAAATGACGCAAACTTAGCGCGCAAGCGATCTAGAGAATACCTAGAATACAATCCATTAAAAATTGCCCCTGGACAGAGGACTCATTTTCAACTGTCCAAAACAGGGCAGTAGCTTCTCCTATGAACAGCGTTACCGCGCAACTTTGGTTTCAACATTTTTTTATAAAATTGAAATTTTAACATCTTGGCATGAAATTTTACAGGGCCTTAATCAATGTTCAAAATAGATATCCGCCAAATTTCATGATTTTTGACAACTGTTAAAGGGTCCGTTTATAATTCCAAAGTGAGCACAAGACAGCAGTTTGCTCATTTTAGTCACTTCCACTAAAACTAGCTTTTCTCCTAAACCGTAAATCGGATCGATATGATTTTTATACCAAAACAAACTACAAAACAAGCTCTACCATTGAATGGGCAGTGGTGTTCAAAAATATTATTTTGACAGTTCGAAATCCTTGGCTAAAACAGTCCTAAATCCAACGGGCATTACGACGGCTATAATCGTAACGTTTTCCGGATTTAACTTATGTTAATCCATTCACAACCAACATCAATCATCAACACTACAATCTTTACTATAACATCAGTTCATATGCTTCATGAATATATTACCAACATCAACTTATAACAAACAACCATCAAGATCCAAATATTTGACATCCAAACTCCATGAACTAACATGTACTTGAACATATCTTAAACTCAAGCTCAAAACTTAAAGTAAAATCAAAGGTTGGATGGAGTTTATACCTTCCTTGAATCCTTAACATACTAACAAGAGCTTGTAAGCCTTAAGGAAGCCTTGATTTATGCTTAACACCCTTAAACTTGCAAGAGAACATCAAGAAACAAGTTAGAAATTTTCGGAGTTACTATTCACAGTCATTTTCCACATTTTATTTATCCAACCAAAACACCTCCAAAAATTATGAAATTTAATCCGTACCTTAGACATATCATGAAGGACCTATGGTTAAAGTTTGGTGATTTTTGGATGAGTGGAGCTGGGGTTTTGAAAATTTTCTCCTCCCTTGCTTCTTGAATGGCCGAATGGAAGAGGATGGAAGAGAGAGCTTTTCTCTTGCTTCTTTTACTTGTTTTCTAGCCTTTTTGAAAAGTGGTGGCTGAGTTAAAATCAGTCCAAGGCAAGTGCTATGGTTCCATGTATTAAGGATCTTGTCTTCTACTTTCCCATGATTTGTGGAACCATGTCTCTAAGTATAGTTGGTTGCTTGGTTAGTTTCTAACTAGCTAGTTACTTGCTTGGTTACTCCCATTTGGTTGCCAAGTCTTCTAGTTGCATGGGATTTGCATGGCTATGGTGCACTTTACTTGTTATCCAACATTTAACACTTAATCCTCCACGTAAGTTCGATTAATTTCCGAAAGCGTTTCGTCGTAGGAATCCCGTATCGTAAATTCTAAGTATTCTAAATACTTAATTCGAAACAAACCTTCGAGTTTCTAAATTAAAATCCTCTCGGTCATAACATAATCCTCTTAATCCTTGATATCTCATAAATTACGAAACAAATAGTAAAAGTAAAAATCCTCGGATTTTGACAACTTCTACATTCACTCATTTGTTTCATACAACAACATTACATCTTCGGATTTCCAACTTTCCAACACTTACTTAGTGTGGTTAAAAAGTTTTTCATAATCCGTAAAATCACTATTCATCAAGGTCTTTTATTAATAAATAAAAAAAAATACGTCAAAAATACGGGTTATTACAGTCTACCCCCCTTAAAAAGATTCCGTCCTCGGAACTTAAACAAAAGTAACCAAGGTTTGTCTCTTCAACCTTTTGATTCATCCATGCACTCTTTCTGGTGCCATGGTTTTATTTCTCCACACTGGCTCTTTTTCGGTCATTGACCTCTACCCGTCGTAAGACACATTTGCTTACCATCTCTATGATTTCTTAATATAACTCATGCCTAGCATTCACATTGCTTTCTCGTAATATCGACATAGGGCACGCAGGGTTTTCGTATTATAAATATTGCGAAACTACGCCAACGTATACGTATTTTCTATCATGCGTCAGAACTTACCAGTATTAATATCCTCGAGCTTAACTTTTCTCATACGTCAAATCTCGTTACCACTTTTCACGATAATATTTCTAGAATATGAAGTCTCTCACTCCATGCTTTCTTTCCTCTCTGATTAGATTAGCGTACAGGCGGGTTCCTTCTTAATACCCAAACATTTCCTTGTTCTTTGTCTTAGTCCTAAAGTGAGGGAGATTGACATTATTCTTTCATACCAAGCTTCGTAAGGTGGCGCGACTACATTCGGAATGTGTCTATTCTCGAATGAAAACTCTATCCGTAGTACGTGATTTTCCCAAATCTTCTCGATATCCAAGGTATAAACCTTTTTATGTAGTGCTATCTTTGCACGAGATTTTTAACTGGAGATCCCTTTTATCGGATAACCATTGCAAATAAAATGATCCGAGTGATTTGAAGATAAATAAACTCACTTCCAAATGTATATGTGAAGAGGAAAATATTGATATGAATGAGAACAACCATATCTGTATTGGTGATGGAAAATCTTTAGCATCATTTGGTTTTTCAACACATAATTGGGTGGCGTCCCACCAGACTTTTGTCACACAGACAAGAAGTCACACCATATGTATTGTCAATCCCAATCGGATGACGAATTGTCAAACATAAGAAGAAGGAATAAAATGATGTTGAAAAAAAAATGTAAGGAGTTTTCCTTCCTGAACGTGTTACGGAACTTTAACATAAAACAAGTCCGTACTTATCTAGGAATCCATCTTACAAGGTCTCAAACCCAACATCCCAACTCTAGAATTCCGGCTTGAACATCTCTATGGCACTCAAGTTCCCCATAGTTCCTAAATTCTCATCTGTGCAATTTAATGCTTTTATATCTCAGGTGCAGATACTATCGCTATCGACTGCGATCATGCGCCGAATACCTTAACAAACATTAATAACGACCTCTAGTCCACCAGTTCTCACTTCCTTTAGTACATTGGGTCTTTCCCAATTCCCAACAATTTTACTATGTCAACAAATCTCCTTTGTTACACAATAATTTCTGAGAATTTAACTTTACTCAACCAAAACTCCCACTTTAGAGAGAATGGCATAAAATATCTTTTCTCTTTATAAGGCTAATTACACTCGTCCTTCGTTCTCTCTTTTCATCTTTTGGTAGATCGAAATATCATTTATGAAAATTATGGCCATTTGCCCAATCATTTCTTAAAAATTTCATTGATTAAACCCATAAAAGTTATAGGTGCATTCATTGATCCAATTGACATCATATCTTAGAACTCACAATGTTCGTAACTCTTGTCGAATGCAACCTTGGGCAGTTCATCTAGGTCAATCTCTATTTCAGGATACCTGATCCTCAAATCTATCCTCAAAGGGTAAATTATGCCTCCAAATGGTCGGATAATCTTTATCCATGGTTAGGATATTCATTCCTAATTGCAATCTTAATCAATTATGACAATCAACACACCGATTCATGGTGTTATCCTTTTCTTCAACAATCAACACAAGTGCACCTCATGGTGACACTTTAAATCTCATCATGCCTTCCTCTAATACTTCTTATAATTGAGTAATTAATCCTTTTCATCTTGGTAGGTACAAACTTTTAATATGACTTTGATGCTAGTGTTGTCCCTCACACTAGATCAATGGTGAATTATAAAACTCTATCAGGTAGTACCTCATAAGGTCACTGATAATCACATCGTCAACCCATTAACTACTACATACTCTATCTTTTTCCCAAGTATTTCCTCTTTCGTACCAATCACGGTTGCCCAACAACCTATCATCCAAGCGTAATAGATCACTTTCATCGTAATCAAAATTCCTCAGTTTGTCTCTCTATCTTGAACACAACTTCATCATTATCGTGTAATCTTAACCTTCACTATTTATCTCCATCGTTACTTTGAACATCCTTATGTCGACGATATTTTTATCTCGACATTACATCTATTCTCTTTTCTCAATAGATATTAAATCTTCGTTGAATGGCACTAATAAATATTCTTACAATATTACTCTTTCTGCCTCAGTCTTGCACTTTCGAATCACCACTTCTTACGCTTCCACTTTTCCTTATAACAATTTCTTGAATCATCACCAGTTAATAAGTTATATTCATCACAACAATTTCATCTGGTCACAGCATACGAGACAACCACTCGACAACTATTGTAACTTTAATTTATAATATTCTATACTTATGTTATTTCGTCCTATTCCCAATTTCAACTTCATCCAGCTTCCCAAATATTTAGGAACGTATTTGTAAGATACATGACCTAGTTCTGGTAATAAACAGATTCACTTAAGAAGGTCATACTTACTCCCGTGAAAGCAAGAATTGGTAGGCTTGACTATACACAATGATTATTCCACCGGCTCTGGTTTAAACTTAGCTCTGGGTTACACCCTTCCTGGATTTCCCCCTTAATCACGGGTCTTTAACGAGTTGCACTCATGGGTGATACTTTCTGAGGTGAATCAACACCTTCTATTTAAGCCTTTTCGTAAGAAGAGTTTCCTCAAAACACACTTCTTTCAAACATCTTGGTTTAATAATCCTTATCACTGTCCACCACAGCAGGACTGACATAATACTCAACAGGCTACCAATCACAACACGTCGGATCAATATTACCTATCGGTTGCTAGCTAAGGGGAGATTCCTCACAACTTGTACCAATTTCATGTTCATACATTTATCGTCTGGTCCTTCCGACCGTCACTTTTCGAAACTCATGGTTTACACGACCTAGGGTATATTACCAAAAGTACGAGACATACTATCCATTATGTAGTCTCAATCAATTCACACCTAAGGGTCTAAAATTGTATTTCGGGACCTCTTTCCCTGAACCATTTATCTCAACTAAACCATTAAATTCTCAATGAATGCTCAGAACCCTCCTTTCTGTCCGTAGTCCCACCACTACCAGAAGGAGGTTTCTACCAACATTTACACACTAGGTCATTCATACTTTTTATCCTGACCACAATATCTCGAATGCGTGGGTCACTACTCTTAGAGGCTCACTTTGATCAGAAAATTCTTAACATACTTAGAAGATGCAACAAATGTGTGTCTTAACTCCTCGTTATGACTTTATACCGTATCAATACCACGCATCATCTTAACAATTATCCTCGACTTCTTATCCCCAATAGATTCCTCGAAATCGTTATACTTATCAACTTTGTACAAAATATATCATTGTCTCTTCCGGAATGGTCTTGCCAATGTCCGTCCAAAATCTATATCCCAAATGTCATTCATAATCTCCTCACTACTAACTCCAAGTAGATGACCTTTTCTTAACTCATTCATTGGTACTACATCCGGTAGTCTAATTACGAACTCTACCTGAGTTCTCACGTTATCCTCTTATATACTAATAACTTCTTAACACTCTCGTATCTAAGTACTATAACTCATGCTCTGATACCATTTCTATAACGCCCCTAAATCCGGGGTCTGGGATTTGAGTCGTCACGTCATCATTCAATCCTTTAAAACCTACAATACTCAACAATTCAATAAAATCACATCATAGACCCCTCTCTCTCACACATACAAGTTATAGCCTTAGAAACGATATACAACAAGTACCATTAGTTATTACAAACCAAAGGTACTTAACCAGGATCTCACGCTATCAACGATAACCTCTACTTGAAGTGACATTGATAACTAGATCAATACTGAAACCTATCCACTTACTCCTGCGGAATAGTTCTGAACCGAACCATCTCAAAGGTGAATCTCCTACTTTCCTTCCTCGAAGTATGGAGCCAATCGAATGTCTTCTCGCTTTCTCTGAAAAAAATTTATTATAAAGCAAGGGTGAGCGAAAGAATGCTCAGCAAATTATCCACCAAGTTATCTATGTGATTCTCATCCAAGAACATGATAATCACTACTATCTCAATAGTAAATCATAAGGTTACCGGTATAGGGTAAGTATAGCAAAGTATCTCTCGACGATACATATAGTCAGAGTTTTCTGTTAAAAACATTTATACTCATTATAGAGTTTAGAGGAATATACTCCGAACAATTAGTTCATTATATAAAATAAGACACTATCAAAAATAGTGTTGCCACTCTTTCATACTTCCTCTGAAGATTTTGAAATAAAACTCAATGAACTTATTATGTTCACAGTTTTGAGATAACATTATCAATAACTTAGCAAAATAGTATCAACTATAGTTTTGTTAGATTCCCATAAATATAATAAGTACCCAGTTCAAGATACCGCAATAATAGTTGCTTCTCATCATAAACAAAACAAACCCCTTTTAACCATACCCCTCGTAAGGTTTAAAATCCAGTAAAACATTTTAAAGATTTATAATTTAATTGGTATATATCATATATCCACTTAAATCTTTAAAATAGACCTCTTGTCAAAACCTCTTAGACAAATCCAGCATACTATGGCTGTTCGGTGTACAACATGTACCCGCTTAAGTTTTCAAAATAACTTTTCATCAAAACCTCTAGACTGACCTGTTGTGTTGTGATATATATAAAGAAAACAAGCGTGAGCAATATAGCCCCGCAAGCACATATATAACTGTAAATGTTCTCTTTTAAAACATCGTTCAAAACTGCAATATTATGCACACTTTACGTACTCTACGAGTTTGCAAAATAAACTTTTTTTGTCAAAGTAGTTTGAATGAGTACGAAAATCTCAACATCTCAACCACTGACAACACCTTCGGTAAATCAGCTCATAGGCTCTCATTACGATGTTGCAGCACAATTCCAATTGGAAGAAGGGACTATCTCTTGGAGCATCACCACGCTTCTACCGTACATACATGATGATCAGTCGCAACATACGGCAGCTCTCGTTATTTCTCTACATGTAGAAGGGGGAGCCACGGCGTTCTCTACCGTTAATGGGAATCACCCTAGACCGCATACGGGCCAAAGTGCTGGGCCGTGCGTCACTCGGCCTCTTACGCTAACTCCGAGTCCACTGGAATAATCTATAACCTGGAACTGGATTTTGAATCCTAGTTTCCCCAAGTGTATACTTGTTCATAGATTCCTCTACCTAGCTTGGAACTAGAACTCATCTTAGTCCCCCAAGTATATCATACTTGTTAGTAGATTCATCTATCTGAACCTGGAACTAGAACTCAATCTTAGTCCCCCAAGTATATCGTACTTGTTAATAGATCCACAAAACTCTGAATGAGTACTGCAAGAATATTCGGGGCAGTCCTCTCACCACAAATGTGTGTTGACCTCCGTCAACTGATGTCCTTTATCAAGGGATGAAAACCATTTAAAACCATGACCCGGGAGTTAGTTGGAAAACCTCTCATGTTTTGATAAGTTGAAAACTCTACCCCAGTAGGCCAGTGATGCCAAAACATAACCTCTTTTGAGAAAGTAAATCACCCTTTTCTTCCTAAACCTCGTTCCCTATTTTTGATAAGTCCGAGAATATTTTATTCTTATTAAGAAGAATAAAATAGAATATAAATAAATATTAGGGAACCCTCACTATTTTTAAATAATTTAGAATATTTAATAAATATTTAAATAATAATTATTAAATAATTAAAACAATTAATAACCCCTTTTTAAATGAATATTCAAGAAATTAATATTCATTTAATAAATAAATATCCAAATGATATTTATTAATTGATAACCAATGAATAACTACTTTTAAATGAATATTCAAGAATAATATTCATTTATTAAATAAATATCCAAATGATATTTATTAGTTGATAAACAATTAATAACTTATATTTAAATGAATATTCAAGAATAATATTCATTTATTAAATAAATATCCAAATAATATTTATTAGTTGATAAATAATTAATAATAATCTATTTTTAAATGAATATTCAAGAATAATATTCATTTATTAAATAAATATCCAAATGATATTTATTAATTGATAAACAATTAGTAAACAAATTTTAAATGAATATTCAAGAATAATATTCATTTATTAGATAAATATCCAAATGATATTTATTACTCCTATTTCATACCTTTATCGTAAAATATTCCAATATTTATATACTTGGAATATTTAGAACCCCCATTTTAAAATACACTGTCTCCGGTTTCTCCCGGATTATAACAGTATTTAAAATAACTCTTCAACTCCCGGTCTACGTTTGAAAATACGAATACCTGCTCTACTCCTAGAGCCTTTATATACACCGACTTATATCTATAATACCTTATAGCATATAAACCAAAACATTTACGATCACTCTAAATCGTAATTCAATAATCTCGTAATTTAGAACAACAGTTATATCACAACAACAACAGCAGTATATCAACAGTATTTCAAGTATATTAAGTACATGTTTCAAAAACTTGCATAAGCATAATTATACGAATGTTTTAATATGTAAAACATAGGGATAGAAAACTTGCATAAGCATAATTTAATTTCATATGCAACTCAAGAATATAACCTTTTGAAAATAAAAGTATAAGGTTAGGAAAACTTGCCTGGAGTCCAAGACACGTTCTCAGAATCCTACTCGTTCCCGATTTTCTATCATTAGATATCATAATCTGGATTAGTACTCTTAATCCAATCAACTACTTATATTACTAATAAGCATAATCACGTATTGAGTTTCATAGTGATAACTCCCATTGTACTTAGACATTCTTTTAGTCATTCTCACTTTAAATACTCAACTTCTAGCATTTTTAGTAAATTGGGTTTTAATCCGATTAACTCAAATCTTTCTCTGGAGTCATCCTTGACATCCCTAGTATTTTAGGTAAAAGTTTCACATGCACCTAAGCATCCTAGCTACTTCGATGATAGCCTCAAAGTTTGTTATTAACGTGGTTTCTAAGTTATGCGATACCTTTAGTAAATCGGTCATAACTTTTCACTCGTAACTCCAAATGACGCAAACTTAGCGCGCAAACGATCTAGAGAATACCTAGAATACAACCATCAAAAATTGCCCCTGGACAGAGGACTCATTTTCAACTGTCCAAAACAGGGCAGTAGCTTCTCCTATGAACAGCGTCACCGCGCAACTTTGGTTTCAACATTTTTTTATAAAATTGAAATTTTAACATCTTTGCATGAAATTTTACAGGGCCTTAATCAATGTCCAAAATAGATATCCGCCAAATTTCATGATTTTTGACAACTGTTAAAGGGTCCGTTTATAATTCCAAAGTGAGCACAAGACAGCAGTTTGCTCATTTTAGTCACTTCCACTAAAACTAGCTTTTCTCCTAAACCGTAAATCGGATCGATATGATTTTTATACCAAAACAAACTACAAAACAAGCTCTACCATTGACTGGGCAGTGGTGTTCAAAAATATTATTTTGACAGTTCGAAATCCTTGGCTAAAACAGTCCTAAATCCAACGGGCATTATGACGGCTATAACCGTAACGTTTTCCGGATTTAACTTATGTTAATCCATTCACAACCAGCATCAATCATCAACACTACAATCTTTACTATAACATCAGTTCATATGCTTCATGAATATATTACCAACATCAACTTATAACAAACAACCATCAAGATCCAAATATTTGACATCCAAACTCCATGAACTAACATGTACTTGAACATATCTTAAACTCAAGCTCAAAACTTAAAGTAAAATCAAAGGTTGGATGGAGTTTATACCTTCCTTGAATCCTTAACATACTAACAAGAGCTTGTAATCCTTAAGGAAGCCTTGATTTATGCTTAACACCCTTAAACTTCCAAGAGAACATCAAGAAACAAGTTAGAAATTTTCGGAATTACTATTCACAGTCATTTTCTACATTTTATTTACCCAACCAAAACACCTCCAAAAATTATGAAATTTAATCCGTACCTTAGACATATCATGAAGGACCTATGGTTAAATTTTGGTGATTTTTGGATGAGTGGAGCTGGGGTTTTGAAAATTTTCTCCTCCCTTGCTTCTTGAATGGCCGAATGGAAGAGGATGGAAGAGAGAGCTTTTCTCTTGCTTCTTTTACTTGTTTTCTAGCCTTTTTGAAAAGTGGTGGCTGAGTTAAAATCAGTCCAAGGCAAGTGCTATGGTTCCATGTATTAAGGATCTTGTCTTCTACTTTCCCATGATTTGTGGAACCATGTCTCTAAGTATAGTTGGTTGCTTGGTTAGTTTCTAACTAGCTAGTTACTTGCTTGGTTACTCCCATTTGGTTGCCAAGTCTTCTAGTTGCATGGGATTTGCATGGCTATGGTGCACTTTACTTGTTATCCAACATTTAACACTTAATCCTCCACGTAAGTTCGATTAATTTCCGAAAGCGTTTCGTCGTAGGAATCCCGTATCGTAAATTCTAAGTATTCTAAATACTTAATTCGAAACAAACCTTCGAGTTTCTAAATTAAAATCCTCTCGGTCATAACATAATCCTCTTAATCCTTGATATCTCATAAATTACGAAACAAATAGTAAAAGTAAAAATCCTCGGATTTTGACAACTTCTACATTCACTCATTTGTTTCATACAACAACATTACATCTTCGGATTTCCAACTTTCCAACACTTACTTAGTGTGGTTAAAAAGTTTTTCATAATCCGTAAAATCACTATTCATCAAGGTCTTTTATAAATAAATAAATAAAAAATACGTCAAAAATACGGGTTATTACAAGTAAACTAACAATCACAAACAATTCGGGGAAATATTTGTATATTAATAAATCCCTGAACTGCTACACTCTAATCAAATAAATGATTAGCTACAATGAATTACAATCAATTCGATTCAACAAAATACTATATGGGTGTTTATGGCTTTGAATGCTCTTCGTAGGTTGTTGAAGGAAGTGAATGCAAATTCCCTCACTCCCCATTCTGAATTGAATGAGTTGTATTTATAGTGCAGACTTGGCAAGGGAATATCATATGGGCGATTCAATTAGTAGTTAATTCTACTAGGCGATTTTGAACTGTGATGAGCCTATTGGGCGATTTTGACCTTTGATGAAACTGTTGGGCGATTTCAAGCATTGAGTTTCCAATGGGCAATTTCTTCATTGAGTTTCCAATGGGTGATTTCTTCACTTTATCTTCACTTGTAATTAAAGTCAACTAACTTTTCCACAACTGTTCCCTTGTTTCTTTCACTGGAATCCTGATTCTCATACTTGCTCTACTTCACTGTCTTGATCCTGAATTGCTTCTGATCTTTTATTCGTCACTGAGTCTTGAACATATTAATGAACTTATTTCATTGACGCTTCAGATGCTTGAGTCGTTAATGTTGTGTAGTAGTGTATGAATATCTTCTGATTGATTATCCTCGCGGATTCATGTGCTTCACATTAATATTATTAATTTGTCTTTCTTGTTCTGTTGAGTTATCGTTACTGTATTACATACTACGTTCCATTATGCTTTACAATCTCCCCCTATTTGTTTGTTAGAGTTTGAAAAACAAATCCTTTAAGAGAATAACTCAACTGACTATACAAGAAAAAGTAAAGTGCAGAAAGACTGAAAATAATATTAATTACATTCTGAATTGAATAGACATGTTCCAGATTTCTACAGTTTCACAAGTACAAAGCCTCTTGTTCCTCTATCCTGAATATTTAAACTATTGATTTCTGCTTTGTTGACTTGACTTTTCCTTCTTCTTCTTCTGTCTTTCTTGATAGAGTTTCTTGAGTTCTTCTTCTTTTTCCTTCAACCTATTTCTCACCACATCTCTTGCTTTAAATTCTAGAGTATTTCTTGGAGGTGGATCTTCAAGTTTCTTTAGTAACTCTTTAAGATAAGTAGTGTTGTTGATTGTTGCAATTCCTTTAAACTACGGAGATGTCTTTTGTGAAAATACAAACACAGTGATTCTTTTTGGAAATCCTTGAGTATCATTCACCTTTTTTTGACATTTCTCTGGTTATCAGAGCTTGAGTGGCTTCTGCTAAGGCAAGTTTGTCACTTTTACAAGTCCTTTTGATAATTGACAGCGCTATTATGATGATAGTTAAGCTGTTTTCAACAAAGTCTCTGACTTCAATCTTAGATCGGCCTTATTTCCTTTTCTTGAAATTGAACCACATTTTTTCATTTTCATGCTTTATGCAGGGTTCTAAATCTTTCACTATCTCAGGAATTTCTGTGCCATTAGCATTCTTCACCATTACAGGCCACATATAACATCTTTCAACATCCTTGAGATATGTCCTGGAAATTGCAATTGCTCGATTTAACCTGAATGCATAGATTAATTCAGCTGCATTTTGATCTAAGACAGTTCTGTTGACTTTGCATCTTAGTCTTCCTTCGACGAACTTCATGTGCTCAAGATGACATCTCTCTAAACTTTTATCTGTCAAGGTCATGTTGTATAGAGTTGTAGGTTTGTAATATTTGACCACTGGAGGTTCCAGAAAAGCTTTAACACTGATCTCATTAAATTTACTTGAATTATGCTTCTCATCAGTTCATTCACTTTGTTCCCTCCTCTGATAAACTTTCTCATTAGCACATACAACTCCACTATGTTTAGCTTGTCAAAACTTTTTGTTGTTAGAACCCTTGATCCCATAGAAGAGAAATTTATGTACAGAGTCCATCCATTCTTCTGAGTGCTTATAGACACATTTGACACTTCATCACTGAGCTTCTCATAGAATGTGTGAATATCTAGAAATAATCTTCTCATCTCTCTTATTTTGTTAAGTGGATATATGTCTTAACATTCATTCAAGCCTAGCTCCCTTTTCTGGAATAACTATCTAGCTTCATCCCATTATGGGCCTTCTTTTGTGAGAGCATTATTTTCTCCATCTCTTCTCATTTTAGCCATTCTCACTCTAACCAGCTTCCTTTTTAGCATATCTTGATAATCTTTGAATTTCTGAGAAACAATTTCATCAACACCACTAAATAAGCCATCACTTGAGAATGCAAGTTCATCAGTAAACTCATCTTCTTCATGAACACCTTCTACTTCTTCTTCAAAAAAATTCTCTAGCGGTACATAGGGTTCATCTATCACTCCTTCTTCTAATATTCTTGCTTCAAGCCTGTAGAAGATAACAGATTTTCCCTTAACTGTATACTCCAATATCATTGCATCAACTTCAGCTTTTTCTTGTTCTACTTTTTCCCTCTCAGTTGGGTTAACCTCTAAAGTTTGAAGAGGAGGAACAACTTCTGTTACTTGCTGAGACAATAATTTATTGATTAGAGCTTTCATTTCGTTTATCTCTTGCTGTTGAGCATCAATAAGTTGTTGTTGATTCATTTGTACTGTGAGAAGATGATCAATTGTTCCTTGCATCCCATTGACCTTAGCCTCGAGGTATAAAACCCTTTGGCTTTGTGCATGTGTGTGTTCAAAGTATGTGGTGTCTAGTGGGCTACTAGGTGTCTCACCTCTTACTGGTACTGTTTGACCTTGGGCCTCGACACTCACTTTCGGCCGTTTGGGTGTAGGGGAAGAATGATCACTCAGTCTCACTGTTACTGTTTCGCTCTTCTTTTGTTGAGCTTCCATGGCGGCAACAGATTCTAGAGAATTCTTCGCACTTAGTTCATCAGGTGTATCTGAATCACCCCCAAGTGGAGAATTACCTCGAAGAGGATTTTTGGGTCTATCATGCCGAAGCACTAAATCATCACCAGGCTCAAGAATTTTTTCATCACCTAGCGGAGCCATATATGCTAGAGATAGGTCATTCCAAGAAATAAGTTCCTGGAAACCCCTTCCCCCTCTATAGGGAGGTTGCCTCTCCGCTGATCCACTTAGGGTGGGCAGATCTCCTGTATCAGGAACTGGAGGAATTAGATCCAGTGTGGTCACAACATTTGATTCTGTAAGGATTGGTTGATGTGGAGAACCAGTGGTGCCAGCTAAAGCTATTGAAGGCATGTCCACAACAGGATCTACCTGAGGTGGAACTGATACTGACATAACTACTCCTTGAATGGAGTCCCGACTCCCTTTAAAGAGCGGTTGCCTTTCCTCTTCACCCATATGGGGAAGGAAACTGTCCTTTTCAGGACCTGGAGATGTTAAGTCCAGGGGGAAACCACATTAGACAATGTAATGCACGACTCTTGAGAGTCTGCGATGCCCCCTAAAGCTGTGAAGGCATTACTTGCATTGGATCTACTGATGCAAGTGATACTACCGAAGTAGTTTCAATATCCATCAATCCTGCATCGTGAAATTCACCTTTCAAAGCTAAATCTATTTTTGCATTCAAAGTGTCCATTGACTGAATGTCTGAAGGTTGGGAAGAAATTGTTTCAAGGTCAGTAGTTGCCTCTAATTCAAAATAAATAAGTCTCTTTTATGAGGAGGTAGAGCTACTTGGGATTCAACATTTGTACCACCCTTATTTGGTGCACTGAAGGCACTGACTCCCTCACTCTCTTCAGGTTCTTTTCTTTTAAGTGGTTAAGGAATAGGGGATACTGTTTGTTGATCTAGAGCATGTGTCAGAACTGGTTGGTGGCCAAGTTCATTGCTCTTTCCTAAGGCCGTTGGGGGCTATTGTGTGTGAGATGCTTATGACTGTGGATTATCTAAGAAATCGATAAATTCAGGATCCAGAAGAGTGTTTCGATTAAAACCTTTATTTCCAAGTAGTGGATTCTGCTTCAGCTCCTTTTGGTTGTCCAGGACTGTATACTTGATCATTCACAAGCATCTCTTCATGAGCTAGGATTTCATTTTCTGGTAATATTTGATTATCAGCCTTAGCTCGATGTGGTTGATGATCTTCAGTACCTCCCACTTGTTGTTGCTCAGCTGCTTGCTTCATCTGTGCTCCTGCATCTTCAACAGGAAGAGTAGCAAAGAAAGCTTGAATAGTGTTAGTAACAGGTGCAGGGAATATATTATTCGGATAATGATTTGAAATTCTTAATATCATGGAAGCTTTTAATGTCATCGCTGGAGGGTCAACCATTCTGCTATTTTGGAATGAATCCCTTTGCTCTGGTGTCAGTTTCTGATTCAGTGTCAACTGAATGAATCTTTGATAAACAAGATGATGATCCCTTGTTGACTTTAGATTGAGTAGGATCTCTTCCATCAGCAAATGTCCATAATTCAATCTTCGTCCATGAGTAATCCCATATCCAATGGTCTGAATATGTTGGTGAGATTACGAAGCTGTATGAATAGTAATCGTGATAACTCAACACTAGAACAGGACAAGTAAATAATACTACCCCTACACAGAAATCAGGAAGAAATGAAGACAAGGCAGATACAGTGAATCAAGACATTAGAATAAGTTTTGAAGTCTACTACAGGTCATTGAGAGAAGTACATTAATATGTTCATGCCTCAGTGAAGAATAATGGTTGAAGACTTTCAGGGTTTCAGAAGTGTTGAAGATTTAGTATAGAAGTGCCACTAGAAGATTTCAGTGTAAAGGCATTGATTGAAGATAGACAATGTTTGAAGCATAGGAATCTAGTCACGGTAAAGACAAAGATTAAGAAGACAACTGCAGTCTTTGAGTTATACTAACTTAAAGAAGTTCATTTGTATGTTCAAGCGTCAGTGAAGAACAGAGAATGAAGTATTCAAGATTTTGGTAGTAATGGAGACATTGTCTAAGTACCAGAAAAGATTCTAGTGAAAGTATATTGTTTATTGACAGTCAGTGTTTGAAGCAATGACGTTGCTGCAAACTTAACAATGCACGCAAGGCTATAATATGAAAACCTGGATCGAAGTTAGTCGTCTGTGACATAGACCAGTTGCACAAGGCGTTAGCAGTTTGTGAAAGGAATCTGAGTATTAACTATAGAAGAATTGTTAAGTTGAAGAATGTACTTGGAAAGAACGGTTATTTATTTAGGTACGAAAAATGATTTGTAGAGGCTACAGCCAAACAGCTAAACAACTAACAGCTAACAGCTAAACAGCTCAAAGGGTGCATGGTGCAAACAGTAACAACCTTGGTATGAAAAGTGAAAGTTTCTGAACTACAGTCAAAGAATGGAAACAGCTCAGGGTACAGGGTGTAATGTGACAAGACTTTGGTACAAGAAATGCAATTTGGTAAACTTTAGTCAAGGAATGAGAAGAAGGTCAAATTGCAGTGATCAAATTGCACTTTGACCAAGACAAAGTCAGAAGCGCAACAAAACTGATTTTCTTATTTCTATTTTTCAAGGTGCCATATACTTTTTTACAGGGCAACCACTCTAGGAGGCGCCACGAAAATATACAGGCACAATAAACTTAATTGTGTTAAGTAATCAACTTTAAGTGGTGTCTCTACAAGGGTAGTCCAGTGCAGGCGCAACAAAAAAAGAAGATGTGAGGCCACTTGACTTGGTTAAGTTATTACTACATTTCTATGTTGCGTCTCACTTGTGCATTACATGTATAGGGCGCAACAAAAATACTCTGGCGCAACAAAGCCCTCAGCCAATCAAATTACAGCAGCCTACTTTATTGATTTAAAGTCTACCCCAATTAAAGAAAGGAGTCGTCTTCTTCAACAAAAATAATATGTAGGGAGCTTCTGCCATGGCCGGGGCAAGAAGAGATAATTTATACACACCCATACCTTGCTCCTGGTCAGATATTAGGACCCAATTCTTTAATGAAAAATGCTCAGGGCTGATAGATATCACTCCCTACAGACTCAGTTTTTCTTTGTACTAATTTAGATATATTTGTATAGGAACTGAGCCTAATATTTTTGTGTTAGTAGCAAAGAACTAATTTGTTCTTTGGAAGCCAGTTATATATTTAGTTGGGTGTAGCACCCCTCTGGGTTTAAATACGAAAGATATATTTCCGGAAACTTGTCTCATTTAATTACTTGCTAATTTTCTATAACATTAATGTTTATTCATAAACACAGAAAATTAGTAGGCAGCTCACATAAACACTACAAATGGCCAAACCCACTCTATAGCAATAATTTATTTATCCGCAAATATTGAAAAGAATTTAAATTATTATTAGTAACGTATTCAACCCCCCCTTCTACGATACTTCAGGTCCCAACAATTGGTATCAGAGCTCGCTGATTGGTATACAAATCAGGAACCGTAACCTAGTGAAGCTCATTGTGCCGAAGCTGCTTAGACTCAGAATATTTAGAGGCTTTCTTAAATAATTTTAATTATAAACATTTAATAAATTTATTTTATAAACTTTATAAAATTCATTAGTTTATCTGTAACCTAGTTTATGCTATAAATTTTAATTAGTTTATTTTGTAAATCTAATATTAAATTTATTTTATAAACTTTTATAAAATTTGTTTTATAAACTTTTATAAGTTTATATTATAAATTTTAATTAGTTTATTTTATAAACTTAATATTAAATTTATTTTATAAAATTTTATAAAATTTGTTTTATAAAGTTTTATTAGTTTATGTTATAAATTTTAATTAGTTTATTTTATAAATTTTAAAGAATTTAAGTTTATAATTTAAACTTATTAAATAAATTTAAGTGGTCCACTCATTACTCGGCTAATTGATGTACACAGAGAGTATATTGGATGTTAAGTGACATGCGCATGCAACTCAATATCTACTGATTTTCTTTGTTGCGCCGTGCTGATTCGTTGCGCCAATACAGTGACTTTATTGTGTTAGCGCCACGAAGTTAATCGCACGCGCCAAAGTTTATTTTGTTTGTTTGTTGCGCGTGTACAAGGGCTCCAGTGTACAGGCGCCACAAAAATACTAGGCGCCACTAACACCCAATTACAGTTTGGTACCCCAAGTTTTGTACTCTTTAATTTTTTAATTTTAATTTTATATTTATTTATTTTTCCAAAAAATTTAAAATTTTTGAAAACTAATATTTTTCTTAAATATTAATTTATGATATTTTAATTTTTAAGAAAATTCGAAATTCTTGAAAATTAATTTGTTGTATATTTTTATTTTTGATTAATTTATTTTTTAAGGAAATTAAAAATTCTGTAAATTTAATTTTTTTTAAATATTAATTCGAGGGTGCTCAAGGATTAGTAGTTGATGATTTTTTCGGGTATTGAAGACAACAAAAATTGACTGAAGATTATCCAATGAAGTTAATTCTGGAACAGGTTGAAGAAACAGTGGTATTAATTTTCTCAGAGGTTACTCCATAGAATCCCACTAATATTTTGGAAGCTGCAAAAGAAAAAATTAATTTGGGTACAGTTTTTGGTTAATTTGAGTTGAATTTTTGGATGAAAAATCTTAAGGGTTGAAATAGTGAAGGAGAACAGACTGAACTACCTGGATCTCAGTACAAGCCTTATAGATTATTAAATAGGGAGATTACAGGAAGTTCGTGCTAACACTACAGATTATCTGAAACGTAAGGATACAACCAACAGGGATCTAAGGATACAACCACATTGTCTACAGAAGAACTGTATGTGCTGAAGACCTATGAACTAGAATAAGAGATGAAGAAGTTAATATTTGGTAAAGAAGGTTGTTAACGTATCCACTGTATTTGTGACCCAGGAACCAAATTTGATTGAATTCAAGGTTGAGAACCTCTGAACAGAAACGAAATGATCCTAGAAGCTGAATTAAAGATGTTGTAGCTCGAGGTAGTGGTCAAGGTGTTGCATGTGAATTTGACACTTTGGAATAACTTGAGAACTGGGCTGGCTGCAAGTCAACCCTGGAGGGCAACAGGAAGTTCAGGGACATCAGATTCAGACGGAATCCCAATTCTAAATCTAAGGTCCTTACCTATAGATTCCATGAAGGAGATTTTCAAGACCAGTTCAAGAGGCGGTTGCAAGACAGAGATGGTTTATATTTGAAAGACAAGATCAAGGGTTTGCTACACAGTTTGAAGAAGCCTGTACAAGCAAAAGAGGACATACACTATGTTGGGTTGAAGCAGGAATCTCAGGCATTAGTAAGGATGCAACAAGGGAAAGCATTTATTGGTGAAGTTAAATGCAAGGCTGATTCTATCACTAACAGTGATGAACCAAATGGATATCTGACATCAATGACCAACACTGGATATGAATCACTAAACACTTCATAGGTACACATTCTAACTAGTATACGTTTATCTAATTCAGAACTGTATGATTATTAGGAATTGAAATGTATTATATTCATGTCAGCATGTTAGCATCTTAGGACTTAAATGCTTAATTGATTGCTAAGAATAAGATTGCATGCTAGGATTCGTGAGTTTAAATAAGTACATTTCATACTTGATATTATATGCAGTAAAATGAATATCTAGAATTAGATAGAGTGTTCTAGACAGTTAGGTGTATCCCTAAACATTTGCTAGAACTTGATTTAAATCTTCTGTGATTTAATACCTCTGCTAATGTTGTGAAAATTGCTAAATAGACAAACAGGTCATAGATTAGATATTTTATATTTGTTCTTATTGTGATAAATGACTTGTTAAGTGTATGTGGAATTTGATATTGCTCGTAAAGTATTATTCAAATATTCTGTGTATTCTTAAATTGTTTATGTGCTTATTTTCATTTGATTTGCTCGCACTCACATAGTTGCACTTAAATGTCATATCATATCATGTATTGCTTGTTAGGGATAGAATAATAAAAGATGGTAGAATTATCTAAGTAGTCAGTAATTTTTGTTGATTCGAGGATTAATCTAAAACTGACTTAGGTAATTAGAGATAGTTAAAAATGTTAGACAATGATAGAAATGGATTAGACAGAATTAGTAATTAATTTGTTAGTTCTTCTATCCATGTGCTTTTATTCATATTGAAGTTGTTGTTACCTGTGATAATATCTCTAACCCATCTGGACTCAATTAAAAGTTGAGTACCAAGAAGCTTAATCATTTGTGATTGCAGAGTATGTAACAAAAGACAAAAGTTATGTGATTTCGTGACATTTATTGTTCGAGGCATATGATTAAGATTCAAGCTCTGACATCACAATTGGTTGAGAAAGCCTACCCAACAGTAACCTTTGGAGATGACAACAAAGGATGTACAAGGGATTTGGCTATCATGATTTTGGAATTGTCATCAGTGGAAGCATCTTTCTTGTGAAAGGACTTAAGCACTATCTAAAGGGCACTAGGGAATTCTTTGTGAAGGGTTTTCTGGAAAAGCATTAAAAAGGAAAAGTTTTTGATCTCAAACAAGAAGCTTGGAAGCTCGTTCAATTGAAAGTGAGAAATTTTTTTCATAGCTGACATGGAATTTGTATGCAAAGGTGAAGTGAACTTTTCAATAAAGCTTCATTAATAAAGAGTTAGCTATGGCATAAGAAGATCTCACACTTGGTGAACAAGACAATGGATTCTTTGATAAAGAAGAAATTGGTAAGAGGACTACTTCTAATGGAATTCTATCAAGTAGGACATTTTGAAGTACGTCACATAGGGAAGTCAATGAAAACATCACGCTGAAGCAAATTATGTCAAAGAAGAAATATGCTTAGTGGTAGTTGATGAAAACCCTAGTTACAAGTTGGTGATGCTCAAGCATTCAACATGACAAAATGTCATAGATGGTGATTGATCACATCAGGTAGATCAAGTTGGAAACAAAGTAAGCTGTGAGAACTTTGAAGTCAGATATTGGAACTAAATTTCGCGAATGAAGTTCTAAATGAAGTCTGCACTGATAAAGGTACTTTGAAGCTGAAGCAATTAGCATAACATGCTGCTTTAATCAACAAGATCGTTAAAAGACATCACAGTGCAAATTGTATGCTGATAAATTGTATGCTGATAAATTGTATGCAATGAAGATTAAAGGAATACATCAAGAACATATGAGTATTTATTTAGGTACGAAAAGTGATTTGTAGATGCTACAACCAAACAGCTAAACAGCTAACAGCTAAACAGCTCAAAGGGTGCAAGGTGCAAAGTGTCACAACCTTGGTATGAAAAGTGAAAGTTTCTGAACTACAGTCGAAGAATGGAAATAGCTCAGTGTACAGGGTGTAATGTGACAAGACTTTGGTACAAGAAATGCAAGTTGGTAAACTTCAGTCAAGGAATGAGAAGAAGGTCAAAGTGCAGTGATCAAATTGCACTTTGACCAAGACAAAGTCAGAAGTGCAACAAAAGTGATCTTCTTATTTCTACTTTTCAAGGTGGCACATACTCTTTTACAGGGCAACAACTCTACGAAGCGCCACGAAAATATACAGGCGCAATAAACTTAATTGTGTTAAGTAATCAACTTTAAGTGGCGCCTCTACAAGGGTAGTCCAGTGCTGGCGCAACAAAAAAATATTAAGGCCACTTTACTTGGTTAAATTATTACTGCATTTCTATGTTGCGCCTCCCCTGTGCATTACATGTATAGGGCGCAACAAAAATACTCTGGCTCAACAAAGCCCTCAACCAATCAAATTACAGCAACCTACTTTATTGATTTAAAGTCTACACCAATTAAAGAAGGGAGTCTTCTTCTTCAACAAAAATAATATGTAGGGAGCTTCTGCCATGTCCGGGGCAAGAAGAGATAATTTATACACACCCATACCTTGCTCCTGGTCAGATATTAGGACCCGGTTCTTTAATGAAAAATGTTCAGGGCTCCTAGATATCACTCACCACGGACTCAGTTTTTCCTTGTACTAATTTAGATATATTTGTATAGGAACTGAGCCTAATATTTTTGAGTTAGTAGCAAAGAACTAATTTGTTCTTTAGAAGTCAGTTATATTTTTAACTTGGTGTAGCACCTCTCTGGGTTTATATATGAAAGATATATTCCCGGAAACTTGTCTCATTTAATTACTTGCTAATTTTCTAGAACATTAATGTTTATTCATAAACACAGAAAATTAGTAGGCAGCTCACCTAAACTCTACAAATGGCCAAACCCACTCTGTAGCAATAATTTATTTATCCGCAAATTCTTAAAATAATTTAAATTATTGTTAGTATCATATTCAACCCCCCTTCTACGATACTTCGGAACCCAACAAAATAAGATTGGGAAGACAGTGAAATCTTCCTATTTTGGGAGCAAAGACATGGGTTATGATTGTGAAGAAGAGATTTCATTCTTTGAGCAGACTCAACTTGTGCAGTTTTGTTGGTACTTCGTTGTTTTCATCCATTGTACATTGCATCCACCCAAGGAATTCTCGAAAAATAGCTTTTGACGGAGGATCAGTGAAATTGTATGTTGGGAGATGTGGAGTTACGTTCATATCATTTTCAGTGATTTTGATCTTTGTCCTCTGTATGTCAAAAGATAATCCCAATTATCCTTTCTTGAATTTTTTGTTGTCGTCGTGCGAATGTGTCTTAGCAGATCAAAATTTAACTGCACTGAAGTGGTTAGTCCATATGCAGCAATTGATGCATTATTTAAGAAACGAATCCACTTAGCAAGAAAATTTGTTCTACCCAAGTCCTCATCCAAAATAGAAAGAACGTTGGTCTTTTTAATCTCAAAATTACCAGCCATTTTAATTAATTAATTTCAGTTTGTGGCAATTTTTTGAATTAATTAAGGACAAACTACTAAATTAATTAAGCACTTAGACAAGGAAAATTATACTAAGTCACGTACAATTCGAATAGGGTTTAAATTAAGTTAAACTATTTAACTGAATTAAATAGGCCCACAAAATATGAAATGATAAAATAGACCTATAAACTACTTAACTAAAATTTATAAACCGAAATAACCGAACAATTCCTTATCGAACGAATGCCAAAACACAAACCGGGTTGACTCAGTGAGTTAACTGGGTGAGAACTCAAATACCACAAATGGCACTTTAAAATTAACCTAGATTGATTAACTGTGATTACCAGGTTGATTAATCAACTAATCATGATTAACAGTTCTTAATCAAGTTAATTACGAGTCTATTCTACACGGTGATTTCTATGTGTGTTATCAAATGTATGGATCACCTACAAGAACCCTTGAGAAAAATGCCTAATAGAAAGAGAACAAGATGAACTGAAATGCTAGTGGGCGAATTTGTATATATAGAAGGCTAAGGGGCGATTTCTATACAAGTTCTAACCGGCGATTTTTATACATGATCTAAGGGGAGATTTCAGTTAAAGTTCTAACCGGCGATTTCTATATATGATCTAAGGGGCGATTTTAGTTAAGATAAAAATGCCCTTTAGATAATATTTCATTTTTTTAGATTGTGTTCGAATATATTAATTTAAACCCGAACAAGTTATCTAAAAAATTAATTGATGAACACCAATTATCACAAATAATACTTATAAGATTTTATAATTTATATCATTAATTAATATAAACCACAATAAATTATTAGAATTATTTATGCTACGATATTTAATTTTTATAAACTCAAAGAATATTAAATATGATTAAGTTCAATAAAATTAAATTCTCACAAAATATTTATTATTAATAATATTAACATGGATTGTTAAATTTATCATAATAAATAAATTATTCTACCTATTATTTTATTTTTATTTTAAATATGAGAATAAACCTAATTATTTATCCTTTCTATTTAAATTTTTTTAAAATATATTTAAATATCTAAATGCCAATAATTTATAACTAAAACAGAAGCACTTAAATATTTTCTAAGATCAAAATGAAATAAATACCAGATTAATAAAATTAGCATGCATGCACAAGGTATTTATCAAATTTACAATCTTAAGAACTAGAAAATAATTTGGTAAGTAAATTCACAAGTCCTAAAAATATTGAAATTAATCAACTAGTGAATTTATTAGCTTCACATTGCAGTTTTTGATTACTAACTAATTAGTTTGTAGAATTTAACATCCCAAAGTCACAAACCAGTCTAGTGAAAATGATTTCATCCAGTGGTTTACTGAAGATGTCTGCAATTTGCTGCTCTGTAGGTACAAAATGTAACTCTACAGTACCACTCATGACATGCTCTCTTATGAAATAATACCTGATATCGATGTGCTTGGTCCTTGAGTGTTGAACAAGATTGTTTGAGATTGCTATGGCACTTGTGTTGTCACATAATATTGAAATTTTGTTCAGCAACAGTCCATAGTCTTGAAGTTGGTTCCTTATCCACAATATTTGTGCACAGCAGCTTCCAGCAGTGACATATTCAGCTTCGCTGTTAACATTGCAACTAAGTGCTACTTCTTGTTATACCAGGACACCAATCTTCTACCTAGGAATTGACAATTCCCTGATGTACTCTTTCGATCAATCCTACATCCTGCCTAATCAGAATCTGTATAGCCAACAAGGTCAAAACATGTATCTTTAGGGTATCAAATTCCAAGATTCATACTTCCCTTAAGATACCTAAAAATCCGTTTAACAGCTATAAGATGTGATTCTTTAGGGTCAGACTGAAACCTAGCACACAAGCATGTAGCAAATATAATATCTGGTCTACTTGCAGTTAAGTAAAGTAATGAGCCGATCATACCTCTGTAGCTTGTGATATCTACCCTCTTACCAGGTTCATCTTTATCAAGCTTAGTTGCAGTTGCCATTGAGGTTTTGGCTGAGATGCATCTTCAAGACTATACTTCTTCAAAAGTTCTCAGATGTACTTGGTCTGGTAAATGAAGATTCCATCTTTACTTTGGCTTACTTGGAGTCCAAGGAAGTAATTCAGCTCTCCCATCATGCTCATCTCATACCTACTATGCATTAACTTAGCAAATCTACTACACAACTGATCATTAGTAGAACCAAATATAATGTCATCCACATATACTTGTATTAATATCATGTCATTTTTATGCATTTTATGAAATAAAGTCTTATCTATGACACGTCTAGTGAAACCATTTTCAAGTAAGAATACAGATAGAGTGTCATACCATGTCTGAGGTGCTTGCTTTAGGCCATAGAGTGCCTTGAAGAAAAAGTACACAAAATCAGCAAATTCTGGATCTTCAAACCCTGGGAGTTGTTCCATAAACACTTCTTCTTCAAGCTTTTCATTCAGGAATGCACTCTTCACATCCATTTGATATACTTTAAAGTTGAAATGTGTTGCGAATGCCAGAAACATCCTAATATCTTTAAGACTTTCCACTGGTGCATAAGTTTCATCATAATCTATTCCTTCTTCTTTTGAAAAACCTTTAACAACTAGCCTAGCTTTGTTCCTCGTAACAATGTCATCTTCATCCAGTTTATTTTTGAATAGCCACTTTGTGCCAATTACAGACTTGTTCTTTGGCCTAGGTACCAGCTTCCATACTTTTTGTCTTTCAAATTGGTTGAGTTCTTTTTGCACAGCAATAAACCAATCTGGATCTTTTAGGGCTTCTTCAACCTTCTTTGGTTCTATCTCAGAGATAAAACCAGAAAATAAACATTTATTCTGGGAAGCACGTCTAGTTTGAACTCCAGCATCTGGATCTCCTACAATTAATTCAAAGGGGTAATCTCTACTCCACACCCTATGCCTAGGTAGATTTTCCCTAGATGATTCAGCACGATTGTCAATATTGTGTTGAGTTTTATTACTTCATCCCTCATTTGCTCCCCCTGAGCTGCTGCTTGGTTGAGAATGAGATTCTCTGCCACTACTAGTAATTTCTGTGAATCTTGCACTGTTTCCACTACTAGGGTCAGAATCATCAGTGTTGCTATTCACAACTGGTGCTTGATGATATATTTCAGCTTCAGGTTTACTTCATCTTCATCTGAGTTCATATTTTCAAACTGCAGAGTTTCAGTGTCATCCGTTTTGTGCAGACTTGGGAGCTTGAGATCCTCGAAAGTTACATTCATGCTTTCAATGACCTTTTTATGTTCAATCACATAAACCCTATACGCTTTTGATTCCAGAGAGTATCTAAGAAATATGCCTTCATGAGCCTTGGATTCAAACTTTTCTAGATGCTCATCATCTTTCAGTACAAAGTACTTTGCTCCAAACACATGAAAGTATTTCAGTGTTGGTTTCTTGTTTACCATTAACTCATATGGAGTTTTTTCATGTTCTTAGTTAATCAGGATACAATTCTGAGTGTAGCAAGCTGTGTTGACTGCTTCCGCCTAAAAGTATAGAGGTAACTTAACTTCATTGAACATTGTTCTTGCTACTTCAACTAAAGTTTTGTTCTTCCTTTCTACTACTCCAATTTGTTATGGAGTTCTGAGTGCTGAGTATTGTCTTGAGATCCCTTTCTCAATAAAGAAATCATTCAGGGTTACATTCCTGAATTCTATTCCATTGTCAAACCTTATTTTCCTGACAGGAAAAATAGCTTCTAACTCTATCATCTTTATGTGATCAATAATTGTTTGAAGGGCTTCATCTTTTGAGGCTAGAAACAATACCCAAATGTACTTGGAGTAGTCATCTACAATTTCTAGTGCATATTTCTTCCTTGACATAGACATGACGTTGACTAGACCAAATAAATCCATATGCAGAAGTTACAGTGGTTCAGTAATGACTGATGAGTCTTTGCTTCAGTGAGATGCTTTCTTTGACTTCCCTTTTTCACATGCTTCACACAAACCTTCTTGACAGAATTTCATCTCAGGTCGACCTCTAACCAATTCCCTCTTAACTAAAGAGTTCATTGCCTTAAAGTTTAGGTGTGAAAGTTTCTTATGCCATAACCAACTGTCATCTATTGAAGCTTTGTTATAAAAACATTGAACTTCACCTTTGCTTGCAGAGAATAAGTCAGCCACAAAGAGATTCCCATTTCTCACTCCCTGAATAGCAAGCTTCGCATCTTTCCTGTTTTGGATTGCACACTTTTCCTTTTTGAACGTAACTTTATAGCCCTTGTCAGTGAACTGACTGATACTTAGGAGGTTGTGCTTTAATCCGTCCACAAGAAAGATATTTTCAATGATAACATTTCTGATTTCCAAATTGCCATATCCCATTGTGAACCCCTTACTGTTATCTCCAAAGATCACTATCGGGCCAGCTTTCTCAATCACATCTGATAGTAGGGCTTTATCACCAGTCATATGCCTAGAACAACTGTTGTCGAGAATCCACATGACAAGCTTGATCTTTGTTATGCCCTGCAACCACAGATTAATTACTTCTTCTTTGGCATCCAAATTTGATTGGGTCCAAGAGGCTTAGATAAGTTAACAAATTTAGCTGCAGAAATTTCTGTGTCCTTATCTTTCTCATTGACTGTGCCCTTGCCCTTTGATTTAGCCTTGACAGGTGTGTCTTTAGGCTTAGGAACAAGGGCTTCCTTCCTAGACTTAGGAGGACTAGAAGTCTTTTCCCTAACATGCTTTCTATTCATGTTCACATCTGTATTAATGCAGGTATTGATGATGCATTCATCAAGTTTATGTATGCAGACATGATGTTGAAAGTACATGGCATGCATCCTACTTTACCGCTTGGTTGATGAGTGGTAGGCATGACAGGCATATTAAAAGTTTCTGTTTTAACTACTTTTATGTTTTTGCATGCATGCATAAGATGACTAGAAGAATTATAATTGTTACAAACTTTCCTAATAGCTTTCGGAGAATAGGGATAATCATTTTTCTTATTAACACCTATCTTGCCATTTCTGTTAGCTTTCATTTTTTCATTCTTGTTGCCTAAATCACTTTTAATCTATTGCTTAGGTTCTACAATTCCAAGTCAAATGATGGCTATCTCTGTTAAAAATTTTAAAAGAATGAAATTTAACAAAAGAACTGGTAAATTTAGCAAGAGGCCATCATTCAAGAAGGAAGATGAGAAGGTTGAGAAGAGCAATAGCACTATAATCAAACTTGACAAAGCAAAGGGCAAGTGTTTCAACTGTGGAATATTGGGGCACTTTGCTAATGAATGCAGAAAGTTAAAAAGTCAAGGAAAAGGGAAAGCACTTCTATCAACAGGAAAGGATTGGGCATATTCAAGCTCAAAGGATGAAATTGACTATGAAAATCTAGCATTGATGACATCCTCCTCAAGAAAATCACAATCTCCCAAAGAACCGTCATCTTCTAAAACTCAGGCATCAATCTTTGTGCAGGTTCCTGTGTTGTTTCAGGAGTTATTTGAGAATCTTCATCCTCATCATCTTCATCTATCTCAGAACTTTTTAGATTTTCAAATTCTAGTGTTGTAGACTCTAACTCATCCTGCAATCCTGTAATCTCTTTCTCATCAACTGCAACACGAATAGATTTTATAACAATTATGGTTCTTAGATTAAACAATCTAAATGCCTTTGTATTTGATGCATATCCAAGAAAATTTATTTCATCAGCCTTAGCTTTAAATTTGCTTAGATTTTCAGGATGTACTTTTAGTACAAAGCACTTGCATCCAAATATGTGAAAGTGTTTCACACCTGGTTTCTTGTTCTTTACCATTTCATAGGGAGTCTTTCCATGAATATTAATCAATGTGCAATTTTGAGTGAAAAATGTTGTACTGACTGCCTCAGCCCAGAAATATACTAGCAGTTTAGACTCTGCCAACACTGTCCTGGCAGCTTCTATGAGTATTCTATTCTTTCTCTGCATAAATCCATTTTGTTGGGGTATTCCTGGTGCTGAAAATTGTTTAGTAATTCCCTTTGATGCACAGTATTCCTCAATGATTAAATTCTTGAATTCAGTACAATTGTCACTCCTTAGAACTCTAACCGTCTTCTTTGATTTTGTTTTCAGAAAAGTGATATGATCTATTATGTGTTATGGAGCTTCATTCTTTGAATGTAGAAAGAAAACCCATGTGAATCTTGTAAAATCATCTACAATAACAAGAGCATATTTCTTTTTGTTAATTGACATCAAATTTACTGGACCAAATAAATCAAAGTGTAATAAATAAAAGGGTCCAGAAATGGTGTTTATTGTCTTGCTTTTGAAGAGTATTTTCCTTTGCTTTCCAAGTTGACATCCTTCACAAAGTCCATCTTGCACAAAGTCAACTTGTGGTAGTCCTCTCACAAAATTCTATTTCACAAACTTGTTGAGTGTTTTGCAGTTGATGTGTGACAGTTTCTTGTGCCATTTCCAGCTTTCTTCAGTTGAGGCCTTGCTATATAGACATGTGACTTCATTGTGAATGTAATCCTCTAGGCTGGCTTCATATATGTTACCATGTTTATGCCCTTTGAAAACCAAAATGCCTATTTCTTTGTGAGTCATAAGACACTCTTTGTTGTCAAAGCCAGTATGGTAACATTTATCTCCAAGTTGACTTGTGCTTATTAAATTGTGTTTCTAGCAATCAACTAGAGCTACTTCATCAATTATGACATTCTCAAGTACAATATTATTGTATCCCAGTGTTTGTCCTTTGTTACCATCTACAAAGGATACTACTGGGCCAGCTTTTTTCACAAAGTTTGTAAATAGGGATTTCTTTACAGTGATGTGTCCTAAACATCCACTGTCCAGGATTAGGGTTACTTTCTTTATCCTTATTCCCTGCATTCATAAAGCAACTAGTTAGATGTTTTAGGGATCCAAACAGTTTTGGATCCTTTCTTATTAACTTTATTGTCGCCTTAGACTCTGGTGGAGTCTTGACAGTGTCATACCAACTTTTATCAAATGAAGATTTTAGCTCATAAAAATTGTAATATAAATTATGATAGTCCATACATATATAAATAGAGTGAAATATGCTACACAGTGATAAAAAGGCTTTTGTGAAATGTAGTGACTTTTCAGAGTCTGTGAAGGAATAAACTCTGATTTCTTCTCAATTTTTGTTTTACAGTATAGAGCTAAATGATTGTAGTTTTCACATCTGTAATACTTCTTTCTAGGAGTATTAGGATCCTTTTGATAGTTATTGGCCTTATTAATGCCTTCCTTACCATTCCTATTTCTCCTAGTCTTTGTAGACTCTGATAAGTTATCTAGCCTTTCCTTTAACTTAGACTTAGACAGATACCCTATATTAATATTTTTCTTAAACTTCTTTGCTCCTGTTTCATCTATCTTTTTGTCAATAACAGGGGGACCATTGACAGATGAGTTTGTGGTTTCTTTAAGTAAATTGGTCTTTTCTTCAAGAGTCACAAACTTAACAGGGATAAATGTAATTTTGTCCTTAGTCTTATTAATTTGGTTAACTTCTTCATTGTTATTATTCTCAATAATAGGTCTTTTGCCTTGACTCTTGTCATAGCCTAAACCAGCAGTTTGACACACATTTTGGTTATTGATAATTTCTTGAACTTTTCTACCAGGGTCTGTCCATACTTTGAACTTAAGCCTTTCTTCCTCTAGTTCTTTCTTAACATAGTCATAGGCTTTCAAGACTTCAGTATAATTATGCCTATATTTCTCTGAATCCATTTTGTATTGTTCCATTGACACTAACTCAGACTCTAAATGGTTATTCCTGTTTGTCAAGGTTAAATTTTCTTCTCTTAACCTTTCATTTTCATTAGTGAGAGACCTACAGTTTGTCATTACATTCTTAATCTCACTTTACACATTTTTATACCATCAAAGTCTAAATTAAATAAGGCTTCAAGAGAGAAGATTGATACCCGGGAGATTCTGATTTTCGTGAGGAGGAAGCCATCAATACTATATTTTCATAATCAACTTCATCCTCTGAACTTGAATCTGCCCAATCCTTTCCTGTTGAGAAAAGTGTTTTCCCTTTGCCTTGACTTTTTGGTTTTCTGCATTCACTAGCAAAGTGTCCCAATATTCCACAGTTGAAACATTTGACTTTTTCTTTGTCATGCTTGATTATGGTGATTTTGCTCTTCTCAACCTTTTCATCTTCATTCTTGAATGTTGGCCTGTTGCTAAATTTACATGTTTTTTTATTGAATTTCATTATTTTGAAATTCTTAGCAAACACTACCGTCATTTCACTTGGATCAATATCTTCATCTGAATCACAGTCTGTGTTAGTAGACTCTGACTCAACAATAATTTTACCCTTCTTCTTTAAATCATTGATTCTTGCTTATGTGGGTTCTTCATGTTGCTCTTTCTCAGTGTCCATTAAGAGTGCCATAGATTTTGCCTTCACAGATTTCTTATTCTTTCTATGTTGCATCTCTAAATCATATGTCTTGAGTTATTTCATCCAAATCTCTAGCTTCCCTTATGGTTGTTGTTTTGTTGTCCCATTCTTCAGGAAGGGCTCTCAGAAACTTGGTGTTTGTATCTTTAGAATGATAAACCTTACCAAGTATAGCCATCTCATTCAAGAGTTTTGTGAACCTATCATACATCACAATAACAGATTCCACAAATTTTGCCACAAAATACTCATACTCCTGAATTAGCAGAGACCTAGCATTCTTCTTGACATCTTTAGTCCCTTCAAAGTGCACTTCAAGTTTTGTCCACATCTCCTTAGCAGTTTTGCATGATATAACATAGTTTGTAAGAACAGAATCCAAACTGTTAAAGAGAATGTTTTTGACTTTTGCCTCTTTAAGGACATCCTCCTTGTCCTCTTTTGTCCACTCAGCCTTTGGTTTTTCAACGAAGTGTTCTTCAGTTATTTTACCGTCTTCAGTGATTTGAGGAACAAGCTTTGATGTCACATAGGGTCCTTCATGAATCCTGTCAAGATAGTCAGGGTCTGTAGCTCTAGATGGTGTGGCATCTTAACCTTCCAGTGGGTGTATTCGTTTATCTTGAGCATAGGAATCTTAGAATTGCCATCTTTGTTTCCAGATATCTTTAATCGATTTTAAACGTTAGGCTCTGATACCAATTGTTTTCTCAGTTACACAAGTAGAAGGGGGTTTAATACTTGTGTTCTCTTTCTGCCTGATTAAAATCAACTCAATATGAATTAAAGCTTCGAATTAATAACAAATATCAAACACAAAGATATGAATGACTGTTTTTGTATTATTGATGAATAAATACAAACTCTCATAGGGTATACACAAACCCTAGTAGCTTCTCTGTGTTTTTATAGCAACTCTCTCTATCTTTATGTTCTCTCACAACTTCGACTTTAATATTTTTCAATTAGGTTATATAGAGTGTTTATATAGATAAATGCCTATCAACTAATGACATAAAATCAAATTACAATAGGAATAGAATTCCTAATTATTAGTTGACAATTTCCTTCTGAAATTCTCTTTCCTTCCCATAGTGTATCTGTAATACAATTGTCTTTATCTTTGAAGGCTTTTCATTCCTGTGATCATCTTCCAAATTTAGCTTCAACTTTATAGACCCTGAAATCTTAAGACTCTGATAGAGTATAGACTCTGATAGTCTATAGACTCTAATCACCTTCCAGACTCCGATCTTCATCCAGACTCTGGTTTCACTTTCTACATAAAATCTTCTAAGTACAAGTGACAAGAATGTTGACTATCTAGACTCTAATTATAAAATTTCAGAGACTAGAAAGACTTATTACAAATAGACTATGCTAGACCCTGTTCTAGTATTTTGTACATTATCAAATGAATATATTCATAATATAATTATTTCATTCTTTAGTTTTGATATCATCAAACCTTGATTTATGCTTATATTTGATAAAGTATAAATAGGGGGATATTGTTAGGAATATATTTATTTGATGATGTATAAAATACTATAACAGAGTCTAACATTGTTTATCTGTAACAAGTCTTTCTAGTCTCTGAACTTTTATATAATCAGATTCTAGATGGTCAACATCCATTTATAGATGACATTTGTACTTAGAAGATTTTCAGAAGAAAATGAAACCAGAGTCTGGATGCAAATCAGAGTCTGGGAGTTGATCAGAGTCTATAGACTATCAAAGTCTATAGTCTATCAGAGACTGAAGATCATCAGATCCTGAAGTCTTTTAGAGTCTATAAAGATGAAGCTATATTTGGAAAGTGATCAACAGAAAGGGAAAGCTTCGAAGATAAAGACAATTATATTGCAGATATGTTATGGGAAGGAAAGATAATTTTAGAAGAAAACTGTCAACTAATAATTAGAAATTATATTCTTATTGTAATTTAGTTTTTTGTTATTAGTAGATAGGCAGCTCTCTATAAAAATATTCTATATAACCTAATATTATTGTCGAATTTTGTGAGAGCATAGAGATAGAGAGAATTGCTATGAAAACACAGAGAAGCTGCTGGGGTTTGTGTACACCTTAGGAGAGTTTGTATTCAATATTCTTTAATACAAATACTGATATTTTTATTCTCTAAGTTTTGATCTTTGTTAAAATAGTTCAAGTTTGATTCTTCTGTAATTGATTGAAACTAAGGCGAAAAGATCACATAAGTATTCAACCCCTCCCTTCTACTTGTGTAACTTGGAAAATACATAAGCTCTATTGGAACCATAGGCCCGAAAAGCATTTATTATTAACTAATTTCGTAATTAGTTAATAAAGGCTTAATTAAAAGGCCTGAAGTGTCCTACGAGGCTCAGCTAACGAGCACCTGAGGTAGTCATAAAATGTTAGTGCAGCCATTAAAGTTTGAAGCTCTCCGAACCCTAGCACTAATTACGCATTAAAGACAATCTAGTTTTTGATCCGTAACACTGCTTATGCTAACTTCAAAGTCTACCAGACGGATGTGAAAAGTGTTTTTCTCAATGGGAAACTAGAAGAAGAAGTATATGTGGAACAACCTCCTGGCTTTGTTGATCCTATTCATCCTGGATTTGTCTACAATATTTTCAAAGAACTGTATGGTTTGAAACAACCACTTAGGGTCTGGTATGATACACTTTTTAAATTCTTGATTGAGAATCACTTCACTAGAGGTACTGTTGATAAAACTCTCTTTCATAGAAATGTGAATGGCTCTAGCTATCATTCTTGTTCAAATTTATGTAGATGACATTATTTTTGGCTCAACTAATGAAAAATTGTCAAAATTTTGCTAAGTTGATGCAGAGTAAATATGAAATGAGCATGATGAGAGAAATTACCTATTTTCTTGGTTTGCAAGTCAAAAAGTTAAAGATGGTATCTTTATAAATTAATCCAAATATATTTCTGACTTACTAAGAAAATTTGATTTCATTGAATGTTCTTCTGTAAAAACTCTCACGGCCACTGCCACTAAACTTGAATTGAATACTAATAAAGCTAAAGTGGACATTTCAAGTTATAGGGGGATGGTTGGCTCATTACTTTATTTAACTGTAAGTACATCATACATAATATTTGCTACATGTCTTTGTGCTAGGTTTCAGGCTGATCCTAGAGAGTCTCATTTAGTTTCTATAAAAAGAATATTCAGATATCTCAAAAGAACATTGAACCTTGGTATTTGGTATCCTAGAGACTTTGAATTTGATCTAATTAGCTATTCAGATGCAGACTACACAGGTTGCAGAATTGATAGAAAAAGAACAATTGGCACATGTCAATTTCTAGGAAACAAGCTTGATTCATGGTTTAGCAAAAAGTAAAATTCAGTATCCACATCCACAGCAGAAGTTGAATATATTGTTGTAGGAAGTTGTTGTACACAAGTGCTATAGATGAGGAATCAACTGTTTGATTAAGGATTTAATCTAAGCAAAATTCCAATCTTTAGTGCAATTACCATAATTAAAAATCCAGTTCACCACTCCATAACCAAGCACATGGACATAAGGTATCACTTCATTAGGGAACATGTAATGAATGGCATTATTGAATTATATTTTGTCCTTAGTGAAAGACAAATTAAAGAAATTTTTATCAAACCATTAGATTAATCTACTTTCAATAGATTGGTACGTGATTTAGGTATGCTTAACTATGTTTAATCTCTAAAAATGTCTGACAAGTTACTCTCTCAATTTTATTTTGTTATAGTAGCCATTGATTATATTTATATGTTTAAATTTCTATAATTAATTGATAAGCATTTTATTTATCAACTGATATCCTTCATCTGTCGATAGATAAATTTATTAATTGATGATATATTTGTTTATCGATGGATATTGTTACTTGTCGATTGATAAATCTTATCAGTCGATGACATGGAAGTTTTAGGGTCCATGTCGTCAATCGACCTGTAACAAATCTAGCCGTTGATTACTAATTTTATCAATCAAACTATACTTATATACCTGTAAGTATAATAGTCGACTACCAAAATTAGTAACTCTGTTATTTCACTTTTTATCTAACGGTTAATTGAGTTCATCTGAGAAAGAAATTGATTGAGTGATCAGTTAATTGTCAAATGAATTCTCTCTTTCTAAATGAACTCAAACCCTAACTCATTCTCTCTGCAATTCTTACTTTCTTTCAAATTCTTCAAGATACTTTTTTACTAACTATCACAAGAGAAATGGCATTTGCATCAACTTCATCCAAGAAGGTGTCCCAAGGCACCTATTACTATGAACTCAACAATTTTGTTGCATGTACCATAGTGGATGAGGCACCAACATCATTTCATCCTCTCATGAAGTTTCTTGGAGACTGTAAGGTCAAAAAAGCTTTGAAGGAGGCACCAAAGATTGTCCGCAATTTGGTGGAGGAATTATGGTCCAATGCTAAAGTTTTAAATGATTTCTCAAGCATCACATTACTCTGCAAGGGAGACAAGTATATTCTTACTACTATTGTTTTAAATGAATGCTTAGGATTACCATCTAACAACACTGATAATGCACCCACGGAATATGACATTATAAATATGTTTAGGGAGGTTAATTATGTTAATCTTGAAGTAAATTTAGGTAATGTTGTTAAAAAGCATCTTAGAAAAGAATGATCTTATTTCTTTGATACTGTGATTAAATATTTTAGTGCTAAAATTAGCAATTTTGATGCCATAAACATTAGCATGAAATAGGTAGTATATAGCATTTTGTTTTATAAATATCGAAATATTTCTGGCTTAATTTTAAATGAATTTGCTGCAAAATTGGTAATAAAAAGGATAGGTCTAATCATATTTACTATGCTAGGTTTATCATGATTATTATTATCCATTTTGTGAAGAATATTAAGAGTAACAGGGAAACTAAAACCCTGGACTTTTGGGTCCCAAACGAGAAGGTATTCAAGGATTTGGTGAGAATTAACCTTCACAGTGATGTGGAGTTTATTTATCCATCATTTGTACAGGTATACATCTCAACTTTATCATCTTCCTCTCAATCTCAAGTTTCTTTGCCTTCTATGGCTATGGAGGGCGCTAGTAACGACCACAACCCTCCTACCCAAGCCACACAACTAATTTCAAAATCTAATCTAAGAATCCAATCTCAACAGGCTCCCAAAAGTCTATTGTTGTAAAACTAAGGAAAAGAAAACAACCAGAGGGGAGTGTGAAGGAGGTGGTTACTTGTGAGGGAACTGGGTAACATCAAAGAACCCAGAAGGATAAGGTGTGTGAGGGTGTGTCTAACCATCAAAGCCACACCACAGTTTCTCAAAAAATTGTGGATGTTGAAAAGGAATCGAACTCATCTCTATGTACATCCTCTCAACAGGGTGTCAATATTGAAAAGAGCCCTAAACCAAGGGCATTGAACAAGGGTAGGGACACTCAAGAAAAAACTCCTCAAACCTATGAAAGGAAGAAGAAGAAGAAGAAGAAGAAGAAGAAACCAAGAATAGCACAAGAGGTGCACACACACTACAAAGTCACAGGTAACTGCGGTGAAGCCTTTTATTTATTCATTTGATGCATCTCCAATAAATGTGGAGACGCATCCCCATTCTTTATCAAAGATTTACAAATACAAATTACCTCAATTAATATCCTAACTTCAATTGTTTCCACTTCATCAATTGATGTTTCCTCATGAATTGATAATCAACCATCGACTGATAAGCCATCGATTGATAATCAACATCAATCGATGAATATCCCAATTAACTCATCAACTAATAACCCTGTAACATCAATTGATCATCAATCAATTATTGTTGCACAAACTCTTTTAGGATTGAGTGAGATGAGTGAGAGGTAGGATTGTAACTTGGCAAAAGCAGAGAGTGACATATTTCTTCCAGGATTGAGAGTGAAACAATTGTTTGTTCCACTTTAGGAGGTGTAAATCAAATGAGTGAGGGAGAGGTGAGGTTTCAGGATGAGATCCTGATGCAAAATAGAGAGATGAGTGAGAGGGATATGAAAATTTTAGCCTTTTCACAAGAATTGGAGCTGGAATTAATGAATGACGATGAGGAGGTATTGGTGTCAGGGGGGAAGTAAAGGATGCAAATGAAGCCAGTGGGAGTGGTGTAGTGAAGGATGATGAAGCTTTGGAGGATGTTGTTGTTGAAGAAGAAGTGGATGCTGGTTAGCTAGACCGCACAAATTTTGTGCATTCTGAACCAAGTTATCAAGAGTTAGCCACTTCATCAAAAAGGGATGCAGAACAAATCCTTGGGTTAGAGCATACAGAGCAAAGGTCAAGAAATTTAAAGGAAAGAACATGAAATGTTGTAGACATAGCTCATATGACTCCTGGAGACTTCATTAATGATTCTAATGAAGAACTGTGGCTCAATACTACTGAAATATCAATTAGAAATGCAGAAAATGAAATTATTTCTCACTACATGAGAGCCATGATGGAAACATAAATTGAGGATCCACTTCACAGTAGGATTGCAAATTACTATAAGGAGCAATTGAAGATCAATAAAATGATAATCACAGGAGTTAAGAAGCATCAAAGGATCTATCACTTCATCTAAATAATCTCTGGAAAGAAGATTGGATGGGAAGCTGCCTTATGGCACAATGCTCAATATCAGGGAAACGATGTTCAAGGATTCAAAGGGCCTTGTGGAGTTGGAAAAGAGGGTTTCATCAATGAGAATCAAATTGGAGCACTCATTCAAGGACATGCAAATCATGTTGCTATTATGCACAGATTTATGGACCTCATGCCTTTTATTCAAACTCTTGATGCTAACAAAAAGGGGGAGAATAAGGAAGCTGGAAGTAGTAAGGTTGTGCCAAGAAAATTCTGACCAAACCAACTAGTGAAGAAATAGAGAAAAGAAAATTAGAAGCCAAGAAATTTGAAGATGACTTTGAGGCTAGAAGAATAGCAAGGAAGAAAGAAATCAAAAGATTATCTGAGCAAGAGATGAAAAAATTGGAATAGCTAAAGAGATGAAAAAAGTAGCTAAATCAGGAAACTTGGATGAGTATATTTCTCATGTCAAGGCTATCAATCAAAGTTCACACGAGGCTACTAAGGAAAGAAATGAAAACACTGAGAGGTTTCTTCAAGGTAGCCAAGGTAGCTCACTAGAAGATTAAAGAAAGGGCAAATCCATCTTGATTGAAGATGGAAAGAAAAAGAAGAAAGTGCCAACTGGTGAGAAGATCATGGGTGGTCCAATTGTGTCTGGACTAAAAGAAGCTGCTAGAAGGGATAAGAGTGATGAAGAATTTGAAATGCAGGTGGAGCAATAATGGATGATGGAGATAATTAAGGAATCTACTGTTGAACAAGAAAATGAACAATCTACCAGTGTGACAAAGCCAAAAATAGTAATTGCAATGGCTGACAAGAAAACTAAGGGGGTTACAAAATGAAGAAAAAGAGTCACAAGGTGGAGTTCAGAAGGAAATACAACTGAAAGGATACAGAATGGAGGGAATACCAGTAATAAGTGAAAAAGGGTTGATAGCCTGCATGACACTTCCTACAACTTCCAAACATGAGGATTCAATGAAATTGGAATATGAAGATGGTACTAAAGTGGTGTATCTAATGGATATAATCATGAAGCAAAGCTACAACCCCCTGAAGACAATTCACCCTCTACTTAACAAAAAGTTCAATCTCAACAAGACCATAACTTAAGAAATTCAGCATCAACTGACCAAGCTAAGTAGAGAAATTGTAGAGGTAGAACAAGATCCATTGTAACGCCCCCAAATCCGGGGTCAGGGATTTGAGTCGTTACGTCACAATCTAATCATTTAAAACCTGCAATACTCAATAATCCAATGAAATCACATTATAGACCCCTTTTTCTCACACATACAAGTTATAACCTTAGAAACGATATACGACCAGTATCATTAGTTATTACAAACCAAATCTACTTATCTAGGATCTCACGTTACCAATGATAACCTCTACATGAAGTGATATTAATAACTAGATCAATAATGAAAACCTATCCAACTTACTTCTGTAGCGTAATGTTGAACTGAACCATCTCAAAGGTGAATCTCCTACTTTCTTTCCTCAAAGTATGGAGCCAATCAAATGCATTATCACTTTCTCTGAAAAATTTAATATAAAGCAAGAGTGAGTGAAAGAATGCTCAGCAAATTATCCACCCAAGTGTCTGTTAGTAATTGTGCCCTAGAGGCAATTACTTTTATATTTTAAGGAAAATATTTTATTATTAATGATTATGTTTTACTGATTATTATTTATTTATTATGTTTTATTTACTGCGTAATAAATTGAAAACATAATAAATGTCCTTGGAATTTTGCTACGTATTATATATCTTTAAGTATGTGACTTAAAAATGATATTATATGACTAATATCTTATTTTTAAAACTCCTTAGTCGAGTATTATTATATAAGGACAATAATAATGCAATAAGACTAGTATGTTTATTGACAGATAACCACATCTCATTGATCATATGTATGGTGATACTAAAGTCAAGAACATAAGTGCATGTCTCAATGAATGACACTGGAATGACCTGCCGTGAGATTCTACATGTTAAGAAGTGTCATAAAAAATTCTCACTGTGATAATTATGTAATGATCATCTGACTTGAAATTATTATATTTCTATACGAGAATTAATATACTTTGATTACACTAAAAGTTACCTTTAACTGGGTGATGATAAAAGTGGACATTGGATATACTATCGTATTAGAAATATGAATGATAGATAAAGGATTTAACCTTCCTATTTAGGAGTGATATTATTGGCCTCTTGAGTGAGTGAGACTATAAAATGCATGGCCGTGCTCAAATATTGATTTGTTTAATAGTCTACTCATTGATCAAGGAAACCCGAACTAAACGTTAAAGAGGATGACATGATACATGCCTCGAGTTTGATCTATAATATAAGGTTAAATGAATTATATTACAAGGAACATTATTCACGAAAGGATTGATCAAATCACTGATTTTATTATTATTACTTGGGTAGCAATGATGTATTACTAGATGCCGCTCATTGTATACAATTTTAATTAGATATTAAAATTGTTGCCAATGTAATAATAACCTACATGGTCACACACAAAGAATGCTTGAAGGACAAATAATTTAAATTATATAAGTAATTTATTTTATCTATGATATTAATTAAGTATGACTTAATTAATTATATAAATTGAATAAATAAATTACTTAAACTAATTCCAAAATTAGTAATTAATTAATTAAGTGAGACTTAATTAAATAATTTAGAATTTTGGATTAGTATTAATTATAATTAAAAAACTTATTCCTCTCTCTATATAATCTCTTTATGGGCTGATTTAATGAAAGACATATATTTTCTAAAACCCTAGCCGTTTTGAGAAAAGAGGAAGAAAAAGAGAGAGAAGCAGTTTTCGGGTACTAGTACACATCAATTCTTCATGAAAAATGTTCGTGTGGATACCGTAGAGCGTAGATCGCGTGAGCGGGATACGTGGTGATTAAACAAGATTTGGACCTTCATTAATATTCCATTGATGAACTTTTAAAGCTTTTTAAGGTATTGGTTCTTAATTTCCGAATTAAATCTTTTGTTTTCACATGGATCCTGCGGAGGGTTTCGATTTATATTACGTTTTGTATTTATTTTTCATGTTTTTCCGCTGCGTTTGTGTTATTCGCCCTTAAGTACACTAAGTTTGGAGAAGGGGGGGTTGAATACAAACTTAAGAATTAATTCAACTTCTTGCGGAAATAAGTTTGTACAAAGAGAGTATTTAATTGAGATTGATGTAACTAAGAACTGGATAACTAAAGTGTTGAAAACAGAAACAACAAGATTAAAAAATTACTAGTGGATTGTTTTTCCACTAGTGAGTTTTTGCTTTAAATTGATCTTAGTAAAAATACTAAGCTGCGTACAAAGTTGAATGTAGAACTTAGAAAAGCATTACAAGTTCTGCCTCATTTTCTATTTTGCTTTTCTTGAGTTCTTCTTAAAAAACTTCTCACTTTGCTACTGTGTTTTTGCTTTTTATATAAACAAAAACTACTACTCTAGTTTTCTATCGACTGATAACAATATAATATTACAATTTATACTGTTTACATAAAAATATAAACTAACTCCTTTTCACAGCTTTCCTTGTAGAACTAACTAGCTCTAGAAGTGTCTTTTGTCTTAAGATATTTCTTGGATGCTGTGTTGCCTAGAAAGTCTTCACAGTCCTGACAGGACTGTCTTCCAATGATTCAGTTTCTGCACTGTTCCCGTAATATATGGCTTTTAGCTAAATAGGGAAACTTTAATCAACTGATAAATGCTGTTAAGCTTATCAGTTGATTCACCTTTGCTTATCCATCGATGGATAGGATATCTGTTGATCAGTTGATGTGTCGATGGATAATTGAGTTATCGATCGACTCCTTATCCATTGATGGTTCTTTATCCGTTGACTGTAATTATCCATTGATGACTTGTATCAGTTGATAGCTTTCATCCGTTGAGTAGTGTCTTCATCCATCGACTTCAACATCAGTTGATCACTTCACTTGTGAGAATTCTGACTTAGAATATTTACAATTGATCAGCCATTCTTCACATCTGTTGAGAAGCTAGAAATTGAAGTCAATAACATCAGTTGACTACATCATTGCATCCATCGAGGTAATACAATCAATTGATAGTGAAACATAAATCAATGCTACAATCCAGTTTATCAGTTGATAAACAGGTTTCAACTGATAACTGGTTTCCTAGTCAATGGATATTTATAAGTCATATCCATTGATCAGTTATAAAATAATTTTGAGTCCCTATTGAAATTCTAAGTAATTTGTTATCATCAAAACTCATAATTCCTAACAATCTCCCCCTATTTATGAATATTTAAAATATGCATAAATTTTCTGTTGATGATAACAAAACTCCTGAACATTTTCATTCTTAGCAAGAATTACAATATTGATAAGTAAAGTTTGAGACAGAGTAATCAGATACCAGACAAGGATGAATTCTGATAATTTTGATGATTGAGGTTGAATCTCCTATCTTCTCCTTCTTCCTCTTGACTCATTCATCTTGTCTTCATTCTCCTTCATCTTCCTGTAGAGGGTTCCCTTCAATATCTTCTCATCTTCAATTCTGTAGTCCAATTGACTTGCCAGATGATTTAATTCCAGATTTGGCAGTTTGTCTATTTCTTGACAAATATCAATGCATTTTTCTCTGCCTTCCCTGTCCTTATATATCATCAAGTAGAAGGGCTCATGAAGCACTTTTCTTCCTTCAGGATTCCAGATCTTTATTCTGTCATCCCTTTCTTCTTGAACAGGTGCCTCCCTTATCTTCTTCATTCTTTCAAGGATGGCCTTTCCTAGCTCTTCAGTTAGATAATACTTCCTGTTGAGCATAGTGTAGATTTTCCTCAAGATGCCATATCCTTGATCCAATACTTGGTTGAATGTGATCCATCTTCATACTCAATGTGAAGAAGATCAACATCTTTCTTCCTTTGCCCTTTTGCTGCAATCATTCCCTCAGCTTTGATTGGCACAAAGTTTTCAGATTTGTGTTTGAACACCTCTATTTCTTTGGCTTGATTACTCCCAGAAGCTTGACCTTCAGTCTTGACTTGTTTTGGCTTCTTCTCCTTGTCTTCTTTGTCTTCATCAGCTAATGGTCTTTTAACTCTAGATGATTTTGGTGCATCTTTGGGCTTGTTTGCTCTTTGCTTCATCCTTGGCCTCTTTTCACCTTCTTTTCTTCTGGCTTCTCTTATTAGCCTATCCTCTTCATCATATTCCCTTTGCAATTGAATGGCTAATTCTTCTTGTCTTCTTTCTTGTTGATTCTTTTCTCTTATGCCAACTACTATGGCTTTGCTCAATAATTTTTCACTTTCCCCTCCACCTGTGACAACTTTCTTTTTATCATCTTCAATTAGCTTTCCCTTTCCTTTCCTGTCACCAGGTTGTGAGCTACTGGAACTTGTTTCCTTGAATTTGCTAGCACTTGCAGCAATTGCATCAAATTTCCTTACTATGTCTTGAGCCAACTCCTTCTTGGGATCTGTAGACTTTACCACAGCTTCAGTACCACTTGCTTTCTCCAATGCATCAGCTTCTTGCTTCTCCCCCTTTTTGTTATCAGCAACTGGCACTTGTGCTACTGACTGAGAGAGTATGGGAGTCTCTAAGAGTTTACCCAGAAGATTGATTTGAGTGACTTGATTCTTCAAAATTTGCTGCATGTTAAGTTCCATGGAGGTTACTCTTTTCTCCAATTCCATTACCTTGTCCTTTGCTGAAAACTCAGTGTCCAACGTTTGCTTGATTCTAGTCAGCATTGTGAGGCTGAGTCTGGAGTCAATGGTGGTGTCAAAATGCATCCTTGAGCTGTCAATGTCCTCTCTTATTTTCTTCAATTCATACTTGGAGCTTGTGACATGCATTTTCTGGATCTTCAAATTATCCCTGTAAAAGTTCAGAATTCTCCTGTGCAGGGGATCCACTACATCTACTTCAGCCATGGACCTTCTGTAAAGAGAAATGATGGCCCTTTCTGTTTCAGCCAAATTAGTTTCATCATTAGCCACTTGTGGATCTAGAAGTTCATCATTAGAATTATCATCAAAATCTTCAGGATTCATGTGGGATATATCATCAGGTTGACTGGCCAAAAACTCTTTCCCACTCCTGAATTGCTCTTCTGTCTGCACTAAACCCAGCATTTGCTCAGCTATTTGATTAGATGCTGCTGCTAGTTCTTGATAATGAGGATCTTCATGTTGAAAGGTTGAAGCATCAAGATTTACATCAATTTCATCCTCCACCTCCATGTTGACTTCTGCACCTCCTGCAGGGACTTCATAGTCTACAGCTCCCCCTGACTCCAGCCCCAACTCCTGGGTGAGTCCTGCTTCAAACTGCTCAGTTTTAGAAGTTGATGCTTCATGAGATGGTGAAATTGGTTTCTCTCTATTCTTTTCTCTCTCACTCTCTTCTCTCTTTTCTTGCATCAGGATCTCATCCTGGATTCTCACCTCTCCCTTACTTTCCTCTCCTTTTTCATCACCTGCTAAGGTGGGACTCTCTTTTCTCACACCCTCTCCTTTTGCCACCTCAGAAGAATTTGAGGGCCCCTCATTCACACACTCTCCTTTTGCCAAGGTATGCAAACCTTGCCTCTCACACACCTCACCCACTCCACTCAATCCTAATAGAGTATTGGCCACCTGAAGTGTTTCAATGGATGATTCATGAATTGACATTAAGGGATCAATCGATGGATAAGAAGTATCCATCAATGGATGAATATCCGTTGATGGGAGCTCGTCGATGGATGTAAGGATATCCATCGATGAAAGTGAACTAGTCAATGGATGTTGGAAGTTATCAGTTGATTGCATAATATCCATTGACTGGAGAGAAATAACAGTATTTGCCTGATCAACCAAGGTGTTAACCTTATTTGGTGATGCAGGTGAGAGTGTTGGCTCCACCCTGAGTTGCAAAGAGGGTGAATTTGAAACAATGAAGTTGTCAATCAACACTGTTTCTGAAGAAATAGTTTTTGAGGGAGATTGAGGAGAAGATTCAGATAAAGAATGGGGCTGTGCCTCAAGAAAATTCTGAGACACATCAAAAGAAGAAACTGAAGGCTCCACCAAATTTTCATTTGGCTTTGCAAGTGTGTGTGTGCCCTGTACAGTATTTGTAACCTTCTTTCTTCTTTTGTATGGCTGTATTATTTGGTGACCCTTATCCCCATCTGATGGTCCTGGTTGAGACCTCTTTTCAATAGTTACATCTTTTTGAGAAGATGCAACTAGGGATGTGTTCAAGTCCTTTACTACAGCCTCAATCTGTTGGGAGATTGGACTGGTGGCTGGCTGGTTCCTCTCAATCTCACTCTCCTTATCCTTCTGGCTTTCTTGATGTTGGCCAGTTCCCTCACCCTTATCAACCACCTTCACTCTCCCCTCAGTGGTTTTTCTTTTCTTAGATCTTACAACAGTAGTCTTTTGAGAAACTACTGAGGCGATTTGATTAGACTTGTGTTTTGAAGGTTGTGCAACTTGGGTAAGAGGAATGGGGGCATTTCCATCTCCCTTCATTGTTGCAGAAGGCAAAGAAATTTGAGATTTTGAAGAAGAATGTAAAAGATTGAGATTTTGAAGATATACCTGCACAAGAGGAGGATAAATGAGGCACAACTTAGGGTGTAAGTTGATTCTCACAAGATCCTTGAAGACCCTCTTGTTTTGCATCCATGGCTCCAAGGACTCCATATCTGCACTTATTTCATACTCTCCAACAGAGGCATTAATAATCATCATGAAAAATCTTGCAAAGTAGATATTATGTTTCCTAGATGACTTGGGTCCTAACTTGGCAGTTAATTCATTTAGGAGTAATGTGCCAAAATCAAAATATTTATCAAATAGGACAGAATAAGCAATTTCTTGCATACTGATTGTAATTGCATCAAAATTACTTATTTTTCCAGAAAATACTTTAATTATGGCATCAAAGAAATAACTCCATTCTTTCCTAAGATTCTTCCTAACAACTTCTCCTAATCCAGTTTCAGCATTTGCATAATTAACGGATTCTAACATGTCCCTAATTTCTTCTTCAGTTGGGGGCTTATCACAATTATTTGCAGGCAACCCTAAACATTCAGATAATGAAGTACTAGTAATTGTATAGGTATTACCTTTGCAAGAATAAGAAATTACCTTCCCATCTGGTGAAATCTCTGCAGAGGTCCACAGTTCTTCAACAAAGGAACACACGATTGTTGGTGCTTCGCTGAGAGCTTTGGAAACTTTGCAATCTCCTAGGAATCGCATCAATGGATGAAAGTCCACAGGAGCATCATTCACCGTTAGACATGCTGTGAAGTTGTTCTGTTCATAGGTGAACCCAGTGGAAGAGACGATCTTCTTTTGTGGTGCCATTCTTTCAGTTGATATTCAAGAAATTAAAGTGAACTTGAAAGAATTTGTGAGAGCTTGTGAGAATTAGATAAAATTAGCTTGAGAGAGAGAGACAGAGATGAATAGTTTAGAAAAAAATAGCAGGTAAGAATGAATTTTTAATTGTAACTGCTATTTATATTTTCTAGTATTAAAAAGACTTGAAAGGACTTTTTAATTAGGCAGATAACCGTTGATGTATAAAAGACTGTAGTTTATTACCCTTGATGGTAATTCTCCAACGGCTATAATCTGATCAACGGATGAATAAAACTGTAGAAATTCTATTACTATCGACGGATAAAAATAGAGAATTAATCATTTATCGATCGATCACTAACTACCAAGATAATTAACTGTCGATAGATAAATATCCATCGATAGGAATAACATTTATCTGTTGATCAAATAAGAAGGGATTTATCCGTCGATAAACAATTACTTAGGTAATTATCTGTCGATAGATAAATATCCATTGATAATTGTGAACAATGGCTACAAAACTTGACAGACATTTTAAGCATGAGCATAATTAAGCATACCTAACTCACAGACTAATCTATTAAAAGTAGATTCATCTAGAGGTTTGGTAAATATGTCTGCAAGTTGTTGTTCACTAGGGACAAAATGTAATTCAACTGTACCATTCATTACATGTTCCCTAATGAAATGATACCTTATGTCAATGTGTTTGGTTCTGGAATGTTGCACAGGATTTTCTGTTATTGCAATGGCACTTGTATTGTCACAGAAGATGGGAATTTTGTTCAAGTTGAACCCATAGTCAAATAGTTGATTCCTCATCCATAAAATTTGTGCACAGCAACTTCCAGCAGCAATGTACTCAGCTTCTGCAGTTGAAGTTGATACTGAGTGTTGCTTTTTGCTAAACCATGACACAAGTTTGTTTCCCAGAAATTGACAGGTTCCTGTAGTACTTTTCCTGTCTATTTTGCAACCTGCATAATCTGCATCTGAGTAGCCTATTAGATTAAAACCAGAATCTCTAGGATACCAAATACCTAAATTTGATGTACCCTTAAGATATCTGAAAATTCTTTTAATAGCTACTAAATGAGATTCTCTAGGATCAGCCTGAAATCTAGCACATAAGCATGTAGAGAACATTATATCTGGCCTACTAGCAGTTAAATATAAAAGTGAGCCTACCATGCCTCTATAACTTGAAATATCCACCTTAGCTTCTTTGGTATTTAATTCAAGTTTAGTGGCAGTGGCCATGGGAGTTTTTGTAGAAGAACATTTACTTAACTCAAATTTCTTTAACAAATCATGAATGTACTTTGTTTGATTTATAAAAATACCATCCTTAACCTGTTTGACTTGTAACCCAAGAAAGTAGGTAAGCTCTCCCATCATGCTCATTTCATATTTACTCTGCATTAGTTTGGCAAACTTCTTGCAAAGTTCCTCATTTGTTGATCCAAAAATAATGTCATCCACATAAATTTGTACAAGAATGATAGAGCCATTAACATTTCTACTGAATAGAGTTTTATCAACAGTACCTCTTGTGAAATGATTCTCAATGAGAAACTGAGATAAAGTGTCATACCAGGCCCTTAGTGCTTGCTTCAAGCCATAAAGTGCTTTGAGTAAAAAGTAGACAAAGTTAGGAAATTTTGGATCTTCAAAGCCAGGAGGTTGTTCCACATAGACTTCCTCTTCTAGTACTCCATTCAAAAATGCACTTTTCACATCCATCTGGTAGACTTTGAAATTAGCATGTGCAGCATAGGCCAGAAAGATTCTAATTGCTTCTAACCTTGCAACTGGTGCAAAAGTTTCATCAAAATCAATTCCTTCTTCTTGTGAATAACCCTTTGCTACAAGCCTTGCTTTGTTCCTAGTCACAATACCAGTTTCATCCATTTTGTTTCTGAATACCCATTTTGTACCAATTACTGATCTATCTTTTGGTCTGGGCACCAGCTTTCATACTTTATTTCTTTCAAACTGATTCAGTTCTTCTTGCATAGCCAAAACCCAATCAGGATCCATGAGAGCCTCTTCAATTCTTTTGGGTTCTTCTTGAGATAGAAAACTGCTATACAGACACTCATTTTGAGTAGCACTTCTTGTCTTGACACCATCTTCTGCATTTCCAATAATTAGTTCAAATGGATGGCTTCTTGTCCATTTTCTTTGAGGATACAAATTTTGCCTTGATGATGAAGCTTCATTATCATTTGTATTGAACTCAAAGTGATCTGAATTTGTAGATTGATTCTGAAACCCTCCCCCTGAAGTGGATACCCTAGATGTAGATTGTTGATTATCCGTTGAGGAGTTATCAGTTGATGCATTATCAGTTGATGGATTTCTGTCAACTGATAAATTATCCATTGATGCAATAACATCAACTGATATTGGGTTTCTGAACACTTGAGGTTTTATAATTTCTGCCTCTTCATCATCATTTACATCATTTGATTCATTCTCAAAATGCAGTGTGTCATGATTTCCTTCATCAAACAAGCCTTGAATCTTTTTATCATCAAATACTACATGTACAGATTCCATAATAATGTGTAGTCTGAGATTGTAGATTCTATAGGCTACGCCTGATAGTGCATACCCAACAAATATAGCTTCATCAGCCTTGGCTTCAAATTTTCCTAGATTTTCACCTTGATTTCTTAGTACATAGCACTTGCAGCCAAAGACATGAAGAAATCCCACCTTTGGCTTTTTGTCTTTCTTGATCAATTGATAAGGAGTCTTCCCTTGAGCTTTATTTACTAGGGAGATGTTTTGAGTAAAACATGCTGTGTTTATGGCCTCAGCCCAGAAGTATGTTGGAAGTTTGGCATCTTCCAACATGGTTCTAGCAGCTTCAATCAATGTCCTATTTTTCCTTTCAACTACCCCATTTTGTTGAGGTGTTCTGGGTGCAGAGAATGTGTGTATGATTCCTTTTGATTCACAGAACTCTTTTATTGTGGAATTTTTGAATTCTGTTCCATTGTCACTCCTTATCTTCTTTACATCCAATTCAAGATTTTTCTCATTTTCTCTTATGTGCTTGATGATGAGATGACTAGCTTCATCCTTTGAATGTAGAAAATAAGTCCATGAGAATCTTGAAAAATCATCCACAATGACTAGAGCATACTTCTTCTTTGCAATAGACATGATATTTATAGGACCAAACAAATCCATATGTAATAACTCAAGTGGCTTTTCAATTGAAGATTCCAATTTCGACTTAAATGATGTCTTCCTCTGTTTTCCTTTCTGACAAGCATCACAAAGTCCATCCTTGACAAATTCCATTTGTGGTAAGCCTCTCACTTGATTTTTCTTAACCAAGAGATTCATGGCTTTGAAATTCAAGTGAGCTAATTTCTTATGCCACAGCCAACTTTCATTTGTACTTGCCTTAGAGAGAAGACAAGTCATTGATTCTGCATTTGTTGAGTTGAAGTCAGCTATGTACACATTCCCTTTTCTATTCCCAGTCATGACCAGGCTTCCATCTACCTTGTTGGAAATTATGCATGCTTCTGTTGTGAAACAGACTTTATTTCCATTGTCACATAGTTGACTTATGCTTAACAAGTTATGTCTTAAGCCATCAACTAATGCAACAGGTTCAATGATGACATTCTCTTTCGAAATCAAGCCATATCCCATGGTGTGCCCTTTGCTGTCATCTCCAAAAGTTACTCCAGGGCCAGCTTTCTCCTCAAACTTTGTGAGCAGGGATTTATCTCCAGTCATGTGTGTTGAACACCCACTGTCCAAGTACCAAAGATTTCTTCTTTTTCCCTGCACACAGTCAAAACAAATCAAGTTGATTTTGGTACCCAAGTTGCCTTGGGTCCTTTCTTATTAGTTGTTATCTTTGGCTTGGTTTCCAATTTTTGTACCTTTGGTTTGGGTGGTTTTACTTCCACTTCAACCTTAGGAGTTGGTCTCCCTACCTCAGAATCCTCAGTGCTAATATTTGGAATGCTCATGCTTGCAGAGTTGAAAAAATTTGGTGCATGAAAATTGTTAAGCATATTCCATGGCATAGCAGGCATATTCATATTGGCAAATGCAAGATATGGATTAAACATATAAGGCATTGATGCATACTGAGCATGAATAGCATGAGAATCAACTAAATGGGGAAAAACAGAACTGGTATGCATGTTGGGTATAGCAGGTACATTTGTTGCTGTAGGCATGGTGAGTTTACATTGCACAGATAAATGATTTTTACTACCACACTTAGCACATACTTTCCTAGGAGCATATTTGTCAGGTGTGTAGTTGTTGTGCTTGTTTATGCCTACTTTACCATTTCTATTTTTCTTCTTCTTTTCATTTGGCTGAATATTAGGTTCTATCTTTTCCAATTTCTCTTTCAACTGATTTTTAGATAAGAATCCTATATTAGCCTTTTCAACTTTGATTTGAGCTTCAGAGGAGCTACTTTCTTTGACAAATTTAATAGGTCTGTTAAACTTAGTTTTAATATCACATTTCTTAGCAGTTGATGACTTCTCAATCGATGGATAATTATCCGTTGAAATAGCATTATCAATCGATGGATAATTCTTATCAGTTGATTCAGAGTTATCAATCGATTGCTTCTTTTCTAAAGATTGATCTTCATCAATGGCTATTTTCTCAAGAGTTTCAGACAACATGGTGAAAGAGTTTGTTCCATGAATGTCATTCATCTTCTTACTGGCTTTACTTGACCTGTTCCACTTGTCAATGGTTCTTAGTTCATCCTCTAATTTTTCTTTTAACTTCTCTATTTCCTTTTTACTGTCAACTAGTTCATTTCTAGCATCTTTGTTTTCCATCTTGAGTCTGTCCAATTGCACTAGCTCACTCTCTAAGAAATTGTTTCTTTCAGTGAGAGTTTCTAATGTTAATTTGAGCCTAGTGTTCTCTTTGTTCAAAGACTTAAGAGTGACATGCAAATTATACAATTCATTAGACATTTCATTAATAGTAATATTGCATTCATCTTTGGACAACTCAGATAGATTTGTAGAAATTACCTGATTGCTAGATGAACTAGCTTCCTGGTCATCTTGATTGGCCATTAGTGCAAGATTGATGTGTTCTTCTTCTTCTTCAGAATCCTCCTCAGCAGCCCAGTCCTTTTCTTCTGTCACAAAAGCCTTCTCTCTTTGTTTGAGCAAGTCAAAGTACTTCTTCTTATAGTCAATACCATCACTAGACTTTGACCTCTTTTCAACTTTGGGCTTTCTGCATTCACTTGAAAAGTGACCAGCCAATCCACAGTTAAAGCATCTGAATTGAGTTCTGTCAACAAGATTTTTGCCTTGTTGAGTGTCTCTCTTGAACTGTGATCCAGGCCTTTGCATTGGATTCCTTTTGAACTTGAGTTTAGAAAATTTTCTTGATAGAAAAGCTAAATGCTCATCTATTTCATCCATTTCATCTTTGATGAGTGACTCATCACTGTCACAAAGTGCTTTTCCTTTACCAGTAGAAGATTCATCATATCTAACATAATTTGCACCATTGCCATGACCTTCTTTCTTCCCTTCTTTGAAATCAGCATCTTCATCTGTTTCTGCAACTTGCTTTTCCTTGACCACCAAAGCAATGGACTTTTCTCTCTTCTGACTTTTCTCAATTTCCTCATCTTGCTGTAGCTCCAACTCATAGGTTTTCAAGATGCCATACAGCTTGTCCAAGGTATAATCTTTAAAGTCAGGAGATTGCCTTATAGAGACAGTCATTGGTTTCCATTCTTTCGGTAGGGACCTCAAGAATTTGAGGTTGGTGTCCTCAACAGCATAAACTCTTCCATATAGTTTAAGCTCATTCAACAGCTTTTGAAACCTACTATATGTATCATTTATTGTTTCACCACCCTTGAAGTGAAAGGCCTTATACTTTTGAATCAAGAGTTGCATCTTGTTCTTTCTTACTTGCTCAGTACCTTCACAGAGGGTTTGAAGAGTGTCCCAGACTTCTTTGGAGGTTGTACAACTGATGACATTGTCAAACATGTCCTTGTCAAGACCATTAAACAAGATATTCATGGCCTTTTTGTCCTTGTGTACTTCCTTTTCATCTTTATCTGTATACTCACTCACAGATTTAGGAATGAGTTTGTCTGGTGCTTGAGTACCGTCTGCATTTACACTTGTAACTATTTTCATAGGCACATGTGGACCTTTCTCTATGCAATGAACATAGGAAGGATCAATAGATAGCAGATGCAAGTGCATTTTTACTTTCCAGGGAAAATATTCATCTTTCTCTAGAACTGGAATCTTAACTCCTGTTTCTCTTTGACCCATTCTTGATGTACTTTTAGATCTTGACTTTCTTTTTGTTGAAAGCCTGCTCTGATACCAATTGTTATTCGCCCTTAAGTACACTAAGTTTGGAGAAGGGGGGGTTGAATACAAACTTAAGAATTAATTCAACTTCTTACGGAAATAAGTTTGTACAAAGAGAGTGTTTAATTGAGATTGATGTAACTAAGAACTGGATAACTAAAGTGTTGAAAACAGAAACAACAAGATTAAAAAATTACTAGTGGATTGTTTTTCCACTAGTGAGTTTTTGCTTTCAATTGATCTGTTAGGAATTATGAGTTTTGATGATAACAAATTACTTAGAATTTCAATAGGGACTCAAAATTATTTTCTGTAACTGATCAATGGATATGACTTATAAATATCCATTGATTAGGAAACCAGTTATCAGTTGAAACTTGTTTCTCAACTGATAAACTGGATTGTAGCATTGATTTATGTTTTACTATCAATTGATTGTATTACCTCGATGGATGCAATGATGTAGTCAACTGATGTTATTGACTTCAATTTCTAGCTTCTCAACAGATGTGAAGAATGGCTGATCAATTGTAAATATTCTAAGTCAGAATTCTCACAAGTGAAGTGATCAACTGATGTTGAAGTCGATGGATGAAGACACTACTCAACGGATGAAAGCTATCAATGGATAATTACAGTCAACGGATAAAGAATCATCAATGGATAAGGAGTCGATGGATAGCTCAATTATCCATCGACACATCAACTGATCAACAGATATCCTATCCATCGATGGATAAGCAAAGGTGAATCAACTGATAAGCTTAACAGCATTTATCAGTTGATTAAAGTTTCCCTATTTAGCTAAAAGCCAGATATCACGGGAACAGTGCAGAAACTGAATCATTGGAAGACAGTCCTGTCAGGACTGTGAAGACTTTCTAGGCAACACAGCATCCAAGGAATATCTTAAGACAAAAGACACTTCCAGAGCTAGTTAGTTCTACAAGGAAAGCTGTGAAAAGGAGCTAGTTTCTATTTTTATATAAACAGTATAAATTGTAATATTATATTGTTATCAGTCGATAGAAAACTAGAGGAGTAGTTTTTGTTTATAAAAAAAGCAAAAACACAGTAGCAAAGAAGAAGAAGTTTTTGTTTTAGAACTCAAGAAAAGCAAAGTAGAAAATCAGGCAGAACTTGTAATGCTTTTTTAAGTTCTACATTCAACTTTGTACGCAGCTTAGTATTTTTACTAAGATCAATTGAAAGCAAAAACTCACTAGTGGAAAAACAATCCACTAGTAATTTTTAATCTTGTTGTTTCAGTTATCAACACTTTAGTTATCCAGTTCTTAGTTACATCAATCTTAATTAAACACTCTCTTTGTACAAACTTATTTCCGCAAGAAGTTGAATTAATTCTTAAGTTTGTATTCAACCCCCCCTTCTCCAAACCTAGTGTACTTAAGGGCGAATAACAATTGGTATCAGAGCAAGCTTTCAACAAACAGAAAGTCAAGATCTAAAAGTACATCAAGAATGGGTCAAAGAGAAACAGGAGTTAAGATTCCAGTTCTAGAGAAAGATGAATATTTTCCCTGGAAAGTAAAAATGCACTTGCATCTGCTATCTATTGATCCTTCCTATGTTCATTGCATAGAGAAAGGTCCACATGTGCCTATGAAAATAGTTACAAGTGTAAATGCAGACGGTACTAAAGCACCAGACAAACTCATTCCTAAATCTGTGAGTGAGTATACAGATGAAGATGAAAAGGAAGTACACAAGGACAAAAAGGCCATGAATATTTTGTTTAATGGTCTTGACAAGGACATGTTTGACAATGTCATCAGTTGTACAACCTCCAAAGAAGTCTGGGACACTCTTCAAACCCTCTGTGAAGGTACTGAGCAAGTAAGAAAGAACAAGATGCAACTCTTGATTCAAAAGTATGAGGCCTTTCACTTCAAGGGTGGTGAAACAATAAATGATACATATAGTAGGTTTCAAAAACTGTTGAATGAGCTTAAACTATATGGAAGAGTTTATGCTGTTGAGGACACCAACCTCAAATTCTTGAGGTCCCTACCCAAAGAATGGAAACCAATGACTGTCTCTATAAGGCAATCTCCTGACTTTAAAGATTATACCTTGGACAAGCTGTATGGCATCTTGAAAACCTATGAGTTGGAGCTACAGCAAGATGAGGAAATTGAGAAAAGTCAGAAGAGAGAAAAGTCCATTGCTTTGATGGTCAAGGAAAAGCAAGTTGCAGAAACAGATGAAGATGCTGATTTCAAAGAAGGGAAGAAAGAAGGTCATGGCAATGGTGCAAATTATGTTAGATATGATGAATCTTCTACTGGTAAAGGAAAAGAACTTTGTGATAGTGATGAGTCACTCATCAAAGATGAAATGGATGAAATAGATGAGCATTTAGCTTTTCTATCAAGAAAATTTTCTAAACTCAAGTTCAAAAGGAATCCAATGCAAAGGCCTGGATCACAGTTCAGGAGAGACACTCAACAAGGCAAAAATCTTGTTGACAGAACTCAATTCAGATGCTTTAACTGTGGATTGGCTGGTCACTTTTCAAGTGAATGCAGAAAGCCCAAAGTTGAAAAGAGGTCAAAGTCTAGTGATGGTGTTGACTATAAGAAGAAGTACTTTGACTTGCTCAAACAAAGAGAGAAGGCTTTTGTGACAGAAGAAAAGGACTGGGCTGCTGAGGAGGATTCTGAAGAAGAAGAAGAACACATCAATCTTGCACTAATGGCCAATCAAGATGACCAGGAAGCTAGTTCATCTAGCAATCAGGTAATTTCTACAAATCTATCTGAGTTGTCCAAAGATGAATGCAATATTACAATTAATGAAATGTCTAATGAATTGTATAATTTACATGTCACTCTTAAGTCTTTGAACAAAGAGAACACTAGGCTCAAATTAACATTAGAAACTCTCACTGAAAGAAACAATTTCTTAGAGAGTGAGCTAGTGCAATTGGACAGACTCAAGATGGAAAACAAAGATGCTAGAAATGAACTAGTTGACAGTAAAAAGGAAATAGAGAAGTTAAAAGAAAAATTAGAGGATGAACTAAGAACCATTGACAAGTGGAACAGGTCAAGTAAAGCCAGTAAGAAGATGAATGACATTCATGGAACAAACTCTTTCACCATGTTGTCTGAAACTCTTGAGAAAATAGCCATTGATGAAGATCAATCTTTAGAAAAGAAGCAATCGATTGATAACTCTGAATCAACTGATAAGAATTATCCATCGATTGATAATGCTATTTCAACGGATAATTATCCATCGATTGAGAAGTCATCAACTGCTAAGAAATGTGATATTAAAACTAAGTTTAACAGACCTATTAAATTTGTCAAAGAAAGTAGCTCCTCTGAAGCTAAAATCGAAGTTGAAAAGGCTAATATAGGATTCTTATCTAAAAATCAGTTGAAAGAGAAATTGGAAAAGATAGAACCTAATATTCAGCCAAATGAAAAGAAGAAGAAAAATAGAAATGGTAAAGTAGGCATAAACAAGCACAACAACTACACACCTGACAAATATGCTCCTAGGAAAGTATGTGCTAAGTGTGGTAGTAAAAATCATTTATCTGTGCAATGTAAACTCACCATGCCTACAGCAACAAATGTACCTGCTATACCCAACATGCATACCAGTTCTGTTTTTCCTCATTTAGTTGATTCTCATGCTGTTCATGCTCAGTATGCATCAATGCCTTATATGTTTAATCCATATCTTGCATTTGCCAATATGAATATGCCTGCTATGCCATGGAATATGCTTAACAGTCTTCATGCACCAAATTTTTTCAACTCTGCAAGCATGAGCATTCCAAATATTAGCACTGAGAATTCTGAGGTAGGGAGACCAACACCTAAGGTTGAAGTGGAAGTAAAACCACCCAAACCAAAGGTATAAAAATTGGAAACCAAGCCAAAGATAACAACTAATAAGAAAGGACCCAAGGCAACTTGGGTACCAAAATCAACTTGATTTGTTTTGACTGTGTGCAGGGAAAGAGAAGAAATCTTTGGTACTTGGACAGTGGATGTTCAAGACACATGACTGGAGATAAATCCCTGCTCACAAAGTTTGAGGAGAAAGCTGGTCCTGGAGTAACTTTTGGAGATGACAGCAAAGGGCACACCATGGGATATGGCTTGATTTCAAAAGAGAATGTCATCATTGAACCTGTTGCATTAGTTGATGGCTTAAGACATAACTTGTTAAGCATAAGTCAACTATGTGACAATGGAAATAAAGTCTGTTTCACAACAGAAACATGCATAATTTCCAACAAGGTAGATGGAAGCCTGGTCATGACTGGGAATAGAAAAGGGAATGTGTACATAGCTGACTTCAACTCAACAAATGCAGAATCAATGACTTGTCTTCTCTCTAAGGCAAGTACAAATGAAAGTTGGCTGTGGCATAAGAAATTAGCTCACTTGAATTTCAAAGCCATGAATCTCTTGGTTAAGAAAAATCAAGTGAGAGGCTTACCACAAATGGAATTTGTCAAGGATGGACTTTGTGATGCTTGTCAGAAAGGAAAACAGAGGAAGGCATCATTTAAGTCGAAATTGGAATCTTCAATTGAAAAGCCACTTGAGTTATTACATATGGATTTGTTTGGTCCTGTAAATATTATGTCTATTGCAAAGAAGAAGTATGCTCTAGTCATTGTGGATGATTTTTCAAGATTCTCATGGACTTATTTTCTACATTCAAAGGATGAAGCTAGTCATCTCATCATCAAGCACATAAGAGAAAATGAGAAAAATCTTGAATTGGATGTAAAGAAGATAAGGAGTGACAATGGAACAGAATTCAAAAATTCCACAATGAAAGAGTTCTGTGAATCAAAAGGAATCATACACACATTCTCTGCACCCAGAACACCTCAACAAAATGGGGTAGTTGAAAGGAAAAATAGGACATTGATTGAAGCTGCTAGAACCATGTTGGAAGATGCCAAACTCCCAACATACTTCTGGGCTGAGGCCATAAACACAGCATGTTTTACTCAAAACATCTCCCTAGTAAATAAAGCTCAAGGGAAGACTCCTTATCAATTGATCAAGAAAGACAAAAAGCCAAAGGTGGGATTTCTTCATGTCTTTGGCTGCAAGTGCTATGTACTAAGAAATCAAGGTGAAAATCTAGGAAAATTTGAAGCCAAGGCTGATGAAGCTATATTTGTTGGGTATGCACTATCAGGTGTAGCCTATAGAATCTACAATCTCAGACTACACATTGTTATGGAATCTGTACATGTAGTATTTGATGATAAAAAGATTCAAGGCTTGTTTGATGAAGGAAATCATGACACACTGCATTTTGAGAATGAATCAAATGATGTAAATGACGATGAAGAGGCAGAAATTATAAAACCTCAAGTGTTCAGAAACCCAATATCAGTTGATGTTACTGCATCAATGAATAATTTATCAGTTGACAGAAATCCATCAACTGATAATGCATCAACTGATAACTCCTCAACGGATAATCAACAATCTACATCAAGGGTATCCACTTCAGGGGGAGGGTTTCAGAATCATTCTACAAATTCAGATCACTTTGAGTTCAATACAAATGATCATGAAGCTTCATCATCAAGGCAAAATTTGTATCCTCAAAGAAAATGGACAAGAAGCCATCCATTTGAACTAATTATTGGAAATGCAGAAGATGGTGTCAAGACAAGAAGTGCTACTCAAAATGAGTGTCTGTATAGCAGTTTTCTATCTCAAGAAGAACCCAAAAGAATTGAAGAGGCTCTCATGGATCCTGATTGGGTTTTGGCTATGCAAGAAGAACTGAATCAGTTTGAAAGAAATAAAGTATGGAAGCTGGTGCCCAGACCAAAAGACAGATCAGTAATTGGTACAAAATGGGTATTCAGAAACAAAATGGATGAAACTGGTATTGTGACTAGGAATAAAGCAAGGCTCGTAGCAAAGGGTTATTCACAAGAAGAAGGAATTGATTTTGATGAAACTTTTGCACCAGTTGCAAGGTTAGAAGCAATTAGAATCTTTCTGGCCTATGCTGCACATGCTAATTTCAAAGTCTACCAGATGGATGTGAAAAGTGCATTTTTGAATGGAGTACTAGAAGAGGAAGTCTATGTGGAACAACCTCCTGGCTTTGAAGATCTAAAATTTCCTAACTCTGTCTACTTTTTACTCAAATCACTTTATGGCTTGAAGCAAGCACCAAGGGCCTGGTATGACACTCTATCTCAGTTTCTCATTGAGAATCATTTCACAAGAGGTACTGTTGATAAAACTCTATTCAGTAGACATGTTAATGGCTCTATCATTCTTGTACAAATTTATGTGGATGACATTATTTTTGGATCAACAAATGAGGAACTTTGCAAGAAGTTTGCCAAACTAATGCAGAGTAAATATGAAATGAGCATGATGGGAGAGCTTACCTACTTTCTTGGGTTACAAGTCAAACAGGTTAAGGATGGTATTTTTATAAATCAAACAAAGTACATTCATGATTTGTTAAAGAAATTTGAGTTAAGTGAATGTTCTTCTGCAAAAACTCCCATGGCCACTGCCACTAAACTTGAATTAAATACCAAAGAAGCTAAGGTGGATATTTCAAGTTATAGAGGCATGGTAGGCTCACTTTTATATTTAACTGCTAGTAGGCCAGATATAATGTTCTCTACATGCTTATGTGCTAGATTTCAGGCTGATCCTAGAGAATCTCATTTAGTAGCTATTAAAAGAATTTTCAGATATCTTAAGGGTACATCAAATTTAGGTATTTGGTATCCTAGAGATTCTGGTTTCAATCTAATAGGCTACTCAGATGCTGATTATGCAGGTTGCAAAATAGACAGGAAAAGTACTACAGGCACCTGTCAATTTCTAGGAAATAAACTTGTGTCATGGTTTAGCAAAAAGCAACACTCAGTATCAACTTCAACTGCAGAAGCTGAGTACATTGCTGCTGGAAGTTGCTGTGCACAAATTTTATGGATGAGGAATCAACTATTTGACTATGGGTTCAACTTGAACAAAATTCCCATCTTCTGTGACAATACAAGTGTCATTGCAATAACAGAAAATCCTGTGCAACATTCCAGAACTAAACACGTTGACATAAGGTATCATTTCATTAGGGAACATGTAATGAATGGTACAGTTGAATTACATTTTGTCCCTAGTGAACAACAACTTGCAGACATATTTACCAAACCTCTAGATGAATCTACTTTTAATAGATTAGTCTGTGAGTTAGGTATGCTTAATTATGCTCATGCTTAAAATGTCTGTCAAGTTTTGCAGCCATTGTTCACAATTATCAATGGATATTTATCTATCGACAGATAATTACCTAAGTAATTGTTTATCGACGGATAAATCCCATCCTATTTGATCAACAGATAAATGTTATTCCTATCGATGGATATTTATCTATCGACAGTTAATTATCTTGGTAGTTAGTGATCGATCGATAAATGATTAATTCTCTATTTTTATCCGTCGATAGTAATAGAATTTCTACAGTTTTATTCATCCGTTGATCAGATTATAGCCGTTGGAGAATTACCATCAAGGGTAATAAACTACAGTCTTTTATACATCAACGGTTATCTACTAATTAAAAAGTCATTTCAAGTCTTTTTAATACTAGAAAATATAAATAGCAGCTACAATTAAAAATTCATTCTTACCTGCTATTTTTTTTTTAAACTATTCAACTCTGTCTCTCTCTCAAGCTAATTTTATCTAATTCTCACGAGCTCTCACAAATTCTTTCAAGTTCACTTTAATTTCTTGAATATCAACTGAAAGAATGGCACCACAAAAGAAGATCGTCTCTTCCACTGGGTTCACCTATGAACAGAACAACTTCACAGCATGTCTAACGGTGAATGATGCTCCTGTGGACTTTTATCCATTGATGCGATTCCTAGGAGATTGCAAAGTTTCCAAAGCTCTCAGCGAAGCACCAACAATCGTGTGTTCCTTTGTTGAAGAACTGTGGACCTCTGCAGAGATTTCATCAGATGGGAAGGTAATTTCTTATTCTTGCAAAGGTAATACCTATACAATAAATAGTACTTCATTATCTGAATGTTTAGGATTGCCTGCAAATAATTGTGATAAGCCCCCAACTGAAGAAGGAATTAGGGACATGTTAGAATCCGTTATTTATGCAAATGCTGAAACTGGATTAGGAGAAGTTGTTAGGAAGAATCTTAGAAAAGAATGGAGTTATTTCTTTGATGCCATAATTAAAGTATTTTCTGGAAAAATAAGTAATTTTGATGCAATTACAATAAGTATGCAAGAAATTGCTTATTCTGTCCTATTTGATAAATATTTTGATTTTGGCACATTACTCCTAAATGAATTGACTGCCAAATTAGGACCCAAGTCATCTAGGAAACATAATATCTACTTTGCAAGATTTTTCATGATGATTATTAATGCCTCTGTTGGAGAATATGAAATAAGTGCAGATATGGAGTCCTTGGAGCCATGGATGCAAAACAAGAGGGTCTTCAAGGATCTTGTGAGAATCAACTTACACCCTAAGTTGTGCCTCATTTATCCTCCTCTTGTGCAGGTATATCTTCAAAATCTCAATCTTTTACATTCTTCTTCAAAATCTCAAATTTCTTTGCCTTCTGCAACAATGGAGGGAGATGGAAATGCCCCCATTCCTCCTACCCAAGTTGCACAACCTTCAAAACCCAAGTCTAATCAAACCACCTCAGTAGTTTCTCAAAAGACTACTGTTGTAAGAATTAAGAAAAGAAAAATCACTGAGGGGAGAGTGAAGGTGGTTGATAAGGGTGAGGGAACTGGCCAACATCAAGAAAGCCAGAAGGATAAGGAGAGTGAGATTGAGAGGAACCAGCCAGCCTCCAGTCCAATCTCCCAACAGATTGAGGCTGTAGTAAAGGACTTGAACACATCCCTAGTTGCATCTTCTCAAAAAGATGTAACTATTGAAAAGAGGTCTCAACCAGGACCATCAGATGGGGATAAGGGTCACCAAATAATACAACCATACAAAAGAAGAAAGAAGGTTACAAATACTGCACAGGGCACACACACACTTGCAAAGCCAAATGAAAATTTGGTGGAGCCTTCCGTTTCTTCCTTTGATGTGTCTCAGAATCTTCCTGAGGCACAGCCCCATTCTTTATCTGAATTTTCTTCTCAATCTCCCTCAAAAACTGTTTCTTCAGAAACAGTGTTGATTGACAACTTCATTGTTTCAAATTCACCCTCTTTGCAACTCAGGGTGGAGCCAACACTCTCACCTGCATCACCAAATAAGGTTAACACCTTGGCTGATCAGGCAAATACTGTTAGTTCTCTCCAGTCAATGGATATTATGCAATCAACTGATAACTTCCAACATCCATTGACTAGTTCACTATCATCGATGGATATCCTTACATCCATCGACGAGCTCCCATCAACGGATATTCATCCATCGATGGATACTTCTTATCCATCGATTGATCCCTTAATGTCAATTCATGAATCATCCATTGAAACACTTCAAGTGGCCAATACTCTATTAGGATTGAGTGGAGTGGGTGAGGTGTGTGAGAGGCAAGGTTTGCATACCTTGGCAAAAGGAGAGTGTGTGACTGAGGGGCCCTCAAATTCTTCTGAGGTGGCAAAAGGAGAGGGTGTGAGAAAAGAGAGTCCCACCTTAGCAGGTGATGAAAAAGGAGAGGAAAGTAAGGGAGAGGTGAGAATCCAGGATGAGATCCTGATGCAAGAAAAGAGAGAAGAGAGTGAGAGAGAAAAGAATAGAGAGAAACCAATTTCACCATCTCATGAAGCATCAACTTCTAAAACTGAGCAGATTGAAGCAGGACTCACCCAGAAGTTGGGGCTGGAGTCAGGGGGAGCTGTAGACTATGAAGTCCCTGCAAGAGGTGCAGAAGTCAACATGGAGGTGGAGGATGAAATTGCTATAAATCTTGATGCTTCAACCTTTCAACATGAAGATCCTCATTATCAGGAACTAGCAGCAGCATCTAATCAAATAGCTGAGCAAATGCTGGGTTTAGTGCAGACAGAAGAGCAATTCAGGAGTGGGAAAGAGTTGTTGGCCAGTCAACCTGATGATATATCCCACATGAATCCTGAGGATTTTGATGAAAATTCTGATGATGACCTTCTAGATCCACAAGTGGCTAGTGATGAAACTAATTTGGCTGAAACAGAAAGGGCCATTATTTCTCTTTACAGAAGGTCCATGGCTGAAGTAGATGTGGTGGATCCCCTGCACAGGAGAATTCTGAACTTTTACAGGGATAATTTGAAGATCCAGAAAATGCATGTCACAAGCTCCAAGTATGAATTGAAGAAAATAAGAGAAGACATTGACAGCTCAAGGATGCATTTTGACACCACCATTGACTCCAGACTCAGCCTCACAATGCTGACTAGAATCAAGCAAAGGTTGGACACTGAGTTTTCAGCAAAGGACAAGGTAATGGAATTGGAGAAAAGAGTAACCTCCATGGAACTTAGCATGCAGCAAATTTTGAAGAATCAAGTCACTCAAATCAATCTTCTGGGTAAACTCTTAGAGACTCCCATACTCTCTCAGTCAGTAGCACAAGTGCCAGTTACTGATAACAAAAAGGGGGAGAAGCAAGAAGCTGATGCATTGGAGAAAGCAAGTGGTACTGAAGCTGTGGTAAAGTCTACAGATCACAAGAAGGAGTTGGCTCAAGACATAGTAAGGAAATTTGATGCAATTGCTAGCAAATTCAAGGAAACAAGTACCAGTAACTCACAACCTGGTGACAGGAAAGGAAAGGGAAAGCTAATTGAAGATGATAAAAAGAAAGCTGTCACAGGTGGAGGGGAAAGTGAAAAATTGTTGAGCAAAGCCATAGTAGTTGGCATAAAAGAAAAGGAGCAACAAGAAAGAAGACAAGAAGAATTAGCCATTCAATTGCAAAGGGAATATGATGAAGAGGATAGGCTAATAAGAGAAGCCAGAAGAAAAGAAGGTGAAAGGAGGCCAAGGATGAAGCAAAGAGCAAACAAGCCCAAAGATGCACCAAAATCATCTGGAGTTAAAAGACCATTAGCTGATGAAGACAAGGAGAAGAAGCCAAAACAAGTCAAGACTGAAGGTCAAGCTTCTGGGAGTAATCAAGCCAAAGAAATAGAGGTGTTCAAACACAAATCTGAAAACTTTGTGCCAATCAAAGCTGAGGGAATGATTGCAGCAAAAGGGCAAAGGAAGAAAGATGTTGATCTTCTTCACATTGAGTATGAAGATGGATCACACTCAACCTTCTCATTCAACCAAGTTTTGGATCAAGGATATGGCATCTTGAGGAAGATCTACACTATGCTCAACAGGAAGTATTATCTAACTGAAGAGCTAGGAAAGGCCATCCTTGAAAGAATGAAGAAGATAAGGGTGGCACCTGTTCAAGAAGAAAGGGATGACAGAATAAAGATCTGGAATCCTGAAGGAAGAAAAGTGCTTCATGAGCCCTTCTACTTGATGATATACAAGGACATGGAAGGCAGAGAAAAATGCATTGATATTTGTCAAGAAATAGACAAACTTCCAAATCTGGAATTAAATCATCTGGCAAGTCAACTGGACTACAGGATTGAAGATTAGAAGATATTGAAGGGAACCCTCTACAGGAAGATGAAGGAGAATGAAGACAAGATGAATGAGTCAAGGGGAAGAAGGAGAAGATAGGAGATTCAACCTCAATCATTAAAATTATCAGAATTCATCCCTGTCTGGTATCTGATTACTCTGTCTAAAACTTTACTTATCAATATTGTAATTCTTGCTAAGAATGAAAATGTTCAGGAGTTTTGTTATCATCAACAGAAAATTTATGCATATTTTAAATATTCATAAATAGGGGGAGATTGTTAGGAATTATGAGTTTTGATGATAACAAATTACTTAGAATTTCAATAGGGACTCAAAATTATTTTCTGTAACTGATCAATGGATATGACTTATAAATATCCATTGATTAGGAAACCAGTTATCAGTTGAAACTTGTTTCTCAACTGATAAACTGGATTGTAGCATTGATTTATGTTTTACTATCAATTGATTGTATTACCTCGATGGATGCAATGATGTAGTCAACTGATGTTATTGACTTCAATTTCTAGCTTCTCAACAGATGTGAAGAATGGCTGATCAATTGTAAATATTCTAAGTCAGAATTCTCACAAGTGAAGTGATCAACTGATGTTGAAGTCGATGGATGAAGACACTACTCAACGGATGAAAGCTATCAATGGATAATTACAGTCAACGGATAAAGAATCATCAATGGATAAGGAGTCGATGGATAGCTCAATTATCCATCGACACATCAACTGATCAACAGATATCCTATCCATCGATGGATAAGCAAAGGTGAATCAACTGATAAGCTTAACAGCATTTATCAGTTGATTAAAGTTTCCCTATTTAGCTAAAAGCCAGATATCACGGGAACAGTGCAGAAACTGAATCATTGGAAGACAGTCCTGTCAGGACTGTGAAGACTTTCTAGGCAACACAGCATCCAAGGAATATCTTAAGACAAAAGACACTTCCAGAGCTAGTTAGTTCTACAAGGAAAGCTGTAAAAAGGAGCTAGTTTCTATTTTTATGTAAACAGTATAAATTGTAATATTATATTGTTATCAGTCGATAGAAAACTAGAGGAGTAGTTTTTGTTTATAAAAAAAGCAAAAACACAGTAGCAAAGAAGAAGAAGTTTTTGTTTTAGAACTCAAGAAAAGCAAAGTAGAAAATCAGGCAGAACTTGTAATGCTTTTCTAAGTTCTACATTCAACTTTGTACGCAGCTTAGTATTTTTACTAAGATCAATTGAAAGTAAAAACTCACTAGTGGAAAAACAATCCACTAGTAATTTTTAATCTTGTTGTTTCAGTTATCAACACTTTAGTTATCCAGTTCTTAGTTACATCAATCTTAATTAAACACTCTCTTTGTACAAACTTATTTCCGCAAGAAGTTGAATTAATTCTTAAGTTTGTATTCAACCCCCCCTTCTCCAAACTTAGTGTACTTAAGGGCGAATAACATGATCTTAGTAAAAATACTAAGCTGCGTACAAAGTTGAATGTAGAACTTAGAAAAGCATTACAAGTTCTGCCTCATTTTCTACTTTGCTTTTCTTGAGTTCTTCTTAAAAAACTTCTCACTATGCTACTGTGTTTTTGCTTTTTATATAAACAAAAACTACTACTCTAGTTTTCTATCGACTGATAACAATATAATATTACAATTTATACTGTTTATATAAAAATAGAAACTAGCTCCTTTTCACAGCTTTCCTTGTAGAACTAACTAGCTCTGGAAGTGTCTTTTGTCTTAAGATATTCCTTGGATGCTGTGTTGCCTAGAAAGTCTTCACAGTCCTGACAGGACTGTCTTCCAATGATTCAGTTTCTGCACTGTTCCCGTAATATCTGGCTTTTAGCTAAATAGGGAAACTTTAATCAACTGATAAATGCTGTTAAGCTTATCAGTTGATTCACCTTTACTTATCCATCGATGGATAGGATATCTGTTGATCAGTTGATGTGTCGATGGATAATTGAGTTATCCATCGACTCCTTATCCATTGATGGTTCTTTATCCGTTGACTGTAATTATCCATTGATGACTTGTATCAGTTGATAGCTTTCATCCGTTGAGTAGTGTCTTCATCCATTGACTTCAACATCAGTTGATCACTTCACTTGTGAGAATTCTGACTTAGAATATTTACAATTGATCAGCCATTCTTCACATCTGTTGAGAAGCTAGAAATTGAAGTCAATAACATCAGTTGACTACATCATTGCATCCATCGAGGTAATACAATCAATTGATAGTGAAACATAAATCAATGCTACAATCCAGTTTATCAGTTGATAAACAGGTTTCAACTGATAACTGGTTTCCTAGTCAATGGATATTTATAAGTCATATCCATTGATCAGTTACAAAATAATTTTGAGTCCCTATTGAAATTCTAAGTAATTTGTTATCATCAAAACTCATAATTCCTAACAGTTTGTGCCTCGAAACTCTTCAGTATCTATTTGACTCTCATCCAAGAATATGATAATCACTATTATCTCAATAGTATAACATAATGTTACCGGTATAAGGTAAGCATACCAAAGTATCTTTCGACGATACATATAATCAGAGTTTTCTGTTAAAAGTATTTATACTTAACATAAAGTTTAGAATAATATAATTCGAACAATTAAGTTCAGTATATAAAATAAGACACTATCAAATATAGTGTTACCACTCTTTCATATTTCCTCTAAAGCTTTTGATATAAAACCCAATAAACTTATTACGTTCACAGTTTTGAAATATCAATAACTTAGTAAAATAGTATCGACTATAGCTTTGCTAAACAATCATAAATATAGTAAATACACAGTTCAAGATACTGGAATAATAGTTGCTTCTCATCATAAGCAAATCAAATCACTTTAAACCATACCATTTATAAGGTTTAAAATCCAGTAAAATATTTTAAAGATTTATAAACTGTTTGGTGTACCTCATGTACCCGCTTAAGTTTTCAAAATAACTTTTCGTCAAAACATCTCGGATGAGTAAGGAGAAATATCAAGATATTAATCACTGATAATACCATCGGTAACTCAGCCCATAGGCTTTCATTACGATGTTGCAGCACAATTCCAATTGGAATATAGGACTATATTTGGAGCCTTTCACACGCTGTTACCGTACATACACGATAATCAGTCATAACTTACGGCAGCTCTTGTTGTTTCTCTACATGTAGAAGGGGGAGCCAACGGAAATACTACCGCTCTTGGGAATCACCCTAGACCTCATATGGGCAAAAGTGCTGGACCGTGCGTCACTCGGCCTCTTACGCTGTATCTCCTAGTCCACTGGAACAATCTATAAACCTAGAACAATAATTTAATCATAGTTCCCCAAGTATATCATAATTGTTAATAGATTCATCTATCTAAACTGGAACCGGAATTTAATCCTAGTTCCCCAAGTATATCCAGCTTGTTAATATATTCATCTATCTAACCTGGAACCGGAATTTAATCCTAGAGCCCCAAGTATATAATACTTGTTAATAGATTCATCAATCTAACCTGAAACCGGAATTTAATCCTAGTTCCCCAAGCACTTGTTAATAGATTCACAAATCTCTGATGGGTTACTTCCAGAATATTCGGGGAAGTAAGAATATCACAATGCATGTGTTGACCTCCGTCAACTGATCTCATATATCGAGAAATGAAAATCATTTGAAAATCACGACATATGAGTTAGTTGGAAAATCTCACTAATTTTCATAAGTTGGAAACTCTAACCAAAGAAGGGCATTGATCCCAAAACATAATCGTATTCGAGGAAAGTAAATCATTTATTTACATACTAGACTCGATTCTAAATTTTGATAAGTCAGAGGGTATTTTATTCTTATTTAAAGAATTAATAAAATATAAAATAAATATTTGAGAACCCCCACTATATTTAAATCAATTTTTTAAAGGTCAAAAATATTTTAAATAATTATTAAAGAACTTAAATAATTTTTAAATAAGGAGTTACAATTTAAAATATTTAAAAAATATTTAAAAAATATTTTTTAATTGATAAGCAATTAATAAACCTTTTGAAATGAATATTCAAATCAATATTGATTTAATTAAATAAATATTCAAATAATATTTATTAACATCATTTAAAACACTTAACAATTTTAAAATATCCAAAATATATTTATTGAAATATTTTTAATCGATATTTAAAAGTTCTCTGTCTCCGGCAACCTCCGGGGTTTATGAGAGTATTTAAAAACACACTTCCGATATCTAGTCTATGTTTGAAAATACGAATACCCTCTCTACTCCTAGAGCCTTTATATACACCGGCTTATATATATAATATCTTATAGCATATAAATCAAAATATTTGTGAAAGATTAAACAACAGTTAAATCAATTTGTATATTTCGATAAATAGTTATATCACATATCAACAGTTTTTAAAGACAACAGGAATATTCAAGGTTCAGGTTTCGAAAACTTGCATAAGTAGTGATACAAATATTTTAATATGTAAAAACCTAGGGATAGAAAACTTGCCTGGAGTCCAAGATATGTTCTCAGAGTCCCACTCCTTCCAGATTTTCTATCAATAGATATCATAATCCTAATTAGTACTCTTAATCTCATAAACTACTTATATTAATAATAAGTATAATCGCATATCGAGTCCAATTATGACAACTTCAATTTGTACTTAAATCTTTTATTAACACTTATCTTACCCGACATTCACCTTATCGGGTCTATCTTAACCATTCGTAAACCGTCTCGTCAACGGCTTTTAGTCTAATCATTTACTTCAATACATATTTATTTTATTCCTCAACATCTTTCATGTTTTAACTGACTCGAAATTATCCTGGCCAAAGTGGTTCGTCAAAATATTACCCCTAAAGTTGACTTTCTTGAGAATTTCTATTACGTGATTCATACTCCAACATTTTTAATAAATCAGCAAATTTATAATTAAATACGAAACCATCTCAAAGATCTTCTTGAGTATTTGTAATCATTATTAAAAATATTTTTATTTGGAACATATAAGGTTAACTTGTTGAAAAGTATTTTACAAATTAGGTCTAACTATGGAATTTTACTATTTCCACCGCTTTCACTAAAACTTTGATTTCTCCTAAACCGTTAACTCAATCGATGCATCGTTTTCAAGTGCACGATCTAGAAAAGGCCAAAAATACAATATATCGAATGGCACTGGAAAAAGAAATCATTTTCCCAAATTTACTGAACAAGGCAGTAGCTTCTTTAATGAATAGTGTCATCATGTAACTTTGGTTTTGACATTTTTATAAAATCAAAAACGCAAAATATGCACTTGAAATTTTGCAGAGGCCTTACTAACTGTCCAAACTACTTGACCTCCAAATTTTCAAATTTTTGAAAATCGTTAAGTAGTTCGTTTATGTGTTCCAAATGAGTTCAATGTAGCAGTTTGGTCATTTTGGCTATTCCCACTTAAACTAGCTTTTCTCCTAAATCGTAAATTGAAATAATACGATTCAAGTACTAAAATGAACTATGAAATAAGATCTACATAACCATGGTTAGTGGTGTTCAAAAACAGTATTGACATTTCGTAATGCTTGGTTAAAACAGTCTTAAATCAAACGAGCATTACGATGGCTATAATCGTAACGATTCCCAAATTTAACTATGTTAAATCCATTAATTAACAACCCAAACATCAACACAATGCCTTTAACAACAAAATGAGTTTTTAAACCTCATAAACTCATCACCATCAACAACCCATATTATTCAATTAACAATATTCAATCATTTACATTCAAACTCCTTAAATCAACTTATACTTAAACATAACTCAAACCCAAGCTTCTAGCTCAAAGTAAATCAAATGGTGTTTATACCTTTCTTGAATCCTAAAACATACTAACAAGAGCTTGTAAGCCTTAAGGGAGCCTTGATCTATGATTATCATCCTCACACTTACAAGAAAAAATCTAGAAACAAGTTAATAATTTTTGGAGTTATTATTCACTGTTGGAAATGACGAAGCTGTATAAATAGTAATCGTGATAACTCAATACTAGAACAGGACAAGTAAATAATACTACGATTACACAGAAATCAGCAAGACATGAAGACAAGGCAAATACAGTGAATCAAGACATTAGAAGAAGTTTTGAAGTCTACTACAGGTCACTGAAAGAAGTTCATTTATATGTTCATGCCTCAGTGAAGAATAATGTTTAAAGACTTTCAGGGTTTCAGAAGTGTTGAAGATTCAGTATAGCAGTGCCACTAAAAGATTTCAGTGTAACAGCATTGATTGAAGATAGACAGTGTTTGAAGCATAGGAATCTAGAAGAATTGAAGACATGGTAAAAACAAAGGTTAAAGAAGACAGCTATAGTCTTGAAGTTATACTCACTGACAATCAGTGAAGAACAGAGAATGAAGTATTCAAGATTGTAGTAGTAATGAAGACGTTGTCGAAGTACCAGAAAAGATTCTAGTGAAGTTACATTGTTTATTAACAGTTAATGTTCGAACCACTTATTGGGAAGCCACATTACCAATTGAACATGGTAATCTATTCAGAAGCAAGAACCCTATCAAGACTAGTCACTTATGAACCAGACCGTTGCATCAAGTGTCAGGACATTGATAGCAAGTTTATGTCAGTAGTAGAGATCCATGTTCAAGAGCTTGTTGAAGAATATTGAAGAAGCTAGGGAAACTTGCTCATAAAGGTTAATCCACAATTAGTCACTAAAGAAAGTCAACATTCGATGAGTGCATATTTGCCAAGGCAAATGTCGATTCACAGCAGATCGAGATGCGGATCGAGATTGATTATTAAAGGTAAAACATTGCAAGGCAAATGTCGATCCACGGCAGATCGAGATGCGGGTCGAGATTTACAATTAAAGTAAAACATTGCAAGGCAAATCTCTGTCCACGGCAGATCGAGATCGAGATCGAGATTCTCACAGATCGAGATCGAGATTCTCATAGATCGAGATCGAGATTTTCACAGATCGAGATCGAGATTTTCACAGATCGAGATCGAGATCGAGATTGTCAACCAAGATCGAGATCGAGATGGGTCCAGGCCTAGATCGAGATGCGGGTCGATATGTAGCATTTAATGTTCAAGGGACAAGTGGCTTATTGTGAACGGTTGATCCAGAGTGGTTGGGAAAGTACTTTTTGTTAACGAGTCCTGATTGGGCCACGTACACAAAAAGGACAAGATCAAGTCTACAAGTCATAGATTACAAAGTAGTATAAATAGAAGTACTTGTGTAACATTTCAATAGAGAGCAATGAACGCAATGTAAAGCAATATTGAGAAAAACACTTGTAATAGAGAGGGAGTATATTCACAGAGCTTAGTATCATTTACTCCTCTCTCTCTTTACTTCTGTTGTACTATTGTAATGAATGTTGTAGCAAATCCTTCAATGAATATAACGATATATTCTTGAAATTCTGTGTTGATTTATTACATAATATTTATTGCTTTTCATATTCCTTAAATCGTAAAAAAAGTTGTATTCACCCCCCCTCTACAACACATTTGGACCTAACATTCACCATCATCTTTGAGCAAGGATTTGGCTATGCTCTATACTAATCGGATGGCCATGAAATTTTGAACATACCTTAGTTATAAATTATGGAAGCTATGGTCAAAATCTAGTGATATATGGATGAGTATAACTTGGGTTTGGAATTTCTTTTCTTCCTTTTACTTGTTAGTGCCGAATGGAGCTTCTTTCAAGAGATGGGGAGTGTTTCTTGAACTTTTAATTGAGTTGGGTGATTTTGTGGTATTTGTTGCTTGTATACATTATTAACCCACATCTTCCAAGTCTAGTTGCTAGCTTGAGTATACCTTTTTCATGAATTTAGGGATAACCTTTCCTTTTTCCATGTTTTAGGGAACATAGTTTCCCATGGTTTAGTTAACATCTAACTTGTTTGGTTAATTCCTTTTGCTTGCCAATAGACCTGGCCAAACGAGCGTGCCAGTTTGGCCTAGAAATCAATCGTGAACGACAAGCGTCGGAATCTCGGGCCATGCCAAGTCGTGTCGGTTCGCGGATAGGCTGATTCGTGTACGGCTCGCGGGTTAGGCGGGTTAGCGGGTTTATTATTTTATTATTTTTTTAATTTAAATTTGATTTTTTAAATACTTATTTCATACGAATAAATATTTATTTCATCGACATAGGCAAAAGTTTTGTAGATCGAGATCGAGATCGACTTGCGAAAATGGCTTAAAATATGCTAAGGTAAATCTCGATCTGTCGACATCGAGATCGACATCAAGATGTAGATCAAGACTGACATCGAGATTGACATAGATTTTCTACATAGCCTAGTGTCGGGTACTTAGAATTATTTTTGGTGACCAGTTTTGGAACTTTGATTTATTTAGAGATAATTCAATTTTCTTTTAATTACTACTCAAGTAATAAGAAAAGTTTATTATCTCTATTCTAAATCTATATTAAGATGGCACCTTAAAATCAATTCAAGATTCCAGTGTTCGACCGAGATCACAATGAAGTATGGGTTTTGAGAATGAATTTGTTCCGATGGTTGTTGTTCCTGAGCATATGGAAGGAGATGTGATTGTACCACATCGGTCTGAGCCTAAAAAGGGAATGGACTTTTCAGTTGCTCATAAGGAGAAAATAGCTTTCGATACGTTCGTTCAATAAACCTAGAAATAGAAGTCGTCATGGAAGGTACAGCTGAGGTCAGAACAAAACACTTTTACTCAAGATGAAGTATAGCACCTACAAGATCAGAAAAGGAGCAAGCAAAAGATGAAGACACTATGTTGGGTTGAAGTATGAATCTCAAACATTAGTGAGGATGCAGCAAGGGAGAGCATTTGTTGGTGAAGTTAAATGCAAGGATGATTCTAACAGTGATGCACCAAATGGATATCTGGCATCAATGACCAACACTGAAGATGAATCAATAAGCACTTCACAGGTATACATTCTAACTAGTATACGTTTATCTAATTCAGAACTGCATGTTTATTAAGTTTTGAAATGTATTATATTCATGATAGCATGTTAGCATCTTAGGTCTTAAATGCTCAATTGATTGCTAAGAATAAGATTGCATGCTAGGATTCATGAGTTTAATTAGTACATTTTATACTTGATTTTATATGCAGTAAAATGAATATCTAGAATTAGATAGGGTGTTCTAGACGGTTAAGTGTATTCCTAAACATTTGCTGAAACTTGAGTTAAATCTGATATGATTTAATACCTCTGCTAATGTTGTGAAAATTGCTAATAGACAAACAGGTCATAGATCAGATTTTATTTGTTCTTAATAGCAAATGACTTGTTAATTGTTTATGTGCTTATTTTCATATGATTTGCTTTTACTCACATAATTGTACTTAAATGCTATAGCAGTTCATGTATTGCTTGTTAGGGATAATTGGATAAAAGATGGTAGAATTATCTCAAAGTCAGTAAGTCATGTAGATTCGAAGCTTAATCTAAAACTGACTTAGGTAATTAGAGATAGTTAAAAACGTTAGACAACGACAGAACGGATTAGACAGAATTAGTAATTAATTTGTTAGTTCTTCTATCCATGTGCTTTTATGCAGTGAAGCTGAATATTTACCATGTGTTCTTATTTCCATGCTTGTTTAGTTAAATTTGAAAATGCATATCTTAGGACTTGCATAATCTTAGACAAAGCATGTATAAGAGTCACAATAGGGTAAAGACTGTTAGTTCACCTTAAGTTAGGTTGAAATCACTAGTCTCATAGCCTAAAGACTACTTTGTCAAGGCTGCAGTATATGAGAAGTGATCAGTCAAAGATTAGCTTGTGCATATTAAGGTTGAAGTTGTTGTTACCTCTGAAAATATCTCTAACCCATCTGGACTCAATTGAAGTTGAGTACCAAGAAGCTTAATCTTTTGTGATCGCAGAGTATGTTATGAAAGCGAAAAATTATGTGACTTCGTAACATTTATTGTTCGAGGCATATGATTAAGATTAAAGCTCTTCTATCACAACTGGTTGAGAAGGCCTCCCCGACGGTAACCTTTGGAGATGACAACAAAGGATGTACAAGGGATATGGCTATCATGAGTTAAGAACTGTCATCAGTGGAAGCATCTTTCTTGTGGAAGGACTTAAGCACTTTCTAAAGGGCACTAGGGAATTCTTTGTCAAAGGTTTTCTAGAGAAGTGTTTGATCTCAAACAAGAAGGTTGGATGCTCACTCAGCTGCGGTTGAGGAAGTTTGTTCGTAGCTGACATGAAATTTGGATGTAAAGATGAAGTGAACTTTTCAGTAAAGCTTTATCAATGAAGAGTTAGCTACAACAAATGATGCTCTCACACTTGGTTTATCAACTAATACTTGGTTTATCAAGATAACGGATTCGACGGTAAAGATGAAGTTGGTGAGAAAGGACTACTTCTAATGAAATTCTTTTAAGAAGGACATTAGTGAAGTATGTCAGTTGAAGGGAAGTCAAGTCAAAGGCTACCCTGATTAGTTTTGGTGTTTGTTCATGCATTCGATAGATGAAGCATCTCAGTGATTAATCACATTCAAAGGATTAGGCAGATTGTTGTAAGAACACTTTGAGGGCAGGTAATGGAATTTGTTGACGAACGAAGTTCTATGTTATGTCTGCACTGAAAGGAGTATTCTAGAGTAAAGTTCAGTTTCCGGACTTCATGACCAAATGGAGGAGTTAATAGGGAAATCCAGACCTTGAGTGAAATTACAAGGATAATGGATAGAGTTAAGGTTTCCTATTCACTACGGCTGAATCAGTTGACACAGCAAGTCTAATCTGCAAATGTAAAGAGAAGACATCAAGTAAGATTAATCATGCCTAAAGTCACATGGTGTGATGGAAGGCTATCTTATTTGGAGTTAAGAGCTTACACAGAGTCTGTGATTGATTTAAGATGATCTAGATGCAGTGAACAACATCATCAAGCTCCCTAGCATTCGTTTGATTTTAGCTCTGAATTTCTAAAGGTTGACATCCTGTTTAGGGCTCAAGATCAGATGACACCAGATGAAGAAAAGCTGCAAGCAGCATCACAGGGGGAGCATCAGTAAGTTGGATCAACTAGTCGTGTTTGATGTTCAAAGGCTAGCAGTGTTCATTGAGTAAGAGTTGAGATTCTTAGGAACACTGAGTGATCCAGATTGAGTGATTGCATATTAGAAAGGAAATTGTCAATTTAAAGATAATGCAAGATGATCTCAATCATATTTGAAGAAGACTACTCTATCCACTGAATATCTAAGGAAACATTAAGGACACATCTGTCATGACAAAGGGTTTTGTGTAACAACATTTCCTAGAGTCAGTTCTTGATGAATCTGGGTAGTAGAGTAGTGATTGGTAGTGCCGTGCATGTATAAGAATATTTCATTGGTTTTTCTGAGTGAATTCAATGAAGATTGAAGATGCACTAACTAATCAAGATTGAGTAGGGTTCGAATCAAGGAACTAACTCAATTGAACCAGAGGCAGATACACTTAGCACAAGGAATCAATCCACATGAAGACTTGGTATTGATACAGAAGCTGAAGGGTAGTTCGGAGTTTTTGAAGGTTCTACTCTGCTAGTGTCAGGACTATTGATTTCTAGAGTGCTGAGTCTAGTGAAGCTGCTGCCAAGACCAATATCTACAAGAAAATATTTGGGTGTTGAAGGTAATGCAGTTTCCGTCTGGATGACTATTGGCATTGTTATGAGGGGCAAAGCCAAACTGGTTGCTACAGGACTTTAAAGTAGAAGGTATCGACGATGATGGAAACAGAATCTTCGGGACTTTCAAGATCAAGCAGTAAGCACCAGTGACGAGACTTGATCCTTTGGGACTCATCAATAGGGACCTAACAATTTTCAGGGACTCAACGATTAGGACCTAGCACATGTGGAGCATTCAAGCATGAAGATCTATCAGATGAATGTGAACAAGTGCACTCCTGAATGGTGAGCTAGAAGTTAAAGTTGATGTACATCATTTCCTGGACTTTGAAGTTGCAGATCCATTGGAATTTGTATATCATTCTCTTCGCAAGCTCTTCTATGACGGAGATAGGGGTTCAAGCAAAACATTAAGGACATGGTATGACACTCTGACTGTTAATTACTTTAATATGATTTTACAGTAGAGTAAGTTATACACACATATCTCTCCAGAATGCAAGGCACACACAATGTTATATATGTGCTAAGTATACCATGAGTATATTATATGTGGGTCTACCAACGAAAATTTGGCAAGATATATTTTTGCTAAGTTAATGCAGAGTAGGTACAAAATGAGCATGTTGGAAGAGTTTCAATTCTTTCTGGATTATAATTAATTCGAAAGAATGATGGCAATTAAAGGAAGTCAAGGATCTTTTGAAGATGCGCAATTTGGAAGATTCTAGACCTGCCAAGACTACTTTCCAACAGACCACTAAGCTTGATCAGGGCAAATCAGGTATATGAACTGAAGTGACAAGCTATAGAGGTATGATAAGCTCATTACTTATTCAAGTGCACAAAGACCATATATTTTATTCTCGATATGCCTATGTGCAAGTTTCCAAGTGGAAATTAGATAATCTTATCTTATAGCTAAGTTATGAATTGTTAGACATCTTAGGGGATCACCAATTCTTGGAATCTGGGACCCTTAAGATAATAGGTTTAACCTAATTGGCTATATAGATATAGATAATGCAGGTTATACGAAAGACAGGGAAGTCATTCCTAGAAGCTGTCAATTTCCAGCAACTCTGTTGAACTCTTCATACCACTGAAGGAACAAGCTAATGGACATCAGGTATCATTTCTTTTGAGAGTTGTCCCTAGTCGAATAACTTGCAGATGTTTGCTAAATAACTTGGTGAATTTATTTTATCTAAGTTGGTTAGTAAATTTGGGATGTTACTTATATGCATATTTGTTGGAAATCCCATATGCAAGGAATTCTTAAATAAGTTCACAAGTATTAAATTTTCAATATTCAAATACTTGTGAATTTATTTAAAATCCAGTACCTCATGCTTTTTGCTATTAGTTTAATTATCTTGCTTGCAATGTATTAGGCATAAGTGATAGTTAAATTATTTAGCATAAGCATTTAATTTATTTTAATTTATTTAAATCATGATGATATATAAAACCATTCAGTAAAATATCTGTTCCATGATTTAAGTAAATTAAAATAAATTAGAAGCATAATTATTTGTATATTAAATATTAGATAAGAATTAGTCAATGATATCTTGCTTAATTGCTTTGATATTTTGCTCTAAGAGTCTTAAAATATTTTATTACAAGTAATTGTGATGCTTTTGATATTAGTGACGGTATTTAGAATTTCTGTTCTAAATAATTAATGCATATTTCAAAACTCACTAATATTGGAAGATGAAGTATTTTCCAAGTTACGTGTATAAAATTCTCAATGTTTTATATACTTAGAAAATATTTCTAAAATTGATTTTATTGCGAGGGGTTGTAAAAAGAATCACAACTATTACTTTTTCCCTATTTAAAGGACTTGTGAATTTCTTTTCAACTATAACCTCGAGCTTACGTATATCAATTAGTAATTGTTATGAGTACGCTTACAATGTGCAAATTGACAATTATTAGATATGGCGTAGGAAGTTAAATGCTAATATTCAATCTAATGAATATTTTAGTATTTAGCGAATTTATTTTATCTTATTGAAATTATGGATTGAAGCAATTCAATGGTTATTAGTTTCATAATTTTAATTTGATAAAATAACAGAAGCACAATTTCTTGCATCTTGAAATTATTGATAAATATCGAATAATTGGTATCAGCGTGCAATTAATTGTGATATGCTTATTGTTCTACTGAATAATTGCCATGTATAGTTTTTATAAATGCATGTGATTGGCAATTGCTTAGTACAGCATAAGTATTTAATTTATTTTGATTTATTTAAATCATGATGATATAAAACAATTCAATGAAATATCTGTTCCATGATTTAAATAAATTAAAATAAATTCGAAGCATAATTATTAGTAGTATAAATATTTTCTTTTATTACTTTGTGATAATAGAATAATATTTTATTACAAAATAATTGTGATATATTGATACTAATGGATTTACTTAGTTTTTATTTTTAGAAACAATTGGTATCAATATATTTAGTTTTCTTTCTTTGACTGGTTTACAATCCTGAATGTATTTAAAAGAAATTTTTGTCTATTTCTTTTTCAAAATATTTTATGCAAAGATACATTCATTTGTCTATCAGTTTAAGTTAAGAAAACTTAAGAATTCTTTTTCAAAACTTCTCTTTTGAAAAACTTTTCTTAAGGATAATCTTTCTATTCTATCGAAACTTTATTCCCTCCCAAAAGCTTGTTTTAAATGTTTTATCTTTAAAAGTTTTTTCTCTCTTTTGAAAATGTGTTTTAACTTTGAGGTACCAATCACTTGTAAAATGATTTGTTTTCAAATACTTGTTTCAATGTATGTTTCACATTGATTCATAGTACCAAAACAGTGATTGTTGCTTTGAAGGCCTTGTACTGTATTGTTAAGCATACATTCAACCCCAATTGTCATGTTTTTATTTAAAGTCGGGGATATTATCAGGCAGAAGAAAATGATGTAAATCATAATTGAATTATGAGTCGGAAAATAATTGTCTTCTATCTGATATGGATGATTTGCAAAAATGTTTTCAAAACATGCAGTGCTTAGGTTTAATGGAAAAGAATCATTTTATTGAGATATAATTTGGTAGAAGAGTTGAATTTCTTCTTTGGTGTAAATTCTCGCGTTTTATTATGGGAAGTTTGCCTTATAAGAAATTCATAAGAGATAGAAACTTTTTCTCTGATACTCCCGCGTTTTATTATGGGATAAGCATCTGAAAGAAATTTCTATTGGTGTCATGCTCTTAAATGATAATTTTTTTTTATCTGACAAAACTCTTTTATTAAAGTGCTTTAATGCAATCCATTACCATTCCTTATTATATTTTTCCTTCTCCTTGAGTTGAAAAATATGTTTTGGAATGTTAAGGTGATTATTTCTTTATCTCATTTATTGATTCAATCCGTTTAGCCCCCAGTGGCTACAGAAGCTGGCCAGGAGGTTGAAAACCCATCAATCTCTGACCCAGGCCTTAATACCAAACACTCATTTCATCCACTTCCATATATTAACCCTTGGAGTTATAAGGAACATATGTTTGTTAGAGGTTGATAAGGGAGAAATAAGGATGAAGTCGGAAGTGCACCCACAGCTCTACCTCCAGCGAAGTAAAGAAGTATATAAACTGAGGTATCTGTAAGCTCATCTGTATTTTCTCAAAAAGATACAGAGCTGAAAAGGCAATAAAACTGTCTCTGGAATCATTCTCTCAACAGGGTGAGTCCATTGAAATTCGCTCGTCAGCCAGAGCATCTTGTAATGAGTCAAGCACACCACTGGCATTCACGCTGATGGTAAGCCTAAACAGATATATTTTAGGGACACATTGCAAGACGTGCACAGTGTGAGGTATAGGCATATTAACAAAACACTCGTCATTGGGTTACGAGGGAAACGTAGACTCTAATTTGCCATTCATTACATTGTCTACTACGTCGCCCCTCCTGGAAGGAACATTTCCAGATCCTGAAAAGGAATGTCCACCTCCCGTTTACGGAGAAGGTGTGAGGCAACTCCTTGATAGAACAAGGCAGGATTCCCAAAAAGATTTTAAAATCTTGGGATAACCCATCTCAAAGAGGTGAGGCTCTACTAGACAGTGATTTAGCAATTGCTATTGAGTCTGGTGTGAGACAGTGCTTATGCATGATAGATCAAGAACACCTCTACGAGGCAAATTCTCCACTTGATAGTGATTCAGTTCATTCTGATGAATCAGGTGTTGGGAATATGTATGGATTGACGGATTTCACTTGCAGGTACAGAAGGCTACATTTAGAATGCAGAGTGAAAGTGAGAGAGAGAAACACTTAAGTGAAAGTGAGGGAGAGATACACTTGAGTGAGAGATAGGGAGAGAAAGAGAGAAACACTTAAAATGCTCTATGCTAAAGTGTAAACACCGACAGAACGTAGTAGAAGTGAGGAAACCATAAGCCAAACACTTACCCTTGCTACTTGCTACTTCTGGAAGAAAAGTTACTATTTTTTTCCCGATCAACGACAGACGAGAACCTTCTTTGGGAGACAAACCATCTAAAAGAGGACCTAACAATCGGTATTAACAATTGGTATCTTCAAAAGTGGGCCTTTGGAGGATTCCTCAACTAAGGGGGAGAAGTTATAGTAAGAAAAAGTTATAGTTATAACAAGTTTATAAACAGGGAGAAGTTATAGTGTTATAGTTATAACAAGAAAAAGGAGAAGTTAATAAAGTCTTATCTTCATAACCTTCGGAAAAGCTAATATCCTAAAGGAGTCGCATGATTCTAAGGGAAGAGGCCATTGGAGGATTCTAAGGGAAGATCCTTGAAGAAAGGGGGTTCGTATCCTTAGGGGGAGATTTTAGACTGGAAAAAGAAAATCTTATCTTCGGATCCTGAGGGGAAACAACAGAAGATGGGAGAATCAAGAAACTGTATCCTAGACTTGAAAGGAGTTGTCAGAAGAAGATTCCTAATGCAAGTGGGAAGAACAGAAAAGAATTGACTATTCCATGGATTTTCTAAAGGGAGAAGAAGAATAAGAAGGAGAATCACATTCTTAGGGGGAGAACAGTATGAGCTATGTTCTGTGTTCTATTGAAGATGTTCCCAGGAATAATGATTCTTATGAAGCTCTGTTCATGATAAGTTCTTTAAGTTCAAACTGAAGGATTTTGAAACGGAGAAAGCTCAAACAGACAGAAATGAAAATGATACAATTTGAATATCAGTTCAGCGTCAGAGGAACAAACATCTTTCGTTTCAGTCACACAAGAATTCTGGAAATGCAATACTTGATCCAGAAAAACCAGTAGCATTATTTACAAGTCTCGGACATTCTTTTTCTAGTTGTTAGTTGAGTTATCCTCCCTAGGTTATTTGTTTGCTAAAAGTTTAACAATCAAATAGGGGGAGATTGTTGGAAACGACGAAGCTGTATAAATAGTAATCGTGATAACTCAACACTAGAACAGGACAAGTAAATAATACTACGATTACACAGAAATCAGCAAGACATGAAGACAAGGCAAATACAGTGAATCAAGACATTAGAAGAAGTTTTGAAGTCTACTACAGGTCACTGAAAGAAGTTCATTTATATGTTCATGCCTCAATGAAGAATAATGTTTAAAGACTTTCAGGGTTTCAGAAGTGTTGAAGATTCAGTATAGCAGTGCCACTAAAAGATTTCAGTGTAACAGCATTGATTGAAGATAGACAGTGTTTGAAGCATAGGAATCTAGAAGAATTGAAGACATGGTAAAGACAAAGGTTAAAGAAGACAGCTACAGTCTTGAAGTTATACTCACTGACAATCAGTGAAGAACAGAGAATGAAGTATTCAAGATTGTAGTAGTAATGAAGACGTTGTCGAAGTACCAGAAAAGATTCTAGTGAAGTTACATTGTTTATTAACAGTTAATGTTCTAACCACTTATTGGGAAGCCACATTACCAATTGAACATGGTAATCTATTCAGAAGCAAGAACCCTATCAAGACTAGTCACTTATGAACCAGACCGTTGCATCAAGTGTCAGGACATTGATAGCAAGTTTATGTCAGTAGTAGAGATCCATGTTCAAGAGCTTGTTGAAGAATATTGAAGAAGCTAGGGAAACTTGCTCATAAAGGTTAATCCACAATTAGTCACTAAAGAAAGTCAACATTCGATGAGTGCATATTTGCCAAGGCAAATGTCGATTCACAGCAGATCGAGATGCGGATCGAGATTGATTATTAAAGGTAAAACATTGCAAGGCAAATGTCGATCCACGGCAGATCGAGATGCGGGTCGAGATTTACAATTAAAGTAAAACATTACAAGGCAAATCTCTGTCCACGGCAGATCGAGATTCTCACAGATCGAGATCGAGATTCTCATAGATCGAGATCGAGATTTTCACAGATCGAGATCGAGATTTTCACAGATCGAGATCGAGATCGAGATTGTCAACCAAGATCGAGATCGAGATGGGTCCAGGCCTAGATCGAGATGCGGGTCGATATGTAGCATTTAATGTTCAAGGGACAAGTGGCTTATTGTGAACGGTTGATCCAGAGTGGTTGGGAAAGTACTTTTTGTTAACGAGTCCTGATTGGGCCACGTACACAAAAAGGACAAGATCAAGTCTACAAGTCATAGATTACAAAGTAGTATAAATAGAAGTACTTGTGTAACATTTCAATAGAGAGCAATGAACGCAATGTAAAGCAATATTGAGAAAAACACTTGTAATAGAGAGGGAGTATATTCACAGAGCTTAGTATCATTTACTCCTCTCTCTCTTTACTTCTGTTGTACTATTGTAATGAATGTTGTAGCAAATCCTTCAATGAATATAACGATATATTCTTGAAATTCTGTGTTGATTTATTACATAATATTTATTGCTTCTCATATTCCTTAAATCGTAAAAAAAGTTGTATTCACCCCCCCTCTACAACACATTTGGACCTTACATTCACCCTCATCTTTGAGCAAGGATTTGGCTATGCTCTATACTAATCGGATGGCCATGAAATTTTGAACATACCTTAGTTATAAATTATGGAAGCTATGGTCAAAATCTAGTGATATATGGATGAGTATAACTTGGGTTTAGAATTTCTTTTCTTCCTTTTACTTGCTAGTGCCGAATGGAGCTTCTTTCAAGAGATGGGGAGTGTTTCTTGAACTTTTAATTGAGTTGGGTGATTTTGTGGTATATGTTGCTTGTATACATTATTAAACCACATCTTCCAAGTCTAGTTGCTAGCTTGAGTATACCTTTTTCATGAATTTAGGGATAACCTTTCCTTTTTCCATGTTTTAGGGAACATAGTTTCCCATGGTTTAGTTAACATCTAACTTGTTTGGTTAATTCCTTTTGCTTGCCAATAGACCTGGCCAAACGAGCGTGCCAGTTTGGCCTAGAAATCAATCGTGAACGACAAGCGTCGGAATCTCGGGCCATGCCAAGTCGTGTCGGTTCGCGGATAGGCTGATTCGTGTACGGCTCGCGGGTTAGGCGGGTTAGCGGGTTTATTATTTTATTATTTTTTTAATTTAAATTTGATTTTTTAAATACTTATTTCATACGAATAAATATTTATTTCATAAAAATATTTTTGGAATATTTTTATTTCATTAAAAAAATTACTTATTTCATATGAATATTTTTTGAATAAAAGAGGGCGGTACCTCTATAAATTTTATTAATTAAAAAAATATTTTATAAATAATTTGAGAGGACTCCTATCTAAAAAAATGGAACAAACCGCTTGTACATAATAAACAAATACAAAACAAATGAAATTTAAAATTATAAAAAAAATATTTTATCCACTATTTAATTTATGCAAAATCTTGTTGTTCGCTAGTTGATGTGCCCGATTCGGATGAACTATCCATTATCATCCACGGATCTTCTTCTACGTCCGAGTCATCTTCTTTTATTCCTTGTTGACTTTTTGCGGCTTGATCCCAGTCCTTTTTGCAAACACATATCTTCACCGCATCTGGCGAAAGACTTGATTTCTTCTCGTCGAACACTTTTCTACCTGTACTAAAAGCAGACTCAGACGCAATTGTAGAGGCAGGAACTACTAATATGTCCCTTGCAATTTTAGCTAAAATCGGAAATTGGTTATCATGATTCTTCCGCTACGTTAGTATTGAAAAATTATCATCTAACTCATAATTATAAGAAAAAAAACTCCCTAATCATACTAAAAGAAGAAGTAAGTACAGAAGACGTGGTAGAAATTCTACATTTTTATTTTTTGGCTAGGATACATGAAATAGTACTATTAAACCTACTAACAATATTAGTCTTAGGTGGTATAGTATTTTGAATTTTGAGAGTATATATATCTACAAGACAATATAATAATTCTAAACAATTTTGTACATAAAGAACATGATTATACGAAACTCATAACACCTCATAATAATGTTCTAAAATATTTTCTAAACCTTCTTTTCTAACAGCAGGATCAAGAAGACATGCAACACCATAAATATAAGGAAAATCTGTAAAATATTCTAACCACTTAATTTTCATGTCATTAATAATTACACTAAAATAATCATTTTCTTCAAAATCACATAAAGTAGTAACAATACTAATACACTCAATGATAACATGATGTACATTTGGTTCGTAAACATAAGAAAAAACCTTAGTAGCATAATGATAACATTCAAGTATATCACGTACATTAGTTGTCAAATCCCACTGAATATCGGTAATTAGTTCACCGTCATATTGGTTTTTTGGTTCTGAATTATATAAATCACTGATAATTACCTTATATTTAATTGCCTCATTTAATAATTTATAAGTCAAATTCCATCTCGTAGGACAATCGATAGCCCATTTTTTCGGCCTTAACCCATTATCTTTACACAATTCTTTATACCTAGACCGTAATGAGTGTGCTATACGTAAATATTTAACTATTTTTCTAATGGATTCTAATAATATAGTTATTTGTGCAATTCTCTTTTCAACTGATAAATTAATTATGTGAGCACAACATCTAACATACAAGAAAGTACCATCTAATATAGTAGGAATATCATTCCTAATATAGTCTTTGGCTTTATTATTTTCAGAGGCATTATCTAAACAAATTGTAAACACCTTATGCAACAAATTAAATTCCCTTATTGTGTCTAATATTCTTTGTTTTATATTAAAACCGGTGTGTGACTCATCCATAATATCAAATGCAATAATTTATTTTTATAATAAGTAGTCAACATCAATCCAATGTGTTGTAATACAAATATAGGGATCACCACAACTCGAAGTCCAACAATCACTAGTTAAAGAAATCATACCATAAAAATTATCGAAATAATTAATTAATTATATTCGTTGACTATAATATTGTTTTTGTGTGTGACGCTTAAGTGTGTTCCTTGGAATATTTCTAAATGTCGGGTTTATTGAATGTTTCATAATGTACTCTAAATTCGGACTCTCACCGTGGAAGAAAGGTAACTCATCTAATGTAACATAAGTAGAAAAATCTTCAATCATTCTATCTCTATTATAGGAGAAAGGCATACCTCCACCGGGAGACATGAAACCACTAATTTGTATTTGTTGTGATTCCACACGTGCCTCTCCATTTTCATGACTTTGCTTCGTTATTCTGTGATGTCTTTTTAAGTGCCGATTAAGTGTACATGTATCGGTCCCCTTAGCGTGAATAAAAGGGGCTTGTCGTCGACCACTTTAAATGCAGAGCAAACAAAAAGTTTTAAATTTGTTCAGATTTTCCATTGTTTGATCGAAAAATAAGTCCAAACGTGTGATGAATGTCTAGTACTACTAGAACAGCCTGTAAAACTAAATTGTATCCGAATTAATTCGAATAACTTAAAATATAAAACAAGTAATTTAACATAATAAACGAATATCTACAAAATAAAAAATATTCAATTTTTTAAACAATTCGAATATTTCATATAATATAAAAAATATAACAAATGGATATTTAAAAAATCAAAACAATTGAATTTTTATTGAACCTCCTTGGCTGGAACCTTGTGAATTTAATTGATCCATTTGAAGTCGTTGGATTTTTTGAAGCTAATCGGAATGTGTTGAAGCTCACCCGAAATGGTTGAAACTCCCCAGAAATGGTCTAAACTCACCGGAACAGGAGATAGTGAGAGACAGAGAGAGAGAGAGAGTGTGAGATAGTGAGAGAGAATAGAGAGAGTTGCAGGAGACAGTGAGAATAGAGTGGAGGAAGAGGTGGGTTTATATAGGTGGGTAAGTATCTGTTGCAGCGAACGTTGGGATGGTAGGGCAGGAGTGTTGTAGGTGAACGTTGGGAACTTGGGATGGAGGGAGTTGTAGACTTGCAGCATTGCTTGCAGGTTAACATTGCAAACTTGTAGAGTTGCAAGTTGAATCCGCTATGAGCCGTGCCGGGCTTTCGCGTGACGAGCCGTGTCTGTATCGATCTCGGTTCAATATTCCCCAACTCGAGCTCTGCTCGGCTTTTTGGCGGTTCGTGCCGGTTCAGCGCTCGGCCCGGTTTCAGGCGGTTGGTGCTGATTTTTATGGCGAATCGGGCCGAGCTGGCACGAATCGACTCGCCCGTGTGGCCAGCTCTACTTGCCAACTCTTCTAGTTTGCATGGAATTTGCATGACTTTGGTGTAATTACTTGTCATCCAACATTTGTCACTTAATCCTTCTCACAAAGTCTGATTGATTTAGAAAGCGTTTCGTCGTAGGAATTCCATAGCGTAAATCCTCAATATTCTAAGTACTTATATTCGATTATAACAATGAAATTTCTAATTTATTATCCTCCCGGTCATAACATAATTCTTGTATTCCTTGATATCTCGTAAATTATGAATCAAATATTAAAACTGAAAATATTCGGATTCTTACGAGTTTTACATTCACTCATTTCTTTCAGACAACAATATTACATCCTCGGTTTTCCAATATTCCATCACTTACCTAGTGTGGGCAAAAAAAGCCTTTCACAAATCCATACAAGCACTATTCATCAAGATCTTTTATAAATAGATAAAAATAAATTAAAAAATGCGTCAAAAATACGGGTTATTTCATTCACTAATTGGTATTTGGAAGTTAAATTTGAAGAAAGTGATGTTGGAACCTATCTACATGATGATCTGTTAGTAATTGTGCTCTAGAGACAATATTTTTTATATTTTAAGGAAAATATTTATTATTAAGGATTATGTTTTATTGATTATTATTTATTTATTATGTTTTATTTACTGCGTAATAAATTGAAAGCATAATAAATGTCCTTGGAATTTTGATACGTATTATATATCTTTAAGTATGTGACTTAAAAATGAGATTATATGAATAGTATCTTATTCCTAAAATTCCCTAGTCGAGTATTATTATTTAAGGACAATAATAATGCACAAAGACTAGTATGTTTCTTGACAGATGACCACATCTCATTGGTCATAGGTATGGGGATACTAAAGTCAAGAACATAAGTGCATGTATCAATGCATGGCACTGGAATGACCCGCCGTGAGAATCTACATGTTAAGTAAGTGTCATAAGTAATTCTCACTGTGATAATGGTGTAATGATCCTTAGACCTGAAATCATTATATTTCTATACGAGAATTAATATACTTTGATTACATTAAAAGTTACCTTTGACCGGGTAATGATAAAAGTGGACATTGGGTATATTATGAATCGTATGAGAAATATGAATGATCTAGATGGGATTTAATCCTCCTAATTTTAGGAGTGATATTATTGGCCTCTTGTTTGAGTGAGACTATGAAATGCACGGCCGTGCTCAAATGTTGATTTGATTTTAATAGTCTACTCATCGATCAAGAAAATAAAGATTAAATTATGAAGAGGATGACACGAGACATGCCTTGAGTTTAATCTATAATATCAAGATTAAAGGGATTATATTACATGGAACATTATTCACGAAAGGCTTAATCGAATCACCGATTTATTATTATTACTTGGGTAGCAATGATGTATTACTAGATGCCGCTCATTGTTTACAATTTTAATTAGATATTAAAATTGTTGCCAACGTAATAATAACCTATAGGGTCACACACAAAGAACGCTTGAAGGAGAAATAATTTAAATTATGAATTTAAATTAAATAAGTAATTTATTTTATTTATGATATTAATTAAGTATGACTTAATTAATTATATAAATAGAATAAATGAATTACTTAAACTAATTCCAAAATTAATAATTAATTAATTAAGTGAGACTTAATAATTCATTTATTCTATTTATATAATTAATTAAGTCATACTTAATTAATATCATAAATAAAATAAATTACTTATTTAATTTAAATTCATAATTTAAATTATTTCTCCTTCAAGCGTTCTTTGTGTGTGACCCTATAGGTTATTATTACGTTGGCAACAATTTTAATATCTAATTAAAATTGTAAACAATGAGCGGCATCTAGTAATACATCATTGTTACCCAAGTAATAATAATAAATCGGTGATTCGATTAAGCCTTTCGTGAATAATGTTCCATGTAATATAATCCCTTTAATCTTGATATTATAGATTAAACTCAAGGCATGTCTCGTGTCATCCTCTTCATAATTTAATCTTTATTTTCTTGATCGATGAGTAGACTATTAAAATCAAATCAACATTTGAGCACGGCCGTGCATTTCATAGTCTCACTCAAACAAGAGGCCAATAATATCACTCCTAAAATTAGGAGGATTAAATCCCATCTAGATCATTCATATTTCTCATACGATTCATAATATACCCAATGTCCACTTTTATCATTACCCGGTCAAAGGTAACTTTTAATGTAATCAAAGTATATTAATTCTCGTATAGAAATATAATGATTTCAGGTCTAAGGATCATTACACCATTATCACAGTGAGAATTACTTATGACACTTACTTAACATGTAGATTCTCACGGCGGGTCATTCCAGTGCCATGCATTGATACAAGCACTTATGTTCTTGACTTTAGTATCCCCATACCTATGACCAATGAGATGTGGTCATCTGTCAAGAAACATACTAGTCTTTGTGCATTATTATTGTCCTTAAATAATAATACTCGACTAGGGAATTTTAGGAATAAGATACTATTCATATAATCTCATTTTTAAGTCACATACTTAAAGATATATAATACGTATCAAAATTCCAAGGACATTTATTATGCTTTCAATTTATTACGCAGTAAATAAAACATAATAAATAAATAATAATTAATAAAACATAATCCTTAATAATAAATATTTTCCTTAAAATATAAAAAATATTGTCTCTAGAGCACAATTACTAACAATCTCCCACTTGCACTAGAGCCAATTACCCAAGTATCCAATACTCATGGAACTAGTGTGACTTTCGTGCTTCTGCTGCGACAAAGCCTTAGTCAGTGTGTCTGCAATATTATTATTAGTATACACTTTACATATATGTATATCTCCTTGATCATTAATCTCATTAATTAGGTGATATCTCCTAAGTACATGCCCAAACAGCCTCCTTGGCTGCTTCACAAGCATCAATATACTCAGGTTCTATTGTAAAATCAACAATTGTCTTTGCTGTGAACCATTCCAGCAATAAAACACAAAGTCAGACAGAAACATTAAATTATCGTTATCTGTCTAGAAACTAGTATCACTGAAACCTCTTACAACTAGCTTCACATCTCCTCCATATAACAAGAATGAATCTTTAGTCCTCTTTAAGTACTTAAGAATATTCTTGACTGTCGTCCAGTGACCTTCACCTGGATTAGATCGGTATCTACTCATCATGATTAAAGCATACGAGACATCAGGACAAGTACATATCATTGCATACATTATAAAACCAATTGCTGACGCATATGGAATTTTACTCATGCAGTCCCTATCATCCAATGATTTAGGACAAATTTTATTTTGAGATCACTATCCCATGAGACATTGGGACATATCCATTTTAGTCTCTTTGCATTTGAAATCGATGCAAAACTTTGTCAATGTATGTACTCTAAATTAGGCCGATCAATCACCTTGATCTATCTCTATAGATCTTGATCCCTAATATATATGTCACATCGCCTAAGTCTTTCATTGAGAAATTATTTCTCAACCAAGTCTTCACAGTCTGTAGAGAAGGAATGTCATTCCCTATTAGTAATATATCATCAACATATAATACTAGGAATGCCACATGGCTCCCACTAAACTTATTGTAAACACAAGTTTCATCTTCATTCTGAATAAAGTCAAACTCTTTTTGACTGTTTCATGAAAACAAATGTTCCATCTCCTCGAGGCCTGCTTTAATGCATAAATGGATCGACGCAACTTACATACATTTCCAGCATCCTTTAGATCAACAAAACCCTTAGGGTGTGTCATGTACACATCCATATCTTCTTCAAGGCTCTCATTTAAGAAAGCGGTTTTGACATCCATTTGCCAGATTTCATAGTCATAGTAAGCAGCTATAGCAAGCAAAATCCTGATGGACATGACCATAACAACTGGTGAAAAAGTCTCATCATAGTCAATACCATGAATTTTCTTGAAACCTTTTGCCACCAATCGTGCCTTATAGGTCTGTACATTAGCATCCATGTCGGTCTTCTTCTTGAAAACCCACTTGCACCCTATAGGTTTTACCCCTTCAGGTGGATCAACCAAAGTCCATACTTGATTAGTATACATGGATTCCATCTCAGATTTAATGGCATCCAGCCATCTCTTAGAATCTGGAGTGTTTATAGTATCTAGGTAGGTGAGAGGCTCATCTTCATCCACAAGCATCACATCACCATCTTGAGTCAAGAGAAATCCATATTATCTCTCGGGCTCATGGCGAATCCTACTAAACCTACGAACACCTGTGTTTCTTGAGCAGTATTATTTTTCTTGTACATTCTACTCAGGTTCCTCCACTGGTTCAACGTTATCATGTGGGTCTCAAACTTCATTGAGATCTATTATCCTCCCACTGTCTCTCAGCAGTTCGAGCAACAAACACTTTATTCTCGGAAGGATTATAGAAAGAATAACCCCTTGTTTCAGTTGGGTATTCCACAAAATTACATTTGTCTGATTTTGGTCCTAGCTTGTCAGAGATTAGACGTTTCACAAACGCTTCACATCCCCAAAATTTTTATAAATGACATGCTATGACGTTGCTCAGTCCATATCTCATAAGGAGTCTTTTGAACCAATTTAGTAGGAACACAGTTAAGTGTATGTGGAGCCGTTTCCAGGGTACAACCCCAGAAACTAATTGGAAGATTCATTGACTCAACATTGATCGCACCATGTCCAACAAGGTGTGATCTCTCCTATCAAAAAAAACTTTTCTTTGATATTTTCTACTTCATCTTTATAGTCTTTGAACTTTTCAAATGATTCGGATTAGTTCTTCAAAAGATACATATATCCGTATCTACTAAAATAATTAGTAAATTTTATGAAGTTAATAAAATCTACCTTTTGTCATCGTACACATATGACCATATACATCACTATGTATAAGTCATACCCATTCAATGATCCCTTCACCATGTCCGGTAAAAGGAGCTTTAGTCATTTTACCATATAAACCAAGATTCGCATCCTTTTGTATGATTCATAATCAAACTTATCCATGAATGCATCCTTATGTATTCTGAAAATGCGTTTCTTGTTAATACGGCCTCAACAACAGTACCAAAGGTAATATTTGATTTGAGTCACTTTAAAACATATAAATTGTTAATTAGATGTGCAACATTATAAGGCTCATCATCAAAATAGAATAAACAACTATTGTTATAAAATGAAAAAGCCTTTCTTGTCCAAACAAGAAACTGAAATAATGTCTCTGCCAATTGCAAGCACGCTATAACAATTATTAAGTTCTAAATTTTCCTTATAGGCCAAAAATTAAGTAACGAGTTCCTCGAACCAGAGCAACTATCTTTACTCCAATTCCAACCCGATACCTTAAGCTTGACCTTTATTGATCATCATCTTCCGATCTTCCAATTAAGCATGACAGTTTAATTTCCAGTCTCCCAACTTTCCACAGAAGTGACAATCGTCTTCTTTATCAACACCTCATTCAGACTTTAGAGTCTGCTTTAGGGATTGGACTTTGGTTTGACAACGGAACTAGATCAAATCTTCTCCTTGCCTTTCCATTTTCCTTTCTCTTTTGCATTCCCTATGTTTACCATCAATATAGTAGTAGTTCATGCATTTATCATATTGCTTTCAGCAGTTCTCATCATGCTTAGCAACTCAATGGGTGTTTTACCAATCTTATTCACTTTATTGTTCATAACAAAATAAGATTTGTCCAAAGATTGTAAGATCAAATCTAACTGTCTCTAGACCAATCTGGAAACCCAAAATATCAATAGTATTCATTATACCATATAATCTTTAGAACATGTGGTGTAACCGGGTCTCACTCTCCCTACTTGTAAGTGTATAGTGCCCTTTCAAATATATCTTGTGCTCAATCGTTTTATAAGCATCTATATGCTTGTATTACTTCTTAAGCTCAGCACATATATTTGCGAGCATGAGACATGAAACATCAGTCGCAACATCAATTTGCTTCCAATAAGCACTATGATTTGCACATGTTACATTCTCAACTTTAAGAGCAGGGGAAGAGATTTGACTAATATCGTGGTGCCCGAGGACGATCCTCAAGCTCCTATGTCAGTCAAGGAAATATATTCTTGTCAACTTGTCCTTCTCAAGAACTGATCGCATAGAGAAGTTGTTTGTGTTTATCATTTGATATCTACAATATTAAAGTGCATAAAATAAACTAGATTGCAAATTTAATATTAATTATGTTTAAGTGATTATGGTATATCATCATATACCTCCCACTATTTTTATCAAACTAATAGCCCTTACTATTAATTTGGAAAGTATATCCCATAATTCTTTCTAGTGAGCCAAGATCCATATTTCGTCATGTCCTAAGTCAACCACTGGAAGTCCTTAGAAAATGATTATTTAGGTAGACAACAGTTGTCAATTATATCATATATAATTCTTGGATAGTTTGGTGAACAACGATTGATCTTATCTACCTAATAGACTTTTAACCAAACTCTATGCTTCTAAGTTCATAATAGTTGAATATAACCGTTTATTTTCACTTATTATGACGACTCAGTTAAGTTAGACCCAATGATACAACGGCCGAATATAACCGTTTATATTCGTCGCATCTCACCACGATAGATAGGAGTCCCCTGCCACTGACAGTCCTTCCCCTTATCGATCTAGGATTCGATGAGTGTTCATTCATTGGAAAGCATCCGAGTAAAACTTAATATTTTGTTAAGGGGTTTTAGAAAATTTATAACGATCATGATCACATCATAAAGAGATCCTCAATTTTTCCTTGAACCAAATATTTCAAATCGACATCTTAAATTGTTCATTTCCCAGGTAGATGGAGGATACCAATGGTCACACTTAAAACCCATCAGCCTTACGAATACGCATATCCGCTTTTGTCAGAAAATCCCAATTATAGATATCAAAAATCCATATTTAATTCCGTGTTTTAAAAATCCATATTTCATAAACACAAGAATCTCATGATCGTTTGTTAATTTTAAAATCTTGAATCGTTACAGATTTTATCTTGTTTAAGCAAACATGGCATGGGTGTCGTATCTAATACATACATGATTAATCAATATTAAGCATGCATCTCAATTATATCTACGCATACATACCAATACATGCAATCATATACATATATGTAATGTGCGTAAATTAAACGTGTTTGGTTATGGCCCCATCCTATGTGATATTTCCAAGCTAATGGAAATATCAAGGTCAGTCTATCGTGGTTTTAAAAATACAATCTATTACATGTCTTCTTTCTTCATTGCTCCATCATCCCCTTTTGGATCGCCTCCTTGCTTGCAAGTCTTCATTGATAATTACATTGAATAATAAAAATAAAACTATTCTAATGAAATTACAAGAAGAACTCGAGTTACATTCGAGATAATTAAATTACAATGAATAAACGACATGCAAGTCGTATTTAGAAACCAAAACTATAAATCAAAATCACTATCCTATGGGTCTTTAGGCCATAACCATCCACCATGCTATCATATAACACATATAATATATCTCATATTATATAATCATATCATATAATCATATATAACAAATTTCGAAATTTCAAAAAATTAAAAACAGATTTCTGAAGACAATAAATCGCTATTTCGAGACCCTTAACGACGTCAAACGCCTTACAGACCCGTCGGAGATAGCATAGCTATCAGTTTTGTTCATTGGCCCGATTCCAGTCAGAAAACACATATCGTTTGCGAAAATCGGATACGGCAGTCAGATTTCTCCAAATCTGACGGTGTTTCAGAAATCGTATCATATACAATTCTCATAACAAAAACAAGCATATATCATATATACATATACAGAGATACATACAATCATCATATGATTATACATTACATGAATATCATATATTCATAATATATACATACATATACTCAAAATTTTAGAAAATCAAATAATTTTCAGAAAATCATAAATCACCGTTTTGGAGGCTGTAACGACATCTAATGGCTTACAGACGCAGAGCTGACTATGTCAGTATTGCTCAGTGACCCGATTCCAGTCAGAAAACACATATCTTTTGCGAAAATCGGACAACGGACACAGATTTCAGAAAATCTACGGCAGCCGTTTCAGAATTCGTATCGAATACGATTCCCATAATAAGAACAAACATGTATCATATACATACATCAACACACATAATCATCACATGATTATATATCATATAAATATCATATATTCATAATATATATAAACATATACATATTGTATCAATATAAAATCATGATAGATCGCATACATGTTTATATATCAAAAACTGTTAAGCACATAACCGAATTAAAACGTTTCGCAAGTAGCTCTGATGCCATTGTAGGGTTTCGTGACACAAACACAGCGGAATAAACGCGAAAAATAAATCAAAATAGCGAAACCCTCCGCAGGATCCATGCGAAAACAAAAGATTTAATTCGGAGATAATGAATAAATACCTTTAGAAGCTTTAACAGTTCATTAATGGAAGATTAATGGAGGTCCAAAGCTTGTTTAATCACCACGTATCCCGCTCTCGCGATCTACGCTCTACGGTATCCACACGAACACTTTTCATGAAGGATTGATGTGTACTAGCACCCGAAAACTTCTTCTCTCTCTATCTTCCTCCTCTCTCAGAGCGGCTAGGGTTTTTGTAAAAATCTCTCTTTTATTAAATCAGCCCATAAAGAGATTATTAAATCTCTCTATATATATAATCTCTTTATGGGCTGATTTAATAAAAGAGAGATTTTTACAAAAACCCTAGCCGCTCTGAGAGAGGAGGAAGATAGAGAGAGAAGAAGTTTTCGGGTGCTAGTACACATCAATCCTTCATGAAAAGTGTTCGTGTGGATACCGTAGAGCGTAGATCGCGAGAGCGGGATACGTGGTGATTAAACAAGCTTTGGACCTCCATTAATCTTCCATTAATGAACTGTTAAAGCTTCTAAAGGTATTTATTCTTTATCTCCGAATTAAATCTTTTGTTTTCGCATGGATCCTGCGGAGGGTTTCGCTATTTTGATTTATTTTTCGCGTTTATTCCGCTGTGTTTGTGTCACGAAACCCTACATGATCTACACTGACCCTGAAGAGAAACAAAAGTATTTTGACATCTGCAAATACTTGGATAAAATCACAAACAGAGAAATTCAATATCTAACGAGACAGCTTGTAGATACTGACGGGGATGAGAAAATCTTAAGGGGTTCTTTCTGTTAGGGAGTATACTGAACTATTAGTTTGAAGTATACATGACATTGTCATTTTTATTGAGAATCTTGAATGCATATTTTAACATTTTTTGTATATTATATATTGTGGATAATCTAGTATCAAATGGGATAATAGAATATTAGATTGTCAGTGTCTATATATAATATAATAAATGTTCACAGTTTAAGTGGAGTTAAACAAACCACTGGAATGACTGAAGTATTATTTAGAAATAATCTATCTTGATTATTGAATAATACTTGTATGCTTTGTGTATATTGAACAAGATTAAAATATTAGAATTGTTCTTCTATTCTGACAATAAAGAAGAACTAAGATTCTATAATATTATTATTGCTTAGGTTCTTAATCCGGATATAGTAATTGACACTTGTATGCTATGCACATGTTTTGATTCATATGTGATATTATTTATTGTTACTCACAATATTATGTTTTGGACAATGACATTGCAAACAGAGTGGGATATTGACTATAAAAGGAAACCGTGTCCGAAAATATTCAGCTGACGATGTCCTCTTGAAAGCTCATAAAGATAATTATGCTTTAGTCCTGCAGACAGATTTGTTCTTGCATAATTATAAGGTTGATTTGATGATCAAGGATAAAAGATATTGATTAAATTAATTATTAAAAATTAATTTAATTAATGGACATTCGATATATTAAACATGGGAAATTTAATAAGCAAATAATATTGGATCCGAATTAAATAATTAAATTACGACATTAGGAGAGGTAGTGCAAATATTAATTCTTTAGTGGATTGAATTAATATTTAATAACATTGGGCTTGATCCAGAATGTCATTGGAAGACCCAACCTAATTATCCAAGATCCCTACTGTAGCCTATATATTCATCTTATTCTTTTCTAGGTAAATGATTAGAAACTAGGGTTTTTGTGAGCTGCCGTTCAAGGAGGCAACCAAGAACAAGGATTCCAAGACCTCAAAACTAGAAGGGAGGCAACCTTAGGAGGATCGAAGGCCACACTTCGCTCAAGGTGAATACGGAAATACAGTAGAAGACGTAAATTTGAATCTCTTGCGCCGTAGCGATTAAGGTTAACTTTATATTCAAAATCGTTTATTTTTATATCATAAAACGCATCATCATGATTAGATTATCCCAACAATTGGCATCAAGAGCCAGGTTCTAGTCGTAATTATGATATGATGTCCATGTCATAATTATGTATGTATATAGTGGTGGGCTTGTATTATTTTTTTATGCAAGTTGTTATCCACTATTATGACCATGGTTGTAATTATGTTTTTGGATCCCATGTGGTTTATCGTGATTGTAAATTAAATCATAAGGGTTGATCATGATTAGTTTTAATTTTTGATTTCTATTTTGATTGTAATCTTATAATTAAAATTGTATTCAATTTAGATTATGATCGGATGTAATAAAATAGATTTTTCTATTATATTTGTCGTATGTAATTGTTTGATCAACGAAGATGCGAGAAACAGAGTTCTTCCGTTGCTATATGTTGTTTTAGTGGCTGCTTCGCTGTTCTGCCTACAGATTTTGCATACGATATCTGATTAAAGCGAATAATACCTTTTCAGAAATGGCAAAATGAGACTTACAGGCTGAGATGTGAACCATCTCTAGATTTTTCAACCCATTCTGAAGATTTTTGAAAAAAATTTGATGTAAGATTTTGAAGATTATTTTTCAGGGCCATAATAGTGGATGTATTTTATTATGTTTTACATAAATTTTGCTTATCTTGATTATTGTTACTATGTGTTCCATGTTTGTTTGTTATGTCATGTGATACTAACCCTTCGCATGCTAGAACGACATGGACATATGGCTGTATTATTATGTTTTATTCATGATGAGTATGCTGCTATGTTATGTGTTATATGTATTATTATTATTATGATACATGTAGACTGTGAAAAAATGACATAGGATGATGCATCTAGATAAAATCCTCATAGTAAAATACTAAGTGGAAGTGGGAATTAATTTGGTATTAAATCCCATGGTCTACATTATTATTTTTATGTAATTTAACACTAAAGTGAATATAAATTATGTATACGTAACCCATCGTGGCATGTAATTTATGGTGTCTAGAGTGTTATAGAAATTACTAGAACAAACTTCTAAAATTAATTATGAATATTAGAAGGTACATATGTAACCCAATGTGGCATACTAAGTTTCATAGAATTTAAATAATAAAAAGATACCCTCATTTTTATAGATTTCACGCTCAACTAGGAAGAGAATCTAAAATAACACATCTTTGAGTATTCTTGCATTGGTGTCTAGGAAAGCGTAAAGCTTACCTGGTCATTTAGATTGGTGTCTTGAAAAGTGGTTAGCCTCTTGACAATGCTTCCACCGGCCTGGCCATTCAGTCTGAATACTCTTTAGATTTGTAAGTTTAGTAGTATCTTATTATTAGGAGCAAGAATTTATCATAGTTAAAAGGCGCATATGGTATTATTATTATTAATTTAAGATTTAATAATGGTATATACTTAGCTATGAAAAATAATATAGACCACCCTAACGTGGCTAATTATTTAGTAGTAGGACCGAAATAACATTTAGATAAATTTAGCTGGTATATAAGTCACCCAGCATGACATACCGGAAACCTATAGTATTTAAGTGTCGGTATTTTAATTTTAAATAATTGTTATAGGAACCAATTTTTTTAAACACCCTCTAATTATGTGTTATATGTATGATTTTCTGGATATAATGGGCTTTAATCCACTTTTGACCATATTTAAGGATAACAAACTTACTAGACCTAACTATATCAAATGGAAACATAATTTGGACATTGTGTTGACTGTTGAGGAGTACAAATTTTGCATTAATGAACCCAAGCCAGATGAGTCTGGTGAAAATGCTTCTAAAGTTGAGAAAGAGTATTATAAGAAGTTGAATAAGGCTGATGAGATGTCGCGATGTTACATTCTGGCAGCAATGCCAGGGGTTTTGCTGCATCAACATCAGGATATGACCACTTCTTCAGATATGCTCTTTAATATCAAAGAACTTTTTGGAGATCAAAATAGGGCTGCAAGGCAAGTAACAATGAAAGTTTTAATGTACATTCAGATGGCTGAAGGGACACCTGTAAGGGATCATGTTCTCAGGATGGTCACATATGAATGATATGGAGATCCTTGGTGCTGAGGTTGATGGGGAAACCGATATCGATATCATCCTTATGAGTTTACCCAAAAGTCTTGAGCAATTCCGCTTGAATTATACCATGAACAAGACGATGTATAGTCTTGCGGAACTTCTGACAGAACTTCAGGCAGCTGAAGGACTTTTTCGGCAAAGTGTTCAAGTCAATGTGACTGAGAAACCTTCTTCTTCATAGCCGAAAGCCAAGAAGAAGAAAAAGGCTCAGACATAGAAAATGGTGAAAGCTGTGGAGTTCAAGGTGGTGCTGTGAAAAAGCCCAAGGGAAAGTGCTTGAGGTGCAAGCAGTCGGGTCACTGTGTTTCCCCCCTAACACACTGGAAACGGGATTGTCCTCTTCCTAAGAAGAAAAACAATACTAGTATGTCTCTTTCTCTAGTTACAGAAACATATATAGCGGCTATATCTACTAGCACTTGGTGTATAGATACAAGAGTCACTGATCATGTTTTTAATTCTATGCAGGGGTGAAAGTCATATGACTAGTCCTATTTGTAATAAGTATATGACAACTCAACTCAGATAAGAAAGAGAAGTAAATAATAAATATTGAATATAGAGGAAGAACAAAAAGAAGCCATGACAGGACAAGACAAGACACAAAGACCACTACAGAAGAAATGAGAATCAATATTGTAGTTAGTCATCCTTGAACCAGACCAGTGCACAGGGTGTCAACAATGTCAGTGAAGATTCGTCATCAAAAAGTTCAAGTGGTTAAAAAGAATGACAGAAGACAGAAGCTGTAAGCTCAAAGGAATACAGGTTTGTTTGGAATGCAGTGTACAAGAGTCAGCATCCAAGATTGAATATTTGACTGGGTACATGCAGTGGTTAAAAGAAGTATTGGTTAGTTTAAAGAGTCAAATTATTTAATGAACAGAGGTACTTCTAATTGCAACTGTAGATACAGCTAAACAGGCCTGACGGTACAGACTTTAAGACAAGACGGAAAAAGTATTGACACGGAAGAAATGCAGAGTCATATATTCTTAAAAGTGGAACCCCAGTTGGAATTGATTTATCATTTCCAAGTCAAAAGGAGTTTGGTTCCAGCCTTTTTGTGAGTCATACAAGTGTTAAATCAATTAGGAAAAAGGTCATTTGGGGATGAGTCATGCAGGCTTTCCACCTCTATATATATGAGGCCTTTGCTTCATTTTTCAGGAGTAGAAAAACTTTTAAATTCAGTAATTTGTCTGCAAAGTTATATTCACAGACTTTCTGTGCTGGTTTGAGTTTAAATCCTTAAGTAGAACAATTCATGTCAAATTTGTTCTAGGATTTAAATGTTTATTCTACCGAATGTTGTAACACCCATTCAAGTTTAATATACATATTTAACTTGATCTTGTTTATTTACTTGCTAATTTTCTATATCTTAAATGTTATATAGTAAAAATAGAAAGCTATTAAGTCAGCCTCCCAAACACTACAAGGACTTTAACCCTCAGCTTAAGCAATAATTTAATTCCGCAAATTCTGAAAAGAATTTTAAATTGTTGTCAGTATCGCATTCAACCCCCCTTCTACGATACTTCCGGGACCCAACAATTGGCATCAGAGCAAGCTGATTGATAAACAAATCAAGATCCGCAGTCCAGTGAAGCTCAGGGTACCGAAGCTGTTTGAACACTTAATATCTAGAGGCCTTGTTAAATAAATTTAGTTTATAAATTTAAATTTAGATAAATTTATTTTATAAATTTTATTTAAAATAAATTTATTTTGTGAATTTAATTTAAATGAGTTTATTATTTAAACTTGAAAATTTTGTTTTATAAACTTAATTTAAATAAGTTTACTTTATAAATTTAAATTAAATAAATTTATTCTTTAAATTTAAATAGATTTACTTTTATAATTTAAATTTGTTTAGATAATTTTATTTTATAAATTTAAATTTAGATAAATTTATTTTATAAATTTTATTTAAAATAAATTTATTGTGTGAATTTAATTTAAATGAGTTTATTATTTAAACTTGAAAAATTTTGTTTTATAAACTTAATTTAAATAAGTTTAGTTTATAAATTTTAAATTAAATAAATTTATTCTTTAAATTTAAATAGATTTACTTTTATAATTTAAATTTGTTTAGATAATTTTATTTTATAAATTTAAATTTAGATAAATTTATTTTATAAATGTTATTTAAAATAAATTTATTTTGTGAATTTAATTTAAAAGAGTTTATTATTTAAACTTGTAAAAGTTTATTTTATAAACTTAATTTAAATAAGTTTATTTTATAAATTTAATTTAAATAAATTTATTCTCTAAATTTAAATAGATTTATTTTTATTATTTAAATTTGTTAAAATAAATTTATTTTATGAAATAAAATTTAGATAAATTTATTTTATAAATTTTATTTAAATAAATTTATTTTATAAATTTAATTTAAATTAGTTTAATATTTAAACTTGAAAAGGTTTATTTTATAAACTTAATTTAAATAAATTTATTTTATAAATTTAATTTAAGTAAATATATTAGTTAAATTTATATAGATTTAATTTATAATCTAAAGATATTAAAACTTGGTCCATTTTTCCAAAAAAGTTTGTACTTGGAAAATTCTTCGGTTTTGCTCAGAATTAATTCCTAGAGCATATGAGTCGGTTTCAAGGATAGTGGTCATTTCGTATTAGTAGGTTTATTCTAGAGCAATTGGATTTTATTGTGGATGATACGACTGTTCATGTTATAGTTCCACAAACTGCTCAAATGTAAAGAAATGATAGATTTATTAGTGGGGAACTCTGAAGATTTTTTTTTTCTAACTCTACTGATCATTCTAGTTTTTGTACTTGTATAAAACAGATTTAAGAATCGTTAGAGGTCACAACTGAAGAAATATATGAGGTTAAAAGTAGCAAGACAAGATCAGGGTTGTGTTACAATATTCAAGAAGCCTGAACAAGCAAATGATGACTGAAAGTCATATGACTAGTCCTATTTGTAATAAGTAGATGACAACTCAACTCAGATAAGAAAGTGAAGTAAATAATAAATATTGAACATAGAGGAAGAACAAAAAGAAACCAAGACAGGACAAGACAAGACACAAAGACCACTACAGCAGAAATGAGAATCAACATTGTAGTTCAAGATACATGACTGGAGATAAATCCCTGCTCACAAAGTTTGAGGAGAAAGCTGGCCCTGGAGTAACTTTTGGAGATGACAGTAAAGGGTACACCATGGGATATGGCTTGATTTCAAAATAGAATGTCATCATTGAACCTGTTGCATTAGTTGATGGCTTAAGACACAATTTGTTAAGCATAAGTCAACTATGTGACAATGAAAATGAAGTGTGTTTCACAACTGAAGCATGCATAATTTTTAACAAGAAAGATGGAAGCCTGGTTATGACTAAAAATAGAAAAGGAAATGTGTACATAGCTGACTTTGATTTAACAAGTGCAAACTCATTGACTTGTCTTCTCTCTAAGGCAAGTACAGATGAGAGTTGGATATGGCATAAGAAATTAGCTCACTTAAATTTCAAAGCCATGATTCAGTTGGTCAAGAAAAATCAAGTGAGAGGTTTACCACAAATGGAATTTGTCAAGGATGGACTATGTGATGCTTGTCAGAAAGGAAAACAAAGAAAGGTATCATTCAAGTCAAAATTGGAATCATCAATTGAGAAACCACTTGAGTTATTGCACATGGATTTGTTTGGTCATGTGAATATCATGTCCATTGCAAAGAAGAAGTATGATATAGTCATTGTGGATGACTTTTCAAGGTTCTCATGGACTTATTTTCTGCATTCAAAGGATGAAGCTAGTCATCTCATCATCAAGCACATAAGAGAAGTTGAGAAAAGTCTTGGATTGGATGTAAAGAAAATAAGAAGTGACAATGGAACAGAATTTAAAAATTCCACAATGAAGGAGGTCTGTGAATCTAAAGGAATCATACACACCTTCTCTGCACTAAGAACACCTCAACAAAATGGGGTAGTTGAAAGGAAGAACAGGACACTGCTTGAAGCAGCTAGAACTATGTTGAATGATGCTAAATTACCAACATATTTCTGGGCTGAGGCCATTAACACAACATGTTACACTCAGAACATCTCCATAGTAAATCAAGCTCAAGGAAAGACACCTTATCAATTGATCAAGAAAGACAAAAAGCCAAAAGTGAGGTTTTTTCATGTCTTTGGCTGCAAATGCTATGTGCTAAAGAATCAAGGTGAAAACCTAGGAAAATTTGAAGCCAAAGCTGATGAAGCTATATTTGTTGGGTATGCACTATCAAGCATAGCCTATAGAGTCTATAATCTTAGACTACACATTGTTATGGAATCTGTACATGTAGTATTTGATGATAAAAAGATTCAAGGGTTGTTTGATGAAGGAAATCATGACACACTGCATTTTGAGAATGAATCAAATGATGTAGATGATGATGAAGAAGCAGAAATTATAAAATCACAAGTACTCAGAAACCCAATATCAGTTGATGTTACTGCATCAATGGATAATTTATCAGTTGACAGAATTCCATCAACTGATAATGCATCAACTGATAATCATTCAATAGATAATCAACACTCTACAACTAGGGTATCCAATTCAGGGGGAGGGTTTCAAAATCAGTCCATAAATTCAAATCAATATGAGTACAACACTAATGATCATGAAGCTTCATCATCAAGGCAAAATTTGCCTCCTCAAAGAAAATGGACAAAATGTCATCCACTTGAACTAATCATTCGAAATGCAGAAGATGGTGTCACGACAAGAAGTGCTACTCAAAATGAGTGTCTGTATAGCAGGTTCTTATCTCAAGAAGAACCTAAAAGAGTTGAAGATGATCTCTTGGATCCTGATTGGGTTTTAGCTATGCAAGAGGAACTCAATCAATTTGAAAGAAATAAAGTGTGGAAGCTGGTGCCCAAACCAACAAATAGATCAGTAATTGGTACAAAATGGGTATTCAGGAACAAAATGGATGAAAATGGTACTGTGATTAGAAACAAAATAAGACTTGTGGTAAAGGGGTACTCACAGGAAGAAGGAATTGATTTTGATGAAACCTTTGCACCAGTTGCAAGGCTGGAAGTAATCAGAATCTTTCTGGCCTATGCTGCACATGCTAATTTCAAAGTCTACCAGATGGATGCGAAGAGTGCATTTTTGAATGGAGTGTTAGAAGAGGAAGTCTATATGGAACAACCTCCTGGCTTTGAAGATCCAAATTTTCCTGACTTTGTCTACTATCTACTCAAGGAATTCTATGGCTTGAAGCAAGCACCAAGGGCCTGGTATGAGACTTTATCTCAGTTCCTCATTGAGAATCACTTCATAAGAGGTACTGTTGATAAAACTCTATTCAGTAGAAATGTTAACGACTCTATTATTCTTGTACAAATATATGTGGATGACATTATTTTTGGCTCAACTAATGAGGGACTTTACAAAAAGTTTGCCAAATTAATGCAGAACAAATATGAAATGAGCATGATGGGAGAACTTACCTACTTTCTTGGTTTGCAAGTCAAACAAGTTAGGGATGGCATTTTTATAAATCAAACAAAGTATATTCATGACTTTTTAAAGAAGTTTGACTTAAGTGAATGTTCTTCTGCAAAAACTCCCATGGCTACTGCTACCAAACTTAACTTGAACACTAAGGAAGCCAGAGTAGATATTTCAAGTTACAGGGGCATGGTAGGCTCACTCTTATATTTAACTGCTAGTAGGCCAGATATAATGTTCTTTACATGCTTATGTGCTAGATTTCAGGTTGATCCTAGAGAATCTCATTTAGTGACTATTAAGAGAATTTTTAGATATCTCAAGGGTACATCAAATTTAGGTATTTGGTATCCTAGAGATTCTGGTTTTAATCTAACAGGCTACTCAGATGCAGATTATGCAGGTTGCAAAATAGACAGGAAAAGTACTACAGGCACCTGTCAATTTCTAGGAAACAAACTTGTCATGGTTTAGCAAAAAGCAACACTCAATATCAACTTCAACTGCAAAAGCTGAGTACATTGTTGCTGGAAGTTGATGGCTCAATTATTATGAATGAGGAATCAATTATTTGACTATGAGTTCAACATGAACAAGATTCCTATTTTCTGTGATAATACAAGTGTCATTGCAATAACAGAAAATCCTGTGCAACATTCCAGAACCAAAAACAATGACATAAGGTATCATTTTATTAGGGAACATGTAATGAATGGTACAGTTGAATTACATTTTCTCCCTAGTGAACAACAACTTATAGACATTTTTATCAAACCTCTAGATGAATCTACTTTTAATAGATTAGTCTGTGAGTTAGGTATGCTTAATTTTACTCAATCTTGAAATGTATACTAAGTTTTTCTTTTTGCCATTGTTCACAATTATCTGTTGAAACAAAGTGATCAACTGATAAATGTGTTAATTATCGATGGATATTTATGCATCTATCGATGGATAGTTATTTATCGATAGATAATTATCTTGGTAGTTATTTATCAATCGATAACTCATTAATACTTTATTTTATCCATCTATGGTAATAGAATTTCTACAGTTTCCTTTATCAGTTGATTAAATTATAGCCGTTGATTAATTACCTTATTTGTCAACAGATGAATATACCCATCGATTGTCATTTAAGTAATTAACTTTAACTCCTTTTTCCTCACAACGGTTATATCCTTAATTAAACTGACTACTCAAGTCATTTTAAGCACAAAGAATATAAATAGCAAAATTAATTCTAACTTCATTCTCAATTGCTATTATATTTTCTATCTCAAAGTGTTGCACCTCTATTTCTCTCTCAAATTTACTCTTGTCAAAATCACTTATTCGCTTTCAAGTTCTTTCTGATCTTTCAAGAATCATAAATGGCACCTCAAAAGAAGATTGTCTCCTCCACTGGGTTTACATATGAACAAAACAACTTCACAGCATGTCTAACAGTATATGAAGCTCCCATAGATTTCCATCCGTTGATGAAATTTCTAGGAGACTACAAAGTGTCCAAAGTGCTCAGTGAAGCACCCACAATAGTGTGTTCTTTCGTTGAAGAGTTATGGAAGACTGCAGAAGTCTCACAAGATGGACAGGTAATCTCTTATACTTGCAAAGGTAATTCCTACACCATCACAAGTACTATTTTTGTCTGAATGCTTAGAATTACCTGAAAATAATTGTGATAGGTCACCCACTGAAAATGAAATTAGGGACATGCTAGAATCTGTTAACTATGCAAATGCTGAAACAAGTTTAGGTGAAGTTGTTAGGAAAAATCTAAGGAAATAATGGAGTTATTTCTTTGATGCTATAATTAAGGTATTTTCTGGAAAAATAAGCAATTTTGATGCAATTACCACAAGTATGCAAAAGATTGCTTATTCCATCATATTTGATAAGTACTTTAATTTTAGCACATTACTCCTAAATGAATTAACTGCTAAGTTAGGAAATAAGGCATCTAGGAAAAATAACATTTATTTTGCTAGATTCTTTATGCTGTTGATAAATGCCTCCATTGGAGAATATGATATTAGTGCAGATATAGAGACACTAGAGCCTTGGATGCAAAACAAAAGGGTCTTCAAGGACTTGGTGAGAATCAACTTACATCCTAAGTTGGTCTCATCTATCCTCCTTTTGTACAGGTATACCTAAAGACACTCAACTTTTCTTTCACCTCTTCTGGTATTCAAATTTCTTTGCCTTCTACAACAATGGAGGTAGATGGAAATGCCCCCATCCCTCCTACCCAAGTTGCACAACCTTCCAAAAGCAAATCTAAACAAACCACCACAGTAGTTTCTCAAAAGACTACTGTTGTAAAAACTAAGAAGAGAAAAATAACTGAGGGGAGTGTGAAGGTGGTTGACAAGGGTGAGGGAACTGGCCAACATCAAGAAAGCCAGAAGGATAAGGAAGGAGAGGTTGAGAGTGTTCATCCAGCCACCAGCCCAATCTCTCAATAGATTGAGGCTGTGATAAAGGAATTAAACACATCCCTAGTTGCACCTTCTCAACAAGGTGTAACTATTGAACAAAGGTCTCAACTAGGACCATCAGATGGGAGTAAGGGTCATAAAATTCTACAGCCATACAAAAGGTGAAAGAAGGACAAAATATTGCATAGGAAATTCACACACCTGCAAAGCCAAATGCCAATTTGGTGGAGCCTTCAGTTTCTTCATTTGATGTGTCTCAGAATTTTCCTGAGGCACAGCCCCACTCTCTATATATTTTTTCTCCTCAATCTCCCTCAATATCTATTTCTTCATAAACATTGTTAATTGATAACATCAACGTTTCAAATTCACCCTCTTTGCAACTCAGGGTGGAGCCAACACTCTCACTTGTATCACCAGATAAGGTTAACACCTTGGCTGATCAGGAACATACTGCAAATTCTCACAAATCAATGGATATTACTCAATCAACTGATATCCAACATCCATTGACTAATGTACTTCCATTGATGGATATCCTTACATCCATCGACGAGCTCCAATCAATGGATATTCATCAATCGATGGATATTTCTTATCCGATGATCGACACATTCATTCCTTTTCATGAATCATCCATTGAAACAATTCAAGTTGACAATACTCTACTAGGATTGAGTGGAGTGAGTGAGGTGTGTGAGGGGCAAGGTTTGCATACCTTGGCAAAAGGAGAGTGTGTGAATTAGGGGCCCTCAAATTCTTCTGAGGTGGTAAAAGGAGAGGGTGTGAGCAAAGAGTTCCACCTTAGCAGGTGATGTAAAAGGAGAGGAAAGTAAGGGAGAGGTGAGGATCCAGGATGAGATCCTGATGCAAAAACAGAGAGAAGAGAGTGAGAGAGAAAAGAATAGAGAGAAATCCATTTCACCATCCAATGAAGCATCAACTTCTAAAACTGAGTAGGCTGCAGCAAAACTCACCCAGGAGTTGGTGTTGGAGTCAGGGGGAGATGGAGGAAATGGAGTCCCTGCAGGAGTTGCAGATGCCCACATGGAAGTGGATGATGAGATTGCAGTCAACCTTGATACTTCAACCTTTCACCATGAAGATCCACACTATCAAGAATTAGCAGCAGCCACTAATCAAGTAGCTGAACAAATGTTGGGATTGGTGTAGACAGAAGAACAATTCAGGAGTGGAAAGGAGCATATAGCTAGTCAACCTGATGATGTATCCCACATGAATCCTGAACACCTTGAAGATAGTTCTGATGATGAACTTCTAGACCTTGATGTGGCCAGTGATGAACCAAGTTTGGTTGATACTGAGAAGGCCATCATTTCTCACTACAGGAGATCAATGGCTGAAGTGAATGTAGAGGATCCTTTGCACAGAAGAATTCTCAACTTTTACAAGGACAACTTGAAAATTCAGAAAATGCATGTCACAGGATCTAAGTATGAATTAAAGAAGTTCAGGGAGGCAATTGATAGTTCAAGGATTCACTTTGATTCCACAATTGACTCAAGACTCAGCCTTACAATGTTAACCAGAATTAAGCAAAGGCTAGATACTTAGTTTACAGCCAAAGACAAGGTAGTGGCATTGGAGAAAAGAGTGACTGCTATGGAGCACACCATGGAATTAATTTTGAAGAATCAAGTCACCCAAATCAATCTTCTGAACCAACTTTTAGAAACTCCAATTATTTCTGCCTCCATGGCACAATCAGTTGCTGATAACAAAAAGGGGGGAAAGTATGAGGAGAGGAGAAATGAAGTTGAAGCTGTAATCAAGAATACAGAGTCTGTCATCCAAAGGAAAGATGCCAAACAGACATTGGCTCAACAAATTGTACAGCAATTTGATTCCATTGTTAGCAAAAACAAGGAGATTGATGCACAGGAGCCAATTGCCATATTTCCAGAAACTTTGGAGAAAGGAGAAATAAGGGTAGATGAAGGTAGCTCATAAACTGGTGATAGAAAAGGTAAAGGGATTGCTATAGAAGAAGTCGAGAAGGAGAAAAATTCTGCCATGAGTGAAGGAGAGAAACTATTGGGCAAAGCAATAGCTGTTGCCATAAAAGAAAGGAACAACAAGTAATGGCACAAGAAGATCTAGCCATTCAACTGTAAAAGCAATTTGATGAGGAGGACGGGATAATTAGGGAAGCCAGAAGAAGAGAAGGTAAAGGGAGGCCTAAAATGAAACAAAGAGCAAACAAGCCTGTGGGTGAATCAAAATCTTCTGGAGTCAAAAGGAAGCTTGTTTTTGCTGAAGAGGAGAAGCCAAAGGAAGTGAATCTTGAAAATCAAGCATCTGGGAGTGGTCAAACCAAAGAAATAGAAGTGTTCAAACCCAAGGTTAAAAATTTTGTGCCAATCAAAAATGAAGGGATGATTGCAGTTAAAGGTCAAAGGAAGAGGGATGTTGATTTACTTCACATTGAGTATGAAGATGGATCACATTCAACTTTCACATTCAATCAAGTCTTGGACCAAGGATATGGCATCTTAAGGAAGATCTACACCATGCTCAATAGAAAGTACTATCTAACTGAAGAGCTAGGGAAGGCTATTCTTGATAAAATGAAGAAGATAAGGGAGACACCTATTCAAGAAGAAAGGGATGACAGAATTAAAATCTGGAACCCTGAAGGAAGGAAGGTGCTTCATGAACCATTCTACATGTTGATTTACAAGGACAGAGAAGGCAGAGAAAAATGCATTGATATTTGTCAGGAAATAGACAAACTGCCCAATCTGGAATTAAATCATCTTGCAAGCCAACTAGACTACAGGGTTGAGGATGAGAAGATTCTGAAGGGATCCTTGTACAGAAAAATGAAGGAAAATGAAGACAAAATGAATGAGTCAAGGGGGAGGAGAAGAAGATAGAAGGTTCAGACTCAACATCAAATTTTCAGAATTTATCTCTTACCGGTATTTGATCACTCTGTCTCAAATTATTTTTATCAATATTGTAATTCCTGTTATAATGAAATTGTATAGGAGTTTTGTTATCATCAACAGAAAATTTATGCATATTTCACGTATTCATAAATAGGGGGATATTATTAGGAATTATGAGTTTTGATGATAATAAATTACTTAGAATTACAATAGGGATTTAAAATTTATTGTAACTGGTCAATGGATATGTGACTTATAAATATCCATTGACTAGGAAACCAATTATCAGTTGAAGCTTGGTTATCAACTGATAAACTGGATTGTAACATTTGATTCATGTTTCATTATCAATTGATTGTATTGCCACGATGGATGCTGTGAAGTAGTCGACTGATGTTATTGACTTCAACTTACTACTTCTCAACGGATGTGAAGGATGGCTGATTAATTGTAAATATTCTAAGTCAGAATTCTCACAAGTGAAGTGATCAATAGATATTGGAGTCGATGGATGAAGACACTACTCAATGGATAAAAGCTATCAACGGATACAAGCCATTAACGGATAAAAGCAATCAACGGATAAGAGATCATCAATGGATAGGGAGTCGATGGATAACTCAAATAGCCATCGATTCAACAACTGATCAATGGATATCCTATCCATTGATGGATAAGCAGAGAAGAATCAACTGATAAGCTTAACAACATTTATCAGTTGATTAAGGTTTCCCAATTTAGTTAAAGACAAGAAGAAAGGGAACGTTGCAGAAACTGAATCATTGGAAGACAGTCCTGTCAGGATTGTAAAGACTTTCAAGGAAACACAGTCTTCAAGGAATGCATTAAGACAAAGATACTTTCAGGACTAGACATAGTCTAATGAAGACTGTGAAAGTAGTTAATTTTTATTTTCATATAAACATTATAAAATGTAATTTATAATATTATCTATCGATAGGAAATAGATTTAGAAGAAAACTATTATATAGTAGTTAGTACCTTATTGCAGCAAAGTGTGTAGAAATATAGTGAAAGGAATTGTAAGCACTGTAGTGCAGAAAACACTTTGTAAGCAGCTTGGAAATTTTACCAAGAGAAATTGAAGGTAAAAACACACTAGTGGAAAAACCAATCCACTAGTAATTTTTATATTGCTTATTCTATTTTCAATTCATAATTATTACATTCTTAGTTCAATTAAAAATCTTTTCATACACTCAAACTATTCTGTTGAACAAACTTAAATCCGTAAGAATTTTATTTAATTCTTAAGTTTGTATTCAACCCCCCCTTCTCCAAATTTATTATACTCAAGGGTAAATAACAAGAACTCCTTTTATATGAAATGGGGGGTTGAGACCCAGTGTGGTCACCACTGTGGATTTTGTAATGATTGGCAAGTTTATAGAATCGGTGATGCCAGCTAAAGCCATTGAAGGCATTATCTGCTCAGAGACACCCTGAACAGGTTCTACTGCCAAAATAGCAGATACTCTATTAATAGAGTCCACATCCCCTCTATGGGTGTGTTGTCCCTCCGCTTGACCTGTAAATGTGGGGAGGACCTCCGTTGTAGGAGCTGGACTTGGAATTTCCAAGGGGGTCACCACCTCAAGTAATGTAATGTATGACAATTGAGAGCCTGTGGTGCCCCACGAAGCCCGCGAAGGCATTTCCACATGATGTGGTGATGCTGCTAACGCAGCTACTCCTTGAATGAAGACATCTTCCCTTCTATGGGAGAGTTGCCTTTCCACTTCACCCACTTGGGGAGGGAAAACATCCTGAATAGGATCTGGAGATGTTAAGTCCAAGGGGGTCACCACATTTGACAATGTAATGATGTTAGAGTCAGTGATGCCCCCAACTGTCTGTGAAGACAGGTTCTGAATTGGATCTACCAAAATAGTACTAGCTACTGAAGTAACGGATATTGTTACAATCTCTGGTTATGTTCCCTTACCTTTCAGGAATTTATCAATTTCAGAATTAAGTTCACGAAGGAAAAGAAAGGTCTCAGAGATTGGAGAATCAGGTTCTTATCTTACAGATGCCTTAGGTTTAAAATTCATTTTACGATGTTTTTGAGAAGGCAGAGCTGTACGAAATATTTGAAAAACTTCCAGATCCGGTAGGGACTCACTCCTGTCATCTGAATTAATGGTTCTTTTTCTAGTTTTGGGAGATGAATGAAGTGTTTGTTGTTCTCTGGCAGTGGTTAGAACTGGTTGGTCGGCCAGTTCATTGCCAGCTTTGATGGCCACTGAGGGCTCTTGTGTGTGCATTGCCGTTTGAGGCACAGTAGGAGATATTGTGAAAAATTCATCTTGTAAGAACGCAGAAAAGTCAAAATCTAGAAGTGTACCTTCTTCCATTTGCTCATCAGAGAGATCAGGAATGTACACCTCTGTAGTCTGAGGCTCTTCCACCATGTCCTCCACAACTACCTCCTCTGTTACAGTCTCAGGGCTTTTCCTTTGTTCTTCTTCAGGAATTTGTTCTTGCTCATTGTCAGAACCAACTTTATTCATATTTTCATCTTCTTGTTCAGTGCTTGGTTCTTCTTCTTCTTGAGTCGCTGCTTTGCTTCCAGAGTCACTTGATGCTTCAGCTTCACTGTCCTCTTCAGAGGTTACTGCTTCTTCTTCTTCTGTTGCAGCTTCTTCTTCTTCTGCATCGTCTTCATTAACTTGTCTAAGAAGAGCAAAGTAATCTCTAATAGACTTAGTCATTGGAGTAGGAGTATACCTGTTAGGATAGTCAGTCTCATTCTGTAGCGACAGGATTGTCTTGAACTGAAGTGAGGGTGACTCTTCCAACTAACTATTCTGAAACACTTGTAGTTGATCAGCTCTCAGCACTTGATTCAATACCAGCTGCAAAAATCTTGGATACAGACAGAAGTTCTCCACTGCATATGATCAACTTACCAAAAATTATCCTTGACCTAGAGGCCACTGCATACCCAATCACCTTGTTGAACTGCGTAATTCCGTGGAAGCCACCTGTCTTTGGTGCAAAGCCATGAGACCGGATGTTGCAGAATAGGTTCCACTCCTTGGGTAGATGATTTTTGTAAATCTTTTTCGGGAGATTATTGTTTACTTTGGTGCAGTGCAGGAACATGAAGAAATTGTCTAAGTCTGCTTGAGATGGCTCATCTTCAAACTTCTCAGACGGCAGATGAAGTGCTCGATTAATGTCATTCTCAGTTATTCGCACCTTCTGTCACTGAATCTTACATGTAAAGGCTGAGATTCCATCTGCAGATGTGTCCTGAGCAGACCTGTATACCTGTCTTAATAAATTTTTATTCAAAGGAACAGGAGTCGTTAGTGCATATCATACTATTGAATGTTCGTTTAAAAACCTAGCCCAGTTACCTAACTCTCCAGCCTCAGTCCAATCATCTACTAAAATAGATAAGTAATTAGTCTTTTTAATCTCAAAATTACCTGCCATTTTATTAAATTGAGAAGTAATTTTTAAGAATTAAAACTACTAATTAATATCAAATAATTTTAGTAAATTACGAACCAAACCCTAAGTTTTAAAATTACATGAATTGTCGTGAAATTAATATATTATGATCTCCTAGTAATTTTAAGCACACTTTTAATTTTATTACAATTTTTAATCGATTAAAAATTAAAAAACCCTAGCAAATCAGTTCGAGTTTTTGAAAAATGAGAATTTTATAATCTTAACCAAAATCAATGGGACCACTTGCAAATGATAGGCTTGAATGTGGGTTCCACAAATCTGGTCTCAGATTAAAAAATGGACAAAAATTGACTTAGAAATGATCGATTAAAAACTGAGATCTATGTTGTGCTTTTGGGTTAGAAACACTGTGTTGATAGTTGTATGTATCGCCACTAACTGATAGAAAACAAATTAAAATAATTCAGCTATTTATAGGCGCCATATAACTAGACCAATATTTGATTAAGTGCTTTTATTGTGCCTATACAGTGCTCACACTATATAGGTGCCACTAAAATTATAAGCGCAACAAAACTTACTAGTGAATTTTTGTTGTGCCTCTACAGTGTATTCACTGTGTAGGTGCCACTGAATTCACTAGCACCACAAAACTTGGACAATTTTTCTAAGTACTTGTGTTGATTATGTTGCGCCTACACAGTACTTGTACTGTATGGGCGCCACTAAACTATTTAAGCGCCACAAAGTACTTAACACCTCAAATTGATCCTAGTTTTTGCTACTTTTAAATAAATAATATTTATGAATAATTTGTATAAATAATCAATAATAATTAATTACTCACAAATATTATTTCACAAAATATTTATTAATAACAATACTAAGATTAATTGTTAAAATTATTATCATAAATAAAGTATGCTTTGTTGGGTATTATTATAGTGACTTTTAGCTTTTCATTTACCTATCTTTAATATAAGCAACCTTTGGCTCTTCATTTACATTGTAACCCCATTTTCATAGCCTATATAAGAATTGTTTGTACTTTACTTTGGGATATGAATAGAAGATTGTCTATTCTCTCTATTATCTAGTTCTCTTAAACTCTCCTTATATATTTTATATACACAATACGTTATCAGCACGAAGGCTTAAAAAAAGGGGCTGGGCATCAAGCAGTTTAGCAGCAAGTTGGTGAATTTGGAATAAAGAGCAGTAGCAGGTTGAGAGATTTGAAAATAAGAGTTTCCCCTTTAATTCAATGTACATGCACTATCCAATACTTTATTCTCTACCTAGATTCTTGCGAAAGATATAATAAATCTTAAACTTCTAAAAGTGTCCATTCATGTTTACATTCATATATATTAGTCGTTAGTTTATGTGTTTTAATATACATACTGTATGCGCAGTCAGTTTTCTTTTTAAACTTGGTTGCTTTAATTATAACATATGCATGTATTATTTAATTACTGCAGATTCCTTTATTTTTTACGATAATTCTTTTGTATTATTAAAAAATTTACATGCTTAGCAGTAATATTTTTAATTTGTTCATTTTTTTAATGTTGCAGTATTATTAATTATTAATTAATTAATTAAATCATTCTCTTTGGCTCTTAAAATTTATAATTTTACCAATGAGTACAATTTAATCGGGGTGATGGTGTTTATATTTGTATAGTGAACATGTTTGAGTTATTAGTCAATGGTGGCTAATATATATTATGTACTAAAAAATTTTTGGCATCAATGATGCAATGTTTTCTGCCAAATCAAAAAGAAACCTATTAAGTTTTAAAGATATACGAAGAAATGGTTATCACATTGAGACAACAAATAAAAATGACGAAGAATATTTATATATCACGTCAATTGTCTCGGGGAGGAAACAAATAATAGAAGAACTCCCATCATATAAATCTGGATTGTATTATACTTTCATTAAATCAGTAGAGACACATATGGTGATAAACGATAGAATAGACCCGAAAAATTTTAATATATGGCATGACCGTTTAGGTCATCCGGGTCATGTAATGATGCGAAGAATCATAGAAAACTCAAATGGGCATCCATTAAAAAATAAAATTGTCCCACTGCCCAAAGATATCTCTTGTGTTGCTTGTTTTCAAGGAAAATTAATAACAAGACCATCTCATTTAAAAGTTGTAACTGAATGTCCAACATTTTTGGAATGAATACAAAGAGATATATGTGGACCTATTACCCCATCAAGTGGGCCATTTTAGTACTTTATGGTACTTATAGATGCTTCAACACGTTGGTCACATGTTAGTTTATTATCTACTCGTTATGTGTCATTTGCAAGACTCCTTACTCAAATAATTCAGTTGAGGACACAATTTCCGGATCATGCAATTAAGAAAATCTGAATGGATAATGTAGGAGAATTCACCTCTCAATCTTTTAAAGATTATTGCATGGCGATTGGGATTGACATAGAATATCTGATTCCTCACACACATACCCAAAATGGTTTAGCGGAATCTTTTATTAAGCTATTAAAGTTGATTGCTAGACCTTTACTCATGAGGACACATTTGCCAAATACTGCATGGGGGCATGCAATATTACATGCTGCATCACATATTCGTTTAAGACCAACTACTTATCATAAATATTCTCCATTGCAGCTTGTAAATGGTCAAGAACCAAATATCTCTCACTTAAGAGTTTTTGGGTGCGCAGTTTATGTTCCGATATCATCTCCCCAACGAACGAAAATGGGTCCCCAAAGAAGATTAGGGGTATATGTTGGTTTTGACTCTCCCTCAATTATTAAATATTTAGAGCCCACGACTGGTGATTTATTCAAAGCAAGATTTGCCGACTGTCAGTTTGATGAGATAGTTTTTCCTGCATTAGGGGGAGAGAAGTCAAAATTTGATAAAGAAAGACAAGAAATTTTGTGGAATGCAGCATCTCTGTCTCATTATGATCCTCGCACAAATCAATGTGAACTTGAAGTTCAAAAGATTATCCACCTACAAGAAGTTGCAAATACGTTGCCTGATTCATTCACTAAAGTCAAGACAGTGACAAAGTCACATATACCAGCTATTAATGTTCCTTGTAAAATAAAACTTCTTGGCGAAGAAAATAAAATCATGTTAGCAAATAAGTCTAAAGCACTCCAGAAGCGTGGTAGACCTATTGGATCCAAGGATAAAAATCCTAAGAAAGCAAGAAAACTTGATAAGCAAACTGATACATCAAATAACATCATTTCTAAAGAAATAGATTTGATCAATGAAGAGATGTCTTCAAAATATGATCAAACACCTAAAACTGAAGATAATGAAGAGATCTCGATAAATTATATCATTTCAGGAAAAAGGTGGAATAGAAAAGATATTGTCATGGATGAGATATTTGCATATGCAGCTGCTCTTGACATTTGTGAAGAAATAGAGGATCATGAACCTAGATCGATCTACGAATGTAAAAGAAGAAATGATTGGCCAAAATGGAAAGATGCTATTGAGGCAGAATTGAAATCACTTGAGAAACGTCAAGTTTTTGGTCCCATTGTCCAAACACCTATAGGAGTGAAACCCGTTGGTTATAGATGGGTATTCGTGTAAAAAAGAAATGAAAAAAAATGAAGTTGTGAGATATAAAGCACGTCTTGTTGCATAAGGCTTCTCACAAAGACCGGGAATTGATTATGAAGAGACTTATTCACCGGTAATGGATGCAACAACATTTAGATTCTTGATTAGTTTGTCAATTTTGGAAGGACTCTCAATGAACTTACTGGATGTTGTGACCGCTTACTTATATGGGATACTTGATAATGATATTTATATGAAAGTCCTCGAAGGACTAAAAATACCTGAATCATATAACTCAAGACCTCGAGAAGTGTACTCAATTAAATTACGAAGGTCTATATACGGATTGAAACAATCAGGATGAATGTGGTATAATCGTCTCAGTGAGTATCTTTTGAAAGAAGGATATGTTAATAATGTTATTTGTCCATGTGTCTTCATCAAAAGAATAAAAATGGGCTTTACTATCATTGCAGTTTATGTTGATGATTTGAATATCATTGGAACTCTAGTTGAACTTGTTGAGGCAGTCTCATGTTTAAAAAGAGAATTTGAGATGAAAGATTTGGGTAAAACAAAACTCTGTCTTGGGTTTCAGGTTGAATATTTATCGAATGGAGTCTTTGTTCATCAGTCATCATATATTGAAAAGATACTTAAGCGGTTTGTTATGGATAAATCTTATCATGTGAGTACACCTATGGTTGTACATTCACTTGAAAAGAAAAAGGATCCATTCCTCCCAAGAGAAAAAGGAGAAGAACTTCTTGGTCCTGAAGTACCATATCTTAGTGCCATTGGAGCACTAATGCACCTTGCCAATTGTACGCATCCCGATATTGCATTTTCTGTTAATCTATTGGCAAGACATAGTTCTGCTCCAACTAGAAGGCATTGGACTGATGTCAAACAAATTTTTAGATATCTTTGAGGAACAATGGATATGGGTTTATTTTATTCTAAAGACTCAAATGCAGAATTAATTGGTTACGCTGATGCTGGATATCAATCTGATCCCCATAAAGGAAGATCACAGACAGGTTACGTATTTACATATGGTGATATTGCAATATCTTGGCGATCTGTAAAACAGACCCTTGCAGCAACTTCTTCGAATCATGCTGAGTTATTGGCACTTCATGAAGCAAGCAGGGAATGTGTATGGCTAAGGTCTCTGGTCCACCATATTAGAGAATCATGCGATCTTTCACTCAACAAAGGAATTCCTACTACCTTATATGAAGATAATGAAGTGTGTATCACTCAGACCAAAGAAGGTTACATTAAAGGAGATAGGACAAAGCACATTGATCCAAAATTCTTCTTTACTCACGAGCTACATCAAAAGGGAGTAATCAATGTTTGTCAGATGCATTCATGCGATAATTTAGCAGATTTGTTCACAAAGGCACTTCCTACATCTCCCTTCGAGAAATTAGTGCACATGATTGGGATGCGAAGATTTCGATATATATGTTGACATTATTATCATGTTGTGATGAGGGGGAGACATAAATTAATTATACACTTTTTATCTTTTCTTTTGTACAAATTCATGTACTCTTTTTCCTTCACTAGGGTTTTTCCCATAGGGTTTTTCCCAAAGGGTTTTTCCTAGTAAGGTTTTAACGAGGCATGATGATTGTACGAGTCATCTAAGGGGGAGTGTTATGTATTATTATAGATTACTTTTAGCTTTTCATTTACCTATCTTTAATACAAGCAACCTTTGGCTCTTCATTTACATTGTAACCCCATTTACTTAGCCTATATAAGGATTGTTTGTACTTTACTTTGGGATATGAATAGAAGATTGTCTCTTCTCTCTATTATCTAGTTCTCTTAAACTCTCCTTATATATTTTATATACACAATATGCTTTTCATTATTTACTTTTATTTTAAATATAAGAATAAATATAAATGTTCATCCTTTTTATTTAAAATAATTTTAAATAATATTTAAATATATATAAGTGCCAAGAATTTATCATTTAAATACAAGCACTTAATTATTTTCTAAGATCAAAATTAAACAAATACCATATCAATAATATTAACAGGCATGCACAAGGTATTTATCTAATATTTAATCTTAATAACTGGAAAATAATTTGGTAAATAAATTCACAAGTCCTAAAAATATTAACATTAATTAACCAGTGAATTTATTAGCTTCAAATTGCAGTTTTTGATTATTAACTAATTAGTTAGTAGAATTTAACATCCCAAGTTCACAAACCAGTCTAGTGAAACTGATTTCATCCAATGGTTTAGTGAAGATGTCTACAATTTGTTGCTCTATAGGTACAAAATCTAACTCTACAGTACCATTCATGACATGCTCTCTAATGAAATGATACATGATATCAAATATGCTTGGTCCTTGAATGTTGAACAAGATTGTTTGCAATGGCTATGGCAATTGTGTTGTCACAGAATATTGGAATTTTGCTCAGCAATAGTCCATAGTCTTGAAGTTGATTCCTTATCCACGGAATTTGTGCACAACAACTTCCAGCAGCAACATATTCAGCTTCATCTGTTGACATTGCAACTGAGTGCTGCTTCTTGCTATACCAGGACACCAATCTTCTACCTAGAAATTGACAACTCCCTGATGTACTCTTTCTATTAATTCTACAACCTGCATAATCAGAATCTGTATAGCCAACATGGTCAAAATCTGTATCTTTAGGGTACCAAATCCCAAAATTCAGACTTCTCTTAAGATACCTAAAAATCCGTTTAACAGTATAAGATGTGATTCTTTAGGGTTAGACTGAAACCTAGCACACAAGCATGTAGCAAACATAATATCTGGCCTACTTATAGTTAAGTAAAGTAAAGAGCCGATCATACCTCTGTAGCTTGTGATGTCTACCTTCTTACCAGGTTCATCTTGATCAAGCTTAGTGGCAGTTGCCATAGGGGTTTTGGCTGATGATGCATCTTCAAGACCATACTTCTTCAATAGATCTCTGATGTACTTGGTCTGGCAAATGAAGATTACATCTTTCTTTTGGCTTACTTGGTGTCCAAGGAAGTAATTCAGCTCACCTATCATACTCATTTCATACCTACTCTGCATTAGCTTAGCAAATCTACTACATAACTGATCGTTAGTAGAACCAAATATAATGTCATCCACATATACTTGTATTAATATCATGTCATTTTTATGCATTTTATGAAATAGGGTCTTATCTATGACACCTCTAGTAAAACCATTTTCAAGTAAGAATATAGATAGAGTGTCATACCATGTCCGAGGTGCTTGCTTGAAGCCATAGAGTGCCTTGAAGAGAAAGTATACAAAATCTGTAAATTCTGGATCTTGAAACCCTGAGGGTTGTTCCACATACACTTCTTCTTCAAGCTCTCCATTCAGGAATGCACTCTTCACATCTATTTGATAAACTTTAAAGTTGGAATTTGCTGTAAATGCCAGAAACATCCCGATAGCTTCAAGCCTTGCCATTGGTGCATATGTTTCATCATAATCTATTCCTTCTTCTTGGGAATAACCTTTGGAAACCAGTCTGGCTTTGTTCCCCGTAACAATGCCATCTTCATCCAGTTTATTTCTGAATACCCATTTTGTGCCAATTATTGACATGTTTTTTGGCCTGGATACCAACTTCTAAACTTTTTGACTCTAAAATTGATTGAGTTCTTCTTGCATAGCAGTAACCCAATCTGGATCTTCTAGTGCTTCTTCCACTTTCTTTGGCTCTATTTCAGAGATAAAACCAGAAAATAAACATTCATTCTGAGAAGCACGTCTAGTTTGGACTCCAGCATCTGGATCTCCTATAATCAAATCAAAGAGATGAGCTCTACTCTACACCCTATGTCTAGGCAAATTTGCCCTAGAAGATTCAGCCTGATTATCATTAAAGTGCTGAGTTCTGCTAGTAGATCCTTTAGTTGCTCCCTCTGAGCTGCTGCTTGGTTGAGAATGAGATTCTCTTCCACTACTAGTAGTTTTTTTAAATCTTCCATTGTTTCCACTACTAGGGTCAGAATCATCATTTTTGTCATTCTCATTTGGTGCTTGATTTTCTGTTGCAGCTTCAGGTTCTACTTCACCTTCATCTGAGTTCATATTTTCAAACTGTAGAGTTTCAGTGTAGTCTGTTCTTTGTAGACTTGGGAGCTTGATATCATCGGAAGTTAAATTCATGATTTCAATGACTTCTTGTGTTCAACCACATAAACCCTGAATGCCTTAGATTCCAGATAGTAGCCAAGAAATATTCCTTCATGAGCCTTGGATTCGAACTTTCATAAATGCTCATCATTTTTCAGTACAAAGCACTTTGCTCCAAACACATGAAAATATTTCAGTGTTGGTCTTTTGTTTGCCATCAACTCGTACGGAGTCTTGTCATGATCTTTATTTATCAGGGTACAATTCTAAGTATAACAAGATGTGTTGATTGCTTCAGCCCACTCCATTTCTGTTATTAGCTTTATTCAGCATTATTCTTGCTGCTTCAACTACAGTTCTGTTCTTCCTTTTTACCACTCCATTTTACTGTAGAGTTATGGGAGCTGATTATTGTCTTGAAATCCCTTTCTCAATACAGAAATCATTCAGGGTGATATTCCTAAATTATGTTCCATTGTCAGACTTAATTTTCCTGACAAGCAAACCAGCTTCTAACTCTATCCTCTTTATGTGATCGATAATTGTTTGAGGGGGCCTCATCCTTTGGGCTAGAAACAACACCCACGTGTACTTTGAGTAGTCATCTACAATTACTAGTGCATATCTCTTCCTTGACATAGACATGACGTTGACTGGACCAAATAAATCCATATGCAGAAGTTGCAGTGGTTCAGTAATGTCTGATGAATCTTTGCTTCGATGAGATGCTTTCTTTGACTTCCCCTTTTCACAAGCTTCACATAACCCTTCTTGACATAATTACATCTCAGGTAAACCACTAACCAATTCCCTTTTAACTAAAGAGTTCATTTCCTTGAAGTTCAGGTGTGAAAGTTTCTTATGCCATAACCAACTGTCCTCTGTTGAAGCTTTGCTGTAAAAAACATTGAACTTCACCTTCGCTTGCAGAAAATAAGTCAACTACAAAGAGATTCCCCTTTTTCACTCCTTGAAGAGCAAGCTTCACATCTTTCCTATTTTGGATTGCACATCTTTCTTTCTCAAATGTTACTTTATAGCCCTTGTCAGTGAATTGACTGATACTTAGTGTAGGAATTTATGCACCAACGAAAGCATTGAATAACATTTATTTGCATATATTCCTATGTATACATACATATAGATACAAAATTATTTTATAAATTGAAGAATACCTCGATTGCTTGCCGGCAACAGCTAGAGAAGATCTTGTTCTTCAATCCTTGCAATCACCCCTCAAGTGTGGAGTGCTCTAAAGATATCCACCAAGAATCAAACTAAAAGATGAAGGAGGAGGCTAGAGAAGAAATTAGGGTTGCCTCCCTTTTAAAATATTTCTCACAAATAATAGGGTTCTAGTATTAGGGTTTATAATCCTATATTTATATGCAAATATCTCAGCTGAGATATTTTCTATAAATATCTTATTATTAATTCTCTTTTTAATTAATTAATCTTATTAATTAATTAGTTAATGATTAAAACTATTTTAATCATTAATTCCTTTTTCTAAACTCTTTTAGAAAATTATTCTCTCTTCATATTTAATTACTTTAATTAAATATTTAATTAATAATATTAAGATCTTATCTTAAATAATTTATAATCAATTAAATCTCATTTAATTAATTTATAAAATTTGCTAAGTAATTATTTATTTCATAAATAAATAATTACTAGCTATTAATAATTATTTCTTCATCTATAATGTAATTTCTTTTATGGTGTGACTCCTTAGGTTCAATATTAAGCCGGTAGTAGAAATAAATAATAATAAAATATTTTATTTATTATTTATATGAATTCTTTTAATTCATTAAATATAATTAATCTGATTAATTATATTTATTCTACATCGTGAGTGATGCTTCTCAACATATCGCGACTATCCAGATAATACGAAATCATTGCTTAGAATACTTAGAACCTGTCAGTAATTAGTTACCGTACAATTAATTCCTTCTACCCTTCAATATCCCGATTAAATACAAGGCATGGAACTCGTGTCAAGCCTATCTAATTTAATCATATGATTTCTTATTCATAATGCAAAGTTCCTTTTAATGCAAATTAGAAACTCTTTCTAATTTCATTCACTCAGGCCAGAGATTCCTGAGCTTGCATATCTAAGAATAACATAGGATATTCACTTCCTTTACTGAAAGGGGCAGATCCTTTATTGATCCGTTAACTATCTCCATACACAAATCACTATGCCCAGAATGGACCTAATGAATGTCCTAGAGACTAAGGACTAAACCAAAGCATAAATCACTGTGTACGAGATTACTCTAACGATCTCAAGTCTAAGGATACTTGTACAACTATTTACTTAATAAACAACTATCGGCACGTGAGTAAACTCCATTAGTTGTTCTACTTATCGAGTCATGTTCAGTGAACTTATTCCTTAATAAGCACCTACATACTAGCTATAGTGTCACCACACAAATGTCTATGAGAACAGACATCCTCCTAAGAGAGCTAGCATAGTATGTACTGATCTTTACGAATTTACCAATTTCCAATTAGTTATCCTATGATCAGGAACTGTTTAAGTCTAAAGCTATTATCTTCTAGATCTCATTATTACAATCTCATTATAATTCTAGAAGCTTTGCTCTAAACTATGGAACATCTTATTTAATACACTTCAAATAGATTAAGCCTGTAACATAACAAATAAATACTTTATTATTATCAAATGAAATCAAATAAGAGTAGCAGAAAGTTTTTTTTAACTCATCATACATGATTGGTTTTAGGTCAAACACTTTCACTTAGAAGGTTGTGCTTTAATCCGTCCACAAGAGAGATATTTTCTATGATAACATTTCCAATTTCCAGATTGCCATATCCCGTTGTGAATCCCTTGCTTAGCAGGGCCTTATCACCAGTCATATGCCTTGAACAGCCGATGTCGAGAATCCACATGACACGTTTGTTCTTTGATATGCCTTGCAACAGTCATATGCCTTGAACAGCCGATGTCGAGAATCCACATGACACGTTTGTTCTTTGATATGCCTTGCAACCACATATTGATTACTTTTTCTTTGGCACCCAAATTTGAATGGGTCCAAGAGGCTTAGATAAGTAAACAGATTTAGCTTGTAGAAATTTTATGGTCCTTGTCTTTCTCATCGACTGTGCCCTTGCCCTTTGGTTTGTTAGTATTGGTGTCCTAGAGACAATACTTTTAATGTTTTATTGAAAACAATTAAGGATTATGTTTTATGTGATTATTTAAGTAATATTTATTATGTCTTTATTTACTGCGTTATAAATAGAAAGGATAATAAATATCCTTGAAATATTAATACGTAATATATATCTTTAAGTATGTGACTTAAAAATGAGATTATATGAATACTATTTTATTCCAAAAATTCCCTAGTCCAGTATTATTATTTAAGGACAGTAATAATACAATAAGACTAGTATGTTTGTTGACGGATGACCACATCTCATTGGTCATAGGTATGGTGATACTAAAGTCAAGAACATAAGTGTATGTATCAATACATGACACTGGAAAGACCCGCCGTGAGATTCTACATGTTAATAAGTGTCATAAGAAATCTCACTGTGATAATGATGTAATGATCCTCTGACTTGAAATCATTATATTTCTATACGAAAATTAATATACTTTGATTACACTCAAAGTTATCTTTAACCGGGTAATGATAAAGGTGTACATTGGGTATGCTATGAATCGTATAAGGAATATGAATGATAGATATAGGATTTAACCCTCCAATTCTAGGAGTGATATTATTGGCCTCTTGATTGAGTGAGACTATGAAATGCTTGGTCATGCTCAAATATTGATTTGTTTAAATAGTCTACTCATTGATCAAGGAAACTGAGATTAAACATTGAAGAGGATGACACTATACAAACCTCGAGTTTGATCTATAATATAAGATTAAAGGGATTATATTACATGGAACATTATTCACTAAAGGTTTAATTGAATCACTAATTATTATTGTTACTTGGGTAGCAATGATGTATTACTAGATGCCGCTCATTGTTTATAATTTTATTATTGGATATTAAAATTATTGCCAACGTAATAATAACCTAAAGGGTCACACACAAATAACGTCAAAACGGAGTTTTATTTAAATTATGAATTTAAATATAATATTGTTTATTCAAATTTAATTATTGAATTAATTAAGTGGGACTTAATTAATTATATTAGAATTCAGATTTAATAAGTATTATTATTATTTGAATTTAATTATTGAATTAATTAAGTGGGACTTGATTAATTATATTTGAATTCAGATTTAATAATAATAATAATAACTCAAAGTCATAATAGGTTTTGGAAACCAAATGGATTAGGGTTAGGCCCAAAATCTCTCTCTCCCCTATATATACATAATGATATATAGTATTAGGGTTTAATCATCAGATTTCGTTTTTAGAGAAAAACCCTAGCTGCTCAACATCAAGAGAGGCTAGAGAAAGAGAAAGAGAGAGAGGCAAACAATTCGGCTAGTACCGATTCCGGTGATCGTAGGACGATCGGGCGTTCGTGTGGACTTCTTCGGAGAGCAAATCTTTGCAACAAAGGGCTGATGTGATTCATCTTTTCTGGACCTCCATTAAACAACATACGGAAAGCTTTGTTAAGGTACAGACTTCTTCACCATAATCATCCAACGTTATACATGGATCCTGCGATTGGGTTTCGATTTTTATTATTTTTACGTTAATTCCGCTGCGTTTTTATACTCGAAACCCTTCAATGGCATCAGAGCTACGGGTATAATGGGATGATTTGGTTATGTGTTTAACAGTTTTTCGATGTATGTAAACATATATATGATATGCCATGACTATATATTGATATATATGTTTTATATGATTTTGAATATATGATATTCATGTGTCGTATAATCATGGGATGATTGTGTGTATTGCTGTATGTATATGATACATGGTTGTTCTTGTTATGAAAATCGTATTCGATACGAATTCTAAAACGGTTTCAGTAGATTTTCTGAAATCTGTGTCCAGTGTCCTATTTTTGCAAACGATATGTGTTTTCTGACTGGAATCGTATCACTGAGCAATACTGACGTTGTCAGCTTCGCGTCTGTAAGCCGTTTGACGACGTTACAGGCCCCGAAATGGCGATTTATTATTTTCTGAAATTTATTTGATTTTCTGAAATTTTGAAATTTATTATATATGATTATATGATATGTTTATATAATCTGAGATATATTACATGTGTTATGTGATAACATGGTGGATGGTTATGGCCTAAAGACCCATAGGATAGTGGTTTTGTTTTAGGGTTTTGGTTTCTAAATACGACTTGCATGTCGTTTATTCATTGTAATTGTTAATCTCGAATGTAACTCGAGTTTTTCTTGTAATTTCATTAGAATAGATTTATTTATTATTCAATATAATTGTTCAATGGAGACTTGGAAGCAAGAAAGCTAGGAGGCGATCCAGATGATGGAGCAATGAAGAAGATAAAGACATGTAATAGTGTAGTATTTGAAACCACCATAGATTGACCTTGATAATTCCATTAGCTTGGAAAAATATCACATAGGATGGGGCCATAACCAAACACGTTTAATTTATGCACAATATATATATATATATATATATATATATATATATATATATATATATATATATATATATATATATATATATATGAATGCATGTGTAGATATGTATGTGTTGGAATGATGTATGTATTCGATACGACACCCATGCCATGTCTGCTTAAGAAAGATAAAATCTTTAACGATTTAAGATTTTAAAATTAACAAACGATCATGAGATTCTTGTGTTTATGAAATATGGATTTTAAAAACACGGAATTAAATATGAATTTTTGATATCTATAACTTGGATTTTCTGACAAAAGCGGATATGTGTATTCGTAATGCTGATGGGTTTTAAGTGTAACCACTGGTATCCTCCATCTACCTGGGAAATGAACAATTTAAGATGTCAATTTGAAATAATTGATTCAAGGAAAAATTGAGGATCTCTTCATGATGTGATCATGATCGTCGTAAATTTTCTAAACCCCTTAATAAAATATTAAGTTTTACTCGGATGCTTTCCAATGAATGAACACTCATCGAATCCTAGATCGATGAGGGGAAAGACTGTCAGTGGCAGGGGACTCCTATCTATCGTGGTGAGATGCGACGAATATAAACGGTTATATTCAGCCGTTGTATCATTGGGTCTAACTTAACTGAGTCGTCATAATAAGGTGAAAATCAACGGTTATATTCAACCATTATGAACTTAAAAGCATAGAGTTTGGTTAAAAGTCTATTAGATAGATAAGATCAATCGTTGTTCACCAAACTATCCAAGAATTATATATGATATAATTGACAACTGTTGTCTACCTAAATAATCATTTTTTAAGGACTTCCAGTGGTTGACTTAAGACATGACGAAATATGGATCTTGGCTCACTAGAAAGAATTATGGGATATACTTTCCAAATTAATAGTAAGGGCTATTAATTTGATAAAAATAGTGGGAGATATATTATGAATATATCATAATCATTTGAACATAATAAATAACTCAGACAATCTAATGTTTATTTTGTGCTTTTAAACATTGTAGATATTTAATGGCAAACAACACAAATAACTTCTCTGTGAGAGCAACCCTTGAGAAGGACAAGCTGACAGGAACTAACTTCCTTGATTGGTATAGGAATTTGAGGATTGTCCTCAGGCAGGAGCGAAAGCTTCATGTTATTGAAATTCCTTCACCTGCTCCTCCTGCTGAGAATGCAACTCGTGTTCAGCAAAATGCTTATTAGAAGCATATTGATGATGCGAATGATGTTGCGTGTCTCATGCTTGCAACCATGAGTGCTGAGCTTCAAAAACAACATGAGCATGTGGATGCTTATGAGATGATTGAACACCTTTAAAGGATGTTTGAAGGACAGGCTCGTCAAGAAAGGCTTGACACGAGCAAAGTACTGTACGCTTGCAAGCAGGGAGAGCGTGAACCTGTTCAACCACATGTTCTGAAGATGATAGGTTATATTGAGTATCTTGATACTTTGGGTTTCTCGATCGGTCCGGAAGCTCAGATTGACTTAATCTTACAATCTTTGAATAAGAACTACACTCATTTTGTTATGAACTACAATATGAATGAGATAGATAAAACACCTATTGAATTGTTGGCTACGTTACGAACTGCTGAAACCAACATGAAAAAGGCCGAACCTGCTCCCATATTGATGGTGAACAAGAAAGGTAAGGCTAAAGGGAAATGTAAATGGAAGGGAAAAAAGAAGATTGGATCTGATTCTGCTCCAAAGCCAAAGGCTAATCCCAAACAGGCTTTAAAGCCTAAAGGTGCTGTTGCAAAGGGTGATTGTCACTACTATGGTAAACCAGGTCATTGGAAGAGAAACTGTCATGCTTATTTGGAGGATCTGAATAAGAAGAAGGCTGGTCAAGCTTATGATTCAAGTATTTATGTTATAGAAGTCAATCTGTCTACTTCTACATCATGGGTATTGGATACTAGATGTGGTTCTCACATTTATATAAATGTGAAGGAGCTGTAAAGGAGTAGGACTTTGGCAAAGGGAGAGGTCGACCTACGAGTTGGCAATGGAGCAAAGGTTGCTGCCTTAGCTGTAGGGATTTATTATTTAACGTTGCCCACTGGGCTTATTTTAGAACTTGAGAACTGTTTTTTTACGTGCCGACAATTTGTAGAAACATTATTTCAGTTTCTTGTTTGGACAAGAAAGGTTTTGCATTTTCAATTCAGAACAATAGTTGTTCCTTTTCTTTGAATAATGTTACCTATGAGGTTGCACGTTTATTTAATGGTTTATATGTTCTTGATTTAGACATTCCTATCTATAATGTGAATAACAAACATTTTAAAACTAATGACTCAAATCAAACATACCTCTGGCACTGCCGTTTAGGCCATATAAATGAGAAGCGCATTTCCAAATTACATAAGGATGGATACTTGGATAAGTTTGACTTTGAATCATACGAAGCATGCGAACCTTGTCTCATTAGAAAAATGACTAAAGCTCCTTTTACTGAACAAGGTGAAAGGGCCACTGAACTATTAAAACTTATACATAGTGATGTATGTAGTCTTATGCGTACTATGGCAAGAGGTGGCTTTTACTACTTTATCACGTTTACTGATGATTTCAGTAGATATGGATATGTGTATCTTATGAAGAACAAATCCGATTCTTTTGAAAAGTTCAAAGAATACAAAGCTGAAGTAGAAAAACAAACTGGCAGAAGTATTAAGACTCTATGATCTGATCGTGGAGGTGAATACTTAAGCCATAAATTTAAGAGTTTATTAAAAGAGTGTGGTATTGTATCACAATTCAATCCTCCTGGAACACCACAATAGAATGGAGTTTCTGAAAGGAGGAATCGCACCTTGTTGGACATGGTGCGATCGATGATGAGTCATGCAGATCTTCCAATTAGTTTCTGGGGTTACGCTCTAGAGACAGCGGCTTTCACACTCAACCGTGTTCCTACTAAGAAGGTTCAAAAGACTCCATATGAGATATGGGAGAAGAAATGGTCAGGAATGAGCTTTATGAAAGTTTGGGGATGCAAGGCGTTTGTGAAGTGTCAAGTATCTGACAAGCTTGGACCTAAATCTGAAGAGTGCAATTTTGTGGGATACCCTAGTGAAAAGAAAGTGTTCATTGCTCGAGATGCTGTTTTCATGGAAAGAGATTTTGTTTCCAAAAGAAACAGTGGGAGAACTATAGACCTCGATGAAGATCGAGAACCACAAAATAGCATTGAACCTGAAGTGGAACAAGAGCAGGATAATGATAATGCTCAATAAACACAGGTTGTTCGTAGAACTGGTAGAATTCGCCATGAGCTAGAGAGATATGGATTTCTCTTGACTCAATGTGGTGATTTGACGCTCATAGATGAAGATGAGCCTCTCACATACCAAGATGCTATGAACAGTCCAGACTCTAAGAAATTGATAGAAGCCATGAAATTCGAGATGGATTCCATGTATGAAAACCAAGTATGAACTTTGGTTGATCCACCTGAAGGGGTAAAACCCATAGGGTGCAAATGGGTTTTCAAGAAGAAAACTGACATGGATGGAAATGTTCAGACCTATAAAGCAAGGCTGGTTGCAAAAGGTTTCAAACAAATTCATGGTATTGACTATGATGAAACTTTCTCATTAGTGGCTATGGTCAAGTCCATAAGGATTTTGCTTGCTATTGCAGCATTCCATGATTATGAAATCTGGCAAATGGATGCCAAAACAGCCTTTCTTAATAGAAGCCTTGAAGAGGATGTGGATGTGTATATGACACAACCTGAAGGTTTTATCGATCCAAGGAATGTTAGCAAGGTATGTAAATTACGTCGATCCATTTATGGATTGAAGCAAGACTCTAGGAGATGGAATATCCGTTTTGATGAAACAGTCAAAGAGTATGGCTTTGTTCAAAATGAAGATGAACCTTGTGTTTACAAGAAGGTTAGTGGGAGCCATGTGGCATTCATAGTACTATATGTTGATGACATACTACTAATGGGGAATGATATACCTTCTCTTAAGGCTGTTCAGACTTGGTTAGGGAGCAACTTCTCTATGAAAGACTTAGGAGATGCATCCTACATTCTAGGTATCAAGATCTATAGAGATAGATCAAGAAGAATGATCGGCCTAAGTCAGAGTAGATACTAGTCTAATCCAGGTGAAGGTCACTGGATAGCAGTCAAGAATATTCGTAAGTACTTGAAGAGGACTAAAGATCAATTCTTGGTATATGGAGGAGAAGATAAGCTGGTTGTAAAAGGTTACATTGACGCTAGTTTCCAAACAGACAAAGATGATTCAATTTCTCAGTCTGGATTTGTGTTTTGTCTAAATGGAGATGATGTATGCTGGAATGGTTCACAGCAGAGACAGTTATTGATTCTACAATAGACCTGAGTATATTGATGCTTATGAAGCAACCAAGGAGGCTAATTGGGGATGTACTTAGGAGATATCACCTAATTAATGAGATTAATGATCAAGGAGATATACATATATGTAAAGTGCATACTAATAAGAATAATGCAGACCCACTGACTAAGGCTTTGTCGCAGCAGAAGCACGAAGGTCATACTAGTTCCATGGGTATTAAATACATGAGAGATTGGCTCTAGTACAAGTGGGAGATTGTTAGTATTGGTGTCCTAGAGACAATACTTTTAATGTTTTATTGAAAACAATTAAGGATTATGTTTTATGTGATTATTTAATTAATATTTATTATGTCTTTATTTACTGCGTTATAAATAGAAAGGATAATAAATGTCCTTGAAATATTAATACGTAATATATATCTTTAAGTATGTGACTTAAAAATGAGATTATATGAATACTATTTTATTCCTAAAATTCCCTAGTCCAGTGTTATTATTTAAGGACAGTAATAATACAATAAGACTAGTATGTTTGTTGACGGATGACCACATCTCATTGGTCATAGGTATGGTGATACTAAAGTCAAGAACATAAGTGTATGTATCAATACATGACACTGGAAAGACCCGCCGTGAGATTCTACATGTTAATAAGTGTCATAAGAAATCTCACTGTGATAATGATGTAATGATCCTCTGACTTGAAATCATTATATTTCTATACGAAAATTAATATACTTTGATTACACTCAAAGTTACCTTTAACCGGGTAATGATAAATGTGTACATTGGGTATGCTATGAATCGTATGAGGAATATGAATGATAGATATAGGATTTAACCCTCCAATTCTAGGAGTGATATTATTGGCCTCTTGATTGAGTGAGACTATGAAATGCTTGGCCATGCTCAAATATTGATTTGTTTAAGTAGTCTACTCATTGATCAAGGAAACTGAGATTAAACATTGAAGAGGATGACACTATACAAACCTCGAGTTTGATCTATAATATAAGGTTAAAGGGATTATATTACATGGAACATTATTCACTAAAGGTTTAATTGAATCACCAATTATTATTGTTACTTGGGTAGCAATGATGTATTACTAGATGCCGCTCATTGTTTATAATTTTATTATTGGATATTAAAATTATTGCCAACGTAATAATAACCTAAAGGGTCACACACAAATAACGTCAAAACGGAGTTTTATTTAAATTATGAATTTAAATATATTATTGTTTATTCGAATTTAATTATTGAATTAATTAAGTGGAACTTAATTAATTATATTAGAATTCGGATTTAATAAATATTATTATTATTATTTGAATTTAATTATTAAATTAATTAAGTGGGACTTGATTAATTATATTTGAATTCAGATTTAATAATAATAATAATAACTCAAAGTCATAATGCGTTTTAGAAACCACATGGATTAGGGTTAGGCCCAAAATCTCTCTCTCCCCTATATATACATAATGATGTATAGTATTAGGGTTTAATCATCAGATTTCGTTTTTAGAGAAAAACCCTAGCTGCTCAACATCAAGAGAGGCTAGAGAAAGAGAGAGAGAGAGGCAAACAATTCGGCTAGTACCTACTCCGGTGATCGTAGGACGATCGGGCGTTCGTGTGGACTTCTTTGGAGAGCAAATCTTTGCAACAAAGGGCTGCTGTGATTCATCTTTTCTGGACCTCCATTAAACAACATACGGAAAGCTTTGTTAAGGTACAGACTTCTTCACCATAATCATCCAACATTATACATGGATCCTGCGATTGAGTTTCGATTTTTATTGTTTTTACGTTAATTCCGATGCGTTTTTATGCTCGAAACCCTTCATGGTTTAACCTTGACAGGGGTGTCTTTAGGCTTAGGGACAGGGGCTTCCTTCCTAGACTTGGGAGGATTAGCAGTCTTTGCCCTAATATGCTTTCTATTCAAGTTCACATCTATATTCATGCAAGTACTAGATGATGTATTCATTAAGTTTATGTATGCAGACATGATGTTGAAAGTACATGGTATGCATCCTACTTTACCACACGGTTGATGAGGGATAGATATGGCAGGCATGGCAGGCATATTAGAAGTTTCTTCTTTTACTACTTTTATCTTTTTGCATGCATGCGTAAGATGACTAGTAGAATTGCAATTATTACAAAAAAATTTAATAGCTTTGGGAGAGTAGGCATAATCATTTTTCTTGTTAACACCTATCTTGCCATTTCTGTTAGCTTTCATATTTTCATTTTTGTTGCCTAAATCACTTTTAATCTGTACCTTAGGTTCTACAATTTTTACAAATTTCTTAGGCAACCCCTTTTTACTTTCTTCCTCTTTCTTTTTATCCTCAGCAAGGATTTCTTCTTTCATTAATATTTGTTCTTCATCTAGGGGTTCGATGACAAACTTCTTATATAGGGGCTTAGCGACATTTTTTAATACATGTGGAATGTCTTGCTTCACAGGACTTTCCTCAGCAATTGATTCATCATGTCTCTTTCCTGCCTTTTTATCATAGTAAAATCATATTCCAGTTTTCTGATCTATGACCTGTTTATCTATTGCCTCCTTAACAAGATTAGCAGATTTCTTATAAATCTAAAGTTTTAACTCAAACTCAGAAATTTTATTCCTAAGAGCAGTTTCTACTTCCTGGTTGTATTTATCTCTATTCTAGAGATATTTTATCTTCTGTTTCAGATCTTCTAAGTTAACACATGCAAGCTCTAGTTCTTCATTTCTAGCTTCTAGCATTTTATTCTTTAGAACTAGTTTAGCATTTTCTTCTTCAGATGCTAGCATGCTTGTGTGAATGTTAAACATTTCTACACTTAGATCTTCTACAGTTTTCTTACAATCAGAATTAGACAAGTCAACTGTGGAAAGAAATGATACCTTTGATGACTGAGGTGGTGCCTCTGAAGAGTCTGCCATTAGTGCAATATTTTCATATGTCTCTTCTTCATCATTGTTTGAGTCATTCCAGCTCTTTCCTTCAGCTATATAAGCTCTTCCCTGATGCTTCTTTACCAGTGCATCATATTTTTGCTTGAGTTCGTCATACGACTCCTTTGTCTCTTTTCCTTGCTTCGGCTTCCGACATTCTGTGGCAAAATTTCCGGGTTCATCACAGTTAAAGCACTTGAACTTATTGCAGTCTACCATCCACATCTTATAACCTCCTTTGCTGTAAGACCCTGAAGACGAACCACCTCGGTTGCTGTTTCTGAAACTGGAACCACTGTAACTGGAGTTACTCTTAAATTTGTACTTAGGGTTCCTCCTAAACCTGAGGTTCTTGAACTTCCCTGCCATATAGGCCATTGTCTTGTTTTCCAACTGTTCAAGTTCTTCCATTGAATAGAAGTCATATTCATCACCTACTTGAGCATTCTCTGAAATTTCAGCTTCTAGAATCTCTTCTTTTTCAACAACAGGTTTCACTGTGATGGTCTCTGTGACAGCAAAATCCTTGGTTACAAGTGTTGTAGTCTTCAACAGTGCTGTATTCTTATTGTCCACTGTACATGAACCATAAATGATTTGTCTCTACTCTTGCTCCATTTCATGAGTCTTGAGCTTTCCATATAGAATTTCAATGGACATGTCATTTATGTCACTCCTTTCTCTGATGGCAGAGATTTTGTGTTCCAAGTGTGCTGGCAGTGTCAACATGAATTTCTTATTGATCTCCCTACGTGAGTAGGCCTTCCCATGCAGTGACAAGTCATTCAACAATTTGTTGTATCTCTCAAAGACTTGAGTGATACTTTCTCCTAGTAGTGACTTGAACGCTTCATACTGAGATGTAAGAATATCCAGCCTATTCTTTTTCACTTCTGTTGTACCTTCCATTAGCAGATCAATAGTATCCCATATTTGTTTGGCACTGGTGCAATTAATCACTTGATTTAGCATTGTAGTGTCCAGTGAATCCATTAGGATACATTGAATATGATTATCCCATGCAACTCGATCTTTGTCAGTGCTAATGTACTCTGAAGGCTCATTTGGGGTAAATCCTTGAGGAATCCGTTCACTGTCATTTGATGAGACTGTTTCTGGTGTTAGCTTCTGAGATACATAGGGTCCATTTTCCAAAATTCCCCTGTATTGAGAATTAGTTGATTTAATGAAATTGGACATCTTCTTCTTCCATAAAATGTATTCATTTTTATTAAAGGCTGGGATTTTGATGCTACTAAGTTTTTGGGTACTCATGGTTGTGAAGAATTTTAAATCTCATGAAATAATTAATTTCTTAAAAATTAAAATTATTTCGAATAAAAATTGAATTTCGTAAAATAAAATTTTTGTTCAAATTCCTGATGATTGATAGCTTTTTAAAATTAGTGTATTTAAAATAAAAAAAATCGAATATTGAATTTTCTTAAAAACTAAAAAATTTCAATATATATTTTTCTAGATCTAAAAATGCACTTTTTCGTAAAACTATTTTTGGATCTTGATTTGTAACTTCAATCAACAAGCTTTGATACCAATTGTTAGGTCCAAAATCATCATAGACGGGGGGGTTGAATGTGATATGGTAGATTTTTCGTTTAATTGCGGAATAAGTGTTTATGTTCTTGAGATATGAAAATGGCAGTAATTGAAACACAAAGATTCGGGGAAATAAAGATATATTATTAAATCCCTGAGTGATACACTTCTAATCAGAATGATTAGCTTCAATGAATATTACAACGGATATATAGTTGGGTGAGTTTAATTAATGTCTTTAATGGAGCTCCCGTCTGTATGTCTTTTTGTTGAAGATGAATGAATCACTACAGTCTGAATTGATTTCACCCATATATATTTTGTAGTCTTTTTGGAAATTGATTTTCAACAATGTATAAGTCCTATGTTGCGCATGTACATGATGAGTGATATGTAGGCGCCACATAAATCTTTGTTGCGCCTTGAACAAGTCTGTTGCGCCCCTTATTACTTTGTTGCGTCTGTATCAATGTTAGTTGCGCCTATACAGTGGATTCCTTGTATGGGCGCCACTAAATACATAGAAACATTCAAACAAGTGTTTTGTTGCGCCTGCAAAGTCATTGCAGTGTGTAGGCACCACAAAGTCTTCTTACAACTTATGTTGCACCCATAACATGTTTATTGCGCTTGCACTCCCATTTCCTTGTGCAGGCGCAACAAACCTCTACTTTGACTTAGCTTTTAATCTTGGTTTGTTGCGCCTTTACAAAGTTGGTTGCGCCTCTAGAGTACTTCAAGAGTACAGGAGCCAAAAAATGTAGTATTACTTGACTTAACCAATTTCTTGAAGTGTTGAAGTAATTACTAGTTGATTTTCACTCTTCTGGCTTGATCAACTGATTTTCTTCTGATTAACCAAGACAATTCTTTTCTTCTTGTGCTGACGCTTAGTGCACTGGTCTGGTTCACAAACGACTAACATTGAATTGAATTCCCTTGTCTTCTGTTCTGTTTCAGCTGATTAACTTTGGACTGTTGCATTGCTTCTGATCATTGAAATCCTTTGACATCTATACTTAAATCATTACACTATCTTTAGTCTAAAATCTTCTGAACTCTTATTTGTTGCTGAGGCCTGAACATTTTAATGAACTTCTCTCGCTGACATTCAGTAAGCCTTTCATCTTGAATGTTCTGCAATGATGTATGTATGATTCATGTTTACATGTCCTTCTGGATTCCTGTGTTGCATATTAGTATTATTTATATGTCTTAGTTTCTTAGTTGAGTTGTTGTTATCACTATTACATACTACGTTACATTATGCTTTACATATGCTAAATCATTTAACTACCACATATGCATATAACATTGTAAGCATGATAATTAAACTAGTAGCAAAAAGTACGAGGTACTGGATTTCAAACAAATTCACAAATCCTTTAAATATGGAAAATTTAATACTTGTGAACTCATTTAAGAATTCCTTGCACATAGGATTTCCAAAATATATGCAAATAAATAATATATCAATTTCACTAAACAACTTAGATAAAATAAATTCATCAAGTTATTTAGCAAAGATCTTCATGTTTTTCTACTAAGGACAACTTTCAAAAGAAATGATACCTGATGTCATTGCGCTTGTTCCGTGAGTGCTGTATAGAGTGTTCAACAAAGTTGTTAGAGTTGAAGTAGTTTCCTTGCCCAGAAGATCAGAGCATCACATTCACAAGTTGCTTTAATTTCCGCCTTTGTAGCAACTGTGTATTGAGTGCTTCTTCTCATATCAACAAGAAATAAACTTCTTCCACGAAATTGACAGCTTATAGGAATTACTTCCATGTCTTTCTTACAACCTGCATTATCTATATCTATATAGCCAATTAGGTTAAATCTAGTATCTTTAGGGTACCTGATTCTAAGAATTGGTAATCCCTTAAGATATCTAACAATTCATATCTTAGCTATAAGATAAAATTCTCTAGTATCCACTTGGAAACTTGCACATAGACATATTGAGAATAAAATATATGGTATTTATACCCTTGAATAAGTAATGAGCTGATCATACCTCTATAGATTGTCACTTCAGTTAATATACCTGATTTGCCCCGATCAAACTTAGTGGTCTGTTAGAAAGAAGTCTTGGCAGGTCTAGAATCTTCTAAATTGTACATCTTCAAAAGATCTTTGACTTACTATAATTGACATCATTCTTTTAAATTAATTGTAATCTAAAAAGAATTGTAACTCTTCCAACATGCTCATCTTGTACATACACTGCATTAACTTAGCAATAAACTCTTGCAAAAGTTTTCATTAGTAGACCCACATATAATATAATCATGATATACTAGCATATATATGACATTGTGTGTGCCATGTATTCTAGAGAGATATATGTATTATGACACTAATATAAAATCATTTTCCAGTAATACACAAGTTAAAATGTCATACCATGTCCTTAAAGATTTGCTTGAATCCCTAACTCCATTCATGAAGAGCTTGGGAAGAGAATGATATATAAATTCCAATATATCTGTAACTTCAAAGTCTAGGATTTGTACATCAACTTCAACTTCTAACTCATTATTCAGGAGTGCCCTTTTTCACATTCATTTGATAGATATTCATGCTTGAATGCTCAACATGTGCTAGGGATATCCTATTATTAGGTCTTCATCTTGTTGTTCCTAATAGGATCAAGTCTCGTCACTGGTGCTTACTGTTTGATCTTGAAAGTCCCGAAGATTCTATTTCCATCACCGTCGATACCTTCTTCTTTATAGTAACATGTAGCAACCAGTTTGGCTTTGTCTCTCATAACAATGCCAATAATCATCCAGTCTCTGAAAACCCTTACTGTACCAATTACATCCTTGTCTTGTGGTCTGGGTTCCAGCTTCAGTAATTTCTGCCTTTGAACTGATTGAGATCATCTTGCAATGCAATCACCCAATCTAGATCAATCAGTGCTTCTTCAGTATTCTTTGGGATTACAGATGTTAGGTTCCAAAAAATATATGTTCATTTTGATTAGCACTTTTATCCTTTCCTCAATAATCCGGTTTACTAAGAACTAGACTTCAGGAATGATTTTGACTTCAAATCTCATGTCTTGGCCGATATGTTCTTAATGTATTCCTTTGATTTTTATTGTGTTGAGTACGAGTAGTAGATCCTTCTTTTATTTGCTCCCCCTGATTTGCTGCTAGGATGTGTTGAAGATCATCCACCTTATTAAGTGGATTCTGTTAAAGTTCACGAGTTATGTAGTTTCACTACCATTTCCACTAATAGGATCTGAATCATCATCATTATCATTGATTCCTTCTACAACCTCAGTTTCAATATCAGTATCTGAATTTGAATCTGACGGGATGTCAAACTTCAAAGATTCAGAATAGTCTTTCATTTGAATGCTTGGGAGCTTGGTGTAGTTGCACGATACACTCATACTTTCAATCACCTTCTGGATTTACATCACATATGCCTTGAAAGCTTTCGACTTCAATGAGTAGCCGAGGAGAATTGTTTCTTGAGCCTTATCTTCAAACTTGTCAAGATACTCATCTAAATTTTCAATAAATATCAATTTCCTCCAAACACAAGAAAGAGCTTCAGTGTTTGCTTCTGGTTGGCCATTAACTCATATGATGTTTTTTCACGATCTTTGTTGATTAAAGCAGCATGTTGTGTTAATTGCTTCAGCTTCAAAGTACCTTAATAAGTGCAGACTTCATTTAGAACTTCATTCGTGAAATTCAGTTCCAATATCTGACTTTAAAGTTCTTACAGCTTACTTTGCTTCCAACTTGATCTTCTTGATGTGATCAATTACCATCTGTGATATTTTATATGTTGAATGCATGAACATCACCAAATTATAATTAGGGTTGTCAATATCAATCACCACTAAGCATATTTCTTCCATGACATAATTTGATTCAGTGTGATGTTTTCATTGACTTCCCTATATGACATAATTCAAAATGTCCTTCTAGATAGAATTCCATAAGCAGTCTTCTCACCAATTTCATCTTTATCAGAGAATCCATAGTCTTGTTGACCAAGTGTGAGAGCTTCCTATGTCATAGCTAACTCCTCACTGATGAAGCTTTACTAAGAAACTCACTTCATCTTTACGTATTGAATCCATATCAGCTACGAACAAATTTCCTCACTCTCAGTTAAGTGAGCTTCCAACCTTCTTGTTTGAGATAAAAAGCTTTTCATTTTCAATGCTTTTCCAGAAAACCCTTGACAAAGAATTCCCTAGTGCCCTGTAGATAGTGTTTAAGTCCTTCCACAAGAAAGATGCTTCCAGTGATGACAATTCCAAAATCATGATAGCCAATTCCCTTGTACATCCTTTGATGTCATCTCCAAAGTTTACCGTTGGGAAGGATTTCTCAACCAACTGTGATATTATAGCTCCAATCTTAATCATATACCTCGTGTAATAAATGTCACTAAATGACATAACTTTTGTCTTTTGTTACATACTCTGCAATCACAAATGATTAAGGTTCTTGGTACTCAACTTCAATTGAGTCTAGATGGGTTAGATATATTACTTTTAATAGTGGTAACAACAGCTTCAATATGCATATTAGAAAATTCAGTACTATCTACTTTAATCATTCTACACAAGTGTAATAAATATAAAGCAGATTTACAGATATTCAATAATTTTCTAAAAGCACATGGATAGAAGAACGAATAAGTTAATTACTAATTTTCCTAATCCATTTCTGTTGTTGTCTAACATGTTTAATAATCTCTAATTACTTAAGTCAGTTTTAGATTAATCCTTGAATCATCAAGTCTTACTGACTACTTAGATAATTCCACCATCTTTTAATCATCTTATCCCTAACAAGCAATATATGAAGTGATTTGATATTTAAGTGCAACTATGTGAGTGGGAGAAAATCATATGAAAATAAGCACATAAACAATTTCAAGTAAGAACAAATATAAAATATCTGATCTATGACATATTGTCTATTAGCAATTTTCACAACATTAGCAGAGGTTTTAAATCACAGAAGATTTAAATCAAGTTCCAGCAAATGTTCAGGGATACACCTAACCGTCTAGAACACCCTATCTAATTCTAGATATTCATTTTACTGCATATAAAATCAAATATAAAATGTACTAATTAAACTCATGGATCCTAGCATGCAAATCTCATTCTTAGCAATCAATTTAAGCATTTAAGTCCTAAGATGCTAACATGCTGACATGAATATAATACATTTCAAAACTTAATAATCATACAATACTGAATTAGATAAACATATACTAGTTTGAATGAGCACCTGTGAAGTGCTTAGTGATTCATCTCCAGTGTTGGTCATTGATGCCATATATCCATATGGTTCATCACTGTCACTGAAAGAATCAACCTTGCATTTAAATTCATCAACAAATGCTTTCCCTTGCTGCATCATCAATAATGCCTGATTATCCTGCTTCAACCCAACATAGTGTATGTCATCTTTTGCTTGCACAGGCTACTTCATAATGTGTAGCACAACCCTGATCTTTTCTTGATTTCTAACCATCCCTATTTTGAAACCGCCTCTTGAACTAATCTTGAAAATCTCCTTCATGGAATCTATAGGTAATGACCTTAGATTTAGAATTGGGATTCCGTCTGAATCCCATGTCACTGAACTTCCATTTGCCCTGCAGGTTTGACTTGCAATCCAGTTCTCAAGATATTCCAAAGTGTTAGATTCACTTATAACACCTTGACCACTACCTTCAACTACAACATCTTCAATTCAGCTTCTTGGATCAATTCGTTTATGTTCAGAGGTTCTCAGCCTGGAATTCAATCAAATTTGGTTCCTAGGTCACAAATACAGTGGATATGCTAACAACATGTTTCACCACATATTATCTTCTTAAGCTTTTCTTCTAGTTCATAGGCCTTCAGTAAATACAGTTTTTTTTACAGACAATGTGGTTGTATCCTTAGATCCCTGTTGCATATAACCATACGTTCCAGATGATCTGCAGTGTTAGCACGAACTTCTTGTAATCTCCCTATAAAATAATCTTTAAGGCTTGTACTGAGATTCCAGGTAGTCCAGTCTTTTCTCCTTCACTACATAAACACCTAAGATTTTTCATCCAAAAATATTCAACTCAAATCAACCAAAAACTGTACCCAAATTAATCTCTTCTTTTGCAGCTTTCAAAATATTAGTGGGATTCTATGGAGTAAACCTTTGAGGAAATTAATACCACTATTTCTTCAACTTGTTCCAGAATTAACTTCATTGGATAATCTTCAGTCAACTTTAGTTGTCTTCAATACCCGGAAAAATTTTCAAATACAAACCCTAGAGCACCCTCGAATTAATATTTAAGAAAATTTTAAATTTACAGAATTTTTAATTTTTTTTAGAAAATAAATTAATCAAAAATAAAAATTTATAAATAATTAATTTTCAAGAATATTTGTAATTTCTTAAAATTAAAAATCCATAAATTAATAATTTAAGAAAAAATTTTGTTTTCAAAAATTTTAAATTTTCTGAAAAAATAAATAAATCTAAAATAAAAATTAAAAGGGTACAAAACTTGGGGTACCAAACTGCAATTAACCAAATAGGTTAATTTCATATGTGTCGAAGTTTGTTAGGTACTCAGTAAACTCGACACATATTTGTGTGGACTTTCTAGTTTTATATACCTCTTGAACAAGTATGTGTACACATGTGTCGAATTTTGTTTTTGTTTTTTTTCGTGTGTCGATTTTCAAGCCTCCTTTTTTTTCAAACTCGACACATGTTTATTTTTTTTCTTCTTTTCATGTGTCGATTGCCAAACCACTTTTTTTTCAAACTCGACAAATGTTTTTTTTCCGTCAACTCGACACATGCTTCTTTGACAAAATCACCTGCTCCTTTTGTAAAAATGGACCAATTAAAATGTTTAAATAGTTTTTAAAAAAAACTTTTATAAAATTTATAAAATAAACTAATTAAAATTTATAACATAAACTAATAAAAGTTTATAAAATAAATTTTATAAAAGTTTATAAAATAAATTTTATTTAAAATTTATAACATAAACTAATTAAAATTTATAACATAAACTAATAAAAGTTTATAAAATAAATTTTATAAAAGTTTATAAAATAAATTTTATTTAAAATTTATAAGATAAACTAATTTAAATTTATAACATAAACTAATAAAAGTTTATAAAATAAGTTTTATAAAAGTTTATAAAATAAATTTTATTTAAAATTTATAAAATAAACTAATTAAAATTTATAACATAAATTAATAAACGTTTATAAAATAAATTTTATAAAGTTTATAAAATAAACTTATTAAAAGTTTATAATTAAACTTATTTAGCGAGGCCTCATTTTAAGTCCTAACAGTTTTGACACGGTGAGCTTCACTGAGCTAATGGATCTTGATTTGTATATCAATCAGCGTGCTCTGATACCAATTGTTGGGTCTCAGAAGTATCGTAGAAGGGGGTTTGAATACAATTTAAGAACCCGAACTTTTATAAACTCTGAATTATGAATGAATAGTAGTTTTGAAATTTTACGAAAAGCATGTTAGCCCACACCATGTAAATGGTAGAGGATTATAAATCCGAAGTTGTATTGCGATAATACAAAGTAAATAAGTGTATGTAATCGTTAGAATCTGAGGATTTTGTTGTTTACTAATTGTTTCGTAATTTACGAGATACTGAGGAATAGAGGAGTAGGTTTCGACCTAAGGGATTATAATTCAAAGAAATTATATCCTAGACACATTAAGGTATTGTGACTAGTAAATGTTCACATTACAAAGATAGAAATAAGAGGTTTTATCACTAATTATGTTTATGAAGGATTAAGAGTAAGTAAAGAATGATAAGTGAAATGCACCATAAGGGGAGCCATGCAAGCAAGTACTAGCATAGATGGAATCAAGTAACCAAAGTAAGTCAAGTAACTAAGCTAGCAAGTTAACCAAATGCCAAACTAGGATTAGGAAACATGGTTCCCTAGGAGTGAGGATGAGTGTTGGTTGGAATGGATTCACGTTGGTTGAATCCGGAAAACGTTACGTTTATAGACGTCGTAATGCCCAATTTTCATAAGCACTCTTTTAGACTGTGAAAATCATAATGTCAAGCTTCTGGCCCCTAAGGCCTATGATGATAGTTGGTTAGGCCTTGTCTCATATATCGTTTTGATGCTTGAATCATGTTATTCCGATATACGGTTTAGGAGATAAGTCAAATTTAGTGAAAGCAACTAAACCAACCAAACTGTTTCGGGAAGCCCTTTTGTAAAATATAAATGGACCACTTAAAGTCATCAAAAATCATGAAATTTTAAAGGAACATAGTTGGGACAGTGATCAAGGCCTCTGCAAAATTTCATGACCAGAGGAGAAAATTTCGATTTTATAAAATTGTTGAAGCCGGGCAAATTCTTTGACAAACCTTAAAGGAGAAGGAATGAATAAAAGAAACTTAAGTGTCTATGCAAAGTGACAAGTATGAAGGTGTCATTGACCCATGAATTGACTTAAGTAATTAACATATGTCCTTAAGGTTAAGTAACTCTAGAATGAGAGGTCTAACTTATGCCAAGCTTATGGTTCGTGCGTGCGTGACATTAGTGGTTAAGAAAACCAATAACTAACGAAACGTTCTATTTGATTTATATAGATCATCCGTCAAACCCCCGCACCTCGACGAACCCCAGGACCATAAGCAAGTTTTCAAAACTCGTACCTAATGTACTAATGTTTTGTCGAAAAACTGTTGTTGTTGTGATATAACTGCATATTGAAAAGTACGAAATGTTTTATGTATTGTTACAAATTTCGTAACTATTACGGTTATATGTTATAAGTATTATAGATATAAGCCGGTAAAAGTAAAGGCTCTAAGCGTAGAGTAAGTATGTATTTTCGAACGTAGACCGGGAGTCGGAATGTTATGTTAAGTACTGTCGTAATCCAGAAGAAGCCGGAGACAGATTATTTTGAAATAACTATTATAAATATTTCGATATTTATATTTTGATATTCTTTTGATGAAAGAATTAAATGAGGATAATAAATATTATTTCAATATTTATTTAATTAATGAATATTATTTAAATATTCATTTAAAGGAGATAATAAATATTATTTTAATATTTATTTAATTAATGAATATTATTTTGAATATTCATTTATTGAGGATTATTTATTAATTATAATTAATAAATATTATTTAAATATTTATTAATTATTTAAAATTCATTTACAAATTATTTTAGGTCTTTAATAATTATTCGAAGCTTTCGATAATTATTTTAAATATTTTCCGACCTTCATAAAATGGTTTAAAGATAGTGAGAGCTCCCTAATATTTTAATTTAATTATTTTATTTTATTCTTTTAACAAGAATAAAATACGTTCAGACTTATCAAAAATAGGGAACTCATTCTAGGAAGTGAACATCTGTTTACTTCTCGAAAGCAGTCAAGTTTTGAAACCAGTTTTCAGAGTAGCAAGAGTTTCTCAACTTATCAAAAGCAGAGAAGTTTTCCGACAAACTCCCGAGTCATGGTTTTCAAAATGAATTCAGTCCTTGAGAAAGGAGATTATATGATGAAGGTCAACTTGCCTGTGTGGTAAGGCGGCGACATCACTTAATCTGACAGTATATGCTCATAACTATGAGGGTCTATCAAGAAGTACTATATATTTGGGGAACTAGGATTAACTTTCGGTTCCAGGTTAGATAGACAAATCTATTAACAAGTATTATATACTTGGGGAGCTTGGATTAATGCTCCAGTTCCAGACTTATAGATTGATTCAGCGGACTTGGAACGTAAGAGGCCGAGTGACGCACGGTCCAGCACTTTGACTCGTATGCGGTCTAGGGTGATTACACATTAACGGTAGCGAGTACCGGGGCTCCCCCTTCTACATGTAGATAAACAGAAGGCTTCCATAGGTTGCTGATGAAGGCTGTCACGTGCTACGACTGATCATCGTGGATATGTGGTAGCGGGCGTGTTGATGCTCCAATTACAGTCCCTTCTTCCAATTGGAATTGTGCTACGCACCGTAACAAAAGCCTAGGAGCTGAGTTACCGATGGTGTTGATTAGCAGAGAAACATTCTGAAAGATTCAGCTTACTTATCATGTTTTGATGAAAGTTATTTTAAACTTCAGTTATTTGTTCATAATGCTTTTACAAATAACTTACAGCATGTTTTCAGAATATATTTGATAAAGAAGAAAGCTTACAGATTACGGCATGTTTTCAGAATATATTTGATAAAGAAAAAAGCTTACAGATTATAGCATGTTTTCAGAAGTATATTAATTATGGCTGAGCTATATTGCTCACCCTTGCTTTCTTTATATATCACAACATAACAGGGCAGCAGGATGCCGCGAATGCGCCGCACAGCCAGGAAGCGCGTGGGAAACGCCCGCGCATTCCGTAGATTCTTCGCCAACCTACCCCAGGTAGGGAGCCGGAGTAGAAGTAGGATAGGGGTACAATTGTTGATGGTACGCCTTATCTATAAATATGATCTATGTAAGTTAATAAACAAGAACATACAGTAGCATTCAGTACTGTTTCAAGTAGAAACCGTATTGTTTTCATTAGACAAGAAACTACTTTGGTATTGTAATATTTACTCTGATGGATTTATGTATTAGATATGTATTCGTTCTGAGACTATAATCAGTAGTGCATGTCTGTATATGAACTGTGGGGTCACTGCAGGTGAAGTACTAACATTAAAGATTAAGATAATTGTGTTAATAACAGGAAGGACGGGAGCCGTGGCGGCCCAGGTCTCCGACCCCGGATCTGGGGGCGCCACAGAAATGGTATCAGAGCATAGGATTATAACTCTCAGAATGATAGGAAGCTAAGAACAATAAATCTCATAATATTAATAAGAAACTCTTAATGAGTTCACCGTCGGGCTACTGGATGTAGTGTTGGCATTAAAACCCGCAGGGGAACTTTCAACCTCAGTTAGTAACATCACTTCTGGTACGTATAGGTACCTGATGCCCGAGAGGCAGAGGATCATGAGGTACAGCACGACGCAGCATTGCTAGGCTTAAGAGGTGACCTTGCAGCCATCCCGGAGGAGGATCCAGAGGAGGAACCGATGGAGGGCCCGAGTGAGGGACCACAGGATGCAGACTACGTGTTCCCTACCCCACCCACTGAGACCGAGGGGGAGTCTATGGATGTTGATGTTGTCTGGAGGGACATCGAGATGTACCCACTTCCAGTTGTGAGATCTCTTACACCACCCATGCCTCCACTTAGTCCCTTCAGTTCAGAGGACGAGTATGAGGAGCTTACACCTGTCAGGGCCGAGTTTTCCATAGACATGCCAGCAGACCCAGACACTCCCCATCCCCCGTTTTTAGGAATACCAGCAGTCATCCATGAGTACATGATAGGTCAGCTTACTGCAGAGATTTCTTTGGCAGATGGTCGCGTTGATGAGCTGAGGCGCCAGCTGGCCGCTGAGCGCGAGCTTAGGATTGCTCAGCAGGGAGGCTTGATGCCGACCACCCCCCAGCAGATGAGGACAGCGGTCACCAGGATTTAGTTGAGGGCCCGTGTTCGTATGCGGAGCCTACCTACCAGGGGAGACGGGACAGTGAGCTTGCGAGAGACAGATGCTATTTGGGCCGATGCTATGATGCAGGTCCAGGACTTGACCCGCCCCACGGGATAGCCTGAGAGGAGGCTAATGACTTTTGGTAAAAATGCCTGTGGCACTAGCATTTTAAGGATTCGGTGATGCAGTAGTGTCGTTGTTTCTAGCCACTTGTTAGGCATTTGATTATCTATGTTATGTTTAGTTTCAGATGCATATTTTCCTGTTGTTAACTATAACCTTCAGTGGTTGTGACCAAAGGTTGCCGTTGGTATATATTTCCTTTATTTTCAGTTCCGCATATCTAATTGTCACATATACTCTATTGTCAAATATTGCTACAAACTGGGTAGTATACTGAGCAGGATTATAAAACCTACAGTGATGAGTAATGGTTACTAAGGATTATGATCTAAGTTATTCTGACAAAATTTTCTTAATAAATATCAGAACAATGCCTCCTAGATGCGTGGGAACAAGAGCACACCCAGCCGAATCCGTGGCTTAGGTTAGCAATAACCAAGAAGAGGAAAATCGAAACCCCCCAGAGGAAGAGGAAAATGATATTGGTAACAATGACTTGGATGACCAAGATTATGAAGAAGAGGAATATGAGAATACCCAAGAGGAAGAAGAGCAAGAGGAGGGTCAGATGGAGCAGTTTTTGAGGTTGCTCAAACAGGACTTTAATCACCAACCCCCATATCCTAGACAATCAGTGGCGAATGCTTTTAAAGCCTTTAAGTCACTAAAACCACTAGAGTTTCGAGGGACGACAGATCCAGTCGAGGCAAGAGCCTGGCTGAAGGAAATGGAGAAATCATTCGAGATAATGGGTACCGAGGTGGCCCAAAAGACTATCTTTGCCACTTATCTCCTCAAGGGAAAGGCTAACTTTTGGTGGGAAGCCAAGAAAAATTTGGAAACAGATGCTATCATCACTTGGGCAAGATTCAGCGAGCTGTTCCTGCAAAAGTATTTCCCTAGGTTCATGGAAACTCAGATGGAGCTAAATTTTTTGGAGCTGAAACAAGAAAACTTGACAGTGGCAGAGTATGAAGCCAAGTTTACAGAACTGTCAAGGTTTGTGCCAGACTTCGTGAACACAGAAGCTAAGCGAGCTAGAAGGTTTCAACAAGGGCTGAAGCAGTGGATTCAGAACAGGGTAGCAGTATTTGAGATTACAGATTATGCCACACTAGTACAGAAAGCCTCGATCGTGGAGGCAGGAAACGAGCAGATATCTAAGAGCAAGGAAATGAAGAAGAGGAAGTTTGAAAGCCATGGAAAAAGTCCCGTGAGCGGAGGTTTTCCAAGCAAGGTCAACCGAGGGGCAGTATCACAACCAACGAGGAGCACAGGGTTCAGAAATTTTAGGAGTGGCAGTACTGTCCAGAATAGCCGACCAGCCGGGGTATCTCATTTCAGCCAATCCCGACCACCAACACCAGAATGTAAGAGTTGTGGAAGGAAGCACCTTCGCACCTGTCTCATGGGGTCAACAGATTGTTTCAAGTGTGGGCGAGCAGGTCACTATGCTAGTAACTGCCCCTAGAGTGGGTTGAAGTGCTTCCAATGTGGAATGGCGGGGAACATGAAAAAGGATTGCAAGGCACCAGCACCCACAATGTCTAGGATGAGTGGGACAACTTCCAACAGGCCCCCAACAGCAAGGACCTTCAATATGACAGTGAAGAATGCCGTGCGAGACGCGGACGTTATAGCAGGTACCCTTCTCCTTAATACTATCAGCGTAGATGTTTTATTTGATTCTGAAGCTACTAGGTCATTTGTGTCTAAGGAGTTGGCATGCAAGTTAAAACTTAAAGCGGAACCTTTGAAAGAATTGTTGCAAGTAGAGATAGCTAACCGGGAAGTAGTTCCGGTTAGTCAAGTTCACCCAAATTGTGTTAATAACAGGAAGGACGGGAACCGTGGCGGCCCAGGTCTCCGACCCCGTATCTGGGGGTGCCACAGTTCCTTTCCAGCTAGGAGAGTTTGTTGTCATTTTGGGAATGGACTGGTTGTCAAGTAACGGTGCGCAGATCGACTGTGAAAAGAAGAAGATCAGATTGAAAGCGCTAGGAGGGAAGGAAGTCGTGTTCAAGGGACAACGACAAGTCCGAAAATTTTTAAACATAGCCCAGACTAAGAGATTGTTACGAAAAGGGTGTGAGGCTTACCTAGCCCACGTGGTAGACACCAGTCAAGAGATGCCTAAACATAGAGACCTTCGAGTGGTGGCCGAATTCGAGGATGTATTCCCCGAGGATCTTCCAGGACTACCACCCGACCGGGAAATAGAGTTTGCAATCGAACTAGCCCCAAGAACGGCGCCAGTTTCAAAGGCCCCGTATCGTTTAGCCCCAGTAGAAATGAAGGAACTAGCCACCCAACTACAGGAATTGCTAGAACTGGGAATGATAAGGCCGAGCGTGTCACCATGGGGTGCGCCGGTATTATTTATAAAGAAGAAAGACGGCAGCATGCGACTATGCATAGACTACCGAGAGCTGAACAAGTTAACAATAAAGAACAAGTATCCCCTACCAAGGATTGATGACTTATTCGACCAATTGAAAGACGCAATGTGTTTTTCAAAGATTGACCTCAGGACAGGATATCATCAACTGAAGATTAAGCCCGAGGACATACCAAAGACAGCGTTTCGCACCAGATATGGGCACTACGAGTTTTTGGTAATGTCGTTTGGATTAACCAATGCCCTAGCAGCTTTCATGGATTTGATGAACTGAGTTTTCAAGAAGTACTTGGACAAGTTCGTCATTGTTTTCATCGATGATATTTTGATTTATTCAAAGACAGAAGAAGAACACGCCGAACATCTGAGAATAGTTCTGGAGATCTTAAGGAAGGAAAGGTTATTTGCCAAATTCTCGAAATGTGAATTTTGGCTCAGAGAAGTCCAATTTTTGGGACATGTAGTAAGCAGCAAAGGGATACTAGTCGACCCAGCCAAGATAGAAGCCGTTTCCAATTGGGAAAGACCTACCACACCTACCGAAGTAAGGAGTTTTGTGGGACTGGCGGGATATTACCGGAGGTTCGTACAAGATTTTGCCAAGATAGCCGCCCCACTGACTCGGCTTACTCGGAAGACGGAAAAGTTTAATTGGACAGAGAAATGTGAGGAAAGCTTTCAAGAATTAAAGAAGAGATTGATAATAGCCCCAGTGTTATCACTGCCTGACGGAAAGGGAGGTTTCGTAATCTACAGTGATGCCTCGCATAAGGGACTAGGGTGCGTGCTTATGCAGCACGACAAGGTGATTGCTTATGCATCACGACAAGGTGATTGCTTATGCATCACGACAACTGAAGGAATATGAAATAAGGTATCCCACTCACGACTTAGAACTAGCCGCGATAGTCTTCGCATTGAAAATTTGAAGACACTACTTGTATGGCGAAAAATACGAAATCTTTATGGACCATAAGAGCTTGAAATATATCTTCACACAGAAAGATTTGAACATGAGGCAAAGGAGGTGGTTGGAGTTGATTAAGGATTATGACTGCGAAATTCTCTATCACCCAGGGAAGGCCAATGTGGTGGCCGATGCCCTTAGTAGGAAAGAAAGACTTAAGATGATAACCTCTTCGGAGAAGATGATTAACGAATTTGAAAAGATGGAAATCGAAGTAAAGGTTGCCAGCAAAGGAACAGAAGGATTATTTGAGATTAGTATGCAACCCTCATTAATAGAAAAGATCAGGTTGTGCCAAGAAAGGAAACTAACAGACGAATGGGAATCCCTGACTGAAGAAGAAGTAAAGTGCGAAAAGGACAGTAAGGGGGTAATGAGATATGCCTCCAGAATCTGGATTCCAAACGTGCGAGAGTTGAAGGATGAGATTTTGCATGAAGGACACAATTCGAGGTATTCAATTCACCCAGGTGGCACCAAGATGTATAGGGATTTGAAGGAGTTTTACTGGTGGTCGAACCTGAAAAAGGACGTAGTGGAATGGGTAAGCAAATGTTTGACATGTCAAAGAGTGAAAGCAGAACACCAGAGGCCTAGTGGTCTTCTACAGCCCTTAGAAATCCCCGAGTGGAAGTGGGAACAGATAGCAATGGACTTTGTAGTAGGTTTGCCGAGAACGAGCACCAACCACGATGCGATATGGGTGATCATAGATCGCTTAACCAAGTCAGCTCATTTTCTTCCAATTAATGAAAGGTATACAGTTGACCGATTAGTAGAGATCTACATCAAGGAAATTATAGTGCGACACGGAGTTCCCGTGTCCATATTATCAGACTGAGATCCGAGATTCAATTCAAGATTTTGGAGAAGTTTTCAAGAATGCGCGGGGACTAAGCTAAACATGAGCATGGCTTATCATCCCCAAACGGATGGGCAGAGCGAGCGAACCATTCAAACATTAGAAGATATGCTAAGGGTGTGCGTAATAGATTTTAAAGGAAGCTGGAATGATCACTTACTTTTAATCGAGTTCGCCTACAACAACAGCTACCACGCCAGCATAGGTATTCCCCCTTTTGAAGCCCTATATGGGAGAAAGTGTTGCTCCCCATTATGTTGGGAGGAAGTAGGAGAGCGTAAGATATTGGGACCCGAATTGGTCCAGAAAATGAGAAAAGCAATAGAGCTCATCCGGAACCGATTGATAGCAGCACAAGATCGACAAAAGAAGTATGTCGATCAGACCAGGAAAGACAGAGAGTACGAGGTGGGAGACTCAGTACTTCTGAAGGTTTCCCCATGGAAAGGATTAATGAGGTTTGGAAAGAAAGGAAAGCTGAGTCCAAGATTCATTGGACCATTCGAGATCTTAAAACGTGTTGGGAAAGTAGCCTACGAGTTGGCCCTACCCCCAAATTTGCAACAAGTCCACAATGTGTTCCATGTGTCTATGCTGAGGAAGTATAATGTAGATGCCAGGCATATAATAGAATATGAGCAAGTAGACCTAAAACCAGATTTTACCTATGTGGAACAGCTAGTAGAGATACTGGACCGAAAGGAGCAGGTGCTCAGAAATAAAGTGGTAAAGCTAGTATTAGTCTTATGGAGGAATCAGAATACCGAAGAGTCAACATGGGAGCTAGAAAGCGCTATGATAGAAAAGCACCCTCACTTGTTTTCAGTTTAGATTCCGGGACGGAATCCCTTTAAGGAGGGGAGACTGTAAGAACCCGAACTTTTGTAAACTCTGAATTATGAATGAATAGTAACTTTGAAGTTTTACGAAAAGCATGTTAGCCCACACCATGTAAATGGTAGAGGATTATAAATCCGAAGTTGTATTGCGATAATACTAAGTAAATAAGTGTATGTAAACGACGTTAGAATCCGAGGATTTTGTCGTTTACTAATTATTTCATAATTTACGAGATACTGAGGAATAGAGGAGTAGGTTTCGACCTAAGGGATTATAATTCAAAGAAATTATATCCTAGACAGATTAAGGTATTGTGACTAGTAAATGTTCACATTACAAAGATAGAAATAAGAGGTTTTATCACTAATTATGTTTATGAAGGATTAAGAGTAAGTAAAGAATGATAAGTGAAATGCACCACAAGGGGAGCCATGCAAGCCATGCAAGCAAGTACTTGCATGGATGGAATCAAGTAACCAAAGTAAGTCAAGTAACTAGTCAAGTAACTAAGCTAGCAAGTTAACCAAATGCCAAACTAGGATTAGGAAACATGGTTCCCTAATTTAGGGAAAAAATCCATAAAGTAACCTTATCACTTGGCACAAGTTCAACAAAGCCATGATTAACCTTTTCATAGATTTTATTCCCACATAAACAAACACTAAAATCAGCCACATAGCAAGTAAAACAAGCAAGTACTCTTCTTCATCCCCCACCAAAGCCATTCGGCAATTTTGAAGAAAAAGGGAGAAATTCAAAATCAAAGTCCAAGCTCCCAAGCTCCATAAATCCTCATATTTTAACCATAGCTTCTATATTTCATAGATAAGGTATGGTTCAAATCTCAAGTTCATCCTCCATGTCTTTCATTTTCAAATAATTAATCCAAGATGAACATGAATAGTATGAATAGTAAACTCTAGAAATTTTAAACCTTGTTTTCTTGATGTTTAGTTAAGAACAAAGGTAGATCAAGTTTCTCTAAGGTCCCCAAGCACTATCTAGTTGTTGTTTGATCTTTGTGAAGGTATGGACAACCTCTAACCCTTGTGTTTTGTGTGAGTAATATGCCATGAAAGTGTTAGTAAGTGAAGTCATGAGCTAGTATGGTAAAGATATAATGATGTTAAGATTTTGGTTGAGTTCTTGAGATGATGATAGTAGTGTAATGATGAAATGAGTAGCTTATTGTTGTAACCATGATGAAAGGAGTGAGGATGAGTGTTGGTTGGAATGGATCCGGAAAACGTTACGTTTATAGCCGTCGTAATGCCCAATTTTCATAAGCACTCTTTTAAACTGTGAAAATCTTAATGTCAAGCTTCTGGCATCTAAGGCCTCTGATGATAGTTGGTTAGGCCTTGTCTCATATATCGTTTTGACGCTTGAATCATGTTATTCCGATATACGGTTTAGGAGATAAGTCAAATTTAGTGAAAGCAACTAAACCAACCAAACTGTTTCGGGAAGCCCTTTTGTAAAATATAAATGGACCACTTAAAGTCACCAAAAATCATGAAATTTTAAGGGAACATAGTTGGGACAGTGATCAAGGCCTCTGCAAAATTTCATGACCAGAGGAGAAAATTTCGATTTTATAAAATTGTTGAAGCCGGGAAAATTCTTTGACAAACCTTAAAGGAGAAGGAATGAATAAAAGAAACTTAAGTGTCTATGCAAAGTGACAAGTATGAAGGTGTCATTGACCCATGAATTGACTTAAGTAATTAACATATGTCCTTAAGGTTAAGTAACTCTAGAATGAGAGGTCTAACTTATGCCAAGCTTATGGTTCGTGCGTGCGTGACATTAGTGGTTAAGAAAACCAATAACTAACGAAACGTTCTATTTGATTTATATAGATCATCCGTCAAACCCCCGCACCTCGACGAACCCCAGGACCACAGGCAAGTTTCCAAAACTCGTACCTAATGTACTAATGTTTTGTCGAAAGACTGTTGTTGTTGTGATATAACTGCATATTGAAAAGTACGAACTGTTTTATGTATTGTTACAAATTTCGTAACTATTACGGTTATATTTTATCCGTATGCGGTCTAGGGTGATTACCCATTAACGGTAGCGAGTACCGGGGCTCCCCCTTCTACATGTAGAGAAACGGAAGGCTTCCATAGGTTGTTGATGAAGGCTGCCACGTGTTACGACTGATAATCGTGGATATGTGGTAGCGGGCGTGTTGATGCTCCAATTACAGTCCCTTCTTCCAATTGGAATTGTGCTACGCACCGTAACAAAAGCCTAGGAGCTGAGTTACCGACGGTGTTGATTAGCAGAGAAACATTCTGAAAGATTCAACTTACTTATCATGTTTTGACGAAAGTTATTTTAAATTTCAGTTATTTGTTCATAATGCTTTTACAAATAACTTACAGCATGTTTTCAGAATATATTTGATAAAGAAGAAAGCGTACAGATTACAGCATGTTTTCAGAATATATTTGATAAAGAAGAAAGCTTACAGATTACAGCATGTTTTCAGAAGTATATTAATTATGGCTAAGCTATATTGCTCACCATTGCTTTCTTTATATATCACAACACAACAGGGCAGCAGGATGTCGCGAATGCGCCGCACAGCCAGGCAGCGCGTGGGAAACGCCCGCGCATTCCGTAGATTCTTCGCCAACCTACCCCAGGTAGGGAGCCGGAGTAAAAGTAGGATAGGGGTACAGTTGTTGATGGTACGCCTTATCTATAAATATGATCTATGTAAGTTAATAAACAAGAACAGGCAGTAGCATTCAGTACTGTTTCAAGTAGAAACCGTATTGTTTTCATAAGACAAGAAACTACTTTGGTATTGTAATATTTACTCTGATGGATTTATGTATTAGATATGTATTCGTTCTGAGACTATAATCAGTAGTGCATGTGTGTATATGAACTGTGGGGTCACTGCAGGTGAAGTACTAGCATTAAAGATTAAGATAATTATGTTAATAACAGGAAGGACGGGAGCCGTGGCGGCCCAGGTCTCCGACCCCGGATCTGGGGGCGCCACATACAATATTCACTAAATTAAAAAATTATTTCGAAACTTTTACGGATAAATAATTTAGAGTTCGGTTAGTGAGTTCGAATTCATGAGGTGAATAGTGTTTAGGAGGTTGGCTTACTAATTTTCTGTATTTATGAGTAAACATTAAAATTCTAAAAAAATAGCAAGTAATTTAACGAGACAAGTTACGGGGAATATATCTTTCGTATATAAACTCAGAGGGGTGCTACACCCAGTTAAAATTATAACTGGTTCCCAAAGAACAAAATGAGTTCTTCGCTACTAACACAAAAATATAAGGCTCAGCTCCTATACAAATATATCTAAATTAGACAAGGAAAAAATGAGTCTGTAGGGAGTGATATCTAGGAGCCCTGGGCATTTTTCATTAAAGAAACGGGTCCTAATATCTGGCCGGGAGCAAGGTATGGGTGTGTATAAATTGTATCTTCTTGCCCCAGCCATGACAGTGGCTCTCTACATTTTTGTGTTGAAGAAGATGACCGTTGAATGAGTGGCTCACATCTTCTTATTTATGTAGTCTTTAAATCAATAAAGTAGGCTGTTGTGATTTGATTGGCTGAGGGGCAAAGTGTCGAATTGTGTTGCCCTGTGTAACCTTTGTGTCGAATTAAATCCCCTTGTACATGCCTTAGAATAATTCTTTTGAAGCAAGAAATCTAAGTGTCGACTTTTTCTTCCATGTATAGCCCATGTGTCGAATTCATTAGTATTGTATAGCATGTGTCGATTTCTTCCACCATATACATCACTTAGATTATTTTTGGCATATTTAAAAGTTATGTGTCGAATTCAGTATGTGCCTTAGAATTATAATCAACATATTCAAAAGTTGTGTCGATGTTTTAATTTGACTTGGTCAAATTACCATTTGATCACCAACCTTTTGTACCTCTTGCGCTTGGTCACTTGCGGTTTGGCTGTTGAGCTCTTTCTGTTCTTCGACTGTAGTACAGAAACTTTAACTTTTCGTACCAAAGTTGTAACGCTTTACATCCTGCACCCTTTGAGCTGTTTGGCTGTTTGGCTGTATCCTCTACAAATCACTTTTCGTACCTTAATAAATAAACGTTCTTTCCAAGTACGTTCTTCAACTTGACAATTCTTCTATAGATAATACTCAGATTCCTTTCACAAACCGCTGACGCCTAGTGCAACTGGTTTGGTTCACAAATGACTAACTTTGATCCAGGTCTTCGTATTATTACCTTACTACATAGTTAAGTTTGCATCAATTTCATTATTTCAAAAACTGAATGTCAATAAACATAGTACTTTCACTGGAACCTTTTCTGGTACTTAGACAACGTCTCCATTACTACCACAATTTTGAATACTTCATTTTTTGTTCTTCACTGACGCTTGAACATATGAATGAACTTCTTTCAGTGAGTATAACTTCAAGACTGCAGTTGTCTTCTTTAACCTTTACATTTACCATGTCTTCAATTCTTCAAGATTCCTATGCTTCGAATACTGTTTATCTTCAATCAATGCTAATACACTGAAATCTTCTAGTGGCACTTTTATACTGAATCTTCAACACTTCTAAAACCTTGAAAGTCTTTACACATTATTCTTCACTGAGGCTTGGACATATAAATGAAATTCTTTCAGTGACATGTAGTAGACTTCAAAACTTCTTCTAATGTCTTGATTCACTGTATTTTCCTTGTCTTCATTTCTTCCTGATTTCCGTGTAGACGTAGTATTATTTACTTGTCTTGTTCTAGTGTTGAGTTATCATGATTATTATTCATACATCTTCGTAATCTCACCAACAAGGTATCTCAAGGGAGCACAAACTCTTGGACTATGGTATCCAAGAGAGTTTATTTTTTTACTAATTAGCTACTCAGACTCTGATTATGCAGGGTGTAAAGTAGACAGGAAAAGCACAACAGGTCAATGTCAATTTCTTGGTTTATCAAGAAACAACAGACTGTATCAACTTCAACTGTTGAGGCTGAATACATAGCAGCTAGAAGTTGTTGTGCTCAAATTATGTGGATGAGAAATCAATAACTTGATTATGGACTAACTTTTTCAAATATTCCTATGTATTGTGACAATACAAGTGCTATTAAAATTGCATATATTTCAGTCCAACATTCCAGAACAAGGCATATTGATGTAAGGTATCATTTTATTAGAGAACATGTTGAGAATAGTACAGTGAAACTTCTTTATGTTCTAACTGTTAAACAGATTGCAGATATTTTGACAAAGCCACTTGATGAATCTACATTTCTAAGACTGGTAGGTATATTAAATATGTAAATGCAAAATCATCAAAAGTAGCAAGGTATGTACCTTAAATATAGTCCCTGATTGTCTCAAACTATATTTTATCATTGAAAATCCTATAAAGTACTTTACTTTGTCAGAGTCTAACCTTAGACTCTAAAGGTCCTATAGACTCTAAGAGGTCTGTAGACTCTGAAGGTTCTAACCTACCGGCCCTGAAACGGTTAATATTCGCGCCTGCAGACTCTGATTATTTTTTAACCATTCAATTAATTGGAAATTGGTGGTAACGGTTACTTTTTACAGGTTACAGGCTGTAGACTCGTGTGTATTGTATGAATTTCGAACAAAATAGAAATTTTACATACAATTTACTCACTTGTTTAATTACAATTATTCAATTTACTCATTTAATTGTAATTATTTTTTAAGGCAAAAATACTCTCAGAACTTTTCAAGAACCCTAACAATTTTTTTCAAGTACATCTATGTAATACAATTGGCTGATCAATCTACTGTAATAAGGGGACTCAAGGCTATTGCTTTCACCTTTGGTGACTTCGAGTTCATGACCACAAACCATGTTGCATTCCTAGGCAACGAGAAGGGTGTAGATGATGACTACTACCCAGTTATGGATTTTCTTGAGCAAAGTGAGTTCATCTATGTGTTGAAAGAATCTCCTGTCATCCACACAGATGCAGTCTCTCAGGGATGGAGCTCTGCACAGGTTGTTGATCTTACTCAGGATCAAACAGGTAAAATCATATTTACCTTTGGTGATATTACTTTTGATGTCACTGTTGATGTTCTTAACACTGTTTTTAAGTTACCTGTGAAAATACCATTTGATGAAACTGTGCCTGATAGTGATATAAAAAGCATGTTTAAGTCACTAGGCTACAGAGGTATTATAGTTTAGATAACATAAGCAAAACTAGGCCCTGATTTTGATGCACTTACTTTTATCACTTATCAAATTGGTCACGGTCTCTTATTTCATAGAGTGATCAATATTGGTGATATGTTGCTCACTCAAATGGGAGAAAAATTAAATAATGTGCAAGAGGGGATGAAGAAAGTCTACTACCGTAGATTTCTGATGATTCTCCTCAACCACTTCATTCCTGACATGTCAACTAGATTGGTAGATGAATGTTGTGTGTAGGCCTACAAGCAGCAAAGGAGAATTGTCTCTGACATCAAGAGAATAGATGACAAAAAGAAGAACCTATTTGTCATGGTGTATCCACAGGTAATGCAGGTAAAACTCTCAACCTAGAAACCTTCTATCTAAAATTCTTCTTTCTTTGGAAGTGAATTGGTGTAGGAACAAGTAATAGAGAATCCTCCTACACCTACCCAAGTATCCAAATCACCACCACCAAAACACTCTCAACAGCCCAAATCCAAAAAGAAATCAACATCTGTTGTCTCTCAACAGGCACCAGTTGTAAAGAGGAGGAAACTGATACAAACCAAGCTGATAGATGAGCATGATGATGAAGAGCTCAATCCTCTAGAGAAACAAGTTGTTGATGGGCTTTCTTTACTAAAGAGGGTCATGATGCACCTGATTCTAGCCTTCAAACCAAGTCAATAGTCTCTCAAAAGACTATAGACTCTGACAAACCTAGAAATACACCTCAGGATTCTCAATCAGAGTCTCCTGAGAGATCTTTTGCAAAAAAATATAAGAGGTTGAGGAAGGCTTATTCATCACACACACACAAGCCTGTTATTATTATTAACCCTATTTTGCAAGAAACAGATGCTGCCGAGACTCCTGCAGAACTAGACTATGTACCTCAAAAATTTCCTGAACTAGAGTCTAATGTTGAGTTAGAGTCTAGACTGCCTTCAGACTCTAATCGTGACACATTTTGGGAAGGAATGCCAAAGGAAGCAGCCTCAAGTCTTATTGACACTGTGATAACTCCAACTGATGAGGTGCTGTTGTTTTTGTATCCTTTGGTGGAACCACTTGAAGATCCAGACTCCTTTAAGATTCAATCTCAAGTCTTGGATCTTACTTCTACTTATGATGCTTTAAGGAAGAAAATGGAGATGAAGATACATATGTCTGCACAGGATGAGTCATCAATCTATACAGCTACCTCTTCAATTCTTCACTTCAAAATCAAGTAGCTGGGGTCATAGAAGGCAGGTCAAATGAAGTTTTCAAAGCACTTGGTGTACCAGACTCTGAAAAGAAGAATAGTAAAAAGGTCAAGAAGACCAAAGTCCTCAAAAGGAAAGAATTAGAGTCTGTTGCTGAGTTAGAGACTGAGTCTGAGCAACCAGTTTTTAACTATGAAGCAATTTGAGAAAATGGGAGTTATTCAATGGATCTCCAACTTTCATCCCCTTTCAAGGAAGGTGATTGACTATCTTGTCCATGAAATAGGGAAAGTTCCAAATATTTATCTCTATTCTATCTACCAAAGTATGTTGGATCAATATAAGGACCAATACTATAAACAAATCATGAAGGAACTGCAGGATCTTTTCCATTTAACAGATGTCGAGGCACTCAATGCTATCAATGCAAGGGCTTATCACAGGAACATTGATTATTGAAGAAAAACAAAAGGAAGTAGATAATGGAAGGAAGCTAGAGGGAGGTACTAGTTCACCAGTGGTGACTAGTAGTATAGGTGTTCAGGATGTCTTACTCACACAAGAACCATCTAGTCAGAGAATTGGTGATAGTGGGGCAGGGGAAGATGCTGATAGGCCTACCATGCTAGCTCAGTTTCATATTGATGAGAACCCTAGTGATACCGGAGGACAGACTCTGATAAATGCTCTTGAAGAAAATCAAACATCTATTCTATCAGAGTCTATCCACCTTGAGGGGGAGTCTCAAACACAAACAGTCAAAGATGGTGTCACTCAGACTCTAGCTTCTAATGAAGTCATACTAAAGCAATTAGAGTATAGAGTAGACCCTGAGACTGGAATACTGGATGTTAGATTTGATATTTTAAGCATAATTATTATTAAATTTGTGATTCTAATAATAATCGAATTTTTATAATAAAAAATGAAATTTTATGATAGTGTTCTTTCGTGCTCTTTATATAAGGTTTTCTTCCACGTTTTTTATATAAGGTGTTCTTTATATATTTATATATATATATATATATATATATGAGTAAGAATTATTATATTTTATTAAATAATAATAATAATAATAATAAGGCTTAAAAACATATATGTAAATATATCTACATATATATACTATATGGGTCATTCTCTGTGAGTACCACTTATTCCGAGTAACCTAGGAACTAGCATCCTAACAATTAGTTTTTAAATGAAAGACGGGCAAGATTTAAAGATTAAAGAACGTGGGTGGAAAATAAGGTTTAAAAACATATATGGAAATTTTTTATATATTATATTTACGGATCAATTTGTTTCTAATTGATTGGTAAATGACGTGGGGCAGTTATTTTTTTCTTCTATTCATTCTAACATTATTAAATATACAATTAAATATCTATACTATATTATTAAAGTCGAAAGATTAAAAATTTTGGTTGTCGGTTGGTTTGGTACTGGGTGAACCATAGAAAAGATCTCGACCATCCAATTTTAAGTGAACCATAGAAACAATCTTAACCGTTTAATTTTAATAAAATATAATTTTAAAAGAATATAGTCGTACATACAACTCTAACACCAGTAATCCTCTTTTTATACAACTCATCAGAGATAGAATAATATTATATTATATTTAAATTATATTCTATATTTTTATTTTACAAATCCTACTTATCCTATAATTTTTATTTAATATATCATTAAAATTTATCCTATAATTTTAATTTAATATATGATTGAAATTTATGATAACATTGAAAGTTTGGTAGTCGGTCAATATTTGGGCCGGATAGTTGATTAATTATTGGATCTAATTTTAAAATATTAATCTTCTAACTAAAAAACAATCTCATATTAATCTTCTAACTAAAATATCTCACATTAATCTACTAAGTAAAATACATCTTTGTACAAAACAAATAAAAATTATCATATTAAAATATAAATACAAATAAATTATATAAAAATATATACATATAATATTAAATAAAATTTAAATTATTATTATACAAATACAAATAAATTCAAATCATTATAAAATATTAAAATAAAAATATTAAAAAACTAAAAAAATTCATATGTGCATCGCACGGGATTAAAGCTAGTAATAATATAATATTGGATGAGTACTTATGATCTTTTTAGATAATAGAACGTAAGTCTTTATTTCAAAAAAAAGTATATAAAACTTTATTAATTAAAAACTATAAAATAAAGCATTTTAAATACAGAACATAATATTTTTTTAACTTTGCCCTTAATAAGAATAAAAATATTTATTATATGTTAAATATTTAATTTTCTAAATTTACTCGAAAATACAGAATATAAAATTTTATAATTACAAAACTTTTTTTTATAATTGTATAATTACAGAACATATTAGTTGTAATTTTATAATTACGGTACATATTTGTTTGATTAAAATACAAAACACATAAAAACATTCTAGAACATAAAAAATTACAAAAAATGTATTAAATTAAATAAAAAAATAAAAAACGGAACTTAATAAAATTTTAGTTTACAAAATAGAAGTACAAAATTAAAATGGAACATAAATAAATTATAAACACAAAATAAAATTACAGAACATAAGCAAAATGTAATATATTTCAAATTAACTTCATAAATGAAGTAGGAAACAAATTTTAATAAATGAAAAGTTATTTTATAAATAAAAATTATTATGTTATATATTTTAAATTGCTTTTATCCTTTGCATCCGTTGGTTTGTGGCCTACAGTATACACTCACGTTCTTTAATCTTTAAACCTTGTCCGTCTATTTCATTTAAAAACTAATTGTTAGGATGCTAGTTCCTAGGTTACTCGGAATAAGTGGTACTCGTAGAGAATGACCCATATAGTATATATATGTAGATATATTTACATATATGTTTTGAAGCATTATTATTATTATTATTATTATTATTATTATTATTATTATTATTATTATTATTATTATTATTATTTAATAAATATAATAATTCTTACTCAAAAATATATATATGTGTGTGTGTAAATATTATATTATATATATATATGAGAAAATGTGATGTATATTTTTTCTATGTAGATCAGATTCACAGCGGAAAAGTAACTTTAGATTGTTTCTATAAAGAATTTAATCACCAAGAAACAAAGCTAAATGATCGATTTGCTTAGATTGCTTAAAGAAATTAATTACCCACAAACTAAACGAAATCTGGATAAGAAAGTTTAAAAGAATTAACCACCAACTCTCTAGGGTTTTGCAAGTATAAAACTCACGATTTTATTCATCAAATTCTTCTCTCTTAAAAGATTACAATATATGGGTATATATATAGGCAAGAAATATAACCTTAACCTAAAGCAATTAGGATTCTCAATTAGATTCAAAATCAGCTAGGAATTTGCTAATACTTGAACCCAAATTGGAAACCAATCAAAAGCCTAATCCAAATAGGAAATACATCAAAACCATATCCAACTAGAAAAATAAATCCTAAGTGCTTAAAACAAGAAAAACCCTTTCAATATAATTCCAACGCAAAAATTTATTTAATATAATTATCTAATAATAACTCCAACGTAATAAATCAGTCCATGTTGGTAATTAAGCTGACTATTGGCTTCACAATAGATTCACATGAGATCAAATCGATCAACCATAATGCTCCTGCATCAAAATGGTTCATATGGTTGATCTTAGGAAAATTACCTTAGCTTAAAATGTATTCTGGTGTAAAAAGGACGTGACATTTTTGTAAATATATAAATTTTTCTGTAATAACAATAAAGTTCTAATGTATTTATATGAAAAATTCTTTTAATTTTAGGTAATTACCTAAAATCATCATTAGGAGCATGATATATATATATATATATATATATATATATATATATATATATATATATATATATATATATATATATATATATATATATATATATATATATATATATATATATATGAATATTATATGTCGAGAGATTGTAACACAGACGTTACATATCTAAATATACACAGAAAACCTCGGTAGACACTGGTGTATGCAAGCTCTTTTTCTCTCTCTATATTCATCTCTCACAAAGATATACATACATATAGATTGCTTAGATTTTGTGGTGAACTGAGGCATGGTCTTTGTTACACTTTAGTGGTTTGCTTAGATTTTGTGGTGAACGGAGACATGGTGTTGTTTTATTCAAACTCTCTCTTTAAATTCATTGTTACAAATTGTTTCATTATTTTTCGCTTCGTGTTTGTTTCATTATTTGATTTTAATTGTCTTTTTTTATTTTGAAATTCTGATCATATATTTAAATATAATTGTTACTTTATGAAAAAATTGCCAACATATAAAATATATAATTAAATATCGAATAAAATGAGAACGGCATATAGATTCCATGTGACCTTTTTTTTTTTGCTAACTTACCATTTTTAACTATGATTATTTAAAATTGATTGGTTTATTTGACCAAAATAATTGTTCAATGATTAAAGTGAAAATATATAAAATTTTATCAATTTTTATAGTTATCAACTCTCGAATAAAAAATTATAAACAATCTTTAAAAATTATAATATTTGCACAAAAAGTGATTAATTTTACGCTTTTAAAGGAAAAAAAGACTTCATAACATTACAATTTCAAACAAAAAAAAATAAATCCCACAAATATAAGACCTAATTTTGAAGTACAATATATGAGAAAACGACAAGGAAAAAACAGGGTGGCGCATCAATGTCACACATATTTATAAAAGTTTTCTAACTCTTACATTCAAATCGAGTCACTGGAACAAAGCCGACTCTAACGTGCCTCCATTTTCCCCCTTGTAAGACTTCCCAGTTGCAAACTACCCTACGATGGTAATAAAACAAATAATTGTAAGCGAAACTGCTTCCAAGTAAATTATTAATCAGCTCTTGGAGTCTTGGAATATAAAAATGATACGTATCAAACTTTACAACCATATACATACGTAATGACGTAATGTATACAATATGATATTTGATATTATATTATATATTATGGAGAATATTATATTATACATTAGGGTATTCGATATTATCAGTTAAATTCATGCAATAAACTGTGTATTCTTTCTTTTCGCCTATTCCATTTCTTGTTATTCCAAACGATACTTTTACTTTTATTAATGTTCTTATTTGTCATTTTCTTCCATAATTAAATATTGGATCCCCCCACCCCCTTGGTTAAATTAAAATTTTATATTCATGTGGTTTTACAGAGCGTTATTTCCAAAGGTGTCGATGTAAAATAAGAAAATTAACCGCTATACGTTTTTCCAAAATTACATTATGACTTGATTGGGAATATAAATTTCATATGAAATTCTGAATTTGATCAAATGACATGTTTGAATAATCATAAAAATTTGGATTTAGATTCTATGAAATTCAAATATTTGTACAAATATGAGAATTTAAAATGACAACCAAATCCTGTCATTTGAAATCCATATCAAAGTTCTCAAACACAATCTTAATAAATTATAGAGTAATATTATTCAAAGTAATAACAGTAAAACCTTTATAAATTAATAATATATGTACCGATAATTTTTATTAATTTATCGAAATTATTAATTATTCAAGATAAAAGATGTACTATTACTATTATGTTGGATCAAAAATCTATAATGAAAATATTAATTTATCATGAGTGATTAATTGAATAATCGAGATTTTACCATATGCCGCCCAAAAAATTAGACTGCAATTACATCATCTTGTAATTCATAAAACCTTTTCGAAGGGAACCGACTAAATTGGTATATACTCCTTCCGTCCCACTCAATTGTTTACATTTGGATTGGACACGGAGATTAAAAAAATTATATAAAATAGCATGAAAGATAAGAAAAAGTGCATGAACGAAAAAAAAAGTGGATAAAGTGATGAAGTCAATTGATATTTAATTGATAGATTTAAAAAAGTGGAGGAAAGTAATGGGTGAGAATAAATTTTATAATATAAAAATTTACTATTATTATAAAGTTTTGAAATGTAAAGAATCGGATTTGACATCCAAAAAAGGAAAACGTAAGTAACCGGTTAATACAGATTGAGTATATTCGTTAGTGGTACAACTCACACTCACACAAGCAACTTATAAAGCCCAAAAGCTATATTATAATTTAATACATACTGTATTTGCTTTTAAGTTTTAAAACTATTTTTACCTTAAAACTACAAGTTAAATAGAATTTATTTCGATTATTACTCCAAATACTCCCTCTTTGTTTCCAGATATTTATTTCTTTTAAGATTGTTATCAATCAGCAAATAGACCAGTATCTTATTCTCAGTTCAAATATTGAAAAAATTAATTATTCTCACTGGTACCATTTAATACATCGTTTGACTTTTTACACATAACTTTATGTGCTTTAACTTCATTATAAAAAATATTTTTTTTTTAAATTTTCAATTTTTAAATAAAAATATAATATTAAAATTTTAACTTTATAATCAAAGCTCTTATAATTACATGTAAAAAGTCAAACCAATATATATATATATATATACTTTTCGTATACATATAGGATTACTTTTCGTATACATATAGGATTAATTTTCGTATATATATATATATATATATACGAAAATAGTTAATTTTCATATACTTAAATAAAGAACAGTTTTCTTGTACTTACACGAAAACTGTAAACAATATATATATATATATATATATATATATATATATATAGGACATGAGGAAGTATTTGTTTACAGAGTCAGAGACTACCCCTTTTAGTCAAACATGCTAATCAAAAACGACAATATTTACTCAAAATTTAGCACTGTCTGCATTTTGGAAATTGAAGAGGGAGTTCCTAGTTATTAATAACGGAAACCAAGCCACACAAAAATATATTTGAAATGAAAAGGTCTTTGAAAAATAACCTTTTCAGCTTAAAAAGTAAATATTCTATCCAATCTATTTTCTCAATATTAAATAAAGTATTCTAATGAGGTTATTTAATAACATAATATACAAACTATAAGATAAATTCCTTGACAAAAAAACTATGAGATAAATTTAAATTTTAAAAAATAACTTCTTGTAATTGATAAAATTTAAAAAAAAAAAAAACAGAATTTTAATTCGTCTCCCAGATCTTTGATTTCTCAAGGCATTATTCTTCCATCTTTTGGGTTTCTTTTCTTGTGTCGGTTTTATAAGACAATGTTACAACCTACCTGGTCCTGCGTAATCTTAGCACGATATTAATATCACTGTGCATCCTTAGTATTGAGATACTTTAAAATTACCTTACAACTTAAACTTGAAAAAATAATATTGCATTCTTCACATTTTTTTGCTAACTATGCATTATCTATTGAAATATACAAATACAAATAAAAAAATGTCACAATTTTTAAACAAACATTAATTTCTAATAATAAAATTAAATATTAAGTTGCTATAAAAAAAAAAATAAGGCCATTTTTCTACTATTAATTCTTTCCTCTTTCTACTGGTCTCCTTTCTATTTTACTTTTTTCGCTAAAACTAATCGTCTTTCAACATCAATAAAACTCTATATAATTTTACACAATACATCTTTAAACTATGAAAGTACATTCTCCCAACTTTTTTTCCACACCAAAATACCTCTATTAAATTATACAATTTAAACAAAAACTATAAGGTAAATAACTTATGATTTGGCAACTTAAGCTCGCCATGGGGGGGAATTCTTTCAATGTGCAATCAATTTTGTTCATATATTTAACACAAAAAACTCACCATTTATTTAGCAAAAAAAACTCACCATTTTTAAAAATATATATATAATAACAAATCCAAATTAATGTAGGCTAGCAAGCACAAGATATTTTTTACTTGGGCAACCGCTGTAAACACACCCTCATAAATCTTAAAAACTTTTCAGGTTTTGATGCATTTTTTATATAATCTCATTATTTGACTTTTAATTATTTTGATGTTTCTTAAATTTCAGACTTACACTTGTAATCATTAGTTTCGTTAACATATCAATATTGGTAAAGTTTTCAGCATAACTAGAATATTATGTTGCCAATTAAAAGTACACTTGATTTAAAATTTGTAGTATAGTCTATCATTTTAAAATAATAATGTCATGTGTTTACCGAATTAAATGTATATCAATGTGTATGGGGACGTCTTATTTATTAGGGCGTACTATTTATTAGGGCGTAGGCAACACAACATTGTCATTAGAAAAACGAAACATTACAACTCATGTATACACAAGTAACCAAAGTTTGAAGGCATAGGTGATATGTAAACAGTAAGTCTATGATAACTCTAAAGAAATTGCTACATCGTATTAAAAGCAAACTAAATAAACAATACACATCCAAAGACAGACTCCCAGATGTAGGCACAAGAAATATTATAGTGGAAGTCAGCAGTTTAATAACATAGTACTATAAAGTTGCATTTTAGATATCAATTACCACCGACAAGATTAGATAGCATATAAAAGCATGCCAGGAAAGAATATAAATATATCATCATTAAAAATATGATCAACGAAAAGCAACAGTTAACAGATAACAACAACTCTTCTTCTAAAAACCCCAACTCCTACCAAAACAGGAGCAATACAATCCAGGTTTTAATTTCCCATACGCCTGTATTTTAATCCTGTATACAAATTCATATGAGGATTGTAATGTTTGATGGGTTGCTTGATTCTACATCTTTAGGGGTTTCAAAGAGAAGTTTTTTTGGCTTCAAAGAGAAGTTTTTTTGGCAGCAACTAAAAGACTTTGGTTTTCCTTATATCGTCAGTTAGCATTAAATTCCTAACCACCATAGATGTTCAAGGTAGGGTACAAGTTTAAGAAGTTAGGACTACGATCCAGTTCCCACGTTCCGGAACACGATTCCTCTTCGACCCGGAACGTTGGGGATCACGCTCCAGTTCACCCCACTGACGAACCACCTTTAACTCTGGTGATCATTATGTGAAAAGGAGAAAGAATTAAAAAAAAAAGTAAGATAACTTGATACCATCTAGATTGAAATTATTTTTCAAAGGTAAATCTGTAAGAGGAATAAGAAAAGGAAGGAATTGGGAAGATGATGTAGATGGAAGAGAAGATACACCAAGACACACGGGGCACGAATGTTAATTATGTTGCAATCTCCTACTAAATCAGTTTATGTTTAAAATATGAGATGAAGTAATGACAAAATAAAATCTCTTATTCAAACTTCAGAATAGTCATTGGTTATGTTTAATATACATATATAATTTTTAATAAATATATATTATTAAAAAGGGATCTCATATCGATCCACGAACCCGATTCATAACTCATTGTACCCGATTCACTCCAACTAATATTTCACGTACCCGTACTCGAACTGCGTACCCGATCGATCCGCGATCCATGCAACTATGGTTAGGAGATGACATGGCTATGGGAAAAAGTATACTTATACTATATCGAGACGCACACAATTCCATGGAATGAAGTTACACAAGTGAGCTTGTCATACTTGAAATCCAATAATCTTCTAGCTTATTTGCATGTTAAAAACCCAGAGTCAATAGCAAGCACAATAGACTAATAATTTTGCAACTATGTGCATGACTGACGTTTACAAACCAAAAATTAGTGAAAATTTTATTTCAGGATGGCTCTACAAGACACAACAAAAGCTTCCAGCTAAAATTAATGTCTGCTCATTTAATGGAGTAGATCACAGGATGACAAGACAACGCAGGAAAATCAATTTACTCCAATATCAATATGCATGTCCTGCGTGTTCACAAAACTATTCTACATTCTGTTATCTATACTCGCAATATTTTTATTTTTGACAGGACGCCAATGTCCATATTGACATGGATTTATACAGCTGTTGCTTATTCCCTGTATTCTGGGAGTGACTATATCTGCCAAACCATCCAACTTAAAACAGAAGCTTAAACTATTTTTCCTGAAAACTAAATCCTAAACATATTATACTAAAAACCTTAACATGTGTGTTGGCGCGTAACCTCATATAGGGTATCGTAGTTTTTCCAAGAACAGATGATTCCCCCAGTCCCACAAATCTTAGGGAAATTGGTATTTAATAGTGCATCCTTATTTTGTTACAACTCATAATATAGTATTACACTGTTCCCGAACCACATTTTCTAGTCATACTATAACCTAAACAAAAATGTAAATCACAACTCATCTTATTATTCACTTAGGTAACTAATAATAAAAAACTTATTCCACGTTGGATTCTAATCAGTAACAAAAGGGAAGTGTATATTTGTAGTTTCTTCTATTGTATTCTACCCATCCCCATACCTAAATTACCAGTGCTTAATTGGGAGACAAACAGAAAGAGAACCCACTTTAAGTGCACACGTAAACTAACTCAGTCACTCCAACTAGGAACTGAACTAACACAGATATGCATAAATCTGATAACTAATAATTATTAAGCAAACAAGGTAATGGAAAAAATTACCTAAAGAAAAGAGATCCCATTAGTTACTGCCAGGGCCTTGCCCTGCTTCAGAGCCAGGATTCTGCTGTATTTGGAGGAGAAGGTTAGCTGCAAATTGTAGAGTTGACCGGTACCGCTCATTCTTATCTGTCTCCTCATCTAACGTTTCTTGAACTGCTCCAGGATGAGATTGAAGGGGTTGGATTTGTTTTTGACAGCCCAACTCAAAATTTCCTGTGTCCATAAGATTGCCATTGTGATGCTTTGGAATTGTGGCACTACTTACCTGGTGTGACAATGTCACAGAATTCGTTTTTGGTAGAAGAGGTGATGCCGAATAAGCCACTGAGGCATTAATTCCCTGGGCATATATGTGCCTAGTTTCTTGCGAGGCATCAACTTGACACTGCTGGTTGGTTTGTGGTGAAACTAAATACTGTCCACCATGAGGATGGGATACAAAGTTTGTTATTTCGCTTGATGAAACATCACCATGTCTCATATTAAATGTTGCATCTTGAATTTGGTTGTTTGCTGCAAGTCCTTGAGCTGCATAGCTAGGTGCATTCTGGCCAAGTGAATAATGATGGTCCATGGAGGTTTGCAATTGGGGATTATACTGAAATCCAGCTTGGTTTATTAGATGAGCGCTTAGCTCGGATATTTTTTGTTGCTCATAATCCCATCCATGTGGGTGTCTTCTATCCATTGCAACGGGAGTTTGCATAGGTCTTAAGTTGGAAGATCCTGACAATGTTTGAGCACCTAATGTATTCCCTCTGGCAGGCAAGAAAGAAGCCAGAGTAGCAATTAGCTCAGGTGTTAAAGTAACCCCAGCATGGGATAGTGAAGTACTGGGTGCAGGAACAGCTTCTCCTGGAACAGAATTTGTTGAAGGGGCTAATGATGTTGTAAAGGTATTTGGGTTCTCGTGCATCGATCCGTTATAATCAGTTTGCATATATCTCCCCTCCTGGCGCATTACTTTGTTCTCAAATTGAGAAGGCATCATTGGTCGATCAATGTAATTCTGCTGCAACGTTGTATGCTCAGCTGCGCTTCCAGGGACTTGGCTTTGGAACTTTAGAACCACTCCATACAAACGTTCAGGACCAGCAATATTTAGAGTGTTTTTAAGGAAATCGGATGGAGGCACCAAGAACAAGGTGGTCCCATCATCAAATTTAGCAACCCCAGCACGATTTTTGGCACCCAAGTATCGCAGAAATTCTGTGTATGCAGCAAAATCATCTACGCTATCTGGCAAGAAGAAAATAATATTAAAACCAACAGCATCACCATAGTGCTTGGCCAACATATCTAATCCGGTTCTGGCTGAGCAATTTACAACTTCTGGACTGCACAAAAAGAAAACAATTAGAGAAACGAATTGCAAAGACTCAAAACATATACAAGATCACAACCAAAATTTTATGTCATATCGATGAGCTATAAGCCTATAATTGTTGAAGAATACAAGAACTTTCTAGATCAACACAAATATACAGACACACAAGTATGCATGCACTGATCCAGAAGCAAGTGTTACAACCTTTTTTAATCAAACCATCAAGGGGATCCATACAGAGCCAAATTTGTACAAAACATTTCCATTTGGTACCAGAATATACAAAATAAATACCGACTAATACAAGAGAGTATATGAAATTCCGAAGTCTACAATCTATTTCAAATAATCCATCAAAGAATTCTACAAAAAACGAAGTTGCTCACTACAATCCATTATTAGTACATACTGAAACTAATAATATTAATACCGAGTGATATGAAGTATCTGACATCATCAGTCTATCAAATCTAACAGACATGTAAACATTTCCATCTCACTTTAGAAACTATAACAACTTGCACAAAAAACATATGTTTCATACAAACACAATATTACATAAGCTTTAGTGCAATTCTTTATATGGGTTAAGTTATAAGGAAAACTAAGATCACACATTTTAATCGGTAAATACAATCATATCTTTATCGAAAGTACATGTGAGCTGTAAGAAAAACACAATTATGAGAAAATTTTATGACTGAAAAGATTTTAGTAAGAAATTTAACAGACAAAGAAATGGTTACCATACAGAATAAAGTAGTTCTCTGGAGTACAAGTTCTCATTTGAGCCTTGCACATGATAATATTTATTCCACACTATATAAAAATGCATAAGCAAATTTACAGATGATCAGCAATGTCCCTATTAAATATTTGAATAAGAGAAAGCATGCGACAGATTTGGAAGAAAATATATTTCATGAAGCTTGCCAAAACATAAGAGGACATTTAAATTGAGCATATGAAGTAATAAATAACCTTAAAGTGAATTTAAAGTCAAAAACTAAACCACAATATACAAGTTACACGAAGAAGTTTACTTACATCTCAAACTCAAACTCCTTTTCAAGTGGAACACAACGAGCACGGCATACATGTTGACCACCTTTGGCAATAACCCCACGCCAAATACAATCATGTTCAGAATGACTTTGAACAGTTACTCCAGTTGATAATCTTGATTCCACTGGGCTTAAGCAATTCATACTTGGAACAGTTACTACAGTACCTCGGATAGCTCCAAATTGTTGTCCATGCCCATAAAATTGATTCATACCTAAATAGTGGTCATCCATATTCTCCAAAGAAGGGTCTGATAAAGTAGAAAGTCCACCAACTCTAGACCGCTTCGTCTCTCTCTGCAGTTGGCTTGCATCAAACACATCCCATGTACCAGAAACTGGTCTTATGGATTGTTGAACAGCTTGTGAAGGAGAAGAGAGAACCCCAGGTGAAGGAGACAACCTCTTCCGGTTTGAAACACCTACCAAGAGGTTGGTATTAGAGTCCTGTAATTTATGATGCTTAGTCAAAGAAAAGTTTGGCCCTTGTTGTATAGGTTCAAAACTTCCTAGAGGCACCAAAGGCCTCCTCAATATATCAGGTCCACTAACCACACGAGGAGGTACATTTCCAGCAATGCTATATGGGACAATTTGGGAGTATCCCTGAACATCACTCGATAACACGTCAGTCCTTGGACCTTTTACTTCAGGATAAAAGCAAGATTGACCATTGCTAGGTACAGCCTCACTATTAGAGTACAAAATTAAGATCCTTGGATCACTGAAGAGGCGACCTTCCAGTCCCTCCTTGGCAAGTTTTGCCTCTTCAACACTTCTAAATTCAACAAGTGAGTAATTTCCCGAAGGAAAGAGCGTTATTCCTTCTATCTCACCAAATAAAATCATAGCATTATGCAACATTTGCTTATCCATAGGAAATGAAGGGGGATAAGATACCCACAGAACCTTACTTGGCTGTCCATCCCCTTTTGGACCTACCGGAGACTGGATATGCTGGATATAAATAAAAGAAGTTAGAATAAATCAAGATCAATTGAACATAACGTTCGAGTGAGTGCAAGAAATTCCAGAGCAAATAGAAAGAAAAATGCAATATAATCAATGTCAGTGAACCAGTCCTGTATATGAAAAGTGAGAGAAAATAATTATGGCTATTTTTTATTGCAGTTAATTTATTATTAAGACATATAAGAGGATATTATCAGCTATAAACCTCCTAGATCTTAGTTTGAGCAGGAATCCTAACTTGTTCGCAAACAACGTATCCGAAACAGATGCTTGCTTGCTTTTAAGTATTTACGCTGAATGGACGACCCAATATATATACAAGCATCGCAGAGCCGTGTGAGATGTATATTAAATATACTATTGAACTATTTAAAAATTGAAAGAGTATGAAAAGTAGATTAATCGATATAAACAAAAATTATATGAATCAATTATTACTGATAAGTAGTACATATACAATACAATTAAAAACCATTTTAAATTTTATCTAATAACCCCATCTATTTCTTTGATTCAACTACATAACATATATTTTGTTTAATTCATTCATTTCACATCTAAGATCCTATTTTTCAAAGTTTATATTTTTATTATTATAATCCGGCTTGAAAGACAGACAGATTCATATATCATATATCATATATTATATAATGAGAATAATGTTTATCAGATTAGCCTTCCACAAGATAACCCTTAAAACAGATTAGAGTGTTAAACGATCTTTATAATTGTCGTTTAACTCTATAACTCTATAAATCAGCATCAATTTTTTATAAAATAGACATCAAAAATTAGTTAATCCCGGCGATCTCTCTCTTTCTCCCTATGTGGCTCCATGTATCACCCTACTTCTAGAGATACTCTCCATATATAATAAAAGTTTAATGAATAGAATTGTTTGTTCTTGACTTTTAACATCGAGTAAATCTAACCCCTTTTAAGGGTTCTAAAAAAAACCAATCTATATTTAAGAGAAAGACGAATAGAAATGTCTTTAATCCTCAATTTTTGTATATGCAATGATGGTGATATGGGTGGATTTGAGAAGTGGGTGGGGGTCCCTTGGATACACTAGGCAGTTATGTAGTACTAGACTCTATTTTGAATATGAAACGTATTGTGGCAATGTTGTTTAACCTGACATAACTATGCAAGGTTAATCTTATGTCCATTATTCTCTTATATAATATCTAAAATCTTATTTTAAAAATTCCATATTTTACCAAGCGGTCTATATTTTTATTTTTCTAACCCAGCCCAAATTTTTCTTGTTCCAACACAGCCCAAATGACCGACCGACTACCAAAGATGTAACAGTACGGCTTTAAAAGTACAGAATAAATATTTGCTTTTACTTGAAATTGATTTTGAAAGATGAGATTTACATGTGGCCTTGTAGATCCATAAGCTTCAGAGATATTTCTAAGATCATGTTGAGGTATCCATGATGAATTAGAGGCCCCTGTGCTTCTGTTAAGGAACTGTCCGTCCCTTGCATCCCGGAAGTTGGGCTGTTCCTGCTCAATAAGAATATAGAAACAGCCTCAATCTTTGTAATAAAAAATGTGAATAGGTCTCGAAAACACTAAACAAATAACCGCAGATATAAGATATGCAAAATTGAAATTTAAATGTTGAGAGGGACGACCTTATAAAAGCTCATACATCCTAACACTAAAATTTAGCAAGCTCGTTTATATTTTTTATCCCTTTTCCTGTGTAATATAAGGTCTTACATCGTGACACTAAAATTTAGCAAGCTCGTTTATATTTGTTATACCTTTTCCTGTGTAAGGTAGTTGATCAAACCAATTAATTGCAGACTAAGCTACCCAGCTACTAATCCTAGAAGCTACTAATTGCCTTCTAAAATCAAATATACATTTGTGGCCAACTTGAAATATTGAGTTATATGTCTAACAAGTCATCAAATGCAACACAACCTACCAATACCTACACATATCTAATTATAAAACTGCATAATCCCGTTGCAGACGTGTTGAATCAATAGTGCCAAGAAAAGGCCCCTAAGGCCCTAATCAATAAGATCAAAAGTTTTTCGCATAAATCTGCAAACTCTTTTTAGCTTCTTCAGAATTAATTACATGAACTGTTGTTTGTTATAATATATGCATAACAGAAATTCTTCTATTTGCTAACTTACTTTTCTAGGAGCTTGAGAACGAAGGTAGTCAACACGTATCAAATTACCACCAACTTCCAGCCCGTTCAAGTTTTTCAATGCTTCAGTAGCATCTTCTATCACAAAATAGTCAACATATGCTGTGTTACGTTCCCTGAGGAACTTAAATTCTTGAATTTTGCCAAATCTACGAAACTGTTCCTCAAGCTCTTCTTTTGTGACAGATGGGCTGATTCCACCAACCCATAAACTCTTGCATGGTTTGGCCTGCAAACAAATTTAGGCACAAAGTAAATAGATAGATGAATAAAACTGAAACAGCTGAATTTTACCTCATTTGTATTACTACAAGAAACCAGCACAACTTTTTAATCATTGCTAAAACTAGATATGAATATTAAAGTTGGTGGTCAACTACATAATATAGTTGATCTTTTAAAAATTTATTCAAATCATGATAATCATCTGGGTTTCTCTGTACGAACTATGACAGTTTTGGTGTACTATGCAACTAAGTACGATGCAACAACATATAGAGGTCAGAGTTGCAAGGAACAATTTTAGAAATTGTACCATCACAAACTATAACCAATATTAGGAGAAAGAGAGGAAAAAATCACAGCCGTACATACAACTATGGAGATGTATTAGCACGTTAAAATTTAGGTCTTGATAAAATAAACAGGATAAAACTGTAATTCAAAGGAACAACATATGCCAACAAAGCCACAGCATTCCGACTCAAAACTCATTGAATGCTTTGTACTTCAAAGAAGATTGAAAGACCGATAAAACCTACTCTTGAAAATTTTGAAGTAAAAAGTCTGCATGATTTTGCAAAATAATTTACATTCCCGCTTCCAATGTCACTATATCAGGCTAATGAATTGATGACAAAAATAAGAATACGATTTAGAGGCCAAACCAATATCATAGATTTTTTTGACAAAGTATTTGCAAATTTTGTATTCTATATGCATGCATAATTGTAGTTTTCAATTTTTTTGACTGCAGCATCATTTTTCTGTTAATAAAAAAATAATGCAGAAATTGTGAATAACAATATGTTATCTTAAATTTTAATATTAGCTAGGGCTTTCATCGACTTGAGCTTTCTTTAAAAATTCAAAGTTTCTGATATTCACTGGAATGATTTGGTAGACCACTTTCAAAATAATGCAATTAAAAAAAGTACACTTCAGAGGATATAAGCATATTTGTTCCTGTAACAAATTTCTACTGCAATATTAGAACTTTCATAAAACATAATTTTCTGGTATTCGTTGTTTACAAACACAAACTGAAATATATATTATATGATTTTTTCCATTGTTAATTGTTGTTTTTAAGTATGAGGATAAAATTGTATAAGTTGATCAAGCGTTTCATCACAAGTCCAAAAATTATCGTAAAAAGAAAAAATAGAGAATCACATACTGAAGTTACTTTGTACAAGATAGTATCAGTCTATTTTGTTATGTTTTAGCTAGAGGTGATATTAAAAGAAATTTCTTAAAAGAGTAAAAAAATATAATGAATAATTCATTAGAAAAGAAATGTGATTTTTCCATAGGATTTGGCGCTCTTCAGGGGAGACTAGGCACTTTGCCTATCCGAACATGTGGGTTCCGAATATGCAGCTTGGGCGTATATGTTCCTCGTGATGCTTAATTTTGCTAATCTCACAACCAGTTGGTAAAGTATATTTTGATTGGTACTATATATATATTTTCAGCAACCAAATTTAAAGAAAAAAATCATATATTCATCATCTCCGCCTGTTTTGAATTATGCGGTCCTACACACATACACATTACAAGAATCGAGAATCAAATCGAAACAAAGTCGATATCAAACAACACTGAAGATTTACTTCCCTTGAAACAAAAGAGAATAGGACATAGATAAAATAAATATACACAATCAAAAAAGGCACAACAGAACAAACCGGTTTGGCAAAATCAATCTTAAGCGGAGAGCCACGTAGAATAGTGGACTGAAGAGAATCCTTTGCAGTTTTAGCATCTTCGGGAAGCTTGAAGTGCACAAACGCAAAGTATTTTGGAGAATACAAAGTTATTTTAACAATCGTTCCGTATTTCCCGAATAAATTCGTCAAATCTGCTTCCGTAACATCGCCCGACAGGTTTCCCACCCATAGACTACTCATTGGAATGTTATTTGTGTGCTGCTGATTCATCGATCTCCTTCTATTTTATCCGATTTGCGATTGATTTTCTCAGCCTAGGGTTTGTGGTGGCCAATTGGAAATTTTGGGGAAGCTGTAAACAGATTGATGAAAAAACGATAAGAGAGAATTGGAAATTTTTATTTTGGTATTTAAGTGATACGTCCAAATTTTAAAATCGTTTACAAATATAACCTATTTTTAGTTTTATTTATAAACAGCGATAAGATCTGACAGACCCATATTTTATATATACTTATAATAAAATTCTAGAATTTAATTATATTATTATTCAAATAATTAAATAATAATAAAAATATATTACAACACTCATCTTTAAAAAAAATTGAATTACTATAAGATTAAGTCTTATAAAAATAAAATAATTATATATTAACTCATTAATTATTAGTTACAAGTCATATAAAATACATTAACTAAATCTAAAGATATATTAGTCAAAATATTTATATTTAAGTGGGTTAATAAGGTAATAGGACATATTCATAAAAAAGATATTAAAAGGGGACATATTAATAAATAACTCCATTAATTTGAGGCATATTATATAAATTCCCTTTTATTTTCAACAAAAATACTTTGTTTGCCCACGGCCTATTACGTTTTCACCCTCACCTTTCGATTCAATTTATACATATGTTATTGAAGGGATATTTTGGTTTACTAATTAAATTATTTATTTTAAAATTATTAATATTTAATTCTAAAAAGCTTTAATTTATTAGAATTATATTAATTTTTTAACTTATTTAAATTATATATTTTTACATCAACCGAATTATATAAAAATAAAATATTAAAAAATATTTAAAATAAATATACACATCGCACAAAATATAAATTTATATTATTAATATATAAATATGTAAAATTTTGTGATTCGAAATATTATGAACATGATTTTTTAATATATCAAACACATGTTTAATATATTTAAGATTATACATATTACATTGAAATATATTTTTGATAAGATCTATATTATGTTTATTTTATATAAAATTTAATATATATTATGGTATTTAAGATATAATATATATGTATCTGTTAATGATATGATAATATAATTATTCATTTGAATAAGTTTTTTTATGTTATTAGATTTTCAGTAGTATATTATTAATTGTAATTTGTAAATAATTATATAATATATATAATTTAAACCTTGCATTAATAAATAATAGATGTGGTTAAGATTCAAATAGGAACTCATTAACCACTCTCAAACCTAATTTTCTTAATTCGACCAGACCCAATTAATTATTAAGATTGAATTATCTATATTAGATGTTTAATTGAATGTTAATACATGTTAATAATTTTATAAAAATATTAGAAGTATATTATGTAAAATTATAGTAGTACAGAACACAAAACAGAACATATTATAAAATATATGTTTAAGAATATAATAATATATAAACCATAGAATATATGTTGATAACATAGTTAACATTCTTGAAGAAATATAAATGACTTTTAAATATAAGTTTCGCATGGGTTGTAAAATCGTCCAATTCTAACTTCTAAACCTCAAAATATGGTCCAAACAATGTCTACCTTGTAAGTATCACAATAATTACGATTCCTTTTAATGTAACTCCAAAATAGCTTTTTAAATTTATATATTACTAAAATATCTAATAGAGTTTGAGTTATAATTTGAAGCGGGTAAGAAAAATTATACTTGTTAGAAATCTTAATAATAATTATAACTTATAAATAATTAGTATATATTATTATGTAGTTATTAAGAATCGAGCATTTGACATTCGATAGTATTTGGATAAGATCCATGTTGGATCAAATCAAGCCTATTGTACTGAACTATAGTTACTTGTCATGTTGTAACACATCTAGAACTTCTGTAATAGTTAGTGAGTTAGTTCCTTATAATGTATATTTGCAGATAAAAGTATGTTTCTACTGCAATTCCAAGTTATAATTAAAAGTCAAGAATAAAAGTCTGATAGAAGATTCAAGTTAGATCATGCATCAAGACAATGAAGACTTCACTAAAATAAGGAATGTAGTATGATAATTCTTCTAAGTCAAATAACCAATCGAGAAGTCATCCTAGTAGAGAAGTCATGTGTCCAACTGGTAGAGAAGTCTCAAACCTCGAGTAATTGATCGAGATTTAAGAAGTAAATGTGAACTATCCATTCGAGAAGTGTGATATTGATCGAGATGTGTCATATGATCGAGAAGTCCAGAAATGTAACATATCGAAATTGAGGTTGTTCAAGAAGTCAAGACACTAAGTCATTCGAGAAGTCTAGTCTGATCGAGAAGTCATTAAAACTTAATCTATTCGAGAAGCCTAGGCCAATTGAGAAGTCTCAAAAGTAATCGATCGAGAATTCTGCATCATGACTTCTCGAAGGGATTTGAATGGAGTACTCGAAAGCTTCAACATAGATAATTTCAAAGAGATGTTTAGAAGAACAAGAAAAGTAATCACAACACTGTCATGGTCAGGATTAGTCAAACCTGTGAAGATAATGACAAGTCTACAATTAAGCTTGAAAGAAGAATAAGACAAAGACAGAAAATAAGGAGCAGATGGCATGGACTGTCAAGTCCTAGAACTTAGCTAGAAATAGATTGTGTACAATGTAAAGCTTTTTTTTGTCTATTTTTAGTTATAGTATAACTAACTGTGAAAGCATGTGCAACCAAAGACATGTTGTCTATATATTAGAATGCACAGTTTCACAAGTTAGTGTGTTGAATAGAATTCAAACCTTGTTTTTCTTCAAGAACAAGAAGCTGAGATTCAATTCAGAATTTCAAAATTGTAGCAAATTTCATTCTAATAAAAATTAGATTAAAGGTTAATTGTGTGTGTTTGTTTACTGTTTTTACAAGTGCAACTCTCAAATCAAACACTCATACATGCCAATCTAACTTACTACAGTTTTCATACATAAACAACTCCTCAAGCTAAAACCAAAAAGAGATCAACATATATATTCACCCCCTCTGTATAAGTTTCTACTACTCATTCCTAACTAGTGGTATCAGAGCATAGGTTGTTGACGTATAAACAGTACAAAGATCAAAATGAGTTCACAGAAACTTAGCAGTATCAAGATTCCCACATTTGATAGTGAAAACTACAATCTATGGAAGAAGAAAATGGCTGCAAACTACATGTATCCTTAGATCTTGAAGAATGGACCCTTCATGCCTGTGACATTAGTTCCTGAAATAACTAGTGGCTCAGAGGTGATACCAGCTACATGGATACCAAAAAATCCATCTCAGTACATAGATATAAAGAAAGAAAAAGTCTCACTTGACAATAGTCTAATGCTCATACGGATTGACTCTTTTGACATAGTTATATACAACAATATTGTCAACTATACCTAAGCCAAACACATTTGGGAAACTAATGAAATCTTATGTGAAGGTATAGAAGAAGTGAGGGAAAATTAAAAGCAAATATTGGTTTCACAGTATGAGGCTTTCATGTCAAAACAAAATGAAGGCATTACTGAGGTTTTTGAGAGTTTTAACAAACTGATTAATGACCTACAATTAAATGGAAAGTTCTATGAAATGAAAGATAAAAACATGAAGTTTTTTATCACTCTCTCAGAACATTTGGAACACAAGATTTCTGCCATAAGAGAAGGAATGAATTTGACAAATCTTCCTCTTGAGACACTGTATGAAATTTTGAAGACCTATGAGCTAGAGTTCTATCAGAAGAAATCTATTCTAACCAATAGAGGAAAGATGACAAATGTTTCAAGTTCCCTAATTGTCAAAGAACTTGTGAAGATGTAGAAGATTTGTATAAGCCAAAAGGTGAAGATTGAAGAGATTGTAGAAAAAGACAAAGAGGATAAGGAATCTGTCAAGAGTGGTTCTGATGAAGACGATTTCTACACCATTGAGGAGCTTGAAAGCATGGACAACAAATCTATGGCTTTCATGGCAAAATAATTTGGAAACTTGAGGTTCAAGAAAAACAAAAGCTTCAAGCCAAAACCAAACTTTGGCTCATCAAGCAAAAGCAAAACACCTAGGAGTAATTTCAAAGGTGGTTATAAGACTGGATCTGTTGACAGATCAAAAATTAGGTGTTATAACTGTGCTGAACTAGGACACTTTGCACTGAGTGTAGAAAGCCAAAAGCAATCAAGAAAGACAAAGAATACTTAGAATTGGAAGCCAATAATGATCCTCTTCTAAAAAGGCAATCTAGAAAATCATATATAGCTGAGGGAAAATACTGGGATGACACTGATGATGATGAAGATGAAGAATATGGAAACTTGGCACTCATGGTAAAATCAAATGATGGAGCATCATCTTCAACTAGTCAGGTACCAACCTTAACCTATATTGATATGTTCAACTCTCAATACAAGAAAATTGTTAAAGAACTTAGCATTGAGATGTTTAACATACAAACTAGTATGACTGCTACCAATGAAGAGATAAATAGATTGCTAAAAGTAAATGATGAATTGACTGTTAAGAATGAAAACTTAGAACTATCTTTGGTTACCATTGAATCCATGAAACAAGAAAATGAGTATTTGAAAAATAAGATTACCTACTTAGAAAAAATTGAAAAATTTCTAAGGGACCGAATTTCAGAAAATGAACTAAAAATCAAATCTCATCAAAACTCATCGGTACTAGTTCAAGAGTTCCATCAGAAACACCAAGAAAATTCCAAGGTAGGAATTGGGTTTGACTATGACAATTTCAAGAAAAAGAAGTCTATTTCAACAAAGGGCAAAAAAATTGAAGTCCTTGGTAATCTTCACATTTTGAAAAATGTTAAAGTTCCAATTTTTAAGAAATCAACTGTTGAGTTTGATGAAGAAAGTCTAGTCATCAAACAACAATAATGATGAGGATGAAAAAGAGGCTAAGAAAACTGTGCCTTGTGTTGAAATAGAAGAACCAATAGTCAAGGCCAAGTATGTACCCACACCTATAGAAAGAAAAGAAACTGTCTAGAAAATTGAAAATATGCATGCTAAAAAGAAGAAGCCTAACAGAAATGGTAAAGTAGGTATTAACAAACACAACAACTATGAACCTATTCGCAATGCACCTAGAAAGATTTGTAGGAACTGTGGTTCAACAAATCATCTACCTCATATGTGTAAGAAACCTGTTGTTGTGAATGCTAATTTTGCCTGTGGTTATGTTAGCCTTTAATGCATAATGAACAAAAAAATTGTGATAAGTTTGATTGCATACCATGTAACATGAATGTCATGAATGCATGTTTTAGACTTAGGAGACAGTTTATTGAAGGGTGTATCAGTCAAAATGTGAATAACAAAAATGATAGGCCTAAATCTGCTAGACCAATCAAAGGAAGAAAACACTCTATGTCACCAAGAAATGCATCAGTTCAGGTAGCACTAACCAAACTAGAAATCAAAACCAAAAGAATGAAATTGTGCATGATAGAGTGATTAGGACTATTAAGAAGCAAAATGATATTCATATAACTAAGCAAAAAAGACCCAACCTAATTTGGATACCAAAGAAAACTTGATATTGTTTTGATTGCAGGGCACGAGTAAGAAAAATAAGGTTATGTGGATCTTGGATAATGGATGCTCAAGACACATGACTAGTGACAAAGCCCGGCCTGCTGTCACAGTTCATGGAAGAAGCTGGCCCAATGGTGACCTTTGGAGACAACAACATTGGTTTCACTATGAGATATGGCAAATTGATTCAAGGAAATGTTGTCATTGAAGAAGTAGCCTTGGTAGATGGTTTGAAGCAAAATCTGTTAAGCATCACTCAATTCTGCAACAAGGATTTAAGGGTTGAGTTTAAAAAAGAAATGTGTCTCATATCACACAAAAAAACCAAGAAAGTTGCACTTTATGGTGTAAGGAAAGGAAATCTGTTTATAGCTGATTTGAACTCTGCAAACAAGGTCAAAATATGTTGTTTGTACACCAAATCCTTAGAAAGGGAAAGTTTGCTTTGGCACAAAAGACTGTCTCACTTAAACTTCAAGAATCTAAATTCTCTAGTTAAAAGAGAATTAGTGAAAGACTCATCTCCAATTGAATTCTGCATTGAAGGATTGTGTGAAGCATGTCAAAAAGGAAAGATGAAAAGTTCAAGTCACAGAAGCAAATAATTTACCTCAATCACATTGCCTCTACAACTTATTCACATGGATCTCTTTGGACCAATAAATGTCATGTCTATGTCCAAAAAGAGATATGCATTAGTCATGGTTGATGACTACTCCAAATACACATGGGTGGAATTCCTACACTCAAAAGATGAAGTTCATGAACTCATTATTGAAAATATAAGGAGATTGAATAAAGGTCCAACACTAGTTGTGGCTATAAGGAGTGACAATGGAACATAATTCAAAAATGCTACTACACTAAGTGAATTCTGCAAAGAAAATGGAATCACTCACCAATTCTCAGCTTCAAGAACTCCTCAATAGAATGGAGTTGTAGAAAGGAAAAACAGGACTATAATTGAAGCTGCAAGAACCATGTTATAGGAAGCCAAACTACCAACATATTTTTGGGCTAAAGCTGTCAAAACTGCATGTTACACTCAATGTAATAAACCGATAATTTTAATAATATTTTAATCCCGATTAGTTACGTTTAACGAGTGCGACGAATATATTATAAAATGTGATTATATTATTTATGTGTTCTAATGTGACAAGAGGTGATATATGATCTTTTTATATGTCTAGTTGACTGTCCGTTTGACTGCATTATACTTAAGTGTTTTAATTAAGTGATTAATTGATTTTCCATGCTTAATTGAGTAACTGTTTGATTTTTATAAAATTATTGGTGTGTCCAATAATTATGAAATGTTATATGTAGCTTCTATGTGATTTTAAAGACTTTCTAAAAATAGTGGTGTTATTTAATTCAGTCTCAATATTTTTATATGATTTTCTCAATCCTATTTTATCCTGAAAATATTTCTCTTCTAAATTCCATATTTAATTATTGGAATGTCCAAAAATCATGAAATATTTTCCAAAATGTTCCTTATATATTCTAGGACTTTTTAAAAATAAAAGTATATTTTATTTGAGTCCAAAAATATTTTTATGATTTTCCTACTCTTATTTTCTATTTCTGTGCTAAAACTTCAAAGATTTTTAGTTAATTATTTATTCATCAGAAAAATATTTAAAAATTATGGGTGAGCTTCTAAATTCATGTTATTCATTTTAAAAATATAAAAATTATTTTTTACCCTGTATCACTCAAAATTCGATTTTTAATTGCTTTAAATTAGAAAAATCAGCATTGTGAAAGTACAAGATTGCCCCTGTCTTTTATAAACACCACCCACCGCCCACTTCTTCTGCCTTGCTCTGTATTTTTGACATCAGGAACGAGTAAAAAGAGTGGACCAGGACCCGGTTGTTAGGACGCACAAAGATTATTTCGAGAGTTAGTCAGACAGCCCTTCAGATTAAGGCAAGTGTTCCTTTTCCCTCTTGATATCCTGTTATCATTCCAGTTCCATATTATATCCAATTATATATAATACCTATGCTGAACCCTGATTTTGAATACAGTTTTATACCATGATTTTACGAACAATAAATATGATGAAATTGTTTTACAAGTATTCTGAAAGATCTTTTCATATCCTTATTCAGTTCAAGTTTATTTACTGTATCAATTATATCGTAAAGATTGAGATTTTGCTGAACTGAATATTATATTACGATTTGAAAGTTATGGGATTATTAAAAATGTTTTAGACCGAGACGCCGGTCTGCGAAGTAATATAGCTCAATGCTAACGGCCAAAGCGTGCCAAGGATATCCGCAATTGTTTGAAAGGTGGAGTCACTCTGCGTGGTGGCCTGGAGTTAATGCGTTGGCTGATCACCTAGCTTAACTCGTAGCGTCAAATTAAATCCCAATTATACGAATACTATTGTTCCGAAACAGTTCTGAAAGTTTTTGATTTCAAAAGCAAGTGGAAAAATAAGATTTACCAGTATTACAATAGTACCTTCTATTTTTAGTAACCTTTTGGAAAGGCACTTACAGTTTCAAAATGTACGTTCCCTGAATTTACTTTAAAAAGGAAACTGTTTTAAAATACCGTTAGCTTTTATGAACCAGAAACAGTACTATCTTCCTTATTATCATTTTGAACCTTCCCAGATAGCATATTTTGATTATTGTTTACACTTGCTGAGAAATTTAGCTCACTCCTTGCTTCCTAACCCTTTCAGCAGCTGTAGAAGATGGTACGTACTTACAGAACCACCCGTAAGGTTACAAGAGGTACAGGTAGAGCATATAGAGACCGTATGCAGGTGTGTTGAGATCCAGTTGGATCAGTAAGTTGTAATAAGTTTAGAACTTAGACTTTTGATTTGGACTTGTAATATTAAAGTAGTATGTTGTTTTCATACTTGAACCTGATGGCGATCTAGGATTGTGTTTGGGTGGCAGGGTTATATATATATAATCACTGCTATTATCTGTTTAATATTGTTAATTAATCAGTAATTGGTGTAGTAATTTTGGGGGGTGTTACACTCAAAATAGAACACTCATCACAAAACCTGTTGGAAAGACTCCTTATCATGTCATGACAAACAGAAAGCCATATGTTAAGTATATGCATGTGTTTGGAAGAAAATGCTTTGTTCTCAAAGATAATGTTGATCAATTGGGAAAATTTGATGTCAAAGCATATGAAGGAATATTTGTAGGATATTCCTTGGATAAGATTGTCTATAGAGTGTATGTGATTTTTCAACAAAAAGTAATGAAAATCACAAATGTGACTTTTGATGAGTTCAAGTTTCCTGTCATGAGTCTTGAAAGAGAAAACTGTGACACCTTGAGATTTGAAAATGAAATGGAAATGGAATCATTTGAAAATGAAAAGGATGAAACTGCATATGAAGACTCACATGTGGAGATTTCACATGGTACAATTGAAGAGAGAAATAATGAGGATTTCAGTTATATCCAAATTGAGAATTCTCCACACAACCCTAGCATCAATTCAGGGGGAGCTTGTCAAGGATCAACAACAAATGCAAACAACTCTAATCAGGAAGAAACAAGCTCAAATGCAAGAGGTGTGTCTCATGAAATAAAATGGAATATAGCTCACACTGCATATCAAATTATTGGAAATCCTGACGAAGGAGTGAGGATAAAAAGAGCAACCATAAATGAATGCTTGTATGCTTGCTTTCTGTCTAAAAATGATAATAAAAGAATTGATGAAGTATTGTTGGATCCAGACTGGATTGTTGCTTACGTTTTCATTTTCTTGTCTGAAAGTATTGTTGGATCCAGTGGATCCCAGACTATAAAAAGCCTTAGGTCACTAGGCACAAAGTCCCCTCGAACTTAATTGCCCGAGTATTAAAGAGCACACCCTGGTTAATTTTGCCTCGAAATATTCACATGACTCTTTTTTTTCTTTTTCTTTTTTAAATAGAATCTGGAATGAGAATTCTCAATTCCAACTTTAGACTACTCATAAAAATATGAGCCGGCTACTAGCCATTTGACGCCTAGCCATACTTGACAATTACTAACAATTAGCATGAATCTCTGTTTTCCCCCAAACTTATACTTTGGTATTCTTACATTATCAAGGGAATAACAAACATTCTAGATAAAAACATGCGATTAAATCTAAAACAACTAACAGGCATGACTCAACCTAGCCCAAAAGCAACCGATGAGACTGTGTACAGAAAGTGTTTCTGAAACATGCAATTCAATTTCATAGGGACTGTAAATCATCCCTCCGTTCATCAATACCACACTCAATTTGACATTGACATAACAATCAGAATTTGCTCGTCCTAAGGGATCATGAAATATGCATGCTATGACATGCAACTACGATGGATTCACATGGTAATTGAACGAAAAATAGCAAACAAAATTCTCTATATGGATAATTAAAACAAAATGCATGACAAATACTACCACTACATGCCCTATATGCATCTAACTACAATCTCCATTTCCCACCCCCAAACTTAAAATATTCAATGTCCCCATTGAAGGCAAGAAACAAAGAAAGTGTGCAGATATACCTCAATCTTCAGCAGAGTCACCCTCCTCGGGTGAATCCGGTGGTGGATACACGGTGCCAGCTCCATAAACAGGCCAATCTACCTGTACACCAGTAGCCAGAAAGGCTGCACCGAGAGCCTGAGTCAGGTCAGTAGCAAACCGGCTCTATCTATCATCATCTGCGTCCAACCGCCGTGCCAACCTCCTAAATTGAGCCTCACCGATACCAGTACTAGCCACAGCTCGCGGTGCCCTAGAAGATCCAGCCCTAGCCTCCCTCTGCTGTCTAGGTGGCACGTCACCACCCACAATATACCCTAAGCCTCTGGGATGCGGTACACCACCGTCCCATTCAGGCAGCCGAGCTATCGCCGCCGTGTCAATGACACTCGCAGGAAGTTGCAACTGTTCCTCCGCCGGCCAGTGAATACCCACATCAACACACAAACGAACAACCACCGACCCATACGGAATCGCGCCAGTGGTACTGCCCTGCAAAAATCGGATCATGTGCCTGTGGATTAGGGAGCCTAGGTCGATGTATCTCCCGCTGAGAATCCCCCACAACAAAATAGCCCGATCCACGGTCACCTCATGAGTGTGCGACGACGGCACAATATTAGCACACAGAAACAGGTTCCAGGCCTTAGCATACGGGTTCAATGCCATGGCGGAGAAGGTAACTGGCTCAGTAGAGCCCGCCCTGCACTTCCAAGTAGTGCCTGGAACTGTCATATCCCGCAGAATGGCCTCAAGGTCAACCTCCCCACGGTTCTTCAACCCAAAATCCTCCACACCCGCCTACGGTGCTGGTAAATCCAATACCTTGGTGATAGCGACAGGAGTATAATCCACTACATACCCTCGAACTGCAGAAAACCCATTCTTCTCTTGCTTGGCATTCACATAGAACTCCCTAACGATACTCAACGGTATCGCCTCCGCAGCCTCACACACGGTCTCCCAACCTCGCTCACTAATCATCGCGATCAGAGACCTATCAAGAACACCCGGAATAAATCCCCTTTCCTTGACCACAAATTTGGTCATCAAGCGTGTAAACTCAGTTTGAGCCTCCGGTGAATTGAACTGAGGCACAACTCCCCCACTCGAAGAAGAACTTGAGGTTCCTGAGCGCCTAGATCTCTTGGGTGCCATTGGTTGAGTTGTAGATGTGTGAAGAGATGAGATGCAGTGCGTGTATATGTGTATGTATATGTGCGAATGAAAGATGTGAAGTAACTAAGTGGCTAGGGTTAGGGTATGCCAAGGCTATTTAAACAAGTGAGAGTGGGCTGGGTTGTGCTAAAAACTAATTAAAAGATAAAAAATTTCTTAATTTTTTTCATTTTTCTGCTTTTTTTTTTACTATTTTTTTTCTGGAACAGCGTCCAGGCACGCCCGCGCCTCTCGGAGCGCGCCCGCCCCTGGTGCTACTGTCCAATTTTCTGATTTTTTTGTGTTTTTGCGTTTTTTGTTTTTTTTTATTTTTTTATAAGAATAAAAATTACCATTCAAGCCGTAGGTTGCCTCCCACCAGCACTGTCGTTAACGTCATTTAGACGGACGTTACTTCAGGTCCTCAATCCGAGGTAGACAGAATCGCGATTTCAGCTTCGCGATTTACTTGTTCTCCCAAATAAGGCTTCAATCTCTGACCATTGACTTTAAACGCTTGATCTGGGGTCTTTTCATAAATCTCCACAGCTCCGTGTGGAAACACAGTCTTCACAACAAAGGGTCCTGACCACTTTGACTTAAGTTTTCCTGGAAACAATCGCAGACGAGAGTTAAATAATAAAACTAATTGACCAGGAACAAATACCTTTGTTGTCAACCGACGATCATGCCATCTTTTCACTTTTTCCTTGTAGAGCTTGTTATTCTCATAAGCTTGTAGACGAAACTCATCCATTTCATTGATTTGCACCATCCGCTTTTCCCCTGCGGCTTTACAATCAAAATTCAGCTTCTGCAATGCCCAATAAGCCTTGTGTTCCAGTTCTGCTGGCAGATGACAAGCTTTTCCATAGACAAGTTGATATGGTGACATACCCAAAGGTGTTTTGAATGCAGTTCAGTAAGCCCACACAACTTCATCCAGTTTTAAAGACCAATCCTTACGAGAAGGACTTACCACTTTTTCCAGAATGCGTTTGATCTCACGGTTTGATACTTCAGCTTGGCCATTGGTTTGAGGGTGGTACGCTGTAGCCACCCGATGGTTGATGTTGAATCTTGCCATCAGATTAGTGAACTTCCGATTGCAAAAGTGAGAACCCTCATCGCTAATAATGACCCTTGGAGTCCCAAATCTGGTGAAAATGTTCTTGTGAAGGAAGTTGAGCACTACATTGGCATCATTAGTTGGAAGTGCCTTGACCTCAACCCATTTGGAGACGTAATCCACAACTAGCAAGATGTATTGGTTATTGCATGATGAAATGAATGGGCCCATGAAGTCGATCCCCCACACATCAAAAATTTCTACCTCTAACATTACATTAAGGGGCATCTCATCCCTTTTCGAAATGTTGCCTACTCGCTGGCAACGATCACACCTGGTTACAAACTGATGAGCGTTCTTGAACAGTGATGGCCAATAAAATCCTGCATGCAGAATACGAGTCGCTGTCTTTTCACCTTCATAATGGCCTCCATAAGCTGTGGCATGATAATCCCTCAGAATATTGTCTGTCTCACTATATGGTACACACCTCCTGATAACCTGGTCAGCCCCTTGTTTAAATAGATATGGCTCGTCCCAACGAAACCACTTGACGTCGTGCATGAATTTCTTCCTTTGAGCTAGCGACAACTCAGGTGGAACAATTTGACTCACCAGATAATTCACAATATCAGCATACCATGGTTCTTCTTCTTGTACTCCAAACAGCTGTTCATCTGGAAATGATTCATTGATGAGGGTACTTTCTTGAGATGATTTACCAAGATCTTCCAATCGTGAGAGGTGATCAGCTACTTGATTTTCTGTCCCTTTTCTATCTTTGATCTCAACATCGAATTCTTGTAGTAAAAGAACCCATCGAATCAAGCGGGGTTTAGAATCCTTCTTGGAGAGCAGATATCTAATAGCCGCGTGGTCAGTATACACCGTCACTTTCGTACCAAGCAAGTATGATCTGAATTTTTCAAAGCCATATACAATGGCTAACAGCTCCTTCTCCGTGGTTGTGTAATTCAATTGCGCATCATTGAGTGTCTTGCTTGCATAGTAGATAACATGAAAAATCTTATCTTTCTTTTGGCCAAGAACAGCCCCCACTGCAAAATCGCTAGCATCACACATCATAGCAAAAGGTTCATTCCAATCTGGGGCGATGATCACAGGTGCTGAAATCAACTTCATCTTCAATGTCTCAAAAGCTGTCATACAATCATCATCGAATTTGAAGGGAATATCCTTCTCCAATAACTTACACAAAGGTTTGGAAATTTTGGAGAAATCCTTGATGAATCTTCTGTAAAAACCTGCGTGACCGAGGAAACTACGAATTCCTCTCACTGAATTGGGCGGTGGAAGATTTTCAATGGTCTCTATTTTTGCTTTATCCACCTCCAGGCCTCTACGTGACACCTTGTGTCCAAGAATAGTTCCCTCTTGTACCATGAAATGGCACTTCTCCCAGTTGAGAACCAGATTAGTCTCCACGCATCTTTTCAGAACCATGCTAAGATTGTGTAGACATTCGTCAAAAGAAAACCCAAATACTGAAAAATCATCCATGAAGACTTCCACCGTCTTACCAATCATGTCTGAAAAAATTGCCATCATGCACCTCTGAAAAGTGCCAGGTGCACCACATAACCCAAAAGAAACCCTTCGAAAAGCGAAGGTACCAAACGGACATGTAAATGTTGTCTTCTCCTGATCCTCTAGAGCAATGCAGATCTGATTGTAACCCGAATATCCATCCAGTAGGCAATAGTACTCATGGCCGGCAAGTCGGTCTAGCATCTGATCAATGAAAGGAAGAGGAAAATGATCCTTCCTAGTAGCTTTGTTCAGCTTCCTGTAGTCCATGCAGATTCTCCAACCAGTGACTGTCCGCGTAGGAATGAGCTCGTTCTTTTCGTTAGTTACCACCGTCATGCCTCCTTTCTTTGGCACACATTGAACTGGACTCACCCAAGCACTGTCAGAAATATGATAGATAATCCCTACATCCAACCACTTGATAATTTCCTTCTTCACTACTTCCTTCATGGGTGGATTAAGCCTTCTCTGATGTTCCACTGTTGGCTTACTTCCTTCTTCCAGCGGAATCTTATGCTGGCAATAGGCAGGGCTGATTCCTTTTATGTCTGCAATAGTCCAACCAATGGCTGATTTGAATTCCCTGAGAACCCTTAACAACTTTTCTTCTTCAGGACCTGTAAGGTTAGCAGCAATAATCACAGGTAAAGTAGATGATTCCCCAAGAGAAGCATACCTTAAATGATCAGGTAATGGTTTGAGCTCTAACTTTAGTGCTTCCTCGATAGATGGTTTCAACCGCTGATGTGATTCTCTCAATTCAGATAAACCCAACGATTCTGGTTTCTCAAACTTTTGTTGCCAAGGAGAAGCATTCAGAGACTGTACCTGTTCTTCAACCTCATCCTCTTCAATTGTAAAGTCCCCACTTAAAGCCTTTTCCAGTGAATCATTCATAAGCATGTGTTCAATTTTTACTTGCACAACAGATTCCACTACATCTACTTTAAAGCATTAATCTTCTTCTATTGGAAATTGCATTGCTTTGAACACATTGAATGTGACATTCTGATCGTGCACTCTCATGGTGAGTTCTCCCTTCTGTACATCAATCAATGTCTTTCCCGTTGCCAAGAATGGTCTACCAAGAATGATAGGGATCTTCTTGTCTTCTTCAAAATCAAGGATGACAAAATCTGCTGGAAAGATTAGTTTGTCGACTTTCACCAAAACATCTTCGACAATTCCTCGCGGATAAGTGATTGAACGATCTGCCAACTGCAGTGACATGTTGGTCGGCTTTGGCTCAGGAAGGCCAAGTTGTAAGAATATAGAGTATGGCATGAGGTTGATGCTCGCTCCCAAATCACACAAACATTTGTCGAACGACAAATTCCCAATTATGCATGGTATAGTGAAACTACCAGGATCCTTCAACTTTGGTGGTAACTTCTGCTGCAATACTGCACTACACTCTTCCGTCAAGGCAACAGTGTTTAACTCTTCTAGCTTCAGTTTCCTAGATAGAATGCCTTTCATGAATTTGGCGTAGCTTGGCATTTGTTCCAGCGCTTCAGCAAAAGGTAAGTTGATGTGTAGTTTCTTAAAAACTTCCAAGAATTTAGCAAACTGTTTATCCGATTTCTGCTTCTGAAGCCTTTTAAGGAATGGTGGAGGAGGAAATACTTCCTCGTGATCACTGTCTTTCTCTAAACTGCTTTTCTCCTCTGCATCATTCATTTTTTTCTTGATCGGCTCCTCCTGCGCAACTTTTTCTGCAGAAAATCCCCTTCCGACAGTAAGGTGAGGCGCGCCCGCGCCTGAGGAAGCGCGCCCGCTCTCCACCTTCTGCCCAGAATGCTGACGTTCTTCGTTTTGTGGAATTTCGACCTCCTGATTGTTCGTAACCCTTCCAGAACGCAATGTAATAGCGTGTATTTGTTCCTTGCTTTCTTTCTTGCCTGGGTTAGCCTCTGTGTCACTTGGTAATTGTCCGTGAGGTCTGTTTAGAAGAGCATTTGCTAGTTGACCAATTTGATTTTCCAACGTTTTCAGTGTCACAGCTTGACTCTTATACATCATTCTCAGTTCCTCCATCTCTGACTTTTCATTTGAATGCCCTTGTCCTCCTTGAGGTTGTTGATGGAAACCAGGAGGGTTGTATGATTGTCTTGGTGCATAAGATTGTTGAGGAACAGAATTGTTGAAAGGCCTTGTTCCGAATTGCTGACCCTGCGATGGTTGCGGCATGACATTCTGATTGTTGCTCCAACTGAAGTTAGGATGATTCCTGTTGTTGGGGTGATATGTATTAGGTGCCGGTTGTGTAGGCTTCTGAAAGTTGCTGACAAAATACGCTGAATCGCTAGAAATAGCACATTGAGTTGTATCATGAGCACCTGCACACAGATCACAAACCATAGCGACTTGCTTAATTCCTGCATTGGACAATGCGTCCACCTTTATAGATAAAGCCTGTATTTGAGCTGTTATAGCCGTGGCAGCGTCCACTTCAAAAACATCTGCAGTTTTATTCTACGGCAATCGCTAAGTAGGATTCTGATACTCGTTGGCAACCATCATTTCAATCAAGTCATAAGCTTCTTCATAGCTCTTGGCCCAAAGAGCTCCTCCAGATGCTGCATCAAGCATAGGTCGTGAATGATTCAATCCATTATAGAACCCGTTAATGACCATCCAATCTGGCATCCCATGATGGGGACACTTTCGAAGCATCTCTTTATACCTTTCCCAAGCTTCACACAACGTTTCTCCAGAATGTTGATTGAACTGTGTAAGAGCATTCCTCATGGTTGCCGTCTTAGCCATATGAAAGAATTTAGTCAGAAACTTTTGTGCGAGATCCTCCCAAGTAGTTATAGAACCTGCTGGAAGCGAATGCAACCAGCTCTTTGCCTTGTCTCGTAGAGAGAATGGAAACAGCCTCAGTTTTATAGCATCGTCAGAAACCCCGTTGGTTTTGAAGGTATCACAGATCTCGATGAAGTCTCTGATATGCATATTAGGGTCCTCAGCAGGTGAACCCCCAAACTGCACAGAATTCTGAACCATTTGAATTGTGCCCGGTTTGATTTCGAAATTATTAGCTGCAATAGCCGGCCTAACAATGCTTGACTGAATGTCATTGATCTTCGGTTGGGAGTAATCCTTAAGAGCTTTCACTGGATCCCCCATCACTATTTCTGGCTCAATTTCCGGAACTGCAATTCCCTTCTCTTCGTCTAAGTGTTCTTCCAGTTTTTCCTTACTCGCTTGAGAACGTGTACGCATACACGATCAATTACCTGAATTCATGTAGCAAACAAGAACGATTAGTAACAAATCTCAGTCAGTGATATCTAACGACCACTGATGATAAGCACATTAACTAAACAAAACAATGAACCGAGTCCCCGGCAGCGGCGCCAAAAACTTGTTCACACTTTATTCACGCAAGAGAACGTGGTCACAAGTAATACAGTAATAAGTAGGATTCGTTCCCACAGAGACTCGACTTGCTTACGTTTAGTTCACTTATACACCAGAGTATGATTAAGTTTCACTGCTAAGAAAATAACAATTGGAGTTTTGATTACACTACTAATTAAAACTTAACGAATTACTTATATGAAATAAACATGGGATTTTAACTTCATAATCTATCTCATCTAGAATCTTATGCCTTTTCAACCTAGCATGTGAAAATGATGATAACTGATCAGACCCTCTAAACTGATAAACGCCAACTTTCGTTGTACGCATACCATCCTAATGAACATCCACAATTGATAGAAGTCAAATAGTCAACCACTACGATTAGTCCCTATATGTCTATAGAGATTGAAAACATAATGGCTTAAGCACAAGTATCCATAAAATCACATAGTCAGTGCAAGACGGTTAGAATTACACCACAAATTAATACATGTTCTCAACATGCAAAAACCTATGCTAGCATGGCATGTTCTAAACCCTAGATCCACTTTCGCATTCACGAGGGTTCAACAAACAATCATAAATGTTCGCGACGCATTTACAATGAATAAACTTAACCATACTAGGATATCCATAACAATCACACACTTTGGCATAAAAACAATCAATATCTAGAATCGATAGAATAATCCATTAAAACCCCATGATAACGTTTAGCCCATAATTGGACTAGCCGACATCATGGGTTCAATTGAAAACATAGTAAAATAAACAATTATGCATAAACTACTGATATTAATTGCAAGAGTAAAAGAAACAACCGATAATCCACGTGATGAAAATTACAAAAGAAAATAGCTTGACGGCTCACAAAGTACTTTGCCCTCTTGTACGATAATAAAAACCTACTTGCTTACTTAATTGCTTGATAAAAATAATAATAATCCTTATGTCTTTATACTAGGTTACATAAAAACAATGATCCATGGGCTTGCTGCTTTCTGGGCTTCGAAACGGACCAAACTGCAAAAATCAGCAACTGGAGTCGGCTGGAGCGCGGGGGTGCCTCAAGGAGCGCGGGGGCGCCTCATTAATAGAGCGCGGGCGCGCCTGTAGAGGGGAGGGCGCGCCTGCCCTTTCTGCCCGGAATTGATTTTCCTTGCTCGTTGCTTCTTTAGCGAGTCGTCTCACTTTCTCTTGGTCTCAACTCAAGCCTTGACCCTTCTCCCTTGAATTCTTAGCTCATGTACCACCAATTTATGCAAATATTCATCAATTCTGCTTCGCCTGGGAATCTGCACACCAAAAACATAAAACACATCAAAAGACACTAAATACTTGGGCACTAGCGATCAATTTAAGCCAAATTAGAACGTATATAGTGGACAAAAAGTCCACTAACAGAGGAGTTAAATCAATTTAAGAGAAACTATGTTTGGGAACTTGTGCCACCTTCAAAAGACATATCAATTATTGGCACTAAGTGGGTTTTCAGAAACAAAATGGATGAACATGGAATTGTCATAAGAAATAAGGCAAGGCTGGTTGCTAAAGGACATTCACAAGAAGAGAGCATTGACTATGATGAGACTTTTGCTCCTATTGCAAGACTAGAAGCAATAAGAATTTTTCTAGCCTTTGCAGCCTACTCCAATTTCAAAGTCAATCAAATGGATGTCAAAAGTGCATTTCTAAATGGTGAATTGGAATAAGAAGTTTATGTACAGTAACCACTTGGCTTTGAAGACCCCAAGTTTCCTGATTTTGTGTACAAGCTTCTCAAAATATTGTATGGACTTAAACAAGCTCCAAGGGCATGGTATGACACGCTGTCAAAATTTTTATTGGACAATCAGTTCACAAGTGAAACTATCGACAAAACTCTCTTCTACAAGAAGCACGGTGATGATATCATTCTAGTTTAAATTTATGTGAATGATATTATCTTTGGTTCTACAAATGAAAAGCTGTGTTAAAGATTCTCAAAGCTCATGCAAACTGAATATGAAATGAGCATGATGGGAGATCTCAATCATTTTCTAGGCCGTCAAATAATTTAAAGGACATATGGCATCTTCATAAGTCACACCAAGTACATCAATGACTTACTCAAAAGGTTTGATATGCAAGATTGATCACCTGCAAAAACTCAAATGTCTACAACTATCAAACTTGATGAAGATAAGAAAGGAAAAAGTGTAGACATGAAGACTTATAGATGAATGATTAGGTCTCTACTTTAGCTAACAGCTAGTAGACCAAACATCATGTTCTCTACATGTCTGTGTGCAAAATTTCAGGCCAATTCAAAGGAGTCTCATCTCATTGTTGTCAAAAAAATTTGAGATATTTAAAAGGAACAACACAGATGGGATTATGGTACTCAAAGGAAACAGGATTCAACCTAGTTAGATATTCTAATGCTGATTTTGCTGGATGCAGAGTTGATAAGAAGAGCACCTCATGAAGCTATAAATTTCTTGGTTAAAGATTGGTTTCATAGTTAGGGCTGTAATTTGAGCCGATCTTTTTTGAGCTCGGCTCGGGTTCAGCTCGATTAACCTGGCTCGGCTCGGCTCGGCTCGGCTCGGCTCGAATTCGTTATCGAGCCCGAGCTCTAACAGACTTTTGGGCTCGACTAAATACTCAAGTCAAGTCAAGTTTTTACGGGCTCGACTAGGGCTCGACTCGATAAGGCTTGAACTCGAACTCGGTTCGGCTCGGCTCGGTCTCGTCTAGATTATATTTTTAATTTTTTTGTTATGTTATCATTTATAGCCTTGTGTATTTATAAGTTCCATTTACTAGGTTTTAACTTTTAAGTTCCATTTTCTTATATATAATTAAAATTTATTTTAATACTTTAATTATAATTTATTTCTAAATAATTCTAATATATTATACTTTAATTGCAATTCATTTCTAAATAATTTTAATATATGATACTTAATTTTTTAAATTTTTAATAATTTTAAATTTAATAAGTTTTTTATTGATATTAGAATATATATATATATATATTATATTTAGTTTTAGAATTTTTATTATATAACTTTTTAATATAAAAACTTTATAACATAAATATTTACAGTATATTCTATCCTCTTACAAACACAATTATATGCATGTTAGCATGTACCATATTCTAAGATAAATAAAAAATAAATATGTGTTAGGTCCGTAAGGATGGGTACTAGCTAGAAGGGGGGGTGAATAGTTAAATACCCTTTTAAAAAATAGAGTTTGGCTTTTTAAAATTTTCTCTTCTCTTTTAAAAAATTTACTAGTTAACTACTAAATCAAGTGCGGAAATTAAAAGAGAGTAAAGAAATAGAGCATAACACACAAGATTTTTATCCTAGTTTACGATGGCGCAATCCCCTAACGGATCCGCTCACTCCTAATCTAGTCCCCGAGTCCCTCCCTGAAATCGAGATTTTCCCACTATAAAAAGATACACTCCTTATAACGGCGGAGAAGCCTTTACAACCACTATGTATTTATCTTGGACCTTAACTTCCTATTAACCCCTCAAAATGTAATAGCAAACTTACTACATTTATCTTGGAGCGTAACTTCCCGCTACATCCTCACAATCTAAATAGAACTCTTAGAAGTTTATCTTGGAGCGTAACTTCCCGTTACCTCCTCAAATACAAGTAAAAAAAATAAAACCCTTCGTAGACTATGTTCCTCTAACCCTCTGTAGGTCTTGGATCATAGGTCTTAGGCCTTAGGTCTTTCCTTTTCTTCACGGTGCAAAGACACCCAACATCCTGTCGACGTGCCTAGGATTATGTCTTAGAACAAGGATCACCTCACTTCACTTCACCTCACTAACAAAGCCTAGACAACCAGTACTACGACTTAATATCCATGTTATAAGAAAAGAAGAGTGGTGGACTAGTATATTACAGTACTAGGCCGATATCAAACAATTATATATAATATAGCCGAAACAACATGTTAGGAATCATGTAGTATGATGATAAGAAATTACTTAGAATTATAAATTTGATGATTTTATTTATAACTGGTCAATTGATATATGTCTTATAAATATCCATTGACTAGGGAATCAATTATCAGTTGATGTTGTTATTAATCAACTGATAAACTGGATTGTAGCAGTTGATTCGGGATTCTTATTTATCAATTGATTGTAATACATCGATGGATGCATTGTGCTAGTCAACTAATATCTATTGACTTCGATTTATAGCTCATCAATAGATGTGAAGAATGGCTGACAAAGTGTAAATATTGTGAGTCAGAATTCTCTCAAATGAAGTGATCAATAGATATTGAAGTCGATGGATAATGATGATTTTCGATGGATAAAAGTCAACAAAAGTCAATTCAATGGATCTCCATCAATGGATGAAAGCACCAAGGCAATTAACGGATAAAAGACCATCAATGGATAAGGAATCGATGGATAACCAAAATATCCATTGAAACATCAATTGATCAATGGATAACCTATCCATCGATGGATAAACAAAGAAGGATCAATTGATAAGCTTCACAGAAATTATCATTTGATCAAAGTTTCCCATAATAGTTAAAGATAAATGGAATGAAATCTTTACAGAAACTGAATCAATGGAAGACAGTCATGTCAGGATTGTGAAGACTTTCAAAGGAACACAGTCTTCAAGGAATGGATCAAGACAAAGATATTTCCAGAACTAGACAAAGTCTAATGAAGACTATGAAAATAACTGAATTCTATTTTCATGTAAACATTGTAAAATGTACTTTATGTTATTATCAGTCGATATAAAATAGAAGTAGAAATGAATTGCTATATATAGTTTAGTAGTTAATTATATCAAAGTATTGATGTTGAATTCAGAACTCAAGAAAAGAACAATAGAAAGTTAGACAATATTTTTAGTGTTTTTCTTAGTTCAATTTACATTTTGTAAGCAGCTTGGTTTCTAGACCAAGGTTTATTGAGAGCAAAAACATTCACTAGTGGAAAACCAATCCACTAGTAATTTTAAAATATGTGTTTTGTTTTCAAAAATCTTAGTTTTAATTCTATCTATCAAAGTTTTCTTAGTAATCTTTATTTCCAAACACTCAAACATTTAAAGTACAAACTTGAATCCGCAAGAATTCCCCAAAATTCTTAAGTTTATATCCAACCCTCTTCTACAAATTTGTACTAAGGGAAAATAACAATTGGTATCAGAGCTGAGCTTTCAACATACAGAAAGTTAAGATCTAAGTACATCAAGTATGGGTCAAAAAGATACATGAGTGAAGATTCCAGTTCTTGAAAAAGATGAGTACTTTCCCTGGAAGGTCAAAATGCATTTGCATCTACTATCCATTGATCCCTCCTATGTTAACTACATAGAGAAAGGTCCACATGTACTTATAAAAATAATTACAAGTGTGAATACAGATGGTACTCAAGCACCAGACAAGCTTATTCCAAAACCTGTGAGTGAATACACAGATGAGGATGAAAAGGAAGTACACAAGGATAAAAAGGCTATGAACATTTTATTTAATTGTCTTGACAAGGATATGTTTGATAATATTATCAACTGTATAACCTCTAAAGAAGCTGTGATACTTTTCAAACTCTATGTGAAGGCACTGAGCAAGTATGGAAGAACAAAATGCAAATCTTGATTAAAAAATATGAGGCCTTTCACTTTAAGAGTGGTGAAGCAATTAATGACACATAAAGTAGGTTTCAAAAACTTCTGAATGAACTGAAACTATACGGAAGAGTATATGCTGTTGAGAATACGAATCTCAAGTTCTTGAGATCTCTTCCAAAGGAGTGGAAACCAATGATTATTTCTATAAGACAATCTCCTGATTTTAAAGAATATACTCTTGACAAGCTGTATGGAATCCTAAAGACTTATGAGTTGGAACTACAACAAGATGAGGAGATTGAGAAAAGTCAGAAGAAGGAAAATTCTGTTGCTTTGTTTGTCAAGGATAATCAAGTTGCAGAACCCTGTGAAGATGTTGTTGTTAAAGAATGGAAGAATGAGAGTCATGGTAAAGCTGGAAGTGGCACTAGATATGATGAATCTTCAACTAGAAAAAAAATTGTTGAAGATGGTGAATCATATACTAAGGATGAAATGGATGAAATAGATGAGCATCTAGCTTTTTTATCAAGAAAATTTTCCAAACTCAAATTTAAGAGGAATCCTATCCAAAGGACTGGATCTCAGTTTAAGAGAGATAATCAACAAAGTAAAAATCTTGGTCGTAGGACTCAATTCAAATATTTTAACTGTGGATTGGTTGATCAGTTTTCAAATGAATGCAGAAAGCCATAAATGGAGAAGAAGTAAAATTTCAGTGATGGTATTGACTATAAAAAGAAGTACTTTGATTGATTAAACAGAAAGAAAAGGCTTATGTAACAAAAAAAAATGACTGGGCTGCTGAGGATGATTCTGAAGAAGAGGAATTCATCAACCTTGCACTTATGGCCAACCATGATGACCAAAAAGCTAGTTCTTCTAGCAATCAGATAATCTCTACTGTTGGTCCCTGATATTGTAGAAGGGAGGGTGAATACAATATCAATATTTAATCGCGGAATATTGGATTTAAAATATTATTTTAATTTCTCACGAAATATTAATTATTATGAAATACTGTTCAAGTAGAAGATATAATTTTTAATTTGAAAAGTATTATAAAATTAATATGATGAAAGTTTATATAACTGATAAAGTGTTCTATAGCGATTTTGATATGAATTGTTCTAATTTAACAATTATATTTCAAATTTGCAAAGAAATCTGTGAATATTACAATGTAGACAAATTTCTGAATTTGAATGTTTTCAACTAACACATATAATGAAGTGGTCACCTCATATTTATAGAGGATTTGTAAAGCTTGTATGACTTTCTAGATCAGGACATTTTTCAGACTTTATTTAAGCTTGTATGACTTTTAATAACTCTTGTATGACATTTCAAATAGTTGGGTATGACCTTTAAAAAATTAGTATGACTTTTCAATTCTTCAGTATGACTTTTACAACTTGAGCTGGGTATGACTTTTGCTAAAGTCATTCGGTATGACATTTGAAACAAGAGCTCGGTATGACTTTTGCTAAAGTCATTCAGTATGACATTTAAAACAAGAGCTCGATATGAATTTTGCTAAACAAAATTCGGTATGACTTTTGTCTTCTGTCTCGGTATGACTTTCTTAAACAAAATTCGGTATGACTTTTAGTAAAGTCTAAAAAGACTTATTAAAAGTCATATAAAGTTATTTTTTATAATAAATCAATTCTACTTAATTTAATTAAATAATTTATAAATTAAATTAAATTCAACTTGAATTAATTTAATTAAATAAATTAAATAATTAATTTACTTTTGATAGTATAATTAAAATACTATCTTGACTTGTATAACCGTGATGTTAACTCTGAAATATTTCCGTCTTTGCTTTGTCTTCTGTCATAAAACCACTTAAGCTAGATAATGGATATTTATTAATTTAGTTGATACAAAAATGTACTATCTGGTTCATTTGTGCCATACTATAATAAATATTCTCCACCTTTTAACTTTTAAGTTATGGTCTTCTGTCTTTTTCTGCTTTACTGTCTTTCCTCTTTTGTGTTCTTCTTCTTGAATCTTCTGTAGTAGCCACTTGAAATCTTCTGTACCTTCTGAATTCTTCTGAAATACTACTTCTTTATTTTTCACTAATGCTTGTCTTCAAGTGCTGAGTAGCAATCTCATAAAAATACTTCTAATAGTTTGATTCTTCGTGTCTAGTTGACTTTCTTCGTCTTGATTCATGTTTTCATATTTATTATTTACTTCTCTTTCTTAATTGAGTTGAGTTATCATCTAATTATTATAAATAGGCCTAGTCATATAACTTTCATCTACTAATCTATTCGAGCTATCCAAAGATTAATGTAATATTACAATTACTTAATTGTCTAATGAGTTATATAATTTGCATGTCACTCTTAAGTCCTTGGACAAAGAAAACACTAAACTAAAAAACACCATAGATTCTCTAACTGAAAGGAACATATGAAGGGTTTCGGGCATGAAAATGCAGCGGAATTAACGTAAAAACAATAAAAAAAATCGAAATCCAATCGCAGGATCCATGTATAACGTTGGATGATTATGGTGAAGAAGTCTGTACCTTAACAAAGCTTTCGTATGCTGTTTAATGGAGGTCCAGAAAGATGAATCACAGCAGTCCTTTGTTGCAAAGATTTGCTCTCTAAAGAAGTCCACACGAACACCCGATCGTCCTACGATCACCGGAGTTGGTACTAGCTGAATTGTTTGCCTCTCTCTCTCTCTTTCTCTAGCCTATCTTGATGTTGAGCAGCTAGGGTTTTTCTCTAAAACCAAATTTGATGATTAAACCCTAATACTATACATCATTATGTATATATAGGGGAGAGAGAGATTTTGGGCCTAACCCTAATCCATGTGGTTTCCAAAACCCATTATGACTTTGGGTTATTATTATTATTAAATCTGAATTCTAATATAATTAATCAAGTTCCACTTAATTAATTCAATAATTAAATTCGAATAATAATAATACTTATTAAATTCGAATTCTAATATAATTAATCAAGTCCCACTTAATTAATTTAATAATTAAATTTGAATAAACAATAATATATTTAAATTCGTAATTTAAATAAACTTTCGTTTTGACGTTCTTTGTGTGTGACCCTTTAGGTTACTATTACGTTGGCAATAATTTTATTATCTAATAATAAAATTATAAACAATGAGCGGCATCTAGTAATACATCATTGCTACCCAAGTAACAATAATAATTGGTGATTCAATTAAACTTTTCGTGAATAATGTGCAATGTAATATAATCCCTTTAACCTTGTATTATAGATAAAACTCGAGGCATGTATAGTGTCATCCTATTCAACGTTTAATCTTGGTTTCCTTGATCAATGAGTAGACTATTTAAACAAATTAATATTTGAGCATGACCATGCATTTCATAGTCTCACTCAATTAAGAGGCCAATAATATCACTCCTAGAATTGAAGGGTTAAATCCTATATCTATCATTCATATTCCCCATACGATTCATAGCATACCCAATGTCCACCTTTATCATTACCCGGTTAAAGGTAACTTTGAGTGTAATCAAAGTATATTAATTCTCGTATAGAAATATAATGATTTCAAGTCAGAGGATCATTACATCATTATCACTGTGAGATTTCTTATGACACTTATTAACATGTAGAATCTCACGGCGGGTCTTTCCAGTGTCATGTATTGATACATACACTTATGTTCTTGACTTTAGTATCACCATACCTATGACCAATGAGATGTGGTCATCTGTCAATAAACATACTAGTCTTATTGCATTATTACTATCCTTAAATAATAATACTTGACTAAGGAATTTTAAGAATAAAATACTATTCATATAATCTCATTTTTAAGTCACATACTTAAAGATATATATTACGTATTAATATTCCAAGGACATTTATTATTCTTTCAATTTATGACGCAGTAAATAAAGACATAATAAATATTAATTAAATAATCACATAAAACACAATCCTTAATTGTTTTCAATAAAACATTAAAAGTATTGTCTCTAGGACACCAATACTAATAATCTCCCACTTGTACTAGAGTCAATCTCTCATGTATCTAATACCCATGGAACTAGTATGACCTTCGTGCTTCTGCTGCGACAAAGCCTTAGTCAGTGGGTCTGCATTATTCTTATTAGTATGCACTTTACATATATGTATATCTCCTTGATCATTAATTAGGTGATATCTCCTAAGTACATCCCCAAACAATCTCCTTGGCTGCTTCATAAGCATCAATATACTCAGGCTCTATTGTAAAATCAACAACTGTCTCTGCTGTGAACCATTCCAGCATACAATATCTCCAATTAGACAAAACACAAATCCAGACTGAGAAATCGAATCATCCTTGTCTGTCTAGAAACTAGCGTCGGTTTAACCTTTTACAACCAGCTTATCTTCTCCTCCATATACCAAGAATTAATCTTTAGTCCTCTTCAAGTACTTAAGAATATTCTTGACTGCTGTCCAGTGACCTTCACCTGGATTAGACTAGTATCTACTCTGACTTAGGCCGATCATTCTTCTTGATCTATCTCCATAGATCTTGATACCTAAAATATAGGTCGCTTCGCCTAAGTCTTTCATTGAGAAATTCTTACTCAACCAAGTCTTAACAGCCTGTAAAGAAGGAATGTCATTCCCTATTATTAATATATCATCAACATATAATTATAGGAATGCCACATTGCTCCCACTTACCTTCTTGTAAACACATGGTTCATCTTCATTTTGAATAAACCCAAACTCTTTGACAGTTTCATCAAAACGAATGTTCCATCTCCTTGAGGCTTGTTTCAATCCATAAATGGATCGACGCAGCTTACATACCTTTACAGCATTATTTGGATCAACAAAACCTCCAGGCTGTGTCATATACACATCCATATCTTCTTCAAGGCTCCCATTTAAGAAAGCGGTTTTGACATCCATCTATCAGATTTCATAATCATAGTAAACAGCTATAGCAAGCAAAATCCTGATGGACTTGACCATAGCCACTGGTGAAAAAGTCTCATCATAGTCAATACCATGAATTTGCTTGAAACCTTTTGCCACCAATCGTGCCTTATAGGTCTGTACATTACCATTCATGTCGGTCTTCTTCTTGAAAACCCATTTGCACCCTATAGGTTTTACCCCTTTAGGTGGATCAACCAAAGTCCATACTTGATTAGTATACATGGATTCCATCTCAGATTTCATGGCATCCAGCCATCTCTTGGATTCTGGAGTGTTCATAGCATCTTAGTAGGTGAGAGGCTCATCTTCGTCGATAAGCATCACATCACCATCTTGAGTTAAGAGAAATCCATAATATCTCGCAGGCTCATGGCGAATCCTACTAGACCTACGAATAACCTGTGTTTCTTGAGCAGTGTTGTGGTCTTGTACATCCTGCTCAAGTTCTTCCATTGGTTCAATGTTATCTTGTGGGCCTCGAACTTCATCGAGATCTATTATCCTCCCACTGTTTTTCTTCGAAAGCATTTCTCTTTCAAGAAAAACTGTAGTTCGAGCAACAAACACTTTGTTCTCGAAAGGATTATAGAATGAATAACCCTTTGCTTCAATTGGATATCCCACAAAATTATATTTGTCTGATTTAGGTCCTAGCTTGTCAGAAGTTAAACGTTTCACAAACGCTTCACATCCCCATATTTTCATAAATGACATGCTATGACGTTTCTTAGTCCATATCTCATATGGAATCTTCTGAACCGTTTTAGTAGGAACTCAGTTAAGTATATAAGCAACCGTCTCCAGGGCGTAGCCCCAGAAACTAATTGGAAGATCTGCATGACTCATCATCGATCGTACCATGTCCAACAAAATACGATTCCTCCTTTCAGAAACTCCATTCCATTGTGGTGTTCCGGGAGGAGTGAGTTGTGATACAATACCACACTCTTTTAATAAACTCTTAAATTCATGGCTTAAGTATTCACCTCCACGATCATATCGTAGAGTCTTAATACTTCCGTCAGTTTGCTTTTCTACTTCAGCTTTGTATTCTTTGAACTTTTCAAAAGAATCGGATTTGTTCTTCATAAGATACACATATCTACTGAAATTATCAGTAAAAGTGATAAAGTAGTAAAAGCCACCTCTTGTCATAGTACGCATAGGACCACATACATCACTATATATAAGTTCTAATCGTTCAGCGGCCCTTTCACCTTATCCAGTAAAAGGAGATTTAGTCATTTTTCCAATGAGACAAGGTTCGCATGCTTCGTATGATTCAAAGTCAAACTTATCCAAGTATCCATCCTTATGTAACTTGGAAATGCGCTTCTCATTTATATGGCCTAAACGACAGTGCCAGAGGTATGTTTGATTTGAGTCATTTATTTTAAGATGTTTGTTATTCACATTATAGATAAGAGTGTCTAAATCAAGAACATATAAACCGTTAAATAAACGTGCAACCCCATAGGTAACATTATTCAAAGAAAAGGAACAACTATTCTTCTGAATTAAAAATGCAAAACCTTTCTTGTCTAAACAAGAAACCGAAATAATGTTTCTGCAAATTACAGGCACGTAAAAACAGTTCTCAAGTTCTAAAATAAGCCCAGTGAGCAATGATAAATAATAAGTCCCTACAGCTAAAACAGCAACCTTTGCTCCATTGCCAACTCATAGGTCGACCTCTCCTTTAGCCAAAGTCCTACTCCTTTGTAGTTCATGTACATTTATACAAATGTGAGAACCACATCCAGTATCCAATACCCATGATGTAGAAGTTGATAAATTGACCTCTATAACATAAATACCTGAATCAGAAGCTTGACCAGTCTTCTTCTTCTTCAGATCCTCCAAATAAGCATGACAATTTCTCTTCCAATGACCTGGTTTACCATAGTAGTGACAATCACCCTTTGCAACAACACCCTTAGGCTTTAAAGCCTATTTGGGATTAGCCTTTGACTTGGGACCAGAAGTAGATCCAATCTTCTTCTTTCCTTTCCATTTGCCTTTCCTATTAGCCTTACATTTGTTATCTACCATCAACGTGGCAGCAGGTTCAGCCTTTTCATGTTGGTTTCAGTAGTTCGTAACATGGCCAACAATTCAGTGGGTGTTTTGTCTATCTCATTCATATTGTAGTTCATAACAAAATGAGTATAGTTGCGGTTCAAAGATTGCAAGATTAAGTCAATCTGAGCTTCCAAACCAATCGGGAAACCCAAAGTATCAAGATACTCAATATAACCTATCATCTTCAGAACATGTGGTTGAACAGGTTCACGCTCTCCCTGTTTGCAAGCATACAGTGCTTTGCTCGTGTCGAACCTTTCTTGACGAGCTTGTCCCTCAAACATTCTTTGAAGGTGTTCAATCATCTCATAAGCATCCATATGCTCATGTTGTTTTTGAAGCTCAGCACTCATGGTTGCCAGCATGAGACATGAAATATCATTCACATCATCAATATACTTCAGATAAGCATTTTGCTGAACGCGAGTTGCATTCTCAGCAGGAGGAGAAGGTGAAGGAATTTCAATGAAATGGAGCTTACGCTCTTGCCTGAGGACAATCCTCAAATTCCTATACCAATCCAGAAAGTTAGTTCTTGTCAACTTGTCCTTCTCAAGGGTTGCTCGTACGGAGAAAGTATTTGTATTGTTTTCCATTTAAATATCTACAATGTTTAAAATGCATAAAATAAACATTAGATTGTCTGAGTTATTTATTATGTTCAAATGATTATGATATATTCATAATATATCTCCCACTATTTTTATCAAATTAATAGCCCTTACTATTAATTTGGAAAGTATATCCCATAATTCTTTCTAGTGAGCCAAGATCCATATTTCGTCATGTCCTAAGTCAACCACTGGAAGTCCTTAAAAATGATTATTTAGGTAGACAATAGTTGTCAATTATATCATATATAATTCTTGGATAGTTTGGTGAACAACGATTGATCTTATCTATCTAATAGACTTTTAACCAAACTCTATGCTTCTAAGTTCATAATGGTTGAATATAACCGTTTATTTTCACCTTATTATGACGACTCAGTTAAGTTAGACCCAATGATACAACGGCCGAATATAACCGTTTATATTCGTCGCATCTCACCACGATAGATAGGAGTCCCCTGCCACTAACAGTCCTTCCCCTAATCGATCTAGGATTCGATGAGTGTTCATTCATTGTAAAGCATCCGAGTAAAACTTAATATTTTGTTAAGGGGTTTAGAAAATTTATAACGATCATGATCACATCATAAAGAGATCCTCAATTTTTCCTTGAACCAAATATTTCAAATTGACATTTTAAATTGTTCATTTCCCAGGTAGATTGAGGATACCAATGGTCACACTTAAAACCCATCAACCTTACGAATACGCATATCCGCTTTTGTCAGAAAATCTCAGTTATAGATATCAAAATCCATATTTAATTCCGTGTTTTAAAATCCATATTTCATAAACACAAGAATCTCATGATCGTTTGTTAATTTTAAAATCTTGAATCGTTACAGATTTTATCTTTCTTAAGCAGACATGGCATGGGTGTCGTATCTAATACATACATCATTCCAACACATAAATATCTACACATGCATTCATATACATATATGTATTGTGCGTAAATTAAACGTGTTTGGTTATGGCCCCATTCTATGTGATATTTCCAAGCTAATGGAATTATCAAGGTCAATCTATGGTGGTTTCAAATACTATACTATTACATGTCTTTATCTTCTTCATTGCTCCATCATCTGGATTGCCTCCTAGCTTCCTTGCTTCCAAGTCTCCATTGAACAATTACATTGAATAATAAATAAATCTATTCTAATGAAATTACAAGAAGAACTCGAGTTATATTCGAGATTAACAATTACAATGAATAAACGACATGCAAGTCATATTTAGAAACCAAAACCATAAAACAAAACAACTATCCTATGGGTCTTTAGGCCATAACCATCCACCATGTTATCACATAACACATGTAATATATCTCAGATTATATAAACATATCATATAATCATATATAATAAATTTCGAAATTTCGAAATTTCAGAAAATCAAATAAATTTCAGATAATAATAAATCGCGGTTTCGGGGCCTGTAACGTCGTCAAACGGCTTACAGACGAGAAGCTGACTTTGTCAGTATTGCTCAGTGACACGATTCCAGTCAGAAAACACATATCGTTTGCGAAAATCGGACACTGGACACAGATTTCAGAAAATCAACCGAAGCCGTTTCAGAATTCGTATCGAATACGATTTTCATAACAAGAACAAACATGTATCATATACATACAGCAATACACACAATCATCCCATGATTATACAACACATGAATATCATATATTCAAAATCATATAAAACATATATATCAATATATAGTCATGGCATATCATATATATGTTTACATACATCGAAAAACTGTTAAACACATAACCAAATCATCCCATTATACACGTAGCTCTGATGCCATTGAAGGGTTTCGGGCATGAAAATGCAGCGGAATTAACGTAAAAACAATAAAAAAAATCGAAACTCAATCGCAGGATCCATGTATAACGTTGGATGATTATGGTGAAGAAGTATGTACCTTAACAAAGCTTTCGTATGTTGTTTAATGGAGGTCCAGAAAGATAAATCATAGCAGTCCTTTGTTGCAAAGATTTGCTCTCTAAAGAAGTCCACACGAACGCCCGATCGTCCTACGATCACCGGAGTCGGTACTAGCCGAATTGTTTGCCTCTCTCTCTCTCTCTCTCTCTCTCTCTTTCTCTAGCTTATCTTGATGTTGAGCAGCTAGGGTTTTTCTCTAAAACCAAATTTGATGATTAAACCCTAATACTATACATCATTATGTATATATAGGGGAGAGAGAGATTTTGGGTCTAACCCTAATCCATGTGGTTTCCAAAACCCATTATGACTTTGAGTTATTATTATTATTAAATCTGAATTCTAATATAATTAATCAAGTCCCACTTAATTAATTCAATAATTAAATTCGAATAATAATAATACTTATTAAATCCGAATTCTAATATAATTAATCAAGTCCCACTTAATTAATTTAATAATTAAATTCGAATAAACAATAATATATTTAAATTTGTAATTTAAATAAACTTTCGTTTTGACGTTCTTTGTGTGTGACCCTTTAGGTTACTATTACGTTGGCAATGATTTTATTATCTAATAATAAAATTATAAACAATGAGCGGCATCTAGTAATACATCATTGCTACCCAAGTAACAATAATAATTGGTGATTCAATTAAACCTTTCGTGAATAATGTGCAATGTAATATAATCTCTTTAACCTTATATTATAGATAAAACTCGAGGCATGTATAGTGTCATCCTCTTCAACGTTTAATCTTGGTTTCCTTGATCAATGAGTAGACTATTTAAACAAATCAATATTTGAGCATGGCCATGCATTTCATAGTCTCACTCAATTAAGAGGCCAATAATATCACTCCTAGAATTGGAGGGTTAAATCATATATCTATCATTCATATTCCCCATACGATTCATAGCATACCCAATGTCCACCTTTATCATTACCCAGTTAAAGGTAACTTTGAGTGTAATCAAAGTATATTAATTCTCGTATAAAAATATAATGATTTCAAGTCAGAGGATCATTACATCATTATCACTGTGAGATTTCTTATGACACTTATTAACATGTAGAATCTCACGGCGGGTCTTTCCAGTGTCATGTATTGATACATACACTTATGTTCTTGACTTTAGTATCACCATACCTATGACCAATGAGATGTGGTCATCTGTCAACAAACATACTAGTCTTATTGCATTATTACTGTCCTTAAATAATAATACTTTACTAAGGAATTTTAGGAATAAAATACTATTCATATAATCTCATTTTTAAGTCACATACTTAAAGATATATATTACGTATTAATATTCCAAGGACATTTATTATTCTTTCAATTTATGACGCAGTAAATAAAGACATAATAAATATTAATTAAATAATCACATAAAACATAATCCTTAATTGTTTTCAAGAAAACATTAAAAGTATTGTCTCTAGGACACCAATACTAACAACATACACTTAGAGAGTGAGCTAGTACAAATGGACAGACTCAAGGTAGATAACAAAGATGCTAGAGAGGAATTAGTTGAGTGTAAAAAGAAAATAGAAACTTTGAAGGAACAGTTAGAAGTAGAACTTCAAACCATTGACAAATGGAACAGGTCCAGTAAAGTTAGCCAAAAGTTGAATGATATTCATGGAGAAAACTCTTTCACCATGTTGTCTGAAACTCTTGAGAGATTAGCTATTGATGAAAATCAATCTTTGGATAATGAGCAATCGATTGCTAATCCTGAATCAACTGATAAGGATTATCCATCGATTGATGATGTTTACTCAATGGATAATCATCCATCGATTGAGAAATCATCAACTGCTAAATAATTTACTTAAAAAACCAAGCTTAACAGACCAGTTAAATTTGTAGAGGAAGGTAACTCCTCTAAACCTCAAAACAAAGTTGAGAAGGCTAACATAGAGCATTTATCCAAGAACTAACTGAAAGAGAAATTAGAAAAGATAAAGCCTGAAATTAAGCCTATTGAGAAAAAGAAAAAGAACAGAAATGGTAAGGTAGGCATCAATAAACACAACAACTACACCCCTGACATGTATGCTCCTAGGAAAATATATGCTAAATGTGGTAGTAAAAATCATCTATTTGTGCATTGCAAATCTGATATGCCTGCCATACCTAACATGTCTGCAAATTCTATTTTTCCTCAATTAGTTGCTCCTCGTGTTATTCATGCTCAATATGCATCTATGTCTTATATGTTTAATTTATATCTTGCATTTGCTAACATGAATATGCCTGCTATGCCTTGGAATATGAATACCAATATTCACGCATCCAATTTTTCTAATTCTGCAAGCATGAATGTTCCAAGCATTAGCACTGATAATCCTGACGTGCGGAAACCAACACCCAAGGTTGAAGTGAAAGCAAAACCACCTAAACCAAAGTTACAAAAGTTGAAAACCAAAGAAAAGGTAACAACTAATAAGAAAGGACCCAAGGCAACTTGGGTACCAAAATTAACTTGATTATTTTTGGATGTGTGCAGGAAAAAAGGAGGAATCTTTGGTACTTGGACAGTGGGTGTTCAAGGCATATGACTGGAGATAAATCTCTACTCATAAAGTTTGAGGAGAGAGCTAGCCCTGGAGTAACTTTTGGAGATGACATCAAGGGTTACACCATGGGATATGGCTTGATTTTAACAGGAAATGTCATCATTGAACCTATTGCACTAGTTGATGGCTTAAGACACAATTTGTTAAGCATCAATCAACTATGTGACAATAGAAATAAAGTTTGTTTCACAATTGAAGCATGCATAATTTCCAATAAGAATGATGGAAAACTAGTGATGACTGGGAAAAGAAAAGGAAATGTGTACAAAGCTGACTTCAACTCAACAAATACAGATTAAATGACTTGTCTTCTCTCAAAAGCAAGTACAAATGAAAGTTGGTTGTGGCACAAGAAATTAACTCACTTGAATTTCAAAGTCGTGAATCAGTTGGTCAAGAAAAATCAAGTGAGTGGTTTACTACAGATAGAATTTGTCAAGGATGGACTATGTGATGCTTGTCAAAAAGGAAAACAAAGGAAGGCATCATTCAAGTCTAAAATGGAATCATCAATTGAGAAGACCTTGGAGCTCTTACATATGGATTTGTTTGGTCATGTCAACATAATGTCTATAGCAAAGAAAAATTATGCTATAGTCATTGTAGATGATTTTTCAAGATTCTCATGGACTTATTTTCTACACTCTAAGGATGAATCAAGTAATCTCATCATCAAGCATATCAAAGAAGTTAAGATTAGTCTGTTAGGTCCCGGAAGTATCGTAGAAGGGGGGTTGAATACGATACTCACTAAATTAAAAAATTCTTTTGAATCTTTTACGGATAAATAATTTAGAGTTCGGTTAGTGGTTCGAGTCTTTGTAGTGTTTAGGAGGTTGGCTTACTAATTTTCTATTTTTATGAATAAATAATAAATTTCTAGAAAATTAGCAAGTAATTAAACAAGACAAGTTTCGGGGAATATATCTTTCATATATAAACCTAGATGGGTGCTACACTCAGTTAAAAATACAACTTGTTTGCAAAAAACAAATTAGTTCTTTGCTACAACAAAGAGGTTTGACTGATTTCTATTACAATGTATAGATCTATGAATGAACAAAAGGAAATCAATCTAACAGAGAGTGTTTTATAATAACCCTATATTTTTACAACATAATGAACCGGCTAGATTATAAAACTCCAGTGAAGAAGGTATGTCTATAGTTTGTATCTCTTCTTCTTTGGCTTCTGTTTCTCTCTTTGTATCTCTCTGTGTGGTTGTGTATTCACTCACTTTCCAAATGAATTAAATTCATTTGTTTATATAGTGTAGGCTTTACAATAATTGAACTGCTGTTGTGAGTGTCAAATTTTTTTCCCCTGTATGTTGACTTGAGTTGACTTTGAGAATCCCGTGGATATTTTCTAAGTGTCGAATACTTTTTCCATGTATTAGTACTTAGAATATAATCCATGTGTCGAATTCCTTGGTCATATTTAATTGTCTTAGTCACAAATAGGATAGTGTCGAATTCTAAGTCCTTGTATGTTTGCCTTAGCCATTTTGAAGTGTGTTAAACACGTGTGTCAAATTTTGCTTCCTTGTAGAACCATGTGTCGAATTTCACTTCAATGTACATGCCTTGAGAGATTTTGATTCTGTGTGTCGAATTCTACACCATGTATAATTTATATGTCGAATTCACTCCTATGTACATGCTTAAAATATAAATTCTCTGTGTCAAATTTATATGTGTCGACTTCTACTCCATGTAACATGCCTTAGAGAAATTCTCATCATGCCAAGAACTTATGTGTCAATTTCTTGTCCCTTGTATGAGCATGTGTCGACTTTTCTTCACTAGTATGCACCTTAGAATATTTTTCATCATTCAAAGAACCTATGTGTCGAATTCTATTCCCTTGTGTAAGCATGTGTCGATTTTTCTTTCATGTAGAATTGACTTAGATTCTTTTTGGCATACTACAAGCTATGTGTCAATTTTATCTTTCATGTATATCATGTGTCGAATTTCTTCACCTAGTAAAACTAAGTGTCAATTTTCTCCACCTTGTATATTGACTTGGAGTATTTTCAACTTCTTTTCAATCCTTACATACTTGGCTTTACTTGGCTTCCTATCAATTCTTCTTGTGCAATAAACATGTTGACCAATTCCTTTGTGTTGACACTTAGTACACTGGTTTGGTTCACAAGTGACTAACACTGATCGTGATCTTCATATTCTCATTTAAATCAAATGACAGGAATGTTGCAGTTCTTTATTGCTTCAAACACTAACTGTCAATAAACACTGTACTTTCACTAGAAATTTTTATGGTACTTAGACAACGTCTTCATTACTACTAAAATCTTGAATACTTCATTCTCTATTTTTCACTGATGGTTGAACATATAAATAAACTTCTTTCAGTGAGTATAACTTCAAGACTGCAACTGTCTTCTTTAACCCTTGTCTTTACCTTGTCTTCAATTCTTCTAGATTCCTATGCTTCGAACACTGTCTATCTTCAATCAATACCTTTGCACTGAAATCTTCTAGTGGCACTTCTATACTGAGTCTTCAACACTTCTGAACCCTGAAAGTCTTTAAACATTATTCTTCACTAAGGCATGAACATATTAATGAACTTCTTTCAATGACCTGCAGTAGATTTCAAAACTTCTTCTAATGTCTTGATTCACTGTATTTGCCTTGTCTTCATTTCTTCCTGATTTTTGTGTAGGCGTAGTATTATTTACTTGTCATGTTCTAGTGTTGAGTTATCACGATTACTATTCATACAGCTTCATAATCTCACCAACAATCTCACTGTATTTGATTGCTACTTGTTTTTCTGGATCAGATTCTTCATTTCCAGAATTCTTGAGTAACTGAAATGAAAGATGTTTATTCCCCTAGCACTGAAATGATATTCATGTAGTATCATCTTCATTTCTTCTATGTCTGAGCTTTCTTTGTTTCAAAATCCTTCATAGTTTGAACTTAAAGAACTTATCATGAACAAAGCTTCATAAGAATTAAAATTCCTGGGAACGTCTTCAATAGAACATAGCTCAAGTAATGTTCTCCCCCTAAGAATGTGATTCTTCTTCTTTTTCTTCTTCTCCCTTTCAGATGAACAATGGAAGTGTCAATTATTTTATGTATTTCCCACTTGGATGAGAAATCCTCTACTGAAAACTCATTTCAAGTATAGCATACAGTTTCTTGATTCTCCCACAATATGGTGTTTCCCATAAGGATCAGAAGATAAGATTTTCTTCTTTTTCTTGTCTAAATTCTCCCCTAAGGATGCGAAGATAAGACTTTCTCCTTTTTCTTGTATACTAAATTCTCCCCCTTAGTTGAGGAATCCTCCAATCGATCATAAATTTCTCATGGCTTGTCTTCCAAAGAAGGTTATCGTCTGTCATTGATTGGGAAAATATATTAATTTTTCTTTCAGAAGTAGCAAGGGTAAATGATTGGTCTATGGTTTCCTCACTTCTACTATGTTCTGTTAGTGTTTACAATTAAGTATCGAGCACTTTGAAGTGTTTCACTCTTTCTCTCCCTATCTCTCACTCAAGTGTATCTCTCCCTCACTTTCACTTAAGTATTTCTCTCCCTCACTTTCACTCTGCATTCCAAATATAACATTATGTACCTGCAAGGGAAATCCATCAATTTATTTATATTCTCATCACCTAATTCATCAGAATGAACTGAATCACTATCAAGTGGAGAATTGCCGCGTATAGGTGTTCTTGATCTATCATGCATAAACACTATCTCAGCACCAGACTCAATAGCGTTTGTTAAATCACTGTCTAGTGGAGCCTCACCTCTTTGAGATGGGTTATCCCAAGATATTAAATCTGTTATGAAATCCTGCCTTGTTCTATCAAGGGGTTGCCTCACACATTCTCCATAAATGGAAGGTGGACATTCCTTTTCAGGATCTGGAAATGTTCCTTCCATGAGGGACAACATAGTAGGCAAAGTAATGAATGGAAATTTAGAGCCTGCATTTCCCTCGTAATCCAGTGACGGGGATTTTGTATAAAATACCCTACTTGACTCATCTGAAAAATTCTTTCCAAGTAGTTGCCTCTCAAGCCCAGATAAAACTGAACAAGAGATCTCCCTTTCGGGATGCAGAAGATTAACTTCTGTTTGAGATAGATACCTTGGACAATGTAATGTATGGCAAATTATAGTATGTATCTCCTCTAAATGCCTATACCTCTCACTGTATATGCCTTGCAATGTGTTACTAGAATTTATCTATTTAGGCTTACCATCAGCGTGAGTGTCGGTGGTGTGCTTGACTCATTACAAGATGCTCTGGCTGTCGAGCGAATTTCAATGGACTCGCTATGTTGAGAGAATGATTCTAGAGACAGTTTAATTGCCTTTTCAGCTCTGCATCCTTTTGAGAAGATGTAGATGAGCTTACAGTTATCTCATTTTATATACTACTTTTCTTCTCTGGAGGTAGAGTTGTGGGTGCACTTCCGACTTCATCCTTATTTGCTGCATCAATTGCAGTTTCTCCCTTATCAACTTCTAACTTACATGAGTTCCTTATATCTCTAAGGGTTAATATATGGAAGTGGATGAATTCGTGTTTGGTACTATGGCCTGGGTAAGAGATTGATGAGTTTTCAACCTCTTGGCCAGCTTCTAAAGCCATTGGGGGCTAAACGGATAGAATCAATCAAGATAAAAAGATAATCATCTTAACATTCCTAAACATATTTTCCATCTCAAAGAGAATGAAAAGTATAAGAGGGAATGGTAAACGATTGCATTAAAGCGCTTTTAGTAAAAGAGTTTTGTCAGATCTAAAGATTTATCATTTAAGAGCATGATACAATTTTTTTTAAGAGACTTATCCCATAATAAAACGCGGGAAAGTGTATCAAAGAAGAAAGTTTCTATCCCTTATGAATTTCTTATAAGGCAAACTTCTCATAATAAAACACGGGAATTTACACCAAAGAAGAACTTCAATCTCTTACCAAATTATATCTCAATAAAATGACTCATTTCCTTTAAAACCTAAGTACTGTAAGTTTTGAAAATAGTTTTGCAAAATATCCTTATCAGATAGAAGACAATGATTTTCCGACTCATAATGCAATTATGATTTACATCATTTTCGTCTGCCTGATAATATCCCTGTCTTAAAATGAAAATACATTACAATAAGGGTGGATGTATGCTTAATAATACAATACAAGGCCTTCAAAGCAACAATCACTGTTTAGGTACTATGAATCAATGTGAAACATATATTGAAACAAATGTTTAAAAATAAATCATTTTACAAGTGATTGTTACCTCGAAGTAAAAATAATTTCTCCAAATAAAATAGAAGTCACAAAGTTTCTGCCACTTTAAAAGAAAAAATTAAGAGAGAAAAAGCTTTTAAAGATAAAACTTTTAAAAATAGCTTTTGAGAGAGGATAAAAGATTTTGAGATTGGAGAAAAATTATCCTCAAGAAAAATTTGATTCACACCCAAGAATTTAGAAAATAAAGAAGGGCTGTAAATCAAAAGATTTTTAAAAGAGAAGTTTTGAAAAAGAATTTGATGTTTTCTTCTCTAAAACTGATAGAATAATGAATGTATCTTTGAATAAAATATTTTGAAGAAGAAATAGACAAGAAATTATTTTTAATACATTCAGGTTTAAAATTCAGTCAAAAAGAGAAAACTAATAGAAATACTCATGTAATACTAAACAGTTACCCCAAACATGCAGATATATAAATCAAATAAACATGGCAATCATTCAGTAGAACAATAAGCATTTATACATATTTTTATTATTAGTGATTTCAGATAAACAACATGAATATCACAAGTAATTGCACGAAAACATTAACAAAATATCATTACTTGACTAATAAAAAAATAATTTCAATAATCATTACTTAACATTTATCGATAATTTCAAAATACAAGAAATTATGTTTCTAATATTTTATCAAATCAAAATTATGAAACTAATAAACATTGAATTGCTTCAATTCATAATTTTAATAAGATAAAATAATTTCGCTAAATACTAAAATATCCATAAGATTGAATATTAGCATATAACTTCTTACGCTATATCTAATAATCGTCACTCAAGCATATTGCAATTATACTCATAGCAATTATTAATGATATACGTAAGCTCGAGGAAATAGTTGAAAAAAAATTCAAAAGTCCTTTAAATATTGATATTTAATACTTGTGATCCTAATTGCAACTCCTCGCTAACAAAATCAAATTTAGAAATATTTTCTAAGTATATAAAATATTGAGAAGTTTATACACATGACTTAGAAAATACTTCAGCTTTTAATATTAAAGTACCACAATTATTTGTAATAAAATATTTCAAAATATCAGAGAAAAATATCAGAGCAATTAAACAAGATATCATTGATTAATATTCATCAAATATTTAACATACAAATAAATATGTTGTTAACTTATACTAGAAAATCTAACTACCACATATGCATATAACATTGTAAGCATGATAATTAAACTAGTAGCAAAACGTATGAGGTACTGTATTTCAAACAAATTCACAAGTCCTTTAAATATTGAAAATTTAATACTTGTGAACTCATTTAAGAATTCCTTGCAGATGGGATTTCCAACAAATATGCAAATAAATAATATCTCAAGTTCACTAACCAACTTTGACAAAATGAATTCATCAAGTTGTTTAATAAATATCTGCAAGTTATTCTACTAAGGACAACTCTCGAGAGAAATGATACCTGATGTCCTTGTGCTTGTTCCATGAGTGGTGTAGAGAGTATCCAACAGAGTTGTTGGAGGTGAAGAAGTTTCCTTGTCCAGAAGATCAGAGCATCATATTCACTAGCTTCTTTAAATTTCGCCTTTGTTGTAGATGTGTATTGAGTGCTTCTTCTCATTTCAATCTAGAAATCAGCTTCTTCCACGAAATTGACAGCTTCTAGGAATTACTTCCATGTCTCTCTTACAACCTGCATTATCTATATCTATATAGCCAATTAGGTTAAACCTATTATCTTCAGGGTACCTGATTCTAAGAATTGGTAATCCCTTAAGATATCTAACAATTCATATTTTAACTATAAGATAAGATTCTCTAGTATCCACATGGAAACTTGCACATAGGCATTTCGAGAATAAAATATATGGTCTTTATGCACTTGAATAAGTAATGAGCTGATCATACCTCTATACCCTGATCAAGCTTAATGGTTTGTTGACAAGAAGTCTTGGCAGGTCTAGAATCTTCTAAATTGCGCATCTTCAAAAGATCATTGACTTACTTTAATTGCCACCATTCTTTTGAAATACTTATAATTCAAAAAGTATTGCAACTCTTCCAACATGCTCATCTTGTACCTATTCTGCATTAACTTATCAATAAATATAACACCCCATTCCCAAAACGAGACGAGGGGATACTTAACAAACCTCAAACCTATATACAGAGTACTAAAATCCACCTTATAATAATTAAACAAGTTCAACAGATCTCTAAAATAATATTAAAATCTCCAAACCAATTTAAAATGAAAAATATGAATAAATCCAAAATCTCTAATAATAAATAATATCTAAATAATAGCTAGAAGTCCAACTTCCTAATCAACTGTATTAAGGGTAGCTCTCCATCACACAGCCCGAGATCTCCCTAAGTACCTGCCAGAAGAAGAATATGGCATGAGTCAAATGCCCAGTACGGATTGGAATACAGTTTATAAAATAAGAAGCAAGATATATAATTTGACATTAATAAATAAATATTAATTTTTAAAAACAAGGCTGAAGCATAGAGGGGTTATGATATTTCATACCGATACAAAGCAGATAACAAATAACAGATACACACATCATAGGGTACCTAATGCGTGCAACAAACCGGACAACGTGTAGGGCATATACAACGTCACCGTCAAATATCAAATCACAAATCAAATAAAATTCTGGGTGCACCCACGTATCCTCAAACAAATATCAAATGCGCAAAACTCACCACCTGAGCTATCAGAAGGATACGCCGTGACTAATCACACTTTAACGGAGGTGTCATGCCACTGGAGCCGCAATGACATGGCTGTAGTACCCCTACAGCTGGTTAACTCGGTATACCCTATATCACTCTAAGGGTTCAAATAAAATAACTTTCATAATTTTAAAATCACCTGAATAGATATTTCAAATATTCTACACAGATATGTAACATACATAATTTTTGAAAATCGCAGAGACAAATATTTAAATATTTCGAAACAGATTGTAAAATAACTTTTGAAAAATCAAAACAATTAAAACGAATAATAACAGAAGGAACAGATTTATGAACGGAACAAATTAAATATTATTAATCCTAAAAAGAGTAGCGTTGAAGAGAAAGGGGACGAAATCCATACCTTAGAATAACAATAATAGATAGTAACGAAATTATCCAAACCTAGTATGATGCCCTTAGCCTGCTAGTATTTTTACTATGTCCGTATCTCACCATGCCAATGTTTTAATGATGTTTATGTTTATATATAATCATCATGCAATCCTCCAATTACACATTAAACTCAATAATTAAAAATGAAGATGTATGATTCTTGCATATTACCAGAACATGAAATTCCCTTGCTTTTCTTTTGACCTGAGCAACTAGTTTTATGGTTTTTAATAAATAACTCATATGTTTATCTGTATATATAGACTCTTAATAATTATCATATTTCTAATCTAATTACTATTTTATTATAAATTTTATTTCTAATCAAATTCAATATAATAAATATTATGGTTAAAGAAAATAATCTTTACAAATTCTAATCTAATTCTAATTATTATTACTAATATCTAAATAAATAAATTATGGATATTCCATATATACCCCTTTAAAAAGGATTCCGTCCCCAGAATCTAAAACTCATTCCTGAATCAAATAAGTACGGATATTTATCATGGATAGATTCTTTTAGTTCTCAAGTAGCCTCTCTTTGAGAATGATTTTTCCACAATTTTTTAACAAACGGAATAGTTCTCTTCCTTATAACTCGCTCCTCTCGAGCTAAAATAGTTTCAACCTCCTCCTCACAAGAAAGATATTCCCTATTCTTATGCAATGGATATTGAACTACACGCAACGGTTGATACTCGTAGCCTCTCAGAACAGACACATGGAACACATTATTCACATGATACTACTTTCTCAATAACATCGATGGGAGCAACATATCTTGGACTAAGCTTTTCTTTTATACCAAAATGTTTAACACCCTCCAAGGAGACACTTTCAAAAACACGTGATCACTAGGCTCAAATCCACTAAACTTCCTCTTTTGATCTGCATAGCTCTTTTGATGCGATTGAGCTCCCTTTAAGTTTTCCTTATCCTGTGCTACCTTCTCGTTAGTTACTCGAACCAACTCTGGCCATTCAATGACACTCTCTCCAACCTTATTACAAAATGAGACGAGGGGTTACTTAACAAACCTCAAACCTATATACAGAGTACTAAAATCCACCTTATAATAATTAAATAAGTCCAACGGATCTCTAAAATAATATTAAAACCACCAAAACAATTTAAAATGATAAATACGAATAAATCCAAAATCTCTAATAATAAATAATGTCTAAATAATAGCTAGAAGTCAAACTTCCTAATCAACTGTATTAAGGGTAGCTCTCCATCACACAGCCCGAGATCTCCCTAAGTATCTGCCAGAAGAAGAATACGGCATCAATCAAATGCCCAGTACGGATTGGAATACAGTTTATAAAATAAGAAGCAAGATATATAATTTGACATTAATAAATAAATATTAATTTTTAAAAACAAGGCTGAAGCATAGAGGGGTTATGATATTTCATACCGATACAAAGCATATAACAAATAACAGATACACATATCATAGGGTACCTAATGCGTGCAACAAACCGGACAACGTGTAGGGCATATACAACGTCACCGTCAAATATCAAATCACAAATCAAATAAAATTCTGGGTGCACCCACGTATCCTCAAACAAATATCAAATGCGCAAAACTCACCACCTGAGCTATCAGAAGGATATGCCGTGACTAATCACACTTTCACGGAGGTGTCATGCCACTGGAGCTGCAATGACATGGCTGTAGTACCCCTACAGCTGGTTAACTCGGTATACCTTATATCACTCTAAGGGTTCAAATAAAATAATTTTCATAATTTTAAAATCACCTGAATAGATATTTCAAATATTCTATACAGATATGTAACATACATAATTTTTGAAAATCGCAGAGACAAATGTTTAAATATTTCAAAACAGATTGTAAAATAACTTTTGAAAAATCTAAACAGTTAAAACGAATAATAACAGAAGGAACAGATTTATGAACGGAACAAATTAAATATTATTAATCCTAAAAAGAGTAGCGTTGAAGAGAAATGGAACGAAATCCATACCTTATAATAACAATAATAGATAGTAACGAAATTATCCAGACCTAGTATGATGCTCTTAGCCTGCTAGTATTTTTACTATGTTCGTGTCTCACCATGCCAATGTTTTAATGATGTTTATGTTTATATATAATCATCATGCACTCCTTCAATTACACATTAAACTCAAGAATTAAAAATGAAGATGTATGATTCTTGCATATTACCATAACATGAAATTCCCTTGCTTTTCTTTTGACCTGAGCAACTAGTTTTATGGTTTTTAATAAATAACTCATATGTTTATCTGTATATATAGACTCTTAATAATTATTAGGTTACTAATCTAATTACTATTTTATTACAAATTTTACTTCTAATCAAATTCAATATAATAAATATTATGGTTAAAGAAAATAATCTTTACAAATTCTAATCTAATTCTAATTATTATTACTAATATCTAAATAAATAAATTATGGATATTACATATATACCCCCTTAAAAAGGATTCCGTCCCCAGAATCTAAAACTCATTCCTGAATCAAATAAGTGCGGATATTTATCATGGATAGATTCTTTTAGTTCTCAAGTAGCTTCTCTCTGAGAATGATTTTTCCACAATTTTTTAACAAACGGAATAGTTCTCTTCCTTATAACTCGCTCCTCTCGAGCTAAAATAGTTTCAACCTCCTCCTCACAAGAAATATATTCCCTATTCTTATGAAATGGATATTGAACTACGCGCAACGGTTGATACTCGTAGCCTATCAGAACAGACACATGGAACACATTATTCACATGATACTACTTTCTCAATAACATCGAAGGGACCAATATATCTTGGACTAAGCTTTTCTTTTATACCAAAATGTTTAACACCCTCTAAGGAGACACTTTCAAAAACACGTGATCACCAGGCTCAAATCCACCAAACTTTCTCTTTTGATCTGCAAAGCTCTTTTGATGCGATTGAGCTCCCTTTTAGTTTTCCTTAGCCTGTGCTACCTTCTCGTTAGTTACTCGAACCAACTCTGGCCATTCAATGACACTCTCTCCAACCTTATTACAAAATGAGACGAGGGGTTACTTAACAAACCTCAAACCTATATACAGAGTACTAAAATCCACCTTATAATAATTAAATAAGTCCAACGGATCTCTAAAATAATATTAAAACCACCAAAACAATTTAAAATGATAAATACGAATAAATCCAAAATCTCTAATAATAAATAATGTCTAAATAATAGCTAGAAGTCAAACTTCCTAATCAACTGTATTAAGAATAGCTCTCCATCACACAGCCCGAGATCTCCCTAAGTACCTGCCAGAAGAAGAATACGGCATGAGTCAAATGCCCAGTACGGATTGGAATACAGTTTATAAAATAAGAAGCAAGATATATAATTTGACATTAATAAATAAATATTAATTTTTAAAAACAAGGCTGAAGCATAGAGGGGTTATGATATTCCATACCGATACAAAGCATATAACAAATAACAGATACACATATCATAGGGTACCTAATGCGTGCAACAAACCGGACAACGTGCAGGGCATATACAACGTCACCGTCAAATATCAAATCACAAATCAAATAAAATTATGGGTGCACCCACGTATCCTCAAACAAATATCAAATGCGCAAAACTCACCACCTGAGCTATCAGAAGGATACGCCGTGACTAATCACACTTTCACGGAGGTGTCATGCCACTGGAGCCGCAATGACATGGCTGTAGTACCCCTACAGCTGGTTAACTCGGTATACCCTATATCACTCTAAGGGTTCAAATAAAATAATTTTCATAATTTTAAAATCACCTGAATAGATATTTCAAATATTCTACACAGATATGTAACATACATAATTTTTGAAATTTTTTGAAAATCGCAGAGACAAATATTTAAATATTTCGAAACAGATTGTAAAATAACTTTTGAAAATTCAAAACAGTTAAAACGAATAATAACAGAAGGAACAGATTTACGAACAGAACAAATTAAATATTATTAATCCTAAAAAGAGTAGCATTGAAGAGAAAGGGGACGAAATCCATACCTTAGAATAACAATAATAGATAGTAATGAAATTATCCAGACCTAGTATGATGCTCTTAGCCTGCTAGTATTTTTACTATGTCCGTATCTCACCATGCCAATGTTTTAATGATGTTTATGTTTATATATAATCATCATGCAATCCTCCAATTACACATTAAACTCAAGAATTAAAAATGAAGATGTATGATTCTTGCATATTACTAGAACATGAAATTCCCTTGCTTTTCTTTTGACCTGAGCAACTAGTTTTATGGTTTTTAATAAATAACTCATATGTTTATCTGTATATATAGACTCTTAATAATTATCATGTTTCTAATCTAATTACTATTTTATTACAAATTTTATTTCTAATCAAATTCAATATAAAAATATTATGGTTAAAGAAAATAATCTTTACAAATTCTAATCTAATTCTAATTATTATTACTACTATCTAATAAATAAATTACGGATATTACAATAGACTCTTACAAAAGTTTTCGTTAGTAGATCCACATATAATATAATCATAATATACTAGCACATATGTTGGTCCCTGATATTGTAGAAGGGGGGGTTGAATACAATATCTGATAATTATTCGCTGAATAATTGGATTAAAAATATTATTTTAATTACTCACGAAATATTAATTATAATGAAATACTGTTCAAGTGAAAGATATTATTTTAACTTGATTAGTATTACACAATTAATATTTTAGAAAAACTGTTATATAATTGATATAAAGTCTAGAACGAATTCGACATGAAGTGTTCGTGTTTAAACAATTATATTCAAACTCAGCACAGAAATCTGTGAATATTACAATGCAGATAAATTACTGAATTTGATCTGATTTTTCTAACTCTTCACAAGTTGAACAACAAACAAATGAAGCAATCTTCTCATATTTATAGAGATTAGAAAAGGCTGGTATGACCTTTTCTAGAATGACTTAATTTCAAGAAAATAAGTCTGTATGACTTATTTTAACACTTGTATGACTTTTAAAAGACTGGGCATGATTTATTTCTGGTCGGTATGACCTTTTAAAACTCGGTATGACTTATCAAAAGTTCGGTATGACCTTTTGAAAGTCATATCCAGATTTTATTTAATTAAATAAATCGGTATGACTTATTTAAATTAAACAAAATCAACTCAGCATGACCTTTTAATCAAATCTGCTCGGTATGACTTAATCAAATTGCTTCGGTATGACTTATTTAAATAGGTCGGTATGACTTATTTAAACAGGCTCGGTATGACTTATATATATATATATATATAAAGAAATTCGGTATGACTTATTGAAAGTCATACTAACTGATTATATATATATATATATAAGTCATTTTGATCCGTTTCTTTTATAGTAAATTAATTCTACTTAATTTAATTAGTTAATTTATAAATTAAATTAATTTCAACTTGAATTAATTTAATTAGATAAATTAAATAATTAATCAACAATTGATAGTAGAATTAAAATATTATCTTTAGTCGCAGCCGTGCTGATAGTCTTGAAATCTTCCTGTCTTTTCTTCGACTTCTGATCTTGAAACCTCTTGAATTAAATAAAGAATAAATATTATATTAGTTGACACACAAATGTACTGTCTGGTTCATTTGTGTCATCCCAATAAATATTCTCCATTTAAATAACATTTAACTAGAGGCCTTCTGTCATTAATTCTTCTTCACTGTTTGCATTCTTCTTCTGGAATCTGCTTGTAGTAACCACTTGAAATCTTCTATATCTTCTGTCTTCTATAGAAGTACTACCACATTATTAATTTCACTGACGCTTGAACATAGAAATGAACTTCATCCAGTGTTGAGTAGCAATCCTATAAAATATCTCTGATACTTGGATCCTTTGTGATTAGTTGACTGTCTTCGTCTTGATTCCTGTTTGGTGTTTAGTATTTACTTCTCTTTATTAGTTAGAGTTGAGTTGCCATCTAATTATTACAAATAGGCCTAGTCATATGCCTTTCAATCTCCCCCTATTTGTTGTTAAACATTTAACACACAAATTCCTAGAGGATAACTCAACTAACAACTAAGAAAGTAGTACGACATGTAGTGACTTGTAAATAATAAACAAAAGTTCTGGTTTTATATTTAACAATTTTCCAGATTCATACATAAAAGATAAATACAAGATAGATGTTCCTCTAGCACTGAACAAATATTACAAAGATTCTATCTTGTTCTATCTACATCTTCCGTCTTCAGAAGTATCAACTTCACCTTCTTCTAGGATTGAACCTTTATGAACAGGTGTCCTTGGTACCTCTTCGGTTACTGATTGTTCTGTTGTAGTGGCCTCTCCATACAACCTTCTTTGCTCAGCTCTTGCTAACTGCCACAGTACTTCCTGTTCAACAGGATCTACTATCTCTTCTTCTACATCAGATGGTTGTGTTGAATCTATCTTTGGTATTTGCCTGATGTATGACGGAATCCTCTTTGATAGACAGTAGTTTCTTATCTTTTCTGCAGCATCCATCTTAGCTTGGGATTTAAATCCTTTCGACCTTAGCATCCTTTCAACTTGAATCATGTACTTAACTGTGTAGCCCTTTAATGATTCCTCATTTAACTGAAAGATTTGATATAGCTTGTTTGAAAAGAATCTTACCTCGAGAGGATCAAATAAGATTTGAGGACTAGCAGCTGTTGCAAAGATTCTAAGTCTATCCCTGAGAAGTTCATTTTCTTCTGAGCTTCTCTTGACTTTGTTCAAGAACGTCCATATTACTGATAAACTTCTTTGTCTGAAAAACTCCAAGGAAATTCTGAATGTCCCATTCCTGTGTGTATAGACTAGTATCTGCCAGTCTTCAAGAATGTGATCCACTAAGATAGTGATGTAGTCCACTTCCTCTTTCAGAGCTTTCATGAAGTTGTCAATGTTGTCGTTTGTCTTTTCTAGACGATCAATTAATGATTTCAGATGCTTGTCTTCAAATGGACCCTTTTGTTGTTTGTCCATTATTCTTCTTGCAGTATCCCATTTCTTTCCAATTTTGAGCTGTACATCTCTCTTTTTCTCTCTGACTGCTATGGCCCAGAGATTTTGCTTTTCTTGGCTTTCTTCTCTTTCTGCCTTGGTTCTTTCTATGACTAGAGCTTTCAGATTTTCAGTTTTTGCATGACTTGCCTTGATGTCTTCTTTTAGTTTCTTCATTGCCTCTTCATAGGCTGGATCAACTTCTTTTGGAAACAAAAATTCTTCATCAAATGCAGTTTCATCCTCAGCTCTGCAGTAGTCAGGAATATCTGATTCATCATGAGCACTGTCATCAATGAATTGCTCTTGGGCATAGTACTGTTCTTCTGGTACTGGATCAAACGATTGAAATTCTTCTTCAGAAAACAGCTTGGCTTTGCCTTTGTCTTTCGTAGAAGTCCTTTCATCTTCAGCTACTTTCTCCTTTGCTTTCTCCCCCTTAGTTGAGGGATCCTCTTGAGTTTTAGAGGCTTCAAAAGATGTCAACATTTTCTGCATAGTCAGATAGACTTGCTTCATTCCTTCATTCAGATGTGTCATGCCATCATCTAGTTTGGTGAATCGTTGAGTAGAGATCTTTTCATTTTCAATGATTGTGAGGGTTAAACTTTTCTCAACGTCATCAATTTTTTCATGTAATTTGCTCACTTCTTTCATATCTTCAGCAATGAGACTCTGTACGTGCTGGATATCTTGTGTTTTTAGAAGAATGGATGACTTGACACTATCAACATCATTTCGAACAATTGTCAGCTGCTGTGTTACAGAGGCAGATGTAGATTTTTCTTCTGCTTGTGCTTTTACTTTTACCAACTCAGCCTGAACAATTTGTATTTCCCTCTGGAGAGCTTCCATTTTTTATAATAAATCACTGTGTGTGTGTGCACTCAGCTCACTTGCACTCCTGTTTAACTCACTTTCACTCGGTGCATGTGTTTCACTTTGTGTATGCCTCACATCACTAGTGTTTAGCTCCTTTCCAGATCCTGAAGCTGTACCTGCATATATTACAATTGCTTTTGAAGAGTCGAAATGCTCTTCTGATGCCTGTGAAGGCGCGTCCTCAACAAGATTAACTTGAAGTGGCTCCGCTACTGACGTAGCTACTCCTTGAATGGAGTCCCATCTCCCTCTATGGAGTGGTTGCCTCTCAAATCCACCAGTGGATTCAAGACCTTCTTTTAAAAGAACTGGATGTAAAGAATCCAGGGGGGTCACCACCTTAGACAATGTAGTGAATGGCTCATTAGAGTCTGTGATGCCCCTTAATACCTCGGAGGGTGTTTGATGCTGCACTGCATCGAAAATGTCATGGTCCACAACATAGGTGGCATCCGACGGGATTTTATCAAAAACATTTTCTTCAACAAATGTGCCCTCATGTGTTTGTGTATCTGCAAGCGGAGGTCCTGCTAGTGTGAGAGCTAGCAGTGTGCTTTCCTCACTATCTGGTTGAGCAAGTGTATCTAAAGAACCTTGAATGGCCATGTCAAAATCCATATCCCATTGAGAGGAAAAGGATGAGTCTGCAGGTGTCTCTGGTTGAAATTTAGATCTTTTAGATTGTGGAGACAGAGCTGCGGGTTCACTCACATCAGCACCAAGACCCCTAACTATTCTGACAGGTGTCTTCCTTTTTCTGACTTTAAGCGAAGAGGAGGAAGAAGGAAGAACTGTTTGAGGCTCTAATTCAGCTGGGGGTGGAACCTGTGTGTTTTCAGGTTCGTAGCTGATATCCTGGAGTGTAAGAACACCATCATAGTCCGCCACAGATAAATCTAATAGTGCATTGGATATTTCTATAGGTATTGAACTAGAAGATTGTGAGTGAGATATTACCTGTTGATCTTGTGCCACTTGATCGACATGCTGAGCAGCTTCAAGTAGAAGGTGCACAGGATGTTCTAATTGCATAGGCACTTGTTCTGCCTCTTGTTCCTGCACAGGATGAACAATAAGATCTAGTATCTCAGCCATATAATCTGTCCTTACCACTTGCACATTTTGAAACTTGGGGTTGTTGTGGAGCCTTGCAAATAAGTTGTTCTGAGAAGTCGGAGATTCTTCTACAGGACCATTCTGAAATAAGGCTTTGTCTTCTTCCATCAACAAGTCATTCATAAACAGCATCAGGAACCTTGGATAGTAAACTTGTACATTATGTTCCCTGCTTTCTGGTTTCCCCATTTTCCTGATTATTTCTTTTAGAATTAACTTCCCAAAATTTATCCTCCGATTGTGGGCCACAGAAAACCCTATGATCTGTAGTATTGAAGATATGTTGTTGAAGTTGTTCTTTGTAGTGGGAGCAAACACTTTGGCTAACGTGTCAAAGAAGTAGTCCCACTCGCTTACCAACTTGGACTTAGTCATCCTTACTAAGTTGATCTCACCCTGATATTGAATGTTGTAGAAAAATTCTAGAATTTCTGGTACAGTGGGTGGATCCATGAAGTTGTCTGTTGGAAAGCCTAGAATCCTGTTCACGTCCTCTTCAGTCACCATGTATTCATGATCTCCTATGCTGAACGAGAATTGAACTCTGCCTGCAGTACTCCTATTCCTAGCAGTGGAATACAGAGCCCTAAGTGCTAACACCTGCAACGGGGCGTCCAGAGTAATTGCAGTTCTGACGAGTGAATGTTCATTCATAAATACGATCCACGGTCGAAACCTCTCGACTGAACAGTTCACCGGATTAAAATATCCAACAAAATTAGTTTTTACTAATTCGCAATAACCAGCCATTTTTTTTTTTTTATTTAAGCTATTACAAATAATAAAATTATAAAGTGCGATTACAACTTAAAATTAACAAATACAAGTCAATTAATTCGAAAGTTACACTTTAAAAATTGAAACCCTAATTAATAATCCCAAATCAACTTTAATCAACAATTCACTACACCACAGTCTTTAATCACAATCCAAACCAAAAGAATCGTATTTTATCAAGAACAAAAGCAGTGTTCGATTTAGACGAAAATCGGGCAGAGTTTCCTTTGATTTATTCGATTTTATCAATCTAGCAAGCAAAGATGCTTGTAAATGGAAATTAGCAACTGGAATCAGTTGTTTTAGAACAAGAATCGATCGATTATTTTTTTTGAATTGGAAGAGAACCTGTTCGTGTGTATGTATGACAGTGTGTGTGTATATTAATGAGTATGACTTATTGTAAAGTAAAAGAAATGCTAAGACTTGTTTACAAAAAGACTCGGTATGACTTTTCAAAGGTCATACCGAGTTTTGTTTAAGGAAAATAGTAAAGATAAATAAACAAGAAACTCGGTTGCCTCAGTATGACTCTTTTATATAGATACTCGGTATGACTTTTTATTAAAAATGAAAAGTCATGCCGAATTTCTATATAAAGAAAGGTCATACCGAGATTTGAATAAAATACATACTGAAATATAATTAAATACATATTACAGTAAATTAAAACAACATAAATATTAACAAGCATTAATAAATAGAAGAGTAATACTATAATTTACATATTAACAAATTATTAAAGACATATAATAAATATTTACATTATTAATTGTTCTAATTAATTTAAGAATTGAATTAACTCACTTTTGAATTAATTTAATGAGTAAATTAATTGATTAATTAATAACATAATCATTTATATTAATGTACAATAATAATTAGTAAAATAAATATTAATATACATGCTTAAAATAACTATATTAAAACAACAGATAATGCTTATAAATGCTTAATTTATCCAAAATTACTTATGCTTCAATTGAAACAATTATCTTCTAAGGATATTGATTTAATCTTAAGATAATTTTCCAAAAATTCATAAGCCCTAGGATTTTATTAATTCAAGTCTCATAAACTCTTTAAATATTAACATTTAATATTTATGAGCTTAAATTAATTCCTAGCAATCAAAAATTAGCCATTATTTAACATCCCTAATTCACTAACCAGCTTTGAGAAAGTGGATTCGTCAAGTGGTTTTGTGAAGATGTCGGCTATTTGATCTTCTGTGGGTACAAAATGTAGCACCACAGTTCCATTCATGACATGCTCTCTGATAAAGTGATACCTTATGTCAATGTGCTTGGTTCGTGAATGTTGTACAGGATTGTTGGAAATAGCTATAGCACTTGTGTTGTCGCAGAAAATTGGAATTTTGTTCAACGCAAGTCCATAGTCATTTAGCTGATTCCTAATCCACAAGATCTGTGCACAACAGCTACCTGCCGCAATGTATTCTGCTTCGGCTGTCGAGGTAGATACTGAATGTTGTTTCTTGCTGTACCAGGAGATCAACCGTCGTCCTAGAAACTGACAGCTTCCAGAGGTACTTTTCCTGTCCATCCTGCACCCTGCATAGTCTGAATCTGTATAGCCTATTAGGTCAAAACCTGTATCCTTAGGGTACCAAATTCCAAGATCTGGTGTACCCTTTAGATATCTAAAAATTCGTTTAACAGCTATTAGATGAGATTCTCTTGGGTCAGATTGAAACCTTGCACATAAGCATGTTGCAAACATTATATCGGGTCTACTAGCAGTTAGATATAATAAAGAGCCTATCATACCTCTATAGCTTGTGATGTCAACTTTCTTACCAGTTTCATCTTTGTCAAGCTTTGTGGCTGTTGGCATTGGGGTTTTTGCCGGTGAAGAATCTTCTAGACTGTATTTTCTGAGAAGATCTCTTACGTACTTTGATTGGCAAATAAAAATCCCATCTTCCTTTTGCTTTACTTGCAATCCAAGGAAGAATGACAGCTCACCCATCATGCTCATCTCATATCGGCTCTGCATTAACTTAGCAAATCTCTTGCACAAGTTTTCGTTAGTAGAACCAAATATAATATCGTCAACATAAACTTGGACAAATATCATATCTTCATTATGTAATTTGTAAAAGAGAGTTTTATCTATGACACCTCTAGTGAAACCATTTTCAAGTAAAAACTCAGAGAGAGTGTCATACCATGTCCTCGGTGCTTGCTTGAGTCCATAGAGAGCTTTGAAAAGAAAGTACACAAAATCAGTAAACTCTGGATTTTCAAAGCCAGGGGGCTGTTCCACATAAACTTCCTCTTCTAGCTTTCCGTTCAGAAATGCACTCTTCACATCCATTTGATAGACTTTAAAATTGGAATGTGCTGCGAATGCCAGAAATATCCTGATGGCTTCAAGTCTTGCAACTGGTGCGTAGGTCTCGTCATAATCAATTCCCTCTTCCTGGGAGTAACCTTTTGCAACCAGTCTGGCTTTGTTCCTTGTAACAATGCCATCACCGTCTAATTTGTTCCTGTATACCCATTTTGTGCCAATAACAGATCTATCTTTAGGCCTGGGTACCAGTGTCCAGACTTCTTGTCTTTCGAACTGATTGAGTTCTTCTTGCATGGCAAGAACCCAATCTGGATCAATTAGTGCCTCTTCAATCTTCTTTGGTTCTTCTTGAGATAGAAAAACTGAAAATAAACATTCATTTGAAGTTGCACTTCTGGTTCTTACTCCAACATCTGGATCACCTATGATCAATTCAAAAGGATGATCTCTGCTCCATATCCTTTCCCTAGGTAGGTTTGATCTTGATGATTCGCCTCGAAATTCATTGTGATGTTGTGTTCTGCCAGTTGATCCTTCATCTCCCCCTGAGTTGCTGCCAGGATGACTTGTTGATCCACCACTGGTATTAGTAGAATCCCCAGTGTTGCCATTGTTTCCACCATTAATACCTGGATCATTACCATCATTGATGTCATTATTTCCTGCTGCAACTTCAGGTTCTTCTTCATCCTCAGTATGTGAGTCTGGATAATTGTCGAATTTTAATGACTCAGAAGAATCTTCAGTTTGGATAATTGGGAGTTTAGTGTCATCAAAAGTTACATTGACACTTTCCTTCACTTGGTGCTGATCAATTATGTAAACCCTATATGCTCTTCTTGAATATCCGACAAAAATGGCTTCATGTGCCTTGGCCTCAAATTTGCCAATGCGTTCATCTCCATCTTTTAGCACAAAGCATTTGGCTCCAAATACATGAAAGTACTTGAGAGTTGGTTTCTTGCCAGCCATTAATTCATAGGGAGTTTTCATATGATCTTTGTTGATCAGAGTTCGATTCTGAGTATAACAAGCTGTATTAACTGCTTCAGCCCAGAAGTAGATAGGTAACCTTGATTCACTTAGCATAGTCCTTGCAGCTTCAATCAGGGTTCGATTTTTCCTTTCTACAACTCCATTTTGTTGTGGAGTTCTTGGTGCTGAGTACTGCCTTGTTATCCCCTTGTCTGAGCAGAAGTTATTCAGAACTTCATTTTTGAATTCTGTTCCATTATCTGATCTGATTGCTCGGACAGGTAACTTTGAATCTAACTCAATCAGCTTTATATGATCAATCACCAAATGTGGAGTTTCATCTTTAGAATTCAAGAATAAAATCCATGTATACTTTGTGAAGTCATCCACAATTACTAAGGCGTATTTCTTCCTTGACATAGACAGAATATTTACTGGACCAAATAAATCCATGTGAAGGAGTTGAAGTGGTTCAGTGATGTTTGTAGTGTCTGTGCCTCTGTGAGTTGCTTCCTTTGACTTGCCTTTTTGACATGCCTCACACAATCCTTCTTGTGTAAATTCCATCGGAGGCAGTCCTCTCACCAAATCCCTCTTGACTAGAGAGTTCATTGTTTTGAAATTCAGGTGTGAGAGCTTCTTGTGCCATAGCCAACTTTCCTCTGTTGAAGCTTTTGAATAGAAACAGTTTGCTTCGGCTTCAGTTCCCGAGTTGAAATCAGCTACGTACAAGTTTCCTTTCCTTACTCCACGCAAGGCTAGTCTGTCTTCTTTAGAATGAGCTATTAAGCACTTCTCCTTGATAAAGTTTACTTTGTAACCTCTATCACAAAATTGACTGACGCTGAGTAGATTGTGCTTAAGTCCTTCCACCAAAGAGACATTTTCAATGATAACATTTCCTGTATTTAACTTGCCATAACCCATAGTCATTCCTTTGCTGTTATCTCCAAAGGTGACGACTGGGCCAGCTCTCTCAACCACGTCTGATAGCAGGGCTCTATCTCCGGTCATATGCCTTGACGATCCGCTGTCCAGGATCCATATAACTCTGTTTACCTGTTTAACTCCCTGCAATTATCAAACGGATTAATTTGTCTTCGGAGCCCAAAATTGATTGGGCCCGGCATACTTAAAAAATTGACCTTTGTCTGCTTTGACAACAGATCCTTTTCGAACAACATCCTTTTCTTCCTTGACTGTTCCTACCTTCCTATAAACAGTCTTAACAACTTTCTGTTTAGACTTAGGAATATATGATTCCTTCTTCTCAGGTGAAGGAGTCGCAGTCTTGGATTTAGCAAATTTACTATTGATGTGCTGTCTAGGTGTCATGTTATCTTTCTTAGCTATCATGCGTTTGAAGTAAGCAGTCATAGCATTAAAGGCACATAACATGCAATTCATTATACCACATGGTTTATGGAAAGCATCAATAGTAGGCATGTTATTCAATACAGTAGGGGGTTTAACAGATTCTACTTCAATTTTATCAGCATATTTGAAGTTTTCAGTAGAATGAAATTTATTGTTACTATTCCTACTGTTCACAAACGTGTTGGGTCTGTTCATTTTATTCTTTAAGTCTTTTGCACCTACACCAGGTCTGGGGGAATCAGAATTTCCCACATCTTTCACTGGTGTTTCTAGTGCACATTTTTCTTTCTGGACATTAACTCCTTTTATGTCCTTAACCTGTTCTCCTCTCTTCTTCTCTTCCTCAAGATCTTCCAACTGCATTTCATATGCAATTAGTACAGAGCTCTCAAGGATGGGTTCAGCTATCGGTGTTATGAAGAGAGGTTTCGGTGTGTCTTTAACAACATGTAGGATACCCCTTTCTTCAGCACTTTTTCTAAAGGGGGTTATGTTGCTTGGTTTTCCTACAGATTTGTTATACTCGAAGCCTATTCCAACTTTACGATTTATTTCTTGTTGGTCAACTAGGTTCTTAACAATATATGAGGAATTCTTATAAGCAAGACACTTCTTCTTTTCTTCTTCTATCTGGTTTCTGAGATTAGTTTCTACTACAACATGACAACTGACTTTGCTGACTTGAACAGCTAAGTCTTCAGTCAACTTAATAGTCAACTTGTCATGATTTCTTTTTAACTGTTTAAAAACTTCAGTCTCATCAATTAACTCTTTGACTTTGAGTCTGAGTTTCTTAACTTTATCTCTTTCACCATCTAGTTCTTTACCTAGCAAAGCAAACATCTTAGGACACGAAGGATTTACCTCTATTCCTCTGTCACTGGTGGGAGACAGTGATCCCTCTGATGAAGCCATAAGAGCAAGATTTCCCAGCTCTTCCTCATCATCGTTATCTGAGTCATCCCAGCTTTTGCCTGCTGCTAGATAGGACTTTCCTTGATGCTTTTTCACTAGTGCATCATACTTCTCCTTGAGCTCTTCATAAGACTCTCTCTTCTTCCCTTGCTTAGGCTTCTTGCACTCAGTTGCAAAGTGGCCTAGCTCATTACAGTTGAAGCAACGAAACTTGCTTCTATCAACTAAGCCGGTCTTGTAGCCGCTTTTTGATACTGCTGTCGAAGAACCTCCTCTTTGGAATCTTCCAAAATTAGGCTTACTTCTGAATGAGGAGTTTCTTCGGAATCTCATGTTGCCAAACTTCCTGGCAACCATAGCTAGAGATTCATCTTCTAGCTGATCTAGTTCTTCCAGTGAGTAGAAATCACCATCTTCTTGTTTGTCAGCAGTATGTCCAAGTTCTGGAACCACATACTCTGTTGAACTGTTAGAAGGTGCAACAGCCTTCACTTCTTCTTCCTCTGGTGCTTCTACCATTAATGCCTTGGAGGAACTCAGTACCTTACCTCTTCCATACATTTCTCTGGTTTGGATCTGTTCCAGCTCATAAGTTTTTAAAACTCCGTAGAGTCTTTCTAGGGTTACTTCTTTCATGTCCCTAGATTCCCGGATGGCTGCAATCCTGTGCTCCAGATGCTCTGGTAAGGTCAACAAAAACTTCCTGTTCACCTCTTGGTTTTGATAAAACTTTCCATTCATGTTTAGCTCGTTTATCAATTTGTTTAGTCTCTGAAACACCTCAGAGATACCCTCACCAGGGTTGGATCTAAACTGTTCATATTGGGTGGTCAGGATCTCCAGTCTATTCTCCTTAACTTCTTCAGTTCCCTCATTGATAATTTCAATTGTTTCCCAGATTTGTTTTGCATTCTTGCAATTGACTACTTGGTTGTACATGATGTAGTCTAGGGATTCAATTAATATGAGCTTTAGATTATTATCAAGGGACACAGCTTCTGTTTCCTCATCTGTATAGTCTGCCGGACTTTTCGGAAACTGTCTGTGGGGAATTACGACCCCATCTACTGTATGTTCGAGAACAACTGATATAGGGAGCTCAACACCTTTAGCCATAATCAATGCATACTTAGGATTTGCAATCCCGATAAACAGTAGCATTTTTTGTTTCCACAAGTTGTAGTGTTCTCTGTCGAACTGTGGAATCTTGATGCTTGTAACTTTCTGGGTACTCATCTTTAATAAGATTAAAAATTAAGTGTTTAAAAAAATATTTTAATTTTTGACTGAAAACAATTTTTGATCAGAAATAATTTTTAGTGAAAAATTATTTCGAATAAAAAATTATTTTGAATTAAAAATAATTTTTGAGATCTGTATGAGTTGCGGAATTTTTGGTTTGGATCTGATATTTTCTATATCAACCAGCTCTGATGCCAATTGTTGGTCCCTGATATTGTAGAAGGGGGGGTTGAATACAATATCTGATAATTATTCGCTGAATAATTGGATTAAAAATATTATTTTAATTACTCACGAAATATTAATTATAATGAAATACTGTTCAAGTGAAAGATATTATTTTAACTTGATTAGTATTACACAATTAATATTTTAGAAAAACTGTTATATAATTGATATAAAGTCTAGAACGAATTCGACATGAAGTGTTCGTGTTTAAACAATTATATTCAAACTCAGCACAGAAATCTGTGAATATTACAATGCAGATAAATTACTGAATTTGATCTGATTTTTCTAACTCTTCACAAGTTGAACAACAAACAAATGAAGCAATCTTCTCATATTTATAGAGATTAGAAAAGGCTGGTATGACCTTTTCTAGAATGACTTAATTTCAAGAAAATAAGTCTGTATGACTTATTTTAACACTTGTATGACTTTTAAAAGACTGGGCATGATTTATTTCTGGTCGGTATGACCTTTTAAAACTCGGTATGACTTATCAAAAGTTCGGTATGACCTTTTGAAAGTCATATCCAGATTTTATTTAATTAAATAAATCGGTATGACTTATTTAAATTAAACAAAATCAACTCAGCATGACCTTTTAATCAAATCTGCTCGGTATGACTTAATCAAATTGCTTCGGTATGACTTATTTAAATAGGTCGGTATGACTTATTTAAACAGGCTCGGTATGACTTATATATATATATATATATAAAGAAATTCGGTATGACTTATTGAAAGTCATACTAACTGATTATATATATATATATATAAGTCATTTTGATCCGTTTCTTTTATAGTAAATTAATTCTACTTAATTTAATTAGTTAATTTATAAATTAAATTAATTTCAACTTGAATTAATTTAATTAGATAAATTAAATAATTAATCAACAATTGATAGTAGAATTAAAATATTATCTTTAGTCGCAGCCGTGCTGATAGTCTTGAAATCTTCCTGTCTTTTCTTCGACTTCTGATCTTGAAACCTCTTGAATTAAATAAAGAATAAATATTATATTAGTTGACACACAAATGTACTGTCTGGTTCATTTGTGTCATCCCAATAAATATTCTCCATTTAAATAACATTTAACTAGAGGCCTTCTGTCATTAATTCTTCTTCACTGTTTGCATTCTTCTTCTGGAATCTGCTTGTAGTAACCACTTGAAATCTTCTATATCTTCTGTCTTCTATAGAAGTACTACCACATTATTAATTTCACTGACGCTTGAACATAGAAATGAACTTCATCCAGTGTTGAGTAGCAATCCTATAAAATATCTCTGATACTTGGATCCTTTGTGATTAGTTGACTGTCTTCGTCTTGATTCCTGTTTGGTGTTTAGTATTTACTTCTCTTTATTAGTTAGAGTTGAGTTGCCATCTAATTATTACAAATAGGCCTAGTCATATGCCTTTCAACATATATGACATTGTGTGTGACATGTATTCTAGAGAAATATATGTATTATGACTCTAATATAAAATCATTTTTGAGTAATACACAAGTTAGAATTTCATACCATGTCCTTGACGATTTGCTTGAATCCCTAACTCCATTCATGGAGATCTTGGGAAAAGAATGATATACAAATTCCAATGTATCTGCAACTTCAAAGTCCAGGTGTTATTGTACATCAACTTCAACTTCTAACGCACCATTCAGGAGCGCACTTGTTTACATTTATTTGATATATATTCATGCTTGAATGTTCAACATGTGCTAGAGATATCCTACTATTAGGTCATCAACTTGTTCAGCCCTAATAGTATCAAGTTTCGTCACTGGTGCTTGCTATTCGATCTTGAAAGTCCCGAGGATTCTGTTTCCATCATCGTCGATACTTTATGCTTTATAGTAACCTATAGCAACCAGTTTGATTTTCTCCCTCATAACAATGCCAATAATTATCCAGTCTCTGAAAACCCTTACAATACCAAATACCGTTTTGTCTTGTGGTCTAAGTTCTAGCTTCAGTAGATTCTGCCTTCGAACTGATTAAGATTATCTTGCATTGCAATCACCCAATCTGGATCAATCAGTGCATCTTCACTCTTCTTTGGGCTACCAACTGCTAACAATTGTTCTTTCCCGAAGAATAACCATTTACTTTGTATATCACTTCTAGCCTTTACTCCAAAATCCGGATCACTAAGAACTAGACTTCAGGATTGAATTTGACTTCAAACCTTTTGTTTTGGCAGATATTTTCTTGATGTATTCCTTTGATCTTCATTGTGTTGAGTACGACTAATAGACCCTTCTTTTATTTTCTCCCCCTGAGTTGCTGCTAGGATGTGTTGAAGATCCTTCACCTTATTAAGTGGATTCTGTTAAAGTTCACGAGTTGTGTAGATTCACTACCATTTCTACTAATAGGATCTGAATCATCATCATTATCATTGATTCCTTCTGCAACCTCAGTTTCATCATCAGTATCTGAATTTGACTTTGACAAGTTGTCACACTTCAAAGATTCAGAATTATCTTTCATTTGAATGCTTGGGGAGCTTGGTGTAGTATGACGATACATTCAGAATTTCAATCACCTTCAGGTTTTCCATCATATACGCCTTATAAGCTTTCAACTTCAATGAGTAGCCTAAGAAATTATTCCATGATCCTTAATTTCAAACTTGCCAAGATGCTCATCTAAATCTTCAATAAATATCAATTTCCTCCATACACATGAAGGAGCTTCAGTATTTGCCTCTGGTTGGCCATTAACTCATATGATGTCTTTTCAATATCTTTGTTGATTAAAGCAGCATGATGTGTTAATTGCTTTAGCTTCAAAGTACCTTTATTAGTGCATACTTCATTTAAAACTTCATTCACGAAATTCAGTTCCAATATCTGACTTCAAAGTTCTCACATATTACTTTGCTTCCAACTTGATCTACTTGATGTGATCAATTACCATCTGTGACATTTTATCTGTTGAATGCACGGACATCACCAAATTGTAACTAGGGTTGTCATCAACCACCACTAATCATATTTCTTCCATGACATAATTTGCTTCAGTGTGATGTTTTCATTGACTTCCCTATACAACATACTTCAAAATATCCTTCTAGATAGAATTCCATATGAAGTAGTCCTCTAACCAATTTTGTCTTTATCGAAGAATCCATTATCTTGATTAACAAGTGTGAGAGCTTCATATGTCATAACTAACTCTTTACTGATGAAGCTTTATGGAAAAGTTCACTTCACCTTTGTATACATAATCCATGTCAGCTACGAACATATTTCCTCACTCTCTGTTAAGTGAGCTTCCATCTTTCTTGCTTGAAATCAAACACTTTTCCTTTTCAATGCTTTTCCAGAAAACCCTTGACAAAGAATTCCCTAGTGCCCTATAGATAGTGCTTAAGTCTGTCGACAAGAAAGATATTTTCAGTGATGACAATTCCAAAATCATGATAGCCAAATCCCTTGTACATCTTTTGTTGTTATCTCCAAAGGTTACCGTTGGGTAGGCTTTCTCAACCAACTGTGATATTAGAGCTCCAATCTTAATCATATGCCTCATGTAATAAATGTCACCAAATCACATAACTTATGCCTTTTGCTACATACTCTGTAATCACAAATATTTAAGATTTTTGGTACTCAATTTCAATTGAGTCAAGATGGGTTATAGATATTACTTTCAACAGTGGTAAAAACAGCTTCAATATGCATATTGGAAAATTCAATCTTATCTACTTTAATCAGTCTACACATGTGTAACAGATGTCCAACAAATTTATAGATATTCAATAATTTTCTAAGAGCACATGGAATAGAAGAACTAATAAATTAATTACTAATTCTGTCTAATCCATTTCTATTGTTGTCTATCATTTTTAACTATCTCTAATTACCTAAGTGAGTTTTAGATTAAGACTTGAATCTACAACTTTTACTGACTACTTAGATAATTCTACCATCTTTTAGTATTCTACTCCTTAACAAGCAATTCATGAAATGATATGACATTTAAGTGCAACTATGTGAATGCAAGGAAATCATATGAAAATAAGCACATAAACAATTTCAAGTAAGAACAAATATAAGAGAAGATTCAATTTCATCCTTTAGCTGTTCAATAACACAGTAATCAAGATAGTTCATCCTTAGTCTGTCATGAGCATCAAAAGCATCAATGGGCCATCTTTTGGAACTATATCTCTGAGTATAAGGAATTGAGAGATCAGTAACTTCTTCATCCTCAAAGATAGGACTAGAATCCTCAGAGATTGCATCTTCACAATCAGAGTTTGGCACCTTAGAGTGTAGAGGGACATGTTGAGCAGCAGAGCCTGTTTCATGCATACTTTGAGTACCTGCACAAAGAACAAAACACCCTAAATCACTCTTTTCTTTTAAAATAATCTCATTACTTCTCACATCACACATCTCATGACTTTTGAGAGTCAGAGTTTGCTCACTAGAAGTAACTAACTTCTTTCTCATATCTAACTCTCCTTTTGCTAGATCCAGTGTCTACCTCTCATTTTCAGTTCTATTTTTCACACATTTTACCCCATTCTCATAAGAAATGCTCAAATCACATTGACCTACAGAAATAAGAGGTGGCTGAGAAAGGAGATCTGTTGTTAGAAGGATAGAGGGTTCCTTTCCAGGACTATCCATGGTCATTCCAACAATAAAATATGGGAATATAAAATCTGAACTTATGCTATCAGAGTATAAAATTCTGAAGAAAATTCAGAGTTTATACCTTGAGCAATTGTAGAGTCCAATGGCTTAGCAGATAGAGGTTGCACCAGAATTGCATCAGAGATTGCCAATGGAATATCATCAGAGTTTGTCTACACCTTCATATCTTGGTCTGTAATCCCAAAGTTGGTGATTGGTTCTTGTGGGACCTGAGTTTTGTCTGTAGCTGCTTCACCACTTTGAGGTGAAGGTTCTTATGGGCTTGACTCTGCCAGAGTTTGACCTTCAGCATTTGTAACAACAGGATCCTCTATCAGAGTTTGAGTGCCTGCATCCAAACTTTGATTGGATGGTTCTTGTGTGGCTGGGGCATTAACAACTTCTTCAATCCTTTGAGCTGAAGGTTTTTGTGGTATGTACCCCTGATCCAAGTTGGCTTCATTTGCTGGAAATGAGGCTTCTATTGAACTTTGATCAATAGGTTCTTATGGGCCTGACCTTTCATAGACTGCTACTTTACTTTAAGAAGCAGGTTCTTGTATGTCTAGGCTGAAGGAAACCTTCTTCTTCTTCCTTCTAGTAAAGATCTTTGAAGTTCCAAAGATTAGAGATTGTTGAGTTTTCTGAAAAGCCATTTCTCTCTTTACTTCCTCAGCTAACTCTCTTACTCTTTTATAGGAAATCTCCTTGATTAATAGTTGAGGAGATTGGACAGGAGAATCAGAGATTATCACTGGAGCAGCTGTAGAAGAATCAATAATTTCAGTATCAGCCAATTCATTATTTTCTTCTCTATTGGCATTTTTATCATCACCATCTGCTTCAATTCCACCAATGTTAATGTTTATTTGGTCAGACAATTCAGAGTCACCAGACATTATCATAGCATCAGAGTTTAATGGCTCAGAGTCTAAGGCTTGAACTTGATCAGAGTTTGGCTGATCAGAGTTTATTATATCAGAGTTTAAGGCCTTGATTAATCTTCTCCTTTTCTTGGCAGGCTCTGAGATGGGATTGACATGAAATGGCTTCACGAAAGGGGCATGAGGAATATCATAGGCTATTTTGACAGATTTCTTCAAGGGAAATCCTAAACCTTCATCACTATCATCAGAGTATGTATGTTCATCAATTAATCTCCTTTTTCTGGGAGAAGACTTTGAGACTAATTTGCCCTTTCTCTTCAGGCCTGATCCCTATGATTATGAGGTGTGTTTTACAACTGAAGTCTTTTGGGAGACAATAGAGGTTGGCAGAGTTTGTGTATCAGTGTTTGGTTGTTGTCTTGGGTTAGAACTAGAGGGGGTTAAACTCTGATTCTTAGTCATTGACAAAAACTCCATCCCATACACAATAGGCATTCTCTGATTTAGTAGAATCCTGATCTTTGTAGGATAAAACAACCTAGGTAACATACCTTCAATGTCTTTCTTGACATCCTTCCTTGTCAAGTCAGTGAAAATTCTCTTATTCATGCTAAAACTAGACAAACTCTTGTCATTATCAAAACTAATATCAGGCAAGAGATAACTAAAAATTAACTGTAAAAATCTAGCATAGTATATAGTATGCTCATCATCACTAATTTTACTAGCTATATGCTTAATTAATAAAAAAAGAAAATTAAAATTCAAGTTATGGGTCAGAGAATACCCAATTTATTGAGATAGTTGTGAAATAACATCAAAGTTGGTGCACTTGGTAGTAAAAGCTCTAGTGACACAATCGAAGAAGAAACTCCATTCTCTTCGCAGATGTGGCCTTGTGAGGCTCCCCAGTTTGGATAGGCTGCCTCTATAGCCTATTTCTTGAAAAAATTATCTTATTTGTTCATCAACAATAATGTCATAATAAACAGCCACTTCAGAAAGGTGAAGGGCCTGACGAACAACCTCTAGAGTTATAGAGTGGCGGCCATTGCATTAGAAAGTAATAATGGGATCCTCATCATAACCAGCATCATTGAATTTAGTATTTGATCAAATCTTGGTCAGAGTTTGAGTAGAAATCACCTTGGCTTGAAGAGCATACCTAATACTACTTTGTGTAAGAAAATCCTGAATAACATGAAACTTTGTAGGTGCTTCTGGTTTATTCAAAAGAGCAGTGTAGTTAGTTGTAGCAAAAGTGTAATTCTTGAAAGAAAAACCCTTAGATGTCATTGATACAGAGATATGCAGGTATAAGATATTAGGGTTTTGAGAGTACGAGAGAGAGATAGAGAGAATAAGATGCAATTGTTAATTCAAAATAAGAATATGAATGAATTAACCTATTCCCTCTCAATATCATATAACTTGTAGTGGGACACGTGGCATGATATGATATGTTGAGTAGTGAGTAGTGAAAATCTCAAAATATAGCATATGTGTGTGTATCTGTGTATAAATATGAAACATTTTTCTTGACAGACACGTGCCATAATGATTACTCCAATCAGAGATTAACAAATATGATGTCACATAATTAAATATGATGTCATATATAAAATAATCACTAATAATTCAGAGTTTTAGATGTAAACTAAAATCAGATATTAGACTCTACAGTAATCAGAGTTTGTTGTATCATTTGATAGAGTTTACCACATACTCTGACAGAGTTTACCATAAACACTGATAGCTTGAGATCATCAGAGATTAGGTGCTCCAAGGATCAGAATTTACTTCATTCTCTAACAGAGTTTACCACATACTCTGATAGAGTTTACCATATTCTCTGACAGAGTTTACCATAAACACTGATTCTGGCTGCTACTTGTTGTTTTGAGTTGAACCACTTGTCACCATTCCCAATTCAGAAATCAATCTTGTAAAAGTTTCTTCACATAGAGGTTTTGTGAATATGTCTGCTAACTGTTGATCTGTTGGAATAAAATGCATTTCAATTGTTCCTTCCATGACATGTTCCCTTATGAAATGGTATCTAATGCTGATGTGTTTTGTTAGAGAATGTTGAACTGGATTTCCTGTCATTGCAATAACACTTTGATTATCATAATAAATATGAATTTTTGTAAAGTTCAAACCATAGTCTAACAGATGATTTCTCATCCATAAAATCTGAGCACATCAGCTTCCTGCAGCTATATATTCTGCCTCTGCTATTGATGTTGAGATTGATTTCTACTTCTTGCTAAACCATGAGACAATTCTTCCACCTAGAAATTGAAAACTTTCACTTGTACTTTTCCTATCTATTTTACATCCTACAAAATCAACATCTGAATAGCCTATAAGTTTAAAGTCAGACTCTCTAGGATGCCATAAACCAAGATTGATGATGCCCTTGATATATCTAAAAATTCTCTTAACAACAATCAAATGTGGTTCCCTTGGATTTGCCTGAAATCTAGCACATAGACAGGTTGCAAACATGATATCTGGTCTACTAGCATTCAAATAAAGAAGTGAGCCAATCATACCCCTATATGTTATTATCTCTACAGGCTCACCAGTATCTTGATCCAGCATGGTTGCAGTAGCCATTGGATTTATAGCAGATGTAAAGTCTTGTATTTAAAACTTTGTGAGTAGATTCTTTATATATTTGGTTTGACTTATGAAAATACCTTCATCAGTCTGTTTCACTTGCAAGCCTAAGAAATAGCTCATCTATTCCATCATGCTCATTTGATACCTGGACTGCATTAGCTTTGAAAATCTTTCACAGAGTTTCTTATTAGTAAATCCAAATATAATATCATCAACATATATTTGAACCAATAATAAGTCCTTACCCTAAGTTCTATAAAATAAGGTTTTATCAATTGTATCTCTTGTGAAACCACTTTCAAGTAGAAATTGAGCCATTATTTCATACCAGACTCTTGGAGCTTGCTTGAGTCCATACAAAGTCAAACCTGTAGACATGATTTGGATATTTGGGATTTACAAAACCAGGAGGTTGTTTAACATATACCTCCTCCTCAAGCTCACCATTCAAAAATGCACTTTTAACATCCATCTGGTATACTTTGAATTTCTTGTGTGCAGCATAAACAAGAAATATTCTAATTGCTTCAAGTCTAGCTACAGGTGTAAAGGTTTCATCATAGTCGATACCTTCTTGTTGAGAGTAGTCTTTGGCAACTAGTCTTGCTTTGTTCCTTGTTATGATTACATCAGAGTCTGTGTTGTTTCTGAACACCCATTTTGTGCCAACAATTGATCCGTTCTTTGGTCTTGGAACAAGAGTCCAAACCTCATTTCTTTCAAACTCATTTAATTCTTCCTGCATTGCAGTAACCCAGTCTGCATCTTTCAGAGCATCTTTAACTTTCTTTGGCTCTATTAAAGAAATAAAACTACGGCATAGACCTTCATTTTGAGTATCTTTTCTTGTTTTCACATCAATTTTTAGATCACCAATAATCAAGTCAGGTGTATGACTTTTGTTCCATTTCCTTGGACGAGGAAGATTTCTTGAGCTAGATGCTCCCCCATGATTTGTGCCTTCATAGTATAATTCCTCAGTAAATATTGATCCTTCCCCTGAAGTTGTGCTTTCTTTTGATTAAAAAAAGTTTATCTGATCAAAGTTTAATTGATCAGAGTTTAACTGATCAGAGTTTAAATGATCAGAGTTTGTCTCTATCAAGGATTGGTCAGACTCTGAGATTTCAATGATTGAGGTTGGTTCTGTAAATTCAGTAGTAGATTAATGTTGCTCCCCCTCAACATGTGCAGAATCTTCAATTTCTGTGTTATTTTCGTCGGAGTTTAACTTATCAGAGTCTGTGTCTTGTTGAGCTTTGAGCAGTTCATTTTCAAAACTTAGCGATTCCTAAACATCTTCATCATGTAATCCTGTTATTTTTCCTTCATCAAAAGAGACATTAATAGATTCCATGACTACCTTGGTTCTCAGACTAAACACCTTGAATGCCCTTGAAGAAGTTTTGGAAGTTGTTGAATAACCAACAAAAATACGTTCATCCACTTTGAGTTCAAACTTTTTCAACTGCTCGGGATGTGTTTTAAGAATAAAACACTTGCTTCCAAATATGTGAAAGTATTTCACATTTGGCTTCCTTCCCTTTATCATTTCATATGGAGGCATTCCATGTTTATTTATTAAGGTGTAATTCTGAATGATACATGCAGTATTCACAGCTCCTGCCCAAAAGTAAGCGGAAGCTTTACTCCTTCTAACATTGTTCTAGCAGCTTCAATGAGAGTTCTGTTCTTTCTCTCAACTACACCATTTTGTTGAGGTGTACTAGGTGCTGAGAATTGTTAAATGATTCCTTTGGTTGAGCAGAATTCCTCCATTGCAGAGTTCTTATACTCTGTTCCATTGTCACTCTTTAGAATCTTTACTTTGAGAGGTGATCCATTCTCAATCATGGCAACATGATAAAAAATGATCTCAACTATTTCATCTTTTTTATGTAAAAGGTACACCCAGGTAAATCTTGTGTAGTCATCTACTATCACCAGAGTATATTTATTCTTTCCAATGGATATTATGTTGACAAGGCCAAACAGATCAAGATGCAATAGATGAAAAAGTTGGTCAATAGAATTTTCAGTCTTGCTCCTGAAAGATGTCCTCTTTTGTTTTGCCTTTTGACAGGAATCATAGAGTCCATCGGATGAAATTGAACTTTTGGAAGACCTCTTACTAGATCATTTTTCACCAATTCATTTATATTTCCAAAGTTTAAGTGACACAACTTTTTGTGCCAATTCCAGCTTTCCAAAGATGATGCTTTTCCAAGTAGGCAAGTTGATGGACCATCAGAGTTTACCTCCAAGCTAGCTTCAAATAAATTGTTATGTCTGTGACCAATGAGAACTACTTTTCCAGCCTTTTTTCTTTTGACTTCGCAATGTGTTTCATGAAACTCCACAGAATGACCTTTGTCTATCATTTGACTCACACTCAAGAGATTGTGTTCGAGTCCTTCAACCTGAGCTACATTTTCAATGATGACATTTCCAATCACAATATTGCTATATCCCAGTGTTTTTCCTATGTTTCCATCTCCATAAGATACTGCTGGGCCAGCCTTCTCCTCAAACTCTGACAGTAGGGATTTGTTTCCAGTCATGTATGCAGAACATCCACTATCAATTACTAGGATGTTTTTCATGTTTTCCTATATTCATTTATGTAACTTAATTAGTAGCTTTGAGGACCCAAACAAGTTTGGATCCTTTCTTTTTAAGATTGTTAGCTTTTATAGCAGAAGTAACTTTATCAGAGTTTTAGTTAACAGAGTTTGTCTTTCTTCTATCAGCTTTTACCACATACATTTGTTTAGTAGCGAATTAGAAGAAACAGGAGTTTTATTCAAATGAGGAAAGAGTTCATAATAATTGAAATACAGACTATGATATTCTTTACATGTGTAAATAGAATGCCATAAACTACCACAGTGAAAACAAGGATTTTGTGGTCTATATCTAGTCTGTTTCCTATCCTCTAATCTAGGTCTTTCAGGTTCCTACTTTTTATTTTGCCTGCATTCAATAGCAAGATGATTTAAATTTCCACATGTGAAAGAGGTTTTTCTAGGAGTATCAGGGATATTCTTATAGTCATTCTCCTTAGAAATTCCTACTTTGCCATTTCTATTCCTCTTGAACTTTTTAGATTTATTCTTGTTGGTGACAGACTTCAACTTTTCCATTAGTTTCTTCTGTGAGAGTAACCTAATATTGACTGGTTTATTCTTTGATACGCTATTCTCTTTGGTTTTGTGATTATTAGAGCATTTATCAAAAGTATCCTGTGGCGCCCCCAGACCCGGGGTCAGAGATCTGGGCCGCCACGGTCCCTTTTTCCTACTGTTAATACATTTAACTTAATCCTTAATGATAATCTTTCACCTGCAGTGACCCCACAGTTCACATACACACCCTACTGATTATAGTCTCAGAACGAATACACATATAATACATAAAATCCATCAGAGTAATATTACAATCCCAAAAGTAAGTTCCTTGACCTATGAAGGCAATGCGGTTTCTACTCGAAACAGTAATAAATGCTAATGCATATTCTTGTTAAGTAGCTTACATAGATCATACTTATAGATAAGGCGTACCATCAATAACTGTACCCCCTATCCTACTTCTACTCATACTCTCTACCTGGGGTAGGTTGGAGAAGAACCTACGGAATGCGCGGGCATTTCCCACGCGTTTCCTGGTGGTGCATCGCATTCGTGGCATCCTGCTGTCCTGTTAAGTTGTGATATACAAAGAAAGCAAGGGTGAGTAATATAGCTCAGCAATAAACAATATACTTCTGAAAACATGCTGTAAATCTGTAAGTTTTCTCCTTTATCAATTACGTTCTGAAAACATGCTGTAAGTTATTTATAAAAGCATTATGAACAAATAACTGAAGTTCAAAATAACTTTCGTTAAAACATGATGAGTAAGATGAATCTTTCAGAATGTTTCACCGCTAACAACACCATCGGTAACTCAGCTCCTAGGCTTTCGTTACGGTGCGTAGCAAAATTCCAATTGGAAGAAGGGACTGTAACTGGAGCATCAACACGCCCGCTACCACACATCCACGATGATCAGTCGTAGCACATGGCAGCCTTCATCAGCAACCTATGGAAGCCTTCCGTTTCTCTACATGTAGAAGGGGGAGCCCCGGTACTCGCTACCGTTAACGGGTAATCACCCTTGACCGCATACGGGTCAAAATGCTGGACCGTGCGTCACTCAGCCTCTTACGCTATCTCCAAGTCCGCTGAATCAATCTATAAGTCTGGAACTGGAACATTAATCCAAGCTCCCCAAGTATATAATACTTGTTAATAGATTTGTCTATCTAACCTGGAACCGGAAGTAATCCTAGTTCCCCAAGTATATCGTACTTGTTGATAGACCCTCATAGCTATGAGCATATACTGTCAGATTAAGTGATATCGCCGCCTTACCACACAGGTAAGTTGACCTTCATCATATAATCTCATTTCTCAAGGACTGAATTCATTTTGAAAACCATGACTCGGGAGTTTGTCGGAAACCTCTCTGCTTTTGATAAGTTGAAAAGCTATTGCTACTGTGGAAACTGGTTCCAACACTTGATTGCTTTCGAGAAGTAAATAGGTATTTACTTCCTATACCGAGTTCCCTATTTTTGATAAGTCTGAACGTATTTTATTCTTATTAAAAGAATAAAATAAAATAATTATATTAAAATATTAGGGAGCTCTCACTATCTTTAAATCATTTTCTGAAGGTCGGAAAGTATTTAAAATAATTATCGAAAGCTTCGAATAATTATTAAAGACCTAAAATATTTTGTAAATGAATTTTGAATAATTAATAAATATTTAAATAATATTTATTAATTATAATTAATAAATAATCCTCAATAAATGAATATTCAAAATAATATTTATTAATTAAATAAATATTAAAATAATATTTTTTTATCCTCATTTAATTCTTTTATCAAAAGAATATCAAAATATAAATATCGTCATTTCAAAATAATCTGTCTTCGGCTTCTTCCGAATTACGACAGTACTTAACATAACCTTCCGACTCCCGGTCTACGTTCGAAAATACATAACTCGTTATACACTTAGAGCCTTTTTCTTTTACCGGCTTATATCTATATTTCTTATAGCATATAACCGAAACATTTGCGAAATATGTAACAATACATAAAACAGTTCATACTTTTCAACATACAGTTATATCACAACAACAACAGTCTTTCGACAAAATAATAGTACATTAGGTACGAGTTTTGAAAACTTTCCTGAGGTCTTGGGGTTTGTCGAGGTGCGGGGGCTTGACGGACGATCTATATAAATCAATTAGAACGTTTCATTAGTTATTGGTTATTTAACCACTAATGTCACGCATGCACGAACCATGAGCTTGACATAAGTTAGACCTCTCATTCTAGAGTTACTTAACCTTAAGGACATATGTTAATCACTCAAGTCAATTCATGGGTCAATGACACCTTCCTACTTGTCACTTTACATAGATACTTAAATCCCTTATTCATTCATTCTCCTTTAAGGTTTGTCATTGAATCTGCCCGGCTTCAATAATTTTATAAAATCGAAATTTTCTCCTCTGGTCATGAAATTTTGCAGAGGTCTTTTCCACTGTCCAAACTATGTTCCCTTAAAACTTCATGATTTTTGGTAACTTTAAGTGGTCCATTTATATTAACAAAAAGGGATTTCCGAAACAGTTTGGTTGGTTTAGTTGTCTTTACTAAAATCGACTTATCTCCTAAACCGTATGTCGGAATAACATGATTCAAGTATCAAAACGATCTATGATTCAAGTACTATCCAACCATGGTCAGAGGTATTAGGGTCCAGGAGCTTGACAAATCGGGTTTTACAGTTTAAAAGAGTGCTCACAAAAAATGGCCATTACGACGGCGATAAACGTAACATTTTCCGGATTCAACCAACGTGAATCCATTCACAACCAACACTCAACTCACTCATACCATCATGTTAAAAACATTAAGCTACTCATCTCATAATCACATGCTAACATAATTTCAAGAACTCAACCAAAACTCAACATCTTACTAACATCATTTCATCTTTACCATTCTAGCTCATGGATCCATCTACTATCACTTTCATGGCATACTAATCACAGAAAACACAAGGGTTTAAGGGTGTTCATACCTTCTTGGAGTTCAAACAACCCCTAGGTAGAGCTTTGAGTCCTTAAGAGTGCTTGATCTATCCTTAGAAACCAAGAAACATCAAGAACAAAAGTTTAAATTTTCTATGTTTACCTATTCATACTATTCATGTTCATCTTGGATTAATTATTTGAAAATGAAAGACATGGAGGATGATCTTGAGATTTGAACCATATCTTATCTATGAAATATAGAAGCTATGGTTAAAATATGAGGATTTATGGAGCTTGGGAGCTTGGACTTTGAATTTGCATTTCTCTCTCTCTCTTTTTATTTTTTAAAAACTACCGAATGGAGCTATGGTGAGGGAGAAGAAAAATACTTGCTTGGCTACTTTCTTTGTGGCTGATTTTGTGGGAATAAAATCTATGAAAAGGTTAATCATGGCTTTGTTGAACTTGTTCTAAGTGATAAAGTGGCTTTATGCTTACTTTTCCCTAATTTTGGGAACCATGTCTCTAACCTTGGTTGCTTGCATGGTTACTTGCCTTGTTTTAGTTACTTGCTTTAGTTAATTCTCTAACAATGCAAGTACTTGCATGCATGGCTTCTTTATAGTGCACTTCATTTGCCATTCATTAATTATACTTAATCCCTCATTTAGCAAAACATGATTAGGGTTAACACTTCTCATTTCTATCCTTGTAATGTGAACATTTACTAGTCACAATACCTTAGCATGTCCATGATATAATTTTTTTTTGAATTATAACCCCTAGGTCATAACTTAATCTTCCATCTCTCGATATCTCGTAAATTACAAAACAATTAGTAAACGACAAAATCTTCGGATTCTAACGACTTTTGCATTCACTTATTTACTTAGCACTATCACAATACAACTTCAGATTTATAGTCCTCTACCATTTACATGGTGTGGGCTAACATGCTTTTCGTAAAACTTCAAAGTTACTATTCATTCATAATTCGGAGTTTATAAAAAATCAGGTTCTTACAGTCTCCCCTCCTTAAAGAGATTCCGTCCCGGAATCTATACTGAAAACAAGTGAGGGTGCTTTTCTAACATTGCACTTTCTAGTTCCCATGTTGATTCTTCAGTGTTCTAGTTTCTCTACAAGACTCTTACTAGCTTGACCACTTTGTTCCTGAGCACTTGCTCCTTTCGGTCTAAGATTTCCACCGGTCGTTCCACATAGGTCAGATCTGGTTGTAGGTCTACCTACTCATACTCTATTACATGCCTGACATCTACATTATACTTTCTCATCATAGACACATGAAACACATTGTGGACTTGTTGCAAATTTGGGGTAGGGCCAATTCGTAGGCTACTTTCCCAATACGTTTTAAGATCTCGAATGGTCCAATGAATCTTGGGCTTAGCTTTCCTTTCTTCCCAAACCTCATTAATCCTTTCCATGGGGAAACTTTCAGAAGTACTGAGTCTCCCACTTCGTACTCCCTGTCCTTCCTGGTCTGATCGGCGTACTTCTTTTACCGGTCTTGTGCTGCCATCAATCGGCTCCAGATGAGCTCTATTATTTCTCTCATTTTCTGGACCAATTCGGGTCCCAATATCTTCCGCTCTCCTACTTCCTCCCAACACAATGGGGAGCGACACTTTCTCCCGTATAGGGCTTCATAAGGGGGCATACCTATGCTGGCGTGGTAGCTGTTGTTGTAGGCAAACTCGATTAAAGGTAAGTGATCATTCCAGCTTCCTTTAAAATCTATTACGCACACCCTTAGCATATCCTCTAATGTCTGAATGGTTCGCTCGCTCTGCCGATCTGTTTGGGGATGATAAGCAGTGCTCATGTTTAGCTTAGTCCCCGCACATTCTTGAAAACTTCTCCAGAATCTTGAGTTGAATCTTGGATCTCGGTCCGATACTATGGACACGGGAACTCCATGTCGCACTATAATTTCCTTGATGTAGATCTCTACTAGTCGGTCTACTGTATACCTTTCATTAATTGGAAGAAAATGAGCTGACTTGGTTAGGCGATCTACGATCACCCATATCGCATCGTGGTTGGTGCTCGTCCTCGGCAAACCTACTACAAAGTCCATTGCTATCTGTTCCCACTTCCACTCGGGGATTTCCAGGGGCTGTAGAAGACCACTAGGTCTCTGGTGTTCTGCTTTCACTCTTTAACACGTCAAACATTTGCTTACCCATTCCACCACGTCCTTTTTCAGGTTCGGCCACCAGTAAAACTCTTTCAAATCCTTATACATCTTGGTGCCACACGGATGAATTGAATACCTCGAATTATGTCCTTCATGCAGAATCTCATCCTTCAATTTTCGCACATTTGGAATCCAGATTCTGGAGGCATATCTCATTATTCCCTTATTATCCCTCTCGCACTTTATTTCTTCTTCAGTCAGTGACTTCCATTCGTCTGCTCGCTTCCTTTCTTGGCACAACCTGATCTTTTCTATCAATGGGGGTTGCATACTAATCTCAAATAATCCTTCTGTGCCCTTTCTGGCAACATTAACCTCGATTTCCATCTTTTCAAACTCGTTAATCAGCTTCTCCGAAGAGGTCATCATCTTAAGTCTTTCCTTCCTACTAAGGGCATCGGCCACTACATTGGCCTTCCCTGGGTGATAGAGAATTTCGCAGTCATAATCCTTAATCAACTCCAGCCACCTCCTTTGCCTCATGTTCAATTCCTTCTGTGTGAAGATATACTTTAGGCTCTTATGGTCCGTAAAGATTTCACATTTCTCGCCATACAAGTAGTGCCTCCAAATTTTTAATGTGAAGACTATCGCGGCTAGTTCTAAGTCATGAGTGGGATACCTTATTTCATATTCCTTCAATTGTCGTGATGCATAAGAAATCACCTTGCCGTGCTGCATAAGCACGCACCCTAATCCCTTATGCTAGGCATCGCTGTAGATCATGAAATCTCCCTTTCCATCGGGTAGTGCTAACACTGGAGCTGTTATTAATCTTTTCTTCAATTCTTGAAAGCTTTCCTCACATTTCTCAGTCCAATTAAACTTTTCCGTCTTCCGAGTAAGCGGAGTCAGTGGGGCGGCTATCTTGGCAAAATCTTGCACAAATCTCTGGTAATAACCTGCCAGTCCCACGAAACTTCTTACTTCGGTTGGTGTGGTAGGTCTTTCCCAATTGGAAATGGCTTCTATCTTGGCCGGGTCGACTAGTATCCCTTCGCTGCTTACTACATGTCCTAAAAATTGGACTTCTCTGAGCCAAAATTCACATTTCGAGAATTTAGCAAACAACCTTTCCTCCCTTAAGATCTCCAGAACTATAATCAGATGTTCGGCGTGTTCTTCTTCAGTCTTTGAATAGATCAAAATATCATCAATGAAAACAATGACAAACTTGTCCAAGTATTTCTTGAAAACTCGGTCCATCAAATCCATGAAAGCTGCTGGGGCATTGGTGTTAGGTCCAAATGTGTTGTAGAGGGGGGGGGTGAATACAACTTTTCAACTTTATGAAGCAATAAATACTTTGTAATAAATGAACACAATGATTCAAGGAATATATGTCTCATATATATAACTTGAAAGGGTTGCTACAACATTCATTACAATAGTACAACAGAAGTAAAGAGGGTAGTAAATGATACTAAGTTCTGTGAATACTCTCTCTCTCTTTTACAAGTGTTTCTCTCAATATTGCTCTCTCTTTAAAAATGTTACACGAGTACTTCCACTTATACTACTTGTAATCTATGACTTGTAGTCTTCAACAGATAAGATATGAGTGGTCCAATGTTGTCCACGTAAATCTTATCTTGCCTTGAAAGCTTGGAAATAGCTAACCAGATGATGCCATGTGTCATGTTGAAATTGTCCTCTATGTAGAATTTCTACATAGGAATTTCTACTTGTCATCTCGAACATTGAAGTAGAACTTCTACATAGGAATTTTATACTTACACTCTATCTCGAATATTTCTAAGTAGAACTTCTACATAGGAATTTCGAGATAGCTTCCTTCCTGTGTACTTAGAAAATATTCCACTTCCAGAATTTCTACTTGGCTCTAAGTAGAAACTTATCTAGAATTTCTAGATAGAAATTTCTACATAGGTTCCCCAGTAAGTACTTAGAGAAATTCTGGGCTTCAACTAGAAACTTCAATGTAACATCTTGAACTTGTGATTTCTTTTTGTCTTCTATATTCTTCATCAAGCTCTTGAACATGGATCTCTATTACTGACATAAACTTGCTATCAATTCCCTGACACTTGATGCAATGGTCTGGTTCATAAGTGACTAGTCTTGATAGGGTTCTTGCTTCTGAATAGATTACCATATTCAGTTAGTAATGTGGCTTTCCAATTGTCACTTTCCTGCTTCTTCACTTGAAATCAATTAGTCTTATTGATACTGATTGTTATGATCTTAATTCTTTAAGTTACACATCACTGAGGCATGAACAACTTTGACTTGAACTTCTTCCAGTGATTTCATCTTTGTTTGATCATAATTAACCATGTTAAATTGAATCAATTACCTTGTCTTCAATTTGTATTGATTTCTTTGTGACTTCTTGTTCTTGATTGTCTTCCGGTTAAGTATCTTTTCTTTAGTTGAGTTACATTAGTTACAGTGTTACAAGTTTAGACACTCTGCCTTTCAATCTCCCCCTATTTGATTGTCTAACAATGACATTCAAATTAAAGAAGGATAACTCAACTAAATAAATGAGACGAGAAAAGATAAGTAACATTAAAGTCTTGTTCATGTTACAATTGAAATGAAAATTGAAAAAATATACAAAGAACTTAATAAGTAACTTAAACTAGAAAGAGAATTCGAACCTCGAATCAAAGATCTTTTGAATGATTTCTATCACCTGGATTATTTCATGTCTTTCAGTCAAACTCATATCACCTTATTGGATCCACTCTGATTCACGGTTACAGTATGGTAAATTCGCCTATCTCGCATACCGTGGTCAGGTGAATTTTCCTCAAGTGAGTTAGAGCAACCAAAAGATATGAAGTTTTTCCAACTTCAAGTTCACATTCCTCCGAGCTTTCATTTTAATTCCGTTTCCCCTTCCTAATTTCTTTCTCAGCATCACGCCTATCTTCTCTTTGTTTTATGCGCCTCTCTTTCTTTTGCTGTTCTCTTTTGTATACTGGATCATGTAACTGTGCCCATCGAGCATTCAACAGACTTACTGTTTCCATTTCTAGAGGATTTTTGGGTTCTGAATATGGATGTCTGAAAAGTCTTCTGAGTTTTTCCACCTCCTGAGTAGTCCTGATCTTTGGAATATCTTCAAAATTCTTCATGATGAGCTGTGATTTCAAGTGATTTTTATCAGCCTTAAACTGACAGTAGATCATTTTGGGGTAGCCCTTGACACGGTTAGTATTGTAGACACTAGCCGCGTCTAACTCCATTCTTCTTTTCTCCTAGACTATCTCAGACAAATACTTCAGTAGTCTCTGCTTCTCATCAACAAACGTATCCTCTACATCACCCCATTTGAATTCTTCCAATACTTTATCTAGAAATGCAGCATCTTGAGTCTGTAATAGCCATTTCCTACTCATATGCAAGAAGGTCTGTTTCTGGTCTGCATCAATGAATACCAAGGCATCACCTATATCATCAGCATAAGAGTGAATCCAATATACACTATCTCTTCCTGGAACACCAACTGCCTCCCTTATTTCTCCTTGTTTCAGTGGTCCAAAAGGAAGAGTCAGAGCTTCATCTACACTTTTCACAGCTTGTAGAATATTCCATTTTCTCTCCATTAGCTCTGGCTCAATCTTCACGTTGTCTAGAGGATTTGGAGCAATAATATCACATTTCCATATTTCGTTGCTTTTCTTGAATATTATCTTCTCAATGAACTCCACTGATTTTTCTTTAACATCAGAAGTGAATCCCTTGCTCATCATTTGTCTACATATTGCTTTTAAGGATTCCACTGATAGAGCCATTAGATCTTCTTCCTCCATACTAACCCTCTTCATTTTTCCATCTACTACCATACGAACAACATCTGGATTGGCTGAGAATTCTGGTCTCTTGTCCTCCGTTAGCTGCATTAGCTGATCTCTATACAGAATGCTAAGTTCCTCAGCTTGAGAGTATTGAATTTTATTTGCTAGCAAGAACAACTCTGACGCAGATCTTCTCGAGATAAATTGATCATCCACGTACATGAAAGACATTGGGGCTCCTTCAACTAAGGTCAGAATGACTTGCCACTCCTTTACCACTGGTTTATATCCAACACGGACTTTTGAGATTGTTTTCCCAGTTGCACAAGTAGAAGGGGGGGGTTGAATAATTGTGTTCCTTTTATGCCTGATTTAAAATCAATTCAATATGAATTAAGAACAAGGATCAAACACAAAGATATGAATAAGTACTGTTTATATTATTGATGATTAAATACAAAACTCTTCTCGGGTGTACACAAACCCTAGCAGCTTCTCTGTGACTATCACAGCAACTCTCTCTATCTCTATGCTCTCAAAAATATTACTCAGACAAATTATGCTTCAACTTCCACACTTTTACAATTAGGGTACATAGAGTTTATATAGAGAGCTACCTATCAACTAATAACAGAAAGATAAATTACAATAGGAATATAATTCCTAATTATTAGTTGACAGTTTTCTTCTAAAATTCTCTTTCTTTCCCATAGCATATCTGCAATATATTTATCTTGATCTTCGAAGACTTTCTATTCCTGTGATCTTCTTCCAAATTTAACTTTAACTGTATAGACTCTGTACCCTTCAGACTCTGAACCCTTCAGACTCTGATGATCTTCAGACTCTGATAGATCATAGACTTTGATAGTCTATAGACTCTGATCACCTTCCAGACTCTGATCTTCATGCAGACTCTGGTTTCACTTTCTACAGAAATTCTTCTAATTACAAGTAATATGAATGTTGACTATCTAGACTCTGATTATACATTTCAGAGACTAGAAAGACTTATTACAAATAAACTAAGCTATACCCTGTTCTAGCATTTTGTACATCATCAAATGAATATATTCCTAACAATCTCCCCCTATTTATGCTTTATAAAATGTAAGCATAAATCCAGGTTTGATGATGTCAAAACTAAAGAATAAAACTATCAATCTAGAACAGTATAAAAGAATTTTAAAGGAAAAAGAATTACTTCTCATTTAATCTTCTCAAAGGCTGGATTGTTCTTCAAAAATGAATTCAACATATTTTCCTCCACTATTGCCAGAGCTTCACCAACAAATTTCTTCAACTTCTTCATTTCTTCACTTGAGCATTTGATTTGACAGTAAGCTGCTCTCAGATCATTTGCACTGCTTTCTTGATCTTTTAAGTCCTTCAACATTAGAACACTAACTTTCCCACTCATAGGCTGAAACCCAAAGTAATGACCCACACCTTCTTGAAATTTAATCTATTTTTCTTCCAATGGCATGACTTGATCATTTCCCTCAGTATCAACATATTTTAAAGAAAATTTGCCCATTTGTCGATTTGCCTGTCTGTGCAAAGTCAGCTTTCTGTCAATCTCTTTGAACCATTTATGAGTGATAGCCTCTTTACTCTTATTTACTTCATATGCAATCTGTAAGAGAAATCTAATGTACTGTAATTCCTCAGCTTGTTTGAAAAAGATAAAATTTGATTGGCTAATCCATCTAACTGATCCACCTTCTAAAAAGTAAACCAGCATCTCATTCTTCACCTTTTCTGTGACTCCATGTCCTTCTTGCATCTCTCTTTCATAGATATTATAAATAATTTGAGTAGACACCACCTTGTTTAGATGCTTCTGTGTGATCTTCTCAAACTGCCTATTTGTCAAGGATTGAGGATCCCTGGTTAGAGTGGATGTTCTGTCAATGTCAGATTCTTCAAAACCTCCAAGACTTGTCTTCTTTTTAGCTCTAAGTTGCAGATTTGACTGACTGCACTTCCAGTATGAAGGTTCTTGAATTTGATCAGAGTCTGACTTCTTTCTTTGCTTATCAGAGTCTGACTTAGACCCTGATTTCCCACGTCTAGTCCCTGACTGATGTGTTTGAGTTTTTGCTACTCCAAATTGCTTTTGTTGCACATCATCAAGACCCCTAGGACCATGAGAACTATCACCAGTTTCATCATCATCACCATCTCTCCTCCTTTTAACTCCCTTTGATTTATCTTTGCAACCATCATCCTTATTTCTCCTGGAGGATTCACCTTTCTTCTCCCCCTTTTTGACATCATCATTACTGGTGCCAAAAGAATCTGTTCAAGAACAGTGGAGATATTAGCATGTGCTGCAAGGACTGAATCAACCTTGGTGGTTAAATCAGAGACTGTGGATTGGAGAGAAGCTTGAGTAGAAGTGATATCAGCTAGAGCATCCTTAATGGCGACCTTTTTGGATAATTGAACTGAGTGAATTCTATCAAATTTAGTACTTAGCAAAGAAGTAGTATTGTCAACACCAGTAAGTTTGGTTTGAATATGAGAGATGTCTTTGACCACACTAGCCAATTGTTTAGCAACACTCTCTGGTAACTCAGCTTTAACAGCTCCATCCAAGGCATGATCTTCGTCACCAGGATATTAACCATGTTCCTGTTGAAAGGATTTCTTCTGAAAAGCTTTAAGTCTCTCAAACTGATGAATAGCCAAAATACAAGCAAAAGAATCTTTATCAGTGATGCCTCTTTTCTGTGCAGACTCCCAAGACTGAGGAAACACCTGATCAAAATAGACAAAAGAAGGGTTAATTGGAACATCATTTTCAGAAGTGTATTCCTCAGCAACAGGCTCAATCTTTATGATTGGAGGTGTAGACTCTGGTGGTGGTGTAGACTCTGAAACTGCAACTGGGACTATAGACCCTGACTCCTCCTGAGAGTGATTAGAGACTGTGGACTCTGGAAGTCGAGCCCTTATAGGCATGATTAAAAGTGGTTCTTCTGACTTCAATGTTGCAGCCTCAGGTAAAATGACATGGTTATCCACCAAAGCCTCCATGACTCTATCTGCTCTCCTTGCTGGAGAATCCACCAGATGAAGTTGTGGTCTCTGTGTAAATGACTTCTGAGCAGCAAGAGCCTCCTCCTTTTTGCCAATCTGCACAATCAATAAAAGTGACATTTCATCCATCCCCTACTCCAACTCATTGGACCAACTCTTTGGAAAATATTGATCCCAATAAGTAAAGCTAGGTTCAGGATACCCTAATCTCTCATTCTCACAGTGGGGTTGGGCACCCACTCTCTCAATCTCACTCAGGCTCTCTACAGCCTTTTCTACCTCTCCTTTTGCCTGGACCAGTGCCAGCCTCTCAGATATTTTTTCACTCATGTGGAAAGGTGCACTCATGAATCCTACAGAAGAGGGGTTGAGAGATAGAGAATGTGCTTCAATACCTGAACCACCTTGATGGAGGGGAACCCTTTCAAAAGTCTGAAGGCTAGGGGTTTCCACCAAGGGGTGAGCAACAACAGATTCTGAACCCTTACTATCATCTTCTTTGTTTTCAAAGTCTGTTGGCTCCAGTATTCCAGTCTCAGGGTCTACTCTAGACTCTGACTGCTTCAGTATGACTTCATTAGAATCCAGAGTCTGAGTGTCACCATCTTTGACTGTTTGTGCATCAGACTCCCCCCCAAGGTGGATAGACTCTGATAGAATGGATCGGAAAATTTCTTCATGGGCATCCATCAGAGTCTGTCCTCCCATATCACTGGGGTTCTCATCAGCTCTTTGATGAGTTGCCAAGGAGGGCCCAACAGCATACTCCTCTGCCCCACTATCACCCAACCTCTGACTAGGTGGTTCTTGTGTGGGTGAGGCAGACTGAGCATCTGTATCACTAGTCACCACTGGTGCACTAGTCCCAACCTCCAACTGCCTTGCATCACCTGCTACCTCCTAAGGTTCTACCAAAGTTAATGCATCCAAGTGTCCATTGAGAAAGATCCTAGCATGAAGTGCATTGATGGCCTGGGCAAAAGTCATGTGAAAGAAATCCTGTAGTTCCCTTGCAAGCTTCTGATAATATGAGGCCTTGAGTTGATCCAATCTACTTTCATAGGTTGGATAGATGTATTTGTTGGCCACCTTTCCTACATTTTGGACAAGAAAATCAACCACCTTCCTTGAAAGAGGCTGAATAGTAGAAATCCAATCAATAGTTGTCCTGTAGGTAATCCCTTGATCCCAAATTGCTTCATAGTCAAAAACTGGTTGCTCAATCTCAGTCTCCAACTCAGCAACAGACTCTGATTCTCTCCTTTTGTAGATCCTAAGCTTTTTAGGCTTCTTTGTGATTTTCTTTTTAGAGTCTGGCACACCTAGTGCTTTGAGAACTTCAGTTGTCCTGTCTTCTATGAGCCCAGCTGCTTTTTCTTGGAATGAAGAGTTGAATATGTAGTTGTATAGAGAGTTGACCGCATCCTGTGCAGACATTTATAGCTCCTGTTCCATTCTCTTCCTTAGGGCTTCATAGGTTGAAAGAAAATCCAAGACTTGAGATTTAGTCTGATGTTGTTCTGGATCTTCAACTGATTCCACCAAAGGATATAAGAATAGCAGTGCCTCATCACTTGGAGTAATGATTTCATCAATTAGACTTGAGGCTGCATCCAATGGCATTCCTTCCCAAAATGTCTCATGATCAGAGTCTAAAGGCAGTCTAGACTCTGACTCAACATTAGACTCTGGTTCAGGTAATTTCTTGCTTTCAGAGTCTGGCCCTACAGGAGCCTCGGGAGCATCTGTTTCCTGCAAAATAGGGTTAGTAATAATAATAGGCTTGTGTGTGTGTGCAGAACAAGCCTTCCTTAACCTTCTGTACTTCTGAGCAAAAGATTTTTCAGGAGATTCAATTTGAGAATCCTGAGGTGCATTTCTAGGTTTTTCAGAGTCTGTAGCCTTTGGAGAGTCTACAGACTTGGCTGGAGGGTTAGAATCAAGTGTTTCATGACCTTCTTTTAGCAAAGAAAGACCTTCAACAACTTGTTTCTCTAGAGGATTGAGCTCCTCATCACTGTGCTCATCTATAAGCCTAGATTGAATCAATTTTCTCCTCTTTACAACTGGTGCCTGTTGAGAGACACCAGAGGTTGGTTTCTTTTTGGATTTTGGTTTAGAAGATTGTGTAATTGAAGGGGATTGGGTGACTGGGGTAGGTGCAGGGGGACTCTCTATTACTTGTTCCAGCATCATTTCACCACCAAAAAATGAAGCATTGTAGAGAGAAGGTTTGTAGGTTGAGAGTTTTACCTGCATTACCTATGGATAGTGCATGACAGGTAGACTCTTCTTTTTGTCATCAATTCTCTTGATGTCAGAGAATATCCTCCTTTGCTGTTTGTATGCCTGCACACAGCAATCATCTGCCAACTTGGTTGACATGTCAGGAATGAAGTGGTTGAGGAGAATCATAAAAAATCTATGATAGTAGACTTTCTTCCTCCCCTCATGCACATTATTTAATTTTGCTCCCATTTGAGTGAGCAACATATCACCAATGTTGATTACTCTATCAAATAGGAGACTGTGACCAATTTGATAAGTAATAGTAGTAATAGCATCAAAACCACTATATTTACCAGTGAAACACTTAGCAATTTGATCAAAGAAAAATGACCATTCTTTTCTTAAGTAAGGCCTAGTTATCTTGATCATGTTATCTAAGCTAGCAGAATAACCTATTGCCTTAAACATGCTTTTAATGTCATCATCAGATACAGTTTCATCAAAAGGTGTTTTCACAGGTAATTTAAAAACTGAATTAAGCATATCAGCAGTAACATCAAAAGTAGTGGAGCCAAAGGTGAACATTATTTTACCTGGTTAATCCTGAGAAGGATAAACTACCTGTGCAGAACTCCATGCTTTGGATACAGCATCCATATGAATCACTGGGGATGCCTTCAGAATGTAACTGCTCCATGAACTCCATCATTGGGAAGTAGTCATCATCTACTCCTTTCTTGTCTCCAAGAGCAGGAACATGATTTGTGGTCATGAAATCAAAATCCCCAAAAGTAAATGCAATCGCTTTGGGTCCCCTCATGACAGTAGAAATTGCAGCCATTGAAGATGTAGAGTTGAAAGTGATGAAAAAGATTTAGAAAATTAGCTAGGGTTCGTAAAAAGCTTTGTGAATAATTCAGCCTTTGAGAAAATAGCAATAAACAAGTGAGTAAAATGTATGAAAAATTCTATTTTGTTCAAGTTGCATACAATACACACGAGTCTACAGTCTATCTCTAGTCAAAAACAACTGTTACCTCCTATTTCAAGTCATTTGAACAATTTAGACACAATCAGAGTCTGCAGGCGCGCACTTGAACCGATTTAGAGTTTAGGCGATATTTTTCTCAGAGTCTACAGACTCTCAGAGTCTACAGACTCGTCAGTGTCTACAGACTCGTCAGATTCTAAAAACTAGACTCTGTCAAGATAAAGTACCAAATAAAATTTTGCAATAATAATTAATCACAGTGTTAAGACAGGGAATATAATTAAAGTACATACCTTGCTTCTTGTAGTTATTGATCACTTACATATTTAACATACCTAATTCACCTACCAGTCTGAGAAAGGTAAAATCATCAAGTGGTTTTGTCAAAATGTCTGCAATCTGTCTGTCAGTTGGAACATAGTGAAGTGTCACAGTACCATTTTCAACATGTTCTCTAATAAAGTGATACCTGACATCAATGTGCTTTGTTCTAGATTGTTGGACTGGATTCTCTGCAATTTTAATAGCACTGGTATTATCACAATACATAAGAATATTTGAGAATGTTAGTCCATAATCAAGTAATTTATTTCTCATCCACAGAATTTGAGCACAGCAACTTCCAGCTGCAATGTATTCAGCCTCAGCTGTTAAGGTTGATATAGTCTGTTATTTCTTGCTAAACCAAGAAATTAATCTGTTGCCAAGAAACTGGCATTGTCCTGTTGTGCTTTTCCTGTCTACTTTGCATCCTGCATAGTCAGAATCTGAATAACCAATTAATGAAAAATTTGATTCTCTAGGATACCAAAGTCCAAGTGTTTGTGCCCCCTTGAGATATCTAAAAATTCTTTTTACAGCTATTAAATGTGATTCTCTGGGGTCAGCTTTAAATCTGGCACACAGACAAGTTGTAAACATTATATCTGAGCCAATCATACCTCTGTAGCTAGTGTTGTCAACTTTCTTACCCTTTGGGTCAGAGTCTAGCTTAGTGGCTGTTGACATGGGAGTTTTAGCAGTTGCAGAATCTTGCATATCAAACTTCTTCAACAGTTCTTTTACATACTTTGTTTGATTGATGAAAATTCCATCATTATTCTGTTTGACTTGAAGCCCCAAAAAGAAGTTTAATTCTCCCATCATGCTCATTTCATAATTTGACTGCATTAGTTGACTAAACTTTTCACAGAGATTATCATTAGTAGATCCAAATATAATATCATCAACATAAATTTGGACAAGCAAAATATCACCTTTATATTTTCTAATAAAGAGAGTTTTGTCAATGGTACCTCTTGTGAATCCATTTTCAAGAAGAAATTTTGAAAGAGTTTCATACCATGCTCTAGGTGCTTGCTTTAATCCATATAGTGCTTTGTCTAACCTGTAAACATGATCAGGAAACTTTGGATCAACAAATCCTGGTGGTTGCTCCACATAGACTTCTTCTTCCAATTCTCCATTTAAGAAGGCACTTTTCACATCCATCTGATATACCTTGAATTTTGAATGAGCTGCAAAGGCCAGAAACATTCTAATAGCTTCCAATCTTGCTACTGGTGCAAAAGTTTCATCATAGTCAATTCCTTCCTCCTGTGAGTATCCTTTTGCAACTAGCCTTGCTTTGTTTCTGACTACAGTTCCATTCTCATCAAGTTTATTTCTGTACACCCATTTTGCACCAACCACTGATCTATCTCTAGGTCTTGGTACAAGTTTCCACACTTTATTTCTCTCAAATTCATTCAATTCTTCTTGCATTGCAATAATCCAATCAGGGTCTTGCAAGGCTTCCTTAATTTTATTGGGTTCATTCTTTGAGAGAAAACAGCTATAAAGACATTCATTTTGAGTGGCTGTTCTTGTTTATACCCCACTCTCAGGATCACCAATTATTAAGTCAGGAGTGTGATTCCTTGTCCATTTTCTAGCTAGTGGAAGATTGGTTCTTGAACTTGAAGCTCCCCCTAATTCATTTGCATCTTCTGTATTTGAGTGAAATTCAAATGAAGAGGCTCCCCCTAAATTTCTTGACTCTGACAATGATTCAGAGTTGCTTGATCCAGACCCTGATGAGTCAGACTCTGTCTGTCTAGACTTTGTCTGGGTAGACCCTGACCTGTTAGACTCTGAATTATTTGGAGTTGAATTTTCTGGCTCCCCCTCAGAGTGTGCAGGTTCCTTTGTTTGTTCAGGAGTTATTTGAGGGTCTTCATCATCTTCTTCTTCATTTATCTCAGAACTTTTTAGATTTTCAAATTCTAATGCAGTAGATTCTGACTCATCCTGCAATCCTGTACACTTTTTATCATCAAATGCAACATGAATAGATTCTATAACAATTTTGGTTCGGAGATTAAACACTCTGAATGCTTTTGTGTTCAATGCATATCCAAGAAAAATTGATTCATCTGCCTTGGCTTCAAATTTGCTTAGATTTTCAGGATGTACTTTCAGTACATAACACTTGCATCCAAATATGTGAAAGTGTTTCACACTTGGCTTCTTGTCCTTTATCATTTCATAGGGAGTCTTTTCATGCATGTTTATTAAAGTGTAGTTTTGAGTGAAACATGCTGTATTGACTGCCTCAGCCCAAAAATATACTGGTAGCTTAGACTTTGCCAACATTGTTCTGGCAGCTTCTATGAGTGTCCTATTCTTTCTTTCCACAACTCCATTTTGTTGAGGAGTTCCTGGTGCAGAAAATTGTTAAGTAATTCCCTTTGATGCACAGTAGTCCTCCATGATTGAGTTCTTGAATTCAGTACCATTGTCACTTCTTAGAACTCTGACTGTTTTCTTTGAATTTCTTTCCAGAAAAGTGATATGGTCTTTTATGTGTTGTGGAGCTTCATCCTTTGAATGTAGAAAGAAAACCCATGTGAATCTTGTAAAATCATCTACAATAACAAGAGCATATTTCTTTTTGTTAATTGACATAACATTAACTGGACCAAATAAATCAAGGTGCAATAAATAAAAGGGTTCATAAATGGTGTTTATTGTCTTGCTCTTGAAGGATGATTTCCTTTGCTTTCTAAGTTGACATGCTTCACAAAGTCCATCTTGCATAAAATCAACCTGTGGTAATCCTTTTACAAGATTCTGTTTAACCAACTTGTTTAGTGTTTTAAAGTTGATATGTGACAGTTTCTTATGCCATTTCCAGTTTTCTTCAATTGAGGCCTTGCTATATAGACATGTGAGTTCACTGTGTATGCAATCCTCCAAGCTGGCTTCATAAATGTTACCATGTCTGTGTCCTTTAAAAACCAGAATACCTGTTTCTTTGTGAGTCACAAGACATTCTTTGTTGTCAAAGCCAGTATGGTAACCTTTATCACCTAGTTAACTTATGCTTATCAAATTGTGTCTTAAGCCATCAACTAGAGCTACTTGTTCAATGATGACATTCCCAAGTACAATCTTTCCATATCCCAGTGTTTGTCCTTTGTTGCCATCTCTAAAGGATACTTATGGGCCAACCATTTCCACAAAGCCTGTAAGCAGGGATTTCTTTCCAGTCATGTATCCTGAGCATCCACTGTCCAAGATTAGGGTTACTTTCTTTACCCTGGTTCCCTGCATACATAAAGCAACTAATTAGATGCTTTGAGGACCCAAACAGTTTTGGATCCTTTTCTAATAACTTTAGGAGAAACAGGATTAATATTTTTCTCTTTTGGCTTACCTGTCTCTTTTGTTGCCTTAGACTCTGATGAAGTCTTAACAGTGTCATACCAACTCTTATCAATAGAAGATTTTAGCTCATAAATTTTTTAATACAAATCATGATAGTCCTTACACATATAAATAGAATGAAATATGCTACCACAGTGATAACAAGGTTTATGTGGTATGTAGTGACTTTTCAGAGTCTGTGAAGGGCTAGACTCTGATTTCATTTCAATTTTTGTTTTACAGTCTATAGTTAAGTGGTTGTGGTTGCCACATCTATAACACTTCTTTCTAGGAGCATTAGGATCCTTTTGGTAATTGTTTGCCTTATTAATGCCTTCCTTACCATTCCTATTTCTCCTAGTTTTGGTAGACTCTGATAAGTTCTCTAGCCTTTCTTTTAATTTAGACTTAGACAAGTATCCTATATTAATATTTTTCTTAGAGTTATTTGCTCCTGTTTTATATGTCTTTTTGTCAACAACAGGGGGACTATTAACAGATGAGTTTGTGATTTCAGTTTTTTCTTTAGTGGTCACAAACTTAACAGGAACAAATGTACTTTTTTCTTTAGTCTTATTAACTTGGCTAGCTTCCTCATTGTTATCATTTTCATCAATAGGTCTTTTGTCTTGACTCTTGTCATAGCCTAGACCAGCAGTTTGACACACATTTTGATTATTGAGAATTTCTTGAACTTTTCTACCAGAGTCTGTCCAGACTCTAAACTTGAGTCTCTCTTCTTCTAGTTCTTTCTTAACATAGTCATAGGCCTTCAAGATTTCAGTGTAGTTATGACTATGTTTCTCAGAATCCTTTTTGTATTGTTCCATTAATATTAACTCAAACTCTAAATGATCATTCCTTTTAGTCAAGGTTAAAATATCCTCTCTCAACCTTTCACTTTCACTGGTGAGAGATCTACATGTTGTCATTATTTTATTAACCTCACTTTGCACAATTTTTATACCATCAGAGTCTAAATTAATTAAGGATTCGGGAGTAAAGATTGATACCTGAGTTTTGGGAGATGAGGGTTCTTTGGGAGATTGTGATCTTCTTGATGAGGATGCCATCAATGCTAGATTTTCATAATCAATTTCATCCTCTGATCTTGAATCTGCCCAATCCTTTCTAGTTGATAGAAGTGCTTTCCCTTTTCCTTGACCTTTTTGCTTTCTGCATTCACTAGCAAAGTGTCCCAATATTCCACAGTTGAAACACTTGACTTTTGCTTTGTCAAGTTTGATTATTGTACTCTTGCTCTTCTCAACTTTCTCATCTTCCTTCTTGAATGATGGTCTCTTGCTAAATTTGCCAGTTCTTTTGTTAAATTTTATTCTTTTGAAATTTTTAGCAAACATAGTCATCATTTGACTTAGGTCAATCTCTTCATCAGAATCAGAGTCTGTATCAGTAGACTCTGACTCCACAACAGCTTTACCCTTCTTTCTTGAATCCTTGATTCTTGCTTCTATGGGTTGTTCCTGTTGTTCTTTCTCTGACTCCATCAAGAGTGCCACAGATTTTGTCTTCACAGACTTCTTATTCTTTCTCTGTTGCATCTCCAAATCATATGTCTTGAGTCTGCCATACAATTCTTCTAGAGTTAGTTCATCCAAATCTCTAGCTTCCCTTATGGCTGTAGTCTTATTGTCCCACTCTTCAGGAAGTGCTCTCAGAAACTTGGTGTTTGTGTCTTCAGAATCATAAACCTTACCAAGCATAGCCATCTCATTCAAGAGTTTTGTAAACCTATCATACATCTCAGTGATAGATTCTCCAAATTTTGCCTCAAAGTATTCATACTCCTGAATTAGCAAAGACCTTGCATTCCTCTTGACATCTTTAGTCCCTTGACAGTGCACTTCAAGTTTTGTCCACATATCCTTAGCAGTGGTGCATGATATAACACAGTTTGTAAGAACAGAATCCAAACTGTTAAAGAGAATGTTTTTGACTTTTGCCTCCTTAAGGACATTCTCCTTATCCTCTCTTGTCCATTCAGCCTTTGGTTTCTTAATGAAGTGTTCTTCAGTTACTTTACCTTCTTCATTGATTTGAGGCACAAGCTTTAAGGGCACATAGGGTCCTTCATGAATTCTTTCAAGATAGTCAGGGTCTGTTGCTTCCAGATGGTGTAGCATCTTAACCTTCCAGTGGGTGAACTCGTTTCTCTTAAGCATATGAATCTTAGAATTGCCATCTTTGTTTCCAGACATCTTTGATCGATTTTAAACGTTAGGCTCTGATACCAATTGTTTTCCCAGTTGCACAAGTAGAAGGGGGGGGGGTTGAATACTTGTGTTCCTTTTATGCCTGGTTTAAAATCAATTCGATATGAATTAAGAACAAGGATCAAACACAAAGATATGAATAAGTACTGTTGTATTATTGATGATTAAATACAAAACTCTCCTAGGGTGTACACAAACCCTAGCAGCTTCTCTGTGACTATCATAGCAACTCTCTCTATCTCTATGCTCTCAAAAATATCACTCAGACAAATTATGCTTCGACTTCCACACTTTTACAATTAGGTTACATAGAGTTTATATAGAGAGCTACCTATCAACTAATAAAAAAAAGATAAATTACAATAGGAATATAATTCCTAATTATTAGTTGATAGTTTCCTTCTATAATTCTCTTTCTTTCCCATAGCATATCTGTAATATATTTATCTTGATCTTCGAAGACTTTCCATTCCTGTGATCTTCTTCCAAATTTAACTTTAACTGTATAGACTCTGAACCCTTCAGACTCTGATGATCTTCAGATTCTGATCATATGTAGACTCTGATAGATCATAGACTCTGATAGTCTATAGACTCTGATCACCTTCCAGACTCTGATCTTCATGCAGACTCTGGTTTCACTTTCTACAGAAATTCTTCTAATTACAAGTAACATGAATGTTGACTATCTAGACTCTGATTATACATTTCAGAGACTAGAAAGAATTATTACAAATAAACTAAGCTAGACCCTGTTCTAGCATTTTGTACATCATCAAATGAATATATTCCAAACAGAGATCATCTTTTTCAAAGCATTTATGTAGTCCACCATCATTGGATTTTTCAGGTTCAAGTTATAGAAAAGATCATCTGCTTCTTTGTTATGAACTCTATTTGTACAAGTCCCCATTAGTATCTTCCTTGCATCATCCCATTTCTGTCTAATCCTCCATTTGTCCAATTCAATCTGTGGATCAGCTAACCTTGCAAGCTCATAGTCATACTGCTTCTCCTTGAGTTTCACTTTCTTCTCAAAGAAAACAGCCTCTTCTTGCATCATTTTCATTTTAAAGAACTGAGCTTCTTCCAAGGCCAACTGTTGAGCTCTCAGGGTCTTTTCATCAACAAGGATCTCTTCAGTCTCTCCAGTAGACATCCCAGCACCTCCACCTTGTTCCTTCAAAGATCTTTTAATAGCATGTACTAGGGGTACATCCTCCATATCAGAGTCTGAATCAACAACATGTACTTCTTCCTGTCGACCACCAAAGTCAGCGAATGGTTCTTCTTCTTCAACCACCACTGCTTTACCCTTTCTCTTCCTCTGAGCCTCCTCATCAGTCACTGGCTCACTTTCCTTCATTTGCTCCTCTTCAACCAGAGTTGACTGTTGTCTCGTCTCAGGCTCTCTCTCCCCCTTATGTGAGTTATCTGGAACATCACCCTGAGCAGTAGATCCTGCAACATGCTGTGAACCACCATAGGCAGATCCAGAAGGGCCAGTACTAGCGCCACCAGTTCCACCGGCACCATCATCATCTGGGGGAGGTTGATTGTACTGTTCGTCAAAGCACTCTGGGGGCACCAAATGGCGAATTGCATACATCATTCGACTGATCTCCGTTGCCATGGTATACATTACACTTTCTACACTCCCCATCCGTTCGTACAGAGTACTGCCCAAGACTCCACCAGTATGGCCCAAGTCATTCACCTTGTTCGTTACGTCGTTTAAAGCTTCTGCCTGACTTGCCATTCGTGCTGCGTAGTCATCAAGAGCTCTCCGGTTGTCTCCAACATTTACCCCTAACTGCTCCATTGTCTGCCCGTACTACTTCACCTGATTTTCAATTGCTGTCATACGAGTATCAAGATTTTCAAGAATAAGGGACGGTGTTTGGCTTAGGTGTTCTCGCTCTAAAAATCGTTCTGTTAGTGTTTGTCACTCAGTTTCGGGCCTTAAAAATGAAGGTCCCTCACTCCCTATACGCTCACACACACTCCCTGTCTCACGCTCGCGTATATCTTCAACAATATCACCAAGATTAAAAGCAGTACCTGCAGAAACTGGATAAGAAAAGTGAAGAGCAGTTATGGGATCTAAAGAACCTGTCTGTTCCTGAGGTGGAATCTCAGGCTGAGAGGCTGCAAAGTGTTCATGTACAACATCTAAACCGATCCTCTCTGCAGCATCAGTACGTACCGGTGAAGGTACTTTGGAAGCAAATAAAACTTCCGGCCTAGTTGAAGCAACAGGCTCCTCAGAAGGCACAAAATCCTCACCAAAAGTCCTATGTGTAGAATGTGCAAGGGGAGAACCACTCACGTGAGGTGGAGTGGTTGTGATTGACACACTAGGTTTGGACTGGGCTTGTGAAGTAGCAGCTTGAGAAATTTTGGCTCGCTTCCTTATTAGGGGCTGCACTTTAGGGTTACTCTCATCAGAACTCTCACATAATTCTACAGGTGCCGGCCTTTTAACAACCGTCAACAAGGGTGAAAGTGAAGAAGTCAGGGAATCAGACTCAGAAATTTGGCTATTACCCTGGGATAGATCATGCGGGTTAGCAGAATCTTGGGCCACGGAATCAGAATTAGATGAAGAGGAAGTATTTGTAGTGTGAACAGAGGGTACCTCATGTTCAAAGAAATTACCTCCTTCATTACCTTGTTCAGTAAAGGGGTCAGATTCAACAGGAGGTGACCTATGAGACGGTTGCTGCAACCTTTGCCCGGTAGAGTACTGACTGAGAGAATGACCCTCTTCTTCTTCATCATCAAGTTGCTCGTCAGGAATCCCTTGAAATGCGTCAGTATGAGCAGATGGATTCTGAGCATGTGATGATAGTTGTGAAGTCCCCGCCAGTGTAGTGACACCTGCATCATAAGAAAGCCACACTCGAATATTTTCAGGAATAGACATAGGTTTACCCTGATGCTTATCCTGGTTAGCAATTGTGGTTAGTGACTTAGTTCCCATACCGAGAGATGCAGAGGTTGGACTCCTAACAAATGCCTGCCTAACTGATAAAGCATTAGATGGTACAAGATTATTAATTAGTGAAAGGCATATGACTAGGCCTATTTGTAATAATTAGATGACAACTCAACTCAAATAAGAAATAGTAGTAAATAATAAATATCAAACTGGAATCAAGACAAAGACAGTCAACTAGTCACAAGGAATCCTAGTATCAGAAGTACTCAGTTGAAGCTACTACTCAACACTGGAAGAAGTTCATTTATTTGTTCAAGCGTCAGTAAAATTAAATAAAGTAGTAATTCAAAAGAATTCAGAAGATACAGAAGATTTTAAAGTGGCTACTACATGAAGATTCCAGAAGAAAAAGAACAGAAGAGGGAAGACAGAAAAGCAGAAGGCCACATCTTTAAATGTTAAGAATGGAGATTATTTATTGGTTTGACACAAATGAACCAGACAGTACATTTGTGTGTCAACAATAAAATATTTATTCTTCATTCTAGCTAAAGTGGTTTCAAGATAAAAGTCAATGAAAAGACGAAAAGACTGTGAAGCTGGCTACAGAGTTATACAAGTCAAATAGTATGTTTAATTCTACTAATCAAAAGGAATTTAATTATTTAATTTATTTAATTAAATTAATTCAAGTTGAATTTAATTTAATTTATAAATTATTTAATTAAATAAAGTAGAATTAATTTACTATAAAAGATTTAGTTAATATTACTTTTTAAATAACTCAAATTACCTTTTTTAAAAAAAGGTAATACCGAATTACCTAATTAAAAAGGTAATTCTGAGCTATTTAAAAAGGTAATACCGAATTACTATTTTAAAAAGGTAATACCGAATTACTATTTTAAAAAGGTAATACCGAATTACTATTTGAAAAGGTAATACCGAATTTTCAAATGTAATGCCCAGCTTTTTCAAAGGTAATTCTAGGCTTATTTCTCAGTTTAAAAAGTAATGCTGAAAAGTAATGCTATGCTTTTCTAACCTCTATAAATATGAGGAGATCACTTCTCATTTCTGTCGTCGTTCAAACATTCAAATTCAGAAATTTGTATGCATTGTAATATTCACAGATTTCTGTGCTTAGTTTGGAATATAATTGTTAAACTCGAACAATTCATGTCTAAATCGTTCCAGAACATTTAAATCAATTATATTCACCTTGATCATATTAATTTTGTAATACTTTTCAAGTTAAACTTTATATCTTATACTTGAGCTGTATTTCAACTTAATTAATATTTCGTGTTTATTTTAATTAATATTTTTACAATACGAAATTCAGAGAGAAATTCAGATATAGTATTCAACCCCCCCCCCTTCTACTATATCAGGGACCAACAATTGACATTAGAGCTGGTTGATATCTTTTTATCAGATCCAAACCAAAAATTCCGCAACTCATACAGACATCAAAAATTATTTTTAAGTCGAAATAATTTTTTATTCGAAATAATTTTTTCACTAAAAATTATTTTTGATCAAAAATTGTTTTCAGTCAAAAAATAAAATATTTTTTTGAAACACTTAATTTTTAAATCTTATTAAGATGAGTGCCCAGAAAGTGACCAGTATCAAAATTCCACAATTCGACAGAGAACATTACAATCTGTGGAAACATAAAATGCTACTGTTCATCGGGATTACAAATCCCAAGTACGCATTAGTCATGGCCAAAGGTGTTGAACCCCCTATATCAGTTATTCTCGAACACACGGTTGATGGGGTTGTAATTCCCCACAGACAGTTTCCAAAAAGTCCGGCAGACTATACAGATGAGGAAACAGAAGCTGTGTCCCTTGATAATAACCTGAAGCTTATATTAATTGAATCCCTAGACTACATCATGTACAACCAAGTAGTCAATTGCAAGAATGCAAAACAGATCTGGGAAACAATTGAAATTATCAATGAGGGAACTGAAGAAGTTAAGGAGAATAGACTGGAGATCCTGACCACCCAATATGAGCAGTTTAGATCCAACCCTGGTGAGGGTATCTCTGAGGTGTTTCAGAGACTAAACAAATTGATAAACGAGCTCAACATGAATGGAAAGTTTTATCAGAACCAACAGGTGAACAGGAAATTTTTGCTGACCTTACCAGAGCATCTGGAGCACAGGATTGCAGCCATCCGGGAATCTAGGGACATGAAAGAAGTAACCCTAGAAAGACTCTACGGAGTTTTAAAAACTTATGAGCTGGAACAGATCCAAACCAGAGAGATGTACGGAAGAGGTAAAGTACTGAGTTCCTCCAAGGCATTAATGGTAGAAGCACCAGAGAAAGAAGAAGTGAAGGCTGTTTCACCTTCTAACAGTTCAATAGAGTATGTGGTTCCAGAACTTGGACATACTTCTGACAAACAAGAAGATGGTGATTTCTACTCGCTGGAAGAACTAGATCAACTGGAAGATGAATCTCTAGCTATGGTTGCCAGGAAGTTTGGCAACATGAGATTCCGAAGAAACTCCTCATTCAGAAGTAAGCCTAATTTTGGAAGATTCCAAAAAGGAGGTTCTTCGACAACAGTATCAAAAAGCGGCTACAAGACCGGCTTAGTTGATAGAAGCAAGTTTCGTTGCTTTAACTGTAATGAGCTAGGCCACTTTGCAACTGAGTGCAAGAAGCCTAAGCAAGGGAAGAAGAGAGAGTCTTACGAAGAGCTCAAGGAGAAGTATGATGCGCTCGTGAAAAAGCATCAAGGAAAGTCCTATCTAGCAGCAGGCAAAAGCTGGGATGATTCAGATAACGATGATGAGGAAGAGCTAGGAAATCTTGCTCTTATGGCTTCATCCGAGGAATCACTGTCTTCCACCCGTGACAGAGGAATAGAGGTAAATCCTTCTTGTCCTAAGATGTTTGCTTTGCTAGGTAAAGAACTAGATGGTGAAAGAGATAAGGTTAAGAAACTCAGACTCAAAGTCAAAGAGTTAGTTGATGAGGCTGAAGTTTTTAAACAGTTAAAAAGAAATCATGACAAGTTGACTGTTAAGTTGACTGAAGACTTAGCTGTTCAAGTCAGTAAAGTCAGTTGTCATGTTGTAACAGAAGCCAATCTTAGAAACCAGATAGAAGAAGAAAAGAAGAAGTGTCTTGCATATAAGAATTCCTCATATATTGTAAAGAACCTAGTTGACCAACAAGAAATAAGTCGTAAAGTTGGGATAGGCTTCGAGTACAATAAATCTGTAGGAAAGCCAAGCAACATAACCCCCTTTAGAAAAAGTGCTGTAGAAAGGGGTATCCCACATGTTGTTAAAGACACACCAAAACCTCTCTTCATAACACCGATAGCTGAACCTATCCTTGAGAGCTCTGTACTGATTGCATATGAAATGCAGTTGGAAGATCTTGAGGAAGAGAAGAAGAGAGGAGAACAGGTTAAGGACATAAAAGGAGCTAATGTCCAGAAAGAGAAGTGTGCACCAAAGACACCAGTGAAAGATGTGGGAACTTCTGATTCCCCCAGACCTGGTGTAGGTGCAAAAGACTTAAAGAATAAAATGAACAGACCCAACACATTTGTGAACAGTAGGAACAGTAACAATAAATTTCATTCAACTGAAAACTTCAAATCTGCTGATAAAATTGAAGTAGAATCTGTTAAGACCCCTACTGTATTGAATAACATGCCTACTATTGATGCTTTCCATAAACCATGTGGAATAATGAATTGTATGTTATGTGCTTTTAATGCTATGACTGCTTACTTTAAACGCATGATAGCTAAGAAAGATAACATGACACCTAGACAGCATGTCAATAGTAAATTTGCTAAATCCAAGACTGCAACTCCTTCACCTAAGAAGAAGGAATCATATATTCCTAAGTCTAAACAGAAAGTTGTTAAGACTGTTTTTAGGAAGGTAGGAACAGTCAAGGAAGAAAATAATGTTATTCGAAAAGGATCTGTTGTCAAAGCAGACAAAGGTCAATTCTTTAAGTATGCCGGGCCCAATCAATTTTGGGCTCCAAAGACGAATTAATCCGTTTGATATGTGCAGGGAGTTAAACAGGTAAACCGAGTTATATGGATCCTGGACAGTGGATCTTCAAGGCATATGACCGGAGATAGAGCCCTGCTATCAAACGTGGTTGAAAGAGCTGGCCCAATCGTAACCTTTGGAGATAACAGCAAAGGAATGACTACGGGCTATGGCAAGTTAAATACAGGAAATGTTATCATTGAAAACGTCTCTTTAGTGGAAGGACTTAAGCACAATCTACTCAGCGTCAGTCAATTTTGTGATAAAGGATACAAGGTAAACTTTATTAAGGAGAAATGCTTAATAGCTCATTCTAAAGATGACAAACTGGCCTTGCGTGGAGTAAGAAAAGGAAACTTGTACGTAGCCGATCTCAATTTAGGAACTGAAAATGAAGCAAACTGTTTCTACTCAAAGGCTTCATCAAAAGAAAGCTGGCTATGGCATAAGAAACTCTCACATCTTAACTTCAAAACAATGAACTCTTTAGACAAGAGGGATTTGGTGAGAGGACTGCCTCCGATGGAATTTACACAAGAAGGCTTGTGTGAGGCATGTCAGAAAGGGAAGTCAAAGAAAGCAACTCACAGAGGCACAGACACTACAAACATCACTGAACCACTTCAACTCATTCACATGGATTTATTTGGTCCAGTAAATATTCTGTCTATGTCAAGGAAAAAATACGCCTTAGTGATTGTGCATGACTTCACAAAATATACTTGGGTTTTATTCTTGAACTCTAAGGATGAAACTCCACATTTGGTGATTGATCATATAAAGCTGATTGAGTTAGATTCAAAGTTATCTGTCCGGGCAATCAGATCAGATAATGGAACAGAATTCAAAAATGAAGTTCTGAATAACTTCTGCTCAGACAAGGGGATAACAAGGCAATATTCAGCACCAAGAACTCCGCAACAAAATGGAGTTGTAGAAAGGAAAAATAGAACCCTGATTGAAGCTGCAAGAACTATGCTAAGTGAATCAAGGTTACCTATCTACTTCTGGGCTGAAGTAGTAAATACAGCCTGTTATACTCAGAATCGAACTCTGATCAACAAAGATCATATGAAAACTCCCTATGAATTAATGGCTGGCAAGAAACCTACTCTCAAGTACTTTCATGTATTTGGAGCCAAATGCTTTGTGCTAAAGGATGGAGATGAATATCGTGGCAAATTTGAGGCCAAGGCACACGAAGCTATTTTTGTCGGATATTCAAAAAGAGCATATAGGGTGTACATAATTGATCAGCATCAAGTGAAGGAAAGTGTCAATGTAACTGTTGATGACACAAACTCCCAAGTATCCAAAATGAAGATTCTTCTGAGTCATTAAAATTTGACAATTATACTGACTCGCATTTTGATGACGAAGAAGAACCTGAGATTGCAACAGGAAATGATGACAATAATAATAATAATGATCCAGGTAATAGTGGTGGAAACAACGGTAACAATGGAGATACCACTAATACCAGTGGTGGATCAACAAGTCATCCTGGCAGCAACTCAGGGGGATATGAAGGATCAACTGGCAGAACACAACATCACAATGAACTACGAGGCGAATTATCAAGATCAAATTTACCTAGAGAAAGGATATGGAGCAGAGATCATCCTTTTGAATTGATCATAGGTGATCCTGATGTTGGAGTTAGAACCAGAAGTGCAACTTCAAATGAATGTCTATTTTCAGTTTTTCTATCTCAAGAAGAACCTAAGAAAATTGAAGATGCTCTAACTGATCCAGATTGGGTTATTGCCATGCAAGAAGAGCTCAATCAGTTCGAGAGAGAAGAAGTCTGGACACTAGTACCCAGGCCTAAAGATAGATCTGTTATTGGCACGAAATGGGTATACAGGAACAAGTTAGACGGTGATGGCATTGTTACAAGGAACAAAGCCAGACTGGTTGCAAAGGGTTACTCTCAGGAAGAAGGAATTGATTATGATGAGACCTACGCACCAGTTGCAAGACTTGAAGCCATCAGGATATTTCTGGCATTCGCAGCACATTCCAATTTTAAAGTCTATCAAATGGATATGAAGAGTGCATTTCTGAATGGAGAGCTAGAAGAGGAAGTATATGTGGAACAGCCCCCTGGTTTTGAAAATCCAGAGTTTGCTGATTTTGTGTATTTTCTATTCAAAGCCCTCTATGGACTCAAGCAAGCACCGATGACATGGTATGACACTCTCACTGTATTTTTACTTGAAAATGGTTTCACTAGAGGTGTCATAGATAAAACTCTCTTTTATAAATTACATGAAAAAGATATGATATTTGTCCAAGTTTATGTTGATGATATTATATTTGGTTCTACTAACGAAAACTTGTGCAAAAGATTTGCTAAGTTAATGCAGAGCATGTATGAAATGAGTATGATGGGTGAACTGTCATTCTTCCTTGGATTGCAAGTAAACCAAAAGGAAGAAGGGATTTTTATATGCCAATCAAAGTACGTAAGGGATCTTCTGAGAAAATACAGTCTAGAAGATTCTTCACCGGCAAAAACCCCAATTCCAACAGCCACCAAGCTTGACAAAGATGAAACTGGTAAGAAAGTTGACATCACAAGCTACAGAGGTATGATAGGCTCATTGTTATATCTAACTGCTAGTAGACCCGATATAATGTTTGCAACATGCTTATGTGCAAGGTTTCAATCTGACCCAAAAGAATCTCATCTTATAGCCGTTAAACGTATTTTTAGATATCTGAAGGGTACACCAAATCTTGGAATTTGGTACCCTAAAGATACAGGTTTTGAACTAATAGGCTATACAGATTCAGATTATGCAGGGTGCAGGATGGACAGGAAAAGTACGTCTGGAAGCTGTCAGTTTCTAGGAAGACGGTTGATCTCCTGGTACAGCAAGAAACAACACACAGTGTCTACCTCAACAGCCGAAGCAGAATATATAGCGGCAGGTAGCTGTTGTGCACAGATCTTGTGGATAAGGAATCAGCTAAATGACTATGGACTTGCGTTGAACAAAATTCCAATTTTCTGTGACAACACAAGTGCTATAGCTATTTCCAACAATCCTGTACAACATTCGCGAACCAAGCACATTGACATTAGGTATCATTTTATCCGAGATCATGTCATGAATGGAACTGTGGTGCTACATTTTGTACCCACAGAAGATCAACTAGCCGACATCTTCACGAAACCACTTGATGAATCCACTTTCTCTAAGTTGGTTAGTGAACTAGGGATGTTAAATAATGGCTAATCTTTGGTTACTAGGAATTAATTTAAGCTCATAGATATTGAATGTTAATATTTAAAGAATTTATGAGACTTGAACTAATAAAATCCTAGGGCTTATGAATTTTTGGAAAATTATCTTAAGACTAAATTAATATTCTTAAAAGATAATTATCACAATTATATCATAAGTAACTTTGTTTAACTTAAGCATTATTTTATATGATTTTCATGTTAATCTTTAATTATTATAGCACATATATAAATGAGTATGTTATTAATTAATCAATTAATTTACTCATTAGATTAATTCAAACTTGATTTAATCTAATTTCTAAATTAATTAGAACAATTAATAATATAAATATTTACTATATGTCCTTAATAATTAATGAGCTTGTAAATATTTATTGATATTTATAATTAAATCTAAAAATTGAATAAAATTTTTAATATTTTATTTCGAATTTAGAATTAATTAATACTAATATATATGTTTTCTTTGCTCAGCATTACTTATTAAATAAAAATCTCGGCATTACTTTTGTTATAAAGAATCTCAGCATTACCTTTTTAACATAACAACTCAGCATTACCTTTTATATTTTCTCGGCATTACTTTTTGAAAAAAAAAGTAATACCGAGTCATATATAAAGGTAATACCGAAGTTCTTCTTTAAAAGTAATACCGATTTTTTTTTTAAAAGGTAATACCGACTGTTTCTTTTAAAAGGTAATACTAACCTTTTATTTACTATACAAGTTCTATATCATATATATATACACACTGTTACACACACACGAACAGTCACATCATTACTTTCTTCAAAACCCTCGATTTTCAATAATTTTCAACTGATAATCAGTTGCTTGTGTTGATTTCAAGCTGAATTACTTGCTAGTTTGTGCAAAATCAACCTATTAAGCCAAAGTACTGCCCATTTTTCTTCAAAACCGAGTTGACTCAGTGTTTAATAATCAAGGACTGATTTGGTGTTGTTTGGTAGTGAAATCGATTTGGAGATTTTTTTTTCAATTAGGGCATTGCCTTGTTTATGTGATTTTCGATTAATTGGGTGTTAGTCAGATTTTAGTGGTGTGTTTGGACTTTATTCGGATTTATTAAAAAAAATTATTATTATTATATAATTATGGCTGATAATTGTGAAATTGTCAAGACTAATTTTGTAGGTTATTTTAACCCAGTGAACTGTTCAATCGAGAGGTTTCGACCGTGGATCGTATTTTTAAATGAACACTCACTTATTAGAACAGCCCTTACACTTGACACCCCTCTAATAGTTGATGCACTAAGGGCTCTGTACTCGACTGCTACAAACATGACAGCTGGAGAAAAAGTACAATTTTCTTTCACCATTGGAGAGCATGAGTACATGGTGACTGAAGATTATGTAAATAAAATATTAGGGTTTCCAACTGAAGATTTTATTGACCCTACAACTGCTCCAGAATTAATTAATTTTTTCCAAGCCATTCAATATCAAGGGGAAATTAATTTGGTAAGAATGAGCAAATCCAAGCTGGTTAGTGAATGGACCTACTTCTTTGATACACTGGCTAAGGTTTTTTCACCTACGACAAAAGGGAACTTCAACAATCTCTCCTCTCTTCTACAAATCTTTGGGTATTCTGTGGCCCACAATATGAGGATAAATTTTGGAAGAATTGTGTTAGCTGAAATTATCAAGAAGATGGGGACACTAGAGAGCAGAGAACAAATTGTACTATGCTATTCATAAATGATCTTGTTTCAGATGAAGATAAGGCTCCGTTCCAGAACAGCATAATAGAGATTTCTCCCACCCCTCAGAAAAATCTCTTCACAATGTTAGGGAATAAGGCTAAGTTCCCTAACATACCAATTGTGAGGACTCAATATATGGGTGAGATCCTAGATCAAATTGCAAATCCAGAACAAGCTCAACAGGCAGAGCCAGAGCCAGAGCAGGAAGAGGAATTGCAAATGGCTGCGCAGCTATTGGTTGAAGCTGCTAATCAAGCTCAACAGGAACAACATGAACAACATGATATCAGCTACGAACCTGAAAACACATAGGTTTTGTCCCAAGCTGAATTAGAGCCTCAAACAGTTTCTCCTTCATCCTCCTCTTTGGTACAAGTCAGAAAAAGGAAGAAACCTGTGAGAATAATTAGGGGTCTTGGTGCTGATGTGAGTGAACCCGCAGCTCTGTCTCCTCCTACAAAAAAATCCAGATTTGAACCTGAGACAACTGCAGCCTCAACCTATTCCGGTCAATGGGATATGGATTTTGACATGGCCATCCAAGATTCTCTAGATACACTTGCTCAACCAGGTGATCTAATTCGCTGCTCGGCTACAGCATCAGATAGTGAGGAAAACACACTGCTAGCAATCACACTAGCAGGACCTTCACTTGAAGAAATACAAACATAGGAGGGCACATTTGTTGAACAAAATGTTTTTATTAAAAACTCGTCGGAAGCCACCTATGTTGTGGACCATGACATTTTCGATGCAGTGCAGCATCAGATACCCTCCGAGGTACTAAGGAGCACCACAGACTCTCAAGAGCCTGTCATTACATTGTCTAAGGTGGTGACTCCTCTGGATTTCTTACATCCAGTTCTCATTAGAGAAGGTCTCGAATCCACTGGTGGATTTGAGAGGCAACCACTCCATAGAGGGAGATGGGACTCCATTCACGGAGTAGCTACGTCAGTAGCGGAGCCTCTTCAAGTTAACCTTGTTGAGGACGCGCCTTCACAGGCATCAGAAGAGCATTTCGACTCTTCAAAAGCTATTGTTATATATGCAGGTACAGCTTCAGGATCTGGAAAGGAGCTAAACACGAGTGATGTGAGGCAAACACAGAGTGAAACACATGCATAGAGTGATAGTGAGATAAACAAGAGTGCAAGTGAGTTGAGTGCACACACACACTGTGAACTATTATCCAAAATGGAAGCTCTCCAGAATGAAATGAAAATTGTTCAAGCTGAGTTATTAAAAGTTAAAGCACAAGCAGAAGAAAAATCGACATCTGCCTCTGTAACACAGCAGCTGACAATAGTACGAAAAGATGTTGATGATGTCAAATCCTCCATTCTACTAAAAACTCAAGACATCCAGAACATTCAAAATCTAATTGCTGAGGATATGAAAGAAGTGAGCAAACTACATGAAAGAATTGATGACGTTGAGAAAAACTTAACCCTCACAATCATTGAAAATGAAAAGATTTCTACTCAACGCTTCAGCAAACTGGATGATGGCATGACGCATCTAAATGAAGGAATGAAGCAAGTCTATCGGACTATGTAGAAAATGTTGACATCTTTTAAAGCCTCTAAAACTCAAGAGGATCCCTCAACTATGGGGGAGAAAGCAAAGGAGAAAGTAGCTTCTGATGAAGGGGCTACTACTCAAGATAAAGAGCTGAGGAAGAAACTGCATTTGATGAAGATTTTTTGTTTCAAAAAGAAAAAGAAGTTGATCCAGCCTATGAAGAGGCAATAAAGAAACTTAAAGAAGACATCAAGGCAAGGCAAGCAAAGACTGAAAATCTGAAAGCTTTAGTTATGGAAAGATCTCAGGTAGAAAGAGAAGAGAGCCAACAAAAGCAAAATTTGTGGGCTATAGCTGTCAGAAAGAAGAAAGAAGATGTGCGATTGAAAATAGGGAAGAAATGGGATACCGCCAGAGAAATCATGGACAAACTTCAGAAAGGACCGTTTGAAGATTACAAGTTACAATTTCTAATTGAAAGCCTGCAAAATTCAAATGACTGTCTGGATAACTTCATGAAAGCAATCAAAGAAGAAGTTGACTACATCACTGTGATTGTGGATAACATTCTAGATGACTGGCAGATTCTGTTATACACACACAAGAATGGCAAATTCAGAGTTTCTTTGGAATTCTTTAGTCAAAAATCTCTATCTGTAATATGGACATTGATGAATAAAGTCAAAAGAAGTTCAGAAGAAAATGAACTTTTAAGGGACAGACTTCGAGAGATAGCAAGAGCTGTTAGTCCACAAATCTTAAACGACCCTCATGAGGTAAGGTTCTACAACAATAAGCTTTATCAAATTATGAAGCTGAATGAGGAGTCACTAAAGGGCTACATAGTTAAATACATGATTGAAGTTGAAACAATGTTGAGATCCAAGGGATTCAGGTCCCAGGCTAAGTTGGATGCAGCTCAAAAGATAAGAGACTACTGCCTATCAAAGAAAATTCAATCATACATCAGGCAGATGCATAAAATTGATTCAACACAGCCTTATGACATAGAAGAAGAGGTAGTAGATCCTGTTAAACAGGAAGTGTTGTGGCAGTTAGTAAGAGCTGAGCAAAGAAGGTTGTATGGAGAATCCACCACAACAGATCAATCAGTATCTGAAGAAGTACCAAGGACACCAGTTCATAAAAGTTCAAATCTAGAAGAAGGTGAAGTTGATACATCAGAAGACTGAAGACTTAGATAGAACAAGATAGAAACTTTGTAATATTTGTTCAGTGCTAGAGGAACATCTATCTTGTATTTATCTTTCATGTATGAATCTGGAAAATTGTTAAATATAAAATCAGAACTTTTGTTTATTATTTACAGTACTTACATGTCGTATTTACTTTCTTAGTTGTTATTTGAGTTATCCTCTAGAAATTTGTGTGTTAAATGTTTAACAATAAATAGGGGGAGATTGAAAGGCATATGACTAGGCCTATTTGTAATAATTAGATGACAACTCAACTCAGATAAGAAATAGTAGTAAATAATAAATATCAAACTGGAATCAAGACAAAGACAGTCAACTAGTCACAAGGAATCCTAGTATCAGAAGTACTCAGTTGAAGCTACTACTCAACACTGGAAGAAGTTCATTTATTTGTTCAAGCGTCAGTAAAATTAAATAAAGTAGTAATTCAAAAGAATTCAGAAGATACAGAAGATTTTAAAGTGGCTACTACATGAAGATTCCAGAAGAAAAAGAACAGAAGAGGGAAGACAGAAAAGCAGAAGGCCACATCTTTAAATGTTAAGAATGGAGATTATTTATTGGTTTGACACAAATGAACCAGACAGTACATTTGTGTGTCAACAATAAAATATTTATTCTTCATTCTAGCTAAAGTGGTTTCAAGATAAAAGTCAAAGAAAAGACGAAAAGACTGTGAAGCTGGCTACAGAGTTATACAAGTCAAATAGTATGTTTAATTCTACTAATCAAAAGGAATTTAATTATTTAATTTATTTAATTAAATTAATTCAAGTTGAATTTAATTTAATTTATAAATTATTTAATTAAATAAAGTAGAATTAATTTACTATAAAAGATTTAGTTAATATTACTTTTTAAATAACTCAAATTACCTTTTTAAAAAAAAGGTAATACCGAATTACCTAATTAAAAAGGTAATTCTGAGCTATTTAAAAAGGTAATACCGAGTCTTGTAAAAAGGTAATACCGAATTACCTTGTAAAAAGGTAATACCGAATTACCTTTTAAAAAGGTAATACCGAATTACTATTTTAAAAAGGTAATACCGAATTACTATTTGAAAAGGTAATACCGAATTTTCAAATGTAATGCCCAGCTTTTTCAAAGGTAATTCTAGGCTTATTTCTCAGTTTAAAAAGTAATGCTGAAAAGTAATGCTAAGCTTTTCTAACCTCTATAAATATGAGGAGATCACTTCTCATTTCTGTCGTCGTTCAAATATTCAAATTCAGAAATTTGTATGCATTGTAATATTCACAGATTTCTGTGCTTAGTTTGGAATATAATTGTTAAACTCGAACAATTCATGTCTAAATCGTTCCAGAACATTTAAATCAATTATATTCACCTTGATCATATTAATTTTGTAATACTTTTCAAATTAAACTTTATATCTTATACTTGAACTGTATTTCAACTTAATTAATATTTCGAGTTTATTTTAATTAATATTTTTACAATACGAAATTCAGAGAGAAATTCAGATATAGTATTCAACCCCCCCTTCTACTATATCAGGGACCAACAATTAGCATTTGTAAGAAACGGGGATACCAGCAGACAACATCAGTGGTTGCAATGTCCCTGGTATCAGGTGATCCCATCATGGCCACAATTTCAGAAAGAACAATTCTTCCATAATTGTGTTGAGCTCACGGGCCAGAGAAACACGAAAGATTTGCATGGGAATAGGAATTTGATGAAAATCTCTTTCGCGTGCACGAAAACATCTAGTGATAGTTTCGAAAAAGTAATTCCATTCCATATGAAAAAATTGTTTTTGAATAGTGGAAGTGGATATTTTACCAGTGGGAGGATAACATCCAATTTCCTCAAAAAACTGTAGGCGCTCGGCCGTTGTAGGTACAGGGTCATAAGAATCCTTGACTGGGAAACCAACTCCTCTATTAAAAACTGCCTCTATAACCTCATATTCTTGACCTTCTAAGGTAAACTTAAAACCATAGGGGGTCGATTTGCTCCCCTAAGGAACCGCACTGGTCTATAATTACTGCAAAGCATCATGAACCAATGTTGGTTTTGCAGTGAAGGCAGTACTAGCTTTGGAGTACAAATTGAGAAATCATACCCAAAACATGAATCGCGAGAGTTGATCACCAATTTCTGTAGAAATATTATAAAAGTTATTTTTAGCAAATGAAAATTGGTGAGACATTTTGTTTGTAAAAAAATTTCTTCGTGAATTAATTGGATTTTTGTATATAAAAAAATGCACACAATTAAGCAGAAAAAAATAACGAAACAATGGCAGCTCAATTCCTTTTAATTAACAGAGAAGACACAGAGTCGTAACTGGAAAATAAACTACGGAAGTGAAATCAACGATACGAAATCAAACACAGCAATACCAAACAAACTACTGAACTGTAATAACAATACGTATATATGTAAGTGTGTGTATAGGGGTGTGTATATATCGAGATTGAATATGAACAGACACGATGCAAAACACAAAAACACACAGTGATCAGAGATGCAAACAATAGATTCAGACACAATTTTGATAGTAGTTCGTGGTATGTATGAATATTGACACAGAAACCGCTGTGAAGAAAAAAAATCGTCTGGGAGGGAGGGTGGGGGCTGTAAAAATTAGGTTTTAAACAATGGGTAAAAGTGAAAATAAAATCGGGTTAGCTATGTATATATAGGCATTATTGAGAAATGACAAAAATGCCCCTGTGAAAATGAAAAAACTTAAGTACGTATAGGGTAATCTAAGTCGAACACTATGTCGAACATCAAGTCGAACTTCGACTTGAGTTTCGACATAGATGCTAACTCGAAATTTAGTCACTTAAAACAATTTAAACAGACAAAACCCTCAAGGAAAACCTATCTCGAACATCAAGTCGATATTCGAGATAAGGTTCGAGATAGAAACTATCTCGAAATTTCCTTAACCCTTAAACAAATTTTAAGTCCCACCAGGGAAAACTATCTAGAATATTAAGTCGATATTCGAAATAATGTTTGAGATAGAACCTAAGTCGAACATCAAGTCGATATTCGAGATAATGTTCGAGATAGAACCTAAGTCGAACGTGAAGTCGATTTTCTTCCCAGACTTAGAATTTTCAAAAACTTTACTCCTGGAAGCCTCAAATTCGAAATTCAAGTCGAATTTCGAGATGATTTTGAGATAGAACATATCTCGAAATTTTGAAGATACTTAGTAAAATTTGGCAATTTTTCATGAAAAACAATAATTAAATTTTGCCAAATTAAAATAAATACCAATTCAAGAATTTTTTTTAAAATAAACAATATTAAAAACATTCCTTGACAATTCTAAGGCCTCTCATAGCATAAAAATTACATGAAAAATATAGAAAAATCCATTTAAAAATCATGACAAATTTAGAGATCTATGGATTTAACTCCTCCTATGTTCATGCAATTAAATGAGCATAAATTTAAAGTTTTTACAAATAATTTCACTCAATGCACAATGAATTCATGAAAAATAACACAACATACACATATAATAATCATTAATGAAACATTTTAAAGTCTAAGTCTATAATGATTAAATAACATGCAGAAGTGATATTTTTTAGCAATTTTCTAGATTATTTACATATGTTTTCAACTAGATACAATTAAAATATGCAAATTACAAGAAGAAGAAAATATGTACTTGAACAAAACTGGGATTTTACAGATAAGAAGATTTACTAACTTGTGTTAAGCATCCCCAATTCACCAACCAACCTATTGAATGTGACTTCATCAAGAGGTTTAGTGAATATATCTGCAATTTGTTGTATTGTGGGTACAAAATGTAACTCCACAGTCCCCTCCTCAACATTTTCTCTCTTGAAGTGATATCTTATATCTATGTGCTTGGTTCTGGAGTGATCCACAGGATTGTTGGTCATGGCAATGGCACTAGTGTTGTCACACATGATAGGAATCTTCTTGTGCTCCATGCCATAATCTTTCAATTGGTTCCTCATCCCCAGTATTTGAGCTACATAGCTTCCAGCAGCGATGTACTCAGCTTTAGCAGTAGAAGTAGATACTGTATGTTGCTTTTTACTTTGCCAGGACACCAATCTTCTTCCTAGGAATTGACAGGCATCAGATGTGCTTTTCCTATCAATCCTGCAACCTGCATAGTCTGAATCCGAATAGCCTATTAGATTAAAAACTGTATCTCTTGGATACCAAATCCCTAGATTTGATGTTTCCTTGAGATACCTAAAGATTCGTTTGACGACTCTGAGATGTGACTCTCTAGGATCCATTTGGAACCTTGCACACAAACAAGTTGCGAACATTATATCGGGTGTACTTGTAGTTAAATAAAGAAGTGAGCCAATCATACCTCGATAGCTTGTGATGTCAACTGGTTTACCTGATTTGTCTTCATCAAGCTTCGTGGCAGTTGCCATGGGAGTTTTAGCTGCTGGCGCATCTTCTAGATTGTACTTCTTGAGTAAATCTTTGATGTACTTAGACTGACAGATAAAGATTCATTCTTTTCTATGACTGATCTGTAATCCAAGAAAGAATGACAGCTCCCTCATCATGCTCATCTCATACTTATCCTGCATTAACTTGGCAAATTTCTCGCACAAGCGCTCATTAGATGACCCAAAAATAATATCGTCCACATAGACTTGAACAAGTATTAAATTACCCTTTACATTTTTATAGAACAATGTTTTATCAATTACTCCCCTAGTAAAACTACTTTCAATTAAGAACAAGAATAGGGTTTCATACCATCGTCTTGGGGATTGCTTGAGGCCATAGACAACTTTGAAGAGAAAGTATACAAAATCAACAAGTTCTGGATCAATAAATCTAGGTGGCTGTTCCAGATATACTTCTTCTTCTAGCTCTCCATTCAGGAAGGCACTTTTCACATCCATCTGAAAAATCTTGAAGTTCTTGTGTGCTACAAAGGCCAAGAACATCCTGACTGCCTCAAGTCTTGCAACTAGAGCATAGGTCTCATCATAATCAATACCTTCTTTTTTAGAATAACCCTTTGCTACCAAACGAGCCTTGTTTCGTGTTACAAGTCCGTCTTCATCCAGTTTATTTCTGAATACCCACTTAGTTCCAATTACTGATCTGTTCTTTGGTCGGGGTACCAGTTTCCAAACTTTCTGCCTTTCAAACTGATTGAGATCCTCTTGCATTGCAATTATCCAATCAGCATCACCAAGAGCTTCTTCTATTTCTTTATGTTCAAGTTTGGACAAGAACCTAGAGTACAAGCAGATATTAGCCATGTCAGCTCTTGTAGTTCTTCTAGTAGTCACACCGGCATCTGGATCACCAATGATTAATTCAAACGGATGGTCTCTACTCCATACCCGTTCTTTTGGTAAATGTCTTGATAATTTAGTTTGACTTTCTGAATTGTCGTGTTGACTACTTGTGTTATTTCTACTAACTCCCCCTGAGTTAGTGCCAGCTCCTGCAGAACTAGTGTCATCTCTTCTTGAGTTTTGAGCACTTGTCCTTGAGCTGCTATTTACTCCCCCTGAGTTGTTGCCGGACTGTGCTGAAGAAGTTTCTTCTAATCTTGTAGAAATCGATTGTCCACTAGACTCAGGTATTTCTTCACGAACACTTGGAATATTTGAAGTAACAATCAACTCAGGTTCATCCTCAACTTCATCCAAGTCCAGATTCTGAAATTTTAGGGACTCAGGTTCACTATTATCTTTAGAAATTGATGGGAGTTTGGTATCGTCGAATCTGACATTGTAGCTTTCAATCACTTTTTGATCATTCACTAAGAATACCCGATAAGCTGCCACCGTATCTGTAGAATACCCAACAAATATCCCTTCACGAGCTTTTGCTTCAAACTTGCCTAGCTTTTCATCGTCTATTAGTACATAACATTTAGCTCCAAAGACATGAAAGTATTTGATTGTTGGTCTTCTGTTATTCATTAGTTCACATGGTGTCTTTTATTTATCTTTTATAATCAAGGTTCTATTCTGAGTGTAACACACTGTACTCACAGCTTCGGCCCAAAAGTATAGAGGAAGTTTTGATTCATACAACAAAGTTCTTGCTGCTTCAACCAATGTTTTGTTCTTCCTTTCAACTACTCCATTTTGCTGTGGAGTTCTCGGGGTAGAGTACTGACGACGTATTCTTTTAGAAACGCAGAAATCATTCAGTATTGCATTTTTAAATTCAGTGCCATTGTCTGATCTAATTGTCTTCACAGTGAGTGTTGAAACATTCTCAATTTCAGTGATGTGATCAATGATTTGGAAAGGTACTTCGTCTTTTGTCATAACGAACAATACCCATGTATACTTGGAGAAGTCATCCACGATTATTAACGCATATCTTTTCCTAGAAAATGATAGGACATTCATTGGGCCAAATAAATCCATATGTAGGAGTTGCAGAGGCTCAGTGATACTAGAAATTTCTTTACTCTTATGCGACACTCGTTTTGACTTTCCCATTTCACAGGCTTCACAGAGTCCTTTAGGAGCAAACTCCATTTGAGGTAGATCTTTCACCAATTCTCGCCTTGCGAGAGCATTCATCGTTTTGAAGTTTAAGTGAGATAGCTTTTTATGCCATAACCAGCTTTCATCATCTGAAGCTTTACTGTAGAAACAGGTGACTTCATTCTGGTTTTCCGAATCCATATTAGCAACAAAAAGATCTGCCTTTCGAACTCCTCTTAAAGCCAACGAACCTTCCTTAATGTGAGTGATTGATACACCTTTCTTATTGAAGACAATTTCGTATCCTTTGTCACAGAATTGACTGATACTCAATAGATTGTGTTTCAATCCCTCAACATAGGAAATATCTTCAATGATGACATTACCAGTTTTTAATTTGCCATATCCCTTTGTCACACCTATGCTGTCATCTCCAAAGGTGACATAAGGGCCAGCCTTCATAACCAATTCTGTAAGCAGGGACTTGTTTCCTGTCATATGCCTTGATGCTCCACTATCTAGCACCCATATAACTTTATTTCTTTTCTGTTTAATGCCCTGCAATAACAGATTGATTAGGCGTTCTTCAGAACCCAAGATTGATTGGGCCCGGCTTTTCTATAAGATCGAGAATTATCAGATTTAACAACAGGAGATGCACCCTTTTTAACATTACTAGAGCTTTCGACTTTGTCTTTTCCTTTTTCAGACTTGACAGATTTGTCAGTCTTAGGAGAAACCTTGTCACTCCTAACTTTAGGAGGACTAACAGTCTTAGCTCTTACATGCTTCTTTTTGACATTAGAACTAGCAGAAAAATTCAGACATGATTGGCTATTTGCATTCATCAAGTTCATAAATGTTTGCATGACGTTAAAAGTGCATGGCATACAATTTCGTTGACCACATTGTGCATGATTATGATGCATATTATTCATTGAGTGTGGTATAGGCATGGCATGTGCAACAGGAATATTCATGTTAGATTTACATGCATAAGAAAGATGTTCAGTTGATTTACAGTGATAACATGCTTTCTTTATTTGTTCTACCTTAACCTCTTTTAAGCCTTTTTCCTTTTTACTTTGTTGTTTAACAACCTTAGCTCCTAATCCTGGTCTAGACTCATCTCTAGGAGAATTGATTTTAACTGATTTAGTAGGAGTCATAGGTTGTTCTTTCTTCCGATCTTCCATTTCAATCTCATATCTAACTAATAATTCAGTCTCTCCTTCTTCACGAGGAACGAAGTGTTTAAAGATAGGTTTGATAGCAGATTTAAGAATTGTAGGTATTTCCTTATTAATCTCACTGGAACTAGTGTCTACAGGTCTTTTTCCTTCTTTCTTAGATAAGTTAGAATAGTCAAGTCCTACACCGACTCCAGTTATCTTCTTAAATGTGTCACTATCAACATTCACTTTACTAGCTGCTAGTTTATAAGCTTCGCATTTAGTTTCTACCTCAGCTAGTTTATTCCTAAGACATGCTTCTATTTCATCTTTAAGGTTGAGCTTGTGTTCCAAAGATTTAATAGAGTCTCTTAGGGAAGTATCTATAGTGCAAGTAGCCTCTAATTCTTCTACTTTTGCCTCAAGCATTCTGCATTTGGCAACAAGTGTTTTCTATTCTTTTTTAGAAGTATTTAGGCTTTTGCACAACATATAGATCTCTTCGCTAAGAGCCCCGTTCTGCACCTTATAATCATCAATAGACATTTCTTCTTTAAGGGTTAGAACTGGTACCTCTGGTTCATCTGATGTCTCAGCCATGAGGGCAAAGTTTGCTACATGGGTAACTTCTTCCTCATCTGAATCATCCCAAGCTCTGCCTTCTGTTACAACTAAAGCTCTCTTTCTATGTCTTTCCTTCACCAGGGCTTCATACTTGCTTTTGAGGGCTTCATAAGTTTCTTTGGGATATGTCTGTTTCGGCTTCTTGTAGTTTGTAGCAAAATGTCCAGCTTCACCACAGTTATAGCATTTAAACTTCATTTTGAAATCCAAAGGTGATTTGTAGCTGTTACTCTTGCTTTTCTTTTTATAACCTTGAGAACTACCACCATCCTTAGTAATCCGATAGTAAGATGAAGATTTTCTTTGTGGACGGTTACTCTTTCTGAATCTTATGTTGCTGAACTTCCTTGCCATGTATGCCACGAAACTATCATCCATGTTGTCCATCTCTTCTTGGGTGAAGTAGTCATCATCACTATTTGACGTGCACTCATCATCATTTTCAACTTGATGTGGTGCAGGTGATGATCTAGGTTTTTCTTCAATCATTGCCTTTTTAGACTCTTCCTCATCAGCAATTAATCCTGATGCCGCTTCTTTTCCTCTTGAATCATTATCCCATGCTTGATCTTGAAGGGTCTCTAGCTCATAGGTCTGTAAAATTCCATAATATTCTTCCAGAGAAGTTGTATGCAAATCTCTGGTTTCTCTAACAGCGTAGACTCTACGTTCAATGCTCTTTGGCTGGTTCCTTAGATATCTCGTGTTGACTTCAACCACGGGGAGAGTTACACCTCTCAGATTCAAATCCAACTCTAACTGACTGAATCTTAGATAGACATCTGCTATGCTTTCTCCTTTTTTTATTCTGAAGGTGTCATACTCCATCTTGAGTATAAGTGTTTTGTTGCTTCTGACCTCAGCGGTACCTTCCATGACGACCTCTATTTTATCCCAAATCTTCTTCGTTGTAGTTAGTCCTTTGACTACATTAAACATCTCATGATCTAGGGATTCCATCAATATTTATCGAACGGATGTATCGAAAGCTATTTGCTCCTTATCAGCATCTGAAAAGTCCGCTGCCTTCTTAGGCTCAGACCGTTGTGGAACAATCACATCTCCTTCCATATGCTCAGGAACAACAACCATTAGTACAAATTTACCCTTGTCAAGGACTTCCAGATATTCAGGATTGACGGACTCAAGGTAAAGTTTCATTCTCAACACCCATTCTTCATAGTGATCTCGGTCAAACATTGGAATTTTGAAATGATTTTTAGGTGTCATCTTAATGTAGATTTAAAGTAGAGATAATAAACGTTTCTTATTACTTGATTAGTAATTAAAAGAAAATCGAATTATCTTAGAATAAATCAAAGTTCAAATTCTGGTCACCAAAAATTTCTAAGTACCCAAGACTAGGCTATGTAGAAAATCTATGTAGAACTTTTGCCTAAGTCAAAATTTCACCAAGTAGAAATTCTCACTACGTCGAAATTCAGTCCATGTCGAAATTTTCACTAAGTAGAGATTTTGCTCAAGTCGAAATTTCTAAGTAGAAAATCTCAAGTAGAAATTCTATGTAAAACTTTTTGTCCTTAGAGAAAATTTGCTGCAGGTCACTTACAATAATGAATAAACAATATTATTTTCACACTTTTTGACTTTTGTGTCTTTTCTCACCTAACTCACCTAACACCCACGTGACAGGTATAGAGTAATCTTTAATATCTTTTTGTGCAGTGAGAAAGTTGTCCAATCAAAAGTCAATAACACCTTTTTCACTTTTTTCTTTTGAAAAAGGGAATCAAAAGTTGTTGGGTTTGTCTTCTTTATCAAGAACAGTGATGACTTCTTGAAGAACACCAAGAATCAAAGTACCCAGAATAATTCACAAAAATTATCTAAAATCCACCCAAGCTAAATAATCACACCTGTAGTATTTAAATAATTTTTAGGATGAGTTTTCACTGATAAACGAATTAAAGCACACTTTTCAAGAAAAACTTGAAAAGTAGATCTAGAGATGAAAACTCACTAATCTTCTACCAAACACAAGGATCTATGTTTTGTATGTTAAACATATAGCTTTGATACTAATTGTTAGGTCCAAATGTGTTGTAGAGAGGGGGGTGAATACAACTTTTCAACTTTATGAAGCAATAAATACTTTGTAATAAATGAACACAATGATTCAAGGAATATATGTCTCATATATATAACTTGAAAGGGTTGCTACAATATTAATTACAATAGTACAACAGAAGTAAAGAGGGTAGTAAATGATACTAAGCTCTGTGAATACTCTCTCTCTCTTTTACAAGTGTTTCTCTCAATATTGCTATCTCTTTAAAAATGTTACACGAGTACTTCTATTTATACTACTTGTAATCTATGACTTGTAGTCTTCAACAGATAAGATATGAGTGGTCCAATGTTGTCCACGTAAATCTTATCTTGTCTTGAAAGCTTGGAAATAGCCAACCAGATGATGCCATGTGTCATGTTGAAATTGTCCTCTATATATAATTTCTACATAGGAATTTCTACTTGTCATCTCGAACATTGAAGTAGAACTTCTACATAGGAATTTTCTACTTACACTCTATCTCGAATATTTCTAAGTAGAACTTCTACATAGGAATTTCGAGATAGCTTCCTTCCTGTGTACTTAGAAAATATTCCACTTCCAGAATTTCTACTTGGCTCTAAGTAGAAACTTATCTAGAATTTCTAGATAAAAATTTCTACATAGGTTCCCCAGTAAGTACTTAGAGAAATTATGGGCTTCAACTAGAAACTTCAATGCAACATCTTGAACTTGTGATTTCTTTTTGTCTTCTATATTCTTCATCAAGCTCTTGAACATGGATCTCTATTACTGACATAAACTTGCTATCAATGCCCTGACACTTGATGCAATGGTCTGGTTCATAAGTGACTAGTCTTGATAGGGTTCTTGCTTCTGAATAGATTATTATATTCAGTTAGTAATGTGGCTTTCTAATTGTCGCTTTCCTGCTTTTTCACTTGAAATCGATTAGTCTTATTGATACTGATTGTTATGATCTTAATTCTTTAAGTTACACATCACTGAGGCATGAACAACTTTGACTTGAACTTCTTCCAGTGATTTCATCTTTATTTGATCATAATTAACCATGTTAAATTGTATCAATTACCTTGTCTTCAATTTGTATTGATTTCTTTGTGACTTCTTGTTCTTGATTGTCTTCTGGTTAAATATCTTTTCTTTATTTGAGTTACATTAGTTACAGTGTTACAAGTTTAGACACTCTGCCTTTCAATTGGTTAATCCAAACGGCACCAAAAACTCGTAGTGCCCATATCTGGTGCGAAATGCTGTCTTTGGTATGTCCTTGGGCTTAATCTTTAGTTGATGATACCCCGTCCTGAGGTCAAACTTGGAAAAATACACCGCATCTTTCAATTGGTCGAACAGGTCATCAATCCTTGGTAGGGGATACTTGTTCTTGATCGTTAACTTGTTCTGCTCTCGGTAGTCTATGCATAGTCGCATGCTGCCGTCTTTCTTCTTTACGAATAATACTGGCGTACCCCATGGTGACACGCTCGGCCTTATCATTCATAGTTCTAATAATTCTTGTAGTTGGGTGGCTGGTTGCTTCATTTCTACTGGGGCTAAATAATACGGGGCCTTTGAAACTGGCGCCATTTCTGGGGCTAGTTCGATTGCAAACTCTATTTCCTGGTCGGGTGGTAGTCCTGGAAGATCCTCGGGGAATATATCCTCGAATTTAGCCACCACTCGAAGGTCTCTAAGTTTAGGCATCTCTTGACTGGTGTCTACCACGTGGGCTAGGTAAGCCTCACACCCTTTTCGTAACAATCTCTTGGTCTGGGATATGTTTAAAAAATTTTGGACTTGTCGTTGTCCCTTGAACACGACCTCCTTCCCTCCTAGCACTTTCAATCTGATCTTCTTCTTTTCACAATCAATCTGCGCACCGTTACTTGACAACCAGTCCATTCTCAAAATGACATCAAACTCTCCTAGTTGAAAAGGGATTAGATCTACCCCAAAAGTTTTCCCATCTATCTCTAAATTACAGTTTGGGTGTCCCTGACTAACTGGAATTACTTCCCGGTTGGCTATCTCTACTTGCAACAATTCTCTCAAAGGTTTTGCTTTAAGTTTTAACTTGCATGTCAAATCCTTAGACACAAAGGACCTAGTAGCTCCAGAATCAAATAAAACATTTACACTGACAGTATTAAGGAGAAGGGTACCTGCTATAACGCCCGCGTCTCGCACGACATTCTTCACTGTCATATTGAAGGTCCATGCTGTTGGGGGCCTGTTGGAAGCTGTCCCGCTCATCCTGGACATTGTGGGTGCTGGTACCTTGCAATCCTTTTTCATGTGCCCCGTCATTCCACACTAGAAGCACTTCAACCCACTCTGGGGACAGTTACTAGCATAGTGACCTGCTCATCCACATTTGAAACAATCTGTTGACCCCTTGAGACAGGTACCAAGGTGCTTCCTTCCATAACTCTTACATTCTGGTGTTGGTGGTCGGGGTTGGCTGAAATGAGATACCCCGGTTGGTCGGCTATTCTGGACAATACTGCCACTCCCAAAATTTCTGAACCATGTGCTCCTCACTGGTTGCGATACTGCCCCTCGGTTGACTTTGCTTGGAAAACCTCCGCTCACGGAACTTCCTCCGCGGATTTCAAACTTCCTCTTCTTCATTTCCTTGCTCTTAGATATCTGCTCATTTCCTGCCTCCATGATCGAGGCTTTCTGTACTAGTATGGCATAATCGGTAATCTCAAATACTACTACCATGTTCTGAATCCACTGCTTCAGCCCTTGTTGAAACCTTCTAGCTCGCTTAGCTTCTGTGTTCACGAAGTCTGGCACAAACCTTGACAGTTCTGTAAACTTGGCTTCATACTCCGCCACTGTCAAGTTTTCCTGTTTTAGCTCCAGAAATTTTAGCTCCATCTGAGTTTCCATGAACCTAGGGAAATACTTTTCCAAGAACAGCTCGCTGAATCTTGCCCAAGTGATGACGGCATCTGCTTCCAAGTTTTTCTTGGCTTCCCACCAAAAGTTAGCCTCTCCTTTGAGGAGGTAAGTGGCAAAGATAGTCTTTTGGGCCTCCTCAGTATCCATTATCTCGAATGATTTCTCCATTTCCTTCAGCCAGGATCTTGCCTCGACTGGATCTGTCGTCCCTCGGAACTCTGGTGGTTTTAGTGACTTAAAGGCTTTAAAAGCATTCGCCACTGATTGTCTAGGATGTGGGGGTAGGTGATTCAAGTTCTGTCTGAGCAACCTCACAAACTGCTCCATCTGACCCCCCCTCTTGCTCTTCTTCCTCTTGGGTATCCTCATATTCCTCTTCTTCATTATCTTGGTCATCCAATTCATTGTTACCAATATCATTTTCCTCTTCCTCTGGGGGGGGTTTCGATTTTCCTCTTCTTGGTTATTGCTAACCTGAGCCACAGACTCGGTTGGGTGTGCTCTCGTTCCCACGCATCTAGGAGGCATTGTTCTGACATTTATTAAGAAAAGTTTTGTCAGAATAACTTAGATCATAATCCTTAGTAACCATTACTCACCAATGTAGGTTTCATAATCCTGCTCAGTACACTAACCAATTTGCAGCAATATTTAACAGTAGAGTATATGTGACAATGCTTAAAGATAGATATACGGAACTGAAAGTAATGCAAATATATACAAACGGCGATCCTTGGTCGCAACCACTGAATGTCATAGTCAACAACAGGAAATACGAGTCTGGAACTAAACATAATATAGATGATCAAAATGCCTAACAAGTGGCCAGAAACAACTACACTACTGCATCACCGAATCCTCAAAATGCTAGTGCCACAGGCATTTTTACCAAAAATATTAAAATAACATTTTTTTATCCTCATTTAATTCTTTTATCAAAATATAAATATCGAAATATTTATATCGTCATTTCAAAATAATCTGTCTCCGGCTTCTTCCGGATTACGACAGTACTTAACATAACCTTCCGACTCCCGGTCTACGTTCAAAAATACATAGCTCGTTATACACTTAGAGCCTTTTTCTTTTACTGGCTTATATCTATATTTCTTATAGCATATAACCGAAACATTTGCGAAATATGTAACAATACATAAAACAGTTCATACTTTTCAACATACAGTTATATCAGAACAACAACAGTCTTTCGACAAAACAATAGTACATTTGGTACGAGTTTTGAAAACTTGCCTGAGGTCCTGGGGTTCGTCGAGGTGCGGGGGCTTGACGGACGATCTATATAAATCAATTAGAACGTTTCATTAGTTATTGGTTATTTAACCACTAATGTCACGCACGCACGAACCATGAGCTTGACATAAGTTAGACCTCTCATTCTAGAGTTACTTAACCTTAAGGACATATGTTAATCACTCAAGTCAATTCATGGGTCAATGACACCTTCCTACTTGTCACTTTACATAGATACTTAAATCCCTTATTCATTCATTCTCCTTTAAGGTTTGTCATTGAATCTGCCCGGTTTCAACAATTTTATAAAATAGAAATTTTCTCCTCTGGTCATGAAATTTTGCAGAGGCCTTTTCCACTATCTAAACTATGTTCTCTTAAAACTTCATGATTTTTGGTGACTTCTAAGTGGTCCATTTATATTAACAAAAAGGGATTTCCGAAACAGTTTGGTTGGTTTAGTTGTCTTTACTAAAATCGACTTATCTCCTAAACCGTATGTCGGAATAACATGATTCAAGTGTCAAAACGATCTATGAGTCAAGTAATATCCAACCATGATCAGAGGTATTAGGGACCAGGATCTTGACAAATCGGTTTTTACAGTTTAAAAGAGTTCTCACGAAAAATGGTCATTACGACGGCTATAAACGTAACATTTTCCGGATTCAACCAACGTGAATCTATTCACAACCAACACTCAAATCACTCATACCATCATGTTAAAAACATTAAGATACTCATCTCATAATCATATGCTAACATCATTTCAGGAACTTAACCAAAAACTCAACATCTTACTAACATCATTTCATCTTTACCATTCTAGCTCATGGATCCATCTACTATCACTTTCATGGCATATTACTCACACAAAACACAAGGGTTTAAGGGTGTTCATACTTTCTTGGAGTTCAAACAACACCTAGGTAGAGCTTTGAGTCCTTAAGAGTGCTTGATCTATCCTTAGAAACCAAGAAACATGAAGAACATAACTTTAAATTTTCTATGTTTCACTATTCATACTATTCATGTTCATCTTGGATTAATTATTTGAAAATGAAAAACAGTGAGGATGAGCTTGAGATTTGAACCATACCTTATCTATGAAATATATAAGCTATGGTTAAAATATGAGGATTTATGGAGCTTGGGAGCTTGGACTTTGAATTTGCATTTCTATCTCTCTCTTTTTTTGAAAATTGCCGAATAGAGCTATGGTGAGGGAGAAGAAGAATACTTTCTTGGCTACTTGTTTTGTGGATGATTTTGTGGGAATAAAATCTATGAAAAGGTTAATCATGGATTTGTTGAACTTGTTCCGAGTGATAAAGTGGCTTTATGCTTACTTTTCCCTAATTTTGGGAACCATGTCTCTAACCTTGGTTGCTTGCATGGTTGCCTTGTCTTAGTTACTTGCTTTAGTTAATTCTCTAACAATGCAAGTAATTGCATGCATGGCTTCTTTGTAGTGCACTTCACTTGCCATTCATTAATTATACTTAATCCCTCATTTAGCAAAGCATGATTAGGGTTAACACTTCTCATTTCTATCCTTGTAATGTGAACATTTACTAGTCACAATACCTTAGCATGTCCATGATATAATATATTTTTTGAATTATAACCCCTAGGTCATAACTTAATCTTCCATCTCTCGATATCTCGTAAATTACAAAACAATTAGTAAACGACAAAATTTTCGGATTCTAACGACTTTTGCATTCACTTATTTACTTAGCACTATCACAATACAACTTCGGATTTATAGTCCTCTACCATTTACATGGTGTGGGCTAACATGCTTTTCGTAAAACTTCAAAGTTACTATTCATTCATAATTCGGAGTTTACAAAAATTCTGGTTCTTACATATCCTTTTCATTACTAGCTCTAAAAAAAGTCACAGGTTCACTCAACTTTTTTTTATTCCTGTGTGTGTCTGATCATTCTTAGTATGTGTCTCCTTATCATATTCATAATCTAGAAAAGATGTCCAATTCTTGTCAGAAAGAAATTGTTGGACTTTATTGCCAGAGTTTGTCCAAACTCTAAAAGTCTCATGTTCTTTAGCTATCTCAACTTTTAAATATTCAACCTGTATTTCTAGCTGAGTTTGCATATGAATAGCATTCCAACAATCTTTCTTAGTGCTATGCATGCGTACAAGTTCAGATTCAAGAAAATCATTCTTAGCAGACAGAGTTTGAATTTCAGATTTTAATCTTTCATTTTCAAGTGACTGTGATTTAAAACTAACATGTAGGGTTTGAAGGAAAGACTTTAACTCATGAACATTTTCAATATTAATATTGAAGATAGAGTCTGGTACCTTGTCAGAGTTTAAGATGGGAGCATCATTGTTTGCCATGAGAGCATAGTTTGTTTCCTCTTCAGAGTCTGAGGATCCATCCAATCTTTCTTGGAGGTTATGAGAACTTTCCCAGATTCCTTGCTTTTGCACTCAGTAGGAAAGTGCCCCATCTTGTTACACTTATAATACTTGACCTTTGATTTTGAAGTGTTTTGGACTTCCCATCTCTGTCTTCTCTCTTTCTGAATCTGTCTTTGTTCTCAGACTCTCCATGCTTCTTTTAGAAGTTTCCTTGCTTTTTGAACTTCCTATACTTCATCTTCTTGAAGCTTTTGACAATTATGGAAACCATCTCCATTATGTCAGAGTCTGTGGATTCATCAGAGTTTGCATCAGAGTCTACCTCATACTCTGATTCACTGCTTTCCTTTAACAACACAGCTTTTTCCTTTCCTTTGGATACACCAGCAGACTATTCCTTTACTCTAAAATCCTTTGTTTCTGCATTCAATGCAACTGACCTTGATTTATTGTTCTTCCTATTTTTCCTTTGCTGTAACTCCAAGTCATGAGTTTTTAGCTTTCCATAAACTTCTTATAGGGACATCTCATCCAAGTTTGCCCTATCTCTTATCAGAGATGTTTGTAAGTCCAATTCTTCATGTAGAGCCCTTAGAAACTTAGTGTTTGAATCTTCATTGTCATACACCTTATGAACCAAAGCCAAGTCATTTAACAGATTAAGGAATCTGTCATAAGTATCAGTAAGAGACTCATTCTGTTTAGCCTCAAAATATTCATATTCTTGTATCAGAACAGATCTTCTGTTCTTCTTGATTTCCTTGGTTCCTTGACATTAAACCTCTAGTGCATCCCGGATTTCTTTTGCAGTCTTGCAAGCAATCACTCTATTTGACATCACAGAGTCTAGACTGTTATGCAGAATGTTTCTTACCTTTGCATCTTTTAGGATATCTTGTTTTTCCTCATTGGTCAACTCCTTCTTGTCTTTTAGAGTATATTGCTTAGGAACTTGCCTTCCTTCAACTATGGTTGATGGAACTAGTTTTGTTGGTAAATATTGTCCTTCATTGATCATGTCAAGATAGTCAGGATCTGTGACTTATAAGAACATCAACATCTTTAACCTCCATGTAGGGTATTCAGCCTTCTTCAAGAATGGAATCCTTATACTTTCATACTTGTTTCCAGACATTATTTTTAGATCTTTATGTTGTAATCAACCGCCTTCTCTGATACCAATTGTTACCGAGATAATAAACTATTATAGAAGGGGGGTTGGATATAATAGTACCAAACAATCGATTATGAACACAAGTATATAAAAGAAGTACTGTTTTGTATTAACTTTGATTGACTTAATATAAAACTCTCTCAATAAAAACAAAGTTCTTAAAAGATGCTAGGTTATAAGAAAGATAGTAAATTGAAAGATTACAATGTAAACCTAATTCTGTGTTTATTTAGCACACAGTTACCTATCTAATTATGGCAAAGATAATGATCAATAAATACAGAAATATTATTTCCATCATTATCTTCCTAAAAGATAGCTTCCAGAAAGGCAATAAAATTGTATTCAAATACTTCATTATTTATCCCAATCACTTCCTGATTTGTCGGTTTCCATCTGTTAAACTCTGTTTATCATAAAATCTGTCGGTTAATAAACTCTGATTGAGTAAACTAAGTCAACATCTTCTAAACTCTGATGACGTCATCTAAACTCTGATTGGCTTCAATAAACTCTATTTGAAGTATTCTCTGACAACATCAGTTCTTTATATCTAACATGATATAATGTTCTCTACATGTTTGTGTGCTAGATTTGAGGCTGATCCTAGAGAATCTCATTTAGTGGTTATTAAGAGAATTTTTAAATATATCATGGGTACACCAAATTTAGGTATTTGGTATCCTGGTTTTGATCTAATAGGCTACTCAGATGCAGATTATGCAGGTTGCAAAATAGACAAGAAAATTACTATAGGCACCTGTAAATTTCTAGGAAACAAACTTGTGTCATGGTTCAGTAAGAAGCAATAATCAGTATCAACTTCAACTGCAGAAGCTGAGTACATTGCTACAGGAAGTTGTTGTGTATAAATATTATGGATGAGGAATCAATTATTTGATTATGGGTTTAACATGAACAATATTCCTATTTTCTGTGATAACACAAGTGCCATTGCTATAACTTAAAATCCTGTGCAACATTCCAGAACCAAACACATTGACATAAGGTATCATTTCATTAGAGAACACGTAATGAATGGTACATTTGAATTACATTTTGACCCTAGTGAATAACAACTTGTAGACATTTTTACCAAGCCTCTAGATGAATCTACTTTTAATAGATTAGTCTGTGAGTTAGGTATGCTCAATTTCACTTAAATTTTACTTAAAATGTCTACTAAGTTATATTTAGTTGTCTGCAACCATTGTTCACATTTATCTGTTGAAACTAAGTGATTAATTGATAACTACGTTAATCATTAAAGGATATTCTTCAGATATCGATGGATATATTTAATCAACTGATAAAATATATACTTATCGATGGATATTTATCTAATCGATAGATAATCACCGTGGTAATTGTTTATCAATTGATAAATTGATTATTCTGTATCAATGGATGTAATTAACCATCGATGATAATAGAATTTTATTCGTTTCTAAACATCCATTGACTACCTTTTAAATTAGTCGTGATACTCTATTTTATCCATCGACAAATACATATACTTCTGTATGTATAAAGTCAATTGCTATTTAGAGTATTTCTATTTTCTTACTTTTTAACGGTAATTTATTTTCACTAAAATAGCAAAAATAATTGTTGTGACTTATTCTAAGTCATTTTATTCTTGAAAAATATAAAAAACAGTATCATTTCTCACTTTCATTTTACCTGTTATTTCTTACTTAACAATTATTTTTCTTGTTACTCTCCAAGAATCCTAAGTCAATTTTTACTCATTCTCTACAAGTCTCTTTCTTTAATTCTCTCTAAGAACAGTTATGGCACCACAAGAGAAAATCTAATCATCAACAGGCTTCATCTATGAACAGAACAACTTCATTGCCTGCATGACAGTGGAGGATGCCCCTGCTGATTTTCATCCATTAATAAAGTTTCCGAGAGAATGCAAACTCTCCAAAGCACTAAGTGAGGCACCAACAATTGTCTGTGAACTGGTGGTGGAGTTTTGGAAGTCTACTGAGGTCTCAAAGGATGGGAATGTAATCTCTTACACCTGTAGAGGTAAATAATACACTCTTACTAGCACTATTGTTTCAACATGCTTAGAGATTCCTCATGATAATAGTGATGCCATGCCTAATGATGAAGAAATTGGGAATATGTTTGCTGCTAGATTCATTATGTTGTTTATTCAAAATGCTATTGGAGATTTTGAAGTAACAGATACCATGGAGACAATGGAGCCCTGGACACAGAATAAAAGGGTCTTCAAGGATTTGGTGAGAATCAACTTACACCCCTAGGTTGTGCATTATTTATCCCCCTTTTGTGCATGTATATCTCAAAAACCATAATTGCTCCTTTATTTCCTCTGGTATCCCAATTTATTTGCCTTCTGCAACAATGGAGGGAGATGGAAATGTCCCCAACCCTCCTACCCAAGTTGTAAAACCCTTCAAATCCAAGTCTAAGAAAACTACCTCATTAGTTTCTTAACAAACTACTGTTGTAAGGTTGGAGAGGGTGTGATTGTCCAGCCGGCCACCAGTCCAATCTCTCAAAAGATTGAGACTGTGGTAAAGGAATTGAACACATCCTTAGCTGCATATTTTCAACAAGGTGTGTTATTGAAAAGAGGTCTCAACCAGGACCATCTGTTAGAGAAAGAAGAGCAATAATAATGCACAAGGGACACACATACCTGTAAAGCCAAATGAAAATTTGGTGGAGGCTTCATCTTCTTCAATTGATGTGTCTCAGAATTTTCCTAAGGCACAGCCCCATTCATTATCTATTCCTTCTCCTCAATCTCCTTCAAAATCCATTTCTTCAAAAAATTTGATGATTGACAACATCAATGTTTCAAATTCACCCTCCTTAAAACTCAGGGTGGAGCCAACACTCTCACATGTTTTACCACAAAAGGGTAACACCTTGGATGAATAGGTTGAAAATGTAAATACTTGTAAGTCAGTGGATATTCATCAATCAACTGATAATATTCAACATCCATTGAATAACACTATAAGGTCTCGGAAGTATCGCAGAAGGGGGGTTTGAATACGATACTCACTAAATTAAAAAATTCTTTCGAATCTTTTACGGATAAATAATTTAGAGTTCGGTTAGTGGTTCGAGTCCTTGTAGTGTTTAGGAGGCTAACTTACTAATTTTCTATTTTTATGAATAAACAATAAAGTTCTATAAAATTAGCAAGTAATTAAATGAGACAAGTTTCGGGGAATATATCTTTCGTATATAAACCCAGATGGGTGCTACACCCGGTTTTAATGAAATGGTTTCCAAAGAACAAATTAGTTATTCACTACAACAAAGAGATCTGACTGATTTCTATTACAATGTATAGATCTGTGAATGTACAAAAAAGAAATCAATCTAACATAGAGTGTTTTATAATAGCCCTGCATATTTACAACATAATGAACTGGCTAAATTATAAAACTCCGGTAAAGAAGGTATGTGTATAGCTTTGTATCTCTTCTTCTCCTGCTTCTGTCTCTCTCTATATCTCTTTGTGTTTGTGTGTATTCACTCCCACCAAATGAATTAGATTAATTTGTTTATATAGTGTAGGCTTTATAATAATTGAAGAGATTGGTAAGTGTTGACAACTTCTCCCTTGTAGCTTAACTTGAGTTAACTTTGAAGTTCCCGAGGATATTTTCTAAGTGTCTAATTATTTGACCCTATATTGGTAAGAAAATAATCTAACCTTCTACAAAGTGTGTGTGTCGAATTATATAGCCTTGTATACCTCCCTTAGTCAATTTTATGTGGGTGTCGAATTCTTCCCCTCTTGTATAGCTTAGGTTTTGAATTCTTTCCAATGTATGACTTAGGTGTCAATTTTCATTTCCTTGGATATGCCTTAGATTATTTCTTTTCAAACAAAGAAACTTAGTAGTCGAATTTGTCTTCCATGTATACATAGGTGTCGATTTTCTTCCCTTAGATACATGACTTGGTTTCTTTTGGCATTTTGAAGGTATGTGTCGAATTCATTCTTCATGTATAACTATGTGTCTAATTCTTCACCATGTATGCATGAATTAGAATATTTTTCATCACTTAAGAGCTATGTGTCGAATTTCTTCACCTAGTGTTACTAGGTGTCGATTTTCTCCACCTTTTAAAATGACTTGGAGTAATTTCAACTTCTATTCAATCCTTGTATACTTGGCTTCACTTGGCTTCCTGTCAATTCTTCTTGTGCAATAAACATGTTGACCAATTCCTTTGTGTTGACACTTAATGTACTGGTCTGGTTCACAAATGAATAACACTGATCTTGATCTTCATATTCTCATTGAAATCAAATGACAGGAATGCAACAGTTCTTTATTGCTTCGAACACTGATTATAAATAAACACTTTACTTTCACTAGAATCTTCTCTGGTACTTAGACAACGTCTTCATTACTACTACAATCTTAAATACTTCATTCTATATTCTTCAATGATGCTTGAATACATAAATGACCTTCTTTCAGTGAGTATAATTTCAAGACTGTAGTTGTCTTCTTTAACCCTTGTCTTTACCCTGTCTTCAATTCTTCTAGATTCCTATGCTTCGAACACTATCTATCTTCAATCAATTCCTTTACGCTGAAATCTTCTAGTAGCACTTTGATACTGAATCTTTAACACTTCTGAAACCCTGAAAGTATTTAACCATTATTCTTCACTGAGGCATGAACATATTAATGAACTTCTTTCAGTGACCTGTAGTAGACTTCAAAACTTCTTCTAATATCATGACTCAGTATATTTGCCTTATCTTCATTTCTTCTTGATTTCTGTGTAGACATAGTATTATTTACTTTTCTTGTTCTAGTGTTAAATTATCACGATTACTATTCATACAGCTTCGCAATCTCACCAACAATCTCCCCCTATTTGATTGTTAAACTTAGCAAACAAATCTTATAGAGAGGATAACTCAACTAACAACTAGAAAAATTAATGATACGGGACTTGTAAATAATGCTACTGGTTTTTCTGGATTAGATTATGCATTCCCAGAATTCTTGAGTAACTAAAGTGAAAGATGTTTGCTCCTCTAGCACTGAACTGATATCATGTAGTATCATCTTCATTTCTTCTATGTCTGAGCTTTCTTTGTTTCAAAATTCTTCTTAGCTTGAACTTAAACTACCTATCATGAACAAAGATTCATAAGAATCGAAATTCCTGGGAAAGTTTTCAGTAGAACATAGCTCAAGTAATGTTCTCCTCCTGAGAATGTGATTCTTCTTCTTTTTCTTCTTCTTCCCTTTATATGAACAATGGAAGTGTCATTTCTTTTCTATATCCCACTTGGATGAGGAATCCTCCATTGACAACTCCTTTCAAGAATAAGATACAGTTCCTTGATTCTACCATATTCTTTCTCTTAATTCTCTCATAAGGATAAGAAGAATCTTCTTTTTCTTGTCTACTAAATTCTTCTCCCCCATAAGGTTATTAACTTTTCCCCTAAGGATACGAAGATAAGAAGACTTTCTCCTTTTTTTGTATAGTAAATTTTCCCCCTTAGTTGAGGAATCCTCCAATAGAACATATTTTGAATGGCTTGTCTTCCAACGAAGGTTCTCGTTTGTCATTGATTGGGAAAAAATAGTAGTTTTTCTTCCAGAAGTACCAAGTAGCAAGGGTAAGCATTTGGTCTATAGTTCCTCACTTCTACTATGTTATATTGGTGTTTATACTTAAGTGTCGAGCACTTTGAAGTGTTTCACTCTTTATCTCCCTTTCTCTCACTCAAGTGTATCTTTCCCTCACTTTCACTTAAATGTTTCTCTCTCTCACTTTCACTCTGTATTCCAAATATAGCTTTATGTACCTGCAAGTGAAATCCATCAATTCATTTATATTCTCAAAACTTGATTCATCATAATGAACTGAATCGCTATCAAGTGGAGAATTTCCTCGTAGAGGTGTTCTTGATCTATCATGCGTAAGTATTGTCTCAGCATCAGGCTCAATAGTGTTTGCTAAATCATTGTCTAGTGGAGCCTCACCTCTTTCAGATGGGTTATCCCAAGATATTAAATCTTTTAAGGAATCCTGCCTTATTCTGTCAAGGGGTTACCTCACACCTTCTCCATAAACGAGAGGAGGACTTCTTTATCAAGATCTTGAAATGTTTCTTCCAGGAGGGGCGACGTTGTAGGCAATGTAATGAACGGCAATTGAGAGCCTACGTTTCCCTCATAATCGGTAATGGGAATTTTGTAAGAAATACCCTACTTGACTCATCCGAAGAATTTTTGCCAAGTAGTTCCTCTCAAGCCCAGATAAATTTGAACAAGAGATCTCCCTTTCGGGATGTAGAAGATTAACTTCTGTTTGAGGTAGATACCTTGGACAATGTAATGTATGGCAAATTAGAGCCTGTATCTCCTCTGAATGCCTATACCTCACTGTGCACGCCTTGCAATGTGTTCCTGGAATCTATCTGTTTAGGCTTACCATCAGCATGAGTTCCATGGTGTGCTTGACTCGTTACAAGTTACTTTGGCTGACAAGCGAATTTTAATGGACTCACCCTATTGAGAGAATGATTCCAGAGATAGTTTTATTGTCTTTTCAGCTCTGCATCATTTTGAGAAGATGCAGATGAGCTTACAGTTACCTCAGTTATATACTACTTTACTTCTCTGGAGGTAGACCTGTGGGTGCACTTCCGACTTCATCCTTATTTGCTGCATCAAGTTCAGTTTCTCCCTTATCAACCTCTAACTTACATGAGTTCTTTATATCTCCAAGGGTTAATATATGGAAGTGGATGAATTAGTGTTTGGTACTATGGCCTGAGTAAGAGATTGATGGGTTTCAACCTCTTGGTCAGCTTCTAAAGCCACTGGGGGCTAAACCGGATAGAGTCAACAAGAAAGATAATCATCTTTACATTCTCAAACTTATTTTTCATCTTAAGGGGAAGGAAAAATATGAGCAGAAATGGTAATAGATTGCATTAAAGCGCTTTCAGTAGAAGAGTTTTGTCGGATCTAAAGATTTATCATTTAAGAGCATGATACGAAATTGCCATTAAAGATCATATTTATTTCTTGTTGTGAGATTCATTGTAGCTCATACATCTGTGTGAGAGTGTAACACCTTGGGTTTATATAATACAAGTATATTCCCGATGATTTTTCTTGTTATTTAGAATCATACATGCTATATTTATTGCTTATCAAATAACAGATCTATAAACACGAACCAAATCGAAAAATTCCCATATCGTATTCAACCCCTCCTTCTATGATATTTTGGACCTAACAGACTTCAAGGACATGGTAGAAAGTAATGCTAAGAAACAAGTTGCAAATTCTAAAATTCACTCAATGATGGAAGTTCTTTACAAAAACAGGCATGCTGACAAGTTGCCACAAGATGTCTACTCCATGAATTGGCTCCATTTCAAGTGTATTTGTTCTATCAATCCAAAGCCAATGAAGAAAAGGCTGAAGCCATTTGTTATTCCTAAGAACAATGTCAATATGTGGAGAAGGGGGGTTGAATACAAATATTAAAACTTTTTAGGACTTTTAATATTTGTTCTTGATGTTTGATAGATTGCCAGAATATGTTTGAACAAACAACTAAAAATTAAAATGAACAAAGAGAGATTTAAAATTACTAATGGATTGGTTTTTCCATCAGTTATATATTTTTGTTCAATGTTCCTAGGTTAAAAGATAACCTAGCTTCATTTTTTTTTTACAAAGTTAGAAAGAATAAACTGATCTTACAATGTGCTCTGAAGCTTGGACAGTTAATTTAAGAAATATTGTCTAACTTCTATATTTCTAACAATGCTACTTCACTTGTTTATATACTACAAGTGTATTTTTACAATTCCTATTCTAGGATTGTTTCTATCTATCTCTCTTTTTCCTTTTTCCTTTTTAGAAAAATAGACATGAAAGACAACTACGGATTGAGTCTTCACAGCCACTCTAGGTTGTCTTCCATAGGTGTGCTTTTGTTCTCTGGATCTACAACTGATAGACTTTCTGTGTTATCACAATCAATTGATAATTTGCTGTTAAGCATATCAATTGATTCATCCTTTAATCCATCAACTGATGTTCTTCTTGAAGGGTTTCGTGACACAAACGCAGCGGAATAAACGCGAAAAATAAATCAAAATAGCGAAACCCTCCGCAGGATCCATGCGAAAACAAAAGATTTAATTCGGAGATAAAGAATAAATACCTTTAGAAGCTTTAACAGTTCATTAATGGAAGATTAATGGAGGTCCAAAGCTTGTTAATCACCACGTATCCCGCTCTCGCGATCTACGCTCTACGGTATCCACACGAACACTTTTCATGAAAGATTGATGTGTACTAGCACCCGAAAACTTCTTCTCTCTCTATCTTCCTCCTCTCTCAGAGCGGCTAGGGTTTTTGTAAAATCTCTCTCTTATTAAATCAGCCCATAAAGAGAATATATAGAGAGAGGAATAAGTTTTCTAATTATAATCCAATTATAATTAATACTAATCCAAAATTCGAAATTATTTAATTAAGTCTCACTTAATTAATTAATTATTAATTTTGGAATTAGTTTAAGTAATTCATTTATTCTATTTATATAATTAATTAAGTCATACTTAATTAATATCATAAATAAAATAAATTACTTATTTAATTTAAATTCATAATTTAAATTATTTCTCCTTCAAGCGTTCTTTGTGTGTGACCCTGTAGGTTATTATTACGTTGGCAACAATTTTAATATCTAATTAAAATTGTAAACAATGAGCGGCATCTAGTAATACATCATTGCTACCCAAGTAATAATAATAAATCGGTGATTCGATTAAGCCTTTCATGAATAATGTTCCATGTAATATAATCCCTTTAATCTTGATATTATAGATTAAACTCAAGGCATGTCTTGTGTCATCCTCTTCATAATTTAATCTTTATCTTCTTGATCGATGAGTAGACTATTAAAATCAAATCAACATTTGAGCACGGCCGTGCATTTCATAGTCTCACTCAAACAAGAGGCCAATAATATCACTCCTAAAATTAGGAGGATTAAATCCCATCTAGATCATTCATATTTCTCATACGATTCATAATATACCCAATGTCCACTTTTATCATCACCCGGTCAAAGGTAACTTTTAATGTAATCAAAGTATATTAATTCTCGTATAGAAATATAATGATTTCAGGTCTAAGGATCATTACACCATTATCACAGTGAGAATTACTTATGACACTTACTTAACATGTAAAATCTCACGGCGGGTCATTCCAGTGCCATGCATTGATACATGCACTTATGTTCTTGACTTTAGTATCCCCATACCTATGACCAATGAGATGTGGTCATCTGTCAAGAAACATACTAGTCTTTGTGCATTATTATTGTCCTTAAATAATAATACTCGACTAGGGAATTTTAGGAATAAGATACTATTCATATAATCTCATTTTTAAGTCACATACTTAAAGATATATAATACGTATCAAAATTCCAAGGACATTTATTATGCTTTCAATTTATTACGCAGTAAATAAGACATAATAAATAAATAATAATCAATAAAACATAATCCTTAATAATAAATATTTTCCTTAAAATATAAAAAGTATTGTCTCTAGAGCACAATTACTAACAATCTCCCACTTGTACTAGAGCCAATTACCCAAGTATCCAATACTCATGGAACTAGTGTGACTTTCGTGCTTCTGCTGCGACAAAGCCTTAGTCAGTGTGTCTGCAATATTATTATTAGTATACACTTTACATATATGTATATCTCCTTGATCATTAATCTCATTAATTAGGTGATATCTCCTAAGTACATGCCCAAACAGCCTCCTTGGCTGCATCACAAGCATCAATATACTCAGGTTCTATTGTAAAATCAACAATTGTCTTTGCTGTGAACCATTCCAGCATACAACATCTCAATAAAACACAAAGCCAGACAGAAACATTAAATTATCGTTATCTGTCTAGAAACCAGTATCACGGAAACCTCTTACAACTAGCTTCACATCTCCTCCATATAACAAGAATGAATCTTTAGTCCTCTTTAAGTACTTAAGAATATTCTTGACTGTCGTCCGGTGACCTTCACCTGGATTAGATCGGTATCTACTCATCATGGTTAAAGCATACGAGACATCAGGACAAGTACATATCATTGCATACATTATAAAACCAATTGCTGACGCATATGGAATTTTACTCATGTAGTCCCTATCATCCAATGATTTAGGACAAATTTTATTTTGAGATCACTATCCCATGAGACATTGGGACATATCCATTTTAGTCTCTTTGCATTTGAAATCGATGCAAAACTTTGTCAATGTATGTACTCTAAATTAGGCCGATCAATCACCTTGATCTATCTCTATAGATCTCGATCCCTAAAATATATGTCACATCGCCTAAGTCTTTCATTGAGAAATTATTTCTCAACCAAGTCTTCACAGTCTGTAGAGAAGGAATGTCATTCCCTATTAGTAATATATCATCAACATATAATACTAGGAATGCCACATGGCTCCCACTAAACTTCTTGTAAACACAAGTTTCATCTTCATTCTGAATAAAGTCAAACTCTTTTTGACTGTTTCATGAAAACAAATGTTCCATCTCCTCGAGGCCTGCTTTAATCCATAAATGGATCGACGCAACTTACATACATTTCCAGCATCCTTTAGATCAACAAAAACCCTTAGGGTGTGTCATGTACACATCCATATCTTCTTCAAGGCTCTCATTTAAGAAAGTGGTTTTGACATCCATTTGCCAGATTTCATAGTCATAGTAAGCAGCTATAGCAAGCAAAATCCTGATGGACATGACCATAACAACTGGTGAAAAGGTCTCATCATAGTCAATACCATGAATTTTCTTGAAATCTTTTGCCACCAATCGTGCCTTCTAGGTCTGTACATTATCATCCATGTCGGTCTTCTTCTTGAAAACCCACTTGCACCCTATAGGTTTTACCCCTTCAGGTGGATCAACCAAAGTCCATACTTGATTAGTATACATGGATTCCATCTCAGATTTAATGGCATCCAGCCATCTCTTAGAATCTGGAGTGTTTATAGTATCTAGGTAGGTGAGAGGCTCATCTTCATCCACAAGCATCACATCACCATCTTGAGTCAAGAGAAATCCATATTATCTCTCGGGTTCATGGCGAATCCTACTAAACCTACGAACACCTGTGTTTCTTGAGCAGTATTATTTTTCTTGTACATTCTACTCAGGTTCCTCCACTGGTTCAACGTTATCATGTGGGTCTCAAACTTCATTGAGATCTATTATCCTCCCACTGTCTCTCAGCAGTTCGAGCAACAAACACTTTGTTCTCGGAAGGATTATAGAAAGAATAACCCCTTGTTTCAGTTGGGTATTCCACAAAATTACATTTGTCTGATTTTGGTCCTAGCTTGTCAGAGATTAGACGTTTCACAAACGCTTCACATCCCCAAAATTTTATAAATGACATGCTGTGACGTTGCTCAGTCCATATCTCATAAGGAGTCTTTTGAACCAATTTAGTAGGAACACAGTTAAGTGTATGTGGAGCCGTTTCCAGGGTGCAACCCCAGAAACTAATTGGAAGATTCATTGACTCAACATTGATCGCACCATGTCCAACAAGGTGTGATCTCTCCTATCAAAAAAACTTTTCTTTGATATTTTCTACTTCATCTTTATAGTCTTTGAACTTTTCAAATGATTCGGATTAGTTCTTCAAAAGATACATATATCCGTATCTACTAAAATAATTAGTAAATTTTATGAAGTTAATAAAATCTACCTTTTGTCATCGTACACATATGACCACATACATCACTATGTATAAGTCATACCCATTCAATGATCCCTTCACCATGTCCGGTAAAAGGAGCTTTAGTCATTTTACCAAATAAACCAAGATTCACATCCTTTTGTATGATTCATAATCAAACTTATCCATGAATGCATCCTTATGTATTCTGAAAATGCGTTTCTTATTAATACGGCCTCAACAACAGTGCCAAAGGTAATATTTGATTTGAGTCACTTTAGAACATATAAATTGTTAATTAGATGTGCAACATTATAAGGCTCATCATCAAAATAGAATAAACAACTATTGTTATAAAATGAAAAAGCCTTTCTTGTCCTAACAAGAAACTGAAATAATGTCTCTGCCAATTGCAAGCACGCTATAACAATTATTAAGTTCTAAATTTTCCTTATAGGCCAAAAATTAAGTAACGAGTTCCTCGAACCAGAGCAACTATCTTTACTCCAATTCCAACCCGATACCTTAAGCTTGACCCTTATTGATCATCATCTTCCGATCTTCCAATTAAGCATGACAGTTTAATTTCCAGTTTCCCAACTTTCCACAGAAGCGATAATCGTCTTCTTTATCAACACCTCATTCAGACTTTAGAGTCTGCTTTAGGGATTGGACTTTGGTTTGACAACGGAACTAGATCAAATCTTCTCCTTATCTTTCCATTTTCCTTTCCCCTTTACATTCCCTATGTTTACCATCAATATAGTAGTAGTTCATGCATTTATCATATTACTTTCAGCAGTTCTCAACATGCTTAGCAACTCAATGGGTGTTTTACCAATTTTATTCACTTTATTGTTCATAACAAAATAAGAATAATATTTGTCCAAAGATTGTAAGATCAAATCTAACTGTCTCCAGACCAATCTGGAAACCCAAAATATCAATGGTATTCATTATACCCTATAATCTTTAGAACATGTGGTGTAACCGGGTCTCACTCTCCCTACTTGTAAGTGTATAGTGCCCTTTCAAATATATCTTGTGCTCAATCGTTTCATAAGCATCTATATGCTTGTATTGCTTCTTAAGCTCAGCACATATATTTGCGAGCATGAGACATGAAACATCAGTCGCAACATCAATTTGCTTCCAATAAGCACTATGATTTGCACATGTTACATTCTCAACTTTAAGAGCAGGGGAAGAGATTTGACTAATATCGTGGTGCCTGAGGACGATCCTCAAGCTCCTATGTTAGTCAAGGAAATATATTCTCGTCAACTTGTCCTTCTCAAGAACTGATCGCATAGAGAAGTTGTTTGTGTTTATCATTTGATATCTACAATATTAAAGTGCATAAAATAAACTAGGTTGCAAATTTAATATTAATTATGTTTAAGTGATTATGGTATATCATCATATACCTCCCACTATTTTTATCAAACTAATAGCCCTTACTATTAATTTGGAAAGTATATCCCATAATTCTTTCTAGTGAGCCAAGATCCATATTTCGTCATGTCCTAAGTCAACCACTGGAAGTCCTTAGAAAATGATTATTTAGGTAGACAACAGTTGCCAATTATATCATATATAATTCTTGGATAGTTTGGTGAACAACGATTGATCTTATCTATCTAATAGACTTTTAACCAAACTCTATGCTTCTAAGTTCATAATAGTTGAATATAACCGTTTATTTTCACTTATTATGACGACTCAGTTAAGTTAGACCCAATGATACAACGGCCGAATATAACCGTTTATATTCGTCGCATCTCACCACGATAGATAGGAGTCCCCTGCCACTGACAGTCCTTCCCCTTATCGATCTAGGATTCGATGAGTGTTCATTCATTGGAAAGCATCCGGGTAAAACTTAATATTTTGTTAAGGGGTTTTAGAAAATTTATAACGATCATGATCACATCATAAAGAGATCCTCAATTTTTCCTTGAACCAAATATTTCAAATCGACATCTTAAATTGTTCATTTCCCAGGTAGATGGAGGATACCAATGGTCACACTTAAAACCCATCAGCCTTACGAATACGCATATCCGCTTTTGTCAGAAAATCCCAATTATAGATATCAAAAATCCATTTTTAATTCCGTGTTTTAAAAATCCATATTTCATAAACACAAGAATCTCATGATCGTTTGTTAATTTTAAAATCTTGAATCGTTACAGATTTTATCTTGTTTAAACAAACATGGCATGGGTGTCGTATCTAATACATACATGATTAATCAATATTAAGCATGCATTTCAATTATATCTACGCATACATACCAATACATGCAATCATATACATATATGTAATGTGCGTAAATTAAATGTGTTTGGTTATGGCCCCATCCTATATGATATTTCCAAGCTAATGGAAATATCAAGGTCAGTCTATGGTGGTTTTAAAAATACTATCTATTACATGTCTTCTTTCTTCATTGCTCCATCATCCCCTTTTGGATCGCCTCCTTGCTTGCAAGTCTTCATTGATAATTACATTGAATAATAAAAATAAAACTATTCTAATGAAATTACAAGAAGAACTCGAGTTACATTCGAGATAATTAAATTACAATGAATAAACGACATGCAAGTCGTATTTAGAAACCAAAACCATAAATCAAAACCACTATCCTATGGGTATTTAGGCCATAACCATCCACCATGCTATCATATAACACATATAATATATCTCATATTATATAATCATATCATATAATCATATATAACAAATTTCGAAATTTCAGAAAATTAAAAATAGATTTCTGAAGACAATAAATCGTTATTTCGAGGCCCTTAACGACGTCAAACGCCTTACAGACCCGTTGATGATAGCTTTGCTATCAGTTTTGTTCATTGGCCCGATTCCAGTCAGAAAACACATATCGTTTATGAAAATCGGATACAGCAGTCAGATTTCTCCAAATCTGACGGTGTTTCAGAAATCGTATCATATACAATTCTCATAACAAGAACAAGTATATATCATATATACATACACAGAGATACATACAATCATCATATGATTATATATTACATGAATATCATATATTCATAATATATACATACATATACTCAAAATTTTAGAAAATCAAATAATTTTCAGAAAATCATAAATCACCGTTTTGGAGGCTGTAACGACATCTAATGGCTTACAGACGCAGAGCTGACTATGTCAGTATTGCTCAGTGACCCGATTACAGTCAGAAAACACATATCGTTTGCGAAAATCGGATAACGGACACAGATTTCAGAAAATCAACGGCAGCCGTTTCAGAATTCGTATCGAATACGATTCCCATAATAAGAACAAACATATACATACATCAACACACATAATCATCACATGATTATATATCATATGAATATCATATATTCATAATATATATAAACATATACAAATTATATCAATATAAAATCATGATAGATCGCATACATGCTTATATATCAAAAACTGTTAAGCACATAACCGAATTAAAACGTTTCGCAAGTAGCTCTGATGCCATTGAAGGGTTTCGTGACACAAACGCAGCGGAATAAACGCGAAAAATAAATCAAAATAGCGAAACCCTCCGCAGGATCCATGCGAAAACAAAAGATTTAATTCGGAGATAAAGAATAAATACCTTTAGAAGCTATAACAGTTCATTAATGGAAGATTAATGGAGGTCCAAAGCTTGTTAATCACCACGTATCCCGCTCTCGCGATCTACGCTCTACGGTATCCACACGAACACTTTTCATGAAAGATTGATGTGTACTAGCACCCGAAAACTTCTTCTCTCTCTATCTTCCTCCTCTCTCAGAGCGGCTAGGGTTTTTGTAAAATCTCTCTCTTATTAAATCAGCCCATAAAGAGAATATATAGAGAGAGGAATAAGTTTTCTAATTATAATCCAATTATAATTAATACTAATCCAAAATTCGAAATTATTTAATTAAGTCTCACTTAATTAATTAATTATTAATTTTGGAATTAGTTTAAGTAATTCATTTATTCTATTTATATAATTAATTAAGTCATACTTAATTAATATCATAAATAAAATAAATTACTTATTTAATTTAAATTCATAATTTAAATTATTTCTCCTTCAAGCGTTCTTTGTGTGTGACCCTGTAGGTTATTATTACGTTGGCAACAATTTTAATATCTAATTAAAATTGTAAACAATGAGCGGCATCTAGTAATACATCATTGCTACCGAAGTAATAATAATAAATCGGTGATTCGATTAAGCCTTTCATGAATAATGTTCCATGTAATATAATCCCTTTAATCTTGATATTATAGATTAAACTCAAGGCATGTCTCGTGTCATCCTCTTCATAATTTAATCTTTATCTTCTTGATCGATGAGTAGACTATTAAAATCAAATCAACATTTGAGCACGGCCGTGCATTTCATAGTCTCACTCAAACAAGAGGCCAATAATATCACTCCTAAAATTAGGAGGATTAAATCCCATCTAGATCATTCATATTTCTCATACGATTCATAATATACCCAATGTCCACTTTTATCATCACCCGGTCAAAGGTAACTTTTAATGTAATCAAAGTATATTAATTCTCGTATAGAAATATAATGATTTCAGGTCTAAGGATCATTACACCATTATCACAGTGAGAATTACTTATGACACTTACTTAACATGTAGAATCTCACGGCGGGTCATTCCAGTGCCATGCATTGATACATGCACTTATGTTCTTGACTTTAGTATCCCCATACCTATGACCAATGAGATGTGGTCATCTGTCAAGAAACATACTAGTCTTTGTGCATTATTATTGTCCTTAAATAATAATACTCGACTAGGGAATTTTAGGAATAAGATACTATTCATATAATCTCATTTTTAAGTCACATACTTAAAGATATATAATACGTATCAAAATTCCAAGGACATTTATTATGCTTTCAATTTATTACGCAGTAAATAAAACATAATAAATAAATAATAATCAATAAAACATAATCCTTAATAATAAATATTTTCCTTAAAATATAAAAAGTATTGTCTCTAGAGCACAATTACTAACACTTCTTCGATTGATCTTTACATCCATCGATTGATATGGAATGACTTATCAACTGATAAATGATATCAATCGATATATATCAATCGATGGGTCTTCACATCAGTTGATGGTCTTCAATTCCTGACTTGGCTTCTTCGATTGATCTCTCATCCATTGAGGCTTCAATATCAATTGATCATCCTTCACTTGTGCAATCTCCTGTCTTCAAATAATTACAATTTAACAGTTTAATTTACACATCAATTGATGATCTATATCAATCGACTCTAACATCAATTGATTTACACCTTATCGATTGAAATAGACTAGGTACACCTATGCTACAATCTAAATTATCAGTTGACTCATATAAACATTTCAACTGATAAATGGTTTCCTGGTCAATTGATATTTATAAATTTTCATATCAATTGATCAGTTACATAGAATAAAATTTCTATGATTCTAAGATTAATGTTATCATCAAAATTACATGTAGATTCCTAACAATCTCCCCATATTTGTGTTTGTGATATGAACATGCATAAATCTACTTGATGATAACAAAACCCTTAAAAAATTTACATTCAAATAGAATCAAGAAATTTAATTAGCACATTAATTTTGGAAATACCAGATTGATAGATAACTCCTGCAAGCAGCTTCAATGTCTTCATTGTCTCCATGATTTAATTAGCTCATCTTCCTTCTCTTCTCAGCATTTTCCTTTAGCTGCCTCATGAAAGAACTCCTCAAAATTGCTTCATCCCTATCAGTTTCTCCAAGCTGCCTCATAAGGTAATGTATTTCTTCATATGTGATTTTGTCCAGATATTTACAGATATCAAAGAACTTTGTGTTGCCCTCCACATCTGTAAAAATCATAGCATACTTTGGCTCCAACACCACCTTTTTGACCTGTGACTTCCATAGCTTTAGAGGTGAATCAGGTTCAGCTTCTGCCTTGGATCTCCTTAATTTTGAAATTTGATGTTGAATCTCCTGAGCAATTGTTGTGTTGAGTTTGTACTTTCTGTTGAGTAGAGGAAGGATAGACTTTAAAACATTGTAACTCTGCTTCATTATCACTGTCATGGAATAGGTGATCTTCACTCCATTTTCATACTCCAATGTCATAGATTCCTCTTGATTAGAAGTAGCAGGATGAGTCCTTACTCCAATTAGTCCTTTTTCATTAATTACTGGTACTCCCTTCATATCATAACCTTCAATTGTCACCTCCTCCCTTATTTATTCTTGTTAACCCTGAAGGTTTTCTTGAACCACTATTTCTTGAGTAGAACTTGACCTTTTCTTGGCCATAACTATTTTTCTCTTTTTCCTCAGTGGTTTCTCCATTGATTGATCTTCCATATTCCATTCTATTTCCATTTGCCTTGCTATTTCCTCATATTCCTTTTCTCTCCTTGCAGCATCTAACAATCCTGTAGAAATAGCTCCCTGAAGAAGTTTCTGGCCAACTGGCTCTTTCCTTTTCTTCTCTTCTTCAATCATTATGGCTTTACCATTTTTCTTCTCTTCAAGAGCTTCAAGATCAATTGATAGAAAGGCTTTAACATTTGAGTTGCTTTCTTTGGTAGCCTTTTGTACATCTTCATTTATTTTTCTTGTTTGAGCAATGAACTCATTCAAGTCTCCTTTTTCTACTGCCTCTGTCACCAACTTTGTGCTTCTCTTCAAATCTTCAATTCTTTTCCTTTCTCTCTCAATCATTGATTGAGTTTCTCTTTCTCTAGAAATCCTTCTAGCTTCTAGATCAGTTTCAAATTTCTTGAATTCTTCCTTTTTCTGTTCTAAGTCATCTTTGGGAGAATTAGATGACTTAGATCTTCTTGAAGACTGATTATCCATGTTACTTCTGTATTTGAATCTTTTTGTTGCAGAACCACCAATGCCACTTGTCTTGTCCATTCCAGAACCTCCAACACCACCACTGCCTTTGTCATCACCATTATCACCATCATCCTTCTTCTTTGTATTCTCCCCCTTTTTGTTATCATCAATTGGAGGGGGTGGTGGCATTCTGTCAAGAAACTTTTGAAGAATAGAAGCATGAAGACTTTGACCTGCAATAATAGCATCCATTTTCTTTTCTAGAGAGCCCACTCTAGTTTCAAAGCTGCAAAGTTCTTTGATTCCTTGAAGAGCTTGTCTTTGATGTGATTCATGGTGTTGAATGGTAGCTTTTCATCCAATCTTCTGTCCAAAGCATCATTGTTGGTAGAGATAGAGTCTTTGATAATCTCCAGTTCCCTCTTTACTCCTGTCACTATTATCTTTTGAATTTTCAGTGATTCTCTCATATAGTGAGCAATTCTCCTTTGAGTTGGATCTTCAATCTCTCCTTCCACCATTGCCCTTCTATATTGAGAGAGAATTTCAGTTTCAGCAGCTTCTAAAGAACCATCAATTGTGCTCATCCATGGCTCCTCATCAGAATCTTCTTCTAGCTCTTCAGGTGCCATATAACATATATCTGTTGTATTGACAATACTTTCTTCCAGATTCCTTGTCCTTTGTTCTGTATGATCAATTCCCAAGAGTGGTTATGCATCCCTGTTACTTGAAGTAGCCAACCCCTGATATTGTGGATTAGGATGGATGAAGTTCTGTGGATCCAATTCACCATCATCAACCTCCTCTTCAATGTCCTTAGCAACTCCACTCCCACTAGCTTCTGCATTTGATACTCCCCCTAACTCCTTGACTCCCACTTCTTCTGCCATTAATTCATTTTCCAATTCCTGTGCAAATAGAAGAATTGTTTTATCTCTCTCACTCATCTCTCTATTTTGCACCAGGATCTCATCCTGGAATCTCACCTCTCCCTCACTCATTTTCTGTGCACCTTCTAAGGTGGGGCCCTCAAGTGTTTCACTCTCATTCCTGGAGGAATTAGGAATGTCCTTACTCACTCCCTCTCCTTTTGCCAGGCTGCAATCCTGCCTCTCACTCAACTCACTCATTCCTAAGAGTGTTTGTGCAACATCAATTGATTGAGCATCAATTGATGTAAAGATATTAACGGTTGAGGTGTTTGGGATATCCATCAATTGATGCATACCCATCAATTGATCTTGAGTATCGATCGATGACTTATCAGTCGATGGCTGAATATCAATTGATGAAGAGACATCAATTGATGGAGTAGAAACAGTTGAGGAAATTATTTGAGAAGATATATTTTTAATAATATAAGAAATGGAATCCTGAATATCCTGTGAAGAAGATTCAGGAGAGAATGTTGGCTTCTTCTTGAAGAATAAATAAGGAGAATCTGACAATGTTTGATAATCTATCAAAACATTTTATGAAGAAATTTGTTAGGATGGAAAAGTAAGAATAGAAGGGATTGGAATTGAGAGAGAATGGGGCTGCATCTCATCATTTATATGAGATGCATCAATCTGACTTTGAGAAGGCTCTACCACAGTTTCTTGTGATTTTGCAGTGTGTGATTCCCCATGTGCAAAGGTGACTTTCTTCCTTCTCCTTTCATATGGTGTTACTGTTTTGGCCTGTGTGTCCCTAACTTGGTTCTGTGCCCCTGGTTGTGGGCTATTTTTAATATTGTCATCCTTTTGGGAGGATGGCAATAGGGATGTGGTATTTTCCATATTAACATTCACAGTCTTTTGGGAGACTGCGGAGTGGCTTGGCTGAGGTTGTACACCATCACTCTCTTTATCCTTCTGGGTTCTTTGATGTTCCCCAATTCCCTCACCACCTACATCTCCTTCTAGTCTATCTACCAAAACAGTTGATTTCCTTTTCTTTGTTTTTACAACAACAGGTTTTTGAGAACCTGTTGAGGTTGGTTTCTTAGATTTGGATTTTGAGATTAGTTTTGTGGCTTGGGTAGGAAGGTTGGGGTCATTACTACCACCCTCCATAGTCACAGAAGGCAAAGAAGATTTAGGTAAAGAAGAAATTAGGGATGAAATAAATACCTAAACAAAAGGTGGGTAAATCAATTCCACATTACTGTGATGATTGATTCTTACCAAGTCTTTGAAGACCCTTTTGTTTTGAGTCCAACACTTAAGGGTTTCAGTTTCCCTGCAAATCTCAATTTCTTTGACAAAGTGGTTAATAAAAATCATGATAAATCTAGCATAGTATATATGATTAGACCTATCATGCTTCTTTCCTAACTTAGCAGCAATTTCAGACAGAAATATAGAGGAGAAATCATGATACTCATCAAACAACACATTATATGCTATTTATTGCATGCTTGAAGTTATGGCATCAAAATTACTAATTTTACCACTAAAGTGTTTATTATTGCATCAAAGAAATAAAACCATTCTCTCCTAAGGTGTTTTCTAACTACTTGCCCTAAATTAATGTCAGGATTTGCATAATTAACAGCCCTAAGCATGTTTCTAATATCTGATTCACTAGGCACATTATCAGTATTATTAACAGGCAAATCTAAACATTTATTTAAAATTAAAGTAGTAAGAATATACTCTTGTCCTTTGCAGTTGAATTTGATGCTTAAGAAGTCATCAGCAACTTCTGCAGAGGTCCAAAATTCTTCCACCATATTACAGATTATTATTGGTGCTTCCTTCAATGCTTTCTATACCTTGCCACTTCCCAGGAATTGCATCAAAGGATGAAATTCCTTTAGAGCTTCTTCAACCACAGTGCAGGCCACAAAATTATTCAATTCGTAGATGAACCCGGCTTGAGAGATTTTCTTGGATGAAGATGCCATTTCCTTATATAGAAGATTAGAAGTATAAAAGCTTTGAAGATATTGAGAGAATTGAGTACTTAGAGAAGTGGGTAGTGATTGAGTTCGTAGATTGAGAGAGAGAGAAAGAGGTAGAGAAATTGTTAGTAAAATTGCAAGTAAGAATGAACAATGTTTTAATCTCACTATTTATATTTACTGATTTCTCAATCAATTTCTTACTCAAAATAGAATTTAATCGACCGTTAAAAAAAATGAAAAGTAAAAATTACCAATTTTGGCAATCGACTATTATACATACATGAATGTATGTATTAATCAATTGATAAAATAAGTAATTAACGGCTAGATTTTTGTACAAATCGATTGATGACATGGACCCCTTTAAATTCCAGGTCAACTGGTAAAGCTTGTTTATCGACAGGTACACTTATCCATCGATAAATAAATATATCATCAATTGATATATTTATCTGTCGATAGCTACAAATATCCATCGTAAGTAAATATATCATCAATTGATATATTTATCTATCGATAGCTACAAATATCCATCGATAAGTAAATATATCATCAATTGATATATTTATCTGTCGATAGCTAAAAATCTCCATTGATAAGAACAATGTTTATCACTTGATTAATGAAGAATCAATAGAGTAACATAGTCAATGGTTAAAATTTAAATATACATATATACAACTTATCAGACACTTAAATAATTAAATATAATTAAGCATACCTAAATCACAGACCAATCTATTGAAGATAGATTCATCTAGTGGTTTGATAAAAATGTCTGCAAGTTGTCTTTCACTAGGGACAAAATGTAATTCAACTGTACCATTCATTACATGTTCCCTAATGAAGTGATACCTTATGTCAATGTGCTTGATTCTGGAATGTTGCACATGATTTTCTGTTATAGCAATGGCACTTGTATTATCATAGAAAATAGATATCTTGTTCATGTTGAACCCATAGTCAAGTAGTTGATTCCTCATCCGTAATATTTGTGCACAGCAACTTCCAGCTGCAATGTATTCAGCCTCTGCAGTAGATGTAGACACTGAATTCTGCTTTTTACTGAACCATGATACAAGCTTGTTTCCTAGAAATTGACAGGAGCCTTTAGTACTTTTTCTGTCAATTCTGCAACCTGCATAGTCTGCATCTGAATAACCAATTAGATCAAATCCAGAATCTCTAGGATACCAAATTCCAAGATTTGGAGTTCCCTTGAGATATCTGAATATTCTTTTTATTGCAATCAAATGAGATTCTCTAGGATCAGCCTGAAATCTAGCACACAAACATGTAGCAAACATTATGTCTGGCCTACTTGCAGTTAAATAAAGTAATGAGCCAACCATGCCTCTATAACTTGAAATGTCCACCATAGCTTCTTTAGTATTCAGTTCAAGTATAGTTGTAGTGGCCATGGGAGTTTTTGTAGAAGAACATTCACTTAAATCAAATCTCTTTAATAAATCAGAAATATATTTGGTTTGATTTATGAAAATGCCATTTTTGACTTGTTTGACTTGCAAACCTAGAAAATATGTAAGTTCTCCCATCATGCTCATTTCATATTTACTTTGCATCAACTTAGCAAACTTTTGACAAAGTTTTTCATTAGTTGAGCCAAAAATAATGTCATCTACATAGATTTGAACAAGAATCATAGAGCCACTAACATTTCTATGAAAGAGAGTTTTGTCAATAGTACCTCTTGTGAAGTGATTCTCAATCAAAAATTTAGATAGAGTTTCATACCAGGCCCTAGGTGCTTGTTTTAATCCATAAAGTGCCTTCAGAAGATAGTACATAAATCCAGGATGAATAGGATCAATAAAACCAGGAGGTTGTTCTACATATACTTCTTCTTCTAGTTCTCTATTGAGAAAGGCACTTTTCACATCCATCTGATACACCTTGAAATTTATATGAGCAGCATATGCTAAAAAGATTCTGATTGCTTCCAACCTTGCAACTAGTGCAAATGTTTCATCAAAATCTATGCCTTCTTCTTGTGAATAGCCCTTTGCCACTAATCTTGCTTTATTTCTTGTCACTGTACCAGATTCATCCATTTTGTTTCTGAATACCCATTTTGTGCCAATGACAGACTTGTTCTTTGGTTTGGGCACCAGCTTTCATACCTTGTTCCTTTCAAACTGATTCAACTCTTCTTGCATAACAATTATCCAATCAGGATCATTCAAGGCTTCTTCAATCCTTTTTTGTTCTTCTTGAGATAGAAAGCTGCTATACAAGCATTCATTTTGAGTTGTACTTCTAGTTTTGACTCCATCATTTGCATCTCCAATAATTAATTCAAAGGGATGGCTTTTTGTCCATTTTCTTTGAGATGGTAAATTTGGTCTTGAAGATGATGAAGCTTCATGATCATTGGAAGTGTTTTGATCATTGTGATGTGATTGACTATTTGAGAACCCTCCCCCTGAGATGGACAATCCTCTCGAAGATTGTTGAGCAGAGTTGTTATCCATCGAATGATTATCAATTGATGTATTATCAGTCGATTGAAGATTGTCAACTGATAAGTTATCTGTTGATGAATTGACATCAATTGATGGGAGGATTCTAGATACTTGATTTCTTGAAATTTCTACATCATCACTATCCTCAATATTGCTTGTTGATTCATTTTCAAAATGCAATAAATCATGAAATCCTTCATCAAACAACCCTCGAATTTTCTTGTCATCAAAGACTACATGCATAGATTCCATAACAATGTGTAATCTAAGATTGTAGACTCTGTATGCTTTGGTTGTTATTCCATATCCATCAAATATAGCTTCATCAGCCTTGGCTTCAAATTTTCCTAGATTTTCACCTTGATTTCTCAATACAAAGCATTTGCATCCAAATACATGAATAAAATTAACTGTTGGCTTCTTATCTTTCTTCATCAACTGATATGGAGTTTTGCCTTGAATTTGATTGACCATGAAAATATTCTGAATGTAGCAAGCAGTATTAATTGTTTCTGCCCAGAAGTATGTAGGTAGTTTTTCTTCTTCTAACATAGTTCTAGCAGCTTCAATCAAGGTCCTATTTTTCCTTTCAACTACTCCATTTTGTTGTGGAGTTCTTGGTGCAGAGAAATGATGAGTGATACATTTTTCGTCACAGAATTCCTTAATTGTTGCATTCTTGAATTCAGTACCATTATCACTTCTAGTTTTCTTGACCTTCCATTCAGTTCCATTTTCAACATTCTTCACATGATTGATAATTAATTTACTTGCCTCATCCTTAGAGTGTAAGAAGTATACCTATGAAAATCTTGTAAAGTCATCCACAATGACTAAGGCATATTTCTTTTTGGCAATTGACATGATGTTAACTGGACCAAATAAATCCATGTGCAATAACTCAAAGGCTTATCAATTGATTATTCAAACTTTGACTTAAATGATACTTTTCTTTATTTTCCCTTTTGACAGGCATCACACAGTCCATCCTTGGTGAATTCCATCTGTGGAATGCCTCTAACCATATTCTTTCTGACCAATAGATTCATGGCTTTGAAATTCAAATGGGCTAGTTTCTTGTGCCAAATCCAACTTTCATATGAATTTGCTTTGCTCAAAGGCATGTCATTGAATTTGCTTTTACAGAGTGAAAATCAACCACATAGACATTTCCTTTTCTTTCTCCAATTAAGAGAATTTCTCTAGATTCCTTATTGGCTATGATGCATGATCCAGTTGTAAACCACACACCATTACCATTATCACACCGTTGACTAATACTGAGCAAGTTGTGCTTCAATCCATCAACTAGTGCTACAGGTTCAAATGATAACATTATCTTTTGCAATTGAGCCATATCCCAGGGTGAAACCTTTGCTGTTATCTCCAAAAGTAACTCCTGGGCCATCCTTTTCCACAAACTTTGTGAGCAGGGACAAGTCTCCAGTAATATGCCTTGAGCATCCACTATCCAAATACCAGAGATTTTTCTTCATGTTTCCCTGCACACACATAAAACAATCAAGTTGTTTTTGGTACCCAAGTTGCCTTGGGTCCTCTTTCATTAGTTGCAACATGAGCCTTTGTTGCCAATTTTGGTTCATTTTGTTTTGGTGAATTTAAATCCACTTTAACTTTGGAAGTTGGATTTTGGGGTTTAGACACCTTGGAACTCATGGCAGAATTTCCATGCATTTCATTATCTACATTAGGCATGTTTCATGGCATACCGGGCATGTTCATATTTGCATATGCAAAGAAGGGATTATACATGTATGGAACTTGTGCATAGGGCATATGAACATTCGGTGCAACTAAATTAGAAGACATGGCATTCATGAACATAGGATTGGTAAACATGGCATTCACAGTCATAGCATTTACATTTAAATCATTTGAAGATATAGGTTTTTCTTCATTCTTACATTGCATAGACAAATGATTTACACTGCCACATTTAGCACATACCTTTCTGGGAGCATACATGTCAGGAGTGTAGTTGTTGTGCTTATTAATGCCTATTTTACCATTCCTATTCTTTTTCTTTTTCTCAGACTTAGGTTGAGTAATTTCCACAGGTGCTATCTTTTCTAATTTTTCTTTTAATTGTTTCTTGGATAAGTTACCTATGTTAATCCTCTCAGCTTCAGTCTCAACCTAATTTTTGGTTTCCTTAACAAAATTGATAGGAGTGCTGAATTTGTTCTTTTTGTTAGCCATTGATGATTTACTTGTCGATGGATGTTTATCAGTTGATTCAGCATCAATCGATTGATAATCCTTATCAGTTGATGAAGGATTAACAGTCGATTGATCTTTATTCATTGAAGTATCAGTCAATGGCCTGCCTATTGATTTGGGGAGTTCTCCTAGAGTATCTACACCTTGAACATCAATAATTTGTTTGGCAGTTTTAGCAGACCTATTCCATTTGTTAATGGTTTCAATTTCTTCAGCCAATTGTTCTTTTAACAATTCTTCTCTTTTCAAACTGTTTACTAGTTCATTTCTAGCATCATTACTCTTCTGCTTAAATCTATCTAAACAAACAAGTTTATTTTTAAGAAAAATATTCCTCTCAGTTAAGACATCAATGATGTTCTTTAACTTGAGCTTTTCCTTGTTTAGAGATTTTAGAGTGACATGCAAATTGTACAATTCATTGGACATTTCATTGATAGTACTATTGCATTCATCAGTTGTAAGCTCAGAAAAAATTGTAGCTAGAACCTGATTTGATGATGAACTAGCTTCTTCATCTTCATGTTTGGCCATTAGTGCTAGATTGATGAATTCCTCTGAATCATTGTCCTCAGCAGCCTAGTCCTTCTCTTCAATGACAAAAGCCTTTTCTTTCTGTTTCAAAAGGTCAAAGTATTTCTTTTAATAATCAATACCATCATAAGACTTTGCCTTTTTTGTTTTGGCTTCTTGCACTCTTTTGAGAAATGACCAGTCAATCCACAGTTAAAAAATTAGAATTTAGATCTATCAACCAAATTTTTGTTTTGATTGTTACTTCTAAACTGAGATCCAGGCCATTGAACATTTGGATTCCTCTTGAATTTTAGCTTTGAAAACTTCCTTGATAGAAATGCAAGGTGTTCATCAATCTCATCCAAATCATCCTGAGAGCATGTTTCATTTTCTTCACACTTGCCTTTTCCTCTTTTGAATGATTCTTCAACAACATCACCAGCCATCATGACAGACTCTTCTTCACAACCACTTTCCTTCTTTTCTTCATTTCCTTTGACCATCAAAGCCACAGTTTTCTCCTTTCTTTGATTCTTCTCAATCTTCTCATCTTGTTGGATTTCTAACTCATATGTCTTGAGAATACCATAAAGTTTCTCAAGAGTATAATCCTTGATGTCCTGAGATTGTCTAATGAAAATAGTCATTGGTTTCCATTATTTTGGAAGAGATCTAAGAAATTTTAAATTTGTATCCTCAGTTGCATAAACCCTACCATATAGCTTGAGTCCATTTAATAACTTCTGAAATTTACTATAAGTGTAATTGATGGATTCTCCACTATTGAAATGAAATGATTCATACTTTTGAATCAAGAGTTTCATCTTGTTTTTCCTTACTTGTTCAGTTCCTTCACATAGAGTTTGAAGAGTGTCTCATACCTCTTTTGATGAAGTACAGTTTATCACATTGTCAAACATATCTTTATCTAGGCCATTAAACAGAATGTTCATGGCCTTCTTATCTTTGAGAACTTCTTTTTCAACCTATTCTGTGAACTCAGAGATGAGTTTAGGAATATGTTTGTCAAGTGCAGGAGTTCCATCAGGGTTCACACCTGTGACTATGGGAATGTGAGGACCTTTCTCTATGCAGTGAACATAGGAAGGGTCGAGAGAAAGAAGATGCAGATGCATTTTTACCTTCCATGGAAAGTATTCATCTTTTTCTAACACTGGAATCTTTACACCTGAATCTTTTTGGCCCATATTGACTGTTCTCGATCTTTAAACTTTCTGTATGTTGAAAGCCTGCTCTAATACCAATTGTTATTCCTAAGAACAATGTCAATATTTGGAGAAATGGGGGTTGAATATAAATATTAAAACTTTTTAGGACTTTTAATATTTGTTCTTGATGTTTGATAGTTTGCCAGAATATGTTTGAATAAACAACTAAAAATTAAAATGAACAAAGAGAGATTTAAAATTACTAATGGATTGGTTTTTCCATCAGTTATATATTTTTGCTCAATGTTCATAGGTCAAAAGATAACCTAGCTTCATTTTTTTTTTACAAAGTTAGAAAGAATCAACTGATCTTACAATGTGCTCTGAAGCTTGAATAGTTGATTTAAGAAATATTGTCTAACTTCTATATTTCTAACAATGCTACTTCACTTGTTTATATACTACAAGTGTATTTTTACAATTCCTATTCTAGGATTGTTTCTATCTGTCCCTCTTTTTCCTTTTTCCTTTTTAGGAAAACAGACTTGAAAGACAGCTATGGATTGAGTCTTCACTGCCACTCTAGGCTGTCTTCCATAGGTGTGCTTTTGTTCTCTGGATCTACAACTGATAGACTTTCTGTGTTGTCACAATCAATTGATAATTTGTTGTTAAGCATATCAATTGATTCATCCTTTAATCCATCAACTGATGTTCTTCTTTGATTGATCTTTACATCCATCAATTGATATGGAATTACTTATCGACTGATAAATGATATCAATCGATATATATCAATCGATGGGTCTTCACATCAGTTGATGGTCTTCAATTCCTGACTTGGCTTCTTCGATTGATCTCTCATCCATTGAGGCTTCAATATCAATTGATCATCCTTCACTTGTGCAATTTCCTGTCTTCAAATAATTATAATTTAACAGTTTAATTTACACATCAATTGATGATTTATATCAATAGACTCTAACATCAATTGATAAGAATAATATCAATTGATTTACACCTTATCGATTGAAAAAGACTAAATACACCTATGCTATAATCCAAATTATCAGTTGACTCATATAAACATTTCAACTGATAAATGGTTTCTTGATCGATTGATATTTATAAATTTTCTTATCAATTGATCAGTTACATAGAATAAAATTTCTATGATTCTAAGATTAATGTTATCATCAAAATTACATGTAGATTCCTAACACCATTACAGTTGCTAAGATAAATGAGAATGTGGAGAAATTGACTGCAAATCAACAAAGTCTCTCCAACACTATAAATGAAGTAGTGGCCGGTGTTAGCTCTCTAAAAAAGAAGTCAGCACTTATATATCTGGCCAAAACTTGTCTCTTCTATAAGTCTCAAATCAATTAACATCAATTTAAACTCTTCTCTCAACTCTAAATGGATCAAGTCTAGCTCCAACAGTGCAAGTGCCACCTCTCACTCAGCCAAGCTATTCATCATTCCTACCTAAGCAACAAGATATCAATCCTAAGGGGGAGAAAGAAAGAAGTGAGAAGATTAAAGCAGAAAGGCAAAATGCTATAATGAAAATTCTAAGGTAGACAGTGTTGAAGCTAAATGCAGAATTTCTACTCAACTTGAAAACCATCAAGGCACAATTTAAATGACATCACTAGAACTATAGGAAAATTCTAGAAAATGCCACCATCACAGTGAGGGGAGTAAAGTATGAAAGAATTAGTAAACTGTGCAAGGAGCCTATAGTGCAGATGGAGTTTTGCTATTTCACACTTTCAATTGGAATCTTCAATCAACTCTCCTATACGGAACTAGAGTGTTTGTACAAGGCCATAAAAATAGTGACTCAAGAAGATGAAGAATTAAAACAATCAATAATAGGTCCTCTCCTACCTATCACACTTCCTGAGGCCTACTACAATCTTGATGAAGTAATGTATATGACAAAGGCAAACAAATTAGCTCACTTCATGATTCCTCAACACTTGAATCAAGGGAACATGAGCCAAATTACCGGTCTAATTGATTTGATACATAAAAAGGCTGTTAAGCAAGAAGAGGACACAATAATTCTAGAAAAACTAAAAAGTGTTATTTCCCATAATAATACCAATATGTATTTGTAGAATGGGGGGTTGAATACAAATACTTAAAACTTTTTGAGTTTTTAGTATTTGTTCATGATAACCAAGTGTTTTGAGAAGTGTTTTAAGAACAATAGAAACTGATATATAAATTGAAAAAGATATTAAAATTTACTCATGGATTGGTTTTTCCATTGGTGTATATATTACTCAAATAATCTAGGTTTGTAAAAACCTAGTTGTTTTTTACCAAGTTAGAAAATAAATCAATCGTTCTTACAAAGTGCTCTAAGCCTTGAATAGTTGATTCTGAATGATATTCTAACTTGGTTATTTTCTAACAATTCTACCACTCTTGTTTATATAATACAACATTGTTTACAATCTCAAGAATAGAGTACAAATAAAAATACCTATTCTAGGAATGTTACTAATCTATCTTTTCATTCTGTCTTTTTCCATTTTGGGAAATGTCTTGATTCTTAGAAAGACAACTTCAATTTGAGTGTTCATAGTCAATGTAGAATGTCTTCCATAGCTGTACTTTTGTCTGAAGATTCCTGACATTTTGTCTCTTTATGCAGTCTCTATTAATTGATAATTTGTTGTTATGCATATCAATTGATTCTTCCTTGCATCCATCAAATGATGTTCTTCTTCGATTGATCTTAATATCCATCGATTGATAATAATTGTTGACTTATCGATTGATAGATGTTATCAATCGATGGGTCTTCATATCAGTTGATAGTCTTTAATCTTTGACTTGACTTGTAATCAATCGATCCTTCATCCATTGATGCTTCTATATCAATTGATCACCTTTCACTTGTAAAATTTTCATGTCTTCAAATAATTACAATTTGACAGCCTAAGTTATACATCAGTTGATGACCTATATCAATTGACTCTAGTATCAATTGATGAGAACACTATCAATTAATTTAATCCATATCAATTGAAATAGACTAAGTACAACTATGATACCATCCATATTATCAGTTGATTTAAATAAACATTTCAACTGATAAATGGTTTTCTGATCAATTAATATTTATAAACATCATATCAATTGATCAGTTACAATAAATAAAATTTCTATAATTCTACGGTTAAAGTTATCATCAAGTCTACATAGATTCCTAATAGAAAGTTTATGAATGATTAAAACTCAGACTTTTCTAATGAAGAGTTTAAGAAGAAAAAGAAGGATGATGAAGAAAAAGGTCAAGGCAAGAATGACAATAAGCCTGTACCTAGGAGTGATAAGGATGGAAAGAAAAATGACAAGAAAAAGAAGGAGGATGAACATAAAAAGAATGATGATTCAAAGAAAGAAAAGAAATATGAAAGAAAGAAACCAACAAAGCAGCAAGTTGTTGACAGTCATGCTAGTACACGTACCACAATTCAGGGTACAAATGTGGCTCCAATAATTTCTGAAACTGCTCAAGTCCCTAAATCCAAGTCACCAAAAAGACATCTTGTCAATGTGACTGCAAATGGAGTACTGATAAGGAAGGAAATAAAAGAAAGTCAATTCAAAAATCTCAAGCCATGCAAGAAAAATCCTGTCAATACATCAACAAAGATGAAGGTCAAGCACTCTACTAGTTCCTTACTAGTTAGATATTCAAAGTGGAAGAAGCAACTCATTTTACTTGTCAAAGGTCTGTCAATCAAGCCAATCCAAGAAGAAGTTATTCAAGACAAAATAAAAATCAAACAATGGAAGGCCAACAGAATTTGCAAGGTTGTGTTAAGGGACAGAAGGATGTTTGTAACTACTGTTGATGGAAAAGAAAGGCCTTTCTACCATGATAACTAAAAATCCACCACTCATGATATCAATAGAGTAATTAGTCTCTATGATAAAAAGTGCATGGTGAACAAATTGAAGATGGTTGAAGTTCTTGAGTATTTGGCCAGAAAATACCAAAAGAAAATTGAAAAATTTAGATACAGGAAAGAAATGACTGAGAAGAAGATTAAAGAAGATGAAGAAATAGAGAGAATGTCTGAAGAATTGAGAAGAAAGGGAAAGTGCAAAATATTCAAGGATCTTGACAGAATTGAGCTCAAACTTAGAAATGGATCAACAATCAAAATTAGGCTCAAGTTTTTCATGGACTATCATCTTCAATCACTTAAGATTGTAGCTGACATGCTCAAGGATGCAATTCTAATTGAAGAAATTATTGTCAGACAAGAATGCCTTCAGGCCATTGAAGAAATCAACAGGAGAGAGGTGAAAGCCAAGAAAGCCAAATATGACTATTTCATGAAAAATCAGAAGTAGGCTTGATATCTTGTATTAATTTGTGAAATTATCTTTTCCCAAATTGGGGGAGATTGTTGGATTAAATTCAGCATAGTGTACTTAACTATATTTACTTGTCATGTTGTAACACATCTAGAACTTCTGTAATAGGTTTGTGACTTAGTTCTTTGTAACGTATATTGGCATATAGAAGTATGTTTCTACTGCAATTCCAAGTTGTAATTAAAGGTCCAGAATAAAAGTGTGATAGAAGATTCAAGTTAGATCATGCATCAAGATGATGAAGACTTCACCAAAATAAAGAATGCAGCATGAGAATTCTTCTAAGTCAAATAACCAATCGAGAAGTCATCCTGGTAGAGAATTCAGGTGTGCAACTGGTAGAGAAGTCTCAAACCTCTAATGGCAGAGTAATCATTCGAGAAGTAAATGTGAATATCTATTTGAGAAGTGTGATATTGATAGAGAAGTGCATATGATCGAGAAGTCCAGAAATGTAACATATCGAGAAGTCAACATGTGAAGCATTCAAGAAGTATAGAAATTGAGGTTGTTCAAGAAGTCAAGACACTAAGTCATTCGAGAAGTCTAGTTTGATCGAGAAGTCATCAAATCTTAATCTATTTGAGAAGTCTAGGCCAATCGAGAAGTCTCAAAAGTAATCGATTGAGAAGTCTGCATCATGACTTCTCAAAGGGATTTGAATGAAGTACTCGACTGCTTTATCATAGATAATTTCAAAGAGATTTGTAGAAGAACAAGACAAGAAATCACAACACTATCATGATCAGGATTAGTCAAACCTGTGAAGATAATGATAAGTCTACAATGAAGCTTGAAAGAAGAACAAGACAAAGACAGAAGGTAATGAGAAGATGGCATGGACTGTCAAGTCATAGAACTTAGCTAGAAATAGATTGTGTACGATGTAAAGCTTCTTTTATCTATTTCTAGTTATTGTATAACTGACTATGAAAGCATGTGCAACCAAAGACATGTTGTCTATAGCAGAATGCACAGCTTCAGAAGTTAATGTGTTGAATAGAATTCAAACCTTATTTTTCTTCAAGAACAAGAAGCTGAGATTCAATTCAGAAATTCAGAATTGTAGAAAATTTATTTCTAATACAAATTAGATTATTTCTCCTTTGACCAAATTAAATCCGGCAGGTTCAAGTCTCTCATAGATAATATCAGTGATTTTATAAGAGCATGTGTTTGATGGCTCCAACCTAAAAATTATACATAAATCATAGTGATAATTTAAATGTCATTAATATGTTAAGGTGTTGATCGAACAATTAAAACTTACACTTTAGCAATTACATCAACACGTATACATCCATCATTATGCATAGATCCAATTTTCCATTGAGTTTCATTGACAAGTGTTGAGGATTCATTTAGATTGTTTTGTGGGGATCGCTCACGTGTCTGTTCTCCGTAGGTACTTGAGGTATCCTGAATCCTTCTCATTTTCCACCTGTATTGAGAACACAAAAGGTATATCATGCAAATCTTTAATTAATCTGAATATAACTATAATTATGGCCAATTTTATATATGCAGAACTACAAAAGTACCAATTAATAAAGGAAGTGTAAAAACACAAACAAAATCACAAAACAAATAGTAACTTTTTGTAAGTTTAATGACAACCTAACAAGTACTACTAATTATATATGGTGCCCACATATTTTTTTAAGTACTGAACCAGAGAATTGTACTGGATTACTATATGTTAAACTAGCAAAATTAATCATTTTTAATACATCAAAACATAATATACGAAAATATTACATAGCCCCTTAATTAACTAGTTATCAACTTCATGAATTTACATAGACCTTTTTCCCCTTCACCCCAAATCAAGTCGCTAGTAATTAAATTTAGGATTTTCTAGCGAACATGCAAATTAAACAAAAAATAAAGAAGTAAACATAAAGCAAATTCTATTTAAAAACCCCAAAACAAAGAAACAAATAAGAACTCAAAATCAAAGCTACATATAAAACTGAGGTAAACAATTAGAGCATACAAATTAGTTAAATCAAGTAAATAGCTCAAAGTTAAACAATTAGAGCGCTTAGAAAGAATACCCGAACTAGAAATTGGCCTCTCATGTGTTTGGTTATGGGAGAGAGATAGACAATTGAGTGAAAAAATATATTTATTCCATCCTTTTTTTCTTTCCCCACTCAATTTTTAATCACACCCCGCCCATTTTTTATCACATCCCGCCCACTTTCTCATGTTATTTCATGCCTCCTCTTTTTAAAAAACTTTTAATCATTCTTATTGAACATATATTTTTATTATATAAATATAAATTAAAAAAAAAATTAAGCATAACATAAATTATAATTTTAAAAATAAATATGTATTAAAAATTAAAAATAATTTTAAATTAACGTAACCATAATGTTGAAAAGAAATTAATGATGAAAATATACAATAATCTAATATAATTTAAAATATTTTAAAATCTATATAAAAATTATATTTAAACACATATTAATATTAATATTAATAGACACGAGGTTAATGTCACTTAAAACACTGAAGTGGTTATTTTTTAAGGAAAATTCCGTTTTCATCGTTAGTGTTTTTTTTTAATTATTCTAGTTTTTATTATTCTTTTTTTGCTATATTTTTTATGATTTTTTTTATTTTGATATTTACATATTAATAACATTAATGAAATATAATATTATAATATAATCTATATTATCAATATTAAAAATTTGATAATAATCATATTTATATTTGTCTTAATAATGAATTACTTAAAAAAATGCAAACTTACCAAATTTAATTGTCACTGTCAGTTTCATAATCATCACTGTCATATGTTTGTGATGTTTCATCATTTTCAGAATTATTCAATATTTTCTCTTCTGAAGATACTTCATTTTCATCTAAATCAATTTCATCACCTTCTTCATCATTTAGACGTATTGGAATATCTTCACCGGTAGTCATATTTAAATGTTCTAGTATGTCATCTTGAAACGTGCCTTGATGTGATACTTGTTCTTGAGCTACTTCAATAAGAGGACGAGCTTTAACTTTACATACGACCAACCAATCTCTCTTGTCGCTTTTAAGACTTGGATAGCTACAGAAATAAACTTGCATAGCTTTCATTGGTAAGATGAATGGTTCATATAAAGTCAACATTTTTCTTTGATTTACCTCAACCATATTATAGCGTTGATGAACTCTAGTTCCGTTGGATGTCGGATCAAACCAATCACACTTAAACAACACAATCTTTTTTATTGGAAGACGAGGATACCCAATGATCAATATTTCTTCTATTATTCCAAAATAATCATTAGATGTTTCGCAGTAATTCGATCCTTTGATACACACTCCTCTATTGAATGTTGACCTGTTTGCCCCATATTTGCACGTATGAAATTTGTACCCATTTACATAGTAAATCGGTACAGATTTAACTGAGCGAAGAGGTCCAGGCGCAATATCTCGAATAAATTCACTTGGAACCAATGATATATTTTGAGCTTGAAAATATCAATGAAGACTTATTAGTATGACTTATCAAATATTAAATAATAATAAACTAATGTTTAACTATTATATATATGTTAACTTACATAATGTTCAAACCACAAAGCAAAATCATTTTCTAAGCATTTATCAACCTCAACACTACTAATATTTGGATGATCGTCATGAAGTTGATCTATGAAGATCCTGTTTCCACATGTAAACAAACAAATAATTTAGTTCCTTGACTAACTAAGAGACCTAAAAATATATAATATTGAGAAAATTATCACTTACTGAGTGTATGGTGTAACCTCTGGACAATTAAATAAGACATAATTATTGACTGTCATGTATTCCTTATCATCAAGATAATGAATTTTTACGGTCCCATGTGCTCGTCCAGGATGAAAAAATATGGAATTATTTTCCTTAAGGCTTTCTCCACTAGAATCATTTCGGGGGACTTTTCTATATCTTGTTTGAACATGTTGTTCAAAATAATGAGAACAAAAAATTGAAGCTTCTTCAACTAAAAAAGAATTGCATATAGATCCCTCCACTCGAGCTTTATTTTTCACATTATTTTTCAAATGACGTAAGAACCTTTCAAAAGGATACATCCACCGATATTGTACGGGTCCTGCGATACGTGTTTCATATGGTAAATGTACTAAAAGATGTTCCATTGAGTCAAACAGTCCCGGTGGAAATATGCGCTCTAGTTACAAAGTATAACTGGAATATGTTCTTCAAGTCTCTGCATAACACTGACTTTTAAAGAAGCTGAAGTGAGATCTCTAAAAAAAAGGCTTAACTCCGTCACAGCTTTCCAAACGTTATTCGGAAGAAATTCTCGAAAAGAGATCAGAAGAAGTCATTGCATAAACACGTGAAATCATGACTTTTCATTCTAAATAACTTATATTTTCTCATGTCGATGCAACACCCCATATTTGACACATAACCATCTGGAAATTTTAAATCCTTCAACCATTGACACACTTTTTCCTTACCCTTCTTTTCCAAGCTGTAACATGCTTTTGGATATTTTCTTGTACATTCATCACATGTTAACTCTGGTATTCGACAAATCATTGCAATATCGGCTCTTGCCTTAACATTATCTTTGGTCTTTCCTTCAATCACCATTATAGTGTTAAAAATATTTTCAAAGACATTTTTTTCAATATGCATAACATCAAGATTATGTCTAATTGATAATGTCCTCCTATATGGCAAATCCCAAAATATACTTCGTTTCTTCCATCCACATCTGTAAGTTTTGATAACTTTAGCATTGTGTTCATCACTTCCTAATTCAGTAACTTTCATCAATCCAAAAGACTCAATTTCTTATAATACATCTTCACATGTTCGAATTGGTGGGGCAAGTCTAGTCACTGTTTTTCCCTTGGTAAACCAGTTATTATTCTTTCGAAATGGATGATCAGGAGGAAGAAATTTTTGTTGATTATCAAACCATGTAGGCTTCCCGCCATGTGAAAGATTATAAGAATCGTGATCATGAGGACAATGAGGACAAACTATATGACCAGTAGTTTTCCATTTAGACAACATTGAATAAGCAGGAAAATCACTAATAGTCCACAATAAAGCAGCTCGCATTTGAAAATTTTACTTCAAAGAAATATCCCATGTCTCAACTCCAACATCCCATAACATTTTTAATTCAGCAATCAACGGTTACAGGAAAATATCTATCTTTTTCTTTGGATTTTTTAGACCGGGCATAAGTATAGACAGAAACATGTACGGTTCTTTAGAACACATCCACGGGGGCAAGTTATACGGAGTAACTATAATTGGCCAAGAAGAATATTGCCTACCAGTTTGACTAAATGGTTGAAACCCGTCAGCAGAAATTCCGAGTCTAACATTTCTTGACTCTGAGGAAAATGAAGGATACACTCTATCAAATTGCTTGCACTCCTCCAAGTCTGAATAATGACGCAACACATTATCTTCCTGATAATGCTCTCTATGCCATCTCATATGGGATGCAGTAGCTGATGAAGCATACAACCTTTGCAATCTCGGTGCTAATGGAAAATATATCATCCTTTTGATAGCCACTTTTGTTTTCTCTTTAGTAGACTTATTAACTCTAACTTTATATCTCTGCTGGGAACAAAATTTACACGACTCCCTATCAACGTCTTCACCCCAATATATCATACATCTATTAACACATCAATCAATATGTTCAGAAGGAAGACCTAATCCTTCAATATGTTTTTTTGTACCATAAAAGCTATCCAATAATGAATTGTCTTTTGGTAAAATTCCTTTAAAGAATTGTGATGTCTGATTATAACATGCCTCTGACCAATGATGTTCAGATTTCAGAGTCAACATTTGAGCCATAGCAGACAACTGAGAAGTTTCACATCCATCGTACAATTCTCGTTATGAAGATTGTAACATATTAAACCATTTTTGTGCTTCTGAATTGGGCCTCTCTTTTAAATGATCCGCATCAAAATTTGGACCGGCTGCATCCATTACCATGTTATACATCAAGTTGTTTCCTTCTCCCGAAACATTGGAATAATTTGAAGAAGATTGTTCTGCATTTTCTCTAACAATGTACGGCTCTCCATGTCGATTCCACACATAATAATCTTTTACGAAACCTTTTCTTAACAAGTGCAACTCCACTGTATCCGCATCCCAAAATTTACGATTCTTGCAATTGAAACAAGGACATTTTATATTTGTTTCGTCCATGGATGATGGTTATGATTTTACATGCTTCATAAATTTTTCTAACCCATCAGTAAAAACGGGATTTAAATATCATTGACTATCAATTCTTTGATACATCCAATATTGATCGTCATTCATATTTGTAATATTAATACCTGACAAATAAAAAATTTAATTTATATATAATAAATTCTTAAATATTTAGTAAAACATTTAGTGTGATATTTAAATAATACAAATATATGCAAACATGTAATTGATCTAGTGCAAAGATTAATATATTGAAATTCGTTAATCATGGAAGAAGTTGTGATACAGAGGGCTCAATTCAAACAAACAAGTAAAGATGATCATACTTTGAATATGTTATTCTATTTAGAGTTATTTTGTAGTAGGATTTAGAAATAACAAATTGAAAATTATTTGTGTTAATTTATATTAATAATAATTAAAAGGACCACCAATTATTTAATATTATATTAATATTTGATCAATTTTCAAATCATTTTATTATGGTTATTATATATGGACTTGACTTGTGGATTTATTTACCTACCTTTTTATTAAATTGTAGATAACATACAATGTAATTTATAGAAATATGTTAAATAAACATAATATCATATTAGTTTCGCTAGATATAAAAAAAATATGCGTGTAATAATTAAAAATGCTCTTTTCCATTTGATGTTATCTAGCAAGAGTTATAGATTTTTTAAATCTTTTTTTCCTTTTTTAGTTGAGCTATTGATCACAAACATGTTAGTGAACATAGATAATTTTTTCTTTATTTTATATAAATTTATTTTATGATATTAAATCATCTAAACACAAAAATTTATATTATTATATATAAATTATATATATTAAAATCATATGTTAAATATTAAACTATTGATTTATTTATTATCATTATAATCGTGTGAATTGAATCGAATGTCGAAACACATTTATAATTTGTATTGTTTGTACTTTACAAGCTAGCTAAGCAGAACATGTTTACCCGAAATTCAATATAGTAGACCAACTAATTACTCCACTAACTTACGTGATGGTAGTGAATTAATAGTAGTGTCTTCATGTCAAATTATGCATGTCAAAGATTTATTTTATATTTATTGATATAATCTTTATTTTGGTAAAATTATTGACATAAAAATTGAATTATGAGTATGTTTAGATATTATATTTTTAATTATCTTAGAAATTTTTATTTATTAATTAAATTGTCATATTTTTGCTATGTAAAAAGATCCCTTTAATTCTTAAAAAAGTTAACAAAACTATTTTTTATTAATAATTTCAATTCTTAAGTTTATAATAATATTAAAATTTTATTAAATACCTATACATTCATGTTAATCTTTACACATATAAAAGGGCATATATATATATATATATATATATATATATATATATATATATATATATATATATATATATATATATATATACATCCTTTGTTGTCATCTCCAAAGGTTACCGTTGGGTAGGTTTTCTCAACCAATTGTGATAGTAGAGCTTCAATGCTAGTAATATACCTCAAAAAATAAATGTCAAGAAATCACGTAACTTTTGACTTTTGTTTCATACTCTGCAATCACAAATGATTAAGTTTCTTGGTACTTAATCTTCAATTGAGTCCAGATGGGTTAGAGATATTACTTTCAATAGTGGTAACAACAGTTTCAACCTTAGCATGCACAAACTTATCTTTGACTGATCACTTCTCATTCATAACAGTCTTGACAAGGTAGTCTTAAAGCTATGAGATTAGTGATTCCAACCTGTCTTAAGGTAGACTAGCAGTCTTTACCCTATTGCAATTCTTATAGATGTTTTGCCTAGGATTATGCAAGTCCTAAGATATGCATTTTTACCTTTAAACAAACAAGCATGAAAATAAGAAAACAAGGTAACATTTAGCTTCAATGCATTGTGGATAAGAATTATGCATTTTAGGCATGTTATGCATGTTAAAAAATTCAGTATTATCTACTTTAATCATTCTTCACAAATGTGACAGGTGTCAAGCAGATTTACAAATATTTAATAATTTTCTAAAAGCACATGGAATAGACGAACTAACAATTTAATTACTAATTCTGTCTAATCCATTTCTGGTGTTGTCTAACATTTTAATTATCTCTAATTATCTAAGTCAGTTTTAGATTAAGTCTCGAATCTACAAATTTTACTGACTACTAAGATAATTCTACCATCTTTTGATCTATTATACCTTAAGAAGCAATACATTATGTGATTTGACATTTGAGTGCAAATATGTGAGTGTGATTAATTCATATGAAAATAAACACATAAACAATTTCAAGAATATGCAGAATATTTGACCAACAGTATGAGCAATATAAAATTTCACATACACTTAACAAGTCATTTATCACAATAAGAACAAATATAAAATATCTGATATATGATATGTTTCTCTATTAGCAATTTTCACAACATTAGTAGAGTTATTAAATCACATAAGTTTTAAATCAAGTTCAAGCAAATGTTCAGGATACACCTAATCGTCTAGAATAATCCTATCTAATCCTAGATATTCATTTTACTGTATTAAAAATTAAGTATGAAATGTACTAACTTTAACTCATAAGTCCTAGCATACAATATCTCATTCTTAGCAATCAATCAAACATTTATGTCCTAAGATGCTAACATGCTGACATGAAAATAATACATTTCAAAAAATAATAATCATATAGTTCTGAATTAGATAAAAGTATACTAGTTAGAATGCGTACCTGTGAAGTGCTTAGTGATTCATCTCCGGTGTTGGTCATTGATGTCAGATATCCATGTGGTTCATCACTATCACTGATAGAATCAATTTTGCATTTCACTTCACCAACAAATACTTTCCCTTGTTGTAACCTTACTAATGCTTGACATTCCTGCTTTTAACTCAATACAGAGTTTCCTACTAATAAATCTATTATATCTTTACATTTGAGTAGTTTATGGAACTATAACATAAATAGTTGTATCATCCACAATAAAATCCAAACGCTCCAGAATAAACCTACCAATACGAAATGACCACTTTCCTCGAAAACGGGTCATATGCTTTGGGAATTAATTCTGAGACGAAATGAAGAATTTTCCAACTACAAACCCTTTTGGAAAAATGGACCAAGATTTTTAATAAATTTAGATTATAAATTAAATCTATATAAATTTAACTAATAAATTTATTTAATTAAATTTATAAAATAAATTTATTTAAATTAAGTTTATAAAAATAAACCTTTTCAAGTTTAAATAATAAACTAATTTAAAATAAATTTATTTAAAATAAATTTATAAAATAAATTTATCTAAATTTGATTTCATAAAATAAATTTATTTAAACAAATTTAAATAATAAAAATAAATCTATTTAAATTTAGAGAATAAATTTAAATAATTTAAATTTATAAAATAAACTTATTTAAATTAAGTTTATAAAATAAACTTTTTCAAGTTTAAATAATAAACTAATTTAAATTAAATTCATAAAATAAATTTATTTTATATAAAATTTATCTAAATTTAAATTTACAAAATAAAATTATCTAAACAAATTTAAATTATAAAATTAAATATATTTAAATTTAAATAATAAATTTATTTATTTTAAATTTATAAAATAAACTTATTTAAATTAAATTTATAAAATAAACTTTTTCAACTTTAAATAATAAATTTATTTAAATTAAATCCATAAAATAAATTTATTTTAAATAAAATTTATAACATAAATTTCTCTAAATTTAAATTTATAAACTAAATTTATTTAACAAGGTCTCTAGACATTCAGAGTTCAAATAGTTTTGGTACCTTGAGCTTTACTAGACTGCGGATCTTGATTTGTATATCAATCAGTTTGCTTTGATGCGAATTGTTGGATCCCAGAAGTATAGTAGAAGAGGGGTTGAATGCGATACTTACAACAATTTAAAATTATTTTAAGAATTTACGGAATTAAATTATTGCTTTTGTTGAGGGTTCGAGTCATTGTAGTGTTTGGGAGGCTGATTTACTAGTTTTCTATTTTCATGATAAAATATTTAAGATATAGAAAATTAGCAAGTAAGTAAACAAGATTCAAGTTAATTATGTATATTAAATTTGAAATGGTTTTACAATATTCGGTAGAATATTTCTTAATTTCTTTGAACAAATATGACATTAATTGTTCTACTTAAGGAATTAAGAATTCAAACAAGCACAGAAAGTCCGTGAATATAACTTTGCAGACAAATTACTGAATTTGAATATTTTCTACTTATGAAAAATGAAGCCAAAGACCTCATATTTATAGAGGTGAAAGTTGACAAGACTTTTAAATAAAATTTATTTAAAAAATCAAAAAGACTTTATAAAATAGCCTTCAAGTCTTTTTAAATAAGACTTTTAAATGGTCGGTAAAACTTTTGAAAATTCGGTAAGACTTTTGAAAAGTCTTCTTGAATAAGTTTGGTAAGACTTTTAAATAAGGACTTATTGATTTATTTGGTAAGACTTTTAATTAAAGTCTTATTAAATAATTCGGTAAGATTTTTGAAAAGTCTTATTAGCATAATTCGGTAAGACTTTTTAAAGTCTTATTGAATTAATCAGATAAGACTTTCTATGATTATGCAGCAAGACTTTCTTTAAATGTTAAATAAAATGTTCTTTTTAGCTTAATTAATTCCACAAATATTAATTAAATATTTTATAAATTAAATCAATTGAAGATGAATTAATTTAAGTAGATAAATTAAATAATTAATTAACTTTTGATAGAAGAATTAATTTAGTTTCTTCACTGCACAACCACTGTAAATTTGACTTGAGTCTTCCTGTGTTCACTGTCTTATGTCTTCTTCATTCAAAAATAATTCTAAATTAATTAATAGAGAATTAAACTAAAGTCTTGACTGTAGGACTATTGTTGATGTAGTTAAAACTCTTCTGTTCTTCAACAATAACATTTCTAACCACTTGAACTTTTTGATGACGAATCTTCACTAACATTGTTGACACTTGTGAACTGGTCTGGTTCACGGATGACTAACTACAATGTTGATTCTCATTTCTGTTGTAGTGGTCTTTATATCTTGTCTTCTTTTTGTTCTTCCTCTATAATTTTCTTCCTCTGGAATCTTTCTGTAGTAGGCACTTAAAACCTTCTGTATCTTCTAAACTCTTCTGAAATACTACTCCTTTATTTTACACTGACGCTTGAACATATTAATGAACTTCTCTCAGTGTAGAGTAGCAGTCTTGTTAGAATTCTTCTGATATTCTGATTCTTCGTGTCTAGTTGACATTCTTCGACTTGATTCTTTAATCAATATTTATTATTTATTCAATATTTATTATTTACTTCACTTTCTTATATGAGTTGAGTTTTCATCTAATTATTACAAATAAGCCTAGTCATATGACTTTCAATATGCCTATATAAAGGGCCTAACCCCTCAACATTAGAAATACGTTGGCCGTTAAAGAGGACCTGAGATAGTAACAAAACGTTAGTGCAGCTATTAAAGCTTGAAACTCTCAAACCCTAGCATTAATTACGCATTAAAGATAACCTAGTTTTTAATTCATAACATTAGGTGTCGTCTATGGAAAATCGAATAGCAACCATGGCAAGAACACGAAGCACCGCGAGCACCCTCGAAGGAGAAGTCTCTAACTCTGGTGCTGACACTAGGAACATTCCTCCTATCGCAATGCAGGAACAAGGCACTGTTGTTACAACCCCCGTTGAGGACCCCGAAGCAAACGCCTGACGAGCAGGACCCTTGAGTGTCATTGTTCATTTCTCAAATCCTGATGTATCAATTAATGCTTCAGTCCCTCCACTTCAGGTAATTTCACCCCTTAGTACTACTTTCGTTGATCCTCCCTCTTTACAGATATCCTCTGTGGTGATACTCACTCCTCGTTATGGGTTTCCACCGAATTATGAGCCACCCTATGAATAAGGGCTATTGACCCAATACAACTCACACCGAGGAAACCAAGATTTCTCAGTCCCCTAATCCACTGATGATAAGTCATCGGACGAAGACGTTAATCCAAGGAGGAGGCGACCTGGCAAGGAGCCCGTTGGAGGGAGGAGTACACAGTCCCGAGGGCCTCAAAATACTAACCTCACGGAATATCAAAGTAGCAGGCTAAATAGGCTAGGATTTATATGGGATGGGTTAACATATAAACGGGTTGGGTTGGGTCAGGGTTAAAATTCATTAAACCCTCACCCAACCCAACTTATTCGGTCTAAAAAAATATCAACCCATTTAATGTTCAGTTTGGAACGGTTCGGTTTATTCGGCCTAAAAAAGGGATGGGTTCGTTGGATTGGATTGTTCGGTTTAAGTAACTTGTGTACACCCCTAACAACCACTATGATCTAACGATCACATTAACTCTTTTACTCTAATTACATATAGAATATAATAAAGAATATCATCTGACTATTTGTATGATTAATAATTATATATATCCTCTATTGTTAGAGTTGAATCCCATTTGTTTGTTCAATTCATGGTGCTTACATCCAAGTCATTCTATCTTTCCTTTTACACATGACTATCCTGTCATATTTCTGGATTAGAAGTTCCGGAGATGCCAATAATGAGTTAATGACTATTATTATACATTCTCTCCTCCTGCCGGAGACCTCTCTGGTTTCCCGGGATTTGTAATTGTAATCTTTCTCTCACACACACATACCTTCATTGTATATGTTTGATGGTATCTACTACTCGGATAACCGTAGTAATTCTAGAGCTAATTCTTGAATATGCCCAAGAGTTGGAGATGAAGCTAATGGAGGATGATGAGGAGGTGTATGAGATAGGGGGAGTGTCATCTATTCCAGGTGTAAGGGATGTAAATGAAGCTGGTGGAAGTGGTGTAGCACAGGAAATTCATGAACTCATGGAAGGTCCCGATTTGGTTCAAGTTACTACTGATAAGGTTGCAGTGGCTTGAGAAAGGCTTAGACAAGCCTGATCTAAACAGAAGAGTTATGCAGACAAAGGCAGATAAGAGTATGAGTTCAAGGTTGGAGATAAGGTCTTTTTTAAAGTATCTCCTTGGAAAGGAATTCAACGCTTTGGTCAGAAAGGCAAATTGAGTCCGAGATATATTGGTCTATTTGAGATTCTTGAGAAAGTTAGAGTAATGGCATATAGAGTTGCATTGCCACCACATCTATCACGAGTACATAATATATTTCATGCATCAGTTTTGAGGAAGTATGTCTATCATCCAAATCATGTTGAGTATCCTTTAGACGCATTTCGTGAGGATTTGACTTGTGAAGAGGAAGCAGAAGCCATATTGGCAATAGAGAAAAGAATTATGTGCAAAAAGACGATTCCTTTTGTGAAAAGTTCTTTGGAAAAATCATAATATTCGAGAAGCTACTTTGGAGATTGAAGATTCAGTTCGCACGAAATATCCATATCTTTTTGAATCAGGTACATCATTTAAATTTCGAGGATGAAATTTTTTAAGGAGGGAAGGATATAATAACCCGATTTTTTTAAATTAATTATTTTATTAATATAACATTTGATGAATTATGAGCTCTTTTTAATTTTTGTATTAAATTAAATCTATTTTTGTTATTATTTGGATAAACACATCTGGGCCTGTAAGTTAGCAATAAAACCGATAAAAACTCCTTAAAATTATGATAAGAGATAATATTTAATAGGATGATATAAATCCCTAGCTAACCATAGGTATCCTAATAGTATTACAAGTACACGCACAAATTGTGTTATACGTACAAAACAAAAAGGCGTGGAAAGGTGGGTTGAGAACATGAAAAGGGCTGAGCACTAAAGGAAGGAGAGTTTGGTGCCTATTTAAAATCCATACGTGGATATACAAGGATTATATACAGAAGGAAAAGTGTAACCTAAGGTTCAAGGAAAAGAGGAATATTGTTACCAAATGTAAGCTAGAAATCAACGTCAATAGCCTCATATATTAGAAGAGTGTACATTATTAAAGAGGTTTGATTTAAACATATTACTATATGTATAATATTTTCTTATATTTTATATTATTCTAATTCTAATCTTTTAATCTCAGGTTAATAGATAATTGTACACATTTTGAAATATTTATTGGGTTCTAATTTCAAGTAATCGAAAAGCCTTGTGTATTTAATATATTAGCATGAAATGATTTTAATTTTCTTTGTACTCTGTACTTGTATATTTACAACATAATAGATGACTAGTATGTTCATGCATGAAAATGATTATGTGCTATTATCTTAATTTATCGTCTTTTAGTGTGTAGTCTTATATTTTATTATTTAATTATTACCGGATGAACACCGTTAAATGTCATACAATATTATGTACTATATATATATATATTTCTAATGTCTTCATCATTAAGATTTCTGGACTTTACAAATCTGATTGTATTGAAATTTAGTACTTATTTAATAAAATGCATGCACGCATATAGTCAATTATGCTAGTTTACTTGTTTTAATTTATTATTATTTTGCAGTTGGTTTGCACTAGTTATGTGAGTGTAATCAGTTTAATTAGATACATTTTCGACGCATTACTAATTTGATTTAAATCCTAGCTACAAACTATTATTATGACTTTTGTACATATGTATATTAGGACTGTCAAACGGATAATCCGGATACAGATCTGTCTATATCTATATCCGAATCCGAATCCAAAAATCCGTATTCGTATCCGTATTCGAATCCGAAAATTTTTAAAGGTTAATATCTGAATCCGGATCCGACGGATACTATCCGGATACGGATACTATCTGGATACGGATAATATCCGAATCCGGTTTTTAATAAGTTTTTTAATTTATATTAAAAATTCAAAATAAATTGTAAAAAATATTAAAATTTTAATTTAATTTTTTTTAATTAAGTTAAGAGTTAAAGAGAATTAAGCCTATTTCATTTTTTTTAAAATTAATTTTTATTTATATTTTCAATCTAATTTTGTTATCTTAATAATATTAAACTCAAATGATATTTTTATATATATCTATAATATTTTTACAATTATATAAAATTTGTATAAATATATTATTTAATGAATATATATACACACACTACAAAACTAATATAAATTGATATATATTGAATATATATTTTAAAGTATAACCATGTATAATGTATATATTAATTTATTAAATTAAAATAGACATTAGAGTTAAGCTAATTAAAAAATATAATTGAATCAAATTAAATGGGCTTATAACTATAAATGGGTTTAAAAAAATATAATTATATATTATATAATTTATTAAAAAAAAATATTTATATATATTATATATAATTAATTTCGGATACAGATATTTTCGAATACATATGTGCCTATATCCATATCCGTATCTAGAATCTTCGGATTCGGATACGGATAATATCCGGTTTCTTCCGAATACGGATAATATCCATTTTTTCGGATATGAATACAGATATTTCGGACGAATATCGAATTTTTTGAATTTTTTTGCCTGCCCTAATGTATATAATGCATTATTATGGGCATGTTATTTAATTTAATATTATTAAGTTATTATGCTAGAACAAATTTCTTCATTTTCGTACCTATTATGAAGCTGTAATATTTATACTTGACGCACCAATTTGATAGCATGATATATTTTTATATTAGTATTTACTTTTAAATTACAAACAGAGGACTTGGTAGTTAATGGAGGTTATCAACCTTGTGTTAGTAAGAACTTGTAGGCATGATATACCATACGTAGACTACCAGTTAAATTACATGCATTTATATACTGACATGGTCCAGTGAATAAAATAGTTATATGTACGGTAAATCGTCATGTATTTAATATATTAATTAAATAAGAAATTGTGTGATGTGCAACATGTCTATTTATCATTTAATAATTATTAATTTATATTATAGTCCCGTCTGTCCCCACATGTTATATTATTAATTGTTTAATTCAATTAGTACACTGTAGATTGATTGTGCTACTGCTTTGTTAATAAAATAAATACGTGGTTAGTTAAGGTAGTGAGATTAATTATAATCATTAATCAGTTGAGAATAGAATAATTAGTTTAATATTATAAATATGTGAGCTAATTTATAATCATTAAATTGGTGATTAGATAAAGGGTTGTAGCAGCATATCTCTTAACGAATTTTCTTGATAAATTTGGACTATTTTAATATTCTTTTTAAGGTACGAATTCTTACCCATTTTCTAAATTTTAAACTATAATTGTTGGTACGAATTATATTCCCTTCTCTTAATTTTAAATTGTAATTATTAATATTCCCTAATTCTCTTTCTCCATTTAAATATTAAAAATTCGTTATATTTATTGTTGAGGCATTTTTATAAAATTGCGACCCTTTTGTACTTTATGTGTACTTCTTTGTATGCATTCTTATTTTGTTTCAAATTCCTTATTTTGGAATTTTTGTTGCCTTGACTCTTTATATTTGTTTCGTTTCGCATTTTTATTGCGACATTGTTTCTTTTTTATTAAAGAGTCGGCAACTTTTGTAACCTATGTATTGGGCTCTTAAACCGATCCGTGTGGGTTATCACGGACAATGTTCACATGGAGTTCGGAGTAAAGGTGAACTAGGCACTAACTCGTATCAGTGTTATTAGTATACGAGCGTGTTTCTGGAGTATGAGACGTGAATAGATCATGATCTCTATTGTATTGTTGGAATGTTTTGTACATTCTATTATTTCTTCTTATGGATATCCGATGAATAAACCATTGTCATGTACTTGATGAGTGGAGTTTCACGAGTACAGTTTTGTGTAAGAGACCCTTATTGTTTCCACCCTATTTGCTTTTCAGCCTTATTTTTATTGTTTTGGATCCGAGTTATTTATTGTGGTACCATTTTGTTAAATATTGTATATGATTTGAGATATCTCATGATCCTTATATTGATCCCATTTGTATCATTTTATTAAAATCTTTGTTGAGTTTCTTGTGTTGGTAGGACACAATCCACTCTATTTTATAAAATTATGCATTTTATTAAAATATATTCATACTGGGCATTTGGCTCACTCGTATTAATTCCTTCCGCAGGTAACGAGGGGTAAAGCGGGGGGAGTGATGAGCACTACCCAGTTTATAGATGTTTTCTGCTTATGAGATTTAATAAGATGTTTGAGGACTTATTTTAGATAATTGTAGACTTTATTAGTATTATTGCTATAGAGACTTAGTACTTAAACTTTAGCAGGATTATTCATTTATGGCAGCTTGATATGATCTAGATTTTATTAAATTGTGTAGCCTTATTATTAATAATAGTAAGGTGTTACATAGACCCTGCAAATTTTGTCCATACTGATCCCAAATATCAAGAGTTGGTCACCTCAACAAACAAGGATGCAGAATAAATTCTTGGTTTGGAGCATGCTGAGGAAAGAACAAGGAATTTGAAGGAAAGTATAGCCAATGTTGAAGATGTAGCTCACATGGCTCCTGGTGATTTAGAAGATGATACTAATGAAGAACCTTGTATGAGTAACATTGAGATGACACTTGGTGATGCTGAAAATGAAATTATTTCTCAGTATAGGAGGTCAATGATGGAGCCAACTATTGAAGATCCAATTCATAGGAGAATTGCAAACTTTTATAGGGAGCAATTGAAGATTCATAAGATGACAGTGAAAGGTGTGAAGAGGGAACTAAGAAGCATAGCAGATACTGTCATATCTGCAAGAGATTCTTTGGAAAGTAGATTGGATGAGAAGATACCACATGGCACCATGCACTCTATTAAGGAGAAAATTTTCAAGGATTCAGGTGCCAAGAATCAATTAGCAGAATTGGAGAAAAGTTTCTTCCATGGAAACTAAATTAGAACAGTTGATTCAAGGACAGGGCAATCAAGCTACCATTTTACAAAATTTCATGGGCATAATGCCAGCTGTTCAAACCCTTGATGCTAATAAAAAGCGGGAGAACAACGGAGATGGAAATGTTGATGATGAAAATAAAGATAAGAAGCAAATTCCTCTACCAAAACACACCATTGATGAAATGGAGAAAAGAAGGGTAGAGGCAAAAAGATTTGAAGAGGATTTGGAGTCTAGAAGAATGGTAAGGGAATAAGACACTCAAAGAAGAGCACAAAATTGGGGACAAAAGCAGCTAAATATGGAAACTTGCATAAGTATATTACTCAAGTCAAGGCTGTAAACCAAAGTGCACATGAAACTACCAAGGAGAGAAGTGAAAACATTGACAAATTCTTTCAAAACAATCAAGGTAGCTCACTTGAAGAGAAAAGGAAGGGTAATGGCATTTTGATTGAAGATGGAAATAAAAAGAAAATTGTGTCAAGACAAAGCTCTAGAACATGTGAGAGAATAATGAGTGATGTAATTGTTTCTAGAGTCAAAGAAGCTGCCAGAATGATGAAGAATGATGAAGAAATATTAAGGCAAATGGAGCAACAATGGAACATGGAGACTATCAATGAATCCATTGTTGAATAGAGCAACGAAGAATCTACCAGTGTGACTAAACCAAAAAGGTTGATTGTTATGGCTCACAAAATGACTAAAGAGTCACAAGGTGGTGCTCATGGGTCACAAGGTGGAACTCAAGAAAATCAAGAAGAAGTACAATTGGAGGGATTTAGGATGAAGGGAGTACAAGTTATTAGTGGAAAGGGGTTGATAGCTTGAAAGACACTTCCTGCAACTGCTAATCATGATGAGGCAATGAGACAGGAATATGAAGATGGTACAAAAGTTGTATTTCAAATGAGAATAATCAGGAAGCAAAGCTACAATACTCTGAAAACAATTTACCATCTTATCAATAAAATATATAATCTCAACAAGTCAATTACTTAGAAAATCATGCATCAATTAACCAAGCTAAGGAGAGTGGTTGCAGAAGTAGATCAAGATCCACCTGTTGGGATTTGGAAGTCAAACTTGAAGAAGGTGATGTTGGAAACCTTTTATATGATGATATATACTGATCCTCAAGGAAACCAAAAGTATTTTGACATCTGCAAATACTTGGACAAAGTTCCTGATAGTGATATTCATTATCTAATGAGGCAGCTTAGAGAGAGTGATGAAGATGAGAGAATTTTAAAGGGTACTTTCTTCATGCAATTAAAGGAAACTGATGCCAAGAAAAAGAAGAAGAATTGAATCGAGGATAAGGAGGACTATCAAAGGAGTTGGACAAAGAATGGAGCTGATTACAGAATTCACAAAGTGTTCATCCATAAAAAGATAAGTCCATCAACTGGTATCTTTGAAACTCAAAATTGCTTCAGTACTTTAAAATGCTTATAATTTCATGATTCTAACTATTTGTGTTTATCTGGTTAGTTTTTTTTATCATCAAGTAATAAACTGATAATATTGACATTTGTTAATGAAACAAAGTTGTACTTAATCTTTATCAATCGATAATGTTAGATCAATCGATAGTCCTCTATTCATCGATTGGTACTAGAGTCGATTGATATAGATCATCAACTGATGTATGTGTTAGACTGTGAAATTGTAAATACTTTGAAGACATGTAAAATATACAAGTGAAGGATGATCAATTGATGTTGAGGAATCAATGGATGAATGATCGATTGCTATCAAGTCAAAGATTGAAGACCATCAACTGATGTGAAGACCCATCGATTGATATATCGATTGATAACATCTATCAATTGATAAGTCAATTGCTATTATCAATCGATGGATAACCAGATCAATCGAAGGAAGACATCAGTTGAAAGATTCATGAAGAAATCAATTGATATGCTTAACAACAAAAATATCAATTGATAATGAGATCAATAAAGGACAAAATATCAGAAATTTTATAGACTAAAGTACGGTTATTGAAGACAGTCAACTCTGACTGTGAAGACTCAATGGAAGTTGTCATTTCTAGGATAATGGACTCACTCAAATTAGTTCAGACAAAATAGAAAGATAGTAGGAACAACATTCCTAGAATAAGTATTATTGTCTTATGTTAATTCTCGAATGTTGTAAACACTTTTGTAATATATAAACAAGAGTAGTAGAAAAAATAAGAGATAGATAGATAGACTACTTTTCAAGGATCAACTACTCTAGCTTTCAAGCACTTGAAAAGAATAGTTGATTCATAGTTTTATCTTTGTAAAAAGTAGTTGGGTCTTTGGACCTAGATCATTTGAGCAAATCAATTCGCTGGTGTATATAATAACCCACCAGTAATTTTTAAATCTTTTGATTTAGTTTGTTCAAGTTTTATTTTCTTATTTTCATTTTCTATTTCTTGTTTTACAAACAATACTTCTCAAACACTAAACATCAAGAATAAATATAAAACTTTAATAATTCAATTTTTTTTAATATTTGTATTCAACTCCCCTATACAGATATTGACATTATTGGACTTTCGAACAAACATAAACAAAACATATAACTGAGTCTAATTTTTAAATATTCATCTTCTAATCAAAAATAAATTTCACATTAATCTTCTAACTAAAAAACATCTCTAAATAAAAAACACAACTGAACCTCATTTTTAAACATTAATCTCCTAACAAAAACACATAAATCTCCTAATAAAAACACATCTTACTAATCTCTTAATCATCTAATGAAAACATATTTATAAACAAAAAACACAAACGTTATTCTATTAAAATGCAAATAAAATACATGAAAATTATATAATATATATAATTTTAAATAAAAATTAAAAAATAATAATAATAAAATTTAATTATATTAAAAGTATTAAAATACTAAAAATTCAATCTGTGTATAAGCTAGTAATTATTACACCATATATAATAAAATATTAAAATATCTAAAATTTCCATCTCACAATTGTGTGTAATTAGCGTTGACGATTCTAAAATCTCTCGGAACAAATAATAAGGCTCCATTTGGGAGTGTTATTGAAAACTACCGTGCTGTGAGAAAAATGCTAGTGGAAAAAGTACTGTCAGGAAAATCAGATGACTGTTTGGAAATATTTTTAATTTATGTATATTTTGAAATATAATATATAAAAATAATGATTTTGGGAAGGTTTGATAATAAAACTGACAGTTACTTCTTCCAAAAATCAAACCTGACCAACTTGAATTGAAAAAAAGAGAAAAATAGAGGGAGTATCCTGTTACGTGTATGTATATATACACACAGCTAGACATGGCCAAACCGGACCGGAACCGGCTAACCGGCCCAGAACCGGACCGGGTCAAAACCGGTCAAAACTGGCCCGGAACTGGCGGTTTAAACATTTCAAAGGTTCAGGTTCCCGTTCCGGTTTATGTATATTAAAAACCAGTGAACCGCCGGTTTAAACTACCAGTCAACCGATATCTTTTCAAAAGTTTGGCCTTTGGGGAATTAGGGGTTCATCACTTTATCTACACCTACTGCACGTCACACGTGAAACTGCAACCCTGACAACTTTTTCAAAAGTCCACCTCTCACTTAGTATTATGTTTATAAATTCAAGATTGCAGAGTTGCACTATTTAATTCTATATACATCAGTAATATTACTAATATCTTGCCACTTTTGTCTCAACATCCGTAATATTTTATTTTTAAACTTTAAAGAGTTTTAATACAATAATATAATTTTTAATTTATTTAAAATTTATATCTATATATGATGGTAATTAATTATATATCATTAAAGTAGTTAAAAAATTCTAATTATATATATATATTTAAAATGTTGAAATTAATTTTTAATGGTAATATTGATTTTAATCAAAAATTAAAAAGATGATTTATAACATAGCTTAATTCTAATTTGTTAATTTTAATTTTTTAAATATATTTTAAATTATATCAAAAATATGATTTATAATATAGTTTAAAACCTTTTTATGAAATTAAAAAATAATATTAAATTAATATGTATAAAAAATATTAATTTGAGGTAAATCAAAAATGGAATATTTTCCCATTAAAAATGGTCGCATGCTATTAGACTAGACTAAGACTAGTAGTATTATTTTTATATTGAATGTTCACGTGATGAGAGAGAGAGAGACTACATAAATACTACTCGTAGTATGCTGCAAATAACAACGGCTACTGACAAAAAATGAACGGCTATTAACAACGGCTATTAAATTTCTTCCTATAAATAAGTGGCAAACTTCTCAATTTTATCACACATTCTGTCTTCAGCGGTCTTCTTCATCTCAAACTTAATATCTCTATTTCAATTATTCTCAAGCATTATTCTTAATTATTCTTTGTCTAAATTTTATTTATATTATATTTTTTTACATACTATCATTTTACATTATATTTGAAATGGCTAGTTTTGAAAATACAGTATCGCAAGAAAATGAAACGCAAACCGGTGGATCGAGTTCGGGAGCAAGGCAACTTTCATTTGATATTTTTACAAAACATTTTAAAAAAGGTCCTTTGAAGTCTGATAAAAAAGTGGATGCAATTTATAATTATTGCGGTATAAAATACTCATTTAAACCGGGAGGAGGCTATGGTACTTTGCAGAGACATTTAAACACCAAACATCCCGAGAAGGTAGGAATGCTAACGGGACAAACACAATTATCCGGGTTTGCAACTTGTTCTCCTAATTCTCCTTCATTATTTCGTTATGATCATGCTAGTAGTTCTTATGGTTTAGCCGAAGCTATTTCAGTAGACTCTTTATCTTTTAGTTTTTGTGAAAATGTTGGTATTAATGTTTGGATTACTAGAGATGTACAACCCGCATTTAAGAAAATACCTAGAACGTCACTTAAGAGAAATTTGATTAAATCTTATAAAAAAAGAAAACAAAATTTGATTGAATATTTTAGTATTAACGATACACATGTGTCTATTTGTAGTGATATTTGGAGTGATCATAATTTGATACATTCATATATGGGTCTCACCTGTCATTATATTGATGAAAATTTTTAATTACATAAAAAAGTTTTAGCTTTTAGAGTATTTGATGATTCACATACCACAAATAATATATGTAAAATAACTCATACTATTTTAGAGGAATATAGACTGGTTCATAAAGTTTTTTCGATTTATTTTGATAATGCTTCCTCTAATAATGCATCAATCCCCGAATTAACTAGAGTTTGTCAACCTAATTTTGGTGAAAGATTTTTTCATACTAGATGTGCATGCCATGTTTTAAATTTATGTGTTCAAGATGGATTACGTGTTATGCAAGATTTAATTAAACCAATAAGAGATATTATTAAATACATTTGGGTACACCCTAATGTTACTAGAACATGGTTAAAATATTGTGAAAATAATAATGTGCACCCAAAACGTTTTTCCAAAGATGTGGGTCATCGTTGGAACTCTACTTATGTTTTACTTTGTCAATCTCTAGAATATCAAAATTTATTATGCTCTTTTGCCAACGAATATATACCAAGTTCTAATCTTTTACCACAAATTTGGGATTTATGTGCTAAAGTTATGGAAATTTTTAAAAATGTTAATGATGCAACGTACACTTTTAGTCATGTTTACAAACCAACCTCTAATTTATTTATTGTTGAAGCTTTAAATGTTGCATTTGCATTAAATGAGGGTGAAAATATATATGACATTCATGAAGGTATTGCACACATGAAAGTAAAATGGTTAAATTATTATAAAATAATTCCTGATATTTTTCTTGTAGCTTCTGTATTTGATCCTAGATTTAAATATGATGGTTTACGAGAAATGTTAGAAAATTATTATGACTATTTATGATTACCAAATGATTATGAAATTGATGTGAATAATATGATTGTTAGAGTTTAAAGACATATACATGATTTATGTAGTCATTATTATGTTATTGATAATGTTGACTCTCCTCTTCCACCTACAACATCATCATTTTCATTACGGTCGAGAACAAAATTTTTAAGGATCGTTCTAAAAAACAAAGGCATTCGAGCTCACATTTGGAGCTCGACATTTATCTAACAACAATTTTTGAGTTTGATATAGATTTAGATTTTAACATATCAGCTTGGTGGAAAAGGCATAAGAGGACGTTCCCTACACTTGCCAAAATTGCGGGTCAAATTCTAGCGGTTCTGATATGGGCTAAAAGTAAGCCCTAAAGACACAATTAATGTGGCATTAATTGGACTAAGTCTGGTCCAAAAGGTAGGCCCAATTAATGAGGCTTGAAACCCTAATTATTAAATAAATTCGTAATTAATTAATTAGCTAAAGACACAACTAATTAATTACGTCCAATTACAAGGAAACTACTCCAAGGAGTAACCCCCAATTAATAAGGAAACATATTCCTACATGGAAACTACTTCTATCACAAGAAGGATCCAGAATCCTTCTAGGAGGTGGCCTGCCCACCAAGGTTCCTAAACCTACTCTAATTCTTAGACTCTCTACGTCTATATAAAGGGCCTAACCCCTCATTATTAGAACTACGTTTTGGCTTGATTCTCAAACAAATACTGAGATACGTAGGCATCTTGTGAGGGTAGAACCAAGCTACGAAACACAAGCTCAGCCATTAAAGCTCGATAAACTCCGACACGCATCGTAATAACTACACCCTAGTTTTTGATCCATACCATTTGGCGCCGTCTGTGGGAAGAAAACATCAACCATGGCAAGAACACGAAGAACTGATGGAGACACCGTCCCTACCACCGGAGACCTGATCGTTGTGATTCCTCCTGATGAAACTCAAACCACCGAGGTACCCGTTACCACAACTATTCTTGCTGGAACTCAAGGTCCAAGTACTCAAAGGCTCGGCCTGTTTAGTGAAATCGTCCATTCTACCCATCCTGAGGAAATCATCCGTGGATCTAATCCTCTATCCCAGGTAACTCAAACTCCTTTCATTGCTACTGCTCCTCTTCACGCACAAATTTCTACTGTCGTTATCCCTAGTAGCACCATCGCCCCACCTAGGCTTGGAATCCCCCAAGCTTATCCCCCTCTTTACATCCGAGGGTTGGAACCCCCGCAAAGTTATGGGCGAAGAGAAGAAGTCCGTGATTTCTCAAGACTATACTCAACTGATGATGAAAGCTCCGAGGGCACTGATGTTAATCCTAGGAGGAGAAGGACTGGCAATGAACCCATAGGAAGCCAACGTTCACAGTCCCGTAGGACACTAGAACAGAAAATTGCTTCCTATGAGGCTGAACTCAAAGAGATGAAGAAAAACTTAAGTCGACATCACACAAGGGCGGCCCCAAGGCGTGAAGCCCCCGACATCATAGAACTAGATGGAACCCCTCGAGGGAGAAGAATGGAAACTGTAAGGGCTGGTCCTACTGAGTTGCTGCCTCTCGGAGATCCTGATGATCCAATGCCACCCTTCACCGAGACGATCATGAACGCTCATATCTCAAGTAAATTCAAGATGCCCACCATCAAGACTTATGATGGGGCAGGTGATCCAGCAAATCACGTAAGAACCTTCTCGAATGCTTTGTTATTACAACCTATCAATGATGCTGTGAAGTGCAGGGCTTTCCCCCAAACTCTGGGAGGCATGGCTCAACGATGGTATAGCCGGTTACCTCCCAACTCTATTGGGTCCTTTAAAGAACTCAGTAAGGCCTTTATAAGCCAGTTTATAAGCGGAAGAGTGCACGAAAAAAGCTCGGCTTCTCTCATGAATCTAGAGCAAGGAAAGAACGAATCCCTGAGGGACTACCTGAACCGCTTCACCAAGGAAGCCTTGAAAATCCCAGACTTGGACGAGAAAGTGGCTATGATAGCCTTACAACATGGGACGACTAATCCTTATTTCAAGAGATCTCTAGCCAAACACCCGCCTGAGAACATGCTTCTTCTCCAAGACAGAGCAGGGAAATACATCAAGGCAGAAGAAAGCATGAAGAAAACCACTATATCAGTGGCTATACATGGGAATAATAACAAAAAGAGAAAAGGCGATCAGGAGTATGATGCCCGAGACAAGTATCCCAAGACGGATAAGGATTCTGAATCCCCTCCTAAGAAAAATAGCTTTGGGCCAAAATTCGCTGAATACGCAAGGCTGAATGCATCTCGAAGTCAAATCCTTATGGATATTGAAAGAGATCGAGACCTAAGATGGCCTAAACCCCTAAAATCTAATCCTGAGAAAAGGAATAAGAATGCGTTTTGCCAATTTCATAGGGATACCGGGCATGATACGGATGACTGTAGACAATTGAAGGATGAAATCGAATTCCTTATCAGAAGAGGAAAACTATCTAAGTACACCAAGGATGGAAGTCATGATAGGCGCGACGATAACAGAAAAAATAATGATGGCCGGGATAGGAATCCTCAACCTAGAGGACCGGTTATTAATATGATTTTCGGAGGACTCACTGCTGCGGGGAATTCAAGGAATTCAAGAAAAGCATACGCAAGAGAAGTTATGCAAGTCGTAGGAGAAGCGCCTAAACGTGCTAGGACGGAGGCGGTCATATCTTTTGATGACTCAGACCTGGAAGGGATAAAGTTTCCTCATGATGATCCTCTCGTTAATGCCCCTTTAATAGGCAATTCAGAAGTAAAGAGAGTCATGGTGGACAATGGAGCATCTGTTGATATCTTGCTCCATGATGCATTTGTAAAGATGGGATACAATGACTCCCAGCTAACCCTTTCGGATGTTCCCATCTATGGCTTTAATGGAGTAGAGTCAAAAGTAGAAGGAACCATTCAGCTGCCCCAGACAATGGGAAGAGAACCTAAAGAGGTTACTCAGATTCTAACTTTTCTGGTGGTCAAAGCATCTTCTACATACAACGCCATCCTTGGAAGAACAGGTTTGCATGCTTTCAAGGCTGTAGCCTCAAGTTATCACTTAAAAATCAAGTTCCCCACCAGGAATGGTGTTGGGGAGGAGAAAGGAGACCAGAAAATGGCGAGAAGTTGCTACGTGGCAGCCCTGAGACCCGATGGAGTCGGGGGCAAGTCCTACCCATAGAGGACATGGACTCAAGAGAAGACGAGGAAAGAAGGGGAAAGCCAGCCGAAGAATTGGTTCCAATTCCCTTAATACCAGGAGAGCCTGAAAAGGTCACATACATTGGAGCCTCATTAGAAGAGCCTATGAAAGCAAAACTGACCAAATCCTTGCAAGAGAATGGGGACTTATTTGCTTGGACAGCCGCTGATATGCCAGGAATTGATCCCAATCTAATTACTCATAAGCTTAATGTGGATCCACGGTGAAAAACGATAAAGCAAAAGAAGAGGAATTTCGCTCCAGAAAGGTAGGAAGCCATAAAGCAAGAGGTGAAAAAACTCTTAGAGGCTGGATTCATCAAAGAGATTCAGTTTCCCGAATGGCTTACTAATCCTGTAATGGTCAGGAAATCCAATGGAAAGTGGAGGATGTGCGTTGACTTCGATGATTTAAATGATGCATGCCCAAAGCATTGCTTCCCCTCCCGAGGATTGATGCACTCATAGATGCCACGGCGGGACATGAGATGTTAAGCTTCATGGATGGCTTTAGTGGATACAATCAAATCCGGATGCACGAGGATGACATTTCCAAGGTATCCTTCATCATTGACTTTGGTGTATTTTGTTATCTCGTTATGGCCTTTGGGTTAAAGAATGCAGGGGCCACCTATCAAAGACTAGTAAACAAAATTTTCAAGCATCTCATTGGAAAAATCATAGAGGTCTATGTTGATGATATGATAGTCAAAAGTCTCGATAAGGCCGATCATATTGAGCACCTGCGAGAGGCTTTCGAAGTGTTAAGGCACCATAATATGATGCTTAACCCTGCAAAGTGCGCCTTTGGCGTGGGATCTGGAAAATTCCTAGAAATGATGGTCTCTAAAAGAGGGATTGAGGCCAATCCTGAAAAAATCAAGGTTATACTCGACATGGAACCTCCAAAAACAGTAAGGGACGTCCAAAAATTGACAGGAAGAGTTGCTGCCCTGGGGAGGTTTGTCTCGAAGTCTGGGGATAAATGTCTACCCTTCTTCAAGACATTGAAAAAAGTTAAAGATTTTGTGTGGACAGAAGAAAGTCAAACGGCCTTTGAGGAACTGAAGAAATATATGGCTAAATCCCCGTTGTTGGCCAAGCCTAGCCCCGAGGACATCTTATACTTGTATTTGGCCATATCAGAAAAGGCCCTGAGTGTTGTCCTTATAAAGGAAGAGGAGAAAATTCAAAAGCCAGTCTATTATGTGAGCAAGGTTTTGCATGGAGCGGAACTTAACTACTCCAAAATTGAGAAGTTTGCACTGGCCTTGGTAATGGCCTCAAGAAAGTTACGGCCATACTTTCAGGCACACAAAATCGAAGTATTAACTGATCAACCCCTGAGAAACATTATACACAGCCCCAAGACAAGTGGAAGACTGATTAAGTGGGCCATTGAGCTAGGAGAATTCGACATCAAGTATAAGCCTCGAACGACCATTAAAGCTCAAGCTCTTGCTGACTTCGTGGTCGAATGTACTATTGACGACCAAGAAGTCGGGGGGCAGGATAGTGAGGAAGCAACACAAAAAGGAGGATAGACTCCTAAAGAATATTGGGTGCTCAATTTTGATGGGGCATCAAAAACAAAATCTAGCGGCGCAGGCTTAGTGCTACAAAGTCCCGAAGGATTCATTATTGAGTATGCTATTAAGCTTGATTTTCCAACAACCAATAATGAAGCCGAATATGAAGCCCTGATAGCAGGCCTGGGCTTGGCCAAGGCACTAAAAGCCAAACACCTTAAAGTCTGTGGAGACTCAAAGCTGGTTATATCCCAAGTAAATGGGGAGTTTGAGGCAAGGGAAGAAGTCATGGTTAAGTACCTCCGACTAGTAAAAGCCATAATGACCCAATTTAAAGAATGTCAGATGGAATATGTTCCTAGAGAAGAGAATATAAAGGTCAATGCCTTATCAAAGTTCGCCTCATCAGAAATGGATGATCATATGGGGAGTGTTTACTTCCAAATCTTGAAGACTCCCAGCATCAATGCAAAGCTGGTAGCCCCGATAAACATGGGCAATTGTTGGGTGGATCCAATTAAATCCCACCTTCAATCCGGATGGACTCCTACCAATGTCATGGAAGCCAGAAAGCTTACTGCGAGGGCATTAAGGTACGCTCTCATTGATGGAGTTCTCTATAAGAAATCTTTTATTATTCCATACTTGAAATGTCTGAGGCCAGATGAAGCTCATGAGGCTTTGAAAGAAGTGCATGAAGGAATTTGTGGCCAACACTTGGGGGGCAGGCTTTGGCTCACAAAATCACCCGCATTGGCTTTTACTGGCCTGACTTGATAAAAGACTCGAAAGAATACGTAAGAAGATGTGACAGGTGTCAAAGGCATGCACCGGTTGTCAGGCATGTTAGTAATTGTGCTCTAGAGACAATACTTTTTATATTTTAAGGAAAATATTTATTATTAAGGATTATGTTTTATTGATTATTATTTATTTATTATGTTTTGTTTACTGCGTAATAAATTGAAAGCATAGTAAATGTCCTTGGAATTTTGATACGTATTCTATATCTTTAAGTATGTGACTTAAAAATGAGATTATATGAATAGTATCTTATTCCTAAAATTCCCTAGTCGAGTATTATTATTTAAGGACAATAATAATGCACAAAGACTAGTATGTTTCTTGACAGATGACCACATCTCATTGGTCATAGGTATGGGGATACTAAAGTCAAGAACATAAGTGCATGTATCAATGCATGGCACTGGAATGACCTGCCGTGAGATTCTACATGTTAAGTAAGTGTCATAAGTAATTCTCACTGTGATAATGGTGTAATGATCCTTAGACCTGAAATCATTATATTTCTATACGAGAATTAATATACTTTGATTACATTAAAAGTTACCTTTGACCGGGTGATGATAAAAGTGGACATTGGGTATATTATGAATCGTATGAGAAATATGAATGATCTAGATGAGATTTAATCCTCCTAATTTTAGGAGTGATATTATTGGCCTCTTGTTTGAGTGAGACTATGAAATGCACGGCCGTGCTCAAATGTTAATTTGATTTTAATAGTCTACTCATCGATCAAGAAAATAAAGATTAAATTATGAAGAGGATGACACGAGACATGCCTTGAGTTTAATCTATAATATCAAGATTAAAGGGATTATATTACATGGAACATTATTCATGAAAGGCTTAATCGAATCACCGATTTATTATTATTACTTGGGTAGCAATGATGTATTACTAGATGCCGCTCATTGTTTACAATTTTAATTAGATATTAAAATTGTTGCCAACGTAATAATAACCTACAGGGTCACACACAAAGAACGCTTGAAGGAGAAATAATTTAAATTATGAATTTAAATTAAATAAGTAATTTATTTTATTTATGATATTAATTAAGTATGACTTAATTAATTATATAAATAGAATAAATGAATTACTTAAACTAATTCCAAAATTAATAATTAATTAATTAAGTGAGACTTAATTAAATAATTTAGAATTTTGGATTAGTATTAATTATAATTGGATTATAATTAGAAAACTTATTCCTCTCTCTATATAATCTCTTTATGGGCTGATTTAATAAGACAGAGATTTTACAAAAACCCTAGCCGCTCTGAGAGAGGAGGAAGATAGAGAGAGAGAAGAAGTTTTCGGGTGCTAGTACACATCAATCCTTCATGAAAAGTGTTCGTGTGGATACTGTAGAGCGTAGATCGCGAGAGCGGGATACGTGGTGATTAAACAAGCTTTGGACCTCCATTAATCTTCCATTAATGAACTGTTAAAGCTTCTAAAGGTATTTATTCTTTATCTCCGAATTAAATCTTTTGTTTTTGCATGGATCCTGCGGAGGGTTTCGCTATTTTGATTTATTTTTCGCGTTTATTCCGCTGCGTTTGTGTCACGAAACCCTTCAAGGCAATCACCTGAGATGTTGACACCCATTAATTCACCCATCCCATTTGCAATGTGGGGAATGGATATTCTTGGGCCCTTTCCAATGGCTAGCGGACAAAGAAAGTTCTTAATCGTTGCAATTGATTACTTCACTAAATGGATTAAGGCAAAACCACTAGCCAAGATAACCACAAAACAGGTAGCTCAATTCTTCTGGGAAAACATCATATGTAGGTATGGGTTACCACGAATCCTGGTGACTGACAATGGCACACAATTCAACAACGAAGAATTTAAGGGATATTGCAACGATAATGACATCGCTCTACGCTTCACTTCTGTTGCACATCCTCAAGCAAATGGGTAGGCTGATGTAGCTAATCGAATCATCCTAGATGGTCTTAAGAAAAGGATCGAGCGTTCTGCCAACACTTGGGTGGATGAGCTTTTACCAATACTATGGGCTTACAGAACCACTCACAGAGTCACTACTGACGCAACTCCATTCTTTCTGGCTTATGGAGCCGATGCAGTGGTCCCAGTTGAAATATCACATGTATCCCCAAGAATCAAGGCCTTTGAGCTCGAGGAAAATGAAGAAGGGATGAAGCTTGCATTAGACCTGATAGATGAAGTCAGGGACAAAGCTCATGCAAAAATCATTGAATATCAAAAGAAGTCGTCTTTTTACTACAATCTAAGGGTTAAAGAAAGGTTTTTCCGACAAGGGGACTTGGTCCTCAGGAAAGTTGAAGCTTCCAGAGTAGGCCCTAAAGGCAAGTTGGCCCCCAACTGGGAAGGGCCGTACAAGATAAAACGAGTAAAGGGAGGAGGATCATACATCCTTGAAACCCTGGAAGATGTTGAGGTGCCAAGAACTTGGCATGCCTCCAACTTGAAGGTTTATTATGTTTAAGGAATTCAACTATGAGTTCTTATATTTAGTAGGAACTAAGTAGAAATAAGGTTCTATAAAACCATTAGGACGTAAGAGCCTTTCGCTCCAGGATTTCCATTATGTAAGGGCTGCGCCCACTTTAGCCTCGAAGGCATTATTAATAAAAATTTCAGCCTTATGGAATCTTCAAAAACCTGTGCTTAGCCTAGTTTGGCAACTTTTATTAGTTCTTTTATGACAAAAGAATAAGAAGCCTGTTTGGCACTTCGATTAATATCCCATTTGTTCTACGCTCGATAAAGTGTATTTTGTCAAATATATTAAGGCATGAAAAAGAAAAGGACAAACGACAAAGAACTTTTTATAACAAAGCCTTGGTATTACATAAGTTAAAAAGAAAACAGATAGGAAACACAAGGAATAAATACAAAGAGAAAAGTAAAAAACTAGGGAAAGTCCTCGGCGTCCTCCTCTGCATCCTTCCCTTCTTCGCCCTGTTCAGCATCCTCCTCGGCCTCAGGGGAGTCAAAGACTCTATCATAATCATCCAAGGCCTCACCACCCGAGAGATCCCCAGAATTATCCTCGTGGATGGTAGAGGTCAAGGCCAAAGACTGCCCCATAGGACAAGGCAAGTCGGCAGAGTCAAAAATTCCAGGGTGCTTGGCCAACACAGCTCCAAGGCACTTCTCCCAAGCCTGAGCACAAGTCGCCAGAAAAACCATGTCATCATGCTTATCCATAAAAGAATAGAATTCTTCCGACTCCATGTACTCAGCAATCATGGCCTTCTTCCTGGACCTTAACTCTTGCAGCTCGGCATGGGCTGCCACCAACTCTTGATCCTTCTCGAGCAACTTCTTCTCGAGAGTGACCACCTTTGCCTTAGCCTTGATCTTGATCTTCCTTTGGGCCTTTTCTAAAAAGCGCCAAGTCTTGGCCTGATGGGCCATGATCTGGAAGTAGGTATTGACCTATTTAAAAAGCAAGACACCCTGAGAAAACAGGAAAATCAGAAAATGACCAGGTATAAAAGGTGAGAAATAAGTGGGCCTTACCATGGCGACAGCTTGGGCCCCCAAAGTTTCCGCCTCTTCTATGTCCGTTTTCAGGACGATCTTGGCCTTGTCGACCGGGGGAATAGAATTCTGCGACCAGTCGACGGAGTTCAGGGTACTCCCGACGACGGTATCTTGCCTCCTTAAACCCCAACTGGGCCTCCAAGCCGCGGAATCTGAGTTTTCCTCTTCATCTACCCGAGGCCTCTTTCCTTGGGCTTTGTCACATGGGTGAAGGAACCAAGGAAGATTGGGCTCCTTAATTGGGCCTTCGAGAGCCTCGCGAGCCTTCCTCATGTTGTGGGTCTCTTGATCACCCACGCCCAGATGGAAGTTAATGTTTTCCGCAGCTGCAAAACAAACAAGAAAATAAATAACTGAACTCAGAAAAGTCAGAAAAAATGACAAGTCAAGAAAGAAAAATACTGTTATCAGAAATATGAGAAAGGCCAACGACCTTTAAAGAAAATTCCTCGAGAAGCTTCCGGTAATGGGTTTGGCCTCTGTCTTGACCAAAATCTGCCACTATTAGTTTTTCTTCTGAGGTCAACTGGATCAGGCCTACATTGTCATCCTTAACCTTGCAAAACGAGGTCCTGAAGAGGGTGCCCCAATCACCGCCTTCCCACTCTAAAAACAAAAAGTCCATCCGCCAATCTGGGTTGGTATCGGGCAAAGATTTGTTGCAGAATATTGGGCTTACCCCTTGCCTATGATTTATATAAACCCATCCCAATATGTTTGATGGGCTGTTTTTGAATTGAAAAATACTCCTAAAAACAGCAACTAAGATAGGGTAATTTTTCCTAAGACAAAGGACCATGAAACAGAGAAGGGTTCGCCACGAATTTGGGTTTAATTGACATGGGCTGACCCTAGCTTCTGCTAACAACCTAATAATAAATTCGTGAAAGGGGAACCTAAGCCCACCTATCAGGGCATCTCTAAAAATGCACAACATATTGGGACGCCAATGGCAAGCCCGATCTCCAGGCTCAGCTAAAACAAATTTCTGGTCGGGAGGCAATTTATACAACTTAGTAAACTTATCACAGTGGACTTGATTTGTGAAAATGCTCTGATAATTAAAAGCATCAAATTCGGCTATGAAAGGGAACTCATCACCCATAATTTCTAATAATTTAGAAATTGAAGAAAATGAGGGGTTCATGGTAACTACATTACCTCTTTTTGCCGCCCTAGCAAGCAACCACTGTTGTGCAACATCCTGGGAATCCGCCATTGATATTCAACGGATGAATGCTTCAGAAAATTGATAGAATATATTTTTATATATATTATATCTTATTTTATTCTCATATTTAATTGTATTTTGCATTAATTGGATATTTATTTAATAGATTTTATTGTTTTATTGCAGAAAAGATATAATTCCTATATTTGGAAGGATTTGGGCTTAAAGAGCTAATTTGGAGTCAAATTAGAAGAAAATTCGTATTTATTGGGCTACACGTGCTGCATACACTGTTTGGGCCATATCTCGAGTTCTAGAAGTCAGAATTAGACCATCTTACAGTCCACGCGAAGCTTATGGAATTCTCTTTAATTCAGAAGTGGTCCAACAAGAAGAATCCAACTGGAATAGCCCAGAAACTGAGGAGCAAACAGAGCTACGAATTTTAATTAAAGAGTCCTATTCAATTAAGGAAGCCTATTTGTATTTGGCTTAATTCATTAAAATACTATTATTATTATTATTATTAGAGAAGATTAATTAGTTTTTATATACTGGAGACGATAGATACATACGTACTTTTTTTTTACTTTCACTTTCTAGCTAGGGTTTTTCTTCACCTCTCTTCCATAGCATACAGTTGTTCTCCATTAATATATTCAAGGTACTCTTTTATATTCTCTTGTTTTAATATATGTTTTACATGGTTTTTTTCATAGTTTTTATTGTTTTTACTTCTAGCATGAGTGAGTAGTTTCATTCTAGGGCGCAAAGGGAAGGCATGTTTGCACCATAACTATGTTTTATTTTTATTAGTAGTTTAATGGGTTATGAGTAATTCTAATCGATATGTTTAAATATTTAATTTGTGTAATTGGCCAATATCATAGATTATTTCATGCAAATAAGAGTAATGGATCGAGAGATTTTACTCATTAGAGGCATACATACGATTAGCAGAATGAATGTGAGTGCGAGAGCATCATTGGATTTTTGAGAGCGTTAATGCTTGAGAGAGATTAACAATTGCTCTAGTTATTTAACCCATTAAATTGCTATATTTATATAACTGATTTTGGTGTAAGCATGGTGAACCTGAATTGCCCTAGACTTTTAGTTAATTGAATTCATATAAATTTAATTTGCATTCTTTAGTTAGTAAAAATTCTCGATAATCGTTTTTCTCTGGAAACAATTCACAATAATTAGATTAAATTTCTTAGAACCCGTCTCCTTTTGGATTCGACCCGTACTTGCTAGTCTCTGCTAATAACAGACACCGTGCACTTGCGGTATTATATTTTAAAACGCATCAAAAATGAAAGAGATGAAGAATGATCGGAAAATCTTGCCAGAAATCGCCTTGACTAAGGAGCACTAAAGTGAAATTTTAGGAGAGTTTTACTAAGTGAGAAGTGAAAAGTGAAGTTCTCATTTCACTAATTTATAGCCGAAGAAAATGGTAATTCAACCGGTTGAACTTCCTATAGCCGGTAACAAGGCCCATAAACTAATTGGGCCTAGCAAGCCTATGGCCCAAAAATCGAGGTGGACTAAAACAGGTGGAAAAATAAAATGGGCCAAGGTCCATTAAACCGCCAAATTCTTGGAGCCTTTTACTAAATTCGACCAGGAACCCTTGTCGACCAGGATTCCAATTAAGGCATGATTCGACCAGGAACTCCTGTCGACCAGGATTCCAATTAAGGCATGATTCGACCAGGAACCCCTGTCGACCAGGATTCCAATTAAGGCAACATTCGATCAGAATCCTAGCCGAATTCGACTAGGAGTCCCGCTCGACCAGAATGCAAATTGGCCACCAAAATCGACTAGAAGTCTCATTCGATCAGAATCGCATTACGACCTAAGACCGACCAGGATCCTGGTCGAAAATCGACCAGTAACCCTGTTCGACCATGAAAGAGGAGATAGGAGTGAAGGGAAGTAACTCACTGCACTTTCATGTGTACTAGAAATGCTAAATGTAATCTCTATGTAATGGTTGATGATAACTCAACAATAGAACAGGACATGTAATAATATGCAGGTGCACAGAAATCTTGGATCACAGAGTTCAGTTAAGACAAAGTATCAAACGATCATCTACAGACTTGAAGCTCACTGGAGGAAGTTCATTAACATGTTCATGCCTCAGTGGAGAATAAAAGATATTGACATCTATTCAAGGATGTGGAAGCTACAAAAGATTGTCTTAGTCTATGAAGATTTTAGTGCATTACAATCGAAGCTACAAGTAAGGTTTGCAAATAAGAATGTGGAATCATGTTCGGAATCAAGAGCCCCTATCAAGACTAGTCACGTATGAACCAGACCGTTGCATAAAGTGTCAGGACATTGGAGGCAAGCTCTCGTCGGTTAATATGATTTTAATCAATCTAAAGTTGTTGGTTTTCTTGAGTCATGTGGAGGATCAACAAAGGTGGTAAATCAGTGTTGGAGAAATGTCAGCCTAATGGATAAGGGACAGACGGCACAACCTGATTGGATCTTACTAAAGCTTCACAGATTAGAAGGCCAAATACTTGGACGTGGTGGAGTCACGTATACGGGGCCAAGTATTTGGATAAGAAAGTCTACACAAATTGAAGAGTGGAATGGAAATATTTAATTTAATTAAATAAAGTATTTATTTAATTATTTATTTATATATTTTATAAATAAAGATATTCTTTATTTATATTATATTTATTTATTTAAATATTACTTTTACATTAAATATTTCCAAAGGCATACTTGGCACATGACTTTGAAGATGAGATTTGAGTGGACAAGAGTAAAAGGTGGAAAAGCAAAAAGCAACACATTTTCAATTATAAAAAGAAGAAACTCAAGTCTCCAAAAAAAAGAAGAGTGTGCATCTGGATGAGATTTGAAAAGGGGAGAGAGAGAAAATTATTTTTCTCTCCCCCATGGCCATACTCCATATCTTGAATATTATGGGGCCATGAATTTCTTTGTTTCACCACTCATCTATTCTTCTATTGTAAACATTGCTAAATCTTGTTTAGAAGATAGGTTTGATTTTTGTCTCCTAGATCTAGAATTTGTAATATTTTTAGAGGAGCCAAAAATCATTTCTTTGTTGTGTTCTTGAGCTTATGTTCTTGAACTTGATTGTAGCATCTACCCCACTTCAATGAATATAAAGATATATTCTTGAACCTTGTTATTGTGTGTGCTTTGGATAATTTACTGTTCATTATCTTGGCTATTTTAATGGTGTTCTTGAGGTTGAAGAAGATGATGAACAGTACCCGGTTTTGAACCCCAAGTAATTTTTATGTTGTCCCAAAAATAAATAAAAGTCAGATTTTTATTTGGGAATCGTATTCACCCCCCCCCCCCCCTCTACGGTCTCCAGGACCTAACAATTGGTATCAGAGCTACTCGATTGACATACAAATCGATTGGATCTATTTTTATTTTTGAGATTAAAGAGGGTACAAAAATAAAAATTATTTTTGGTGCAAATGGGTGTCCAGAAAAATAACAGTAGAGATCGAGATCGAGATCGAGATACGCTACTGTATATATATATGCTTACAAAACTGATTTTCTTATATGTTTTTAATTAGTTTAGTTTAATAATTAATTTAATAATTAAATTTGAATTTAATTATATAAAAAATTTGGAAATAATTTTTAAATTTAAATATTTTATTTATCGAGATTATTTTATATCTTGAAAAATATTTTATTTTCTTTTAAATTTTAGAGTCAAATATTTTATATACTTAATATTCTTATTTAAGAATTTTATTAATTTGAAAACTGAAATTAATTTTAAAAAATACTATTTAATTTCTTTTGAGTTTAATTTTTTTTAAAGTATGTTGAGAATTATTTTTGAGGTTTAATAATTTATTTGTCACAAAACTTTAATTATAAATTTTATAAAACTCTTTGGAAAATTATTTTGGATTTAAATATTTTATTTTCAGGAACATTTTAAATGTCTTGAAAATTTAGTATTTTTATTTCAAACTTATGCTCTCAATCTGTTTTATTTTAATTATGATTGAAACTGTTTTGGATTATAAATTCTGTAATATTCTTTGGAAATTAATTTTGGTTTGAAATAATTTCTTTTTCAGGATTATTTTATATAGCTTGAAAAATTTATTATTTCTATATCAAAATTTTATTTTCAAATTATTTTATTTTATTTATAATTTGAAAGTGAAAAGTTTATTATTATTATTTATCAAAAATATATTTTCAATTTATTTTGATTATTTAAATTCCTAAGAAATTAAATACTTCTGTTTGAATAAAATGTTTTATCAAACGAAACAACAGGAGTTGATTCTTCGTTCGTTGAGGACAAACGAATTGGCTGAAGAACATTCTAATGGAGCTAGTTTCTGATTTTACCATTGGAGATGTGTTTATACATCGGTCTACTCAGTGGATCATTTGGTTATCGAAAGGGATTAGTTCGTTTAGGGAAGAGTCTTCGATCAGTGATTTTTGAATCAATGTCTGAAGGTCTGGGATTTGAAAAGGAATTCAGTTTAGCTGTCAATAACCAATATACTTGGAGATTTGGTTAAAAGACATCAGTGGCAGAAACACACAAGGTTTGACTATCACTGACATATGGTAGTCAAGGGGTTATTGCTACACACACAAAGAAGAGTGATCTTTTCAAGCAGAACATGAGACATTCTATGTCGGGGTTTATAAGCAGAACTGTCAGGCATCAGTTTGGGTTGAAGTAAGGGTTGCTGAGGTCAAATGCAAGGATACTTCCATGAGTGTCAGTAGAATGGAAATTGATTTGGATCAATTGATTATCACTCGAGATGGAATGTTAAGCATCGCACAGGTATACTTTCTAACTAGTTTATACTTGTTTGATTTAATTATAGAGTATTAAGTGCTGAACTGCATTAAATTATAAGTTTGATGTAATGCATGTCTCACCTTGATTTCTATATAAATTAGATAACTTATGCTAGTTTGTTAGTGTTGCTTGTTTATCAGTATTTGACTTCATGATTAGATCTTGTGTGATTTAATGCTTGCTTTACGATAATTGATCATGTTAGCATATAGAGTCTTAGGTATTTGTAGGGGTACATTTACCGGAAAGAGTATTTGCTGCATGCTAAGTGCCTTGATGTTTACATTGTCAATAATCTGTTTATACTCGCATGGTTATATTAAATGTTATATTTGATCATGTGCTTGTTAAGATGAGTTTGTTTCTAATTTGGGAATTGCCTAGGGGTCAGTATAATAAACCATGAATTAAATTTTTAAATTTAAACTGACTCAGGTAATTAGAGATAATATAATGTTAAAGTGAACAACAAAGGTGAATTAGAAGAATTAGGAATCTGAGTGATTGATTCTTCTATGACTACATATATGTACGACATAATTCTTATAGACTGCTAGTCCACCTTAAGTTAGGTTGGGATCACTGAGCTCATAGCCAAGACTACTTGTTGAGGCTGATATAGATGAGGAGTGATCAGTCAGATAAGAATGAGCATGTTGAACTTGAATGCTTTGTTGTTAACTATGTTTAGAAATATCTCTAACCCTTGGACTCAATCAAATTGAGGACCACGTGTCTTAATCATTTGTGAATGCAGAGTATCTTTCAACATGTACAAGTTATATATCTCTGACATTTTCATGTTCGAGGCATGTAACTACTTTTGCTTTGGTATTCAAATGGTTAAGCAAGGTTACCTATTTTTCTTGAATGATCTGAAGCACATATTAAGGAAGACCTAGGGAATTCTTTGCGAAGGGTTTCCTAATATCAGTTCAAGGATGAACAGTATTGATCGGGGTCAAGAGAAATAGAAGCTCACTCTACTGGAAGTGAGGTTATTGCTGACACGAAATGTAATGCTTATGATGAAGTCAACTATTCGTTGAAGTTTATCAGAATGGAGTTAGCTGCAACAACAAGTGATGCTCTCACACTTGGTTTATCAACTAATACTTGGTTTATCAAGATAACGGATTCGACGGTAAAGATGAAGTTGGTGAGAAAGGACTACTTCTAATGAAATTCTTTTAAGAAGGACATTAGTGAAGTATGTCAGTTGAAGGGAAGTCAAGTCAAAGGCTACCCTGTTTAGTTTTGGTGTTTGTTCATGCATTCGATAGATGAAGCATCTCAGTGATTAATCACATTCAAAGGATTAGGCAGATTGTTGTAAGAACACTTTGAGGGCAGGTAATGGAATTTGTTGACGAACGAAGTTCTATGTTATGTCTGCACTGAAAGGAGTATTCTAGAGTAAAGTTCAGTTTCTGGACTTCATGACCAAATGGAGGAGTTAATAGGGAAATCCAGACCTTGAGTGAAATTACAAGGATAATGGATAGAGTTAAGGTTTCCTATTCACTACGGCTGAATCAGTTGACACAGCAAGTCTAATCAGCAAATGTAAAGAGAAGACATCAAGTAAGATTAATCATGCCTGAAGTCACATGGTGTGATGGAAGGCTATCTTATTTGGAGTTAAGAGCTTACACAGAGTCTGTGATTGATTTAAGATGATCTAGATGCAGTGAACAACATCATCAAGCTCCCTAGCATTCGTTTGATTTTAGCTCCGAATTTCTAAAGGTTGACATCCTGTTTAGGGCTCAAGATCAGATGACACCAGATGAAGAAAAGCTGCAAGCAGCATTACAGGGGGAGCATCAGTAAGTTGGATCAACTAGTCGTGTTTGATGTTCAAAGGCTAGCAGTGCTCATTGAGTAAGAGTTGAGATTCTTAGGAACATTGAGTGATCCAGATTGAGTGATTGCATATTAGAAAGGAAATTGTCAATTTAAAAATAATGCAAGATGATCTCAATCATATTTGAAGAAGACTACTCTACCCACTGAATATCTAAAGAAACATTAAGGACACATCTGTCATGACAAAGGGTTTTGTGTAACAACATTTCCTAGAGTCAGTTCTTGATGAATCTGGGTATTAGAGTAGTGATTAGTAGTGTCGTGCATGTATACGAATATTTCATTTGTTTTTCCGAGTGAATTCAATGAAGACTGAAGATGCACTAACTAATCAAGATTGAGTAGGGTTCGAATCAAGGAACTAACTCAAATGAACCAGAGGCAGATACACTTAGCACAAGGAATCAGTCCACATGAAGACTTGGTATTGATACAGAAGCTGAAGGGTAGTTCGGAGTTTTATTTGAAGGTTCTACTCTGCTAGTGTCAGGACTACTGGTTTCTAGAGTGCTGAGTTTAATGAAGCTGCTGCCAAGACCAATATCTACAAGGAAATATTTTGGTGTTGAAGGTAATGCAGTTTCCATCTGGATGAGCATGGTATTGTTTCAAGGAACAATGTTAACTGGTAGCTGAAAAGTTATTCATGTCCAAATGGAGTAAACGTTCGATCTCGAAAGGAGTAAACGTTCGATCTCTCAGGCAAAGAGGAGTAATTGTTCATTCAACGATCATACACCAGTAAAAGCTCTATTGACTAAGGTATGTCACTCTAGTCTAATATTGATTTATTTAAATGTAAAGTTTATAGAGAGTGTTCATGCTATTCAGATGTCTACGATCTCTAGGAACTGATTAATGTTTGGCTTGTGACCACCCGGGACCCAATATTATCGGTATGAGATTACCTATGATCACCCGGGACCTAGGGACCTAACAATGTAGCATCTCTTTGTATAGTCAATTTATATCCAGGACCTCATACTTTGTGTTGTCATATGTTATTCATGCTATATGTATCAAATATTTCAGCATAAGTATTTGTATATAATAATTAATTGTAATTTTATTTACTTCTAATTGTTTAATGCTAATATTAATGGAACCACTTAATATGTAGTTTAAGTGATGTAATTCATGGCTTTTGCAAAATCCATTAATATTAGTTGTCATTCTTTTGATATTAGTGATGTCACTTAGAATTTCTGCACTAAGTGACAAAAAGATTATTTCAAAAACACTGATATTGAAAGTAATTTACTACATCGCGAGGGGTTGTCAAAGATCATAAATTTTAGCATTAATATTTAAAGGTATTTGATCTCTGATGCAACTAGTACCTCGAGCTTACATACATTATGATTGTCATGAGTATTTTCAATATGCTTATGTGATAATTGTTGAGATGTAGTGTAAGAAGTTAAATGTTGTCATTCGGTCAATGTATGTTCAGTGTTTAGCGGATGCTTATGTTTTATGCTTTAGAATTACCATGATATATATTGCAATATGTGTTTGTTTCAAGCGACAAATGGTAATTGTCTAGCATAATGTAAGTATCTTATGTGCTTGATTGTTTTGTAGTAAGATGCGTTTTATTACAAAATGATTGAATGATGTTAGTACTTTTGAATGTCTTGTCATTTATATCTTTGATAATTCATTAGTATTAACATATGTTTTTCATTCTTTAGAACTTGAATGCATAAAGAAATTTCTTGTCTATTTCTTGTGAAAAATGTTTTATCTAAATATGCATTCATTTGCCAGAGAATGAAAAGCCACTAAAAGTTTTTTTTAACTCCCTATGAAAGAGAACATTTCTTGAGGATTATCTTTCTATTTCAAAATCATATATCCTCTCTCTCTCTAAATGTTTTGTAATGAAAACTGTTTTCTCTCCACGATTTGTTTAAATAAAGTTACTTGATAACTTGTAACTTAGGTTGCATGGTATTAGGCTATTTTATTTGAGTAAATTATTTTGATCTTGAGGTATCAACTATTGGTAAAACATTTTTCAAAACTCTTGTTAATGTCTGTTTCACATTTACCTGTAGTATTAAAACAATGGTTGTTTGCTTTGGGATTAGTGCCTTGGACTGTATGACTAAAGCATTTATTCGATTTTTTTTAAAGATTTATATTTTAAGTCGGAGATAATATCCGATAAGGATGAATTGCAAAACAATTTCTGAAAACATACAGTGAGCAAGATGAAATAGATTTGAGTTATTAATCAAAATGTTTTTGTTAAAAGAGTTGAATTTCAATTTGATATTTGTCTAAGAGAAATTCAAAAGAACACTTTTGTTAATCTGTGAAACTTTTTTTTCAAAATTGTGAGTTTATGAAATTTGGCTTAATATTCTTTTACCTATTCTTTATTAATTCCCACATTTTAGCTCCGGTGCATTGTTTCTTGAGGACACATTGCTCTGATGCTATATTTCTGAGAAGGAATAGAGAATAAGTTTAATCATACTCTACCAAATTTTATATAGCTCTGATCAACTCTATCTATTTAGCCGTAATGGCTTGGCCTTAGTGGCTATAGGGGAAGGTCAAGAAGTTGAATAATCCATCAATTTCTAACCAAGGCCTTAGTACCAAACACTATCATTCTAATTCAAACTTTCAACCCTTGGTGATATAAGGAACTTATGTAGATTAGCGGTTGTTAAGGGAGAAACTGCACTTGATGCAGCAAATAAGGATGAAGTCGGAAGTGCACCCACAGCTCTACCTCCAGCGAAGTAAAGAAGTATATAAATTGAGGTATCTGTAGCTCATCTGTATTCTCTCAAAAGGATGCAGAGCTGAAAAGGTAATAAAACTGTCTCTGGAATCATTCTCTCAACAGGGTGAGTCCATTGAAATTCGCTCGTCAGCCAGAGCATCTTGTAATGAGTCAAGCACACCACTAGCGTTCACGCTGATGGTAAGCCTAAACAGATAAATTCTATGAACACATTGCAAGAAGTGCACATTGTGAGGTATAGGTAAAATCCCTAAACTTCTTTGTTTACCATTCATGGTGAATGAAGTTGTTGAGCCACCTTCACAGGTATTTGAGGGAAACTTGGATTTATTGCCATATATTAGAATCCTTGTCAACCTTCCTAGGAGGAACAATCCTAGTTCCCTAACGGGATTTCACATCCGCAGAGCAATCTGTTGATGTTGAGAGGCAATCACTAACAGTTTTCCATGACTGAAAATAGTGAGTTAATTCATCTTCACAAGTGATTGAGAGAGATGTTTGTACACGTCTACTCTCCCAGGAATTCAAATTCTGGAATACATGGATCGCTCAAAACTTAAAGGCATATCACCGTCAACGATCCAGTGCATGGATTTGCATATGGGGAGTCGGTTGATGCTTAGATAGCTGCTAGTACGCATACCACATTCAATGATCCAGTGCATGGATTTACATATGGGGAGATTGTTGATGCTAAAAGTAGCTGAGCAACAACTCATAGACTATGATTCAGTTGGTTTACCAATTTGATGAGTCTTTTGAGGATCAGGGTGTTGGGATTTCAGTCACTCCCGGAATGGAGGAGATTCCAATTTCAGAAGGGTTATTCCCCGACGACGAGCCACGTGTGCATGGATTTGCTCATGGTGAGTTGGGTGACGGCCTAACTGAAACCCTGTCTGAGATTCCATCTCAGAACCTAGATCTTTAGTGATCGACAACATGCTACAGTCAACGATCCATAATATGTTGGTGAGACTAGCATGGATTTACTTGCAGGTACAAATTGCTATAAATGGAATGAGTGCAAGTAAGGGAGAGAAACACTTGAGTGAAGTGAGGGAGTGATACACTTGAGTGAGAGAAATAGGGAGAGAAATGAGTGGAACACTTACGCTTGAAAGTGTAAACACCAACAGAACGTAGTAGAAGTGAGGAAACCATAGACCAAACACTAACCTTGCTACTATGCTTGAATCCTGTTACTGAATTTTCCAGCTCTGAAATGTTGAAGAGATTCTTTTCTGGAAGACAAGCTGAAGAAGAGTCTAGCTGAAGCCTAGTGGGAATGTCCAAACTATTACCTTTGGGTCTATTAATTCATGTTGTTCTCAATCTCAAAGGGGGAGACATTAATTTTTAGGCCTAAGGGGGATTTTATGTTCAATTGGATGAGAGTTTCTTATTCGATTGGATGTAGATGATACTTTTATTGTTTTAAAGGATATTCTCAACTAAGGGGGAGAATTTGGTGATACAAGAAACGAGATCTCTTGGTGATACAAGAAATGAGATCTGTCAATCCTATCTTGTGGAGGTTACTTAGAGGATATCTAAAGACACAAGGGTGGATTGGAGCTTGCATGAACTAAGGGGGAGAATTAGATAAAATTGAAACCTTAGTGATGCAAGGGAGAAATTACTAAGGGGGAGTTTCTTAGTAATTGGTTGGAGCCTAATCCTTAAAGGTGTTGTAGATTTAACTGATTTTTCGTCTGAAGTGGAGAAGTTACATTCTGTCAATTGGGAAGAAGTTACTTGTTGTACTAAGGGGGAGAAGTTATGGAGAATCTTAACATCTTGGTTTGCAGTGCTATATCTTATTCTGAAAAGATATCTAAGGGATTTTGCTCTATTTGTTTGAAGATCTGTCCTTGGAACATTCTTAGGAGAGGTTCGGCAGAAGAATTCTTTCTAGCACGATCAATGAATGAAAATGAAGATTTCTTTGAAGAGTATCAACTCAGGGGGAGTTTTTGCTAAGTAGAAGTTTTCTGGGTAAAGAAGAATGTGAAGGAGATTTTCAAGGGGCATATGAGAAGTGTCCAAGTGTGTTCTATTTCTTGTTTCAGTGATAGATGGAGTCAGTGGAGTAGTGCAGGGAAGAAAGAAAAATATGTTTCCTAGAAATAGAACATCCTGAAGAAAAAGAGGAAGTGACTTTCATTCCAAGAGAGAACAACCTTAAGGGGAGTATGAGTTGACCTCTTATGGGGAACATAGAGAGCTGTATGTTCTAGTTCGAATTGCAAGATGAACAAGAATGATTGGTCAGAAGTCTTTACTAATGATTTGTTTCTTTATTGAAAGAACCCCATCTTTGAAGAACATTGAAGTGGAGAAAGCTAAAGGAAAATGAAATTCAGAAATTCATCATTCATTTTCAGCAACTCAGGAAATCTGGATTTAACTGATTATATCTTTCCAGAACCTTTTGTATATTATTTTCATGTCCAGTACTTTAATTGTTTCTTGTATGTTAGTTGAGTTATCCTCTAGTAGCTAATTTTATTTAATTGTTTTTGGGGGAGATTGTAAAGGGAAATAGTATTTGATTGCTATTCCATATCAACCAAATAGGGGGAGATTGAAAGAGGAGATAGGAGTGAAGGGAAGTAACTCACTGCACTTTCATGTGTACTAGAAATGCTAAATGTAATCTCTATGTAATGGTTGATGATAACTCAACAATAGAACAGGACATGTAATAATATGCAGGTGCACAGAAATCTTGGATCACAGAGTTCAGTTAAGACAAAGTATCAAACGATCATCTACAGACTTGAAGCTCACTGGAAGAAGTTCATTAACATGTTCATGCCTCAGTGGAGAATAAAAGATATTGACATCTATTCAAGGATGTGGAAGCTACAAAAGATTGTCTTAGTCTATGAAGATTTTAGTGCATTACAATCGAAGCTACAAGTAAGGTTTGCAAAGAAGAATGTGGAATCATATTCGGAATCAAGAGCCCCTATCAAGACTAGTCACTTATGAACCAGACCGTTGCATAAAGTGTCAGGACATTGGAGGCAAGCTCTCGTCGGTTAATATGATTTTAATCAATCTAAAGTTGTTGGTTTTCTTGAGTCATGTGGAGGATCAACAAAGGTGGTAAATCAGTGTTGGAGAAATGTCAGCCTAATGGATAAGGAACAGACGGCACAACCTGATTGGATCTTACTAAAGCTTCACAGATTAGAAGGCCAAATACTTGGACGTGGTGGAGTCACGTATACGGGGCCAAGTATTTGGATAAGAAAGTCTACACAAATTGAAGAGTGGAATGGAAATATTTAATTTAATTAAATAAAGTATTTATTTAATTATTTATATATTTTATAAATAAAGATATTCTTTATTTATATTATATTTATTTATTTAAATATTACTTTTACATTAAATATTTCCAAAGGCATACTTGGCACATGACTTTGAAGATGAGATTTGAGTGGACAAGAGTAAAAGGTGGAAAAGCAAAAAGCAACACCTTTTCAATTATAAAAAGAAGAAACTCAAGTCTCCAAAAAAAAGAAGAGTGTGCATCCGGATGAGATTTGAAAAGGGGAGAGAGAGAAAATTATTTTTCTCTCCCCCATGGCCATACTCCATATCTTGAATATTATGGGGCCATGAATTTCTTTGTTTCACCACTCATCTATTCTTCTATTGTAAACATTGTTAAATCTTGTTTAGAAGATAGGTTTGATTTTTGTCTCCTAGATCTAGAATTTGTAATATTTTTAGAGGAGCCAAAAATCATTTCTTTGTTGTGTTCTTGAGCTTATGTTCTTGAACTTGATTGTAGCATCTACCCCACTTCAATGAATATAAAGATATATTCTTGAACCTTGTTATTGTGTGTGCTTTGGAAAATTTACTGTTCATTATCTTGACTATTTTAATGGTGTTCTTGAGGTTGAAGAAGATGATGAACAGTAACCGGTTTTGAACCCCAAGTAATTTTTATGTTGTCCCAAAAATAAATAAAAGTCAGATTTTTATTTGGGAATCGTATTCACCCCCCTCTACGATCTCCAGGACCTAACAGACCAGGATTCTAGGACAGCCTAAAACCGACCAGGATCCTGGTCGAATTCGACTATAATTCCTGGTCGAAAATAATGCTGAAGAAATGCCAGAAAATCATTAAAAATGATTTAAAAGGCAAATAAATTCTGGAAAATTCTATAAAAATAGAGGAAAATTCCTAGAAAAATACCTGTGGGTACAAATAAATTCTGGAAAATTCTCTAAAAATAGAGGAAAATTCCTAGAAAAATACCTGTGGGTACAAATAAATTCTGAAAAATTTCCTAAATAGAGAAAAATTCCTAAAAATTAAGGAAAAATACCTGTGGGTACCAATAAATTATGAAAATTTCTCTAAATATAGAGAAAAATTCCTAGAAATTAATGAAAAATAATGATGGGCACAAGAAAAGAATTATAAAAATTCTGCGTGGGAGCTTGAGTAGCAGAGTCATGAGCCTTAACTTCTACAAAGTATTGCACACTTTACAGAAGTTGGGGAGGCAAGTGATATGGGCTAAAAGTAAGCCCTAAAGACACAATTAATGTGGCATTAATTGGACCTAGTCTAGTTGATAGGTCCATAAATTAATACATCTTTAATATCTATTTTATGTTTGTTTTCATAATTTTATTAGTTAATTAATTATTTTTATTTTATTTTGTAGGAAATTAATTAAAATCAGAATTGTAGCAGAAAAAGGAAAATACAAGGAAGGAGGTGGAATTACTTGGAGGCAAAGAAAAAGGAGATAAAATCGAATGCTTGTTGGAGAAGAAAAAGGAATAGAAGGAAATATTTAGAATTCAATTTGTAGTCGATATAGAAAACCTACATTATTTTCCCTATATATATGGGTCTCCTCTCTTGTATTTCAAAGACCAGGACCTTGCACCTTAACTTTAATTTTAGTTTTTAATAATTAGGAGTAGGAATAGAGTACTTTTATTTTTTTTATCTTTCAATACAAACAAGTTTTTATCTCTCAAACACGTTTTATGTCATTCGTTATTTGCATGTCTTATATTAGTTGTTTTGTTTTCTTCTTCAAGCATGTCTAGCTAATTCTCTAGCCCGAGGATGAAGGTGAAGTTAGTTGATTATTTTTAGTATTTACTTGTTCCTATTATTTGATTCTCGTAATTTTCTTGGTGCTTAATTGTTTGATTAACAAAGTGATTTTGATATATTATTGTTACCGAATTTATTTTTCATAGCCTATGCTTGCTCCATGAAGTTTTGATGGGTTATTGGTAGATAATAAGTTTCATAGTATATGCTTGTCTCGTTAATTGATATTTATTTGTTAAAGAAAGAGAATTGATTTTTAGGGCAAGTTGGATATTAATTGTGATTAATTGATGGACTAGAAGATTGCACTAAGCAAATACTTCCATCTGCCTGGCCAATCGGTTTGAATATTTTTAGATTTGTGACTCTTAGTATTATCTTAAAGATAAGAGCAGGTCTAGAATTTCTCTAGGTTAATATAGACGTAGGATTTTTCTTTTATATTTTTTTTGGTGTTTAGTTCTATCTCTTGTCTGCTACGTGCTTACTTGCTTACTTATAAGTCATGTCTATTCCACTTAGAGACCGTTGTTATCCCACTCGTTCCACCCAACCCTCATGCATAGTCCTACCAACAGTAAATGGTAATAATTTTGAAATCAAATCTCACCACATTAGCATGTTACCTAGGTTTACTGGGGTAGAGGGTGATGATCCATATCTTTTCATCCGAGAGTTTGAGGAAGTTTGTGCCCTACAGAAAATTCAACAATTAACTGATGACTCCATTAAATTGAGACTTATTAACTTTGCTCTTAAAGAAAATGCTAAAAAATGGTTATATAGTCTACCCATTAAATCTATTTCAACTTGGGAGGGGTTGTAAGCATATTTCTAAAAAAATATTTTCCAAACCATAAAGCTAACAAACTTAGGAATGAAATCAACCAATTTCAACAAAACCAAAATGAGTCTTTTTGGAAATATTTTGATAGATTTAAAAATCTGTTGTCCCAGTGTCCTCAACATGGTATAAAACAATGGAGACTTTGTAAAATTCTTTATGAAGCCTTAGATAGTCCAACCACTTCTTTGTTAGAGTCAATGTGTCAAGGTAAATTCATGGATAAAAATGAGGAAGAAGCTTGGCAATTTTTTGAAGAGTTAGCTGAAAAAACAATGTTGTGGGAGTCAACTAGGGAACCAAGTCAGGAAACTGAAAAACCTAGCTCATTTAAGGGCATACATGTAATTGGTAATTCTATTGCAACTGAAGCTAAATTAGCTACATTCACAAGAAGATTAGAAGCCTTAGAAACCAACAATGTGTCTTCACAAGTGTCTGTCTGTGCAAACTGTAACTCATCTAATCATGTGATAGAAAATTGCCCTGAAATTCAACAAGCTAATGCCATGTTTCAAGCAAGAGTTATGAATGATCCCTTTTCACCAACGTACAATCCTGGTTGGAAAAATCACCCAAATTTCTCATGGAACCAAGGTCAGTACAATCAGTATAACCAACCATCTCAACCTGCTTTTCAAAAGCCTCTTTCTGGTCCATATCCAACTCAAAATCCCAACTCATTTCCTGCTCAAAACTTTGGCCCATATCCAACTTCTGTTTCAATTCCTTCGAATCCTCCTAGTTTTAATGAAACTGATAAAAAAATGAATTTCTTGGAAAAGAGTATTGAGGCGTTATTGAAATCCCAAGCTAATATAACTCAATCTCAACAGGCTTTCATGCAAACTATGACCCAAGATAGGCAGTTACTAAATTCCAATACTCAAGCCATATCTAAACTAGAGGTCCAAATGAGTCAGTTAGCCATATCTAAATGACCAATCCTTGTCTCCCAAGAGTTCTGAAGTAGTAGTGCAATCTAGTGAACCTTTCAAATATGATGAACCACCTTCAAAACCCATCTCTGAAAAAGTCTTCAAGCCAAAAGCCCCATTTCCTCAAAGACTTACTTCAAACAAGCAATCTGCTCAATTGGATAAGATTTTGGAAGTCTTTAAACAAGTCAAGATCAACATTCCTCTTTTAGATGCAATTCAACAAATTCCCTCTTATGCTAAGTGTCTAAAAGATTTGTGTACTCATAAAAGAACCACTCATGTTCCTAAGAAAGCATTCCTAACGTCTCATATTAGTTCTATCATATCGCATCAAATCCCTGTGAAGTATAAGGATCCTGGTTGTCCTACTATCTCTTGTGTCATAGGTGATACTTTCATTGACAAAGCTTTACTTGATCTAGGAGCTAGTGTGAACCTTCTTCCATTATTTGTCTATCAAACTTTGGGTTTAGGTGAGCTTAAAAAGACTAATGTCACTCTTCAGTTAGCTGACCGTTCTATCAAAACTCCGCAGGGCATAGTGGAGGATGTGCTAATTAAGGTTGGTGATTTTGTCTTTCCCGTGGATTTTATTGTTCTCGAGACCGAACCTGTCAAAAATTTCAAAAATCAAATTCCTATCATTTTAGGAAGACCTTTTCTTGCTACTTCCAATGCTTTGATCAACTGTAGGAATGGTTCGATGAAACTAACTTTTGGAAACATGACTCTAGATCTTAATATCTTTAATGTGGGAAGTCAATCCAATGATCTATATGACCAACCTGTAGGACTTAATTTCATTAATGACGTTGTATCTTGGTCGAATCTTGAGGATAGATTGATTGAGTCTTTTCTTGAACATGATGTTATGTTAGAGTATGAGAGTAATAAAGAACTTCGTGAGTTGTACCAAAATTTCACTTCTGATGAGATGTTAGATGAATTGAATATCATTTGTTCTATACATGAAACCCAATTAAAGGATATTGCGTTTGAGTCTAGGTCCATTGTTAAGACTTCTGTAGGTGAGCCACTCCCACTTGATTCAAAACCATTTATATCTATTTTTGGCCAGTCCTTTGTAGGTTTTAATGAAATTCATCATGCTTTTATTTCTAATGAATTAGTCCATGATCACAAATATCAAGTAATCAATCTACTTAAAAAATTTCAAGAAGCGTCTAATTGGATTATGGATTATGTTAGTGATATGAGTTTTATCTTGTTGCAAGATCGTATATTTCTAGTGGATAATGTTGTTCTTGAGAATGTGTTTCAACAGTGTGCTTACTCTACGATGAAAGAAGTTTTTCCTCGATGCGGTGTTGGTTAGTAAGTTATTCTTGATTGTCTCCCACAGTCCAGTATAGGTATGGGGGAGTAACTATGTGTGTGTGTTGTATAATAGTTCATTTTGCTTCCTCCATCATGCTTTTATCAGGTATTCTCGTCCTTTTACTTTGTCATATCTCTCTTTGCATACATTGAGGACAATGCATGATTTAGGTATGGGGGAGGGAATTAGTAGTATTATAAAAAATTCAAAAATCCAAAAAAATTAAAAAATTAGAAAATCCAAAAATAGAGATGTTTTAGCTAAGTTTTCCACTCTTGTACTATGATGCTAGTTGGTGTTAACAATTTTTTTTATAAAATTATATATATGTAATGCCTTGAGATAATTCAAATGTAGTTGAGTAAGGTTTTCTTCATGAAACTTGTGTCGAACAAATTTTTGCTTAAAAGTCTAAGATGACACTTACTGCACAAGGTCTTTGTTGGAAAGATTGTCTTGGGAAGTTTTCGATACCTGAGAGAGAGCCCACATGTTAAAACAATGTCGAATCAAATATTTGTGGAAAAATATATAAAGCATCAAGTACTCCTTTGAGATCAATGGGTGGCAAATACAATGTTATATGAAAGGAACGACCCATATACATGTGCTGGTATTAAGTGCAATTGTATGAGAAATAAATTTTTCTTGGTGACTTTTCACTGCCCTTGGTTACTGGAGAATTACTTGACGAGCTAGGATAAAAGTAGTAATTGACTAGTCTTGTTTTGTGGCCTTTGTTACTCGAGTAATTAAGTCCGTAGGGGTATTTTGAAACCTAGTGCCCTAAGACCAACTGGTTTGGGAGTCATTGACCCAAAGCTCGCTACATGGGTAACATAGAAAGTCTAAGAAAACAGACATTATAAAGTCAATGGAAAAAAAGAGTGAAAAAAAACTGTGAAATTTGGCTAGATACTTGTTTTGATAGAGATTGGGTCAGTTCAATATTGGTTGAAAAAGAGAAAATGTACTTATTCAGTTGATTCTTCAAAGACCTGTTTTCACAACACACCTTGGGAATTTTTGCAAACGTTTGCGTCGATATAAGTAGATTTTAGATACCTACATCTTATTTATTATTAAAAGAGTCTTTAAGACATGTATTTTCCTAAAAATCTTCTTTTGTTGACACAATGAACGTTATTGATAGAGTGAGATGCTTGCTAGAATATTTCACGGATTTTATGGGTATATCTTCTGTAAACCCTTAGGAGACAGCATTCCTCTGGTAGAGATCGTCTACGAGTTTAATGGGTTGGTAAACCTAAAATTATCCGTCACGCCTACGAAAAGGAGCATAGGACTTTTATAATTTTTTTTCTTTTGATTTTTCTCGAGGACGAGTAGAAGATAGGTATGGGGGCATTTGATAGGTCCATAATTAATACATCTTTAATACCTATTTTATGTTTATTTTCGTAATTTTATTAGTTAATTAATTATTTTTATTTTGTTTTGTAGGAAATTAATTAAAATCAGAATTGTAGCAGAAAAAGGAAAATACAAGGAGCTGGAGATTACTTGGAGGCAAAGAAAAAGGAGATAAAATCGAATGCTTGTTGGAGAAGAAAAAGGAATAGAAGGAAATATTTAGAATTCAATTTGTAATCGATTTAGAAAACCTACATTATTTCCCCTATATATATGGGTCTCATTTCTTGTATTTCAAGACATGAACCTTGTACCTTAACTTTAATTTTAGTTTTCAATAATTAGGAGTAGGAGTAGAGTATTTTTATTTTCTTGGTCTTTCAATACAAACAAGTTTTTATCTCTCAAACACTTTTTATGTTATTTGTTATTTGCATGTCTTATATTAGTTGCTTTATTTTCTTCTTCAAGCATGTCTAGCTAATTCTCTTGCCATAGGATGAAGATGAAGTTAGTTGATTATTTTTAGTATTTACTTGTTTCTATTATTTGATTCTCATAATTTTCTTGGTGCTTAATTGTTTGATTAACAAAGTGATTTTGATATATTATTGTTACCGAATTTATTTTTCATAGTCTATGCTTGCTCTATGAAGTTTTGATGGGTTATTGTTAGATAATAAGTTTCATAGTATATGCTTGTCTCGTTAATTGATATTTATTTGTTGAAGAAAGAGAATTGATTTTTAGGGCAAGTTAGATATTAATTGTGATTAATTGATGGATTCGGATTCCTAGGTGTTTTCCATATTATTTGATCTTATTTGCTTATTAGGTTAATTAAATCTCATCTCAACATTATTTGTCTAGTCTGCCTGATTTATTTATTAGGGTTTGGAAATTTCATAGTCTCTGAGGATCGATCTGTGATTGCTACAATTAACCACTGTGCGCTTGCAGTATTTCAACACATCAAATTCCTATCATTTTGGGAAGTCCTTTTCTTGCTACTTCCAATGCTTTGATCAACTGTAGAAATGGTTCGATGAAACTAACTTTTGGAAACATGACTCTAGATCTTAATATTTTTAATGTGGGAAGTCAATCCAATGATCTTTATGACCAACCTATAGGAGTTAATTTCATTGCTGACATTGTGTCTTGGTCGAATCTTGAGGATAGATTGATTGAGTCTTTTCTTGAACATGATGTTATGTTAGAGTATGAGAATAATAAAGAACTTCATGAGCTATATCAAAATTTCACTTCTGATGAGATGTTAGATGAATTGAATATCATTTGTTCTAAACATGAAACTCAATTAGAGGATATTTCTTTTGAGCCTAAGACCGTTGTTAAGACTTCTGTAGGTGAGCCACCCCCACTTGATTCAAAACCATTTATATCCACTTTTGGTCTGTCCTTTGTAGGTTTTAATGAAACTCATCATGCTTTTATTTCTAATGACTTAGTCCATGATCACAAATATCAAGTAATCAATCTACTTAAACAATTTCAAGAAGCGTCTAATTGGTTTATGGATTATGTAGTGATATGATTTTTATCTTGTTGCGAGATCGTATATTTCTAGTGGATAATGTTGTTCTTGAGAATGTGTTTCAACAGTGTGCTTACTCTACGATGAAAGAAGTTTTTCCTCAATGTGGTATTGGTTAGTAAGTTATTCTTGATTGTCTCTCATAGTCCAGTGTAGGTATGGGGGAGTAACTATGTGTGTGTGTTGTATAGTAGTTCATTTTGCTTCCTCCATCATGCTTTTATCAGGTATTCTCGTCCTTTTACTTTGTCATATCTTTCTTTGCATACATTGAGGACAATGCATGATTTAGGTATGGGGGAGGGTATTAGTAGTATTATAAAAAATTCAAAAAATCCAAAAAAATCAAAAAAAATTAGAAAATCCAAAAATAGAGATGTTTTAGCTAAGTTTTCCACTCTTGTACTTTGATGCTAGTTGGTGTTAACAATTTTTTATAAAATTATATATATGTAATGCCTTGAGATAATTCGAACGTAGTTGAGTAAGGTTTTCTTCATGAAACTTGTGTCGAACAAATTTTTGCTTAAAAGTCCAAGATGGCACTTATTGCACAAGGTCTTTGTTGGAAAGATTGTCTAGGGAAGTTTTCGATACTTGAGAGAGAGCCCACATGTTAAAACAATGTCGAATCAAATGTTTGTAAAAAAATATATAAAGCATCAAGTACTCCTTTGAGATCAATGGGTGGCAAATACAATGTTATATGAAAGGGACGACCCATGTACATGTGCTGGTATTAAGTGCGATTGTATGAGAAATAAATTTTTCTTGGTGACTTTTCACTGCCCTTGGTTACTGGAGAATTACTTGGCGAGCTAGGATAAAAGTAGTAATTGACTAGTCTTGTTTTGTGGCCTTTGTTACTCGAGTAATTAAGTCCGTAGGGGTATTTTGAAACCTAGTGCCCTAAGACCAACTGGTTTGGGAGTCATTGACCCAAAGCTCGCTACATGGGTAACATAGAAAGCCTAATAAAACAGACATTATACGGTCAATGGAAAAAAAGAGAAAAAAAAATGGAAAAAATTGTGAAATTTGGCTAGATACTTGTTTTGATAGAGATTGGGTCAGTTCAATATTGGTTGAAAAAGAAAAAATGTACTTATTCAGTTGATTCTTCAGAGACCTATTTTCACAACACACCTTGGGAGTTTTTGCAAACGTTTGCGTCAATATAAGTGGATTTTAGATACCTACATCTTATCTATTATTAGAAGAGTCTTTAAGGTATGTATTTTCCTAAAAATCTTCTTTTGTTGACACCGATGAACGTTATTGATAGAGTGGGATGCTTGCTAGAATATTTCACGGATTTTATGGGTATATCTTCTGTAAACCCTTAGGAGACAGCACTCCTCTGGTAGAGACCGTCTACGAGTTTAACGGGTTGGTAAACCTAAAATTATCCGTCACGCCTACGAAAAGGAGTATAGGACTTTTATAATATATTTTTTTTTCTTCTTTTTCTTTTGATTTTTCTCGAGGACGAGCAAAAGATAGGTATGGGGGTATTTGATAGGTCCATAAATTAATACATCTTTAATATCTATTTTATGTTTGTTTTCATAATTTTATTAGTTAATTAATTATTTTTATTTTGTTTTGTAGGAAATTAATTAAAATCAGAATTGTAGCAGAAAAAGGAAAATACAAGGAAGTAGGTGGAATTACTTGGAGGCAAAGAAAAAGGAGATAAAATCGAATGCTTGTTGGAGAAGAAAAAGGAATAGAAGGAAATATTTAGAATTCAATTTGTAATCGATATAGAAAATCTACATTGTTTTCCCTATATATATGGGTCTCCTCTCTTGTATTTCAAAGACCAAGACCTTGCACCTTAACTTTAATTTTAGTTTTTAATAATTAGGAGTAGGAATAGAGTACTTTTATTTTCTTTATCTTTCAATACAAACAAGTTTTTATCTCTCAAACACGTTTTATGTCATTCGTTATTTGCATGTCTTATATTAGTTGTTTTGTTTTCTTCTTCAAGCATGTCTAGCTAATTCTCTAGCCCGAGGATGAAGGTGAAGTTAGTTGATTATTTTTAGTATTTACTTGTTCCTATTATTTGATTCTCGTAATTTTCTTTGTGCTTAATTGTTTGATTAACAAAGTGATTTTGATATATTATTGTTACCGAATTTATTTTTCATAGCCTATGCTTGCTCCATGAAGTTTTGATGGGTTATTGTTAGATAATAAGTTTCATAGTATATGCTTGTCTCGTTAATTGATATTTATTTATTGAAGAAAGAGAATTGATTTTTAGGGCAAGTTGGATATTAATTGTGATTAATTGATGGATCTGGATTCCTAGGTTTTCCATATTTATTTGATTTTATTTGCTTATTAGGTTAATTAAATCTCTCTCATAATTATTTGTCTAGTCTGCCTGATTTATTTGTTAGGGTTTGGAAATTTCATAGTCTCTGAGGATCGATCTGTGATTGCTACAATTAACCACTGTGCGCTTGCAGTATTTTTAACACATCACTAGTCCAAAAGGTAGGCCTAATTAATAAGGCTTGAAACCCTAATTATTAAATAAATTCGTAATTAATTAATTAGCTAAAGACACAGCTAATTAATTACATCCAATTACAAGAAAACTACTCCAAGGAGTAACCCCCAATCAACAAGGAAACATATTCCTACATGGAAACTACTTCTATCACAAGAAGGATCCAGAATCCTTCTAGGAGGTGGTCTGCCCACCAAGGTTCCTAAACCTACTCTAATTCTTAGACTCTCTACGTCTATATAAATGGCCTAACCCCTCATTATTAGAACTACGTTTTGGCTTGATTCTCAAACAAATACTGAGATACGTAGGCATCTTGTGAGGGCAGAACCAAGCTACGAAACACAAGCTCAGCCATTAAAACTCGATAAACTCCGACACGCATCCCGTTGCGGTGGAACAAACATTCAGCATATGAGGAAATGTTTTGGATTCAAGAAGATTAAGATTAGCTCCCAAATTTTTAGAAACACAAGTTTGTATGAATGATTAGAAAAGAGCAGAATTAAGAACACAATCCAACATGGCTTCATCATCCTCATCCGGCGAATATTGTGGAGATTCTACAATAATTCCCACTACCTCCGAATCGGGTGAATCGAGTAATTAGTATATGTTATAAATATTATTGTAATAAATTATAGTGTTTGTTGTATTCTAGTGAGTTCTAAAACATATAAAAATTATTGTAATATATTTACTTGTTTTTAATAAAAAATACAAATTAATTTAATGATATTTCTTATATAAATTATTTTTTTATTTATAAAGTTCGAACCGGAACCGAAACCGGGTCTTGAACCGAGTCAAAACCTGAACCGGAACCGGCTCTGAACCGGATGTTAAAGTTCATGCTCCGGTTCAAGATTTTGACGAACAGTAAAGTCACGAATCGTGGCCATGTCTGCCCACAGCTAAACGCACACATATATCTCGTGAGGCCCAAAAATCAACACAAAACCTTGAACCTACCTCCAATTCTGAAATTCTACTTGCCTCCATTGCCCTCCGATTGTCTATCATATATCTAATTCATCACGTTCTGTGTACTAGTTTACATATAGCCAATTATATATATAACCCTAATTTGGAGGGCTTTGTAATGGGGTCGGAGGATGATATGCACGATGCTAACGATCTGGAGGACTTTTACAGCAGCGATTATGTTGAGGATACTGATAACGATGACGCTGCTGATTATGTATTTGATAATGATTCTGACGATGCTTCTGAAAAATTGGTCTCTATTCGCGAGCAGGTTCATCTTTTTTATGCCTCATTCTATTTAATATCCTGTTTGTTTATGTATACGTGTATGTATGTTTTATTAGTTTTATGTGATTTTTAGGAATGTTGTATTGAGTGGATTTGTAATTCTATTTCGTTCGTTTGTTCTTGAATACAAACTCATGTACTTATAGTATGTACAAGGCTACTCAATAAGGAAAAACAGACAGACAGTCATTAATTACAGTAGACTTGGATAAGGTTTTACATATTGATGCTCGTGCCAAAACTGGTGTTAGAGATTCAACCATGTGGATTGGGGTTGGTGAAGGAAGGGTATGGTTTACTTAGGTTTCCTTAATCATGACTCCATTGTGATCCATGAGTAATTCTAAAATATATTTCACAATCTTCATTTTAAAATATTACCAAACATGTTTTCTAAAGTCCTATCCCTGAACTCCTCAACCCAACCCTTCCCAACTCCCAATCCACGGATCCTAAATATGCAAAAACTTCTCTTGTTTATGTATTTGGTGGTGATAAAATAATTGATTATTTGGTTGGTCGCTTTGGTAATATTTGTTGTTTGTCATTGTTGCCTTTTTTAGCTTTTGCACTGCTTTTATGTTGCAGAAGAACTATACTGTCTTGAAGGAAGAAGATATACGACAACGCCAGGAGGATGATATAGCAAAAATTTCTGCAGTTCTTTCCATACCAAGAGTTGCTGCATGCATGCTACTTCGCCAGTATAAATGGTGAGTCCCTAAGTTTTTTATTTATTTACTTGCAATGATCATATTTCATTTCTAAGTCTGATACCACAAAAATGTTGAATGTTTATGTCACTCCTTTCTTTTTCTTATTATTTTTTAGTAATTTGGTGTATGGATTGGTAAGTTAATTGCAAATTTCCTTTCACAAGATTTTAATTATAGCTCTATTTATTAAGTTGGATAGAGGGATTATCTTATGATACTTTGAGGCTTGTTCATGTTGTGTTCCTTATCACCATAAATGTAACTTGCTGGAATATGATGTATATACTGACATTGGGGTTTGTATTCAAGCATATTGACAATTTAATATATACCAAATACCAAATATAGTGATATTACCATTTATGTATATATTAACATTTTTATGTGTATGTCAGGACTCAGGAACTAAGGCTTTTGAGATGAAGAAATTGAGTAATTTTGGTGTTTTCTGAGTTTATAAGCAGAGACACTGTATAATTTAACTAGAAATGAGAGAGATTAAGAGATTACAGCAGAAAATTAAAGAAAAAACTGAGATAAAGAGAGAGATCAGATGTAACTTGTAAAAAAAGATAGATTTTGGAGAGAACTTGGAGAAGAAGATAGAAGTTTCTGGAGAGAAATTATAGAGAGAAGGGAGAGAATAGTTGGTGGAACAAAGTTCCCTTTTCTTTTACTTCACCAAGCATCCTCTGGAAAGTACAACCGTGACATCTATTTATAGACTTTTAACAAACTAAGTCAGTAGTGACACAAATACCCTTACTACTCAATAGTCAATACTACTACTGATGACTACTGTACTTCAGTTCCTAACAGTGTATCTAATAAGAAAAATTGACAATGTAGGAGGGTTAATAATGTACATGAGGCTTGGTTTTCGGATGAAGATAGAGTTCGCAAGGCTGTTGGTCTAGTGGAACAGCGAGCTGTTAAATCTCAAGAAGATAGAGAAGTACACCAGTCAATTATATAAGTTGGTTTATTTTGTTGACTTAAAAATTCCCTGTTTGTATTGTTGTTGATGGCTTGCTTTTTTGGCAGCTGACCTGTGAGATCTGTTTTGAATCCTATCCAGTTGATAAGATAAATACTGCCGCTTGTGGTCATCCTTATTGTTCTACATGTTGGGCAGGTATATTCCTCAGCCATGGTTAACCTAATATTATCTTGGAGGTGTGATTTACATCTCTTGCTCCAGCTCTTCCATGATTGTGGTGATTTTTTATTTTGTTTGTTGTTGTTGTTGTTACAGTACATGCCTAATTAGATTTTATTAGAAAGTTGATGCTAATACAAGCTCGGGTGATATTGCAGTTTAATGTGTCTGGAGCCACATGCTTTATTGTTAATTTTACTTCCTTGTTTAAAATTCGATCTAGTGGAATTTATTAATGTTTTTGAATTCTGGTAGATTTTGTCAGGATAATGTACTATTCCTGGAGTTGACATTTATGAAACATGTATGGAAATCTAATTGCATTTATCTACTTTATGTTTATCATTATAGCATATATTAGCACATCTATCAATGATGGGCCGGGATGCTTGACGCTAAGGTGTCCAGACCCATCTTGTAATGCTGCTGTGAGTCAGGATATGATCAATATATTGGTTTCCAGTGAAGATAGGGAGAAGTATTATCGTTACCTTCTTCGATCTTATATTGAAGATAATCGAAAGGTATGCTTTTCTAAGCCTTTGACTGTATTGCTTAACCCTTCATCTTGTAGGTTCAAGCAAGGATTAGATAATGTACTAGGTTGCAGTTTAAATAAATTTTGTTCTCTTGATTATAATTTTGTTCTTTATTAAAGAAGGTATATATGTAGGTTGTTTTTCACACACAATTAAGTGCTTATATGAAAATAGAACTACCTATCAGGTACTTTCCTCTCCAAATAAGCACTTTAATGGGATAATATGCTTTTCTAAACATCCTCGTATATTGGCCTGTATATTATATGTGTAGACCAAGTGGTGTCCTGCACCTGGATGTGATTGTGCAGTTGAGTTTGATGTTGGAAGTGGAAGCCATGATGTGTCATGTCTCTGTTCATATAGCTTCTGTTGGAACGTAAGTTTTTCCACCATTTCTTTGGTTTTTGTGTATTTTATTTATCAATTTAAGATGTGTCATGATGCTTAAATTTCAAACTGTTGTTACAGTGTACAGAGGAAGCTCACCGTCCAGTGGACTGTGAAACTGTATCTAAATGGATATTGAAAAATACAGCAGAATCTGAGAACATGAATTGGTAGGAGTTATTACTTCTGCATAGTACTTTTGCAATGTATTTAAGCACTTCCTGTTTCCTGTATTTATGGTCGTCATCATCGTCGTTTAGTCGTTTACAATTTAGGTCTAAGATTACCTTCTCTCTGCAATTCTGCTGATTTAGACTGTTTATTGCTCCCGAGTTTAGAAAACAAGAGAAGAGAAAAGAAAATTTTAAAATTTTCTTCTCAAATATTTTAAAATTTTCTTCTCAAATCGTGCTCTTGAGTTTTTCAGGAGAGGAGAAAATGAGCAGAGAAAAAATTCTCAAAAGTTTCTCCCCAAATTTTTCTTCCCTAAAATGGGATGATTAGGAGAGAAGCTCTCACACTTCTTTTTGGATGATACCCAATATATCCTCTCTCAAATTCTCTCCCATTACACCATAAACTCGGCAGCACATTAAAGTTTTTTTTTTTACTTCTTTTCTCTAACCTTCTTTTGTCTTCTTTTTTTACTTTTCTTTTTTACCTCTATTTTATATTTCCTAGTCTAGGTATTTGTAGCTGATCTATCCTTAAATATGTGAATATATATATATATATTCACATCCTTATATATCCTTAAACATCCTTATATATATATATGTATATATATATATAAAATATGGGTGACACTCCGCTGCAAACTTTTTAGCGTGAGAATCGTGAAACTTTTACTAAATTCTGCAGAACCATAATAAAAAATAAAAAAAATAGTGCAGAACCATAATTTTATTTGCAAAATTATGATAAAAAGTTTATCTAAATATTTTTTTCCGTATTTTTTATTATGGTTCTGCAAAATTTAATGAAAGTTTTCACGGTTCACACACTAAAAAGTTTTCACCTGATTGTTACCCTGTATAGTAGCATTCTAGGAAGAACTTTTTATATAGAGTTCAAGAGAGAACCGTCATATATACACACTAGATACATATATTTTTGAATTTATTCATCAAATACATATATAAATGAATCAAAACAAAGTTACACAAGCTTTTTTTGAAAAATTATTGACAATTACTTATAATGTGAAAAATAATCCAGATTCTACAGTAGAATCAAATCGTCAAGAACCATTCCACAATAGAATCAAATTGTCAAGAATGATTCTACAATAGAATCAAATTCAAAATCAGATTTTTCGCTTAGTTTTTAGGCATTAATTTTTTTTAAAGATCATATATGATTAATATTTATATTAAAATCAAAATTTCCAATGTTATGAAGTATAAGTATGGTTAGTTTTAAAATTATTTATGAGATTCTAGATTAGAATCATAGGGTTCTCTCTAGAACTCTATATAAAGAAGGAACTCTTTAGAATAACGGCCTATATATATATATTTCTATTATTTGTATTGAATTACCTGATTATAACATGCAAGTAATATCTTGTTCCCAGTGTAATATCTATGCATCTGAGGGAAGTCATGCACCACAGAGGCACACACACACATGAAGCAGCTGTTATCTAATTTCTACTTGTGGAAATAAATCTTTAATGTGTTTGTGTCGAAGTGATTGAATTTTTGTCTAAGTGATTGAACAAGCGGATGTCTTATTATTATTTTTGTGGCAGTGGAATGCTAAATATTTTGTTATTATTACCCAGGATACTTGCCAATTCGAAGCCCTGTCCCAAATGTAAGAGACCAATTGAGAAAAATCAAGGTTGCATGCACATGACATGCACACCACCCTGCAAATTTGAGTTTTGCTGGTATTGATGCCTTTCTTTAATGGAGTGTGTTCAATATTTTTCTCCTTGTGTTATTAACGTTTGCGTAAAACTTTCACTTCCTGAGATCCTTACCTGTTGTTTCTGGCGGTAGTGTTATAGTAATTATTAGCTTGACAAATAATGATCTTGCTTCTAGGAGTCTGCTGATTTATTAATATTAACAAATGATGTGCAGGCTCTGTCTTGGTGTCTGGTCCGAACATGGCGAAAGAACTGGTGGCTTTTATGCTTGTAACCGTTATGAAGCAGCAAAACAAGAGGGAGCGGTAAAATTAATGCTTTGTTGTCACTGGAATTTTTTGTTTTATACCGAGAATGAGTTATAATAATGCATTTCTTTCATGTTCTATTCTTTGCAGTATGATGAATCTGAAAAGAGAAGAGAAATGGCTAAAAACTCTTTGGAAAGATATACTCATTATTATGAACGGTGGGCAACCAACCAATCGGTATGATCATATTTGTCCCTAAGTCTCTGATTCTGTCATATTCAAAAAATTAGTAATTTAAAAGCTACAGCTGGGTCTTTGTAGTTTGTGCAACTATATAATGATGCGGAACAGGGAATTAATAAATTATTTTGTATATACTATACTATTTATTTAAGAATAAAAATAATTGTAATGGATTAGGTATTTTAGTTATATTATTAGGAACAGCCGCCGACAGCAGAGTTTTTCTAGTGGAAACAATGATGAGAACTACCGCAGCAATTGATTTTGAGATATCTCTTGCTGAGACACATCATCCGTACTTGCTTATCTATTTCCCTTTCATTAATGGATCCATATAACTCTGATTATACAATATTATATGAGAAGTGGCAATACTATATTGATTTAATTGCATATATGGAGTTTGAGCATGAAAGATCATTACTAGAACAACTATTGGAAATACCAAAGGACATGAATGCTAAATTGGAAAATGCAGCAAAATTGTGATTCAATTGTTTTGAAGGCATTAATGAAAAGCACAACTTTGGAGTTGAAGTTAAATTCAGTGCCTATCGAAGTCTTAAAGAATGTTGAAACTGAGCCACAAGTGGAGCATGATGAGTTTTTTGGTGGAGAAGAAATTCAAGATAAAGTGGATTTTGGTTGATCACATCGATCTTGTTATTCCAGAGTAGTTTTATGAAACTAAACATGGTGGTGGTATATCTGATTTGATTACAATAATTAATCACTATTTATAACATTCTAGACAATATTTCCTAATTAAAATAAAACTTTAAAAGGTAACTATTCCTACTATAATTAACTAACCCTAGAATAATCTAAACAATGGGTTTTCAAATAGTTTTTATATTGCTCCCAAATAGTCTGTTTGGGATTTTCATACGTTGTCCTACATCATCTTTATATCCCAAAACCTAGATATATACAGAAGAGACTATCCGTTTTAAGGGACTTTTTTTGTTACAACCTCTATTTTAATTATTTGCATGAGAGAGGAACCGGAAATACTGCAATTTGCATGCGCTACAACTATTTGTTTTGTCTATGGTTTAGTTTGTTATCTTGAATATTGTTAATTTATTGCATTCTGTTTAAACATATGCTTATAAGTGGTTCAACGTAATTATTTTTTTCAATGGCAGTCGAGGCAGAAAGCACTTGTAGATTTACATCAAATGCAAACTGTGCATGTAAGTAATTCTTTTCGTTTTGATTTGTGATTTAAATATGAACAAGGGTGATGTGTAACCAATTATCGGTTTTCTGCAAGTTCATATACAATGTCAGGTTATTGTGTGTATATGTAAATTTACATATTGTTTTACAAATATGTTCAAGAGTGTTTTAACATGGCGGGTAGTTCACATGTAATGCACATGTAAACTTGAACAAATGAGACTTCTATAGGTTTGAAATAACAATAAAGATATCTAAGAAAATCCACGCACATGTTTCTTACTAAAAATCTTCAAATCTTGATTTTCATTTTATTAGCTAAGCTTCTTTTCAACAAATATGCATTAATTGTACATGAAGATGAGCTTTTTTTTGGAGATCAGCTTAGTTTTTATACATAATTAGTGTAATGAGTTTTCTTGACCAAATGACACTCTTGTTATTACTCTTTTGGCTGCTATATCTCTATATTGACTTCAATAAATCTGTGGTTACCAACTTAACCCCTGATTTTCTACTTGTATTTTTCTTTATTTTTTTCTAGCTTGAAAAACTCAGTGAGAAACACAAGATACCAGAGTCACAATTGAAGTTTGTAGTGGAAGCATGGTCACAGGTATGCATGATGCTTTTTGATTGAAGTTAAGATTAAAATCCTGTTAAAAAAAAGCCCTTGCAAGTTTTCAACAGGAGACTAACTTCTCTGTGTTTGTGTTAGTTTTCATCTCCTATCAGTCCCTCCAATTTTTTTTACAACAAGTTCTTGCGGCTGTTGAGTCCACCTCTAATCTTAGTCTTCATGGTCTGCAATATTATATAAAGATTTATTGAAGAGCAAATAATGGACTATTACCAAAGAAAAGCAGTAAGTAGACATACATGGGAAATCAAGAGCAGAGAATCTAGACAATATTTGGAAATTAAGAGAAAAAATCTTCTAAGCTTATGATTTCTCAATAGAAAAATAGTATAACGTACCAATCATAATCACTAATAACTAGTACATCTAAATTAAGTAATCAAAGTCTATTCTCATTTCTGTAATTTGCATGATCCTTGTAAATCAACAATGATAGATACGAGAATATTTGATGCAGGACAACTTGTGAAATATAGATATATGTTATAAATATGGTAATAAGTACGATAATAGATATAACTTGGGTGAATGAACCGCAGAACACCCACTACCCCAAGGGTTTCCCAACTGCAGAAGGGAGAAAAGCTATGGATCGCAATCCATAAAAGAGACCCAATTCAAAGATATTCTCAATAATCAAGTCTAATTTAATGCGGGGATAACAATACTTATATAGAGAATAGAAACCCTAATCAAATAACCTAATGGACTATGACCCGTTAACAATTGGGCTTATTATAAATAAGCTACTTATTTAATAAACTAAAAGCCCCACATATAAAACATATAGATAAATATACTATTTATCTCTACACTAAACAAACATAATCTAATTAATAGCATATATATTAATTCTTTATTCTCGTTCCCCATCATTTACCATTTTGATGCAGGACAACTTGTAAAATATAGATACGATACAATAATAGATATAACGTGGGTGAATGAACCGCAGATTACCCACTGCCCCAAGGGTTTCCCAACGGCAAAAGGGAGAAAAACTATGGATCACAACCCATAAAAGAGACCCAATTCAATATATCAATATATTCTCAATAATTCTACACTAAACATACATAATCTAATTAATAGCATATTATATTAATTCTTTATTCTCGTTCCCCATCAATATCTCACTTAAATGAATATTTCTCTATTTTACCTAGTTCCGGTTATCTTTGCATCACAAAAGTCTATTCATGTATTAGTGTACCACCCACTACAGTGTTTATTAGTGTACGACCCACTGCAGTGTTTATCTGATGCCACGACCTTTACATAAGTTCTAGTATAGATTTTTATATGTAGATTGATTTTGTAATTTGTATTATTGTAAGTCATCTCGATCAAGTTCCTTCTTTTTGCTTGCAGTTCCTGGTTTAGTAGCCGTCATATATTTCTACGAAAGTATAAATAAAACTAATATTCATTCTGATATTAGGTATTTCATAGAAACTTAGCAAATCGTTGACACTTTTGCAAAGTTGTAAAAAATACGTAGTGACATTTTTGTAAAGAACTAAAATTATCGCACAAATAAGGGACAAATAGTGTTATTAAAACGCTAAACACAAAGGCCTCCCGGAGCTTAAGCGCGAAGTTTGGACTCATCGAAGACAAGAAAATATATATATATATATACATGTCTACACCACTGATACATTGATATACAACTTATTACAGACCCATATATATAGTATACAACTGATTAGTGACCCATATATGTACAGAAAACAACCCCATTTATTGTATACGTATATACACTGATTCGGCTACTGTTTCATATATACATATACTATTTCTTCCACCCGATACATACATATATACGTACGTACATACATACATATATATATATATACGTACATACACATATATATACATACATACACATATATATATATATATAGGCTGGTGATCTAGTAGAAAGTAAGCTTAGAATAGAAATTAGAAAGTAGTTGTAAAATTTTATTTTATTTTAATTCTAGTTTTAAATCTTACAATATGCCCCCTAGTTTACATATTTTATATTTTAGCCCCTGCTGCGTCATCATGGGACCCCTGCCACGTGGCAGTGGGGCGCACTGCAGTGGAGCCCACTGCCACGTCATCAGCCGATGACGTGGCACTGCCACTTGGTAGTGGGACCCACTGCCACGTCAGCAAATGGTGATGTGGATCTCGGACCCACTGCCACGTCATCAGTTATTCGATCACTAATTTGGTGACGTGGCTCTAGGACCCACTGCCACGTCATCAATTATTCGATCACTAATTTATATTAGACAAATCACTAATTTGTATTGTAAAAATCACTAATTTGTATTATAAGAATTATCAAAATCCCTGGTTCGTAATATAAACATCTGTTACCAGATCGAAATTTGATCACTAATTTATATTAGATAAATCACTAATTTGTGCTATAAAATTACTAATTTGTATTATAAGAATCACCAAAATCACTAGTTTTGTTAAATAAATACATAAGGAGATCATCGGAAAAATGGAAGTCGTCGGAATATAGCACATATGGTATGGAAATTGATCGTTCGGAGATGTAGAAAAATATGGTGAAGTTAGATTTGGAAAAAAGTTCACCAATTAGCGGGAAAAATTAAATTAAAAATGGAGGGAATTGAGTGTATTTAATTAGTGTGGGAGTGTATTGGGTTGGGTCCTTATGTGACCTACTTTTTACTTTCTATTCTAATTTATTTTTTACTAGAGTAGGACTCTCTCTCTGTATATATACATACATACATATATTATATATACATACATACATATATATACAGATTCATAGATATATTATATACATATTTACATACATATATTATATACATATAGAGAGAGAGGATGGATATATTTGAAATTAAGTATTGAGAGATAGTAGTATTGTTGTTCGCGGCATGGTATGGTGGCACTACGGTGCAGTGGGGATATTAATTTAAGATCTGATATGTATGGTTATGATTCAATATTGCTAAAATAAATGTGAGGCTGAGATGGGTTCTCAGTTCTCATTTTTATTTGAGTTTCATTTGAGCATCTACCTATACATACACACACACAATGAAGGTCATTTTTTAATTGGAGATCAGGAGACCATATATGTTCTGCAAGCAATTTTAACATGTCTTGCATATATGGTCTCCAAGGTTTCCAATTAATAAATGGTGTACATAGAACCCAACCCAACCCTATATATATATATATATATATATAGGCTTGTGTTCAACTATAAACCTTCTTATTCTACAAAGTCTACAAACTTTTCAAGATCTTCGATTTTAATCTCGTTCTAAACATTCATCATGTTTAATACAATGCTTATAGTGATTTCATATATTTCTTCATTAATTTAAACCATGTTAAGATGGTGATTTATAATAATTTTGTCCAGGTGATTTGTATAGTTGTAACTGGTGATTTGTCTCTGCCATATCATGGGGTGATTTTTACAATAGTTATTGGTGATTTGATTATTCGTATGATATTATTAGACAACTCTCATCATTGTAATCAGTGATTTGTAGGGTTTTAAGTGGTGATTTGTAAGGTTTATAGAGTTCGTAGAATAAGGTGGTTTGTAGTTGAATATAACCCTATATATATATAGAGAGAGAGAGTCCTACTCTAGTAGAAAGTAAATTAGAATAGAAAATAAAAAGTAGGCCAAACTACATAAATACACTCAACTCCCTCCATTTTTAATTTGATTTTTCTCGCTAATTGGTGAACTTTTTTCCAAATCTAACTTCACCAAATTTTTCTCCATCTCTTAACGATCAGTTTCCATACCATATGTGCTATATTCTGAAGACTTCCATTTTTCCGGTGATCTCCTTATGTATTTATTTAACAAAACTGGTGACTTTGGTGATTGTTATAATACAAATTAGTGATTTATCTAATATAAATTAGTGATTGAATTTAGATCTGGTAACATATGTTTATAGTACAAACTGGTAGTTTTGATGATTCTTATAATACAAATTAGTGATTTTTATAGTACAAATTAGTGATTTTAGGGGCTAAAATGTAAAATATGTAAACTAGGGAGTGCATAATGCAAGATTTAAAAATAGAATAAAAATAATAAAAAAATTTAAAAGCACTTTCTACTTTCTATTCTAAGCTTCCTTTGTACTAGACCACTAGCCTATATATATATATATATTAAGTTGTCATGATTTAAAACGTATAGTTCTCTTAGCATAAAATACTAAATTTGAATTCATTTACATTTGAATTTTAGTTATATAATTATATATCAAAATTTGATGACAATTAAATTTTATTTGATGTTTTCTCAATAATCTTGAAAATATAATGTAGTATCAATATTTTATATTAACATGGTTGGCTAGATTTAAAATATAGGAGTCTATTGTTGTTTCAATGTGATTTTATTAATATATAATGTTAAATAAGATATATAGTATAGGTTGTTATTAGGATAATCCAATGAATATGAATTTATTTGAATTTAAATGTATAAATATATTATTTTATATGAATATTTTATGATATTTAATGTTTTTTCGATGTATTGTTAATATATTAATATATCATTGTATATGTCAAAATTTGAACTCAAATCCCTTTTTGACATAAAATATATAAATATTATTGTAGTTGTCAAGTTTTGAACTCAAGTCTTCTATTAAGATTAAATAAGAATTATTCCTAGCTAATAGAGATCTAATGGTTAATTATTTAGTTATTGATCTAATGGTCCCTATACTTTTTGTGGTACTTAGACAATCACAATTAGTGACTACCAAGAATTTTAATAAGATCACTCTTACGCTTATTACATATATATAAGGTATAATAATCACAGAGTCACTAGGTAAATATAATTAATTCATTATGTGTTGGTATTATTGCCAATAAGATATTAATATATATATAAAGAAGAAGTGCTGTAAACAGTAAGGAAAACAAGTTGTTTGTCTGAACACCAGATCCACCGTGGCACTCGCTCTATGAACAGAAATTTAAAAAACACATATTCCCTACCATACAGGTGTTCCTAGATGCCATATCGGTCCACTTAATATGAAGCAGGCATGTGTTGTCTCACTTAGGGAGTACCAAATTGAAAACTAATGTTCATGTCTCTTGCACCTTTTAACTAATGTTGCGTATTAAATTTTATCCTGGCAGATTGTAGAGTGTAGGCGAGTATTAAAATGGACATATGCATATGGATTCTATTTGCCAGAGCATGAGCTTGCCAAAAGACAGTTTTTTGAGTATTTGCAAGGTATATATATATATATATATCATACTTAGTCATGTTATTAGCTGTAACTTTTGCTCATGTGTAGTTATTATTCATTTTTACAATTATGAACAGGTGAAGCGGAAGCTAATCTAGAAAGGCTTCATCAATGTGCCGAGAAGGAATTACAGAATTACCTCAGCGATGGAACATCTGAAGATTTTAATAGCTTTCGAACAAAACTGGCTGGATTGACTAGGTATAATTTGTCCTTAAATTTCTTAGTTGTTATTAACCAAGCTCACTTCTGGAATGAGTCCATATGCTGTCGCCTGTCGATCATTAAAATCTCTCTCTCTCTTTTAATTAGGTACTGAAAAGGTATAAAATTAGTTGGTGAGTGGTGAGTTTACAGTGTGCTTCTCTAATCAGAGTTCGTTATGACAATTGCATGAGTGATGACCCATTTGACAGTTTGGGATATTTTTCCAAAATATGCTAGTAGTAATCCTAAACCAAGATCACCTCTTGAAATAGTTCATAAATGGGTTTTATATCAAACTGCCCACTCATCTCACATAGCTACTCCATCTCCATGACGACTCATTTAAGCCACTACACTATTAATATATGATCTTCGCTAACTTTTTTTAAAAACAACTTAACGATTAACATTAAAACACATGGGCCAGCGAAGTAATATATCTTAACATTAAAACTGTTAAGACATAGCCTCATCAATTCTGGTTTGTAATGCATGTGTTTTAATGTTAATCGTTATTTTTTTCTAAAAAAGTTAGCGAAATGATGGGGCCGTTCGGGGTTCCTTAAACTTAAAATAAGCTACTTATTTTATTTTTATTTTTTACATATTTTCATTTTTTTTTAAAGATAAATATTTATTTTAAATTTTTAAAACCAAATATCATCTTAAAACTAAAAAATAAGTTACTTATTTTCAGAAAAAGTACATACATACCTACTTTTTTCCGGAAATAAGAGCTTATTTCCGGAAAAAAAGCTTAGCCAAACACCCTCGATATATTTTAACATTTTAGTGGCTTAAATGAATCGTTGTGGAGGTGAGGTAACTCCTTGATATTTTTTTGTGAGATGGGTGGGCAGTTTGATATAAAATCCGTTCATAAATCATCCATTGGAGGAAGAATTTTGTGGGAAACAAGAACATGCATAAGGTTAGTGGGGGTTCCTTTGGGGATAGCTTCTAAATCAGAGCTCTTTTTGGAATGGAGGATTCTTGATAAATGTTTTGGAGTAGTGTTGCACATGGACTGTACGTATAGTCGTATACTCTAATGGGAAATAAGTTTGGTTACCCCCTGGAAATCAATGTCGAGTCTTTCTATAAACTTAAACAAAGAAGAAAGCACAGGATAGATTGGACACTGTCGTAGTTTAAACAAGTTAATTTTGGATTCTGACATTGACTCAAGAACTTCAAACTGATCGAGATCTTTGCATAACAGAATATTAATTTTCTGATATAAACTTGTTATAAACATTTGACATAAATCCATAATCAAACTTACACTAGATGTAAATTTTTCTGCGTCAATCTAGTGTTCATTCAAATCTGTCTGTAAAATACGTGTGGTTGCACCAGATATTAGATCTGAACTTTCCCTTCATATTATGGTTTCCTTGATGTTTTTGACTTGTCTAAGCACCGTGACATGCTGGATATTTAATTAGGTGATATCTATTTAACAGGAATCATGATGATGGAGAACCATAGTAAGAATGATCAATATATTTGTCTAGTCACCTTAGTTTTATCTATTCACGATCTATAAATCCTTCTTCGTAATTCTTGTCCTATTTGGTAGTAGAAAAAGTAGATTAGGAAAGAAAGTGAATAGTTACCTGTTGTTGCCATGACTTGTGAGAAAAAGAGACCTTGTGATCTGTGAGAACTTTAGGACTTTAACATGAATATCGTTGCTATTGTTGTCAGCGTAAAATAGAAGTGAGGTAATACTTTAAAATAAAAGTATTTTTTTCCCAGCTGGCTTATTGCTCCTTTAATACCATATATTGCCCAACTTCAATTTATCCTTACCAGAATATTTAGACTATTTAAATATAACTATTAGTTGTTCCTTAAATTAATTCTTATCAGAATATTTAGACTATTTATATATAATATATTACCGTAGATTAGTTTTTTCCAGTTTTTACGCGGGGTCTAGCCATATATGTATGGTTATTTAGGGGCTGTTTGGATTGGCGAGGAGATTGGGAATTGGAATAAAATGATTGGGAATGGAAAAGATTTGGAATTCCAAGGAATATGTTCGGACTGATTTACCCGGTTAATGGAAATAAGGTTCCCATTTTAATCAATCATAGTATTCATCCAAATGGTAGCATATAGTATTCATGTCCTATGTTGCTCAGACTCGGGTACGGAGTGTCGGACACGACACGTATCCGAGTGTCGGACTCGGTATTTCTCAAAATATAAGACACGGGGACACCGTCTGGATTTTAGACACGGGTACGGGGACACGACATAAATATATTAATAATAATTATAATATTTTTGTTTTAACACTAGTTTTTAATGCAAAATTCTGTATAAATAAAAGACAACATTTCAATAGAGATTAAATTGCAACAGAAAATTAGTCAGTTTACTTGATGCACAAATATATGACTGGGAAAAAAGGCAAGTCTGCAACTTGATTGAAATCAGCAATAGAATTATTGAATAAATTTAATTATTCAACTAATATTTTATTTTTCTTTTAAAATAGATCAAATTTTTTTTTTAAAATAATAATCAAGTATCAATCAAAAACAATTTTTTTTAAAATTTTTATAAAAAGAAATTATTGAATAAATTTAAAATTCTAATTCAATGTATATATTAGACACCAATCAGCAACAATCAAATTTTAAATTATTAGAAACAATTATATATAAACACCAATCAAGCATCAATCAAATTTTAAATTAATGAAATTGATACAGACAACTGTAACCTACCTACTGGCCCTTGTGTGCACACTTTTTAATAAAAAAAGTATTAGTATTAAAAAACAAAACCCAGGAGTCCATGACCCATCTGCCCTCATCTGCCTCTTCGTCTTCTTCACTCCTGCCTTCGTTACTTTTTTAGTTTTCAAGATTATACCTTCAAAACTTCAAGATTTGTGACCTTCAAAGTTTTAAAAACATTTATAGACTAGCCCTCACCTGCAAAGATTCTCCAATGACGTGCAAAAAAGTCCGGCGATAGGTAAAAATTTTCCGGCGACCTTCAAAATTTTCAGAATTACGGCAACGACGTATCCGATTTCACAGTCACGAATCCGGCACATGTCCCGTGTCGTGTCGGGTCGACACCGGTACGGCGGCCGGAAGTGCCGGGTCGGAGTAACACAGTTGAGGTCCTGTTAATCAGATTCATTTACCATGAACTAGAAGCCTCCTAATTGTTTGTTTAGGTTACATTATTATTATTATTATTAATTTTTTTTAGGTTTTTATTCTTTGTATAAGCAAAAGCTAGCTATGTTACTTGGACTCGGCTATAAGTGTCCAAGTATCAGACTCGGCAACATTTTGAAAAATATATATGTTTTTGGCCTAAATTAAGTGTCCAAGTCCAAGTGTCCATGTCTGGGTGTCGAGTGTCCGACACGGTTACTGGACGGTAAAATGAAGAGTCTGAGAAACATAGAGCAAATGTAATTTCAACCCACTGAAATTTAGACTATAAATTATTTAACTATAAAATTGAGTCTTCCAATTATGGAATCCATCATATTTTATTCTTTCTTCAGTGGGGAAACCTTGGGTAAGTGCTTCTTTGGTTGAATAACCTTTGCCCCTTTGTTCTTATCATTTTACAGATTTACTCTGTAATTCCTTCTCTCCAATGCTTATCATACATCATATGAAGTCTACCTGCATATGTAAGGATATAGTTAGCCACATATCTAAATTTTTGCTCTCATTAAAACTTGAGCAGTGAGACTATATGCTATTATTGCTTGCATTAATTAACTCTTTTTTTTTTTGTGAGTTTTCTTTAGGTTATGTTTTTAATTAAATTTGATTTCAAAAAAACTTTTCCACATTTCATTGATACCTGATACATTATCTAATATGCTGAGTTGTAATTTGCAACAGTGTCACTCGTAATTACTTTGAAAACTTGGTTAGAGCACTAGAGAATGGTTTGTCAGATGTTCACTCCATAGGAGCTTCTAGCATGAAACCAAGCTCAAAGTGTGTTGCAGGGAGTAGTAGCAAAGAAAAAAGTGTGAAAAAGGGCTCTTCCAAAATATGAGGATCAAGTGAAGGCGCCATGGATTCAGGCAGTTGAATATGTGATCATTGCACTCATTCCAGGTCTGTAATATGAGACATGTTCCAACACTGGAGATGAATTACTCTAGAATCTATTTCAGAGTTAAGATTTCTCATAAAATGAATACCTTACGAGGCAGGAAAATGAAAGCGTGAGTATATGGAAGTCGATTAGGTTGTGCAAAAACAAGAACTACTTTGCTGTTTGATTTGTAGTTGTCACTTGGGTTGGAAAACGTTCAAGTATGAAAAACAGGAAAATGGGGTCGACTGTTGTATAAAATTATACATTGGTCCTCTTTGTATATAGCATGTCTCTGCTCACTTGTAACTTTTTTTTTCCGGTTCACTTGTATCTTCAAGGGCTATGATGTGTGACTATTTATAACCGCCTATGAATATCAAGAAATGATGTTGCATAAACGGGACTAATGCAGTGCAAGTGCACTGTTTTTTTCTAACCTCTATTGGTGGGTTTGCGGAAGAATAGCTAGTTCAGCCTATTGTATAAATTACAATGATTTCCTTCATGCAGTAATGTTACTCTCTCTTAATGGGAGTCTGTCTCTGGAGTTGAACATGAATTCATTTTGTTCGACGTGACGAATAAATTGTTTGACCGCATTATTAGAACTGGACTTTAAAGTGGGAATTAAATCCATGACCCAATTACGTGCCACATAAGTAATACTTGAATGCATAGAAGGAAAGTTGGACAAGTCCATCCAATACTAGCCAAGTTCATTATTTAGTATGTCTTATTTTTATTTTTATTCATTTATTTAATAAGTATTAAAATAAATATAATTTTTGACTTTACTATCATAAAATAAGTTAAACATTAAAAAAATTTGTTAAAGGCAAATTAATGTAAAAAACAAAAGAATAACTCGTGTGTATATATATATATATATATACATATATACATATATATATATACATATATACATATATATATATACATATATATATATATATATATATATATATCTAATTTTTGAAGTAACACATCCTCAAAAATTGCTAACTATGTCCCTTCGTTAAGGTTTAAGTCGAGTTAATTCTAGTTATAAGAAAGTATAATTTTATATTTTACGTCATTATTTTTGAAGTTTAACATGTATCTTTTTCCCTCCACTAATTCTCTATTTCCCCATTTCTTAACACTATCTTATTTCTATTTTTATCATCTTATATCTTATACTAATTCATAATGTCTCTAATTTTTTCTATTTTCTTAAAATTATTTATAAAACTACTTATGTTTACATAGTTAACACACAAACACATGGATTTTTTCCGAAAGAATCTTAAATGAAGTACTAATTGGAGAACATATATGTATTGTATTAGATTCTGCAATATAATATACGTAAAATATATGTACTCCAGTTAGTACTTCATTTAAATTTCTCCATAAAACTTTTCCCAATAATAGTAAAATACATTATAGTTGGAAAAAGATAACAAATAGATGTTTTTTTTATTTTCTACATTTTTTAAAATATATATTTTTATCATAATAATTTTATTTTATCCTTTATTTATAATCAATATTAATTAAAATTAATACTTAAAATATGACATAGAATTAAAAAAATATCATATATTATAAATTTGATAGCAAATTTTTATTAGAAAATGTAAGATGGAATATAAATCTTTTTCAAGAAAAAAATATCCCGATTAACCATAATAATAATCGTTTTTTTTAAAGACGGGGATCGAATAACAAATTAATTTCCATTTAAAAATCGGCAGGGTTTAAAGATTAAGTTGGAATTCAGGGGCGTGGGGAGGGGTTTAATACTTGTGTTATTTTTTTGCCTATATAAAATTGGTTTTCCAAATCTCGATTTAATCAATAACTAACAAAGAACAAACACAAACACAAACACAAAGATGAGAATAAAATATTATGTGTATTATTAAAGAATGAATACAAACTCTCCTAGTGTGTACACAAACCCTATTAACTTCTCAGTGTTATCACAAAAACTCTCTATATTCTCTAAATAATAATCGACCTAAACAATTTACAATGAATTGCATAGAGTATTTATATAGATCCTATCAACTAATTAAAGAATATACAATAAATTAGAAATAAATTCGTATCTAGTAGCTGATAATTTCCTCTTGTGTTTCTGTTTCCTTCCCGTAGCATATATTCAATATCTTTCGCTTGATCTCGAAGACTTTCCTTCTGTAAATCACGACCTTTCAAAATTGGACTCAGCTTTATAGACTCTGTAGTATTCCAGACTCTGACTAGAGATAGCAAAATAATCTGATCCGATGGATACTCGATTGGATTTTACCGAACCCGAACGATTTGGATTTGAATTTGGATTTCAGGTGTACCGAGCCGATACCCAACCCAAAATCCGAAACACGATAAAAACCATATATATATATATATATATATATAATATTATAAACATAATATATATAATATTTTAAATATAATTATCATATATAAATACATAGATATAAGATAAATAATTTTTATATGTTCTTTTTATTATTTCATTTTTACTTAGTCAATACTCATTTAATGAATTAGTTCTTCATTTTATCAACGTATAATAGATTTTACTAGTTTTATATTACACAAAATTTTCATTTTTATCAGTATCTAAACTATTAGCTAGTTGTTAATTGTATATTAATGATAAATTAATATCACAATTCGTATAATATATTACATTTAACTATCTTTTGAAATTTAATCATTTATAATTTATAAATGTGATTATTGTTTTTCGCGTGTGTTGATGATATTGAACTTGATTATATATTTTTTTATAAATTTTGGATACAAAAAAAACCCCGATCCGATCCGAAACCCGATAGATTTGGATAACACGAAAATATTTAGACTGACCGAATCTGCAAGGTTGCCATCCCTAACTCCGACAGTCTTCAGACTCTAACAATCTTTAGACTCTGATCATCTTCAAAATCTGCCTTCCTTCACACTCTGATAGTCTATAGACTCTAATAAGATTTTATACTCTTGTCTTGATTCTTATGAAAATCTTCTAATTACAAATCAATATAAATACCTGTTATTGGGACAATCAAATCATGATGCTGTTTTTTATGATATGAAAACAAACAAGTTTGAATAGAAAATTAACCTTAATCGCTACGGCGCAAGCGATTCAAATCCACGTCTTCTACTGTATTCCCGTATTCACCTTGAGCGAAGTGTGACCTTCTTAGTTCTTAGCTTCCTCCTTGAATGGCTGCTCCCAAAGACCTAGTTTCAAACCCCTTAATTAGAAGAGAATAAGATGAATATATAGGCTACAGTTGGGATCCTGGATAATTAGGTCGGACATTCCAATGACATTCTGGGTCAAGCCCAATGTCATTAAATATTAATTCAATTGACTAAAGAATTAATATTTGCACTACATCTCCTAATGCCGTAATTTAATTATTTAATTCGGCTATAATATTATTTGCTTATTAAATTCCCCATGTTTAAGATATCGAATGTTCATTAATTAAATTAATTTCTGACAATTAATTTAATCAATATCTTTTATCCTTGATCATCCACTCAACATTATAATTATGCAAGAACAAATCTGTCTGCAGGACTAAAACATAATTATCTTTATGAGCTTTCAAGAGGACATCATCATCTGAATATTTTTGGACACGATTTCCTTTATAGTCAATATTTCACTCTGTATGCAATGTCATTGTCCAAAATATAATATTAGAATTGACAACAAATCACATCACATATGAATCAAAACATGTGCATTGCATACAAGTGTCAATCACTGTATCCAGATTAAGAACCTAAGTAATAATAGTATTATAGAATCTTAGTTCTTCTTTATTATCTGAATAGAAGAACAATTCTAATATTTTAATCCCGTTCAATATACACAAAGCATACAAGTATTATTCAATAATTAAGATAGATTATTTCCAAATAATACTTCAGTTATTCCAGTGGTTTGTTTAACTCCACTTACACTGTGAATATTTATTATATTATATATAGACACTGACAATCTAATATTCTGATATCCCATTTGATATTATATTATCCATAATATATAATATACAAACAATATAAAACTATGCATTCAAGATTCTCATTAAAAAGGACAATGTCATATACTTCAAACGAATAGTTCAATATACTCCCTAACAAACTCCCACTTATACTCAAGCTATTCTTTGAGTATATCAGTGTTTTATTACAAGAAATCCACTACCAATTATATAAGTACTATGTGACCATACATCTGACTCCTATCTGCTTGGAAATCTGAATCGTTATATCCCAGAGGTAACAAATCTGGGGCCTTGTAAATTAACATATACTCCTTAGTACTTCTTAGGTACTTGAGTATAGCCTTCACTGCACTCTAATGTTCCTGTCCTAGGTTTGAATGATATCTGCTAACCATGCCCATGACAAAACAAATATCAAGTCTCGTATATAACATTGCATTAAGCTTCCACATGCCAAAGCATAGGGAACCACTTTCATGCTCTCTATCTCCTCTGGTGTCTTAGAACACTGTTTCTTCGATAGAGCAACTCCATTTTTGTAAGGTAGGTTACCCTTCTTGGAGTCCTGCATGTTAAAATGAGCCAATACCTCATCAATGTAGGGCTCTTATGATAAATCCATCCTTTTTTTTGCGATCCCTTATAACTTTGATCCCAAGGATGTATGCCGCTTCACCTAAGTCCTTCATTTCAAATTGTTTGAACAACCATGCCTTTATCACTGATAACATCTCTACATTGTTTCCAATGAGTAAAATATCATCTACGTATAGCATTAGAAAAGTCACTGAACTGCCATCACTTTTCTTGTACACACATGACTCGCTTGGACATTGATCAAATCCATACAACTGGATTACCTGATCAAATTGAATATTCCAATACCTAGAAGCTTGTTTAAGTCCATAAATGGACCTTTTAAGATGCTCTTGGCCTTTCTTAATGAATCCTTCTGGTTGTTACATATAGATGATCTCATCATCAAGACTCTAATTTAAGAAAGCTATCTTAACATCCATTTGCCAAATCTCATAATCGAGATGAGCTGCTATAGATAAAAGAATCCGGATCGACTTTAGCATGACTACTGGTGAAAAGGATTCCTCATAATCGATCCCTTCTTTCTAATTATACCCTTTCACAACAAGTCTTGATTTCCAGTCTTTTACCTTTTTATCAGATCCTTTTTTTTCTCTTGTAGACCCACTTACATCCAATGGGTTTTACACCTATGGGTAGTTCCATGAGCTCCCAGACTTGATTTTAATACATAGATTCCATCTCAGATTTCATTGCTTTTTGCATCTTTGTCTTGAAGTGCTTCCTCATATGTCATGGGATCCCCATCATGTTCCTCAGAGACCAAGTCCGAAGACTCTCCTAATAACATGAATCTGCCGGGTTTCGAATAACCCTCCCACTATGATGAGACACCGGTGTGGTATTAATGATAGGTTGTGTGTTCTCTTGTGGCTGTTCTACTTGTAGTATTGGCACTTGGTCATTATTTGTCTCTCCCACTAGTTCCTCTAAAATGACACTGCTCATGAGTTTATGGTTCATCATATAGTCTTCCTCTAGGAATCTAGCATTGGTGCTAACAATGACATCCCGATCCTTAGGACTATAAAATAAATATCCTTTCATTCCTATGGGATAACCTACAAAAAGCCTTACTTCAGTAGGAGATTCAAAGTTAGTCACATTCTTGTTCAACACATGTGCTGGACAACCCCATATTTGAATATGTCTTAGACTATGTTTTGAACCAGTCCATAATTCTTCTAGAGTCTTAGGAACTAACTTAGAAGGAACTAAATTTAAAAGATAAGTTGTTATTTCCAAAGCATGTCCTGAAAACGACTTGGATAATTCTGAATAACTCATAATCGATCTAATACTCTTCAAAAGAGTCTGATTCCTTCTCTCCGCTACACCATTCTGCCGGGGTGTGCTAGATGCAGTCAACCGAGACATGATCTCATTATTTGATAAGTAATCCCTAAATTCTCCAAGCAAGTATTCGCCACCACGATCCGATCATAGTGACTAGATACATTTTGCATGTCGTTTCTCCGTTACAATTTTGTACTCCTTGAACTTGTCAAAGCACTCTGATTTATGGCGCAACAAGTAAATGTATCTATATCTAGAATGATCGTCAATAAAGGTGACAAAATATCCATAACCACCTCTTTCTTGGATATTCATGGGTCCACATAAATCAGTATAAACCAGTTTTAACACTTCTTTGGCTCTATTCCTCTTTGCCTTAAAAGGCCTAGTGGTCATTTTACCTTCCAAGTAGGATTCACAGACTAGAAATGGCTCCATTGCCAATGAGCCTAAAGGCCCATCTATTACCAGTCTTTGAATCCTCCTCAAGTTAATATGACCTAATCTCAGGTGCCAAAGATATATTTGGTTCAAAGAAGAAGGTGCCTTTCTTTTAGTTGTGATAGAAGATATGTTATTTAACACCTTATGTTGTAGTTGTAGTGCAGGTTGATTAGGAATAATTATGTATAAATTGTCTTGCAATGTACCAGAACATATAACAAGTTTATTCCTCATAATAGAAACATTATGATCAAAACAAACATTATAACCATCCAAAACAAGTTTAGAAACCGAAATTAAATTCCTTCTAAATGAAGGTACATAAAGACAATCATTCAAAACCAAACTCATATCATCACCAAAAGATAAATTAATATCTCCCACTGCAACTATTGCTACTTTCATAGCATCTCCCATGAAAATATATATCTTGCCATCTCTAAGCATTCTAGATTGCTGGAACCCCAGTATTGTTTGTCTTCTTAGGAAGAGGACAAATGAATGCACTAAAGAGGAAAGTTCTATTACACTTTGGATGATAGGTTGTTGGGCAACCGTGATTGGTACTAAAGAGGAAATACTTGAAAAAAGGGGAATATGTAGTAGTTAATTGGTTGAGGATGTAATTATTAGCGGCCTTATGAGGTACATTTTTTAATTTAACTTTTTTTATATAGTGAAAAATTCATAATTTTATTCGTGCCATCAAATTTAACCATTTATTAGGTGAATCATATTCAAATTAAAATATAATATCATATAACATGTAGTTATTAGTTTCAATATTATAAAATTCTAATGTTATAAAATTGATTCAGTTTCTTAAAAATATTACAAAATAGAAATATCAATTTTAATTATATACCAAAAAACAATATTTGTTTTCTTAGTTGCACAAGTAGAAGATGGGTTGAATACTTGTGTGCTTTTTCTTCCTGATTAAAATCAACTCAGTATGAATTAAAGAGTTGAATATAGAACAAAGATTAAACACAAAGATATGAATGAAAACTTTTTGTATTATTGATGTATAAATACAAACTCTTATAAGGTGTACACAAACCATAGCAGCTTCTCTGTGTTTCTCACAATAACTCTCTCTATTTCTATGCTCTCAAAAACTTCGACTTATTTCACCACGCTTCAATTAGGCTACATAGAGTGTTTATATAGAGAGCTGCCTATCAACTAATAATAGAAAATCAAATTACAAAAGAAATATAATTCCTAATCATTAGCTGACAGTTTCCTTCTGTAATTCTCCTTCCTTTCCATAACATAACTGTAATATTTTTGGCTTTATCTTTGAAGACTTCCCTTTTCTGTAATCATCTTCCAAATTCAGCTTTGACTTCATAGACTCTAAAATCTTCAGACTCTGCCAGATTGTAGACTCTGATAGTCTATAGACTTTGATTATTTGTAGACTCTGACAGAGTGTAGACTCCGATAGTCTATAGACTCTGATTACTTTCCAGACTCTGATCTTCATCTAGACTCTGGTTTCACTTTCTATAGAAAATATTCTAAGTACAAGAATTTTGACTAACTAGACTCTGATTATAAAATTTCAGAGACTAGAAAGACTTATTACAAATAAGTTATGCTAAATCCTGTTCTAGTATTTTGTACATCATCAAATGAATATATTCCTAACAATCTCCCCCTATTTATGCTTTATAAAATGTAAGCATAAATCAAGGTTTGATGATGTCAAAACTAAAGAATAAAAAAATTACTCTAGAACAATAAAACTGTATAAGGAAAAAGAATTACTTCTTACTTAATCTTCTCAAAGGCTGAATTATTTTTCAAAAATGAATTCAACATATTTTCCTCCACAACAGCAAGAGCTTCACCAACATAATTTTTTAATTTCTTCATTTGAACATTTGATTTGACAATAAGCTGCTCTCAGATCATTTGCACTGCTTTCTCGTTCCTTCAAATCCTTCAACATCAGAACACTACCTTTCTCACTCATAGATTGAAATCCAAAGTAATGACCCACACCTTCTTGAAATTTAATTTGCTTTTCTTCCACTGACATGACTTGATCATTTCCTTCAACATCAACATATTTTAAAGAAAACTTGCCCATTTGTCGATTTACCTATCTGTGCAGATTCAGCTTCCTGTCAATCTCCTTAAACCATTTGTGTGTGACAGCTTCTTTGTTTTTATTCACTTCATATGAAATTTGTAAGAGAAATCTAATATACTGTAATTTCTCAATCTGTTTGAAAAAGATAAAGTTTGATTGACTAATCCATCTTGCAGATCCACCTTCTAAGAAGTATACAAGTATCTCATTTTTCACCTTTTCTGTGCCTCCATGTCCTCCTTGCACCTTTCTTTCAAAAATATTATAAACAATGTGAGCAGATACCACTTTGTTCAAGTGTTTTTGTGTAATCTTCTCAAACTGCCTATCTATCAAGGATTGAGGATCTCTGGATAAAATTGATGTTTTGTCAATGTCTGATTCTTCAAAGCCTCCAAGTCCTGTCTTCTTTTTGGCTCTCATTTGTAGATTAGATTGACTACGTTGCCAGTAAGTAGGTTTTTTGACCCCATCAGAGTCTAACTTTTTCTTTTGCTTATCAGAGTCTGGCTTAGACTCTGACTTCCCATGTCCAGTCCCTGACTGATGTGGTTGAGATTTTGATACTACAGCCACTTCAAACTGCTTTTGTGGCACACCACTAGGACCCCTAGGACTATGAGAACTATCACCAACTTCATCATCATCATCTCTCCTCCTTTTAACTCCCTTTTTAGCCTCCTTGCACACCTCATCCTTATTTCTCCTGGAGGAATCACCAACTTTCTTCTCCCCTTTTTTGACATCATCACCACTTGTGACAACCAAAAGAATCTGCTCAAGTACTATGAAAATGGTGGCTTGTGTTGCAATGACTGAATCAACCTTGTTGTTTAAACCAGATACTGTAGATTGAAGCTGAGCTTGATTTGCAGTGATATCAACAATAACATCTTTGAAAACAACTTCTTTGGATAATTGAAGGGAATGAATTCTGTCAAATCTAGTACTGAGTAGAGAAGTTGTATTATCAACACTAGTGAAAGGCATATGTCTAGGCCTATTTGTAATAATTAGATAGTAATAAATACCAGACATGAATCAAGATGAAGACAGTCAACTAATCACAAAGGATCTAAGTATCAGAAGTATTTTTATGGAAATGCTACTCAACATTGGAAGAAGTTCATTAATATGTTCAAGCATCAGTGAAAAATAAAGTGGTAGTGTTTCTAAAGAATTCAGAAGATATAAAAGATTTCAAGTAGTTACTACAAAAAGATTCTAGAAGAAGAGGAAAGACAGTAAAGCAAAAGAATGATAGAAGGCCACAACTTAAAAGTTAATAACTGAAGAATAAATATTATTTTAGTTGACACACAAATGTACTGTCTGTTTCATTTGTGTCATACTAATAAATATTCTCCACTTAACTTGCCATATTTAAAAATAAATCAGAATGACTTATTTAAAAAGAAAATCCGAATATGACTTTAGAAAAGTCATACCAAATTTTCTAAAGTCATACCGAATTTTAAAGTCACGCCCACCCTTTTTCAAATGTCATACAAGGCTTATTTTCCATTAAATAAAGTCATAGTGAAAAAGTTGAAGGGTTTCGGGCATGAAAACGCAGCGGAATTAATGTAAAAACAATAAAAAAAATCGAAACCCAATCTCAGGATCCATGTATAACGTTGGATGATTATGGTGAAGAAGTCTGTACCTTAACAAAGCTTTCGTATGCTGTTTAATGGAGGTCCAGAAAGATGAATCACAGCAGTCCTTTGTTGCAAAGATTTGCTCTCTAAAGAAGTCCACACGAACGCCCGATCGTCCTACGATCACCGGAGTCGGTACTAGCCGAATTGTTTGCCTCTCTCTCTCTCTCTCTCTCTCTCTTTCTCTAGCCTCTCTTGATGTTGAACAACTAGAGTTTTTCTCTAAAACGAATTTTTTTTGATTAAACCCTAATACTATACATCATTATGTATATATAGGGGAGAGAGAGATTTTGGGCTTAACCCTAATCCATGTGGTTTCCAAAACCCATTATGACTTTGGGTTATTATTATTATTAAATCTGAATTCTAATATAATTAATCAAGTCCCACTTAATTAATTCAATAATTAAATTTGAATAATAATAATACTTATTAAATCCAAATTCTAATATAATTAATCAAGTCCCACCTAATTAATTTAATAATTAAATTCAAATAAACAATAATATATTTAAATTCGTAATTTAAATAAACCTCCGTTTTGACGTTCTTTGTGTGTGACCCTTTAGGTTATTATTACGTTGGCAATAATTTTATTATCTAATAATAAAATTATAAACAATGAGCGGCATCTAGTAATACATCATTGCTACCCAAGTAACAATAATAATTGGTGATTCAATTAAACCTTTCGTGAATAATGTGCAATGTAATATAATCCCTTTAACCTTATATTATAGATAAAACTCGAGGCATGTATAGTGTCATCCTCTTCAACGTTTAATCTTGGTTTACTTGAATAATGAGTAGACTATTTAAACAAATCAATATTTGAGCATGACCATGCATTTCATAGTCTCACTCAATCAAGAGGCCAATAATATCACTCATAGAATTGGAGGGTTAAATCATATATCTATCATTCATATTCCCCATACGATTCATAGCATACCCAATGTCCACCTTTATCATTACCCGGTTAAAGGTAACTTTGAGTGTAATCAAAGTATATTAATTCTCGTATAGAAATATAATGATTTCAAGTTAGAGGATCATTACATCATTATCACTGTGAGATTTTTTATGACACTTATTAACATGTAGAATCTCACGACGGGTCTTTCCAGTGTCATGTATTGATACATACACTTATGTTCTTGACTTTAGTATCACCATACCTATGACCAATGAGATGTGGTCATCTGTCAACAAACATACTAGTCTTATTGCATTATTACTGTCCTTAAATAATAATACTTGACTAGGGAATTTTAGGAATACTATTCATATAATCTCATTTTTAAGTCACATACTTAAAGATATATATTACGTATTAATATTCCAAGGACATTTATTATTCTTTCAATTTATGACGCAGTAAATGAAGACATAATAAATATTAATTAAATAATCACATAAAACATAATCCTTAATTGTTTTCAATAAAACATTAAAAGTATTGTCTCTAGGACACCAATACTAACAAAAGTCATGCTAGCTTTATAAACCTCTATAAATATGAGGTCTCCGCTTCATATTTTACGTCGTTGAAAAACATTAAAATTCAGAAATTGGTATGCATTGTAATATTCATAGATTTCTGTGCAAAATTTGGAATATAATTGTTAAACCCGAACACTTCATGTGGAATTCGTTCTAGATAACTTTATCAATTATATACAATAATCATCAGATAAATTTTGTAATACTTCTCAAGTTAAAAATTATATCTTCTACTTGAATAATATTTTATTAAACTTTATATTTCGTGATTAATTAAAATAATTTTTTTAAATCCGAAATTCCGCGACAATTTTAGATATTATATTCAACCCCCCTTCTACAATATCAGGGACCAACAACCAGTAAGTTTGGTTTGAATATGAGATATGTCCTTGACCACACTAGCTAATTGGGCAGCAACATTTTCTGTCTCAATCTGAACATCTGCATCAATTGCTTGATCTACTTCACTAGGATAGTGACCATGTTCTTGTAGAAAAGACTTTTTCTAAAAGGCCTTAAGTCTTTCAGACTGATGAATACTCAAAATGCAGTCAAAGGTTGTTTTATCATTTATGCCCTTTTGTTGTGCAGACTCCTAAGATTGAGGAAACACCTGATCAAAATAAACAAAAGATGGATTAATTGGTCCATCAGAAGTGCAATCCTCATCAACAGGTTCAATTTTATTAACTGGAGGTGTAGACTCTAGTGGTGGTGTAGACTCTAAAACTGCAAAAGGGACTATAGAACCTGTGGCGCCCTCCCGACCCGGGGTCTAGATCGGGGCGTCACTGACATTCTATATGCATGCACCCTAAATAACAGTAATAGAAAATACGCATAAATATGACCCCGACTACTCGCCTGGACCTTTCAAGGTAATGGTATGAAACAAGCACACAACTACATTCATTTATATTTAAATTACATCAACAAAATAATATTACAACTCCTGAAACAATCTCAAATTCTACTAATAAAGTACAAGACTAAACAAAGTCTTTTCCTTCCAACTCTGCCTCGATCCTACCTGTTCCCTCTCAGCCAGCCTAGCAAAGTTCATGTAAGACATGTTCTTCCGAGCAGTCTGCTTAATACGGACCATGATTCTCAAAAGCTGTAGATGTTAGAAAATAAAAGGATGAGCTACAAAAGCTCAGCAAGTAACCATACTGGTTGAAAACAGTTCTACAGGCTTATATATAATTTAAACAAAATCTTTTGCTCAAAACCATGCTTTAAATCATTACTGGACCTCATTGACCCAAAATTGTAATTAACATACTAGTCAGGGTAATCATTACTCGCAAAACTTTCTTTTATAAAACTGCTGACAGGGTTAAACAATTCCAATAACTGGTACAGAATAAACAAGAAGCTGGAAAAGAATAACCAGGTGTAAGTATAAGAGTAATCTGCAGGGTTAGATAGATAACAGGAAAATAATGTATAACAATTGAAACAAGATGAAGTCAAGATATGACTGACAGTTTAAGCTGAAAAAGGCATGATATAACAGGGCATTTCAATATTCATTACTAAACATTTCAAAGTCCGTTTGTATAAAACTGTCCTTTCATTAGGACTGATTCTTTCAAAACATTTGTAAAACTGTCCTCTCATTAGGACCTTTTCTGTTTAAAACAATCATTTGGTTGAAGTTTTCTCACAACGCCAGACAATACGGGTGATCAGCCACGTAAAGTCCCCATAACGGACTAAAGTCCCTCTGGACATAAGGAGTACTCATAAAGGCACTTATTGCCATTGGCCTTGGGCTATCTCATTATAGCCATTGACTATCTCATTATAGTCTACACATAAAAAGTGCTGGACCGGCGTCACTCGGCCTCTTACGCCTCCAACCTATAGGAATCCGCAGAAACCATTTTGATCGGAATTCCTATAATAACCAAAACCTTTCTTTTTAAAGTTACCAAATCATTTGATGAAAAAGACTTCTTGAAAGTCGGATTTCATATTAAATCTCTTTTTAAAGATCATTAGACAGAGGTAAAGTTTATTTCAGGGTAAATCTCAAAACAAGTTTCTGTTATAGTAAGGTAAGCTGGAATCATGAATTGGGAAGTCAAAACCAAGCTAAGTTGTAAAGTTAGGTTGCAAGGTCAATTCACAGGATAGTAAAGTGTTTTGAAAACAGTTGCAAGGCATTTATTCATGACAGTAGTTAGGCAATAGCAAAATGGTAAGTTCAGAATTAAAGTTTAAGGAAACGTAGTTAAGGAAAATGGTAACAGCTTAAGTCACAGTTCAATGTCACTGATTTAAGATTTTTAAGACTAGTTTATAAGTTGTAGATAACAGTTCAGGGATTGAAAAGTTTAAAGTGCAATTGAATCTGACATAAGGTTGCAGTTTAAATAAAGCAATTAAAGTAGGACATGATATAGTTTAAAACAGTTGAAACAAGGTATTATAGTTGCAGGGTCATAAAGTAGTTTATAAAACAGTTCACTATGCAGTTCATAAAACAGTGTTTAAGTTGAAAGAGATAGGCAGTAGTTACTTGCCTCAAATAAGGAATGCTACAGCTGTGGAACAGGTAGATCGCCTACACCAGACACTAACTCTCTACTTTAGCTTTTCCTTTGTCCTTCACCTCAATATCCTTCGTAGCTGCAAGTCGATGGTACAGAGCAACTGAGAAGAAAAGATAGTGGGCGGTGGTTTTGTTAATGACAAGGGCAAAACAGTAATTTCACATCTGCTATTTTCTGAATCTAAATCACTTAATAATTCGAATTTTGAGAGAAACAAGGTACAAAAATAAGTTTTATATTTTTAAAATAAAGATCATGAATTTAGAAGCTTCCCCATATTTTTGAAATATTTTTCTGATGAATAACGAATTAATTAAAAATCTTTGAAGTTTTAGTGCATAAATAGGAAATAAGAGGAGAAAAATCATAAAAACGATTTTGAGCTCAAATAAAATAAACTTTTATTTTTCCAAAGTCCTAGAATAAGTAAGGAACATTTTGGAAAAGGTTTCATGATTTTTGGGCATTCCAATAATTAAATATGGAATTTAGATGAGTAATATTTCTAGAATAAAACAGGAATAAAAGATTTATATAAAATCACTGGGACTAGAATTAAATACATCACCATTTTTAGAAAGTCTCTAAAATCACATAGGAACTACATATAAAATTTCATAATTATTGGACACACCAATAATTTTATAAAAATCAAACAGTTACTCAATTAAGCATGAAAAATCAATTAATCACTTAATTAAATCACTTAAGCATAATACAGTCAAACAGACAGTCAACCAGACATATAAAATCACCACATATCATATCTTAACACATTAAAACACATAACTCATATACCTCAAATTATTCAAATAGATTTAATTACCTCAATCGTTACATTCTCCCCCCCTTAAAAAGATTCTGTCCCCAGAATCAGCCTAAGTAAACAAATAAGGATACTTCTCGAGCATTTCACTCTCAAGTTCCCAGGTGGATTCCTCAACTCGAGGATTTCTCCACAAAACCTTTACAAGCTTAACAGACTTATTCCTCAAAACTTTATCCTTACGATCCTGAATTTCTACAGGCTGTTCTACATAGGACAAGTCAGGTTGAATCTCCAAGGGTTCATATTCTATCACGTGGCTCATATCAGGATTATACTTTCGAAGCATAGACACGTGAAAAACATTGTGAATGTGCTGCATCTGCGGTGGTAGAGCCAATTCATATGCAACTTTCCCAACTTGCTTCAGAACTTCAAAAGGTCCTATATATCGTGGATTAAGCTTTCCTCTCTTGCCAAATCTACTAACACCTTTCCACGGAGAAATCTTTAACAACACTTGGTCACCTTCTTCAAAATTCATATCTTTCCTTGACTGGTCAGCATACTTCTTTTGCCTATCCTGAGCAGCTAACAATCTCTTCTGAATCAACTCAATCTTTTCTTTAGTTTGCTGAACCAACTCTGGACCCAAAATCTTACGCTCACCAACTTCATTCCAACACACTGGTGATCTGCATTTTCTTCCATACAAAGCTTCATACGGGGGCATCCCAATACTAGCATGATAACTGTTATTATAAGAAAATTCCACCAATGGTAGATGCTCGTCCCAACTTCCTTCAAAATCTAAGGCACAAACTCTTAACATATCTTCAATGGTTTGGATTGTCCTTTCACTCTGTCCATCTGTCTGAGGATGATACGCAGTACTCATATTCAGCTTTGTTCCCAAACATTCTTGAAATTTCTTCCAAAATCTTGAATTGAATCTCGGGTCTCTGTCTGACACTATTGATACAGGAACACCATGTCGCATCACAATCTCTTTCAGATACAAATGAACCAACCTGTCCAGTGAAAATCTTTCGTTGATCGGTAGAAAGTGCGCTGACTTGGTCAATCTGTCTATTATTACCCAGATAGCATCATGATTAGCTTTAGTCCTTGGTAGACCTACTACAAAATCCATAGCAAGATTCTCCCATTTCCATTCTGGAATCTCTAGTGGTTGCAACAATCCGCTGGGCCTCTGGTGTTCAGCTTTGACTCTCCGGCATGTATAACATCTACTGATCCATTCTGCCACATCTCTTTTCATGTTAGGCCACCAAAAATTTTCCTTCAAGTCTTTATACATCTTTGTGCTTCCTGGATGAATAGAGTATCTTGAACTATGTGCATCATGCAAAATTTCATTCTTGAGCTCTTGAACATTGGGGATCCAAATTCGTGAGGAAAACCTAAAGATTCCTTTATCGTCCTTCTGACTTTTTAACTCTTCTCCAGTCAACTTGGTTCTGTCTTGACTCATCGTCTGTTCTTGACATCTCTTGATCTTTTCTAACAATTCTGGCTGAAAAGTCATTGTATACACCATTTCTTCCACTGAATCCGAATCACATACCTCTATTTCCAATCTCTCAAACTCTTTGATCAATTCTTCAGACGAAACCATTATATTCAATCTTTCTTTTCTGCTTAAAGCATCTGCTACGACATTCGCTTTGCCTGGATGATAGTTGATTGTGCAGTCATAGTCCTTGATCAACTCCAACCATCTTCTCTGTCTCATATTCAACTCTTTCTGAGTAAAGATATACTTCAAACTCTTATGGTCAGTAAAAATCTCACACTTTTCTCCGTACAAGTAGTGCCTCCAAATCTTCAATGCAAATACAATGGCAGCTAATTCCAGATCATGTGTAGGATACTTCAATTCATGAGGTCTTAACTGCCTGGAAGCATATGCAATAACTTTCCCATGTTGCATCAGAACACATCCCAAGCCTTTGAGTGAAGCGTCACTGTAGATGACAAAATTTCCTTGATCGTCTGGTAACACCAATACTGGGGCAGACACTAGTCTCCTCTTTAACTCTTCAAAACTTTCTTCACACTTCTCATTCCATACAAATTTTTCGTTCTTCCTTGTCAACTTGGTCATAGGGGTAGCTATCTTAGAGAAATCTTGAACAAATCTACGATAGTATCCTGCTAAACCCAGAAAACTTCTGACTTCTGTTGGAGTCCGTGGCCTTTCCCATTTCATCACTGCTTCTATCTTTGCCGGATCAACTTTGATGCCTTCTCTGCTGACAACATGACCTAAGAATTGTACCTCCTTCAACCAAAATTCACATTTTGGAAACTTCGCATACAGCTTTTCCTTTCTTAAGGTCTCTAAAGCAATTCTCAAATGATCTGCATGCTCTTCTTCTGACTTGGAATATATCAGGATGTCGTCGATGAAAACAATCACAAACTTGTCTAAATATTTCTTAAAGACTCTGTTCATTAGATCCATAAACGCTGCTGGGGCATTTGTCAATCCAAAAGCCATAACTAAAAATTCATAATGTCCGTACCTTGTTCTGAATGCTGTTTTAGATACATCTTCAGGTTTGATCTTGAGTTGATGGTATCCGGACCTTAAATCAATTTTTGAGAACCATTCAGCTCCTTTCAGTTGGTCGAAAAGATCATCTATCCTCGGCAATGGGTACTTGTTCTTGATGGTTAGCTTATTTAATTCTCGGTAATCTATGCACAACCTCATGCTTCCATCCTTCTTCTTAACAAACAGAACTGGTGCTCCCCAGGGGGACACACTAGGCCTTATAATTCCTTTATCCAAGAGATCTTGTATTTGACTCGCCAATTCTTTCATCTCAACTGGCGCCATTCTATACGGAGCTTTGGAAACTGGCTCAGTACCTGGAGCTAAATCAATGGAGAATTCTATTTCCCTATCAGAAGGTAAGCCTGGTAATTCATCTGGAAATACGTCGGGAAATTCGTTGACGATAGGAACATCTTCTAACTGAACTGACTTCTTCTCAGTGTCTACAACATAGGCTAGGTAAGCCTCACATCCTTGACGCAGAAATCTCTTTGCCTGAGCAATATTCAAAAACTTCTTGACTTGTCGGGTACCTCGAAATTCAACTTCTTCTCCTTCTAGGGTTTTCAACTTTAACCTCTTATTCCTACAATCTATTTGAGCTTTGTATTCGGACAACCAATCCATCCCTAGAATTACATCAAATTCACCTAACTTAAAAGGTATTAAGTTAGCAAGAAAATGACAACTGCCTATTTCAATGTCACAACTAGGACAAACTTGGCTTACTGGAATCGTTGCCTGGTTAGCTACTTCTATAACTAAGGCTTGATCCAACGGTCGGACTTCACATTGCAATTTACCAAGAAAATCTCGAGATACAAAAGACTTAGTAGCTCCTGAATCAATCAATACATTAGCTTGCACTGAGTTAACAGGAAGTGTACCTGATATCACGTCCACGTCCTGAATAGCTTCTTTCTGAGTCATGTTGAACGTTCTTGCTCTAGATTGATGTGCTGAAGATTGAGACGGAGTTCCAGCTATTCGAAGAACATTGGTAGGCTGTGTAGGTTCCTTGCATTCCCTTGCCATGTGACCTAGCTTGCCACACTTATAGCATTTGATCCCTGACTTTTGATTTTGATTTTGACTCTGACTGTTGCATTCTGCTGCATAATGTCCTTTCCTGTTGCATTTGAAGCAGGTGATATTGGGTTTATTACAAACTCCAGAGTGCTTCCTTCCACAAATTTTGCACTCAGGAACAAATTGTCTGATGGCCTTCGGCTGGTTGAAACCTTGAGTTTTATTGTTTTGTCTTCCTCTTCCATCATTATCATTCTTGATCTGCTGGGAATCACTTCTCTGACCTTCTGGCCTTCTATGAAACTTGTTTCTAAAATTACCATGTCCTTGACTGTCTTCCCTAGCACCAAACTTTCTTTTTCTGTTATCCTTCTCTTTCTGGGACATGTCACTCTCACCTTCCACGATCATTGCTTTTTGAACTATTGCAGTAAAGCTTTGCAGCTCAAAAACTGCTACCCTACTTCTAATCCATGGCCTTAGGCCTTGCTGAAACCTCTTGGCCTTTTTGACGTCAGTGTTGACAAATTCTGGCACAAATCTGGCCATCTCAGAAAACTTGGCCTCGTACTCTGCTACACTCATACCTCCTTGCTTCAATTCTAGAAATTTAATTTCCATCTGGTCCTTCATGAAACTAGGAAAGTACTTTTCTAAAAACAATTCTGTAAACCGATCCCAAGAAATCACACCTTCACCCTGAAGCATCTTCGTAGACTCCCACCAGTATCCGGCTTCAGCTTTAAGAAAGTAACTAGCATACTCAGTCTTCTTATCTTCATCTACGTCTACTAACTGAAAAGCTTTTTCCATTTCCTTAAGCCAAGTTTGGGCTTCTACTGGGTTTGTGGATCCTTTAAATTCAGGTGGTTTCACGGCTTGAAAAGATTTAAAAGTAACTGCTGGGGGTGCAGAAGGTCTTTGCTGTTGCTGAGTTAAAAGAGCTGTCTGCTGTTGTAGCAGCTGAATGAGTTGGGCAACTGTAGGGTCCATAGGATTTTGATCTTGAGTATTTTGGTTCTGAGACGAATTTGAGGTGTTTCTTTTTCTTGGCGGCATTTACTATAGGGAAACAAGCAACTTATTAAGCAATACACTACACCATATTGTAAACAGTTCAAATACTTTTAAAACCATTTGAGCATTAAAACTTTATTTTAGAAATCAGTCTTGTAGCATCATTACTACATAAGTTGCCTGTACAACAAGGATATAAAGGTTCTATCGAAAACAGGTTAGCACAACAGGTATAAATAAGGTACTGGTAAAGGTAAGGAACAATTTATGGTCAAATGTGCGCAAAAGTAAATGACAGATATATCGAAAGATACTGGAACTGAAAAGCAAACATACATAGATACGGAAAGTACCAAGGTGCAAGATAGTCAAAATACAAACACGAAATAAAAGTACTGGGAAGAAAACGGAAATAACAACTAGGCAAGTGTGCTAGAGGGCTCTAACAAATGTCCCTTCTAACACTCAAACATCCTGACATCTAATCACCCCTATGATCCCTGTCTCTGGCTGCCCTGAGTCCAATCAGCAGTCTACTAAGCACACGGGTTAACTCTCCTGCCCGCTCCGCCACATCGTCTGGAAATGCCCTAGCTGCAATCTGCCTACGTCCCTCCTCCTCAACAGCTCTAATGCGATCCTCCCACCACTCGACAGGATGCTCGGGAACTCTCAGCTGGCCTCGGGTAATAGCTGGCCTATAAACTCTACGGCGAATAGGGGTACAAGCACTCCCTGAGGGTAGGTCAGGCTGAGCAACGGGCTCAGGAATCAACTCCTCCTCGCTCTCAGAACTGGATATGACTATAACATCATCGTCAGAATCCGAAGAAGAAGAATCAGAGGAACTAGGAGAGGGTGGTGGTTGTGAAACAATACCACGAGCCTGCAATAATATAATATGTAAAGCAAAAGGGATAAGATCACCTTAAATCTACAGTTAAAATCCTAATATCTAAACCACTCTTCGATATCTAATCCTATCTTACCATTACTCTATCTTCTGTTATTAAATGATCTACTTGTTTAACTTAATCCTGGCTTGTTTCAGTGACCAAAACCTCGCTCTGATACCAACCTGTGGCGCCCTCCCGACCCGGGGTCTAGATCGGGGCGTCACTGACATTCTATATGCATGCACCCTAAATAACAGTAATAGAAAATACGCATAAATATGACCCCGACTACTCGCCTGGACCTTTCAAGGTAATGGTATGAAACAAGCACACAACTACATTCATTTATATTTAAATTACATCAACAAAATAATATTACAACTCCTGAAACAATCTCAAATTCTACTAATAAAGTACAAGACTAAACAAAGTCTTTTCCTTCCAACTCTGCCTCGATCCTACCTGTTCCCTCTCAGCCAGCCTAGCAAAGTTCATGTAAGACATGTTCTTCCGAGCAGTCTGCTTAATACGGACCATGATTCTCAAAAGCTGTAGATGTTAGAAAATAAAAGGATGAGCTACAAAAGCTCAGCAAGTAACCATACTGGTTGAAAACAGTTCTACAGGCTTATATATAATTTAAACAAAATCTTTTGCTCAAAACCATGCTTTAAATCATTACTGGACCTCATTGACCCAAAATTGTAATTAACATACTAGTCAGGGTAATCATTACTCGCAAAACTTTCTTTTATAAAACTGCTGACAGGGTTAAACAATTCCAATAACTGGTACAGAATAAACAAGAAGCTGGAAAAGAATAACCAGGTGTAAGTATAAGAGTAATCTGCAGGGTTAGATAGATAACAGGAAAATAATGTATAACAATTGAAACAAGATGAAGTCAAGATATGACTGACAGTTTAAGCTGAAAAAGGCATGATATAACAGGGCATTTCAATATTCATTACTAAACATTTCAAAGTCCGTTTGTATAAAACTGTCCTTTCATTAGGACTGATTCTTTCAAAACATTTGTAAAACTGTCCTCTCATTAGGACCTTTTCTGTTTAAAACAATCATTTGGTTGAAGTTTTCTCACAACGCCAGACAATACGGGTGATCAGCCACGTAAAGTCCCCATAACGGACTAAAGTCCCTCTGGACATAAGGAGTACTCATAAAGGCACTTATTGCCATTGGCCTTGGGCTATCTCATTATAGCCATTGACTATCTCATTATAGTCTACACATAAAAAGTGCTGGACCGGCGTCACTCGGCCTCTTACGCCTCCAACCTATAGGAATCCGCAGAAACCATTTTGATCGGAATTCCTATAATAACCAAAACCTTTCTTTTTAAAGTTACCAAATCATTTGATGAAAAAGACTTCTTGAAAGTCGGATTTCATATTAAATCTCTTTTTAAAGATCATTAGACAGAGGTAAAGTTTATTTCAGGGTAAATCTCAAAACAAGTTTCTGTTATAGTAAGGTAAGCTGGAATCATGAATTGGGAAGTCAAAACCAAGCTAAGTTGTAAAGTTAGGTTGCAAGGTCAATTCACAGGATAGTAAAGTGTTTTGAAAACAGTTGCAAGGCATTTATTCATGACAGTAGTTAGGCAATAGCAAAATGGTAAGTTCAGAATTAAAGTTTAAGGAAACGTAGTTAAGGAAAATGGTAACAGCTTAAGTCACAGTTCAATGTCACTGATTTAAGATTTTTAAGACTAGTTTATAAGTTGTAGATAACAGTTCAGGGATTGAAAAGTTTAAAGTGCAATTGAATCTGACATAAGGTTGCAGTTTAAATAAAGCAATTAAAGTAGGACATGATATAGTTTAAAACAGTTGAAACAAGGTATTATAGTTGCAGGGTCATAAAGTAGTTTATAAAACAGTTCACTATGCAGTTCATAAAACAGTGTTTAAGTTGAAAGAGATAGGCAGTAGTTACTTGCCTCAAATAAGGAATGCTACAGCTGTGGAACAGGTAGATCGCCTACACCAGACACTAACTCTCTACTTTAGCTTTTCCTTTGTCCTTCACCTCAATATCCTTCGTAGCTGCAAGTCGATGGTACAGAGCAACTGAGAAGAAAAGATAGTGGGCGGTGGTTTTGTTAATGACAAGGGCAAAACAGTAATTTCACATCTGCTATTTTCTGAATCTAAATCACTTAATAATTCGAATTTTGAGAGAAACAAGGTACAAAAATAAGTTTTATATTTTTAAAATAAAGATCATGAATTTAGAAGCTTCCCCATATTTTTGAAATATTTTTCTGATGAATAACGAATTAATTAAAAATCTTTGAAGTTTTAGTGCATAAATAGGAAATAAGAGGAGAAAAATCATAAAAACGATTTTGAGCTCAAATAAAATAAACTTTTATTTTTCCAAAGTCCTAGAATAAGTAAGGAACATTTTGGAAAAGGTTTCATGATTTTTGGGCATTCCAATAATTAAATATGGAATTTAGATGAGTAATATTTCTAGAATAAAACAGGAATAAAAGATTTATATAAAATCACTGGGACTAGAATTAAATACATCACCATTTTTAGAAAGTCTCTAAAATCACATAGGAACTACATATAAAATTTCATAATTATTGGACACACCAATAATTTTATAAAAATCAAACAGTTACTCAATTAAGCATGAAAAATCAATTAATCACTTAATTAAATCACTTAAGCATAATACAGTCAAACAGACAGTCAACCAGACATATAAAATCACCACATATCATATCTTAACACATTAAAACACATAACTCATATACCTCAAATTATTCAAATAGATTTAATTACCTCAATCGTTACAGAACCTGACTCCTCCTTAGAGTGATTAGAGTCTGTAGACTCTGGAAGCCTAACCCTTATAGGCATGATCAATAGTGGTTCTTATGACTTCAATTTTACAGTCTCAGTTGAAATGATAGTTGGATCCACCAAAGCTTCCATGACTCTTTCTTCTCTTCTTGCTAGAGAATCCACCAAATGATGTTGTGGTCTCTGTGTAAATGACTTTTATGCAGCTAGAGCCTTCTCCTTTTTTCCAATCTGTATTATTAAAAGAAAAGAATTTTCATCCATCCCCTACCCCAACTCATTGGACCAACTCTTAGAAAAATCTTGATCCCAATAAGTGAAGTTAGGTTCAGGATACCCTAATCTCTCATCCTCATAGTGGGGTTGGGCACCCACTCTCACTTTCTGACTCAGGCTCTCTACAGCCTTATCTACCTCTCATTTTGCCTGGACTAGTGTCAGCCTCTCATTTATTTTTCCACTCATTTGGATAGGTGCACTCAAAGGTTCTACAGAAAAGGGGGTGAGAGAAATAATAGTTGTTTTAATACCTGAACCACCTTGATGGAGGGGAACCCCTTCAAATATCTGAAGTCTAGGGGTTTCCAGAGTCTTCTTTCTTTCTTACAAGCATCTTCTTTCTTTTCAGAGTCTGTTGGCTCCAGTATTCTAGTATCAAGGTCTACTCTAGACTCTGACTTCTTCAGTATGACTTCATTAGAAGTCAGAGTCTGAGTATCACCATCTTTGATTGTTGGTGCATGAGACTCCCCCTCAAGGTGGATAGACTATGATAGAATAGATTGTCGAATGTCTTCATGAGCATCCATCAGAGTCTGTCCTCCCATATCACTGGGGTTCTCATTAGCATTTTGTTGAGTTGTCAAAGAGGGCCTATCAGTATACTCCCCTGCCCCACTATCACCCAACCTCTGACTAGGTGGTTCTTGTGTGGGTGAGGCAGACTGAGCATCTTTCTCACTAGTCACCACTGGTGCACTAGTCCCATCCTCCAACTTCCTTGCATCTTCTGCTACCTCTTGTTGTTCTTCAATAATAAATGCATCTAAATTGTGCTGAAAGGCCCTTAGATGGATTGCATTAATTGCCAGGGTATCTGTGAGATTGAAGAGTTCCTGCAGTTCCCTTCTTACTTTTTGGAAATATAAGCCCTTGAATTGATTCAATCTACTATGGTAAATTGGATAGATGTATTTATTGGCAATTGTACCTATATTATGGACACGATAGTTAGCCACCTGTCTTGACATAGGTTGAAAGTGAGAAATCCATTGAATGGTTGTCCTGTAGGTAACTCCATTATTCCAAATTGCTTCATAGTTAAAAACTGTTTGCTCAATCTCAGTTTCCAACTCAGCAACATACTCTGATTCTCTTCTTTTATGGGCCTTAAACTTTTTAGGCGTCTGTGATATTTGATGTTCAGAGTCTGGCACAACAAGTGCTTTGAGAACTTCATTTGTCCTGCCTTCTATGAGCCCAGCATCTTTAACTTATAATGAAGAGTTGAATAGGTAGCTGTAGAGATTTGTGACCACATCTTGTGCAGACATTTGCAGCTCCATCTCCATTCTCTTCCTATGGGCTGCATAGGTTGTGAGAAGATCCAAAACTTGATGCTGTGTCTTGTAGAGTTGGGGATCTTCTACTGATTCTACCAAGGGATATAGAAATAGCAGTACCTCATCATATGGAGTAATGATTTCATCAATGAGACTTGAGGCTGCATCCAATGGCATTCCTTCCCAAAATGTCTCATAATTAGAGTCTAGAGGCAGTCTAGACTCTGACTCAACATTAAACTCTAGTTCAGGAGTTTTATTGCTTTCAGAGTCTGGTCCTGCAGGAGCCTTGGGAGCATCTGTTTCCTGCAAAATAGGGTTAGTAACAATAATAGGCTTGTGTGTGTGAAGAATAAGCCTTCTTTAACCTCTTGTATTTCTGAGCAAAAGATTTCTCAGGAGACCCAATTTGAGAATACTGAAGTGCTTCCCTAGGTTTATCAGAGTCTGTAGCCTTTTGAGAGTCTACAGACTTGGATTGAAGGTTAGAATTAGGTGCATCATGACCCTTTTTTAGCAAAGAGAATCCTTCAATAACCTGTTTCTTAAGGGGGTTGAGCTCCTCATCACTTGGCTCATCTACAAGCCTTGATTGAATCAATCTTCTCTTCCTTACAACTAGTGCCTGTTGAGAGACATCAGAGGTTGATTTCTTTTTGGATTTTGATTTTGAAGATTTTTTATTTGAAGGGGATTTGGTTACTTGGGTAGGTGCAGGAGGGTTTTCCATTACTTGTTCCTACACCATTTCACCATCAAAAAATGAAGAATTATAGATAGAAGGTTTGTAGTTTGAGAGTTTTACCTGCATTACCTGTGGGTAGACCATGACAGGTAGACTCTTTTTCTTCTCATCAATTCTCTTAATATCAGAGAATATCCTCCTTTGTTGCCTATATGCCTGCACACAACAATCATCTGCAAGCTTGGCAGACATGTTAGGAATGAAGTGACTGAGGAGAAGCATAAATAATCTATGATAATAGAACTTTTTCCTCCTCTCCTGCACATTATTCAATTTTACTCCCATTTGAGTGAGCAACATATCACCAATGTTGATCACCTTGTCAAACAGGAGACTGTGACCAATTTGGTAAGTAATGGCAGTAATAGCATCAAAACCACTACATTTACCAGTAAAACACTTAGCAAGTTGATTAAAGAAAAATGACCATTCTTTTCTCAAATATGGCCTAGTTAACTTACTCATGTTTTCTAAACTAGTAGAGTAACCTAGTGATTTAAACATGCTCTTAATATTAAAATCAGAAACAGGTTCATCAAAAGGTTGTTTAATAGGCAACTTAAATACTGAATTTAGCACATCAGCAGTAACATCAAATGTAGTGGAGCCAAAGGTGAACATGATTTTACCTGGTTGATCCTGAGAAGGATCAACTACCTTTGCAGAGCTCCAGGCCTGAGAAACATCATCTATATGAATTACTGGTGATGCCTTGAGAATGTAACTAAGCTCACTCTGCTCCAAGAAATCCTAATAGGGTAGTAGTCAGCGTCTACCCCTTTCTATTCACCTAGGGCTGCAACATGATTTGTGGTCATGAATTCAAAATCTCCAAATGTGAATACAATTGTTTTGGGTCCCCTCATGACAGTTGAGATAACAACTATTGAAATTATTGAGTTGAAAGTGATGAAAATGCTTGAAGAAATTAGCTAGGGTTCGTGAAAAGCTTTGTGAATATTTCTGCCTTAGAAAATAATTTGCAATAAACAAGTGAGTAAAATATATGAGAATTTTCTATTTTGTTTAAATTACATAAAATACACACGAGTCTACAACCTATCACCAGTCAAAAGTAACTGTTATCGCCTATTTCAAGTTATTTGAACAGTTTATACATAATCAGAGTCTATAGACGCGAATGTTAACCATTTCAGAGTCTAGGCGCTTATAACATTCTCAGAGTCTACAGACTCGTCAGAGTCTACAGACTCGTCAGAGTCTACAGACTCGTCAGAGTTTACAGACTCGTCAGAGTTTATGAGTTAGACTCTGTCAAGATACAGTATCTCAATAATTTTGTAAAAGTAAATCATAGTTTGAGAAATAAGGGACTATAATTAAAGTACATACCTTTCTTTTGTTATAATTGACCACTTACATGTTTAACATACCTAATTCACCTACCAGTCTGAGAAAAGTAGACTCATCAAGTGGTTTGGTTAATATGTCTGCAATCTATCTGTCAGTTGGAACATAATGAAATGTGACAGTACCATTTTCAACATGTTCTCTAATAAAATGATACCTAAAATCAATGTGCTTTGTTCTGGAATGTTGAACTGGATTCTCTGCAATTTTAATAGCACTAGTATTATCACAATACATAGGAATATTTGAGAATGTTAGTCCATAATCAAGTAACTGATTTCTCATCCACAGAATTTGAGCACGTCAACTTCCAGCTGCTATGTATTTAGCCTCATCTGTTGAGATTGAAAATGTTTGTTATTTCTTGCTAAACCAAGAAATTAACATGTTGCCAAGAAATTGGCATTGACCTGTTGTGCTTTTCCCGTCCACTTTGAATCCTGCATAGTCAGAGTCTGAATAACCAATTAGTGAAAAATCTGAATCTCTAGGATACCAAAGTCTATGTGTTTGTGCAACCTTGAGATATCTGAAAATTCTTTTTACAACTAACAAATGTGATTCTCTTGGGTCAGCCTGAAATCTAGCACACTAACATGTTGCAAACATTATATATGGTCTACTTCCAGTTAAATATAGCAATGAACCAATCATACCTCTATAGCTAGTGTTGTTAACTTTCTTACCCTTTGGGTCAGAGTCTAGCTTAGTAGTTGTTGACATGGAAATTTTGGCAGTTGCACAGTCTTGCATATCAAACTTTTTCAATAGGTCTTTCACATACTTTGATTGATTGATGAAGATTCCATCATCATTCTGTTTGACTTGAAGTCCTAAAAAGAAGTTCAATTCTCCCATCATGCTCATTTCATAATTTGACTGCATTAATTTGCTAAACTTTTCACAGAGGTTTTTCATTAGTAGAACCAAATATAATATCATCAACATAAATTTGGACAAACAAAATATCATCTTTATGTTTTCTAATAAAAAGAGTTTTGTCAATGGTACCTCTAATGAATCCATTTTCAAGAAGAAATTTTGATAGAGTTTCATACCATGCTCTAGGTGCTTGCTTCAATCTATATTGTGTCTTGTCTAACTTGTAAACATGATCAGGGAACTTTGGATCAATAAATCCTGGTGGCTGCTCCACATAGACTTCTTCTTCTAATTTCCCATTCAAGAAGGCACTTTTCACATCCATTTGATATACCTTGAATTTTGAATGAGCTGCAAATGCAAGAAACATTCTGATAGCTTCCAATCTTGCTACTGGTGCAAAAGTTTCATCATAATCAATTCCTTCCACCTGAGAGTATCATTTTGCTACTAGCCTTGCTTTGTTTCGAATTAAAGTTCCATTCTCATCAAGTTTGTTTCTGAACACCCATTTGGCTCCAACAATTGATCTATCTCTGGGTCTTGGTACAAGTTTCCACACTTTATTTCTCTCAAATTCATTCAATTCCTCTTGCATTGCAATGATCCAATCAGGGTCTTCTAATGCTTCCTCAACTTTCTTGGGTTCATTATTTGAGAGAAAACAGTTATAAAGACATTCATTTTGAGTGGCTGCTCTAGTTTGCACAACACTCTCAGGATCACCAATTATCAAATCAGGAGTGTGATCCCTTGCCCATTTTCTAGCTGGTGGAAGATTGATTCTTGAACATAAATCTCCCCTAAATCATTGGCATTTCCTATGTGTGAGTGAAATTCAAATGAAGAGGTTCCTCCTGAATTGTTTGCCCCTGAGAAAGATTCAGAGTTGCCTGATCCAAACTCTGAAAAGCTTGATTCTGTCTGTCTAGACTCTGTCTGGGTAGACTCTGAACTGTTAGACTCTGAATTATTTGGAGTTGAATTTTCTGGTTCCCCCTCAGAGTTTGAAGGTTCATGTGTTGTTTCAGGAGTTATATGATTCTCTTCATCCTCATCATCTTCATTTATCTCATAACTTTTCAAGTTTTCAAATTCCAATGTTGTAGACTCTGATTCATCCTTCAATCCTGTAATCTTTTTGTCATCAAATGCAACATGAATAGATTCCATAACAATTCTGGTTCTGAGGTTAAATACTCTGAATGCCTTTTTGTTTGATGCATATCCAAGAAATATTGCTTCATCAGCCTTGGCTTCAAATTTGCTTAGATTTTCAATTTGTACTTTCAGTACAAATCACTTACATCCAAATATGTGAAAGTGTTTCACACTTGGCTTCTTTTCTTTTACCATCTCATATGGAGTCTTTCCATGCATATTAATCAATGTACAATTTTGAGTGAAACATGATGTATTGACTACCTCAGCCCAAAAATATATTGGTAGTTCAGATTCTGCCAACATTGTTCTGACAGCTTCTATGAGTGTTCTATTCTTTCTCTCCACAACTCCATTTTGTTGAGGTGTTCCTGGTGAAGAAAATTGTTGAGTAACTCCCTTTGATGCACAGTATTCCTCCATGATTGAATTCTTGAATTCAGTATCATTGTCACTCCGTAGAACTCTAATTGTTTTCTTTGATTTTGTTTCCAGAAAAATGATATGGTCTATTATGTGTTGTGGAGCTTCATCCTTTGAATGTAGAAAGTAAACACATGTGAATCTTGTAAAATCATCTACAATGACAAAAGCATATTTCTTTTTGTTAATTGACAATACATTTACTGGACCAAATAAATCAAAGTGTAATAAATGAAAGGGTTCAGAAATTCTGTTTAACCAACTTGTTGAGTGTTTTGAAGTTGATGTGTGATAGTTTCTTGTGCCATTTCCAGCTTTCTTCAGTTGAGGCCTTGCTATATAAACAAGTGACTTCATTGTAAATACAATCATCCAAGCTGGCTTCATATATGTTACCATGCTTGTGCCCTTTGAAGACCAAAATACCTGTTTCTTTGTGAGTTACAAGACACTCTTTGTTGTCAAAGCCAGTATGGTAACCTTTATCTCCAAGTTGACTAATGCTGATTAGGTTATTTTTTAAGCCATCAACTAGAGCTACTTCTTCAATGATGACATTTCCAAGTACAATCTTGCCATATCCCAGTGTTTGTCCTTTATTGCCATCTCCAAAGGATACTTCTGGGCTAGCCATCTCCTCAAATTCTATAAGCAGGGATTTCTTTTCAGTCATGTGTCCTGAGCATCCACTGTCCATGATTAAGGTCACTTTCTTTTCCCTAGTTCCCTGCATACATAAAACAACTAGTTAGATGTTTTGGGGATCCAAACAGTTTTGGATCCTTTTCTACTAACTTTGGGTGAAACAGGTTTAAAGTTCTTCACTTTCATTTTACATGTCTCCTTTGTTTCTTTAGACTCTGGTGGAGTCTTGACAGTGTCATATCAACTTTTATCAATTGAAGATTTTAGCTCATAAAAGTTATAATACAAATCATGATAGTCTCTACACATATAAATAGAATGAAATATGCTACCACAGTGATAACAAGGCTTCTGTGGAATGTAGTGACTTTTCAGAGTCTGTGAAGGAATAGACTCTGATTTCTTCTCAATTTTTGCTTTACAGTCTAGAGCTAAATGGGTATTGTTGTCACATCTGTAACACTTCTTTCTAGGAGCATTAGGATCCTTTTGATAGTTATTGGCCTTGTTAATTCCTTCCTTACCATTCCTATTTCTCCTAGTTTTGGTAGACTCTGATAAGTTCTCTAGCCTTTTCTTTAACTTAGACTTAGACAAGTACCATATGTTAATGTTTTTCTAAGACTTATTTGGTCCTTGTTCATCTGTCTTTTTATCAACAATAAGGGGAACATTGACAGATGAGTTTATGGTTTCTTTGGGTAAATAATTCTTTAATTCAGAAGTCACAAACTTAATAGGGATAAAGGTACTTTTGTTCTTAGTCTTATTAATTTTACTAGCTTCTTCAATGTTATCACTCTCAACAATAGGTCTTTTGCCTTGACTCTTGTCATAGCCTAGACTAGCAGTTTGACACAATGTTGATTATTGAGAATTTCTTGTATTATTCCATTAATTTTAACCTAGACTTTAAATGATCATTCATATTTTTCAAGGTTAAATTTTCTTCTCTTAACCTTTTACTTTCACTAGTGAGAGATCTACAGTTTATCATTATTTTATTAACCTCACTTTGCACAATTTATATACTATCAGAGTCTAAATTAAGTAAGGATTCAGGAGTGAAGATTGATACCTGAGTTTTAGGAGATGAGGGTTCTTTGGGAGATTGTAATTTTCTTGAGGAGGATGCCATCAATACTAGATTTTCATAGTCAATTTGATCCTCTGAGCTTGACTCTGCCCAATCCTTTCTTGTTTATAGAAGTGCTTTCCCTTTTTCTTGACTTTTTAACTTTCTGCATTCACTAGCAAAGTGCCCCAATATTCCAAAGTTGAAACACTTGACCTTTGCTTTGTCAAGTTTGATTATAGTGCTCTTTCCTTTTGCAAGGTACTATTAGATTGTGGTATGCTTTTCGACAATCCTAATAAAGAGTACAATCTAAAATTTTAAGTAATCTAAAATCTTTATATTCGTATAACATGCACTTCAAAAATCTGCGGTATTCCAACATATGGTTCAGGAACTACCAGTGGCGGAGCCAAGAATTTGGTCCAGGAGGAGCCAAAATTGGCTCTAAACTGATTTTTTTTTTTAAGAATCATAATTTTATTGTTAACTTAAAATATAAATAAAATTATGATTAAAATATAATATAAAATAATAAAATAAATTAATATGATAATAGAAAATTTTAATTTATAACTTAAACATTTTATTATTTTATAATAATTTTAATTAGATTCTAATTTAGAAGATATATTATAATTGTAATAAGATTATATATATTATAATAGCTTTAATTTTAAAAGGGATCCAATTAAATTAAACAACTCACCAAAAAAGATTTATTATACAATAATTTTATCTTACATAACATGTGTTTCTTAATTAATATCTTTTCAATTGCTTCTTTGTTCGATAAATGCGGAGTGGAAAGGATGCTAGCAAGCCTGCATACTGTGAAACTTTTTTAAAAAAAAAATTACTATAAGAAATCTCAGGGTGAGCCACCGCTTAGGCTCGCCCTAAGGTGGCTCCGCCGCCCCTTGGGACTACTAACCCGAGGGATTTACATTAAAGTTGACACTTGGGTTGTGGATATTGAGACTTATATTCTCCAAATTAACAACGCTATGCACGTTTGTGCGATTACTAACAATTCCAGCATTGGATAACAGTGCTATGACTGTATGCCAGAAAAAAATTTATTTAGCAGATAGAGCATCACATAGAAGATGTATTCTATTAAGGGAAGGGGAAGTTTGACACCTGAATGATGCCAAAAGTTTTCATTGGTCACCTCACGTAGAAGCCGTTCCACTGATGTATCTAGATACTGCATTGCGCCAGAATTTTGCTCCTTTAAAGGTAATTTCTTTGATACTGCCTTTGTATCCACAAAGCTTTGAATGCTTACAGGTGGTTTCTTGCCGGTTGCCTGGTTCCCTGCAAATTCTTATTCTGCCTCAAATTTGTTTAAGTCTTCCAGGGACGCTGACGGGGAATGGTGGACATTTGAGCCGCAGCGGCAAGGTCTGATATACTATTCGGCCTCCTCGACCGAGTTAAAGCTGCTCCTGAAGTCATGTCACCATCACATTCAGACTTGGGATCATTAGATTCCACTAAACTGCTTCCTTTATCCTTGCAGTTTCAAGCTCGCGATGGCAGCTGTGACCTGAAAATGTGGCATGGTTGCACTCAATGTTCAGTTGTTTGTCATCAGTAAAGCTGTATTTCTGCAATATTTGTGTGTAATAACAGATTTTTGCTAAAGCTGTAGTCGTGGGAAAAATCAGCACAGAGTTCAAAAAGCCTTTTTATAGGTATACCACTTCGATACCAAGAGAAAAATACCTAAATTCAGGACACTGAGAACAGTTAAAAGCCAGAAGAAGTACTAGAGATGACCCCAATTTAAATTCTCTGATATCCATCCAAGTTTCCCATGCTTAGTACTAATATCCGTGACTATAGTAACCTATAATGAGCTCAGGTAGCTTCCAAGAGAGACTGTCGTGACCCAAAGGCACTGAAGTCCACTACTTTCCTAAGAGATCCATGGCAAGCTCAAGATATTGATTTTTTTCCAATCACTTATGCGGGAAAAAAAATCAATAAAGATGTAGTAACAGATAGTAGCTGCTTATTTTGTTATGTATTTAGCATTATATTCACCCAAGGCATGTCAAAGGTAATTTATTAAAAACCTTCAGAAGTCTGATTCTACTTGATGCACCCAGGTACTATTAGAACATTTAAGAAAATTTGTATATCGTATAATTCATACCTTCAATGTGAAATATAGCTTTCTGTCCAAGTCTCCAAGACGCCCTGTGTTCCTGTGGTCAACAGGAGATGCAATTTTAGTTATCATTGTCAAAAGATTCTGGAAGATAAAAACATTTACTGTAACTGTGCCAAAAATATAGTAAATTGCAAACCGAGGGAGAGCAAAAGCTGAGCTTACATAATATGCAGCCCAGTGACAAACTTCATACTTCAATTTAGAATCCAATTTCTTCAGTAACCCGTAAAGAAACATCTAAATGGTCAGCAATGAGAACTCTCAGGTCTGAGTAATTAGGTAACATTGTAGGAGGAAACGGTAAGGGGAAAAGACAAAATAAAAAATCAAATCTGACCTTTAGAATGAATTCTGGAGGAATACAGTTACTTAAAAGCCCATACACCTTCCCGCGGACCTGGAACAACCTACAACAAATAACATATGTATTAAAACTTGCAATTCAATCCATAAACAAATTTAAGCAACAATACAAATAAGATATGGCAGAGAAGACACTAAAATTGATACTTAAAATTAACAGTCTTTAAACATACACATGAAAATGTACAAATTTATTAATTGTGAAGTTCTCTTAGCATCACAATTATTAACCGAATGACAGCAGAATTTAGTTGTGTGCTAGGCTGCTAGCTCATGATCAACCTTAAGATCTATTAACTGCAAAAAGCATTTCTCCAACTGAGAACATTTTGTAACGGTGATGCTCTTCGGGGAAAACTACACCAATTTCACCTACACTGCCTGTTCGATGCTTATAAGATAATAATGAACTAAACATGATTGTATCATCATTTATCAAGCCTATCATTAAATGAAACCGAGTAATCTAACCATTCTTGGCAGAAGGAGACAACGGCCCCAGTTGAATTCAGTTCCGACCTTAAAACAAATGAGCAACATAGTTTGAGGCGGAGGAAATAAGATATGTACTGTATATGAGATGAATCTATACCTGATTTGTTCACTGAGTATATAACATATTTTATCAAGTATTTAGAATGCTTTATATCAAACTAACCACTCATCTCACAAAAAAATATCAAGTAGCTACTCAATCTCCACGACGACTCATTTAATCCACTAAAGTGTCAAAATATATCATTTCATTATTTTTTAAAAAAAAAATTAACGATTAAGGTTAAAATTGTGATGAAGTGTCAAGTATTTATATCAAACTTATATTATACTTGAATATTATGGTTCATCCTTATATTTTTTAAGGGTTAATCGTTATTTTTTTTTTGAAAAAAGTGAGTGAAATGATATATTTTAACAGTTTAGTGGCTTAAATGAGTCGTTGTGGAGATGAGGTAGTTACTTGATATTTTTTTGTGAGATGGGTGACCAGTTTGATATAAAACCCCTGACTAAAGTGAGCTGTAGCAATAAATTTGAAAATATTAGAAACATAAATAACAGATCTGCTGAGCTATGTCAGACCATATAAAATATGCTTTGTGAATAGTAATATCCTTCATTTCACAAAGATATTAAATTAAATGCTATAAAAATAAATTATTTTTACCCGAAAGTTCCCATAACCTGGGTGGAGATATGAGTGTTTAATTCAGAAGTGATCTTAGCGAGTCCAAAATCTGCAACCTATAAAACCAACCAAGCCTAAATAAATAATACCAAAAGATGTGGGTATTTACCAAAAATATAGCATTAACTGTCAGCTCATTAATAAGTACTTCTACAACTAATGACCCCTTCAGATTGATATGTTCTCAATGTCATAGCCTTTGACATCGCTCATTAGTTTTACACTTTTACCTCTTGCCGGCAATGGGTAATCCATTTTAGGAATTCCTTATTTTGAAAAATAAGTGGTATTTTTTAAATATGATTGAACTCCTAGACTTGAAGAAGATAAAAAATGAATAAAAAATTTAAAGGATCTTGTATTAAGAATGATACATTATGGATCTTACCTTTGCCTCGAAGTTAAAATCCAAAAGGATGTTGGCTGTCTTAATATCACGGTGCCTTGCAAAAGAACTCCTAGACTTGCAAATGTATTGTTCTAATTTACGATTCATGGTGCCTTGCTTATTCACGTATTTTGGTTTGCTTTGCGAGATATAAGAATTATATAAACATGAAGAAAACGTACAATCCTCGTGCAAATAAGCCAATCCTTTTGCAGTTTCAAACCATACTTTCAGGATTTGCATGAGCAACCTCAGCTTCTCTCTCATGATTCCCGGGAGTTGCATCAACAGTTTCGATGGGATTGTTTTCAGCAGCCTCCTCTGTTACATTTGCCAAAGGCAGACACTTAACTACTCCAGAGTTTTGGATGTGCTATCTTCAGGTGCAGGATCAAACATGCCTTGACATAAAGTTGAAGAGATTATGATTCATAAACATGTATCTACTGAAATAGAAGAGTCATGATCAATTATTTACCTCCACTGTTAGCGGCATAAGCAGCGTTAATGTGGCAGTTTGGAATCAGATCTCTGTCAACCTGTCTTCTTTGATCTGCTTTCTTTGTTTCTACGGGACTCACCAAATTCAAATGAGAATTAATTACTCTCTTCATCCATGTTGTCCAATACTTCTATGGCGGTATCAAGTTCTAGCTGTCTCTCACGATTGCGCTTTCTGATAAAGCTTCAAGGTCTCTAATGAAGGGGAACACTGGCGGTCAACATTTGATGTGGCCAGTGCAATTGTCCAATTCCTATCCAGAGAATCCCTGAAGGACCATTATAGATTAGAAGAGTATCAAATTTCTTTCAAGGAAGCAAGAATGCATTATGCAAAAAATGCATAATGTTCCTTATTTAAGGAAGTCATAAAATATAAGGTAGAATTACATTCACTTATTTCCTGCTCTACAGATAAAAATGCATTCACTTATTTCCTACTGTATATAAAGCATTCAAGGAAGTCATAAAATATAAAGTAGAATTACATATCATTAGACATATTAAGCATCATGTTGCAAAAAATTGTAGAGTAGAATCATGTCACATGGTATAAGATACCATTTCAAACACAATTTTCATATTCAAGAATAATCAATTATGCAATACAAAATATAAAAATATTGGGTAAATAAGAGGAGCATACAAACCTTTTTCAGAGACAAATGCGACGATCAAATTAATTTTCTTTCTATATGTATGACACCAAAATGACTTGAATAATTTCGTCAAACACGTAATATGCATAATGAAAATTAATGACTTGTCCATGTAAATGGTGTAAAAATGCCAAGAATAAAATTTTACAACTACATACCTCATCATGTTCGATCAGATAGATGTTTCTGCATATAGAGTTGAGCACAAATGAATACACTATAAGAGAATGGGCCCATAAATTCATAATCTGCAAGAACACCACTGTCCTCTGCCACCATATCACCACCTGCCAATGGCCTGTCAAGGTCACCATCGAACCTACTGCATTAGCTAGCTTCACAGGCTTCATGTAAAATCAAATATTAATTCCGAAAACATAGTTGCGATTGGATAAACATATGATTGATCACATCCATTCTTGCTTCAGTACCTTCAGGCATCTACAACAAATCGTATTCAAAGAGATTAGATGAAATACAAAGCAGTTTTATGATCATAAAAATGTACACGGTACGATCTTTTTCCTAAGGATACAATTAGAGTGCAATATGCTAAGATCATGTTATTACTAATTTTAAATAAATTTTACAATTCAACCTTGGATCTTCGTTTCCATCTTTCTTCAACCCTTAGTCATAAAAATGAAATTAAAATAAAACAAAGTATTAATCAAGGGTCATCTCATTCAGTGTAACAGTTTGACCAGTGCTAGAAGACATCTCATCTCATTCAGTGTAATAGTTTGACCAATGCTAGAAGGACCTCCTCCAGTTCCTAGACTAACCAAGGGAACAATGTTAGATCTTATCATATAACAAACTTTATCTAAGTGTAAGCGGCCTAAAATTATTCAAAAACAACTTGGCAATAAGAGGCAAAATGGTAAATTTTTTGTTCAAGTAGTTACCTCAAGTACACTTGTCAGATTGTTGTGATTGCTTCTAAGAGCTTCCATCATTGCACAAAAACTGAAAATAATATCCAAAACATATAGCACGTAGACTGAGAATCCAAATCAATAATCAATACATCAACAAAAGAAGGCTGTGAAAATTAATATTGGTAAAATATTATTTTGTTAAATTCGACACCAAACTAATTTGAGTATGTCATCAATTACATAACCAAACTAATTTGACTACTTCGTCAATCGTATAATAAGCATAGTAAAATTTTATAACTTGTTCATAGGATTAGTGTAATAATGCAGAAAATAAAATTCCACAATCATGTTTAGAGAATCATAATAAATCAGCAATAATCATAATACAATTGATATAATTCAAGACCCGCAAATTTTCATGATCAAAGAGCTCAATAAGACATACTGAAATTTATTCCAAATCCCTTAAATCAAATATAGAAAAGAGATTGATTAATTAAACATATAAATACATGATATAGATATATACCTTTATTTAAAATCGAGATACTAAGATATGTGAACACCTGTAACCTGCAAAAAGAAGAACCAAATTAGAATTGGGAAAATATTATTGATTCAACAATAATTTACATATGAAAATATAAAAACCTAATTCTAGTGTAACAGTTGAGACTTGAAGGATATAACTCCAAACCCTAATCACCTTCAAATTTATTCAAATCAACAATATGCTTATGACCTGTATACAATCTGTGATGGGACGATAATGATCCCAACGATATAGTAACGATGTTACGTTAAACTTACAATTTCGTTGCGACTAAGGAGAGACCGGAGCAAGAGGATTCCGCTTACGACCTGGAGCAAGAACAAAATCAATAATAAAACCGGCATGAACAATACAGCAGGTCATGGACATTGCTAACCTGTACGTATGCAGCAAAATTGTATACTAAAGATTTGAAATCACAGTGGCCATTGATAGATTCAATAAAAAACTAATACTCTTTGTATGTATATGTATTTGCACGTTATGAATAAAAAAATATGGATACAAACCGGAGAGAGGATGTCATTAGGCAATCACCGCAGCCTCGGATCACGTTAGTTTAACTGAAAGCATGATTCGAGGAAATATGATTCGAGAAAAGAAAACATATCAGTTGTTCGTCGAAAGATTGGGCGGCTGTTTGTTTTATTTAAAATTAAAATAAGTTATTTATTTCATTTTTTTACTTTTTTTTAAAGATAAATATTTATTTTAGAATTTTAAAACCAAATATTATTTTCAAAATAAAAAATAAGTTACTTATTTTTATAAAAAGTGCATAAATACCTACTTTTTCTGAAAATAATTACTTATTTTTAGAAAATAAGTGGAAACAAATGGGTCATGGATCCGGGTCAAGTAATAACCGAAAAAAATATTAAAATATACTAAGAAATGTGATGGGTAATATCCATGAGAGAATGGGTAGTCAAAGATGGGTAAAAAAAAGTGGAGCGGGTCAAGTAGTATTAAAAATACAAAGAAAAATTCATTTGATAGTATCGATGAGGAGATGTATTACTGATGCATTAAGAATACTAGGGAATTTGTCCGTGTTTCGCACACGGGTAAAATTATAAAAAATAAAGAATTTAATTAATTTATTTAAATTTTTTAAAAATTTAAGCTAATGTAAAAATTTATAAAACTTATAAAATATTTAAAAGCAATGTTTATTTATTAATTATAATAATCATAATTATAAATTTAAAATACATTTGAGAATAATAAAATATCGAAATTTAAATAATTTAGTGAATTTTCTATAATTTCTATAATTTGATTAAATATTTAAAATATTAAAAAAAGAAATACGATAATAAATTCTACGATGACAAAAAATCTTGAGGTAAAAAATCATTATCCGTGCAACACATGAAAGTAAAAATATCAAAAATCTACGCAACTTTGTCCGCGCTATGCGTGCTCAACAAAAAATTGTATTATTTTATAGATATTATATATATAACGAAAAACTGGGATATAATTCTCACTCAAACTTTTATGTTGCTACTATGTGCGTGTTTGGCTGCAACTTATTTTATGAAAATAAGGGCTTATTTTCAGGAAAAAAGTAGGTATGTATGTACTTTAACTTAAAATAAGTAACTTATATTTTATTTTAAAAATAATATTTCATTTTAAAATTCTAAAATAAATATTTATCTTTAAAAAAATGAAAATATATAAAAAAATAAGTAACGTATTTTAAGTTTAAGGAATCCCAAACGACCCCTATGTTTTTTATATTATTAAATATTACATTAGGAAAATATAAGTTTAATATTTTTTCTTTTCGTTATTGTTCTTAATTATTTTTTCTAAATTAATTTTTGATTAAAAGCTTGTTATTAAATTTATATTAAAATATTTTCAAATAGTTGGGAGAAAGTAAACTTGTATCATTTTACATCGATATAATAAGAAAAATATGCAGTAAACTTGTATAAAACACAAAATAAATGTTGCACAAAATAAACAGACAATATTAAGTACTCTAATATTGATTATTCTAAAAAATTTAAATTAATAAAAATAAGAAATTTTGTCAAATAATATCAATTTAGTTATTATAATAAAATGAGTTATGTGTCTCTAATAAGATATTTTTACTTAATTAAAAAATATTATATAAACATAAAATATGATCAACTAATTCAGGATATGAAATGTGATATTATAAATGATTATAAACTAAAGTTTAAGGTTTTCTAAAGATCCCCATATTATATAAATTATATAATAAATGGATAGTATATGATTAAAAGAAATATTAATTATTGAGCTCTCATTTTAACAAACGTGTTTTTAAAATTAGAAATATATAATTATAAATTTGTTTAAAAATTTTCTATAAAATAAAATATATGTCATTTATCTTTTAATTAAAAAATCATAAAATTGTCTTTTATGGTTTATATAGAAATTACAAATTTTTAATCATTTAAAAGTGGTTATATTTGTTTTATTATAAAGTATTCATATTCTATATTCTACCTCAAAACTGTTGATTTTTGTATTTTTTATTATAAGAAAATGATTTTAAAATAATTAAATCTTTAAAATGATATTAAAATTAAAATAAAATAATATCAATTTTCCATATTATGAAAACAATTAAATGATAATTGAGTTAATTCATAGGCATAAATATGCAATATTCATAAATTATATGTTATAAAATATAAATTATCATATTTATAATCCTCTACCTTATAATATTAAATTTTAAGTTGGTATAAAATACTATATAAAAATTGACAAAACTATATTAGCATTATATGACATATAATAAATTTTAATTACGCTTCATGTTTTTTTTATTCTATAACTTCCAAATAAAATTTCAAAATTTTCCAAGATTATATATTTTTTGAAATATAATATATTCATAAAATTTTCATGTGAATTAAAATATTATATTCTAAAAGTAGTGGTTGATTTATGTGTGCACTGTGAAGTTAAGACAGAGATAATTTTTAATATATAAAAAATTATCATATACAGTATAATTTAAATTAATTACTAAATATTAATAATTATGCTAAATTGATATAAAAAGGGAATATTATAAATTTATCATATTAACAAACAATAAATAACAATGGAGTAAATTTTACCGGTTTATTTCTCATTACTTATATGCAAAAATATAGGCTCCCAGTTTTTGTTGGGACTTCACTATTTTCTAATAACATGATCCATTTCTTCTTTGATGTGAGCCTAATTCTCTTCTCCTTCACTACTTGCATCAACATTGTTCCAAGTTGATTTTACTCTTTTATCGTCTCCCGTGATTTCATCAAACATCATGCTTCCATGGGCCACAAAAGGCCATCAAAGACAATCAAAATCATGTTTTAAATACCAAAAATGCTTTATTCTTAGCTTAAGAGTTGCAACAAAACTGTAATATAGAAGCTCTACTCCTACGGCACAGATGTCTTCAAACTTCTTTTTTTATGTGGAGTTTCAGATAAATAGTCGGACCAAATTTCAATATACAGATTTAAACTGAAAAAACAAAGGAATTTCATATCGACATTGTTAAAGAATAATATAAGATCCATTTGAGGTGTTTTCAAACCGCACAACCCAAGCCTCTGGCTTCTGATCCTTTCATGATTCTCAGTCTCTTGCAGGATGACATAAACATATCCCATGGAACATCTCCAACCAACATCCAGTAACCATCTTTGTCTTCGTAAGTTGGTGCATGTTCTGATCCTTTGTAGCCTTCCCTCTCAGAGTATTCACCTATAGAGAGTTTAAATGTGTTCTCTAAAGCCTGTAAGAGATCTGTGTAGCCATTAAAAACCTTCAAATCGATCTTTCTAAGGTAAGGTTCTCCATCCATGCTTACTTTGACATAATTTCCATACTCTGCCTCAGCCTTCTTTGGTGCAAGGTTATTTTTCCTGTAGGATCTTATTGGTGGCCACCCACTTATGCCTTGGAAGCAGGTGCAACTTCATGATCACCATGTTTAGGATCAGAATTAGCCTCTCATCCATTATCTTTAGCAGACTTTGGTGCTGCTCGCTTGTTTTTGTTGAAGCTAGAGATTGTTTCTTTTTCGATCTTGTCTCTCCCTGGTAAACCCAACCTAAGTTCAGTAGCCTCAAGGTTAAAACCTTTCTCCTCGATCCTAATGCTTAACAGACATGAATATGATCTCGGATATGATCTGAAACTATCTTTGACAACAAACACATATGTGTCAGATCTCTGGTCAATTCAACTACTCTTCACATATGTTTTTGTCTCTTCACCATGTACTAAGCTTGAGAGTTTTGCTGAAGTTACAATTATGTATCAGAATGGTTCCTTGCACCACAAAAACAATTATGTATCAGAATGGTTCCTGGTTCCTTGCACCACAAAAAATCTATGAATATACCTATATGTAAGCGAGTCCTTAAAATAAAATTATTTTTTAGATTCATAACCGACAGAAACAGCTATAAGTGATAATTCTTTATTCAAGTAAGACTCTCGGAAATTTCGTCAAGGTCCATTTCTTATTTGTCTTTTAATTTATTGTTTTAACCTATTTTTGTTTGTTATTAATTGGTCTCGCGCTAAATTTTTTTGTATGTTGGTTGTATAATTAAGTGTAAATTGGTAATGCATTATTTTTGTGTTGTTGCATAGCATACTACATATATTTGATGTCATGTGAAGCTTAAAGACTAAACTTTATATTCTCGCTCGAGTCTCAAATAAATATACTCACAAGCCAAAAAGTAGCTATTTAGTATGCAATTTTCTCTACTGGCCGTTCATTCCCGGTAGCAATTTTTTTATGTGGTTTGAAAATTATTGAAGCATGTAGGAGTGTTCTTTTACTTGTTCACATTGACATGGTTAACACTGAGAAAATGTATTGTTGGATACTAATACTTTGTAATAGAGTTGGGGGTGTTTGACTTAGCTTATAAGTAATAAGTTACTTTTTATAAAAAAGTATTTCCATATTTTTTTTTGAAAATTAATATTTATTTTAGAAATTTAAGACCAAATCTTATTTTCAAATTTGAAAATAAGTTACTTATTTTCAGAAAAAGTACATATATACCAACTTTTTCAGCTTATAAGCAGCTTATAAGTCCAGCCAAACGGGACCTATTTGATATCCGTGTAAGTATTATTCTGTCGTTACTTTGAGTTGTTTAATTGGTTAGTGGTTTGTCAAGTAAGTTAATTGGTTGGTGGTTTGTCAAGCAAGCTATGCTACTCAAGATCTTCCTGTTTTTTTTTTTTAAATGGATCTGGCAAGTTGAGTGTTTCAAGTACTATGATAGTTTTTACATTCTTGTGGATACAACCGTTCCTTGTATGTTCTGTACTTGACTCTATTTTATTTCTTCAGTATATAATGAAATATGTTGTTTTTGACAAACAAAGATTTTTGCTCATGGACCGTATTAATGTAACTATGTAATGAGTTTGCAGGCTACTTTTGATTGTCTGCTCAAGACTTATGGCTTCCTCACCCCGGACTTGTGGACAGAGACTCGCTTCCCAAGGTCTTTTCAAAAGAACTTCAAATGTATATCTCCTGTTTTTTATTACCCTCTGGCCTCTGGCCTCTGCACATTTAATCATATATATTTTAATATATGAGGACCAACCTCTGCACCCTTGACTTGAAACCCTGTAAATTACTGAGGACCAACATCAAGACTGTATAAATCCCATCACAGCTATACCTGATCCCTCCCAGACCTTTCATCTGCAATTCTGGAACCAACTACAACAATATGAGAATTCGTCGAAGCCAATCCAAGTAAATCTTCCAGACTTGAACCTCCCATCTGCGTAAACACACCATTTGCATCTGAACACAGGTCTGCAGACCAGAAAATAACACCTCTACAAAGCTGGACCACAACCTAACCACCCTTTGCAGCTTCAATTATCTGCACATTAACAAAATGTAGCTACTACCCTACACCTACACCTCTGGACACGAATCTTCCAGAGTATCTTTTACAACCCGTGGCCCTAAATGTGCAGCCCTGTAACACCGAAACACACCTTCCACCATCTCTCAGCATAGCAAAATTGCAGCCTTTGAATGTCAAAACTGAGAAAGATCTTTGAAGTTTTACTTCAAATTCCATTTTCTGTTGTGGAGCACCCCTGGTCCCTAAAATGTCAAGCCAGAGCCCAACCATCACCATAACATAGTACTGCAGGCTGTAGTTACTCATAAAGTAGTTATGTAAGACCAAGAATAATCTGTAGAAATAGAGCAAATAATTAGAGAAAAAAGACAAAGTTTGTAGATGGGCACCAGGAAACTCATCGCCATGCAATACTACATAAATTAGTAACTCACATCTACACATGCTCTTCATTGCAGAATTTGGCCGCAGACAACTCAATTGCATAACAACATTTCTAGGCTGCTTCACTTGCACTTCCTCTGTAATTCTAGCCATAGGAGACAATTTGCAGGTCTGTGACAATGCAGTTGACATCTACACCACCACCAAATCAGTAGGAAGTCTACCACACCCCTAAAACCCCAAACATGCAACACATGTACTTGAGCTGCACTACTGACTTCCTAAACACCATCATTCAAACCCCAAACCTGCAACCTATACAAATATATCCAATGCTTGACGCCGCATCTTGATAAATTCCGCACTGAATCTGAATTTTTATGCACGACAGGAACTAAAATTAGAAATTTGAAAGTGATTGAACCAACAATATAGGTCTATGTGCTTCTACATTTTTCTTGCAGTTTGGTCCTCTAGCTGCTGTTCTGATGATGTAATGCAGCCTTTACTATCAATATACTTATCAATAAATGCAGAGACTTCTCTTTGAAGAGAAATATTTTGGTCAGCAAGCTTCCTAACCCTGTCCTGAACCCTATTGATGAATCGCAATTAGCATAGCAATAGCAACATGGCAGAAGGGCAAAACTATAAACAGTTAACAACTGCATAAAATATAAAAAATATATAAGACTTTGCAAATTTGTAACTAAAGAATAGATTCAAAATAATTCTAAAATGCATTTCAACAAATTACATATAGTGAAGTAGAAAATTATCGAGATGATGACTTGTGTCAACTACAAACAATGAATTATATCACTAAAGTAGTTTTTCTCTATAAATAATAGACATAATTAATACTAACATAGCACCTTCTAATTTGCACTGGTCTTACTCTTCCTCATCACTTCTTATCTGCACTTATAATGTAACAAAGCAAATGCACTACATTTATTGTGAACTGAAAAAGGCTTTCAGGAAGCTCCATGCTGATATGCTGTTTGCATCTAAATGAACTGTAAAAAAACCAGAGAGTGAATTAGGCAACCAACAGAGAGTCGTTTTTAAAAGAAAAACCGCCAACGCAGGCTCCATTGTGGATAACACATGAATAACCAATTGTGCAATATATAGAACTAAATATGTCTCTTTTATGCAATATATAGAACTAAATACCACAATCTAATCAAGGTCTAGTCCAGAAGTGTCTCCATCACCAAATCTTTCTAAAGAGGACAAAAAAAAGGTTTTAGCACATCATGGAGATCCTTTACATACCGGATGTCACCAACTATATTATGCTGCTAAAAGTAAGATTAACAATCTAAACCAAACTGTGATGTAGAGTAAGAGACACCCTCCATGGTATCTTGGAGTGTAATATCTTAATGTGATGATCAACATAATTACTGCACAATTCTGTAGTAATGTGAAAAAAAATATATAATTATAATCAAAAGTACTTAAACGAAGTGAAAAAAATTATAATAATTATAATAAAAAGTAATGTGAATTTCCTATTGTCTATTAAGTCATTACCTTTATTAACATAAACATGTTGTAAGCAGTAAGCCAATGATAAGGTTATTGATGCGAAATAGTGAGAACTGAATATAAAACTAATAAATAGAAAACTGAAAACCAAGTTAAGTCTGAAGTACCCTTGCAATATATCATTATTAGGCAGCTCAAAATTATCAAGATCAAATTTTTCTGGTAAAGTGATAGAATGGTATGGTGCAGTTAATTGCACTTAAGAGATGTTGGAAATGACGAAGCTGTATAAATAGTAATCGTGATAACTCAACACTAGAACAGGACAAGTAAATAATACTACGATTACACAGAAATCAGCAAGACATGAAGACAAGGCAAATACAGTGAATCAAGACATTAGAAGAAGTTTTGAAGTCTACTACAGGCCACTGAAAGAAGTTCATTTATATGTTCATGCCTCAGTGAAGAATAATGTTTAAAGACTTTTAGGGTTTCAGAAGTGTTGAAGATTCAGTATAGCAGTGCCACTAAAAGATTTCAGTGTAACAGCATTGATTGAAGATAGACATTGTTTGAAGCATAGGAATCTAGAAGAATTGAAGACATGGTAAAGACAAAGGTTAAAGAAGACAGCTACAGTCTTGAAGTTATACTCACTGACAACCAGTGAAGAACAGAGAATGAAGTATTCAAGATTGTAGTAGTAATGAAGACGTTGTCGAAGTACCAGAAAAGATTCTAGTGAAGTTACATTGTTTATTAACAGTTAATGTTCGAACCACTTATTGGGAAGCCACATTACCAATTGAACATGGTAATCTATTCAGAAGCAAGTACCCTATCAAGACTAGTCACTTATGAACCAGACCATTGCATCAAGTGTCAGGACATTGATAGCAAGTTTATGTCAGTAGTAGAGATCCATGTTCAAGAGCTTGTTGAAGAATATTGAAGAAGCTAGGGAAACTTGCTCATAAAGGTTAATCCACAATTAGTCACTAAAGAAAGTCAACATTCGATGAGTGCATATTTGCCAAGGCAAATGTCGATCCACAGCAGATCGAGATGCGGATCGAGATTGATTATTAAAGGTAAAACATTGCAAGGCAAATGTCGATCCACGGCAGATCGAGATGCGGGTCGAGATTTACAATTGAAGTAAAACATTGCAAGGCAAATCTCTGTCCACGGCAGATCGAGATCGAGATCGAGATTCTCACAGATCGAGATCGAGATTTTCACAGATCGAGATCGAGATTTTCACAGATCGAGATTGAGATCGAGATTGTCAACCAAGATCGAGATCGAGATGGGTCCAGGCCTAGATCGAGATGCGGGTCGATATGTAGCATTTAATGTTCAAGGGACAAGTGGCTTATTGTGAACGGTTGATCCAGAGTGGTTGGAAAAGTACTTTTTGTTAACGAGTCCTGATTGGGCCACGTACACAAAAAGGACAAGATCAAGTCTACAAGTCATAGATTACAAAGTAGTATAAATAGAAGTACTTGTGTAACATTTCAATAGAGAGCATAGAACGCAATGTAGAGCAATATTGAGAAAAACACTTGTAATAGAGAGGGAGTATATTCACAGAGCTTAGTATCATTTACTCCTCTCTCTTTACTTCTGTTGTACTATTGTAATGAATGTTGTAGCAAATCATTCAATGAATATAACGATATATTCTTGAAATTCTGTGTTGATTTATTACATAATATTTATTGCTTCTCGTTGCTTCTCATATTCCTTAAATCGTAAAAAGTTGTATTCACCCCCCCTCTACAACACATTTGGACCTAACAATTGGTATCAAAGCTTAATGTTTGACATACAAAACATAGATCCTTGTGTTTGGTAGAAGATTAGGGAGTTTTCAAGTCCAGATCTACTTTTTAAGATTTTTTTGAAAAGTGTACTTAAATTAATTAAACAATGAAAACTCGTCCTAAAATTATTTAAATACTCCAGGTGTAATTATTTAGCTTGGGTGTATTTTAGATAATTGTTGTGAATTAAACTGGGTACTTTGGTTTGTGGTGTTCTTCACGTGTTCATCGCCGTTCTTGTAAAGAAGATAAACCCAGCAACTTTTTGATTACCTTTTCTAAAGACATAAAGTGGAAAGGGTGTTATTGGCTTTTGATTGGACAAACTCACTGCACAAAAAGTAATTATCAGAAGACTCTGTACCTAGCACGTGGTTGTTTGGTGAGTTAGGTGAGAAAAGACACAAAAGTCAAAAAGTGTGAAAGTGACAGGCAGCAAATTTCGACCAAGGACAAAAGTTCGACTTGAGAATATCTACTTTGAGAATTTCGACTTGGTGAAATTTTGACGCAGGCAAAAGTTTTGTAGATCGAGATCGAGATCGAGATCGACTTGCGAAAATGGCTTAAAATATGTTAAGGTAAATCTCGATCTGTCGACATCGAGATCGACCTCGAGATGTAGATCGAGATCGACATAGATTATCTACAGAGCCTAGTGTCGGGTACTTAGAATTATTTTTGGTGACCAGTTTTGGAACTTTGATTCATTTGGAGATAATTCAATTTTCTTTTAATTACTACTCAAGTAATAAGAAAAGTTTATTATCTCTATTCTAAATCTATATTAAGATGGCACCTTAAAATCAATTCAAGATTCCAGTGTTCGACCGAGATCAATGAAGAATGAGATTTGATAATGAATTTGTTACGATGGTTGTTGTTCCTGAGCATATGGAAGGAGATGTGATTGTACCACATCGGTCTGAGCCCAAAGAGGGAGTGGACTTTTCAGATGCTGATAAGGAGCAAATAGCTTTCGATACGTCCGTTCGATAAACCTAGAAATAGAGGTCATCATGGAAGGTACCGCTGAGATCAACAAAACACTTTTACTCAAGATGGAGTATGACACCTACAAGATCAGAAAAGGAGCAAGCAAAAGATGAAGACACTATGTTGGGTTATAGCAGGAATCTCAAGCATTAGTGAGGATGCAGCAAGGGAAAATATTTGTTGATGAAGTTAAATGCAAGGTTGATTCTATCAGTGACAGTGATGCACCAAATGGATATCTGGCATCAATGACCAACACTGTAGATGAATCACTAAGCACTTCACAGGTATACATTCTAACTAGTATACGTTTATCTAATTCAGAACTGTATGTTTATTAAGTTTTGGAATGTATTATATTCATGATAGCATGCTAGCATCTTAGGACTTAAATGCTTAATTGATTGCTAAGAATAAGATTGCATGCTAGGATTCATGAGTTTAATCAGTACATTTCTTACTTGATTTTATATGCAGTAAAATGAATATCTAGAATTAGATAGGGTGTTCTAGACGGTTAGGTGTATCCCTAAATATTTGCTGAAACTTGAGTTAAATTTGATGTGATTTAATACCTCTGCTAATGTTGTGAAATTGCTAATAGACAAACAGGTCATATATCATATTTTATTTGTTCTTAATGGCAAATGACTTGTTAATTGTTTATGTGCTTATTTTCATTTGATTTGCTTTTACTCACATAGTTGTACTTAAATGCTATATTAGATCATGTATTGCTTGTTAGGGATAAATGGATAAAAGATGGTAGAATTATCTAAGAGTCAGTAAGTCATGTAGATTCGAAGCTTAATCTAAAACTGACTTAGGTAATTAGAGATAATATAATGTTAAAGTGAACAACAAAGGTGAATTAGAAGAATTAGGAATCTGAGTGATTGATTCTTCTATGACTACATATATGTACGACATGATTCTTATAGACTGCTAGTCCACCTTAAGTTAGGTTGGGATCACTGAGCTCATAGCCAAGACTACTTGTTGAGGCTGATATAGATGAGGAGTGATCAGTCAGATAAGAATGAGCATGTTGAACTTGAATGCTTTGTTGTTAACTATGTTTAGAAATATCTCTAACCCATCTGGACTCAATTGAAGTTGAGTACCAAGAAGCTTAATCATTTGTGATTGCAGAGTATGTTATGGAAAGCAAAAATTATGTGACTTCGTGACATTTAATGTATGAGGCATATGATTAAGATTAAAGCACTACTATCACAACTGGTTGAGAAGGCCTCCCCGACGGTAACCTTTGGAGATGACAGCAAAGGATGTACAAGGGATATGGCTATCATGAGTTAAGAACTGTCATCAGTGGAAGCATCTTTCTTGTGGAAGGACTTAAGCACTTTCTAAAGGGCACTAGGGAATTCTTTGTCAAAGGTTTTCTAGAGAAGTGTTTGATCTCAAACAAGAAGGTTGGATGCTCACTCAGCTGCGGTTGAGGAAGTTTGTTCGTTGCTGACACGAAATGTAATGCTTATGATGAAGTCAACTATTCGTTGAAGTTTATCAGAATGGAGTTAGCTGCAACAACAAGTGATGCTCTCACACTTGGTTTATCAACTAATACTTGGTTTATCAAGATAACGGATTCGACGGTAAAGATGAAGTTGGTGAGAAAGGACTACTTCTAATGAAATTCTTTTAAGAAGGACACTAGTGAAGTATGTCAGTTGAAGGGAAGTCAAGTCAAAGGCTACCTTGTTTAGTTTTGGTGTTTGTTCATGCATTCGATAGATGAAGCATCTCAGTGATTAATCACATTCAAAGGATTAGGCAGATGGTTGTAAGAACACTTTGAGGGCAGGTAATGGAATTTGTTGACGAACGAAGTTCTATGTTATGTCTGCACTGAAAGGAGTATTCTAGAGTAAAGTTCAGTTTCCGGACTTCATGACCAAATGGAGGAGTTAATAGGGAAATCCAGACCTTGAGTGAAATTGCAAGGATAATGGATAGAGTTAAGGTTTCCTATTCACTACGGCTGAATCAGTTGACACAGCAAGTCTAATCAGCAAATGTAAAGAGAAGACATCAAGTAAGATTAATCATGCCTGAAGTCACATGGTGTGATGGAAGGCTATCTTATTTGGAGTTAAGAGCTTACACAGAGTCTGTGATTGATTTAAGATGATCTAGATGCAGTGAACAACATCATCAAGCTCCCTAGCATTCGTTTGATTTTAGCTCTGAATTTCTAAAGATTGACATCCTGTTTAGGGCTCAAGATCAGATGACACCAGATGAAGAAAAGCTGCAAGCAGCATCACAGGGGGAGCATCAGTAAGTTGGATCAACTAGTCATGTTTGATGTTCAAAGGCTAGCAGTGCTCATTGAGTAAGAGTTGAGATTCTTAGGAACATTGAGTGATCCAGATTGAGTGATTGCATATTAGAAAGGAAATTGTCAATTTAAAGATAATGCAAGATGATCTCAATCATATTTGAAGAAGACTACTCTACCCACTGAATATCTAAGGAAACATTAAGGACACATCTGTCATGACAAAGGGTTTTGTGTAACAACATTTCCTATAGTCAGTTCTTGATGAATCTGGGTAGTAGAGTAGTGATTGGTAGTGCCGTGCATGTATAAGAATATTTCATTGGTTTTTATGAGTGAATTCAATGAAGATTGAAGATGCACTAACTAATCAAGATTGAGTAGGGTTCGAATCAAGGAACTAACTCAATTGAACCAGAGGCAGATACACTTAGCACAAGGAATCAGTCCACATGAAGACTTGGTATTGATACAGAAGCTGAAGGGTAGTTCGGAGTTTTATTTGAAGGTTCTACTCTGCTAGTGTCAGGACTACTGGTTTCTAGAGTGCTGAGTTTAATGAAGCTGCTGCCAAGATCAATATCTACAAGAAAATATTTGGGTGTTGAAGGTAATGCAGTTTCCGTCTGGATGACTACTGGCATTGTTATAAGGGGCAAAGCCAAACTGGTTGCTACAGGACTTTAAAGCAGAAGGTATCGACGATGATGGAAACGGAATCTTCGGGACTTTCAAGATCAAGCAGTAAGCACCAGTGACAAGACTTGATACCTTGGGACTCATCAATGGGGACCTAACAATTTCCAGGGACTCAACGATTAGGACCTATCACATGTGGAACATTCAAGCATGAAGATCTATCAGATGAATGTGAACAAGTGCACTCCTGAATGATGAAGCTAGAAGATGAAGTTGCAGATCCATTACGATTTGTATATCATTCTCTTCGCAAGCTCTTCTATGACGGAGATAGGGATTCAAGCAGAACGTCAAGGACATGGTATGACACTCTGACTGTTAATTACTTTAATATGATTTTACAGTAGAGTAAGTTATACACACATATCTCTCCAGAATGCAAGGCACACACAATGTTATATATGTGCTAAGTATACCATGAGTATATTATATGTGGGTCTACTAACGAAAATTTGGCAAGATATATTTTTGCTAAGTTAATGCAGAGTAGGTACAAAATGAGCATGTTGGAAGAGTTTCAATTCTTTCTGGATTATAATTAATTCGAAAGAATGATGGCAATTAAAGGAAGTCAAGGATCTTTTGAAGATGCGCAATTTGGAAGATTCTAGACCTGCCAAGACTACTTTCCAACAGACCACTAAGCTTGATCAGGGCAAATCAGGTATATGAACTGAAGTGACAAGCTATAGAGGTATGATAAGCTCATTACTTATTCAAGTGCACAAAGACCATATATTTTATTCTCGATATGCCTATGTGCAAGTTTCCAAGTGGAAATTAGAGAATCTTATCTTATAGCTAAGTTATGAATTGTTAGACATCTTAGGGGATCACCAATTCTTGGAATCTGGGACCCTTAAGATAATAGGTTTAACCTAATTGGCTATATAGATATAGATAATGCAGGTTGTACGAAAGACAGGGAAGTCATTCCTAGAAGCTGTCAATTTCCAGCAACTCTGTTGAACTCTTCATACCACTGAAGGAATAAGCTAATGGACATCAGGTATCATTTCTTTTGAGAGTTGTCCTTAGTCGAATAACTTGCAGATGTTTGCTAAATAACTTGATGAATTTATTTTATCTAAGTTGGTTAGTAAACTTGGGATATTATTAATATACATAGTTGTTGGAAATCCCATCTGCAAGGAATTCTTAAATAAGTTCACAAGTATTAAATGTTCAATATACAAAGACTTGTGAATTTATTTGAAATCCAGTACCTCATGCTTTTTGCTATTAGTTTAATTATCTTGCTTGCAATGTATTATGCATAAGTGATAGTTAAATTATTTAGCATAAGTATTTAATTTATTTTGGTTTATTTAAATCATGATGATATAAAACAATTCAGTGAAATTTCTGTTCCATGATTTAAGCAAATTAAAATAAATTAGAAGCATAATTATTTGTATATTAAATATTAGATAAGAATTAGTCAATGATATCTTACTTAATTGCTTTGATATTTTGCTCTAAGAGTCTTAAAATATTTTATTACAAATAATTGTGACACTTTTGATATTAGTGACGGTATTTAGAATTTCTGTTCTAAATAATTAATGCATATTTTAAAACTCGCTAATATTGAAAGATGAAGTATTTTCCAAGTTATGTGTATAAAATTCTCAATGTTTTATATACTTAGAAAATATTTCTAAAATTGATTTTATTGCGAGGGGTTGTAAAAAGAATCACAAGTATTACTTTTTCCCTATCTAAAGGACTTGTGAATTTCTTTTCAACTATAACCTCGAGCTTACGTATATCAATTAGTAATTGTTATGAGTACGCTTACAATGTGCAAAGTGACAATTATTAGATATGGCGTAGGAAGTTAAATGCTAATATTCAATCTAATGAATATTTTAGTATTTAGCGAATTTATTTTATCTTATTGAAATTATGGATTGAAGCAATTCAATGGTTATTAGTTTCATAATTTTAATTTGATAAAATAACAGAAGCACAATTTCTTGCATCTTGAAATTATTGATAAATATCGAATAATTGGTATCAGCGTGCAATTAATTGTGATATGCTTATTGTTCTACTGAATAATTGCCATGTATAGTTTTTATAAATGCATGTGATTGGCAATTGCTTAGTACAGCATAAGTATTTAATTTATTTTGGTTTATTTAAATCATGATGATATAAAACAATTCAATGAAATATCTGTTCCATGATTTAAATAAATTAAAATAAATTCGAAGCATAATTGTTAGTAGTATAAATATTTTCTTTTATTACTTTGTGATAATAGAATAATATTTTATTACAAAATAATTGTGATATATTGATACTAATGGATTTACTTAGTTTTTATTTTTAGAAACAATTGGTATCAATATATTTAGTTTTTTTTTCTTTGACTGGTTTACAATCCTGAATGTATTTAAAAGAAATTTTTGTCTATTTCTTTTTCAAAATATTTTATGCAAAGATACATTCATTTGTCTATCAGTTCAAGTTAAGAAAACTTAAGAATTCTTTTTCAAAACTTCTCTTTTGAAAAACTTTTCTTAAGGATAATCTTTCTATTCTATCGAAACTTTATTCCCTCCCAAAAGCTTGTTTTAAATGTTTTATCTTTAAAAGCTTTTTCTCTCTTTTGAAAATGTGTTTTAACTTCGAGGTACCAATCACTTGTAAAATGATTTGTTTTCAAATACTTGTTTCAATGTATGTTTCACATTGATTCATAGTACCAAAACAGTGATTGTTGCTTTGAAGGCCTTGTACTGTATTGTTAAGCATACATTCAACCCCAATTGTCATGTTTTGATTTTAAGTCGGGGATATTATCAGGCAGAAGAAAATGATGTAAATCATAATTGAATTATGAGTCGGAAAATCATTGTCTTCTATCTGATATGGATGATTTGCAAAAATGTTTTCAAAACATGCAGTGCTTAGGTTTAATGGAAAAGAATCATTTTATTGAGATATAATTTGGTAGAAGAGTTGAATTTCTTCTTTGGCGTAAATTCCCGCGTTTTATTATGGGAAGTTTGCCTTATAAGAAATTCATAAGAGATAGAAACTTTTTCTCTGATACTCCCGCGTTTTATTATGGGATAAGCATCTGAAAGAAATTTCTATTGGTGTCATGCTCTTAAATGATAAATTTTTATTTTTTTTTTGATCTGACAAAACTCTTTTATGAAAGTGCTTTAATGCAATCCATTACCATTCCTTATTATATTTTTCCTTCTCCTTGAGTTGAAAAATATGTTTTGGAATGTTAAGGTGATTATTTCTTTATCTCATTTATTGATTCTATCCGTTTAGCCCCCAGTGGCTACAGAAGCTGGCCAGGAGGTTGAAAACCCATCAATCTCTGACCCAGGCCTTAATACCAAACACTCATTTCATCCACTTCCATATATTAACCCTTGGAGTTATAAGGAACATATGTTTGTTAGAGGTTGATAAGGGAGAAATAAGGATGAAGTCGGAAGTGCACCCACAGCTCTACCTCCAGCGAAGTAAAGAAGTATATAAACTGAGGTATCTGTAAGCTCATCTGTATTTTCTCAAAAAGATGCAGAGCTGAAAAGGCAATAAAACTGTCTCTGGAATCATTCTCTCAACAGGGTGAGTCCATTGAAATTCGCTCGTCAGCCAGAGCATCTTGTAATGAGTCAAGCACACCACCAGCACTCACGCTGATGGTAAGCCTAAACAGATATATTCTAGGGACACATTGCAAGACATGCACAGTGTAAGGTATAGGCATGTTAACAAGACACCCGTCATTGGGTTACGAGGGAAACGTAGACTCTAATTTGCCATCTATTACATTGTCTACTACGTCGCCCCTCCTGGAAGGAACATTTCCAGATCCTGAAAAGGAATGTCCACCTCCCGTTTACGGAGAAGGTGTGAGGCAACTCCTTGATAGAACAAGGCAGGATTCCCAAAAAGATTTTAAAATCTTGGGATAACCCATCTCAAAGAGGTGAGGCTCCACTAGACAGTGATTTAGCAATTGCTATTGAGTCTGGTGTGGGACAGTGCTTATGCATGAAAGATCAAAAACACCTCTACGAGGCAATTCTCCACTCGATAGTGATTCAGTTTATATTGATGAATCAGGTGATGAGAATATGAATGAATTGACGTATTTCACTTGCAGGTACAGAAGGCTATATCTTGGAATGCAGAGTGAAAGTGAGAGAGAGAAACACTTAAGTGAAAGTGAGGGAGAGATACACTTGAGTGAGGGATAGGAAGAGAAAGAGAGAAACACTTAAAATGCTCTATGCTAAAGTGTAAACACCGACAGAACGTAGTAGAAGTGAGGAAACCATAAGCCAAACACTTACCCTTGCTACTTGCTACTTCTGGCAGAAAAGTTACTATTTTTTCCCGATCAACGACAGACGAGAACCTTCTTTGGGAGATAAACCATCTAAAAGAGGACCTAACAATTGGTATTAACAATTGGTATCTTCAAAAGTGGACCTTTGGAGGATTCCTCAACTAAGGGGGAGAAGTTATAGTAAGAAAAAGTTATAGTTATAACAAGTTTATAAACAGGGAGAAGTTATAGTGTTATAGTTATAACAAGAAAAAGGAGAAGTTAATAAAGTCTTATCTTCATAACCTTCGAAAAAGCTAATATCCTAAAGGAGTCGCATGATTCTAAGGGAAGAGGCCATTGGAGGATTCTAAGGGAAGATCCTTGAAGAAAGGGGGTTCGTATCCTTAGGGGGAGATTTTAGACTGGAAAAAGAAAATCTTATCTTCGGATCCTGAGGGGAAACAACAGAAGATGGGAGAATCAAGAAACTGTATCCTAGACTTGAAAGGAGTTGTCAGAAGAAGATTCCTAATACAAGTGGGAAGAACAGAAAAGAAATGACTATTCCATTGATTTTCTAAAGGGAGAAGAAGAATAAGAAGGAGAATCACATTCGTAGGGGGAGAACATTATTTGAGCTATGTTCAGTATTTGTTGAAGACATACCCAGGAATTGATTCTTATGATGCTCTGTTCATGATAAGTTCTTTAAGTTCAAACTGAAGGATTTTGAAACGGAGAAAGCTCAAATAGACAGAAATGAAAACGATACAATTTGATTATCAGTTCAGCGTCAGAGGAACAAGCATCTTTCGTTTCAGTCACACAAGAATTCTGGAAATGCAATATTTGATCCAGAAAAACCAGTAGCATTATTTATAAGTCTCGGACATTCTTTTTCTAGTTGTTAGTTGAGTTATCCTCCCTAGGTTATTTGTTTGCTAAAAGTTTAACAATCAAATAGGGGGAGATTGTTGGAAATGACGAAGCTGTATAAATAGTAATCGTGATAACTCAACACTAGAACAGGACAAGTAAATAATACTACGATTACACAGAAATCAGCAAGACATGAAGACAAGGCAAATACAGTGAATCAAGACATTAGAAGAAGTTTTGAAGTCTACTACAGGCCACTGAAAGAAGTTCATTTATATGTTCATGCCTCAGTGAAGAATAATGTTTAAAGACTTTTAGGGTTTCAGAAGTGTTGAAGATTCAGTATAGCAGTGCCACTAAAAGATTTCAGTGTAACAGCATTGATTGAAGATAGATAGTGTTTGAAGCATAGGAATCTAGAAGAATTGAAGACATGGTAAAGACAAAGGTTAAAGAAGACAGCTACAGTCTTGAAGTTATACTCACTGACAACCAGTGAAGAACAGAGAATGAAGTATTCAAGATTGTAGTAGTAATGAAGACGTTGTCGAAGTACCAGAAAAGATTCTAGTGAAGTTACATTGTTTATTAACAGTTAATGTTCGAACCACTTATTGGGAAGCCACATTACCAATTGAACATGGTAATCTATTCAGAAGCAAGTACCCTATCAAGACTAGTCACTTATGAACCAGACCGTTGCATCAAGTGTCAGGACATTGATAGCAAGTTTATGTCAGTAGTAGAGATCCATGTTCAAGAGCTTGTTGAAGAATATTGAAGAAGCTAGGGAAACTTGCTCATAAAGGTTAATCCACAATTAGTCACTAAAGAAAGTCAACATTCGATGAGTGCATATTTGCCAAGGCAAATGTCGATCCACAGCAGATCGAGATGCGGATCGAGATTGATTATTAAAGGTAAAACATTGCAAGGCAAATGTCGATCCACGGCAGATCGAGATGCGGGTCGAGATTTACAATTGAAGTAAAACATTGCAAGGCAAATCTCTGTCCACGGCAGATCGAGATCGAGATCGAGATTCTCACAGATCGAGATCGAGATTCTCATAGATCGAGATCGAGATTTTCACAGATCGAGATCGAGATTTTCACAGATCGAGATTGAGATCGAGATTGTCAACCAAGATCGAGATCGAGATGGGTCCAGGCCTAGATCGAGATGCGGGTCGATATGTAGCATTTAATGTTCAAGGGACAAGTGGCTTATTGTGAACGGTTGATCCAGATTGTTTGGATAAGTACTTTTTGTTAACGAGTCCTGATTGGGCCACGTACACAAAAAGGACAAGATCAAGTCTACAAGTCATAGATTATAAAGTAGTATAAATAGAAGTACTTGTGTAACATTTCAATAGAGAGCATAGAACGCAATGTAGAGCAATATTGAGAAAAACACTTGTAATAGAGAGGGAGTATATTCACAGAGCTTAGTATCATTTACTCCTCTCTCTTTACTTCTGTTGTACTATTGTAATGAATGTTGTAGCAAATCCTTCAATGAATATAACGATATATTCTTGAAATTCTGTGTTGATTTATTACATAATATTTATTGCTTCTCATTGCTTCTCATATTCCTTAAATCGTAAAAAGTTGTATTCACCCCCCCTCTACAACACATTTGGACCTAACAAGAGATCATCCCAAACTCCTGCATCCCGTTTGATCAGCATGCTTCTAATAATTTATAAGCCTCTTGAAGGTGTCTTGATCAGCCAAGAAGGTCCACCATACACACATAGCGTATATGAAAGATTAAATTAGAGAGAGATATAATAAATGAAACAGTTGATACAGTAAAGAGAGAGATAAATTAGAGAGAGAGTAATGAAAGATTAATGCACAACTCATATATATATATATATATATATATATATATATATATATATATTTGGAACGCATGTTTAAGAGTTAAAAACACATACACATATTTAACAAAATTTTAAAAAAATTATGTCAAATAAAAATTTAGAATTTAAATTTTTATGTGATATAAAAATTAAAAAGCAATACTAATTATATTTATGTATTTTTATTTCTAAATATGTATGTAAAAAAAAAATCAAAGGCCTATTATTTAGGACCCGAGGGTCCTGTTGGAAAATAATATTTTGAAACGGGTTGGAGTAGAAAGAAATCAATCTCCGTTTTTGTTTCGTTTTTAAAACATTTTATGAAACCATTGTCATTCGTTGTCTCATTCGTGAATTTTTTTTGTCAAACATTCTTGAATATTTTTTGAAATTGATATTATTCGATACAAAGAAATAAGCTCTAAGTCTGGTGGAGGAAACAGACCGGTGACTAAAGAATTAGTTATACCTATTTTTATGATTTGTTCATTCCAACAATACATTTGGCATTTCATCTTACATATCTATAAAAAATAATTGAATGTTTGGTAGGAAAGTGCCAAGTCAGCAAGCAATGCTAAATTTCAATCCGGATTTCGTAATTTATGTAGTTTAAAGTGAGGGCTCATCTCTTATTGTCTTGGGACTTGGTTTCGATTTTTGCTCATCCCAAAATTTATTAGAGAATGGATAATGCTTTGTAAGCTTTTAAGCTTACTTTAAAAAAAAATGATGGAACTCCATCTTCCAAATGACACAATTGTACTCCTAAGCTCTACTGTTGATAAAAAATAAAATCACATGTTCCAACAAAATCTGCAACTTCAACTCTCTTGTGTTCAACTTGGAGCCAAAAGATGCAAGGCGTTTCTCTCTTTTACTTTGATTGTCGGCTGTAACTATGATTGATATTTCCATTTTCTTTATTTTTTTCGCATAGAGTTCTCATTGAACATTTTCTTGCTAAGTGCATTCATCATTACTCTCGAGTACTGTCGTGATGTCATCTTCCAATCCATGCCTGTTTTCATCATTGCAGCAAATTCTGAATAGCTGATCCGACCATCCTGTAAAGTTTTCGCGCAACACCTCATCAGATTGGTCATAATTTTGTGCTTTTTCTTCGTAGTAGAATAAATTTAATAAAATTGAAAGGACTAGCTTACCTTATCTATGTCAGCATCGAATATGATGTCATGTACCAATTTATCACTGTTGGGTTCTTTATGTCCCTCAAACAAAGCTTCTCTCAACTCTTCAAACTCTATGTATCCACTTTGGTTCTTATCAAATGAGTTGAATGCTTGTTTAAGTTGTTCGTCGCTGCTGATCCTTTGTATGTGCACCGCAATTGTCACAAATTCATCAATGTTTAGCAATCCATTACCATCAAGATCAGCCTTGAATTTTATATCCGTTTGCACACAAAAATCACGAGACATTTCATTGTCAAATGGGAACTAAAAAGCTAGCTCACGTTAATATGAATGAATTTAAAAACACAGGCTTACAGCTTCCATTAGTGACTGAACATCAAGATCAGAAACATTGTGGCCAATATTGATTAAGCCCGATTTTAGTTCTTCAGGTGTCAGATTTCCATTCTTGTCGGTGTCCCACGTATGAAACATCTTTTTGATGTCCTGTATTTGTTCGTCTGGCAATGTTGTAGCTACCACCTATATGAAAGTTAAATGCACCAATATTACACTGAATAACTAAACCCATAATCCAGAGTTTTTTTATATGAGGATAAACTTACTCCTAAAACTTTCTTCTTGAACTTGTTCATCAATGAAAACTGTTTGATTCTTGTTCTGACATCATTCCCTAGTGGAATATCTGGAACTTTATGGGCATTTTGGATCCATCGGTGTGCTACACGTAACACAAACAGAATGATGACATTCTTATGTGATAAACATAAGTGGTGCTGGTACTTGGTTTCATCTCAAGAGCCCCAGTTACAAGTTTGAACTTCTCTTTTATTTAAGCAAAGTTAGCATTACATATTTCAGTAGTTGGATCATAATTCACTTGAACATTGAACATTTGGATCTTAAAAATGGAATATCGAAAGAAATTTTTATATATATTTTGTAAAAGTGTGATGCATAACTGAAGTGAAAAGCATATGCTAGTTACACACCTAGAACTTCTTCAATCGTCATCCGGCTAAATGGATTTGGATCAAGCATACCCTTCACAAGTTCTTTTGCATCTTCAGAAACCTTGGGCCAGGGTTGCCTTTGGAAAGTTAATTTACCCTTCACAATTGCATGTGCAATTCCTTGTTCAGTATCTGTAAACATAAAACCCATATATGACTAATTATTTGCAACAGTATCAGAATATCTATTGTAAATACTAAAGACAGAAGTTATAATGTTACCGGCCCAAAATGGAGGAACTCCGCATAACAATATGTAGAGAATAACACCTGAACTCCATATATCTACTTCTGGTCCATAATTTCTTCTCAAAACTTCAGGTGCCATGTAATATGGGCTTCCAACAATTTCCCGGAAATTCTGACCTGTAATAGATATCATGCATCAACAACATAAGTAACATATCATATTGTACAATTAAGCTTCATGTATGCACCACTCACCAGGCTCAAAAAATATAGACAGACCAAAATCAATTGCCTTCAAGGGAGCATTTTCATCTTTACATGCATACAAAAAGTTTTCAGGCTTCAAGTCCCTATGCATTACGCCATGATCATGGCATACCTACAATCAAAAAGCCTTAAGTAGCATTCCTAGTGTGGCAGAATTATCAAACAATTTACCTGTTAAAATTCGATAATATGCATTTTAGACACCGTAATTTTGACATTGAATGCCTACCTTGACAACCTCCAACATGGTTTTGGTGACAACAGCCGCACCTCTTTCACTATAATGACCTTTGGCAACAATCCTATCAAAGAGTTCACCACCCGCACAAAGCTCCATAACCAAATAAATACCCTCTTTATCCTCAAAAACATCTTTATATGATACAATATTTGGATGAGGAGGCAAGCATCTCATGATATCAACCTCCCTTCTCACATCTTGTAGATCAATCTCTGTCCTCAACTTGTCCTTCGATATCTTCTTGCATGCCATCTTCTCTCCATTCTCAATATTCACACATTCATATGTCACACCAAACTCTCCTCTCCCGAGCTCGCGTCCAAATTTATAACGACAAAAAATGTCATGGCCGGATACATCTTTCAAGACATGGACCGGACGTGAAAATCGACGTGATCTCCTGTGGCGCCAGCTCACGGAGGATCCTCTAATGCGCTTGGATTTTTTAATCAATTTGGTGTTAACATGCAAACCAGACGCACAGGTGCCCATTGGGATTTTCTTTTGGTGTTGCTATATATGTCTTGTAAGAAATCCCAATGGGGCTAAAAAAAACATGATATGTTAAATGTGTATCATTTTTTCTATTGATTTTGAGAAAGAAGAGCAGTCTGAGGCTGAGTTTAATTTCCCGCGATCATTATGTCATCTTCTGTATGATTAATTTTTACATAACTAAAATTAAGTAATGAAAACATTATTAATACATTTACATAATACAATAATACTTTTATGAAAAATTTATATGCTGGGTTCGAAACAAATTAGAATTCTGATCAAATTTAGAAATTATGACCAAAGCTAACTAGGCTTAGATTTTTTTTGAAATATAATATTTTTATATTACAAATCATGAATTGTACGGGTCTATTTAATATTATTAATTTAATTTTTTATATTTTTTATATTTTTTAATAATTAACACAATGATATTAAATCTGAATTATTATATCATAATTCGGGACAAGATTAAAAAATATGTGAAATTAATTATAATAGTAGTGATATGAAAAAGATACTATTATAATATTATTATCGACAAATGTTAATTCTAGAGATTTGTATAGTAAATAATTTATATTATTATTAATACTAGTTTATATCTCATGCAATGCATGTGTTATTTTTTAATATATTATTATTTCTATACTTTTTCATATATAATGAGTTTTACTCATGCATAATAGACCGTGAGAGTCTAGAGTACTGCAAAGTTTATTATAATATAATACTTGTTTATTAGCTTTCAATTCAACAACACTTTAAGCTGAGTCTAATTTAGAAATGGATGATTCTCAAAAGGAAAATCTTGGAGGAAATGTCAAGCAAGTCAATAATATGTTGTGGGAAGGAAATACACTTATGCAAGGAAACTGTCAACTAATAGTTAAGAGTTTTATTTCTATTTTTGTATTTCTATCATTAGTTGATAGGCAGCTCTCTATATAAAGACTCTATATCATTAATTGTAATTTGTCAAATGTTATTGAGAGAGATAGAGATAGAGGGAGTTATTGCGATAATACATAAAATATTTTCTTTAATCTTTGTATTTGTTCTTTGCAAAGTTTATTAATTGAAATGATATTTTTGAAGTTAACTTTAAATAGCCAAAAAGAAAACACAAGTATTCAATCTTCCTTCTACTTGTGTTACTGGAAAAAAAATTGATATCAAAGCCTAAATAAAATTGATCAAAGATGTCTCGAAACAAAGATGAAAATTAGCAGATCCCTATGCTCAAAAGGAATGAGTATATCCATTGGAGACTCAAGATGATGCATCACCTACAAGCCACGAACCATGACTATCTTGGAAGGATTCATGATAGACCTTATATACCTTCAAATTTCTCACAAACATCTGTTGAAGGAAAAATTATGGGAGAACACTTTTAAAAAAAATTAAGGATAAAGTTGTCCAAAGATGACAAAGAGAATGATCTCAAGGATGCTAAAATTAAAAACATTCTTTTTAATAGTCTAGACTTTGTTCTCACAAACGGTGTGATCTCATGGAGAACTGCACATGAGATGTAGACAAAGCCTGAAGTGCACTATGAAGGTACTAAGGATGTGAAGAAGAATACAAGGTTTCTCCTAATTCAAGAATATGAGGATTTTGAGGCTAAATCTAGATAATATATTATTGAGATGTTGAAAGGCATATGTCAAGTCCTATTTGTAATAATTAGATGACAACTCAACTCAATCAAGAAAAAGAAGTAAATAATAAATATGATAATAGGAATCAAGACGAAGAAAGTCAACTAAACACGAAGAATCATCTTATCGGAAGTATTTTCATGAGATTGCTACTCAACATTGGAAGAAGTTCATTAATATGTTCAAGCATCAGTGGAAAAAAAAAGTAATATTTCAGAAGAATTCAGAAAATACAGAAGATTTTAAGTGCCTACTACACGAAGATTCCAGAAGAAAAGAACAAAAGATGAAAGACAGTAAAACAAAAGAAGGACAGAAGAGCACAACTTTAAAGTTAAAAGGTGAAGGATATTTATTTTAGTATGACACAAATGAACCAGACAGTACATTTGTGTGTCAACTAATTTAATAAATATTTATCATCTAGTTTAAGTTATTTTATGACAGAAGACAAAACAAAGACGGAAAGATTTCGGAGCTGACAACAAGGTTATACAAGTCAATATAATATTTTAATTCTACTATCAAAAGTAAATTAATTATTTAATTTATTTAATAAATTAATTCAAGTTGAATTTAATTTAATTTATAAATTATTTAATTAAACTAAGTAGAATTAATTTATTATAAAAGATATGATTTAGTATGACTTTTAATATAATTCAAAAGACTTATTAAAAAGTCATACCGAATTATTCAGTAAAAAGTCATACCGAATGCCTTTAGCAAATGTCATACCGAGCTCAAGTAGAAAAAGTCATACCAAAACTTATCAAAATGTCATACCGAGTACTTGGAGACAAAAGTCATACCGAGACTTTTTAAAAGTCATTCCGACTTTTAAAAGGTCATACCGAGCTGTTTCAAATGTCATACAAGTGTTAATAAAAGTCATACAAGCTTAAATAAAGTATGAAAAATGTCATGTTCTAGAAAGTCATACAAGTTTTAGAATCCTCTATAAATATGAGGTCACTACTTCATATTTTGTGTTCGTTGAAAATATTCAAATTTAGTAATTTGTCTGCATTGTAATATTCACAAACTCTCTGTACTGGTTTGAAATATAATTGTTAAATTAGAACAATTCATGTCAAAATCGTTTTAGAATATTTTATCAATTATACACATATTCATCATATTAATTTTGTAATACTTTTCAAGTTAAAAATCATATCTTCTACTTGAACAATATTTCATTATAATTAATATTTCGTGAAAATTAAAATAATATTTTAAATCCAATATTCTACGATTAAATATTGATATTGTATTCAACCCCTCTTCTACAATATCAAGGGACCAACAGATGTATTATAGGGTTACAAAACTATTGAATGAGATGTTCATACTTGGTAAGGTTTATGAAAGTGAAGATACAACCACAAAGTTTTTGAGTGCTTTTCTAGAAGAATGATATAACAAGACTACTGCCATGAGGGAGGCTAAAGTTTTAGATGAGATTACTCTTGAACAGTTGTATGGTAGGCTTAAGACTTATGACTTGGGCATGCAATATAGAAAGAATAAGAAAGCAAATAAGATGAAGTCTGTTGCTCTCATGATGGAATCAATGAAGAACAGCGGGAAGAACCCAAGGACACCAAGTAGAAGGACTCAAAGAAGAAGGGTAAAACTGTTGTTGAAACAGATTCTACTAAAACAAACTTTGATTTTGATACTAAGATTGACATGAGTCAGATGATGACTATTTTTCTTAAAAATTTCAAGAAAATGAAATTTAATAAAAGAACTATAAAATATAGTGTTGGTCCATAATATTGTAGAAAGGGAGTTGAATACAATATCTATAATGAATCACGGAATTTCGGATTTAAAATATTATTTTAAATTATCACGAAATATTAATTTTAATGAAATACTATTCAGGTTGAAGATATGATTTTTAACTTGAAAAGTATTACAAAATTAATATGATGAAAGTGTATATAACTAATAAAATATTCTAGAACGATTTCGACATGAATTGTTCTAATTTAATATTTATAATTCAAACCAGCACAGAAAGTCTGTGAATATTAAAATCAGACAAATTACTAAATTTGAATGTTTTTCAATGAACGCAAAATATAAAGCACTAACCTCATATATATAGAGGATTTCTAAAACTTGTATGACTTTCTGGATCAGGAAATTTTTCAGACTTTTTTTAAAGCCTATATGACTTTCCAAAAGTACTTGTATGACTTTTGAAATAACATGTATGACATTTGAATTCTTCGGTATGACATTTGAATCTTGAGCTCGGTATGACTTTCATTGAACAAGTCGGTATGACTTTTTTAACTAGGCTTGGTATGACCTTTTTTAATAGCCTTGTATGACATTTGATCCACTGATCGATATGACTTTCTGTTTAAGCTTTGTATGACTTATTTTTAACAGAATTTGGTGATTCGAAACCACGTTAGAAGCGTGGTAGACCTGTTGGTGCAAAAAATATGCTCTCTCCGTCCCAATTTATATGTCTTTTTTATGGTTAAATTCAACAAACTTTAACTCTTAATTAAAAATTATTATTTTATAATTATGAAATTATTAATTTATGATTTTGAAAAACTGAAATAGCATTTTAAAGTAAATTGCACATATTTTTTAACAATATAATTTTTAGATTTTTTCTCAATTATCTAATATATGAAATTTCCGGCGAAAGTTTGGTCAACTTTATTGTAAAAAGTCAAACATGATATACAAAATTGGGACAGAGTGACACGTGCTTCCACAAAAATAAAGGTGCCTGAAAGTTATATAATTATATCCTATATATAATAAGAGTAAGAGAGATCATATCCAAATACTACCAAATGTCTAGAGTTTGATACTCAATGACAACATAAATTTAATATCTATTTAGTACTAATATAATTTTAAAATTTAAATTTTATTATATAATTTAATTTAATTTTAAAAACATTAAGAAAAATTTAGAATTAAAAAAAGAAGTAAACACGGCCATAGATCTTATAAAACTCATATAATCATTAGTCTTCTTCATCGGAGTTTGTTAGTCTTCTTGATAGACGGAGTTCGTTAACCTTCGATTAATGTCATCGGAGTTTGTTAGTCTTCTTATAGTATCATAGACATCAAAGACATTCAAGTTAATATATTTTATATTTAATTATTATATATTACTTTAAGTTACTATATAAAGAAATTTTATATAATAAAAAATGTCAAAAAAATAATTTATTAATAATTATTTATAAATAAATACAGTTTTAAAATAAAAATAGATATAAAGTTGAATTGATATCAAATTAATAAAAATATATAAAAAATACACAACTTATACAAAATAAGAGTAATGGGAGGAATTATCTTTTAACTACATAATATCAAAATTTAAAGATTTGATATTTATTAAAAATATATTAAATTTTATATTTATAATTCTAAAAAGAATTTAACATTATGAATGTTTAACCTTTTTTTGAAGAAAAATAATAATAATAAAATTTTATTATTAATAATATTCGATCTTATTAATGATATATAAAAATCTAATATTTATATTATTAATAATTAAATTTAGAGATTTCAATCGAATTATCAACATATTAAAATTTATAATTCATATTATTATTTCTAAAACAATAACACAGTAAAATAATACAAATTTAAACAACTAAAAAAACTTATAAAATTTTAAAAATAGATATTTATATAAATTTTAAACTAATAAATACGTATAAGAGTCCGTGCTCTGCACGAATTAAAATCTAATATCAATAAATTACGTGCATAACGAAAAATTATGAGACCGGATAGTTTTTTTAACACTTGGGAATACTGTATGATTATTTTGATTTAAATATTTGTAGTGGCGATCCCGTGTCGGTGGAAAAGAAATTTGTTGGCGAGGGGTCGTCATGTTGAGTCCCCTTGATAATAAATCCTGTCTGTCCGGCTATACTTAATCATCATCTACCACCAAACCCATCTGGCAAATCTACACCGTTGATCCCAGCTGATCTGAATAGGATAGTTCATCCAACACCTCCCTTGCATTCTACACCAAACAAAAATCACACCAAAAAGAGGCACGACTAGTAGTATACAATTTTCAGTGAGTTGTACTTTCATTTTCTGTGTTATATATACATACATATTTTTCCATTTATTAAATGCTAGATTTTTAACATCTTGGGGTCTTATATTTTGAAGAATCTTGGAACCCCATTTGATTGTTTTTGTGTTTAAATTTTAATGAAATAACAACCCCAATTAATAATTTTTTGGTTGGTGCAGGTAAAGAATGGAAGTGAAAATGAAAATGGGGTGTTTTGTTGCAATTTTTGTGGTGTTGGTTTTGAGTGGGATTGTGAATGGGGATTCTTCAAAAGAAATCTTGGTGAAGAAAGTCAAGGGACATAAAGTTTGTAGCCAGGGATGGGAATGTAAGCAATGGTCAAAGTATTGTTGTAATCAAACAATTTCTGATTTATTTCAGGTTTATCAATTTGAGGAACTTTTCTCAAAGAGAAATACACCTGTGGCTCATGCTGTGGGTTTTTGGGACTATCAGTCTTTTATTACGGCAGCTGCACAATTTGAGCCTCTTGGGTTCGGTACCACTGGTGGACAGCTAATGCAGATGAAGGAAATTGCTGCCTTTTTGGGTCATGTTGGAAGTAAAACTTCCTGTAAGTTCTTTTCATTTCGATACCTATGTCTTGACTTTGTTATCATTTACTTGCTTGTTTAGTCTATACGGATGATTAATTGAGGTTTAGTCTATTCCAATTTTGTGCATTTGTGGTGATATCAAGTTTGAGCAAGTTGATTTTTTTTTTTTCAAATTATGCATTCTTCTTTTTAAAAAAGAAAAACATCGTGGGTCGGTGGATGTTTAAAAGATTACAGCATGGAGATTGGGTAGTGTAGATAAACAATCCTTACTTAAGAGCTTGTTACAGAATATCAACATATGAATTTAACTTCCTCTTGAAATATTTTGAGAAAATTATGTAGGTTGAATATCTTATTGTTTATAATGTACACACAAATGCACATTCATGTTTTATTTTATGCGCAGTAGTTTTTTAAAGTTCAGTTTTGTTTTGAAGTTTGAACAATGTACTCCATAGTTTACAAAGTTATATATTGATATTTTTCTATTTTCATGTTGATTAAGGTCCGCATGGTTTGGTAAATCAAATTTGGATAGTGGATATTAATTTGCAGATCATACAGTAGGCAGTGTATATTTCCTTCAGAAATTTCAGTTTCAATATAATATAATCATGTGCATAAACTATACCTTAATTATATCTTGTTACTTAAAAGCTACTTCATAAGAAAGTTGCAAGATTTGGCACCAATGATGAAATGTGCAGGTGGTTATGGAGTCGCAACTGGGGGACCGTTGGCCTGGGGTTTATGCTACAACAGAGAATTGAGTCCTAGCCAATCATATTGTGATGACTCGTACAAGTACACATACCCATGTGCTCCTGGGGCTGAATACTATGGACGTGGTGCTCTACCTATTTACTGGTACATATTATTTATTTCCTTTTGTCACTGCTCCTAAGCCTCATTTCTTAATTAACCTGATTTGAATTTATTATTGTCATTTCCAACTTAGAAGGACCATTTACCCATTCAGCTATTATTGTCTCTTATATTTGCACGATTTACTTGTAAGGCTAATAGAGGTTCAGTAATAAAATTGAGGAATTCAGATAGAAAAGACCTTTCTATCTGGGGTTTGTGAAGAAATTTATGTCCTCTTAGAATCATAGGTCATCATCCCCTATTATTTCATCTTTTCTCCTTCATATCGTTATTAGTATTTGTGCTGCATTTGTTGAGAATAAAATATTTGAGTGCCGCTGGGATACATTATACATACTGGTTTCTTTTATTGTTCTGTAGACTTCAATTCATCTGGTTGCTTATATCTATATTTTAACAGTCATATCGTTATTAGTATGTATGCTGCATTTTGTTGAGAAAAATATTTGAGTGCCGCTGGGAGACATTATATATACTGGTTTCTTCTATTTTTGTTCTGTAGACTTCATTTCATCTGGTTGCTTATATTTGTATTTTAAATCTTTTGTGCTGCAAAGGAACGTGAACTATGGTGCTGCTGGTGAGGCCCTTAAGGTGGATTTATTGAACCATCCAGAATACATTGAGCAGAATGCTACCCTTGCATTCCAGGCAGCAATCTGGAGGTGGATGACTGAAATCAAGAAGGGCCAGCCTTCATCGCATGATGCTTTCGTCGGCAACTGGGAGCCCACCAAGAATGACACTTTAGCCAAGCGAACTCCTGGTTTTGGTGCCACTATGAATATTCTTTATGGGGAAATGGTATGCGGTCAAGGTGATATTGATGCCATGAACAACATCGTCTCTCATTACCAGTATTACCTTGACTTGATGGGTGTTGGCCGTGAGCAGGCAGGACCACATGAAGTTCTCACCTGTTCTGAGCAGAAAGCTTTCAATCCAGCAACTGCAAGTAAAGATGACTCTTGAGATTTATTTTATTGCTAGAACTGCAGAACAAGTGGCACATGCTGAGAGATTGTGTTCAGTTATATCTCAATAAGTTGGAACAATGGTACGAGTTTGTGAAATGAGTTCCTGCCCTTTCATCTTGCCAGCTCTATAAATTTTTGAAGTCGTTATTACTGTATGCTGTTTGTTTTATTATCAATGCTGTATAGCTTGTATGAACATAATTATCACATATTAATATATATTACTCCTGCGAATTCCATGTAACCGCACCCTAAGCATTTTAAATCATTGAGGATGTCTTTGGATGGGGGGTTGAGTTAAGGATGACCATGGTGCGGTTTTGACCTAAAACAAACTAAACCATAACTAAGGCGTGTGCTTTTTAAAATTAGGAATCAAAATCGAACCAAACATTATTGGGGTGGTTCGATTTTTCTACTTACGGTTTCGGTTTATAATGGCCCGGTTTAATAATAATGCAAGGAATACGTCAAGTTTTGATGAATCTATCATGGAAATCTGAATTGTATATAGCATGAGTTAAAAGTTACAGGCAGTTAAGTGATAGTAGAATTTTTTGGAAATGAAGCAGGGCAAATGCGGAAGTAAATTATAGTTGAACATAGAGAGAAAGAGGAGAGAGCAAATTTAACATTTTAATCCAACACTCCAAGGTTCTGTACTCGGCAATCAGTAAACTAGTAAATGGGCCGGTTCAATATTTGAGTGGTCAGGGTGCTCTACTTTATATGCGAACTGTTACAATGTATCATTACATACTTCCACAATATTGTGTATAAATAATTATAAGAGTTCATATATATATATATATATATATATATATATATATATATATATATGAGAAAACTGGTTTTAAGATTATCTACATCTTGAGATTATAACATATTTTATAATTTTTTTGAAATTCTTTTTCTAAAAAATAATAAATTTTACTCTAGGATCAAAACACATAAAAATGTGTGCTTAATGTCAAAGTGATTTATAAAAAAAATGGAGAGTAGTTTTTATGAAGTTATCCGACTATGACAATATATATTTGAATGAGTGATAAATGATTTATATAATTTGTCTGTTAATGGAGAAATTTGGGAATCAACAAAGATTGAGTTTTTTTGTCGGAAAAAGATCTACCAAGGCTGAATTATCCCCGGAGTGTGGTGGTTTGTATGAAATTGAGGGCTGAGATTGATAGATTTCAGAATAATTAGAGTTTTGTTCTCTAACAGCTGTGAACTCTAATAATTCCGACCTCCCCAACAATGTGCTTACGTACCTCTATTTATAATTGTTGATAGAGAAATCTTGTAATCAACAAAGATAGAGATTCTTTGCTGGAAAAAGATCTAACGAGGCTGAGATGCGATTGGGGGCTGAGATTGCTAGGTTTCAGAATAATTGGAGCTTTGTATTCTCTGGAGGCTGTGAGCTCTAGGTTTTCCGACTTCCAACAATGTGCCTACATACCTCTATTTATAGAGAAAATAGAGTATCAAGCCCATGTAGTTGTTGTCAAAGCACAGGAACGTTAGGAAACCTGAGTTTCCTTTTTCGAATCGAATGCAGAAAAGGCAAGAGGAACCTTCCTGGAAGAGGACTCTACATTCAGGCTTGTTTGGATAGGTCAAACCCCAGTATAAGGTCCAAGGACTTCATGGATCCGACATTGACCCGGAAACCGTGGGCTCTAACCGGTCCACTACAGCTATTTTTAAGGATACCTTAACTAGAGGCCAGCACTAGATCCATCACAAATTGTAGGTCATGTCCTAAGCCCCCAGACGAGGGCAACCCGCCTGAGTACAAGCAAAGGATCGTCTAGGACGTGGTTAACAGCACATCATAACTCCCCTATAAGGGAAACTCGAGGAATATGGAGCTATGACCATCGATTATTATTACAAGTAAGTGAATGTAGGGAAACATGCTGACTTTTTCAACAATGGACGGAGGAGGGCGCGCCCTACGCCAGGAAGAGCCAAGGCGCGACTCCTTGTTGGACCATTTATAAATTAAAGAGCATTCCATAAGCTTTGCGTGAACTGTAATATCGTCCAATTATGACTTCTGGAATTTATGATATGACCCAAACAGTGTGCAGTGCAAGATCAGGGCGTGTCCTCTTCTTCAGGGGGAGCCCTCATCTTCAGGGAGTGCCCTCTTCATAGGGAGCCCTTATCTTCATACCAAGACACGCCCACTTCCTTAGGGAGAGCCCTTATCTTCATACCAGGGCGCGCCCTCTTCCTCAGGGAGAGCCCTCTTAAGGGGGAGCCCTCATCTTCATACTAGGGTGCACCCGCTTCTTTAGGGAGAGCCCTCTTCTCCCTCTTCCTTAGGGCAAGCCGTCTACAAGGAGATTCGTCATCTCCTTCTTCGTCATGGAGAGCCAACTTCAGGGAGAGTCGTCATCTCCCTCTTCCTCAAGGCGAGCCCTCACCTCCCTCTTCCTAGGGGAAAGCCCGAATCTATATAATTTTATAAGAAATTCAATTCTAGAAGGAGACCGCCCCTCCTTCCAGGAATATGCCAATTCCAGGAGAAGCCCGATACTAGGAGGATGCCGATTCTAGGAGAAGCCCGATAATAGGAGGAGGTCGATTCCAGGAGAAGCCCGACACTAGAAGGAGGCTGATTCGAGGAGAAGTCCGACACTAGTAGGAGGCCAATTCTAGGGTGATACCCAACTTCAGGCAAAATATGGGCATAACAACTACCCCCAAATTCTCGAAATATTAAATATGAGAGAATTTCTTCATTCACCATGCTCTTCCATTTTTGAAAAGAATGCGTATCCTGTAGTTTTTTCATGTCCATAATAGTTTACTTTTTCCTAAAATTTTTCTAACGGGTTCCTTTAAATTATCCTTATGCTACCTTTACCTCGAGAACACTAGGCTTCTCCTGAACTTCTAAAGGGAGCACCCCGCAACATATGAGCATTCTTCTGAAAACCTAATTTGGCCAAGACATCAGCACTACTATCACCCTTCTTCGACATCTGCTGCAGGCACACCTCTTTAAATTTTTGCACAAGTCGCTGAGCACACTCCAAATACGTCTCCATCTTGGGATCCCGAGCTTGGTACACCCCATTCACCTGGTAAACTACCAACTTAACGCGCGCCCTAACTGGGTGCCCACCTTAAAATTTTTTGTCAGGAATATCAAAGGCTTCTTCTGTTGGCCTTTCTTTTTCACTACAAGAGGCACTCGAGGATTCAAGTTAAAGTCATCTTCTTCATTCCTCTCATTAGAGGGCGTACCCTCTCTCCCCGGGAGATTGTTGAGAATTTTCTTCCAGTTCAATGATGGGAAGAGATTCAAGAATGACTGCTTTTCCCTTCTTTTTCCTGGCTAAGGCTTGCTCTTCAGTTTCTTCGTCGCTGGAATCTTCCACAAATTCCTCCATAGGTTCTGAGGCTGGCTCGTGATTGTTAACTCCCAAGCCTGATCTACTCTCCCTTCTCGGTGCGGGATGATCGACTCTTTACCCATTCAATGAGATTTCCTTCCTTTATCAACGATTCAATTTCGTCATTCAGTTGTCAAAATTCGTGAGTGTCATGCCAGTAGATTCATGGTATTCGTAATATTTCTTCTGATCTTTGCTTTGCCAAGCTCATGGAGGATGTGGCCTCCTGAACAAACCCTTATTCTTATTGGCTTCATAAATATGCTCTACTCCCGCTACTAGAGGAGTGTACTCATCTCTCTCTCTCTCGTAGGAATGTGGAGGGCTCTAGTACCTTCTATCGTGTGTCATATTAACCATGTTTGGACTTCCAGGCTTCCTCCTATTTTCAGATGGTGGAGTTCTATCCCTCTTCTTTGAATTCTTGAATTTTGATCTTGACTGATTGTTATCTTATAAGGATTGTCCAATTCTTTTGAAAGGCTCCGCTTCAGCATAGAAGGAGGCTAAGGTAGATGGTTTCTTCCCTTGTAAGTGCTTCTAAAAATATGTCCCAACCTTCAAACCTGCAATGAGAAAACTCTTCAAGGTATCATCTATTTCCCCTCTAACTCTTGTAGCTTCAAAGTTGAATCATTTGAAGTACGCTTGGAGGGATTCATTGTCCCTTTGCTTGACATTAGCCACCAGGTTGGAGTTCCCATGATAGCGGAGATCAGTATTGCTTCGATAGCCTTGTGGAAGTGACATTTCCCTTACCGCTTGAGAGGAAAGAGATGAAGCTTGTACTAAGGTTGTGGGCCTTCCTCCATCGAGGATGGTGAGGAGTTTCCTCAATTCATCAATGTTTATGTTACCCACACCTGAAATAGTTTGCATTCCTGAGAGCTGAGATAAGGGACTTACCTGGGATGCAATGGTGGAGGGCGCACCCTGAGGTGGGGGAACGACCTGGTTATTACCTGAGTTAGAGATAGGCGTGACCTGATTCATGGTCATGGGTTGAGATGTGCTGAAGATGACTGAAGGAGGTTGGGGCGCGCCCTGATTAGCATGGAGATGTGGGGGTGCACCCTGATAAGTTGGAGGAGGTTGGACCATATTCTGATCAAATTGAGTTGGTTGGGGTGTGCCCTGTTGGTTCTCCGGAGGAGGAGGATTCTGGGTGTTCTGAGAGCGCTGACTATTCTGGCCATTCTGCCTTTAAGAGGTGTGACTCCTACTCTCAGACAAGCTTTTAGAGTATATTGAGGTGATAATAGGTTCGACGTTGTGGCGCCTCTAATGAGGAAGATGCCTATCATTCACAAAATTGTCATCCCTTCTTCAAAGTCAATTTGAAAGAGCCTCACGAGTGCGTGGATCAATATTTCATGGGAAACCTTTATCCGGGTACATTGACCTTAGGGGTATGGGGTTAAGGATGGGTCTTTCATCAACCACTTCCTTTCTCATAGGAGGTCGGTCTTCTTCCTATGCCTGCAAAACTAATCTACCAGTTCTATCACGAACAAAATGTCTACGGTGTTCGGGGATTACCTGAGTATTATGCCTCCTTTCAAAAATATGGCCTGAACGATTTGGGTGTGGAGGACGACGAACTTCTCTTGTAAGGATTATCCCCCTCTCAGTATTCTCCTGGTGATTCTGATTTGTAGCACCCCTCCTAAATTCTAGCCTTCTAGGGGTGACTCCATAGAACCTACCATCACGAGTACCTTCCAGCATTCTTTCTTCATCGCCTCCATCTCTGAATCATTGGCTCCTTCCCGGAGCGACGTTCAAGAGTGCGCAGGCGTTTATTAATTATATTGAAATTCGTATGGAAACCCCTAACCGTGTCTTCAATAAAAAACAACTGCTCCATCATCTCTGAATTTGTCATCATAATAGGGGAGGTCCTCCAATGATCCGACCAACATTGGGAGGATTGGTTGCATGCTCAGGAACATACTCCTCATGATCATGGTAGTTCTACTTGTTCTGACCATGATTCCGACTAGGTGAATGTGCTTCTTCCTCCCTCATGCCGTTCATTCATTGATCTTGTAGTTGTGATATCTTTTCTCCTTAGATGTTAAGAGTTGTGTTGAGTAAGGGCATGCCCTGAGGCATGGGCGCGGTTTGGGTGTTTGATGCTGGTGTGATTTGAGAAGTTATAGAGGGCTAAGGCATTTCCTGAGAGATGATGGAGGGCTGAGGCGTGCCTTGATTAGCCAAGAGGGCTGAGGCATGACCTGACTGAGTAGAGGAGACTAATGCTCCGACGGCTTTTTACATTTTAGGACGTTTCCTTACCCTGCATAACGTATCTACCAATTCTACTATACAAATCGTCAATAGGTTTCCAGAAGTTACCTGAGTATTACTTACCTCATTAACAGAGTAATCAAACCTGTTTAGATGGGCTTCTCCTAGGGCGTGCCCTAAAATAAAGTCTCGTTTCCAACATCATCTTCATTAAAGTAAAGCTCATTTGATGCTGCCCTCAGGAGTCTTCCTGTCTAGGGTTGACAAGATTCACCAACCACCTTCTTCCCACTTTTGCCTTACTCGAGAAGCTTGGTCATCGACCTGAAACCTAGATTGAGATCTAGACTCTTCTCATGAACATCTTCTGGAACATACTCATCATGAATGTCTTTTTCCTAGAGTTCAGAATCCCTGAGGGATGGAGATGAATGAGGGGGTGAGGCGTGCCTTGAGACGAAGATGTGTCATCCCCCACAATGGAGGAGTGGCCTTGGCGTCGACCCTCACTTTGAACTAGGGCACCCCCTGAACTATAGGCTTCGCTTGAAGACAAAGTTGACGAGGGGAGACATCGAAACAACACAATCACACCAGCCTTCCGGAGAGGCTTGTGAGGGAATGGGGGTGCGCCCTAACAAATTCGAGGGATGAAGATGTGTCATCCCCTAGAATTTATACTTGGAAGATTTCTTACCTACGTAAAATCCAATTCACACTAGAAAATATCAGAAAGTATGGCTTACCTGGTAGGTGTGTCCGGCTCATGAATCCCATAAACTGCTTGATTATAGTTGTTTTGTTGCTTTGAATCCATCCTCTTTCCCGGAGGGTACTCTCCATAGCCAGAGTATTCATAACTCACTTCCATCTCTGAGTCGTGTTCAAAATCATCTCCCATCAAAACTGTTTTTTTTCCTGATTTTGTTGTAAGGGCTTCGTTTCTCCTTAGATGCAAACAACATCTCCTTTTAATGCCAATTTGTTGATGGAGAAATATGGTAATCAACAAAGATTGAGGTTCTTTGGCGGAAGAAAATCTGACGAGGCTGAGATGCGGTGGAGCGTGGTGGTTTAAATGAGATTGAGGGCAGAGATTGCTAGGTTTCAGAATAGCTAGAGTTTTGTGTTCTCTGGCAGCTGTGAGCTTTAGGTTTTTTGACCCCCAATAATGTGCCTACATACCTCTATTTATAGGGAAAATAGAGGATCAATCCCACATAGTTCTTGGCAAAGTAGAGGCCCATTAGGAAACCTGAGTTTCCTTCTTCAAATCAAATGCAGAAAATGCAAGTAGAACCTTCCTGGAAGAGGACTCTAAATTAGGGTTTGTTTGGATAGGTCGAAGCCCAGTATAAGGTTCAAGGACATCATGGATCCGACATTGACCCAGAAAATGTGGGCTCTAACCGGCCTACTACAGCTATTTCCAAGGATACCTTGACTGGAGGCCAGCACTAGATCCACCACGAATCCTAGGTCATGTCCTAAGCCCTCAGACGAGGGTAACCCGCCTGAGTACAAGGAAAGGATGGACGTGGTCAGCAACACACCATAACTCTCCTATAAGGACAACCCGAAGAATATGGATCTATGACCTTCAATTATTATTATAAGTAAGTGAATGCAGGGAAACATGCTGAATTTTCCAACAATGGATGAAGGAGGGTGCGCCCTCTTCCAGGAAGATCCAAGACACGCCTCCTTGTTGGATGACTTCTAAATTAAAGAACATTCCATAAGCTTCGCATGGATTGTAAGATCGTCCAATTCTGACTTTTGGAACTTGAGATATGACCCAAATAATGTGCAGTTAAGATCAGGGCGTGCCCTCTTCCTTAGGGAGAGCCCTCATCTTCAGGGAGAGCACTCTTCTGGGGGAGCCCTCATCTTCATACCAGGGCGCGCCCACTTCCTCAGGGAGAGCCCTCTTTAGGGGTGCCCTCATCTTCATACCAGGGCGCACCCTCTTCCTCATGAGAAGCCCTCTTAAGGGGGAGCCCTCATCTTCATACCAGGGCGCGCTCGCTTCTTCAGGGAGAACCCACTTCTCCCTCTTCCTCAAGGCGAGCCGTCTTCAGGGAGAGTCGTGATCTCCCTGTTCGTAACGGCGAGCCAACTTCAGGGAGAGTGGTCATCCCTCTCTTCCTCAGGGCGAGCCCTAATCTCCCACTTCCTAGGGGAGAGCCTGAGTCTACCCAATTTTATAAGAAATTTAATTCTAGGAGGAGACCGCCCCTCCTTCCAGGAAGAGGCCGATTCCAGGAGAAGCTCGATACTAGGAGGAGGCTGATTCTAGGAGAAGTCCGATACTGGGAGGAGGCTGATTCCAGGAGAAGCCCGACACTAGGAGGAGGTCGATCCTAGGAGAAGCTCGACACTAGGAGGAGGCTGATTCTAGGAGAAGCCCGACACTAGGAGGAGGCTGATTCTATGAGAAGTTTGACATTAGGAGGAGGCCGATTCCAGAGGGTGAAGCCCAACTCTAGGGCGATGCCCAATTTCAGGCAAAATATGAGCATAACAATAGGCAAAATAAAGGATCAAACTCACGTAGTTCTTGGAATTTCCTTCTTCGAATCAAATACAGAAAAAAGGCAAAAGAAACCTACTTGGAAGAAGCCTCTACATTTGAGTTTATTTGGATAGGTCAAAGCCTAGTATAAAGCCCAAGGACTTTATGAATCCAACATTGACCTGGAAACTGTGGCCTTTAGTCGGTCCACTATAACTATTTCTAAGATACCTTGAATGGAGACCAACACTAGATCCACCGCAAATGTAGGACACGTCCTAAGCCGTCAGACGAGGGCAACCCGCCTAAGTACAAGGAAAGGATCTTCCAGGACCTGGTTAGCAGCACACCATAACTCCCCGACGAGGAAACCCGAGGAATATGGATCTATGGCCTTCAGTTGGCATTGATAAGCATAGGTGAAGACATTAATGAACTGAGGCAAGTGGTCACAGCAAATTAAACCGGGTTGGAGACAGAGGAGGGCGCGTCCTCCTTTGGCCATGTAGAAGACGCGCCTACCCGTGTGGAAAAACAGGCACAACACCGCCGTCCCAGGTCCTCAGTACAACTCTAGCTAAATTTGAAAATTTAATAAAACATATACTAATTTATACGACTAAAAGTCTAAATATTCAAAAAAGAGCATAATTGAAATAGGAAATAATTAGATGAAAATTTTTAAATGTGAGAACCGTGAGAACTTTTATCAAATTTTACAGAACCATAATAAAAAATGCAAAAAAATGTGTAGATTTTTTTTTTATTATAGTTTTGCAAATAAAAGTATGGTTGTGCACTATTTTTTTTTATTTTTTCACGGTTCTCACGCTAAAAAGTTTGCAGAGTGTTACCCGACTTGAAATATAATAAAGAACTAATCAATTTAAAATTTATTTCATTTTCCTTTTTTTCCTCATTAATTTTCAGAAAGAATTCTACCGGGAAGAGTAATAAGCAAAAAATGATCCAAAATCCAATTTTCTTGATGCTTCACTAGGTTATACATGTAGCTATTCTTGGAGTTGTAAGGCGCTTGTCAAAGAAGGTATGATATGGCGTATAGGTAACAACTCCATGGTTGATATTTGGAAGGACCTATGAGTAATGGATGAAGAAGGACAGTTCATTAGAAGTGCTGAAGAGTTGGTATTAAACATGTTAATGAACTTAGATGCAACGACGATGAAATGAAAGGTTGATCTGATTACTACCTTATTCAACGAACGTGACCAGAAGTGTACATTATCCATCTTGTTGAACTGGAGTGTTCCATGTAATGTACATACATGGGTCTATTCAAAGGATGGAATATACTCTATAAAAATGTCATATGTGCTGGGTAAGGGTTGTAATTTTAATGATTTACATTTAGCCTGGATGGAGATTTGGGAAATAGAAACACAGCCTAAATTAAAGCATTTCTTCTAGCGTCTTTGTACCGAAATATTGCGCACCAAATCATTACTCCAGAAATGCCATATATATGATGGATGAAGCTGGTTGCCCCTTATGTGGAACAGATCAAACAATGGGCTGCAATATTAGAATGGTGTATTTGGACAGATAAATTGTAAAAGTTTTGAAAATAAATCCATACCGTAAGAGGTTTTACTTGTGCGAGTGAGAAGTTTAGCAGAAGAACATGAAAAATATAGTAAAAGACTAAAAGTATATATAATCCCTCTAATCTACAATGTACATCAAATTTGAAAAAATGGAGAACACCTCCGCAGGGCATAATAAAATTAAATGTGAATGCTTTTCTAGCTGTGAGGATATATCAGTATGTGAGTTGTGGCTCTTGATCATGAAGGTAAGGTTTTAGTGGCTATAGCGTGTAGAGTACGTGTTTGATGATCACCGGAAATTGGAGAAGATCGTGCCCTTCTTTTAGGAAGTAAGCTTGTAAAAAGGATGAGATATGAAAATATTATCCTAGGAACCAATTGTCAAGTTCTTACTCATCAACGCTCTAAAGCAGTAGTATATTTCTTAAATTTTGATGGTGTCTTACGCTAATTGACAGAATTATCGGCAGAAATTAGTATAGTTCTTTTAATATGATTGATTGGATTAATGTCAAAAGCGATGACAATCTAGTTGCACATGAGCTTCCTAAACTAATATCTTTCGGTAGGGATGAGAACGGTGCCGTTGGGTGCGGTTTTCACCTAAAACCGCAACCGCAACCATAGAGATGCGGTTTTTATAATTCAAAACCAAAATCGCACCAAACACTATAGTTGCGGTTCAATTTATAATAAGTGCGGGTTCGGTTTTAAATGATGCGGTTCAGTTTTGAAACAATAATAGTATAACCGAATTTTTTTTTATCCCTTACAAAACTAATAAAATTGATACAAGCAGAAAGACAATATATTATTACAATATTGGAGACTATCTCATTGAGTGCAAATATTCCTCCAGGTTGGCCAAGTGACTGCAAGTCTTCAAAGTTGTATGCAAAAAGAAATTAGTTTCTAGCAAATCTGAACTAATTTATCATATCTATGGCTCAACAAGTAATACAATGTATTAGTATTAATACATTAATTCTAACGTCTGGAGTCTTAGAATGAGCTTCACAGTCTTAGAATGAGCTTCACAGACCTTGGCTATAATACTCCATGCATATAATAAACAAATAAGTAGATATATATATAAAACTAAAGTTGCATTACAAATTTGACTACATTCTTATTATTTTAAATGCCATATCTTGGTCTAAAGTCTGAAATTTTTGTATCCTACAAACACAAAAGTAAATTGCAAAATAAAAATAATAAAATTGGCTAGAATAATCTGATGATAAAACACTGCAAGTTTGCAACTTAACATAAATAAGTGAGAGAGTACAAAAGGTCTTCTGCAAAATTTAAAACAATAAAACATGACATAAACTAATATTTTCTCTTTCCATACAAGTTCTAAACTTTGCTAATCTTGTCGGAGATGATCTAATATATCTAATCGCATTCCGGATCTTAGCAATTGAATCATGTTGTTCTTTTAAATCATCTTTCACAATTAGATTTAGGATATGTGTGTTATAACCAAAAAACTTACAAGTGGTGATATTACTGACGCCTGAAGTACACTAGACGGATGAGCTGACGACTGAACATCATTTGGACGACCAACGGGTTAATTAATTACGTTGATTTACATTATTCATTAAATAATTCAATATTAGTTGAATTATTTAATTATACACAGAAAATTATCAATTATATTGATAATCAATTAAGGCCCATTAATATAGGAATGAGTAACAGTTGACGAGTAGACCAAGTCTTGACAAGTATAGCTGAAAGCACTCGACAGGCAAAAATTAAGAAGATGATAAGATTCATATTTCAACTAAAATTCAAATATATGGAAGTGGTACATAAAATTAAGGAACGTAATCAGCAACATCTAGCATGGAAATAGGATCGTGGGAATCATCCAAATCATCTTATAAATACAATCATTAGAAGATAAGGAAAGAGGAGATTGAATACTTTCACAATAATACATACACAACAGATACACAATATTTGTCCGACGAGTACAATATATGTTCTACGAGTAGTAACATGTTATAGTTTTATTCATTCAAATCACTTGTAAACAATTCTTAGGAATATTATAGTGGATATTCTTGGCTGGACACACCCCACACACAGTTTTTAACATTTCATAAGGGTTTTTCGCGTCACCAAAATTGCCTCTTGTCTTTCTTTATTTTTAGTCGTTGAATATCTTTTTCTTATTATTTATACTCGTCCGAATATATAAATACATTCTATAAACAATTTAACAAATAAAGAACTTAGCTATTGACCCATAAAATTTTGGCTAAAATAGTTTGGCGCCGTCTGTGGGAAATTAGCTAAGAGTTCTCTACAAATTCTACGATTATGGCAACTGATCAACAACAAAGTGAAAACATGGAACACATTACAAATTCTGCGGATGATGACATAATTGTGGTTGTGAAGAAAGTACAATCAGATGTGGAGGCTTACGATATGAGAATGAAGCCCTCAAGGTGTAACTAAGTACAGTGAAATCGAGTGGTGCAACCATGTCCAGACGCATGATGGCTAGCATGACAAGGCATTTGAATTACGATGATGCACATGAAGGTGATCAACAAAATGCAGACAATGTGCAGGTGCTGGGTACTATTAAAAATGAGAATATTACTTCATAAAATGATGCCAACACGGAGTCCCAATGATTGAGAGATAAAACATATAGGCATAACAATAAATGACAATCTAAGACGCAAAAAAACTATGAATCAGGAAAACAAACTTACGATGGTGATGATGAAGGGTTTCGGGCCTGAAAACGCAGCGGATATAACGTAAAACAATAAAAATATACAAAACCCTATCGCAGGATCCATGTATAACTTTGGATGATTATGGTGAAGAAGTCCCTTAACAAAGTTTTTCGTATGCTGTTTAATGGAGGTCCAGAAAAGATGAATTATAGCAGCCCTTTGTTGCAAAGATCTGTTCTCCAAAGAAGTCCACACGAATGCCTGATCGTCATATGATCACCGGAGTCGGTACTAGCCGAATTGCTTGCCTCTCTCTCTTTCTCTCTTTCTCTAGTCTCTCTTGATGTTGAGCAGCTAGAGTTTTTCTCTAAAACGAAATCTGATGATTAAACCATAATACTATACATCATTATGTATATATAGGGGATAGAGAGATTTTGGGCCTAACCCTAATCCATGTGGTTTCCAAAACCCATTCTGATTTTGGGTTATTATTATTATTAAATCCGAATTCTAATATAATTAATCAAGTCTTACTTAATTAATTCAATAATTAAATTCGAATAAATAATAATACTTATTATTAAATCTGAATTCTAATATAATTAATCAAGTCTCACTTAATTAATTCAATAATTAAATTCGAATAAACAATAATATATCTAAATTAGTAATTTAAATAAACCTCCGTTTTGACGTTCTTTGTGTGTGACCCTTTAGGTTTTTATTACGTTGACAATAATTTTAATATCCAGTAATAAAATTATAAACAATGAGCGGCATCTAGTAATACATCATTGTTACCCAAGTAATAATAATAATTGGTGATTCAATTAAACCTTTCGTGAATAATGTTCCATGTAATATAATCCCTTTAACCTTATATTATAGATCAAGCTCGATGCATGTATGGTGTCATCCTCTTCGACATTTAATCTTGGTTTCCTTGATCAATGAGTAAACTATTTAAACAAATTAATATTTGAGTATGACCATGCATTTCATAGTCTCACTCAATCAAGAGGCCAATAATATCACTCCTAGAATTGGATGGTTAAATCCTATATCTATCATTCATATTCCTCATACGATTCATAGCATACCCAATGTCCACCTTTATCATTACCCGATTAAAGGTAACTTTGAGTATAATCAAAGTATATTATTTCTCGTATAGAAATATAATGATTTCAAGTCAGAGGATCATTACATCATTATCAATGTGAGATTTCTTATGACACTTATTAACATGTAGAATCTCACAGCGGGTCTTTCCAGTGTCATGTATTAATACATACTATTAGGTCCAAAGTGTTGTAGAGGGGGGGGGGGTGAATACAACTGTTTAAAATTAATGAGAGAATAAACAATATGCAGGTAATAAATGATGACCCAGAATTTCAAGAATATATCATTATATTCATTGATGGATTTGCTACAACATTCATAAAAGCATCATGATCAGTTGAACAATAAATACAGCAATTAAAGCTAGATTCAACTGATCCACTCTCTCACTTTTTGTTTTACAGTAAATGCTCTCTCTTTAAAGATTATCGTTGAATTACAGAGATACTAGTCACTTGACTAATAAAAACAAAGTGCTGCTTTTATAATGTCATGTAGTCTTGATCTTGTCCTTTTTGTGTACGTGGCCCAATCAGGATTTTGACAACAAAAAGTACTTTCCCAACAACTATGGATCAACCGTTCACAATAAGCCACTTGTCCCTTGAACATTAAATGTTACATATCTACCCGCATCTCGATCTTCGCCTGGACCCATCTCGATCTCGATCTGAGAAAATCTCGATCTCGATCTGGGAGAATCTCGATCTCGATCTATCGTGGATCGAGATTTGCCTTTGCAATGTTTTACTTCACTTATAAATCTCGACCCGCATCTCGATCTGCTGTGGATCGACATTTGCCTTGGCAAATATGCACACATCCAATGTTGACCTTCTTTAGTGACTAATTGAGAATTAACCTTTATGAGCAAGTTTCCCTAGCTTCTTCAATTTCTTTTCCTCACTCAATTCAAATGAGATCTTCTATTACTGACATGAACTTGCCTCCAATGTCCTGACACTTGATGCAATGGTCTGGTTCATAAGTGACTAGTCTTGTAGGGGTTCTTGCTTCTGAATGTCAGTTCTCATTTGTTGATTAACCTTTACATTATCCTGATGTTGATATAAGTACATGAAATCACTTTGATCTTCTTGATACTTCTTTGACATTAATTTGATTCTCCATTAGATAAGTTAGGGCATGAGCAATACTCAGATTGAACTTCTTCTCACTTATGCATCCTTGATTAACCAAATTGGTTACTTGTAGTTACCAAGTATCATTACCATTTCTTCAGTTGATTGATTCCATGTGCTTCTTCAGTTTCTCTTGTTTTGCTGTTGTTTTATCTTTTCTCTAGTTGAGTTACATAATAATTAAGTGTTACAAGTTAGTACACCTATGCCTTTCAATCTCCCCCTATTTGATTGTCTAACAATGACAACCAAATTCACAATGAGGATAACTCAACTAAACAGGGACTGAAAAAGATAAAATAACATTCATAAAAGATCATGTCAACTTACATAATGCTTGGCTTGATTAATTAACTTCATGTCTATTACTGATACTTCAAGTGCCAAAATTGGACACCTGTTGGCTCGATTAAATGGCTTCATGCTCTTCTAGAGATTTTCTCTAAGTACTTTAAGAGCACGGTCCACTCAATCTTCAATTATCCTTCTGAAGTCCTTTTAGCAGTATTACCACCGCCGAACTTCGCGAAATAATTGACGCCTAATATAAACCAGTTTCAAGACACTTAGCTAACTAACTTCTACCTTACACTACACAAGAAAACAGATAATATTTTTACAATGCAGGAAAACAAGAAAACAAATTACAACGCAAAGAAACATTACAAGCATAATACATTAAAACTTTTATTTCTTTCGCTCCTCTTCCTCACGAGCTTTCTTCTTGGCTGCTTTTTCTTTCTTCATGAACTCAGGGTTGCAGACTTCATCCATTCTTTTCTTGAGAAGATTAAGTCCTTCTGCTTCCACATGATTTCTGATCTTGTAATTTCGAAACAACCTCAACCACCTTTCAACCATGCTGCGAGTGGTAAGCTTCGTGGGAATGTCTTCAAACCTCAGCTTCGTGACTTTGTCAGGGTACCCCTTTTCCCCTTTCTTCCTTATAACCAGCTGCTTAGGGTATCCAATGACAATAGCGGTGGTGCATTGCTGTAGCCTCTGAATATCAAGCTGTTGTCTTCTCTTACAGAAGTTATCAAACGTGACCCTTAGATAATCCTGATCAAACTCGTCAACATCATCCATCTCATCAATCAATTCCCTTATGATACACAGTGTTTCATGACTGTGTTCTGCAAAGATGTCGTACTTGATTTCAATGACGGTTTCCACTTGATACTTGTCTGTATAGATCAGCAGATCATTCTCATTCTCAGCTTTGCTCTTGACAAACTTGACATTTGCACTAACCACTGCACTAGCTTCTTCCCTTATTTCCCCTTCTTCTGGAATGTCTATTCTTGGATCTCCGTATCTTTGCACATGCTCTCTTATTGCCTCGTCTTGCTGCTCGAATGCATAGTCTTCAGGTTCCTTCTTAACCACTGGTAGTGTAGCTTCAGGCAACTTGTATCTAGCGTCTTGCCTTCTTATCAGCTTCTCCAAGTCCTTAGCCACCAGCTTCTTTTCCTTTGTTAGAAAACCCTTAAAGAGGACTAGCTTTGCAACTGCCTTCAGCACATTTCCGCTCGGAGTTAGTTTCGAGTCATGCAGATTTACGATCCTCAAGACCTTGTCATGGACATATCTGATCTGGTAGGGATTTAGAATAATGTCAACCCCTCTGTCTTCAGCCATCTTCAACAATTTCTCCTTGAACAGCACTCCAGTCTTGACAGAGGTGTCTACCTTGTGAGCGAATTCTACCAGTTCACTTGCACCCCTTTCTTGGAAGAAAGCTTCATCGACCATACACGGCCCGATTTTTGTTATGGGTGTCCAAGTGATCATCAGATTCCATGCCTTCTCCTTGAATATGACTTGTACGGAGGTGCATCCCTGTCTTATGCAATTTAGATAATTCAGCAGCCCAGGGTTTAGATTTTCTAGCTTATGAAGAAGAAAGATCAATCTTTCTGAGTCATGAGCATAGGCTCTTGGTCCAGCTAAGGCTTCTCTAGCCTTGTCCCACTCGGGACCTTTCCTCCTTATGTCAGCCTGGACCTTAGGATCTTTGATCTTTTTCATTTCATACTCATGCTGAGTTTTCTGAGCCGCTCTCTTCTCCTTTGCCATTAGTTCTTTTTCAACTATTCCCTGTAGTACTTCTTCATTTACTCTTTCTCTGGCTTCCCTGAAAATCTCTCCTTGCATCTCCGCTTCATCAACTTCTTCTTCTGGCACATGCTCGTCAGTAACCGAGTGGTCTCCTGCATCACCTGCAACTCCTGCACCGGATCCGCCAGGATTTAGACCTCTTTCTTGTTCCCACTCTTTTTCCCGTTGCTCGAGTCTCGACCTCCTTGCCACTAAGGCTTCTACATCCATCTCATCCTCATCAGAATCTTCAATAAAGTCTCCCATAAATGCATCGACGAGAGGTGTTTCTTTCTCAGCTTCTTCTTCAACTACCATCTTCTGTTTGCCTTTGTCCTTAAGAGCCGGTTGAGTCTCCTCCACCTTTTCACCAGATTTGTTTGAGGACTCGATCACCGGACCCTTACTAGTCAGCTTTTTCAGACCCTGATCCTCCTTCTCCCCCTTAGGTGTGTTATCCTCATCAGGAGCATCATCATCATTATTATCGTCACCACCACCACCGGTTGAAGGACCAGGTCCAGCCTTGTTACGTCCAAAGACAGCATCAAGTAGTTCATTCAGCTTCGTCCAAACCTGAGACATGCCATAAGTGACATCATCTACTGACCTCCCAACCTCCACCTGTGCCAATCCAAGATTATTTATCTTGTCAATCATTTGATTTTGGACGGCAATCAGGTTCTCCATGAACTGAGCTCCAACCTCCAATCTTCCAGAGTGAGAAGAGACAGCAGCAGTAACATCAGCAACTCCAGCCTCCAAAGCCTCCACTTTCTTCACTAGATCCTGCAATTTGGGGGACGGTGTTTGGCTTGGGTTAAACTGTTTACTCTCGCCGGGTTCTGTTTCACTCAAGATCCCTAAAAAGAAGGGATCTACTCTCCCTGTCTCTCCCTCGTGTTTAGAGCCTAACAGTACTAGAGCCTCATCCACTAATCGCTGGGGACTAGCGGTGAGTTGGTCGGCGATATCGGTCAGTGAGACTGAGCCTTTAAGCGCTGTGTCTACGATAGGAGATGGCGTTATGACCATGTCATCCCCTTGTTCACTTAGAATCTTTTCTGGTTCGCTGGGCTGTTCTGGAGGCGTAGACCCACCAGTCACCAGATGTCGTTGTTCTGCGAGCAACTTGTTTTCTGATTTAGATGAGGAAGCGTCATCCGTACTGGATTCGACAGACTCTTCCTCATTAAAACTTCCTGAGATACTAGTATCAGAAGTGCTAGTCTCAGTTTGCCATTCCCCTTCCGAGAAATTGCTCAAAGAGCCCTGAGCGGACAACTCAGGGGAGGTAGGGCCAGCTCCTATTGGCTGTTGAGCTGGACCCCCTCCTTGACTCTCACCAACATGCCTAGGCGAGTGCGAATGTGTTGAAATGTTTTGGAGAGGAGAGCCACCAGCGTGAGGTGTGGTGGCTGTGAGAGGTGAACTAGCCTTAACAGGTTTTGCAGTTGCCACTGGGTTTGAATCCACCTTTTGCTTCTTTGGAGGTGGCAGAGCTGCTGAAGTGACTACTCTCTCAACTCCTACACTCCCTCCACTCGAATCACTCGACTCAGATAAGCTTGCCTTCCTTTTATCACCAGTTTTAGGGCTGGCTGAACGTTTATGAACAGAAGGGCTTGCAGCCTGGGGGTTTTCAGGCCCACGGCTGTAGAAAATAGGTTGAATTGATGATTGATCAAGATCAGCAAGAATAGGTACCTGACTCAGAAGATCGTCATCCTTGTCAGCTCCAGCTTTTGCAACATTTGCCTCGGCCATGTCAACATCCATACCTGCTTGTTCCAAATTTCTAGGCACTTGATCTCCACCTTCAGCTTCGTTACCGCTACTCTCAGCTTCTACTGCAGTAAACTGTGAAGCATGCCTCCTAGCATACTCATCTTGCAGATCCTGGAAGTACGGAGTCAGGCGCAACTCAAAAAGTCTTGACTTTTGCTGGGTTTCCATGGTGGAGATACTCTTTAGAGTCATATCAAAACATGCCATCCTTTCAGAGCCTTGAAATACTCTTCTGTGTTCCTCTGAAAGGACGTCATCCAGAACCATCTGAAGAAATCTTGGCATCCAGCATTTGACTGGACCATCTTCCGGATTCCTAGATGCATTTTTCTCCAATGCCCACCTCTCAAGCAACTGAATCAACAGATGTTTGCCCACATTCACTCTCCTGTTGTTTGCCACTCCATATAGTATTACCCGGCAGCTGTTGTTCATTGGCCTGTAGTCTTTGTCCTTTGGGAACATGCAGCGCTGAATGGCCTGAACTACATAATCTCACTCAGCTGGTAGCATACCGGTGTTAACCTTTGTTACCTTGATAGGACCCGTTGGAGGGCGACAACCTATCTCCGTGAATAATTGCAACATATCCTCCATAGTGGGTTACGGAGCATAATCTTCTGTAGGAAGCCCAAGAATCTCATTGAACTTCTGCAGATTGACTTCATATTTGGCACCACCAATAGTAAAGGATAGGCCTGTTGGATTTGCTTTTCCACCCTGAATCTCTAGTGTTGAGTAAGCAGCTTGAAGGGCTTCGACATTCAGGATGGGAGAGGCGGTTAAGGCATGACTTATGATTGAAGTGTTGTTGAGGGATTCAATCCAGAACTGATAGTGAATAAATCTACCAGTTGCTCGATCAGCAGAGAGATTAACAAAGTTGGTCTTGGGAATTGTGAAATTTGGGTTTGCCATTTAAATTTGTGTTCGAGAAAAGAGATGTTCGAAAAGATTTTTCAATGAATTTTAGAGAACAAGTTCTAAATTTAAACAACCAAAAAAAATGTACACGAACCCCACTAATTACCCCACGTAATTAGTGACACGAATTAAAACAAATTAACTTCCCCACTAATGACCACTTAACTCCCCACTAAAGATTGACGGTTGAGTTTTCGAAAATTAAAGTGAACAGCCGTTACAAAATAAATTATGTTTCCAGAAAACCACAAACACGGCGGTAAAGTTGCACTTTAAGGATTAAACAGTAGTACTCACAACTATTTCGCTCAAGAACACAAATGAACTTAAGAATAAGAAAGCACGAAACAAAAACCAAACTCACTCGAATGAAAAGAAAACTAAAGAACTATTTGCAAGAACAGTAATGACGTTAAAAACAACACAAGAAGTTCAACAGTTTTAAACAAAATTTTAGCAGAGTTTCGTTTTAGTTATTGATGCTTTTAAGTAACAGTTAGTGATTTTTGTTTAAGAAAATCACAAGAAAACTTGATGTAATGGCAGGGAAAAGAACTCTGGTAATGTATGTATACGCGTGTGTATATGAAGAGCTTAAGCTTTTGAAAGAGAGAAAGAAAGTTAATGTAAATAATGAACAGCCTTTTTAATGCTATAATATATACTTGCACGCCAAAAAATATATCTGAAAAGACAAGTCACATCTCGATCTCGAGATCCGCATCTCGATCCTCATCTAGATGTCGATCTTGATGTCGATCTCGATCCGCATCTCGATCTACATTTCGATGTCGATCTCGATGTGGATAGATCGAGATGTACCTTGACAGTTTTTAGACCAATTTTCACAAGTCGTTCTCGATCTCGATCCAGAACCAGATCGAGATTTGCCTTAGAAAATTTTAATGAAATTATGTGAATTAAACATTTATATGTAAAATTCACAAGATTTCACCACAAATTTTCACACCATTTAAGAAACTTACAATTTTGAAACGACAGGGAATTTAGCAAATAAATCATGCATTACAAAATTAAGTATAGCATTAAATCCTATCACATTATTAGACATTAATCATTTAGATACACAGATCAGCACAAGATTAATTTCATGAAACTTTCTAACTTCCCTTTATGAGATGTAATACATATATTTATGAAGTTAAGTACACATTATTAATTATGAATATTCATGAATAACAATAATATGTACACAAACTGAATTATAACAGATAGGTAGCAAAACTAACAGGTGTTGAGCATCCCCAATTCACCAACCAATCTAGAAAATGTTGATTCGTCTAGAGGTTTAGTGAATATATCTGCTATTTGACGTTCAGTAGACACAAAATGCAACTCTACAGTTCCATTTTCTACATGCTCTCTAATAAAATGATACCTGATGTCAATGTGCTTGGTCCTTGAGTGATCCACAGGATTGTTGGTCATTGCAATAGCACTTGTGTTGTCACACATGATAGGAATCTTAGATACTTCCACACCGTAGTCCTTGAGTTGGTTCTTCATCCACAGTATCTGGGCCACACAGCTTCCAGCAGCAATATATTCTGCTTCAGCTGTCGAGGTAGATACTGTGTGTTGTTTCTTGCTTTGCCAAGACACCAACCTTCTTCCAAGGAACTGACAGCTTCCTGAAGTGCTCTTCCTATCTATTCTACAACCTGCGTAATCTGAATCCGAATAGCCAACAAGATTAAACCCTGTATCTCTTGGGTACCAAATCCCAAGATTTGATGTTCCCTTGAGATACCTAAAAATACGCTTTACGGCTATGAGATGTGACTCTCTAGGATCCGCTTGGAACCTTGCACATAGGCACGTAGAGAACATAATATCAGGTCTGCTAGCAGTTAAATACAAAAGTGAGCCGATCATACCTCGATAGCTTGAGATGTCTACAGGTTTACCCGCTTTGTCCTCGTCAAGTTTCGTGGCTGTTGCCATAGGAGTCTTAGCTTGTGATACATCTTGGAGACCATACTTTTTCAATAGATCATGAATGTACTTGGTCTGGCAGATAAATATCCCGTCCTTCTTCTGACTAACTTGAATGCCCAGAAAGAACGTCAGCTCTCCCATCATGCTCATCTCATACCTTGATTGCATTAACTTAGCGAATTTAGCACACAGCTTCTCATTTGCAGACCCAAAGATAATGTCATCCACATATACCTGCACCATTATTAGATCATCTTTGCATTTCTTGTAGAAAAACGTCTTGTCGATTACTCCTCTGGTGAAACCACTTTCTAGTAAAAAGTCTGACAGAGTTTCATACCACTTTCGCGGAGACTGCTTAAGGCCATATACTGATTTGAAGAGTCGATAAACATAATCACAATATTTGCTGTCGATAAACCCGGGAGGTTGCTCGACATACACCTCTTCATCCAGTTCACCGTTTAAGAATGCACTCTTGACATCCATTTGATAGACTTTAAAACCATGATGTGCTGCGAAAGCCAAGAACATCCTTACTGCTTCTAGCCTTGCTACTGGTGCATAGGTTTCATCATAATCAATTCCTTCTCTTTGAGTATAACCCTTAGCAACCAGGCGAGCTTTATTTCGTGTTACAAGTCCGTCTTCATCCAGCTTGTTTCTGAATACCCATTTTGTCCCACCAACAGATCTATTCTTTGGTCTGGGTACCAGCTTCCACACCTTCTGCCTTTCAAACTGATTGAGTTCCTCTTGCATAGCAATCACCCAATCAGCTTCATCTAGAGCTTCTTCCACCACTTTAGGTTCCATCTGGGAAAGGAACACTGAGTATAGACATTCATTCTCAGTGGCAATTTCAGCTCTAGCTTTTCCTCTAGTAGTCACTCCGGCTTCTGGATCACCAATAATTAGCTCGAACGGATGGTCCTTGTTCCAAGTGCGATCCCTAGCAAATGTTCTTGATGATTCAGCTTGATCTTGTAAGTGAAGGTGACTTAGTCTAGAAGCACTTTCACTAGCTTCCCTTGAGCTAGTACTGACTCCCCCTGAGTGAGCTGCTCCCCCTGAGTGCATACTGACTCCCCCTGAGTTAGTACCAGGTCTGACGGAAGGTGATCCCTCAGCCCTAGTGTTTTGAATTTGCGAAACACTAGACTCTTGATTAATTTCATTATTTATAGTTGGATCACTACCCTGCACTACTGACTCAGGAACTGTATCCACTTCATCAATATCCATATTTTCAAATCTTAGGGAAGTGGGCTCACTATCTTCTTTTTGTATAGAAGGGAGCTTTGAGTCGTCGAATGTGACATTAAGGCTTTCAACCACCTTGCGATCATTAAGCACAAACACCCTGTACGCTGCTACTACTTCAAGAGAATATCCAATGAAAACCCCTTCATCTGCTTTGGCGTCAAACTTTCCAAGTTGTGCATTGTCTCTTAACACAAAGCATTTGGCACCAAATACGTGAAAGTACTTGATAGATGGTTTTCGTTTATTCATCATGTAATACGGCGTCTCATTACGGTCCTTTATAATCAGGGTTCTGTTATGTGTATAACAAGCCGTGCTAACTGCTTCAGCCCAAAAATATAAAGGAAGTTTTGACTCATACAGCATTGTCCTAGCTGCTTCAACCAGTGTCCTGTTCTTCCTTTCTACCACCCCATTCTGCTGCGGTGTTCTCGGTGCTGAATACTGTCGTCTGATCCCTTTAGATATGCAGAAATCCATTAACACTGAGTTCTTGAATTCTGTCCCGTTGTCAGATTGGATAGTCTTCACAGTCAGACTTGCTACATTTTCAATTTCCAGTACATGTCTAATGATCTCATGTGGCACTTCATCTTTCGATGTCACAAACTTCACCCATGTGTATTTGGAAAAGTCATCGACGATTACCAGCGCATATCTTTTCCTTGACATTGACATAACATTAACGGGTCCAAACAAATCCATGTGAAGAAGTTGTAGGGGCTCGGTAATGCTATTTACTTGTTTATCCTTATGCGAGGCTCTTTTTGATTTTCCCATCTCACATGCTTCGCAGAGTCCATCTGGAGTAAACTCCATCTGCGGCAGCCCTCTCACCAATTCTCTCCTTACGAGATTGTTCATTGCTTTAAAGTTCAGGTGAGATAATCTTTTATGCCATAGCCAACTTTCATTAGCAGAAGCCTTGCTGTAGAAACACGTGACTTCAGACTGATCAGCAGAATTCATGTCAGCTATGAACAAATTTGACTTCCTTACTCCTTTGAGAGCAAGGCTTCCATCCTTTTTGCTTCGAATCGAACAATCATGCTTCCCAAAGTTGACGTCAAAACCCCTGTCGGTGAACTGACTAACGCTGAGAAGATTATGTCGCAATCCTTCCACAAAAGACACGTCCTCAATGATAACATTTCCACAAACGATCTTGCTATATCCCCTGGTGTAACCTTTGCTGTTATCTCCAAAAGTAACCACGGAGCCGACTCTCAACACCAAATCTGTTAGCAGGGACTTATTGCCGGTCATATGCCTCGATGCTCCACTGTCCAACACCCATATGACTTTACTCTTTTCCTGTTCACTGCCCTGCAAATCCAGAAAGATTAGGTGTTCTTCGGAACCCAATGATGTTTGGGCCCGGCATCAATATTTTCCTTTTTCTTTTCAGATACAGAAGGCTTTGCCTTGTTGCCATCAGGGGCATCCATCTTGACTTTGTCTTTTCCCTTGTCAACCTTGACTGATTTGTCAGGTTTGGGAGCAGACTGGTCACTCCTAACTTTAGGAGGACTTGAAGTCTTAGCCTTTGACCCCGCATGCTTTTTCTTACTACTACTAGATGTATGTTCAACAGATGCGCTAGCAGTATTCATTAAATTAAAATAAGCATGCATGATGTTTACAGCACATGACATACAATTTGGATTATTGCATTTGGCATGATTTGCATACATGTTAGGCAAAGCAGTAGTTGCAGGCAGGGTATTACAACCAACATATTTTTCTTCCTCTACATAGAACGGGCAATAGTAAGACAAATGATTAGTTTGATTACAGATATAGCATGCCTTTCTAACTCGTGTAGATGTAGATACAGATGCAGGTTCAGTTTTAACTGCCTTTACAGGTGCTTTCATTTGGTCTGACCCTGCTACCCATTGTTTATATGACACCGTCTTAGCCTCCTTGGTTCCTACACCTCTCTTAGCATAAGCAATCTTACTCGCTCTCTTAGAAGTTGTAGGTTCTACTACTTTTTCTTCTGAATCTCTTTCAATTTTAATTTCTTGTTCAATTTTAGTAGCAACAGGATCTATGGTCCTGGGCTCAAACTGCTTAAAGATAGGTTTTCTAACATCCATTAAAACCTCAGGCACATTATCTTTGACTAACACTGGCTCTAACAACTCAGCAGCCCTATTTTTCTTTTTCTGTGTGTAGTCAAGTCCTATGTTTACTTTTTCATTTTTACTCTTGCCTGCCAGTTTCATGTACATATCCCTTTCTACGAAAACTTTATTAGCGGCTTCTTCAAAAGATTGACATGTTATTTTAAGCTCAGCTAATTCATTTTTAAGTTCTTCGTTAAGGTCTTCCCTAATCTTAAGCTTGTGTTCTAAAACGTCTACCTGATTCATTAACTGCCTTTCTTTACTTTCTCCTGATTCTAATTCCTCTACCCTGACCTCGAGAAGTCTATTCTTAAGGGAGAGTTTAGCATTTTCCTCATTAACAGCAATTAGATTTAGTTGGAGATTGTACATATCTTTAGTCATGGCAGCTAATTCATTTTGGTACTCAGGAATAGACATTTCATTTACGGTTAGAATTGGTACCTCTGATTGTTCTGAAGATTTTGCCATTAAAGCGAAGTTGCATAGCTCCTGATCTTCATCTTCATCAGACTCGTCCCAACCCTTCCCTTCAGTCACAACATACGCCCGGCTTCCCCTCTGTTGCTTGCTAACCAAGGCATCATATTTCTTTTTCAGATCATCATAGGATTCCTTGGGATGAACGTACTTAGGCTTCTTGCATTCTGTTGCGAAGTGCCCCAATTCATTGCAGTTGTAGCATCTGAACTTGTTCTTGTCTACCAGGTTAGGTCTGTAGCTACTACCAGATGTGCTACCTCGACCACTGTAACTTCCACGACCACTTACACTACTGCCTCTGCTGCCTCTTCGGCTGAAAGAAGTACCAAATCGTCCTTTACCACTTCTTTGCTTCCTGAAGCTGATATGAGCAAATTCTCGAGCAATACAAGCATATGACTTGTCTTCTAATTTGTCCAGCTCTTCAAGGGTATAGTATTCATCCTCACTTTCTTCGGATGGATCTTCAATGTCTAATACCACCCTTTCAGGATTAGCAGTTTTCAATGAGACAGCTGCAAGTGCCTTTACAGCAGACTCTTCAGCTACAAGTCCAGACTCACTTACCACTTTGTTTTCTCCACTATTGTAGGATCTTCTTCTGTCATTTTGTTCCTGCTCCAGCTCGTAGGTCTTCAAAACACCATACATCTTTTCGAGAGAAGTATTTTTCAAGTCTCTTGACTCTCGAATGGCAGTGATCCTGTGTTCCAGATGTTTAGGCAAATTCAATAGAAACTTGATATTTGAATCTACTAGTGGATAGACTTTATCTCTTATACTCAGCTCGATAAGCAATTTACTGTAACGTTTGTAAACATCCGCTACGCTTTCTCCTCGTTCGCATCTGAACGATTCATATTCAGATATCAAAATGCGTTTGTGATTATCTCTAACTTCCTCGGTCCCCTCCATCACCACAGCCAGTTTATCCCACATGGCTTTAGCTATTTTTAATCCCTTTATTTGAACATAGTACTCTGAGTTTAGGGATTCAATTATGACGTTGCGTAACGACGCATCCATACCAACCAATTCTTTATCTGCGTCTGGAAACTCCATTTCCTCTTTAGGAACTGACCGGGATGGTATTAGTATCCCTCCTTCCATTCGCTCTGGCTCAATTTTCATGGGTATGTATGGACCGTTTTCCAATATTCTCAAGTATACCTTGTTTATTGATTCAAGGTAAGCTCTCATCCTTCCGGTCCATTCGTCATAATGTTGTGCATCAAACGGAGGTATCTTAAATCTGTGTGCGGCGGCCATTTTAATAAAGTTTAAAATTAAGATAATACACTTTTCAAATTACAATAAATTGTATTTACTTGAAAAATTAATTATCTCACTTTAAATATCCAACACTTAATATCCAACGGATTTTGCACTTAAGATTCAAGCAAGTTAGTTCTAATCACAGGAACAGTAGTAGGGTCCACAAATTTTCAAGTACAAACAAAAAGTTGTCCACTTTCTAGTTGACAGAAGTTCGAAAATGTCCTTTTGGTTTAGTCAATCAATTGATTCCAGTTTTGACCACAGGAAAATCCACAAAGCTCTAAAGTACAATATTTTGGAAATTTTGTACAAATATTCCTTACACCATTATTTAGAACCTTTTAGATCTATGAACCTTTCAAGAAGAAACAAACAAAAACTTTCGGCACAATCTTCAAGAAAAAAAATGGATCTGGGATTTTCAAGAACCAACTCAAACAACACAATAGGATCTCTGTTAGATGTGTTTAACAGGAGCTCTGATACCAATTGTTAGGTCCAAAGTGTTGTAGAGGGGGGGGGGGGTGAATACAACTGTTTAAAATTAATGAGAGAATAAACAATATGCAGGTAATAAATGATGACCCAGAATTTCAAGAATATATCATTATATTCATTGATGGATTTGCTACAACATTCATAAAAGCATCATGATCAGTTGAACAATAAATACAGCAATTAAAGCTAGATTCAACTGATCCTCTCTCTCACTTTTTGTTTTACAGTAAATGCTCTCTCTTTAAAGATTATCGTTGAATTACAGAGATACTAGTCACTTGACTAATAAAAACAAAGTGCTGCTTTTATAATGTCATGTAGTCTTGATCTTGTCCTTTTTGTGTACGTGGCCCAATCAGGATTTTGACAACAAAAAGTACTTTCCCAACAACTATGGATCAACCGTTCACAATAAGCCACTTGTCCCTTGAACATTAAATGTTACATATCTACCCGCATCTCGATCTTCGCCTGGACCCATCTCGATCTCGATTTGAGAAAATCTCGATCTCGATCTGGGAGAATCTCGATCTCGATCTATGAAGATCTCGATCTCGATCTGGGAGAATCTCGATCTCGATCTATCGTGGATCGAGATTTGCCTTTGCAATGTTTTACTTCACTTATAAATCTCGACCCGCATCTCGATCTGCTGTGGATCGACATTTGCCTTGGCAAATATGCACACATCCAATGTTGACCTTCTTTAGTGACTAATTGAGAATTAACCTTTATGAGCAAGTTTCCTTAGCTTCTTCAATTTCTTTTCCTCACTCAATTCAAATGAGATCTTCTATTACTGACATGAACTTGCCTCCAATGTCCTGACACTTGATGCAATGGTCTGGTTCATAAGTGACTAGTCTTGTAGGGGTTCTTGCTTCTGAATGTCAGTTCTCATTTGTTGATTAACCTTTACATTATCCAGATGTTGATATACAGTACATGAAATCACTTTGATCTTCTTGATACTTCTTTCACATTAATTTGATTCTCCATTAGATAAGTTAGGGCATGAGCAATACTCAGATTTAACTTCTTCTCACTTATGCATCCTTGATTAACCAAATTGGTTACTTGTAGTTACCAAGTATCATTACCATTTCTTCAGTTGATTGATTCCATGTGCTTCTTCAGTTTCTCTTGTTTTGCTGTTGTTTTATCTTTTCTCTAGTTGAGTTACATAATAATTAAGTGTTACAAGTTAGTACACCTATGCCTTTCACATACACTTACGTTCTTGACTTTAGTATCATCATACCTATGACCAATGAGTTGTGGTCATCTGTCAATAAATATACTAGTCTTATTGCATTATTATTGTCCTTAAATAATAATACTTGACTAAGGAATTTTAGGAATAAAATACTATTCATATAATCTCATTTTTAAGTCACATACTTAAAGATATATATTACGTATTAATATTCCAAGGACATTTATTATTCTTTCAATTTATGATGCAGTAAATAAAGACATAATAAATATTAATTAAATAATCACATAACATAATTCTTAATTGTTTTTTCAATAAAACATTAAAAGTATTGTCTCTAGGATACCAATACTAATAATCTCCCACTTGTACTAGAGCCAATATCTCATGTATCTAAAACCCATGGAACTAGTATGACCTTCGTGCTTCTGCTGCGACAAAGCCTTGGTCAATGAATCTGCAATGTTATCATTTGTATGCACTTTACATATATGTATATCTCCTCGATTATTAATCTATCGAATAAGATGATATCGTCTAAGTATATGTTTTGTTCGGGAATGAGACCTTGGTGCCTTAGCCTGTGAAACGGCTCCATTATTATCACAATATAAATCTATCGGATCTGCGACTGAAGGAACCACACCAAGACCTGCAATAAATTTCCGAATCCAAACAGCCTCCTTGGCTGCTTCACAGGCAGCAATATAATCATCCTCCATTGTAGATTTGGCAATCGTCTCTTGCTTTGAACTTTTCCAGCTTACAGCACCTCCATTTAGACAAAACACAAACCCATACTGAGAAATCGAATCTTCCTTGTCTGTCTGGAAACTAGCGTCGGTGTAACCTTTTACAACCAGCTTATCTTCTCCTCCATATACCAAGAATTGATCTTTAGTCCTCTTCAAATACTTAAGAATATTCTTGACTGATGTCCAGTAACCTTCACCTGGATTAGACTAGTATCTACTCGTCATGCTCAAAGCATACGAGACATCAGGACGAGTACATATCATTGCATACATTATGGAACCAATTGCTAAAGCATATAGAACTTTACTTATACGGTCCTTATCATCCAATGATTTAGGACTGTTATCTTTTGAGATCGATATCCCATGAGACATAGGGACAAATCCCCTTTTAGCATTTTACATCCCAAATCGATGCAAAACTTTATCAATGTATGTACTCTGACTTAGGATGATCATTCTTCTTGATCTATCTCTATAGATCTTGATACCTAAAATATAGGTCGCTTCGCCTAAGTCTTTCATTGAGAAATTCTTACTCAACCAAGTCTTAACAGCCTGTAAAGAAGGAATGTCATTCCCTATTATTAATATATCATCAACATATAATACTAGGAATGCCACATTGCTCCCACTTACCTTTTTGTAAACACATGGTTCATCTTCATTTTGAATAAACCCAAACTCTTTGACAGTTTCATCAAAATGAATGTTCCATCTCCTTGAGGCTTGTTTCAATCCATAAATGGATTGATGCAGCTTACATATCTTTTCAACATTCTTTGGATTAACAAAACCTTCAGGCTATATCATATACACATCCATATCTTCTTCAAGGCTCCCATTTAAGAAAGCGGTTTTGACATCCATTTGCCAGATTTCATAGTCATGATAAACAGCTATAGCAAGCAAAATCCTGATGGACTTGACTATAGCCACTGGTGAAAAAGTTTCATCATAGTCAATACCATAAATTTGCTTGAAACCTTTTGCCACCAATCATGCTTTATAGGTCTGTACATTACCATCAATGTCGGTCTTCCTTTTGAAAACCCATTTGTACCCTATAGGTTTTACCCCTTCAGGTGGATCAAACAAAGTCCATACTTGATTAGTATATATGGATTCCATCTCAGATTTCATGGCATCTTGCCATCTCTTAGATTCTGGAGTGTTCGGCGTCTTGGTACGTGAGAGGCTCATCTTCATCCACAAGCATCACATCACCATCTTGAGTCAAGAGAAATCCATAATATCTCACGGGCTCATGAAGAATCCTACCAGACCTACGAACAACCTGTGTTTCCTAAGCAGTATTGTTTTCTTGTACATTCTACTCAGCTTCCTCCATTGGTTCAATGTTATCATGTGGGTCTCGAATTTTATCGAGATCTATTATTTTCCCACTGTCTTTCTTAGACAATATTTCTCTTTCAAGGAACACTGCAGTTCAAGCAACAAACACTTTGTTCTCTGAAGGATTATAGAAAGAATAACCCTTTGTTTCAATTGGGTATCCCACAAAATTACATTTTTTGATTTAGGTCCTAGCTTATCAGAAGTTAGACGTTTCAAAAACGCCTCACATCCCCAAATTTTCATAAATGACATGCTATGACTTTCTCAGTCCATATCTCACATGGAGTCTTCTGAACCGTTTTAATAGGAACTCGGTTTAGTGTATAAGCAACCGTCTCTAGGGCGTAGTCCCAGAAACTAATTGGAAGATCTGCATGACTCATCATCGATCGTACCATGTCCAACAAAGTACGATTCCTCCTTTCAGAAACTCCATTCCATTTTGGTGTTTTGGGAGGAGTGAGTTGTGATACAATACCACACTCTTTTAATAAACTCTTAAATTCATGGCTTAAGTATTCACCTCCACGATCAGATCGTAGAGTCTTAATACTTCCGCCAGTTTGCCTTTCTACTTCAGCTTTGTATTCTTTGAACTTTTCAAGAGAATTGGATTTGTTCTTCATAAGATACACATATCCATATCTACTGAAATCATCAGTAAACATGATAAAGTAATAAAAGCCACCTCTTGCCATAGTACGCATAAGACCACATACATCACTATGTATAAGTTCTAATCATTCAGTGGTCATTTCACATTGTCCAGTAAAATGAGCTTTAGTCATTTTTCCAATGAGACAAGGTTCACATGCTTCGTATGATTCAAAGTCAAACTTATCCAAGTATCCATCCTCTTGTAACTTGGAAATGTGCTTCTCATTTATATGGCCTAAACGACAGTGCCAGAGGTATGTTTGATTTGAGTCATTAGTTTTAAAACGTTTGTTATTCACATTATAGATATGAGTGTCTAAATCAAGAACATATAAACCGTTAAATAAACATGCAACCCCATAGGTAACATTATTCAAAGAAAAGGAACAACTATTGTTCTGAATTAAAAATGCAAAACCTTTCTCGTCCAAACAAGAAACTGAAATAATGTTTCTGTAAATTGCAGGCACGTAAAAATAGTTCTCAAGTTCTAAAATAAGCCCAGTGGGCAACATTAAATAATAAGTCCCTACAGCTAAGGCAACAACCATTGCTCCATTGCCAACTCGTAGGTCGACCTCTCCTTTTGCCAAAGTTCTACTCCTTTGCAACTCCTGCACATTTATACAAATGTGAGAACCACATCCAGTATCCAATACCCATGATGTAGAAGTAGACAAATTGACCTCTATAACATAAATACCTGAATCAGAAGCTTGACCAGCCTTCTTCTTTTTTAGATCCTCCAAATAAGTATGACAGTTTCTCTTTCAATGACCTGGTTTACCAAAGTAGTTACAATCACCCTTTACAACAACACCCTTGAGCTTTAAAGCCTATTTGGGAATAGCCTTTGGCTTGGGACCAGAAGCAGATCTAATCTTCTTTTTTCCCTTCCATTTGCCTTTCATTTTAGCCTTACCTTTGTTGTATACCATCAGCATGGCAGCATGTTCATCCTTTTTCATGTTGGTTTCAACAGTTCGTAACATGGCCAACAATTCAGTGGGTGTTTTGTCTATCTCATTCATATTGTAGTTCAAAACAAAATGAGTATAGTTGTTGTTCAAAGATTGTAAGATGAAGTCAATCTGAGCTTCAGGACCAATCGGGAAACCCAAAGTATCAAGATACTCAATATTACCTATCATCTTTAGAACATGTGGTTGAACAGGTTCACGCTCTCCCTGTTTGCAAGCATACAGTGCTTTGCTCGTGTCGAACCTTTCTTGATGAGCCTGTCCCTCAAACATTCTTTGAAGGTGTTCAATCATCTCATAAGCATCCATATGCTCATGTTGTTTTTGAAGCTCAGCACTCATGGTTGCAAGCATGAGACACGCAACATCATCCGCATCATCAATATGCTTCTGATAAGCATTTTGCTAAACACGAGTTGCATTCTCAGCAGGAGGAGCAGGTGAAGGAATTTCAATGACATGAAGCTTTCGCTCCTGCCTGAGGACAATCATCAAATTCCTATATCAATCAAGGAAGTTAGTTCATGTCAGCTTGTCCTTCTCAAGGGTTGCTCTCACAGAGAAGTTATTTGTGTTGTTTGCCATTAAATATCTACAATGTTTAAAATGCATATTAGTTAGTTGTAGAAGTTTAATTATGTTCAAGTGATTATCATATACATTCATAATATATATCTCCCACTATTTTTATCAAATCAATAGCCCTAACTATTAATTCGGAAAACATTTCATTAAATCTTTCTAGTGAGCGAAGATCCATATTTCATTCATGTTTTAAGATAGCGTTGGCTAATACACCCAAAACATGACTATTTAGGTAGACAACAATAGTGGATTATATCAAATATAACTCTTGGATAGTTTGGTGGAACAACACTTTGTACACATTTATCCAATAAATCTCATCAAACTCTATGCCTCTTGATATGGGTAAAAATAGCCTTGAAAGAAATAATAAATATAGCATTTATTAGGCCTGGTATGGTCCAAAGGTTTTAGGCCCTCGAAACGAACTAGGAATGTAATAACTAGATTGTTGGGTCCAGTCCGCGAGGCTCTGTGGAAGCCATAGGCCCAGTAAGCCCTTTTTAATAGTTAATTTCGTAATTATTTAATAAAATCCCAGAAAAGGCCCAAAAAGCCTGTTGAAGGCCTTCACCCTAGAAGGATCTAGGAGCCCAAACGTGGGAAGAGTCCGACAAGGACTCTCATTCCTATAAGGTTTTGAATACCCCTGCTGCTAGGAGACTTGCCCCCCAAGTCTCCTAACCCTAATCTGATTCCAAGGCCTTCGTATGCCTATTTAAAGGGCCTAACCCCTCAACATTAGAACTACGTTTTTTGGCTTGATTCTCATACGAACTGAGATACGTAGGCAGTTAACGAGGACCTGAGTTAGTCACGAAACGTTAACGTAGCCATTAAAGCTTGAAGCTCTCCCAAACCCTAGCATTAATTACGTATTAAAGACACCTCGTTTTTGATCCGTAACATTTGGCGCCGTCTGTGGGAACCCGAATAATAACCATGGCAGGAACACGAAGTACTGCAAGCACCCTTGAAGGAGAGATCCCTGGCGCCGCTGTCGACACCACTATTCCCCTTATTACAACTCAGGGGCAACAAGCTGTTGTTCCAACCACCTCCGTTGAGGACCCTGAAGTAAGCACCCGGCGTGCTGGACCCCTCAGCATCGTCGTTCATCCTTCTAACCCCGATGTGTCAATTCATGCTTCAGCTCCTCCGCTCCAGGTAATTCCACCCCTTCATACTACTTTTGTTGCTCCTCCTACTATGCAGGTCCCGTCTGCTATAACTCCCGACCCTCGTTATGGGCTCCCAAGGGACTATGAGCCCCCTTATGAGCAAGGGCTGTTGCCCCACTATACCTCACAACGAAGAAGTCGGGACTTCTCTGGACCTTACTCAACTGATGACGAGAAGTCATCTGACGAAGATGTTAACCCACGAAGGAGATGACCTGGTAAGGAACCCCTTGGAGGGAGGAGTACCCAGCCCCAAGGGCCTCAAAGTAATGACTCCCTGAACCTTCAGGAAAGAATACGCGCTCATGAGGCTGAAGCTCAACGACTAAGGAAAGACCTGGAGAAGGCATTGGCAAGGCGACAGCGCCCCAGAGTGGAGGGTGCTGGAGAGTTGATGAGAAACACCTCTGTAATAGATTTGGATGAGCCCCCGAGGCAAATAAGGACAAGTCATGTCAGGGCTGATCCCCAAGAGTTATTGCCGCTTGGAGATCCTGATGATCCCACACCCCCCTTCACAGAGAATATTATGAATGAAAAGATATCAAGGAAGTTTAAGATGCCAACCATTAGGGCCTATGATGGAACGGGAGATCCCTCAAATCATGTTCTCACGTTCTCAAATGCACTGTTGCTGCAGCCTGTAAACGATGCCATCAAGTGTAGGGCGTTTCCCCAAACCTTGAGTGGCATGGCTCAGCGGTGGTTCAGCCGTCTACCACCAAACTCTGTTGGGTCATTCAAGGATCTGAGCAGGGCCTTCATTGGTCAATTCATTAGCAGCAAGACTCATGAAAAGAGCTCAGCTTCGCTAATGAACATGCACCAGGGGAAGAACGAATCTTTGAGGGATTACATGAATAGGTTCACAAAGGAAGCCTTGAAGGTCCCTGATCTAGATCAGAAGGTAGCTATGATAGCTTTGCAGCAAGGGATTTCTGACGAAAATTTCAGGAGATCGTTAGCCAAGAGGGCCCCTGAAACTATGAATGAGCTCCAAGAAAGAGCAGAGAAGTATATCAAGGCTGAGGAAAGTATGAGGAAAGCTCAAGGGTTTCAGACCTCGAACGCCTATCCTAAAAAACGATCCAGCGATACCGAGTACACTGTTGATACCAAGTATGCAAAGAATGGTGACGCCAATGACTCCAAGAAAAAAGGAGGTGCCAGGTTCACCGAGTATGCAAGACTAAATACCGCCCGTAGCCAGATACTAATGGACATTAAGAAGGGTAAAGATCTTCGATGGCCGAAGCCACTGAGGACTGATCCTGAAAAGAGAAATAAGAGCGCATACTGCCGGTTCCATAGGGATGTGGGACACGACACTGACGACTGTCGTCAGTTGAAAGACGAGATCGAATTTCTGATTAGAAGAGGGAAGTTGGAAAAATACACCAAGGATGGCGCTAGAGACGATAGAAGGAACGACAAACGAAAGGACTCAGACCCCAAGGAAAGAAACAATCAGCCCAGAGGGCCTGTGATTAACGTAATATCAGGAGGGCCAACTACAGCAGGCAACTCCCGAAACTCCAGGAAGGCGTATGCCCGGGAGGTAATGAGCATTGTAGGAGAACCTCCTAAGAGGGCAAGAACTGAGATCTCGTTGACCTTCGACGACTCCGACCTAGAAGGGGTAAGGTTCCCCCACGATGATCCCTTAGTAATCACCCCCACAATAGGGAATTCTCCTGTGAAAAGAGTCTTGGTAGACAATGGTTCTTCCGTTGACATCCTATTTTATGATGCCTATGTAAAAATGGGATACAGTGATTCGCAGCTAACCCCCTCCAACATGCCCATATACGGTTTTAATGGAGTGGAGTCTCGGATCGAGGGGATCATACAACTACCAATGACTATGGGCAAAGAACCTCAACTGTCCACTCAAATGCTGAATTTCTTAGTTATTAAGGCAAGCACTACCTATAATGCAATCCTTGGGAGGACAGGGTTGCATGCCTTCAAAGCAATAGCTTCTACATACCACTTGAAACTCAAGTTCCCGACTAGGAATGGAGTGGGGGAAGAAAGAGGAGATCAGAAGATGGCCAGAAGCTGTTATGTGGCTGCTTTAAAACCTGATGGCACAGGGGGGCAGGTTCTCCCCATTGAAGATATGGATGTCAGAGATCACGAAGAGATGAGGGGGAAACCTACGGAGGACTTGGAGTCCATCCCCCTGGATCCTTCATATCCTGAGAGAGTGACATATGTTGGGGCTTCACTCCCCAAGGACCTGAAACAACAACTGATACAGTTCCTGCAAGATAACAGAGATGTTTTCGCTTGGACAGCAGCTGACATGCCAGGAATAGACCCCGAGCTTATAACACATCAGTTGAATGTAAATCCTGGAAGGACAGCGGTCAAACAGAAGAAAAGAAGTTTTGCCCCTGAAAGACAGGAGGCCATTAAGCAGGAAGTGGAAAAATTACTAGAAGCTGGATTTATTGAAGAAATCCAATTTCCTGAATGGCTGGCCAACCCTGTGATGGTTAAAAAAAGCAATGGGAAGTGGAGAATGTGTTTGGACTTTACTGATTTGAATGATGCGTGTCCCAAGGACTGTTTCCCCTTACCAAGGATAGACACGTTAATAGATGCCACATCTGGGCACCAGATGCTTAGCTTCATGGATGGTTTCAGTGGCTATAACCAAATTAAGATGCACCCCGATGACATTCCTAAGGTATCATTCATCACTGACTTTGGTGTTTTTTGTTATCTGGTTCTGGCTTTTGGACTTAAGAATGCAGGAGCCACGTATCAAAGGCTTGTGAATAAGATCTTCAAACATCTCATTGGTACGACCATGGAGGTCTACGTAGATGACATGTTAGTCAAAAGCTTAGACAAAGCCAATCATCTTGCGCACCTGAGTGAGGCATTTGAAATTCTGAGAACCCACAAAATGATGTTAAACCCGGCCAAGTGTGCCTTTGGTGTAGGGTCTGGAAATTTTTTAGGCCTGATGGTCTCCAAAAGAGGCATTGAGGTCAATCCCGATAAGATTCAAGCAATCTTGGACATGGAGCCCCCCAAGACTGTTAAGGAGGTCCAAAAGCTCACTGGAAGGATAGCAGCCCTGGGGCGTTTCATATCCAAATCTGGAGAGAAGTGTCTGCCATTCTTCAAGGCCCTCAAGAAGGTCAAGAACTTTGAATGGAATGAGGAGAGCCAAGCAGCATTTGAAGAACTAAAGAAGTACATGGCTGAGCCGCCCTTGCTTGCCAAACCAAAACCAGGAGAGGTGCTATTCATGTATCTGGCTGTCTCAAACTCAGCCCTGAATGCAGTACTTGTGAAAGAGGAAGTTAAGGTTCAGAAGCCCATCTATTACGTTAGCAAGATTCTGCATGGTGCAGAGCTGAACTATTCAAAGATTGAAAAGTTTGCATTAGCATTAATAATGGCTTCGAGGAAGTTACGCCCGTACTTCCAGGCACATATTATTGAAGTCCTGACAGACCAACCCCTGAGAAACATACTGCATAGCCCCAAGGCCAGTGGAAGGCTAATCAAATGGGCCATTGAACTTGGAGAGTTCGAAATCAGATACAAGCCAAGGACAACCATCAAAGCCCAGGCTCTAGCTGACTTCGTGGTTGAATGTACCATTCCAAACCAAGAAGTCGGAGGGCAAGGAGAGGATAAAGAAGGTAATAAGGAAAAAGAGGAAAAAGAGGAAGAACTCAAAGAATACTGGTTGCTCTTTTTTGACGGAGCTTCAAAAACAAAAACTAGTGGAGCTGGTCTAGTTTTACAAAGCCCGGATGGCTTCATTGTCGAATATGCAATCAAATTGGACTTTCCAACTACAAACAACGAGGCGGAATACGAAGCTTTGATAGCCGGACTTGGTCTGGCCAGAACCCTGAGGGTGAAAAACATGAACGTATGTGGTGACTCAAGGTTAGTAATCTCTCAAGTAAATGGGGAGTTTGAGACCCGAGACGTGACTATGGCCAGGTATTTGAGAATCGTTAAAGCTCAAGCCACACAGTTCGAAGAATGTCACTTTGAGTACATCCCGAGAGAGGAAAACATGAAGGCCGATGCCTTGTCCAAATTTGCATCATCAGAAATTGAAAGTTACTCGGGCAGTGTTTATTTTCAAGTCTTGAAGACCCCAAGCATTGATACAAAAGCATATGTTAAGAAATGTGATCGCTGCCAAAGGTTTGCACCCATCGTCAGGCAGCCCCCTGAGATGCTGACATCGGTAAGTTCTCCAATCCCCTTTGCCATGTGGGGAATGGATATATTAGGCCCGTTCCCTATGGCCAGCGCGCAAAGAAGGTTTCTCATTGTTGCCATTGACTACTTCACTAAATGGATAGAAGCCAAGCCCTTGGCCAAGATCGACACTAAGAACGTAACTCAGTTTTTCTGGGAGAATGTTATATGCAGATACGGGCTGCCCCGGATCCTAGTGACGGACAACGGAACTCAGTTCAATAATAAGGACTTTATGGAATACTGTGGGAATTATAACATTGAACTACACTTTACTTCAGTAGCTCATCCGCAGTCAAATGGGAAAGCTGAAGTTGCTAACAGAATTATCCTAGATGGACTCAAGAAAAGGATAGAACGCTCCCAAGGGACTTGGGTTGATGAGTTACTCCCAATCTTATGGGCATATAGAACTACTTGCAGAACATCAACAGGAGCTACTCCATTTCAACTAGCCTATGGAGCCGAGGCAGTGGTGCCCGTTGAAGTTGCTCAGACATTACCTAGAATTCAAGAATTTCAAGTTGACGCCAATGAAGAAGGCATGAAGCTGGCTCTAGACCTAATAGATGAGCTGCGCGACGAAGTTAATGCCAGAATAGTAGAAAGCCAGAAGAAAGCTTCGTTCTACTACAACCTGAGAGTCAAAGAAAGGTTCTTCCGCGAAGGAGACTTAGTCCTGCGAAAGATCGAGGCATCTGGAGTTGGTGCCAAGGGCAAGTTAGCCCCAAACTGGGAAGGACCGTACCAAGTAAAGGAAGTCACCGGGCAAGGAGCATACAAACTCCAGACCCTGGAAGGGATTGAAGTCCCTGGAAGCTGGAATGCTGCCAACTTGATAATTTATTATGTTTAAATTGTTAGTTTTTATTTTTGAGAACATTTAATTCATGACTTGTTTAAGCCTCGAAGGCATAAGTTATTTCTTTTTATACTAAATTATAAGTTTCGAGAAATGCTTCCAGTTTTCCTTATATGACACTTGTCATTTTTTACTTGGTCTTTTTACAAGCCCTGAGAGTAGTTGTTGTTTATGTTCAATATAAACACGAAAAACAAAGCAAAACTAAGGCACAAAGAGAGAAGGCATGAAAGTAAAATGCATAAATAAAAGCCCGATGGCTAAATGTTTTTACAAGACCCCCAAGGCCAACATAAATAGAAATAAACTATTTAGAGGATTCCTCCTCCTCTTCAGACTCCTCCTCACCCGAAAAAGAAGTTCCAGACGAAGATGAACCTTCTTCCCCAGAAGAGCTTTTTTCTATTGGAGTTGCTTCTGTGACAGTCTTCCCCAAGGTAGTTCTGGGAGGAGAAGGGGCTGGTGAAGGAGTAAGAGAAGGCGCACGATTTCTAACATCCGGGCTGTCCTCCCCATCGGTTTCCTCGTGCTCCTCGAACAACCGCTTCAATGCATCGGCCGATTGAGGGCATTTGAAGTCTACCTTTGGGTTAAACAAACCCAGGTGTTTGCCCAGCACTTCCTTGAGGGCGTCATTCCACCCAATAGTGTAGTTAGCCGGGAAGATTAGGTCGTCATGAGCCTCGATTAAATCCCGGTACTCATCAGAGGCCATATATTGATCAATTATAGCATTTCTATCTGCCCGTAGCTCGACCACCTCAGCTTGGGCCTGTTTAAGCTGCTCCTCCTTCTCAGCCAGCTTTTCTTCAAGATTTTTGAGCTTGGCATGAGCCACTGTCAGCTCCTTCTTATGTTTTCCTGCCTGGGCTTTCCAAGCCTCCGTCTGGTGCAAAGAAGCTTGGAAATAGGCGTTGGCCTGAAAAAGTAACAAAATAAGTTAAGACATATAGAAAGGCCCAAACCGTGAACGGAAGAAGTGTGAACTACAAGGTAAGCAAGTAAATAAGCTTACCGATGCCAATGCCTGCGCACCCAAAGCCTTGGTGCTTTCCTCGTCCCGTCCCAAAACAATATCCTTGTAATCGCAAGGAGTGAGGGAGTGAAGGGACCAGTCCCTCACATGATCTGTACATCCGACCACCGTATCAGACTTCCTGATACCCCAGCCAGGCTTGTATGCCAGGGATTTGGGCGCCTTCACCGGCTCGCTGCTCCCAACTTCGATTGGCCCGGTGTGCGGCTGTAAGAAAGCCGGAGGTTCCTTTACCTGCCTGGGGTCGTTCATCAGTCTTAGCCGTTTCATACGGCCGGTTTCTTCTACGGGTGGAATAGTCCACTCGTTTATCAATACAGCAGCTGAAAAAGAAAACATAAAAACATTAGTAAGGCAATCAACGAGTAGAACGAGAACAGAATCGAGTAAAATAGTATACCTTTGCTCGAGGCCCTTGATAGGCCCACGGCTCTCAACCTGTGTTCATCAAGAAGAACCCAAGCAAGCTGCTTGGTTTCAACCTGAGTAAGCTTGGCATAAGCTTCTTCTTCTTCCCCTGAGAGCCTAATAGCATCAAAGCTCCCGTCTGACACTTTGCTAAACATGGGCCTAAAAAGGGTACCCCAGTCTCCCCCTTCCCACTTTACTTGGAAAAAATTTTCCTTCCAGTGAAGGTTGTTGTCAGGGATCGAAGAGGTATCAAAGATATGGGGTTTGTTAGGCCTGTGAGCTATGTGAACCCAGCCTTGGGAAATGCTAGAAGAGTTTTTGAATTGAAAGATTTTGCGAAAAAGAGGGACTGTCATTTTTATTTTATTCTCCAAACATAAGACCATGAAACAATGGATGAGCCTCCATCCATTGGGCACGAGTTGACATGGATTTATTTGAACATCGGCTAAGAGGGTGGGGATGAAGTCATGCAAAGGAAACCTACGCCCCGATAAGAGGGCATCTACGTAAACAAATAAACGACTAGGATGCCAATGGCAGGTCCTGTCGCCAGGTTCAACTAAGGAAATGGAAAACCTAGGTGGAAAATTAAAAAGCTTGTTATACTCTTCTACTATGTCGGCTTCGAAAAATTTACTACTACGACTGTAAGAATCAAGATGGGATTGACTAGGGTATTCATCCCCCCGTTGATTGATCATATCTATCAAGGACATGTATGTAGAAAAAATGGGGATTCGATTTAGGGATTTACCTCTCTTGGCTGATCCCGCGTTCATGGCTGCCAATCTAAAAGCTCTCTTATCCGTCATCTAATTTTCGACTTTATGTAATTCTTTGAGGAAGCTAACGATTTAAATTACTTAGAAGCTTGAGAGCTCAAATACAGAAGGGAGAAGTGAGGAGTAAAAGATGAGAAGTATGAGAAATGAAGCCCACACCACTCATATATACAACCCCAGCCGGTCAACTGACCGCTTAAATTCACCTTTTGACAGGCATCTCTAAGTCGAACAATCGTCGAAAGGTAAGTAAACCGGTATCACCGGTGAAGGGGCCTGAAAGCCCATATTCTAAGGCCCAAAACCTCTACAACCCATAAACCGGGAAAGATCTTAAACATGGGCCTACCAAGCCCGTAGTCGGCCATGAGGCCCTCAAGAAATTTCGACCTCAAAGAGTTTTGAGGTCTATTTCGACTTCAATCCAAGTCGAAAGTAAAAGGCCATGAGGCCCTCGAGAAATTTCGACCTCAAAGAGTTTTGAGGTCTATTTCGACTTTAATCCAAGTCGAAAATAAAAGGCCATGAGGCCATCGAGGAATTTCGACCTCAAAGAGTTTTGAGGTCTATTTCGACTTCAATCCAAGTCGAAAGTAAAAGGCCATGAGGCCCTCGAGAAATTTCGACCTCAAAGAGTTTTGAGGTCTATTTCGACTTTAATCCAAGTCGAAAATAAAAGGCCATGAGGCCCTCGAGAAATTTCGACCTCAAAGAGTTTTGAGGTCTATTTCGACTTTAATCCAAGTCGAAAATGAAAGGCCATGAGGCCCTCAAGAAATTTCGACCTCAAAGAGTTTTGAGGTCTATTTCGACTTCAATCCAAGTCGAAAGTAAAAGGCCATGAGGCCCTTGAGAAATTTCGACCTCAAAGAGTTTTGAGGTCTATTTCAACTTTAATCCAAGTCGAAAATAAAAGGCCATGAGGCCCTCGAAGAATTTCGACCTCAAAGAGTTTTGAGGTCTATTTCGACTTCAATCCAAGTCGAAAGTAAAAGACCATGAGTCCCTCGAGAAATTTCGACCTCAAAGAGTTTTGAGGTCTATTTCGACTTCAATCCAAGTCGAAAATGAAAGGCCATGAGGCCCTCAAGAAATTTCGACCTCAAAGAGTTTTGAGGTCTATTTCGACTTTAATCCAAGTCAAAAATAAAAGGCCATGAGGCCCACAAGGAATTTCGACCTCAAAGAATTTTGGGGTCTATTTCGACTTCAATCCAAGTCGAAAATGAAAGGCCATGAGGCCCTCAAGAAATTTCGACCTCAAAGAGTTTTGAGGTCTATTTCGACTTCAATCCAAGTCGAAAGTAAAAGGCCATGAGGCCCTCGAGAAATTTCGACCTCAAAGAGTTTTGAGGTCTATTTCGACTTCAATCCAAGTCGAAAATAAAAGGCCATGAGGCCCACAAGGAATTTCGACCTGAAAGAATTTTGAGGTCTATTTCGACTTCAATCCAAGTCGAAAATGAAAGGCCATGAGGCCCTCAAGAAATTTCGACCTCAAAGAGTTTTGAGGTCTATTTCGACTTCAATCCAAGTCGAAAGTAAAAGGCCATGAGGCCCTCTTGAAATTTCGACCTCAAAGAGTTTTGAGATCTAGTTCGACTTTAATCCAAGTCGAAAATAAAAGGCCTTGAGGCCCTCGAGAAATTTCGACCTCAAAGAGTTTTGAGGTCTATTTCGACTTTAATCCAAGTCGAAAATAAAAGGCTATGAGGCCCTCAAGGAATTTCGACCTCAAAGAGTTTTGAGGTCTATTTCGACTTCAATCCAAGTCGAAAATAAGAGGCCATGAGGCCCTCAAGGGATTTCGACCTCGAGGTGTTTTGAAGTCCTGTTCGACCTCGATCCAGGTCGAAATCGACCTCAATCACTATGTTCGACCTCAAGGCGTTTTGAAGTCCTGTTCGACCTCGATCCAGGTCGAAATCGACCTCAATCACTATGTTCGACCTCGAGGCGTTTTGAAGTCCTGTTCGACCTCAATCCGAGTCGAGATCGACCTCAAACCAATATTTCGACTTCAAGGCGTTTTGAAGTCCTGTTCGGCCTCGATCCAGGTCGAAATCGACCTCAAACCAATATTTCGACTTCAAGGCATTTTGAGCCCTTGTTCGACCTCGATCCAGGTCGACTTAGGGAGAAATGCAGAAAAAGCATCCTTAGCAACTTAGCTACAAATAAAGTCCTTTGAGGGGGCCGATTTATTATTGACTCTTTGAGAAAGGCATGAGCCCAAGTAAAATTGATTAAAACAAGTCAAAGCCTAAGAAGGCATTGAGAACCCTTGGTGAAACTTTTACGAAAACTTGTAGAGTTTTTCCAAAAGTTGGGGGGCAAATGATATGGGTAAAAATAGCCCTGAAAGAAATAATAAATATAGCATTTATTAGGCCTGGTATGGTCCAAAGGTTTTAGGCCCTCGAAACGAACTAGGAAGGTAATAACTAAATTGTTGGGTCCAGTCCGTGAGGCTCCGTGGAAGCCATAGGCCCAGTAAGCCCTTTTTAATAGTTAATTTCGTAATTATTTAATAAAAGCCCAGAAAAGGCCCAAAAAGCCTGTTGAAGGCCTTCACCCTAGAAGGATCTAGGAGCCCAAATGTGGGAAGAGTCCGACAAGGACTCTCATTCCTATAAGGTTTTAAATACCCCTGCTGCTAGGAGACTTGCCCCCCAAGTCTCCTAACCCTAATCTGATTCCAAGGCCTTCGTATGCCTATTTAAAGGGCCTAACCCCTCAACATTAGAACTACGTTTTTTGGCTTGATTCTCATATGAACTGAGATACGTAGGCAGTTAAAGAGGACCTGAGTTAGTCACGAAACGTTAACGCAGCCATTAAAGCTTGAAGCTCTCCCAAACCCTAGCATTAATTACGTATTAAAGACACCTCGTTTTTGATCCGTAACACCTCTAAACCCATAATCCTATTGTGATGATTTAGTTAAGTTAGACCCAATGTTTCCACAAACTAAGTCACTTACTTATCACGTCTTCCCATGATTGATAAAAGCACCTTGCTTTGGAAAACCCACTCCTTCTCAATCTAGATCTTGATGAGTATTAAACATTGGAAGACATCCGATTAACTTAATATGTATTTAGGGATTTTAATGTTTATATGAACGATCATGATCCCATCATAAAGAGATTCTCAATTTTTCCTTGATCAAATAATCCATTTCAATATTCATCAATGGCTCGATTTCCAGATCGTCGGAGAAGTCACAAGCGGTCTCACTTAAAACCCAACTTTCTTACGAATAATGATTCGCTTTTGACAAAATCTCCCTATATCAGAAAAAAAAATTCATATTCAATACCGTGTTTCATAAACACAAGAATCCATTATCGTTTGTTTAATTTTAAAATCTTGAATCGTTACAGATTTTATCTTTCTTAAGCAGACATGACATGAGTGTCGTATCTAATACATACATTATTCCAATACATACGTATCTACACATGCATTCATATACATATATGTATTGTGCGTAAATTAAATGTGTTTGATTATGTCCCCATCCTATGTGATATTTCCAAGCTAATGGAATTATCAAGGTCAATCTATGGTGATTTCAAATACTACACTATTACATGTCTTTATCTTCTTCATTGCTCCATCAACTGGATTGCCTTCTAGCTTCCTTGCTTCCAAGTCTCCATTAAACAATTACATTGAATAATAAATAAATCTATTCTAATGAAATTATAAGAAGAACTCGAGTTAAATTCGAGATTAACAATTATAATAAATAAATGACATGCAAGTCGTATTTAGAAACTAAAACCATAAAACAAAATCACTATCCTATGGGTCTTTAGGCCATAATCATCCACCATGTTATCACATAACACATGTAATATATCTCAGATTATATAAACATATCATATAATCATATATAATAAATTTCCAAATTTCAGAAAATCAAATAATTTTCAAAAAATAATAAATTGCCATTTTGGGGCCTGTAACATCGTCAAACGGCTTACAGAAGCGAAGCTGATAGCTTCAGTATTGCTCAGTGGCACAATTCCAGTCAGAAAACACATATCATTTGTGAAAATCGGACACTGAACAAAGATTTCAGAAAACCTACAGAAGCCGTTTCAGAATTCGTATCGAATACGATTCCCATAACAAGAACAAACATGTATCATATACATACAGCAATACACACAATCATCGTATGATTATACAACACATGAATATCATATATTCAAAATCATATAAAACATATATATCAACATATAGTCATGGCACATCATATATATGTTTACATACATCGAAAAACTGTTAAACACATAACCAAATCATCCCATTATACACGTAGCTCTGATTTCATTGAAGGGTTTCGGGCATGAAAACGCAGCGGATATAATGTAAAACAATAAAAAAATGAAACCCTATCGCATGATCCATGTATAACTTTGGATGATTATGGTGAAGAAGTCTGTACCTTGACAAAACTTTCCGTATGCTGTTTAATGGAGGTCCAGAAAAGATGAATCAAAGCAGCCCTTTATTGCAAATATCTGCTCTCCAAAGAAGTCCACACGAACGCCAAATCGTCCTACGATCACCGGAGTCGGAACTAATCGAATTGCTTGCCTCTCTCTCTCTTTCTCTAGCCTCTCTTGATGTTGAGCAGCTAGGGTTTTTCTCTAAAACGAAATCTGATGATTAAACCCTAATACTATACATCATTATATATATATAGGGGAGAGAGAGATTTTGGGCATAACCCTAATCCATGTGGTTTCCAAAACCCATTCTGATTTTGGGTTATTATTATTAGTAAATCCGAATTCTAATATAATTAATCAAGTCCCACTCAATTGATTCAATAATTAAATTCGAATAAATAATAATACTTATTATTAAATCCGAATTCTAATATAATTAATCAAGTCCCACTTAATTAATTCAATAATTAAATTCGAATAAACAATAATATATCTAAATTCGTAATTTAAATAAACCTCCGTTTTGACGTTCTTTGTGTGTGACCCTTTAGGTTTTTATTACGTTAGCAATAATTTTAATATCCAATAATAAAATTATAAACAATGAGCGGCATCTAGTAATACATCATTGTTACCCAAGTAATAATAATAATTAGTGAGTCAATTAAACCTTTCGTGAATAATGTTCCATGTAATATAATCCCTTTAACCTTATATTATAGATCAAACTCGAGGCATGTATTGTGTCATTCTCTTCCACGTTTAATCTTGGTTTCCTTGATCAATGAGTAGACTATTTAAACAAATCAATATTTGAGTATGGCCATGCATTTCAAAGTCTCACTCAATCAAGAGACCAATAATATCACTCATAGAATTGGATGGTTAAATCCTATATCTATCATTCATATTCCTCATACGATTCATAGTATACTCAATGTCCACCTTTATCATTACCCGATTAAAGGTAACTTTGAGTGTAATCAAATTATATTAATTCTCGTATAGAAATATAATGATTTCAAGTCAGAGGATCATTACATCATTATGAATGTGAGATTTCTTATGACACTTATTAACATGTAGAATCTCACGGTGGGTCTTTCCAGTATCATGTATTGATACAACACTTATGTTCTTGACATTAGTATCACCATACCTATGACCAATGAGATGTGGTCATCTGTCAACAAACATACTAGTCTTATTGCATTATTATTGTCCTTAAATAATAATACTTGACTAAGGAATTTTAGGAACAAAATACTATTCATATAATCTCATTTTTAAGTCACATACTTAAAGATATATATTCCAAGGACATTTGTTATTCTTTTAATTTATGACGCAGTAAATAAAGACATAATAAATATTAATTAAATAATCACATAACATAATTCTTAATTGTTTTCAATAAAACATTAAAAGTATTGTCTCTAGGACACCAATACTAACAGATGAAATATTTTAGTTTTGAAAAAATTACGATCTATCATGGATTTTGTATGATTTGAGATTGAGGAATTTGTGACGGATTGAATATAATCAAATCTAACAACAAGAGTACATCGCGACGATTGGTTACAAGTGTGGTACAACGTTTGAATATGGAAGGCTTAGATGATGACATTACATAATTTACACATGAAGCAAAAATGGTGGATGCATGTTACAAGAGATGAAAATGGCATATTGGAGAATGACATAGACATTAAACACTCACAACAATGTGACATTACAAAAATACACAACACTGAGCTTGACAGATCCAATAGGACTTTCAAACACATAGAAGTTCTAGGTCAATAGGTCACTTGTGAGACATCTGACCTACGACAGGTGCTAAAGGGTTTAAGTACACATGTCATCAATATGCGCGTTGGACGAACAAGGGGCAGTCTTTCGCCAAGTCAATTTATCCAAATACCGATTATGTTGGTGTAGGTGCCCTAGAGGCAATACAATGTTTCTTTTAATAGACCTTTATGTCATTTGATATTTCAATAAACGTATTTATTATGACTTTAATTTTTACGATATATTTGTTAGCATAATAAATGTCCATAGAATCATGATACACATTGTATAGTTTAGTACGTGACTTGAACTTGAGATTATATAATATATCATATTCTTAAAGGTCCCTAGTCGAGTATTATTATTATAGGACAATAATAATACATAAATAGACTAGTATGTTGTTTGACAGATAACCACATCTCATTGGTTATAAGTATGGGGATACTAAAGTCAATACATAGGTACATGTAGGAGTACATGGTACTGGACAGACCCACAGTGAGATTCTTCATGTTTAATAAAGTCATAAGAAAGACTCACAGTGATAATGGTGTAATGATCCTCTGACTTGAGATCATTATATTTCTATACGAGGATTATTATACTTTGACTACATTAAAAGTTACTTTTGACCGGGTGATGATAAAAGTGAATATCGGGTATATCATGAGTCGTATGAGAAATATGAATGATAGATAAAGGATTTAACCCTCCTATAATTAGGAGAGATATTATTGGCCTCTTGATTGAGTGAGACTATAAAATGCATGGCCGTGCTCAAATAATGATTTGTTTTTTCATAGTCTACTCATGGATCAAGTAAACCCGGATTAAATGTTGTAGAGGATGACTAAATACATGCCTCGAATTTAATCTATAATATATGTGGTTAAAGGGATTATATTACACAGAAACATTAATCATGAAAGGTTTAATTGAATCACCAATTATTATTATTACTTGGATAGCAATGATGTATTACTAGATGTCACTCATTGTTTATAATTTTATTATTAGAAAATAAAATTATTGCCAACGTAATAATAACCTAAAGGGTCACACACAAATAACGTTTAAACGGAGCTTTATTTAAATTATGAATTTAAATAATATTATTATTATTAATTCGAATTTATAATTAATTAAGTAAAACTTGATTAATTATAAACATACTAGAATTCGGATTAATAATTAAACCCAAAATCAGAATGGGTTTTTAAGAAGCCCCATGGATTAGGGTTTGGCCCATTATCTCTAGCTCATATAAATACATTATGATGTATTTACAAGGGTATGACTTGTGAATTCGTTTTACAATAGAAACCCTAGCAGCTCATAGAAAAGAGAGGCTAGCAAGAGAGAAGAGATAATTCGTGGCTGTTTTGGCTAGTACCATCTCCGCTGATCGTTAGACGAATCGACGTTCGTGTGGATACCGTTAGAGAGCAGTTCTTGAAGCAAGGACTACTGTGATTCATCAAGCAAGGATCTCTGTTGAGTTCGTGAAAGTCAAGACCAGAAAAGGTATAATTCTATTTCACCATAATCTGTCCAAGCTTATACATGATCCTGCGTTAGGGTTCCGAAATTTTTCGTTATATTTACGTTTAATCCGCTGCGTTTTATGCCTCGGAACCCAACAGATTATACATGTCGTAAGGTCTGTCATAGAAAGGGATGATGTCTTGAAAGAAGTTATGGCTCTAGACTAATGAAAACAAGTATGAAGTATTGAATGATGTTATGGTTTTGGTTGATGGACGGAATGTTAATGATGAGCATCCGACAAGTTGGACGCTGAAAATCAAGGAATACGTGTCGAGTGACGTCCAACTCACCAATAACAATGAGACCAGAGTTTTCAGAATGAAGATGTTGAGATTTGTTCTTATTGATGATTTTTTATTCAAGAAGTCAGCCGCAAGATTAGCACAAAGATGTTTAGAGATGAGGAGGCCTGATAGGTCCTACGAGACATCCACGAAAGAGAATGTGGAAATCATTCTGGGGGCAGGAGTTTGTCCTTCAAAATCTTATGGATGGGTTACTACTGGCCTACACTTAAATGAGATGTTATTGATTAAGTAAAAAAATTCGATGCTTGCCAAAGGCATGCACCCGTCAAACATCAACCGTTTACTAATTATATTGATTTTTCTTATTGACATGCCAAAGAGATTTTTTGATTCACACATAAAAAATATAATATTATGACCCAACTGATGTAGACAACAAATGTTTATAATTTCAAATATCAAGAGCTACGTTGACCAGTATGACGCAACAACATGTTATGAGACTGTCCGACAGATCGATCAACTGATCTGCAGATCTTGTCGATGCATTTAACCTACAATACATGTGACACCCCCAGACCCGGGGTCGGAAATCTAGGCCGTCACAGTCTAATCCCTGTTCATAAACACATATATCTCTAATCCATAATAAAATGATTAACTATAATGACCCCGTTAAACACAACACTTACTCGAGCCATAGTCTCAGAAAATGAAACATATACATTAACAGTTGATAAGTACTAGTTATTTACATTCCCAGAATATCCCACATCAGTTTATGCCCATATAGTAGTTTCTACATGAAACTGTATTGGAAACTCAAAAGTCACTTAATTTACAAGTCTTAATATAGGTGGTACTTATAAAATAATTATGACAATCAAAAGTTGAAATCCTATCAAGCTGATCATGTCTAACTCTAGAATACAAGACATCCCTCTCTCAAAGGGGCCCCTTGCCCTTGTGCTTTGGTGGGCAGTCTCAAATTTGCGAGCCATAGTATACTTGATGGCATACCCGTCTGGTATCCGCCTTTTAATCCGATTACCTTGAATTTTTCTCTGGAGTCATCCTTGAAATCTCTAGTATCTTAGATAAAAGTTTCAAATGAAAGTAATCATCCTAGATACTTTGATGATAGCCTCAAAGTTGGTTATTAACATGGTTTCTAAGTTATGCGATACCTTTAGTAAATCGGTCATAACTTTTGACTCGTAACTCCAAATGACGCAAAATTAGTGCGCAAACGATCTAGAGACTATCCTCTACACAACCAAGTCAATCACTAATGAAGAACAAGAAAAATCCACTTCGGGTTTTGGACAACAGTTGACAGCTTAGGAAAATCGGGCATTACGACATTTGTGTTTACAACGTTTTCCATTTCTAACTACTTCAATTCACTCAACCAAGCAACACAACAACTCAACCATCTCTATACTACAACATTACACAATATCAAGCTCCAAAAATAAGAAAATTATGAAAAATGAACTCTAGAATCAATTGATCAAATCATGTGTTTCTAGGACACACCAAGCTTATTTTATACTTCCCGTAACATGTATACACTATAACTATCATCCACTAAACCATAACATGGCTAGAATCAAGAAATAAAAATTTTCATTTTTGAAAACACTATTCATTCTCATATTCTTTGAATCATAGATAAATATTTCATGGATGGGGGCTTGTAAGAATCAAGAGGAAGCAAGATGAGTGTTATACCTTCGATTTAAGCTACCAAACTCATCGATTAAGAAAGAAATGAGAAAGTTATGATGATTTCTCTTCCCCCCACCATGAAGCTTCGGCTAAGGTTCTTCAAAATGAAGAAAAGAAAAATTAAAAGTGATTTTTGTGTGGTGTGTGGTGGAAGACTTGTTATTAAAAAGGTTTGTGTATTAACCGCGCAGTTTCCCGATAACGGTTTAATCTCTCATTCTCGTTCTCTTTTCTTTCGTCCCACCTAAGTTTTAAAACTTAAAATCTCATTTTATGATTCTAATATATTCTAGAATGATTAAATTAATACTCTTTAATTGTTCCGAGAATTTACGAAACTATTTTCCCGTAGAAACACTAATCACTTCTCCGTTTCTCAAACTCTGTTCTGCCTTCCGAAAGGACTTTAAATATATTTTATATAAATAATTTAATAAGAAGTCTCATATTTATTATATATGTTTACTTAATTGCACATACTACAAACATCCTCAAGTCATACGCCTCTGAAATCTAATAGAAGTCGCGTACGCTCCAATATCTCGTTCTGCACAAAACTAGTAACAGAATTGAATTTTTTCGAAAAATAATATGAATTACATTCACTTATTTCTTCCATATCATAATAATAAGTCTTCGAAATCTTTTAAGTTTCGACATTTACAAAAACACTATTCACCGAAAACTTAAAGAAAGCACTATTCGCTATTCACCGGATTGTTTTTTTCAAAACTCTTAAAATTTCAGGTTATTACAATACACAAGTAGCAAACAGTTTAAGAAGATGACAAGTGACTCATACCACATTGTTCAAGGGTGCATGGAATGTCCAAGAGAGTACTTTTCAAGGTTAAACAAAGACAAATTGACTACAAACATTTGAGGCATGCCCCCGTTAATAAAGGCTTTCTGACGAGGTCTGGTAAGAGATTCACCCATTTACGACGAGTTGACAAAATATTCTTACAGAATGACAGATGACACACAATCCAAAGCAATGACACAAATTAGATGAGAGGAGGACAAGATGGGATATTCTGACAACTATTATTACTACAACAAGAAGAAAATAACACAAAAGCTAAATACTACAAGGCATATATCAGAAGTAGATGAGAAGAAACATACGTCAGTTCTCTACTGGACATTAGTCCAACATCATCAATGAAAGAACTAAAGAATCTGGGGGACAATGTTAGGTCTCCTAAAACCGATGAACCAAAAGACAACTCGTTAAGAAAGATCACATGTCAGAACAACTCGTCAAGATAGGTCACATGTCAGGACAACTGACACATCAGAGAGAAAAACTATGAGTCGAACAAAACATATTGACACCTCCACCTTCAATTGATATGGTTACTATTTACATATGGCTATGAGGTATATGGAATGACGTGTTCGCAGGCGAAACACAATAAATGAGATAAATGCGACAACCTCGTACTAACAAAAAAATCAACTAGCATGGACATGTGACGAAATCATAACATGATAGTCTAGTCATGTCCTTTACCACATATATTGACATGTTGGGAGATACAACAACTGGTTACGAACTGCTCACACTCTTGGATGCGTCAAGTGGGTTCAATCAAATATAGATGTATCCGTCTGACAACTGAAGCATCCGTCCGACCCTAAAAACTGCATTTGTACCTGACATGATAATTTATTTTTACTTAACCATGTCTTTTAGTCTAAAAACCACATGACCAATGTTTCAATGACATGGTAACAATTTTTCAAGGACCAAATTGGTCACACAAATGAAGTTGACATTGATGACATTGTAGTGAACTTTAACAAATGCATCTTTAAATGTGCACTACATGACATGACAGATGATGAAATGGTCTTAAAGGCCAAGTATATATGAAATTGTATATAAACTACAAATAACAATTAAACTCAAGTATCTGCTAAATTTGTGGTTGATTTCAGTACAAGTCAACTAGCACAAGTCGATCAAGAACTATAACATACTCTATCAACAACACGCCAGGTTCTTTAGTCCTTATAAACTGACGGGACCTCAATCATCCATGAAAGGTCATGGACTTGTCCTAAAATCGCCACAGGGGGACGACATAGTATAGTCAATCCATTGTGACTTCAAAACATCTAATAACGAATCAAGAGGCTTGAAGATTGACTACATATAACTCAATTGTAATCTATACTAATTAGAAACAGCAACAATGGTTTATACATGGTAAAAGATTATAAAACATTGTGTTACACTTGAACATTTGACATACAACAAGTTTTGCAAGAATTAAATACACAAGTCGACGCATTGTCAAGGTTAGGGGTAGTTCTCCGTCGACCTATACAACACATAATTTATACACGTCCTGAAGCCTGCGATAAAAAAAAAAAGACATCTTAAAAAATATATTGGACAATTTGACATGTATTAATATGCAACAAAATGACAAGCTGGATGCAACACTACTTGTCGAGTAACATCTAACTGATTGATAACACAACGATTCCTAAGAGACATATATGAAGGAGATTGTGGAAACCATTCTTAAAGGAGCAACCTACCATTCAAGTTTCAATCAATGAGTTACTATTGACACACATTAGACAAGGCGCTTTTAAAATGTGATGCTTGTCATAAAAATGCTCCAATAAGGTGTCGATAAAGTAGAGGTGTTACGACATATTAAAGACAAATGAGTCGCTTCCTTCAAAAAATACAACATCATATGCAAGTTCGAAGTGTTTTAAAAAATAATTTGTGATAACGGTTCACAATTCAACAGTAAAAAGACACAAGCATTCAGTCGTCGATAGAATATTACATTGTAATAATCAACTACTTGACATGGACATGTTAACGAGCAAGTAAAGTACAATGACAACATCACAATTAATAATATCAAAAAGAAGTTGACGACACATAAATTAAGGGTGTCGAGTTAAGGATTATAATGGATACTATGGGCTAACATGACTACACCAAATGTAGCTACATTCAAACACCATTTTCACTAGTCTACGAGATAAAATCCGTCTTACATAACGAATTTCAAACTTCAACAACTTGTTATGAATTATTGACAAATGAAAGAAACAAAGAAGAACTTGTCGATAATTTGGACATAGTTGACGAGGTACATGACAAGTCTTTGGCTAAAACAATGTGCACAACACCTCAAATGCATATATTTATTTTCCAAAATTGTATCTCTTTCCTTAAGAAATATTTTAAGATGACCAATTGTAAAGTCATTTCTAGATGCATTAGCTACGGTGATATTGAATACCTGATCAATGTCCCACTTTATTAACTAAACAAGAATCATTTTTCCAATTGCAACCCCCTTGTGAATTCCATTTTGACAAAAAATTATAATCTTCTTACAAAGTTTCCATTCATCATTAATCCAATGTGCCGTAAAACACATATAGTTAATGTTTTGACTGGATGTCTAAGTATCCGTTGTGAGAGATACCCTTTGTGAAATAAATAGTTCTTTTAATTTAAAAACCTCCACTTTGTAAATTTTCAAAAAAAAACATCTACTTACCGTCCACCTAGAAGGCATTTTAAATCTTGGTTCAACTTCATTTAGTAAGTCAATAAATCCTTCATTTTCCACAACTTTAAATTGCTGATTATCTTCAATGCAGATCAATGCTATTTCATTCCTCAATCTTTCTTGATTAAATGTGTGGTTTCGGACGTTGTGGCTATTTTCAACTTTTACTCTCTACCTTAGACAATGCCTCAAATTGTAGGATTTTTTTATTTTTTATCTCTATTATCTCACAAGGGAGACTTATGGCAAGACTTAAAGAGATAAGTTTTCATTGATCTTGTTCCATTTCTACGAATATTATAATTAAATACAATACCACAATGATTAGACTTTTCTTTCTCAAAACCTAATTTACAACCCTTAATTTTCTTGAAATGGTCCCACATAATTGATTGTGTTTCCCCCCTTATTCTCTTCGTTTTCTGCCTCCTTATCTTTATCCTCTTGATTCTCATTATCATTTTCAATATCAATAATCATCTGAAATTAAAATAATCATGGAACACATAACTTACAATCTTACATATAATCATATAGATATAAAGTATAAACAGTTAAAACTTAAGTAAGGATCAATGAGTACCTCATCTTGTATTGACGATTTCTTAACTGAATGATGAGGATGTGTAGACATTTCAATTCCTTGATTGTTGAGTTTTCGTAGTTCAGAGCAAGAGAACGAGAGATCGGGAGACTAGAGATAGGCAGATACAGAGTGAAAAATAAACACTGAAGAAATAAGGCAAGCGTCTCGCATTTAAAGTTTAAACATAGAAAGTGAAAACCCGAAATCTTCTTCTTTACGGATCACTTGTATAGTTGACTAGTTGTATAAACGTTTAAAGACTAAACTCTACTGTCGAGCTTAGTTGTCCATTATCAAGAAGTATTCATTTTTTAGTCCATAATTTTAAGGCCCAGTAGTTGTTAGACTGTTAGTAATAATACAATATATTACTGACTTCATAATTTAAGTGCAATATTAATTATATAAATAATATTAATGATAATTTTGAAATAAAAATAATATTTATTAATTATATAAAATATATTCGGTGCGGTTTAGATTTTGCAGTTTTAAAAAAATTATAAACCAAATCCGAACCATTTAATTAGTGCGGTTTAAACGGTTTTTTGGTTTTACATCGATGCAGTTTTTTTAAAATGCGATTTTGATCGGTTATGTGCGATTTCGGTTCGATTTCAGTTAAAAACCAGTTCTATGCTCATTCCTATCTTTCGGTACTAAGCAAACTTAGGGAATCACTGTCCCAGGTAGGGATGACATTCGGGTCAGATAGGCTCGGATATGACAATATCCATATCCATACCCGAAAATTTAAGCCATACCCGAAAAATATCCAAAAATTAATATCCATATCCAATCCAACGGATATCCGATCGGATTCAGATATACCCGAACCCCGAAAATGTTTAGATTATATTTGAATAATATCCAAAACCCGAAAATAAAATCCAATTAAAAAATATATACATACAACAACATATATATACATACAAATTAAGACAAATCAATAAGAGACAGAGCATATCAAAAATTTTTAAAAATAGTGGATAAAAATATAAACAAACCAAATATATAAAACAAAGGAAAAATCGTTTTGATCAACAACCCAATTAACAATATATAAACAAACCTAGTTGAAATAATTATAAAATTCGAAAAACAATTGAGCTAGGATTTAAAAAATCGATTTTGATGAACAAAACTTGAAGTATTTCCTTACTATTTGAGAAAGAAATCGAATTGAGAGAGACCTAGCAAGAAATCGAGTTGAGTGTGACCCTTGAGGTGGATATCGATGAAGTCGAGCAAGAAACCGATGAAGTTGTAGTGACCTAGCTAGCAAGAAACCGTTGCAGTAGCAGGAGATTAAGCTTTGAGCTTTATCGAGAGCAAGATCTATAGAAAAAATCTAGGGGTTATATTTTGACTGAGCTTGACTTGAGAGAGAAGAGGCTATGACCTAGCTAGTGGGAGTGTTTTGTGTTTTGGGGGAAATATGTGTTTTGGGAGAAATAAGAGGGGGGAAGTAATTTTAACCAAGGGGGAAGGAGGAATAAAATTTGGTACAGGATATAATTTTAAAAAAATACTGGTAAATAAGACATCGGTTATTAGAGAGGCTGATGTCAATAACCCTAATTTCACTTCTATTTTTGTTATTAATAATTTACTAACAAATAATACATACTCTGTATAAAATATATATTATAATGTGTAATATACATGATACAACATATGATATACAATATATGAAATATAAAATATAATAAATATAATTCGGGTTTCGGGTTCGGCTCTGGTTTGGATTGGGTTTCGGATTTCGGGTCGGATTTCGGCTCAGTATACATTTCATATCTATATCCAAAATCTTTCGGGTTTAAAATTTAAATCCATATCCATATCTAAATCCAAAAAACTGGGTTCGGTAAATTTAAAAAATCGGGTTTCGGATCGGTTATCCGTTAGGTCGAATAGTTTTGCCATGCCTAGTCCCGGGGGATCTAACATTATGCAACTTCTGGTATATTATCCCTTAATTAATGCACTTGTTTAGTTTTCAAAAGAAATATATGGAAAGAAGTTCTCATTAAAAATAATTTATATAAGATTGTAGGAAATTGATTAGGGTTTCAAACAAAATTACGGTAGAGCTCTCTTTTCTTTCTGTCTCCCTATAAATGTACTACTGTTGCTAAAGTAGTACTCGACCTAGATATGAACATCACTCCCATTAATCACTCGACCTGGATGTAAACATGACTCCTTAGCTAAGAAGTGAGCAGCCATGTTTGCAGATCGTCTTACAAATGACAAAGTAATTTTGTTTGAAACCCTAATCAATTTCCTAATCACTCCCATATAAGATGTTTGAAACCTATTATTTATTAAAAATTTCTTAAATAAATAATTTATGCTCAATCTTAAATAAATAAAAATCTTAAATGTAAAAAATCTAATTCCAAAAGAGGTTTATTATAGAATATTATAGCTTATTATAATGAAATTCGATCTTTTTTGGAGCAACAGTAGTACATTTACAGGGAGACAGAAAGAAAAAAGAGCTCTACCCTAATATGAAGGTCGTGTTTGGGAGATAGAAAGAAAAGAGAGCCCTGCCCAAATATATATGTGGTGTTTGGGATCTCACATAAGGAACTTATAAACTTTAAAAAAACATACATTTTTTTTAACTTGGAGCAAGTTCAATGCAATATATATGTGTTATTTTTATAATATAGCATCAATTATAGAACATAGCACTCTAATGTAATTCTATGGAAGGTGCTAAAATAGAAAAGTTCTATACTTGATTCTATATTTGGAAAATATAGAACCAAATATAGATGTAGCTATAATTGAAACATAAGCATGCAAGTGGGAAATTGGAGGGAAATGAATATAAAAATACTTATTTTAGCAAATTCAATGTTATAATTTACATTATTGGTTGAAAAATTACTTAATTTTGCATCTATTGGTTCTATTTTGAAACCATGTATTGGAGCATAAAATCTATTTTAACACCAAAATGTACTTTTTGATTTCATATTATAGCAATAACAACATCTATTTTGACATTAGCATTAATGCTAGATGCAAAATGGATATAGTCATTGCTATAATACGGCACCAAAAAGTGGTTTTTGGTATTAAAATAACACTTGCTCTTCAATGCTAGTTGCATTATTTGTTATCGAGTATTTTGTAGGGTTATCGTTCGCAAGAAAAGACTGTTATCAATATCAGTTTCAAGTCTTTTATCTCTTACAATTTAGAAGTGTGATGAAGAATTTTTGGGTGTGTGTAATTATCAACTAATTAATCTAATGAACTACTAAAATAACTATATAATAAATATGAGAGAAAACAATCCAGGAACAAGGTTTCTTCAATTGGCTATCATGAATGTCTAATTTGTGTCCCTTGTTTCGTTAAAAACAATCCTTCTAATGTTTATAAAGTCCTCTCCCAAGGTAAATTATAATATCTACAATTATCCCTTGAACGCCACTCCCATGGTCAAACAAAGTACATCCATAGACTATAAAGCACCAAGAATTATAAGTCTCGTAATTCGCATATCAATCTCCCGATCTAATACTTAAATCATGTCTATCATATCATGTACTAGAATTACAACTCTTCTCCCGATTCGTTAATAATTCCTATGGATACAATTAAAGGTTCGCGACTCCTATAATTGTGTTAAGCGCTGAATGACAGATTAGCAAACCAAGAGAAATCACAATATAATCAAACAAACATAATAAACCAACGAATACTACCAAATTCCCGGATTAAGGGATTAGCTACTCATGATGGATAAAAACACATATATATTAATAACACAAACCATGACCATAAGAGTTGAAGTACAAAGAATACAACTTGTAGAATTCGGTTGATGTCTGGATGAATCCCTTCACCCCTTCCTTCAATCTCCTTCTCAAAGTGCTTCTCTCCCTTTTCTCTCAGAAGTACGGCTAACTAATAATATAATATTATGGTATTGTCTATTGGTCTGTAATATTATAAAACCCTAATATATAAGAGTTTTAATGCTTTACAAGTAAACACCAGAAATATCCTAAAATAAGCTGGGCTATAATTGTAAAATTCGTAGTCTGCCTTCCAGGCCTGTTTCTGGGCTGCTCCACTTGAAATATGTGTATTGGGCCACATCTGAATTATAGATTTTTCTATTATCTTCGCGAGGGCTGTAAAATCACCCAATTCTGACTTCTAGAACTCAAGTTATGGCCCAAACAGTGAACCGTGTGTGCGCAGCCCATCAAATCCGAATTTCCTTCTAATTTATCTCCAAATTGGACTCTTTAATATCAAATTCTTCCAAGTTTAGGATTTCCTTGCTTCCTACAATAAAACATTAAAATATAATTAATAAACATCCAATTAATCCAAAATATAATAAATATGAGGAATATATTTATATAAAATATATATAAATATATACTCTATCAAATATCCCCATACTTATCATTTACTCGTCCTCGAGTAAAACAATACTATCTAGCTACTAACTAGTACCACTTCCGTAGGTGATCACGGTTGCATTTGGCATATGCAACAAGCCCTTTAAACCCCAAGGTAGCCCCAGTGGACGAGTAAGGTCTCGTGAGGGCCTATAGTGAATGTACCCACAAAATTCATCTAGCTCATATAAAGTAATATCGATGACAAATATGAATGCATGTCCTTGTGCAATGGAAGACTATACTATCTATATGAATGCATCTAAATGAATGCAACTACATGAATGAAATGCAAAAGATCCCAAACATAATAGTGTATTTCAAGTCAACAATAATCTTCAGAATAGGCAACAAGTTTGGACACATCAAGCTCACAACATAATATCAACACATAGTAAACACATGTACAGAGCGTGCGTGTGTGCTTAGTTTTAAAAACATGCTCTCTAAACCAAGAATATAGACAAACAAGTTTCAACATAACAAGTCATGCGAGTTAATAGCTCCCAAGTTGAGTACTAGAATATATCTTAAACACTTTATTACTTAGAACTAGCCATCATTCAAGTTTAACAAGGAATTTTTATGTCTTCGTTTCCCACTACAAGGCATTCTTTTTATTGCTCAGTCTAAGGTCGGGACGCTTCTCATGGTAAGTGAGTTACGACCACCATACGACTTCACCATCTCATTTTTTTTTTGAAGTCAAGTAATTCTCCAGTAACCAAGGGCAGTGAAAAGTCACCAAGAAAATTTTATTTCTAGTACAACTGCACTTAATACTAGCACATGTACATGGATCGTCCCTTTCATATGACATTGCATTTGCCACCCATTGATCTCAAAGGAGTACTTGATACTTTGTTTACCCCTTTTTTTGTTAGACATTTACATCCCATGTCACCCTTAAACTTATGCTACGTACTAAGATCAAAAGGGAATAGTCAAAATTCGAATCATCAACAAGCGGCTACCCCTCAAGATACAAGTATGTCTAAGTCTCAATTCAAAGAGCATAACAATTTCGTGTAAAGAAATAAACTCTGCACTAGTGACACTACGCAAATAATATTATTAAATGATAACAAGATATAATCAAAAATAAGTTACACATAATATCATCATAAGTTACTGACTTGGACTACTACTAATATGGGATCATGTTATGTTATGCAATGCAATAATGTTTAAAATTAAACATGAATCCTAAGCATGCATTTCACATTATCATCAAATTATTTATAAGGCTAGAATAAAAAAAATATACATATATTACAATATTGAGAACACATCCCCACACTTAAATGGTTCATTGTCCTTAATGAATTAAGAAACGGAAAAAAATCTAAAAAGATCCTAAAAAAATACAAAAAGAAAGAAAGAAAAGAAAATTAATATACAAAGAAAAGTTAGAAATACTCCCCTAATGCATTAGCAATTCCATGAAGTCCCTTGATGAGTCTTTGGCTCTGCATGAGAGTGCTGCAATTTTGCATGAACATGCTGAATTCACAAAGCATGACTGTGCTTGGTGCGACTTTGACTTCTGTTTGTAAATGAACATGCATAGACGTGGCATGAACATGCCAAATGATGGAATGAATGTGTCAGACATGAATCCACTTTTCTGCATGAACATGCTAGGTGTTTAGCATGAACCTGCTGAATTTCAAAAATACTATAGTAGCTTCAAATAGGCCCCTGCATGAGAGTGCTAAAACAAAGCATGATCATGCTGTATCATCTACTAGAATGTGCTGATAAGAAACTGAAGCGCTGCATGAACATGCTATAAGTGGGCATGAACATGCTAAAATGACAAAACACAACCGTGAGAGTGCTGAATCCTCTGCATAAACGTGCTGCAACATCCTCTGTGTGCATGAACATGCACTGATGTTGGCATGAACATGCCAAAATTAAGAATTACCACCGAAGCATCAAAGTTGGGTCAGTATGAACGTGCGAGAAATCTACAGGAGCATGCCAAATTGCCAAAATTATACAGTTTCATCATAAAGGTGCTGCGTGAGTGTGCTAACCCCTTGCATGAACATGCCAATCAGCCAAACTACTCTAGTGTGCCAGAGTAGTGTTGCAAAAGAAAATTCCCAAAGTAGCAGAATTTTTATAGCCTTGTGGCAGCACATACATGTCAATAGAGTCTTAAAAAAAAATCATCCTTAAGTCCTGTAACAAGTAGCAAGAACATCATTGCACATAGTGAGAGTAAAAATATAAATTATCCCCTATGCATACGCATGAAGTGCCGTTCGAAGAAGAAGTGAAGTGTGGTGACTCCATCTAACAAAAATCAAGTCCAAGTCGATGCACCACGGGGAGCATAATCCTGCCCATGGGCACACATATCTCTGCCTGGTTCTCAACAAAGTGACTTCTGGAACTCCAAATCCGATCTCCACCGTTCAGAATTTAGATATTTGAGCAAGGAAGATGCTGTCCAAAATTGAGGACGATCCGACCGTTGGAACTCCGGGAAACGGAAAAACAAGACAGCTGATTTAACCAGAAAAATGTCTGCGATTTTTTTACTTTAGCACCTGTGACCACCACTTAAAACAAATACATCAAGGTAACCTATGGGAGTTAAAAAAAACTAATAATAGAATCTTGGGTTGCCTCCCAAGAAGCGCTTCTTTAACGTCGTTAGCTCGACATATACATTCAACTAGCATAACTAATGAGGTGAGAAAGCAAATAAATGCACATACCTACGAATAAGCATTAAAATTTTGATGTGCAAACATACCTTTGATCCATAAAAATAAGAGACAATTTTTATGATTATTACCTGCTTAGGAGACTCAGAAAAATTAAAATAGTTAGAAAAGTCGTCAGAATAAGAAACGTAAGTATGACTCACAAACTCCTCCCAAATTGGATCCTTGTATTCCAAAACAAGATTTTCAAATTTATCAATCTCAAATATAATTGGACACTCATCAATATCTAATTTCACATCTTCTACCAATTCATTAAGCACGTTGTTATCTTTTAAATATGGTAGAATTTCAACCTCATCCAATTTATCAATATCACGCATGGGACAATTATCAACTAAACAAGTAGGTTCATCAGACACAAAATTTTCATCAAGTGCTAAATAAGAATCACATGTAGTCGGAAAATTGACACAAGGAGGAACTTGAAGACAACCGTTATGCATCACAAGTTGAACTTCCATAATAAAACTATTTCTTTTAGCATTCTCCTCATACCAAGCTAGCGACTCTACTGCACATGGAATATTATTCTTATTAGCAATCTCAAAAGTTGGGTCATCAAAGTGTTTAAAAAGTCCCAAAGAAAACAAAGAAGGTTTAGATTGAATTAAGCTCTTATCAACACCATTGCATATATATGAATCATGATATTGATTTTCTAAGGTATATGAAAAATCTATATTATGAGGGTATGGAGCATAATATGAGTTTTCAACATAGAACGAATTCACCTGATAAGCATTAAAGTCTTGATAAGGACTGAAGTCTTGATATCGTTCTTGATCACTGAAAAAGTTCTGAGCATTATTCCAACCAAAATTGTTATCCATGTCTCCTCAACTCAAAGATCTTCAGTTGTCTACCTCAAAGTAACCTGTAGACACGCCAAAAAAAAAAAGGCAAAGAAAAGAATATGTACAAAGATAAAATCTAAACTATAAGAAACAATTAACTCAAAATCAATATTGTCGTCTTCCCCGGCAGCGGCGCCAATTTGTTATCGAGTATTTTGTAGGGTTATCGTTCGCAGGGAAAGACTGTTATCAATATCAGATTCAAGTCTTTTATCTCTTACAATTTAGAAGTGTGATGAAGAATTTTTGGGTGTGTGTAATTATCAACTAATTAATCTAATGAACTACTAAAATAACTATATAATAAATATGAGAGAAAACAATCCAGGAACAAGGTTTCTTCAATTGGCTATCATGAATGTCTAATTTGTGTCCCTTGTTTCGTTAAAAATAATCCTTCTAATGTTTATAAAGTCCTCTCCCAAGGTAAATTATAATATCTACAATTATCCCTTGAACGCCACTCCCATGGTCAAACAAAGTACATCCATAGACTATAAAGCACCAAGAATTATAAGTCTCGTAATTCGCATATCAATCTCCCGATCTAATACTTAAATCATGTCTATCATATCATGTACTAGAATTACAACTCTTCTCCCGATTCGTTAATAATTCCTATGGATACAATTAAAGGTTCGCGACTCCTATAATTGTGTTAAGCGCTGAATGACAGATTAGCAAACCAAGAGAAATCACAATATAATCAAACAAACATAATAAACCAACGAATACTACCAAATTCCCGGATTAAGGGATTAGCTACTCATGATGGATAAAAACACATATATATTAATAACACAAACCATGACCATAAGAGTTGAAGTACAAAGAATACAACTTGTAGAATTCGGTTGATGTCTGGATGAATCCCTTCACCCCTTCCTTCAATCTCCTTCTCAAAGTGCTTCTCTCCCTTTTCTCTCAGAAGTACGGCTAACTAATAATATAATATTATGGTATTGTCTATTGGTCTGTAATATTATAAAACCCTAATATATAAGAGTTTTAATGCTTTACAAGTAAACACCAGAAATATCCTAAAATAAGTTGGGCTATAATTGTAAAATTCGTAGTCTGCCTTCCAGGCCTGTTTCTGGGCTGCTCCACTTGAAATATGTGTATTGGGCCACATCTGAATTATAGATTTTTCTATTATCTTCGCGAGGGCTGTAAAATCACCCAATTCTGACTTCTAGAACTCAAGTTATGGCCCAAACAGTGAACCGTGTGTGCGCAGCCCATCAAATCCGAATTTCCTTCTAATTTATCTCCAAATTGGACTCTTTAATATCCAATTCTTCCAAGTTTAGGATTTCCTTGCTTCCTACAATAAAACATTAAAATATAATTAATAAACATCCAATTAATCCAAAATATAATAAATATGAGGAATATATTTATATAAAATATATATAAATATATACTCTATCATTATACAACCAAGTAATTCCATATTTACTTAACATTTGTCCAATTCATTCATTTTCATTTAAAGTGGACCTCTTTGTATTCTATTATTATTTATATAATTATGTGCCAAGATGGTTATAGTCATCTTTGGTCCTAAATATAGTAACAAATATCGATTTATGCATTTATCAATCTAAGAATAGCTAGGCATTGAAATTGAATTTTATGATTTTGATTATATATTATAGATATAGAACTAAATATAACTATGCATTGAACTTAATTTTATAAGATAAGCCAAAAAAGCTGGTAACAAGGTTTTCAAAAACAAATGAAATAAAGAGCGAATTTATTGTTAAGCCAGAGCTGATGTCTCTGTAAATCATGCCTTTCAAGTGTTTGATCATTTATCACCAACATTCATCATTACTGCTATTTTTCAAATCTTCTTTATCACCAACACAAACACCATTTCAAAATAGATACATTAGACTCTTCTTATATCCCTTCTTCACTAGTATCCACAACTTCAGATCACTCTAAAGACTCAAATGGGTTTACTAACATAATGGTTGTGAATAACTCTGTGTATTGTCTTGAGGGTAATAATAATAATAATAATAATAATAATAATAATAATAATAATATGGAGGAGTGTTATGTTGAGAAATGCGAAGCTTTTGATGAAAAGAAACATGGGGTTATTGTCAATGAAGAGGATTGTAGCTCTGCTGGGTTCTCATCTCGAGCATCATTGAGATGTACATTTGTTCGTAATCATTCTGTTGATGTTTCTCGAGAATCGGAGAAACTTAAGTTGGAGAAACAAGGGTCTACATTTTCTGGTACGTGTTTTATCTTTGTGATATTTTTTTATTCGGTTATGTTCTTGTTTTTGGAGGTTTTTATTTCATTATTTTGAAAAAAAAATCTAAGTTGTTTGTTATACATTTTTGGGGTTGGGTAGAGATTGTGATGATCAAGGAAAGATTCTCAAAGTTGTTGCTTGGGGAAGATATGTCTGGTTGCGGAAATGGGGCTTGTACAGCGTTGGCGATTTCGAATGCAATTACTAATCTGTGTGGTATGTTGTCGATTGATATCAGCTTGTTTATGGTAGCACTTTGATTTTTGTTTTTAGTAAAAAATATTGCTATTTTGAAACCAATATTCAGCTACCCTTTTTGGCCAAATATGGAGATTAGAACCTCTACCTCCCGAGAAGAGATCAATGTGGAAAAAGGAAATGGAGTGGCTTCTTTGTGTTAGTGACCACATTGTGGAGTTGATACCATCATGGCAGACATTTGCGGATGGAAGCAAGCTTGAGGTAAGACGTTCTTCCTCATTTACAGTTTCACCAAGTTTCATCATATTTAGATATCCATATTTGCTAAGACCGAATATTGCTTCTGAGTCTGGGTTTGGTCTTAGTCCTAGCTCATGAAAGCTTAATCAAATTTGCACAACTTAATCCTACCTTTTTCAATAATTTTTTAATGCTACTGACTCTTGGTTTTGTCCTATTTATTTTTTTATCTTCCAGCATGTTTCTAAGAAATAAATTCTTTATTAGAATATAAGTCATGCAAATATAATCAAAACCAGCATCAGGTCTGAGGAGAAAGTAATATATATTGTTGTAAATATTGGAAATAGTAGTTTTTCGTCCATTTGATTACCTTATGGTATGATTTAGGTGATGAATTGCAGACCCAGATCAGATCTTTATGTTAATCTGCCAGCTCTCCGCAAACTAGACAACATGCTTCTAGTAAGATTCTCACTTTAGTTTCGTATTTAACCAATAGTTTTACCAATCATGTCTAAGTTTTGACCTGTTGTTGCAGGAAATATTAGACAGCTTTGGAACTACTGAGTTCTGGTATGTGGACCAAGGTATTTTGGCTCCTGAAGCTGATGGATTGCCCTCTTTTAGGAAACCCAAACGCGAAGAGAAGAAATGGTGGTTACCAGTTCCCAGAGTTCCTACCAGTGGCCTCAGTGAAAATGCAAGAAAACAGTTGCAGCACAAACGCGACTGCACAAACCAAATATTGAAAGCTTCCATGGTTATCAACAATGTCACATTAGCTGATATGGAAATCCCAGATTCGTTCTTGGAAAGCCTTCCGAAGGTAAAAATTGCGCAAGTAATTAATAACCTGTAACCTAGATATCAGGAAACGCTATTCAATATGTTCTCCTTCGACTTTGTTGCAGAATGCAAGAGCTTGCTTGGGCGATCTTATCCATAGATATATTACATCTGATCAATTTACACCGGAATGTCTGCTGGAGTGCATTGGCTTGTCTTCAGAACATCAAGCGCTGGAGATTGCGAACCGAGTGGAGGCATCAGTTTACGTCTGGCGTAGAAGAACAAACCCAAAGTCTTTAAGCAGCATGAACAGATCCCATTCAAGATCATCATGGGAAATGGTGAAGGAGTTTGTTACTGATTTAGACAAGAAGAAATTACATGCAGACAGAGCTGAAAGCCTACTCTTATGCCTGAAGCAACACTTCCCAGGGCTCCCTCACACCACCTTAGACATGAGTAAAATCCAATGCAACAAGGTTATCCAGCTTTACTAGATCATGCATTTATGCTTGTCTTGGTGTTTTCCTATAACTGGTGTTCTTTCACACATGAATACATGATATATCACTGCAAAACCTGACCAATAAATCTTATTAATAGGATATTGGAAAATCCATTTTAGAGAGCTACTCAAGAGTTTTGGAGAGCCTAGCATTCAATCTTGTGGCACGTATTGATGACCTCCTCTATGTTGATGAATTGACAAAGTGTCCAGATCAGTTATTGCCAAGTCCTGAAGTTTGTTTAATGACTCAAAAGATTGTTGCCGTTCCATTCACAGTGCCCATCATGAGCAATCCGTATAAAACGTCTTTCAACAGTCCAAAATTTTCACCTACACAGTTAGGTAGCACTATCGAGGGTAATAGATTACAGTTACTTGATAAGAGCATGCTGCCTCATCATGAATTCGCTTTCCAAAATGTTTTGACTGACTATCTTAGCATCAAAACAAAAGGAAAAAACTGTAGTAGTCAATTCAGAAGATCATATTCGTGTTCAAATGCCATTCGAGAACCATCAGGATCTCTAAGAGTAGAATCCTTTGAGTGCCTGAAAGATGTCAGGTCCCAAAACAGGGCTTTGTTGGAAAATCTAAGAACTAATTTTGATCCAGTTATCTGAGGTTTGTTGCATTGACTTGCCTTGAATGCATGCTTTTCTTTCATGGGATCGATGTGTTAGGGAGTATACTGAACTATTCGTTTAAAGTATATATGACATTGTCCTTTTATTGAGAATCTTGAATGCATATTTTAACATTTTTTGTATATTATATATTGTGGATATTCTAGTATCAAATGGGATAACAGAAGATTAGATTGTCAGTGTATATATATAATATAATAAATGTTCACTGTTTAAGTGGAGTTAAACAAATCACTGGAATGACTAGAGTATTATTTGGAAATAATCTATTTTGATTATTGAATAATACATGTATGCTTTGTGTGTATTGAATGGGATTAAAATATTAGAATTGTTCTATTCTGACAATAAAGAAGAACTAAGATTCTATAATATTTTTATTGCTTAGGTTCTTAATCCGGATACAGTGATTGACACTTATATGCAATGTACATGTTTTGATTCATATGTGATGTGATTTATTGTTAATCACAATATTATGTTTTGGATAATGACATTGCATACAGAGTGGGATATTGACTATAAAAGGAAACCGTGTCCGAAAACATTTGGGTGATGATGTTCTCTTGAAAGCTCATAAAGATAATTATGATTTAGTCCTGCATGCAGATTTGTTTTTGCATAATTATAAGGTTGAGTGGATGTTCAAGGATAAAAGATATTGATTAAATTAATTATCAGAAATTAATTTAATTAATAGAAATTCGATATCTTAAACATGGAGAATTTAATAAACAAATAATATTGGAGCCAAATTAAAGAATTAAATTACGGCATTAAGAGATGTAGTGCAAATATTAATTATCTAGTGGATTGAATTAATATTTAATGATATTGGGCTTGATCCAGAATGTCATTGGAAGACCCGACCTAATTATCCAGGATCCCTACTGTAGCGTATATATTCATCTTATTCTCTTCTAGCTAAAGGGTTGAAAACTAGGGTTTTTGAGACCAGCCGTTCAAGGAGGCAACCAAGAACTAGGATTTCAAGATCTCAAAGCTAGAAGGGAGTCAACCTTGGGAGGATCGAAGGTCACACTTCGCTCAAGGTGAATAAAGAAATACAGTAGAAGACATGGATTTGAATCGCTTGCGCTGTAGCGATTAAGGTTAATTTTCTATTCAAACTCGTTTGTTTTCATATCATAAAACGCAACATCATGATTCGATTATCCCAACGATTGGAATCAAGAGCCAGGTTGTAGGGTTCTGCGTTATATAATATGATGTCCATGTCGTAATTATGTATGTATATAGTGATGGGCTTGTATTATTTTTTTGATTAAGGTTGTTATTCACTATTATGACCATGGTTGTAATTATGTATTTGGATCCCACGTGGTTTATCGTGGTTGTAAATTAAATCATGAGGGTTGATCTTGATTAGTTTTAGTTTTTTATTTCTATTCTGATTGTAATCTTGTAATTTGAATTGTATTCAATTTAGGTTATGATCTGATGTAATAAAATAGATTTTTTTGTTGTATTTGTCGTATGTAATTGTATGATCAATGAAGATGCGAGAAACAGAGTTCTTCCGCTGCTACATGCTGTTTTTGTGGCTGCTTCGCTGTTCTACATATGATATCCGATTGGGACGAATAATAATTTTTCAGAAACGGCAAAACGAGACCTACAAGCCGAGATGCTGACATCTCCTGATTTTCCGGACCATTCTGAGCTCGTTTAGGCAGTCAAACAAGCGCCTGAAGATTTTCAAAAATTTTCGAGGGATGAATTTGAAGATTATTTTCGGGGCCATAATAGTGGATGTATTTTTATTATGTTTTACATAATTTTTGTTTATCTTGATTATTGATACTATGTGTTCCATGTTTGTGTTGTTATGCCATGTGATACTAAGGGGCTGTTTACTTGCCTGTTTTTCCAGAAAACTTTTCATTAAAAACTAAGAAAACGTAAAACGTGTTCATTTTAGCTATTTTCTAAAATAAATATTTTTAAAATAGAAAATCAGGTTTTCCACACATTTCAGAAATACAATTATGATTTAGAAAATAGTTGAAAACTACAATTTATGGTTTTCTATATTCCCCGTTTAGTCTTGATGTCAGTTTTTCACTTTTGGGAAAATAGAAAACACGATCCTCCAGGTATACTAAAACACGGGATAGGACGACATGATGCCGTGGGTTATATATCTATTTCAGTCTACTTTCGCCTTGATTAAATTTAAATATTGAGTTAGTTATTATTAAATTGAATTCAAAATTTTGAATTAGATAATATTTGATTCTAATTAGTGAAAATTAATACTATAAATAACTTAGTTTAAAGTAACTGAACGACCAAATTATATATGTAAGACATAATTAGATTAATCATTCAATTTCTTTATCATATTTTAAATGTACTCCTTTATTAACTAAAATATAACAAGCTAAAAAAGTTCTTATAAAATGTATAGAAATATTTTTTACTTCTTAAAAAATATAACTTTACTTCTTAAACAACCCCTCAGTTTCTGAAGAGGGAGGAGATAGCGATACTGCGTCACACGGGCACAAAGGACGATGTTCAAACGACGTCAAAAATGATCGATCGACAGTTCAAAATAAGTTCAAATTGTAATTTTTTTTAAACAAATATATTCATTAAATTATACCCATATAAATATCTTTATATTTTTTATTTATAGTTTTTTGTAATTAATAATTTATTATTATTATGGTTATGGTTATTATGTGTATGAAATTTTTTATGACATGTGATAATTTTGAAACTAGTGACACTATCTTTTATTAGCATATGTATTAATTGTTATAATAGTTATAATTGTAAATGAAAACATATAATTTAATTATTTTTGTAAATTAATTTCAAAATTTCATCTTTATTTTATAAAATAAATTTGATAAATACTTGTTCAGAAAAAATAACTACCAAACAATTTATTTATTATGTATTCATATTCTTATTTATTTAAAACATTATTCATTCATAAATAATAATTCAAATTTAATAAATGATTAGTTAATCGTTATCCATTAGAACAATCTTCTCATTATCTATTTTTAAATAAGCGCTAGCCCTTATTTATTTTAAATAAAATTAATGTTTCTCTATTCCTTTCACTTATTCATTTTCTATTTCTCTTTTTTCAAATTTATTATTTTAATAATAAAAAAATGATTATAAAAATTATTGTTAAAATTAATATATAAAATAGGGTCCCTAATGGAGGACACTGTCAAACTTGCTTTAATGCTCTGACAAGCTCCTGAAGTTGGAGTTGCTCTGAGTGTGAAACAAATAAAATAGAAAACAGAAGAAAACTAAGAGGAATTCTGAGTAAAAGATAAAATGGCAGGAAAGAAAAGAACAAGTAATGGATCTTAAATGACTACAAGTCAGTACAAACTAAATGAAGCGAACAGGGAAGATTAATAGAGCTATTTCCAACATATAACTATCACAGGAAAGTGATAATGGTGCAGGAAAAGTAACTTGTGCAAGAATATTTAAACAAGACTTAAAACAATAAAGAAAGACAAGGCTCCTTTGAACCCAAAAAAGTAGCACAGGCAAATGTACCAAATGCTTGTCAAAGTAGATCCATCATATTCACTCTTGGGGTATCAAACTGTAAATGTTATCCATACATACAACAGTACAACACCATCTAGAAATGTTAAGCAGAACAGAACTGAAAGTGAGAGGACTCCAATTAACATTGCTGCATATCTACTACCTATTCTACATTGCACTAAATGTAGCTTCTCTTGGTTATGTTACTGCTGAATACAAAAGCTACTAACATTTTCCTAATTGTAGTGTATCTGCTATCTACACATTTACAATTGCAGTGTCTCTATCGCCACTAGACCAAAGTGTAGTACTCGAGAGGTAACAACTTGTGCAATAAACTGCAAACAATACATGTATCATAATCCCAGGTACAGATGTCAAGTAATTTCGAATATACTTTTTGGGTCATCTTAAACTATATTTTGGTGCACAGATACCAGTGATTCCAACTCCGATTTACAGCCACGGGACCTGCACAGATTGAAATTGGACCCATCTTTAAGATAATTTACAACAGCAGAGTAGATGATCTGTTTAGTGGTTTTCTCTATTTATTATATTTATCGTCACAACTAAAGACTTTGTAATGAAATAGTAGTCCGCAGACTCTAAACAACTTAAGAGTCTTGGAATGAATGAATGCTAAAAGGATGTTAGTTAACCCCTTCAAGAACCCAGATGAATAAAGCAAGTGAATGAAATCGATTGTACAATTAAGATAATAAAGCAAGTGAATGCTAAAAGTATCATTGTACAATTAATAATCGCCAAAAGCCTATAACAGAAATCGATTAAGTCCAATTTCATAGTGCATTAAAAGTGAATATTAGCACAATCATTTACCTTTTTCAAATGTCAAATAAAGTTTCATAGCAAGACAAATAAAGCAACCAGTGTAAATATTAGTCACACTCATATAAGAGACAAACTTAGAAAAAAAATCAGCCAAGCTATCAACAAGTTGTTTAAAAGTTGTGGCGCTTGTCTTCCATAATGAGTTGAACTAAAACTGGAATGTCAGTTAACTCTAAGGTGAAGGCCAATTTCATCCAGGAACGCAGCTCATTGCAATTATTTAACGTATAAATTTCATGATGTCTACATTGATTTTAGGTAACCAAATCCGATAATTGGACATTAATACAACATAAAGACCAGGGTATAGTCAACCAATTTTTTATTCAACACATCTTTAGAAATATAGAGAAACCTTAGAGTTGAAATTTTTTGGAGAGTGAGTACCAACTACCAATTATGTTCGTGTCCTTCTAAGCTTCCCTCTGTAGGAAGACTTCTGTCACACTTTTTGTAGAACTGGACTCCACAGACACAGATACAAAGAACTACACAAAACAGTGATACTCCTATTCTACATAAAATTCATCATCTCTCCACTCTTGCCTTCTGCCTTGTTCCATTTCCATCAACCTATACTCTCATATGACATCAGTTCATTCCTATGTTAGATTGAAGTTGGAACCAAAGGCACTAGAGTTATTAAATAAGATTTGGTTTCTATCCTTACATAGGCCCTATATTCCATGTTCAGCAAGTGAATAACACTTTTACCCCATAACATTTTAAGGCCTAGACTATACAAATCAAGCACTCGAGGTATTATCATCAATGTCCAAAGTGATGACACAGACTCTCGAAACAGCAAGCAAAAAGTCATTTTTAAAGCCAAAAAACCTGTAGATTTACAAATTATCATTTTGATAAGGAACTAGATAGATATCCCTCAAATTACCCCATCCAGGTCAAAATAAAACTCTCAACCACTAGATTTTGTGTCACAAAAACAGTCAACTTTCAGTTCTTCGTGATATAAAATAACACTTCCAGTTGGTTTCTATTTTCTAACATTAGGATAGGCCCTATGTTCAGTGAGTATATAGAATTTTCACCCCCAAAAATTATGAGGCCTAGACTGTACAAATGAAGTACTCAAGGTATTACCATCAGATGTCCAAAGTGATAATGCAGAATTTTAATGCAGCAAGCAGAAACTCCTAATTACGAACAGCAAGGCTGTAGATTTACATATTAACATTTACAGTCCAAAAAAAAATCATTCAGACTTAAAACTAAGGGTTTATGTTTACAAACACGGATGTTGTTATGACCAAAATGTAATAACCCTAAAACTAAATCGTCACAAAAACAGTCGAGTTTCAATTGTTGGTAATACAACATAACAAGATGTTTTTAGCTTTAACATTATAATTACATCGGTATGTGATAACTTTTAAATATTAAACAAAATTAAAGTCTTACTATGTACAATTTGCCAAAATAACGTCACAATAGGCCATATATTGAGTAAGTTTATAACACTTTCACCCCCAATATATTACATGTACTAGACTATACAAGTCAAGATATACAATATCAATGTCAAAAGTGGTAACACAGACTGTTGATAAAGCAAGCAGAAACTCCTGATTACGGGCAACGAAACTGTTGATTTACAAATTAAAATTTTGACAGGATACTGGATAGATATCTCTCGAATTATCCCAACCATTCCAAAAGAAAACTATTAACTTGAAACTAGATTTTGTAACAAAAGAGTTGACTTTTAGTTTTAAGCACAATTCTCTAAACTTTCGTAGTAATATCTAATAAAAAGAGCATTAAGCAGGAGATGCATACCGAGAATTCCATGGGCAGGCACTTTTTTCTGGATATCCAATTGGGACTGATGACGATTACAGTCAAGTAGCCCATCATATTCTTTTTTCACAGCAGGTCCAAGTTCACAATAAATTGCACCCCATTTCTTATTCTGATCGTCCATGTTAACAAACCTCAGATCTTCCATCTGCTTCCTTGAGTAACAAGTCGTAGTTCCCACAACTTTCTTTCCGCTCCCACTTTTAAACTGAACTTCAATCATTTCATTTGTCGAAACCTTTTCATCCTTAAATGTTGTTTTATACTTGTCCTGGACTTTTCCTCTTGCCACCCACACTTGAATTGTCTTACCATTCTTTTCTTGATTTGTATCAAAACCCCACATTCCTTTCTCATTTCTAGCGATATTTTCAACTCCATTGAGACAGCAATTCTTAGCAGAGACCTTTTCTTGATTTGTGTCAGAACCCACATTTTCATTTTCTTGAATCTTTACCCTTCCATGAAAACCTATCGATTTTGCCTCCTTTTCAAAGCCATTCCCATTACATCTTTCTTGTTTCTTCAAACTACATCCCACGTCTTCATCTTCTTGAAATTTTCTTTCCTGTCCAATGTGACCCTTACCATCTTCTTGAATCTTCTCTTCCTCAGTAAAACCCATCAATCTTCCCTCCTCAAATGTTTCAGCACACCCCAAAGTCACTTTCTTCTTTCCACAACTATCAACACGAGAACCCAGATTTTCATTTTCCAAAAACTTCACATTTCCATTTTCTTGATTCTTTCTGACATTTCCACAAACATGTAGGCTGCTACTTCTTTGCTTTTTATTCACAACTGCAGAAGCTCTTCTAATCATTCTCATGGGTTCTTGACTACTTGTTTTGATTGTCTCTCCCCGAACAGTATTACTATTCGAAGCATTGTGACGAAGACCCAGTATTGTTCTTTCCTTTTTAGTAACATTTTGGACAGAGGTAGTTTCAATGAGTGCAGTGTCGTCAATCAAATTGATCTTCATTGTCAATCACCTTGATTTTCTTGGTTGATTGGGTTTATTTGTATTCAACAACGAGGTGGAGGCTGTGTTTTAAACTCGAATTCTTATTGAATTCAATATTTTCCTTTTTGAGTTTAGCTTGTTAGTAAAAAAATGGTGTTCATGGACCTGTTTACCAACAATTCACCCACACATTCTCATGAATTATTAGTGACACAATTTATAAATACTAGCTTATCTCTGTGGATGAAATTTTTTGGTTTTATAATATTTTTATTTTAATATTTATTTTATGATTTAAATTTATTTTTATTTATATAATAATAATTTAAATTTTATTTTATATTATATGTATATATTTTTATATAATTTATTTGTATTTATATTTTAGTAAGATAATATTTGTGTATTTTGTATAGAAATGCACTTTAGTTAGGAGATTATTGTGAGATATTTTAGTTTAGAGATTAATATTAGATATATTTTAGTTAGAAGATTAATATTTTAGATTTTATTAAAATTTAATGGTTATGATCATTTTCATGGTTCACCTAAAATTGGACGGTTATGATCTTTTCTATAGTTCACCTCAGTGTTTCACAAAAAGAGTTTTCTAGTTTGGTTATAATAATATAGTATAGATTATTTATGTACTTCAAAAAAATATTATTTATGAAATTGTGTAATAAATATTTTAATTTCTAAATTTATATTTATTAAAAATTTATGAATAATTTAAAATATAATAGTTTTCTAAATTATAATATAACATATATTATTATTCAATTAATATCAATAAAATATATAAAAATTGAATAAAATGAATTCAAAAATTAGTAAATGAATTCGTAAACAAACATATATATAATTATTTATTATTTATCATAAATGTTTATAAATATGTTCAAGATATGGGTTATATAAGCTAGGTAAATAACTTATACCTAATAGGAATCTAAAAGGAATTAAATATCAACTAGAATTAGTTAATACATGAATCCATCTAGGAAACCCATCAAAATCTCAATTTAAATAGAAATAGATATAAAAACCAAATCCAACAAGGAAAATAAAACATAAGTGCTTAAAACAATAAAAACCCCTTTAAGTGAAAGGTAAAAACTTGCGAGCTAAATATCTACTTAATAAATATATAATAATCACCCATATTGTGGATTAAGCTACTTTTCAAGTTTCATCCATCCCTCATTCATTCCATTTTGTCCAAGTGAGCTTTGTGACCTATGCTTTCCTTTGAATCCACATCTTGCCTTTGAATCCATATCATTCTCCCCCGCTTCAAAAGAATTTGTCCTTAAATTCGTGTCATTCAAGTATGGAGAAAGGTCAATCATATTTTTTGTATCTTTCTGAATTGAACAACTTCCAAACCCTTCCAAAACTTCCAACGTGAATGTATTCTTCAGTAATAATATAAAATAGGTATCAATTAATATATTCAATCATCTATCCACATCAGGAAAGGCCTTAAATATCCAATTAATATGCGTCCATTATTTATGAGTACGAATGAATGAGATTCTTTTTTTTCTGTTTATACATTTTTTTATCTAATTATATATATTTTATAAATAGAATTAAGAGGTGGATTATATTTTTTTATATAATTTATTTGTATTTATATTTTAATAAGATAATGTTTCTGTATTTTTTATAGAGATACATTTTAGTTTGGAGATTAATGTGAGATATTTTAATTAGAAGATTAATATTTTAGATTTTATTAAAATTTAATGGTTAAAATCGTTTTCATGGTTCGTCTAAAATCGGACGGTTAGAATTGTTTCTATGGTTCACCTCAGTGTTTCACAAAAAGAGTTCTCTAATTTGGTTATAATAATATAGTATAAATTATTTATGTACATCAAAAAAATTATTATTTAGGAAATTATGTTCATAAATATTTTAATTTCTAAATTTATATTTATTAAAAATTTATGAATAATTTAAAATATAATATTTTTCTAAATTATCATATAACATATATTATTATTCAATTAATATCAATAAAATATATAAAAGTTTAATAAAATGAATTCAAAAATTAGTAAATGAATTCGTAAACAAACATATATATAATTATTTATTATTTATCATAAATGTTTATAAATATATTCACGAACTTATATCAAACTTGTTCCATAACATGCTCATGAATATTATAATCAAATTTATTTGTGAACTTTCCGGCTGAACTATGTTGTGCTCAATTTCGACTTATTTACGAACCTAACTTAAAAATTGTGTTCATATTCGACTTGTTTACAAATTGAACCGAACACGAACTAAATTTTTTCGAGCCGAACAACGAACTATTTATGAGCGTATCGACAAGTTTACAGCCCTAACTACTTACTGGCGAAAATAATATGGATTCAAAGGCAAGTATGGGTCACAAACTCACTTGGATAACATGGAATGAAGGAGCGATGTATGAAGCTTGAAAAGTAGCTTAATCCACAATATGGTTTATTATTATATATATTTATTAAGTAGATATTTGACTTGAAAGTTTTACATTTCACTTGAAAGGGTTTTTCTTGTGAAACCCTAGATCTCTCAACAATTAAGAAATTGATGTATAAACCTGGCTCTGATACCAAATTGATGTGGATTTTCTGCCCTTCTTGAGAATCCACCATCAAAGATTAGAACACAACACCATGAACAGATATTTCAACGAACACGATCAATCCAGAAATGCGAACCTTGAATGTCAAACTCCTTAGATCAATCTAGAAACTAAGTAATTTGAATCTAACCCTAAAAACAACCTAGTAATTGAAGCTTAGAAAAAAGAAAAACTATTCATAGTTTATTCTCAAAATAAAAGTTTTATATCATCAAATTGTTCTTAAAAGATTACAAGATATGGGTATATATAGGCTAGGTAAATAACTTATACCTAATAGGAATCTAAAAGGAATTATATATCAACTAGAATTAGTTAATACATGAATCCATCTAGGAAACCTATCAAAATTCCAATATAAATAGAAATAGATATAAAAATCAAATCCAACAAGGAAAATAAAACCTAAATGCTTAAAACAATAAAAACCCTTTTAAGTGATAGGTAAAATCTTGCAAGCTAAATATCTAATTAATAAATATATAATAATCAGCCATGTTGTGGATTAAGCTATTTTCCAAGCTTCATCCATCCCTCATTCATTCCATTTTGTCCAAATGAACTTTGTGACCCATGCTTGCCTTTGAATCCACATCTTGCCTTTGAATCCATATCATTTCCCCCCTCTTCAAATGAGTTTGTCCTCAAATTCGTGTTATCTAAGTATGGAAAAAGGTCACCCATATTTTTTGTATCTTTCTCAATTGAGAAACTTCCAAACCCTTCCAAAAATTTCAACGTGAATGTATTCTTGAATAATAATATAAAATAGGTATCAATTAATATATTCAATCATCTATCCACATTAGGAAAGGCCCTAAATATCCAATTAACACGCGTCCAATATATATGAGTACGAATGAATGAGATTCTTTTTTTTGGTTTATACATATTTTTAGTTAATTATATATATTTTATAAATAGAATTAAGAGGTAGATTCTAAGCTCCACCTCATCCCCAAAGAAGGAAAATTATTGTACAAGCTCATAAGATCTACATCAAGTTCAAGTTACAAGTGATGATGAACTCGTATGAATCATTATCATAATCACCTGAGTTCTATGCTGCTTCACAAACGTTAATGTTTTTGATGCAGCAACATCAACCTTATGATCAAATTTCGGGACCGGGGTGGGGCCTGTACTACCCAGAGATGACCTAGCGGAATAATCTTCTCCATGCCAAATCCAATCAACATACCCCAAATTAAAACCATTTTCATAAATATAACCCCTGATTATTTTTATGGAGTTTTTTTTAAATTAATGCATCGTGCATGGATAAGGAATTTTCTTTGGATCTTTGGAATTATTTCGACAAATATCAAGAATTTTTCCACCCCAATTTAATATTCTAAAAATTCTTTTTTTCCGAAATCCATGTTTTATTCATATATTTGTATAATCAAAAGCAACCTACCTCCGTCATTGTTATTAATTTTAAACATAAAAAAACAATCATTGATACCTTACTAGCTAAACAAATCAAACCAAACAAACAACAACAATGAGAAATAGGGAGAAACAAAAAAGGAGCACATACTTTTACATATTAGATACAACAAGGAGCACATAAATTCATGTCATGAATTTAATGCCATGTAAGGAGCATATAATCATAATGCACAACTGATACATTTTAAATTATAATACATGGTTTTTGTTATTATTAACAAAGACTAGAAAGTACAGGTCGTATGCACAAGAAGACAAGTTCCAAGAAATTTAATTTAATTATTGTGAATTGTTTCTTGAATAAAATGAATATTGAGAATTATTATTAACTAAATAATGTAAATTAAATTTATATATAATAAATTAACTAAAAGTCTAGGGCAATTTAGGTTCATCATCTTTATACCAAGATTAGTTATACAAATATAAATAATGCACCTAGATGACATGGGATTGAGAAACTACTAAGATCTTTAAGTTTTGGTAGAGACTTATTTTGTAAAACAACACTACACTCTTTAGTAAAAACTATTGTCTCCACATTGCCAAAAGATCTTTTCTTTGTGTGAATATCCTTTAAAACCTTTGCATTTGATGGAACTTGAGAAATTAAATCAGTAAAAGGAACTGTTACCTCAAGATTTTTGATAAGTGCCATAAATTTACCAAACTATTGATCTACCTTAGTTTTTTTAATCCTGCTAGGGAATGTAACTTAGGCACAAATGGTGGAGGAGCACTAATAGTCTTCTCGTCATCAAATTTCTTGCTTCCTTCAGTTTCACTTACTTTTGCTGGATCAACAGCTTTAGCTACCTTTTCAACTTGGGTGCACTCTTTTTCTTTCGCAATAGCACATCATCATTAGGCATTGGAGGACCATCATAAGTGATACCACTCCTAAGAGAAATGGCATTCACATTCTCCTTAGATTATGTTGGTTGTGAATGTAAAGAGCCAGGTTGTCTTGTACCTGATGAGCTAGCCACTTGTGCAATATGAGTCTCCATCATCGTATTATGAACCTTCAATTATTTAATCTCATGCATCAACAGTTTCAACATATCATTCGTTCGAACAGGTGGTGCAGGTTGGCTTGCTTGAGAAACATGTTGTTGAGGAGGTTTATGAAGTCTAGGAGGATTCACATGTCCTTGAGGAGGCTTAAATTATTGTTATGGAGGATGCTGATATGATTGTTGATATTGTTTTTTCTGATTAGAAAGAGGGGAATTCTGAGTATTATTGATATTGTTGATATTGTTTTTGCTGATATTATTATTTTTGTATAAGAAGTTCAGACGATCCCTCCACCCTGGATTATAAGTGTTAGAGTACGGATTGTACTGCTACCATTGCTAAAAAATATTTGCTTTCTCTATGTGAAAATTTTGTGAATTTTGAACGTTGCAGGAGTAATCGTTACAAAAGTGGCCTTGAATTTCACATACTTCACATAAAGCATTATTAGTATGAGTCATAGACGACAATACATTAATGCTCATGAGAGAAGTAGATGACTGTGCAGTCTTCAATGAATGAATCTCTTGAGTTAATGCAGTGATTTGAGATGACAAAAGAGAATAAGCATCAACTGCCAATTTACCTCCTTTCTTGGGTACTCATGAATTATTAGCAGCCAAATTTGCGAGAAAAGCATACCCATCTTCAACTCCTCTGTCTAAAAATATACCACCTACAACATTATCAACCATACTATCCATTTCAGGATCGAGACCATTGTAGAAGCGTTTAAGAAAAAACCACTTATCAAGACCATGATGAGGGCATGAACGTTGAATATCTTTAAATATTTCCTACGAATACCTAAGAGACTCACCATAATCTTGTTTGAAGGTTGTCATCTTGTCAATCAATTCATTAGTTTTGGTGGGAGGAAAATACTCAGTTAGGAAGGCTTGAGCAATTGCATCTCATTCAGTCTCGTTAGGAAAGCATCCAATTCTACTAAGGTGGGGAACTCATCACCCATGGTTTGCAATAATTTAGAAATTGAGGAAAAGACTAGATTTACAATGACTACGTTACCTCTTTTGACAACCATGGCAAGAAGTTTTTGTTGTGCATCATCTTAGTCTGCCATTGATGTTCAACGGATGAAGGTTGGAAACGAGAAAAATGAAGGTTGATCGGAAAAGATCGCCTGAAATCACCCTTGCTAATAGAACTTTGGAGAAAAATTTTAGGAGAGAAATTTACTGAGAAAGTAAGAAGTGAGAAATGAATTCTCACATCACTAATTTATAGCCAAAAAAGGCGGAAGTTCGACTGGTTAAAACTTCCTATAGCCGGTAAAAACATGGCCCAAAAAGTAATTATGCCTAACAGACCTTTGGCCCAGAAATCAAGGTAGACTAAAGAAACTAATCGATCTGCAGTCCATGGGCCAAGGCCCATATAACCACCTACTTCGTAAAACTCCCAACTAAAATTGACAAGTAACCCTTGTCCACTAGAAGCCAAAAGATGGCCTAAAATCAACTAGGAGTCTCATTCGACTAGGAATCAAAAAGGGGCCTAGAATCGACCAGGAGTCAACTTCGACCACAATACAATTAATCTACTAAAAATGACTGGGATCCTAGTCAAATTCGACTAAAAACCATCATCGAGTAGAAGCCCAAGTGTGGCCTAAAACCGACCAGGATCCTAGTCGACGAGAAATCACCAAGGAGTCTTGGCCGACCAGGAATCCCTGTCAACTAGGATTCCAAGTAAAGCAAAAATCGACCAAGATCCTGGTCAAATTCGACTAGGAATCCTGGTTGGCCATGATCCCCACAAGGAACCTTGGCCGACTAGAAACCCCTGTGGACCAGTATTCCTCATAAGGCTAAAATCGACCAGGATCCTGGTAGAATTCCTGGTAAAAAATAATATTGAAAAATACCCAGAAAATCATTAAAAATGATTTAAATGACAATAAATTATGAAAAATTCCCTACAAATAGAGAAAAATTCCTAAAAATCAAGAAAAAAATAATACCAGAAGGTACAAATAATTATGGAAAATTCCCTACAAATAGAGGAAAATTCCTAGGAAATAAGAAAAAATACATGGGGGTACAAAGAAATTATGAACAATTCTCTATAAATAAAGGAAAATTATGAGAAACTAAGGAAAATTTCTTATAAATAAAGGAAAAATTCATAAATATCCTAGTGGACAAGATGGATTTCAGCAAGATATTGGAAGCCATAAAGGCGAAATTCAACGATAAATAAAGGCTAACTTCAATGATAAGATTTATGAGCCTTAACTTCTACAAATTCTTGCATACTTTACCGAAGTTGGGGGGTAAATGATAGGGATAGAAAATAACCCTAAAGACACAATTAATGGTACATTAATTGGGCTCATGAAATAAAGCATTAAGGGTAGTGATTGCTTATGATGTGGGTCCAATCGAAGAAGCTCATAGTTGTTAAATATGGAATTAGCCATGTTACTTAAGGAGATTCTAATAAAGGCCTGCTAAGGCCCAAGGATATTGATTATTTATTAATTTCATAATTAATAAAGAAGGCTATTAATTAACCTAATTGATATATTTTCTCAATTAGACAACTACAAAGAGGAAGCTTCCTAGGCATGTATATCTACAAGAAAACATATGAAAACCACTTCTATCAAAGGAAGGATCCAGAATCCCTTAAGGAGGTACCTTGTCCGTGAAGGTTCCTAACCCTATTATGCTTCTAAGACTATCAACGTCTATATAAAGGGTTTAACCCTCATTCTTTGAACTACGTCATGGCTTGATTCTCAATACACATTAGATACGTATGCATCTTGCTAGAACAGAGATAGTTCCGACAAGCAAGATCAACCATTAAAGCTCGATAAGCTCCGACACACCTCGCAATTAATACACACTAGTTTTTAATCCATAACATGTACCACATATTTGTGTTACGCATTGATACATTCACTCATATTACCACTTTCTGATACTGATGGTATAAAGACAGTATTCTGCAGTCTAAACAAAACTATATATATCCTACAATGATATTTTTGTGTTGATTAGTGTGAATGGTTAATCTGATTACTGATAAGTACGTAATTTTGTTTAGATTGCAGAATACTGTCTTTTTTAGTTCTTTAATCTTAGCCTCTAAATGAAAATAGATCCTACGATGTGAATATAGGTCTCTACGGTCTCCACTGAACTCATCTCTCTCTCTCTCTCTCTCTCTCTCTATATATATATATATATATATATAATCAAATCAGGACATTAATGGATCAGATCGTATTAAATCCATATCCCCTATTTATAGGATATGATTTTTTTCAAAAACATTAATATCCATTTATTTAGTTCCGGATTGAATCGGGTCAGGTCAAATATTCGATCTATTAGTCCCTTTCAAATAAACTATTTTTTTGTTTAAAGAAACATATAATATTTTTTATTATTAAACAAATATGTTTTATGGTAATGTCACTATAAAAAGTTTTCGAAAAACATGAAAATGATAAATTGTTTTCTAAATTAAAAATTTTCGATATATTTAATCAACCTTCTTATTCACTATAATTCAACTATTTTGCATCGTATGAAAAAAAATGTGTTTTATTTTAAAAAAATATTTGTCAAACACTTTTAATTTAAAAAGTATCAAAAACTATATTTTATTTTTATTTTTAAAGAAACAGTTCCTAAAAAAATATTTTTAATAAATCACTAAATTATACATTCAAAATAATTAACATCACACATCACCTTCATCACTACAACAACAGCGTCACCGCATGCAACATCCTCCATTAACTCACTGTCACCCTAGTATAACCACCACCACACGATTAGCATTACCACGAAAATCATAAATTTTGAACTAGAATCACCATATTCAGATCTGAAGCAGTAAAATCTATACTACCATCATCATCAAAATCTATGCTACCATCAGACTTTTACCACCACTACAAATACAAAATGACCAATTTTCAATATAAATCACCAAATTTTATATGCAAATAACCAAATCTTTTTTTTAACAAAAATCATAAAAAAAAGACTTATATTTACATTGTGCTTCCATCGGAGAGGCTACCAGAGAGGTTAGTGGCTGCCAAAGGAACAAATCGGATTACAAAGTAATGGTAGATCGGAGATATATCATCTTCAAGAAGGAGTTTATGGTGATAGATCGGAGGAGTAGATCGTTGGTAAAGGTGGGTAACAAATCGGAAAAAATGAAATATGTTAGGGATATATTCATTTGATGATGTACAAAATACTAGAACAGTGTCTAGATTAGTTTATCTGTAATAAGTCTTTCTAGTCTCTGAAATGTATAATCAGAGTCTAGATGGTCAACATTCATGTTACTTGTACTTAGAAGAATTTCTGTAGAAAGTGAAACCAGAGTCTGCATAAAGATCAGAGTCTGGAAGGTGATCAGAGTCTATAGACTATCAGAGTCTATGATCTATCAGGATCTACATGTGATCAGAGTCTGAAGATCATCAGAGTCTGAAGATTTCAGAGTCTATACAGTTGAGGATAAATTTGGAAGAAGATCACAGGAATGGAAAGTCTTCGAAGATCAAGATAAATATATTGCAGATATGCTATGGGAAAGAAAGAGAATTCTAGAAGGAAACTGTCAACTAATAATTAGGAATTCTATTCCTATTGTAATTTATCTTTCTGTTATTAGTTGATAGGCAGCTCTCTATATAAACTCTATGTAACCTAATTGTAAAAGTGTGGAAGTCGAAGCATAATTATCTGAGTGAAATTTTGTGAAAGCATAGAAATAGAGAGAGTTGCTGTGATAAAAACAGAGAAGCTGTTAGGGTTTGTGTACACCCTAGAAGAGTTTTGTATTCACAAATCAATAATACAAAACAGTACTTATTCATATTTTTGTGTTTGAGTTTGTTCTTAATTTGATTTTAAATCGGGCAGAAAAGACATACAAGTATTCAACCCCCCCTTCTACTTGTACGACTGGGAAAACAATTGGTATCAGAGCCTAACGTTTAAAATCGATCAAAGATGTCTGGAAACAAAGATGGCAATTCTAAGATTCCTATGCTTAAGAGAAACGAGTTCACCCACTGGAAGGTTAAGATGTTGCACCATCTGGAAGCAACAGACCCTGACTATCTTGACAGGATTAATGAAGGACCCTTTGTGCCCTTAAAAATTGTGCCTCAAATCAACGAGGAAGGCAAAATAACTGAAGAACACCTCGTTGAGAAACCAAAGGCTAAATGGACAAAAGAGGACAAAGAAAATGTCCTTAAGGAGGCAAAAGTAAAGAACATTCTCTTTAATAGTTTAGATTCTGTTCTAACTAACTGTGTCATATCATGCAAGACTGCTAAGGAGATGTGGACAAAAGTTGAGGTGCACTGTCAAGGGACTAAAGATGTCAAGAAGAATGCTAGGTCTTTGCTTATTCAAGAGTATGAGTACTTTGAAGCAAAATCTAGAGAATCTATCACTGAGATGTATGATAGGTTTACAAAACTCTTGAATGAGATGGCTATGCTTGGTAAGGTTTATGATTCTGAAGATACGAACACCAATTTCTGAGAGCACTTCCTGAAGAGTGGGACAATAAGACAACAACCATAAGAGAAGCTAGAGATTTGGATGAACTAACTCTAGAAGAATTGTATGGCAGACTCAAGACATATGATTTGGAGATGCAACAGAGAAAGAATAAGAAGTCTGTAAAGACAAAATCTGTGGCACTCTTGATGGAGTCTGAGAAAGAACAACATGAACCATCCACAGAAGCAAGAATCAAGGATTCAAGAAAGAAGGGTAAAGCTGCTGTGGAGTCAGAGTCTACTGACACAGACTCTGATTCTGATGAAGAGTTTGATCTAAGTCAAATGATGGCTATGTTTGCTAAAAAATTCAAAAGAATGAAATTCAACAAAAGAACTGGCAAATTTAGCAAAAGGCCATCATTCAAGAAGGAAGATGAAAAGGTTGAGAAGAGCAAGAGTACAATTATCAAACTTGACAAAGCAAAGGTCAAATGTTTCAACTGTGGAATATTGGGGCACTTTGCTAGTGAATGCAGAAAGTCAAAAAGTCAAGGAAAAGGAAAAGCACTTCTATCAACAGGAAAGGACTGGGCAAACTCAAGCTCAGAGGATGAAATTGATTATGAAAATCTAGCATTGATGGCATCCTCCTCAAGAAAATCACAGTCTCCCAAAGAACCCTCATCTCCTAAAACTCAGGTATTAATCTTTACTCCTGAATCCTTAATTAATTTAGACTCTGATGGCATAGAGATTGTGAAAAGTGAGGTTAATAAAATAATGACAACATGTAGGTCTCTCACTAGTGAAAGTGAAAGGTTGAGAGAAGAAAATTTAACCTTAACTAAAAGGAATTGTCATGTAGAATCTGAGTTATTATTAATGGAACAATACAAAAAGGATTCTGAGAAATATAGTCATAACTACACTGAAATTTTGAAAGCATATGACTATGTTAGGAAAGAACTAGAAGAAGAAAGGCTTAAGTTTAAAGTTTGGACAGACTCTGGAAGAAAAGTTCAAGAAATTCTCAATAATCAAAACGTGTGTCAAACTGCTGGTCTAGGCTATGACAAGAGTCAAGACAAAAGACCTATTGTTGAGAATGATAACAATGAAGAAGCTAGCAAAATTAATAAGACTAAAGACAAAAGTACATTTGTTCCTGTTAAGTTTGTGATCCCTAAAGAAAAAACCGAAGCCACAAACTCATCTGTCAATAGTCCCCCTGTTGTTGACAAAAAGACAGATGAAAAAGGGGCAAATAACTCTAAGAAAATTATAAACATAGGGTACTTGTCTAAGTCTAAGTTGAAAGAAAGGCTAGAGAACTTATCAAAGTCCACCAAAACTAGGAGAAATAGGAATGGTAAGGAAGGCATCAATAAGGCTAATAATTATCAAAAAGATCCTAATGCTCCTAGAAAGAAGTGTTATAGATGTGGCAACCAAAACCATTTAGCTATAGATTGTAAAACAAAAATTGAGAAGAAATCAGAGTCTAGTCCTTCTCAGACTCTGAAAAGTCACTACATACCACATAAACCTTGTTTTCACTGTGGTAGCATATTTCATTCTATATATATGTGTAGGGACTATCATGATTTGTATTACAATTTTTATGAGCTAAAATCTTCTATTGATAAGAGTTGGTATGACACTGTTAAGACTCCATCACAGTCTAGAGCAACAAAAGAGACAGGTAAGCCAAAGGTGAAAATTATTAAGCCTGTTTCTCCTAAAATTAGTAGAAAAGGATCCAAAACTATTTGGGTCCTCAAAACATCTAACTAGTTGCTTTATGTATGCAGGGAACTAGGGTAAAGAAAGTAACCCTAATCCTGGACAGTGGATGCTCAGGACATATGACTAGAAAGAAATCCCTGCTTACAGACTTTGAGGAAATGGCTGGCCCAGAAGTATCCTTTGGAGATGACAACAAAGGACAAACACTGGGATATGGCAAGATTGTACTTGGGAATGTCATCATTGAACAAGTAGCTCTAGTTGATGGCTTAAGGCACAATTTAATAAGCATAAGTCAACTTGGAGACAAAGGTTACCATACTGGCTTTGACAACAAAGAGTGTCTTGTGACTCACAAAGAAACAGGCATTGTGGTTTTCAAAGGACACAGACATGGTAACATTTATGAAGCCAGCTTGGAGGATTGCATAAACAGTGAAGTCACATGTCTATACAGCAAGGCCTCAACTGAAGAAAGCTGGAAATGGCACAAGAAATTGTCACACATCAACTTCAAAACACTCAACAAGTTGGTTAAACAGAATCTTGTAAGAGGATTACCACAGGTTGATTTTGTACAAGATGGACTTTGTGAAGCATGTCAACTTGGAAAACAAAGGAAATCATCCTTCAAGAGCAAGACAATAAATACCATTTCTGAACCCTTTTATTTACTGCATCTTGATCTATTTGGTCCAGTAAATGTTATGTCAATTAACAAAAATAAATATACTCTTGTTATTGTAGATGATTTTACAAGATTCACATGGGTTTTCTTTCTACATTCAAAGGATGAAGCTTCACAACACATAATAGATCATATCACTTTTCTGGAAAGAAAATCAAAGAAAACAGTAAGAATTCTGAGGAGTGACAATGGTACTGAATTCAAGAATTCAATCATGGAGAACCACTGTGCATCAAAGGGAATTACTCAACAATTTTCTGCGCCAGGAACTCCTCAACAAAATGGAGTTGTGGAAAGAAAGAATAGGACACTCATAGAAGCTGCCAGAACAATGTTGGCAGAGTCTAAGCTGCCAGTATATTTTTGGGCTGAGGCAGTCAATACCGCATGTTTCACTCAAAACTGCACTCTAATAAACATGCATGGAAAGACTCCCTATGAAATGATAAAGGACAAGAAGCCAAGTGTGAAACACTTTCACATATTTGGATGCAAGTGTTATGTACTGAAAGTACATCCTGAAAATCTAAGCAAATTCGAAGCTAAGGCAGATGAATCAATCTTTCTTGGATATGCATCGAACACAAAAGCATTCAGAGTGTTTAATCTCAGAACCAAAATTGTTATGGAATCTATTCATGTTGCATTTGATGATAAAAAGTTTACAGAATTGCAGGATGAGTCAGAGTCTACAACACTGGAATTTGAAAATCTAAAAAGTTCTGAGATAAATGAAGAAGAAGAGGATGAAGACCCTAGAATAAATCCTGAACTAACACAGGAACCTGCACATTCTGAGGGGGAGCCAGAAAATTCAACTCCAAATAATTCAGAGTCTAACAGGTCAGGGTCTACCCAGACAGAGTCTATCCAGACAGAGTCTAACTCATCAGGGTCTGGATCAAGCAACTCTAAACTCTTGTCAGAGTCAAGAAATTTAGGGGGAGCCTCTTCATTTGAATTTCACTCAAATACAGAAGATGCAAATGACTTAGGGGGAGTTTCAAGTTCAAGAACCAATCTTCCACCTGCTAGAAAATGGACAAGGAATCACACTCCTGACTTGATAATTGGTGATCCTGAGAGTGGTGTACAAACAAGAACAACCACTCAAAATGAATGTCTTTATAGCTATTTTCTCTCAAAGAATGAACCCAAGAAAATTGAGGAAGCCTTGCAAGACCCTGATCGGATTATTGCAATGCAAGAAGAATTGAATGAATTTGAGAGAAATAAAGTGTGAAAACTTGTACCAAGACCTATAGATAGATCAGTGGTTGGTGCAAAATGGGTGTATAGAAATAAACTTGATGAGAATGGAACTGTAGTAAGAAATAAAGCAAGGCTAGTTGCAAAAGGATACTCACAGGAGGAAGGAATTGACTATGATGAAACTTTTGCACCAGTAGCAAGATTGGAAGCTATTAGAATGTTTCTAGCCTTTGCAGCTCATTCAAAATTCAAGGTGTATCAGATGGATGTGAAAAGTGCTTTCTTAAATGGAGAATTGGAAGAAGAAGTCTATGTGGAGCAACCACCAGGATTTGTTGATCCAAAGTTTCCTAATTATGTTTACAGGTTAGACAAGGCACTATATGGATTGAAGCAAGCACCTAGAGCATGGTATGAAACTCTTTCAAAATTCCTTCTTGAAAATGGATTCACAAGAGGTACCATTGACAAAACTCTCTTTATTAGAAAATATAAAGGTGATATTTTGCTTGTCCAAATTTATGTTGATGATATTATATTTGGATCTACTAATGATAATCTCTGTGAAAATTTTAGTCAACTAATGCAGTCAAATTATGAAATGAGCATGATGGGAGAATTAAACTTCTTTTTGGGGCTTCAAGTCAAACAGAATGATGATGGAATTTTCATCAATCAAACAAAGTATGTAAAAGAACTGTTGAAGAAGTTTGATATGCAAGATTCTGCATCTGCTAAAACTCCCATGTCAACAGCTACTAAGCTAGACTCTGACCCAAAGGGTAAGTAAGTTGACAACACTAGTTACAGAGGTATGATTGGCTCATTGTTATATTTAACGGCTAGTAGACCAGATATAATGTTTGCAACTTGTCTGTGTGCCAGATTTCAAGCTGACCCTAGAGAATCACACTTAATAGCTGTGAAAAGAATTTTTAGATATCTCAAGGGGGCACAAACTCTTGGACTTTGGTATCCTAGAGAGTCAGATTTTTTACTAATTGGCTATTCAGATTCTGACTATGCAGGATGCAAAGTAGATAGGAAAAGCACAACAGGACAATGCCAGTTTCTTGGCAACAGATTAATTTCTTGGTTTAGCAAGAAACAACAGACTATATCAACCTCAACAGCTGAGGCTGAATATATTGCAGCTGGAAGTTGCTGTGCTCAAATCCTGTGGATGAGAAATCAATTACTTGATTATGGACTAACATTCTCAAATATTCCTATGTATTGTGATAATACTAGTGCTATTAAAATTGCAGAGAATCCAGTCCAACACTCCGGAACAAAGCACATTGATGTCAGGTATCACTTTATTAGAGAACATGTTGAAAATGGTACTGTGACACTTCACTATGTTCCAACTGACAGACAGATTGCAGACATTTTAACAAAACCACTTGATGAGTCTACCTTTCTCAGACTGGTAGGTGAATTAGGTATGTTAAATATGTAAGTGATCAAAAATTACAAGAAGCAAGGTATGTACTTTAATTATAGTCCCTGTCTTAACACACTGTGATTAATTGTTAGTGCAACATTTTGTTTGGTATTTTACCTTGACAGAGTCTAGACTCTGACGAGTCTGTAGACTCTGACGAGTCTGTAGACTCTTACGAGTCTGTAGACTCTGAAAGTCAGTAGACTCTGAAAAAATTATCGCCTAGACTCTGAAACGGTTAAAATTCGCGCCTGCAGACTTTGATTGCATTTAAAATGTTCAAATGACTTGAAATAGGCGGTAACAGTTATTTTTTGACCGGAGACAGGCTGTAGACTCGTGTGTATTGTATGCAACTTGAACAAAATAGAATTTTTCATACAATTTACTCACTTGTTTATTGCAATTGATTTCTAAGGCAAAAATATTCACTGAGCTTTTTACAAACCCTAGCTAAATTCTTCAAGCTTCTCCATCACTTTCAACTCAACAACTTTAATGGCTGTCGTTTCTACTGTCATGAGAGGACCCAAGGCGATTGCGTTCATATTTGGGGATTTCGAGTTCATGACCACAAATCATGTTGCTGCTCTTGGAGATAAGAAAGGGGTAGACGCTGATTACTACCCTGTGATGGATTTCTTGGAACAATCCGAGCTACACTACATTCTCAAGGCATCACCAGTCATTCACATGGATGCTGTATCACAAGCATGGAGCACTGCAAAGGTAGTTGATCCTTCTCAGGATCAACCAGGTAAAATAATGTTTACCTTTGGTTCGACTACATTTGATGTCACTGCAGATGTGCTTAATTCTGTGTTTAAACTGCCTGTTAAGTCTACTTTTGATGAAATTGTATCTGATGATGACATTAAAAGCATGTTTAAGGCAATAGGTTATTCTGCTAGCTTAGATAACATGAGCAAGATAACTAGGCCTTACTTAAGGAAAGAATGGTCATTTTTCTTCGATCAAATTGCTAAGTATTTTACTGGTAAGTGTAGTGGATTTGATACTATTACTGCTATTACTTATCAAATTGGTCATAGTCTCCTATTTGATAGAATAATCAACATTGGTGATATGTTGCTCACTCAAATGGGAGCAAAATTAAATAATGTGCATGAGGGGAGAAAGAAAGTCTACTATCATAGATTTCTTATGATTCTCCTCAATCACTTCATTCCTGAAATGTCAACCAAGTTGGCAGATGATTGTTGTGTGCAGGCATACAAACAGCAAAGGAGGATATTCTCTGACATTAAGAGAATTGATGACAAAAAGAAGAGTCTACCTGCAATGACATATCCACAGGTAATGCAGGTAAAACTCTCATCCTACAAACCTTCTATCTACAATGCTTCATTTTTTGGTGGTGAAATGGTGCAGGAACAAGTAATGGAGAGTCCCCCTGCACCTACCCAAGTCACCCAATCCCTTCAATTATACGATCTTCCAAACCAAAATCCAAAAAGAAACCAACCTCTGGTGTCTCTCAACAGGCACCAGTTGTAAAGAGGAGAAAATTGATTCAATCTAGGCTTATAGATGAGCACAGTGATGAGGAGCTCAATCCACTAGAGAAGCAAGTTGTTGAAGGACTTTCTTTGCTAAAGAAAGGTCATGATACACTTGATTCTAACCTTCAAGCCAAGTCTGTAGAATCTCAAAAGGCTACAGACTCTGAAAAACCTAGGGAAGCACCTCAGGATTCTCACATTGAGTCTCCTGAGAAATCTTTTGCTAAGAAGTACAGAAGGTTAAGGAAGGCTTATTCTGCACACATACACAAGCCTGTTATTATTACTAACCCTGTTTTGCAGGAAACAGATGCTCCCAAGGCTCCTGCAGAGCCAGACTCTGAAATCAAGAAAACACCTGAACCAGAGTCTAATGTTGAGTCAGAGTCTAGACTGCCTTTAGACTCTGATCATGACACATTTTGGGAAGGAATGCCATTGGATGCAGCCTCATGCCTAATTGATGAGATCATTACTCCAAGTGATGAGGCACTGCTACTCTTATATCCTTTGGTGGAATCAGTTGAAGATCCAGAGCAATATCAGACTAAATCTCAAGTCTTGGACTTTCTTTCAACCTATGAAGCCCTAAGGAAGAGAATGGAACAGGAGCTACAAATGTCTGCACAGGATGTGGTCAAAAATCTCTACAGCTACCTATTCAACTCTTCATTCCAAGTGCAAGCAGCTGGGCTCATAGAAGGCAGAACTAATGAAGTTCTCAAAGCACTAGGTGTGCCAGACTCTGAACAGAAAATTACAAAGAAGCCTAAAAAGCTTAAGGTCCACAAAAGGAGAGCATCAGAGTCTGTTGCTGAGTTGGAAACTGAGATTGAGCAACTAGTTTTTAACTATGAAGCAATTTGGGATAATGGAGTTACCTACAGGACAGCCATTCAATGGATCTCTCAAATTCAACCTCTGTCAAGACAGGTGGTTGACTATCTTGTCCATAATATAGGTACAATTGCCAACAAATACATCTATCCAACCTACCAAAGTAGACTGGATCAATTCAAGGGCACTTATTTTCAAAGAGTAAGAAGGGAACTGCAGGACCTCTTCAATCTCACAGATGCCCAGGCAATCAATGCCATCCATCTCAGGGCCTTTCATCACAAGTTGGATGCATTTATTCTTGAAGAACAACAGGAGGTAGCAGGTGGTGCAAGGCAGTTGGAGGATGGGACTAGTGCACCAGTGGTGACTAGTGATAAAGATGCTCAGTCTGCCTCACCCACACAAGAACCACCTAGTCAGAGGTTGGGTGATAGTGGTGCAGGGGAGTATGCTGTTGGGCCCTCCTTGACAACTCATCAAAGAGCTGATGAGAACCCCAGTGATGTGGGAGGATAGACTCTGATGGATGCTCATGAAGTGATTTCCCAATCTATTCTATCAGAGTCTATCCACCTTGAGGGGGAGTCTCATGCACCAACAGTCAAAGATGGTAACACTCAGACTCTGGCTTCTAATGAAGTCCTGCTGAAGCAGTCAGAGTCTAGAGTAGACCCTGAGACTGGAATACTGGAGCCAACAGACTCTGAAAAGAGAGAAGATGCTAGTAAGGGTTAAGAATCTGTTGATGCTCACCCCTTGGTGGAAACCCCTAGCCTTCAGACATTTGAAGGGGTTCCCCTCCATCAAGGTGGTTCAAGTATTGAAGCACCATTTTTATCTCTCAACCTCTCTTCTGTAGGTTTATTGAGTGCACCCTCCAAATTGAGTGACAAAACATATGAGAGGCTGGCACTGGACCAGGCAAAAGGAGAGGTAGATAAGGTTGTAGAGTGCCTGAGTGAGATTGAGAAAGTGGGTGCCCAACCCCACTGTGAGCATGAGAGATTAGGGTATCCTGAACCTAGCTTTACTTATTGGGATCAAGATTTTCCAAAGAGTTGGTCCAATAAGTTGGAGCAGGGGATGGATGACAATTCACTATGTCTGATTGTGCAGATTGGCAAACAGGAGGAGGCTCTTGCTGCTCAGAAATCATTTACACAGAGACCCCAACTTCACCTGGTGGATTCTCTAGCAAGGAGAGCAGATAGAGTCATGGAGGCTTTGGTGGATAACCCTGTCATTTTCCCTGAGGCTGCAACATTGAAGTCAGAAGAACCTCTTTTAATAATGCCTATAAGGGCTAGACTTCCAGAGTCTACAGTCTCTGATCACTCTCAGGAGGAGTCAGGGTCTATAGTCCCGTTTGCAGTTTCGGAGTCTACACCACCACCAGAGTCTACACCTCCATTCACAAAGCTAGAGCCTGTTGCTGAGGAATGCACTTCTGCAGATGATGATCATGTTACTCCTTCTTTTATCTATTTTGATCAGGTGTTTCCTCAGTCTTGGGAGTCTGCACAACAAAGAGGCATCAATGATAAAGATTCATGTGAGTGTATTTTGGATATTCATCTTTCTGAGAGACTTAAGGCTTTTTAGAAAAAATCTTTTCAACAGGAACAAGGTTACTATCCTGGTGAAGAAGATCAAGTCTTAGATGGAGCTGTTAAAGCTAAGCTACCTGATGTTGCTGCTCAATTATCTAGTGTGGCCCAGGACATTTCTCATATTAAAACAAAGCTCACTGGTGTTGATAATACAACTTCTCTGCTCAATACAAGATTTGACAGAATTCACTCCCTTCAATTATCCAAAGAGGTCGCTTTTAAAGATGCTCTAGCTGCTATCACTACCACTCAAGCCTCTCTTCAAACTACAGTTTCTGATTTGACCACTAAGGTTGATTCAGTTATTGCAGCCCAGGAAAATATCTCCACTGTTCTTGAGCAGATTCTTTTGGCTGTCACCAGTAATGATGATGTCAAAAAGGCGGAGACGGTGAAGCAAGGTGAGTCCTCCAGGAGACATAAGGATGAGGGATGCAAGGATAAATCAAGGGGAGTTAAAAGGAGGAGAGATGGTGATGATGAAGATAGTTCTCATGGTTCTAAGGGTCCTGATGGTGTGCAACAAAAGCAATCTGGAGTGGCAAGAACTCAAACACATCAGTCAGGGACTAGACATGGGAAATCAGAGTCTAAGTCAGACTCTGATAAGCAAAGAAAGAAGTCAGAATCTGATCAAACTCAAGAACTTTCATACTGGAAGTGCAGTCAATCAAATCTGTAACTTAGAGCTAAAAAGAAGATAGGTCTTGGAGGATTTGAAGAATCTGACATTGACAGAACATCTACTCTAACCAGGGATCCTCAATCCTTGACAGATAGGCAGTTTGAGAAGATCACTCAGAAGCACTTAAATAAAGTGGTGTCTGCTCAAATTGTTTATAATGTTTTTGAAACGAAGATACAAGGAGGTCAGGGAGGTACAGAAAAGGTGAAGAATGAGATGCTGGTTTACTTCTTAGAAGGTGGAAGTGTAAGATGGATTAGTCAGTCAAATTTTATCTTTTTCAAACAGGCTGAGGAACTACAGTATATTAGATTCCTACTGCAAATTGCTTATGAAGTAAACAAAAGCAAAGAGGCTATCACTCACAAATGGTTCAAAGAAATTGACAGGAAGTTGACTTTGCACAGACAGACAAATCGACAAATGGGAAAATTTTCTTTAAAATATGTTGATACTAAGGGAAATGATCAAGTCATGCCATTGGAAGAAAAACAGATTAAATTTCAAGAAGGTGTGGGTCATTACTTTGGGTTTCAGCCTATGAGTGGGAAAGTTAGTGTTCTGATGTTGAAGGACTTAAAAGATCAAGAAAGCAGTGCAAATGATCTTAGAGCAGCTTATTGTCAAATCAAATGCTCAAGTGAAGAAATGAAGAAATTGAAGAAATTTATTGGTGAGGCTCTGGCAATTGTGGAGGAAAATATGCTGAATTCATTTTTGAAGAATAATCCAGCCTTTGAAAAGATTAAATAAAAAGTAATTCTTTTTCCTTTATAATTCTTTTATACTGTTCTATATTAATAGTTTTATTCTTTAGTTTTGACATCATCAAACCTTGATTTATGCTTACATTTTATAAAGCATAAATAGGGGGAGATTGTTAGGGATATATTCATTTGATGATGTACAAAATACTAGAACAGTGTCTAGATTAGTTTATCTGTAATAAGTCTTTCTAGTCTCTGAAATGTATAATCAGAGTCTAGATGGTCAACATTCATGTTACTTGTACTTAGAAGAATTTCTGAAGAAAGTGAAACCAGAGTCTGCATGAAGATCAGAGTCTGGAAGGTGATCAGAGTCTATAGACTATCAGAGTCTATGATCTATCAGGGTCTACATGTGATCAGAGTCTGAAGATCATCAGAGTCTGAAGATTTCAGAGTCTATACAGTTGAGGATAAATTTGGAAGAATATCACAGGAATGGAAAGTCTTCGAAGATCAAGATAAATATATTGCAGATATGCTATGGGAAAGAAAGAGAATTCTAGAAGGAAACTGTCAACTAATAATTAGGAATTCTATTCCTATTGTAATTTATCTTTCTGTTATTAGTTGATAGGCAGCTCTCTATATAAACTCTATGTAACCTAATTGTAAAAGTGTGGAAGTCGAAGCATAATTATCTGAGTGAAATTTTGTGAGAGCATAGAAATAGAGAGAGTTGTTGTGATAAAAACAGAGAAGCTGCTAGGGTTTGTGTACACCCTAGGAGAGTTTTGTATTCACAAATCAATAATACAAAATAGTACTTATTCATATTTTTGTGTTTGAGTTTGTTCTTAATTTGATTTTAAATCGGGCAAAAAAGACATACAAGTATTCAACCCCCCCTTCTACTTGTACGACTGAGAAAACAAAATATCAATGGCAGGCAGTGTATGATGGTAGGTCGTATATGACTGTGATTAAAGAAGATAGAGGTGCGACTGGAGATGACGGCAATCTGATGACCAGTAATGGTGGGTGGATGAAGATCTGTATTTGATAGTGGTGGTATCTACATATTTGTGTGTATATAATTAAATTGTATGATATAGATTAAACGAAATAGATAACTGATATTAGATCTTTGTTCTCATTTTAAATTGGATTCTCATTTGAGCACATGCGTGTGTGTATGTATATATATATATATATATATATATATATATATATATATATATATATATATATATATATATATATATATATATATATATATAGGGAGTTACTCCAATGAGAATCTCCTATAATGAGAATTAAGAACTTCAACAGAATCACTAAATTAAAATTTAAATCACCAAAATTTTATTATAAATACATACATAAATATATTACAATTCTATACAACAGCATCACTACAATCACAACCACCATTACCACCATCATATCGTTGTGTGCACCGCCAATATAATCTTCAAATCTTTAAATCATGTACCACCACATCACTAAATTAACACCAAAACACTACTATAACCACACAATTGGGCATCACAAGCGCTACTATACCTACATCGCTGTCACCCCTAGTGCCCAATCACTAGCGCATGCAGAATCACCAAATTTAAAACCAAATTACCATAAATTAGTCACCAAAATTTGGTCGCGAATCATCAAAATCTGGTCATGAATCACCAAAATTTCCAGAAGTAAAAATAAAAAAAACCCAGATCTTTGTGAGTTCAAATGTCATAGATTTGAGTGTAGCTCACTGATTCCTTTAATCATCACTGTGTAACTTTTTCATTTCTTTCTCTTATTCAACACATGCATATATGTATGTATGTATATTAAGATTAATGAGAAATAGATATGGATGTATATGTATATGTATATAATTTTAGAGAAGTGAATAGATTTGATGAAATAAATCGATGACAAATTAGAAGAGAAGAGCAGAAATGGAGCGTATGATAGAACGAATTTGTGATAGTAGATCGGAGAAGAGTGTGAAGGGTTTCGAGGCACAAACGCAACGGTAAAATACGAAAAATAAATACAAAACGTAATATAAATCGAAACCCTCCACAGGATCCATGCGAAAATAAAAGATTTAATTCGGAGATTAAGAACAAATACCTTTAAAAGTTTTAACAGTTCATCAATGGAAGATTATTGGAGTTCCAAAACTTTTTTAATCACCACGTATCCCGCTCATGCGATCTACGCTCTACGGTATCTACACAAACACTGTTTATGAATGATTGATGTGTACTAGCACCCGAAAACTACTTCTCTCTCTCTATCTTCCTCTTTTTTCAAAACGGCTAGGGTTTAGAAAAATATGTCTTTTTCTATTAAATCAGCCCATAAAGAGATTATATAGAGAGAGATATAAGTTTTCTAATTATAATCTAATTATAATTAATACTAATCCAAAATTCTAAATTATTTAATTATGTTTCACTTAATTAATTAATTACTAATTTTTGAATTAGTTTAAGTAATTCATTTATTCTCTTTATATAATTAAAGTCATACTCAATTAATATCATAAATAAAATAAATTACTTATTTAATTTAAATTCATAATTTAAATTATTTCTCCTTCAGGCATTTTTTGTGTGTGACCCTGTAGGTTATTATTATGTTGGCAATAATTTTAATATCTAATTAAAATTATAAACAATGAGCGGCATCTAGTAATTCGTCATTGCTACCCAAGTAATAATAATAAAATCAGTGATTTGATTAAGCCTTTCGTGAATAATGTTCCATGTAATATAATCCCTTTAACCTTATATTTAGATCAAACTCGAGGCATGCATGGTGTCATCCTCTTCAACATTTAATCTGGGTTTCCTTGATCAATGAGTAGACTATTAAATAAATCAATATTTGAGCACGACCATGCATTTTATAGTCTCACTCAATCAAGAGGCCAATAATATCACTCCTAAATAGGAAGGTTAAATCCTTTATCTATCATTCATATTTCTCATATGATTCATAGTATACCCAATGTCCACTTTTATCATCACCCGGTTAAAGGTAAATTTTAGTATAATCAAAGTATATTAATTCTCATATAGAAATATAACGATTTCAAGTCAGAGGATCATTACATCATTATCACAGTGAGAATTTCTTATGACACTTATTAACATATAGAATCTCATGGCGAGTCATTCCAGTGCCATTCATTGAGACATGCACTTATGTTTTTGACTTTAGTATCACCATACATATGACCAATGAGATGTGGTCATCTGTCAACAAACATACTAGTCTTATTGAATTATTATTATCCTTATATAATAATACTCGACTAGGGAATTTTAGGAATAAGATATTATTCATATAATCTCATTTTTAAGTCACATACTTAAAAATATATAATACGTATCAAAATTTCAAGGACATTTATTATGCTTTCAATTTATTATGCAGTAAATAAAACATAATAAAACATAATAATCAATAAAACATAATCCTTAATAATAAAATATTTTCCTTAAAAATATAAAAGTAATTGTCTCTAGGGCATAATTACTAACAATCTCCCACTTGCACTAGAGCCAATAAACCAAGTATCCAATACTCATGGAACTAGTGTGACTTTCGTGCTTCTGCTATGACAAAGTCTTAGTCAATGGGTTTGCAATATTATTATTAGTATGCACTTTACATATATGTATATCTCCTTGATAATTAATCTCATTAATTAAGTGATATCTCCTTAGTACATACCCAAACAGCCTCTTTGGCTGCTTTACAAGCATCAATATACTCAAGCTCTATTGCAGAATCAACAATGTCTCTGTTGTGAACCATTCCAGCATACAACATCTCAATTTAAATAGATAAAACATAAAGTCAGACAGAAACACTAAATGATCGTTGTCTGTCTAGTATCTAGAATCGGTGTAACCTTTTACAACCAGCTTATCTTCTCCTCCACATACCAAGAATTGATCTTTAGTCCTCTTCAAGTACTTAAGAATATTCTTGATTTCCATCTAGTGACCTTCACCTGGATTAGACTGGTATCTACTTATCATGCTTAAAGCATACGAGACATCAAGACGAGTACATATCATTGCATACATTACATAACCAATTGTCGATGCATTTGGAACTTTACTCATACGGTCCTTATCATCCAATGATTTAGGATTATTTTCTTTCGAGATCGATATCCCATGAGACATTGGGACAAATCCTCTTTTAGCCTCTTGCATTCTAAATCGATACAAAACTTTGTCAATGTATGTACTCCGACTTAGGCCGATCAATCTCCTTGATTTATCTCTACAGATCCTGATCCCTAATATATAGGTCGCATCGCCTAAGTCTTTCATTGAGAAATTATTTCTCAAACAAGTCTTCACAGTCTATAGAGAAGGAATGTCATTCCCTATTAGTAATATATCATCAACATATAATACTAGGAATGCCACATGGCTCCCACTAACCTTCTTGTAAACATGTGGTTCATCTTCATTTTGAATAAACCCAAACTATTTGATAGTTTCATCAAAATGAATGTTACATCTCCTTGAGGCTTGTCTCAATCCATAAATGGATCGATGCAACTTACATACCTTTCTAGCATCCTTTGGATCAACAAAATCCTCAGGCTGTGTCATGTACACATCTATATCTTCTTCAAGGCTCCTATTTAAGAAAGAAGTTTTGATATCCATTTGCTAGATTTCATAGTCATAGTAAGCAGCTATAGCAAGCAAAATCCTGATGGACTTGACCATAGCCACTGGTGAAAGGGTCTCATCATAGTCAATACCATGAATTTGCTTGAAACCTTTTGTCACCAATCGTGCCTTATACGTTTGTACGTTACCATCCATGTCGGTCTTCTTCTTAAAAACCCACTTGCACCCTATAGGTTTTACCCCTTCAGGTGGATCAACCAAAGTCCATACTTGATTAGTATACATGGATTCTATCTTAGATTTCATGGCATCCTGACATCTCTTATAATCTGGAATGTTCATAGCGTCTTGGTAGGTGAGAGGCTCATCTTCATCCACAAGCATCACATCACCATCTTGAGTCAAGAAAAATCCATAATATCTCTCGGCTCATGGTGAATCCTACTAGACCCATAAATAACTTGTGTTTCTTGAGCAGTATTGTTTTTTTGTACATTCTGCTCAGGTTCCTCCATTAGTTCAATGTTATCATGTGGGTCTCGAACTTCATCGAGATCTATTATCCTCCCACTTCCTTTCTTAGAAAACATTTCTCTTACAAAGAATACTGCAGTTCGAGCAACAAATACTTTGTTCTCAGAAGGATTATAGAAAGAATAACCCTTTGTTTCAATTGGGTATCCCACAAAGTTATATTTGTCTGATTTACGTCCTAGCTTGTCAGAAGTTAGACATTTCACAAACGTCTCACATCCCTAAATTTTCATAAATGACATGCTATGATGTTTCTCAGTCCATATCTCATACAGAGTCTTCTGAACCATTTTAGTATGAACTCGGTTAAATGTATAAACAGCTGTCTCCATGGCGTATCCCCAGAAACTAATTGGAAGATTCATTGACTCAACATTGATAGCACCATGTCCAACAAGGTGTGATCCCTCCTATAAAAAAAACTTTTCTTTGATATTTTCTACTTCATCTTTATAGTCTTTGAACTTTTCAAATAATTCGGATTTGTTCTTGAAAAGATGTATATATCCGTATCTACGAAAATAATTAGTAAATTTTATGAAGTTAATAAAAGCTACCTTTTTTCATTGTACGCATATGACAACATACATCACTATGTATAAGTCATACTCGTTCAGTGACCCTTTCACCATGTCCGGTAAAAGGAGTTTTAGTCATTTTTCCAAATAAACCAAGATTCGCATCCTTTTGTATAATCCATAATCAAACTTATCCAAGAATGCATCATTATGTATTCTGGAAATGCATTTCTCATTAATATGGTCTCAACGACAGTGCCAAAGGTAATGTTTTATTTGAGTCACTTTAGAATATATAAATTATTAACTAGTTGAGCAATATTATAAGCCTCATCATCGAAATAGAATAAACAACTCTTGTTATTTAATTAAAATGAAAAAGCCTTTCTTGTCCAAACAAGAAACTAATATAATGTCTCTGTTAATTGGAAGCACGTTATAACAATTATCAAGTTCTAAATTTTCCTTGTAGGCCAAAAATTAAGTAACGAGTTCCTTCAACCAGAGAAACTACCTTTACTCCCTTTCCAACCTGATACTCGAAGCTTGACCCTTACTAATCATCTTCGTCTGATCTTCCAAATAAGTATGACAATTTAATTTCGAGTTTCCCAATTTTTCATAAAAGCGATAATCGTCTTCTTTGTCAACACCTCATTCAGACTTTAGAGCCTATTTTGGGATTAGACTTTGGTTTGATAAGGAAACTAGATCAAATCTTCTCTTTGCCTTTCCATTTTCCTTTCCCTTTTGCATTCCCTATGTTTACCATCATTATAGTAATAGTTCATGCATTTATCATGTTGCTTTCAGTAGTTCTCAACATGCTTAGCAACTCAATAGGCGTTTCACCAATCTTATTCATTTTGTTGTTCATAAGAAACTAAGAATATTTGTTGTCCAAAGATTATAAGATCAAATCTAGGTGAGCCTTCAGACCAATCTGGAAACCCAAAATGTCAAGGTATTCATTATACCCTATAGTCTTTAGAACATGTGGTGTAACCGGGTCTCACTCTCCTTACTTGTACCCTTTAATCGTCAAATATATCTTAAAGAGTCTGTCCCTCAAATATCCTTTAAGGGTGCTTAATCGTCTCACAAGCATCTATATGCTCGTGTTGCTTCTTAAGCTCAGCACTCATAGTTGCAAGCATGAGACATGAAACATCAGTCGCAACATCAATTTACTTCCAATAACTACTATCATTTGCACATGTTACATTCTCAGCTTTAATAGCAGGGGAAAATATTTGATTAACATCGTGGTGCCCGAGGACGATCCTCAAGCTCCTATGTCAGTCGAGGAAATTTGTTCTTGTCAATTTGTCCTTCTCAAGAACTGATTGTATAGAGAAGTTGTTTGTGTTTATCATTTGATATGTACAATATTAAAGTGTATAAAATAAATTAGATTGCAGATTTAATATTAATTATTTTTAAGTGATTATGGTATATCATCATATACTTCCCACTATTTTTATCAAACTAATAGCCCTAACTATTAATTCGGAAAACATTTCTTTAAATCTTTCTAGTGAGCCAAGATCCATATTTAATCCATGTTTTAAGATAGCGTTGGCTAATACACCCAAAACACGACTATTTAGGTAGACAACATTTGTCGATTATATCAAATATAACTCTTGGAAAGTTTGGTGGAACAATCCGCTGTACACATTTATCCAATAAATCTCACCAAACTCTATGCTTCTAAACCCACAATCCTATTGTGATGATTTAGTTAAGTTAGACCCAACGTTTCAACAAACTAAGTCACTTACTTATCACGTCTTCCCATGATTGATAAAAGCACCTTGCTTTGGCAAACCCACTCCTTCTCAATCTAGATCTTGACAAGTATTACACATTGGAAGGCATCCGATTAACTTAATATGTATTTAGGGATTTTAATGTTTATATGAATGATCATGATCCCATCATAAAGAGATTCTCAAATTTTCCTTGATCAAATAATCCATTTCAATATTCGTTAATGATTCGATTTCCAGATCGTCGGAGAAGTCACAACCGGTCTCACTTAAAATCCAACTTTCTTACGAATAATAATTCACTTTTGACAAAATCTCCCCATATCAGAAAAAGAAAATTCATATTCAATATCGTGTTTCATAAATACAAGAATCTCATGATCATTTGTATAATTTTAAAATCTTGAATCGTTACAGATTTTATCTTTCTTAAGCAGGCATGTCATGGGTGTCGTATCTAATACATACATCATTCCAACGCATACATATCTATACATGCATTCATATACATATATGTACTGTGCGTAAATTAAACGTGTTTGGTTATACCCCCATCCTATGTGATATTTCCAAGTTAATGGAATTATCAAGGTCAATCTATGGTGGTTTCAAATACCACACTATTACATGTCTTTATCTTCTTCATTGCTCCATCATCTGGATTGCCTCCTAGCTTCCTTGATTTCAAGTCTCCATTGAGCAATTACATTGAATAATAAATAAATCTATTCTAATGAAATTACAAGAAGAACTCGAGTTGCATTCGAGATTAACAATTACAATGAATAAACAACATGTAAGTCATATTTAGAAACCAAAATCATAAAATAAAACCACTATCATATGGGTCTTTAGGCCATAACCATCCATCATGTTATCACATAACACATGTAATATATCTCAGATTATATAAACATATCATATAATCATATATAATAAATTTTGAAATTTCAGAAAATCAAATAAAATTCAGAAACTAATAAATCGCTATTTTGGGACCTGTAACGATATCTAATGGCTTACAGACTCCAAGATGACTTTGTCCGTATATCTCAGAGACATGATTCCAGTCAGAAAACACATATCATTTGCGAAAATCAGATACTGGACACAGATTACAGAAAATCTACCGAAGCCGTTTCAAGATTCGTATCGAATACGATTCTCATAATAAGAACAGACATGTATCATATACATACAACAATACACACAATCATCATATGATTATACATCACACGAATATCATATATTCAAAATCATAATACACGCATATATATACATATTGTATCGCAACAAAATCATGGCGTTCATATACATGCTAATATATGTGAAAACTTGTAAACATACAACCGAATTAAAAAGTTTCGCAAGTAGCTATGATGCCATTGAAGGGTTTCGAGGCACAAACGCAGTGGAAAAACATGAAAAATAAATACAAAACATAATATAAATCGAAACCCTCCGCAGGATCCATGCGAAAATAAAAGATTTAATTCGGAGATTAAGAACAAATACCTTAAAAAGCTTTAACAGTTCATCAATGGAAGATTAATGGAGGTCCAAAACTTGTTTAATCACCACATATCCCGCTCACACGATCTACGCCTACGATATCTACATAAACACATTTCATGAAGGATTGATGTGTACTAGCACCCGAAAACTACTTCTCTCTCTCTATCTTCTTCTTTTCTCAAAACGGCTAGGGTTTTAGAAAAAGATGTCTTTTTCTATTAAATCAGCCCATAAAGAGATTATATAGAGAGGGAATAAGTTTTCTAATTATAATCTAATTATAATTAATACTAATCCAAAATTCCAAATTATTTAATTAAGTTTCACTTAATTAATTGGAATTAGTTTAAGTAATTCATTTATTCTATTTACATAATTAATTAAGTCATACTCAATTAATTTCATAAATAAAATAAATTACTTATTTAATTTAAATTCATAATTTAAATTAATTCTCCTTTAAGCATTCTTTATGTGTGACCCTGTAGGTTATTATTACGTTGGCAACAATTTTAATATCTAATTAAAATTATAAACAATGAGCGGCATCTAGTAATACATCATTGCTACCCAAGTAATAATAATAAAATCAGTGATTTGATTAAGTCTTTCATGAATAATGTTCCATGTAATATAATCCCTTTAACCTTATATTATAGATCAAACTCGAGGCATGTATCGTGTCATCCTCTTCAACATTTAATCCAGGTTTCCTTGATCAATGAATAGACTATTAAACAAATCAACATTTGAGCACGACCATGCATTTTATAGTCTCACTCAATCAAGAGGCCAATAATATCACTCCTAAATAGGAAGGTTAAATCCTTTATCTATCATTCATATTTCTCATATGATTCATAGTATACCCAATGTCCACTTTTATCATCACCCGGTTAAAGGTAACTCTTAGTGTAATCAAAGTATATTAATTCTCATATAGAAATATAACGATTTCAAGTCAAATGATCATTACATCATTATCACAGTGAGAATTTCTTATGACACTTATTAACATGTAGAATCTCACGGCGGGTCATTCCAGTGCCATTCATTGAGACATGCACTTATGTTCTTGACTTTAGTATCACCATACATATGACCAATGAGATGTAGTCATCTGTCAACAAACATACTAGTCTTATTGCATTATTATTGTCCTTATATAATAATACTCGGCTAGGGAATTTTAGGAATAAGATACTATTCATATAATCTCATTTTTAAGTCACATACTTTAAGATATATAATACGTATCAAAATTCCAAGGACATTTATTGTGCTTTCAATTTATTACGTAGTAAATAAAATATAATAAATAAATAATAATCAATAAAACATAATCCAGAATAATAAAATATTTTTCTTAAAAATATAAAAGTAATTGTCTCTAGGGCACAATTACTAACAGAGTGAAGTGTGATAGAAGATGCAGCGGGATGGTGGCTATTAGTGGTGAACGGGTGGGTGAAATATTTTTGAGAGAAATTTTAGATTTGTATTTGGTAGAGGTGATATATACATATTTATAGAAAAATTCTAGAAACCCAAAAAATTGTCCCAAATGTTGAGTTGTCACATGTATAATTGGTAACCTTCCTATAATAATAGGAGACTCTGCGTGCATACAAATATGCCCACGAATTAAAATAAGCAATATGTGTTAGAAATCTACATGTAACTTGATGATAACTTTAATCTTAGAATCATAGAAATTTCAATTGATGTAACTGATCAATTGATATGAAGTTTATAAATATCAATTGATCAAGGAAACCATTTATCAGTTGAAATATTTATTTGAATCAACTGATAATATGGATTGTAGCATTGTTACCGATTAAAAACTAGGTGTATTTAATACATAATTAATGATAGGGTTAGAGAGAGCTCTAAGCTTTAATGGCTGCACTAACATTTCGTGACTAACTCAGGTCCTCGTTAACTGCCTACGTATCTCAATGGGTGTCAGAATCAAGCCAATAAATGTAGTTCTAATGTTGAGGGATTAGGCCCTTTATATAGACGCGTGAGGGCCTTGGAATTAGATTAAAATTAGGAGACTTGGTGGCCAAGTCTCCTAGTGACAAGGTTGTTGAAACATTTTAGGAATGAGGGTCCTCATTGGATTCTTCCTACGTTATGGTTTCTAGATCCTTCTAGGATGAGGGCCTTCAACAGGTTTCTTGGGCCTTTATTGAGCCTTTATTAATAATTATGAAATTAATTAAGAATAAAGGCTTAATGGGCCTATGGCTTTAACAAAGCTTATTGGCTGGACTTGTAAATTCAGTTGATCCTTGGATTACAAATCCAGTTGTTCCTAGGATTTATTTTCCTAGTTCGTTTCAAAAGCCCAGGCATTTAGACCATACTAGGTCTAATAAATGAAATAATAAATGCTATATTTATTATTTCCTCAGGGCTATTTTTACCCATATCATTTTGCCCTCAACTTTTAGAAAACCTTCGTGAGTTTTCGTAAAAAGTTTCTCAAAGGGTTTTCAGTGCCTTATTGGGCTTTTGAATCATTTCGGTCAATTTTATCTCATCTTTTGGGCCCATGCCTTTTCATTATTAATCTTTTTAAAGAATTAATATTATATAAACTGGTCCCCAAAGGACTTTATTTCTATCAAACTTGTAAATGATGAGTTTTTTATAGGTCTGCCCTAAATCGACTTAGATTGAGATCGAACAGGGGCTCATTTCCACCCCCAGGTCGATTTGGGATTAAGGTCGATTTCGACCTCGATTGATGTCGAATTGGGGGACTGAAGTCGAATTCGACCTCGATTGAGGTCAAATTATGCCTCAAAATATCTAGAGGTTGAATAATAATTGAGGTCGATTATCGACTTCATTTGACGTTGAAAAAGGACTTTGAGGTCGAACAAGCCTTCTTGGCTTGTCATTCTATTGACCTGGATCGAGGTCGATTATACTTTAAATATACCCCCAGGTCGATTTTGGATTCGAGGTCGATTATTGACTTGAAACGAGGTCAATTTATTCTGCACTTCTCCTTCTAGCTCGATTTAGGAATGAAGTTGATTGTGTTAGTGTAGGTGCCCTAGAGGCAATACAATTTTTCCTTTTAATAAACATTTATGTCATTTGATTATTCAATAAACGTATTTATTATGACTTTAATTACTGCGATATATTTGTTAGCATAATAAATGTCCTTAGAATCATGATACTCGTTATATAGTTTAAGTACATGACTTGAACTTGAGATTATATAATATATCATATTCTTAAAGGTTCCCTAGTCGAGTATTATTATGATAGGACAATAATAATACATAAATAGACTAGTATGTTGTTTGACAGATAACCACGTCTCATTGGTTATAAGTATGGGGATACTAAAGTCAATACATAGGTACATGTAGGGGTACATGGTACTGGACAGACCCACAGTGAGATTCTTCATGTTTAATTAAGTCATAAGAAAGACTCACAGTGATAATGGTGTAATGATCCTCTGACTTGAGATCATTATATTTCTATACGAGGATTGATATACTTTGACTACATTAAAAGTTACCTTTGACCGGGTGATGATAAAAGTGGACATCGGGTATATCATGAGTCGTATGAGAAATATGAATGATAGATAAAGGATTTAACCCTCCTATAATTAGGAGAGATATTATTGGCCTCTTGATTGAGTGAGACTATAAAATGCATGGCCGTGCTCAAATAATGATTTGTTTTTCATAGTCTACTCATGGATCAAGTAAACCCGGATTAAATGTTGAAGAGGATGACTAAATACATGCCTCGAGTTTAATCTATAATATATATGGTTAAAGGGATTATATTACACGGAAACATTAATCACGAAAGGTTTTATCGAATCACGATTTAATTATTATTTAATTAGGTAGCAATGATGTATTACTAGATACCGCTCATTGTTTATAATTTTATTGGAGAATAAAATTATTGCTAATTAAATAATAGCCTATAGGGTCACACACATAGAGCACCTAGATGAATAGTTAATTTAAATTATAGATTTAAATTAATTGATGATTAATTCGAATTTATTATATTAATTAAGTGAGACTTAATTAATTGAAATAAATTCGAATTTGAAGAATTATATTTCTGCCAATAATAATTAAGTGTGTCTTAATTATTAATTAAATAATAGAAGCATGTTTTATTATTTAATCCTATGCCTACATGGGTTAGGTTTTTGCTAAAAAAGGCCCATTAACCAATCATTATAAATAGATAATGATAGGTTAAATGGCTTGCACGTTTTTGTAAAAACCCTAGCAGAAGAGGCAGCATAGGAAGAGGCAGAGAGAATTCGAAACCTATCAAAGGAGGCTAGTACTTCCGTTCCGTGTTCAAGATCGTGAGACGTTCTTGAAGGTGCTCGTGTGGATACCATAGAGGTGCTTTCGAGAGGAAGACACAAATCGTGATAGCAAGGATCTCCGTTGAGTTCGTGGCATTCAAAATCTTAATAGGTATGATTCGATTATCACCATAATCCGTCAATTCTTATACATGATCCTGCGTTTGGGTTCCGAAAATTTTCGTTATATTTACGTTTATCCGCTGCGTTTTATGCCTCGGAACCCAACAATGGCATCAGAGCTACGTGTATAAGGGACTGATTTGGTTACGTGTTTTATGTATATGATGCATAAGTGCCTGTTTTGCTACTGCCATGATTATGCCATGCTACTGCCATGATTATGCCATGCCTGTTTGCTACTGCCCTTGCTACTGCCATGCCTCTGCAATGTTATAATCTGTTATGGCATGATGTGTGTGATGCACTGTATGTATATGATACGAGATACAGTCATACGAAGGTCATCGGAAACGTTCTGAAGCGTTTAAAACAAAACTGCATAAAGATGTAGGTTTGCTGTGAATAGTGATTCTACAGTGAATAGTGTTTTTCGACGGAGTCAGAATGGGTCGAATTTACCCTTTCTGGAAAGGGAAAATCGCCACGAGCAAAAATCACCGCTTCGCCGTGACCTATGGTGTTTTTTGGCCATTTGACATCGTTAAGGGCCTCAAAAACGCAGTTTTCTGTTTTCTGATCATAGTTTTGATTTTTCGAAAATTGTTGATCATGATATATTTGATGCATGATGATATGATTATGCATTCTGGGATTCCAGTAACTGTTATGTGAGCATGGTGCTGGTTATGGCCTTCTAGACCCTAGAGTAATGGTTTTGGTTTTGGTTTTATAAATACGACTTGCATGTCGTTTTTTTCTTCATTCTTGTAATTGTTGAACCTCGAATGTAACTCGAGCTTTTCTTATGTAAGTACATTAGCTTAGGTTGAATTCAATGTTTTCTTGTAATGTAATTGAAGACTGAAGGCAAGCAACTGGATGCAAGAAGCTAAGAAGGCAGCCATGGATGCAAGAGCTAAGAAGGCAGCCATGGATGCAAGAAGATCAAGACAAGCAACTGTATTTATATTTTTCCACCACCATAGACTGACCTTGATCCTTTCATTAGCTCGAAAGGATCACATAGGAAAGGGGCCATAACCAAGCACGTTTACATACCGCACTTTACATAATGATGTATGAATGTATGTGTATAGTAGAAGATGCATGCTTTAATTAGATTAATCATGTATGTATGTATTAGATACGTCATCCATGCCATGATTGTCATGCTAAACAAGATAAAATCTGTAACGATTTAAGATTTTAAAATTAACAAACGATCATGAGATTCTTGTGTTTATGAAATATGGATTTTTAAAACACGGAATTGAATATGGATTTTGATATCTATAATTGGGATTTTCTGACAAAAACGGATATGCGTATTCGTAAGGCTGATGGGTTTTAAGTGTGACCACTGGTATCCTCCATCTACCTGGGAAATGAACAATTTAAGATGTCAATTTGAAATATTTAGTTCAAGGAAAAATTGAGGATCTCTTCATGATGTGATCATGATCGTCGTAAAATTTTCTAAACCCCTTAACAAAATATTAAGTTTTAATCAGATGCTTTCCAATGAATGAACACTCATCGAATCCTAGATCGATTAGGGGAAAGACTGTCAGTGGCAGGGGACTCCTGTCTATCGTGGTGAGATGCGACGAATATAAACGGTTATATTCGGCCGTTGTATCATTGGGTCAAACTTAACTGAGTCGTCATAATAAGGTGAAAGTAAACGGTTATATTCAACCATTATGAACTTAGAAGCATAGAGTTTGGTTAAAAATCTATTAGATAGATAAGATCAATCGTTGCTCACCAAACTATCCAAGAATTATATATGATATAATTGACAAATGTTGTCTACCTAAATAATCATTCTTAAGGACTTCCAGTGTTTGACTTGAGACATGACGAAATATGGATCTTGGCTCACTAGAAAGGATTATGGGATATACTTTCCAAATTAATAGTAAGGGCTATTGATTTGATAAAAATAGTGGGAGATATATTATGAATGTATCATAATCATTTGAACATAATAAATAACTCAGACAATCTAATGTTTAATTTTGTGCTTTTATCATTGTAGATACCAAGTAATGACAAACAACACAAACACACTATCCGTACGATCTGTCCTTGAGAAGGATAAGCTGACAGGAGGAAACAACTTCCTAGACTGGCAGAGGAATTTGAGGATTGTCCTCAGGCAGGAGCGCAAGCTTCATGTCATTGATATTCCTCCGGCAGGTCCCCTTCCTGAGGGCGCTACTGTTGAGGAACGAGCGGCCCACACAAAGGATGAGAATGATGCAACTGATGTTGCGTGTCTTATGTTAGCAACTATGAGTGCTGAGCTTCAAAGACAGCATGTGCATATGGATGCATATACTATCAATGAGCACTTGCAAAGCATGTTTGCAAGCCAAACTCGTCAAGAAAGGTTCAACACGAGCAAGTCACTCTTTAACTGCAAACAAGGGGCAAATGAACCAGTTGGCCCACATGTTCTGAAGATGATTGGTTACATTGAGTATCTTGATACTTTGGGTTTCCCGATTGGTCCGGAAACTGGTATTGACCTAATCTTGAATTCTTTGAACAACAAATTCACTCAGTTTGTTATGAACTACAATATGAATGAGTTTGACAAAACACCTACTGAATTGTTGGCTATGTTGAGAACATATGAGACCAACATGAAGACGGCTGAACCTGCTCCCATACTGATGGTGGGCAATAAAGGTAAGGCCAAAGGGAAAGGCAAGTGGAAGGGTAAGAAGAAGACAGGTTCTGATTCTACACCCAAGCCAAAGTCAGGTCCTAAACAGGCTTTAAAGCCTAAAGGTGGGGTCGCTAAGGGTGAATGTCACTACTGTAAGAAAACTGGTCACTGGAAGAGAAACTGTTCAGTTTACTTGGAGGATCTGAAGAAGAAGAGGGCTGAGCAAGCTTCTAATTCAGGTATATATGTTATAGAAGTCAATCTGTCTATTTCTACATCTTGGGTATTGGATACCGGATGTGCTTCTCACATTTGTATAAATGTGCAGAAAATGCAGAGAAGTAGGACATTGGCTAAAGGAGAAATGGACCTACGAGTTGGCAACGGAGCAAGAGTTGCTGCTTTAGCTGTAGGAACATATTATTTATCTTTGCCATCTGGGCTAGTTTTAGAACTGGATAATTGTTATTACGTGCCTGCGATTCGCAGAAACATTATTTCTGTTTCTTGTTTGGACAAGAAAGGTTTTTCGTTTACAATAAAGGACAACAGTTGCTCTTTTGCTTTGAATGATTTAACCTATGGTGTTGCGCGTTTGTTTAATGGTTTATATGTTCTTGACTTAGATAATCATGTCTGTAATATAGAAAACAAACGACTTAAAGTTAATGACTCAAATCAAACATACCTCTGGCATTGTCGTCTAGGCCATATAAATGAGAAACGCATATCCAAATTACATAGGGATGGATATTTGGATAAGTTTGATTTTGAATCATACCAAGAATGCGAATCTTGTTTGCTTGGTAAAATGACTAAAGCTCCTTTCACTGGTAAGGGTCAAAGGGCCACTGAGCGTCTGGAGCTAATACATAGTGATGTATGTGGCCCAATGCGTGTGATGGCTAGAGGAGGCTACTACTACTTCATAACATTTACTGATGATTTCAGTAGATATGGATATGTATATCTTATGAAGAATAAATCCGATTCTTTTGAAAAGTTCAAAGAATACAAGGCTGAAGTAGAGAAGCAAATTGGCGGAGGTGCAAGTATTAAAATCTTACGATCTGATCGTGGAGGAGAATACTTGAGCACTGAATTTAAAGATTATTTAAAGGAGTGTGGTATTGTATCACAATTCACTCCGCCAGGTACACCTCAATGGAATGGAGTTTCAGAGAGGAGAAATCGCACCTTGTTGGACATGGTGCGATCAATGATGAGTCATGCAGATCTTCCAATTAGTTTTTGGGGTTACGCTCTAGAAACAGCGGCTTTCACACTTAACCGTGTTCCTACTAAGAAGGTTCAAAAGACTCCATATGAAATATGGGAGGAGAAACGGTCAGGCATGAGCTTTATGAAAGTTTGGGGATGCAAGGCGTTTGTGAAACGTCAAGTATCTGACAAGCTTGGACCTAAATCTGAAGAGTGCAATTTTGTGGGATACCCTAAAGAAACAAAGGCGTATTATTTCTATAGTCCTTCTGAGCAAAAAGTGTTTATTGCTCGAGATGCTGTCTTCATGGAAAGGGATTTTGTTTCCAAAAGAAACAGTGGGAGAACTATAGACCTCGATGAAGATCGAGAACCACAAAATAGCATTGAACCTGAAGTGGAACAAGAGCAGGATAATAATAACGCTCAACAAACACAGGTTGTTCGTAGAACTGGTAGAATTCGCCATGAGCCAGAGAGATATGGATTTCTTTTGACTCAATGTGGTGATTTGATGCTCATAGATGAAGATGAGCCTCTCACATACCAAGATGCTATGAGCAGTCCAGAATCTAAGAGATGGCTAGAAGCCATGAAATCCAAGATGGAATCCATGTATGAAAACCAAGTATGGACTTTGGTTGATCCACCTGAAGGGGTAAAACCCATAGGGTGCAAATGGGTTTTCAAGAAGAAAACTGACATGGATGGAAATGTTCAGACCTATAAAGCAAGGCTAGTTGCAAAAGGTTTCAAGCAAATTCATGGTATTGACTATGATGAAACCTTCTCACCAGTGGCTATGGTCAAATCCATAAGGATTTTGCTTGCTATTGCAGCATTCCATGATTATGAAATCTGGCAAATGGATGTCAAAACAGCCTTCCTTAATGGAAGCCTTGAAGAAGATGTGGATGTGTACATGACACAACCTGAAGGTTTTGTCAGTCCAGGGAATGTTAGCAAGATATGTAAATTACGTCGATCCATTTATGGATTAAAGCAAGCCTCTAGGAGATGGAACATCCGTTTTGATGAAACTATCAAAGAGTATGGATTTGTTCAAAACGAGGATGAACCTTGTGTTTACAAGAAGGTTAGTGGGAGCCATGTGGCATTCATAGTACTATATGTTGATGACATACTACTAATGGGGAATGACATACCTTCTCTCAAGGCTGTTAAAATTTGGTTAGGGAGTAATTTCTCTATGAAAGACTTAGGAGATGCATCCTACATTCTAGGAATGAGGATCTATAGGGATAGATCTAGAAGGATGATCGGTCTAAGTCAGAGTACATACATCGATAAGGTTTTGCACCGTTTTGGTATGCAAAATGCAAAAAGGGGATATGTCCCCGTATCTCAAGGGATAACGATCTCTAAAGATCAGTGTCCGAAATCATTGGATGACAAGGACCGCATGAGTAAGGTTCCATATGCCTCAGCAATTGGATCCATCATGTATGCGATGGTATGTACTCGCCCAGATGTTTCGTATGCTTTAAGCATGACGAGCAGATACCAATCTAATCCAGGTGAAGGTCACTGGACGGCTGTCAAGAATATTCTAAAGTACTTGAAAAGGACTAAAGATTCATTCTTGGTGTATGGAGGAGAGGAGAAACTAGTAGTAAAAGGTTACACCGATGCAAGTTTCCAAACAGACAGGGATGATACTGTATCACAGTCTGGTTTTGTGTTTTGTCTAAACGGAGGTGCTGTAAGTTGGAAGAGTTCAAAACAAGAAACAGTAGCTGATTCTACAATGGAGGCTGAGTACATTGCAGCTTGTGAAGCGGCTAAGGAAGCAGTTTGGATTCGAAAATTCATTACTGAATTGGGAGTGGTTCCATCAATCGCAGATCCCATTGATCTATACTGCGATAATAATGGAGCCATTGCACAAGCTAAAGAACCTAGAGCTCACTCCCGAACCAAACATATACTCAGGAGATATCACCTCATTCGAGAGATTAATGAGAGGGGTGACATACACATATGTAAAGTGCACACAAATGATAACATTGCAGACCCACTGACCAAAGGCTTGTCGCAGCAGAAGCACGACGGTCACACTAGTTCCATGGGTATTAGATACATGGGTGATTGGCTCTAGTGCAAGTGGGAGATTGTTAGTGTAGGTGCCCTAGAGGCAATACAATTTTTCCTTTTAATAAACATTTATGTCATTTGATTATTCAATAAACGTATTTATTATGACTTTAATTACTGCGATATATTTGTTAGCATAATAAATGTCCTTAGAATCATGATACTCGTTATATAGTTTAAGTACATGACTTGAACTTGAGATTATATAATATATCATATTCTTAAAGGTTCCCTAGTCGAGTATTATTATGATAGGACAATAATAATACATAAATAGACTAGTATGTTGTTTGACAGATAACCACGTCTCATTGGTTATAAGTATGGGGATACTAAAGTCAATACATAGGTACATGTAGGGGTACATGGTACTGGACAGACCCACAGTGAGATTCTTCATGTTTAATTAAGTCATAAGAAAGACTCACAGTGATAATGGTGTAATGATCCTCTGACTTGAGATCATTATATTTCTATACGAGGATTGATATACTTTGACTACATTAAAAGTTACCTTTGACCGGGTGATGATAAAAGTGGACATCGGGTATATCATGAGTCGTATGAGAAATATGAATGATAGATAAAGGATTTAACCCTCCTATAATTAGGAGAGATATTATTGGCCTCTTGATTGAGTGAGACTATAAAATGCATGGCCGTGCTCAAATAATGATTTGTTTTTCATAGTCTACTCATGGATCAAGTAAACCCGGATTAAATGTTGAAGAGGATGACTAAATACATGCCTCGAGTTTAATCTATAATATATATGGTTAAAGGGATTATATTACACGGAAACATTAATCACGAAAGGTTTTATCGAATCACGATTTAATTATTGTTTAATTAGGTAGCAATGATGTATTACTAGATACCGCTCATTGTTTATAATTTTATTGGAGAATAAAATTATTGCTAATTAAATAATAGCCTATAGGGTCACACACATAGAGCATCTAGAGGAATAGTTAATTTAAATTATAGATTTAAATTAATTGATGATTAATTCGAATTTATTATATTAATTAAGTGAGACTTAATTAATTGAAATAAATTCGAATTTGAAGAATTATATTTCTGCCAATAATAATTAAGTGTGTCTTAATTATTAATTAAATAATAGAAGCATGTTTTATTATTTAATCCTATGCCTACATGGGTTAGGTTTTTGCTAAAAAAGGCCCATTAACCAATCATTATAAATAGATAATGATAGGTTAAATGGCTTGCACGTTTTTGTAAAAACCCTAGCAGAAGAGGCAGCATAGGAAGAGGCAGAGAGAATTTGAAACCTATCAAAGGAGGCTAGTACTTCCGTTCCGTGTTCAAGATCGTGAGACGTTCTTGAAGGTGCTCGTGTGGATACCATAGAGGTGCTTTCGAGAGGAAGACACAAATCGTGATAGCAAGGATCTCCGTTGAGTTCGTGGCATTCAAAATCTTAATAGGTATGATTTGATTATCACCATAATCCGTCAATTCTTATACATGATCCTGCGTTTGGGTTCCGAAAATTTTCGTTATATTTACGTTTATCCGCTGCGTTTTATGCCTCGGAACCCAACAGATTGGCCTCTTGGCTATGGATTTAATTCGACCTCGATTGAGTTCGAATTATTCCTCAAATTTACACTAAGATTGATTGGAGATCGAGGTTTATTATCGACCTCATTTGAGGTCGAATTTGTTTTTAAAGTTGAGTAGGCCTTCATGGCTTTGCCTTTAGTTTGACCTCGATTGAGGTCGAGTTATGCTTCAATCATGCATTGAGGTCGAATGATAATCAAGGTTGTGTTTCGACCTCATTTGAAGTTAAATAGAATGTCAAAAGTTGAACAGACCTTCTAGGCTTTATCTTCATTTCGACCTCGATTAAGGTCAAATTATACTTGAGATGTACATCCAGGTCAAGGTTGATTGGCCTCTTGCCTTTGGCTTTGATTCGACCTCGATTGAGGTTTAATTATGCCTCAAATTCACCTCGAGGTCAAAAGACAATCGAGTTGATTATCGACCTCATTTGAAGTCGAAAGGTATTTTGAGATTGAATAGGCCATCTTGGCTTGGACTTCATTTTTGACCTCGATTGAGGTCAAACTACACCTCAAATTCACATTGAGGTCGATTGTAATCGAGGTCGATTTTTGACCTTACTTGAAGTCGAATACAATATCGAGGTCGAGTAAGCCTTCTTTGGTTTATCTTCATTTCGACATCGATTGAGGTCCACTTATACTTCAAATGTACATCCAAGTCGATTTCTCTTATTTTCCATTACTTGAGTGACTTTTGACTTGGTTTGAGGTTGATTAAAATTTTGTTTTCCCTCCCATGTCGATATTGTTTGGGTTCCAAAACCTGTGTTGTGTTCGACTTAGATTGAGGTCAAATTATCCCTTAGTTTACCATCCAGGTCGATTTATAGTGGGCTTCATGCCTTGATAACTTTCAACGGGGATTGAGGTCGATATGAACCTCAAATGTTCACCTAGATTAAAAATATTTGTCCCCAGTGATTCAAGTTGGTTGAGACTTGCGGGCTTTGGCCCTTTTAGGCCCTCAATAATATGGGCTCTAATCAGGTCTTTTATTGAAGAATCTAACAGGTTTCTCAAAATAATGGGCCTTCAAGGTTTTTGGATCATGGGCCTTTATTGATTAACTTACGGGCTTTCATCTTTATTGGGCCTTCTGGGCCTTGGACTCTCTAGATTCTGGGTCTTCGAAGCTTTTAATATTGGGCAATGGGCCTTCGTGACTTACAGATTTCACAGGTCCAAGTTCTAGATCCTTCTAAGTTTTAGAAATTATTACATTATTTACTTTTCAAGTCTTGGGCCTTCAATCATGGGATTCACTAGATGAGCCCATTCACCGGTCACAACGGTTCATTTACCTTTCAATGGTCGTGTGACCTAGAGACACATGTGAAAAGGTGAATTTAAACGGTCAAGTGACCGGCTAGAGGGTTATATATGAGTGGTGTGAGGGGATTCATCTTCCACACTTCTCATTTCTCACTTATCAAATTTCTTATACACTTGAGCTCTCAAGCCTTAAAACAAATCCAGCTTCTAATTATCTCAAGGGTATTCACAAGAGGACTTCCCGACTAGCAGCTATGAATGCAGGGTCTACAAAAAGAGGTAAACCCCTCTGTTGAATCCCCATTTTTTCCACTTACATGTCTTTATTAGATATGATAAATCAAAGGGGGTATGAGTATCCTAGTCAATCCCATCTAGATTCTATAGTCGTAGAAACAAACTTTTTGATACCGACATAGTAGAAGAATATAATCGGTTGTTTAAATTCCCCCCTCGTTTCACTATATCTTTGGTGGAGCCTGGTGACAGGACCTCTCATTGGAAACCCAATCGCTTATTCGTTTACGTAGATGCCCTGTTAGCGGGGCTTCGGTTCCCTCTACATGAATTCATCCCCACACTTTTGGCCGACATCCAGCTAAATCCTTGCTTAGAGACTCGTCCATTATTTTATGGTTTTGTGCTTAGAACAGAAAATCAAAATGATTGTCTCCCTCTTCCGTAAAATTTTTTAATTCAAAAATTCTTCCAGCCTTTCCTTGGGCTGGGTTCACATAGCTCATAGACCCAACATGCCCCATATTTTTGACAACTCTTCCATTCCAGATAACAACCTTCATTGGAAAGAGAACTTTGTTCAAATCAAATGTGAGAGGGGTGATTGAGGAACTCTCTTTAGGTCCACATTCGGGAAAGTAGTGGATGGGAGCGTCGACTCCATTATGCTTTTAGAGGAGGAGCAGGCAGCCTATGTCAAGCTCACTCATGTGGAAACCAAGAAAGTTTCTTGGGCTCTTCTTGATGAGTATAGGTTGAAGGTTGTGGGCCAATCGAGGGCCTCAAGTAAAGGTATATCACTTTACTTAGGTTTGCCTTCTTTTTACTTTGGATGTTTAACTGTTTTACTAATGTTCTCATTTCTCTTTTCCAGCTGCCGCATTAATTAACGAGTGGACCATTCTATCCGTGAAAGAAACAGGCCGTATGAAGCAGCTTAGGCTAATGAATGACCCAAGGCAAGGGAAGGAGCCTCCAGCCTTTTTGTAGCCTCACTCTGGGCCAATCGAGGTTGAGGGCAGTGAAACTGTCAAGACGCCTAAATCCCTGGCTTACAAACCTGGTTGGGGATTTAGGAAGTCACACACATGGTCGGTTGCACAGATCACGCAAGGGATTGGTCCCTTCATTCCCGCACTCCTTATGACTTCAAGGACATTGTGTTGGGATGCGATGAGGAGAGCGCTAAAGCTCTTGGTGCACAAGCGTTGACCTCGATAAGTTTCCTCAACTACTTCGTTTTTATGCCCATTACATGCAGTCGTTTTTTAGCTTTTGACACTTAGAGTCCTTTCTACTCACCCTAGTTTGTTGGCTTTTCAGGCCAATGCCTATTTTTAGGCTTTCTTGCACCAGACGGAATCGTGGAAGGCTCGGGTAGGAAAGCACAAGAAGCAGCTTACGGTGGTAAATGCCAAGATAAAAAACTTGGAGGAGAAGCTGGCCGAGAAAGAAGAGCTTTTAAAGCAGGCTCAAGCTGACGTGATTGAACTCCGGGCTGATAAGAATGTCATTATTGACAAATACATGGCCTCAAATGAGTATCAAGATTTGATAGAGGCTCACGACGATCTTATCTTCCCAGCCAACTACACTATTGGGTGGAATGATGCATTAAAGGCAGTGTTGGAGAGTCATCCGGGTCTGTTTGACCATAAGGTGGACTTCAAAAGTCCTCAGTCATCCGAAACTTTGAAGCAGTTGATCGAGACTCAAGAAGAAGAAACTGAGGGGGACAACAGTCCTGATATTAGGTAAAAGAGGACTCGCGAGCCTAGTCTTATTCCTTCCCCCCGTCAAGCCGTCCCAGAGAAGACTGTTCTTGAGGAAACTCCTCAGAAATTGATAGAAGATAGTTCCTCCAAGGAAGAAGAGTCAGGTGAAGACGGGGAAGATTCGTCTCCGTCTAGCGGGGAAGAGTCATCGTTGTCGTCGGAGGAGTCGTCTAAGTAGTTTTAGAATTTTACTTTTGTTATTTATGTTGGCCCTTGTGGCTTGTAAAAACATTTAGCCTTCGGGCTTTTATTTATATACTTGTGCTTTTCCACATTTTCATCTTTCACTTTCTGCCTTTGTTTTGTTTTTTTTTCATGTTTAACTTGAACATAAACAACAAATACTCGTAAGGCTGGTAAAAGACTTAGTGAAAATAACTAATGCTATATAAGGAGAACGGAAAATATTCCTTAAAAACTATCAAGTTTTTAAATGAAACTTAGTTATTAAAAACATGTCTTTCCTTCGAGGCTAATAAACCGATACTTGAATGTTTTTGAAAATCAAAATTAGAAATCTAAACATAATAGATCCTTTAGTTGTCTGCATTCTGGCTTTTTGGGATTTCATCCCCTTCAAAGGTTTGGAGCTCGTATGCGCCTTGCCTTGTAACCTCCTTCACTTGGTATGGTCCTTCCCAATTTGAAGCTAGCTTGCCATTGGGACCAACTCCAGATGCCTCGATCTTTCGCAGGACCAAGTCTCCTTCACGGAAGAACCTTTCCTTGAATTTAAGGTTATAATAAAATGAAGCTTTCTTTTGGCTTTTTATGATTCTGGCATTGGCTTCATCACATAGCTCGTCTATCAGGTCTAGTGCTTACTTCATGCCTTACTCATTGGTGTCGATCTGAAACTCTTGTACTCTCGGTGATGTTTGATTAAATTCGATGGGCACCACTACCTCAAGCCCGTAGGCTAGTTGAAAAGGTGTTGCCCCTGTTGAAGCCTTAGAAGTAGTTCGGTATGCCCACAAGATTGGGAGTAGCTCGTCAACCCAAGTTCCCTGAGAGCGCTCAATCCTATTTTTAAGTTTGTCTATGATAATTCTGCTAGCAACTTCAGCTTGCCCATTTGATTGTGGATGAGCTACTGAAGTGAAGAGTAGTTCAATGTTGTAGTTTCCACAATACTCTATGAAGTCCCTGTTGTTAAACTGAGTTCCATTGTCCATCACCAGGATTCGGGGTAACCCATATACCTGCATATAACATTCTTCCAGAAGAATTGAGTCACATTCTTAGTATCAATCTTGGTTAGGGGTTTCGCTTCTATCCACTTGGTGAAGTAGTCGATGGCGACAATGAAAAATTTCCTCTGTGCGCTGGCCATAGGAAATGGGCCTAAGATATCCATTCCCCACATGGCAAAGGGGAGTGGAGATTTGATGGATGTCAGCATCTCAAGGGGCTGCCTAATAATGGGTGCAAACCTTTAACAGCGATCACATTTCTCAAGGCCAATAAAACCCTAGTCTCACGACTTTATGAGCAAGAGCCCTGATTCCAAGGTGCTATTCACATATACCTTCATGAACTTCCTTCAGGGCAGCTTCAGCCTCATGGGGTCTTAGACACTTTAAGTAAGGTATTACGTATGACTTCTTATATAGTATTCCTTCTATGAGGGCATACTTCAAGGCCCTCACTGATAGCTTGCGTGCCTCCTCGGGGTCTGTTGGTGTCTTCCCTGTTTCTAAGTAGAGCTTGATGGGATCCATCCAACATGCTCCCAGCCCAATCAGGGCTACTAACCTAGCATCAATGCTTGGGGTCTTCAAGACCTGAAAATAAACACTACCAGAGTAACTCTCAAACTCCGAAGATGCAAATTTAGACAAGGCATCGACCTTCACATTCTCTTCTCTCAGAATATATTCAAAGTTGCATTCTTCAAACTGCGTGGCTTGAGCATTAACAATTCTCAAATATTTTACCATAGTCACTTCTCGGGCCTTAAACTCCCTATTTACTTGAGAGATTACTAGCCTTGAATCACCACATACCTTCAAGTTCTTCACCCTCAGGGTTCTGGTCAGGCCAAGCCCAACTATCAAAGCTTCATTTTCTACCTCATTATTTGTAGTTGGGAAATCCAACTTGATTACATACTCGACAACAAACTCATCCGGGTTTTGCAAAACCAAGACAGCTCCGCTAGTGTTCGTTTTTGAAGCTCCGTCAAAAAAAGTACCCAATATTGTTTGAGTTCTTCCTCTTCTTCCTTCTCTTCAGCTTCTTTATTCTCTTCTTGCCCCCCGACTTCTTGGTTGGGGATGGTACACTCAACGACAAAGTCAGCTAGAACTTGAGCCTTGATGGCCGTTCTTGACTTGTATTTGATTTTGAACTCTTCAAGCTCAATAGCCCATTTGATTAGCCTCCCACTGACCTTGAGGCTGTGCAGTATATTTTTTAGGGGCTGGTCTGTCAAGACCTCAATAAAATGTGCCTGAAAGTACGGGAATAGCTATCTCGAAGCCATTATCAATGTTAAGGCAAACTTCTCAACCTTTGAGTAGTTTAGCTCTGCTCCATGCAGAATCTTGCTAACATAATAAATGGGTTTCTGAACCTTTGTTTCCTCTTTCACAAGAACAGTACTCAAGGCTGAGCTAGAGATAGTAAGGTACAGGTATAACACTTCTTCAGGTTTCGGTTTGGCAAGCAAGGGTGGCTCAGCCATATATTTCTTCAGTTCTTCAAAAGCTGCTTGACTCTCATCATTTCATTCAAAGTTATTGACCTTCTTAAGGGCCTTGAAGAATGGTAAACACTTTTCTCCAAACTTGGATATGAAGCACCCCAGGACTGCTATCCTTCCTGTGAGCTTTTGTAAATCTTTTATTGTCTTGGGGTGTTCCATGTCCAAGATTGCTTGAATCTTATCGGGATTGGTTTCAATGCCTCTTTTGGAGACCATCAGGCCTAGAAATTTTCCATATCCTACACAAAAGGCACATTTAGTTGGGTTCAACATCATCTTGTGGGTTCTCAGAACTTCAAATGCCTCATTCAGGTGTTCAAGATGATCGACCTTATCTAGGCTTTTGACTAACATGTCATCAACATAGACTTCCATGGTCTTACCGATGAGGTGTTTGAAAATTTTATTCACAAGCCTTTGATATGTGGCTCCTGCATTCTTAAGCCCAAAAACCATAAACAGATAACAAAAAACACCAAAGTTAGTGATGAATGATACCTTAAGGATGTCATCGGGGTGCATTTTGATCTTGTTATAGCCATTAAATCCATCCATGAAGCTAAGCATCTCGTGGCCATCTATGGCATCTATCAACGTATGTATCCTTGGCAATGGGAAACAGTCCTTAGGACATGCATCATTCAGATCTGTGAAGTCCACGCATATTCTCCACTTTCCATTACTCTTCCGGACCATCACAGGGTTAGCCAGCCACTCAGGAAATTGAATTTCTTCAATAAATCAGGCTTCCAACAACTTCTCTACTTCTTGCTTAATGGCCTCTTGCCTTTCAGGAGCAAAACTTCTTTTCTTCTGTTTGACCGTTGTCCTTCTAGGATTCACATTCAATTGATGCGTTATAAGCTTTGGGTCTATCCCTGGCATGTCGGCTGCTGTCCAAGCAAAGACATCTCTGTTATCTTGGAAGAATTTAACCAGCTGTTGTTTCAGGTCCTTGGGGAGTGAAGTCCCCACACATGTCACCTTCTCGTGATCTAGAGGATCAAAAGGAGCATACTCTAAGTCCTCTGCGGGCTTACCCCTTCTTTCTTCTCGACCCCTCATATTCATGTCTTCAATAGGGATAACCTGCCCCCTAGTGCCACTAGGCTTTAAGGCGGCCACATAACAATACCTGGCCATTTTTTGATCTCCTTTCTCTTCTCCCACTCCATTCCTAGTCGGGAATTTGAGCTTCCGATGGTAGGTAGAGGCGATCTCCTTAAAAGCATGTAGCCCAGTCCTGCCAAGGATCGCATTGTAGGTGGTGCTTGCCTTGATGACCAGAAAATTCAGCATTTGAGTAGACTGTCGAGGTTCTTCGCCCATAGTCATGGATAATTGTATAATTCCCTCTCTCCAAGATTCCACTCCTTTGAAACCATGGATAGGCATGTTGGAGGGGGTCACTTGCGAATCGTTATATCTCATTTTGACAAAGGCTTCATAAAATAGGGTGTCTACGGACGATCCACCGTCTACTAAAACTCTTTTCACCGGAGAGTTTCCTATGACATGGGTGATTACCAAGGGATCATCATGGGGTAATCTTACTCCTTCTAAGTCAGAATCATTAAATGACAAAGTGACCTCAGTCTTTTCTCTCTTAAAAGGTTCTCCTACGATGCTCATATGCCTTCCTGGAGTTTCGGGAGTTACCTGCTGCAGTTGGTCCTCCTGAAATCACATTGATCACAGGCCCTCGGGGCTGATTGTTTCTATCTTTGGGGTCGGAGTCCCTTCGTTTGTCATTGTGACTCTTGTCATGTCTAGCACCCTCCTTGGTGTACTTTCCCAACTTTCCTCTTCTAATCAGCAACTCTATCTCATCTTTTAACTGACGGTAGTCATCAGTGTCATGTCCTTAGTGGCTTCGGCCATCGAAGGTCTTTGCCCTTCTCAATCTCCATCAGTATTTGTCTACGAGCGGTGTTTAGCCTTGCATATTCAGTGAACCTAGATCTTCCTTTCTTTTTGGAGTCATTAAAATCATCATTGTTTGCATATTGGGTATCGATAGTATATTCAGTATCGCTGGGTCGCTTCTTAGAGTAAGTGCTCGAGGCTTGAAACCCTTGGGATTTCCTCATACTTTCCTCAGCCTTGATATACTTCCCAGCTCTCTCCTAGAGCTCATTCATACTTTCAAGGGCCCTCTTGGCTAATGATCTCTTGAAATTTTTGTCAAAAGTCCCTTGCTGTAAGGCAATCATAGCTACCTTCTGATCTAGATCGGCGACCTTCAAAGCTTCCTTCGTGAACCTGTTCATATAGTCTCTCAAGGACTCATTCTTTCCCCGATGCATGTTCATTAGTGAAACTGATATCTTCTCATGAGTCTTGTTGCTGATGAACTGACCAATGAAGGCCCTGCTCAGATCCTTGAATGACCCAACAGAGTTAGGTGGTAGATGACTGAACCACCAGTGATCCATACCACTCAGGGTCTAGGGGAACGCCTTACACTTGATGGCATCGTTGATGGGCTATAGCAGCAGTGCATTAGAGAACGTGAGAACATGATTTGAGGGGTCTCTCATTCCATCATAGGCCTTAATTATAGGCATCTTGAACTTTATCGATATCCTCTCATTCATAATATCTTCTGTGAAGGGGGGAGTGGGATCATCAGGATCCCCAAGTGGCAGTAAGTCTTGGGGGTCAGCGCAAAGATGACTTGTCCTTGTTCGCCTACTAGTTGGGGGCTCATCCAAATCTATCACATGTGTGTTTCCTATCGACCCTCTTGCCCCCTCAATTCTGGGGCGCTGCCGCCTTGCTAGTGCCCTTTCCAGGCCTTTCCTTAGTCACTGGGCTTCAGCTTCATGAACACGTATCCTTTCCTGAAGATTCACAGAATCAATATCTTGAGGCCCTCGGGACTAGGTACTCTTTCCTCCAAGGAGCTCCTTACCGGGTTGCTTACTTCGGGGGTTAACATCCTCGTCAAACGACTCCTCATCATCAGTAGAGTAAGGTCCAAAGAAGTCTCAACTCTTTCGTTGCGAGGTATAGTGGGGCAACAACCTTTGCTCATAAGAGGGCTCATAGTTTCTCGGGAGCCCATAGCAAGGGTCGGGTGTTATAGCAGACTAGATCTGCAAAGTAGGAGAAGCAATAAAATTTGTACAAAGGGGTGGAATTACCTAGAGTGGAGGAACCGAAGCATGGATGGATACATCAGGGTTGGAAGGATGAACAACGATGCTTAGGGGTCCGGTACACCGGATACCTGCTTCAGGGTCCTCAACGGAGGTGGTGGGAACAATAGCTCCTTGTTCTTGCATTGTGGCAGTAGGAACATTAGTGTCAATAGTGGTGTTAAGGACCACTCCCTCGAGGGTGTTCGCGGTACTTTGTGTTTTTGCCATGGTTATTATCCTCTTCCCACAGACGGAGCCAAATATTATGGATTAAAAATTAGATGTATTTAATATGTAATTAAAGCTAGAGTTAGAGAGAGCTTCAAGCTTTAATGGCTGCACTAACGTTTTGTGACTAACTCAGGTCCTCGTTATCTGCATACGTATCTCAATGGGTGTGAGAATCAAGCCAATAAACATAGTTCTAATATTGAGGGGTTAAGTCCATTATATAGGCACGCGAGAGCCTTGGAATTAGATTAAAATTAGGAGACTTGGTGGCCAAGTCTCCTAGTGAGAAGGTTGTTGAAACCTTTTAGGAATGAGGGTCCTCATTGGACTCTTCCCACGTTATGGTGTCTAGATCTTTCTAGGATGAGGGCCTTTAATGAGCCTTTATTAATAATTACGAAATTAATTAATAATAAAGGCTTAATGGGCCTATGTCTTTAACAGAGCTTGTTGGCTGGACTTAGAAATCCAGTTGATCCTAGGATTTATTTTCCTACTTCGTTTCAAAGGCCCGGGCCTTTTGTTGGTCCCTGATATTGTAGAAGGGGGGTTGAATACAATATCTGAAAATTAATCGCGGAATAATTGGATTAAAAATATTATTTTAATTACTCGCGAAATATTAATTATAATGAAATACTTTTCAAGTGAAAGATATTATTTTAACTTGATTAGTATTACACAATTAATATTTAGAAAACTGTTATATAATTGATATAAAGTCTAGAACGAATTCGACATGAAGTGTTCGTGTTTAAACAATTATATTCAAACTCATCACAGAAATCTGTGAATATTACAATGCAGATAAATTACTGAATTTGATCTGTTTTTTTTCTAACTCTTAACAAGTTGAACAACTGAAAAATGAAGCATTCTTCTCATATTTATAGAAATTTGAAAAAGGCTGCTATGACCTTTTTCAATATGACTTAATTTCAAGAAAATAAGTCTGTATGACTTATTTAACACTTGTATGACTTAAGAAAACACTGGGCATGACTTATATAGCTCGGTATGACTTATTCTGAGCTCGGTATGACTTATTCTGAGCTCGGTATGACTTTATGTAAGTCATATTCGAGTTTTCTTTAATTAAAATAAATCAGAATGACTTAATTTAAAAGAGAAAAGCTCGGTATGACTTATTGCCACTTGCTTCAGTATGACCTTTATCATTCAAATTTCGGTATGACTTATCCTTTTGATATATATATATAACTCGGTATGACTTATTAAATAAGTCATTCGGTATGACTTATTTAATAAGTCATACTAACTGTTTATATATATATATAAGTCATATTGGTCCAATTCTTTTATAGTAAATTAATTCTACTTAATTTAATTAGTTAATTTATAAATTAAATTAAATTCAACTTGAATTAATTTAATTAAATAAATTAAATAATTAATTAACATTTGATAGTAGAATTAAAACTACTATTTTTTTACTTGCATAGCCATGCTGAAGGTCTTGAAATCTTCCCGTCTTCTTTGTGTCTTGATCTTGAAACCTCTTGAATTAAATGAAGAATAAATATTATTTTAGTTGACACACAAATGTACTGTCTGGTTCATTTGTGTCATACTAATAAATATTCTCCATTTATAAAACTTTAAATTAGAGGCCTTGCGTCATATTTTCTTCTTCACTGTCTTCATTCTTCTTCTGGAATCTTCAGTAGTAACCACTTGAAATCTTCTATATCTTCTGTTTACTATAGAACCACTACTACACATTTATTTTCACTGACGCTTGAACATAAAGATGAACTTCATCCAGTGTTGAGTAGCAATCCTACAAAATACTTCTGATACTTGGATCCTTTGTGATTAGTTGACTGTCTTTGTCTTGATTCCTGTTTGGTGTTTAGTATTTACTTCTCTTTATTAGTTAGAGTTGAGTTGCCATCTAATTATTACAAATAGGCCTAGTCATATGCCTTTCAATCTCCCCCTATTTGTTGTTAAACAATTAACACACAAATTCCTAGAGGATAACTCAACTAACAACTAAGAAAGTAGTACGACATTTAATGACTGTAAATAATAAACAAAAGTTCTGGATTTATATTTAACAATTTTCCAGATTCGTACATAAAAGATAAATACAAGATAGATGTTCCTCTAGTACTGAACAAATATTACAAAGTTTCTATCTTGTTCTATCTATGTCTTCAGTCTTCTGATGTATCAACTTCACCTTCTTCTAGGATTGAACCTTTATGAACAGGTGTCCTCGGTATTTGTTCAGATACTGATTGTTCTGTTGTAGTGGATTCTCCATACAACCTTCTTTGTTCAGCTCTTGCTAACTGCCACAGTACTTCCTGTTCAACAGGATCTACTATCTCTTCTTCTACATCAGATGGTTGTGTTGAATCTATCTTTGGTATTTGCCTGATGTATGAATGAATTCTTTTTGACAGACAGTAGTTTCTTATCTTCTCTGCAGCATCCATTTTAGCTTGGGATTTGAAACCTTTTGACCTTAGCATCCTTTCAACTTGAATCATGTACTTAACTGTGTAGCCCTTAAAAGATTCCTCATTTAACTGCATGATTTGATACAACTTGTTTGAGAAAAATCTTACCTCATGAGGATCAAATAAGATCTGAGGACTGACAGCTGTAGCAAAGACTCTAAGTCTATCCCTGAGAAGTTCATTTTCTTCTGAGCTCCTCTTTATTTTGTTCAAGAACGTCCATATTACTGATAAACTTCTTTGCCTGAAAAACTCTAAGGAAATTCTGAATGTTCCATTCCTGTGTGTGTAGACTAGTATCCGCCAGTCTTCAAGAATGTGATCCACTAGGATAGTGATGTAGTCCACTTCCTCTTTCAGAGCTTTCATGAAGTTGTCAATGTTGTCATTTGACTTTTCTAGACGCTCAATTATTGATTTCAGATGCTTGTCTTCAAATGGACCCTTTTGATGTTTGTCCATTATTTCTCTTGCAGTATCCCATTTCTTTCCAATCTTGAGCTGTACATCTCTCTTCTTTTCTCTGACTGCTATGGCCCAGAGATTTTTCTTTTCTTGGCTTTCTTCTTTTTCTGCCTTTGTTCTTTCTATGACTAGAGCTTTCAATTTTTCAGTTTTTGCATGACTTGCCTTGATGTCTTCTTTTAGTTTCTTCATTGCCTCTTCATAGGCTGGATCAACTTCTTTTTCTTCTGGAAACAGAAAATCTTCATCAAATGCAATCTCTTCCTCAGCTCTGCAGTAGTCAGGAAAGTTTGATTCATCATGAGCACTGTCATCAAAGATTTTCTCTTGATCATAAAACTGTTTTTCTGGTTCTGGATCATACGATTGAAATTGATCTTCAGAATACAGTTTATCTTTCCCTTTGTCTTGAGTAGAAGCCCCTCCATCTTTAGCTACTTTCTCCTTTGATTTCTCCCCCTTAGTTGAGGGATCCTCTTGAGTTTTAGAGGCTTCAAAAGATGTCAACATTTTCTGCATAGTCAGATAGACTTGCTTCATTCCTTCATTCAAATGTGTCATTCCATCATCCAGTTTGCTGAATCTTTGTGTAGAGATCTTTTCATTTTCAATGATTGATAATGTCAAGCTTTTCTCAACCTCATCAATCTTTTCATGTAATTTGCTGACTTCTTTCATGTCTTCAGCAATAAGATTCTGTACATTCTGGATGTCTTGAGTTTTTAGAAGAATGGAGGTTTTGACATCATCAACATCTTTTCGTACTATTGTCAGCTGCTGTGTTACAGAGGCAGATGTAGATTTTTCTTCTGCTTGTGCTTTTACTTTTACCAACTCAGCCTGAACAATTTGCATTTCTTTCTGGAGAGCTTCCATTTTAGATAATAGAACACTGTGTGTGTGTGCACTCAGCTCACTTGCACTCCTGTTTATCTCACTATCACTCTGTGCATGTGTTTCACTTTGTGTTTGCCTCACATCACTCGTGTTTAGCTCCTTTCCAGATCCTGAAGCTGTACCTGCATATATAACAATAGCTTTTGAAGAGTCAAATTGCTCTTCTGATGCCTGTGAAGGCGCGTCCTCAACAAGATTAACTTGAAGTGGCTCCGCTACTGACGTAGCTACTCCGTGAATGGAGTCCCATCTCCCTCTATGGAGTGGTTGCCTCTCAAATCCACCAGTGGATTCAAAACCTTTTAAAATCACTGGATGTAATATATCCAGGGGGGTCACCACCTTAGACAATGTAGTGTATGGCTCATTAGAGTCTGTGGTGCCCCTAAGTACCTTGGAGGGTATCTGATGCTGCACTGCATCGAAAATGTCATGGTCCACATCATAGGTGGCATCCGACCAGTTTTTATTAAAAACATTTTCTTTAACAAATGTGCCCTCATGTGTTTGTGTAACTGCAAGCGGAGGTCCTGCTAGTGTGAGAGCTAGCAGTGTGCTTTCCTCACTATCTGAAGCTGTAGCCGAACAGCGAATTAGATCACCTGGTTGAGCAAGTGTATCTAAAGAACCTTGGATGGCCATGTCAAAATCCATATCCCATTGAGAGGAAAAGGATGAGTCTGCAGTTGTCTCTGGTTGAAATTTAGATCTTTTAGATTGTGGAGACAGAGCTGCGGGTTCACTCACATCAGCACCAAGACCCCTAACTATTCTGACAGGTTTCTTCCTTTTTCTGACTTTTAGCAAAGAAGAGGATGAAGGAGAAACTGTTTGAGGCTCTAATTCAGCTGGGGGCGGAACCTGTGTGTTTTCAGGTTCGTAGCTGATATCCTGGAGTGTAATAACACCATCATAGTCCGCCACAGATAAATCTAATAGTGCAGTAGATATTTCTATAGGTATTGAACTAGAAGATTGTGAGTGAGATATTACCTGTTGATCTTGTGCCACTTGATCGACATGCTGAGCAGCTTCAAGTAGAAGGTGCACAGGATGTTCTATTTGCATAGGCACTTGTTCTTGCTCTTGTTCCTGCACAGGATTAGCAATATGATCTAATATCTCAGCCATGTAATCTGTCCTTACCACTTGCACATTTTGAAACTTGGGGTTGTTGTGGAGCCTTGCAAATAGGTGGTTCTGAGAAGTCGGAGATTCTTCTACAGGACCATTCTGAAATAAGGCTTTGTCTTCTTCCACCAACAAGTCATTCATAAACAGCATCAGGAACCTCGGATAGTAGACTTGTACATTCTGTTCCCTGCTTTCTGGTTTCCCCATCTTCCTTATAATTTCTTTCAGAAGCAACTTCCCAAAATTTATCCTCCTGTTGTGAGCTACAGAATACCCAAAGATTTGCAGTAGTGAAGATATATTGTTGAAGTTGTTCTTTGTAGTGGGAGCAAACACTTTGGCTAACGTGTCAAAGAAATAGTCCCACTCACTTACCAACTTGGACTTTGTCAGTCTTACCAAATTGATCTCACCCTGATATCTAATAGAATAGAAAAATTCTAGAATTTCTGGTACAGTGGGTGGATCCATGAAATTGTCAGTTGGAAAGCCCAAAATCCTGTTCACGTCCTCTTCAGTCACCATATATTCATGATCTCCTATGCTGAAAGAGAATTGAACTCTGTCTGCAGTACTCCTATTCCTTGCAGTGGAATACAGGGCCCTTAGTGCTAACACTTGCAACGGGGCGTTCAGAGTAATTGCAGTTCTGACGAGTGAATGTTCATTCATAAAAATAATCCACGGTCGAAACCTCTCGACTGAACAATTCACCGGATTAAAATATCCAACAAAATTAGTTTTTACTAATTCGCAATAACCAGCCATATTCCTTTAAACTATTACAATTAAGAAAATTACAATGTGCGATTACAAATTAAAATTATCAATTACAACCAATAATTCGAAAATTACAACCAATAAAAATTGAAACCCTAATTTCTAATAATCCTTATATTGACTTAAACAACAAGTCACTACCCAAACAGTCCTTTAGATATAATTAACACTTGAATGCTTCAACAAAAAAAAGAACAGTCAGTCGAAATTAAACAAAAATCGTGCAGAGTTTCGTTTGTTTCAATCGATTTTATCAATCTAGCAAGCAAAGATGCTTGTAAATGGAAATTAGCAACTGAAATCAGTTGTTTTTGGACAGGAATCGATCGATTTTTTTTAAAAAAATTTGCCTGTTCGAGTTTGTATATATATATAGCAGCTTGTGAGTATAATAAAGACTGAGTATGACTTTGTTAAAAGGAAAATGAATATGTCCGGTATGACTTAGTTAAAACACATCACTTGAATATCTCGGTATGACTTATCATAAGTCATACCGAGTTTTATTTTCATAAAACTTAAGTGAATTAGTTCGGTATGACTTAATTCGTTTGACTCTCGGTATGACTTTTTAATTAGCATAAAAAGTCATGCCGAGTTTTAACAAATTAAGTCATGCCGACTTTTTTTTTTTTTGTTCTAAAATAAGTCATACTGTTATTATTATAAGGAAACTATTTTTAAGAAAAAAATGTTAATAATTTACATACTAATAAATTATTAAAGATATAAAATAAATATTTACATTATTAATTTATTTTAATTAATTTAAGAATTAGATTAACTCATGTTTGAATTAATTTAATAAACAAATTAATTGAATAATTAATAATATACTCATTTATTTTATTGTACATTAATAATTCGAAAAATAAACATTAATATATACATGCTTAAAATAAAAATGCTAAAAATTAGAAAAATATATACATTAATTTATATATTAATAAATGCTTAATTTTAAACAAAATTACTTATGCTCTAATTGAAATAATTATCTAGTAAGAATATTGATTTAATCTTGAGATAATTTTCCAAAAATTCATAAGTCCTAGGATTTTATTAATTCAAGTCTCATAAACTCTTTAAATATTAACATTTAATATTTTATGAGCTTAAATTAATTCCTAGCAACCAAACATTTAGCCATAGTTTAACATCCCTAATTCACTAACCAGTTTTGAGAAAGTGGATTCATCAAGTGGTTTTGTGAAGATGTCGGCTAACTGATCTTCTGTGGGTACAAAATGTAGCACCACAGTTTCGTTCATGACATGCTCTCTGATAAAGTGATACCTTATGTCAATGTGCTTGGTTCGCGAATGTTGTACATGATTGTTGGAAATAGCTATGGCACTTGTGTTGTCGCAGTAAATTGGAATTTTGTTCAACGCAAGTCCGTAGTCATTTAGCTGATTCCTGATCCACAAGATCTGTGCACAACAGCTACCTGCCGCAATGTATTCTGCTTCGGCTGTCGAGGTAGAAACTGAATGCTGTTTCTTGCTGTACCAGGAGATCAACCTTCGTCCTAGAAACTGACAGCTTCCAGAAGTACTTTTCCTGTCCATCCTGCACCCTGCATAATCTGAATCTGTATAGCCTATTAGGTCAAAACCTGTATCCTTAGGGTACCAAATTCCAAGATCTGGTGTACCCTTTAGATATCTAAAAATCCGTTTAACAGCTATTAGATGAGATTCTCTTGGGTCAGATTGAAACCTTGCACATAAGCAAGTTGCGAACATTATGCCGGGTCTACTTGCAGTTAGATATAATAATGAGCCTATCATACCTCTGTAGCTTGTGATGTCAACTTTCTTACCAGTTTCATCTTTGTCAAGCTTCGTGGCTGTTGGCATTGGGGTTTTTGCCGGTGAAGAATCTTCTAGACTGTATTTTCTGAGAAGATCTCTTACGTACTTTGATTGGCAAATAAAAATCCCATCTTCCTTTTGCTTTACTTGCAATCCAAGGAAGAATGACAGCTCACCCATCATGCTCATCTCATATCTGCTCTGCATTAACTTAGCAAATCTCTTGCACAAGTTTTCGTTAGTAGAACCAAATATAATATCGTCAACATAAACTTGGACAAATATCATATCTTTATTATGTAATTTGTAAAAGAGAGTTTTATCTATGACACCTCTAGTGAAACCATTTTCAAGTAAAAACTCAGAGAGAGTGTCATACCATGTCCTCGGTGCTTGCTTGAGTCCATAGAGAGCTTTGAAAAGAAAGTACACAAAATCAGCAAACTCTGGATTTTCAAAGCCAGGGGGCTGTTCCACATATACTTCCTCTTCTAGCTTTCCGTTCAGAAATGCACTCTTCACATCCATTTGATAGACTTTAAAATTGGAATGTGCTGCGAATGCCAGAAATATCCTGATGGCTTCAAGTCTTGCAACTGGTGCGTAGGTCTCGTCATAATCAATTCCCTCTTCCTGGGAGTAACCCTTTGCAACCAGTCTGGCCTTGTTCCTTGTAACAATGCCATCACCGTTTAATTTGTTCCTGTATACCCATTTCGTGCCAATAACAGATCTATCTTTAGGCCTGGGTACCAGTGTCCAGACTTCTTGTCTTTCGAACTGATTGAGCTCTTCTTGCATGGCAAGAACCCAATCTGGATCAATTAGTGCATCTTCAATCTTCTTTGGTTCTTCTTGAGATAGAAAAACTGAGAATAAACATTCATTTGAAGTTGCACTTCTGGTTCTTACTCCAACATCTGGATCACCTATGATCAATTCAAAAGGATGATCTCTGCTCCATATCCTTTCCCTAGGTAGGTTTGATCTTGATGATTCGCCTCGAAATTCATTGTGATGTTGTGTTGTGCCAGTTGATCTTTCATCTCCCCCTGAGTTGCTGCCAGGATGACTTGTTGATCCACCACTGGTATTAGTAGAATCTCCAGTGTTGCCATTGTTTCCACCACTATTACCTGGATCATTACCATCATTGTTGTCATCATTTCCTGCTGCAACCTCAGGTTCTTCTTCGTCATCAGAATGTGAGTCTGGATAATTATCAAATTTTAATGACTCAGAAGAATCTTCAGTTTGGATACTTGGGAGTTTAGTGTCATCAAAAGTTACATTGACACTTTCCTTCACTTGGTGCTGATCAATTATGTAAACCCTATATGCTCTTCTCGAGTATCCGACAAAAATAGCTTCATGTGCCTTGGCCTCAAATTTGCCAATGCGTTCATCTACATCTTTTAGCACAAAGCATTTGGCTCCAAATACATGAAAGTACTTGAGAGTAGGTTTCTTGCCAGCCATTAATTCATAGGGAGTTTTCATATGATCTTTGTTGATCAGAGTTCGATTCTGAGTATAACAAGCTGTATTAACTGCTTCAGCCCAGAAGTAGATAGGTAACCTTGATTCACTTAGCATAGTCCTTGCAGCTTCAATCAGGGTTCGATTTTTCCTTTCTACAACTCCATTTTGTTGTGGAGTTCTTGGTGCTGAGTACTGCCTTGTTATCCCCTTGTCTGAGCAGAAGTTATTCAGAACTTCATTTTTGAATTCTGTTCCATTATCTGATCTGATTGCTCGGACAGGTAACTTTGAATCTAACTCAATCAGCTTTATATGATCAATCACCAAATATGGAGTTTCATCTTTAGAAATCAAGAATAAAACCCATGTATACTTTGTGAAGTCATCCACAATCACTAAGGCGTATTTCTTTCTTGACATAGACAGAATATTTACTGGACCAAATAAATCCATGTGTAGGAGTTGAAGTGGTTCAGTGATGTTTGTAGTGTCTGTGCCTCTGTGAGTTGCTTTCCTTGACTTCCCTTTTTGACATGCCTCACACAATCCTTCTTGTGTAAATTCCATCGGAGGCAGTCCTCTCACCAAATCCCTCTTGACTAGAGAGTTCATTGTTTTGAAATTCAGGTGTGAGAGCTTCTTGTGCCATAGCCAACTTTCCTCTGTTGAAGCTTTTGAATAAAAACAGTTTGCTTCAGCTCCAGTTCCCGAGTTGAGATCAGCTACGTACAAGTTTCCTTTCCTTACTCCACGCAAGGCTAGTCTGTCTTCTTTAGAATGAGCTATTAAGCACTTCTCCTTGATAAAGTTTACTTTGTAACCTCTATCACAAAATTGACTGACGCTGAGTAGATTGTGCTTAAGTCCTTCCACCAAAGAGACATTTTCAATGATAACATTTCCTGTATTTAACTTGCCATATCCCGTAGTCATTCCTTTGCTGTTATCTCCAAAGGTGACGATTGGGCCAGCTCTCTCAACCATGTCTGATAGCAGGGCTCTATCTCCGGTCATATGCCTTGATGATCCGCTGTCCAGGATCCATATAACTCGGTTTACCTGTTTAACTCCCTGCAATTATCAAACGGATTAATTCGTCTTCGGAGCCCAAAATTGATTGGGCCCGGCATACTTAAAGAATTGACCTTTGTCTGCTTTGACAACAGATCCTTTTCGAACAACATCATTTTCTTCCTTGACTGTTCCTACCTTCCTATAAACAGTCTTAACAATTTTCTGTTTAGACTTAGGAATATATGATTCCTTCTTCTCAGGTGAAGGAGTCGCAGTCTTGGATTTAGCAAATTTACTATTGATGTGCTGTCTAGGTGTCATGTTATCTTTCTTAGCTATCATGCGTTTAAAATAAGCAGTCATAGCATTAAAGGCACATAACATGCAATTCATTATACCACAAGGTTTATGGAAAGCATCAATAGTAGGCATGTTATTCAATACAGTAGGAGGCTTAACAGATTCTACTTCAATTTTCTCAGCAGATTTGAAGTTTTCAGTAGAATGAAATTTATTGTTACTGTTCCTACTGTTCACAAATATGTTGGGTCTGTTCATTTTACTCTTTAAGTCTTTTGCACCTACACCAGGTCTGGGGGAATCAGAAGTTCCCACATCTTTCACTGGTGTTTCTAGTGCATATTTTTCTTTCTGGACATTAACTCCTTTTATGTCCTTAACCTGTTCTCCTCTCTTCTTCTCTTCCTCAAGATCTTCCAGCTGCATTTCATATGCAATTACTACAGAGGTCTCAAGGATGGGTTCAGCTATCGGTGTTATGAAGAGAGGTTTCGGTGTGTCTTTAACAACATGTGGGATACCCCTTTCTTCAGCACTTTTTCTAAAGGGGGTTATGTTGCTTGGTTTTCCTACAGATTTGTTATACTCGAAGCCTATTCCAACTTTACGATTTATTTCTTGTTGGTCAACTAGGTTCTTAACAATATATGAGGAATTCTTATATGCAAGACACTTCTTCTTTTCTTCTTCAATTTGGTTTCTGAGATTAGTTTCTACAACAACATGACAACTGACTTTACTGACTTGAACAGCTAAGTCTTCAGTCAGCTTGACAGCCAACTTGTTATGATTTCTTTTTAACTGTTTAAGAACTTCAGTCTCATCAATTAACTCTTTGACTTTGAGTCTGAGTTTCTTAACTTTATCTCTTTCACCATCTAGTTCTTTACCTAGCAAAGCAAACATCTTAGGACACGAAGGATTTACCTCTATTCCTCTGTCACTGGTGGGAGACAGTGATCCCTCTGATGAAGCCATAAGAGCAAGATTTCCCAGCTCTTCCTCATCATCGTTATCTGAGTCATCCCAGCTTTTGCCTGCTGCTAGATAGGACTTTCCTTGATGCTTTTTCACTAGCGCATCATACTTCTCCTTCAGCTCTTCGTAAGACTCTCTCTTTTTCCCTTGCTTAGGCTTCTTGCACTCAGTTGCAAAGTGCCCTAGCTCATTATAGTTGAAGCAACGAAACTTGCTTCTATCAACTAAGCCGGTCTTGTAGCCGCTTTTTGATACTGCTGTCGAAGAACCTCCTCTTTGGTATCTTCCAAAATTAGGCTTACTTCTGAATGAGGAGTTTCTTCGGAATCTCATGTTGCCAAACTTCCTGGCAACCATAGCTAGAGATTCATCTTCTAGCTGATCTAGTTCTTCCAGTGAGTAGAAATCACCGTCTTCTTGTTTGTCAGAAGTATGTCCAAGTTCTGGAACCACATACTCTGTTGAACTGTTAGAAGGTGCAACAGCCTTCACTTCTTCTTTCTCTGGTGCTTCTACCATTAATGCCTTGGAGGAACTCAGTACCTTACCTCTTCCATACATCTCTCTGGTTTGGATCTGTTCCAGCTCATAAGTTTTTAAAACTCCGTAGAGTCTTTCTAGGGTTACCTCTTTCATGTCCCTAGATTCCCGGATGGCTGCAATCCTGTGCTCCAGATGCTCTGGTAAGGTCAACAGAAACTTCCTGTTCACCTCTTGGTTCTGATAAAACTTACCATTCATGTTTAGCTCGTTTATCAATTTGTTTAGTCTCTGAAACACCTCAGAGATACCTTCACCAGGGTTGGATCTAAACTGTTCATATTGGGTGGTCAGGATCTCCAGTCTATTCTCCTTAACTTCTTCAGTTCCCTCATTGATAATTTCAATTGTTTCCCAGATTTGTTTTGCATTCTTGCAATTGACTACTTGGTTGTACATGATGTAGTCTAGGGATTCAATTAATATGAGCTTCAGGTTATTATCAAGGGACACAACTTCTGTTTCCTCATCTGTATAGTCTGCCGGACTTTTCGGAAACTGTCTGTGGGGAATTACGACCCCATCTACTGTATGTTCGAGAACAACTGATATAGGGAGCTCAACACCTTTAGCCATAATTAATGCGTACTTGGGATTTGCAATCCCGATAAACAGTAGCATTTTTTGTTTCCACAAGTTGTAGTGTTCTCTGTCGAACTGTGGAATTTTAATACTAGTTACTTTCTGGGTACTCATCTTTAATAAGATTAAAAATTAAGTGTTTCAAAAAATATTTTAATTTTTGACTTAAAACAATTTTTGATCAAAAATAATTTTTAGAAAAAAAATTATTTCGAATAAAAAATTATTTCGAATTTAAAATAATTTTTGAGATCTGAATAAGTTGCGGAATTTTTGGTTTGGATCTGATATTAACTATATCAACCAGCTCTGATGCCAATTGTTGGTCCCTGATATTGTAGAAGGGGGGTTGAATACAATATCTGAAAATTAATCGCGGAATAATTGGATTAAAAATATTATTTTAATTACTCGCGAAATATTAATTATAATGAAATATTTTTCAAGTGAAAGATATTATTTTAACTTGATTAGTATTACACAATTAATATTTAGAAAACTTTTATATAATTGATATAAAGTCTAGAACGAATTCGACATGAAGTGTTCGTGTTTAAACAATTATATTCAAACTCAGCACAGAAATCTGTGAATATTACAATGCAGATAAATTACTGAATTTGATCTGTTTTTTTTTCTAACTCTTAACAAGTTGAACAACTGAAAAATGAAGCATTCTTCTCATATTTATAGAGATTTGAAAAAGGCTGCTATGACCTTTTTCAATATGACTTAATTTCAAGAAAGTAAGTCTGTATGACTTATTTAACACTTGTATGACTTAAGAAAACACTGGGCATGACTTATATAGCTCGGTATGACTTATTCTGAGCTCGGTATGACTTATTCTGAGCTCGGTATGACTTTCTGTAAGTCATATTCGAGTTTTCTTTAATTAAAATAAATCAGAATGACTTAATTTAAAAGAGAAAAGCTCGGTATGACTTATTGCCACTTGCTTCAGTATGACCTTTATCATTCAAATTTCGGTATGACTTATCCTTTTGATATATATATATAACTCGGTATGACTTATTAAATAAGTCATTCGGTATGACTTATTTAATAAGTCATACTAACTGTTTATATATATATATAAGTCATATTGGTCCAATTCTTTTATAGTAAATTAATTCTACTTAATTTAATTAGTTAATTTATAAATTAAATTAAATTCAACTTGAATTAATTTAATTAGATAAATTAAATAATTAATTAACATTTGATAGTAGAATTAAAACTACTATTTTTTTACTTGCATAGCCATGCTGAAGGTCTTGAAATCTTCCCGTCTTCTTTGTGTCTTGATCTTGAAACCTCTTGAATTAAATGAAGAATAAATATTATTTTAGTTGACACACAAATGTACTGTCTGGTTCATTTGTGTCATACTAATAAATATTCTCCATTTATAAAACTTTAAATTAGAGGCCTTGCGTCATATTTTCTTCTTCACTGTCTTCATTCTTCTTCTAGAATCTTCAGTAGTAGCCACTTGAAATCTTCTATATCTTCTGTTTACTATAGAACCACTACTACACATTTATTTTCACTGACGCTTGAACATAAAGATGAACTTCATCCAGTGTTGAGTAGCAATCCTACAAAATACTTCTGATACTTGGATCCTTTGTGATTAGTTGACTGTCTTTGTCTTGATTCCTGTTTGGTGTTTAGTATTTACTTCTCTTTATTAGTTAGAGTTGAGTTGCCATCTAATTATTACAAATAGGCCTAGTCATATGCCTTTCACCTTTCGACCATACTAGGTCTAATAAATGAAATAATAAATGCTATATTTATTATTTTTTCAGGGTTATTTTTACCCATATCAAGCATAGGTGTATTTAGTTCACTTCAATTGATAAGGTGTAAGTCAATTGATATTATTTTCTTCAATTAATACTAGAGTCGATTGATATAGGTAATCCACTGATGTATAACTTAGACTGTAAAATTGTAATTATTTGAAGACATGAAAATTATACAAGTGAATGATGATCAATTGATATGAAAGCATCAATGGATAGAAGATCAATTTATAAGAAGCCAAGTCAAAGATTGAAGACCATCAACTGATGTGAAAACCCATAAATTGATATATCGATTGATAACATCTATCAATCGATGAGTCAACAACTATTATCAATCGATGGATATCAAGATCAATCGAAAAAGAATATCATTTTATGGATAAAAGGAAGAATCAATTGATATTGTTAACAACAAATTATCAATTGATTGGGATAGCACAAAAAGGCAATTTGTTAGAAATCTTATGACCGTGAAGACTGAAGTTGAAGTTGTCTTTCCAAGTCTGAAGAGTTTTCCTAAAATAGAAAAAGGTTAAAGGAAAGATAGATTTGAAACAATCCTAGAATAGATTAATTATTTTACTCTGCCTAAGTATTGTAAACATATTTGAAAGGGGAGATAGGAGTGAAGGGAAGTAACTCACTGCACTTTCATGTGTAATAGAAATGCTAAATGTAATCTCTATGTAATGGTTGATGATAACTCAACAATAGAACAGGACATGTAATAATATGCAGGTGCACAGAAATCTTGGATCACAGAGTTCAGTTAAGACAAAGTATCAAAGGATCATCTACAGACTTGAAGCTCACTGGAAGAAGTTCATTAACATGTTCATGCCTCAGTGGAGAATAAAAGATATTGACATTTATTCAAGGATGTGGAAGCTACAAAAGATTGTCTTAGTCTATGAAGATTTTAGTGCATTACAATCGAAGCTACAAGTAAGGTTTGCAAAGAAGAATGTGGAATCATGTTCGGAATCAAGAGCCCCTATCAAGACTAGTCACTTATGAACCAGACCGTTGCATCAAGTGTCAGGACATTAGAGGCAAGCTCTCGTCGGTTAATATGGTTTTAATCATTCTAAAGTTGGTTTTCTTGAGTCATGTGGAGGATCAACAAAGGTGGTAAATCAGTGTTGGAGAAATGTGAGCCTAATGGATAAGGGACAGACGACACAACCTGATTGGATCTTACTAAAGCTTCACAGATTAGAAGGCCAAATACTTGGACGTGGTGGAGTCACGTATACGGGGCCGAGTATTTGGATAAGGAAGTCTACATAAATTGAAGAGTGGAATGGAAATATTTAATTTAATTAAATAAAGTATTTATTTAATTATTTATATATTTTATAAATAAAGACACTCTTTATTTATATTATATATATTTATTTAAATATTACTTTTACATTAAATATTTCCAAATGCATGCTTGGCACATGACTTTGAAGATATGATTTGAGTGGACAAGAGTAAAAGGTGGAAAAAGCAAAAAGCTATACCTTTTTCTATAATAAAAGAAGAAACTCAAGTCTTAATTTAAAAAAAGGGGGTGCAGGAGAAGAAAAGGGGAGAGAGAGAAAAATTATTCTCTCCCCATGGCCGAACTAGATCTTGAATATATTATGGGGCCATGAATTTCTTTGTTTCACCACTCATCTATTCTTCTATTGTAAACATTGCTAAATCTTGTTTAGAAGATAGGTTTGATTTTCGTCTCCTAGATCTAGAATTTGTAATATTTTTAGAGGAGCCAAAAATCATTTCTTTGTTGTGTTCTTGAGCTTATGTTCTTGAACTTGTTTGTAGCATCTACCCCACTTCAATGAATATAAAGATATATTCTTGAACCTTGTTATTGTGTGTGCTTTGGATAATTTACTATTCATTATCTTGGCTATTTTAATGGTGTTCTTGAGGTTGAAGAAGATAATGAACAGTACCCGGTTTTGAACCCTAAGTAATTTTTATGTTATCCCAAAAATAATTAAAAGTCATAATTTTAATTTGGGAATCGTATTCACCCCCCCTCTACGATCTCCGGGACCTAACAATTGGTATCAGAGCTTTTCGGTTGACGTACAAATCGATTGGATCCTATTTTTTTGATTAAAGAGGGTACAAAAATAAAAATTATTTTTGGTGCAAATGGGTGTCCAGAAAAATAACAGTAGCTATTTTTGTTGTTTGTTAAAATTTTGGTTAAGTACATCTCGATCTGGGTTGATCGAGATGCGGATCGACTTTTGCTAAATGGAAAGAAAGACAAGCAGTATATATATATATATATGCTCCCTACGCGCCATTGGATCGTGATAGTACCACACGCGCTAACCTGGATCGACTTGCGGGAGCCTCCAGGTCGACTTGTGCTAAAAGGAGCCGACATCTCGATCTCGATCCGAGACTTGGATCGAGATGCGGATGCTGTAAAAACTATCTCGATATTGACTGAACACATCTCGATGTTGACTATCCCTTACCTTTTCCAACTTACATGGAGAACTGGGTGTAGAACATGTATCCGGGTTTGTTTATTAATGATTCAAATGGTTTGGCTGTGTAGTTGAGAACAAATAGAGATAGCATGCTGAGGGTTATCTGGGTTTGTTGTGATCGAAAGAAGGTTGGCTGCGTATGTATATAACTGGGTTAAGTATAGTGTATGCTGGCAAATCTCGATATATAAGAAATCGAGATTGTGTGGATCGACTTGCAGGGATTTTTGGTTAAGGCAAATCTCGATCTCGATATGATGCTGGATCGAGATCGAGATCGAGATACGCTACTATATATATATATGCTTACAAAACTGATTTTCTTATATGTTTTTAATTAGTTTAGTTTAATAATTAATTTAATAATTAAATTAGAATTTAATTATATAAAAATTTTGGAAATAATTTTTAAATTTAAATAATTTATTTTTCGAGATTATTTTATATCTTGAAAAATATTTTATTTTCTTTTAAATTTTAGAGTCAAATATTTTATATACTTAATATTCTTATTTAAGAATTTTATTAATTTGAAAACTGAAATTAATTTAAAAAAATCCTATTTAATTTCTTTTGAATTTAATTTTTTTTAAAGTATGTTGAGAATTATTTTTGAGGTTTAATAATTTATTTGTCACAAAACTTTAATTATAAATTTTATAAAACTCTTTGGAAAATTATTTTGGATTGAAATAATTTATTTTCAGGAATATTTTAAATGTTTTGAAAATTTAGTATTTCTATTTCAAAATTATATTTTCGATCTGTTTTATTTTAATTATAATTTAAGTTTGGAAGTTTTAATTATAAATCTTATAAAACTCTTTGGAAAATATTTTTGGATTTAAATATTTTATTTTCAGGAACATTTTAAATGTCTTGAAAATTTAGTATTTTTATTTCAAACTTATGCTCTCAATCTGTTTTATTTTAATTATGATTGGAACTGTTTTGGATTATAAATTCTGTAATATTCTTTGGAAATTAATTTTGGTTTGAAATAATTTCTTTTTCAGGATTATTTTATATAGCTTGAAAAATTTATTATTTCTATATCAAAATTTTATTTTCAAATTATTTTATTTTATTTATAATTTGAAAGTGAAAAGTTTATTATTATTATTTATCAAAAATATATTTTCAATTTATTTTGATTATTTAAATTCCTAAGAAATTAAATACTTCTGTTTGAATAAAATGTTTTATCAAACGAAACAACAGGAGTTGATTCTTCGTTCGTTGAGGACAAACGAATTGGCTGAAGAACATTCTAATGGAGCTAGTTTTTGATTTTACCATTGGAGATGTGTTTATACATCGGTCTACTCAGTGGATCATTTGGTTATCGAAAGGGATTAGTTCGTTTAGGGAAGAGTCTTCGATCAGTGATTTTTGAATCAATGTCTGAAGGTCTGGGATTTGAAAAGGAATTCAGTTTAGCTGTCAATAACCAATATACTTGGAGATTTGGTTAAAAGACATCAGTGGCAGAAACACACAAGGTTTGACTATCACTGACATATGGTAGTCAAGGGGTTATTGCTGTACACATTCAAAGAAGAATGATCTTTTCAAGCAGAACATGAAACATTCTATGTCGGGGTCTTTAAGCAGAACAATCAGGTATCAGTTTGGGTTGAAGCAGGAACATCATTGGTTATTGAGGTCAAATGCAAGGATACTTCCATGAGTGTCAGTAGAATGGAAATTGATTTGGATCAATTGATTATCACTCGAGATGGAATGTTAAGCATCGCACAGGTATACTTTCTAACTAGTTTATACTTGTTTGATTTAATTATAGAGTATTAAGTGCTGAACTGCATTATATTATAAGTTTGATGTAATGCATGTCTCACCTTGATTTCTATATAAATTAGATAACTTATACTAGTTTGTTAGTGTTGCTTGTTTATTAGTATTTGACTTCATGATTAGATCTTGTGTGATTTAATGCTTGCTTTACGATAATTGATCATGTTAGCATATATAGTCTTAGGTATTTGTAGGGGTACATTTACCGGAAAGAGTATGTGCTGCATGCTAAGTGCCTGTATGTTTACATTGTCTATAATTTGCTTATACTCGCATGGTTGTGTTAAATGCTATATCTGATCATGTGCTTGTTGAGATGAATTTGTTTATTTATAATTTGGGAATTGCCTTGGGGTCAGTATAATAAACCATGGATTAAATGTTTAAATCTAAACTGACTTAGGTAATTAGAGATAATATAATGTTAAAGTGAACAACAAAGGTGAATTAGAAGAATTAGGAATCTGAATGATTGATTCTTCTATGACTACATATATGTACGACATGATTCTTATAGACTGCTAGTCCACCTTAAGTTAGGTTGGGATCACTGAGCTCATAGCCAAGACTACTTGTTGAGGCTGATATAGATGAGGAGTGATCAGTCAGATAAGAATGAGCATGTTGAACTTGAATGCTTTGTTGTTAACTATGTTTAGAAATATCTCTAACCCTTGGACTCAATCAAATTGAGGACCATGTGTCTTAATCATTTGTGAATGCAGAGTATCTTTCAACATGTAGAAGTTATATATCTCTGACATTTTCATGTTCGAGGCATGTAACTACTTTTGCTTTGGTATTCAAATGGTTAAGCAAGGTTACCTATTTCTCTTGAATGATCTGAAGCACAATATTAAGGAAGACCTAGGGAATTCTTTGCGAAGGGTTTCCTAATATCAGTTCGAGGATGAACAGTATTGATCGGGGTCAAGAGAAATAGAAGCTCACTCTACTGGAAGTGAGGTTATTGCTGACACGAAATGTAATGCTTATGATGAAGTCAACTATTCGTTGAAGTTTATCAGAATAGAGTTAGCTGCAACAACAAGTGATGCTCTCACACTTGGTTTATCAACTAATACTTGGTTTATCAAGATAACGGATTCGACGGTAAAGATGAAGTTTTTGAGAAAGGACTACTTCTAATGAAATTCTTTTAAGAAGGACATTAATGAAGTATGTCAGTTGAAGGGAAGTCAAGTCAAAGGCTACCCTGTTTAGTTTTGGTGTTTGTTCATGCATTCGATAGATGAAGCATCTCAGTGATTAATCACATTCAAAGGATTAGGCAGATTGCTGTAAGAACACTTTGAGGGCAGGTAATGGAATTTGTTGACGAACGAAGTTCTATGTTATGTCTGCACTGAAAGGAGTATTCTAGAGTAAAGTTCAGTTTCCGGACTTCATGACCAAATGGAGGAGTTGATAGGGAAATCCAGACCTTGAGTGGAATTACAAGGATAATGGATAGACTTAAGGTTTCCTATTCACTACGGCTGAATCAGTTGACACAACAAGTCTAATCAGCAAATGTAAAGAGAAGACATCAAGTAAGATTAATCATGCCTGAAGTCACATGGTGTGATGAAGGGCTATCTTATTTGGAGTTAAGAGCTTACACAGAGTCTGTGATTGATTTAAGATGATCTAGATGCAGTGAACATCATCATCAAGCTCCCTAGCATTCGTTTGATTTTAGCTCTGAATTTTTAAAGGTTGACATCCTGTTTAGGGCTCAAGATCAGATGACACCAGATGAATAAAAGCTGCAAGCAGCATCACAGGGGGAGCATCAGTAAGTTGGATCAACTAGTCGTGTTTGATGCTCAAAGGCTAGCAGTGCTCATTGAGTAAGAGTTGAGATTCTTAGGAGCACTGAGTGATCCAGATTGAGTGATTGCATATTAGAAAGGAAATTGTCAATTTAAAAATAATGCAAGATGATCTTAATCATATTTGAAGAAGACTACTCTACCCACTGAATATCTAAGGAAACATTAAGGACACATCTGTCATGACAAAGGGTTTTGTGTAACAACATTTCCTAGAGTCAGTTCTTGATGAATCTGGGTAGTAGAGTAGTGATTGGTCGTGCATGTATAAGAGTATTTCATTGGTTTTTCTGAGTGGATTCAATGAAGACTGAAGATGCACTAACTAATCAAGATTGAGTAGGGTTCGAATCAAGGAACTAACTAAATTGAACCAGAGGCAGATATACTTAGCACAAGGAATCAATCCATATGAAGACTTGGTATTGATACAGAAGCTGAAGGGTAGTTCAGAGTTTTATTTGAAGGTTCTACTCTGCTAGTGTCAGGACTACTGGTTTCTAGAGTGCTGAGTTTAGTGAAGCTGCTGCCAAGACCAATATCTACAAGGAAATATTTGGGTGTTGAAGGTAATGCAGTTTCCGTCTGGATGAGCGTGGTATTGTTTCGAGGAACAATGTTAACTGGTAGCTGAAAAGTTATTCCTGTCCAAAAGGAGTAAATGTTCAATCTCGAAAGGAGTAAACGTTCGATCTCTAGGGCAAAGAGGAGTAATTGTTCATTCAACGATCATACACCAGTAAAAGCTCTATTGACTAAGGTATGTCACTCTAGTCTAATATTGATTTATTTAAACATAATGTTTATAGAGAGTGTTCATGCTATTTAGATGTCTACGATCTCTAGGAACTGATTAATGTTTGGCGTGTGACCACCCGGGACTCAATATTATCATTATGAGATTACCTATGATCACCCGGGACCTAGGGACCTAACATTGTAGCATCTCTTTGTATAGTCAATTTATATCCAGGATCTCGTACTTTGTGCTGTCATATGTTATTCATGCTATATGTATCAAATGTTTCAGCATAAGTATTTGTATACATTAATTAGTTGTAATTTTATTTACTTCTAATTGTTTAATGCTAATATTAATGGAACCACTTAATATGTAGCTTAAGTGATGTAATTCATGTCTTTTGCAAAAGCCATTAATATTAGTTGTCATTCTTTTTATATTAGTGATGTCACTTAGAATTTCTGCACTAAGTGACAAAAAGATTATTTCAAAAACACTGATATTGAAAGTAATTTACTACATCGCGAGGGGTTGTCAAAGATCATAAATTTTAGTATTAATATTTAAAGGTATTTGATCTCTGATGCAACTAGTACCTCGAGCTTACATACATTCTGATTGTCATGAGTATTTTCAATATGCTTATGTGATAATTGTTGAGATGTAGTGTAAGAAGTTAAATGCTGTCATTCGGTCAATGTATGTTCAGTGTTTAGCGGATGCTTATGTTTTATGCTTTAGAATTACCATGATCTATATTGCAAAATGTGTTTGTTTCAAGCGACAAATGGTAATTGTCTAGCATAATGTAAGTATCTTATGTGCTTGATTATTTTGTAGTAAGATGCATTTTATTACAAAATGATTGAATGATGTTAGTACTTTTGAATGTATTGTCACTCATATCTTTGATAATTCATTAGTATTAACATATGTTTTTCATTCTTTAGAACTTGAATGCATAAAGAAATTTCTTGTCTATTTCTTGTGAAAAATGTTTTATCTAAACATGCATTCATTTGCCAGAGAATGAAAAGCCACTAAAAGTTTTCTTTGAAAGAGAAAATTTCTTGAGGATTATCTTTCTATATCAAAATCATATATCCTCTCTCTCTCTAAATTTTTTTTGTAATGAAAACTGTTTTCTCTCCACGATTTGTTTAAATAAAGTTACTTGATAACTTGTAACTTAGGTTGCATGGTATCAGGCTATTTTATTTGAGTAAATTGTTTTGATCTTGAGGTATCAACTATTGGTAAAACGTTTTTCAAAACTCTTGTTAATGTCTGTTTCACATTGACCTGTAGTATTAAAACAATGGTTGTTTGCTTTGGGATTAGTGCCTTGGACTGTATGACTAAAGCATTCATTCGATTTTTTTTTTAAAAATAATTTATGTTTTAAGTCGGAGATAATATCCGATAAGAATGAATTGCAAAACAATTTATGAAAACATACAGTGAGCAAGATGAAATAGAGTTGAGTTATTAATCAAAATGTTTTTGTTAAAAGAGTTGATTTTCAATTGGATATTTGTCTAAGAGAAATTCAAAAGAACACTTTTGTTAATCTGTTAAATTTTTTTTCAAAATTGTGAGTTTATGAAATTTGGCTTAATATTCTTTTACCTATTCTTTATTAATTCTCACATTTTAGCTCTGGTGCATTGTTTCTTGATGACACATTGCTCCGATGCTATATTTATGAGAAGGAATAGAGAATAAGTTTAATCATACTCTATCAGATTTTATATAGCTCTGATCAACTCTATCTATTTAGCCGTAATGGCTTGGCCTAAGTGGCTATAGGGGAAGGTCAAGAAGTTGAATAATCCATCAATTTCTAACCAAGGCCTTAGTACCAAACACTATCATTCTAATTCAAACTTTCAACCCTTGGTGATATAAGGAACTTATGTTAGTTAGAGGTTGATAAGGGAGAAACTGCACTTGATGCAGCAAATAAGGATGAAGTCGGAAGTGCACCCACAGCTCTACCTCCAGAGAAGAAAAGAAGTATACAAATTGAGGTAACTGTAGCTCATCTGTATTCTCTCAAAAGGATGCAGAGCTGAAAAGGCAATTCAACCGTTTCTGAATGAACTCTCTCAACAGGGTGATTTCATTGAAAATTCGCTCGTCAGCCAGAGCACCTTGTAATGAGTCAAGCACACCAAAAGCATTCACGCTGATGGTAATCCTAAAGTTTTTGCTTCTAGGGGATGTTATAGGACCTAACAGTTCTCTAGCCTCTCTTGGGACTAACAATTGTGAGGACACATTGCAAGAAGTGCACATTGTGAGGTATAAGTAAAACCCCTAAACTTCTTTGTTTACCATTCATGGTGAATGAAGTTATTGAGCCACCTTCACAGGTATTTGAGGGAAACTTGGATTTCTTGCCATATATTAGAATCCTTGTCAACCTTCCTAGGAGGAACAGTCCTAGTTCCCTAACGGGATTTCACATCCACAGAGCAATCTGTTGATGTTGAGAGGCAATCACTAACAGTTTTCCATGACTGAAAATAGTGAGTTAATTCATCTTCACAGGTGATTGAGAGAGATGTTTGTACATGTCTACTCTCCCAGGAATTCAAATTCTGGAATACATGGATCGCTCAAAACTTAAAGGCATATCACCGTCAACGATCCAGTGCATGGATTTGCATATGGGGAGTCGGTTGATGCTTAGATAGCTGCTAGTATGTATACCACATTCAACGATCCAGTGCATGGATTTGTATATGGGGAGATTGTTAATGCTGAAAGTAGCTGAGCAACAACTCGTAGACTATGATTCAGTTGGTTTACCAAGTTGATGAGTCTTTTGAGGATCAGGGTGTTGGGATTTCAGTCACTCTTGGAATGGAGGAGATTCCAATTTCAGAAGGGTTATTCCCCGACGACGAGCCACGTGTGCATGGATTTGCTCATGGTGAGTTGGATGACGGCCTAACTGAAACTCTGTCTGAGATTCCATCTCAGAACCTAGATCTTTAGTGATCGACAACATGCTATAGTCAACGATCCACAATATCTTGGTGAGACTAGCATGGATTTACTTGCAGGTACAAATTGCTATAAATGGAATGAGTGCAAGTAAGGGAGAGAAACACTTGAGTGAAGTGAAGGAGTGATATACTTGAGTGAGAGAAATAGGGAGAGAAATGAGTGGAACACTTACGCTTGAAAGTGTAAACACCAACAGAACGTAGTAGAAGTGAGGAAACCATAGACCAAACACTAACCTTGCTACTATGCTTGAATTTTGTTACTGAATTTTCCAGCTCTGAAATGTTGAAGAGATTCTTTTCTGGAAGACAAGCTGAAGAAGAGTCTAGCTGAAGCTTAGTGGGAATGTCCAAACTATTACCTTTGGGTCTATTAATTTATGTTGTTCTCAATCTCAAAGGGAGAGACATTAATTTTTAGGCCTAATGAGGATTTTATATTCAATTGGAGGAGAGTTTCTTTTTCGATTGGATGTAGATGATACTTTTATTGTTTTAAAGGATATTCTCAACTAAGGGGGAGAATTTGGTGATACAAGAAACGAGATCTCTTGGTGATACAAGAAATGAGATCTGTCAATCCTATCTTGTGGAGGTTACTTAGAGGATATCTAAAGACACAAGGGTGGATTGGAGCTTGCATGAACTAAGGGGGAGAATTAGATAAAATTGAAACCTTAGTGATGCAATGGAGAAATTACTAAGGGGGAGTTTCTTAGTAATTGGTTGGAGCCTAATCCCTAAAGGTGTTGTAGATTTAACTGATTTTTCGTCTGAAGTGGAGAAGTTACTTTTTGTCAATTGGGAAGATGTTATTTGTCGTACTAAGGGGAGAAGTTATGGAGAATCTTAACATCTTGGTTTGCAATGCTATATCTTATTCTGAAAAGATATCTAAGGGATTTTGCTCTATTTGTTTGAAGATCTGTCCTTGGAACATTCTTAGGAGAGGTTTGGCAGAAGAATTCTTTCTAGCACGATCAATGAATGAAAATGAAGATTTCTTTGAAGAGTATCAACTCAGGGGGAGTTTTTGCTAAGTAGAAGTTTTCTGGGTAAAGAAGAATGTGAAGGAGATTTTCAAGGGGCATCTGAGAAGTGTCCAAGTGTGTTCTATTTCTTGTTTCAGTGATAGATGAAGTCAGTGGAATAGTGCAGGGAAGAAAGAAAAATATGTTTCCTGGAAATAGAACATCCTGAAGAAAAAGAGGAAGTGACTTTCATTCTAAGAGAGAACAACCTTAAGGGGAGAATGAGTTGACCTCTTATGGGGAACATAGAGAGCTGTATGTTCTAGTTCGAATTGCAAGATGAATAAGAATGATTGTTCAGAAGTCTTTACTAATGATTTGTTTCTTTACTGAAAGAACCCCATCTTTGAAGAACATTGAAGTGGAGAAAGCTAAAGGAAAATGAAATTCAGAAATTCATCATTCATTTTCAGCAACTCAGGAAATTTGGATTTAACTGATTATATCTTTCCAGAACCTTTTGTATATTATTTTCATGTCCACTACTTTAATTGTTTCTTGTATGTTAGTTGAGTTATCCTCTAGTAGTTAATTTCATTTAATTGCTTTTGTGGGAGATTGTAATGGGAAATAGTATTTGATTGCTATTCCATATCAACCAAATAGGGGGAGATTGAAAGGGGAGATAGGAGTGAAGGGAAGTAACTCACTGCACTTTCATGTGTAATAGAAATGCTAAATGTAATCTCTATGTAATGGTTGATGATAACTCAACAATAGAACAGGACATGTAATAATATGCAGGTGCACAGAAATCTTGGATCACAGAGTTCAGTTAAGACAAAGTATCAAAGGATCATCTACAGACTTGAAGCTCACTGGAAGAAGTTCATTAACATGTTCATGCCTCAGTGGAGAATAAAAGATATTGACATTTATTCAAGGATGTGGAAGCTACAAAAGATTGTCTTAGTCTATGAAGATTTTAGTGCATTACAATCGAAGCTACAAGTAAGGTTTGCAAAGAAGAATGTGGAATCATGTTCGGAATCAAGAGCCCCTATCAAGACTAGTCACTTATGAACCAGACCGTTGCATCAAGTGTCAGGACATTGGAGGCAAGCTCTCGTCGGTTAATATGGTTTTAATCATTCTAAAGTTGGTTTTCTTGAGTCATGTGGAGGATCAACAAAGGTGGTAAATCAGTGTTGGAGAAATGTGAGCCTAATGGATAAGGGACAGACGACACAACCTGATTGGATCTTACTAAAGCTTCACAGATTAGAAGGCCAAATACTTGGACGTGGTGGAGTCATGTATACGGGGCCGAGTATTTGGATAAGGAAGTCTACATAAATTGAAGAGTGGAATGGAAATATTTAATTTAATTAAATAAAGTATTTATTTAATTATTTATATATTTTATAAATAAAGACACTCTTTATTTATATTATATATATTTATTTAAATATTACTTTTACATTAAATATTTCCAAATGCATGCTTGGCACATGACTTTGAAGATATGATTTGAGTGGACAAGAGTAAAAGGTGGAAAAAGCAAAAAGCTACACCTTTTTCTATAATAAAAGAAGAAACTCAAGTCTTAATTTAAAAAAAGGGGGTGCAGGAGAAGAAAAGGGGAGAGAGAGAAAAATTATTCTCTCCCCATGGCCGAACTAGATCTTGAATATATTATGGGGCCATGAATTTCTTTGTTTCACCACTCATCTATTCTTCTATTGTAAACATTGTTAAATCTTGTTTAGAAGATAGGTTTGATTTTCGTCTCCTAGATCTAGAATTTGTAATATTTTTAGAGGAGCCAAAAATCATTTCTTTGTTGTGTTCTTGAGCTTATGTTCTTGAACTTGTTTGTAGCATCTACCCCACTTCAATGAATATAAAGATATATTCTTGAACCTTGTTATTGTGTGTGCTTTGGATAATTTACTGTTCATTATCTTGGCTATTTTAATGGTGTTCTTGAGGTTGAAGAAGATGATGAACAGTACCCGGTTTTGAACCCTAAGTAATTTTTATGTTATCCCAAAAATAATTAAAAGTCATAATTTTAATTTGGGAATCGTATTCACCCCCCCTCTACGATCTCCGGGACCTAACAATATTTGTGGTATATAAACAAGTGTGGTAATATTGTTAGAAAAGAGATAAGTTAGAAAATATTTAAAAATCAATTGTTTAGCCTTAGAGCACTTTGTAAGAACAGTTGATTTATTTTCTAACCTTGTAAATGCAACTGGGTTTTATTAACCTAGATAAATTGAGTAATATATACACTGATGGAAAAACCAATCCACCAATAATTTTTAAATATCATTGTTCATGTTTCAATTCAGTTTTAAATTGTTCAATATCTCTCTCTTAAACACATAAACATCAAGAACAAATATTAAAATCTAAAAAGATTTAATAATTTATATTCAACCCCCCATTTTACAAATCATATTGGCATTATTCTAGGAAATAACGATTGGTATCAGAGCCAGGTTTTCAACATACATAAAGTTTAAGATCAAGAACACGTCAATATGGGTCAAAAAGATTCAGGTGTGAAAATTCCAGTGAGAAAAAGATGAATACTTTGCATGGAAAGTAAAAATGCACATGTATCTACTTTCTCTTGACCATTCCTATGTTAACTACATAGAGAAAGGTCCTCATGTTCCTATGAAACTAGTCACAGGTGTAAACCCAGATGGAACTCCTGCTTTTGATAAACACATTCCAAAATTCACTACTAAGGTTACTGAAGTTGATGAAAAGGTGGTGCTCAAGGATAAAAAGGCCATGAATATACAGTTCAATGGTCTAGACAAAGACATGTTTAACAATGTAATCAACTATACTACTTCAAAAGAAGTATGTGATACACTTCAAACTCTTTGTGAAGGAAACGAGCAGGTCAGGAAGAATAAGATGCAACTCCTGATTCAAAAGTATGAATCTTTTAATTTAAAAGTTGGTGAAGTCATCAATGACACCTACAGCAGATTCCAGAAGTTGTTAAATGGATTAAAGCTATATGGTAGGGTTTATGTAACTGAGGATACAAATCTAAAATTTCTTAGATCTCTTCCAAAAGAATGGGAGGCAATGACTATTTCCATTAGACAATCTCAGGAGTTTAAATATTACACTCTTGAGAAACTTTATGGTATTCTCAAGATATATGAGTTGGAAATAGATGAAGAGATTGAGAAGAGTCAAAGAAAAGAAAAAATTATGGCTTTAATGGTCAAAGGAAATGAAGACAAGAAGGGAATGAGTGAAAGTGGTTGTGTTGAAAATTCTATCATGGTGGTTGGTGATGGTGTTGAAGAATCATTAAAGGAAAAGGAAAGGGCAAGTGTGAAGAAAATGAAGCATGCTCTCAGGACGATTTGGATCAGATTGATGAACACCTTGTATTTCTGTCAAGGAAATTCTCAAAGATAAAATTCAAAAGGAATCCTAATGCTCAAAAGCCTGGATCCCAGTTTAGGAATGACAATCAAAACAAAATTTTGGTTGATAAATCAAAATTTAAATGCTTTAATTGTGGATTGGTTGGTCATTTCTCAAATGAGTGCAGAAAGCCAAAACAAGAAAAAAAGGCAAAGTCATATGATTGCATTGACTATAAAAAGAAATACTTTGAAATTCTTAAACAAAAAGAAAAGGCTTTTGTTACTGAAGAGAAAGACTGGGCTACTGAGGATAGTGATTCTGAAGAATTCATCAATCTAGCTCTAATGGCCAACCATGAAGATGAAAAAGCTAGTTCATCATCAAATCAGGTACTAGCTACTAACTTTTCTGAGCTTTCAAAAGATGAATGCAATATTACCATCAATAAAATATATAATGAATTGTACAATTTACATGTCACTCTAAAATATCTAAACAAAGAAAACCTCAAGTTAAAGAACACCATTGATGCCTTAACTGAGAGGAATGCTTTTCTTGAAAATGAACTTTTTAGTTTAGATAGATTCAAGCAGGAAAGTAAGGATGATAGAGATCAACTAGTGAATAGTTTATGAAGAGAAGAATTGTTAAAAGAACAATTGGCTGGAGAAATTGAAACCATTAACATATGGAATAGGTCTGCTAAAACTGCCAAACAAATCATTGATGTTCAGGGTTAGATACTCTAGGAGAATCCCCTAAATCTATAGGCAAGCCTTTGGTTGAAACCTCAATGGATAAAGATCAATTGACTGCTAATCCTTTATCAACTGATAAGGATTATCAATCGATTAATGCTGAATCAATTGATAGTCATCCATCGACAAGTAAATCATCAACGACTAATAAGAAGAACAATTTTAGCACCCCTATCAAGTTTGTTAAGGAAACTGAAACCAAGAATTAAGTTGAGACTAAGGTTGAAAAGGTCAATATTAGTAGCTTATCTAAGAAACAATTGAAAGCTAAATTAGAAGAGATAGCACCTGTTGAAATCATTCACCCTAAGTCTGAGAAAAAGAAAAATAATAGGAATGGAAAGGTAGGCATAAACAAGCACAACAATTACACTCTTGAGATGTATGCACCTAGAAAGATTTGTGCTAAATGTTGTAGTGTAAATCATTTGTCTATACATTGCAAGAAAGAAAAGAACTCCATACCTGCAAATGATTTAAGTGCACATGTCATGCTTGCCAATCATATGCTCATGAATGCCATGTCTTCTAATTTGGTTACACCCCAATGTTTATATACCTTATGCACAAGTTCTATACATGTATAATCCTTTTTTTGCGTATGCCAATATGAACATGCCTGGAATGCCATGGAACATGCATATACCTGATAGCATTCATGCTAGTCAAAATGTCAAGATTGAGAATGTGCATGATATGTCTGCTATGAGTTCCAAGGTGTTTGAACCCCAAAAGTCAACTCCCAAATTTAAAGTGGATTTAAACCCACCAAAATAAAAGGAATCAATGTTGGAAACTAAGGCTCAGGATGTAACTAATAAAAGAGGACCCAACGCAACTTGGGTACCAAAAACAATATGATTGTTTTATTTGTGTGCAGGGAAACAGGAAGAAAAATCTCTGGTATCTAAATAGTGGATGTTCTAGACACATGACTGGAGATATGTCCCTGCTCGCAAAGTTTGTGGAAAAGGCTGGCCCAGGAGTTAGTTTTGGATATAACAACAAAGGTTTTACTCTGGGATATGGCTCAATTGCAAGTGAAAATGTTATCATTAAACCTGTAGCACTAGTTGATGGGTTGAAGCATAATTTGTTGAGTATTATTCAACTGTGTGATAATGGAAATGGTGTCTGGTTTTCAACTGGATCATGCATCATAGCCAACAAAGAATTTGGTGAAATTTTCCTAACTGGTGGAAGAAAAGGAAATGTTTATGTGGCTAATATCAACTCCATAAAGGCAAACTCAATGACATGCCTATTTAGCAAAGCCAATATAGATGAAAGTTGGATTTTGCATAAGAAGCTAGCCCATTTGAATTCCAAAACCATGAATCAATTGGTTAAAAAGAATCTGGTTAGAGGCATTCAACAGATGAAATTCACCAAGGATGGACTATGTGATGCATGTCAGAAAGGAAATCAAAGGAAAGCATCATTCAAGTCAAAGTCTGAATCATCAATTGATAAGCCTCTGGAATTATTTCACATGGACTTATTTGGTCCAGTCAATTGCCAAGAAGAAATATGCCTTAGTAATTATGGATGACTTCACAAGATATACTTGGGTACATTTCTTACACTCTAAGGACGAGGCAAGTAAATTCATTATCAATCATGTGAAGAATGTTAACAATTGCACTGAATGGAAGGTCAAGAAAATGAGAAGTGATAATGGTACTGAATTTAAGAATGCAAAAATGAAAAATTTCTGTGAAGAAAAGGGTATCACTCATCATTTCTCTGCACCCAGGACTCCACAACAAATTGAAGTTGTTGAAAGGAAAAATAGGACCTTAATTGAAGCAGCTAGAACTATGTTAGAAGAAGCAAAACGTTCTACATATTTCTGGGCCGAAGCAATCAACACTACATGTTACATTCAGAATATTTTCATGGTCAATCAACTACAAGGCAAAACTCCATATCAATTGATGAAGAAAGACAAGAAGCCAACAGTTAATTTTCTTCATGTTTTTGGTTGCAAGTGTTTTGTCCTAAGGAATCAAGGTGAAAATTCGGAAAAATTTGAAGCCAAAGCTGATGAGGCTATATTTGTTGGATATGGTATAACAACCAAAGCTTACAGAGTCTACAATCTTAGATTACACATTTTTATGGAATCTATGCATGTAGTCTTTGATGATAGGAAGATTCAAGGGTTGTTTGATGAAGGATACCATAACTTATTGCATTTTGAAAATGAATCAACTGGTAATGGTGAAGAAAGTGATGAAGATGTGGAAATTTTAAGAAATCATGTACCCAGAAATTCCTCATCAATTGATGTCAATGCATCAACAGATAACTTATCAGTTGACGATCATCAATCGACTGATAATACATCAATTGATAACCATTCAATGGATAATAACTCTGCTCAACAATCTTCAAGTAGGGTATCCATCTCAAGGGGAGGGATCTCAAACAATCAATCACATCACAATGATCACGAAGTATCATCTTCAAGGACAAATTTACCACCACAAAGGAAATGGACCAAAAGCCATCCCTTTGAGTTGATTATTGGAGATACAATGATGGTGTTAAAACTAGAAGTGCAACTCAAAATGAATGCTTGTATAGCAGCTTTCTGTTTCAAGAAGAACAAAAAAAAGATTAAAGAAGCCTTGAATGATCCTGATTGGATAATAGCTATGCAAGAAGGGTTGAATCAGTTTGAAAGAAATAAGGTATGGAAGCTGGTGCCCAAACTAAAGAACACATCTGTTATTGGTTTAAAGTGGGTGTTTAGAAACAAAATAGATGAATCTGGTACAGTGACAAGAAATAAAGCTAGATTGGTGGCAAATGGCTTTTCACAAGAAGAATGCATAGATTTTGAAGAAACATTTGCACCTATTGCAAGGTTGGAGGCAATTAGAATCTTTCTAGCTTATGTTGCCCTTGCTAATTTCAAGGTATATCAGATGGATGTAAAAAGTGTTTTTCTCAATGGAGAATTAGAAGAAGAGTATATGTGAAACAACCTCCTGGTTTTGTTGATCATGTTCATCCTGGATTTGTGTACTATCTTCTCAAAACACTGTATAGATTGAAGCAAGCACCTAGAGCCTGGTATGACACACTATCTAAATTATTGATTGAGAATCACTTCACAAGAGGTACTGTTGATAAAACTCTCTTTCATAGAAATGTTAGTGGCTCTATGATTCTTGTTCAAATCTATGTAGATGTTATTATTTTTGGCTCAACTGATGAGAAACTTTGTCAAAAGTTTGCTAAGTTGATGCAAAGTAAATATGAAATGAGCATGATAGGAGAACTTACTTATTTTCTTCGTTTGCAAGTCAAACAAGTTAAAGATGGTATTTTCATAAATCAAACCAAATATATTTCTGACTTATTCAGGAAATTTGATTTAAATGAATGTTCTTCTGCAAAAACTCCTATGGCCACTGCAACTAAACTTGAATTGAATACTAAGGACGCTAAAGTGGACATTTCAAGTTATAGAGGCATGGTTGGCTCATTACTATATTTAACTGCAAGTAAGCCAGACATATTGTTTGCTACATGTCTTTGTGGTAGGTTTCAGGCTGATCCTAGAGAGTCTCATTTGGTTGCTATTAAAAGGATATTCATATATTTCAAAGGAACACCAAATCTTGGCATTTGGTATCCTAGAGACTCTGAATTTGATTTAATTGGTTATTCAGATGCAGACTATGCAGGTTGCAAAATTGACAGAAAAACACTACAGGAACTTGTCAATTTCTAGGAAATAAGCTTCTGTCATGGTTTAGCAAAAAACAAAATTCAGCATCTATATCCACTATAGAGGCTGAGTATATTGCTACTGGAAGCTGTTGTACACAAGTGTTATGGATGCAGAATCAATTGTTTGACTATGGGTTTAAGAAAAATTTCAATATTCTGTGACAACATAAGTGCAATTGCAATCACTGAAAATCCAGTTCAACATTCTAGGACCAAGCACATTGACATAAAGTATCACTTCATTAGAGAACATGTAATGAATGGTACTATTGAATTGCATTTTGTCCCTAGTGAAAGACAACTTGTAGATATTTTTACCAAATCATTAAATGAATCTACTTTCAATAGATTGGTCTGTGATTTAGGTATGCTCAACTATGTTTAATCTTTTAAATGTCTGACAAGTTATTATTTTTGTTATATTTAGATTGTAGCCATAGATCATATTAATATATTGATTTGTCAATAATCAACTAATGAGTAGTTATATATATATGGATATTTGCAGCTGTCGACAGATAAATGTATCAATTGATGATATATTTGTTTATCGATGGATAGTACTATCTGTTGATGGATAAGTCTTTTATCCATTGATGACCTGTAAGTTTTAGAGTCCATGTCATCAATCAACTTGTACAAAATCTAGCCGTTGATAACTTAATTTATCAATTGATGAATACATACAACCCTGTATGTATAACAGTCGATTGCCAAAATAAGTAATTCTTTCATTTACCTTTTAATTTCAACGGTCGATTAAGTTCTATTTTGAGTAAGAAATCGATTGAAAATTTAGTAAATATATATAGTGAGATTAAAATTTATTTTAGCTCTTACTTACAATTTTACTAACAAATTTTCTATCTCTTTCTCTCTCTCTCTCTCCCCCTCTATGAACTCAATCCCTAATCTCTCTGTTCTTAATATTCATCTCTCTCAAGTGTGTGCATTTGATTTCAAGAAAGTTAAGAAATGGCATATTCATCTTCTTCTTCATCCAAGAAAGTTTCACAAAATGGTTGTTACTATGAAATGAATAATTTTGTGGCATGTACAATGATGGAAGAAGCATCATCAGGATTCCATCCAATGATGGGGTTTTTGGACATTTGCAAGGTGAGGAATGCTCTTAAAGATGCACCAAAGATAGTTTGCAAAATATTGGAAGAGTTCTGGGCAAGTGCAGAGGTGGCTAAGGACAATTTTACAATTGCATTCACTTATAAAGGAGATAAGTATTTAATTACTACTGTTGTTATTAATGAATGTCTTAATTTCCTGCTAATGATACTGATAAAGCACCAACAGATAAGGAAATTACAGATATGCTAAAATCTATTAATTATGTTGAACAAGAAATAAGCCTAGGTCATGTTGTTAGAAAACATCTTAGGAATGAATCGTCTTACTTCTTTGATGCCATAATTAAGTGCTTTAGTGGTAAAATTAGCAACTTTGATACAATAATAAACATTATGCAAGAAATAGCTTATAATATTCTGTTTGACATATTTTAATCTGTCATCTATTATTATAAATGAGATTGCAGCAAAATTGGGCAATAAGGCTAATATATCAAATCATATATACTATGCTAGATTTATTATGCTCTTTATTAACCATTTTGTGAAGGACATAAAAATCACAAGAGAGACAGAGACATTAGACTGCTAGGTCCAAAACAAAAAGGTCTTTAAAGACTTGGTCATGATCAATCTTCACAGTGATGTGAAATTGATCTATCCACCTTTTGTTCAGGTATTTATTTCTAACCTATCTTCTTCTCATCATCAATCTTCTTTGCCTTCTGTGGCTATGGAGGGTGTTAGAAATGACCCCAACCTTCCTACCCAAGCCGCACAACCAATTTCCAAATCCAAATCTAAGAAACCAACCTCAACATGTTCCCAAAAATCTGTTGTTGAAAAACCTAGAAAAAGAAAAACTTTAGGTGGTGATAGACTAGTTGGAGGTGACACTCGTGAAGGAACAGGGGAACATCAAAGAACCCAGAAGAATAAGGAGAATGAGGGTATGCAACCTAAACCAAGCCACTCCACAGTCTCCCAAAAGACTGTGGATGTTAATAAGGATAATACCAAATCTCTGTTGGCATCTTTTCAAAAATGTGTCAATATTGAAAAGAGCCCACAGCCAGGGGCACAAAACAAAGATGGGGACACTCAAACCAAAATCCCTAAGTCTTATGAAATGAAGAAAAGAAAAGTAACTTTTGCACAGGGGGATGCACATACTGCACACATTGCAAAACCACAGGAAACTGTGGTGGAGCCTTCAACTTCTTAGATTGATGCATTTCAAATAAATGTTGAGATGCAACGCCATTCTCTCTCGATTCTAATTCCATCTATTCCTCTTTCTCTACCTCAACAAATTTCTTTAGAAAATGTTCTGATAGACAATCAGGGATTTTCAAATTCTCCTTCTTTGATATTCAAGGAGAAGCCAACACTCTCTCCTGAATTTTCTTCCCAGGAAATTCAGGATTCCATCTCAAATGTTATTTCAAATATCTCTTCTCAAATCATTACCTCAACTGTTTCTACTCCATCAATTGATGTTCCCTCATCAATTGATATTTAGCCATCAACTGATAATTCATCGATTGATACTCAAGATCAGTCGATGGGTACGCATCAATCGATGGATGCCCCTAACACATCGAATGATATTTTCTCTACATCAATTAATCTCAATCATTTGATGTTGCAAAAAACCTTCTAGCAATGAGTGAGTTGAGTGAGAGGCAGGATTGCAGCCTGGAAAAAAGAGGGGGAGTGAGTGAGGTCATTTATATTTCTTCCAGAAATGTGAGTGAAACAGATGAGGGACCCACCTTAGAGGGTGCACAAATTATGAGTGAGGGAGATGTAAGGTTCCAGGATGAGATCCTGATGCAAAATAGAGAGATGAGTGAGAGAGACCAAAAACTTCTTCTATATGCACAAGAGTTGGAAAATGAACTGATGTCAGAGGAGGAAGGAGTGAAGGAGATAGAGGGAGTCCCTAAGTCTAATGAAGCATGTGGAAGTGGAGTCTATAAGGATAATTTGGATGCTCTTGCTGTTGAAAATGAGGAGGTTGATGTTGGTGCCTTGGATCCAAGAAATTTTGTTCACCCTAATCCAAGATATCAAGGTTTGGTTACTTCAAGTAACAGGGATGCAGAATAATTATTGGGGATTGAGCACACTGAGCAAAGAACCAGGAACCTTAAGGAGAGTATCGCCAATAAAATAGATGTTTGTCATATGGAAACTGAAGAGTTGGAGGATGAGTCTGATGAAGAGCATTGGATGAGTACAATTGAGGGATCTATAGAGGCTGCTGAAACTGAGATTCTCTCTCAATACAGAAGGGCAACGATGGAGGTGAAAATTGAAGACTTTACTCAAAGGAGGATTGCCAACTGTTCGAAGGAGCAACTAAATTTGCAGAAAATGACAGTAATGTTGGGTTCCGAGGCATAAAACGCAGCGGATTAAACGTAAATATAACAAAAATTCCGAACCCTAAACGCAGGATCATGTATAAGCCTAGACTGATTATTGTGAAACAGAATCATACCTTTGTCTAGTCTTGGTTTACACGAACTCAACGGAGATCCTAGTTTTCACGACTTGTGTCTTCCTCTCGAAAACACCTCTATGGTATCCACACGAGCACCTTCAAGAACGTCCCACGATCTTGATTACGGAATGGATTGTACTAGCTCCTTTGATGATTTCGAATTTGTTTCTGCCTTGCTGTGCTTGCTGCTGCCTCTAGGGATTTTGTTTTTCAAAAACGTAATCCCTCTTAACCCTATCATTATCTATTTATAATGCTGGTTAAGAGGCCCAATCAGCAAAACCTAACCCATGTAGATTTAGAATAAATAATAAAACCGAATTTCTATTATTTAATTAATAACTAAGTCATACTTAATTATTAAGGGCAAAATTCAAATTCGAATTTTATTATTTCAATTAATTAAGTCTCACTTAATTAATATAATAAAATTCAAATAATCATCAATTAATTTAAATCTATAATTTAAATTAACTATTCCTTTATGTGCTCTATGTGTGTGACCCTATAGGCTATTATTTAATTAGCAATAATTTTATTCTCTAATAAAATTATAAACAATGAGCGGTATCTAGTAATACATCATTGCTACCCAATTAAATAATAATTAAATCGTGATTCGATAAAACCTTTCATGATTAATGTTTCCGTGTAATATAATCCCTTTAACCATATATATTATAGATTAAATTCGAGGCATGTATTTAGTCATCCTCTACAACATTTAATCCGGGTTTACTTGATCCATGAGCAGACAATGAAAACAAATCATTATTTGAGCACGACCATGCATTTTATAGTCTCACTCAATCAAGAGGCCAATAATATCTCTCCTAATTATAGGAGGGTTAAATCCTTTATCTATCATTCATATTTCTCATACGACTCATGATATACCCGATGTCCACTTTTATCATTACCCGGTCAAAGGTAACTTTTAATGTAGTCAAAGTATATTAATCCTCGTACAGAAATATAATGATCTCAAGTCAAAGGATCATTACACCATTATCACTGTGAGTCTTTCTTATGACTTTATTAAACATGAAGAATCTCACTATGGGTCTGTCCAGTACCATGTACTCCTGCATGTACCTACGTGTTGACTTTAGTATCCCCATACTTATAATCAATGAGATGTGGTTATCAGTCAAACAACATACTAGTCTATTTATGTATTATTATTGTCCTATAATAATAATACTCGACTAGGGACATTTAAGAATATGATCTATTATATAATCTCAAGTTCAAGTCATGTACTAAACTATACAATGTGTATCATGATTCTAAGGACATTTATTATGCTAACAAATATATCGCAGTAATTAAAGTCATAATAAATATGTTTATTGAATAATCAATTGACATAAAGGTCTATTGTATTACCTCTAGGGCACCTACTCTAACAATCTCCCACTTGCACTAGAGCCAATCACCCATGTATCTAATACCCATGGAACTAGTGTGACCGTCATGCTTCGTCTGTGACAAGCCTTTGGTCAGTGGGTCTGCAATGTTATCATTTGTGTGCACTTTACATATGTGTATGTCACCCCTTTCATTAATCTCTCGAATGAGGTGATATCTCCTGAGTATGTGTTTGGTTCGGGAGTGAGATCTAGGTTCTTTAGCCTGTGCAATGGCTCCATTATTATCGCAGTATAGATCAATGGGATATGCGATCGATGGAACCACTCCCAAATCAGTAATGGATTTTCGAATCCAAACAGCTTCCTTAGCCGCTTCACAAGCTGCGATGTACTCAGCCTCCATTGTAGAATCAGCTACTGTTTCTTGCTTTGAACTCTTCCAACTTACAGCACCTCCGTTTAGACAAAACACAAAACCAGACTGTGATACAGTATCATCCCTGTCTGTTTGGAAACTTGCATCGGTGTAACCCTTTTCAACCAGTTTCTCCTCTCCTCCATACACCAAGAATGAATCTTTAGTCCTTTTCAAGTACTTTAGAATATTCTTGACAGCCGTCCAGTGACCTTCACCTGGATTAGATTGGTATCTGCTCGTCATACTTAAAGCATACGAAACATCTGAGCGAGTACATATCATTGCATACATGATGGATCCAATTGCTGAGGCATATGGAACCTTACTCATGTGGTCCTTCTCATCCAATGATTTCAAACACTGATCTTTAGAGATCGTTATCCCTTGAGACACGGAGACATATCCCCTTTTTACATTTTGCATACCAAAACGATGCAAAACCTTATCGATGTATGTACTCTGACTTAGACCGATCATCCTTCTAAATCTATCCCTATAGATCCTCATTCCTAGAATGTAGGATGCTTCACCTAAGTCTTTCATAGAGAAGTTGCTCCCTAACCAAATCTTAACAGCCTTGAGAGAAGGTATGTCATTCCCCATTAGTAGTATGTCATCAACATACAGTACTATGAATGCCACATGGCTCCCACTAACCTTCTTGTAAACACAAGGTTCATCTTCGTTTTTAACAAAGCCATACTCTTTGACTATTTCATCAAAACGGATGTTCCATCTCCTAGAGGCTTGCTTCAATCCATAAATGGATCGACGTAATTTACATACCTTGCTAACATTCCTTGGATCGACAAAACCTTCAGGTTGTGTCATGTACACATCCACATCCTCTTCAAGGCTTCCATTAAGGAAGGCTGTTGGGTCCTGGAGATCGTAGAGGGGGGGGTGAATACGATTCCCAAATTAAATATGACTATTAATAATTTTTGGGACAACATAAAAATTACTTTGGTTCAAACCCAGGTACTGTTCATCATCTTCTTCAACCTCAAGAACACCATTAAAATAACCAAGATAATGAACGGTAAATCATCCAAACCACACAACACAACAAGATCCAAGAATATAACTTTATATTCATTGAAGTGGGGTAGATGCTACAAACAAGTTCAAGAACATAAGCTCAAGAACACAACAAAGAAATGATTTTTGGCTCCTCTAAAAATATTACAAATTCTAGATCTAGGAGACAAAAATCAAACCTATCTTCTAAACAAGATTTAGCAATGTTTACAATAGAAGAATAGATGAGTGGTGACACAAAGAAATTCATGGCCCCATAATATTTAAGATATGGAGTATGGCCATGGGGGAGAGAGAAAATAATTTTCTCTCTCTGCCGAATACTACTGCATATGTTGTAATGAAGATGAGGACTTGGTTTCTTTTAGTATATTCAAAAAGATGTTGCTTTTTACTTTTCCACCTTTTACTCGTGTCCACTCAAATCTCATCTTCAAAGTCATGTGCCAAGTATGCCTTTGGAAATATTTAATGTAAAAGTAATATTTAAATAAATATATATAATATAAATAAAGAATGTCTTTATTTATAAAATATATAAATAATTAAATAAATACTTTATTTAATTAAATTAAATATTTCCATTCCTGACACTTGATGCAACGATCTGGTTCATAAGTGACTAGTCTTGATAGGGGCTCTTGATTCTGAACATGATTCCACATTCTTCTTTGCAAACCTTACTTGTAGCTTCGATTATAATGCACTAAAATCTTCATAGACTAAGACAATCTTCTATAGTTTCCACATCCTTGAATAGATATCAATATCTTTTATTCTCCACTGAGGCATGAACATGTTAATGAACTTCTTCCAATGGGCTTCAAGTCTGTAGATGATCCTTTGATACTTTGTCTTAACTGAACTCTGTGATCCAAGATTTCTGTGCACCTGCATATTATTACATGTCTTATTCTATTGTTGAGTTATCATCAACCATTACATAGAGATTACATTTAGCATTTCTAGTACACATGAAAGTGCAGTGAGTTACTTCCCTTCACTCCTATCTCCCCTTTCAAAGGCTGTTTTGACATCCATTTGCCAGATTTCATAATCATGGAATGCTGCAATAGCAAGCAAAATCCTTATGGACTTGACCATAGCCACTGGTGAGAAAGTCTCATCATAGTCAATACCATGAATTTGTCTGAAACCTTTTGCAACCAGCCTTGCTTTATAGGTCTGAACATTTCCATTCATGTCAGTTTTCTTCTTGAAAACCCATTTGCACCCTATGGGTTTTACCCCTTCAGGTGGATCAACCAAAGTCCATACTCGGTTTTCGTACATGGAATCCATCTCGGATTTCATGGCTTCTAGCCATCTCTTAGAGTCTGGACTGTTCATAGCATCTTGGTATGTGAGAGGCTCATCTTCGTCTATGAGCATCAAATCACCACATTGAGTCAAGAGAAATCCATATCTCTCTGGCTCATGGCGAATTCTACCAGTTCTACGAATAACCTGTGTTTGTTGAGCATTATCATTATCCTGCTCTTGTTCCACTTCAGGTTCAATACTATTTTGTGGTTCTCGATCTTCATCGAGGTCTATAGTTCTCCCACTGTTTCTTTTGGAAACAAAATCTCTTTCCATGAAAACAACATCTCGAGCAATGAACACTTTCTGCTCAGAAGGACTATAGAAATAGTACGCCTTTGTTTCCCTAGGGTATCCCATAAAATTGCACTCTTCAGATTTAGGTCCAAGCTTGTCAGATACTTGACGCTTCACAAACGCCTTGCATCCCCAAACTTTCATAAAGTTCATGCCTGACCGTTTCTTCTCCCATATCTCATATGGAGTCTTTTGAACCTTCTTAGTAGGAACACGGTTAGGTGTGAAAGCCGCTGTTTCTAGAGCGTAACCCCAGAAACTAATTGGAAGATCTGCATGACTCATCATCGATCGCACCATGTCCAACAAGGTGCGATTTCTCCTCTATGAAACTCCATTCCATTGAGGTGTACCTGGCGGAGTGAGTTGTGATACAATACCACACTCCTTTAAATAATCTTTAAATTATGTGCTCAAGTATTCTCCTCCACGATCAGATCGTAAGATTTTAATACTTGCACCTCCGCCAATTTGCTTCTCTATTTCAGCCTTGTATTCTTTAAACTCTTCAAAAGAATCGGATTTATTCTTCATAAGATATACATATCCATATCTACTGAAATCATTAGTAAATGTTATGAAGTAGTAGTAGCCTCCTCTAGCCATCACACGCATTGGGCCACATACATCACTATGTATTAGCTCCAGACGTTCGGTGGCCCTTTGACCCTTACCAGTGAAAGGGGCTTTAGTCATTTTACCAAGCAAACAAGATTCGCATTCTTGGTATGATTCAAAATCAAACTTATCCAAATATCCATCCTTATGTAATTTGGATATGCGTTTCTCATTTATATGGCCTAGACGACAATGCCAGAGGTATGTTTGATTTGAGTCCTTAACTTTAAGTCGTTTGTTTTCTATATTATAGACAGGATTATCTAAGTCAAGAACATATAAACCATTAAACAAACGCGCAACACCATAGGTTAAATCATTCAAAGCAAAAGAGCAACAATTGTTCTTTATCGTAAATGAAAAACCTTTCTTGTCCAAACAAGAAACAGAAATAATGTTTCTACGAATCGCAGGCACGTAAAAACAATTCTCCAGTTCTAAAACTAGCCCTGAGGGCAAAGATAAATAATAGGTTCCTACAGCTAAAGCAGCAACTCTTGCTCCATTGCCAACTGGTAGGTCCACTTCTCCTTTAGCCAATGTCCTACTTCTCTGCATTTCCTGCACATTTATACAAATGTGAGTAGCACGTCCAGTATCCAATACCCAAGATGTAGAAATAGACAGATTGACTTCTATAACATATATACCTGAAGTAGAAGCTTGCTCAGCCCTCTTCTTCTTCAGATCCTCCAAGTAAATTGAACAGTTTCTCTTCCAGTGACCAGTTTTCTTACAGTAGTGACATTCACCCTTAGCGACCCCACCTTTAGGCTTTAAAGCCTGTTTAGGACCTGACTTTGGCTTAGGTGTAGAATCAGAACCTGTCTTCTTCTTACCCTTCCACTTGCCTTTCCCTTTGGCCTTACCTTTATTGCCCACCATCAGTATGGGAGCAGGTTCAGCCGTCCAAGTATACGTGACTCCACCACGTCCAAGTATTTGGCCTTCTAATCTGTGAAGCTTTAGTAAGATCCAATTAGGTTGTGCCGTCTGTCTCTTATCCATTAGGCTGACATTTCTCCAACACTGATTTACCACCTTTGTTGATCCTCCACATGTCTTAAGAAAATCAACAACTTTAGAATGATTAAAACCATATTAACCGACGAGAGCTTGCCTCCAATGTCCTGACACTTGATGCAACGGTCTGGTTCATAAGTGACTAGTCTTGATAGGGGCTCTTGATTCTGAACATGATTCCACATTCTTCTTTGCAAACCTTACTTGTAGCTTCGATTATAATGCACTAAAATCTTCATAGACTAAGACAATCTTCTATAGTTTCCACATCCTTGAATAGATATCAATATCTTTTATTCTCCACTGAGGCATGAACATGTTAATGAACTTCTTCCAATGGGCTTCAAGTCTGTAGATGATCCTTCGATACTTTGTCTTAACTGAACTCTGTGATCCAAGATTTCTGTGCACCTACATATTATTACATGTCCTATTCTATTGTTGAGTTATCATCAACCATTACATAGAGATTACATTTAGCATTTCTAGTACACATGAAAGTGCAGTGAGTTACTTCCCTTCACTCCTATCTCCCCTTATTTGGTTGATATGGAATAGCAATCAAATATTATTTCCCTTTACAATCTCCCACAAAAGCAATTAAATGAAATTAACTACTAGAGGATAACTCAACTAACATACAAGAAACAATTAAAGTACTTGACATGAAAATAATATACAAAAGGTTCTGGAAAGATATAATCAGTTAAATCCAGATTTCCTGAGTTGCTGAAAATGAATGATGAATTTCTGAATTTCATTTTCCTTTAGCTTCTTCCACTTCAATGTTCTTCAAAGATGGGGTTCTTTCAATAAAGAAACAAATCATTAGTAAAGACTTCTGAACAATCATTCTTGTTCATCTTGCAATTCGAACTAGAACATACAGCTCTCTATGTTCCCCATAAGAGGTCAACTCATTCTCCCCTTAAGGTTGTTCTCTCTTGGAATGAAAGTCACTTCCTCTTTTTCTTCAGGATGTTCTATTTCCAGGAAACAGATTTTTCTTTCTTCCCTGCACTATTCCACTGACTTCATCTATCACTGAAACAAGAAATAGAACACACTTGGACACTTCTCAGATGCCCCTTGAAAATCTCCTTCACATTCTTCTTTACCCAGAAAACTTCTACTTAGCAAAAACTCCCCCTGAGTTGATACTCTTCAAAGAAATCTTCATTTTCATTCATTGATCGTGCTAGAAAGAATTTTTCTGCCGAACCTCTCCTAAGAATGTTTCAAGGATAGATCTTCAAACAAATAGAGCAAAATCCCTTAGATATCTTTTCAGAATAAGATATAGCATTACAAACCAAGATGTTAAGATTCTCCATAACTTCTTCCCCTTAGTACGACAAGTAACTTCTTCCTAATTGACAAAAAGTAACTTCTCCACTTTAGACGAAAAATTAGTTAAGTCTACAACACCTTTAGGGATTAGGCTCCAACCAATTACTAAGAAACTCCCCCTTAGTAATTTCTCCATTGCATCACTAAGGTTTCAATTTTATCTAATTCTCCCCCTTAGTTCATGCAAGCTCCAATCCACCCTTGTGTCTTTAGATATCCTCTAAGTAACCTCCACAAGATAGGATTGACAGATCTCATTTCTTGTATCACCAAGAGATCTCGGTTCTTGTATCACCAAATTCTCCCCCTTAGTTGAGAATATCCTTTAAAATAATAAAAGTATCATCTACATCCAATCGAATAAGAAACTCTCTTTCAATTGAACATAAAATCCTCCTTAGGCCTAAAAATTAATGTCTCCCCCTTTGAGATTGAGAACAACATGAAGTAATAGACCCAAAGGTAATAGTTTGGACATTTCCACTAAGCTTCAGCTAGACTCTTCTTCAGCTTGTCTTCTAGAAAAGAATCTCTTCAACATTTTAGAGCTGGAAAATTCAGTAACATGATTCAAGCATAGTAGCAAGGTTAGTGTTTGGTCTATGGTTTCCTCACTTCTACTACGTTCTGTTGGTGTTTACACTTTCAAGCGTAAGTATTCCACTCATTTCTCTCCCTATTTCTCTCACTCAAGTGTATCACTCCCTCACTTCACTTAAGTGTTTCTCTCCCTTACTTGCACTCATTCCATTTATAGCAATTTGTACCTGCAAGTAAATCCATGCTAGTCTCACCAAGATATTATGGATCGTTGACTGTAGCATGTTGTCGATCACTAAAGATCTAGGTTCTGAGATGGAATCTCAGACAGAGTTTCAGTTAGGTCATCACCCAACTCACCATGAGCAAATCCATGCACACGTGGCTCGTTGTCGGGGAATAACCCTTCTGAAATTGGAATCTCCTCCATTCCAGGAGTGACTGAAATCCCCACACCCTGATCCTCAAAAGACTCATCAAATTGGTAAACCAACTGAATCATAGTCTACGAGTTGTTGCTCAGCTACTTTCAGCATCAACAATCTCCCCATATGCAAATCCATGCACTGGATCGTTGAATGTGGTATGCGTACTAGCAACTATCTAAGCATCAACCGACTCCCCATATGCAAATCCATGCACTGGATCGTTGACGGTGATATTCCTTTAAGTTTTGAGCGATCCATGTATTCCAGAATTTGAATTCCTGGGAGAGTAGACATGTACAACATCTTTCTCAATTACCTGTGAAGATGAATTAACTCACTATTTTCAGTCATGGAAAACTGTTAGTGATTGCCTATCAACATCAACAGATTGCTCTGCGGATGTGAAATCCCGTTAGGGAACTAGGACTGTTCCTCCTAGGAAGGTTGACAAGGATTCTAATATATGGCAAGAAATCCAAGTTTCCCTCAAATACCTGTAAAGGTGGCTCAACAACTTCATTCACCATGAATGGTAAACAAAGAAGTTTAGGGGTTTTACCTATACCTCACAATGTGCACTTCTTGCAATGTGTCCCCACAATTGTTAGTCCCAAGAGAGGCTAGAGAACTGTTAGGTCCTATAACATCCCTTAGAAGCAAAAACTTTAGGATTACCATCAGCGTGAATGCTTTTGGTGTGCTTGACTCATTACAAGGTGCTCTGGCTGACGAGCGAATTTTCAATGAAATCACCCTGTTGAGAGAGTTCATTCAGAAACGGTTGAATTGCCTTTTCAGCTCTGCATCCTTTTGAGAGAATACAGATGAGCTACAGATACCTCAATTTGTATACTTCTTTCCTTCTCGAGAGGTAGAGCTGTGGGTGCACTTCCGACACATCCTTATTTGCTGCATCAAGTGCAGTTTCTCCCTTAACAACCGCTAATCTACATAAGTTCCTTATATCACCAAGGGTTGAAAGTTTGAATTAGAATGATAGTGTTTGGTACTAAGGCCTTGGTTAGAAATTGATGGATTATTCAACTTCTTGACCTTCCCCTATAGCCACTTAGGCCAAGCCATTACGGCTAAATAGATAGAGTTGATCAGAGCTATATAAAATTTGGTAGAGTATGATTAAACTTATTCTCTATTCCTTCTCAGAAATATAGCATCGGAGCAATGTGTCCTCAAGAAACAATGCACCAGAGCTAAAATGTGGGAATTAATAAAGAATAGGTAAAAGAATATTAAGCCAAATTTCATAAACTCACAATTTTGAAAAAAAAAATTAACAGATTAACAAAAGTGTTCTTTTGAATTTCTCTTAGACAAATATTCAATTGAAATTCAACTTTTTTTAACAAAAACATTTTGATTAATAACTCAAATCTATTTCATCTTGCTCACTGTATGTTTTCAGAAATTGTTTTGCAATTCATTCTTATCGGATATTATCTCCGACTTAAAACAAAAAAAAAATCGAATGAATGCTTTAGTCATACAGTCCAAGGCACTAATCCCAAAGCAAACAACCATTGTTTTAATACTACAGGTCAATGTGAAACAGACATTAACAAGAGTTTTGAAAAACGTTTTACCAATAGTTGATACCTCAAGATCAAAACAATTTACTCAAATAAAATAGCCTGATGCCATGCAACCTAAGTTACAAGTTATCAAGTAACTTTATTTAAACAAATCGTGGAGAGAAAACAGTTTTCATTACAAAAAAAAATTTAGAGAGGGAGGGGATATATGATATTGAAATAGAAAGATAATCCTCAAGAAATTTTCTCTTTCAAAGAAAACTTTTAGTGGCTTTTCATTCTCTGGCAAATGAATGCATGTTTAGATAAAACATTTTTCACAAGAAATAGACAAGAAATTTCTTTATGCATTCAAGTTCTAAAGAATGAAAAACATATGTTAATACTAATGAATTATCAAAGATATGAGTGACAATACATTCAAAAGTACTAACATCATTCAATCATTTTGTAATAAAATATATCTTACTACAAAACAATAAAGCATATAAGATACTTACATTATGCTAGACAATTACCATTTGTCGCTTGAAACAAACATATATTGCAATATAGATCATGGTAATTCGAAAGCATAAAACATAAGCATCCGCTAAACACTGAACATACATTGACCGAATGACAGCATTTAACTTCTTACACTACATATCAACAATTATCACATAAGCATATTGAAAATACTCATGACAATCAGAATGTATCTAAGCTCGAGGTACTAGTTGCATCAGAGATCAAATACCTTTAAATATTAATGTTAAAATTTATGATCTTTGACAACCCCTCGCGATGTAGTAACTTACTTTCAATATCAGTGTTTTTGAAATAATCTTTTTGTCACTTAGTGCAGAAATTCTAAGTGGCATCACTAATATCAAAAGAATGACAACTAATATTAATGGATTTTACAAAAGACATGAATTACATCACTTAAACTACATATTAAGTGGTTCCATTAATATTAGCATTAAACAATTAAAAGTAAATAAAATTACAATTAATTAATATATACAAATACTTATGCTGAAATATTTGATACATATAGCATGAATAACATATGACAGCACAAAGTACGAGATCCTGGATATAAATTGACTATACAAAGAGATGCTACAATGTTAGGTCCCTAGGTCCCGGGTGATCATAGGTAATCTCATAATGATAATATTGAGTCCCGGGTGGTCACAAGCCAAACATTAATCAGTTCCTAGAGATCGTAGACATCTAAATAGCATGAACACTCTCTATAAATATTACGTTTAAATAAATCAATAATAGACTAGAGTGACATACCTTAGTCAATAGAGCTTTTACTGGTGTATGATCGTTGAATGAACAATTACTCCTCTTTGCCCTAGAGATCGAACGTTTACTCCTTTTGGACAGGAATAACTTTTCAGCTACCAGTTAACATTGTTCCTCGAAACAATACCACGCTCATCCAGACGGAAACTGCATTACCTTCAACACCCAAATATTTCCTTGTAGATATTGGTCTTGGCAGCAGCTTCACTAAACTCAGCACTCTAGAAACCAGTAGTCTTGACACTAGCAGAGTAGAACCAAAAAAAACTCCGAACTACCCTTCAGCTTCTGTATCAATACCAAGTCTTCATGTGGATTGATTCCTTGTGCTAAGTGTATCTGCCTCTGGTTCAATTGAGTTAGTTCCTTGATTCGAACCCTACTCAATCTTGATTAGTTAGTGCATCTTCAGTCTTCATTGAATTCACTCAGAAAAACTAATGAAATACTCTTATACATGCACGACACTACCAATCACTACTCTACTACCCAGATTCATCAAGAACTGACTCTAGGAAATGTTGTTACACAAAACCCTTTGTCATGACAGATGTGTCCTTAATGTTTCCTTAGATTTTCAGTGGGTAGAGTAGTCTTCTTCAAATATGATTGAGATCATCTTGCATTATCTTTAAATTGACAATTTCCTTTCTAATATGCAATCACTCAATCTGGATCACTAAGTGCTCCTAAGAATCTCAACTCTTACTCAATGAGCACTGCTAGCCTTTGAACATCAAACACGACTAGTTGATCCAACTTACTGATGCTCCCCCTGTGATGCTGCTTGCAGCTTTTCTTCATCTGGTGTCATCTGATCTTGAGCCCTAAACAGGATGTCAACCTTTAGAAATTCAAAGCTAAAATCAAACGAATGCTAGGGAGCTTGATGATGATGTTCACTGCATCTAGAACATCTTAAATCAATCACAGACTCTGTGTAAGCTTCTTAACTCCAAATAAGATAGCCCTCCATCACACCATGTGACTTCAGGCATGATTAATCTTACTTGATGTCTTCTCTTTACATTTGCTGATTAGACTTGCTGTGTCAACTGATTCAGCCGTAGTGAATAGGAAACCTTAACTCTATCCATTATCCTTGTAATTCCACTCAAGGTCTGGATTTCCCTATCAACTCCTCCATTTGGTCATGAAGTCCGGAAACTGAACTTTACTCTAGAATACTCCTTTCAGTGCAGACATAACATAGAACTTCGTTCGTCAACAAATTCCATTACCTGCCCTCAAAGTGTTCTTACAGCAATCTACCTAATCCTTTGAATGTGATTAATCATTGAGATGCTTCATCTATCGAATGCACGAACAAACACCAAAACTAAACAGGGTAGCCTTTGACTTGACTTCCCTTCAACTGACATACTTCACTAATGTCGTTCTTAAAAGAATTTCATTAGAAGTAGTCCTTTCTCACCAACTTCATCTTTACCGTCGAATCTGTTATCTTGATAAACCAAGTATTATATGATAAACCAAGTGTGAGAGCATCACTTGTTGCAGCTAACTCCATTCTGATAAACTTCAACGAATAGTTGACTTCATCATAAGCATTACATTTCGTGTCAGCAATAACCTCACTTCCAGTAGAGTGAGCTTCTATTTCTCTTGACCCCGATCAATACTGTTCATCCTCGAACTGATATTAGGAAACCCTTCGCAAAGAATTCCCTAGGACTTTCTTAATATTGTGCTTCAGATCATTCAAGAAAAATAGGTAACCTTGCTTAATCATTTGAATACCAAAGCAAAAGTAGTTACATGCCTCGAACATGAAAATGTCAGAGATATATAACTTGTACATGTTGAAAGATACTCTGCATTCACAAATGATTAAGACACGTGGTCCTCAATTTTGATTGAGTCCAAGGGTTAGAGATATTTCTAAACATAGTTAACAACAAAGCATTCAAGTTCAACATGTTCATTCTTATCTGACTGATCACTCCTCATCTATATCAGCCTCAACAAGTAGTCTTGGCTATGAGCTCAGTGATCCCAACCTAACTTAAGGTGGACTAGCAGTCTATAAGAATCATGTCGTACATATATGTAGTCATAGAAGAATCAATCACTCAGATTCCTAATTCTTCTAATTCACCTTTGTTGTTCACTTTAACATTATATTATCTCTAATTACCTGAGTCAGTTTAAATTTAAAAAAAAATTAATTCATGGTTTATTATACTGACCCCTAGGCAATTCCTAAATTAGAAACAAACTCATCTTAACAAGCACATGATCAAATATAACATTTAATACAACCATGCGAGTATAAACAGATTATACACAATGTAAACATCAAGGCACTTAGCATGCAGCAAATACTCTTTCCGGTAAATGTACCCCTACAAACACCTAAGACTCTATATGCTAACATGATCAATTATCGTAAAGCAAGCATTAAATCACACAAGATCTAATCATGAAGTCAAATACTGATAAACAAGCAACACTAACAAACTAGCATAAGTTATCTAATTTATATAGAAATCAAGGTGAGACATGCATTACATCAAACTTATAATATAATGCAGTTCAACACTTAATACTTTATAATTAAATCAAACAAGTATAAACTAGTTAGAAAGTATACCTGCGCGATGCTTAACATTCCATCTCGAGTGATAATCAATTGATCCAAATCAATTTCCATTCTACTAACACTCATGGAAGTATCCTTGCATTTGACCTCAATAACCAATGATGTTCCTGCTTCAACCCAAATTGATACCTGATTGTTCTGCTTAAAGACCCCGACATAGAATGTCTCATGTTCTGCTTGAAAAGATCACTCTTCTTTGTATGTGTAGCAATAACCCCTTGATTATCATATGCCAGTGATAATCAAACCTTGTGTATTTCTGCCACTGATGTCCTTTAACCAAATCTTCAATTGTTGTTTTGGTTCTTTGACCGTTAAACTGAATTCCTTTTCAAAATCCCAAATTCTTCAGATATTGATTCGAAAACCACTGATCGAAGACTCTTCCCTAAATGAACTAATCCCCTTTCAATAACCAAATGATCCACTGAGTAGACCGATGTAGAAATACATCTCCAATGGTAAGATCAGGTCAAAACTCCATTAGAATGTTCTTCAGTCAGTTCGTTTGTCCTCAATGACCGAAGAATCAACTCCTGTTGTTTCGTTTAATAAAACATTTTGTTCAAACAGAAGTATTTAATTTTTTAGGAATTTAAATAATCAAAATAAATTGAAAATGTAATTTTTGATAAATAATAATAAATTTCTCAATTTCAAATTATAAATAAAATAAAATAATTCGAAAAGAAAGTTTTGATTTAGAGATAACAAATTTTTCAAGGTATATTAAATAATCCTGAAAAAGAAATTATTTCAAATCAAAATTAATTTCCAAAGAATTTTATAGAATTTATAATCCAAAACAGTTTTAATTATAATTAAAATAAAACAGATTGAAAATATAAGTTTGATATAAAAATAATAAATTTTCAAGTCATCTTAGATATTCTTGAAGATAAATTATTTCAACCAAAATGATTTTCCAAAAAGTTTTATGAGATTTATAATTAAACTTCCAAGCTTAAATTATAATTAAAATAAAACAACTCGAAAACATAATTTTGAAATAGAAATACTAAATTTTCAAAACATTTAAAATGTTCATGAAAATAAATTATTTCAATCCAAAAAATATTTTCCAAAGAGTTTTATAAAATTTGTAATTAAAGTTTTATGAAAAATAAATTATTAAACCTCAAAAATAATTCTCAAAATACTTTTAAAAATATTAAAATCAAAATAAATTAAATTGGATTTTAAGATTAATTTTAGTTTTCAAATTAATAAAATTCCTAACTAAGAATATTAAAAATATAAAATATTTGACTCTAAAATTTAAAAGAAAATAAAATATTTTCCAAGATGTAAAATAAACTTGAAAAATAAATTATTTAAATTTAAAAATTATTTCAAAAATATTTTAAATAATTAAATTCAAATTTAATTATTAAATTAATTATTAAACTAAAACCAATTTGAGAGAAAAACAATTTTTGTTTTAAATAAAAGTTAAGCTATGTAGCCATGTGTCATGTTCAAACAGCCTTCTAAGTAGAAATTCTACATAGGAATGTTCTACATAGATTCCATCTCGAACATCCTATCTCGAACATCCAAGTCGAACATCCTATCTCGAACATCCAAGTCGAACATCCAAGTCGAACATCCTATCTCGAACATCCAAGTAGAACATCCTATCTCGAACATCCAAGTCGAACATCCTATCTCGAACATCCAAGTCGAACATCCTATCTCGAACATCCAAGTCGAACATCCTATCTCGAACATCCAAGTCAAACATCCAAGTCGAACATCCCAAGTCAAACATCCAAGTCGAACATCCTAAGTCGAATATTCTAACTCGAATATTCTAACTCGAACATGCTAACTCGAACATGCTAACTCGAACATGTTAACTCAAACATGCTAACTCGAACATGCTAACTCGAACATGCTAACTCGAACATGCTAACTCGAACATGCTAACTCGAACATGCTAACTCGAACATGCTAACTCGAACATGCTAACTCGAACATGCTAACTCGAATATTCTAACTCGAATATTCTAACTCGAATATTCTAAGTCGAATATTCTAACTCGAATATTCTAAGTGGAATATCTAACTCGAATATTCTAAGTCGAATATCTAACTCGAATATTCTAAGTCGAATATTTAACTCGAATATTCTAAGTCGAATATCTAACTCGAATATTCTAAGTCGAATATCTAACTCCAATATTCTAAGTCGAATATCTAACTCCAATATTCTAAGTCGAATATCTAACTCGAATATTCTAAGTCGAATATCTACTCGAATATTCTAAGTCGAATATTCTAAGTCGAATATTCTAAGTCGAATATCTACTCGAATATTTAACTCGAATATTCTAAGTCGAATATTTAACTCGAATATTCTAAGTCGAATATCTAACTCGAATATTCTAAGTCGAATATCTAACTCGAATATTCTAAGTCGAATATCTAACTCGAATATTCTAAGTCGAATATCTAACTCGAATATTCTAAGTCGAATATTCTACATAGAAATATTCTACTTGGCTATCTCGAACATTTTGTACTTAGAAAAATTCTGGGCTTCAAAAAAATTCTGGATGCCTAGTGAACCAATCGTACCCTCTTTAATCTCAAAAATAAAAATAGATCCAATCGATTTGTATGTCAATCGAGTAGCTCTGATACCAATTGTTGGGTCCCGGAGATCGTAGAGGGGGGGGGGGGGTGAATACGATTCCCAAATTAAATATGACTATTAATAATTTTTGGGACAACATAAAAATTACTTTGGTTCAAACCCAGGTACTGTTCATCATCTTCTTCAACCTCAAGAACACCATTAAAATAACCGAGATAATGAACGGTAAATCATCCAAACCACACAACACAACAAGATCCAAGAATATAACTTTATATTCATTGAAGTGGGGTAGATGCTACAAACAAGTTCAAGAACATAAGCTCAAGAACACAACAAAGAAATGATTTTTGGCTCCTCTAAAAATATTACAAATTCTAGATCTAGGAGACAAAAATCAAACCTATCTTCTAAACAAGATTTAGCAATGTTTACAATAGAAGAATAGATGAGTGGTGACACAAAGAAATTCATGGCCCCATAATATTTAAGATATGGAGTATGGCCATGGGGGAGAGAGAAAATAATTTTCTCTCTCTGCCGAATACTACTGCATATGTTGTAATGAAGATGAGGACTTGGTTTCTTTTAGTATATTCAAAAAGATGTTGCTTTTTACTTTTCCACCTTTTACTCTTGTCCACTCAAATCTCATCTTCAAAGTCATGTGCCAAGTATGCCTTTGGAAATATTTAATGTAAAAGTAATATTTAAATAAATATATATAATATAAATAAAGAATGTCTTTATTTATAAAATATATAAATAATTAAATAAATACTTTATTTAATTAAATTAAATATTTCCATTCCACTCTTCAATTTGTGTAGACTTCCTTATCCAAATACTTGGCCCCGTATACGTGACTCCACCACGTCCAAGTATTTGGCCTTCTAATCTGTGAAGCTTTAGTAAGATCCAATCAGGTTGTGCCGTCTGTCTCTTATCCATTAGGCTGACATTTCTCCAACACTGATTTACCACCTTTGTTGATCCTCCACATGTCTTAAGAAAATCAACAACTTTAGAATGATTAAAACCATATTAACCGACGAGAGCTTGCCTCCAATGTCCTGACACTTGATGCAACGGTCTGGTTCATAAGTGACTAGTCTTGATAGGGGCTCTTGATTCTGAACATGATTCCACATTCTTCTTTGCAAACCTTACTTGTAGCTTCGATTATAATGCACTAAAATCTTCATAGACTAAGACAATCTTCTATAGTTTCCACATCCTTGAATAGATATCAATATCTTTTATTCTCCACTGAGGCATGAACATGTTAATGAACTTCTTCCAATGGGCTTCAAGTCTGTAGATGATCCTTTGATACTTTGTCTTAACTGAACTCTGTGATCCAAGATTTCTGTGCACCTGCATATTATTACATGTCCTATTCTATTGTTGAGTTATCATCAACCATTACATAGAGATTACATTTAGCATTTCTAGTACACATGAAAGTGCAGTGAGTTACTTCCCTTCACTCCTATCTCCCCTTTCAAAGGCTGTTTTGACATCCATTTGCCAGATTTCATAATCATGGAATGCTGCAATAGCAAGCAAAATCCTTATGGACTTGACCATAGCCACTGGTGAGAAAGTCTCATCATAGTCAATACCATGAATTTGTCTGAAACCTTTTGCAACCAGCCTTGCTTTATAGGTCTGAACATTTCCATCCATGTCAGTTTTCTTCTTGAAAACCCATTTGCACCCTATGGGTTTTACCCCTTCAGGTGGATCAACCAAAGTCCATACTCGGTTTTCGTACATGGAATCCATCTCGGATTTCATGGCTTCTAGCCATCTCTTAGAGTCTGGACTGTTCATAGCATCTTGGTATGTGAGAGGCTCATCTTCATCTATGAGCATCAAATCACCACATTGAGTCAAGAGAAATCCATATCTCTCTGGCTCATGGCGAATTCTACCAGTTCTACGAATAACCTGTGTTTGTTGAGCATTATCATTATCCTGCTCTTGTTCCACTTCAGGTTCAATACTATTTTGTGGTTCTCGATCTTCATCGAGGTCTATAGTTCTCCCACTGTTTCTTTTGGAAACAAAATCTCTTTCCATGAAAACAACATCTCGAGCAATGAACACTTTCTGCTCAGAAGGACTATAGAAATAGTACGCCTTTGTTTCCCTAGGGTATCCCATAAAATTGCACTCTTCAGATTTAGGTCCAAGCTTGTCAGATACTTGACGCTTCACAAACGCCTTGCATCCCCAAACTTTCATAAAGTTCATGCCTGACCGTTTCTTCTCCCATATCTCATATGGAGTCTTTTGAACCTTCTTAGTAGGAACACGGTTAGGTGTGAAAGCCGCTGTTTCTAGAGCGTAACCCCAGAAACTAATTGGAAGATCTGCATGACTCATCATCGATCGCACCATGTCCAACAAGGTGCGATTTCTCCTCTATGAAACTCCATTCCATTGAGGTGTACCTGGCGGAGTGAGTTGTGATACAATACCACACTCCTTTAAATAATCTTTAAATTATGTGCTCAAGTATTCTCCTCCACGATCAGATCGTAAGATTTTAATACTTGCACCTCCGCCAATTTGCTTCTCTATTTCAGCCTTGTATTCTTTAAACTTTTCAAAAGAATCGGATTTATTCTTCATAAGATATACATATCCATATCTACTGAAATCATTAGTAAATGTTATGAAGTAGTAGTAGCCTCCTCTAGCCATCACACGCATTGGGCCACATACATCACTATGTATTAGCTTCAGACGTTCGGTGACCCTTTGACCCTTACCAGTGAAAGGGGCTTTAGTCATTTTACCAAGCAAACAAGATTCGCATTCTTGGTATGATTCAAAATCAAACTTATCCAAATATCCATCCTTATGTAATTTGGATATGTGTTTCTCATTTATATGGCCTAGACGACAATGCCAGAGGTATGTTTGATTTGAGTCATTAACTTTAAGTCGTTTGTTTTCTATATTATAGACAGGATTATCTAAGTCAAGAACATATAAACCATTAAACAAACGCGCAACACCATAGGTTAAATCATTCAAAGCAAAAGAGCAACAATTGTTCTTTATCGTAAATGAAAAACCTTTCTTGTCCAAACAAGAAACAGAAATAATGTTTCTGCGAATCGCAGGCACGTAAAAACAATTCTCCAGTTCTAAAACTAGCCCTGAGGGCAAAGATAAATAATAGGTTCCTACAGCTAAAGCAGCAACTCTTGCTCCATTGCCAACTGGTAGGTCCACTTCTCCTTTAGCCAATGTCCTACTTCTCTGCATTTCCTGCACATTTATACAAATGTGAGTAGCACATCCAGTATCCAATACCCAAGATGTAGAAATAGACAGATTGACTTCTATAACATATATACCTGAAGTAGAAGCTTGCTCAACCCTCTTCTTCTTCAGATCCTCCAAGTAAACTGAACAGTTTCTCTTCCAGTGACCAGTTTTCTTACAGTTGTGACATTCACCCTTAGCAACCCCACCTTTAGGCTTTAAAGCCTGTTTAGGACCTGACTTTGGCTTGGGTGTAGAATCAGAACCTGTCTTCTTCTTACCCTTCCACTTGCCTTTCCCTTTGGCCTTACCTTTATTGCCCACCATCAGTATGGGAGCAGGTTCAGCCGTCTTCATGTTGGTCTCATATGTTCTCAACATAGCCAACAATTCAGTAGGTGTTTTGTCAAATTCATTCATATTGTAGTTCATAACAAACTGAGTGAATTTGTTGTTCAAAGAATTCAAGATTAGGTCAATACCAGTTTCCGGACCAATCGGGAAACCCAAAGTATCAAGATACTCAATGTAACCAATCATCTTCAGAACATGTGGGCCAACTGGTTCACTTGCCCCTTGTTTGCAATTAAAAAGTGACGTACTCGTGTTGAACCTTTCTTGACGAGTTTGGCTTGCAAACATGCTTTGCAAGTGCTCATAGATATTATATGCATCCATATGCACATGCTGTCTTTGAAGCTCAGCACTCATAGTTGCCAACATAAGACATGCAACATCAGTTGCATCATTCTCATCCTTTGTGTGGGCCGCTCGTTCCTCAACAGTAGCGCCCTCAGGAAGGGGACCTGCCGGAGGTATATCAATGACATGAAGCTTGCGCTCCTGCCTGAGGACAATCCTCAAATTCCTCTGCCAGTCTAGGAAGTTATTTCCTCATGTCAGCTTATCCTTCTCAAGGACTGATCGTACGGATAGTGTGTTTGTGTTGTTTGTCATTATTTGGTATCTACAATGATAAAAGCGCAAAATAAACATTAGATTGTCTGAGTTATTTATTATATTCAAATGATTATGATACATTCATAATATATCTCCCACTATTTCTATCAAATTAATAGCCCTTACTATTAATTTGGAAAGTATATCCCATAATTCTTTCTAGTGAGCCAAGATCCATATTTCGTCATGTCTCAAGTCAACCATTGGAAGTCCTTAAGAATGATTATTTAGGTAGACAACATTTGTCAATTATATCATATATAATTCTTGGATAGTTTGGTGAGCAACGATTGATCTTATCTATCTAATAGATTTTTAACCAAACTCAATGCTTCTAAGTTTGACCCAATGATACAACGGCCGAATATAACCGTTTATATTCGTCGCATCTCACCACGATAGATAGGAGTCCCCTGCCACTGACAGTCTTTCCCCTAATCGATCTAGGATTCGATGAGTGTTCATTCATTGGAAAGCATCCGATTAAAACTTAATATTTTGTTAAGGGGTTTAGAAAATTTACGACGATCATGATCACATCATGAAGAGATCCTCAATTTTTCCTTGAACTAAATATTTCAAATCGACATCTTAAATTGTTCATTTCCCAGGTAGATGGAGGATACCAGCGGTCATACTTAAAACCCATCAGCCTTACGAATACGCATATCCGCTTTTGTCAGAAAATCCCAATTATAGATATCAAAAATTCATATTTAATTCCGTGTTTTAAAATCCATTTTTCATAAACACAAGAATCTCATGATCGTTCGTTTGTTAATTTTAAAATCTTAAATCGTTAAAGATTTTATCTTGTTTAGCATGGCAAGCATGGCATGGGTGACGTATCTAATACATGCATACATCATTAATCTAATTAAAGCATGCATCTTCTACTCTACACATACATTCATACATCAATATGTAAAGTGCAGTATGTAAACGTGCTTGGTTATGGCCCCTTTCCTATGTGATCCTTTCGAGCTAATGAAAGGATCAAAGTCAATCTATGGTGGTAAAATATAAATACAATTACATGTCTTCATTCTTCTTGTATCCATGGGTGCTTGCTCCTCCTTTTGGATCATCCTTCAATCTTCAAGTACATTACATGGAATAATTGAATACAACCTATACTAATGTACTTACATAAGAAAACTCGAGTTACATTCGAGGTTAAACAATTACAAGAATGAAGAAAACGACATGCAAGTCGTATTTATAAAACCAAAACCAAAAACCATTAATCTAGGGGTCCAAAGGCCATAACCAGCACCATGCTCAAGTACACAACAAAAATAATGCGGGGGTCCGGGGGCGGCAGCCCCGGGCGGGGTCTGGGGGCGGCAGCCCCCGGCTGGGGTCGAGCTGCCAGGTTAGCTCGAAATCAGAATTTTTTTTTATTTTCGAAGACTAGTCCTATTCAGAAATCATCAATTTCTGAACTACATATCATATCTGTTGGCCTTTTTCCCCACTGCAACTTATGCAGTTTCAGAAGCATGTATCATATACATACTTATCATATCCCAGTTAACAAATCATGTCCAACACAATCTGTCCACCAGTTTATATCACTATACAAACTGACCCTCATGCATAATATACAAATCGCAATAAGGCATATAAATCATTCATATCATGTCATAACAGATTATAACATTGCAGTAGCATGGCAGTCTCAAACAGGCATGGCAGTAGCAAAGCAGTAGCATGGCAGTGACATAACAGATTATGACAAAGCAGTAGCATGGCATGGCAGTCACCAAAACAGGCATGTATGCATCAAATACATAAAACACGTAACCAAATCAGTCCCTTATACACGTAGCTCTGATGCCATTGTTGGGTTCTGAGGCATAAAACGCAGCGGATTAAACGTAAATATAACAAAAATTCGGAACCCTAAACGCAGGATCATGTATAAGCCTAGACTGATTATTGTGAAACGGAATCATACCTTTGTCTGGTCTTGGTTTACACGAACTCAACGGAGATCCTAGCTTTCACGACTTGTGTCTTCCTCTCAAAAACACCTCTATGGTATCCACACGAGCACCTTCAAGAACGTCCCACGATCTTGATTACGGAATGGATTGTACTAGCTCCTTTGATGATTTCGAATTTGTTTATGCCTTGCTGTGCTTGCTGCTGTGTGCTTGCTACTGCCTCTAGGGATTTTGTTTTTCAAAAACGTAATTCCTCTTAACCCTATCATTATCTATTTATAATGCTGGTTAAGAGGCCCAATCAGCAAAACCTAACCCATGTAGGTTTAGAATAAATAATAAAACCGAATTTCTATTATTTAATTAATAACTAAGTCATACTTAATTATTAAGGGCAGAATTCAAATTCGAATTTTATTATTTCAATTAATTAAGTCTCACTTAATTAATATAATAAAATTCAAATAATCATCAATTAATTTAAATCTATAATTTAAATTAACTATTCCTTTAAGTGCTCTATGTGTGTGACCCTATAGGCTATTATTTAATTAGCAATAATTTTATTCTCCAATAAAATTATAAACAATGAGCGGTATCTAGTAATACATCATTGCTACCTAATTAAATAATAATTAAATCGTGATTCGATATAACCTTTCATGATTAATGTTTCCGTGTAATATAATCCCTTTAACCATATATATTATAGATTAAATTCGAGGCATGTATTTAGTCATCCTCTACAACATTTAATCCGGGTTTACTTGATCCATGAGTAGACTATGAAAACAAATCATTATTTGAGCACGGCCATGCATTTTATAGTCTCACTCAATCAAGAGGCCAATAATATCTCTCCTAATTATAGGAGGGTTAAATCCTTTATCTATCATTCATATTTCTCATACGACTCATGATATACCCGATGTCCACTTTTATCATTACCCGGTCAAAGGTAACTTTTAATGTAGTCAAAGTATATTAATCCTCGTACAGAAATATAATGATCTCAAGTCAAATGATCATTACACCATTATCACTGTGAGTCTTTCTTATGACTTTATTAAACATGAAGAATCTCACTATGGGTCTGTCCAGTACCATGTACTCCTGCATGTACCTACGTGTTGACTTTAGTATCCCCATACTTATAACCAATGAGATGTGGTTATCAGTCAAACAACATACTAGACTATTTATGTATTATTATTGTCCTATAATAATAATACTCGACTAGGGACATTTAAGAATATGATCTATTATATAATCTCAAGTTCAAGTCATGTACTAAACTATACAATGTGTATCATGATTCTAAGGACATTTATTATGCTAACAAATATATCGCAGTAATTAAAGTCATAATAAATATGTTTATTGAATAATCAATTGACATAAAGGTCTATTGTATTGCCTCTAGGGCACCTACTCTAACAAGTAACAGGAGTTAAAACGGAGTTAGAGATCATCAAAGGTTCTATTGTCTCAAACAAGGATGCATTGAAAAAAAGATTGGATGAGAAACTTCCAATTAACACTCTATCTCAAATCAAGGACAAATTATTCAGAGAGTCCAAGAATTTTACAGCCTTAGAGATAAGAGTAGAGTCTATGAAAAAGAAAATGGATGACATCATTAAAGGCCAAGTTCTACATGCCTCAATTCTTCAAAGGTTTTAGACATAATGCCACCACCTCCTTCCTATGATGATAACAAAAAGCGGGAGAATGAAAAGAATGATAAGGATGGTGACAATGATGGCAGTGATGGTGTAAGTGGTGTTGGTGGACAACTTGGAGCTAGTAGGAGCAATGTGGCTGGTGCTAGTGGAAGTGGAAGCAATAGAGATAGAGGCCAATCTTCAAAGTCTTCAAAGTCATCTAAATCACCCAAAGATGACTTAGAAAAGGAAAAGAGAGATATAAAGAAATTTGAAGATGAGGTAGAAGCTAGAAGACTTTCTAGAGAAAAGGAAAATCAAGCAATGATTAAGAGGGAAATGAAGAATATTGAAGATCTAAAGAAAAGTACTGAGTTGGATTATAAGGCTACACAAACAAGAAATTTGGATGAGTTCATTGCTCAAAAAAAGGCTACCAATGAAAGTGCAAAGGAGGCTGCCAAAGAAAGAAATTCAAATGCATAAGTTTTTCTTCATATAGATGTTGAAGCCCTTGAAGAGAAGAAAAAGGGTAAAGCAATAATGATTGAAGAAGAAAAGAAAAAGAAAAGTGAACCAGTTGGCTAGAAGCTACTTCAAGGAGCCATCACTACAAGAATCTCAGATGCTACAAGAAGAGAAAATGAGAATGAAGAGATTGCTAGACAGATGAAAATGCAATGTCATATGGAAGAGCAATTGGCAGAATAACCATTAAGAAAAAGGAGAAAAATTACAATGGCTAAGACAAGGGCAAATTCAACTCAAGAAATAGTGGTTCAGGAAAACCCTCAAGTCAATCAAGAAGAAATCAAGGAGGAAGTGACAATTGAAGGGTATATAAAGAAAGGAATTCTAGTGGTGAGTGAAAAAGGGCTGATAGGAGTAATGACTCACCCTGCAACCTCTAGTCAAGAAGAGGCAATGAAGTTAGAGTATGAGAATGGATCAAAAATCACTTACTCATTGAAGGTGATCATGAAGCAAAGCTACAATGTCTTGAAAACCATTCTACCACTTCTCAACAAAAGGTACAAACTCCATGTTATAATTGTTCAGGAAATTTAACATCAAATTTCAAAGCTAAGGAGAGCAAAGGCTGAGGCTAAACCTGATTCACCTCTTAAGCTATGGAAATCTTAAGTCAAGAAGGTAGTGTTGGAGCCAAAATATGCTATGATTTTTACAGATATGGAGGGTAACACAAAGTTCTTTGATATTTGTAAATATCTGGACAAAATCACGGATGAAGAAATTCACTATATAATGAGGCAACTTGGAGAAACTAATAAAGATGAAGCAATATTGAGGAGTTCCTTTATGAGATAGTAAAAAGAAAATGTTAAGAAAAGGAAGAAGAAGAAGTGAATGAAGAATGAAGAACATGAAAAATTGAAGACATTGAAGCAGCTTGTAGAAATTACTCATCAACTGGTACTTCTAAAATTTAAAGTCCATTTAAATTTCTTGATTCTATTTGAATAATTTGTTTTTTTAGGTTTTTGTTATCATCAAGTAGATATATGCATGTTCATGTCACAGACACAAATAAGGGGAGATTGTTAGGAATCTACATGTAACTTGATGATAAATTTAATCTTAGAATCATAGAAATTTCAATTGATGTAATTGATCAATTGATACGAAGTTTATAAATATCACTTGGTCAAGGAAACCATTTATCAGTTGAAATTTTATTTGAATCAACTGATAATATGGATTGTCTCATAGGTGTACTTAGTTCACTTCAATTGATAAGGTGTAAATCAATTGATATTATTCTCATCAATTGATATTATTCTCATCAATTGATACTAGAATCGATTGATATAGTTCATCAACTGATGTATAACTTAGACTATTAGATTGTAATTATTTGAAGACAAAAAAATTATGCAAGTGAAGGATGATCAATTGATATGGAAGCATTAATAGATAGAAGATCAATTAATAAGAAGCCAAGTCAAAGATTGAAGACCATCAACTGATGTGAAGACTCATCGATTGATATATCGATTGATAACATCTATAAATGGATGAGTCAACTGCTATTATCAATCGATGGATATCAAGATCAATCGAAGAAGAACATCGGTTGATGGATGAAAGGAAGAATTAATTGATATGCTTAACAACAAATTATCAATTGATTGGGACAACACAAAATGGCAATATGTTAGAACTCTAAGGACAAAGGCATGGATATGGAAAACAGTCTATGATGACTGTGAAGACTCAAGTTGAAGATGTCTTTCCATGTCTGAAGACTTTTCCTAAGATAGAAAAAGGCAAAAGGAAAGATAGAGTTGAAACAATCCTATAATAGATTAATTATTTTACTTTGCCTAGGTATTGTAAACACACTTTTGATATATAAACAAGTGTGGTAGCATTGTTAGAAGAGAGACAAGTTAGACAATATTTAAGAATCAATTGTTCAGCCTTAGAGTACTTTGTAAGAACAGTTGATTTATTTTCTAACCTTGTAAATGCAGTTGAGTTTTATGAACCTATATAAATTGAGCAATATATACATTGATGGAAAAACCAAACCATCAGTAATTTTTAAATATCATCGTTCAAGTTTCAGTTCAGTTTTAAGTTGTTCAATATATCTCTCTTAAACACATAAACAACAAGAACAATTATTAAAATCTAAAAAGATTTAATAATTTGTATTCAACCCCCCCTCTACAAATCATATTGGCATTGTTTTGAGAAATAACAATATATCATGCCACGTCATTTGAGAAAAATATTTGGAACAATATTTGGAGTCCCTAGCCTTACTAATATTTATATGTATATAATTAATTATATGGTGAGTATTTCCTTATATATATGTATAGGGCTTTGATCAAATGAGAATCTCTTAAATGAGAATTTAGTGATTAGTAGGCTAATGTTGGTGATTTTTGTTATTCCTGACCGATTTGTTCTGATTTTCAGGTAATTTATTGGCGGTGGCCGGAGCCGATGATGGTGTGGTTGTTTTGCGATTGTTTGTGATGGTTTGGTTGTGGTGATTTTTTCGTAGACTGATGGTGATTTTTTAGTTGTCGGCGGCAATCTCCGTAAATGGTCTCCGGATATGACGGTTGGGGTGGAAGGGAGTGATGTTATGATAATTGTAATGTTAAACAATCAAATCACCAACTTAAAGATATAAATCACTAGTTCTCATTTAATTCTTATTTAAGGGATTCTCATTTGAGCGCGACCCAATATATATAGGCCATTGCTCCATAAAGGGATATCTGAAATAGAGTTTCGGAGAGAACTTTCTGATTCTAATATAGAATCTCATATATAACTTTAAAATTAATTATATTTATGGTTCATAATATATAATTATAACATATGGTTCTTAAAATTAAATTAAGTTTCTTTAAAATGTTTATTTAAATATGTTTCATAATATCAATTTTTTTAATGTGTTCCTCATCAATTTTTTTAAAAGTTTCTTTTAAATAGTTAAAGATTCTTTTATATATTTTTTTGATAGAATCTCAATAGAATTTTATTGAGCACATAAGAGAAGAAAAAGATTATTGAGCCTCAAAAGAACATGCAACACATAAACTAATTCGATTAAGTGTTTTATAATTGTATAATTTTTAGATTTGATTAATTTTTTAAATACTAATAAAATATCACTACACCATAGATGGGCTAACAACACGCTTTACTTTGGTGTTGCAAGAAAAATGTTGCAAAAGTTTGATCAACTGAAAAACCATTGAATAAATGTTACAGAAATCTAAAATATCATTTCCTTGCAACACTTTTTCACTGATGTTACAGTAGTTTACATAGCAACTGCAACTTTTTATCAAAGTATTGCAATAATATTATCAAAAAATTTACAATTACCGCTTAAGTAAAAACACAGACACTTAACCCAAATTATTTCCCCCCTTACAACCCAAATTATTTCCATCTCACTCTTATCTCACTTTGTCTCACTCCCATTTCTCGCTCTCTCACTTTGTCTCAAAATCTCTCACTCTAATCTCTCGAACTCTCAAAATCATCTTATATATACAAAAATCATATATATATATATATATATATATATATATATATATATATAGAGAGAGAGAGAGAGAGAGAGAGAGAGAGTGGGAAAATCAATTATAGGGGTGAACAATTAGGGCTTCGATTTCAATCGATGAAGAATTAGGGCTTCGATTTGGATTTAATGATCAATTACCTTATTTTTCATTACAATTTTTGTACTTCGATTTCATTTTGACAACATTGTGATTTCATTCTCAGGTAATTAGGGCTTCGATTTGTGCTTCTAAAATTTGGGGCTTGAATTAGGTTTTCAATTTTAAGGTATGTTCAGTAAATGTTATGCTACAATTCGATTTATGCTTCTACAATTTAGGATTTGTGTTCGGTGTCTGCATTTATACTTGGTCTGTATGTTTTTTGCTTCTTTTGTTTTGTGCTTCATTTTGTTTTCGATGCTATGTTCGGTTTCTGCATATATACTTGGTTTGTATCTTTTGTTTTGTGCTTCTACAATTTTAAGGTGTCGAAATAGTTTTCTTTGTTCATGTTATTGTTGTTGTATATTGCTGATTGATATGTATTGTTTCTAGCTAAGGTTATATTTATGTGTGTGTTTTATTAATGTTAAAGCTCAGTTATAATCGGGGTCTTTAATATGCTTTAGTTTGGTTATTATTATTGTGTGTCTAATTTTTTATGTGTTCCTGTCGACGAATAATAGAGTATGCAACTAGGTTAAGATCAATAGTTACGATTTTTATTATAATTAACAGAAAGAGAGGGTAAGTAGCAAGATTCAGTTCATCTGATCTTATAATTATTTTGGATGATTTTCTTGTGTATTTCCGGGAAGTCTTGTTTAGGATGAAGTAGAAAATGAATTAAATACAAGAACATTATGTTGTTCGAATTAGTTACTTTCTGATTTCTTAAAATTCGAATGATCCGATGTTCTATATAATGAGAATCTGGTTATTTTGTAAGTTAACTACTTGTTAGTTGTCTAAGTTGGATATCTACTATTTGATTGTCCTTATATCAGAGCTATATGGACATTCTAGATGTTCTATATGTTCCTTCATTTTGCATTCATGGCTACTTGGTCTGTATGTTTTGTGGCTACTTGCATTCATGGCTACATGGGCTTTCACTTTTTCTTGTGATAGTATATTCATGGCTACTTCAATCTTTGTTGGATGATTAGAACATAATTAGTTCTTTTGGGCCTGATTGGATTGGTAATGATGTTATTTGATATTTTTAAAAATTGTTTTTCTTTAACAAAAAAAGGTAAAAATAATGAAGATTAACATTTAGTTCAGTTGTTTCCAGACTTGCTCCTGTTAGTTTTGAAGGTAATTAATCATGTGTGTGGTTCTCTGTTGTTATGTGCATTTGTTTTACTCCAAAATATAATTTTGATGATATTTTAGGATCAAATATTGTAGCATACTAATAAACTTGAAGTTTGTATGTGTGAAATTGTCAAGTCGATGTATGTATACATAATTGTATTACTATCAATTGTAATTTGATTCATTTGGTACATATATATAATTTTAATTTTGAACATTTCCTACCTGTATGTATGACAATTGTGTCTGAGTTGGTACATGCAATTTTATTTTAAGTTTGAGTTTCATAAACTGATTAATTGATTAGTTATAGTGTTACAATTATAGAGAAGTTGTAGTTTAATTTAGTAATAGTATAGTTACAATTTATTGATATCGTTGTATTAATTTATATTGCAGATTTCAAGTGCTGAAAAAGGAATCTGAACTTCCAATGTTTATAGTGTTGCAATGTTTCTTCTCTTATAATATGAAAGTTAGTTACACTTATTTCTTTGCTTGTATAATTTCTTTTATTTTCATCTATTTTTTATTGTAATATGGATAACCGAGGTGACAAATAGTTTGAACTTCCAAAGTACACAGATGAATATATTAGTGGAGTAAAAGCTTTTATGGAAAATGCATTTTCCAATTTTGCAATAGGAAATGAAATTAGGTGCCCTTGCAAAAACTGTAAAAATGATCGATGGCATCATGAAGATGTTATCTTCGACCATCTTATTTGTGATGATCCTTCTCCAATGTATATGAACTACATATATGAGGTTTCACAGACCAATTTTAGAGAACCAAAGGATCACAATATAGAGATGGGTTATGAAGATAATTTTGATGAAATGTTTCGAGGTGTCTATAATAATTTAGGGAATTATGATGACGGACTTTCAAGAGGACCAAATGTAGCTGCTAAGAACTTGTACTGTCTAGTCGAAGAGGGGAAACAATCGTTATATCCCGGGTGTGTTTTAAGTTTTATAGTGAGAGTTTACTTACTGAAGTGTGTCCATGGTATTAATGAGTCTGCATTTGGGGATCTACTAGAATCGGTTAATGAGGCTTTTTCGGAAGCCAAAATACCTTTATCTTTTAATGCCGCGAAAAATGTTATTAAAGGTTTAGGTCTAGATTATAAAAAGATACATGCATGTCCAAATGATTGCATGTTATATTGGGCTGAAAATGAAAATGATCAAGTTTGCAAAACGTGTGACGAGTCGAGGTGGATTTTGACCGAAAATAAAAGTTGTTCTAATGATAAAGAGAAGGTAATTAGCAAAGTTTCAGCTAAAGTGATGAGGTATTTTCCACAAAAACCGAGGCTGCAACGGTTGTTCATGTGTCGAGAATATTCGGAGCTGATGACATGACATGCATTCGGATGCAAGAAAGATGGGAAGCTACGACATACAGTTGATGGCCAGGCCTGAATGATGATTAATGCTAAGTATCCTAAGTTTTCTTCAAAAAATCAAAATGTTAGATTGGTTGTAGCTTCAGATGGATTCAATCCTTTTTAGATGACAAGTCTATCTCATAGCACGTGGCCAATTATATTGGTGAATTATAACCTTCCCCTTTGGTTAATCATGAAACCGAAAAATTTAATTCTATCTACACTTATACCTAGTCCAAATGATCCTGGGAATAATATTGATGTGTATATGAAACCATTAATTACAGAATTAAAAGAGTTGTGGGATGTAGGGATAGAAACCTAAGGCATTTGTACTGATCAAAATTTTACTCTTCGTGCAAGTGTCCTTTGGATCATCAGTGATTTTCCGGGGTATGGAATGTTATCAGGGTGGAGCACTAAAGGATATTTAGCATGTCCCTCTTGCCATTATAAAACCTCCTCACAGTACTTGAAACATAGTAAGAAAGTTATTTACATGAACCACAGAAAATTTCTCGATCCTAATCATAAGTGGAAGTTTGATAAAAAGAGATTTAATGGTCAGATAGAGGCAGCACAAGCTCCTGCACCTTTGACAGGGGAAGAGACTTAAGAAATATTGTGTGATTTTGAAAATGATTTTGGAAAGAATAAGAAAAAACAAAAGTATAATTATGATTCTCCATTTAAAAAAAGTCAATATTTTTTGAGTTACCATATTGGAAGGATAACTTAACCCGACATAACCTTGATTTCATGCATATGAAACATTTTTGATAGTATAGTAGGAACTTTGTTAAATATAGGGGGAAGACTAAAGAACACGTCAATGCTCGCTTGGATTTACAAGAAATGGGCATAAGAAAAATTCTTCATCCAACAAAATCTAGTGACGGTACTCACCTAGAAATTAGGGCTGCTATTTTTGACATGACGAATAAAGAGAAAGAAACTTTTAGTTCCGTATTGAAGGATGCAAACCACATGGTTGTGCATCCAATGTTAGTCGATACATGCAAGTAAAAGTAAGGAAACTTTCAGGATATAAGAGCCATGATGCTCATTTTATACTCCAATATCTGTTACATTTTGTTGTGAAGAGAACTTTGAAACCTGAAGTTGCAATACCCTTATCAGACTTGATGCTTTTTTTAGAAGAATTTGTAGCAAATTTATCGATTTAGAAGAATTGAAGAGGTTGACAAATGAAATTGTCGAGATCCTGTGTCAGTTTGAGATGATCTTTCCAGCTGCATATTTTGATGTAATGATGCACTTGCCAATTCATTAATGCAAAGAAATTGAGAATGGTGGACCTGTCCCACCTCGTTAGATGTTTGGTATTGAGCGATATCTGTATAAACTGAAAAAATATGTTCGTAACAGGAGTAAACCTGAAGGATCCATAGAAGAAGGCTTCTTGGCTGAAGAATGTATGACTTTTTGTTCACGATTTTTAAATGAAGACGGGAAAACCATGAGTACCTAGTATTCTGCTTTTGCAAAAAGTTCGAGTCAAGCCAATGTAGGATATTGTATTGGTACTAGAAGAAATAAAGAAGGAAAGATTATTCAGTTGAATGATAGTACATGGATATCTAAAAATTCATAACTTAGCAATAAGATAAGATTCTCTAGTATCCACTTGGAAACTTGCACATAGGCATATCGAGAATAAAATATATGGTCTTTATGCACTTGAATAAGTAATGAGTTAATCATACCTCTATAGCTTATCACTTCAGTTTAAATACCTAATTTGCCCTGATCAAACATAGTAGTTTGTTGGCAAGAAGTCTTGGCACGTCTAGAATCTTCTAAATTGCGCATCTTCAAAAGATCCTTGACTTACTTTAATTGCCATCATTCTTTTGAATTAATTGTAATCCAAAAATAATTGCAACTCTTCCAACATGCTCATCTTGTCCCTACTCTGTATTTACTTAGCAAAATATCTCTTGCACGATTTTTGTTAATAGACACACATATAATACAATCATGGTATACTTGCGCTAATATTACATTATGTGTGCGCCTTATATTCTTAGAGAGATATATGTATAGCGACTCTAATAAAAATCATTTTCAATTAATAAGAAGTTAGAGTGTCCATACCATGTCCTTGACGTTTTGATTGAATCCCTAACTCCATTCTTAGAGAGCTTGGGAAGAGAATGATATACAAATTCTAATGATTTACAACTTCAAAGTCCAGGAGTTATTGTACATCAACTTCAACTTCTAGCTCTCCATACAGGAGTGCACTTGTCCATATTCATCTGATAGATATTCATGCTTGAATGCTCAACATGTGCTAGGGATATCATATTATTAGGTCATCAACTTGTTCAGCCCTAATAGGATGAAGTCTCGTCATTGGTGCTTGTTGTTAGATCTTGAAAGTCCCGAAGATTCTGTTTCCATCATCATCGATACCTTCTACTTGATAGTAACATGTAGCAACCATTTTGCCTTTGTCCCTCATAATAATGCCATTAATCATCCAGTTTCTGTAAACCCTTACAATACCAATTACATCCTTGTCTAGATTGCTGCCTTCGAACTGATTGAGATCATCATGCATTGCAATCACTCAATCTGGATCACTTCTTCAGTATTCTTTGGGATTCCAGATGTTAGGTCCCAAAAAATATATGTTCATTTTGATTAGCACTTCTAGCCTTTACTCAATAATCCGGTTTACTAAGAACTAGACTCTAGGAATGACTTTGACTTCAAACCTTTTGTCTTGGTAGATATGTTCTTAATGTATTCCTTTGATCTTCATTGTATTGAGTATGACTAGTAGATCCTTCTTTTATTTTCTCCCCTTAAGTTGCTTCTAGGATGTTTTGAAGATCTTTCACCTTTTTCAGTGAATTTTGTTAAAGTTCACGAGTTGTGTAGATTTACTACCATTTCCACTAATAGGATCTGAATCATCATCATTATCACTGTTTCCTTCTACAATCTCAATTTCATCATTAGTATCTGAATATGTCTCTGACAAGATGTCAAACTTTAAAGATTCAGAATAGTCATTCATTTCAATGCTTGGGATCTTGGTGTAGTTAGACAATACATTCAGACTTTCAATCACCTTCTAGTTTTACATCACATATGCCTTGAAAGCTTATGACATCATGAGTAGCCGAGGAGAATTGTTCCATGAGTCTTAACTTCAAACTTGCCAAAATACCCATCTAAATCTTCAATAAATATCAATATCATCCAAACACAGGAAAGAGCTTCAGTGTTTGCTTCTGGTTGGCCATTAACTCATATGATGTCTTTTCATGATCTTGTTTATTAAAGCAGCATGTTGTGTTAATTGCTTCAGCTTCAAAGTACATTTAGAAGTGCAGACTTCATTTAGAACGTCATTCGCAAAATTTAGTTCCACTATTTGACTTCAAATTTCTCACAACTTACTATACTTCCAACTTGATCTTCTTGATGTGATCAATCACCATCTGTGACGTATTATCTATTGAATGCACGAATAACACCAAATTGTAACTAGGGTCATTAACATCCACCACTAAGCATATTTCTTCCATGACATAACTTGCTTCAGTGTGGTGTTTTCATTGACTTCCCTATATGACATACTTCAAAATGTCCTTCAAGATAGAATTATATATGAAGTAGTCCTCTAACCAATTTCTTTTTTATCAAAGAATCCATTGTCTCGAATATCAAGTGTGAGAGCTTCTTATGTCATAGCTAACTCTTTACTGATGAAGCTTTACTAAAAAACTCACTTCACCTTTACATACAAACTCCATGCCAGCTACGAACAAACTTCATCACTCTCAGATGAGTGAGCTTCCATCTTTCTTGCTTGAAATCAAACACATTTCCTTTTCAATGCTTTTCCAGAAAACCCTTGACAACGAATTCTCTAGTGCCCTGTAGATAGTGGTTAAGTCTATTGACAAGAAAGATGCTTCCATTGATGACAATTCCAAAAATCATTATAGTCAAGTCCCTTGTACATCCTTTGCTGTCATCTCCAAAGGTTACCATTGGATAGGCTTTCTCAACCAACTGTGATAGTAGAGCTTCAATCTTAATCACATGTCTCGTGCTATAAATGTCACGAAATCACATAACTTTTGCCTTTTGTTACATACTCTACAATCACAAATGATTAAACTTCTTGGTACTCAACTTCAATTGAGTCCTGATGGGTTAGAGATATTTCTTTAAATGGTGGTAGCAACAGCTTCAACCTTAACATGCACAAACTTATCTTTGACTGATCACTTCTCATTTACAGCAGCCTTGACAAAGTAGTCTTATGGCTATGAGACTAGTGATTCCAACCTAACTTAAGGTGGACTAGCAGTCTTTACCCTATTATGATTCTTATACATGTTTTGCCTAAGAGTATGCAAGTCCTAAGATGTGCATTTTCAAATTTAAACAAATAAGCATGAAAATAAGAACACACGGTAAACATTCAGCTTCAACGCATCATAGATAAGAATTATACAATTCATGCATGTTATGCATATTAGAAAATTCATTACTATCTACTTTAACCATCTTACACAAATGTGACATGAGTCAAGCAAATTTACAGATATTCAATAATTTTCTAAAAGCTCATGGATAGAAGAACTAACAAATTAATTATTAATTCTATCTAATCCATTTCTGTTGTTGTGTAACATTTTAACTATCTCTAATTATCTAAGTCAGTTTTAGATTAATCCTCGAATCAACAAGTCTTACTGACTACTTAGATAATTCTACCATATTTTAATATTCTACTCCTTAACAAGCAATACATGAAATGATATGACATTTAAGTGCAACTATGTGAGTGCGAGCAAATCATATGAAAATAAGTACATAAACAATTTCAAGAATATGCAGAATATTTGAATAAAACATTATAAGAAATATCAAATTCCACATACACTTAAAAAGTCATTTATCACAATAAGAATAAATATAAAATATCTAATCTATGACCTGTTTGTCTATTTAGCAATTTTCACAATATTAACAGAGGTATTAAATCAAAAAAGATTTAAATCAAATTCCAGCAAATGTTCAAGGATACATCGAACTGTCTAGAACACCCTATCTAATTCTAGATATTCATTTTACTGTATGGAAAAGCAAGTATGAAATGTACTAATTAAACTCATGAATCCTAGCATGCAATCTTATTCTTAGCAATCAATTAAGCTTTTAAGTCCTAAGATGCTAACATGCTGAAATGAATATAATACATTTCAATACCTAATCATCATACAGTTCTGAATTAGATAAATGTATACTAGTTAGAATGTGTACCTGTGAAGTGCTTAGTGATTCATCTCCAGTGTTGGTCATTGATGCCAGATATCCATTTGGTTCATCATTATCACTGATAGAATCAGCCCTTGCATTTAACATCACCAATAAATGCTTTCCCTTGTTGCATCTTCACTAATGCTTGAGATTCTTGGTTCAACCCAACACAGTGTCTGTCATCATTTTCTTGTACAGGATTCTTCAAACAGTGTAGCAAACCCTGATCTTGTTTTTTATTTTAAACCATCCCTGTCTTGCAACCGCCTCTTGAACTGATCTTAAAAATCTCCTTTACGGAATCTATAGGTAATAGATTAAGAATTGGGATTCCGTTTGAATTTGATGTCACTGAAGTCCTAGTTGCCTTGCAAGCTTGACTTGCAGTCCAGTTCTCAAATTATTTCAAAGTGTTAAATTCACATAAAACACCTTGACCACTACTTTGAGCTACATCTTCAATTCATCTTCGTGGATCATTTCGTTTCTATTCAAGGGTTTCCAACTTTGAATTCAATCAAATTTGGTTCATGGGTCACAAATACAGTGGATATGTTAACAACCCGCTTTACCAATGTTAGTATTGGTGTCCTAGAGACAATACTTTTAATGTTTTATTGAAAACAATTAAGGATTATGTTTTATGTGATTATTTAATTATTATTTATTATATCTTTATTTACTGCGTTATAAATTGAAAGGATAATAAATGTCCTTGGAATATTAATACGTAATATATATCTTTAAGTATGTGACTTAAAAATGAGATTATATGAATAGTATTTTATTCCTAAAATTCCCTAGTCAAGTATTATTATTTAAGGACAATAATAATGCAATAAGACTAGTATGTTTGTTGACGGATGGCCACATCTCATTGATCATAGGTATGGTGATACTAAAGTCAATAACATAAGTGTATGTATCAATACATGACACTGGAAAGACCCGCCGTGAGATTCTACATGTTAATAAGTGTCATAAGAAATCTCACTGTGATAATGATGTAATGATCCTCTGACTAGAAATCATTATATTTCTATACGAGAATTAATATACTTTGATTACACTCAAAGTTAACTTTAACTGGGTAATGATAAAGGTGTACATTGGGTATGCTATGAATCGTATGAGGAATATGAATGATAGATATAGGATTTAACCTTCTAATTCTATGAGTGATATTATTGGCCTCTTGATTGAGTGAGACTATGAAATGCATGGCCATGCTCAAATATTGATTTGTTTAAATAGTCTACTCATTGATCAAGGAAACCGAGATTAAACGTTGAAGATGATGACACTATACATGCCTCGAGTTTGATCTATAATATAAGGTTAAAGGGATTATATTACATGGAACATTATTCACAAAAGGTTTAATTGAATCACCAATTATTATTGTTACTTGGGTAGCAATGATGTATTACTAGATGCCGCTCATTGTTTATAATTTTATTATTAGATAATAAAATTATTGCCAACGTAATAATAACCTAAAGGGTCACACACAAAGAACGTCAAAACGAAGGTTTATTTAAATTACGAATTTAAATATATTATTGTTTATTCGAATTTAATTATTGAATTAATTAAGTGGGACTTGATTAATTATATTAGAATTCGGATTTAATAAGTATTATTATTATTCGAATTTAATTATTGAATTAATTAAGTGGGACTTGATTAATTATATTAGAATTCAGATTTAATAATAATAATAACCCAAAGTCATAATGGGTTTTGGAAACCACATGGATTAGGGTTAGGCCCAAAATCTCTCTCTCCCCTATATATACATAATGATGTATAGTATTAGGGTTTAATGATCAAATTTCGTTTTTAGAGAAAAACCCTAGCTGCTCAACATCAAGAGAGGCTAGAGATAGAGAGAGATAGAGAGAGAGAGGCAAACAATTCGGCTAGTACCGACTCCGGTGATCGTAGGACGATCGGACGTTCGTGTGGACTTCTTTAGAGAGCAAATCTTTGCAACAAAGGACTGCTGTGATTCATCTTTCTGGACCTCCATTAAACAGCATACGAAAGCTTTGTTAAGGTACATACTTCTTCACCATAATCATCCAACGTTATACATGGATCCTGCGATTGAGTTTCGATTTTTTTATTGTTTTTACGTTAATTCCTCTGCGTTTTCATGCCCGAAACCCTTTAATGGCATCAGAGCTACGTTTATAATGGGATGATTTGGTTGTGTTTAATAGTTTTTCGATGTATGTAAACATATATATGATATGCCATGACTATATATTGATATATATGTTTTATATGATTTTGAATATATGATATTCATGTGTTGTATAATCATGGGATGATTGTGTGTATTACTGTATGTATATGATACATGTTTGTTCTTGTTATGGAAATCATATTCGATACGAATTCTGAAATGGCTTCGGTAGATTTTCTGAAATCTGTATCCAGTGTCCGAGTTTCGCAAACGATATGTGTTTTCTGACTGGAATCATGTCACTGAGAAATACTGACTCAGCTTCGCGTTTGTAAGCCGTTTGACAACGTTACAGGCCCCAAAACGGTAATTTATTATTTTCTAAAATTTATTTAATTTTCTGAAATTTCGAAATTTATTATATATGATTATATGATATGTTTATATAATCTAAGATATATTACATGTGTTATGTGATAACATGGTGGATGGTTATGACCTAAAGACCCATAGGATAGTGGTGTTGTTTTATGGTTTTGGTTTCTAAATACGACTTGCATGTCGTTTATTCATTGTAATTGTTAATCTCGAATGCAACTGGAGTTCTTCTTGTAATTTCATTAGAATAGATTTATTTATTATTCAATGTAATTGTTCAATGGAAACTTGGAAGCAAGGAAGCTAGGAGGCAATCCAGATGATGGAGCAATGAAGAAGATAAAGACATGTAATAGTGTAGTATTTGAAACCACCATAGATTGACCTTGATAATTCCATTAGCTTGGAAATATCACATAGGATGGGGCCATAACCAAACACGTTTAATTTATGCACAATACATATATGTATATGAATGCATGTGTAGATATGTATGTGTTGGAATGATGTATGTATTAGATACGACACCCATGCCATGTCTGCTTAAGAAAGATAAAATCTGTAATGATTCAAGATTTTAAAATTAACAAACGATCATGAGATTCTTGTGTTTATGAAATATGGATTTTTAAAACACGGAATTAAATATTGATTTTGGTATCTATAACTGGGATTTTCTGACAAAAACGGATATGCGTATTCATAAGGCTGATGGGTTTTAAGTGTGACCACTGGTATCCTCCATCTACCTGGGAAATGAACAATTTAAGATGTCAATTTGAAATATTTGATTCAAGGAAAAATTGAGGATCTCTTTATGATGTGATCATGATCGTTATAAATTTTCTAAACCCCTTAACAAAATATTAAGTTTTACTCGGATGCTTTCCAATGAATGAACACTCATTGAATCCTAGATCGATTAGGGGAATGACTGTCAATGGCAGGGGACTCCTATCTATCGTGGTGAGATGCGACGAATATAAACGGTTATATTCGGCCGTTGTGTCATTGGGTCTAACTTAACTGAGTCGTCATAATAAGGTGAAAATAAACGGTTATATTCAACCATTATGAACTTAGAAGCATTGAGTTTGGTTAAAAGTCTATTAGATAGATAAGATCAATTGTTGTTCACCAAACTATCCAAGAATTATATATGATATAATTGACAACTGTTGTCTACCTTAATAATCATTTTTTAAGGACTTCTAGTGGTTGACTTAGGACATGACGAAATATGGATCTTGGCTCACTAGAAAGAATTATGGGATATATTTTCCAAATTAATAGTAAGGGCTATTAATTTGATAAAAATAGTGGGAGATATATTATGAATATATCATAATCATTTGAACATAATAAATAACTCAGACAATCTAATGTTCATTTTATGCATTTTAAACATTGTAGATATTTAAATGGCAAACAATACAAATACTTTCTCCGTACGAGCAACCCTTAAGAAGGACAAGCTGACAGGAACTAATTTCCTGGATTGGTATAGGAATTTGAGGATTGTCCTCAGGCAAGAGCGTAAGCTCCATGTCATTGAAATTCCTTCACCTGCTCCTCCTGCTGAGAATGCAACTCGCGTTCAGCAAAATGCTTATCAGAAGCATATTGATGATGTGAATGATATTGTATGTCTCATGCTGGCAACCATGAGTGTTGAGCTGCAAAAAACAACATGAGCATATGGATGCTTATGAGATGATTGAACACCTTCAAAGAATGTTTGAGGGACAAGCTCGTCAAGAAAGGTTCGACACGAGCAAAGCATTGTATGCTTGCAAACAGGGAGAGCGTGAACCTGTTGAACCACATGTTCTGAAGATGATAGGTTATATTAAGTATCTTGATACTTTGGGTTTCCCGATTGGTTTGGAAGCTCAGATTGACTTAATCTTGCAATCTTTGAACCGCAACTATACTCATTTTGTTATGAACTACAATATGAATGAGATAGACAAAACACCCACTGAATTGTTGGCCATGTTACGAACTACTGAAACCAACATGAAAAGGCTGAACCTGCTGCCATGTTGATGATAGATAACAAAGGTAAGGCTAATAGGAAAGGCAAATGGAAGGGAAAGAAAAAGATTGGATCTGCTTCTGGTCCCAAGCCAAAGGCTAATCGCAAACAGGCTTTAAAGCCTAAGGGTGTTGTTGCAAAGGGTGATTGTCACTACTATGGTAAACCAGGTCATTGGAAGAGAAACTGTCATGCTTATTTGGAGGATCTGAAGAAGAAGAAGCTGGTCAAGCTTCTGATTCAGGTATTTATGTTATAGAGGTCAATTTGTCAACTTCTACATCATGGGTATTAGATACTGGATGTGGTTCTCACATTTGTATAAATGTACATGAACTACAAAGGAGTAAGACTTTGACTAAAGGAGAGGTCGACCTACGAGTTGGAAATGGAGCAAAGGTTGTTGTTTTAGCTGTAGGGACTTATTATTTATTATTGCCCACTGGGCTTATTTTAGAACTTGAGAACTGTTTTTACGTGCCTGCAATTTGCAGAAACATTATTTCGGTTTCTTGTTTAGACAAGAAAGGTTTTGCATTTTAATTCAGAACAATAGTTGTTCATTTTCTTTGAATAATGTTACCTATAAGGTTGCACGTTTATTTAATAGTTTATATGTTCTTGATTTAGACACTCTTATCTATAATGTGAATAACAAACGTCTTAAAATAAATGACTCAAATTAAACATACCTCTGGCACTGTCGTTTAGGCCATATAAATGAGAAGCGCATTTCCAAGTTACATAAGGATGGATACTTGGATAAGTTTGACTTTGAATCATACGAAGCATGCAAACCTTGTCTCATTGGAAAAATGACTAAATCTCCTTTTATTGGACAAGGTGAAAGGGCCACTGAATGATTAGAACTTATACATAGTGATGTATGTGGTCCTATGCGTACTATGACAAGAGGTGGCTTTTACTACTTTATCACGTTTACTGATAATTTCAGTAGATATGTGTATCTTATGAAGAACAAATCCGATTCTTTTGAAAAGTTCAAAGAAACAAAGCTGAAGTAGAAAAGCAAACTGACGGAAGTATTAAGACTCTACGATCTGATCGTGGAGGTGAATACTTAAGCCATGAATTTAAGAGTTTATTAAAAGAGTGTGGTATTGTATCACAATTCACTCCTCCCGGAACACCACAATGGAATGGAGTTTCTGAAAGGAGGAATCGTACTTTGTTGGACATGGTACGATCGATGATGAGTCATACAGATCTTCCAATTAGTTTATGGGGCTACGCCCTGGAGATGGCTGCTTATACACTTAACCGAGTTCCTACTAAAACGGTTCAGAAGACTCCATATGAGATATGGACTAAGAAACATCATAGCATGTCATTTATGAAAATATGGGGATGTGAAGCGTTTGTGAAACGTTTAACTTCTGACAAGCTAGGACCTAAATCAGACAAATATAATTTTGTGGGATACCCAATTGAAACAAAAGGTTATTCATTCTATAATCCTTCCGAGAACAAAGTGTTTGTTGCTCGAACTACAGTTTTTCTTGAAAGAGAAATGCTTTCGAAGAAAAACAGTGGGAGGATAATAGATCTCGATGAAGTTCGAGGCCCACAAGATAACATTGAACCAATGGAGGAACTTGAGCAGGATGTACAAGACCACAACACTGCTCAAGAAACACAGGTTATTCGTAGGTCTAGTAGGATTCGCCATGAGCCTGAGAGATATTATGGATTTCTCTTAACTCAAGATGGTGATGTGATGCTTATCGACGAAGATGAGCCTCTCACCTACTAAGATGTTATGAACACTCCAGAATCCAAGAGATGGCTGGATGCCATGAAATCTGAGATGGAATCCATGTATACTAATCAAGTATGGACTTTAGTTAATCCACTTAAAGGGGTAAAACCTATAGGGTGCAAGTGGGTTTTCAAGAAGAAGACCGACATGGATGGTAATGTACAGACCTATAAGGCACGATTGGTGGTAAAAGGTTTCAAGCAAATTCATGGTATTGACTATAATGAGACTTTTTCACCAGTGGCTATGGTCAAGTCCATCAGGATTTTGCTTGCTATAGCTGCTTACTATGATTATGAAATCTGGCAGATGGATGTTAAAATCGCTTTCTTAAATGGGAGCCTTGAAGAAGATATGGATGTGTATATGACACAGCCCGAAGGTTTTGTTGATCCAAAGAATGCTGTAAATGTATATAAGCTGCGTCGATCCATTTATGGATTGAAACAAGCCTCAAGGAGATGGAACATTCGTTTTGATGAAACTGTCAAAGAGTTTGGGTTTATTCAAAATGAATATGAACCATGTGTTTACAAGAAGGTAAGTGGGAGCAATGTGGCATTCCTATAATTATATGTTGATAATAGGGAATGACATTCCTTCTTTACAGGCTTTTAAGACTTGGTTGAGTAAGAATTTCTCAATGAAAGACTTAGGCGAAGTGACCTATATTTTAGGTATCAAGATCTATAGAGATAGATCAAGAAGAATGATCAACCTAAGTCATAGTAGATACTAGTCTAATCCAGGTGAAGGTCATTGGACAGTAGTCAAGAATATTCTTAAGTACTTGAAGAGGACTAAAGATTAATTCTTGGTATATGGAGGAGGAGATAAGCTAGTAGTAAAAGGTTACACCGACGCTAGTTTCTAGACAGACAAGGATGATTCGATTTCTCAGTCTGGATTTGTGTTTTGTCTAAATGGAGATGTTGTATGCTGGAATGGTTCACAGCTGAGACAGTTGTTGATTCTACAATAGAGCCTGAGTATATTGATGCTTGCGAAGCAGCCAAGGAGGCTGTTTGGGGATGTACTTAGGAGATATCACATAATTAATAAGATTAATAATAGAGGGGATATACATATATGTAAAGTGCATACAAATGATAACATTGCAGATCCACTGACTAAGGCTTTGTCGCAGCAGAAGCACGAAGGTCATACTAGTTCCATGGGTATTAGATACATGAGAGATTGGCTCTAGTACAAGTGGGAGATTGTTAGTATTGGTGTCCTAGAGACAATACTTTTAATGTTTTATTGAAAACAATTAAGGATTATGTTTTATGTGATTATTTAATTATTATTTATTATATCTTTATTTACTGCGTTATAAATTGAAAGGATAATAAATGTCCTTGGAATATTAATACGTAATATATGTCTTTAAGTATGTGACTTAAAAATGAGATTAAATGAATAGTATTTTATTCCTAAAATTTCCTAGTCAAGTATTATTATTTAAGGACAATAATAATGCAATAAGACTAGTATGTTTGTTGACGGATGACCACATCTCATTGGTCATAGGTATGGTGATACTAAAGTCAAGAACATAAGTGTATGTATCAATACATGACACTGGAAAGACCCGCCATGAGATTCTACATGTTAATAAGTGTCATAAGAAATCTCACTGTGATAATGATGTAATGATCCTCTGACTTGAAATCATTATATTTCTATACGAGAATTAATATACTTTGATTACACTCAAAGTTAACTTTAACCGGGTAATGATAAAGGTGTACATTGGGTATGCTATGAATCGTATGAGGAATATGAATGATAGATATAGGATTTAACCCTCCAATTCTATGAGTGATATTATTGGCCTCTTGATTGAGTGAGACTATGAAATGCATGGCCATGCTCAAATATTGATTTGTTTAAATAGTCTACTCATTGATCAAGGAAACCGAGATTAAACGTTGAAGAGGATGACACTATACATGCCTCGAGTTTGATCTATAATATAAGGTTAAAGGGATTATATTACATGGAACATTATTCACGAAAGGTTTAATTGAATCACCAATTATTATTGTTACTTGGGTAGCAATGATGTATTACTAGATGCCGCTCATTGTTTATAATTTTATTATTAGATAATAAAATTATTGCCAACGTAATAATAACCTAAAGGGTCAAACACAAAGAACGTCAAAACGGAGGTTTATTTAAATTACGAATTTAAATATATTATTGTTTATTCGAATTTAATTATTGAATTAATTAAGTGGGACTTGATTTATTATATTAGAATTCGGATTTAATAAGTATTATTATTATTCGAATTTAATTATTGAATTAATTAAGTGGGACTTGATTAATTATATTAGAATGTAGATTTAATAATAATAATAACCCAAAGTCATAATGGGTTTTGGAAACCACATGGATTAGGGTTAGGCCCAAAATCTCTCTCTCCCCTATATATACATAATGATGTATAGTATTAGGGTTTAATGATCAAATTTCGTTTTTAGAGAAAAACCCTAGCTGCTCAACATCAAGAGAGGCTAGAGATAGAGAGAGAGAGAGAGAGAGAGAGAGGCAAACAATTCGGCTAGTACCGACTCCGGTGATCGTAGGACGATCGGGCGTTCGTGTGGACTTCTTTAGAGAGCAAATCTTTGCAACAAAGGACTGCTGTGATTCATCTTTCTGGACCTCCATTAAACAGCATACGAAAGCTTTGTTAAGGTACATACTTCTTCACCATAATCATCCAATGTTATACATGGATCCTGCGGTTGGGTTTCGATTTTTTTATTGTTTTTACGTTAATTCCTCTGCGTTTTCATGCCCGAAACCCTTCAACCAAATATTATCTTGTGTAGCTCTTGTTCAAGTTCATACGCCTTCAACATATACAGTTCTTCTACAAACAATGTGGTTGTATCCTTAGATCCCTGTTGGTTGTAATCCTATGTTTCAGATGATATGCAGTGTTAGCACGAACTTCATATAATCTCCATGTAGAATAATCTTTAAGGCTTGTACTGAAATGTCAGGTAGTCCAGTCTGTTCTCCTTCATTACTTTAACCCCTAAGATTTTTCATCCAAAATCCAGCTAGAATCAACCAAAACCTGTACCCAAATTAATCTCTTCTTTTGAAGCTTCTAAAATATTAGTGGGATACTATGGAGTAAATCTCTGAGAAAATTAATACCACTATTTCTTCAACCTATTCCAGAATTAACTTCATTGGATAATATTCAGTCAATTTAGTTGTCTTCAATACCCGAAAAAATCTTCATCTACTACTCCTCGAGCATCCTCGAATTAATATTTAAGAAAAATTTAAGTTTACAGAATTTTTAATTTTCATTAAAAATAAATTAATCAAACATAAAAATTTACAAAAAATTAATTTTCAAGAATTTCGAATTTTCTTAAAAATTAAAATATTATAAATTAATACTTAAGAAAAAATTTAGTTTTCAAGAATTTTAAATTTTCTGGAAAAATAAATAAATCTAAAATAAAAATTAAATTGAGATGTAAACTTGAAGTATAGAACTGCAATTGGTGAGTGTTTTAGAACACAAGTGGAACTTTTGTTGCACTTGTAAGAGTGAATCCTTCTGTTGGCGCCACAAACCACTTATTAGGAAACATGATAGGAGAGATTCTTTCCGCTATATGCATTTTGTTGCGCCTCTACACCATTTGCCTTGAGGTGGCGTAACAAAATAATTCTCCAAGTTCCAAACTCCATGTCGCGCCTAGACATTATGTTGCGCATCTACACTGAATCCCCTATGTAGGCGCAACATAACACTTACTGTTCCAAGCCAGTTGTTGTCTATCAATAATGAACAAAATAAATACATTTAAATTATAAAAATAAATTTACTTAACTTTAAATCATAGATTTATTTAAATTAGATTTGAAAAATAAATTTCTTTTAAATTAAGTTTATGAAATAAACTTATTCAAGTTTAAATAATAAACTCATTTAAATTAAATTTATAAAATGAATCTATTAAAAAATAAATTTATAAAATAAACTTATTAAAATTTAAACTTATCAGTCTGCTCTGATACCAATTGTTAGGTCCTGAAGTATCGTAGAAGGGGGGTTGAATACGATACTCACTAAATTAAAAAAATTCTTTGGAATCTTTTGCGGATAAATAATTTAGAGTTCGGTTAGTGGCTTCGAATTCATGAGGTGAATAGTGTTTAGGAGGTTGGCTTACTAATTTTCTGTTTTTATGAATAAACAATAAAGTTCTAGAAAATTAGCAAGTAATTAAACGAGACAAGTTTTAAGGAATATATCTTTTGTATATAAACCTAGAAGGGTGCCACACCAAGTTAAAAATATAACTGGTTTCTAAAGAACAAATTAGTTATTTGCTCCTACAAAGAGATATAACTTAATCCCTATACAATATTTGACTATATGTTTGTACTAAAGGAATCAAACTAACATAGTGTGTTTTACAATAGCCCTATGTATTTGCAACATAATGAACCAGCTAGAATATAAAACTCCGGTGAAGAAGGTATGTGTATGGCTTTGTATCTTCTTCTTCTCCGGCTTTAATTTTCTGTCTATATCTCTTTGTTTGATTGTATTTATCAACTGTCAATCAAAATGAGCCAGTCATTTTGTTTATATGGTGTAGACTTTTCAAATCAATTAATATTGACTTGTTCTTCACAATGCTAAGTCATATATTGTTCCTCTATAAGGGAATGGGAGTGTAGAGAGTAATTTGCTCCAATAAGCCTACGTTGCGTCTACACTCTGTACTCCATGTGTAGGAGCTACTTGTGGACTTAAGAAAATATACTTTCTCACTTATGTTGCGCCTACACTTTTGTTATAGAGTTCAGGCGCCACATATCTTTGCCTTGGGCCCTTGTTGCCTTAAAACATATTCCTATCAAGTTATGTTGCGCTTACATTCTTGTTATCTATTGTAGGCGCCATATAAATCAATTCCTAGGAGCCTTGTTGCCTTATAATAATTTTATAACCTTATGTTGCGCCTACACTCTTATTACCTAGTGTAGGCACTATATAATCTTTCATCGCTTCTCTTCTTGTTGTGATGACGCTTAGTGCACTGATCTGGTTCATAAATGACTAACACTGAATTAAATTCTCTTGACTTCTATTCTTTTTCAGTTGATTAACCTTAGAATGTTGTATTGCTTCAAACACTGATTGTTAATAAGCACTGTATTTTCACTGGAATCTTTTCTGGTACTTCGACAACGTCTCCATTATTACCACGATCTTGAATACTTCATTCTCTGTTCTTCATAGATGCTTGAACATATAACTGAACTTCTTTCAGCGAGTATAGCTTTAAGATTGTAGCTGTCTTCTTTAACCTTTGTCTTTACCTTGTCTTCAATCCTTCTAGATTCTTATGCTTCGAACACTGTCTATCTTCAATCAATGCTAATACATTGAAATCTTTTAGTGGCACTTTATACTGAATCTTCAACACTTATGAAACCCTGAAAGTCTTTACACATTATTCTTCACTGAGGCTTGAACATATTAATGAACTTCTTGCAGTGACCTATAGTAGACTTCGAAACTTCTTTAAATGTATTGATTCACTGTATATGCCTTGTCTTCATTTCTTCCCGATTTCTGTGGAGACGTAGTATTATTTACCTGTCATGTTCTAGCGTTGAGTTATCACGATTACTATTCATACAGTTTCGTAATCTCACCAACAGTTTGGTACTATTATATTCAACCCCCACTTCTATAATAGTTCATTATTGGGTAATAATTGGTATCAAAGCAGGCAGTTTTCATTAACCTTAAAGATCTGGAAAACAATGTCTGGAAACAAGTATGAAAGCATAAGGATTCCAATTCTCAAAAAGGCTGAATACCCTACATGGAGGGTAAAGATGTTAATGTTCTTGGAATTCATAGATCCTGACGATTTAGACAGGATCAATGAAGATCAGTATTTGCCAACAAAGTTAATTCCACCAACTGTAGTGGAAGGAAGACAAGTTCTTGAGCACTATACTCTGAAGGACAAGAAAGAATGGACAAATGAAGAGAAACTGAAAGTTCTCAAATATGCAAACGTAAGAAATATCATGCATAACAGTCTTGACTTTGTGATGTCAAACAAAGTTATTGCTTGTAAGATTGCTAAGAAAATCTGGGATGCACTAGAGGTTCAATGTTAAGGAACCAAAGAGATAAAAAATAATAGGAGATCTATTCTTATTCAAGAATATGAATACTTTGAGGCTAAGCATAATGAGTCTCTTATTAACACCTATGACCGGTTTCTAACCCTATTGAATGACTTGGCTCTGGTTGGCAAGGAATACGATAATGAAGACTCCAACACAAAACTTCTGAGAGCTCTTCCTGAAGAATGGGATTTACAGATATCACTGATAAGAGATAGAGTAGACCTAGAAGATATTGTAGGGTTTCGTGACACAAACGCAGCGGAATAAACGCGAAAAATAAATCAAAATAGCGAAACCCTCCGCAGGATCCATGCGAAAATAAAAGATTTAATTCGGAGATAAAGAATAAATACCTTTAGAAGCTTTAACAGTTCATTAATGGAAGATTAATGGAGGTCCAAAGCTTGTTTAATCACCACGTATCCCGCTCTCGCGATCTACGCTCTACGGTATCCACACAAACACTTTTCATGAAGGATTGATGTGTACTAGCACCCGAAAACTTCTTCTCTCTCTATCTTCCTCCTCTCTCAGAGCGGCTAGGGTTTTTGTAAAATCTCTATCTTATTAAATTAGCCCATAAAGAGATTATATAGAGAGAGGAATAAGTTTTCTAATTATAATTCAATTATAATTAATACTAATCCAAAATTTTAAATTATTTAATTAAGTCTCACTTAATTAATTAATTATTAATTTTGGAATTAGTTTAGGTAATTCATTTATTCTATTTATATAATTAATTAAGTCATACTTAATTAATATCATAAATAAAATAAATTACTTATTTAATTTAAATTCATAATTTAAATTATTTCTCCTTCAAGCGTTCTTTGTGTGTGACCCTGTAGGTTATTATTACGTTGACAACAATTTTAATATCTAATTAAAATTGTAAACAATGAGCGGCATCTAGTAATACATCATTGCTACCCAAGTAATAATAATAAATCGGTGATTCGATTAAGCCTTTCGTGAATAATGTTCCATGTAATATAATCCCTTTAATCTTGATATTATAGATTAAACTCAAGGCATGTCTCGTGTCATCCTCTTCATAATTTAATCTTTATTTTCTTGATCGATGAGTAGACTATTAAAATCAAATCAACATTTGAGCACGGCCGTGCATTTCATAGTCTCACTCAAACAAGAGGCCAATAATATCACTCCTAAAATTAGGAGGATTAAATCCCATCTAGATCATTCATATTTCTCATACGATTCATAATATACCCAATGTCCACTTTTATCATCACCCGGTCAAAGGTAACTTTTAATGTAATCAAATTATATTAATTCTCGTATAGAAATATAATGATTTCAGGTCTAAGGATCATTACACCATTATCACAGTGAGAATTACTTATGACACTTACTTAACATGTAGAATCTCACGGCGGGTCATTCCAGTGCCATGCATTGATACATGCACTTATGTTCTTGACTTTAGTATCCCCATACCTATGACCAATGAGATGTGGTCATCTGTCAAGAAACATACTAGTCTTTGTGCATTATTATTGTCCTTAAATAATAATACTCGACTAGGGAATTTTAGGAATAAGATACTGTTCATATAATCTCATTTTTTAAGTCACATACTTAAAGATATATAATACGTATCAAAATTCTAAGGACATTTATTATGCTTTCAATTTATTACGCAGTAAATAAAACATAATAAATAAATAATAATCAATAAAACATAATCCTTAATAATAAATATTTTCCTTAAAATATAAAAAGTATTGTCTCTAGAGCACAATTACTAACAATCTCCCACTTGCACTAGAGCCAATTACCCAAGTATCCAATACTCATGGAACTAGTGTGACTTTCGTGCTTCTGCTGCGACAGAGCCTTAGTCAGTGTGTCTGCAATATTATTATTAGTATACACTTTACATATATGTATATCTCCTTGATCATTAATCTCATTAATTAGGTGATATCTCCTAAGTACATGCCCAAACAGCCTCCTTGGCTACTTCACAAGCATCAATATACTCAGGTTCTATTGTAAAATCAACAATTGTCTTTGCTGTGAACCATTCCAGCATACAACATCTCAATAAAACACAAAGCCAGACAGAAACATTAAATTATCGTTATCTGTCTAGAAACCAGTATCACTGAAACCTCTTACAACTAGCTTCACATCTCCTCCATGTAACAAGAATGAATCTTTAGTCCTCTTTAAGTACTTAAGAATATTCTTGACTGTCGTACAGTGACCTTCACCTGGATTAGATCGGTATCTACTCATCATGGTTAAAGCATACGAGACATCAGGACAAGTACATATCATTGCATACATTATAAACCAATTGCTGACGCATACAGAATTTTACTCATGCAGTCCCTATCATCCAATGATTTAGGACAAATTTTATTTTGAGATCACTATCCCATGAGACATTGAGACATATCCATTTTAGTCTCTTTGCATTTGAAATCGATGCAAAACTTTGTCAATGTATGTACTCTAAATTAGGCCGATCAATCACCTTGATCTATCTCTATAGATCTCGATCCCTAATATATATGTCACATCGCCTAAGTCTTTCATTGAGAAATTATTTCTCAACCAAGTCTTCACAGTCTGTAGAGAAGGAATGTCATTCCCTATTAGTAATATATCATCAACATATAATACTAGGAATGCCACATGACTCCCACTAAACTTCTTGTAAACACAAGTTTCATCTTCATTCTAAATAAAGTCAAACTCTTTTTGACTGTTTCATGAAAACAAATGTTCCATCTCCTCGAGGCCTGCTTTAATCCATAAATGGATTGACGCAACTTACATACATTTCCAGCATCCTTTAGATAAACAAAACCCTTAGGGTGTGTCATGTACACATCCATATCTTCTTCAAGGCTCTCATTTAAGAAAGAGGTTTTGACATCCATTTGCCAGATTTCATAGTCATAGTAAGCAGCTATAGCAAGCAAAATCCTGATGGACATGACCATAACAACTGGTGAAAAGGTCTCATCATAGTCAATACCATGAATTTTCTTGAAACCTTTTGCCACCAATCGTGCCTTATAGGTCTGTACATTAGCATCCATGTCGGTCTTCTTCTTGAAAACCCACTTGCACCCTATAGGTTTTACCCCTTCAGGTGGATCAACCAAAGTCCATACTTGATTAGTATACATGGATTCCATCTCAGATTTAATGGCATCCAGCCATCTCTTAGAATCTGGAGTGTTTATAGTATCTAGGTAGGTGAGAGGCTCATCTTCATCCACAAGCATCACATCACAATCTTGACTCAAGAAAAATCCATATTATCTCTCGGGCTCATGGCGAATCCTACTAAACCTACGAACACCTGTGTTTCTTGAGCAGTATTATTTTTCTTGTACATTCTACTCAGGTTCCTCCACTGGTTCAACGTTATCATGTGGGTCTCAAACTTCATTGAGATCTATTATCCTCCCACTGTCTCTCAGCAGTTCGAGCAACAAACACTTTATTCTCGGAAGGATTATAGAAAGAATAACCCCTTGTTTCAGTTGGGTATTCCACAAAATTACATTTGTCTGATTTTGGTCCTAGCTTGTCAGAGATTAGACGTTTCACCAACGCTTCACATCCCCAAAATTTTATAAATGACATGCTGTGACGTTTCTCAGTCCATATCTCATAAGGATTCTTTTGAACCATTTAGTAGGAACACAGTTAAGTGTATGTGGAGCCGTTTCCAGGGTGCAACCCCAGAAACTAATTGGAAGATTCATTGACTCAACATTGATCGCACCATGTCCAACAAGGTGTGATCTCTCCTATCAAAAAAACTTTTCTTTGATATTTCTTACTTCATCTTTATAGTCTTTGAACTTTTCAAATGATTCGGATTAGTTCTTCAAAAGATACATATATCCGTATCTACTAAAATAATTAGTAAATTTTATGAAGTTAATAAAATCTACCTTTTGTCATCGTACACATATGACCACATACAACACTATGTATAAGTCATACCCATTCAATGATCCCTTCACCATGTCCGGTAAAAGGAGCTTTAGTCATTTTGCCAAATAAACCAAGATTCGTATCCTTTGGTATAATTCATAATCAAACTTATCCATGAATGCATCCTTATGTATTCTGGAAATGCGTTTCTCATTAATATGGCCTCAGCGACAGTGCCAAAGGTAATATTTGATTTGAGTCACTTTAGAACATATAAATTGTTAATTAGATGTGCAACATTATAAGGCTCATCATCAAAATAGAATAAACAACTATTGTTATAAAATGAAAAAGCCTTTCTTGTCCAAACAAGAAACAAAAATAATGTCTCTGCCAATTGCAAGCACGCTATAACAATTATTAAGTTCTAAATTTTCCTTATAGGCCAAAAATTAAGTAACGAGTTCCTCTAACCAGAGCAACTATCTTTACTCCAATTCCAACCCGATACCTTAAGCTTGACCCTTATTGATCATCATCTTCCGATCTTCCAATTAAGCATGACATTTTAATTTCCAGTCTCCCAACTTTCCACAGAAGTGACAATCGTCTTCTTTATCAACACCTCATTCAGACTTTAGAGTCTGCTTTAGGGATTGGACTTTGGTTTGACAATGGAACTAGATCAAATCTTCTCCTTGCCTTTCCATTTTCCTTTCCCTTTTGCATTCCCTATGTTTACCATCAATATAGTAGTAGTTCATGCATTTATCATATTACTTTCAGCAGTTCTCAACATGCTTAGCAACTCAATGGCTGTTTTACCAATCTTATTCACTTTATTGTTCATAACAAAATAAGAATAATATTTGTCCAAAGATTGTAAGATCAAATCTAATTGTCTCCAGACCAATCTGGAAACCCAAAATATCAATGGTATTCATTATACCCTATAATCTTTAGAACATGTGGTGTAACCGGGTCTCACTCTCCCTACTTGTAAGTGTATAGTGCCCTTTCAAATATATCTTGTGCTCAATCGTTTCATAAGCATCTATATGCTTGTATTGCTTCTTAAGCTCAGCACATATATTTGCGAGCATGAGACATGAAACATCAGTCGCAACATCAATTTGCTTCCAATAAGCACTATGATTTGCACATGTTACATTCTCAACTTTAAGAGCAGGGGAAGAGATTTGACTAATATCGTGGTGCCCGAGGACGATCCTCAAGCTCCTATGTCAGTCAAGGAAATATATTATCGTCAACTTGTCCTTCTCAAGAACTGATCGCATAGAGAAGTTGTTTGTGTTTATCATTTGATATCTACAATATTAAAGTGCATAAAATAAACTAGATTACAAATTTAATATTAATTATGTTTAAGTGATTATGGTATATCATCATATACCTCCCACTATTTTTATCAAACTAATAGCCCTTACTATTAATTTGGAAAGTATATCCCATAATTCTTTCTAGTGAGCCAAGATCCATATTTCGTCATGTCCTAAGTCAACCACTGGAAGTCCTTAGAAAATGATTATTTAGGTAGACAACAGTTGTCAATTATATCATATATAATTCTTGGATAGTTTGGTGAACAACGATTGATCTTATCTATCTAATAGACTTTTAACCAAACTCTATGCTTCTAAGTTCATAATAGTTGAATATAACCGTTTATTTTCACTTATTATGACGACTCAGTTAAGTTAGACCCAATGATACAACGGCTGAATATAACCGTTTATATTCGTCGCATCTCACCACGATAGATAGAAGTCCCCTGCCACTGACAGTCCTTCCCCTTATCGATCTAGGATTCGATGAGTGTTCATTCATTGGAAAGCATCCGAGTAAAACTTAATATTTTGTTAAGGGGTTTTAGAAAATTTATAACGATCATGATCACATCATAAAGAGATCCTCAATTTTTCCTTGAACCAAATATTTCAAATCGACATCTTAAATTGTTCATTTCCCAGGTAGATGGAGGATACCAATGGTCACACTTAAAACCCATCAGCCTTACGAATACGCATATCCGCTTTTGTCAGAAAATCCCAATTATAGATATCAAAAATCCATATTTAATTCCGTGTTTTAAAAATCCATATTTCATAAACACAAGAATCTCATGATCGTTTGTTAATTTTAAAATCTTGAATCGTTACAGATTTTATCTTGTTTAAGCAAACATGGCATGGGTGTCGTATCTAATACATACATGATTAATCAATATTAAGCATGCATCTCAATTATATCTACGCATACATACCAATACATGCAATCATATACATATATGTAATGTGCGTAAATTAAACGTGTTTGGTTATGGCCCCATCCTATATGATATTTCCAAGCTAATGGAAATATCAAGGTCAGTCTATGGTGGTTTTAAAAATACTATCTATTACATGTCTTCTTTCTTCATTGCTCCATCATCCCCTTTTGGATCGCCTCCTTGCTTGCAAGTCTTCATTGATAATTACATTGAATAATAAAAATAAAACTATTCTAATGAAATTACAAGAAGAACTCGAGTTACATTCGAGATAATTAAATTACAATGAATAAACGATATGCAAGTCGTATTTAGAAACCAAAACCATAAATCAAAATCACTATTATATGGGTCTTTAGGCCATAACCATCCACCATGCTATCATATAATATATCTCATATTATATAATCATATCATATAATCATATATAACAAATTTCGAAATTTCAGAAAATTAAAAACAGATTTCTGAAGACAATAAATCGCTATTTCGAGGCCCTTAATGACGTCAAACGCCTTACAGACCCGTCGGTGATAGAAACTCTATCAGGTTTGTTCATTGGCCCGATTCCAGTCAGAAACCACATATCGTTTACGAAAATCGGATACAGCAGTCAGATTTCTCCAAATCTGACGGTGTTTTAGAAATCGTATCATATACAATTCTCATAACAAGAACAAGCATATATCATATATACATACACAGAGATACATACAATCATCATATGATTATACATTACATGAATATCATATATTCATAATATATACATACATATACTCAAAATTTTAGAAAATTAAATAATTTTCAGAAAATCATAAATCACCGTTTTGGAGGCTGTAACGACATCTAATGGCTTACAGACGCAGAGCTGACGATGTCAGTATTGCTCAGTGACCCGATTCCAGTCAGAAAACACATATCGTTTGCAAAAATCGGACAACGGACACAGATTTCAGAAAATTAACGGCAGCCGTTTCAGAATTCGTATCGAATACGATTCCCATAATAAGAACAAACATGTATCATATACATACATCAACACACATAATCATCACATGATTATACATCATATGAATATCATATATTCATAATATATATAAACATATACATATTATATCAATATAAAATCATGATAGATCGCATACATACTTATATATCAAAAACTGTTAAGCACATAACCGAATTAAAACGTTTCGCAAGTAGCTCTGATGCCATTGTAGGGTTTCGTGACACAAACGCAGCGGAATAAACGCGAAAAATAAATCAAAATAGCGAAACCCTCCGCAGGATCCATGCGAAAACAAAAGATTTAATTCGGAGATAAAGAATAAATACCTTTAGAAGCTTTAACAGTTCATTAATGGAAGATTAATGGAGGTCCAAAGCTTGTTTAATCACCACGTATCCCGCTCTCGCGATCTACGCTCTACGGTATCCACACAAACACTTTTCATGAAGGATTGATGTGTACTAGCACCCGAAAACTTCTTCTCTCTCTATCTTCCTCCTCTCTCAGAGCGGCTAGGGTTTTTGTAAAATCTCTATCTTATTAAATCAGCCCATAAAGAGATTATATAGAGAGAGGAATAAGTTTTCTAATTATAATCCTATTATAATTAATACTAATCCAAAATTCTAAATTATTTAATTAAGTCTCACTTAATTAATTAATTATTAATTTTGGAATTAGTTTAGGTAATTCATTTATTCTATTTATATAATTAATTAAGTCATACTTAATTAATATCATAAATAAAATAAATTACTTATTTAATTTAAATTCATAATTTAAATTATTTCTCCTTCAAGCGTTCTTTGTGTGTGACCCTGTAGGTTATTATTACGTTGACAACAATTTTAATATCTAATTAAAATTGTAAACAATGAGCGGCATCTAGTAATACATCATTGCTACCCAAGTAATAATAATAAATCGGTGATTCGATTAAGCCTTTCGTGAATAATGTTCCATGTAATATAATCCCTTTAATCTTGATATTATAGATTAAACTCAAGGCATGTCTCGTGTCATCCTCTTCATAATTTAATCTTTATTTTCTTGATCGATGAGTAGACTATTAAAATCAAATCAACATTTGAGCACGGCCGTGCATTTCATAGTCTCACTCAAACAAGAGGCCAATAATATCACTCCTAAAATTAGGAGGATTAAATCCCATCTAGATCATTCATATTTCTCATACGATTCATAATATACCCAATGTCCACTTTTATCATCACCCGGTCAAAGGTAACTTTTAATGTAATCAAAGTATATTAATTCTCGTATAGAAATATAATGATTTCAGGTCTAAGGATCATTACACCATTATCACAGTGAGAATTACTTATGACACTTACTTAACATGTAGAATCTCACGGCGGGTCATTCCAGTGCCATGCATTGATACATGCACTTATGTTCTTGACTTTAGTATCCCCATACCTATGACCAATGAGATGTGGTCATCTGTCAAGAAACATACTAGTCTTTGTGCATTATTATTGTCCTTAAATAATAATACTCGACTAGGGAATTTTAGGAATAAGATACTATTCATATAATCTCATTTTTTAAGTCACATACTTAAAGATATATAATACGTATCAAAATTCCAAGGACATTTATTATGCTTTCAATTTATTACGCAGTAAATAAAACATAATAAATAAATAATAATCAATAAAACATAATCCTTAATAATAAATATTTTCCTTAAAATATAAAAAGTATTGTCTCTAGAGCACAATTACTAACAGATATGTCCCTAGATGAAGTCTATGGCAAGCTGAAGACTCGTGACTTGGAGTTACAGCAAAGAAAGAACAGGAAAAGTAGCAAGGCAAAGTCAGTTGCCTTGAATATTGAAACCAAAGTTTTGAAAGCTAAGGAACAGATCCCTGCAAGCTCTAAAGGAAAGGGAAGAGCTGTGAAAGAAAGCAGCGAGTCAGAGTCTGAAGCAAACTCTTACTCAGACTCTAAAGGTGAATCTACAGACTCTGACATCATGGAAATGGTGGTCATGCTTATTAAAGGTTTCAAAAAGATGAAATACAGGAAGTTCAGAAAGCAAAGAAACTTCCAAATGAAGTCTGGAGAGTCTGAGAATAAAAACAGATTTAGGAAGAGAAAAGACAGAGAGGGAAAGTCAAAAACACTATTCAAGTAAAGGTGAAGTGTTACAAGTGCAACAAGATGGGGAACTTTGCTACTGAGTGCAGGAGAAATGAAGCTAGAAATGCGCTCATATCATCCAACAAGGACTGGATGGATTCCTCAGACTCTGATGAGGAAGTGAATTATGCTCTCATGGCAAACACTAAGACTCCCATTGTAAACTCTGACAAGGTACCAGATTTAACCTTCAATATGAACATTGATAATTTATATAAGATGAAATCTTTTCTTAGAACCATGCATGTTAGTTTAAAAACTCAATCTCTTGAGAATGAAAGACTAAAATCAGAAATTTAAAATTTGTCTTCCAAAAATGATTTTCTTGAATTTGAACTTGTTAACATGCTAACTACCAAGAAAGATTGTAAGAATGTTATTCACATGCAAACTCATCTAGAGATTCAAGTTACTTATTTAAAAGCTGAGATAGCCAAAGAAAATGAGACTTTCGGAGTTTGAACAAACTCTGGCAAGAAAGTCCAAGAAATTCTTTCTGACAAGAATTGGACATCTGCTCTAGGATATGAATCTGATAAGGAGAAAAATGCTAAGAATGATAAGACACACACAAGAATAAAAAAAATTTGAGTAAACCTGTTAACTTTGTTAGAGCCAGTAATGAAAAGGATAATTCTGATAAATGCTCTAATAATCACAAAAGTAAAGAGAATAGTGTGTCTGAGAATAAACCAGTTAATGTTGGTTACTCTCTCACAGACAACTTAAGGAAAAATTGAAGTCTTTCACCAACAAGAATAAGCCTAAAAAGGTTAAGAGGAATAGAAATGGGAAAGTAGAAATTTCTAAGGAGAATAATTATAAGAATATTCTTGATGCTCCTAGAAAAACCTGTTTCACATGTGGAAATTCTAATCATCTTGCTATTTATTACAGGTAAAATAGAAAGAAGGAACCTGAAAGATCTAGATCAATAGATAGGAAACGACTATATATAGACCACAAAGTCCTTATTTTCATTGTGGTAGTTTATGGCATTCTATTTACACTTGTAAAGAATATCACAGTCTGTATTTCAACTACTATGAATTTTTTCCTCATTTGAAAAAAACTCTTGTTTCTTCTAATTGTGTTGACAAACAAATGTATGTGGTTAAATCTGATAGAATAAAGACAAACTCTAAAAATGCAAACTCTGTTAACTTAAACTTTGATAAAGTTGCTTCTGCTGCAAAAGTTAACAATTTTAAAAAGAAAGGATCTAAACTTGTTTGGGTCCTCAAAACCACTAATTAAGTTGCATTAAATGATTGTAGGGAAACATGAAAAACATCCTAGTAATTGATAGTGGATGTTCTGCACACATGACTAGAAATAAATCCCTTCTTTCAGAGTTTGAGGAAAAAGTTGGCCAGCAGTAATTTATGGAGATATAAACATAGGAAGAACACTAGGATATGGCAATATTGTGATTGGAAATGTCATCATTGAAAATGTATCTCTGTTGATGGACTCAAGCATAATCTGTTAAGTTTGAGTCAAATGACAGACAAATGTTATTCTGTGAAATTTCATGAAACACATTGTGAAGTCAAAAGCAAAAAGGCTGGAAAAGTGGTTCTTATTGGTTACAAACATAACAATCTATTTGAAGCTAGCTTGGAGGTAAACTCTGATGGTCGTTTAACTTGTTTACTTGGAAAGGCATCATCTTTGGAAAGCTAGAATTAGCACAAAAATCTGTGTCATTTGAACTTTGGAAATATTAATGAGTTAGTAAAGAAAGATTTTGTAAGAGGTCCTCCTAAAGTTTAATTTCGTCCTAATGGACCCTGTGATTCTTGTCAAAATGCTAAACAAAGGAAGACATCTTTCAAGAGCAAGACTGAACATTCCATTGAAGTACGTTTTCATCTATTGCATCTTGATCTGTTTGGCCCTGTCAATATAATATCTATTGGAAAGAAGGAATATATTGTGGTGATAGTGGATGACTACACAAGATTTACCTGGGTATACTTCTTACACAAAAAGGATGAAATATCTGAGATCATTTTTGATCATATAGCTATGATTGAGAATGGATCACCACTCAAGGTAAAGATTCTAAGAAGTAACAATGGAACAGAGTTTAAGAACTCTGCAATGGAGGAATTCTATTAAACCAAAGGGATCACTCAACAATTCTCAGCACCTGGTACACCTCAGCAAAATGGTGTAGTTGAGAGAAAGAACAGAACCCTAATTGAAGCTGCTAGAACAATGTTGAAAGCAAGTATATCTACTTACTTCTGGGCAGAAGCTATAAATACTACATGCATTACTCAGAATTGTACCTTGATAAATAAGCATGGAGTAACTCCATATGAAATGATGAAGGGAAGAAAACCAAATGTGAAATACTTTCACATATTTAGAAGCAAGTGTTCTGTTCTTAAAACTCATCCTAGGTAGTTGAAAAAGTTTGAACTCAAAGCAGATGAAGGCATCTTTGTTGGTTACTCCACAACCTCTAAAACTTCTTCAAAGACATTCAAAGTGTTTAATCTGAGAACCAAGGTAGTCACGGAATCTATACATGTCTCATTTGATGAAACTAAAATAACAAGATTACATGATGAAGAAGCTCAGGAATCTCTGAGTTTTGAAAATGAAATGCTCAGAGATCAACAAGACACAGACTCTGATGAGTCAAACTCTGACTTTCCAAACTTTGATGAAAATAACATAATAATAGAAGATTCTACACATGTTGAGAGGAGAAACATCAATCTTCTATTGAAAATGCAGAACCAACATCAGTCATTGAAATATCATAATCTAACCAATCCTTGACAGAGACAAACTCAGAAAGGTCAAACTCTAATCTATCAAACTCTGAGATAAACATAACTTTAGGGGGAGCATCAGCATTCACTAAGGAATCATACTATGATGGCACATATCATGGGGAGTATCTAGTTCGAGAAATATTTCTCATCCAAGGAAATGGACCAAAGATCATACACCTGACTTGATAATTGGTGATCTAGAAAGTGGAGTGAAGACAACGAAAGCTAATCAGAATGAATGTCTCTATCATAGTTTTCTTTCTCAAACAGAGCCAAAGAAAGTTGAAGAGGCTCTTAAGGATGCAGACTGGGTTACTGCAATGTAAGAAGAAATAAATGAGTTTGAAAGAAATGAAGTTTGGACTCTTGTTCCAAGACCAAAGAACAGATCTATAGTTGGAACAAAATGGGTGTTCAGGAACAAGACAGACTCTGACGGGATCATAACAAGAAATAAATCAAGACTAGTTATTAAAGGGTATTTATAACAGGAAGGCATTGACTATGATGAAACCTTTTCACCTGTAACTAGACTAGAAGCAATTAGAATCTTTTTTGTTTATACTGCACACAAGAATTTTAAAGTATAACATATGGATGTTAAAAGTGCATTTCTAAATAGTGAGCTTGAAGAGGAGGTATATATTGAACAACCTCATAGTTTTATTGATCCAAAGTATCAAATCATGTCTACAGGCTGGACAAGGCTCTATATGGTCTCAAACAAGCTCCAAGAGCCTGGTATGAAACATTAGCTCAATTTATACTTGAAAGTGGTTTTACAAGAAGTACAATTGATAAAATCTTGTTTTATAGAAATCAGGGTAAGGACTTATTTCTGGTTCAAATATATGTTGATGATATTATATTTGGATCTACTAATGAGAAACTCTGTGAAAGATTTTCAAAGCTAATGCAGTCCAGGTATCAAATGAGTATGATGGGAGAGATGGCTATTTCTTAGGGTTACAAGTGAAACAGACTGACGAAGGAATTTTCATAAGTCATTCAAAATATACAAGAAACTTACCCACAAAGTTTCAAATGGAAGACTCTGTATTTGCTACAACTCCTATGGCAACAACAACTAAATTGGAATAAGACACTGGTGAGTCAGGTTATATGACAACATATAGAGGTATGATTGGATCACTTCTATACTTAACTGCAAGTAGACCAGATATTATATTTGTAACTTGTCTGTTAGCTAAATTTCAAGCAAATCTATGGGAACCACATTTGATTGCTATTAAGAGGGTATTTTTATATCTCAAAGAACCATCAATCTTAGTTTATAGTATCCTAGAGATTCTGATTTTAAACTTATAGGCTATTCAGATGCTGATTTTGCAGGATACAAAATAGACAAAAAAAGTACAAGTAGAAGTTGTCAATTTCTAGGTGGAAAAATTGTCTCATGGTTTAGCAAGAAGTAGAAATCAATATTCACATGAACTGCATAGGCTGAATATATAGATGTAAGAAGCTGTTGTGCTCATATTTTATGGATGAGAAATCAACTGTTGGACTATGGTTTGAACTTTTATAAAATTCATATTTATTATGATAACCAAAGTGTTATTGCAATGACAGGAAATCTAGTTCAACATTCCATGACAAAGCATATAAGTATCAGATATCACTTCATAAGAGATCATGTTATGGAAGGCACAATTGAAAGGCATTTTGTTCCAACAAACTACCAGCTAGCAGATATTTTCATAAAGCCATTGTGTGAAACAATGTTTACAAGATTGATTTCTGAACTGGGAATGGTAACAAGTGGCTCAACTCCAAACAACAAGTAGCAGGCAATATCAATAATTAATCTCCTGGAAGTGTTTTAGAATATGCAAACTCTGATGACCACAACCATCAGAATTTATGGTAAACTCTGTCAAAGTATGTGGCATAGAGAATGCAGTAAACTCTGATCCATAGAGAGTTTAATCTCTGATCTCAGTTAACAAGTCAAACTCTGTATAATTGTTATTTGTTTTTCAAATAAATATTTATTATTGATTATTTTATTTATGATGTCATAAATATAAATATGATGTCATAATTCTTAATCTCTGATGGAGTACCACCGACTGCGCATATCCGTCATGAAAAATGATTCATTTTTGTACACAATTACACACATATATGCTGTATTTTGAGAATTGTAATTCAACATTACTCATCATCTTAAATCTTGCCATATGCCCCACTAAGTGTTAAAAGTAATTGAGAGGGAAAAGTTTATTCATTTGCATTCCTACTTTGAATTATCATCTGCATTTTATTCTCTCTATCTCTCTCTCTCTCTCGTATTCTCAAAACCATAATCTTTCATACCTTCAAACTACTGTATCAATGGCATCTAAGGGTATTTCTCTCAAGAACTATGTTTTTTCTATTACTAATTTTTCTTCTATTCTCGATAAAGCAGATGCACCAGGAGATTTTCACGTTCTCCAGGATTTTCTTACCAATAACAACATTAGGTATGCTTGACAAGCACCCACTAAAATCTCTACTCAAAATCTGGTATGGATATGGTCATCAGCCAAGTTTAACAATGCCACTGATGAAGAGGAACCAATCATCACTTTTCAGTGTAATGGTCGCTTCTCAATCACTCCCGAGGTAGTTCGTCAGGCTCTTCATCTTCTTGAGGTTGAAGCATATGATGATATTGTTAATGATGATCATATCATAAAATTCTTTAGAGAAATAGGCTATCGAGGAAGCCTATCAAACCTAGGCAGCCTCACAAGGCCAAATCTGAGAATAGAATGGAGTTTCTTCTTCGATTGTGTCACCAAGGTTTTTACTGCCAAGTGCACAAACTTTGATGTCATCCCTCAACTCTCTCAACAAATTGGGTATTTTTTGACTAATAATTTGTATTTTAATTTTCCTTGTATATTAATTAGGCAGTTAACTAGTAACATTAGTGATGATGTACATACTATCTACTATGCTAGATTTTTACAGTTGATTTTTAGTCATCTATTGCCTTATGTTAGTTTTGAACATGACAAGGGTTTGCCTAGTTTTAAAATGAATAAAAGGCTTTTTGTTGACTTGACACGGAAAGATGTCAAGAAAGAAAATGATGGTATTTTGCCTAGGTTGTTTTATCCCACACAGGTCAGGCTTCTACCGAATCAGAAAATACCTACTGTGTATCGGAGGGAATTTATTTCTGTGACTGAGAATCAGAGTTTAGCCCAATATGGTGAAAGTGTTTGACCTAAAACCAATCATGTATGATGAGTTAGGAAAAACTTTCTGCTACTCTTATTTGATTTCATTTGATAATAATAAAGTATTTATGTGACGGGCTTAATCTATTTGAAGTGTATTAAATAAGATGTTCCATAATTTAGAGCAAAGCTTCTAGAATTATAATGAGATTGTAATAATGAGATCTAGAAGATAATAGATTTAGACTTAAACAGTTCCTGATCATAGGATAACTAATTGGAAATTGGTAAATCCGTAAAGATCAGTGCATACTATGCTAGCTCTCTTAGGAGGATGTCTGTTCTCATAGACATTTGTGTGGTGACACTATATCTAGTATGTGGGTGCTTATTAAGGAATAAGTTCACTGAACATGACTCGATAAGTAGAACAACTAATGGAGTTTACTCACGTGTCGATAGTTATTTATTAAGTAAATAGTTGTACAAGTATCCTTAGACTTGAGATCGTTAGAGTAATCTCGTACATAATGATTTATGTTTTGGTTTAGTCCTTAGTCTCTAGGACATTCATTAGGTCCATTCCGGGCATAGTGATTTGTGTATGGAGATAGTTAACGGATCAATAAAGGATCTGCCCCTTCCAGTAAAGGAAGTGAATATCCTATGTTATTCTTAGATATGCAAGTTCAGGAATCTCTGGCCAGAGTGAATGAAATTAGAAAGTGTTTCTAATTTACATTAAAAGGAACTTTGCATTATGAATAAGAAATCATATGATTAAATTAGATAGGCTTGACACGAGTTCCATGCCTTGTATTTAATCGGGATATTGAAGGGTAGAAGGAATTAATTGTACGGTAACTAATTACTGACAGGTTCTAAGTATTCTAAGTAATGATTTCGTATTATCTGGATAGTCGCGATATGTTGAGAAGCATCACTCACGATATAGAATAAATATAATTAATCAGAATAATTATATTTAATGAATTAATAGAATTCATATAAATAATAAATAAAATGTTTATTATTATTTATTTCTACTACCGGCTTAATATTGAACCTAAAGAGTCACACCATAAAAGAGATTAAATTATAGATGAAGGAATAATTAATAATAGCTAGTCATTATTTATTTATGAAATAAATAATTACTTAGCAAATTTTATAAATTAATTAAATGAGATTTAATTGATTATAAATTATTTAAGATAAGATCTTAATATTATTAAATAAATATTTAATTAAAGTAATTAAATATGAAGAGAGAATAATTTTCTAAAAGAGTTTAGAAAAAGGAATTAATGATTAAAATAGTTTTAATCATTAACTAATTAATTAATAAGATTAATTAATTAAAAAGGAAATTAATAATAAGATATTTATAGAAAATATCTCAGATGAGATATTTGCCTATAAATATAGGATTATAAACCCTAATAATAATAAAAAACCCTAATATTTGTAAGAAATATTTTAAAAGGGAGGCAATCCTAATTTCCTCTCTAGCCTCCTCCTTCATCTTTTAGTTTGATTCTTGGTGGATATCTTTAGAGCACTCCACACTTGAGGGGTGATTGCAAGGATTGAAGAACAAGATCTTCTCTAGCTGTTGCCGGAAAGCAATCGAGGTATTCTTCAATTTATAAAATAGTTTTGTATCTATATGTATGTATACATAGGAATATATGCAAATAAATGTTATTCAATGCTTCCGCTGGTGCATAAATTCCTACAATGGTATCAGAGCTTAGGTTGTATGCATATAGATTCGTGATCAAGTTTCAGAATTTTATGAGCATGTATGTATTTATTATGATTTATACAAGCAATATCATGTTTTAATTATGATTAATTTGACACTGTTCGTCAAAATTATTTTAATAATTTTCCTGGGTTCTATAAGTGTTGTAGATCGTCCAGTTAATGTTTCATAATTTTCTGATGCGTAGAATATTTATTATGAATTTTGAAAGCAATAATAATGATTTCATTATGATTAATTCATTACTGTTCCTAAAAATTTATTTTATATTTTTCATGTGTTCTACAAGTGTTGTAGATCGTCCAGGTATTTTTAGAATATTTTTCTGAGCAATAGATTATTTATTATAGATTTTTAAAGTTGTTTTTAATTAATTCATAATTAAATAATAATATCTGGAGAGAAAAAAAATGTAACGCATTCTGCGCATGCGTTACAAGCTAAAATGGGGTTTTTGGCTTGTAACGCATACCCGAGATGCGTGACAGGGTGTCTTGCACGCACCTGACGCACGTGCGCGCATGGGGATGCGTCAGAAACTTCTCGGGGCGCGTGCGGGCGCGTGGGAGCTCAGAATGGGGCGTGTAATATACCGTTAGATTTGTTTTTCCGAGACGGTTCTAATGGTTTATTACAATAATTTTTCTGAAATTGTTTCGGACTGTTTAGAGCTTCCAAAGGTGTTTTAAAGCAAGTTTTAACCGTTTTAAGTTCCTTTTAAATACACCATGTGATACATAGAGATGTATAATGCTTATATGTTATAATATATGATTTAACATGCCTACCTTATGTTTATTCGTGATTATATATATGTGATATATGCTTGAATTATCATGAGATGATAGATTTAGGTGAACTTAATTAACATAAGGCGTATGTTAGACAATCTAGAATAGTGAAATTATTTCGTGACCTTTATTTACATATTATGAATACAATCATGAGATTTTTTGTGTTTATGAAACACGTGATTGAATATGAATTTTCAACTTAAGTGAAAGGATGATTCTGTCAAACAACAGATGTTCTATCTGTAAGAAAGGGGGTTATTAAGAGACGCCTCTTGACAATGCTCCACCCCTGGCCTGGGATGACTCCAAGTATCAATAGTTGATTTGAAATATTTAATCCAATCTAAAAGAATCTCTTTATAATATGATTATGATTGTAACATAATATAATCACCTAAAATATAAAGAATATCAAGTAGTAATTGGCCATAAAACACAAAGGGCTTGTGTTGGTCATAGCCTTCCAACATAATAGAAAGTATTTCTTGTTTTTGAAACTCTGTCGTTTCGTGCTACAGTCGAGGGCGTTGTTTCCGAAAGAAGAGATACTTATCTATAACATGAGATGAGTATGATGAATTGGAATCTTATGGTCGTTACGTGCTACAGCCGTGGGCTATTTGAAACTAGTTTAATTATACGAGATGCTGGGATTGACTTGACTTAGAATATTGAGTTTGTCGTGCCACAGCCGTGACTCGAGTATTCAAGAGGCTAAAGTAAGATTAGGTAATAACATGAGATGTAGCTGACAAGAGTTGTCTGCCTATTGAACGTTACATGGCGTTTTGTGCTACAGCCGAGGTTATGTGTGGCGCCCCCAGATCCGGGGTCGGAGACCTGGGCCGCCACGGTTCCCGTCCTTCCTGTTATTTACACAATTATCTTAATCTTTGATGCTAGTACTTCACCTGCAGTGACCCCACAGTTCATATACACACATACACTACTGATTATAGTCTCAGAACGACTACATATCTAATACATAAATCCATCAGAGTAAATATTACAATCCCAAAGTAGTTTCTTGTCTTATGAAAACAATACGGTTTCTACTTGAAACAGTACTGAATGCTACTGCATGTTCTTGTTTATTATCTTACATAGATCATATTTATAGATAAGGCGTACCATCAACAACTGTACCCCTATCCTACTTCTACTCCGACTCCCTACCTGGGGTAGGTTGGCGAAGAATCTACGGAATGCGCAGGCGTTTCCCACGCCCTTCCTGGCTGTGCGGCGCATTCGCGGCGTCCTGCTGTCCTGTTGTGTTGTGATATATAAAGAAAGCAAGGGTGAACAATATAGCTCAGCAATAATTAATATACTTCTGAAAACATGTTGTAATCTGTAAGCTTTCTTTCTTTATCAATATTTTCTGAAAACATGCTGTAAGTTATTTGTAAAAGCATTATGAACAAATAACTGAAGTTTAAAATAACTTTCGTCAAAACAAGATAAGTAAGCTGAACCTTTCAGAATGTTTCACTGCTAATCAACACCATCGGTAACTCAACTCCTAGGCTTTTGTTACGGTGCGTAGCACAATTCCAATTGGAAGAAGGGACTGTAATTGGAGCATCAACACGCCCGCTACCACACATCCATGATGATCAGTCGTAGCACTTGGCAGCCTTCATCAGCAACCTATGGAAGCCTTTCGTTTCTCTACATGTAGAAGGGGGAGCCCCGGTACTCGCTACCATTAATGGGTAATCATCCTAGACCGCATACGGGTCAAAGTGCTGGACCGTGCGTCACTCGGCCTCTTACGCTATCTCCAAGTCCGCTGAATCAATCTATAAGTCTGGAACTGGAACATTAATCCAAGCTCCCCAAGTATATAATACTTGTTAATAGATTTGTCTATCTAACCTGGAACCGGAAGTAATCCTAGTTCCCCAAGTATATCGTACTTGTTGATAGACCCTCATAGCTATGAGTAGTCACTGATTAGATTAGTCGGGCGGTCCTCTCACCACACAGGTAAGTGACTTTCACCCATTAATCTCTTTCATCAAGGAATGAATTCATTTTGAAAACCATGACTCGAGAGTTTGTCGGAAACCTCTCTGCTTTTGATAAGTTGAAAAGCTCTTGCTACTGTGGAAACTGGTTCCAAAACTTGACTGCTTTCGAGAAGTAAATAGGTATTCACTTTCTAGACCGAGTTCCCTATTTTTGATAAGTCTGGACGTATTTTATTCTTATTAAAAGAATAAAATAAAATAATTAAATTAAAATATTAGAGAGCTCTTACTATCTTTAAATCATTTTCTGAAGGTCGGAAAGTGTTTAAAATAATTATCGAAAGCTTCGAATAATTATTAAAGACCTAAAATAATTTGTAAGTGAATTTTAAATAATTAATAATTAATAAATATTTAAATAATATTTATTAATTATAATTAATAAATAATCCTCAATAAATGAATATTCAAAATAATATTCATTAATTAAATAAATATTAAAATAATATTTATTATCTCCTTCAAATGAATATTCAAATAATATTCATTAATTAAATAAATATTGAAATAATATTTATTATCCTCATTTAATTCTTTTATCAAAAGAATATCAAAATATAAATATCGAAATATTTATATCGTCATTTCAAAATAATCTGTGTCCGGCTTCTTCCGGATTACGACAGTACTTAACATAATCTTCAGACTCCCGGTCTACGTTCGAAAATACATAACTCGTTATGCATTTAGAGCCTTTTTCTTTTACCGGCTTATATCTATATTTCTTATAGCATATAACCGAAACATTTGCGAAATATGTAACAATACATAAAACAGTTCGTACTTTGCAATATACAGTTATATCACAACAACAACAGTCTTTCGACAAAACGTTAGTACATTAGGTACGAGTTTTGAAAACTTGCCTGTGGTCCTGGGGTTCGTCGAGGTGCGGGGGTTTGACAGACGATCTATATAAATCAAATAGAACGTTTCGTTAGTTATTGGTTATCTTAACCACTAATGTCATGCACGCACGAACCATAAGCTTGGCATAAGTTAGACCTCTCATTCTAGAGTTACTTAACCTTAAGGACATATGTTAACTACTTAAGTCAATTCATGGGTCAATGACACCTTCATACTTGTTACTTTGCATAGACACTTAAGTTTCTTTTATTCATTCCTTCTCCTTTAAGGTTTGTCAAAGAATTTGTCCGGCTTCAACAATTTTATAAAATCGAAATTTTCTCCTCTAGTCATGAAATTTTGCAGAGGTCTGGACCACTGTCCCAACTATGTTCCCTTAAAATTGCATGATTTTTGGTGACATTTAAGTGGTCCATTTATATTTTACAAAAGGGCTTCCCGAAACAGCTTGGTTGGTTTAATTGCCTTCACTAAATTTGACTTATCTCCTAAACCGTATATCGGAATAACATGATTCAAGCGTCAAAACGATATATGAGACAAGGCCTAACCAACTATGGTCAGAGGCCTTAGGGGCCAGGATCTTGACATTACTATTTTTATAGTTTAAAAGAGTGCTTACGAAAATTGGGCATTGCGACGGCTATAAACGTAACGTTTTCCGGATTCAACCAACGTGAATCCATTCCAACCAACACTCATCCTCACTCCTTTCATCATGGTTACAACAATAAGCTACTCATTTCACCATTACACTACTATCATCATTTCAAGAACTCAACCACAAGCTTAACATCATCATATCTTTACCATACTAGCTCATGACTTCACTTACTAACACTTTCATGGCATATTACTCACACAAAACACAAGGGTTAGAGGTTGTCCATACCTTCACAAAGCCCAAACAACAACTATATAGTGCTTGGAGTCCTTAGAGAAGCTTGATCTACCTTTGTTCTTAACTAAACATCAAGAAAACAAGCTTTAAAATTTCTAGAGTTTACTATTCATACTATTCATTGTCATCTTTGATGAATTATTTGAAAATGCTAGACATGGAGAATGGACTTGAGATTTTTACCATACCTTATCTATGAAATATAGAAGCTTGGGAATTAATTTGAGGATTTATGAAGCAAGGAAGCTTGGACTTTGATTTTTGAAATCCTCCCTTTTCTTGAAATAGCCGAATGGCTTTGGTGGGGGAAGAAGAAGAGTACTTGCACTTTCCTTGTCTAGCTTTATGAGATAGTATCTTTGTAAAGTCTAATTATGGCTTGGTTGAACTTGATCCAAGTGATAAAGTAGCTTTATGGATTTTTTCCCCTAAATTAGGGAACCATGTTTCCTAATCCTAGTTTATCATTTGGTTAACTTGCTAGCTTAGTTACTTGACTAGTTACTTGACTTACTTTGGTTACTTGATTCCACCCATGCAAGTACTTGCTTGCATGGCTTGCATGGCTCCCCTTGTGGTGTATTTCACTTATCATTCTTTACTTACTCTTAATCCTTCATAAACATAATTAGTGATAACACCTCTTATTTCTATCTTTGTAATGTGAACATTTACTAGTCACAATACCTTAATGTGTCTAGGATGCAATTTCTTTGAATTATAACCCCTTAGGTCGAAACCTACTCCTCTATTCCTCAGTATCTCGTAAATTATGAAATAATTAGTAAACGACAAAAATCCTCGGATTTTAACGACGTTTACATACACTTATTTACTTAGTATTATCGTAATAAAATCTCGAATTTATAATCCTACACCTTATATATAGTGTGGGCTATCATGGTTTTCGTAAAACTGAAAAGTTACTATTCATTCATAGTTCAGAGTTTACAAAAGTTCGGGTTCTTACAATCTCCCCTCCTTAAAAGGATTCCGTCCCGAAATCTATACAGAAAACAAGTGAGGGTGCTTTTCTATCATAGCGCTTTCTAGCTCCCATGTTGACTCTTCGGTATTCTGATTCCTCCATAAGACTCTTACTAGCTTTACCACTTTATTTCTGAGCACCTGCTCCTTTCGGTCCAGTATCCCTACTGGCTGTTCCACATAGGTCAGATCTGGTTGTAGGTCTACTTGTTCATATTCTATTATATGCCTGGCATCTACATTATACTTCCTCAGCATAGACACATGGAACACATTGTGGACTTGTTGCAAATTTGGGGGTAGGGCCAACTCGTAGGCTACTTTCCCAACACGTTTTAAGATCTCAAATGGTCCAATGAATCTTGGACTCAGCTTTCCTTTCTTTCCAAACCTCATTAATCCTTTCCACGGGGAAACTTTCAGAAGTACTGAGTCTCCCACCTCGTACTCTCTGTCTTACATGGTCTGACTGACATACTTCTTTTGTCGGTTTTGTGCTGCTATTAATCAGTTCCGGATGAGCTCTATTGCTTTTCTCGTTTTCTGGACCAATTCGGGTCCCAATATCTTCCGCTTTCCTACTTCATCCCAACACAATGGGGAACGACACTTTCTCCCATATAGGGCTTCATAAGGGGGCATACCTATGCTGGCGTGGTAGCTGTTGTTGTAGGCAAACTCGATTAAAGGTAAGTGGTCATTCAGCTTCCTTTAAAATCTATTACACACACCCTTAGCATATCCTCTAATGTTTGAATGGTTCGCTCGCTCTGCCCATCCGTTTGGGGATGATAAGCCGTGCTCATGTTCAGCTTAGTCCCCACACATTCTTGAAAACTTCTCCAAAATCTTGAGTTGAATCTTGGATCTCGGTCCGATACTATGGACATGGGAACTCCATGTCGTACTACTATTTCCATGATGTAAATCTCTACTAGTCGGTCTACTGTATACCTTTCATTGATTGGAAGAAAATGAGCTGACTTAGTTAGGCGATCTACGATCACCCATATCGCATCGTGGTTGGTGCTCGTTCTCGGAAAACCTACTACAAAGTCCATTGCTATCTGTTCCCACTTCCACTCGGGGATTTCCAGGGGCTGTAGAAGACCACTAGGCCTCTGGTGTTCTGCTTTCACTCTTTGACATGTCAAACATTTGCTTACCCATTCCACTACGTCCTTTTTCATGTTCGGCCACCAGTAAAACTCTTTCAAATCCCTATACATCTTGGTGCCACCTGGGTGAATTGAATACCTCGAATTGTGTCCTTCATGCAAAATCTCATCCTTCAACTCTCGCACGTTTGGAATCCAGATTCTGGAGGCATATCTCATTATTCCCTTACTATCCTTCTCGCACTTTATTTCTTCTCCAATCAGGGACTTCCATTCATCTGCTCGCTTCCTTTCTTGGCACAACCTGATCTTTTCTATCAATGGGGGTTGCATACTAATCTCGAATAATCCTTCTGTTCCTTTGCTGGCACCCTTTACCTCGATTTCCATCTTTTCGAATTCGTTAATCAGCTTCTCCGAAGAGGTTATCATCTTAAGTCTCTCTTTCCTACTAAGGGCATCAGCCACCACGTTGGCCTTCCCTGGGTGATAGAGAATTTCGCAGTCATAGTCCTTAATCAACTCCAGCCACCTCTGTTGCCTCATGTTCAATTCTTTCTGTGTGAAGATATACTTCAGGCTCTTATGGTCCGTAAAGATTTCACATTTTTCGCCATACAAGTAGTGTCTCCAAATTTTCAATGCGAAGACTATCGCGGCTAGTTCTAAGTCATGAATGGGATACCTTATTTCATATTCCTTCAATTGTCGTGATGCATAAGCAATCACCTTGTCGTGCTGTATAAGCACGCACCCTAATCCCTTATGTGAGGCATCGCTGTAGATTACGAAATCTCCCTTTCCGTCAGGCAGTGATAACACTGGGGTTGTTATCAATCTCTTCTTTAATTCTTGAAAGCTTTCCTCACATTTCTCTGTCCAGTCAAACTTTTCCATCTTCCGAGTAAGCCGAGTCAGTGGGGCGGCTATCTTGGCAAAATCTTGCATGAATCTCTGGTAATAACCTGCCAGTCCCACGAAACTTCTTACTTCGGTTGGTGTGGTAGGTCTTTCCCAATTGGAAACGGCTTCTATCTTGGCCGGGTCGACTAGTATCCCTTCGTTGCTTACTATATGTCCCAAAAATTGGACTTCTCTGAGCCAAAATTCACATTTCGAGAATTTGGCAAATAACCTTTCCTCCCTTAAGATCTCTAGAACTGTTCTCAGATGTTCGGCGTGTTCTTCTTCGGTCTTTGAATAGATCAAAATATCATCGATGAAAACAATGACGAACTTTTCCAAGTATTTCTTGAAAACTCGGTTCATTAAATCCATGAAAGCTGCTGGGGCATTGGTTAATCCAAACGACATTTCCAAAAACTCGTAGTGCCCATATCTGGTGCGAAATGTTGTCTTTGGTATGTCCTCGGGCTTAATCTTTAGTTGATGATATCCCGTCCGAAGGTCAATCTTAGAAAAATACACCGCCTCTTTCAATTGGTCGAACAGGTCGTCAATCCTTGCTAGGGGATACTTGTTCTTCATCGTTAACTTGTTCAGCTCTCGGTAGTCTATGCATAGTCGCATGCTGCCGTCTTTCTTCTTTACAAATAATACCGGTGCACCCCATGGTGACACACTCGGCCTTATCATTCCTAGTTCTAATAATTCTTGTAGTTGGATGGCTAGTTCATTCATTTCTACTGGGGCTAAAAGATACGGGGCCTTTGAAACTGGCGTCGTCCCTGGGGCTAGTTCGATTGCAAACTCTATTTCCCGGTCGGGTGGTAGTCCTGGAAGATACTCGGGGAATACATCCTCGAATTCGGCCACCACTCGAAGGTCTCTAAGTTTAGGCATCTCTTGACTGGTGTCTACCACGTGGGCTAGGTAAGCCTCACACCCTTTTCATAACAATCTCTTAGTCTGGGCTATGTTTAAAAAAATTTGGACTTGTCGTTGTCCCTTGAACACGACTTCCTTCCCTCCTAGCGCTTTCAATCTGATCTTCTTCTTTTCACAGTCAATCTGCGCACCGTTGCTTGACAGCCAGTCTATTCCCAGATTGACATCGAACTCTCCCAGCTGAAAAGGAATTAAGTCTACTCCAAAAGTTTGCCCATCTATCTCTAATTTACAATTTGGGTGTACTTGACTAACTGGAACTACTTCCCGGTTAGCTATCTCTACTTGAAACAATTCTTTCAAAGGTTCCGCCTTAAGTTTTAACTTGCATGCCAACTCTTTAGACACAAATGATCTAGTAGCTCCAGAATCAAATAAAACATTTACGCTGACAGTATTAAGGAGAAGGGTACCTGCTATAACGTCCGCGTCTCGCACGGCATTCTTCACTGTCATATTAAAGGTCCTTGCTGTTGGGGGCCTGTTGGAAGCTGTCCCGCTCATCCTGGACATTGTGGGTGCTGGTGCCTTGCAATCCTTTTTCATGTGCCCCGCCATTCCACACTGGAAGCACTTCAAACCACTCTGGGGACAGTTACTAGCATAGTGACCTGCTCGCCTACATTTGAAACACTCTGTTGACCCCTTGAGACAGGTGCCAAGGTGCTTCCTTCCACAACTCTTACATTCTGGTGTTGGTGGTCGGGATTGGCTGAAATGAGATACCCCGGCTGGTCGGCTATTCTGGACAGTACTGCCACTCCTAAAATTTTTGAACTATGTGCTCCTCGCTGGTTGCGATACTGCCCCTCGGTTGACCTTGCTCGGAAAACCTCCGCTTGCGAAACTTCCTCCACGGCTTTCAAACTTCCTCTTCTTCATTTCCTTGCTCTTAGATATCTGCTCATTTCCTGCCTCCACGATCGAGGCTTTCTGTACTAGTGTGGCATAATCGGTAATCTCAAATACTGCTACCCTGTTCTGAATCCACTACTTCAGTCCTTGTTGAAACCTTCTAGCTCGCTTAGCTTCTGTGTTCACGAAGTCTGGCACAAACCTTGACAGTTCTGTAAACTTGGCTTCATACTCCGCCAATGTCAAGTTTTCCTGTTTTAGCTCCATAAATTTTAGCTCCATCTGAGTTTCCATGAACCTAGGGAAATACTTTTCCAAGAACAGCTCGCTGAATCTTGCCCACGTGATGACGGCATCTGCTTCCAAGTTTTTCTTGGCTTCCTACCAAAAGTTAGCCTCTCCCTTGAGGAGATAAGTGGCAAAGATAGTCTTTTGGGCCTCCTCAGTATCCATTATCTCGAATGATTTCTCCATTTCCTTCAGCCAGGCTCTTGTCTCGACTGGATCTGTCGTCCCTCGGAACTCCGGTGGTTTTAGTGACTTAAAGGCTTTAAAAGCATTCGCCACTGATTGTCTAGGATGTGGGGGTTGGTGATTCAAGTTCTGCCTAAGCAACCTCACAAACTGCTCCATCTGACCCCCTTCTTTCTCTTCTTCCTCTTGGGTATTCTCATATTCCTCTTCTTCATAATCTTGGTCATCCAATTCATTGTTATCCATATCATTTTCCTATTCCTCTAGAGGGTTTTGATTTTCCTCCTCTTGGTTATTGCTAACCTGAGCCACAGATTCGGCTGGGTGTGCTCTTGTTCCCACGCGTCTAGGAGGCATTGTTCTGGCATTTATTAACAAAAATTTTGTCAGAATAACTTAGACCATAATCCTTAGTAACCATTACTCATCACTGTAGGTTTCATAATCCGGCTCAGTATACTACCTAGTTTGCAGCAATATTGACAATAGGGTATATGTGACAATTAGATATTCGGAACTGAAAATAAGGGAAATATATACAAACGGCGACCTTTGGTCGCAACCACTGAAGGTTATAGTCAACAACAGGAAATATGCATCTGAAACTAAACATAACATAGATAATTAAATGCCTAACAAGTGGCCAGAAACAATGACACTACTGCATCACCAAATCCTCAAAATGTTAGTGCCACAGGCATTTTTATCAAAAGTCATTAGCCTCCCCTCAGGCTACCCCATGGGGCGGGTCAAGTCCTGGACCTGCATCATGGCATCGGCCTAAATAGCATTTGCCTCTCGCAAGCTCACTGTCCCGTCTCCCCTGGTAGGTAGGCTCCGCATACGAACACGGGCCCTCAACTCAATCCTGGTAACGGTTGTCCTCATTTGCTGGGGGGTGGTCGGCATCGAGCCTCCCTGCTGAGCAACCCTAAGCTCGCGCTCAGCGGCCAGCTGGTGCCTCAGCTCATCAACGCGACCATCTGCCAAAGCAATCTCTGCGGTAAGCTGACCTATCATGTACTCATGGATGACTGCTAGTACCCCTAAAAATGGGGGAGGAGGAGAGTCTGGGTCCGCTGGCATGTCCGTGGAAAGCTCAGCCCTGTCAGGTGTAAGCTCCTCGTACTCGTCCTCTAGACTGAGAGGGCTAAGTGGGGGAATGTGAGGTGTAGGAGATCTCACAACTGGAACTGGGTACATCTCGATGTCCCTCCAGACAACATCATCATCCATAGGGTCCCCTTTTGTCTCAGTGGGTGGGGTAAGGAACACATCGTCTGCATCCTGTGGTCCCTCACTCGGGTCCTCCATCGGTTCCTCTTCTGGATCCTCCTCTGGGATAGCTACAAGGTCGCCTCCTAAGCCTAGCAATGCTGCGTCGTGCTGCTCCTCAAAACCCTCTACTGCTCGGGCATCAAGTACCTATATATATATAACAAAAATGACGTTACTAACTGGGGTTGAAAGTTCTCTTGCGGGTTTTAATGCCAGCACTACATCCAGTAGCCCGACGGTGAACTCGATAAGAGTTTCTTATTACTATTATGAGATTTATTGTTCTTAGCTTCCTATCGTTCTGAGAGTTATAAACCTATGCTCTGATACCATTTCTGTGGTGCCCCCAGATCCGGGGTCGGAGACCTGGGCCGCCACGGTTCCCGTCCTTCCTGTTATTAACACAATTATCTTAATCTTTGATGCTAGTACTTCACCTGCAGTGACCCCACAATTCATATACACACATACACTACTGATTATAGTCTCAGAACGACTACATATCTAATACATAAATCCATCAGAGTAAATATTACAATCCCAAAGTAGTTTCTTGTCTTATGAAAACAATACGGTTTGTACTTGAAACAATACTGAATGCTACTGCATGTTCTTGTTTATTATCTTACATAGATCATATTTATAGATAAGGCGTACCATCAACAACTGTACCCCTATCCTACTTCTACTCCGACTCCCTACCTGGGGTAGGTTGGCGAAGAATCTACGGAATGCGCGGGCGTTTCCCACGCACTTCCTGGCTGTGCGGCATCCTGTTGTCCTGTTGTGTTGTGATATATAAAGAAAGCAAGGGTGAGCAATATAGCTTAGCAATAATTAATATACTTCTAAAAACATGCTGTAATCTATAAGCTTTCTTTCTTTATCAATATTTTCTGAAAACATGCTGTAAGTTATTTGTAAAAGCATTATGAACAAATAACTGAAGTTTAAAATAACTTTCGTCAAAACATGATAAGTAAGTTGAATCTTTCATAATGTTTCACTGCTAATCAACACCATCGGTAACTCAGCTCCTAGGCTTTTGTTACGGTGCGTAGCACAATTCCAATTGGAAGAAGGGACTGTAATTGGAGCATCAACACGCCCGCTACCACACATCCACGATGATCAGTCGTAGCACGTGGCAACCTTCATCAGCAACCTATGGAAGCCTTCTGTTTCTCTACATGTTGAAGGGGGAGCCCTGGTACTCGCTACCGTTAATGGGTAATCACCCTAGACCGCATACGGGTCAAAGTGCTGGACCGTGCGTCACTCGGCCTCTTACGCTATATCCAAGTCCGCTGAATCAATCTATAAGTCTGGAACTGGAACATTAATCCAAGCTCCCCAAGTATATAATACTTGTTAATAGATTTGTCTATCTAACTTAGAACCGGAAGTAATCTTAGTTCCCCAAGTATATCGTACTTGTTGATAGACCCTCATAGCTATGAGTAGTCACTGATTAGATTAGTCAGGCTGTCCTCTCACCACACAGGTAAGTGACCTTCACCCACTAATCTCTTTCATCAAGGAATGAATTCATTTTGAAAACCATGACTCGGGAGTTTGTCGGAAACCTCTCTACTTTTGATAAGTTGAAAAGCTCTTGCTACTGTGGAAACTGGTTCCAAAACTTGACTGCTTTCGAGAAGTAAATAGGTATTCACTTTCTAGACCGAGTTCCCTATTTTTGATAAGTCTGGACGTATTTTATTCTTATTAAAAGAATAAAATAAAATAATTAAATTAAAATATTAGGGAGCTCTTACTATCATTAAATCATTTTCTGAAGGTCGAAAAGTGTTTAAAATAATTATCGAAAGCTTCAAATAATTATTAAAGACCTAAAATAATTTGTAAATGAATTTTAAATAATTAATAAATATTTAAATAATATTTATTAATTATAATTAATAAATAATCCTTAATAAATGAATATTCAAAATAATATTCATTAATTAAATAAATATTAAAATAATATTTATTATCTCCTTCAAATGAATATTCAAATAATATTCATTAATTAAATAAATATTGAAATAATATTTATTATCCTCATTTAATTCTTTTATCAAAAGAATATCAAAATATAAATATCGAAATATTTATATCGTCATTTCAAAATAATTTGTCTCCAAATTCTTCCGGATTACGACTGTACTTAACATAATCTTCAGACTCCCGGTCTACGTTCGAAAATACATAACTCATTATGCACTTAGAGCCTTTTTCTTTTACCGGCTTATATCTATATTTCTTATAGCATATAACCAAAACATTTGTGAAATATGTAACAATACATAAAACAGTTCGTACTTTGCAATATACAGTTATATCACAACAACAACAGTCTTTCGACAAAACGTTAGTACATTAGTTACGAGTTTTGAAAACTTGCCTGTGGTCCTCGGGTTCGTCGAGGTGCGGGGGTTTGACGGACGATCTATATAAATCAAATAGAACGTTTCGTTAGTTATTGGTTATCTTAACCACTAATGTCACGCACGCACGAACCATAAGTTTGGCATAAGTTAGACCTCTCATTCTAGAGTTACTTAACCTTAAGGACATATGTTAACTACTTAAGTCAATTCATGGGTCAATGACACCTTCATACTTGTTACTTTGCATAGACACTTAAGTTTCTTTTATTCATTCCTTCTCCTTTAAGGTTTGTCAAAGAATCTGCCCGGATTCAACAATTTTATAAAATCGAAATTTTCTCATCTGGTCATGAACTTTTGCAGAGGTCTTGACCACTGTCCCAACTATGTTCCCTTAAAATTGCATGATTTTAGGTGACATTTAAGTGGTCCATTTATATTTTACAAAAGGGCTTCCCGAAACAGCTTGGTTGGTTTAATTGCCTTCACTAAATTTGACTTATCTCCTAAACCGTATATCGGAATAACATGATTCAAGCGTCAAAACGATATATGAGACAAGGCCTAACCAACTATGGTCAGAGGCCTTAGGGGCCAGGATCTTGACATTACTATTTTTATAGTTTAAAAGAGTGCTTACGAAAATTGGGCATTGCGACGGCTATAAACGTAACGTTTTCCGGATTCAACCAACGTGAATCCATTCCAACCAACACTCATCCTCACTCCTTTCATCATGGTTACAACAATAAGCTACTCATTTCACCATTACACTACTATCATCATTTCAAGAACTCAACCACAAGCTTAACATCATCATATCTTTACCATACTAGCTCATGACTTCACTTACTAACACTTTCATGGCATATTACTCACACAAAACACAAGGGTTAGAGGTTGTCCATACCTTCACAAAGCCCAAACAACAACTATATAGTGCTTGGAGTCCTTAGAGAAGCTTGATCTACCTTTGTTCTTAACTAAACATCAAGAAAACAAGCTTTAAAATTTCTAGAGTTTACTATTCATACTATTCATTGTCATCTTTGATGAATTATTTGAAAATGCTAGACATGGATATTGGACTTGAGATTTTTACCATACCTTATCTATGAAATATAGAAGCTTGGGAATTAATTTGAGGATTTATGAAGTAAGGAAGCTTGGACTTTGATTTTTGAAATCCTACCTTTTCTTGAAATAGCCGAATGGCTTTGGTGGGGGAAGAAGAAGAGTACTTGCACTTTCCTTGTCTAGCTTTATGAGATAGTATCTTTGTAAAGGCTAATTATGGCTTGGTTGAACTTGATCCAAGTGATAAAGTAGCTTTATGGATTTTTTTCCCTAAATTAGGGAACCATGTTTCCTAATCCTAGTTTATCATTTGGTTAACTTGCTAGCTTAGTTACTTGACTAGTTACTTGATTTACTTTGGTTACTTGATTCCACCCATGCAAGTACTTGCTTGCATGGCTTGCATGGCTCCCCTTGTGGTGCATTTCACTTATCATTCTTTACTTACTCTTAATCCTTCATAAACATAATTAGTGATAACACCTCTTATTTCTATCTTTGTAATGTGAACATTTACTAGTCACAATACCTTAATGTGTCTAGGATGCAATTTCTTTGAATTATAACCCCTTAGGTCGAAACCTACTCCTCTATTCCTCAGTATCTCGTAAATTACGAAACAATTAGTAAACGACAAAATCCTCGAATTCTAACGACGTTTACATACACTTATTTACTTTGTATTATCGTAATAAAATCTCGAATTTATAATCCTACACCTTATATATAGTGTGGGCTATCATGGTTTTCGTAAAACTAAAAAGTTACTATTCATTCATAGTTCAGAGTTTACAAAAGTTCGGGTTCTTACATTGTGTCATGGAATGTAGGATCCCTATCCCACTATCGTTATGAATGCTTAATTTCAATAAGGGATATAGAAATTAGATAGAATAGTGGGAGGCACTTATGAATAAAGACCCGATTCATATGGTGTTTTAGATAATGAAATAGAGTATTTGCTAAATGTTGTTATGTGTTTATTATTTGCAGATTTACTATATACATAATGTCTTCTGCACTATCACTCCGTTGCATGCTCGATGCACACAAATTAACTGGTCCCAACTATGCTGATTGGCTTCGAAACCTGAGAATTGTTCTCAGGATTGAGAAGAAGGAATATGTACTAGACTCACCTAAACCTGCTAAACCTGCTCAGGATGCACATAATGATTAACATATTGTGTATCGTAATTGGATAGATGATGCAAGATTTGCACAGTGTGTTATGCTGGGATCCATGAATGATGAGCTCCAAAAGCAACACGAGAATATGGATGCTCACTCTATCCTTATGCATCTACAAGATTTGTATGATGTGGCAGGAAGGACAGCTCGATATGAGATATCGAAGGAGCTGTTCTGTTGTAGGATGACTGGGGGATCATCTGTGAATGTTCATGTGCTCAAGATGATCAATTTGATTGAGCGTCTTGGACAACTTGGATTTTTCATGGATGGGGAGCTGAGTCAAGATCTGGTCTTGCAATCACTTCCAGATTCATTCTCGCAGTTCGTTGTGAACTTTCACATGAACAAGTTGGATGTCAGCTTGCCTGAACTCCATAACATGCTCAAAACTGCTGAGTCGAATTTTCCCAAAAAGAAGAGTTCTGTTCTTCTAATTGGTGAAGGCTCTAACTCTAAGAAGAGGAAGATGAGCCCTCCTAAGAAGAAGAAGAAGGTAGGTGAGAAAAGGCCAGTTCCGCCAAAAGCTGAAGATCCCAAAAGCAAAGCTGTTTGCTTTCACTGCAACAAAGTGGGGCACTGGAAGAGAAACTGTAAGGCTTACCTTGCAGAATTGAAGAAGAAGGGTGGTGAGACTACCGCTTCTGCTTCAGGTATGTTCATGATCGAACTAAATATGTCACTTAATCAAACTTCTACTTGGGTATTAGATACCGCCTGTGGTTCTCACATTTGCAATTCGTTGCAGGGATTAAGGAGAAGTAAGACTCTTGAAGAAGAGGAGGTGATCCTACGTATGGGCAATGGAGCAAGAGTTACTGCTGTAGCTGTAGGATCGTTTGATTTACTTATGCCTACGGGCAAGACTATTATTTTGGATAATTGTTATTTTGTTCCCTCAATTGTGAGGAATATTATTTCTATTCCTATGTTAGACTTGGATGGTTTTTCGTTTGTTATTGAGAATAATAAATGTTTAATTTTTAGAAATAATGTTCTTTATGGTGTTGGTATTTTAAATAATGGTTTGTATGTATGTGACGTAGAACATAGTTTACTTCAAATTGAACATAGTAATAAAAGAAAAATAGATGATGAAAATCCCACCTACTTGTGGCACTGCAGACTTGGTCATATTAGTGAAAATAGACTTAAGACATTGCATAAGGAAGGGTTACTAGAACCTTTTGATTTTGAATCATATCCTACATGCGAGTCTTGTCTATTAGGCAGAATGACCAAATCTCCATTTAGTGGACATGGAGAAAGAGCTGCGGAGTTGCTTGGATTGGTACATACAGATGTGTGTGGGCTGGAGTCCACGCAAGCCATGGGTGGATTTTCATACTTCATTACTTTTACAAATGATCAATCTAGATTTGGATATGTGTATTTGATGAAATACAAATTCGAAGCCTTTGAAAAGTTCAAAGAATATAAGTATGAAGTAGAGAAACAAACAAAGTATAATATTAAAACCCTTCGATCAGATCGAGGAGGTGAATACTTAAGTGGCGAGTTTCTAAATTATCTCAAAGAAAATGGTATAGTCTCTCAATGGACTCCTCTGGCCACTCCCCAGTTGAATGGAGTATCCGAAAGGAGAAATCGAACTTTGTTGGACATGGTTCGATCCATGATGAGCTATACAGATCTTTCAGTATCACTTTGGGGTTATGCATTGGAAACATCAGCATATATATTGAACAAGGTGCCTTCCAAATCTGTTCCTCAAACTCCGTATGAGATATGGAAAGAAAGGAAACCGAGTCTTAAGCACGTTAAGATTTGGGGATGTCCGGCTTATGTCAAGAAAGTTGACCCCGATAAGCTAGAATCTCGATCCGTGAAATGTAGGTTTGTAGGATATCCTAAAGAGACTTTAGGGTATTACTTTTACACCGAACAAAGGGTGTTTGTCTCCCGACATGCTACCTTCCTGGAAAAATAGTTTATCCTTGAAGGGAATAGTGGGAGCAAGATTGAACTTGATGAAGTTCATGAAGAACAAACTACTACGGTTCAAGAGGAAACACCTGTTCATATTGAACAACCTTCCGTAGAACAGCCCATCCGTAGATCACAAAGGGCGTCTCGCCAACCTGAGAGGTATTATGGCCTTGTCATTGAGAATGACAATGAATTGGCGGTCATTGATGGAGACGACCCTATGACCTTCAACGAGGCTTTGAGTAGTGTTCACTCAGAGAAATGGCAGAGTGCCATGAAATCCGAAATGGACTCCATGTATGCCAACCAAGTATGGACTTTGGTAGAGGCACCCAAGGATATGAAGCCTATAGGGTGCAAGTGGGTATACAAGAGAAGAGAAAGATTAGAGCAAATGGCCAGGTAGAGACCTACAAGGCCAGGCTCGTGGCAAAAGGATTCAAACAAAGACAAGGGATTGACTTTGATGAAACTTTTTCGCCTGTAGCCTTGCTCAAATCAATTCGGATTTTGCTTGCTATTGCAGCTTACTATGACTATGAGATCTGACAAATGGACGTAAAGACGGTTTTCCTCAATGGGGAACTTGAAGAAGAAGTGTATATGACACAGCCAGAGGGTTTTATTTCCATAGGAAATGAACATCTAGTATGTAAGCTACTACGAACCATATATGGGTTAAAGCAAGCTTCTCGAAGATGGAACATTCGTTTTGATAAGACAATCAAAGAGTTTGATTTTATCAAAAACATAGATGAACCATGTGTCTACAAGAAGGTTAGTGGGAGCGCAGTAACATTTCTTATTTTGTATGTAGATGACATACTCTTAATAGAAAATGACATACCAATGCTGCAATCAGTAAAAATGTGGCTATCAAAGAACTTCACTATGAAGGACTTGGGAGAAGCGTCCTACATTCTTGGTATGAAGATCTATAGAGATAGATTAAGAAGAATGATAGGTCTAACCCAAGGGACGTACATCGATAAGGTGCTTAAAAAGGTTTAGCATGGAAAACTCCAAGAGAGGTCTCATACCGATGAGCCATGGAGTCTCCATTTCTGACAAGCTGTCTCCTAAGACACCTGAAGAAAGAGAGCGTATGAGTAGGATTCCTTATACGTCGGCAATAGGATCTATCATGTACGCGATGTTATGTACTAGACCTGATGTTGCTCACTCAATTAGTGTGACTAGCAGATATCAGTCGAATCCAGGTGAAGACCACTGGAAAGCAATGAAGAACATCCTTAAGTACTTGAGAAGGACTAAAGATATTTTTCTTATTTTGGGTGGGTCTGAGTTGAAAATAGAGGGTTACACTGACTCTAGTTTCCAGTCAGAGTGTGATGATAGTACATCCATGTCAGGGTATGTGTTTACTCTAAATGGTGGGGCGATTAGTTAGAGAAGTCGTAAGCAATCAACGACAGCTGACTCCACAGCAGAAGAAGAGTATATAGCTGCAAGTGAGGCTGCAAAGGAAGCTGTTTGGATGAAGAAATTTGTTTCTGAGTTGGGAGTAGTTCCTGGCATAGAGGGGCCTATTGTGTTATATTGTAACAATAACGCTGCAATAGCTCAAGCCAAGGAACCGAGGTCTCACACGATTACCAAACATATATTGCGACGTTTTCATTTGATTAGGGAGATCATTGAAAGAGGAGATGTCAAGATTGAAAGAGTTGACACACATAACAACATAGCAGACCCGTTCACGAAGCCGCTATCTCAGTTAAATTTTGATCGTCATAAGGAGCGGATGGGTATTAGATACCAGAGTGATTGGCTTTAGGCCAAGTGGGAGATTGAAAGTGTTTGACCTAAAACCAATCATGTATGATGAATTAGGAAAAACTTTCTGCTACTCTTATTTGATTTCATTTGATAATAATAAAGTATTTATGTTACGGGCTTAATCTATTTGAAGTGTATTAAATAAGATGTTCCATAATTTAGAGTAAAGCTTCTAGAATTATAATGAGATTGTAATAATGAGATCTAGAAGATAATAGCTTTAGATTTAAACAGTTCCTCATCATAGGATAACTAATTGGAAATTGGTAAATCCGTAAAGATCAGTACATACTATGCTAGCTCTCTTAGGAGGATATCTATTCTCATAGACATTTGTGTGGTGACACTATATCTAGTATGTAGGCTTATTAAGGAATAAGTTCACTGAACATGACTCGATAAGTAGAACAACTAATGGAGTTTACTCACGTGTCGATAGTTGTTTATTAAGTAAATAGTTGTACAAGTATCCTTAGACTTGAGATCGTTAGAGTAATCTCGTACACAATGATTTATGCTTTGGTTTAGTCCTTAGTCTCTAGGACATTCATTAGGTCCATTCTGGGCATAGTGATTTGTGTATGGAGATAGTTAACGGATCAATAAAGGATCTGCCCCTTCCAGTAAAGGAAGTGAATATCCTATGTTATTCTTAGATATGCAAGTTCAGGAATCTCTGGCCAGAGTGAATGAAATTAAAAAGTGTTTCTAATTTGCATTAAAAGGAACTTTGCATTATGAATAAGAAATCATATGATTAAATTAGATAGGCTTGACACGAGTTGCATGCCTTGTATTTAATCGGGATATTGAAGGGTAGAAGGAATTAATTGTATGGTAACTAATTACTGACAGGTTCTAAGTATTCTAAGCAATGATTTCCTATTATCTGGATAGTCGCGATATGTTGAGAAGCATCACTCACGATGTAGAATAAATATAATTAATCAGATTAATTATATTTAATGAATTAATAGAATTCATATAACTAATAAATAAAATGTTTATTATTATTTATTTCTACTACCGGCTTAATATTGAACCTAAAGAGTCACACCATAAAAGAGATTAAATTATAGATGAAAGAATAATTAATAATAGCTAGTCATTATTTATTTATGAAATAAATAATTACTTAGCAAATTTTATAAATTAATTAAATAAGATTTAATTGATTATAAATTATTTAAGATAAGATCTTAATATTATTAATTAAATATTTAATTAAAGTAATTAAATATGAAGAGAGAATAATTTTCTAAAAGAGTTTAGAAAAAGGAATTAATGATTAAAATAGTTTTAATCATTAACTAATTAATTAATAAGATTAATTAATTAAAAAGGGAATTAATAATAAGATATTTATAGAAAATATCTCACCTGAGATATTTGCCTATAAATATAGGATTATAAACCCTAATAATAAAAAAAACCCTAATATTTGTGAGAAATATTTTAAAAGGGAGGCAACCCTAATTTCCTCTCTAGCCTCCTCCTTCATCTTTTAGTTTGATTCTTGGTGGATATCTTTAGAGCACTCCACACTTGAGGGGTGATTGCAAGGATTGAAGAACAAGATCTTCTCTAGCTGTTGCCGAAAAGCAATCGAGGTATTCTTCAATTTATAAAATAGTTTTGCATCTATATGTATGTATACATAGGAATATATGCAAATAAATGTTATTCAATGCTTCCGCTGGTGCATAAATTCCTATATATGGTTCCAACCTAGGTCACCCACCAAACATTGATACACAAACTCTGCCAATCTCTGTTGTCACCCAAAAGACTTCAGTTGCAAAACACACCTCTCAAGCACAGGATCAGACCTCAAAAGGAAGGAAAAATCGTTGTCATGGTCTCCTCCTAGAAAAGGAAATTGATTAATGATCAAACAGACTCTGATGTCAGTGCTAAAGGCATGGTATTTCCTATCAATAAATCTGTCAAACTTGCCTTAGATGTTGCTCCTGCTTCATTCATGAAGCCATTTCATGTCAATCCAATATCAAAGTCTCTTAAGAAGAAGATGAGTCTGGTTAAAGGTAAAATCTCACAATATTTCTCTCTAGCTAAAGCTCTAAACTCTGCTCCACTACACTTTGATGATGTTATAAAGTATGACAATTCTGCATTGCCTGACCAAATAAACAGTAACATCGGTGGAATTGAGGTAGATGGTGATGATAAAAATGCCAATAGAGAAGAAAATGATGAATTGGCTGAAATGAATGGTAATTGACATCATGTCAATCCTTTTACCAGTCCTATAATCACCTTGGAGGGTACTTCAAATGAGGTACCAAATAAAGGTAAAAAGGGAATAGTGGTTGACAATGAAGTTATTGATGAGAAATGCTAGGATAAAAATGATGATGACAATCTGAGTATTCAAGCTGATCCAGCATCTTCTCCTATTCCATTCACAATCTATGATTCTCATATCAAGTCTCCTCAACCTATAATCAAGGAGATCTGATATGAAAGAGCTAGAGAGTTAGCTGAGGAATTCAAAAGAGAGATGGCTGCTAAAAAGTCTCAACAGTCTCCAGTCTCTGGAACTTCCAAGCTCTTCTCTAGAAGGAAAAATAAGAAGGTTTCCTTTGGCCTAGACACACAAGAACCTATTTCTCAAAGTGAAGTAGGTGTCTCTAACAGGACAGGCATATAAGAACCTATTGATCAAAGTTCAATAGCAGCCTCATTTCCAACAAATGAAGCCAGCATGGATCAGGTGTATAACCCACAAGATCCTTCAACTCAAAGTTTGAAGAAGTTGTTCAGGCCCCAGCCACACAAGAACTATCCAATCAAAGTTTGGATGCAGGCAATCAAACACTAATTGATGATCCTATTGTTGCTGATGCTGAAGGCCAACCTCTGGCAGAGTCTAGCATACAAGAACCTTTACCTCAAAGTTGTTAAGCAGCTAATGAAATGACTCAGGTCCCACAAGAACCAATCACTCCTTCTGTGATTACAAACCAAACTCTGGAAGTGCAGCCAAATTCTGATTCAACTGCTACAAACTCTGATGCTCAACCCTTGGCAATCTCTGATATTATATTGGTCCAACCAATCTTTACAAAGCCAATGGACACTCCATCTGACTCTACAAATACTCAAGCTATAAACTCTGACTTTTCGTCAGAATTTACATACTCTGATAGTATAAGTTCAGATTTTATATTTCCTTATTTTACTGCTGGAATGACTATGGATAGTCCTGATAGGATTCCTCTTATTCATGTGAACATAGATCCCCTTTCTCAACCACCTCTTATTTCTGTAGGTCACAGTGATTTGAGCCTTTCTTGTGAGATTGAGGTAAACTGTGTGGAAAACAGAATTAATATAGAGAGGCGGACACTAGTTCTGGTAAACGGAGAGTTAGATATGAGAAAGAAATTAGTTACTTCTAGTGAGAAAATTCTGACTCTTGAAAGTCATGAGATGTGTGATGTGAGAAGTAATGAGATTATTTTAAAAGAAAAGAGTGTCTTAGGTTGTTCTGTTTCTTGTGCAGGTACTCAAAGTATTCTAGAAACAGGCTCTTCCGTTCATCCTGTCCCTCAAAATATTAACTCTGAAGTGCCTAGTGATGATGGTGTTGCAGATGAAGAAGATGCAAACTCTGGGGATTCTATTCCTATTTTTGAAGATGAAGTGCTCACTAGTCTCTCGATTCCTTACATTCAGAGATACAACTCCAAACATTGGCCTATAAATGCTCATGATGCACTTGATAAATTGAAGATGGACTATCTAGATTATTGTGTGGTTGATCAACTTAAGGCTGAGATTGAACCTGCTCTTACTCAGGAAGGTGTTTTTAGAAACAGTGGTAAAGTAGAGACCTCAAATAAAACAATTATTAGCTCTCAGAGACAAAATATCTGGGATACGTCTTGAAAATTCTCTCACGAGGATGTGTCTTGGCATCATGTTATTGACTTGATTAACAAAGCTGATTATGAGATAAACTCTGATGAAATGAATACTGTCTTAAAAACTACTACTCCGTTGACTAAATGTCTTCATAGTGAAGTTTCTGATCTTATCAAGAATGTTGATAAATAGAGTGCTTCTGTTCAAGGTGTTGTTCAGAAGTATCAACAAGTCATGGAGAAAAAGATTCTGGCTATCTCTAATAAGCAAGATGCTTTGGAATCCAAAGTTGACAAGCTTACTACAGTTGTTTCCTCTGTGCAGTCTATGTTGCATACTATAATAGATTTACTAACTATTTCTTCTGATGTCAGAAAGGGGGAGAAGATATTTAAAGGCAAATGCAAAGTAGATTCTACTCTAAACTCTTATAAGCCTGATGGTGATGGAAGTGGCTTAGCTGATAAAAGCCAAGGGAGTCATAAGGATTGTTAAAATATTCAGACTCAAACTCTAACAGATCAAACTCTGATTCCCTAAGGATCTAGAAAAGTTCAAAAAAATTAGCAAACTCTGACTGATATAGATGTTGTAGCTCGATTGGAGCAGTTCAATAGAGTTGAAAAATTTGCAAGTTAATTGGCACAAAAAAGAAAAGCCAGATGACACTGACAAAGATACAGAAATGGCACTAAAATTACATGAAGAAGAAAATCCATGTATTGATCCAGTTACTGCAGAACAGGAAATGAAGAAGATGAGTGTTGGTACTGACAATGCTCACGTCCAGTCAAAGAAAAAGAAAACTCTGATCAAGAAGAAACCTGCAGCATATGTACCTGTCATACCTCAACAGTCATCCAAGCCTGTTACAAGGTCAAACAGAGAGGCAAGTGTAGAGACTGCAAAGATTCAATCATCTTAAACTGTTCAACAGAAAGCTGCATCAAAACAAAATACTCCCCTTATTATGCAGGGAACAATATTTCTTCCATGAGGAACTAGTTTTGAAGATGAGGGAGAGGAACAACAAGCTCTGTTTAGGAAGAAAACTTCTGACTTATTGTGGACAAGGTCTGAAACTCTGACTCTGGATGCTATACTTGGAAGAGATAAGTGAGGAATTGGAAGTTCACAAGCCAAGCTCTATAGAGGAGAAGAAAATGCTTTCAGAGATCCTTATTCTCTGAAAGACAAACCTGAAGAAGAACTGACTCAAGATCATTTGGACAAGCTCATTGTTGTTCATTTGGTTAAGGATACTTTTGATGGTAATGTCCTGTTAGGAATATATTCATTTGATGATGTACAAAATACTAGAACATGATTTAGCATAGTTTATTTGTAATAAGTCTTTCTAGTCTCTGAAATTTTATAATTAGAGTCTAGATAGTCAACATACTTGTACTTACAAGATTTTTTGTAGAAAGTGAAACCAGAGTCTAGATGAAGATCAGAGTCTGGAAGGTAATCAGAGTTTATGGACTATCGGAGTCTACAATCTGTCAGGGTCTATAAATTATCAGAGTCTATAGTCTATCAGAGTCTACTGTCTATCAGAGTCTATAGTCTGGCATAGTCTGAAGATTTCAGAGTCTATAAATTCAAAGCTGAATTTGGAAGATGGTCACAGAAAAAAGGAAGTCTTTGAAGATAAAGGCAAATATATTGTAGATATCCTATGAAAAGGAAAGAAAATTTCAGAAGAAAACTGTCAACTAATAATTAGGAATTATATTCCTATTATAAATCGATTTTATGTTATTAGTTAATAGGAAGCTCTCTATATAAACATTCTATGTAACCTAATTGTAGAGAGAGGTAAATAGTCGAAGTTAAAAGTTTTGTGAGAGCATAGAGATAGAGAGGGTTGCTGTGAGAAACACAGAGAAGCTGCTAGGGTTTGTATACACCTTAGGAGAGTTTGTATTTTCACTTCAATAATAGAAAAAGTATTCATTCATATCTTTGTGTTTTATCTTTGTTATTAATTCGAAGCTTTAATTCTTATTGAGTTGATTTTAATCAGGCAGAAAAAGCACACAAGTATTCAACCTCCCCTTCTACTTGTGCAACTAGGAAAACAATTGGTATTAGAGCCTAACGTTTAAAATCGATTAAAGATGTCTGGAAACAAAGATGGCAATTCTAAGATTCTTATGCTTAAATGAAACGAGTACACCCACTAGAAGGTTAATATGTTGCACCATCAGGAAGCTACAGACCCTGACTATCTTGACAGGATTCTTGAAGGACTCTATGTGCCCTCAAATCTTGTGCCTTGAACCATTGAAGAAGGTAAAATAACTGAAGAACACTTCATTGAAAAACCAAAGGATGAATGGACAAAAGAGGACAAGGAGAATGTCCTTAAGGAGGCCAAATTCAAAAATATTCTCTTTAACAGTTTAGATTCTGTTCTTACAAACTGTGTTATATCATGCAAAATTGCCAAGGAGATGTGGACAAAACTTGAAGTGCACTGCTAAGGGACTAAAAATGTCAAGAAGAATGCTAGGTCTCTGCTAATTTAGGTGTATGAGTATTTTGAATCAAAATCTGGAGAATTTATTACTGAGACGTATGATAGGTTCACAAACTCCTGAATGAGATGATTATGCCTGGTAAGGTTTATGATTCTAAAGATACAAACACCAAGTTTCTGAGAGCACTTCCTGAAGAGTGGGAAAACAAAACTACAGCCATAAGGGAAGATAGAGATTTGGATTAAATAACTTTAGAAGAATTGTATGGCAGACTCAAGACATGTGATTTAGAGATGCAACAGAGGAAGAATAAGAAATCTGTGAAGACAAAATATGTGGCGCTCTTAATGGAGTCTGAGAAAAAATAATAGGAAGAACCCACAGAAGCTAGAATCAAGGATTCAAGGAAGAAGGGTAAAGTTGTTGTTGAGTCAGAGTCTACTGACACAGTCTCTAATTCAGATGAAGAGATTGATCTAAGTCAAATGATGGCTATGTTTGCTAAGAATTTCAAAAGAATGAAATTTAACAAAAGAATTGGTAAATTTTTACAAGAGGCCGACATTTAAGAAGGAAGATGAAAAGGTTGAGAAGAGTAAGAGCACAATAATCAAACTTGACAAAGCAAAGGTCAAGTGTTTTTACTGTGAAATATTGGGGCACTTTGCTAGTGAATGCAGAAAGTTACAAAGTCAAGGAAAAGGGAAATCACTTGTATCAACAGAAAAAGATTGGGCAGATTCAAGCTCAGAGGATGAAATTGATTATGAAAATCTAGCATTAATGGCCTTCTCCTCAAGAAAATCAGAATCTCCCAAAGAACCTTCATCTCCCAAGTCTCACGTATCAATCTTCACTCCTGAATCCTTAATTTAGACTCTGATGGTATAAAAATTGTGCAAAGTGAGATTAAGAATATAATGAAAAACTGTAGGTCTCTCATTAATGAAAGTGAAAGGTTAAGAGAAGAAAATTTAACCTTGAATTAAAATCAATGGAACAATACAAAAAGGATTCTGAGAAATATAGTTACAACTACACTGAAATCTTGAAACCCTATGACTATGTTAAGAAAGGACTAGAGGAAGAAAGACTTAAGTTTAAAGTTTGGACAGACTCTAGTAGAAAAGTTCAAGAAATTCACAATAACCAAAATTTGTGCCAAACTGCTGGTCTAGGCTATGACAAGAGTCAAGGTAAAAGACTTATTGTTGAGAATGATAACAATGAAGAAGCTAGTCAAATTAATAAGACTAAGGACAAAAGTACTTTTATCCCTGTTAAGTTTGTGACTTTTGAATTAAAGAATGATTTACCTAAAGAAACCACAAACTCATATGTCAATGTTCCCCATGTTGTTGATAAAAAGACAGATGTACCAGGAGCAAATAAGTCTAAGAAAAACGTTAACATAGGGTACTTCTCTAAGTCTAAGTTAAAGGAAAGACTAGAGAACTTATCAGAGTCTACCAAAACTAGGAGAAATAGGAATGATAAGGAAGACATTAACAAGGCTAATAACTATCAAAAGGATCATAATGCTCCTAGAAAGAAGTGTTACAGATGTGGAAACCACAACCATTTAGCTCTAGACTGTAAAACAAAAATTGAGAAGAAATCAGAGTCTATTCCTTCACAGACTCTGAAAAGTCACTACATTCCACAAAAGCCTTGTTATCACTGTGGTAGATTATTTCATTCTATTTATATGTGTAGAGACTATCATGATTTGTATTACAATTTTTATGAGCTAAAATCTTCAATTGATAAAAGTTGGTATGACACTGTCAAGACTTCACCAGAGTCTAAAGCAAAAAAGGAGACAGGTAAAACAAAAGTGAAGAATACTAAACCCGTTTAACCCAAAGTTAGTATAAAAGGATCCAAAACTGTTTGGGTCCCCAAAACAACTAACTAGTTGCTTTATGTATGTAGGGAACTAGGTAAAAGAAAGTAACCCTAATCCTGGACAGTGGATGCTCAGGACACATGACTGGAAAGAAATCCCTGCTTACAGACTTTGTGGAGATGGTTACCCCAAAAGTATCTTTGGAGACGGCAACAAAGGACAAACACTGGGATATGGCAAGATTGTACTTAGAAATGTCATCATTGAAGAAATAGCTCTTGTTGATGGCTTGAAACTCAACTTAATCAGCACAAGTCAACTAGGAGATAAAGGTTACCATACTGGCTTTTACAATAATGAGTGTCTTGTGACTCACAAAGAAACAGGAATTTTGGTTTTTAAAAGGCACAAGCATGGTAACATATATGAAGCCATATTGGAGGATTGCATTCACAATGAAGTCACATGTTTATATAGCAAGGCCTCAACTGAAGAAAGCTAGAAATGGCACAAGAAACTATCACACATCAACTTCAAAACACTCAAAAGTTAGTGAAACAGATTCTGGTGAGAGGACTACCACAAGTTGAATTTGTGCAAGATGGACTTTGTGTAGTATGTCAACTTGGAAAGGAAAGGAAAACATCCTTCAAGAGCAAGACAACAAACAAAATTTCTGAACCCTTTTATTTATTGCACTTTGACTTATTTGGTCCAGTAAATGTGATGTCAATTAACAAAATGAAATATGCTCTTGTCATTGTAGATGATTTTAGAAGATTCACATGGTTTTATTTTCTACATTCAAAGGATGAAGTTCCACAACACATAATAGACCATATCACTTTTCTGGAAACAAAATCAAAGAAAACAGTTAGAGTTCTAAGGAGTGAAAATGGTACTGAATTCAAGAATTCAATCATGGAGGAATATTGTGCATCAAAGGGAATTACTCAACAATTTTCCAGCACCAGGAACACCCCAAAAAAATAGAGTTGTGGAGAGAAAGAATAAAACACTCATAGAAGCTTCCAGAACAATGTTGGCAGAGTCTAAACTACCAGTATATTTTTGGGCTGAAGCAGTAAGTACAACATGCTTCACTCAAAATTGTACATTGATTAATATGCATGGAAAGACTCCATATGAGATGGTAAAGAACAAGAAGCCAAGTGTGAAACACTTTCACATTTGGATGCAAGTGCTTTGTAATAAAAGTACATCCTAAAAATCTAAGCAAATTTGAAGCCAAGGCTAATGCAACAATTTTTTTTAGATATGCATCAACCTCAAAGGCATTCAGAGTGTTTAATCTCAGAACCAGAATTGTTATGGAATCTATTCATGTTGCATTTGATGAAAAAAAGATTACAGGATTGTAGGATGAATTAAAGTCTATAACATCGAAATTTGAAAATTTGAAAAGTTCTGAGATAGATAATGATGATGAGGATGAAGAAACTCAAATAACTCCTGAACCAACACATGAACCTGAAAACTCTGAGGGGGAGTGAGAAAATTCAACTCCAAATAATTCAGAGTCAAACAGTTCAGAGTCTACCCAGACAGAGTCTAGACAGACAAAACCAAGCTTTTCAGAGTCTAACTCATCAGGGTCTAGAACAGGCAACTCTGAATCTTTTTTAGAGGTAAACAATTCAGGGGGAGCCTCTTCATTTGAATTTCACTCACACACAAGAAATGCCAATGATTTAGGGGGGGACTCAAGTTCAAGAATCAATCTTCCACCAGCTAGAAAATGGATAAGGGATCACACTCCTGATTTGATAATTTGTGATCCTGAGACTGGTATATAAACTAGAACAGCCACTCAAAATGAATGTCTTTATAGTTGTTTTCTCTCAAAGAATGAACCCAAGAAAGTTGAGGAAGCATTGCAAGACCCTGATTGCATTATTATAATGCAAGAGGAATTGAATGAATTTGAGAGAAATAAAGTATGGAAACTTGTACCAAGACCTAGAAATAAAATGGGTGTTTAGAAACAAACTTGATGAGAATGGAACTGTGATTAGAAACAAAGCAAGGCTGGTTGTAAAGGGATACTCTCAGGAGGAAGGAATTGACTATGATGAAACTTTTGCACTAGTAGCAAGATTGGAAGCTATCAGGATGTTTCTTGCATTGGCAGCTCATTCAAAATTCAAGGTGTATCAAATGGATGTAAAAAGTGCCTTCTTGAATGGGAAATTAGAAGAAGAAGTCTATGTGGAACATCCACCATGATTTTTTGATCCAAAGTTTCCTGATCATGTTTACATGTTAGACAAGGCACTATATGGATTGAAGCAAGCACCAAGAGCATGGTATAAAACTCTATCAAAATTTCTTCTTGAAAATGGATTCATTAGAGGTACCATTGACAAAACTCTTTTTATTAGAAAACACAAAGGTGATATTTTGTTTATCCAAATTTATGTTGATGATATTATCTTTGGTTCTATTAATGAAAAACTCTGTGAAAAGTTTAGCAAGTTAATGCAGTCAAATTATGAAATGACCATGATGAAAGAATTAAACTTCTTTTTGGGACTTCAAGTCAAATAGAATTATGATGGAATTTTCTTCAATTAATCAAAGTATTTACAAGAACTATTGAAGAAGTTTGATATGCAAGACAATGCAACTGCCAAAACTCACATGTCACCAACCTTTAAGCTAGACTCTGACTCAAAGGGTAAGAAAGTTGATAACACTAGCTATAGAGGTATGATTTGCTCATTGTTATATTTAACTGCTAGTAGACCAGATATAATGTTTGCAACATGCCTGTGTGCTAGATTTCAAGCTGACCCTAGAGAATCTCATTTAATAGCTGTGAAAATAATTTTTAGATATCTTAAGGGTGCACATACTCTGGGACTCTGGTATCCTAGAGTCTGATTTTTTTACTAATTGGCTATTCAAACTGATTATGCACGATGCAAAGTGGATAAGAAAAGTACAAAAGGTCAATGCCAATTTCTTGGCAACAGGTTAATTTCTTGGTTTAGAAAGAAACAACAGACAATTTTTGTTAGTAATTGTGCTCTAGAGACAATACTTTTTATATTTTAAGGAAAATATTTATTATTAAGGATTATGTTTTATTGATTATTATTTATTTATTATGTTTTATTTACTGCGCAATAAATTGAAAGCATAATAAATGTCCTTGCAATTTTGATACGTATTATATATCTTTAAGTATGTGACTTAAAAATGAGATTATATGAATAGTATCTTATTCCTAAAGTTCCCTAGTCGAGTATTATTATTTAAGGAGAATAATAATGCACAAAGACTAGTATGTTTCTTGACAGATGACCACATCTCATTGGTCATAGGTATGGTGATACTAAAGTCAAGAACATAAGTGCATGTATCAATGCATGGCACTGGAATGACCCGCCGTGAGATTCTACATGTTAAATAAGTGTCATAAGTAATTCTCACTGTGATAATGGTGTAATGATCCTTAGACCTGAAATCATTATATTTCTATACGAGAATTAATATACTTTAATTACATTAAAAGTTACCTTTGACCGGGTGATGATAAAAGTGGACATTGGGTATATTATGAATCGTATGAGAAATATGAATGCTCTAGATGGGATTTAATCCTCCTAATTTTAGGAGTGATATTATTGGCCTCTTGTTTGAGTGAGACTATGAAATGCACGGCCGTGCTCAAATGTTGATTTGATTTTAATAGTCTACTCATCGATCAAGAAAATAAAGATTAAATTATGAAGAGGATGACACGAGACATGCCTTGAGTTTAATCTATAATATCAAGATTAAAGGGATTATATTACATGGAACATTATTCACGAAAGGCTTAATCGAATCACCGATTTATTATTATTACTTGGGTAGCAATGATGTATTACTAGATGCCGCTCATTGTTTACAATTTTAATTAGATATTAAAATTGTTGCCAACGTAATAATAACCTACAAGGTCACACACAAAGAACGCTTGAAGGAGAAATAATTTAAATTATGAATTTAACTTAAATAAGTAATTTATTTTATTTATGATATTAATTAAGTATGATTTAATTAATTATATAAATAGAATAAATGAATTACTTAAACTAATTCCAAAATTAATAATTAATTAATTAAGTGAGACTTAATTAAATAATTTAGAATTTTGGATTATTAATAATTATAATTGGATTATAATTAGAAAACTTATTCCTCTCTCTATATAATCTCTTTATGGGCTGATTTAATTTAAGAGACATATTTTACTAAAACCCTAGCCGTTTTGAGAAAAGAGGAAGATAGAGAGAGAAGTAGTTTTCGGGTGCTAGTACACATCAATACTTCATGAAAAGTGTTCGTGTGGATACCGTAGAGCGTAGACCGCGAGAGCGGGATACGTGGTGATTAAACAAGGTTTGGACCTCCATTAATCTTCCATTAATGAACTGTTAAAGCTTCTAAAGGTATTTATTCTTTATCTCCGAATTAAATCTTTTGTTTTCGGATGGATCCTGCGGAGGGTTTCGCTATTTTGATTTATTTTCCGCGTTTATTCTGCTGCGTTTGTGCCTCGAAACCCTTCAATGGCATCAGAGCTACTTGCATAATATTTTAATTCGGTTATGTGCTTAATAGTTTTCGATATGTAAGCATGTATGCGATCTATCATGATTTTGTATTGATACAATATGTATATGTTTTTATATATTATGAATATATGATATTCATATGATGTATAGTCATGTGATGATTGTGTGTATTGATGTATGTATATGATACATGTTTGTTTTTATTATGGGAATTGTATTCGATACGAATTCTGAAATTAATGTCGTAGATTTTCTGAAATCTTTGTCCGTTATCCGATTTTCGCAAACGATATGTGTTTTCTGACTGGAATCGGGTCACTGAGCAATACTGACTTTGTCAACTCTGCGTCTGTAAGCCATTAGATGTCGTTACAGGCCCGAAAACGGTGATTTATTATTTTCTGAAAATTATTTGATTTTCTAAAATTTTGAGTATATGTATGTATAAATTATGAATATATGATATTCATGTGATGTATAATCATGTGATGATTGTATGTATCACTGTGTATGTATATATGATATATTCTTGTTCTTGTTATGGGGATTGTATATGATACAATTTCCGAAACACCGTCAGATTTGGTGAAATCTGATTGCCGAATCCGATTTTCACAAACGATATGTGTTTTTTGACTAGAATCAGACCAATGAACAAAACTGATAGAAATACTATCATCGACAGGTCTGTAAGGCGTTTGACGTCGTTAAGTGCCTCGTAACAGCGATTTATTGTCTTCAGAAATCTGTTTTTAATTTTCTGAAATTTCGAAATTTGTTATATATGATTATATGATATGTTTATATTCTTAGATAAATTATATGTGTTATGTGATAGCATGGTGGATGGTTATGGCCTAAAGACCCATAGTATAGTGGTTTTGATTTATAGTTTTGGTTTCTAAATACGACTTACATGTCGTTTATTCATTGTAATTTAATTATCTCGAATGTAACTCGAGTTCTTCTTTTAATTTTATTAGAATAGTTTTATTTTTATTATTCAATGTAATTATCAATGAAGACTTCCAAGCAAGGAGGCGATTCAAAAGGGGATGATGGAGCAATGAAGAAAGAAGACATGTAATAGTTAGTATTTTAAAACCACCATAGACTGACCTTGATATTTCCATTAGCTTGGAAAGATCACATAGGATGGGGCCATAACCAAACACGTTTAATTTACGCACATTACATATATGTATATGATTGCATGTGTTAGTATGTATGCCTAGATATAATCGAGATGCATGCTTAATATTGATTAATCATGTATGTATTATATACGACACCCATGCCATGTTTGCTTAAGAAAGATAAAATCTATAACGATTCAAGATTTTAAAATTGAACAAACGATCATGAGATTCTTGTGTTTATGAACACGGTAATAAATATGAATTTTCTTTTTCTGATATGGGGAGATTTTGTCAAAAGCGGATTATTAGTTTAATTCGTAAGGAAGTTGGGTTTTAAGTGAGACCGCTTGTGACTTCTCCAACGACCTGGAAATCAATCCATTGACGAATATTGAATGAATTATTTGATCAATGAAAAATTGAGAATCTCTTTATGATGGGATAATGATCATTAAAATAAATAATAAAAATCCCTAAATACATATTAAGTTAATCGGATGCCTTCCAATATTTAATACTCGTCAAGATCTAGATTGAGAAGGAGTGGGCTTGCCAAAGCAAGGTGCTTTTATCAATCATGGGAAGACGTGATAAGTAAGTGTACTTAGTTTGTTGAAACATTGGGTCTAACTTAACTAAATCATCACAATAGGATTGTGGGTTTAGAGGCATAGAGTTTGATGAGATTTATTGAATAAATGTGTACAAATAGTTGTTCCACTAAACTTTCCAAGAGTTATATTTGATATAATCGACAAATTTTGTCTACCTAAATAGTCATGTTTTGAGTGTATTAGCCAAAGCTATCTTAAAAGATGGATGAAATATGGATCTTGGCTCACTAGAAAGATTTAAAGAAATATTTTCCGAATTAATAGTTAGGGCTATTAGTTTGATAAAAATAGTGGGAGGTATATGGTGATATACCATAATCACTTAAACATAATTAATATTAAATTTGCAATCTAGTTTATTTTATACACTTTAATATTGTAGATATCAAATGATAAACACAAACAACTTCTCTATGCGATCGGTTCTTGATAATGACAAGTTGACGAGAATATATTTCCTTGGTTGACATAGGAGCTTGAGGATAGTCCTCGGACACCACGATGTTAGTCAAATCTCTTCCCCTGCTCTTAAAGTTGAGAATGTAACATGTGCAAATCATAGTGCTTATTGGAAGCAAATTGATATTGCGACTGATGTTTCATGTCTCATGCTCGCAAATATGTGTGCTGAGCTTAAGAAGCAACACGAGCATATAGATGCTTATGAGACGATTGAGCACAAGATATATTTGAAAATAAAAGGGCACTATACACTTACAAGATACACAAGATATAGAGCGTAGACCGCGAGAGCGGGATACGTGGTGATTAAACAAGCTTTGGACCTCCATTAATCTTCCATTAATGAACTGTTAAAGCTTCTAAAGGTATTTATTCTTTATCTCCGAATTAAATCTTTTGTTTTCGCATGGATCCTGCGGAGGGTTTCGCTATTTTGATTTATTTTCCGCGTTTATTCCGCTGCGTTTGTGCCTCGAAACCCTTCAATTTAAACCTCAACAGTTGAGGCTAAATGCATAGTAGTTGGAAGTTTTTGTGCTCAAATTCTATGGATAAGAAATCAGTTACTTGACTATGGACTAACATTCTTAAATATTCCTATGTATTGTGATAATACTAGTGCTATTAAAATTGCAGAGAATCCAGTCCAACATTCCATGACAAAGCACATTGATGTCAGGTATCATTTTATTAGAGGACATGTTGAAAATGGTATTGTGGTACTTCATTATGTTCTAACTGACAGACATATTGCATACTTATTAACCAAACCACTTGATGAGTCTACCTTTCTGGTACTGGTAGGTGAATTAGGTATGTTAAATATGTAAGTGTTCCATCATAACAGAAGCAAGGTATATACTTTAATTATAGTACCTGATTTCTCAAACTATGATTTGTTATTGTAAAAAAAATTTGACGTATTTTATCTTGACAGAGTCTAACTCCTAAACTCTGATGATTCTGTAAACTCTGATGCGTCTGTAGACTCTGACGACTTTGTAGACTCTGAGAAGGTCATAAGCGTCTAGACTCTGAAACGGTTAGAATTCACGCCTATAGACTCTGATTACGTTTCAACCATTTAAATGACTTGAAATAGGCGGTAACAGTTACTTTTGACTGGTAACAGACTGTAGACTCGTGTGTATTGTATGCAACTTTAACAAAATAGAAATTTTCTTCATACAATTTACTCACTTGTTTATTGCAATTATTTTTTAAAGAAAAATACTCACAGAGCTCTTCACGAACCCTAGCTAATTTTCAAGCATTTTCATCACTTTCTACTCAACAATTTCAATGGCTTTTATCTCAACTGTCATGAGGGGTCCCAAGGAAATTACTTTCACTTTTGGAGACTTTGAGTTCATGACCACTAACCATGTGGCAGCCCTTGGCGATAAGAAAGGGGTAGATGTTGACTACTACCTTGTGATGGACTTCATGGAGCAAAGTGAGTTAAGCTACATTCTCAAGGCATCTCCTGTTATTTATATGGATGTCGTGTCTCAAGCATGGAGTTCAGCCAAGGTAGTTGATCCTTTTTAGGATCAACTAGGTAAGATCATGTTTACCTTTGTTTACTTGACTTTTGACGTAGCTGCTGAAGTGCTCAATTCTGTGTTTAAACTGCCTGTTAAACAACCTTTTGATGAACCTGTTTCTAATTCTGAAATAAAGAACATGTTTAAATCATTAGGTTATTCTGCTAGTTTGGAAAACATGAGTAAGTTAACTAGGCCTTATCTCAGAAAAGAGTGGTCCTATTTCTTTGATCAACTTGCTAAGTGTTTTACTGGTAAATGTAGTGGCTTTGATGCTTTTACTGCAATTACTTATCAAATTGGTCATAGTCTCTTGTTTGACAATGTGATGAACATTGGTGATATGTTGCTCACTCAAATGGGAGCAAAATTAAATAATGTGCAAGAGGGCAGGAAGAAAGTCCACTATCATAGATTTTGAATGCTTCTCTTGAATCACTTCATTCCTAACATGTCTGTCAAGCTTGCAGATGATTGTTGTGTGCATGTATTCAAATAATAAAGAAGGATATTCTCTGACACTAAGAGAATTGATGACAAGAAGAAGAGTCTACCTGTCATGACATATCTACATGTAATGCAGGTAAAACTCTCTAACTATAAAATTTCTCTCTATAATTCTTCATTCTTTGGTGGTGAAATGTTGTAGGAATAAGTAATGGAAAACCCCTCTGCACCTACTAAAGTAGCCAAATCCCCTTCCACTAAACAATCTCCCAAACTCAAATCTAAAAAGAAACCAACCTCTGTTGTCTCTCACTAGGCACCAGTTGTAAAGAGGAGGAGACTAGTACAATCAAGGCTTATAGATGAGCTAAGTGATGAGGAGCTCAATCCTCTAGAGAAACAAGTTGTTGAAGGACTTTCTTTGCTAAAAGAGGGACATGATACACTTGATTCTAAACTTGAAGCCAAGTCTGTAGAGTCGGAAAAGGTTACAGACTCTGATAAACCTAGGGATGCACCTCAGGATTCTCAAATTGGGTCTTTTGAGAAATCTTTTGCTGAGAAGTATAAGAGTTTGAGGAAGGCTTATTCTGCACACACACATAAGCCTATTCTTGTTACTAACCCTGTTTTATAGGAAACAGATGCTCTCAAGGCTCCTGCAGAGCCAGACTCTAAATGCAAGACAATTCCTGAACCAGAGTCTAATGTTGAGTCAGAGTCTAGACTGCCTTTAGTCTCTGATAATGAAATATTTTGGGAAGGAATTCCATTGGATGCAACCTCATGCCTCATTGACCAAATCATTAGTCCAAGTGATGATGTGTTGCTATTCTTATATCCATTGGTGAAATCAGTTACAGATCCAGAGGAATACCAGACTCAATCTCAAGTCTTGGATCTTCTTACATCCTATGAATCCCTAAGTAAGAGAATGGAGATGGAGCTACACATGTCTGCACAGGATGTGGTCACAAATCTCTACAACTACCTCTTCAACTCTTCACTATAAGATAAAGTTGCAGGATCATAGAAGGCAGGACTAATGCAGTTCTCAAATCACTTGGTTTGCCAGACTCTGAACAGCCAAAAACAAAGAAGCCTAAAAAGCTTAAGGACCATGATAGGAGAGAATCAAAGTCTGTTGCTGAGTTGGAAACTGAGATTGAGCAACCAGTTTTTGACTATGAAGCAATTTGGGATAAAGGAATTACCTAGGAAGGTGATTGATTTTCACTTTTCAGCCTCTTCCTAGGAAGGTGGTTGATTTTCTTGTCCACAATGTAGGGAAGGTGGCCAACAGGTACATCTATCCAACCTATCAAAGTAGATTATCTCAAATCAAGGGCTCATACTATCAGAAAATTACAAGGGAACTGCATGATTCCTTTAACTTGTCTTATGCCCAGACCATCAATGCAATCCATGCAAGGACTTTTCTCAATAACAACTTGGATGCATTAACCATGGTAGAACCACATGCGGTAGTAGGTGTTGTAAGGAAATTGGAGGATAGGACTAGTGCACCAGTGGTGACTAGTGAGAAAGATGTTCAGTCTGCCTTACCCACACAAGAATCACCTAGTCAGAGGTTGGGTGATAGTGGGGAAGGGGATAATGTTTTTAGGCCCTCCTTGGTACCTCTCAACTATGCTGTTGGGAACCTCAGAGATATGGGACGACAGACTCTGATGGATGCTCATGAAGAAATTCCACACTTTATTCTATCAAAGTCTATCCATCTTGAGGGGAGGTCTCAAGCAACAACAGTTAAATATGGTGACACTCAGACTCTGGCTTCTAATGAAGTCGTATTGAAGCAGTCAGAGTCTAGAGTAGACCCTGAGACTGGAATACTAGAGCCAATAGACTTTGGAAAGAAAGAAGAAGATTACAAGGTTTCAGAGTCTGTTGATCCTCACCTCCTGGTGGAAACCCCTAGCATTCAGACATTTGAAGGGGTACCCCTTCATCAAGGTGATTCAGGTATTGAAGCACAAATTCCTTCTCTCACCCCCTCTTCTGTAGGATTGTTGAGTGCACCCTCCATATTGAGTGAAAAAATAATTGAGAGGCTGGTACTAGACCATGCAAAAGGAGAGGTAGCTAAGGCTGTAGAGAGCCTGAATGAACATGAGAGAGTGGGTGCCCAACCCCATTATGAGAATGAGAGATTAGGGTATCCTGAACCTATATTTACTTATTGTGATCAAGATTTTCCACAGAGTTAATCCAATGAGTTGGGGCAGGGGATGGATGAAAATTATTTTCTTCTAATTATTCAAATTGGCAAAAAGGAGGAGGCTCTAGCTGCACAAAAAATTATTCACACAGAGAGCACAACAATATCTAGTGGATTCTCTAGCAAGGAGAGTAGAAAGAGTCATGGAGGCTTTGGTGGATACGACTACTATTCAACCTGAGACTGCAGACCTGAAGTCAAATGAACCTTTACTTATTATGCCTCTAAGGGCTAGGCTTTCAGAGTCAATAGACTCTGATCACTCTAAGGAGGAGTCAGGGTCTATAGTCCCTTTTGCGTTTTCAGACACACCACCACCAGAGTCTACACCTCCAGTTACCCAGATTGAACCTGTTGTTGATGATATGAATGAGGATTCTAAGGATGATGGACCAGTAAATCCATCTTTATTTATTTTGATCAGGTTTTTCCTTAATCAAGGGAATCTGCACAACTTAAGGGCATTCATGATAAAGATACTTTTGACTGCATCTTGGCCATTCACCAATTTAAAAAACTAAAGGCTTTTCAGAAGAATTTATTTTTGCCAAAGCAAGGTCACTACCCTGATGAAGATGTTGATGATTCTCTCATTGAAGAAGATCAGGCTATCAAGAAAGACAGTAAGGCTGAAACAGAGAATGTTGTTGCACAACTGGATAATGTTGTTAGGTACATATCTCATATTCAAACCAAACTTACTAGTGTTGATAATACTACATCTCTGTTCAAAACTCGATTTAACAGCATTCATTCTACTCGATTGACCAAAGAAGTCATGTTCAAGGATGCTATTGCTGACATCACTACTAATCAAACCAAACTCCAAACAACAGTTTCTGATCTCACCACTAAGGTTGATTCCATAATTGCTGCACAGGCCAATATTTTGACAGTGCTTGAACAAATTCTATTGGCTGTTACAAGTCATGATGAGATCAAAAAAGAGGGAGAAGAAAGTTGATTCCTCTATGAGGGAGTTAAAAGGAAGATAGGTGGTGATGATGATGATGATGAAGTTGGTGATAGTTTTCATGGTCCTAGGGGTCCTGGTGGTGTATCACAAAAGCAGTCTAGAGTGGTTGTATTATCAAAATCTCAAACACACCAGTTAGGGACTGGACATGGGAAATCAGATTCTAAGCCAGACTCTGATAAGCAAATAAAGAAGTCAGATTCTAAAAAGATTCAAGAACCTACATACTGGAAATGCAGTCAATTAATCTGCAATTTAGAGCTAAAAATAAGACAAGACTTGGAGGCTTTAAAGAATCATACATTGATAGAACATCAACTCAAACCAGGGATCCTCAATCCTTGACATATAGGCAGTTTGAGAATATGAAACAAAATCACTTATACAAAGTTGTGTATGCTCAAATTGTTTATAATATTTTTGAAAGAAAGATGCCAGAAGGTACAGAAAAAGTGCAAAATGAGATGTTTGTGTACTTTATGGAAGGAAGATCTATCATATGGATTAGTCAATCAAACTTCATCTTTTTCAAATAGGCTGAGGAGTTACAGTATATTAGATTTCTCTTACAGATAGCTTATGAAGTAAATAAAAGCAAAGAGGCTGTCACTCACAAATGGTTCAAGGAGATTGATGGGAAGCTGACTCTGCACAGATAGGCAAATCGACAGATGGGAAAATTTTCTTTAAAATATATTAATGCTGAAGGGAATGATCAAGACATGCCCGTAGAAGAAAAGCAAATCAAATTTCAAGAAGGTGTGAGTCATTACTTTGGATTTCAACCTATGAGTGGGAAAGTTAGTGTTCTAATGTTGAATGATTTAAAAGAACAAGAAAGCAGTGCAAATGATCTTAGAACAACCTATTCTCAAATCAAATGTTCCAATGAAGAAATGAAGAAATTGAAGAAGTATGTTGGTGAAGCTCTTGCTATTGTGGAGGAAAATATGCTGAAGTCAATTTTAAAGAATAATCCAGCTTTTGAAAAGATCAAGTGAGATGTAATTATTTTTCCTTATACATGTTTATACTGTTCTAGATTAATTGTTTCATTCTTTAGTTTTGACATCATCAAGTCTTGATTTATGCTTACATTTTATAAAGCATAAATAGGGGGAGATTGTTAGGAATATATTCATTTGATGATGTACAACATGCTAAAACAGGATTTAGCATAGTTTATTTGTAATAAGTCTTTCTAGTCTCTGAAATTTTATGATCAGAGTCTAGATAGTCAACATACTTGTACTTAGAAGATTTTCTGTAGAAAGTGAAATCAGAGTCTAGATGAAGATCAGTGTGTGGAAGGTGATCAGAGTTTATGGACTATCGGAGTCTACAATCTGTCAGATTATATAAATTATCAAAGTCTATAGTCTATTAGAGTCTATAGTCTGTCAGAGTCTGAAGATTTCAGAGTCTATAAAGTTAAAGCTAAATTTGGAAGATGGTCACGGAAAAGGGAAGTCTTCGAAGATAAAGGCAAATATATTACAGATATGCTATGAAGAGGAAAGAGAATTTCAGAAGGAAACTGTCAACTAATAATTAATAATTATATTCCTATTGTAAATTTATTTTCTGTTATTAGTTGATAGGCTGCTCCCTATATAAACACTCTATGTAACCTAATTGTAGAGAGAGGAAAATAGTCGAAGTTAAAAGTTTTGTGGGAGAATAGAGATAAAGAGAGTTGTTGTGAGAAACACAGAGAAGCTGCTAGGGTTTGTGTACACCTTAGAAGAGTTTGTATTTTCATATCAATAATACAAATAGTATTCATTCATATCTTTCTGTTTGATCTTTGTTATTAATTCGAAGATTTAATTCTTATTGAGTTGATTTTAATCAGGAAGAAAAAGCACACAAGTATTCAACCCCCCCTTCTACTTGTGCAACTGGGAAAACATGTCCCTAAAGAAAAGCTTTTTTATTTTCTAGAAGATGGAAGAGTCTTGAAATTGGCTGAAGATCTGGTTCATAAGTCATCAAAGGAAGTTGAATATGTTCTTTGTTTATTACATGATGAGAATTAGACCACAACTAAATGGGTGAAAATTCTAGAAGATGTAATTGCTAACAAAAGGAAGACTGAAAAGCTGATGATGCTAGACTCTGATGAAGAGTACAAGCCAAGGTACATGCTTGAGGATGAAACTGAAAAGGAAATGAGCAAAGGAGATGGACAAATCAAAATGATACTTGATATTCCTACTCTTGTTCTGAATCCAAGTGGTCAAAAAGCTTGTTGCATTGTTATGGATGAAAGAATAGATAGGACACCAATCTAGAACAAAAGGGTTGCTATGTATCAAATTGAAGAATCTGGTGAGAAGATGAAGGAAGTAAAATATTAACTGATGAAATTGTTAAAGGCAGCTGAAAAGAAGTTACTTGATGACTTTCTAGCTGGAAATTTTTTTTACTATAGGGTATAAAAAGGTAGTTTCGATAAACTCTGATACATTTGCCTTAGAGGTTTCTGACATCATAAGTTCCAATTTATGTTTTATTACTTAAAGCATAAATTGGGGGAGATTGTTAAATATGAAGAACTGAAGATACCAAAGTTTATCTGACTTCATCAGAGTTTACTAACCGGCAGAGTTTATGCTGATTAGAGTTTGGTAGTTTGATTCAACATATCAGGAGAAAAAGTAGGGAGTGTTGGAGCATAATTCTATTGCATTTCTGGAAGCTATCTTTTAGGAAGATAATGATGGAAACAATATTTCTATATTTAATGATCATTATCTTTGTTATAAATAGATAAGTGGTTGTGTACTATATAAACACAGGATAAGGTTTACATTGATGTGTCGTTTAAGTTATCGTCTTTCACATAACCTAGTAGCTCTTAAGAACTTTATTTTTCTTGAGAGAGTTTTGTATTAAGTTAATCAAAATTAATACAAAGTGGTATTTCTTTTACATATTTGTGTTCATAATCGATTGTTTGGTACTACTATATTCAACCCTTCTTTCTATAATAGTTCATTATCTAGGTAATAATTGGTATCAGAGCATGCAGTTTGCATTAACCTTAAAGATCTAGAAAACATTGTTTGGAAACTGTATGAAAGCATAAGGATTCCAATTCTCAAAAGGGCTTAATACCCTACATGGAGGGTAAAGATGTTGATGTTCTTGAAAGGCACAGATCCTGACTATCTAGACAGGATCAATAAAGGTCGGTATTTGCCAATAAAGTTAGTTCCACTATACTCTGAAGGACAAGAAAGAGTGGACAAATGAAGAGAAACTAGAAGTTCTCAAAGATGCAAAGGTAAGAAATATCCTGCAAAAGAAAATGAAGTGACTGAACAGCCACTACGACGACTAATTATTGCAGGCAATGGCTGCTTTCTTACAAATGCGCGCTCAAAAAATGAGCAATGAGGCAAAGAAGTAGAGAAGGATGTTCCTGATGTGGACCTGGCTGAAAATGCCATTCAAGAAATTGAAAAAGGTAATATGTATATATATATATATATATGTATGTATGTGTGTGTGTGTGTGTGTGTCTGTATGTATTTATAAGTTATACGCATATAACTGATCAAGTAGTCTATATATGTATGTGATTGATAAATTAGAAGTTCGTAAAAGGTGATATAGAGGAGTAACAAGAATGGATAAAGTTCATGCAAGGAAACCCTTAGACAAAAAGTTAATTACGTTGAATGAACGTTTCCAACCGGTCACTAGTCAGAAAAAAGTGAGAGCTGAATTGAGCAATTTTTTGGGAACTATAGCAAGGCAATATGTGCCTCTTAATTACATAAACTGGCCTCAGGATCCGGATTTTGAGAAGGATACTTATTAGGGTTTAGTGCTGGTAAAGTTTTTTTTGCATGCCTTCAAATTACATATAACGGCAATATTCATGTACATGATTTTTTAGTAATAAAAAATAGCTCTAAAATAATTGTACGATATTTTAAATTCTTTATTTATTATGCCTCTACAAGATAGGTATATTATACCTGAAGAAGCTAGAGATTGGGTCATGAGAACAATTTGTGATTTATGGAGGTTGCATAAATCTTGTTTAAAAGCCAATCATTATACTACATATGATAATGATGAGGACATGATTGCAAACAAACCAGACAAAAATCCACTAGAAGAATTTAAAGCTATCTTAGAGTATTGGGCCGATGAACATACTCAGGTATATATTTCACATTATTTATAGTGTTTCGCTGCATATTAATGTTGTTTTGTTCAAACAATTTTATTTACAGATAATGGCAACAAAAAACTCATTAAACCATCACAAGATAACAGACACACACACTGCTGGTACTACAAGTTTTGCTCAAATGAGCAATGAAATGGTATGCCTTTATTTTGATAACACTTTAGTCAATTATGTGCTACTTGTTGATTTAGAGGTAGTAAAAATGGTGATATTTTGATTTTGTAGCATTTCACAGCTATAAAAGTTGGAACTTGTTTTTTCAATGTTAATAAAACTGTAAATTAACAGCAATATATAAGTTGAGTTGATAAAAAATAATAATAAAGTGAATGTAATTTATACTAACGATAATATAAGTAAGTTAATTTTAAAGCAGCATTTTATATTTGGTCTGTCACTCTAATTAGTTGTATTTGGTCTCTAAAAAAATTGTCAATATTATTAGTTTAAATAATGTACCAAAAATTAGTATTTTTCTGATCACTTGGTATTGTCTAATTTTTTTCTTCTATTTATTCTATTCATAAACTCAAACATCCAGAACAAGTGTCACCAAAAAAGGCTTGAGTATATATTGAAACTCACAAATGTAATCCTAAAAAGGAGTACAAGACATCAACTGATGCTATCAAAAACAAAATTGTAAGATTTTATTCTAATAATGGAATTTATTTTACTATTATATTATTTAGATAGTTATAAATTTATTACATTTTTCTGCAGTCGGATATTGAGAAGCTCATTTCTTCCAATGGAGAAAGTGATACAGCTGATTAATTATTTTGTGAAGCTGAACCAACTCATGGTCCAACATGGCTTGTTGGCAAACATATCAAAACTGCAAAAGAGAAAGAGAAAAACGTTGGGCATAAAAATAACTATGTGAATCAGTTGAGAGCGGAGATCAACAAAGAGCTTGCGGCTGCAATGGAAGAACAATTAAATAAGTAAGTACAGGAAAATTTGAGAAAGGTCTTCAAAAAATTGGGAGAAACTAATCCAAGTTTCAATTTTGAGGTCCAGGAACTCTATACGAGTAACTCTAGTTATGGTGAAAATGGTACCCCCTATGACTCAACAAACTCAAGTGACTCAACAAACTCCAGTTGAAATAGAAGGGACCAACGTCGCTACTGGTGCCAGCTCCTAGATATTGTCAAGTATTTGTGACATTTTGAACTATTTTTACCTAGTTTAAAGTTTGATGAACTATGATGCCAGCTCCTAGATATTTTCAAGGATTTATAATATTTTGAATTATTTTTGGCTAGTTTTAAGTCTGATAAATTTTGGTTAACTACTTGGGTGCTTTATTTTGTTGACTCCTAGTTTTGGGATGGTTAATTATGATGGTGTCATTATTTTATTGGGATTTGGTACATTTTATTCAAATTACCATATTTGCTTTTGGTATAAAAAATGAGTATGTGTTTGGTATTATTAGTTCATTTTTAGTATTCAAATAGCTTATTTTTGGTATTAAGATTCAATATACAGGTTGTTTATGAGGATGCAATATGCAATACTTGTTATTGGCAGTTGTAACACTACTAGTGCAATACTTTATGTTTACAATTGCAACACTACTACTGCAATACTTTATGTTTTCAACTGCAACACAACTAGTGCAACACTTTCTGTCTACAACTGCAACACTTTTGTCTTTAACTACAACACTAGATAGATTTTTGCTTAAGTCTTTGGCAATACGTATATGGTGTTTATAGCTCCAAAAGTGTTATAGTAGAGTTTAATAGTAACATTTTCTATGGTGTTGTTGTGGATGGGAAAAGTGTTGCAGTTGACATTATTGCAACGGTCAGATATGCAACGCCACTAAAAATGTTGCAACATCCAATTTTTGCCCTATTGCAATACTTTATGAGCATTCTACAATACTATTGAAGCCTTGCAATAGGTCATCTATTGTGTAGTATATAAATATTTAAATCCGTTGAATTATGTTAATATTAGTAGAATGTTAAAATTATTATTATAATATTATTAACAATAAGATTCGACTGAGTGTTTATAATTTGATTTGAACACTTCAAATTATTTTTTATACTACAAATGAGGGCGGCATCAATAGCTTGCATTACAACTAAGAACAACAATTTTTTCAAAAAGAAAAGAAGAACAACAAATGATTATTCTTAGAAGTTTAAATACTAGAAGCACACATTTCTCAATCACTCAAGCGCAACACCCGTACCTTCTAAGAAAACAACATCAATTCCTAGAAAAAAAATTGTTTTTAGCTCAGTTATACTATACACCATGCTACCTGCAAGTCTGGGAGCCCAAGCCTCTTCAATACCTAACCCAAACCATATATGAGTCTGACAAAAGCCCTACTACACCTATCTTGCACTACAGCTACACATCTTAAGCCATTGAACACACTAGTACATGTCTATAAACAATAAGCTTACATACCATAAACTGCTATATGGAACTCCTCCAAACCAGGATAAAAGATACTTCTGCAAATCTGAGAACCCATATCAATAACAAGACAACGTTATAATCATTAAAAACACTTTGAAGAATCTCACTATTTTTAATTTATTCCTTATAGTATTAAGTCTTTCTTTTATCACATTGAGATTGTTTAAACAATTCTTACTTTTCGCAACAATTTATTCCTTATAATTGTTTAACAATTATAATTTCACCTGTAGACATACAACAACTGAAAAATACATCTGCGACCCCAACTCTCAAGAATCTTTTAGGTTATAGGGCTAGAAACAAGAATCCCAAGTCAGACATCAATTATTACATTTCTCAACAAGTCAAATCACACTTGTGACCCCATCCATAAAGTTCCTCAAGATTAGATTTTTGAAACAATTTTCCAATTACCACCAATTACTATAACCTATCTCTATTTACACAAATCTTATAAAACTAGTATAACTTCGATAAGAAGTATACCAGCTACCAATAATTTTCTATACAAGATAATATTTATTACATATCAACTTATAAATAATTCTTATACCAGATCTAGATACTCTGAACCAAATCCTCTTCATCATGGCATCTTGCCTTCTTCTTCCGAACTATGCGGATAAGTCTCGTCAAGCTACATTTCAATGTAGGGTTACAATTTGAAGTAATGCGATCCATCTGATCTGGCTGTTGTGTTTGGACAATTTTAAAACAAAGCAAGGATGAGCTACAATAGCCCAACAATAATTTAAAACACCTTAACAGTTTATCGATAATAACTTCCAATTTATCTCAATATAAAAGACAATATATAATTCTGAAATTTACCATACACAATATGTTTAAATAAATAAACAGCTCAAAACACTTATGGAATACACAACACAATTTTTCAACTCTCAACAGCACTATAGAATGCTCAACATGATTTCTCAACTCTCATCAACACTATAGAATGCTCAACACGATTTCTCAACTCTCATCAACACTATAGGTAACTTAGCACCTTGGCTTTCGTTATAGTGTAAGAACAGTGAAAGTTCAGCAGTTCCCATTAACAGTATCGATAACTTAGCACATTGCCTTTAATTACAGTGTAAGAACAGTGAAAGTTCAGCAGTTCCCATTAACACTATCGATAACTTAGCACATTGGCTTTAATTATAGTATTAATGTCAAATCCCAATTGGGAAGAATGGACTTTTATTGGAGTACTTTATAGCGACAATGTAGGTCGGTGATCAGTCGCCCACATTGCCTCTCTGAGGGACATCTCTGTTTTTCTACTATTCTACTAGTAGTGGACGATCCGCCTTTTCTCTGACGTCACCCTGACCGCATTCGGGCCATAGTATACTTGATGGCATACCCACCTGGCAGCTCTTACACTTTGTACACATAATGTGCCGTGCAAGCACGTCGACTTTTTCTAGTACTCTAGTCCAATCGAATAATTTATTTGGAAGGAAATTGAATTCAGTCCAGAAGCACATCTCATTCTCTTCTCATATTTCAACACCAGATGATTGATTAACTCCCAGAATTATGAGGAAGTAATCATATATGCACATGTTGACTTATAGTCAAATAATCTCTTTTTGCTCAAATATTTATCACACAAGAAGTTTTCAAAATCACACGACCAGGGAGTTGTTTTAAAATCACCAAAGTTCTCAGAATGATTGTTGGATAGCTAAATCATTTATAGAAGATTTTAGATCCAATTGAATAACTCTAAATAATTTCTCAAAGAAAAGTCATCGAGACTCTGTTGACAAACTGTCAGAAACTCACACCCTTACTCCCGGTCAAAACTTCAAACACAAACTCGGAAACTCAACTCTTAAAACACTTCTCATTTTCTACTTATACACATTCTAACTTTATAAGATTCAGAGTTGATAAGTAATCACAAGTAATCACAAGGTAACGAATAGTGAATAGTACAGACATATATGTATGTTTGTAATAAAATATATTCCAAAACACAACAGATCCTTTTTATGAAGTAGTATTCACCAAAATGTAAAAAGGTTCGAAAGCTTGCCTTTGGTCCTTAGCAATGAAGCAGAAATTCTAATTAATTCTCCTTCAATCACAGTAGGTCCATATCTTCTCCCGTCACATGAGGTCTCATTACTCCAACTTGATTATGTTCTAACATAACAAGATATAAATCAGCTTGGTCTCATATCCCAAGCAAACACAACTCAAATACACATTATTTATTAAACCCAAAATCAAACTAAACAAACAAATCCCTCTTTGGGAAACTTACAACTTCTTATTACAACTATGCCTCAATAGTATAACATTGTAGACTTTCATATCTCTTAAGTCATCATGTATGTACATTTTATTAAGGCATTAATCCCTCTAAATCCTCAATATTAACTCATATATAAATGGCCATATTATTTAAGCTATGTTTCTCTATTTTACCCTGAAACATTTCATTTACACGTCTTCTTAATTCTAAAGTTTATTAAACTTAAGTGAATGTATTTTCTGCAACAAATTGGGCATGACCTATTCGTAAGTTGGACTATGTCCGATGAAAAAACATCTCAAATACAACCTCAAATACAACCTCAAATCAATCTCAAAATATTCACAACATATGTCAAGTCCAAATATGGCCTACTTTAGCTACTCGTAGAACTATCTTGTCAATGATTTTTAATCAAGTTCTTTGCACCTACGTATAGTCATGATGTTCCGTAACAATTTTCGTTACTTGACCGACTCGAGACAAGTCCTCTAACTTGCTCAAATTCGACTCCCAAAACGGTTGTTTAACCTTTTTCTTATGTTCATTTCATTTAATACCCTGTTTTCTAGCATTTTTAATAAATTGGAAATTAATCATTTTGACACAATTTCTTTTCTGAGATCATTTTTGTACTACCAACAACCACTCATAAAAGTTTCACATCCATCCCAGAAATCTAGCTAAGTCAGACACTGCCTCAAATATAGGCACATGGTAAGCTTATTACTTAAGTTTCCTTACTTGCACCTACTTGACTCTAACAATTTTAGTAAATCAAATTTTACTCCTTTTAACCGACTTCTTTTTCTGGATAATACAAGATGACTCTAGTATTTTAAATAAAAGTTTCAGATTTTATTAAGCTCCGTAAATAGTCCAATCATAGCCTCAAAGTTGGACGAAAATAGAATTTCCATTTTCTGCGCTACCGTTACTAAATCGGCCATACCTTTTGACTCGTAACTCCGAATGACGCAAAATTAGTGTGTAAACGATCTAGAGACTATTTACTATCTAACCATATCAGTCATAAGCCAAGAAAACTGAATGAATTTTCCCAGAAGGGACAGTTTCTGCAGAAATTGTTTTGGCATGGTGACGTTTGTAAAGTCATCGTTTTCCATTTCTATTCTACTTCAATTCAACCAACAAGTAATTCCAAACTCCTCATTCAACATCAACCATCAACATACTACAAATTTAAGCCATAAAATGAGTCAAGCTTATGAAAATTAATTCAAAATCAAATGAAAAGATCAAGTGTTTCTAGGACAACCCATGCTTAAACAATGCTACCCATAACATGTATAAGCTATAACAATCATCAACCAAGCAATAGGAACTCAAGAATCAAAGAAAATAAATGTTTATTTTCGGAATCACTATTCATGTGTTTGAGGGTTTTGATTATTGCAAGAGATTGGATGGATGGAATGACATAAGATTTAAGAACAAGCAAGAGGAGTTTACTACCTTCGATTTAAGCTATTAAGCGCAAGATTTGGTGGATAAATGAGCAAGCAAGCACTCAACCTTCTTCCCTCTTCTTCTCTTCTTCTTCACTCCGGTTTTCTTCAAGAAAATTGGGAAAATCTGATTTTTTTTCTTGTTTTTGGAAAGTGTGTGGGGGAAGCTTGATATTTAATAAGGTTTGTGTGGTAGTCGCGTAATTTCTCGACAACGTTTTAATCTCTCGTTCTCGTACTTTATTCATCTGACAAAATTAAGTTTTAAAATATCAAATTCTCATTTTATAATTCTCCTATGAATCATTATTATTAAATTAGTACACTTTAATTGTTTCATGAATTTACAAAATAATTCTCCGGATAAATACTATTCACTTACACCGTCTCTCAAACTCTATTACGACTTTCACCCGGATTCTAAATTTATTTTGTTGGACTAAAACTAATTATAAGTCCTATATTTTTTTTACTTATTCTACCCTAAACACCGATATACATATTTTCGAATATTCTGTATATTAATAATACGGCCTCATATCTCAAGTACCATATGAAAAAATAAATCCATAAAATCTTTTATTCATAAAATGAAAATTTTTATCCTAAATTCTTACTAATATCAAGTGTCAAAAAAAATACTGGTTATTACAAATAACAAACAAGAAAAATACATATACACATGTTATTTGATAGAACCCATAGTATAACATCAATATACAAATATACTTTTTATGGGATTCTTTTGATATATGAAGTGTTCTGTAAAGTATTTGACTAAAAATTGGAATTTAATATTTTTTATTATATTTCATTAAGTGTTATTTTTTGATCTAATAAGTATTCTGCAAAGTGTCAAGAAACTAGAATATGTAGAACATGTAATAGAAGTGTTTTACAAAGAATATTTTAATATTATTTGAAACATGAAGTGTTAGGCAATCTACGAAGTGTTTTGAATAGTGTTCTATGAAGAGTTCTGCAAATCGTGTACCTTAAAAGTATTTTTGATATATAAAGTGTTTAACTAATTTTTTTGAACTATGAAGTGTTTTTTTGGTAAATGAGGACGATGCTACAAAAAATGTATTAATAGAAGAAATAATTACACAACGATCTTTAGAGGACTCCACTAAAAAACATCTAAGAATTCTATTAAGAAACAATACCAAAAAAAAAATTATAGCTCATTACAATCAAAAACAAAATAAACCAAATAAATAACACCAAGATAACTCCTCCTAAAGCACCCCCATTCAACAGAACTCTCCATGGCAAGTCGCACAGTCACTTATAATGGCAGAAGAAAAAACAAACATGACATGAAAAGAGCTTCACATATGGTAAATTTGTCTGACCACTCCCTTACACATATATGACTAATCAAATTGCTTACCTCTCAACCAATGCCATTGAATCTCGATAAAAACACATATGGAGCACACAAGACTTCACCGACTTGCTCTGAATCGACCACTACCAGGTTTTAAGGAATGGACTTTTTGTTGAATTCGATAACTCCCTAGAGCAGATAACAATATAGAAGTTCTTATGCTTATCCCCCTTCTCTCCACCCAATCTATGTTTCTGTTTTTGCGACCCCCACCATAACAAGGTCTTGTATTTCACGCAATGAATAGAAGAAATTCACGAAAGGCTTAATCGAATCACCGATTTATTATTATTACTTGGATAACAATGATGTATTACTAGATGCCGCTCATTGTTTACAATTTTAATTAGATATTAAAATTATTGCTAACGTAATATAACCTACAGGGTCACACACAAAGAACGCTTGAAGGAGAAATAATTTAAATTGTGAATTTAAATTAAATAAGTAATTTATTTTATTTATGATATTAATTAAGTATGACTTAATTAATTATATAAATAGAATAAATAAATTATTTAATCTAATTCCAAAATTAATAATTAATTAATTAAGTGAGATTTAATTAAAAAATTTAGAATTTTGGATTAGTATTAATTATAATTGGATTATAATTAGAAAATTTATTCCTCTCTCTATATAATCTCTTTATGGGCTGATTTAATATAATAGAGACATATTTTTACTAAAATCCTAGCCGTTTTGAGAAAAGAGGAAGATAGAGAGAGAGAAGCAGTTTTCGGGTGCTACTACACATCAATCCTTCATGAAAAGTGTTCGTGTGGATACCGTAGAGCGTAGATCGCGAGAGCAGGATACGTGGTGATTAAACAAGCTTTGGACCTCCATTAATCTTCCATTAATGAATTGTTAAAGCTTCTAAAGGTATTTATTCTTTATCTCCAAATTAAATCTTTTGTTTTCGCATGGATCCTGCGGGGGGTTTCGTTATTTTGATTTATTTTTCGCGTTTATTCCGCTGCGTTTGTGCCTCGAAGCCCTTCAATGGCATCAGAGCTACTTGCGAAACGTTTTAATTCGGCTATGTGCTTAATAGTTTTCGATATGTAAGCATGTATGCGATCTATCATGATTTTGTATTGATACAATATGTATATGTTTTTATATATTATGAATATATGATATTCATAAGATGTATAATCATGTGATGATTGTATGTATTGATGTATGTATATGATACATGTTTGTTCTTATTATAGGAATCGTATTCGATAAGAATTCTGAAACGGCTGCCGTAGATTTTCTGAAATCTGTGTCCGTTGTCCGATTTTCGCAAACGATATGTATTTCCTGACTGGAATATGGTTACGGAGCAATACCGACATTGTCAGCTCTGCATCTGCAAGCCAGTCGATGTCGTTACAGGCCCCAAAATGGTGATTTATTATTTTCTGAAAATTATTTGATTTTCTAAAATTTTGAGTATATGTATGTATATATTATGAATATATGATATTCATGTGATGTATAATCATGTGATGATTGTATGTATTATTGTGTATGTATATATGATATATTCTTGTTCTTGTTATGGGGATTGTAAATGATACAATATCTGAAACACCGTCAGATTTGGTGAAATTTGATTGCCGTATCCGATTTTCGCAAACGATATGTGTTTTCTGACTGGAATCGGGCCAATGAACAAAACTGATAGACATTCTATCATCGATGGGTCTGTAAGGGGTTTGACGTCGTTAAGGGCCTCGAAACAGCGATTTATTGTCTTCAGAAATCTGTTTTTTAATTTTCTGAAATTTCAAAATTTGTTATATATGATTATATGATATGTTTATATAATCTGAGATATATTATATGTTTTATGTGATAGCATGGTGGATGGTTATGGCCTAAAGACCCATAGTATATTATTTTTTATTTATGGTTTTGGTTTCTAAATATGACTTGCATGTCGTTTATTCATTGTAATTTAATTATCTCGAATGTAACTCGAGTTCTTCTTGTAATTTCATTAAAATAGTTTTATTTTTATTATTCAATGTAATTATCAATGAAGACTTGCAAGCAAGGAGGCGATCCAAAAGGGGATGATGGAGCAATGAAGAAAGAAGACATGTAATAGATAGTATTTTTAAAACCACCATAGACTGACCTTGATATTTCCATTAGCTTGGAAAGATCACATAGGATGGGGCCATAACCAAACACGTTTAATTTACGCACATTACATATATGTATATGATTGCATGTATTGGTATGTATGCGTAGATATAATCGAGATGCATGCTTAATATTGATCAATCATGTATGTATTAGATACGACACTCATGCCATGTTTGCTTAAGAAAGATAAAATCTGTAATGATTCAAGATTTTAAAATTGAACAAACGATCATGAGATTCTTGTGTTTATGAAACACGGTATTAAATATGAATTTTCTTTTTCTGATATGGGGAGATTTTGTCAAAAGCGGATTATTAGTTTAATTCGTAAGGAAGTTGGGTTTTAAGTGAGACCGTTTGTGACTTCTCCGACGACCTGGAAATCAATCCATTGACGAATATTGAAATGAATTATTTGATCAAGGAAAAATTGAGAATGTCTTTATGATGGGATCATGACCGTTCATATAAACAATAAAAATCCCTAAATACATATTAAGTTAATTGGATGCCTTTCAATGTTTAATACTCGTCAAGATCTAGATTGAGAAGGAGTGGATTTACCAAAGTAAGGTGCTTTTATCAATCATGGGAAGACGTGATAAGTAAGTGTACTTAGTTTGTTGAAATATTGGGTCTAACTTAACTAAATCATCACAATAGAATTGTGAGTTTAGATGCATAGAGTTTGGTGAGATTTATTGAATAAATGTGTACAAAGGGTTGTTCCACCAAACTTTTCAAGAGTTATATTTGATATAATCGACAAATGTTGTCTACCTAAATAGTCATGTTTTGAGTGTATTAGCCAACGCTATCTTAAAACATGGATGAAATATGGATCTTGGCTCACTAGAAAGATTTAAAGAAATGTTTTCTGAATTAATAGTTAGGGCTATTAGTTTGATAAATATAGTGGGAGGTATATGGTGATATACCATAATCACTTAAACATAATTAATATTAAATTTGCAATCTAGTTTATTTTATACACTTTAATATTATAGATATCAAATGATAAACACAAACAACTTCTCTATGCGATCAGTTCTTGGGAAGGACAAGTTGACGAGAAAATATTTCCTTGACTAACATAGGAGCTTGAGGATTGTCCTCGGACACCACGATGTTAGTCAAATCTCTTCCCCTGCTCTTAAAGTTGAGAATGTAACATGTGCAAATCATAGTGCTTATTGGAAGCAAATTGATGTTGCGACTGATGTTTCATGTCTCATGCTCGCAAATATGTGTGCTGAGCTTAAGAAGCAACACGACCATATAGATGCTTATGAGACGATTGAGCACAAGATATATTTGAAAATAAAAGGGCACTATACACTTACAAGTAGGGAGGGTGAGACCCGGTTACACCACATGTTCTAAAGATTATAGGGTATAATGAGTATGTTTGGAATCTACATGTAACTTGATGATAATACTAAAACTTAGAATTATAGAAATTTTTAATAATTGTAACTGATCAACTGATATGAAATTTATAAATATCAATTGATCAGGGAACCATTTATCAGTTGAAATATTTATCTGAATCAACTGATAATATGGATTATAGCATAGGTGTATTAAGTCTATTTTTAATTGATAAGGTGTAAATCAATTGATATTTTCATCAATTGATACTAGAGTCAATTGATATAGGTCATCAACTGATGTGTAACTTAGATTGTCAAATTGTGATTATTTGAAGACAGGAAAATTATACAAGTGAAGGATGATCAGTTGATATTGAAGCATCAACGGATAGAAGATCAATTGAAGAAACCAAATCAAGAGTTGAAGACCATCAACTGATGTGAAGACCCATCGATTGATATATCGATTGATATCATTTATCAATCGATAAGGCAACTATACTTATCAATCGATGGATATCAAGATCAATCGAAAACATTATCAGTTGATGAATAAAGGAAGAGTCAATTGATATGTTTAACAGCAAATTATCAATTGACTGTGAAAAAAAGGCAATCTGTCAGAGATCCAGAAAGACAAAAGAACACCTATGAAAGACAGTCTATGATGACTGTGAAGACTCAAGTCGAAGATGTCTTTTCAAAACACTGAAGACTTTTTCCTAGATCAGAAAAAGGCAAAAACAAAAAGAAAAGATAGAAAATATAGCAATTAAAGAATTAAAAAAAGGTATATGTCTACTTTTCTAGGTAATTGTAAAATACACTTGTAATATATAAACAAGTGTAGTAGCAAGGTTAGAGAAAAAAAAAGTAAGAAAGAAATTCTGAGAATCAACTGATCATTTCAGAGAGCACATTGTAAGATCAGTTGATTTACATTTTAACCTTGTATAAACGAAGCTAGGTTTATTTCTAACCTAGGAACATTGAGCAAAAATATACACTGATGGAAAAATCAATCCATCAGTAATTTTAAATCTCTTGTTCAATTTATATTCTTTATCTGAGTTGTTCATACATATTCTGACTTTTCTCAAACACTAAGAACAAATATTAAAACACACAAAAGTTTTGATATTTGTATTCAACCCCCCCCCCCTTCTACAAATATTATCAGTGTTCTAAGAACTAACAGAGTACCTTTGATATTTTGGGTTTCCAGATTGGTCTGGAGACTTAGTTAGATTTGATCTTACAATCTGTGGACAAATATTATTCTTAGTTTGTTATGAACAATAAAATGAATAAGATTGGTCAAACACCCATTGAGTTGCTAAGCATGTTGAGAACTGCTGAAAGCAATATGATAAATGCATGAACTACTACTATATTGATGGTAAACATAGGGAATGCAAAAGGGAAAGGGAAATGGAAAGGCAAGGAGAAGATTTGATCTAGTTCCATTGTCAAACCAAAGTCCAATCCCTAAAGCAGACTCTAAAGTCTGAATGAGGTGTTGATAAAGAAGACGATTGTCGCTTCTGTGGAAAATTGGGAGATTGGAAATTAAATTGTCATGCTTATTTGGAAGATCTGAAAAAGATAATCAATAAGGGTCAAGCTTCAGGTATCGGGTTGGAATTGGAGTAAAAGTAGTTGTTCTGGTTAGAGGAACTCATTATTTAACTTTTAGCCTATAAGGAAAATTTAGAACTTGATAATTGTTATAACGTGCTTGCAATTGGCAGAGACATTATTTTAGTTTCTTGTTTGGACAAGAAAGGCTTTTTCATTTTAATTAAATAATAATAGTTGTTTATTTTATTTTGATGATGAGGCTTATAATGTTGCACAACTAATCAACAATTTATATGTTCTAAAGTGACTCAAATCAAATATTACCTTTGGCACTGTTGTTGAGGCCATATTAATAAGAAACGCATTTCCAGAATACATAAGGATGCATTCATGGATAAGTTTGATTATGAATTATACAAAAGGATGCGAATCTTGGTTTATTTGGCAAAATTACTAAAGCTCCTTTTACCAGACATGGTGAAGGGGTCATTGAACGGGTATGACTTATACATAGTGACGTATGTGGTCATATGTGTACGATGACAAAAGGTATATTTTATTAATTTCATAAAATTTACTAATTATTTTAGTAGATACGGATATATGTATCTTTTGATAAACTAATCCGAATCATTTGAAAAATTCAAAGACTATAAAGATGAAGTAGAAAATATCAAAGAAAAGTTTTTTTTGATAGGAGGGATCACACCTTGTTGGACATTGTGCGATCAATGTTGAGTCAAGGAATCTTCCAATTAGTTTCTGGGGTTGCACCCTGTAAACGGATCCACATACACTTAATTGTGTTCCAACTAAAACGGTTCAAAAAACTCCTTATGAGATATGGACTGAGAAACGTCACAGCATGTCATTTATGAAAATTTAGGGATGTGAAGCGTTTGTGAAATGTCTAATCTCTGACAAGCTAGGACCAAAATCAGACAAATATAATTTTGTGGGATACCCAACTGAAACAAGGGATTATTCTTTCTATAATCCTTTCGAGAATAAAGTGTTTGTTGCTTGAACTGCTATGTTCCTTGAGAGAGTTGCTCTCTAAGAAAGACAGTGGAAGGATGAAGTTCGAGACCCACATGATAACATTGAACCAATGGAGGAACCTAAACAGAATGTACAAGAAAATAATACTGCTCAAGAAACACAGGTTATTCATAGGTCTAGTAGGATTCGCCATGAGCCCGAGAGATATTATGGATTTCTCTTGACTCAAGATGGTGATGTGATGCTTGTGGAAAAAGATGAGCCTCTCACCTACCTAGACACTATAAACACTCCAGATTCTAAGAGATGGCTGGATGCCATTAAATTTGAGATGGAATCCATGTATACTAATCAAGTATGGACTTTGGTTGATCCACCTGAAGGGGTAAAACCTATAGGGTGAAAGTGGGTTTTCAAGAAGAAGACCGACATGGATGGTAATATACAAACCTATAAGGCACGATTAGTGGCAAAAGGTTTCAAGAAAATTCATGGTATTGACTATGATGAGACCTTTTCACCAGTGGTTATGGTCAAGTCCATCAGGATTTTGCTTGCTATAGCTGCGTACTATGACTATAAAATCTGGCAAATGGATGTCAAAACCGCTTTCTTAAATGAGAGCCTTGAAGAAGATGTGGATGTGTACATGACAAAGCCTGAAGGTTTTGTTGATCCAATGGATGCTAGTAAGGTATGTAAGTTGCATCGATCCATTTATGGATTAAAGCAGGCCTCGAGGAGATGGAAGATTCATTTTGATGAAATATTCAAAAAGAGTTTGACTTTATTCAGAATGAAGATGAAACTTGTGTTTACAAGAAGTTTAGTGGGAGCTATGTGGCATTCCTAGTATTATATGTTGATGATATATTACTAATAGGGAATGTCATTCCTTCTCTATAAACTGTGGAAACTTGGTTGAGAAATAATTTCTCAATGAAAGACTTAGGCAATGCGACCTATATATTAGGGATCAGGATCTATAGAGATAAATCAAGGAGATTGATCGGCCTAAGTTAGAGTACATACATTGACAAAGTTTTACATCGATTTCCAATGCAAAGAGGCTAAAATGGATATGTCCCAATGTCTCATGGGATAGTGATCTCAAAATAAAAAATTTCCTAAATCATTTGATGATAAGGACCGTATGAGTAAAGATCCATATGCTACAGCAATTGGTTCTATAATGTATGCAATGATATGTACTCGTCCTGATGTCTCGTATACTTTGAGCATGACGACTAGATATCAGTCTAATCCAGGTGAAGATCACTGGACAGCAGTTAAGAATATTCTTAAGTACTTGAAGAGGACTAAAGATTCATTCTTGTTATATGGAGGAGATGTGAAGCTAGTTGTAAGAGGTTTCAGTGATGCTGGTTTCTAGACAGACAACGACGATTTAATGTTTTTGTCTGACTTTGTGTTTTAACTATTTTTATTGAGATGTTATATGCTGGAATGATTCACAGCAGAGATAGTTGTTGATTCTACAATAGAGTCTGAGTATATTGATGCTTGCGAACCAGCCAAGGAGGCTGTTTGGGCATGTACTTGGGAGATATAACCTAATTAATGAGATTAATAATCAAGGAGATATACATATATGTATAGTGCATACTAATAATAATATTGCAGACCCACTGACTAAGGCTTTGTCGCAGTAGAAGCACGAAAGCCACACTAGTTCCATGAGTATTTGATACTTGGGTAATTGGCTCTATTGCAAGTGGGAGATTGTTAGTAATTGTGCTCTAGAGACAATACTTTTTATATTTTAAGAAAAATATTTATTATTAAGGATTATGTTTTATTGATTATTATTTATTTATTATGTTTTATTTACTGCGTAATAAATTGAAAGCATAATAAATGTCCTTGGAATTTTGATACGTATTATATATCTTTAAGTATGTGACTTAAAAATGAGATTATATGAATAGTATCTTATTCCTAAAATTCCCTAGTCGAGTATTATTATTTAAGGACAATAATAATGCACAAAGACTAGTATGTTTCTTGATAGATGACCACATCTCATTGGTCATAGGTATAGTGATACTAAAGTCAAGAACATAAGTGCATGTCTCAATGCATGGCACTGGAATGACCCGTCGTGAGATTTTACATGTTAAATAAGTGTCATAAGTAATTCTCACTGTGATAATGGTGTAATGATCCTTAGACCTGAAATCATTATATTTCTATACGAGAATTAATATACTTTGATTACATTAAAAGTTAGTTTTGACCGGGTGATGATAAAAGTGGACATTGGGTATATTATGAATCGTATGAGAAATATGAATGATCTAGATAGGATTTAATCCTCCTATTTTTAGGAGTGATATTATTGGCCTCTTGTTTGAGTGAGACTATGAAATGCACGGCCGTGCTCAAATATTGATTTGATTTTAATAGTCTACTCATCGATCAAGAAAATAAAGATTAAATTATGAAGAGGATGACACGAGACATGCCTTGAGTTTAATCTATAATATCAAGATTAAAGGGATTATATTACATGGAACATTATTCACGAAAGGCTTAATCGAATCACCGATTTATTATTATTACTTGGGTAGCAATGATGTATTACTAGATGCCGCTCATTGTTTACAATTTTAATTAGATATTAAAATTGTTGCTAACGTCATAATAACCTACAGGGTCACACATAAAGAACGCTTGAAGGAGAAATAATTTAAATTGTGAATTTAAATTAAATAAGTAATTTATTTTATTTATGATATTAATTAAGTATGACTTAATTAATTATATAAATAGAATAAACAAATTATTTAAACTAATTCCAAAATTAATAATTAATTAATTAAGTGAGATTTAATTAAATAATTTAGAATTTTGGATTAGTATTAATTATAATTGGATTATAATTAGAAAACTTATTCCTCTCTCTATATAATCTCTTTCGGGTGCTAGTACACATCAATCATTCATGAAAAGTGTTCATGTGGATACCGTAGAGCGTAGATCGCGAGAGCGGGATACGTGGTGATTAAACAAGCTTTGGACATCCATTAATCTTCTATTAATGAACTGTTAAAGCTTTTAAAGGTATTTATTCTTTATCTCCGAATTAAATCTTTTGTTTTCGCATGGATCCTGCGGAGTGTTTCGCTATTTTGATTTATTTTTCGCGTTTATTCCGCTGCGTTTGTGCCTCAAAACCCTTCAGAAGTATCCTTTGGAGACGGCAACAAAGGACAAACACCGGGATATGGCAAGATTGTACTTGGAAATGTCATCATTGAAGAAATAGCTCTTGTTGATGGCTTGAAATACAACTTAATCAGCACAAGTCAACTAGGAGATAAAGGTTACCATATTAGCTTTGACAATAAGGAGTGTCTTGTGACTCACAAAGAAACAGGAATTTTGGTTTTCAAAAGGCACAAGCATGGTAACATATATGAAGCCATCTTGGAGGATTGCATTCACAATGAAGTCACATGTTTATACAGCAAGGCCTCAACTGAAGAAAGCTAGAAATGGCACAAGAAACTGTCACACATCAACTTCAAAACACTCAACAAGTTGGTTAAACAGAATCTTGTGAGAGGATTACCACAGGTTGATTTTGGGCAGATGGAATTTGTGAAGCATGTCAACTTGGAAAGCAAAAGAAAACATCATTCATGAGCAAGACAATAAATACAATTTCTGAACCCTTTTATTTATTACATCTTGATTTATTTGGTCTAGTAAATATGATGTCAATTAATAAAAAGAAATATGCTCTTGTCATTGTAGATGATTTTACCAGATTCACATGGGTTTTCTTTCTATATTCAAAGGATGAAGCTTCACAACACATAGTAAACCATATCACTTTTCTGGAAACAAAATCAAAGAAAACAGTTAGAGTTCTAAGAAGTGACAATGGTACGGAATTCAAGAATGCAATCATTGAGGAATATTGTGCATCAAGGGAAATTACTCAACAATTTTCTACACCAGAAACACCCTAACAAAATGGAGTTATGAAGAGAAAGAATAGAACACTCATAGAAGCTGCCAGAACAATGTTGGCAGAGTCTAAACTACCAGTATATTTTTGGGTTGAGGCAGTAAGTACAACATGTTTCATTCAAAATTGTGCATTGATTAATATGCATGGAATGACTCCATATGAGATGGTAAAGAACAAGAAGCCAAGTGTGAATCATTTTCACATATTTGGATACAAGTGTTTTGTACTAAAAGTACATCCAGAAAATCTACGAAAATTTGAAACCAAGGATGATGAAGCAATTTTTCTTGGATATGAATCAAACACAAAGACATTCAGAGTATTTAATCTCAGAACCAGAATTGTTTTGGAATCTATTCATGTTGCATTTGATGACAAAAAGATTACAGGACTGCAGGATGAACCAGAGTCTACAACATTGGAATTTGAAAACTTGAAAAGTTCTGAGATAGATGAAGATGATGAGGATGAAGAGATTCAAATAAATCCTGAAACAACACATAACCTGCATACTCTGAGGGGGAGCTAGAAAATTCAACTCCAAACAGTTCAGAGTCTACTCAGATAGATTCTAGACAAACAAAATCAAGTTTTTCAGAGTCTAACTCTTCAGGGTCTAGATCAGGAAACTCTAAATTTTTCTCAGAGACAAACAATTCAAGGGGGGCCTCTTCATTTGAATTTCACTCACACACAGGAAATGCCAATGATTTAGGGGGAGCTTCAAGTTCAAGAATCAATCTTCCACCAGCTAAAAAATAGACAAGGGCTCACACTCCTAATTTAATAATTGGGGATCCTGAGAGTGGTATACAAACTAGAGCAGCCACTCAAAATGAATGTCTTTATAGCTGTTTTCTCTCAAAGAATGAACCTAAGAAAGTTGATAAAGCATTACAAGACACTAATTGGATCATTGCAATGCAAGAAGAATTGAATGAATTTGAGAGAAATAAAGTGTGGAAACTTGTACCAAGACCAAGAGATAGATCAATTATTAGAGCCAAATGGGTATTCTTAAATAAGCTTGATGAAAATGGGACTGTGATTAGAAATAAAGCAAGGCTAGTTGCAGAAGGATACTCTCAAGAGGAAGGAATTGATTATGATGAAACTTTTGCATCAGTAGCAAGATTGGAAGCAATCAAAATGTTTCTTGCATTTGCAGCCCATTCAAAATTCAAGGTGTATCAAATGGATGAGAAAAGTTCCTTCTTAAATGGGAAATTAGAAGAAGAAGTCTATGTGGAGCAACCACCAGGATTTGTTAATCCAAAGTTTCCTGATCATGTTTACAGGTTAGACAAGGCACTATATGGATTGAAGCAAGCACCTAGAGCATGGTATGAAACTCTATCAAAATTTCTTCTTGAAAATGGATTCATTAGAGGTACCATGGACAAAACACTTTTTATTAGAAAATATAAAAGTGATATTTTGCTTGTCCAAATTTATATTGATAATATTATATTTGGTTCTACTAATGAAAAACTCTGTGAAAAGTTTAGAAAATTAATGCAGTCAAATTATGAAATGAGCATGATGAGATAATTGAATTTTTTTTTGGGACTTCAAATCAAACAGAATGATGATGGAATCTTCACCAATCAATCAAATTATGTGAAAGACCTATTGAAGAAGTTTGATATGAAAGACAGTGCAACTGCCAAAACTCCCATGTCAACAACCACTAACCTAGACTCTGACCCAAAGGGTAAGAAACTTAACAACACTAGCTTTAGAGGTATGATTGGCTCATTGCTATATTTAACTGCACGTAAACCAGATATAATATTTGCAACATGCCTGTGTGCTAGATTTCAGGCTGACCCAAAAGAATCACATTTGTTGGTTGTAAAAAGAATTTTCCAATATCTCAAGGGTGCACACACACTTGGACTTTGGTATCCTAGAGAGTCAGATTTTTCACTAATTGGTTATTCAGACTCTTACTATACAGGATGCAAAGTGGACAAGAAAATCACAACAGGTCAATGCTAATTTCTTGGCAACATAATTTCTTGGTTTAGCATGAAATAACAAAAAGTTTCAACCTCAACGGCTGAGGCTGAATACATAGAAGCTGGGAGTTGTTGTACTCAAATTCTATGGATGAGAAATCAGTTACTTAATTATAGACTAACATTCTCAAATATTCTTATGTATTGTGACAATACTAGTGATAAAATTGCAGAGAATGCAGCCGAACATTCCAGAACAAAGCACATTGATGTTAGGTATCATTTTATTAGAGAACATGTTGAAAATTGTACTGTGACACTACATTATATTCTAACTGACAGAAAGATTGCAGATATATTAACTAAACCACTTGATGACTCTACCTTTCTCAGACTGATAGGTGAGTTAGGTATGTTAAATATGTAAGTTTTCTATAAAGGAGGCAAGGTATGTACTTTAATTATAGTCCCTGATTTCTCAAACTATGATTTACTCTTACAAAATTATTGAGGTACTGTATCTTGACAGAGTCTAACTCCTAAACTATGATGAATCTGTAGACTCTGACGAGTCTGTAGACTCTGAGAAGGTTATAAGCACCTAGACTCTGAAATGGTTAACATTCGCGTCTACAAACTCTGATTACGTTTAAACTGTTCAAATGACTTGAAATAGGCGGTAACAGTTACTTTTGACTGGTGACAGACTGTAGACTCGTGTGTATTGTATGCAATTTCAACAAAATAGAATATTTCAGACAATTTACTCACTTGTTTACTGCAATTTTTTTCTCTAAGGCAAAAATACTCACAGAGCTCTTCACGAACCCTAGCTAATTTCTTCATGTATTTTCATCACTCTCAACTCAACAATTCCAATGGCTGTTATCTCAATTGTCATGAGGGGACCCAAATCTATTGCATTCACATTTGGAGACTTTAAGTTCATGACCACTAACCATATGGCAGCCCTTGGCGACAAGAAAGAGGTAGATGCTGACTACTACCCTATGATGGATTTTCTGGAACAAACTGAGCTCAACTACATTATGAAAGCATCCCCAATGATTCATATGGATGTTGTCTCTCAAGCTTGGAGTTTAGCCAAGGTTGTTGATCCTTCTCAAGATCAACTAGGTAAAATCATGTTTACATTTGGTGACTTCACTTTTGATGTCACTGCTGATGTGATAAATTTTGTGTTTAAATCAAGTCTTCTTTTGATAATACTGTATCTGATGATGAAATTGAAAGCATGTTTAAGGCAATAGGTTATTCTGCTAGCTTAGACAACATGAGTAAAATAGCTAGGCCTTACTTAAGGAAAGAATGGTCCTTTTTCTTTGACCAAATTACCAAGTGCTTCACTGGTAAGTGTAGTGGTTTTGATGCTATTACATTTATTACTTATCAAATTGGTTACCATCTCCTGTTTGACAAGGTGATCAACATTGGTGATATGTTGCTCACTCAAATGAGAGCAAAATTGAACAATGTGCAAGAGGGCAGAAAGAAAGTCTACTATCATAGATTTTTTATGCTTCTCTTGAACCCCTTCATTCCTGACATGTCTACCGAGCTTGCAGATGATTGTTGTGTGCAGGCATACAAGCAATAAAGGAGGATATTCTCTGATATTAAGAGAATTGATGAGAAGAAAAAGAGTCTGCATGCCATGGTCTACCCACAGGTAATGCAGGTAAAGCTCTCAACCTGCAGAGCTTCATTCTATAACTCTTCATTTTTTGGTGGTGAAATGGTGCAGGAACAAGTAATGGAGAACCCTCCCGCACCTACCCAAGTAACCAAATCCCCTTCAAATAAATAATCTTCAAAACCAAAATCTAAAAAGAAACCAACCTCTGGTGTCTCTCAACATGCACCAGTTGTAAAGAAGAGAAGATTGGTAAAATCAAGGCTTGTAGATGAGCCAAGTGATGAGGAGCTCAACCCCCTTGAGAAATAGGTTGTTAAAGGACTCTCTTTGCTAAAAGATGGTCATGATACACCTAATTCTAAACTTCAATCCAAGTCTGTAGACTCTCAAAAGGCTACAGACTCTGATAAACCTAGGGAAGTACCTCAGGATTCTCAAATTGGGTCTTTTGAGAAATCTTTTGCTCAGAAATACAAGAGGTTGAGAAGGCTTATTCTGCACACACACACAAGCCTATTATTGTTACTAACCCTATTTTGCAGGAAATAGATGCTCCCAAGGCTCCTGCAGGGCCAGACTCTGAAAGCAAGAAAACTCTTGAACCAAAGTCTAATGTTGAGTCAGAGTCTTGACTGCCTTTAGACTCTGATTATGAGACATTTTCGGTAGGAATGCCATTGGATGCAACCTCATGTCTCATTGATGAAATCATTACTACACATGATGAGGTACTGCTATTTCTATATCCTTTGGTGGAGTCACTAGAAGATCCTCAACTTTACCTCTTCAACACTTCATTACAAGACAAAGCAGCTGGGCTCATAGAAGGCAGGACTAATGAAGTTCACAAAGCACTTGGTGTGCAAGACTCTAAAAATAAAAACACAAAGAAGCCTAAAAAGTTTAAAGTCCACAATATGAGAGAATCAGAGTCTGTTACTGAGTTGGAAACTCATATTGAGTAACCAGTTTTTAACTATGAAACAATTTAGGATAAAGGAATTACCTACAGGATAGCTATTGATTGAATTTCAACTATTAAGCCTCTTCCAAGGAAGGTGGTTGATTTTCTTATCCACAATGTAGGAAAGGTGGACAACAAATATATATATATATATATCTAACCTATCAGAGTAGATTAGATTAAAAAAAGGTCTCATACTATCAAAATATTGCAAGGGAACTGTAGGATTCCTTTCACATGACTCATGCCCAGGCCATCAATGCAATCCATGCAAGGAATTTTCTAAATAACAAATTGGATGCATTAACAATGGTAGAACCACAGGAGGTAGAAGGTATTGCAAAGAAGTTGGAGGATGGGACTAGTGCACCAGTGGTGGTTTGTGAGAAAAATGTTCAATCTGCCTCACACACACAAGAACCACCTAGTCAAAGGTTGGGTGATAGTGGGGCAGAGGAGCATGTTATTAGGCCCTCATTGGTAACTCTCAAATATGCTGTTGGGAACCACAGTGATATGGGAGGACAGACTATGATGGATGCACATGAAGAAATTCTACACTCTATTCTATCAGGGTCTATCCACCTTGAGGGGGAGTCTCAAACACCAACAGTCAAATATGGTGACACTCATAATCTGGCTTCTAATGAAGTCATACTGAAGTAGTTAGAGTCTAGAGAAGACCCTAAGACTGGAATACTAGAGCCAACAGACTTTGGAAAGAAAGAAGAAGCTTGTAAGGGTTCAAGGTCTGTTGCTGCTCACCCCTTGGTGGTTCAGGTATTGAAGCAAATATCATTTCTCTCACCCCCTCTTCTATAGGACTTTTCAGTGCACCTATCCAAATGAGTGAAAAAATAAATGAGAGGCTAGCACTGGTCAAGGCAAAAGGAGAGGTAGATAAGGCTGTAGAGAGCTTGAGTGAGAAAGAGAGAGTGGGTGCCCAACCCCACTGTGAAGATGAGAGATTAGGGTATCCTGAACCTAGCTTCACTTATTGGGATCAAGATTTTCCTAAGAGTTGGTCTAATGAGTTGGGGCAGGGGATGGATAAAAATTCTTTTCTTTGAATAATACATATTGGGAAAAAGGAGGAGGCTATAGCTGCATAAAAGTCATTCACATAGAGACCACAACATCATTTGGTGGATTCTCTAGCAAGAAGAGCAGAAAGAGTCATGGAGGTTTTAGTGGATCCAATTATCATCCCAACTGAGACTGCAAAATTGAATTCAGAAGAACCACTATTGATCATGCCTATAAGGGCTAACCTTTATAGACTCTGATCACTCTAAGGAGGAGTCAGGGTCTATAGTCCCTTTTGCAGTTTCAGAGTCTACACCACCACCAGAGTATACACCTCAAGTTACCAAGCCTGTTGATGAGGATTGCACTTATGAGGATGATGGACCAGTTAATCCATCTTTTGTTTATTTTGATCAGGTGTTTCCTCGGTCTTGGGAGTCTACACAACAAAAGGGCATAGATGATAAAGTAACTTTTGACTGCATTTTGGGTATTCATCAGTCTGAAAGACTTAAGGCCTTTTAAAAAAAATATTTTCTACAAGAACATGGTCACTATCCTGGTGAAGCAGATCAAGTAATTGATGCAGATGTTTAGATTGAGATAGAGAATGTTGTTACCCAATTGGCTAGTGTGGTGAAGGATATATCTCATATTCAAACCAAACTTACCGGTATTGATAATACTACTTATCTACTCAAGACCCAATTTGATAGAATCCATTCCCTTCACTTATGCAAAAAGATATCTTTCAAGGATGTTATTGCTGATATTACTTCAAATCAATCTCAGCTTCAAACCACAGTCTATGCTCTAACTACCAAGGTTGATTCAGTGATTGTTGCACTGGCCTATATCTCCACAGTACTTGAACTAATTCTGTTAGTTGTCACCAGTAGTGATGATGTGAAAAAGGGGAAGAAGAAAGGTGATTCCTCCAGGAGAAATAAGGATGATGTATGCAAGGATGAGAAAAATGGAGTTAAAAGGAAGAGAGATGGTGATGATGGTGGTGATAGTTCTCATGGTTCTAGGGGTCCTGGTGGTGTACCACTCAAACATTCTTGAGTGGTTATATTATCAAAATCTCAACCACATCAGTCAGGGACTGAACATGGGAAGTCAGAGTCTAAGCCAAACTCTGATAAGCAAAAGAAGAAGTCAGACTCTGATGAAGCCAAAGAACCTACTTACTGGCAATGTAGTCAATCTAATCTGTAACTAAGAGCCAAAAAGAAGACAGGACTTGGAGGCTTTGAAGAATAAGATATTGATAGAACATCAAATTGTTTATAATGTTTTTGAAAGAAAGATGCCAGAAGGTACAGAGAAAGTAAAAAATGAGATGCTTGTGTACTTCATGGAAGGAGGATCTGTTAAATGGATAAGTCAATCAAATTTCATCTTTTTCAAACAGACTGAGGAATTGCAGTATATTAGATTTCTCATACAAATAGCTTATGAAGTAAACAAAAACAAAGAGGTTGTCACTCACAAATGGTTCAAAAAGATTGACAGGAAGCTGGCTCTGGACAGATAGGCAAATCGACAGATGGGCAAATTTTCTTTAAAATATGTTGATGCTAAAGGAAATGATCAAGACATGCCAGTAGAAGAAAAGCTAATTAAATTTCAAGAAGGTGTGGGTCATTACTTTGGATTTCAACCTATGAGTGGGAAAGTTAGTGTTCTGATGCTGAAGGAATTGAAGGAACAAGAAAGCAGTGCAAATGATCTAAGAGCAGCTTATTGTCAAATCAGATGTTCAAATGAAGAAATGAAGAAATTAAAGAAGTATGTTGGTGAAGCTTTTGCTATTGTGGAGGAAAATATGTTGAATTCATTTTTGAAGAATAATCCAGCCTTTGAGAAGATTAATAAGAAGTAATTATTTTTCCCTATGCAATTTTATTGTTCTAGAGTAATTGTTTTATTCTTTAGTTTTGACATCATCAAACCTTGATTTATGCTTAAATTTTATAAAGCATAAATAGGGGGAGATTGTTAGGAATATATTCATTTGATGTGTACAAAATGCTAGAACAGGATTTAGCATAGTTTATTTGTAATAAGTTTTTCTAGTCTCTGAATTTTATAATCATAGTCTAGTTAGTCAACATTTTTATACTTAGAAGATTTTATATAGAAAGTGAAACCAGAGTCTAGATGGAGATCAGAGTCTGGGAGGTGATTAGAGTCTATAGACTATCGGAGTCTACAATCTGTCAGAGTCTACAAATTATCAGAGTCTATAGTCTGGCAGAGTCTAAAGATTTCAGAGTTTATGAAGTCAAAGCTGAATTTGGAAGATGATTACAGAAAAGGGAAGTCTTCGAAGATAAAGCCAAAAATATTGTAGATATGCTATGGGAAGGAAGGAGAATTGTAGAAGGAAACTATCAGCTAATGATTAGGAATTATATTCCTATTATAATTTGATTTTCTGTTATTAATTGATAGGCAACTCTCTATATAAACACTCTATGTAACCTAATTGTAAAGTGTGACATAATTCGAAGTTTTTGAGAGCATAGAGATAGAGATAGTTGTTGTGAGAAACACTGAGAAGCTACTAGGGTTTGTGTACACCTTAGGAGAGTTTGTATTTACACATCAATAATACAAATAGTTTTCATTCATATCTTTGTGTTTAATCTTTGTTCTGTATTCAAATCTTTAATTTATACTGAGTTAATTTTAATCAGGCACAAAAAAAACACAATTATTCAACCCCCCCCCCTCTACTTGTGCAACTGGGAAAATAAAGATTCTGATTGTTGCTATCTAACCCTAATATCTCGTTATTGTCATGTTGAAAAGATACACGCCTAGAATTATATGAAAAGTGTATTATATGTACACCATATTCTTGAAACTATTCACAAAAATGCCATTGTCATATATCAAATTAAATTTATTAAAATTATAATATAGCAATGGTTTTAGATTGGTTTTCTTGGTTTTCTTGATAGCATGGTTTTTCCTAGAACCTGACTCATATGTATATATATATATATATAGTGATGGGTTTCGGGCATGTAAACGCAGCAAAATTAACGTAAAAACAAAAAAATATCAAAACCCAATCGCAGGATCCATGTATAACGTACGAATGCTTATGGTGAATGAAGTATATACCTTAGAACCTTTACGAATTGTTGTTCAATGGGAAGTCCTTGCTTAACGAATCACAACAGCCCCTTTTCAAGAACTACTCTCTAACGGTATCCACACGAACGTCGATTCGTCTAACGATCAACGGAGATGGTACTAGCGAAGAACAGCCCCGATTTATCTCTTCTTTCTCTCTCACTTGCTAGCCTCTCTCTTGTGTAGAGCTGCTAGGGTTTTTCTGATAAAAACGAGATGTCAAGTCTGAGGCTCCTAAACACATCCTTAAGTATTTATATGAGCTAGAGATAATTGGGTCAAACCCTAATCCATGAGGTCTCCTTTAAAAAAACCCATTCTGATTTTGGGTTATTATTAAATTCAAATTATAATATAATTAATCAAGTCCCACTAAATTAATTTAATATTTAAATTCAAAATAATAATAAAACATTTAAATTCATAATTTAAATAAAGCTTCGTTTAGACGTTTTTTGCGTGTGACCCTATAGGTTATTATTACGTTGACAATAATTTTATTTTCTAATAATAAAATTATAAACAATGAGCGGCATCTAGTAATAGATCATTGTTACTCAAGTAACAATAATAATTGGTGATTCAATTAAACCTTTCGTGAATAATATGCAATGTAATATAATCCCTTTAACCTTATATTATAGATCAAACTCGAGGCATGTATTGTGTCATCTTCTTCAACATTTAACATTGGTTTCCTTGATCAATGAGTAGACTATTAAACAAATCAATGTTTGAGCACGGCCATGCATTTCATTGTCTCACTCAATCAAGAGGCCAATAATATCACTCCTAAAATCGGAGGGTTAAATCCTATATATATCATTCATATTACTCATACAATTCATATCATACCACATTTCTACCTTTATCATTACCCGGTTAAAGGTAACTTTGAGTGTAATCATAGTATATTAATTCTCGTATAGAAATATAATGATTTCAAGTCAGAGGATCATTACATCATTATCACAGTGATAATTCCTTATGACACTTATTAGCATGTAGAATCTCATGGCGGGTCTTTCCAGTGTCATGCATTGAGACATGCACTTATGTTCTTGACTTTAGTATCACCATACCTATGACCAATGAGATACGGTTATCTGTCAACAAACATACTAGTCTTATTGCATTATTATTGTCCTTAAATAATAATACTTGACTAGGGAATTTGAAGAATAAAATACTATTAATATAATCTCATTTTTAAGCCACATACTTAAAGCTATATAATACGTATTAATATTCCAAGGACATTTATTATGCTTTCAATTTATAACATAGTAAATAAAGACATAATAAATATTAATTAAATAATCAAATAAAACATAATCCTCAATTGTTTTGAATAAAACATAAAAGTATTGTCTCTAGGACACCAATACTAACATATCTATACTATATTATTAAAGCCGAAAGATTAAAAATTTGGTCGTCGGTATGGTACTGGGTGAACCATAGAAAAGATCTTGACCGTCCAATTTTAAGTGAACCATAGAAACAATCTTAACCGTTGAATTTTAATAAAATATAATTTTAAAATAATATAATCATACATACAATTCTAACACCAGTAGTGCTCCTTTTATGCAAACAACTCATAAACATTATAATTCTAAAGAATATAAACATTACTTTTATGTAAGAATATAATTCCTTTGATATGATAATATTATATTATATTTAAATTATATTCTATATTTTTTATTTTACGAATCTCACTTATCCTATAATTTCTATTTAATATATCATTAAAGTTTATCCTATAATTTTAATTTAATATATCATTAAAATTTATGATAACATTGAAAGTTTGGTAGTCAGTCGATATTTGGGCCGGATAATTGATTAATTATTGGGCCTAATTTTAAAATATTAATCTTCTAACTAAAATATCTCACATTAATCTCCTAAGTAAAATACATCTCTATACAAAACAAACAAAAATTATCCTATTAAAATATAAATACAAATAAATTATATAAAAACATATATATATAATATTAAATAAACTTTAAATTATTATTATACAAATACAAATAAATTTAAATTATAAAAAATATTAAAAAACTAAAAAAAATCATCCGTGCATCGCACGGGATATAAGCTAGTACTATATTATTATAACCGAAAGATTAAAAGTTTTGGTCGTCGGTATGGTACTAGGTGAACCATAGAAAAGATCTTAACCGTTTAATTTTATGTGAACTATAGAAACAATCTTAACCATTGAATTTTAATAAAATATAATTTTAAAAAGAATATAATCATAGATACAACTCTAACTCCAGTGGTTCTTCTTTTATAAAAGATACGATAATAAGATATGATTATATTATATTATATTTAAATTATATTCTATATTTTTTTTACGATTTCTATTTATCCTATAATTTTTATTTAATATATCATTAAAGTTTAAGATAAACAATATGCATTTTTTAGTTTCTATCTATTTCTCTGTTTTAATCGCATAACACAAATTATTTATCAAAAACAAGCTCTACTCAAATTAGAAGAACTTTTTTTTTTATTACCGTAGGAACCCGCAGCTGCTACCCTTTTAGGTACGCACCGGATAAACCCACGGGCACACGCAATAACTTGCAAACCACGTGAACCAGGTAAACCGCACAAATTCTCATCAATACCCGTATGTTCAAATTAGAAGACTAACATCAACACCATGTATATAACTCTAACCCCCGATAGTTATCCTTTTATACAACTCATCACGGATAAAATAATATTATATTATATTTAAATTATATTCTATGAATATTAAAATAATAATATTATTTTATTAACATTAATTAAATTTCATCACTATGTTATATCTATAATATCTATACTTTTATATTATATTATTTTAAAAAAACTTCTCTTTTAATTCGAATATATAGTTGTACTCACAATCTACTAACATGTTTTAATTTTCCTTATCGCTCAAACACTTTAATTTATTTAAAATTAAAATTTTATGATTAAAATTTTTTAATATTAAAATTATATTATATTTTACCTACATTAAAATATAATCTTTTATTTAAATTTTAATTAAAATATTTGTAACCCTTTTTATTGATAAAAAATTCTCAATTAAATTTAAAGAAAAATAAAAAGTTTGGTCAGTTGGTCGTGCATCCGATAAATCCTCTTTTTATCAACTCTTTTTATCATCACTAAGTTTTCTTTTTATACGACTTTTTTATGCAATTATGATATAATTAAAATTTAATATTAAAACATATATATTTTACATATAATTCTATCATTGGTGAGTCATTTTTTGTACAATAATCTAATAACATATATCACTTCACTTCTACTTGAAATTACAACTTATTAATTAAATCTCATGAATATTAAAACTTATTAATTAAATCTCATGAATATTAAAATAATATTATTATTTTATCTATAAATAATTTGTATTATATATTATATTATCATAGCCGATGTAATAAAAAAAATAAATTATATATTTAAATCGTATAAAATAATTAATATATAATTTATTAATCTCACTCGTGCTTTGCACGGATTATAAGCTAATATATATATATATATATATATATATATATATATATATATATATATATATATATATATATATAAACACACACACACACATACAAACACTACTCACAAACATATCCATACCCAAATACAAACACAACTTAATACCAATTTAAACATACACACATTCAAACCAAATCGATTATGCACACATAAACCAAGATTACATATATAAATATAATACATAATTTAAAAACTAATAAAACATTTTATGCAGTCAAGATTATAAAATATAATTGAACATAATTTTTTAGTGAATTTCGAGAGTTAAGAGACGTGTACCTTTTACCGGATGAAAATCTAGTACATATATATCGAACTCAAAAAAGAAATTGAAATGTTACCAATTGTTCGTAGAAACCCTTGAATCATTGAATCAACCAAAATCAATGTTATATAAAATCTTCTGATTTTTCCTCAATCTTTACTTGAACTTGTAGTAAAATTTAATACTTTCATTGACGACGGGAATATAATAAACTCGCACTCTGACATATAAATATAATATAACTACTTACTACAATTTTTAGTCCATTTTCTTGAATTATTCCTAACGAATTTGGGAATTCTAACATAGACATAAAGTGAACGTTTGGAAGGGAGATAACCCAGACAAATAATTATCCTGATTCTGAAAATCGCCAAAGTATTTTACGAGTGTTCTACAGATTTGATATATTCTTCCAGTTGATATGTTATTGCATCGCTTATGTTTTCCTACTGTAAGCAAAATTTTCAGTGATTTTATTCACAAATTCTGGAAAAAGAGAGACGAAATTTCAATAATTATTACACTAAAAGACATGTTACACAATAACGATTCCCAGGAAAGAACAACTCGGATACCATGGGTAAGGGTAAGGGTAAAGATAACCTAATTTGAGTCTTAAAAATAGATGAGAATATAGAAACAAACTCATTTTTTTGCATAATTTGTATTCCAGGTAGAGGTGGTAAATCGTACGTGTCGTGTACTTTGTATTTAGTGTATTTGGAGGGTTGACACGAAATCAAGTCATGTACTTAAAATCTGGACACCAACACGACACGGTAAAAAAATGACACAACACGAAATTAAGTCGTGTATACGAAATGAAACGAAACGAAAATAACATCAAATTTACTGGTACACGAATTGTACACGAAAACTTTTAAAATTTAAATTACATCTTCAAATTAACCATTCTTATACTTTTTATTTTTCTTTTTAAAATTAAAAATGTATAATATATATATATAATGTATAAAATTGAATATAAAAATTTAAATTATGTTACAAAATATTATATATATATATATATATATATATATATATATATTATTTATTTTACTTCATGTACTTTGTGTCATGTCATATATCCAAAGAGTAAACACAAAATCAACACTAAATCTCGATTGTATACATTCGTGTTCGTGTACATTCGTGTTCGTGTACTTTCGCGTAGTGTACTCAAAATGTAAACACAAACATTAAATTTTGTGTCGTGTTGTCGTGTGATAAATTTACGGGTCAAATTCCAAGGTGTTTTTCGAGGAATATTTTAATATTGTATATGGCCGGGATGAATGAATTTGAAAAAAATGGAATGAGATTTAAACTGCATTATGAATTAATTTTTAAAATTTTCATTCATTCATAACAACCTAAATTAGAACTCAAATCTCCCAATTTGAGACATAATACTCCCTTCTCCCCCTATACATTTTCTTCTCAATTCTTATTAAAGAAATTTTGCACTTGCACATTTTTTCTTTAAATTTTTCATCCTATCTCCATAAATTTCCTTTATTTTCACTCATTTTATTCCATTCCTTCCAACCAAAAATACTAATTAAATCAATATCTATATCTCATGTATTATGTCCACAATAATTCTCCAAAAACTTTGACCTGTATTACATTTACAACCTTTTCCGCCAATATCTTATATCCTAATTTCAAACTAAATATCCCCGTTTTCTATTCAGCTGCTCCAAATTAAATATCTCCATTTTCTATTCAGCTGCTCCAAATCTAACTGAGCGCAAGATATGACCAACTACTTCAAAAAAACGATTTTCAATTAGATAATTCAATTTTCAACCAGGCAACTGAAAGGTAGAGTTTTGTAAAATTAGAATTTTCAATCTTCAAAATTATGGTCATTGAATTAGTTGTTTATAAAATAGGAAAAACCCATATATACCAACAGCGTTCAATTTTCAATTGTAAAAGCATCCAATTGTATAGAAAACATTGCACCCCTTGAATCAACAAGTTTAAACCACAAAACAGTCTCGACACACTAACACTTCCTGCATGTAATGAACTTCCAGCATCAAACAGGACTAGGTTTTCCAAAACCAAAAAAGAGAACATGCAAACCACAGCTACACTTCGAATCCCGACACTTGAGAACATGCAAACCCACATCTACACTTCGAATCCTGATTTAAAAGAACCGAATATCTTGGCATACTTAAAAAGTGAATAATGACATCGGAAACTTGTATCCAAACTGTCCAGACAGTCACAGAAATTTCAAGACCAAAACAGAACTTATTTCATCTATATCTCTGGAGCTGGGGTAGCAGCCCTCAGAAGCGGTTGGAGAGCCTTGACGACAATGCTCATATTTGGCCGAAACTCAGACTCATACTGCACGCACAATGCTGCTACAGCTGCCAGCTGCAAACAAAGAAGGGGGAGGGGGGAATCGCTTGTGAGTACTACTGTGATTTATGTAAATTTGGTTAATGAAAAGATAGAAACAGGAGCACATACCTTTGCAACTGCTTTTGGAGGGTACTCTCCTTTGAGCTTTGGATCAACACATTGTTTAACTTTGTCTTCACTTAGTCTTGGAGTTGCCTAATTGATCAAAAAGAAACAGTATCAAGCTTTTAGCATATAAAACATGGTAGTAGACTAGTTGTACAATAAATCAGGTATAAGAAGAGAAAGACTCACCCAAGTGACAAGACTCTGCTGACCTCGAGGCATTGTATGATCGACAGGCTTTCTTCCGGTCAAAAGCTCCAAGAGAACCACGCCAAAGCTATACACGTCACTTTTCTGCGTCAACTGTCCTGTCATGGCATACCTGTAACATTTGCATTAGAACAGTAACCAATAAAAGATTTGTACACAGAAGAAAAAGTATATATGAAAAATTGACATGTTAATTGTTCACATGGGATTTGAAATTTAGAAACAGTTAAGAAGACACAACTTCAAAACTTAGCTTAGATATACTTCCCCAGATTATCTAGCTTAAAACAATGAGAATTATTTATCTCAAAATATGCCTCCAGGATTTAAAAACGCATACGAAAGATCTAGTTGATCTTGCATCTAAAAGTCATCATGACTACAAATACATGGAAGCGATTAGCTGACAATATCTTCTTAATGATATGGACCACAAGAACAAACTAGTTATCTAGAATCATCCATACAGTATGAGAGCAGATAGCTTTTTTATGGTCCATGGTAACCTATTTAAGAAATCAAATATTAAATATAAAGAGGCATCCAAGACAAAGGGAAGTAGTTAGGGCATTACTCTGGTGCATGATAACCGAAAGTTCCAAGAACACGAGTAGAATGAAGGCGAGCAGCCATGTCAGGTGCCTGATTTGAGAGGTTGAAATCTGCGATCTTGGCTTTAAAGTCTTCGAATAAAAGCACATTACTAGATCTAATATCTCTGTGTATTACGGAAGGTTGAACCTTCTCATGCAAGTACTCCAGTCCCCTTGCTGCATCAATAGCTATCCGTACACGTTGCATCCAATCCAGAACAGGACCTGGTTGTGCTCCTTGCACTCCCTTCCTACCTTTAAAAGTAGATATATACAGAGATTTCACTTGTACAAGCATTTAAAAGGAATAAAACTAGAAAAGGTAGTCCAACTGATTCTATGTTATAACTAACTGAAGACGTGTAAATCTTATTACCGTGCAGAATGTCATGTAATGATCCCATAGTAGCAAACTCATATGACAACACACGGTTATGTCCTTCAACACAGTAACCAGTCAACTCAACGAAATTATCATGCTTCAACTTTGAAACCATGGCAACCTAAGGTATAAAGACCAACATCCAGTGAGATACTAGAAAACAGCATGAATTGGTAGAAGGCCTAAAAAGCACAGGAGAAAAAATAAAGAATTAGCAAGAACATAGTAAATACCTGAGTCAAAAACTCATTATCTGACTCTGGTTCGGGTGCAACATCAAGCTTTTTCACAGCCACAGATTTTCCATTATTTAAGCTTGCAAAATACACCCTTCCATAGGATCCTTCACCAATCAATGCCTTCGATCCAAAATTGTCAGTTTTTTCTTTTAACTCGTCCAGAGAAAGTGCTGGCACTTCAATGGTTGGTACAGCCTTCTGCACTTCTTGTTTGACAGGAGTCGGTACCTTTGAACTTTTCTGGTTCCCTTGTGTCAACATAGATGAAATTACAAGAGATCATACGAACAAACAACACAGTCAATCATGTTAGTCCAAGTAAAGAGCAGGATGGACAACAAATTAAACAGTTAACTTCAAAGAAAACTGTACCAAGAAACAAAAGTTAAATTACATTGCTACTCCCACCATCCCAATTTAGATGGCCCTTTTGCAAATTTCACACATATTAAGAAGTATTAAATGATTGTAATTCTTTCCATATCTACCCATATTTATTATATCAAATTACTATAGTATTTGAATAATGCTACATTGGAAATGACAAACAAGAAGGGGTAGTTTTAAAAAATTGTTGATAAATATACATTGAAAGAAGAGAGGGACAACTAATTTGGGATAAATATTTTTTGCAAAAGGGACATCTAAAATGGGATGGAGGGAGTAGTTTTTTAGAACAATATATATTTGTTTTCCTTCTCAGTGTCACTTTAAAGATGACTCATCAAAAGAAAATAATCATTCTAAGAAAAAATTGCAGTGGTGAAGGAGGACAAATACAACAAAATAGCAAATAGTTTTTTTTTTTGCATAGTAACTAATTCCATTATGACCCGTTTGGGAACATGGATTTCATTTAAAATTCTGGATTTGATCAAATAACATGTTTGGATAATTAAAATAATTTGGATTTGGATTTCATTTGAATTCCAAGATTTTCAAATATTAATTCAAATTTGAGAATTTGAAATGACAACTCAAATTCTATCATTTGAAATGAAATGCATGTTCCCAAATACAATCTTAAGTTAATTGACAAATTAATGGATTGATGGACTTTAATGGGTGGAGATGCTCTAAGTGGCCGTTTGTACACATAACCCTAGGATCTTCCGTTGCCATCATCATTAAATGAGAGTGTTAAATACAATACAAACATGTAAATTAAACCTTTATGCATTTATATGTTTTTGAGTGTAATAAATTATATTTAATCTTCAACCATATTCTTCTGGGGTTCATCATTTCAAAACTAGGACCTAAATATATGAAATAAATAATTTAATATAATTCGTTTAATTAGGGTATTGTTGAACCCTATTTATATATGTGAACCTTAATTATATGAATACTTCACTTATTCATAAAAAGTACCACCGTTATTTTAAATTTTTGATAGGATTGTCATGGTTTTTCAATTATATACAAATATGCTACTTAATGTAACCAAGGTTAAACAGGTTGAAAAATATATGTACCAGATCATCATCATTATCATTAGACCTGGCAAATTGGGTCTGGACCCGAAGAACCGACCCGAAATGTTGGGAACCGAATCCGATTTTGTATCCGAATTTGATAATCCGAAAGTGTAACCGAATCCGAAATAATCCGATCCGAACCGATATCGGTTCAATATAATCAAATCCGAAAATGATCCGAAAACCGATTCGATCCGATCCGAAAATGACCCGGAACCGTAATTTTAACCGAAAATAATCCGAAATAACAAATCCAATAATGACCCGAAATCGATCAAATCCTAACTAAAAATTATACAAACTAAATATGGCTCAAACTAAATTATAGAATTTACGTGTATTTCATACATACAATCTTATGATTCGTTACGTTCATATATATTATACACTTATACATAATTCATACATATAATACATGTGTTCGTAAAATAAAATATTAAATATTAAGAATATCATTTATTTTGAATTTGCTAGAAAGTAAAGAAAAGTGAATATAAATTCATATTTTAATAAGGAATAAATATTGTATATTATATATGTACATATATAATTTATTTATATTTTTATTTGGACATCAAGATTTTTTTTAAATATTGTTATATTACAGAATTTAGGGAACATTTCTTTTATCATATTGACCAAAATCTGAAATGAAGAAATATATTACTTAATCGAGATAATTATTTTGTTCAGTATTATTTTATCAAATTTTAACTATAATTTGTCAAACTACCTTAATGATCTTTATTTAAATTCAACGATAATTCAAATTAATTTAATATTAATCCGAACTTAACTTTTAAATCTAAACAAAATCTAATTTAAAATAAGAAATCCGAAAATATCCGAACCGATTTTTATCCGAACTTTAATCCGATTTTGACCCAAACCGAAATCGAACCGATCCGAACCGAACCTGATTCAATTTATGCAAAACCGAAACTGGAACCGAACCGAATCTCATCCGATCCGATCCGAACCGAATAAAAATATATTATAACCGAAAAATGATCCGATCCGAAATTGATCCGATCCGAAACCGAACCGTTTACCCGAATTGCCAGGTCTAATTATCATAACAATAACAGGGTGTCTGTCTTTTATTTACTTACATTTTAAATGTTAGTAAAAAAACGTGTGTTTATGCAACAAGTAAAAAAGTTAAAGTTGAAACAAGCAACTTAAAGTTAGAAGTTGAGTGACTTTTTTGAATAACAACTTATTTTAGATTTGTAAATTACTTTAATAAAAGTTAGTATCATCAACATATACAACTTATAAAGTTATAAGTTTTATTTTTATTTTACTACTTTTAGTAACTCATGAAGCACCTATTTACAATAAAATTGTCCAAAAAAATTAATTTAAAACTTCAAATTTTGACTTCTCCATTTACCTAACTTATTTTAGGTTTACCCTTACGGCTCTAGGTAAAATCCTAGATAGAAGGGGGGGAAATCATATTATATTATTATTATTATACTTACTATGTACTAAAATATTCTTGATATTCTACTTGCTTGATATTTATCCTTGAATAAGTATATACTATATACAATATATATGAACTAAATGATTAAATCTCTTGTCCACATTACAGAACTCACTCAAGATTTACATGTCAAGCTCCTAGCATGATGAAAGTGTTTCTTGTACTCCAAAAGCAATATAGACACCATCCTAATGAATGTGAGGGAGCCGAGAGAAACTTAGGCACGAGAAATTATGACTTATCTTTAAGGGAAGTGGGACAACCACTACAAGAATTCAGTTTTTAGTTCTTTATCTGATAAGAGCTTTTGCGGATTTTATTTGTGTGAATTTTTGCAAATGCCAATTGCAAACTCGCACAAAAAAGCTACTTCTCATGAAACTAGCTTGATGTGAAGGAATTGTAATTTTATTGTCAATGAAATAGTGCTCGGTCCATCACTACATTATCATCAATAAACTTCACTACAAGAGTCTAACAATAAGCTCACAAAGAAGATTCGTAGTGATCATAGTACAAAGTACAATGAGAAATCCAATACTAGTATTAATATATTGCTCTCTCCAATTTCTCTAAAACATGTTAAACTATGTAAAAACTGACATGTGTAGCTTCTGTTGAAATCATTAGCCATAATTTACACTTTGCTGAATAAAATTATTCATCAGCATCAGCAACGAAAGCACAAACATTTTTGATAGTATCATACGATAAATTCTTTTATATGCTGCATAGAATCACATAGCAGTATATCACTACATCCATAAAGGCATAAACATACAAGGAAACTTAACGTATACTTGAATTACAACGGGTAGGGAAAATAAGCTTTCTTCAGATATTACATGTGGATGGAATTAAGAAACTTACCATCTGTCTGATTTTTGGGGCTTTTGAAAGGATCGCTCTCATGTCGAGGATAAGACTCTTCTGCTTGACAGGTACAACACAACCATTTCCGCATCTTTCCTTTCTTTCTTACGTAACAATTATCGTCAATGCTGTTTTTCTCTAGACGCACAATATACCCTGGAGGAGGTGCATGTGCCTGCATAGTAATATTCCAATTTATAACAAAACTTAAACAATGCTACAAAAATCGATTTCGCAGATCCAACTAGATACCCTCATTAACTAAATAGCTTTCAACTACCAAAAAACTAGCCCACATCGTATGTTATACAACTAAAACTACCTTAACATGCACTATATTTGAATTTAAGCTCGAAAACATATTTTGATGTGTGTATTTGTTATCTGTTTGATATCAGTACGAAGGGTTCCTAACCCTCTTTCTTTTAGCCTTGTTTTTTAAAATTAATGTTTATCTATTATATTTCCATATAATCTAACTCAAAATCAAACAAATATATAAATATAACTACATATATAAAAAATGAACTTACCACTAAATTATGATTAAATCTAGTGTCCATGACAATAAACCCCAATTAAAATGGTCAAAACAGAAGAATAAACAAAACCCAGTTAATAATTATTAAAAAGATGATCAAAATGAGGTGGAGAGAGGAGGGATTGAATCGAATCAGAAAACAAGTCTCTGAAGACCTTGAAAAATACAAAAAACATGAAAACCATAAACAAAATTCTAGCTCAAGGGATTACCTGAAATCTCTCTCGCTTTTTACTAAATATGATAAATCTCTCTCCTCTATCTCTCTCTCTCTCACTAAATGGGGTTTGTTGAAAAGAAAAGGGGAAGGGAGACAGATGGGTAATACCAAGAATTGGAGTTTTGCTTTCTCTCTCTAGAACTTGACAGGGAGGAAAGAGAGAGAAGTGGGGCGGTGGAGACTGAAAGCCAACAAAGAATTACTACTAATTTTTAATTTAGAATAATTTAGATACTGGAGTTTATTAATTACAGGTGAATTCCAATTAGATTTACGAATATTTATAAATTCATGTTGGATTTTAAGAATCTACAAAATATAATATTCCATCGGTTCCTATTTATATGTCTATTTTGATTTTTTTAAATTAAATTAATTAATTTTTTATTACAAAATAAAATTTATTTTTTTATAATTTTAAAAACTAAAAATTATATTTTAAAGTAGATTATATATATTTGTTAACAATATAAATTTAATTTTTTTTGAATTATATATTATTTTTAGATCATAGAAAAAAATAAATTAATTTAACTGCAGAAAGAATAAAATGAACATGTAAATAGGGACGGAGAAAATGTAATCTAAATAGCATTTATAACCTCAAATTTCAAGAAAAATGATTAAATAATTTATTAAAAAATTATAATATAAATATATTTTATTAAAATCTATCCATATCCATCTATATATATTTATATTTATATCAATATCTATATCTATATATATAATAAAGGTGAATACACCTGCTTTCTCAAATCGTTCGAAACTATTTTTCTAATTTTTCTAAAATTTATATAATAAAAATTTATATAAATTCTTATTTGCCTTCTAATAAGAGTATAATTACTACTTGCTTTCTAATTAGGAGTCTTATAAGAAAATATTAATTTATTCTAATTAAAAGTCTAATGAAATTAATATTTACAATCTAATTATGATTTCAATTAATACTTAACTTTTAGAACGACTTATTCGGGAAAAATGTATTTCACGAGAGAGCGACTCATTAAGGAGAAGTGTGTTAATCATTAAAATTGGAGAAGTCTCGGGTACTTTCAAAGGGCTCGAAATTATTTTTCTAATTTTTTTAGAATTTATGTATTTAATATTTATATAAATTTCTATTTGTCTTTTAATAAGAGTCATATTACTATTTGTGTTCTAATTAATTATTTTTTAACAAAATATTAACTTATATTCTAATTACGATTTAAAGAAGAAGCGATAAAGGCTCGAAACTATTTTTCTAATTTTTTAAAATTTATTTATTCAAAATTTTATATAAAATATTATTTGTGTTCTAATAAAAATCTAATTAGTACTTACCTTTCAATTAAGATTTTAATTATTATTTACATTTTAATTAGGACTCTAATTAGTAAATATTAATTTCTTCTAACTGTAATTATCATAAAAGTAATTTAGCGAAAAAAATTCTTATAAAAATAAAATATACTCCCTCCGTCCCACCCAATTATTTACATTTGGGTTGAGCACGGAGGTGAAGAAAATATATATGATAATAGTGAAAAGTGAGGATAGTAGGTCAAGTGGTGGGACCAATCAATATTTAATGTATAATATGAGTATAGTGGAGGAAAGTAGTGGATGTAGTTGATTTTTATATTATAAAATTTTACTATTTTTGGTAAGTTTTGAAATGTAAAGAATTGGGAGGGAAATCTAAAAAAGGAAAGTGTAAAGAAATAGACGTGACAAAGAGAGTATTAAATATAAGTTGACTTATTTTGTAACAAAAATAATTGTAATAAAAATTATTATAAGAAACTGACGATCAAACGAGAGAACGACTTAATAAGGAGTAACATGTTAAAATTAAAAGTTCAATGAAATTAATATTTACTCCCTCCGTCCTATTTTGTATGACCCTTATTCTTTTTTGGGACATCCCAAAAAGAATGAACCTACTATACTTACTATTTTTTAACACTACTTTTCACTATTACACTCACTACTTCTCAATTTTATGCTCCTTATTTATTAAATAAATACTATTACACCCACTACTTTCCTTCACTATCTCAAATCCATTATTAAATTTTGATATGTCTCACTACTTTACCCACTTTTCAACTAATTTTACTTTTTTTTTACTATCTTTTCTTAATCTCCGTGAAAGTCAAGCAGACTCATACATTTCGGGACGGAAGAGTAAAATCTAATTAGGTTTTGAATTACTACTTACCTTATAATTAAGAATGTAATTAGTAAATATTAAAATATTCTAATTGTAAGTCTTATAAAATAATTGTATGAGAGATCTAAAGAAGAAACGATCGATAAAACGATTTATTGGCGAAAAATGTGTTGCACGGGAGAGCGACATATTAATGAGAAGCTTGTTAATCATTAAAATTGGAGAATTCTCGGGTGCTTTAGCGCTCGAAAATATTTTCCTGATTTTTAATGTTGAGGGGTTAGGCCCTTTATATTGGCGCGCGAGGGCCTTGGAATCAGATTAGAAGTAGGAGACTTGGTGGCCAAGTCTCCTAGTGATAAAGTTATCTAAACCTCTTAGGACTGAGGGTCCTCGTTGGACTCTTCCCAGGTTTGGGTTTCTGGATCCTTCTAGGATTAGGGCCTTCAACAGGCTTCTTGAACCTTTACTGGGCCTTTCTTAATTAATTACGAAATTAATTAATAATATAGGCTCATTAGGCCTATGACTTCAACAGAGCTTGTGGGCTGGACTTATAAATCCAGTTGTCCATAGGACTTATTTTCCTAGTTCGTTTCGAGGGCCCAAGCCTTTGGACCATTCCAGGTCTAATAAATGAAATAATAAATTCCATATTTATTATTTTCTCAGGTCTATTTTTACCCACATCAATGATATTGCAGCACAATTCCAATTGAAAGATAAGACTATATCTGGAGCCTTTCACACGCTGCTACCATACATACACGATGAACAGTCGCAACCTATGGCATCTCTTGTTACTTCTCTACATGTAGAAGGGGGAGCCGACAGAAATACCTCCGACCTTGGTAATCACCCTAGACTGCATATGGGCTAAAGTGTTGGACCGTGCGTCACTCGGCCTCTTACATTGTATCTCCTAGTCCACTGGAACAATCTATCCTAGTTCCCCAAGTATATCATACTTGTTAATTGATTCATCTATCTAACCTGGAACCAGAATTTATTCTTAGTTCTCCAAGTATATCATACTTGTTAATAGATTCACTTAACTCTGAATAGGTATTACCAAAATAATCGGGGCAATCACCTCACCACAAAGGTGTGTTGACCTCCGTCAACTAATGTCTTTTATCGAAGAATGAAAACCATTTAAAACCACGATCCGAGAGTTAATCGGAAAACCTCTTATGATTTGATAAGTTGAAAAACCTACTACAGTAGGCCAGTGATGTCAAAACACAATCGCTTTAGAGAAAGTAAATCACATTTTTCTCCCTTGACTGAGTTCCCTATTTTTTATAAGTCCGAGAATAATTTATTTTTATTAAAAGAATAAAATAAAATATAAATAGATATTATGGAACACTCACTGTATTTAAATAAATTTTTTGAAGGTCGGAAAATATTTTAAATAATTATTAAAGACCTTCACTAATTTTTTAATCATTTTAGAATATTTAATAAATATTTAAATAATATTTATTAATTAATAATCAATTAATAAATCCCTTTTTAAATGAATATTCAAAATAATATTCATTTCTTAAATAAATATTCAAATAATATTTATTAACTCTATTTAATTCCTTTATCGAAAGAATATCAAAATATATTTATTAAAATATTTATAATCGTTATTTTAAAATAATCTGTCTCTGTCATCTCCCGGATTATAACAGTATTTAAAATAACCTTCCGACTCCCGATCTACATTCGAAAATATGAAAACCGCTATACTCTTAGAGCCTCTATACAACACTGGTATATATCTATAATATCTTATAGCATATAAACCAAATCATTTGCGAAAGATTAACAGCAGTTAAATCAATTCAAATTTTTAAGTAAACAGTTATATCACAACATTAACAGTAGAACATAAGGTATAGGTTTTGAAAACTTGCCTGGTATCCTTGGGGTGATAGGGTTCTGTGAGGATGTCGGGTGATCTATAAAATAAATAGAATGTACGATTAGTTACTTACGTAATTCAACTATTGTTTTAAAACGGACACACGAACCAAACTTCCGACACGATTAAACATCTCATTCTAGACTCGTTTAATCCTAAGGACACATGTTAATCATTTAAATCAAACACTTGGTTTATGACCCATTCTCAATTTCCACTTTATTTAGTCATTTCAAAATCCTCTTTCCAAGTAACCACTTAAGGAGTCTCACTTGTACCTCCTTAGCTTCGACATTTTTTATAAAATTGAAAATTTAACATCTGCTCATAAAATTTTGCAGAGACCTTAAACACTGTCCAAATATTTATCCTCCAATTTTCATTAGTTTTGAAAACTGTTAAAGGGACCGTTTATATTTACAAAGGGAGTAATTCACAACAGTTTGGACATTTTAGTCACCTCCACTAAAACTTGTTTTTCTCCTAAACCGTAAATCGGAATAACATGATTCAAGCGTCAAAACGAACTATGAAACAAGATATATGCAATCATGGTCAGTGGTGACAAGGTCCAGTGACTTTTCATTTCGGGGTTATAGCCAAAATAAGTTTAAAAACAAACGGACATTAGGACGACTATAAATGTAACGTTTTCCGGATTCAACCAAGTGGAATCCATTTACAACCAAGCTCAATCATCAACATACTACTATGGTCATATCATTTACTACTCATTTCATATCTCTTGACCAACACTACTTCACAAAATCATCCAACAACACAAACATCATTCTAACTAAACAACATCTTAGTCATGCTTTTTACATTCATCCACATACTAACTTTTGCTTCATGCTACTCAAGATATACACAAGGGTGGGAGGATGTTTATACCTTCTTGGAGATTTAATAACACTTAGCTAGAGTCTAATGTCCTTGGGGGTGCTTGATCTTGCCTTAGAAGATTTGATCTCAAGAGAAAACACCAAGAACACATTTAGTATTACTATTCATTACTATTCATGTTCAACTTTGATCATTTATTTGACCCTGAAATATTGCTAGATAACTATGAAAATTTAACCATACCTTAGCTAGAAATTATGGAGTCTATGGTTAAAATCTTAGAATTAATGGATGGTTGGAGCTCAACTTTGCAATTTTCTTTTCTTCTTCCTTTCTTGTTTTGCCGAATGGAAGCTAGAGAAATGGGAGAGATTTTGTTTCTACTTTACTTGCAATTGCTTTATGAAAAGTGTGTGATGGAAAGGTCAAGTATACTTGGTTGATTTTGTTGAAGAAGTATAGTGCTTGTCCTTGTTCCTCAATTCATGGAACTATGCTCCTAACTACTAGTTACTAGCTTGGTTGTTCTTACCAACTTAGTTATAGTTCTAGTTGCATGACTAGGAAACTCCATTTGGTTTCCACCAATTCTAGTTTGCATGGGTTGCATGGCTTCTTCGGTGCAATTACATGTCCTCCCATAAATAACACTTAATCCTCTTTGGCAAAGCATGATTAGTGTTAAAAGCATTACGTATTACTAACTTTATAATATTAATATTTACTATCCATGGTACTTCAATTCATCTCGGATCATAATTTCTCTGATTTATAATCCTCTTGATTATCACTTTATTCTCGTATTCCTCGATATCTCGTAAATTATGAAACAATTAGTAAAAGTGAAAATTCTCGGATTCTGATAGCTTTTACATACACTCATTTGTTTTGTACTATCTTAATATAACCTCGGATTTATAATCTCCCATCATTCATATAGTGTGGGCTAAAAAAATTTCCATAAATCCGTAGGATTAATATTCATTAAAGTTTCAAAAAGTTACAAAAATTTGGGTTATTACAGTCTCCCCTCCTTAAAGTGATTCCGTCCCGGAATCTACACTGAAAACAAGTGAGGATGATTTTCCATCATTGCGCTCTCCAGCTCCCACGTTGACTCTTCAGTGTTTTAATTCCTCCACAGGACTCTTACTAACTTCACTACTTCGTTCCTGAGCACTTGCTCCTTCCGGTCCATAATTTTCACCGGTTGCTCCACATATGTCAAGTCGGGTTGTAGATCCACGTGTTCATATTCCATTATATGCCTAGCATCACCATTGTACTTTCTCAGCATTGACACATGAAACACATTGTGGACTTGTTGTAAGTTTGGAGGTAGGGCCAATTCATAGGCTACTTTCCCAATTCATCTTAGGATCTCAAATGGTCCAATAAATCTTGGACTTAGCTTTCCTTTCTTACCAAATCTCATAAATCCTTTCCATGGTGATACCTTTAGGAGTACTAAGTCTCTCACCTCTTACTCTATATCCTTCCGGTCTGATCGGCATACTTCCTTTGTCTGTCCTGAGCTACTACCAGTCAGTTCTGGATAAGCTCTATTGTTTCCCTCGTCTGCTGGACCAACTCGGGCCCCAATAACTTTCGCTCTCCCACTTCTTTCCAGCATAAAGGGGAGTGACATCTCCTACCATATAAGGCTTAGTAAGGTGGCATTTCTATGCTCGCATGGTAGCTATTGTTGTAGGCGAACTCAATTAAGGGTAAGTGATCATTCCAACTTACTTTAAAATCTATAACACAGACCCTCAACATATTCTCTATGGTTTGAATGGTCCTCTCACTCTGTCCATCCGTTTAGGGATGATAGGCAGTACTCATGTTTAGTTTAGTCCCTACACATTTTTGGAAACTCCTCCAAAACCACGAGTTAAACCTTGGATCTCGGTCTCACACTATGGACACGGGAACTCCATGCCGCACCATAATTTTTTTGATGTATATCTCCACCAGTCTGTCGACTGTATACCGTTCGTTGATTGGAAGGAAATGAGCTGACTTGGTTAGTTTGTCTATAATCACCCACATCGCATCGTGGTTCGTGTTTGTCCTTGGTAAGCCTACTATAAAGTCCCTAACTATTTGTTCCCATTTCCATTTGGGAATCTCTAATGGTTGCAAAAGACCACTAGGCTGCTGGTGTTCTGCCTTCACTCTCTGGCATGTCAAACACCTTCTCACCCATTCCACCACATCCTTTTTCAGGTTCGGCCACCAATAATACTCTTTCAAATCTTTATACATCTTGGTACCACCTGGGTGAATCGAGTATCTTGAATTATATCCCTCATGTAAAATCTCATCATTTAACTCCTGAACATTCGGAATCCAAATCCTGGAAGCATATCTCTTAATTCATTTATCATCCATTTCACACTTTATCTCTTCTCCAGTCAGGGATTTCCATTTTTCTTCTTGCTTCTTTTCTTGACACAGCCTGATCTTTTCTATTAATGGGGGCTGCATACTGATCTCAAACAACCCTTCTGTATTTTTACCGATCACTTTTACTTCAATCTCCATTTTCTCAAACTCACTAATCATCTCTTCCGAAGAGGTAATCATCTTAAGTCTCTCTTTTCTGCTAAGGATATCGACCACCACATTGGCCTTTCCTGGGTGATAGAGGATTTCACAATTATAATCTTTGATTAACTCTAGCCATCTCCTTTGCCTTATGTTCAACTCCTTTTGTGTTAAAATATACTTCAAGCTCTTATGGTCCGTATAAATCTCACATTTCTCGCCATACAGGTAATGCCTCCAAATTTTCAGTGCGAAAACTATCACGGCCAATTCTAAGTCATGGGTGGGGTATCTTATTTCATATTCTTTTAATTGTCGTGATGCGTATGCAATTACCTTGCCGTGCTGCATGAGCATGCACCTTAATCCCTTATGTGAGGCAACGCAATAAATCACAAAGTCTCCATTTTCGTCGGGTAAGGCTAACATAGGGGCTGTACTAATCTCTTCTTTAGTTCTTGAAAGCTTTCCTCACATTTTTCTATCCAGTCAAATTTTTTCGTCTTTCGAGTAAGTCGAGCCAGTGGGGCGACTATCTTGGCAAAATCCTGCACAAATCTCCTATAATAACAGGTCAGTCCCACGAAACTTCTTACCTCGATTGGCGTAGTTGGCCTTTCTCAGTTGGAAACGGCTTCTATCTTAGCAGGGTCGACTAATATCCCTTCGCTACTTATCACATGTCCTAAAAATTAAACTTCCCTAAGCCAAAATTCACACTTCAAAAATTTGGCATACAACCTTTCTTCCCTTAAAGTCTCCAAAACTATCCTCAGATGTTCCACATGTTCTTCTTCAATCTTTGAGTAGATCAAAATATCATCGATAAAAACAATGACAAACTTGTCCAAGTATTTCTTGAAAACTCGGTTCATCAAGTCCATGAAGGTTACTAGAGCATTGGTTAATCCAAATGACATTACCAAGAACTCGTAGTGCCTGTATCTGGTGCGAAATACAGTATTCGGAATATCCTCTGGCTTAATCTTTATCTGGTGATACCCAGTCCTAAGGTAAATCTTGGAGAAGCACACCGCTGTTGGGATTCGGGCACATATACGCAGTGGAATTAAGCTAAATAATAATAAAATAATGAATCCCAAATGCAGGATCCGTGTATAATTGACGGATGATTATGGAGAATCGGATGTATACCTTATTAAAGCTTTCCTTATGATGATTATAGACGTCCAGAAGCGATGAATCATAGCAGCCCTTCACAGAAATCTACTCTCTATCGGTATCCACACGAACGTCGAATTGTCTAACGATCACCGGAGTTAGGTACTAGCATGTTTCTGCCTCTTTGTCTCTCTCTTTTTCTAGCCTCTCATAAACGTAGAGCTGCTAGGGTTTATTAAAAACGAATTATCTCAACTATTACCCTAAACTATACATCTTTATGTATATATAGGCGAAGAAGGACTTGGGCCAAAACCCTAATCTGATTGAACCTTTTAAAACCCATTCAGATTTCGGATTTATATTATTATTAAATTCAAATTCTAATATGTATATAATTAATCAAGTCTCGCTTAATTAATTAAATAAATAATTTCGAATTAATAATAATAACAGTATTTAAATTCATAATCTAAATAACACTCCGTTTAAACGTTCTTTGTGTGTGACCCTTTAGATTATTATCACGTTGGCAATAATTTTATTTTCTAATAATAAAATTATAAACAATGAGCGGTATCTAGTAATACATCATTGCTACCCAAGTAATAATAATAATTGGTGATTCAATTAAACCTTTCGTGAATAATGTACAATGTAATATAATCCCTTTAACCTTATATTATAGATCGAACTCGAGGCATGTAATGTGTCATCCTCTTCAACTTTAATCCGGGTTTCCTTGATCAATGAGTAGACTATCAATCAAATCAACATTTGAGCATGACCACGCATTTTATAGTCTCACTCAATCAAGAGGCCAATAATATCACTCCTAAAATAGGAGGGTTAAATCATATATCTATCATTCATATTTCTCATACGATTCATAGCATACCCAATGTCCACTTTTATCATTACCCGGTTAAAGGTAACTTTGAGTGTAATCAAAGTATATTAATTCTCGTATAAAAATATAATGATTTCAAGTCAAATGATCAATACATTATTATCACAGTGAGAATTTCTTATGACACTTATTAACATGTAGATTCTCACAGCGGGTCTGTCCAGTGCCATATATTGAGACATGCACTTATGTTCTTGACTTTAGTATCACCATACCTATGACCAATGAGATGTGGTCACCAGTCAACTAACATATTAGTCTTATTGCATTATTATTGTCCTTAAATAATAATACTCGATTAGGGACATTTAGGAATATAATACTGTCATATAATCTCATTTTTAAGTCACATACTTAAAAATATATAATTCGCATTAATATTCCAAGGACATTTATTATGATTTCAATTTATAAATCAGTAAATAAAGACATAATAAATATTATTTAAATAATCAAGTAAACATAATCCTTAATTATTTATCATAAAGTATTGTCTCTAGGACACCAACACTAACAATCTCCCACTTATACTAGAACCAATCTCTCATGTATCTAATACCCATGGAACTAGTATGACCTTCGTGCTTCTGCTGCGACAAAGCCTTGGTCAGTGGATCTGCAATGTTCTCATTTGTATGCACTTTACATATATGTATATCCCCTCGATTATTAATCTCTCGAAGAAGATGATATCGTCTGAGTATATGCTTTGTTCGGGAATGAGACCTTGGTTTCTTAGCCTGTGAAATGGCTCCGTTATTATCGTAGTATAAATCTATCGGATCTGCGACCGAAGGAACCACACCAAGACCTGTAATAAAATTCCGAATCCAGACAGCCTCCTTGGCTGCTTCACAGGAAGTAATATACTCAGTCTCCATTGTAGAATTGGCAACCGTCTCTTGCTTTGAACTTTCCCGGCTTACAGCACTTTCATTTAGACAAAATACAAAACCAGACTGAGAGATTGAATCATCCTTGTCTGTTTGGAAACTAGCATCGGTGTAACCTTTTACTACCAGCTTTTCCTCTCCTTCATATACCAAGAATTGATCTTTAGTCCTTTTCAAGTACTTAAGAATATTCTTGACTGCCGTCCAGTGACCTTCACCTGGATTAGACTGGTATCTACTCGTCATGCTCAAAGCATACGAGACATCAGGACGAGTACATATCATTGCATACATTATAAAACCAATTGCCGACGCATATGGAACTTTACTCATACGGTCCTTATCATCCAATGACTTAGGACTGTTTTCTTTAGAGATCGATATCCCATGAGACATCGGGACATAGCCCCTTTTAGCATTTTGCATCCCAAATCGATGCAAAACTTTGTCAATGTATGTACTCTAACTTAGGCCAATCATTCTTCTTGATCTATCTCTATAGATCCTGATACCTAATATATAGGTCGCGTCGCCTAAGTCTTTCATTGAGAAATTTTTATTCAACCAAGTCTTAACAGCCTGTAAAGAAGGAATGTCATTCCCTATTATTAATATGTCATCAACATATAGTACTAGGAATGCCACATTGCTCCCACTAACCTTCTTGTAAACACATGGTTCATCTTCATTTTGAATAAACTCAAACTCTTTGACGGTTTCATCAAAACGAATGTTCCATCTCCTTGAGGCTTGTTTCAATCCATAAATGGATCGATGCAACTTACATACCTTTCCAACATGCTTTAGATTAACAAAACCCTCAGGCTGTGTCATGTACACATCCACATCTTCTTCAAGGCTCACATTTAAGAAAGCGGTTTTGACATCCATCTGCCAGATTTTATAATCATAGTAACCAGCTATAGCAAGCAAAATCATGATGGACTTGACCATAGCCACTGGTGAAAAAGTCTCATCATAGTCAATACCATGAATTTGCTTGAAATCTTTTGCCACCAATCGTGCCTTATAGGTCTGTACATTACCATCCATGTCGGTCTTCTTCTTGAAAACCCACTTGCACCCTATAGGTTTTACCCCTTTAGGTGGATCAACCAAAGTTCATACTTGATTAGTATACATGGATTCCATCTCAGATTTAATGGCATCCAACCATCTCTTGGATTCTGGAGTGTTCATAGCGTCTTGGTAGGTGAGAGGCTCATCTTCATCGATAAGCATCACATCACCATCTTGAGTTAAGAGAAATCCATAATATCTCTCAGGCTCATGGTGAATCCTACTAGACCTACGAACAACCTGTGTTTCTTGAGCAATGTTGTGTTCTTGTACATCATGCTCAAGTTCCTCCATTGGTTCAATATTATCTTGCGGGCCTCGAACCTCATCGAGATCTATTATCCTCCCACTGTTTTTCTTCGAAAGCATTTCTCTTTCAAGAAAAACTGCAGTTCGAGCAACCCACACTTTGTTCTCGGAAGGATTATAGAATGAATAACCCTTTGTTTCAATTGGGTATCTCACAAAGTTACATTTGTCTGATTTAGGTCCTAGCTTGTCAGAAGTTAAACGTTTCACAAATGCTTCACATCCCCATATTTTCATAAATGACATGCTGTGACGTTTCTCAGTCCATATCTCATATGGAGTCTTCTGAACCATTTTAGTAAGAACTCGGTTAAGTGTATAAGCAGCCGTCTCCAGGGCGTAGCCCCAGAAACTAATTGGAAGATCTGCATGACTCATCATCGATCGCACCATGTCCAACAAGGTACGATTTCTCCTCTCAGAAACTCCATTCCATTGTGGTGTTCCGGGAGGAGTGAGTTGTGATACAATACCACACTCTTTTAAGAAACTCTTAAATTCATGGCTTAAGTATTCTCCCCCACGATCAGATCGTAGAGTCTTAATACTTCTGTTAGTCTGCTTTTCTACTTCAGCTTTGTATTCTTTGAACTTTTTGAAAGAATCATATTTGTTCTTCATAAGATACACATATCCATATCTACTGCAATCATCAGTAAACGTGATAAAGCCACATCTTGTCATAGTACGCATAGGACCACATACATCACTATGTATTAGTTCTTATCGTTCAGTGGCCCTTTCACCTTGTTTAGTAAAAGGAGCTTTAGTCATTTTTCCAATGAGACAGGGTTCGCATGCTTCGTATGATTCAAAATCAAACTTATCCAAGTATCCATCTTTATGTAACTTGGAAATGCGCTTCTCATTTATATGGCCTAAACGACAGTGCCAAAGGTATGTTTGATTTGAGTCATTAGTCTTAAGTCGTTTGTTATTCACATTATAGATAGGAGTGTCTAAATCAAGAACATATAAACCGTTAAACAAACGTGCAACCCCATAGGCAACATTATTCAAAGAAAAAGAACAATAATTGTTCTGAATTGAAAAAGCAAAACCTTTCTTGTCCAAACAAGAAACCGAAATAATGTTTCTGCAAATTGCAGGAACGTAAAAACAATTCTCAAGTTCTAAAATAAGCCCAGTGGGCAATGATAAATGATAAGTCCCTATAGCCAAAGCAGCAACCTTTGCTCCATTGCCAACTCATAGGTCGACCTCTCCCTTAGCCAAAGTCCTACTCCTTTGTAGTTCCTGCACATTAATATAAATATGAGAAGCACATCTAGTATCCAATACCCATGATGTAGAAGTAGACAGATTGACTTCTATAACATAAATACATGAATCAGAAATCTGAACAGACTTCAATTTCTTCAGACCCTCCAAATAAGCATGACAGTTTCTCTTCCAATGACCTGGTTTACCATAGAAGTGACAATCACCCTTTGCAATAGCACCTTTAGGCTTTAAAGCCTGTTTGGGATTAGTCTTTGGCTTGGGAGCAGAATCAGATCCAATCTTCTTCTTTCCCTTCTATTTACCTTTCCCTTTAGCCTTACCTTTCTTGTTCACCATCAATATGGGAGCAGGTTCGGCCTTTTTCATGTTGGTTTCAGCAGTTCGCAACATAGCCAACAATTCAGTAGGTGTTTTGTCTATCTCATTCATATTATAGTTCATAACAAAATGAGTGTAGTTGATGTTCAAAGATTGTAAGATTAAGTCAATCTGAGCTTCTCGACCAATCGGGAAACCCAAAGTATCAAGATACTCAATGTAACCTATCATCTTCAGAACATGTGGTTGAACATGTTGATGCTCTCCCTGCTTGCAAGCGTACAGTGCTTTGCTCGTGTCGAACCTTTCTTGATGAGCCTGTCCTTCAAACATCCTTTGAAGGTGTTCAATCATCTCATAAGCATCCATATGCTCATGTTGTTTTTGAAGCTCGATACTCATGGTTGCTAGCATGAGACATGCCACATCAGTCGCATCATCAATATGCTTCTGATAAGCATTTTGTTGAGTGCGAGTTGCATTCTCAGCAGGAGGAGTAGGAGAAGGAATTTCAATGACGTGGAGCTTACGCTCTTGCCTGAGGACAATCCTCAAATTCCTATACCAATCAAGGAAGTTAGTTCCTGTCATCTTGTCCTTCTCAAGGGTTGCTCGTACGGAGAAAGTATTTGTATTGTTTATCATTTAAATATCTACAATGTTAAAATGCATAAATTTAGTTAGTCTACAGAATTTTAATTATGTTCAAGTGATTATCATATACATTCATAATATATATCTCCCACTATTTTATTCAAATCAATAGCCCTAACTATTAATTCGGAAAGCATTTCATCTAATCTTTCTAGTGAGCCAAGATCCATTCATCCATGTTTAAAGATAGCGTTGGCTAATACACCCAAAACACGACTATTTAGGTAGACAACATTTGTCAATTATATCAAATATAACTCTTGGATAGTTTGGTGGAACAACCCTTTGTACACATTTATCCAATAAATCTCACCAAACTCTATGCTTCTAAACCCACAATCCTATTGTGATGATTTAGTTAAGTTAGACCCAATGTTTAATAAACAAAGTACAATTACTTATCACATTTTCCCATGATTGATAAGAGCATTTTACTTTGGCAAACTCACTCCTTCTCAATCTAGATCTTAATGTGTATAAACATTGGAAGGCATCTATATTAACTTAATATTTATTTAGGGATTTATTATTTAATGATCATGATCCCATCATAAAGAGATTCTCAATTTTTCCTTGATTAAATAATCCATTTCAATATTCGTCAATGGTTTGATTTCCAGATCGTCGGAGAAGTCACAGGCGGTCTCACTTAAAACCTAACTTTCTTACAGATTAATAATTCGTTGTTGACAAAATCTCCCCATATCAGAAAAATAAAAATTCATATTCAATACTGTGTTTCATAAATACAAGAATCTCATGATCGTTTGTTCAATTTTAATGTCTTGAGTCGTTACAGATTTTATCTTGTTTAAACAAGCATGGCATAGGTGTCGTATCTAATACACACATACATGATTAATCTAATTAAAGCAAGCATTATTAACTATTCTACACTAACATTCATACATCAATATGTAAAGTGCAGTATGTAAACGTGCTTGGTTATGGCCCCTTTCCTATGTGATCCTTTCGAGCTAATGAAAGGATCAAGGTCAATCTATGGTGATAAAATATAAATACAATTACATGTCTTCATTCTTCTTGTATTCATGGGCGTCTGCTCCTCTTATTGGATCATCCTTCAATCTTCAAGTACATTACATGGAATAATTGAATACAACCTATACTAATGTACTTACATAAGAAAACTCGAGTTACATTCGAGGTTAAACAATTACAAGAATGAAGAAAATGACATGCAAGTCGTATTAATAAAACCAAAACCAAAACCATTAATCTAGGGGTCTAAAGGCCATAACCAGCACCATGCTCAAGTACACAAAAAGAACATGAAAAATATTGCGGGGTTCCGGGGGCGGCAGCCCCCAGCTGGGGTCGAGCTGCCAGGTCAGAAATCATCAATTTCTGAACTACAGATCATATATGTTGGTCTTTTCCCCACTGCATCTTATACAGTTTCAGAAGCATGTATCATATACATACTAATCATATCCCAGTTAACGAATCATGTCCAACACAATCTGTCCACCAGTTTATATCACTATACAAACTGGCCCACATGCATAATATATATACAAATCGCAATAAGGCATATAAATCAGTCATGACAAATCATTAACATGCTAGTATCATCATCTATGTAGTCATCATATGAATAACCAGATACACATTATGTAACAGTTTTAATCATACATCAACATGACAACATGCATATTAAATCTCATACAAAGGCAATATTAATATACATGCATGGCAGATCATATATACACTGGAATATATTGAAAAACTATTAAACACGTAACCAAATCATCTTATTTATACACGTAGCTCTGATACCATTGTTGGGATTCGGGCACATATACGCAGTGGAATTACGCTAAATAATAATAAAATAACGAATCCCAAATGCAGGATCCGTGTTATGGAGAATCGGATGTATACCTTATTAAAGCTTTCCTTTTGATGATTATAGAGGTCCAGAAGCGATGAATCACAGCATCTCTTCACAGAAATCTACTCTCTATCGGTATCCACACGAACGTCGAATCGTCTAACGATCACCAGAGTTAGGTACTAGTCTGTTTCTGCCTCTTTGTCTCTCTCTTTCTCTAGCCTCTCATAAACGTAGAGCTGCTAGGGTTTATTAAAAACGAATTATCTCAACTATTACCCTAAACTATACATCTTTATGTATATATAGGGGAGAGAGGGACTTGGGCCAAAACCCTAATCTGATTGGACCATTTAAAACCCATTCAGATTTCGGACTTATATTATTATTAAATTCGAATTCTAATATGTATATAATTAATCAAGTCTCACTTAATTAATTAAATAAATAAATTTGAATTAATAATAATAACAGTATTTAAATTCATAATTTAAATAACACTCCGTTTAAACGTTCTTTGTGTGTGACCCTTTAGATTATTATCACGTTGGCAATAATTTTATTTTCTAATAATAAAATTATAAACAATGAGCGGCATCTAGTAATACATCATTGTTACCCAAGTAATAATAATAATTGGTGATTCAATTAAACCTTTCGTGAATAATGTACAATGTAATATAATCCCTTTAACCTTATATTATAGATCAAACTCGAGACATGTAATGTGTCATCCTCTTCAACGTTTAATCCGGGTTTCCTTGATCAATGAGTATACTATTAATCAAATCAACATTTGAGCATGGCCATGCATTTTATAGTCTCACTCAATCAAGAGGCCAATAATATCACTCCTAAAATAGGAGGGTTAAATCCTATATCTATCATTCATATTTCTCATACGATTCATAGCATACCCAATGTCCACCTTTATCATTACCCGGTTAAAGTTAACTTTGAGTGTAATCAAAGTATATTAATTCTCGTATAAAAATATAATGATTTCAAGTCAAAGGATCAATACATCATTATCACAGTGAGAATTTCTTATGACACTTATTAACATGTAGATTCTTACAGCGGGTCTGTCCAGTGCCATGTATTGAGACATGTACTTATGTTCTTGACTTTAGTATCACCATACCTATGACCAATGAAATGTGGTCATCAGTCAACTAACATACTAGTCTTATTGCATTATTATTATCCTTAAATAATAATACTCGACTAGGGACATTTAGGAATATAATATTGTTCATATAATCTCATTTTTAAGTCACATACTTAAAGATATATAATTTACATTAATATTCCAAGGACATTTATTATGCTTTCAATTTATAACGCAGTAAATAAAGACATAATAAATATTATTTAAATAATCAAGTAAACATAATCCTTAATTGTTTGTCATAAAGTATTGTCTCTAGGACACCAACACTAACAACCGCGTCCTTTAATTGGTTGAACAAATCATCAATCCTTGGTAATGGATATTTGTTCTTAATGGTTAGCTTGTTCAGTTCTCGATAGTCTATGCACAGTCGCATGCTTCCATCCTTTTTCTTCACAAATAACATTGGCACACCCCAAGATGACACACTTGGTCTTATCATTCCCATTTCCAACAGTTCTTGTAACTGGGTGGCTAATTCTTTCATCTCTACTGGGGCCAGACGGTATGGGGCCTTTGAAACTGGTGCCATCCCAAGGGCTAATTTAATTGCAAACTTTATTGCTCGGTCGGGTGGCAGTCCTGGGAGATCCACTGGAAACACATCTTCGAATTCAACCACAATTCGAATGTCTCGAAGGCTAGGTACCTCTCGGATTGTGTCTACCACATAGGCTAGGTAAGCCTGGCACCATTTTCGTAACAATTTCTTGGTTTGGGCTATGTTTAAAATCTTTCTGGTTTGTCTTTGTCCCTTGAACACGACTTCTCTCCTTCCCAATGCTTTTAACCTAATCTTTTTCTTCTCACAATCAATCTACGTGCCATATCCCGACAGCCAATCCATTCCCAAGATGACGTCAAACTCCCCTAGTTTAAAAGGAATTAAATCTACCTTAAAGGTTTGCCCATCTATTTCTAGATTACAGTTCGGGTATATTTGACTAACAGGGATTATTTCTCGGTTGTCTATCTCTACTTGCAATAATTTTTTCAATGGTTCAACCTTAAGATTTAACTTACATGCAAAATCTTTAGATATAAAGGACTTAGTAGCTCCAAAATCAAATAAAAAATTTACACGGACTGTATTAAGGATAAGTGTACTTGTTATCACATCCGTGTTTCTAACGGCATCCTTCATTGTCATATTGAAGGTCCTGGCAGTTGGCGGCTTGTTGGAAACAATTCCACTCATTCTGGACATGGTTGGTATAGGCGCCTTGCAGTCCTTCTTCATGTGCCCTACCATTCCACACTGGAAGCACTTTAAACTGTTTTGAGGACAAGCAGTGGAATAATGGCCTACTCGCCCACACTTGAAGCATGTTACTGCTTTCTATGTGCATGGACCAGGATGCTTCTTTCCGCAATTCTTACAATCTGGTAGTGGGGGTCGTGGTTGACTAAAGTGAGACACTCCTATCTGTCGGCCGCCTTGGCCTATGCTCCTACTCTCAGCTCTCCTGAATCTTGAGATTTTCACAGGCTGAGACACCGTACCTCTGTTGAATCTACTTGGGAAGCTTCCACTCACTGAACCTCCTCCCTGAGTATCAAACTTCCTCTTCTTTACTTCTTTGTTCTTATAAACTTGTTCATTTCCTGCATCCACAATTGAGGCCTTCTGCACTAGCGCGGCATAGTCCGTAAGCTCAAACACAGCAACCCTATTCTGGATCCATTGCTTTAACTCTTGCTGAAACTTCCTTGCTCGCTTTGCATTTGTGTTCATAAAGTCCGGCACAAACCTTGACAATTCGGTAAACCTTGCTTCATATTCTTCCACAGTCAAGTTGTCTTATTTTAACTCTAGAAATTTCAATTCCATCTGGGTTTCCATGAACCTGGGAAAGTATTTCTCCAAGAACAGTTCACTAAACCTTGCCCAAGATATGATGGCATCTATTTTTATGTTCTTCTTAGACTCCCACCAATAGTTGGCCTCTCCCTTTAGAAGGTAGGTGGCGAAAATAGTCTTCTGGGACACTTTAGTTCCCATGATCTTGAAGGTTTTCTCCATTTCCTTCAGTCAGACCCTTGCCTCGACTGGATTTGCAGTCCCTTGAAACTCGTGAGGTTTAAGTGACTTGAAGGCCTTAAAGGCATTCACCACAGCATGGTCGGGGCGTTGAGGTGGTGGTGGTTGGCGGTCTAAGTTCTGTCTGAGTAACCGCACAAATTGTTCCATCTGATTCCCTTCCTCACCCTCATCATCCTGGATGTCTTCATACTCTTCCTCTTCATAATTTTTGTCATCCAATTCATTATAACTTATGTCTTCTTCCTCTTCTTCTTGGGAGTTCTGACTTCCCCCTTCATGGTTGTTACTGCCCTAGGCCACAGAATCGGTCGGGTGGACTCTAGTTCTCATACGCCTCGGAGGCATTGTTCTGTCATACATAAGAAAATTTCCTTATTAGAATAACTTTGGGAGTTTATAGTTTTAGTTACCGATCATAGTTCTGGTAATCATTGTACCAAAATGAAAGATTCACAATTCTACATATTCCAACAGCTAAGTTGCTGTTATGTAAGACAACAGGATATATAGGACAACGCTTAAAATAATCTGCTTAGAACATGAAATTTATTAAACTGAATAAGTCAAATATATACATGTGGCGACTCTAGGTCGCAATCACTGAACGACAAAGTTTAAACAAGTGGAATACATATATGAAATAACGCTAATATAAATAACCAAGGTGCCTAACAAGTGGCTACAAAAGGGATATCACTACATACTGCATCTTCCCATAAAATGATAATTCCACTGACACATATATCAAAAGTCAGGCCACTAGCCTCCCCTCAGACTACTCTGCGGGATGGGTCAGATCCTGCATCTGCATCATGGCATCTGCCCATATCGAATCAGCCTCACTCAGACTCACTGTTCCCCCGCCTGGGTAGGTAAGTTCTTCATGCAATCATGGGCTCACATCTCTATCCTCGTGACTCCAAGTCTCATCTGCTGGAGAGTAACCAATCTCATACCCCTATGCTGGGTATACTGGATCTCGTGCTCAGTAGCTAGCTGACGCCTCTTCTCGTCTATGCAGACATCCGCTGAAGCAAGCTCTACAGCGAAATGATCCATCATGTACTTGTGGATAACCACTGGTACTCCTAGGGGCGGGGGATGTGGGGTGTCTAGATTTACAGGCATGTCCATGACTGGCTCTGGCCCCTCCCGGGTAAGCTCCTCGAAATCATCCTTAGAAGAAAAAGGGCCGAGTTGGGGCATCGGTGGTGTAGGGGATTTCACAGCCGTTAGGGGGTACATCTCTATGTCCTTCTAGATGATACCATCATCGACAGGATCCTCCTCAGTGGCAGTAGGGAAAACATAATCATCCTGAGACACTTCACTCAGGTCCTCCGTTGGCTCGTCCTCCATTGGCTCGTCCTCTGAATCCTCCTCAGGATCCTCCTCCGTATCCTTGTCTAGATCCTCCTCTGATATATCCACGGGGTCCTCCCCTAACTCGAGCAGAGCAGCGTCATGCTGTGCCTCAAACTCCTAAGCTTCTTGGGCCTTGGGTACCTATAATATACTAGAAGTGAAGTTACTAGCTGAGGTTGAAGGTTCCCTTGCGAGTTTTAATGCCAGCACTACATCTGGTAGCCCGACGGTGAACTCGAAAGGAGTTATTATTATTATTATTATTATTATTATTATTATTATTATTATTATTATTATTATTATTGGATTTATTATTCTTAGCTCGCTATCGTTTCTGAGAGTTATAATCTTAGGCTCTGATACCATTTCTGTGACACCCCTAGATCCGGGGTTGGAGATCTGGGCCATCACATTCTCTTTTTCCAGTTATTAACACTTAACACTTAAATCACAATTCATAAACCTTTACCTGCAGTGACCCCACAATCTATATATGCACACACACTGATTATAGTGTAAGAACGACATTAATAAATAAAAGTCATATGATCCATCAGAGTATAAGTTATTACAACGCCAAAAGAGAAAGTACTAAACTTATGAAATCAATACAGTTTCTATCTGAAATGATATTGTCCACTTAACATTTGTTCTTGTTAATAAGTTTACATAAGTCATACTTATAAATATGGCGTACCAAAATCAACTGCACTCCTATCCTACTCATATTTCCTACCTGAGATAGGGTAGAGGAGAAGAGTCTACGGAAGGCGCGTGTGTTTCCTACGCGCTTCCTCACTGTGCATCTCGTACGTGGCATTTTTCTAACCTGTTGTGTTGTGATATATATAAAGAAAGCAAGAGTGAGCAATATAGTTCAGCAAGAACATTTATAATTGTAAATATATTCTTTTTAAACATCGTTTAAAACTGCAATATTATGCACACTTTACGTACTCTACGAGTTGCAAAATAAACTTTTTATAAAATTAGTTTGAATGAGTACGAAGATCTCAACATATCAACCACTGACAACACCCTCGGTAAATCATCTCATAGGCTTTCATTGTTGTAGCACAATTCCAATTAGAAGATGGGACTGTATCTGTAGCCTTTCACACGTTGCTACTATACATACACGATAATCAGTCGCAACCTACGACAGCTCTTGTTGCTTCTCTACATGTAGAAGGGGTAGTCGACGGAAATACCTCTGACCTTGGTAATCACCCTAGACCGCATATGGGCCAAAGTGTTGGACCGTGCGTCACTCGGCCTCTTACACTGTATCTCCTAGTCCACTAGAACAATCTATAAACTTGGAACATGAATTTAATCCTAGTTCCCCAAGTATATCATACCTGTTAATAGATTCATCTATCTAACATGAAACCAGAATTTATTCTTAGTTCCCCAAGTATATCATACTTGTTAATAAATTCACTTAACTTTGAATAGGTATTGCCAAAATAATCGGGGCAATCACCTCACTACAAAGGTGTGTTGACCTCCGTCAACTGATGTCCTTTATTAAGGAATGAAAACCATTTAAAACCATGACCCGAGAGTTAATCGAAAAACCTCTTATGATTTGATAAGTTGAAAACCCTACTACCGTAGACCAATGATGTCAAAACACAACAGCTTTTGAGAAAGTAAATCACTTTTTTCTCCCTTGACTGAGTTCCCTATTTTTGATAAGAACGAGAATATTTTATTCTTATTAAAAGAATAAAATAAAATATAAATAGTTATTAGGGAACCCTCACTATATTTAAATAAATTTTCTGAATGTCAGAAAATATTTTAAATAATTATTAAAGACCTTCACTAATTTTTGAATCATTTTAAAATATTTAATAATTATTTAAATAATATTTATTAATTAATAATCAATTAATAAATCTCTTTTTAAATGAATATTCAGAATAATATTCATTCCTTAAATAAATATTCAAATAATATTTATTAAGTCTATTTAATTCCTTTATCGAAAGAATATCAAAATATATTTATTGAAATTTTATAATCATTATTTGAAAATAATCTGTCCCCGACATCTCCCGGATTACAACAGTATTTAAAATAACATTCCGACTCCCGGTTTACGTTCAAAAATATAAAAACCGCTCTACTCTTAGAGCCTCTATACAACACCGGTATATATCTATAATATCTTATAGCATATAAACCAAATCATTTACGAAAGATTAACAACAGTTAAATCAATTCAAATTTTTAAGTAAACAGTTATATCACAATATCAACAGTAGAACATAAGGTATAGGTTTTGAAAACTTGCATGGTGTCCTTGGGGTGATAGGGTTCTGTGAGGATGTCGGGTGATCTATAAAATAAATAGAATGTACGATTAGTTACTTACGTAACTCAACTATCGCTTTAAAATGGACACACGAACCAAACTTCCGACATAATTAAACGTCTCATTCTAGACTCGTTTAATCCTAAGGAAACATGTTAATCATTTTAAATCAAACACTTGGTCTATGACCCATTCTCAATTTCCACTTTACTTAGTCATTTCAAAATCCACTTTCCAAGTAACCACTTAAGGAGTCTCACTTATACCTCCTTAGCTTCAACATTTTTTATAAAATCGAAAATTTAACATATACTCATGAAATTTTGCAGTGACCTTAAAAACTGTCCAAAATATTTATCCTCCAATTTCGCATGATTTTTGACAAATGTTAAAGGGCCTGTTTATATTTACAAAGGGAGTAATTCGTAACAGTTTGGACATTTTAGTCACCTCCACTAAAACTAGCTTTCCTCCTAAACCGTAAATCAGAATAACATGATTCTATCGTCAAAATGAACTATAAAACAAGATCTATGAAACCATGGTCAGTGGTGATAAGGTCCAGTGACTTTTCATTTCGGGGTTATAGTCCAAAATAAGTTTAAAAACAAACGGACATTACAACGGCTATAAACGTAATATTTTCCGGATTCAACCAAGTGGAATCCATTCACAACCAAGCTCAATCATCAACATACTATTATGGTCATATCATTTAACTACTCATTTCATAACTCTTGACCAACACTACTTCACAAAATCATCCAACAACACAAACATCATTCTAGCTAAACAACATCTTAGTCATGCTTTTTACATTCATCCACATACTAACTTTTGCTTCATGCTACTCAAGATATACACAAGGGTGGGAGGATGTTTATACCTTCTTGGAGCTTTAACAACACTTATCTAGAGTCTAATGTCCTTGGGAGTGCTTGATCATGCCTTAGAACTTTGATCTCAAGAGAAAACACCAAGAACACATTTAGTATTACTATTCATTACTATTCATGTTCATCTTTGATCATTTATTTGACCATGAAATACTTGCTAGATGACTATGAAAATTTAACCATACCTTAGCTAGAAATTATGGAGTTTATGGTTAAAATCTTAGAATTAATGGATGGTTGGAGCTCAACTTTGAAATTTTCTTTTCTTCTTCCTTTCTTGTTTTGCCAAATGGAAGCTAGAGAAATGGGAGAGAGATTTTGTTTCTACTTTACCTGCACTTGCTTTGTGAAAAGTGTATGATTGAAAGGTCTAGTATACTTGGTTGATTTTGTTAAAGAAGTATGGTACTTGTCCTTGTTCCTCAATTCATGAAACTATGTTCCTAACTACTAGTTACTAGCTTGGTTGTTCTTACCAACTTAGTTATAGTTCTAGTTGCATGGCTAGGAAACTCCATTTGGTTTCCACCAATTCTACCTTTGAAGTGCATAGTGATTCATATCTAGTATTGGTCATTGATGCCAGATATCCATGTGATTCATCACTGTCACTGATAGAATCAACTTTGAATTTAACTTCACCAACAAATAATTTCCCTTGCTAACCGTACTAATGCTTAACATTCTTGCTTTTAACCCAACACAGTTTTTGTCATCATTTACTTGTTCAGGCTTCTTGAATATTGTAGCACAACCCTGATCTTGTCTTGCTACTTTTAGCCTCATATGTTTCTTCAGTTATGACCTCTAACAATTCTTAAATCTGTTTTGTACAAGTACAAAAACTAGAATGATCGGTAGAGTTAGAGAAAAATTCTTCAGAGTTCCCTACTAATTAATCTATCATTTCTTTACATTTGAGCAGTTTGTAAACTACAACATGAATAGTCGTAACATCCACAATAAAATTCAAACGCTCCTTATTAAACCTACTAATACAAAATGACCACTTCCTCGAAACCGGGTCATATGCTCTGGGAATTAATTCTCAATCAAAACTAGGAATTTTCCAACTACAAGCCCTTTTTAAAAAATGGACCAAGTTTTAATATCTTTAGATTATAAATTAAAAATATATAAATTTACCTAATAAATTAAATTAAATTAAATTTAAAAAATAAATTTATTTAAATTAAGTTTATCAAATAAACCTTATCAAGTTTAAATAATAAACTAATTTAAATAAAATTTATAAAATAAATTTATTTAAATAAATTTTAGAAAATAAATTTATCTAAATTTGATTTCATAAAATAAATTTATTTAAACAAATTTAAATAATAAAAATAAATCTATTTAAATTTAGAGATTAAATTGATTTAATTTAAATTTATAAAATAAACTTATTTAAATTAAGTTTATAAAATAAACTTTTTCTAAGTTTAAATAATAAACTTATTTAAATTAAATTCATAAAATAAATTTATTTTAAATAATATTTATAAAATAAATTTATCTAAATTTAAATTTATAAAATAAAACTATCTAAACAAATTTGTATCTCAAACAGTTTCGGTACTCTGAGCTTCACTAGACTACAGATCTTGATTTATATATCAATCAGCTTGCTCTAATACCAATTGTTGGGTCCCGGAAGTATCGTAGAAGGGGTAATTATAGCCTTACGTACATTGTTAAATTTACATCAACTTCATTGCTTCAAATACTAATTATCAATAAATACTGTACTTTCAATGGAATCTTTTCTGGCACTTAGACAACGTCTTCATTACTAACACAATCTTAAATACTTCATTCTTTGTTTTTCACTGACATTTGAACATATAAACGAACTTCTTTCAGTGAGTATAGCTTCAAGACTGCAGCTGTCTTCTTTAACCTTTGTCTTTACCCTGTCTTCAATTCTTCTAGGTTCCTATGCTTCGAATATCTTCAATCAATGCTAATACACTGAAATTTTCAAGTGGCGCTTTTATACTGAATCTTTAACACTTCTAAAATCCTGAAAGTTTTTACACATTATTCTTCATCGAGGCATGAATATGTTAATGAACTTCTTTTAGTGACCTGTAGTAGACTTCAAAACTTATTCTAATGTCTTGATTCACTATATTTGCCTTGTCTTCATTTCTTTCTGATTTTCGTGTAGACATAATATTATTTACTTGTCATGTTCTAGTGTTGAGTTATCATGACTTCTGTTCATATAGCTTCGCAATCTCACCAAAAAAAATAGTTAAACTTAAATTTAGAGTAAATTTTGGAGGGAATGAAAATTTTATATGAATATTTTGTTAGTATTGGTGTCCTAGAGACAATACTTTTAATGTTTTATAGAAAATAATTAAGGATTATGTTTTATGTGATTATTTAATTAATATTTATTATGTCTTTATTTACTGCGTCATAAATTGAAAGAATAATAAATGTCCTTGGAATATTAATACGTAATATATATCTTTAAGTACGTGACTTAAAAATGAGATTATATGAATAGTATTTTATTCCTAAAATTCCCTAGTCAAGTATTATTATTGAAGGACAGTAATAATGCAATAAGACTAGTATGTTTGTTGACAGATGACCACATCTCATTGGTCATAGGTATGGTGATACTAAAGTCAAGAACATAAGTGTATGTATCAATACATGACACTGGAAAGACCCGCCGTGAGATTCTACATGTTAATAAGTGTCATAAAAAATCTCACAGTGATAATGATGTAATGATCCTCTGACTTGAAATCATTATATTTCTATACGAGAATTAATATACTTTGATTACACTCAAAGTTACCTTTAACCGGGTAATGATAAAGGTGGACATTGGGTATGCTATGAATCGTATGGGGAATATGAATGATAGATATAGGATTTAACCCTCCAATTCTAGGAGTGATATTATTGGCCTCTTGATTGAGTGAGACTATGAAATGCATGGTCATGCTCAAATATTGATTTGTTTAAATAGTCTACTCATTGATCAAGGAAACCAAGATTAAACGTTGAAGAAGATGACACTATACATGCCTCGAGTTTTATCTATAATATAAGGTTAAGAGGATTATATTACATTGCACATTATTCACGAAAGGTTTAATTGAATCACCAATTATTATTTTTACTTAGGTAGCAATGATGTATTACTAGATGCCGCTCATTGTTTATAATTTTATTATTAGATAATAAAATTATTGTCAACGTAATAATAACCTAAATGGCCACACACAAATAACGTCAAAACGGAGGTTTATTTAAATTACGAATTTAAATATATTATTGTTTATTCGAATTTAATTATTAAATTAATTAAGTGGGACTTGATTAATTATATTAGAATTCGAATTTAATAAGTATTATTATTATTCGAATTTAATTATTGAATTAATTAAGTGGGACTTGATTAATTATATTAGAATTCAGATTTAATAATAATAATAACCCAAAGTCATAATGGGTTTTGGAAACCACAAGGATTAGGGTTAGGCCCAAAATCTCTCTCTCCCCTATATATACATAATGATGTATAGTATTAGGGTTTAATCATCAAAAAAAATTCGTTTTAGAGAAAAACCCTAGCTGCTCAACATTAAGAGAGGCTAGAGAAAGAGAGAGAGAGAGGCAAACAATTCGGCTAGTACCGACTCCGGTGATCGTAGGACGATCGGGCGTTCATGTGGACTTCTTTAGAGAGCAAATCTTTGCAACAAAGGATTGTTGTGATTCATCTTTCTGGACCTCCATTAAACAGCATACGAAAGCTTTGTTAAGGTACAGACTTCTTCACCATAATCATCCAACGTTATACATGGATCCTGCGATTGAGTTTCGATTTTTTATTGTTTTTACGTTAATTCCGCTGCGTTTTCATGCCCGAAACCCTTCATATTTATGAGTGTAGTTTAATCAATAAAAAAATGAAGAGTTTTTCATTGAAAATCTCATAGAACTTTAATGATAGGCAACTGGTGTTTAAATAAGATAAGTGACAACCAAGGAAAACAAAATAACCTGATCACTACTCCCCTTAATATGTGTGTATAGTAAAAAAATGACACTTAAAAAGGAATGGAGGGAGTAATTACAAAGTAGATTTTGGCTTGCAAGTTTTTACGTTTCACTTGAAAGATTTTTTCATGTTTTAAGCACTTAGGATTTATTTTTCTAGTTGGATTTGGTTTTTATGTAATTCTCTAGTTAGATTGGGTTTTTGATTGGTTTCCTAGTTGTAATCAAATATTAGCTAAACTCCTAACTGATTTTGGTTCTATTTTGAATTTTTAATAGTTTTAGGTTAAGGTTATATTCCTAGCCTATATATACCCCTATAGTGTAATCTTTTAAGAGACAATAATTTGATGAATAAAATTGTGAGTTTTATACTCGCAAAACCTTAGAAATTCGGTGGTTAATTCATATATACTTTCATATCCAGATTTTGTTTAGTGTGTGGGTGATTAAATTCTTTACGCAATCTAAATAAATTAATCCTTTAGTTTTGTTTCTTGGTGATTAAATTTTTTATAGAAGTAATCTAAAGTTACTTTTCCGTTGAAAACTTATCTAGATAGAAAATATATATCAACGAGTCTTTCTTATTGAATTTTAACAAATATTTTTTGTGATAACAAGATGATATTAATCCTTACATATTTAATCTTTATGTTTTTGAATATTCTCACAGTATGCAGTATTTGTCTATGGTATAAGTTAATTTTTTTTTATAGAGTATTGGAGTATTATTACCTTTTGAGTTTTCGAATGGAGACAAACTACAAAAATGAATTGTATTGAAATACAATAATCCGCAAGGGATTTCATTCATACAAGAAAGCTCTTCATCTAACCGAAAGACGTGCATAAGATGCCTCCGGACACTTGCACGATAAAACCTTAGTGTTTGAAAACAGAAGACACACATCTCTTCGAGTACCTGAGAAGTAAAATAGAACACAAAAGATTAAGTGTTACAACTTTGATCCAACATTTTTAAATAAATTATCAGAGCTAAAATTTAAAAAGTAACCAAAAAGTCTTCTAGAAAATTAAAAAATAAGGTAAATCTAAACCAAAAGACGATCTTTTGGTTATATACTAATATACTATTAATCAACAAATGCACACTTAGGACTGTAAATGAGCCGATACTTTCATGAAAAGTTCGGTGTTCGGCTCGAAAAAAGTTCAGTTCGTATTCGATTCGATTTGTAAACGAGTCGAATATAAAAACAATTTTTAGGTTAGGTTCATAAATGAGCTGAACTTGAGCACAACATAGTTCTGTTCGATAGTTCGCGAACAAATTCCATTATAATGTTCATGAACATAGTTCATGAACAAGTTCGATTATAATGTTTGTGATAAATTCGTTTGTTGAATTGTTGACATTTATGAATTACGATAAATAGTATGTGTATATTTGTTTACAAATTAATTTACTTTTTTTTACTCATTTATATCTTAGATTTAAATTTCTAATTTTTTGTTAAATTATTAATTGTCAAGTTCATACTTTTTTGAACTTGGATTTTAGAGTAAAAATATGAGAAATATTTTTGTTAACTCATTATCTTGTTATTAGAATTTAAAATTATTTATTTTGCTTGACATTTATATGTTCTTGAACACAAGTTCGTGATCCATATTCATGAGTTGTAGGTGAATAACATTCAATAACATTTGTTCATGAGTTGTCTACGAACATGTTTGTGAACATTACCGAGCCAAGCTCAAACAAAATATTAGGCTCGATAAGAGTTTGAGTTCGAGTTTGAATTCGAAAATTTTTAAACGAGATGGACATGAACAACTTAAAGTTTGGCTTGGTTCGACTCATTTATACCCCTATAGCACACTAAAACTATAAATATTTCCTTATTTCTAATCAAAACAAATGAAATAGTAAAGTAAGATCTAACCAAAGTGGATCCCTTTGGTTAAATAAAAACTCACCAAGCATTATATAATAGAATACAAATTTTATTTAAAGGTAATAAATTTCATTTTAATAGTTTACAACCAATACTGCATTTAATACCAATAAATAAATTTAAAAACTTGTCATTCAAAAACGAAAACTGAAGAATAAATGTTGTTAATAAGTTAACATAAATGAAATTAAAAGAAAAAATTACAATGGAATCTGACAAATCAATTCCACACATTGTAGAAATTAGCATCAATCATGATCAAAACTACTCCTCAAGAGTATAAAACAAGCCATCATGTATGGTCTCCAATGAATAATTATATTCATGATACAGAATTTAAAACTAATATACATTTAAAACTAATATAGACTTTTCATATCTAGTTTACTCATTCAAGGCCTAAAAACACTATTATACCAAAATCAAACTCCAACATATGTCATCACTCGCATATAAATACACATATAGTCACACACATATATCAAAATAAGAACACAACAATCATACACATATAGTCACACACATATATCAAAATAAGAACACAACAATAATATAATTATGAATTTATGAGATGATCCTTAACATACCCAGAACACTTCAAATAGTTAATTAATCAAATATTCAAAGCATCAAAACAATAATAACCTAGAATTAAACAACTACCCAAAAGTTAAACAACGTGACAAATGAATTACCAGACTCGATTGCATAAAAACCATCTTCGACATGCATAGTATTGACCTCAAATTTAAAAACCTAAAACAATAAAACTTACATGAATCAAAAGTATTATCTCAACCAATAAAATCACTAAAACATAATCCAAACTAGGTTTATTAATGTCATATCTTATTCAAATTAACAAATTAATATAAAATTCAGGGAAAAACACAAACATATGGATAAATTATAAATACCATACATACAGAGGAAAATTATAGATATAGAAACATACATACTCTGTCTGGATTGAGATTGGAAAAGTATAAATACAGAAACGTGCATATTTGTCTGAATTGAGATGTCTGAATTGAGATGGAGTGAAAAAGACGAGAACTCACGATTCACAGTTATTATATTTTTTTTAACGATTTCAATCTCGACGCCGACACAATAAACAAACGAGAGAAACTTTATTGATTAAATATCATACCGTTTAAGATCATGTTTTTTCATACTTGAAGTAGTAAACGAAAGTAGGATCATCGATGCCGGCAGGCTGGAGATCGGCGGTGAACAACACTCTGTACTTGAAACCTCATTTTTTTGTTTGAGTCTGTCTTGCTTGATACATGTATGTATATTTAATATGCGATTTAATTTACTCTTAGATTTAATTATTACTTTTTGAGTTTGATTAGTGAATATTACGCAAAAATCTCCCTATTAACTTCTCAAAGATAAAATCACCCAAATGCATAAGGCTCGGATACAATGTATTGTTGTTTTATATGTGAAGTAACTAAAGTATGGTATGAAAACATTGTAATAAATAAAAGTATAATAAGACAGGGATAAGATAATACGAATCCACTTCGAAAAGCACCCCAAGTGCACAGAACATTCCACATCCCTCTCATTTACAAGTTAAAACAAGAAAACAGAGTATTTGACACACCAACCCTTCACCCTTGTAATGGACATTCAGCATCTGAAACACGACTTGATAAACAAATACCAGACAAGAGAACATACAAAGCCGCATACATCTACATGTCAAATCGCAAAAGAAACAAACATTCTGTCATACATAATAAGTGAATAATAGAGATATGTGTATCCAAACTGTGCAAGTAGTCACAGAATTTTCAACACCCCAGATGTAATTATTTCCTCTACGTCTCTGCAGCTGGGGTAGCAGCCTTGAGAAGCGGTTGGAGAGCTTTGACAACAATGCTCATATTTGGACGAAACTCGGCCTCATACTGCACGCACAATGCTGCTACAGCTGCCAGCTGCAAAACAAAGATATGGGCTCAATTGTAACCAATAATCCAATATATGTACGACGGTGAAAAGGTGGGAACATAGCCACGGACCTTTGCAACAGCTTTTGGAGGATACTCTCCCTTGAGCTTTGGATCCACACATTGTTTAACTTTGTCTTCACTTAGTCTTGGAGTTGCCTAATTGATAAAAATTGAACAGTATCGAGCTTTTAGCTTTAAAGTACATGGTGCCATGGTGGTAGTACCCTAAAATCAAGTTGAGAAGAAAGACTCACCCAAGTAACAAGACTCTGCTGTCCTCGAGGCATTGTATGATCAACGGGCTTTCTTCCAGTCAAAAGCTCCAACAGAACAACACCGAAGCTATACACGTCACTTTTCTGTGTCAACTGTCCGGTCATGGCATACCTGTAAGATGTGCATCAGAACTGTAAGCAAAAGAAGATGTCTACATAACAAGAAAAGGTATATCTGCATCAACATGGCATGGTTGTTCACCGGGAATCTCAAAAACCTAAACTTTTGTAAGTCCTTGATAAAATATGGAAGGATTAGCTTCACTCAGAAAGACAAAATCGAACTTCAATGCTTAGCTACGGATACACTTCCGCAGATCTTTCCAAACTAAAACCAAGATATCTATGTTTCACAATATGCTCACCAGGATCTAACAATTCGTACAGAAGATCTATTTAATCTTTCGTACAAAATCTAGAATAACTGCTACCGCGTATAATATGATGATTTGCTGACAATAGTTTCCTAACAATATGAACCACAGTAACAAACTAGTAGATATGGTATCTAAGATCATGCATATAATACGAGAGCACAAAGCTTTTCATGGTCCATGTTAAACTGTTTAACAAATCAGGTTAGATATAAAGAGGCATACAAGACAAAAGGAAGAAATTAGGGCATTACTCTGGTGCATGATAACCGAAAGTTCCAAGAACTCGAGTAGAATGAAGGCGAGCAGCCATGTCAGGTGCCTGATTTGAAAGATTGAAATCTGCAATCTTGGCTTTAAAGTCTTCAAATAAAAGCACATTACTAGATCTGATATCTCTGTGTATTACGGAGGGTTGAACCTTCTCGTGCAAGTACTCCAGCCCCCTTGCTGCATCAATAGCTATTCGTACACGTTGCATCCAGTCAAGAACAGGACCTGGCTGTGCTCCTTGCACTCCCTTTCTACCTGTAAGTATAGAATTATTACAGATATTTCTCTGGGACAAGCATTTAAAAGGAATAATAGTAGGAAACATAGTCTAACTGATTCCAAGTACTAAGTGTCTGAAGCCATGTTGATTCTAGTTACCATGCAGAATGTCATGTACTGATCCCATCGTGGCGAACTCGTACGACAGCACACGGTTATTTCCTTCAACGCAATAACCCGTCAACTCAACAAAATTATCATGCTTCAGCTTTGAGACCACGGCAACCTAAGGAATAAAACTCTGCATAGTTAGATACTACAGGATAGCATATATAGGTAAAAGATCAGAAGTACACACACACAAATACACAATCATTTTTAAGAACGTTGCGTATACCTGAGTCAGAAAATCATTATCTGACTCAGGCTCGGGGGCAGCATCAAGCTTTTTCACAGCCACAGATTTTCCATTACTTAAGGTTGCAAGATACACTCTTCCATAGGACCCTTCACCAATCAAGGTGTTTGATCCGAAATTATCAGTTTTCTCCTTTAACTCGTCCAAAGAAAGTGCTGGTACTTCAATGGTTGGCACTCCCTTCTGCACTTCATGTTTGACAGGAGTTTGTACCTTAGAACTTTTCTGGCGCCCTTAAGAATTCAGATAGATTAGAATCATCAGAAGAGGTAGATCATAGAAACAAACAACACAGTCAATTATGTTAGTTTCAGTATACAGCAGAAAGGTCAACAAATCAGACATTTAAATTTGAATAACTGGAAAAAAACAAAAGTTGTAAATATAACTGCTAGGTCTTTAGTTTTCTCAGAAACAGATGCAAAGTTGTAAATTTAAACTGTTTTCATTCTCAATGTCACTATTTAATGCATGGATGACTCGTCAAACAGAGAACAGGCAATCTAAGCAAGATTGCAGTGGCGAGAAAGAATGTATCAATCTTCATCATCTATAATTTATATTATTAAAGGCGAAACATTAAGAGTTTGGTAAATCGGTCGGTTAGCATTTGAGCCGGGTTAAAACAATAATAATATGGATTACTTGATCATTTGGGCCGGCTTTAAATTATAAAAATAATATGGGCCTTTTAAATAAAATCTTGTATAGTTTTTTTTTAATATAAATGAGTTATTCTATCCCTAAACCATAGATATACAAAAAAACGTAAAATATACATAAATTGCTGCGGATAGATATAGTCAGATTCCTTCAGTAATTACGTGTGGTTAGTGATTGAGAAACTTACCATATGTGTGCTCTTTAGGGCTTTTAAAAGGCTCGGTCTCATGTGGAGGATATGACTCTTCTGCTTGACACGTACAACACAACCACTTCCGCATCTTTCCTTTCTTTCTTACGTATCAATTGTCGTCAAGCCTGTTTTTCTCTAAACGCACAATGTAACCCGGAGGAGGAGCATGTGCCTGCATAGTAATATTACAGTTGTAGCGCAACTTAATCAATGCCACAAACAATTAGTTAGCAAATATAACTATATACCGTCATTAACTATAACCCAAAAACATAAATATGATAGCTTTTTTAACTTGTAATACCAAAAAACAGGTCCATACCATATGCTGCACAAATAAAACTACCTTATAAGAAGCAGTATATTCGAATAAAGGCTCGATTTTTCAAATGTTGAAAAACAAACGTAATCAATTTCGTAAATTGCCAACATACATACCCATCCCAAAAATAACATTCAACAATAAAAAAATATACAACCAAAACAATTCAAAATAAAAACAATGGCATACATAAAACTCTGTATCCATTACATACTTGTAACATAATAACCAATGACAAAACATAAATGTCTAAATCGATACCTTCAACATCATATTTACATATATAATCTAACTCAAATATAAAACAAATCTTATATATAGGTAATTAACAATTATTAAAATGATGATCGAAATACAAAAACATGAACAAAATTATAAGATCACCTCAAATCTCTCTCTTCCTTAACTTGAAATGATACACACAAAAGGGTGGAGAGACAGATGGGTAAGTAATACAAAGAAATGAAGTTTTGCTCTCTCTCTCTCTCTGTACAATTTGACAGGGAGGAAAGAGAGACAAGTTTATTAACAACTTTCTGTGTATATATATTTAGGATATACCCCGGTTGCATGGAAAACGGACTAAAATGGTCGGTTAAAATAGAGAAATGTTCGGACCATTTTTTTTATTTTCAGATTTATTTTTTGTATATTCTTTTCTTTATATTAATATTTTCTAGTATATTTTAATATAAAATATAATAAATAGTTCTGAAAATTAAATAAGTGTTCTGAAGATAAATATTTTTAAAATATTATAAAATAATGATTAGTTATAATTTGTGAAATTTGTAAGAGGTCGTTTATTGATGAAGTTAGTTAAAATGGTTAGTTATATTTGAAAAATAATATTTTATTATTGTAATAAAAAGCTAATAATATAAAATTTTGAGGTATTTGAGCTGAGATGATGTAAATGTATTTACACGGATCAAATTAGGATATCTATAATCATAGATATCACATTTATTATATAAACTTTATTTTTGTCAATAAATTATTATATAAGTATAATAATATTAGTTAATGTAAATTTGATAAATATATTTTTTTTTAATTCTTCTTTAAATTTAAAAGTGAAGTACATAGTTATTAAGGTTGACCAAAAATAAAATCGAAATCGAACCAAAATCAGTGAAAATCAATATAAAAAATGATTCGCATAAAATTGAAATCAAAAAATTAAAATTTGAACCGTTGTTCGGTTCAAAAAAATAAAAAACGATCTGGTAAAAACCGAACCGGTTATCAAAATCAACAAATAAAAAATATATATATAATTTATATCAATTTTAAATATTAATAAATATAAAATAATTTTTAAAATACGTTGTGATTTAAAAATTGTTTGGCCCGAAAATACTTATGTTTGAGCCAGCCCAGTCGGCTAAGGTCGAATAACATTATATCCTATATATTTTTTGAAATAAGGGAGATCATATGGTTTGATATGGGACTGAGCAAAAAGACGGAAAAAAATCGAAATCGAACCAAAACCGATCAAAATCGATCCGATAAAAACTGATCCGTTAAAAATCAAAACCAAAAAATTAAAAACCGAACTGTTCGATCGATTCTGGTTTTAGGTAAAAACCAAACCGAAATAATTACTTGTAGAATGGGGGGTTGAATACAAATATTAACCTTTTTTTTCTTTTGCTTGTTCTAATATTTGTTCTTGATGTTTTTGAATTAGTGAGAATATGTTAGAACAATTTAAGACTGAAAAGTAAACTAAACAAAGAGATTTAAAATTACTGATGGATTGGTTTTTCCATCAGTGTATATTTTTGCTCAATGTTTCTAGGTTAAAAGAAACCTAGCTGCGTTTTTACAAAATTAGAAAACAAATTAACTGTTCTTACAAAATGTGCTCTCAAGCTGGAATAGTTGATTTTTTGTATTGTCTAACTTTTTCTTTGTTTTCTAATAATGCTGCTACACTTGTTTATATAACACAAGTGTGCTTTTACAATTCCTATTCTAGGATTGTTTCTACCTGCCTTTCTTTTTACATTTTTCTATCTTTGAAAAAGGTTTGAATAGACAGCTTCTGATTGAATCTTCACAGTCATTCTAGACTGTCTTCCATAGGTGTGCTTTTGTTCTCTGGATCTTCAACAGATATCATTTATGTGTTGTCACACTCAATTGATAATTTGCTGTGAAGCATATCAATTGATCCATCCTTTAATCCATCAACTGATGTTCTTCTTTGATTGATCTTCATATCCATCGATTGATAAAAGATGGCTTATCGATTGATAGTTGTTATCAATCGATATACCAATCGATGGGTCTTCACATCAGTTGATAGTCTTCAATGCTTGACTTGGCTTCTTCGATTGATCCTTCATCCATCGATGCTTCAATATCAATTGATCATCCTTCACTTGTGTAATTTCCTGTCTTCACATAATTACAATTTAACAGTTTAATTCACACATCAATTGATGATCTATATCAATCGACTCCAACATCAATTGATGAATAAAATATTAATTAATTTACACCTTATCGATTGAAATAGACTAAGTACACATATGATACAATCCAAATTATCAGTTGATTCATATAAACACTTCAACTGATAAATGGTTTCCTGATCAATTGATATTTATAATTTTCATATCAATTGATCAGTTACATCAAATAAAATTTCTATGATTCTAAGATTAATGTTATCATCAAATCACATGTAGATTCCTAACAATCTCCCCCTATTGGTGTCTGTATTATTTACAGGCATAAATCTACTTGATGATAACAAAAACCCTTAAAAATTACATTTAGATAAAATCAAGAAATTTAATTGGCACATTAGTTTTGGAAGTACCAGATTGATAGATAACTCCTGCAAGCAGCTTCAATGTCTTCATAATTTACTTATTTCCTCTTCCTTCTCTTCTCTGCATTCTCCTTTAGTTGCCTCATGAAAGAACTTCTCAAGATTGCTTCATCCCTGTCAGTTTCTCCAAGTTGCCTCATAAGATAGTGTATTTCTTCATCTGTGATTTTGTCCAGATATTTGCAGATATCAAAGAACTTTGTGTTGCCCTCTATATCTGTAAAAATCATAGCATACTTTGGCTCCAACACTACCTTTTTGACCTGTGACTTCCATAGCTTCAGAGGTGAATCAGGTTCAGCTTCTGCCTTGGATCTCCTTAACCTTGAAATTTGCTGTTGAATCTCCTGAGCAATTGTTATGTTGAGTTTGTACTTTCTGTTGAGTAAAGGAAGAATAGTCTTTAATACATTGTAGCTTTGCTTCATTATCACCTTTAATGAATAGAAGATTTTTACTCCATTTTCATACTCCAACCTCATTGATTCTTCATGGTTAGAGGTTGCAGGGTGAGTCCTTACTCCAATTAATCCCTTTTCATTGATTACTGGTATTCCCTTCAAATTGTATCCTTCAATTGTGACCTCCTCCTTGATTTCTTCTTGTTGACCCTGGAGGTTTTCCTGAACCACTATTTCTTGAGTAGACCCTGACCTTTTCTTGGCCATTGAAACTTTTCTCTTTTTCCTCAGTGGTTGGTCTATTAATTGTTCCTCCATTTTCCATTCCATTTCCATTTGCCTTGCTATCGCCTCATTTTCTTTTTCTCTCTTTTCAGCATCTGACAATCCTGTTGAAATGGCTCCTTGAAGAAGCTTCTGGCCAACTGGCTCTTTTCTTTTCTTCTCTTCTTCAATCATTATGGCTTTCCCTTCTTCTTCTCTTTAAGAGCTTCTTGATCAATTGACAAAAAGACTTCAGCATCTGAGTTTCTTTCCTTGGCAGCCTTTTGTGCATCTTCATTTATTTTTCTTGTTTGAGCAATGAACTCATCCAAGTCTCCTTTTTCTACTGCCTCTGTTACTAACTTAGTGATTCTCCTTAGATCTTCAATCCTTTTCTTTTCCCTCTCAATCATTGATTGAGTTTCTTTCTCCCTAGAAATTCTCCTAGCTTCAATATCACCAACAAACTTCTTGAATTCTTTCTTTTTCTGTTCTAAATCATCTTTTGGAGAATTAGATGACTTAGATCTCTTTGAAAATTGATTGTCCCTGTTACTTCTGCTTTTATCTCTTTTGTGTGCAGAACCACCTATGCCACTTGACTTGTCTATACCAGAACCACCTATGCCACCACTCCCACTGTTTTTACCATCACCATTACCATCCTTCTTCTCTGTATTCTCCCCCTTTTTGTTATTATCAAATGAAGGGGGTGGTGGAAGTCTGTCAAGAATCTTTTGAAGAATGGAGGCATGTAGATTTTGACCTCTGATAATATCATCCATTTTCTTTTTTAGAGGCCCTACTCTTGTCTTCAAAGATGCAAAAATTTTGGATTCCTTGAAAATCTTGTCTTTGATGCTATTCATGGTGTTGAATGGTAGCTTTTCATCTAATCTTCTTTCTATTGTATCCTTGTTAGTTGAGATAGAGTTCTTGATGATCTCCAGCTCCCTCCTTACTCCTGTTACTGTCATCTTTTGAATCTCCACATAATTATAAATTAACAGTTTAATTTACACATCAATTGATGATCTATATCAATCGACTCTAACATCAATTGATGAATAAAATATCAATTGATTTACACCTTATCGATTGAAATAGACTAAATACACCTATGCTACAATCCGAATTATCAGTTGATTCATATAAACACTTCAACTGATAAATGGTTTCCTGATCAATTGATATTTATAATTTTCATATCAATTGATCAGTTACATCAAATAAAATTTCTATGATTCTAAGATTAATGTTATCATCAAATCACATGTAGATTCCTAACAACTTACACTACTATTTTCTATAATCTTTCTGTATTAAACATACAGTTCTGTAATACATAACTGAGTAGCTTTTGACTCGTTATGAATGAGATATTAAATCTTTAATTTTTACGACTCCAAAGAGATGTCGCTCAGTGACTAGTGACTATTCTGAGGGGTGCTCATCATTAGTAATAGCCATATTTCTCTCTACATGTCTCCATTTAACTTTTTTATTTAATCATTTACTGGTAGTCTGACCTATATAATGTTTGATTAGAATTTTTTGACTATAAATTTTGAAGATTTACATTGCATGTTCTGGTATTATCAGCTTGTGAAAACTTGTTTGTCATTTGTCATCAATGGCTTTATATAAACAATTTTTTTACTTTCTAAATTTATTATAGCTTAACTTGTCCAACCTTTTTTTTATAGAAATTTATTTAAATTTATAATATTTTTTATTTAAGCATTGTAAAATTGAAACCGATCTGATAAAAACTAAACCGGGGTTTTTAAAACCGAAACCGAAACCGAAAGTAATGGTTCGGTTGTAGTTTCAATTATCGATTTTAAAAACCGAAAATATGCGGTTTCGATTCCGTTTTTATCCAAAAATCGAACCAAACCGAGATTTGCTCTCCCCTAGTTTGATCAACATTAGGTCCTACCCAAATTCTATTAAACGCCAAACACTCCTCAACAAATGTACAAAATTTTAGAAAACCCTCCCACATAGCAGAACATTATGAATCAATTGCATGAACTGACGGAATTTGCATGGCTACGTGTAGGGATGTCATTCGGGTCGGATAGGTTCGGATATGCCGATATCCATATCCATACCTGAAAATTTAAGCCATACCCGAATCTGATCCATACCCGAAAATTAATATCCATATCCAATCCAACGGATATCCGAATCCAACGAATACCCGAAATTCGAAAATGTTTGGATTGGATTCGGATAATATCCAAAACCCGAAAATAAAATCCAATTATAAAATAACTTTTAATAATCTATAATTATTATAAACTTTTATTTTTTACGATAAAAGTTTTCAGTAATTTCAATTAAATATTATTATTTTTCATAAAATATTTTATTTAATTTTTAAAATAAAATCAATTCATTATAAATTTTAAAAAAAATATTTTATATTTTATGAACTTAGTCTGACTAATTTAGTCAATAACCCTAATTCCACTTCTACATTTGTTATTAATAATTTACTAACAAATAAAACATACTCCATATAAAGTATATATTATAATGTATAATATACAAGATACAACATATGATATACAATATATGAAATATAAAATATAATAAATATAATAAATATAATTCGGGTTTTTTTCGGGTTTCGAATTTCGGGTCGAATTTCGGCTCGGTATACATGAAATCCATATACATATCCAAAAATCTTTCGGGTTTAAAATTTAAATCTATATCCATATCCAAATCCAAAAAATCGGGTTCAGTAAATTCAAAAAATCGGGTTTCGGATCGGTTATCGGCCGGGTCGAATAGTTTTGCCATCCCTAGCTACGTGAACCGAACTGGGTGCTAATAGTACTATCTCTTTGTATCCATCAATCTTCAGCCCACAGTGATTTCCCCTTTACATTTTATTTTTTAGTTAAAAGCTATGTATTCTATTTCAAGAGTACATTTGTTACATAATAAATATATTCATATTTTTGCTCTTTTCACTAATGAATTATATCAATAATCTCAATGAGTTAACTACAATAATCTCTACAAATTTAGATTCTTATATTTTCTTCACTATTATTCTTATATGATTTCTGCATTTTCTGCGACCATAGGCATCTTAAATTCTTGACTGGGTTTTAACAATAAAGAGCAATTTTAAGCTTGCAGTGTTATAGAGTCAATTACCCATATGAGTGTATTCAACTTGTGTATTATCAATCTTGATCCTGCTTCCAACAAATAGAGGCTAGGAAAACTGGATCACGCTATTGATCTTACATATTTGCTTTCAGAAAAAATGGTCCATGCTTCCAGCAAGTAGAGGTTAGGAAAAACTAGATCACAATATTTGTGTTGCATATTTTCTTTCAGAAAAAATGATGTAGCATTCAGCTTTTAGTTTTTTAAGCCACATTTTTTACAATCCTTATGTTGCCGCTTCATTTGAAGTAAATATAAGCGTCCAACCAACCTGTAAAATATATATATATATTTATATATGTAAACTAATAATATATGTTGATAGCTTTTAGGACTCTAAGAAAATTGTATTCATTTTTGTTATCTTCTCTGATTTTCAAGCACCAACTATTTATAGAGGCTATTCACAATCTTCTTTCCGTCCTTTAAGTAATTACCCATCACGTAACCAGTTATCCATATACTAGATAGTGCTATCTTTCAGTTTTAACGCTAACCTAGTTTATATGTATATTTGAAATATTGTTGGTTAAGTCAAAGCCACAACTAACATCTCCCACTTGGCTACTTAGCCAAGATTTCTTAAATGTATAAACACACTTTATTGTGCAACATTTTACTCCCACTTTTTGTGAGATCTATCTCAAATATTTTTCAATCCCATCAAACTAACATGTTTGATAAATGTCTCAGCTGGAATTGCCTTTGTTAAAGAATCTGCAAGCATATCAGTAGTAGGAATGTTAGTCACTTTGACCTCTTCCTTTTCCACTACTATATCATGAATGTAATGATATTGTATTTCTATATGGTGTTCTTTCGAACTATTTGCACCACTGTAAATCAAATCAATTGCTGATGTATTATCACAATAAATCTCAATGGGCCCATTCATCAAATTGAGATTTAATTCCAGTAAAAATCGTCTCATCCAGACTGCATGAGTAGCAGTCATACTACATGCTACATACTCGGCTTCTTGTGTGTATCTTGCAACACAACCTTATTTTTTACTGTCCCAACATACAGCAGCTCCACCTAAAATAAATAGGTGTCCAGAAGTTGACTTTCCATCATCTTTATCTCCTCCTAAATCTGCATCAGAGTAACCAATAATTTCAAGCGCGTCCGCTCGATAAACCAACTTGTGATGCAATGTACCTTTTAGGTACTTCATAATCCTTTTAACAGCTTCCCAATGAGCTTGACTAGGATTACTTTGATATCTACTAACTAGACTCACAGAATATGCCAAATCTGATCTTGTGCACAACATAGCATACATTAAGCTTTCAACTGCTTCTGTATATGGTTTGTCTAGTAGTTCTTGTCCCTCTTCGAGATCTTTATTCTTTGTAAATCATTTCCCCATTACCCATAGAGTTGACGCCGGATTGCAATTCTGCATCCCAAAATGATTAAGTACTTTACGAAGATACATTTCTTGATTAATGCTCATTGTTCTATTTTTTCTATCTCTTATGATTTCAATTTCTAGAATATATGACGCCTCACCCATGTCTTTCATCTCAAATTCGGTGCTTAGTTCCAACTTGATTTTATTTAACATTTCAATATCATTTCCAGCCAGTAATATGCCATCCACATATAATGACAATATCGCAAATGAGCTCCCACTTTTTAAAGTGTAAACGCATATATCTAACTTGTTGGATATGAAACCAAGTTGAACCATAGAATTATTGAATTTGAGATTCCATTCTCTAAACGATTGTCTAAGTCCATACAATGTTTTTTTGAGTCTATAAACTTTGTTTTCATAACCTTTAACCTGAAAACCCTCAGGTTAATCCATGTAAATTTCTTTTTTTAAATCTTCATTAAGAAAAGCAGTCTTTACATCCATTTGGAAAAGTTTCAAATCAAGAAAAGCCACTATAGCCAATATCATTCGTATTGATGCAAATTTTACTACCGGAGAATATGTTTCTTGATAATCAATGCCTGGTTTTTTAGTAAACCCCTTGGCAACCAATCTGGCCTTATATTTATCGATAGATCCATCAGGCAAGTATTTTCTTTTCAAAATCCATTTACATCCAATAGATTTTCTATCTTTAGGCAGATCACATAGTTCTCATACTTTATTCTTTTCTATTGAATCAAGTTCATCTTTCATGGCGTTCAACCATAAATTTGAGTCTTGTGATTTCATTGCTTCAGTAAATGTTTTGGGATCTATCGGGTCTTCAATTTCCATGTCTATCGAGAAACAAGATACCTCAATATTATACAAATAAAAATTATCCATCCATGTAAGTGGCTCTCTTGTTCTCTTAACACCAATGATACTATTCGGCTCATTTCACCGATTATATTATGATGAAGCAACTCTTGCTGATTATCATCATTTATTATTGATAGAGGATCTTGTTCTTCAATGATATCCTCTTTTTCTTCAGAATTTTCTAAGAAAATAGCATCTCTACTTTCAATCATTCCCTTTTCTTTGTTATAGAACACATAACCTTTAGAAGGTTCTGAATAATCAATGAAGTTGCACTTCAAAGTTCTAAAATCCAATTTGTCTCTATTTTGACATGGGATCAATACATGCGCAATGCATCTCCATTTTCTCATTTCACTCAGATCTGGTTTTCTTCCAGTCCAAAATTCATAAGGTATTGACTCGACAGATTTTGTAGGAATCCTATTTAGTGTATAGTTTGTTGTAAGCAATGCATCTTCCCAAAATCTTTTTGTTAGTCTCGAATGAGACAACAAACACCTTACAACATTTAATAATGTTCTATTTTTTCTTTCTACCACGCCATTTTGTTGTGGCATGAATGGCATTATCTTATGCCTTATAATTCCTTGTTCTTGACAATATGTGTCAAATTTTGTAGAGTTGTATTCTCCACCTCTATCAGTTCTTAAGACTTTGATGTCCTTTCCAAGTTGTTTCTCAACTTCTGTCTTATACCTGTTAAAGCATTCAAAAACTTCAGATTTTCTTGATATAAGATACACGTAACAATATTTTGAATAATCATCTATAAATGTAATATAATATTCTTTATTAGCACGGGTTTTATAATTCAATGGACCACAAATGTTCGAATGTACTAAGCCCAAAAGTTATGTTGCTCTTTGTCCTTCTTTAAATGGTTTTCTTATCATTTTTCCTTTTATGCAATGTTCACATGTTGACTTATTAACATCCATTTTTGGCAACAAATTTTCTTTTATTATTAGTTCCTGGATGTCCTAATCTATAACGCCACAAGTCATACATGCATACATTATAAGACAAAGAGTAATCAGAAATAACATTCTTATTCATTTCATTATTCATTACAACTGGAAGTTTGAACAATTCATGATCAGGTTCAAACTTTCCCATAGCAAAAACTTTATTGTCTTTTCCAATAGAAACTCTACCATTGTAGAAACGAACTTCCAAGCCATTTTTAGTCAATGCAGGCACTGAGATCAGATTTCGCCTCATTCCTGGAGCATAAAGCACATTTTTGAGAACCATGACACTGTTTCCAACATCCAATTTGTAAGTTCCAATGCCATTCACTTCTAGATAAGTGTTGTTACCCATGAAAATACTCTTTTCCCCTTTTTTCAATTCAATGAATTCTGTAAACCCGTCTTTGGTTTTAGAGATGTGGTGGGTAGCACCAGAATCAATCCACCAACCATTAACATCAGTAGCAACATGTGCAGCGTTGCATTCAATCACTCCCACAAACTCATGTTTTTGTGGTCCACCTCTTTCTTGACATTTGTCACCGCCCTTGTTTCCTTGGTTTTAGGTACAGTTAGCCTTGAAGTGACCATACTTCCCACAAGTGTAGCAAGCACCTTGTGGGACCTTCTTCTTCCACTTTTGTGGCTTGAAGTTCTTCCCTTTTGAGGGACCCATCCTGATTTGATTTTTGTTGCGATTTTTAGGATACCCACGGGCAATGTTAGACTCATCTTCTTGCATGAAATGCAGCTCAGGTTCTTTTATGCTATTTATCAAGTCTTGCTCTACAGCAAGTGCACCTGGAAGATCATCCACCTTAGTAATTTTGCCACTGTGCCTCAAAGTAGTTGCCACCATATCTAAAGAGCGAGGCACTATTTAATATTCCAGTTATCTGCATATTTTCAGAAAGGTCATTTCCAGCAGCTGCCAAGTCTTTGGCCATGACTATCATTTTCTTGCAGTGATCAATGACATTTTCATTTTCCTTCATTTTGCAAGTATTGTACCTGTGCAGAAGTAGCTGCACATTCACCTCAGAAGTGGTATCATATTGTTCTTTGATTGCATCCCACATTTCTTTTGCATTAGTATGAGCTTCAAATACTTTGATCAGATTATCATCCAAAAACATCAGCATGAGACTTTTAGCCTTCTTGTCACTCAGCTTCCACGTTTCATACTCTTTCTTTTGAGCATTAGTAGAATTTTCACCTAAAGTTGGTGCAGTTTCTTTGATAGCACTTTCCAAGTTCTCATGGATCAATCCATAACAAATTTTCCGGCTCCATATATCATAGTTGGTGTCATTTAGCCTCTCTGTCTTGGCCAATTCGTATGCAATCAACTTACTTGCCATTTCTTGATATCTACCAAAAAGATATATAATAGTAAGTATAGTTTTGAGTGTATATGTATATGAGTAGTATAAAAAAAATATAAGCATAAATATAACAGAACATGAGTTAGGAAAAAAAATAACGTCTAAAAATATATATATATATATATATATATATATATATATATATATATATATATATATATATATATATATATATATATATATATATATATGTAAAACAAACAAAAAAAAATAACAACACGCATGCAATAAAAAAAATTATTCTAACAAATTTTAAATGGCACACAAAATATAATAAACAGATTCATTAAAAAAATTCTAAACAAATGGGTATAAAAAACAATACGAATGATGAGGTGATAACAAATAATATAAGTTACTGACTATGAGACATGCTGAGAAAAAATAATAATAATAAATCAATGATTTAAGGAAAACTAATGACCGACAAAACAAACGAGTGAAGCAAATTAACAAACATACATTGTCAAAAATAATTCACATTATTATCTGACATTGATAAAATATATAGACTAAAAATTTGTATATATTTAAAACAACATGGCAACATATATACATATAGCAATCAAGTAAGCATGACATCAAAAAACAACTGTTAAGCTGACATGCAATATAATATCAAAAAATTACATATAATTAATAAGCATGAGAGACATTTATATATATAATACAAAATGATTTAACCAAAATATATATATATATATATATATATATATATATATATATTATAAAACCTACTTTATGAATCAATAAACTTGAGCATATAATTAACATATAATCAGTGGACATGGCATAAAAAATACATTAAAAAAATAACATACAGTTTTTAATATCTATTACAATTTAAACAAACATGCACTTATAATTAATTCATTAATGACAATATATGTATATGCATAAGACATGTTATAGAAACAAATTAAGTAACATGTTATCTCGAATGGTCAGAACAAAAAAAATCATGCATCATAAAAAAAATATTAATAAGAACAACATGTATAAAATTATATAAAAATTGACAGAGTAGACATATAAGCTAATAAAACTTATCTATCTTCGTAAAATCATATAAACTCACCATATATATATATATATATATATATATTAATATTCAAGAGAGGTGTGTATGCATACCGGATGGGGAGAAAGAATTAAAGAACAAAAAATGAAAATAGAGACCACTTGCTGTAGACAATCTCCAAAAACGATGGTTTTGATAACTGCTCGCTTACAACCAAAACCCTAGCGCGACCTAGCCCAAGCTTGACCTAGCCCTAGGTCAACCTAGCCCTAGGTCAACCTAGCCCTAGATCTGATACCAATGAAGTAAATATAAGCGTCCAACCAACCTGTAAAATATATATATTTATATATGTAAACTAATAATATATATTGATAGCTTTTAGGACTCCAAGAAAATTGTATTCATTTTTGTTATCTTCTCTGATATTCAAGCACCAACTATTTATAGAGGCTATTCACAACCTTCTTTCCGTCCTTTAAGTAACTGCCCCTCACGTAACCACTTATCCATATACTAGATAGTGCTATCTTTTAGTTTTAACGCTAACCTAGTTTCTAGGTATATTTGAAATATTGTTGGCTAAGTCAAAGCCACAACTAACATCATTGATACTGGATACTGCAACCGACAATACCTCTCCATGCTTCAAGTGATGTAAGTCTGAATTATATACCTGTTAGACATTGCCCCTCTCGTATTAGATTTAAATCTAACACCCCATTCCCAAAATGAACCGAGGGGTAACTTAACAAACGATAAACCTGTATACAGATTAATAAAATCCATCAAACTTAATAATTAAATAGGTTCAACAGGTCTCCAAACTAATATCAAAACCTCCAAAATAATTCAAAATGATAAATGCGAATAAATCCAAAATCCCTAATAATAATGACTAAAATAATCCGAAAAGTTCAAATGCCCTAATAAATGAAGTAAGGGTAGCTCTCCATCACACAGCCCGAGATCTGGCTAAGTACCTGCCAGAAGAAAGAATACGGCATGAGCCAAATGCCCAGTACGGATTGGAATATAATTTCTAAAACAAGAAACAAGATATATAATTTAAATATCAAAGTGGTCACTGAAGTGAAGACCTAATATCACTTTCATCACTGATCTAAACAGCATATCATTTGAGTCATTTAAGTTTTCATAAACATCATATTGGTAACTCTAAATATGTATTCGAGAATTGATAATATCATTTTTTCGAGTTCTACATATTTGTTTTACATGCTATGATAACCAAACCAAAACTTATAAATTCTAGTATTTTTGATAATATTTTCAAAATTTATGAAATTATTTTACTATTATTTATTAATTTTATAATTGTTTTCTTTTGATTTATTATTTTAAAAATAACAAAACATAGTAAAACTCATTTTCTTTGCAAAATATAATCCACGAATTTAAATTTATACATTGTAGGATTTTTAATGATTTATTCAAATTTTAATAATTTTGAAAAATATTTATACCTATTTTTTTAATGTAAGGGTTACTAATATTATATTTATACCAACTTAAATGATGAAAATGATACTCTGTTGAGATTGATGACAAAAATGATATTATGCTTCCACTTCAGTGATTACTTTAATATTTAACCCTATAATTTGATAATAATAAATAAACTTTAATTTTTTAAAATAAGGTTGAAGCAAAGAGGGGTTATGATATTTCATATTGATATCAAAACAGATAACAAATACACACTTCATAGAGTACCTAATGCTTGCAACAAACTGGACAACATGTACAGCATATACAACTTCACCGACAAATATCAAATCACAAATCAAATCAAACTCTGGGTGCACCCACGTATCCTCAAATAAATATCAAAATGGGCAAAGCTCGCCTCTTGAGTTCACTGAGGGATACGCCGTGACCAATCACACTTCCACGGAAGTGTTATGCCACTGGTGCCGCAATGACATGACTGTAGTACCCTTATAGTTGGTTAACTCGATATACCCTATATCACTCTAAGGGTTCAAATAAAATAATTTTCACAATTTTAAAATTACCTGAACAGATATTTCAAATATTCTACGCAGATATGTAACATACATAATTTTCGAAAATCGCAGAGACAAATATTTCAATATTTCGAAACAGACTTTAAAAATAACTTTCGGAGAATCAAAACAGTTCAAACGAATAATAACGGAAGTAACAGATTTACAAACGGAACGAATTATGTGACGGCCTCTAAACCCAGGGTCTAGATTTGGGGGTCACCAATTAATCAATAATAAAATAATACTCCCTCCGTCCCAACCAATTCTTTACACTTTCCTTTTTGGGACGTCCCACCCAATTCTTTACATTACTAAAAATAGTAACTTTTAACAATAAATATATTATTACATCCACTACTTCACTCCACTTTTTCAACACTTTACACTATTACACCCACTACTTCATTTATTTTAACAATAAAATCACTATTACACCCACTATCCTTGGTCTCCGTGCCCGGACCAAATGTAAACATTTGGCCGGGACGGAGGGAGTATAAATCAGGTGCGCATTGACCCCACCAAACCAAAGATCGCAAACAGGTTATAGTATGAAATCAAGCAGTCGATACTAAAAGTAAATCAAATCACTTTATTACAAACCAGAAACTAAATCTAAAACTCAAATCCATAGGTTTAGATATGTTTTAAGTCTAGATTCAATTTTATTACACATTTTATCTACAGCAAAACTGTAAACAACTAAATACCTGGGAAGCCCGAGAAGCGAGCCACCCTAACACATGAGGCTCTCTATGCCCGCTAGAGCTACCGCTATGACTCATACTGGATATCTGGTAGAATTTAATAAAAAGCAAGAGTGAGCCAAAAAAATGCTCAGCAAGTATATGAACAATTGAAATTAAATCAAAATACGAGATCTGTATAGAGAATAGAATATAAAACAGTTTATTATAAAAATTGAATAGTAAAATAAAATCATAATTTATCTCAAAATGAAACAATGTAGTATGTCATCAAAATGAATCAACTGCTCAAAATCAATATATAATAGCCATACTGACAATATGGATTGGATAAACACAAATAAACACTATTGTCCACTGATCAGATTTGAAAAGCAATAGAACCCCTTTATAGCTCATCGGTACATTTCTATACCCATAGATATAACAAGAATTTCAAAATATAGGTACCAAAATAAGCAAGTAACGTTAGCCTATATGAAGATGGATTGGTTACCATATCCTCCTTAACATCGCTAGACTAGTCCCACTAGCCTCTTACGCTGAAAGGCATATGACTAGGTCTATTTGTAATAATTAGATGTCAACTCAACTCTAGCTAATAAAGAGAAGTAAATAATAAGCACTAAACAGGAATCAAGACGAAGACAGTCAACTAATCACAAAGGATCTGAGTATCGGAAGAATTTTTATGGGATTGCTGGTCAACACTGGAAGAAGTTCATTTATATGTTCAAGCGTCAGTGAAAACAATAAAGTGGTAGTGGTTCTATAATAAACAGAAGATATAGAAGATTTCAAGTGGTTACTTCAAGTAGATTCCAGAAGAAGAATGCAAACAGTGAAGAAGAAATTATGACAGAAGGCCTCTAGATAAATGTTATTTAAATGGAGAATATTTATTTAGTATGACACATATGAACCAGACAGTACATTTGTGTGTCAACTAAAATAATATTTATTTCTTCATTTAATTCAAGAGGTTTCAAGATAAAAGAAGACAAAGAAAAGACGGGAAGATCTCAAGACCGACAGCACGGCTAATGCAAGTAAAGATAGTATTTTAATTCTACTATCAAATGTTAATTAATTATTTAATTTATCTAATTAAATTAATTCAAGTTGAATTTAATTTAATTTATAAATTAACTAATTAAATTAAGTAGAATTAATTTACTATAAAAGAAATGGTTTAATATGACTTATATATATTTATATAAACTGTTAGTATGACTTATCAATAAGTCATACCGAGTTTCATATAAATATATATATATATATATAAGTCATACCGAAGACAGTCAAATATGTCATACCGAGCAGAATGAAGAAAAGGTCATACAGGAATATGTCATACCGAGTTTTCTTTTAGAAAAGGTCATGCTGAGTTGATTTTGTTTAATTAAAATAAGTCATACCGATTTATTTAATTAAATAAAATCCGGATATGACTTTCAAAAGGTCATACCGAACTTTTGATAAGTCATACCGAGTTTTAATAAGTCATACCGATCGAAAATATGTCATGCCCAGTCTTTTATAAGTCATACAAGTGTTAAAATAAGTCATACAGACTTATTTTCTTGAAATTAAGTCATACTGAAAAAGGTCATAGCAGCCTTTTTCAAATCTCTATAAATATGAGATGCTTGCTTCATTTGTTAGTGTTCAATTGTTAAGAGTTAGAAAAATCAGATCAAATTCAGTAATTTATCTGCATTGTAATATTCACAGATTTCTGTGCTGAGTTTGAATATAATTGATTAAACACGAACACTTCATGTCGAATTCGTTCTAGATTAATATATCAGTTATAAAATCTAATCTTCTTATTAATTGTGTCATACTGATCAAGTTAAAATTATATCTTTCACTTGAACAGTATTTCATTATAATTAATATTTCACGAGTAATTAAAATAATAATTTTAATCCAATTATTCAGCGATTAATTTTCAGATATTGTATTCAACCCCCCTTCTACAATATCAGGGACCAACAATTGGCATCAGAGCTGGTTGATATAGTTTATATCAGATCCAAATCAAATTCCGCGAACTCATACAGATCACAAAAATTATTTTAAATTCGAAATAATTTTTTATTCGAAATAATTTTTTTTCTGAAAAATTATTTTTGATCAAAAATTAAAATATTTTTTGAAACACTTAATTTTTAATCTTATTAAAGATGAGTACCCAGAAAGTGACTAGCATTAAAATTCCACAATTTGACAGAGAACACTACAACTTGTGGAAACACAAAATGCTACTGTTTATCGGGATTGCAAATCCGAAGTATGCATTAGTCATGGCCAAAGGTGTTGAACCCCCTATATCAGTTATTCTCGAACACACGGTTGATGGGGTTGTAATTCCCCACAGACAGTTTCCAAAAAGTCCGGTAGACTATACAGATGAGGAAACAGAAGCTGTGTCCCTTGATAATAACCTGAAGCTCATATTAATTGAATCCCTAGACTACATCATGTACAACCAAGTAGTAAATTGCAAGAATGCAAAACAGATCTGGGAAACAATTGAAATTATCAATGAGGGAACTGAAGAAGTTTAGGAGAATAGACTGGAGATCCTGACCACCCAATATGAGCAGTTTAGATCCAACCCTGGTGAGGGTATCTCTGAGGTGTTTCAGAGACTAAACAAATTGATAAACGAGCTCAACATGAATGGAAAGTTTTATCAAAACCAAGAGGTGAACAGGAAGTTTTTGCTGACCTTACCAGAGCATCTGGAGCACAGGATTGCAGCCATCCGGGAATCTAGAGACATGAAAGAAGTAACCCTAGAAAGACTCTACGGAGTTTTAAAAACTTATGAGCTGGAACAGATCCAAACCAGAGAAATGTACGGAAGAGGTAAGGTACTGAGTTCCTCCAAGGCATTAATGGTAGAAGCACCAGAGAAAGAAGAAGTGAAGGCTGTTGCACCTTCTAACAGTTCAACAGAGTATGTGGTTCCAGAACTTGGACATACTTCTGACAAACAAGAAGATGGTGATTTCTACTCGCTGGAAGAACTAGATCAACTGGAAGATGAATCTCTAACTATGGTTGCCAGGAAGTTTGGCAACATGAGATTCCGAAGAAACTCCTCATTTAGAAGTAAGCCTAATTTTGGAAGATTCCAAAAAGGAGGTTCCTCGACAGCAGTATCAAAAAGCGGCTACAAGACCGGCTTAGTTGATAGAAGCAAGTTTCGTTGCTTTAACTGTAATGAGCTAGACCACTTTGCAACTGAGTGCAAGAAGCCTAAGCAAGGGAAGAAGAGAGAGTCTTACGAAGAGCTCAAGGAGAAGTATGATGCGCTCGTGAAAAAACATCAAGGAAAGTCCTATCTAGCAGCAGGCAAAAGCTGGGATGATTCAGATAACGATGATGAGGAAGAGCTAGGAAATCTTGCTCTTATGGCTTCATCCGAGGAATCACTGTCTCCCACCCGTGACAGAGGAATAGAGGTAAATCCTTCTGGTCCTAAGATGTTTGCTTTGCTAGGTAAAGAACTAGATGGTGAAAGAGATAAGGTTAAGAAACTCAGACTCAAAGTCAAAGAGTTAGTTGATGAGACTGAAGTTTTTAAATAGTTAAAAAGAAATCATGACAAGTTGACTGTTAAGTTGACTGAAGACTTAGCTGTTCAAGTCAGTAAAGTCAGTTGTCATGTTGTAACAGAAGCCAATCTCAGAAACCAGATAGAAGAAGAAAAGAAAAAGTGTCTTGCATATAAGAATTCCTCATATATTGTAAAGAACCTAGTTGACCAACAAGAAATAAGTCGTAAAGTTGGGATAGGCTTCGAGTACAATAAATCTGTAGGAAAGCTAAGCAACATAACCCCCTTTAGAAAAAGTGCTGTAGAAAGGGGTATCCCACATGTTGTTAAAGACACACCAAAACCTCTCTTCATAACACCGATAGCTGAACCTATCCTTGAGAGCTCTGTTCTGATTGCATATGAAATGCAGTTGGAAGATCTTGAGGAAGAGAAGAAGAGAGGAGAACAGGTTAAGGACATAAAAGGAGTTAATGTCCAGAAAGAGAGGTGTGCACCAAAGACACCAGTGAAAGATGTGGGAACTTCTGATTCCCCCAGACCTGGTGTAGGTGCAAAAGACTTAAAGAATAAAATGAACAGACCCAACACATTTGTGAATAGTAGGAACAGTTGTTAGGTCCAAATGTGTTGTAGAGGGGGGGGGGTGAATACAACTTTTCAAATTTAAGAAGCAATAAATGCAATGTAATAAATGAACATACTGATTCAAGGAATATATGTTTTATATATATCTTGAAAAGGTTGCTACAACATTCATTACAAAGTACATCAGAAGTAAAGAGGGTAGTAAATGATACTAAGCTCGGTGAATATACTCTCTCTCTTTTACAAGTGTTTTTCTCGAAAATATTGCTCTCTGAAAATAATACACAAGTACTTCTATTTATACTACTTGTAATCTATGTCCTGTAGTCTTCAAAGACTAAGATGTACGTGGCCCAATGATGTCCACATAAATCTTATCTTATCTTGAAAGCTTGGAAATCTGCCAATTAGATAATGCCATGTGTCATGTTGAAACTGCCCTCCATGTAGAATATCTACTTGAGAATTTCTACTTGGCCATCTCGAACATCTAAGTAGAATTTCTACATAGGAATGTTCTACTTGGCTATCTCGAACATCTAAGTAGAATTTCTACATAGGAATGTTCTACTTGGCTATCTCGAACATCTAAGTAGAATTTCTACATAGGAATGTTCTACTTGGCTATCTAGAACATTTTGTACTTAGAGAAATTCTGGGCTTCAACTTGAAACTTCAATGCAACATCTTGAACTTGTGATTTCTTTATGTCTTCCATATTCTTCAACAAGCTCTCGAACCTGGATCTCTATTACTGACATAAACTTGCTATCAATGTCCTGACACTTGATGCAATGGTCTGATTCATAAGTGACTAGTCTTGATAGTGTTTCTGCTTCTTGAATAGATTACCATATTTAATTAGTAATGTGGCTTTCCAAATATTGCTTTCCTTCTTGTTCACTTGAAATCAATTAGTCTTATTGATACTGATTGTTATGATCTTGAATCTTTAGGTTACAAATCACTGAGGCATGAACAACTCTGACTTGAACTTCTTTCAATGATTTCTTCTTTATTTGATCATAGTTAACATGTTGAATTGTATCAATTACACTGTCTTCATTTAGCATTGATTTCTTTGTGGCTTCAAGTTCTTGATTGTCTTCTGGTTAAGTATCTTTTCTTTTAGTTGAGTTACATAAGTTATAGTGTTACAAGTTTAGACACTCTGCCTTTCAATCTCCCCCTATTTGATAGTCTAACAATGACATTCAAATTAACAAGGGATAACTCAACTAAACAATGAGACGAGAAAAAAATAAATAACATTACTGTCTTGTTTAAATTACAACTGAAATAAACTTGGAAAACAATTCAAAGAACTAGAATAAATAGAACTTAAGCTAGACAAAGAATTCGAACTTCGAATTAAAGACCATTTGAGTGATTCCTATCACCTGGATTATTTCATACCTTTCAGTCAAACTTATATCACCTTATTGGATCCACTCTGATTCACGGTTACAGTATGGTAAGTTAGCCTATCCGCATACCGTGATCAGGTGAATTTTCCTCAAGTGAGTTAAAGCAACCAACAGATATGAAGTTTTTCCAACTTCAAGTTCACACCACTCTGACCTTTAGTTCTAATTCCGTCTCCTTTTCCTAGCTTCTTCAGCTTGGCGTTTCTCTTCTTTCTGCTTTTTGCGCCTTTGCTTTTGCTGTTGATCTCTCTTGTAGACTGGATCATGAAGCTGCTTCCACCTTGCATTCAATAGACTTACTGCTTCCATTTCTAAAGGATTCCTGGGCTCTGGATAAGGATGCCTGAAAAGCCTTCTGAGTTTGTCCACCTCCTGAGTAGTTCTGATCTTTGGAATGTCCTCAAAATTCTTCATTATGAGCTGTGATTTCCAATGCGATTTATCAGCCTTGAACTGACAATAGATCATTTTGGGGTAGCCCTTGACACGGTTAGTATTGTGGACACTAGCCGCATCTCTCTCCATTCGCTTCTTTTCCCCCACTACTTCAGCCAAGTACTTCAGAAGTCTCTGCTTCTCATCCACATTCTCATTCTCCACTTCGCCCCATTTGAATATTTCTAAAACTTTCTCCAAAAATGCAGCATCTTGAGTCTGCAACAGCCATTTTCTACTCATATGCAATAAAGTTTGATTCTGGTCTGCATCTATGAATGCTAAAGCATCAGCTGTGTCATCGTTAAATGAGTGTATCCAGTATACAGTATCTCTCCCTGGAACACCAATTGCCTCCCTTATTTCTCCTTGTTCCAGTGATCCAGAAGGAAGAATCAGAGCTTCATCTACATTTTTAACAGCTTGTAGAATATTCCATCTTCTTTCAATTAGCTCCGGTTCAACCTTAACGTTGTCTAGAGGGTTTGGAGCAATAATGTCACACTTCCAAATTTCATTGCTCATTTTGAATATGATCCTCTCAATAAACTCTACTGACTTCTCCTTAATGTCAGAGGTGAATCCCTTACTCATCATTTGCCTACAGACAGCTTTTAGGGATTCTACCGGTAGAGCCATTAGATCATTTTCTTCTAAACTAACCCTCTTCATCTTTCCATCAACTACCATCCGGACAACATCAGGATTTGCTGAGAATTCTGGTCCCTTGTCCTCTGCTAGCTGCATTAACTGATCTCTATACAGAATGCTAAGCTCCTCAGCTTGAGAATATTGAATTTTTGTTTCTAGCAAGAACAACTCTGACACAGATCTTCTCGAGATGAATTGATCATCCACATACAAGAAAGATGTCGGGACTCCTTCGACTAAAGACAAGATGACCTGCCATTCCTTAACCATTGCATTATATCCAACTCTGACTTTTGAGATCAACCTTTTCAAAGCATTTATGTAGTCAACAATCAGTGGATTCTGCAAGTTCAAGTTGTAGAACAAGTCTTCCGCCTCTTTGTTATGAGTTCCTTTTGTACAAACTCCCGATAGAATCTTCCTTGCATCATCCCATTTCTGTCCTATCCTTTTCTTGTCCAGATCTACTTGAGGATCAGCTAACCTTGCAAGCTCATGATCATACTGTTTTTCCTTAAGCTCCGCTTTCTTTTCAAGAAAAACAGCCTCATCCGGCATCATCTTCATTTTATAGAATTGACTTGTTCCAAGGCCAGCTGTTGGGCTTCTAGAGTTTCCTTATCAACAGGTATTTCTTCAGGCTGTCCGGAAGACATTCCAGCACCTCCACCTTGTTCCTTCAAAGATCTTCTAATAGCATGTGCTAACGGAACATCCTCCATATCAGAATCTGAATCAAGTACTGCATGTGCCTCTTCCTGATGACGACTCAAGTCAATGAATGACTCTTCTTGTTCAGCCACCACTGCCTTACCCTTCCTCTTTCTTTGAGCCTCCTCATCAATTACTGGCTCATTTTCTTTGACAAGATCAGTCTGTTCTCCAATTTCTTCAATAATTAGCGACTGCTGTCTCGTCTCTTTTCCACTCTCCCCCTTAGGTGAGTTATCCTGACCATCACCCTTCTCTTCAGATCCACCAGTAGCATAGGAACCACCAAAACCAGATCCCGAGGGTCTAGCTCCACTAGCACCGCCAGCACCACCAGCACCACCAGCATCATCAGTATCTGGGGGAGCCTGAGTAGTTTGATCGTCAAAGCATTCTGGGGGAACAAAGCTCCTAACTGCATACAACATTCTGCTTATCTCCGTTGCCATTGTATGCATTATGCTTTCCACTGCTCCCATCCTATCATAAAGAGTGCTGCCCAAGACACCACCAGCATGGCCCAAGTCATTTACCTTGTTTGCCAAATCATCGAATGCTGTTGCTTGACTTGCCATTCGTGCTGCGTAGTCATCTAGAGCGCGTTTGTTGTCACCAACATTGATCCCTAACTGCTCCATGGACTGTCCAAACTGCTTGATTACATTTTCCATTGTTGTCATACGAGTGTGAAGATTAACAAGATTAAGGGACGGTGTTTGGCTTGGGTGTCCTCGCTCTAAAAATCTTTCTGTTACTGTTTGTCGCTCGGTTTCGGGCCTTGAAAATGAAGGTCCCTCACTCCCTAAACGCTCACACACACTCCCTGTCTCACGCTCGTGTATGTCTTCAATAAGATTCCTGAAAGTGAAAGCAGTACCTGCAGAAACTGGATAAGTAAAGTGAGTAGCAGTTATGGGATCTGTTTCTGTCATAGCCTGAGGTGGAATCTCAGGGTGAGAGGCTGCAGAGTGTTCTAGTACAACATCAGAACCGATCCTCTCTGCAGCATCAGTATGTACCGGTGAAGGTACTTCTGAAGCAATGAAAGCTTCTGGCCTTTCTGAAGCAACAGGCTCTTCAGAAGGCTCCAGATCCTCACCAAGATTCTTAGGTGTAGAATGTGCAAAGGTAGAACCACTCTCGTGAGGTGGAGTGGGTGTGAATGACATTCTAGGTTTGGACTGGGCTGAAGAAGTTGCAGCATGTGAAAATTTGGCTTTCTTCCGAATAACTGGCTGCACTTCGGGGTCACTCTCCGAGCTCTCACCTAAATCTACAGATGCCAGCCTTTTAACTCCCGTCAGCAAGGGTGAAATAGAAGAATCAAGAGTTTCAGACTCAGAGTCAGAAATATAGCTCGCACCCTGGGATAGATCCTGCGGGCTAGCAGAATCTTGGGCAATGGAATCAGATTTAGATGAAGAAGTAGCAGTAGTGTGAACAGAGAGTTGCTCTTGTTCATAGAAATTACCTCCTTCATTACCTTGTTCAGCAAAGGGATCAGGATCAGCATGAAGAGTAGGTTGTCTTTCCCTTTGTCCGGCAGAGATTTGACCGTGAGAGTGGCCATCATCATCTTCATCACTTTGAGGCTCTTCAGGAATCCCTTGAAATGCGTCAGCATGTGCAGATGGATTCTGAGCATGTGAAGATACGTGCGAGGTTCCCGCCATAGTAGTAATACCTGCATCATACTGAAGCCACACTTGAATATTAGCAGGAATAATCAGTGCTTTAGTGTGATGTTTATCCTGGTTAGCAATTGTTGTGAGTGACTTGGTGCCCATGCCAAGTGATGCAGATGTTTTACTCGATGCAAATGCCTGTCTTACAGCGAAAGCATTAGTCGGTACTAAATGATTAATGAGCATTTGTAAGAAACGAGGATACCAGCATACAACATTAGTAGTTGCAAGGTTTCTGTTTTCAGATGATCCCATTGTAGCCACTATTTCGGAAAGAACGATTCTTCCATAATTAATGTCCAGTTCACGGGCTAGGGAAACGGCAAAGATCTGTATGGGAATTGGAATCTGATGATAATCTTTTTCGCGCGGCCGAAAACATCTCGTGATGGCCTCGAAAAGTAATTCCATTCCACCTGGAAGTATTGTTTCTGGATGGCGCCAGCTAAGATCCGTCCAGAAGGGGGATAGCATCCAATCTCCTCAAAGAATTTGAGACGATCTGCCGTTGAAGGTTCAGGGTCATAAACATCTTTAACTGGAAATCCCAGAACCCTGTTGAACACTTCCTCCGTTACTTCATATTCCTGACCCGCCAAGGTAAACCTGAAACCATAGGGGGTATTTTTGCTCCCAAAAGTAACCGCACTAGTCCATAATTGCTGTAAAGCATCATGGACTAGTGTTGGTTTAGCAGTAAAAGCAACACTAGCCTTGGAGTACAAATTAAGAAATCGTATCCAAAACTTGAAGCGCGGGAGATGATCACCAATTTCCGTACTAATGTTATAAAAATTATTTTTCGCAAGAATAAATTGGTGAGCCAGTTGTAAAATAATTTTCCTTGAGTTAATGTGATATTTTGAAAAGAAACAATTAACGTAAATACGTAAGGAAAAAAATGTAATCTAATTAATTCCTTTTAGAGAATCGAGAAGATGAACAGCCGATTTGAACTAAACTACGGAATTAATTATAATCAAAATCAAAACAACCAAAATCCAGTCCAGTAAATAATGCAACCCCAAATCAGTGATATAAAAACTAAACTGTGTTTGTAAATAACCGTGATAGTTGTGTGTATATTTGTGTATATGACAAACTGAACAGATGAACAGACGGGTCCAAATACACAATAACAGGGCAAACAGAGAATAGTAAATATAAAACGGGCAGCAGTTCGAGATATGTAAGAGTTTTAACACAACTCGAATGAACAGAGCAATGACTGTTTGAAATCGCAGGGAGGGAGGGCGGGGGCTGTAAAAATTTAGGGTTAAAACAATTAGGTAAAAGTGAAAAGAAAGACGGGTTAATGTTGTATATATAGGCATATATGTGCAAAGACGAGAATATCCCTGTAAAAAAGGAAAAAAACGTTAAGTACATACAGGGGAACATCAAGTCGAACACTATCTCGAACATCTAAGTCGAAATTCGAGATGAGTTTCGAGATAGGAGCTATCTCGAACATCAAGTCGAATATTCGAGATAAAGTTCGAGATGACACTAACTCGAACAAATAATCACTTGATCAATTAATACAGCTGAATAAACCCACCAGGGAATCCTATCTCGAATATTAAGACAAAATTCCAAAGAAAAGGAGTAAAATTTCAAGTACAAACCTGGGAATACTATCTCGAACATCAAGTCGAATATTCGAGATAATGTTCGAGATGGTACTCAAGTCGAACATCAAGTCGAATATTCGAGATAATGTTCGAGATGGGACTCAAGTCGAACATCAAGTCGAATATTCGAGATAATGTTCGAGATGGGACTCAAGTCGAACATCAAGTCGAATATTCGAGATAATGTTCGAGATGGGACTCAAGTCGAACATCAAGTCGAATATTCGAGATAATGTTCGAGATGGGACTCAAGTCGAACATCAAGTCGAATATTCGAGATAATGTTCGAGATGGGACTCAAGTCGAACATCAAGTCGAATATTCGAGATAATGTTCGAGATGGGACTCAAGTCGAACATCAAGTCGAATATTCGAGATAATGTTCGAGATGGGACTCAAGTCGAACATCAAGTCGAATATTCGAGATAATGTTCGAGATGGGACTCAAGTCGAACATCAAGTCGAATATTCGAGATAATGTTCGAGATGGAGATTAACTCGAACAATTTCCCAGACTTGGAAAAAAAAAATTCTCGAATATTCTTCCCAGACTCAGAATTTTCAAAATTTTTAATTTTGAAGATAGTCATAATAATTTGGCAATTTTTGCAATAAAAACAACAATTAAAATTTTGCCAAATTAAGATAAACATCAATTCAAGGATTTTTATCAAAGCAAATAATAAAAACATTCCTTGACAATTCTAAGGCCTCTTAAATTAAACAACATTACATGAAAAACACAGGTAAATTCATCTAAAAATCATAAAAAATTTAGAATAATATGAATTGAACTCCCCCTATGATCATGCAATCATACCAGCATAAATTCAAAGATTTAACTAATAATTTCACATAAAACACAATGAATTCATGTAAAATAACACAACATGCATCCTAAAATACTCATTACTTAATCATTTTAAAGTCTAAGTCCATAATGATTAATTAGCATGCAGAAGTGATATTTTGAGCAATTGTAGAGATTATTTACATATGTTTTCAACTTTGTATCAATAAAATAGGCAAATGACAAGACTAAAAACATATGTTCATGATTAAAAACTGAAATTTTGCAGATAGCAGAAATCACGAACTTGTGTTAAGCATTCCCAATTCACCAACCAACCTATTGAATGTTACTTCATCAAGAGGTTTAGTGAATATATCTGCAATTTGTTGCATTGTGGGCACAAAATGTAGCTCCACAGTCCCCTCCTCGACATGTTCTCTAATGAAATGATACCTGATATCTATATGCTTGGTTCTTGAGTGGTCTACAGGATTGTTGGTCATGGCAATGGCACTTGTGTTGTCACACATGATTGGAATCTTTTTGTGCTCCATGCCATAATCTTTCAATTGGTTCCTCATCCACAGTATTTGAGCTACACAGCTTCCAGCAGCAATATACTCAGCTTCAGCAGTAGAAGTAGATACTGTGTGTTGCTTTTTGCTTTGCCAGGACACCAATCTTCTGCCAAGAAATTGACATGCACCAGATGTGCTTTTTCTATCAATCCTGCAACCTGCATAGTCTGAATCCGAATAGCCAATTAGATTAAAACCTGTATCTCTTGGGTACCAAATCCCTAGATTTGATGTTCCCTTGAGATACCTAAAGATTCGTTTGACGGCTATGAGATGTGATTCTCTAGGATCCACTTGGAACCTTGCACACAAACAAGTTGCGAACATAATATCGGGTCTACTTGCAGTTAAATAGAGGAGTGAGCCAATCATACCTCGATAGCTTGTGATGTCAACTGGTTTACCTGATTTGTCTTCATCAAGCTTCGTGGCTGTTGCCATGGGAGTCTTAGCTGTTGATGCATCTTCTAGATTATACTTCTTGAGTAAATCTTTGATGTACTTGGACTGACAGATAAAGATTCCATCTTTTCTTTGACTGATCTGTACTCCAAGGAAGAAGGACAGCTCTCCCATCATGCTCATCTCATACTTATCCTGCATTAACTTGGCAAATTTCTCGCACAAGCGCTCATTAGATGACCCAAAAATAATATCGTCCACATAGACTTGAACAAGTATTAAATCACTTTTTACATTTTTATAGAACAATGTTTTATCAATTACTCCCCTAGTAAAACCACTTGCAATTAAGAACAAGGATAGGGTTTCATACCATCGTCTTGGGGATTGTTTGAGGCCATAGACAGCTTTGAAGAGAAGATACACAAAATCTACAAATTCTGGATCAACAAAGCCAGGTGGCTGTTCCAGATATACTTCTTCTTCTAGCTCTCCATTCAGGAAGGCACTTTTCACATCCATCTGAAAAACCTTGAAGTTCTTGTGTGCTGCAAAGGCCAAGAACATCCTGACTGCCTCAAGTCTTGCAACTGGAGCGTAGGTCTCATCATAATCAATACCTTCTTTTTGAGAATAACCCTTCGCTACCAAACGAGCCTTGTTTCGTGTTACAAGTCCGTCTTCATCCAGTTTATTTCTGAATACCCACTTAGTTCCAATTACTGATCTGTTCTTCGGTCGGGGTACCAGCTTCCAAACTTTCTGCCTTTCAAACTGATTGAGCTCCTCTTGCATTGCAATCACCCAATCAGTATCAACAAGAGCTTCTTCTATTTCTTTAGGTTCAAGCTTGGATAAAAACCCAGAATATAAGCAAATATTAGCCATGTCAGCTCTTGTAGTTCTTCTAGTAGTCACACCAGCATCTGGATCACCAATTATTAATTCAAACGGATGGTCTCTACTCCATACTCGTTCTCTTGGAAATTGTCTTGATGATTCAGCTTGACTTTCTGAGTTGTTGTGTTGACTACTTGTGGTATTTCCACTAACTCCCCCTGAGTTAGTGCCAGCTCCTACAGAACTAGTGTCATCTCGTCTTGAGCCTTGAACGCTTGTCCTTGAGCTGCTATTTACTCCCCCTGAGTTGTTGCAGGATCGTGCGGAAGAAGTTTCTTCTGATCTTGTAGGATTCGATTGTTCATTAAGCTCAGATGTTTCTTCACGAACACTTGGAACATTTGAAATGATAACCAACTCAGGTTCATCTTCAGGTTCATCTAAGTCCAGATTCTGAAATTTAAGGGACTCTGGTTCACTAGAATCTTTAGATATTGATGGGAGTTTGGTATCGTCGAATCTGACGTTGTAGCTTTCAGTCACTTTTCGATCATTCACTAAGAATACCCGATAAGCTGCCACCACATCTGTAGAATAACCAACAAAGATTCCTTCACGAGCTTTTGCTGCAAATTTTCCTAGATTTTCATTATCTATTAGCACATAGCATTTAGCTCCAAAGACATGAAAGTATTTGATTGTAGGTCTTCTGTTATTCATTAGTTCACATGGTGTCTTTTCTTTATCTTTTATGATCAGGGTTCTATTCTGAGTGTAACACACTGTACTCACTGCTTCGGCCCAAAAGTAAAGAGGAAGTTTTGAATCATACAACAATGTTCTTGCTGCTTCAACCAAAGTTCTGTTCTTCCTTTCAACTACTCCATTTTGCTGTGGAGTTCTCGGGGCTGAGTACTGACGACGTATTCCCTTAGATACACAGAAGTCATTCAGCACTGCATTCTTAAATTCAGTACCGTTGTCTGTTCTAATCATCTTTACAGTAAGTGTTGAAACATTCTCAATTTGAGTGATGTGATCAATGATTAGGAAAGGCACTTCGTCTTTCGTCATTGCGAACAATACCCATGTATACTTGGAGAAGTCATCCACGATTACCAAGGTATATCTTTTCCTAGATAAGGATAGGACATTCACTGGGCCAAACAAATCCATATGAAGAAGTTGTAAAGGCTCAGTGATACTAGAAATTTCTTTATTTTTATGTGATGCTCGCTTTGACTTTCCCATTTCACAAGCTTCACAAAGTCCTTTAGGAGCAAACTCCATCTGTGGTAGATCTCTCACTAATTCTCGCCTCGCGAGACCATTCATCGTTTTGAAGTTTAAGTGAGATAGCTTTTTGTGCCATAACCAGCTTTCATCATCTGAAGCTTTGTTGTAGAAACAGGTGACTTCATTCTGATTTGCCGAATCCATGTCTGCAACAAAAAGATCTGCCTTACGAACTCCTCTTAAAGCCAATGAACCTTCCTTAATGTGAGTGATTGACACGCCTTTCTTATTGAAGACAATTTCGTATCCTTTGTCACAGAACTGACTGATACTCAACAGATTGTGCTTCAATCCATCAACATAAGAAATATCTTCAATGATGACATTGCCAGTCTTCAGTTTTCCATATCCCTTCGTCACACCTTTGCTGTCATCTCCAAAGGTAACATAAGGGCCAGCTTTCATAACCAACTCTGTAAGCAGGGACTTGTTTCCTGTCATATGACTTGATGCTCCACTATCTAGCACCCATAAGACTTTATTTCTTCTCTGCTTAATGCCCTGCAATGACAGATTGGTTAGGCGTTCTTCGGAACCCAACTTTGATTGGGCCCGGCTTTTCTATAAGATCGATAGTTATCAGGTATAACAACAGGAGATGCACTCTTTTTAACATTACTAGAGCTTTCGACTTTGTCTTTCCCTTTTTCAGACTTGACAGATTTGTCAGTCTTAGGAGAAGGCTTGTCACTCCTAACTTTAGGAGGACTGGCAGTCTTAGCTCTTACATGCTTCTTCTTGATATTAGAACTAGTAGCAGTATTTAAACATGTTTGACTAGTTGCATTCATCAAATTTACAAAAGTTTGCATGACGTTAAAAGTGCATGGCATACAATTAGGTTGACCACATTGTGCATGATTCTGATGCATGTTATTCATTGTATGTGGTACAGGCATGGCATGTGCAATAGGAATATTCATGTTAGATTTACATGCATAAGAAAGATGTTCAGTAGATTTACAGTGATAACATGCTTTCTTTACTCGTTCTGCCTTAACCTCTTTTATGCCCTTTTCTTTCTTAACCTGTTGTTTAACGGCCTTGGCTCCTAATCCTGGTCTAGATTCTTCTCTAGGGGATTTGATTTTAACTGATTTAGTAGGAGTTACAGGTTGTTCTTTCTTCCGATCTTCCATCTCAATTTCATATCTAACTAGTAAATCAGTCTCTTCTTCTTCTCGAGGAGTAAAGTGTTTGAATATTGGTTTAATAGCAGATTTGAGAATTGTAGGTACTTCTTTTTTAATCTCACTGGGACTGGTGTCTACAGGCCTTTTCCCTTCTTTCTTTGATAAGTTAGAATAGTCAAGTCCTACACCAACACCAGTTATCTTCTTAAATGTGCTACTATCAACATTCACTTTACTAGCTGCTAGTTTATAAGCTTCGCATTTTGTTTCTAACTCAGCTAGTTTATTCCTAAGACATGCTTCTATTTCATCTTTAAGGTTGAGCTTGTGTTCCAAAGTTTTAATAGAGTCTCTTAGGGAAGTATCTATAGTGCAAACGGCCTCTAATTCTTCCACTTTTGCCTCAAGCATTCTGCATTTGGCAACAATTGTTTTCTGTTCTTTTTGAGAAGTATTTAGGCTTTTGCACAACATATAGATCTCTTCGCTAAGAGCCCCGTTCTGCACCTTATAATCATCTAGAGACATTTCTTCCTTAAGGGTTAGAACTGGTACCTCTGGTTCATCTGACGTTTCAGCCATGAGGGCAAAGTTTGCTGTATGAGTAACTTCTTCCTCATCTGAATCATCCCACGCTCTTCCTTCTGTGACAACTAAAGCTCTTTTTCCATGTCTTTCCTTCACCAGGGCCTCATACTTGCTTTTGAGGGCTTCATAAGTTTCTTTTGGATATGTCTGTTTAGGCTTCTTGCAATCTGTAGCAAAGTGTCCAGCTTCACCACAGTTATAACATTTGAACTTCATTTTGAAATCCAAAGGAGATTTGTAGCTGGTACTCTTGCCTTTTCCTTTGTAGCCTTGTGAACTACCACCACCCCTAGTAACCCGATAATAAGATGAAGATTTACTTTGCGGTCGGTTACTCTTTCTGAATCTGAGATTGCTGAACTTCCTTGCCATGTATGCCACGACACTGTCATCCATGTTGTCCAGCTCTTCTTGGGTGAAGTAGTCGTCATCACTATTTGATGTGCACTCATCATCATTTTCAACTTGAGGTGATGCAGGTGATGACCTAGGCTTTTCTGCAACCATTGCCTTTTTAGACTCTACCTCATCAGCAACTAACCCTGATGCAGCTTCTTTTCCTCTTGAATCATTATCCCATGCTTGATCTTGAAGTGTTTCCAGCTCATAGGTCTTTAGAATTCCATAGTATTCTTCCAGAGTTGTTGTGTATAAATCTCTGGTTTCTCTAACAGCGTAGACTCTATGTTCAATGCTTTTTGGCTGGTTCCTCAGATATCTCGTGTTGATTTCAACCACGGGGAGAGTTACACCTCTCAGATTCAAATCCAAAACCAACTGACTGAATCTTAGATAGACATCGGTTATACTTTCTCCTTTTCTTATTCTGAAAGTGTCATACTCCATCTTGAGTATAAGTGTTTTGTTGCTTCTGACCTCAGAGGTACCTTCCATGACAACCTCTAGCTTGTCCCAAATCTTCTTTGCTGTAGTTAGTCCTTTAACTACGTTAAACATCTCATGATCTAGGGATTCCATCAGTGTTTGTCGAACGGATGTGTCGAAAGATATCTGCTCCTTATCAGCATCTGAAAAGTCTACTGCCTTCTTCGGCTCAGACCGTTGTGGTACAACCACATCTCCTTCCATATGCTCAGGAACAACAACCATTGGTACAAATTTACCTTTATCGAGAACTTCCAGATATTCAGGATTGACGGACTCAAGGTAAAGTTTCATTCTCAACACCCATTCTTCATAATGATCTCGGTCGAACATTGGAATCTTGAAATTGTTTTTAGGTGCCATCTAATTGTGGATTTAAAGTAAAGATAATAAACTTTTCTTATTACTTGAGTAGTAATTAAAAGAAAATTAAATTATCTCAAAATAAATCAAACTTCAAATTTTGATCACCAAAAAAAATTTCTAAGTACTAGGACAAGGCTAAGTAGAATATCTATGTAGAACTTCTGCCTAAGTCGAAATTCTCCAAGTCGAATTTTTGTCCAAGTAGAAAATCTCAAGTCGAATATTCAAGTAGAATATTCAAGTAGAATATTCAAGTAGAATATTCTATGTAGAACTTTTACCTTGGATAAAATTTGCTTCAGGTCACTTTTCACACTTTTTGACTTTTGTGGTTTTTCTCACCTAACTCACCTAACACACGTGCAAGGTACTGAATATCTTCTGTAATACTTTTTGCTGTGAGATATATGTCAAATCAAAAGCCAATAACACCTTTTTGTCTTTTTGAAAAGGAAATCAAAAAGTTGCTGGGTTTGTCTTCTTTAACAAGAATAATGATGAACACTCAAGAACACCAAATATCAAAGTACCCAGATTAATTCACAAAAATTATCTAAAATCCTTCCAAGCTGAATAATCACACCTGGAGTATTTAAATAATTTTTCGGATGAGTTTTCACTAGAAACAAATTAAGGCCCACTTTTCGAGACAAATTGAAAAGTAGTTCTGGAAGATGAAAACTCACAAATCTTCTACCAAACACAAGGATCTATGTTTTGTATATTAAACATGAGGCTCTGATACCAATTGTTAGGTCCAAATGTGTTGTAGAGGGGGGGGGGGGGGTGAATACAACTTTTCAAATTTAAGAAGCAATAAATGCAATGTAATAAATGAACATACTGATTCAAGGAATATATGTTTTATATATATCTTGAAAAGGTTGCTACAACATTCATTACAAAGTACATCAGAAGTAAAGAGGGTAGTAAATGATACTAAGCTCGGTGAATATACTCTCTCTCTTTTACAAGTGTTTTTCTCGAAAATATTGCTCTCTGAAAATAATAGACAAGTACTTCTATTTATACTACTTGTAATCTATGTCCTGTAGTCTTCAAAGACTAAGATGTACGTGGCCCAATGATGTCCACATAAATCTTATCTTATCTTGAAAGCTTGGAAATCTGCCAATTAGATGATGCCATGTGTCATGTTGAAACTGCCCTCCATGTAGAATATCTACTTGAGAATTTCTACTTGGCCATCTCGAACATCTAAGTAGAATTTCTACATAGGAATGTTCTACTTGGCTATCTCGAACATCTAAGTAGAATTTCTACATAGGAATGTTCTACTTGGCTATCTCGAACATCTAAGTAGAATTTCTACATAGGAATGTTCTACTTGGCTATCTAGAATATTTTGTACTTAGAGAAATTCTGGGCTTCAACTTGAAACTTCAATGCAACATCTTGAACTTGTGATTTCTTTATGTTTTCCATATTCTTCAACAAGCTCTCGAACCTGGATCTCTATTACTGACATAAACTTGCTATCAATGTCCTGACACTTGATGCAATGGTCTGATTCATAAGTGACTAGTCTTGATAGTGTTTCTGCTTCTTGAATAGATTACCATATTCAATTAGTAATGTGGCTTTCCAAATATTGCTTTCCTTATTGTTCACTTGAAATCAATTAGTCTTATTGATACTGATTGTTATGATCTTGAATCTTTAGGTTACAAATCACTGAGGCATGAACAACTCTGACTTGAACTTCTTTCAATGATTTCTTCTTTATTTGATCATAGTTAACATGTTGAATTGTATCAATTACACTGTCTTCATTTAGCATTGATTTCTTTGTGGCTTCAAGTTCTTGATTGTCTTCTGGTTAAGTATCTTTTCTTTTAGTTGAGTTACATAAGTTATAGTGTTACAAGTTTAGACACTATGCCTTTCAACAGTAACAATAAATTTCATTCAACTGAAAACTTCAAATCTGCTGATAAAATTGAAGTAGAATCTATTAAGACCCCTACTGTATTGAATAACATGCCTACTATTGATGCTTTCCATAAACCATGTGGAATAATGAATTGTATGTTATGTGCTTTTAATGCTATGACTGCTTACTTTAAACGCATGATAGCTAAGAAAGATAACATGACACCTAGACAGCATATCAATAGTAAATTTGTTAAATCCAAGACTGCGACTCCTTCACCTGAAAAGAAGGAATCATATATTCCTAAGTCTAAACAGAAAGTTATTAAGACTGTTTTTAGGAAGGTAGGAACAGTCAAGGAAGAAAATGATGTTATTCGAAAAGGATCTGTTGTTAAAGCAGACAAAGGTCAATTCTTTAAGTATGCCGGGCCCAATCAATTTTGGGCTCCGAAGACGAATTAATCTGTTTGGTATGTGCAGGGAGTTAAACAGGTAAACCGGGTTATATGGATCCTGGACAGCGGATCTTCAAGGCATATGACCGGAGATAGAGCCCTGCTATCAGACGTGGTTGAGAGAGCTGGCCCAATCGTCACCTTTGGAGATAACAGCAAATGAATGACTACGGGATATGGCAAGTTAAATACTGGGAATGCTATCATTGAAAAAGTCTCTTTAGTAGAAGGACTTAAGCACAATCTACTCAGCGTCAGTCAATTTTGTGATAAAGGGTACAAAGTAAACTTTATCAAGGAGAAATGCTTAATAGCTCATTCTAAATAAGACAGACTAGCCTTGCGTGGAGTAAGGAAAGGAAACTTATACGTAGCCGATCTTAACTCAGGAACTGAAGATGAAGCAAACTGTTTCTACTCAAAGGCTTCATCAGAAGAAAGCTGGTTATGGCACAAGAAACTCTCACATCTAAACTTCAAAACAATGAACTCTCTAGTAAAGAGGGATTTGGTGAGAGGACTGCCTCCGATGGAATTTACACAAGAAGGCTTGTGTGAGGCATGTCAGAAAGGGAAGTCAAAGAAAGCAACTCACAAAGGAACAGACACTACGAATATCACTGAACCACTGCAACTTCTTCACATGGATTTATTTGGTCCAGTAAATATTCTGTCTATGTCAAGGAAGAAATACGTCTTAGTGATTGTGGATGACTTCACAAAATATACATGGGTTTTATTCTTGAACTCGAAGGATGAAACTCCACATTTGGTGATTGATCATATAAAGCTGATTGAGTTAGATTCAAAGTTACCTGTCCGGGCAATCAGATCAGATAATGGAACATAATTTAGAAATGAAGTCCTGAATAACTTCTGCTCAGACAAGGAAAAATAGAACCCTGATTGAAGCTGCAAGAACTATGCTAAGTGAATCAAGGTTACCTATCTACTTCTGGGCTGAAGCGGTAAATACAGCTTGTTATACTCAGAATCGAACTCTTATCAACAAAGATCATATGAAAACTCCCTATGAATTAATGGCCGGCAAGAAAACTACTCTCAAGTACTTTCATGTATTTGGAGCCAAATGCTTTGTGCTAAAAGATGGAGATGAACATCGTGGCAAGTTTGAGGCCAAGGCACATGAAGCTATTTTTGTCGGTTACTCAAGAAGAGCATATAGGGTATACATAATTGATCAGCACCAAGTGAAGGAAAGTGTCAATATAACTTTTGATGACACAAAACTCCCAAGTATCCAAATTGAAGATTCTTCTGAGTCATTAAAATTTGATAATTATCCAGACTCACATTCTGATGATGAAGAAGAACCTGAGGTTGCAGTAGGAAATGATGACAACAATGATGATAATGATCCAGGTAATAGTGGTGGAAACAATGGCAACACTGGAGATACTGCTAATACCAGTGGTCGATCAACAAGTCAACCTGGCAGCAACTCAGGGGGAGATGAAGGATCAACTAGCACAACACAACATCACAATGAATTTCAAGGCGAATCATCAAGATCAAATCTTCCAAGGGAAAGGATATGGAGCAAAAATCATCCCTTTGAAATGATCATAGGTGATCCAGATGTTGGAGTAAGAACCAGAAGTGCAACTTCAAATGAATATTTATTTTCAGTTTTTCTATCTCAAGAAGAACCAAAGAAGATTGAAGAGGCACTAATTGATCCAGATTGGGTTCTTGCCATGCAAGAAGAACTCAATCAGTTCGAAAGACAAGAAGTCTGGACACTGGTACCCAGGGCTAAAGATAGATCTGTTATTGGCACGAAATGGGTATACAGGAACAAGTTAGACGGTGATGGCATTGTTACAAGGAACAAAGCCAGACTGGTTGCAAAGGGTTACTCCCAGGAAGAGGGAATTGATTATGACGAGACCTACGCACTAGTTGCAAGACTTGAAGCCATCAGGATATTTCTGGGATTCGCAGCACATTCCAATTTTAAAGTCTATCAAATGGATGTGAAGAGTGCATTTCTGAACGGAAAGCTAGAAGAGGAAGTATATATGGAACAGCCCCCTGGCTTTGAAAATCCAGAGTTTGCTGATTTTGTGTACTTTCTTTTCAAAGCTCTCTATGGACTCAAGCAAGCACCGAGGACATGGTATGACACTCTCTCTGAGTTTTTACTTAAAAATGGTTTCACTAGAGGTGTCATAGATAAAACTCTCTTTTACAAATTACATGATAAAGATATGATATTTGTCCAAGTTTATGTTGACGATATTATATTTGGTTCCACTAACGAAAACTTGTGCAAGAGATTTGCTAAGTTAATGCAGAGTAGATATGAGATGAGCATGATGGGTGAGCTGTCATTCTTCCTTGGATTGCAAGTAAAGCAAAAGGAAGATGGGATTTTTATTTGCCAATCAAAGTACGTAAGAGATCTTCTCAGAAAATACAGTCTAGAAGATTCTTCACCGGCAAAAACCCCAATGCCAACATCCACGAAGCTTGACAAAGATGAAACTGGTAAAAAAGTTGACATCACAAGCTATAAAGGTATGATAAGCTCATTATTATATCTAACTGCTAGTAGACCCGACATAATGTTTGCAACATGCTTATGTGCAAGGTTTCAATCTGACCCAAGAGAATCTCATCTAATAGCTGTTAAACGAATTTTTAGATATCTAAAGGGTACACCAGATCTTGGAATTTGGTACCCTAAGGATACAGGTTTTGACCTAATTGGCTATACAGATTCAGACTATGCAGGGTGCAGGATGGACAGGAAAAGTACTTCTGGAAGCTGTCAGTTTCTAGGACGACGGTTGATCTCCTGGTACAGCAAGAAACAACATTCAGTATCTACCTCGACAGCCGAAGCAGAATACATTGCGGCAGGTAGCTGTTGTGCACAGATCTTGTGGATTAGGAATCAGCTAAATGACTATGGACTTGCGTTGAACAAAATTCCAATTTTCTACGACAACACAAGTGCGATAGCAATTTCCAACAATCCTGTTCAACATTCGCGAACCAAGCACATTGACATAAGGTATCACTTTATCAGAGAGCATGTCATGAACGGAACTGTGGTGTTACATTTCGTACCCACAGAAGATCAGATAGCCGACATCTTCACAAAGCCACTTGATGAATCCACTTTCTCAAAGCTGGTTAGTGAATTAGGGATGTTAAACAATGGCTAAATTTTTGGTTGCTAGGAAATTAATTTAAGCTCATAAATATTAAATGTTAATATTTAAAGAGTTTATGAGACTTGAATTAATAAAATCCTAGAGCTTATGAATTTTTGAAAAATTATCTTAAGATTAAATCAATATTCTTACAAGATAATTGTTTCAATTAAAGCATAAATATTTTTAGTATATTTATTTTAAGCATGTGTATAATAATGTATATATTTTTCTAATTATTATTGTACATTAATATAAATGATTATGTTATTAGTTATCCAATTAATTTACTTATTAAATTAATTCAAACATGAGTTAATTTAATTCTTAAAATAATTAGAACAATTAATAATGTAAATATTTATTTTATATCTTTTAGTATGTAAATTATTGTTATTTTTCTTAAATAGTTTCTTAATAATAATATTTATTAATACTTAATGTTTTTTTTCCTTTTCTGTTTATATTATCTCAGTATGTCTTTTAGTTACAATCTTTCGGTATGACTTTTATAATGAAACTCGGCATGACTTTTTATTTTTATTTTTAATAAAAAGTCATACCGAGAATTAATAATAATAAGTCATACCGACATCTGTTGCATTTAGTTTTGTGTTAATAAAACTCGGTATGACTTTTCAAAAGTCATACCGAGATATGCTGATGTTTTGATTAATAATAAGTCATATCGACTTATGTTTCTAAATAAGTCATACTCAACTTTTATACATATACACACGCAGCTATACATATAAACACGGACAGTTTTCTTAAAAACCAATCGATTTTGTTCCTTTACAACTATAATCAGTTGCTGCTAATTCCTGATTATAAGCTCTTTGCTTGCTAAGTGTGGTAAAATCATATAAAACAAGCGAAACTCTGCCCAATTTTCATTAAATTTCAAGTGACTGTTCATATTTGTGATAAAAATCGAAGCTTTTAGTGATTGTTTGTGTCCAAAGACTGATTGTGTAGTGATTTGCTGTTTAAAGTTGATTTGGGTTTTATTAGAAATTAGGGTTTCCAATTATCAAGTGTAATTTTCGAATTTTGACTTGTAATTGTTATTTTCTTTGTAATCGCAATTTGTTATTTAATAATTGTAATAGGATAAACAAAAATGGCTGGTTTTTGCGAATTAGTAAAAACTAATTTTGTAGGATATTTTAATCCGGTGAATTGTTCAGTCGAGAGGTTTCGACCGTGGATCGTTTTTATGAATGAACATTCACTTGTAAGAACTGCAATTACTCTGGACGCCCCGTTGCAAGTGTTAGCACTTAGGGCTCTGTATTCCACTGCTAGGAATAGGAGTACTGCAGGCAGAGTTCAATTCTCATTCAGCATAGGAGATCATGAATATATGGTGACTGAAGAGGACGTGAACAGGATTTTAGGCTTTCCAACTGATAACTTCATGGATCCACCCTCTGTACCAGAAATTCTAGAGTTTTTCTATTCCATTAGATATCAGGGTGAGATCAATTTGGTAAGATTGACGAAGTCCAGATTGGTAAGCGAATGGGACTACTTCTTTGGGACGTTAGCCAAAGTTTTTGCACCCACTACAAAGAACAACTTCAACAATATATCTTCACTACTGCAAATAATAGGGTTTTCTGTGGCCCACAACAGGAGGATAAATTTTGGAAAGTTGATTCTAAAAGAAATAATAAGGAAAATGGGGAAACCAGAAAGCAGGGAACAGGACATTCAAGTCTACTATCCGAGGTTCCTGATGCTGTTCATGAATGATTTGTTGATGGATGAAGACAAAGCCTTATTTCATAATAGTCCTGTAGAAGAATCTCCTACTTCTCAGAACAACTTATTTGCAAGGCTCCACAACAACCCCAAGTACGAAGATGTGCCAGTGGAAAGAACAGATTACATGGCTGAGGTATTAGATCTTATTGCTAATCCTGTGCAGGAACAAGAGCCAGAGCAAGTGCCAATGCAAATGGATCATCCTGTGCACCTTCTACTTGAAGCTGCTCAGCATGTCGATCAAGTGGCACAAGATCAACAGGTAATATCTCAATCACAATCTTCTAGTTCAATACCTATAGATATATCCACTGCTCTGTTAGATTTATCTGTGGCGGACTATAATTATGGTCTTACACTTCAGGATATCAGCTACGAACCTGAAAACACACAGGTTCCGTCCCCAGCTGAATTAGAGCCTCAAACAGTTTCTCCTTCATCCTCCTCTTCATTAAAAGTCAGAAAAAGGAAGAAACCTGTCAGAATAGAAAGAGGTCTTGGTGCTGAAGTGAGTGAACCCGCAGCTCTGTCTCCTCCTTCAAAAATTTCTAGAGTTGACCCTGAGACAACTGCAGCCTCAACCTATTCCAGTCAATGGGATATGGATTTTAACATGGCCATCCAAGATTCTCTAGATACACTTGCTCAACCAGGTGATCTAATTCGCTGCTAGCAATCACTCTAGCAGAACCTTCACTTGAAGAAATACCAACACAGGAGGGCACATTAGTTGAAGAAAATGTTTTTAATAAAAACTCGTCGGATGCCACCTATGTTGTGGACCATGACATTTTTGATGCAGTGCAGCATCAGATACCCTCCGCGGTACTAAGGAGCACCACAGACTCTCAAGAGCCTGTCATTACATTGTCTAAGGTGGTGACTCCGCTGGATTTCTTTCATCCAGTTCTCTTTCGAGAAGGTCTCGAATCCACTGGTGGATTTGAGAGGCAACCACTCCATAGAGGGAGATGGGACTCCATTCACGGAGTAGCTATGTCAGTAGCGGAGCCACTTCAAGTTAATCTTGTTGAGGACGCGCCTTCACAGGCATCAGAAGAGCATTTCGACTCTTCAAAAGCTATTGTTATATATGCAGGTACAACTTCAGGATCTGGAAAGGAGCTAAACACGAGTGATGTGAGGCAAACACAGAGTGAAACACATGCACAGAGTGATAGTGAGTTAAACAGGAGTGCAAGTGAGCCGAGTGCACACACACACAGTGAACTATTATCTAAAATGGAAGCTCTCCAGAAAGAAATGCAAATTGTTCAGGCTGAGTTGGTAAAAGTAAAAGCACAAGCAGAAGAAAAATCTACATCTGCCTCTGTAACACAGCAGCTGACAATAGTACGAAAAGATGTTGATGATGTCAAAACCTCCATTCTTCTAAAAACTCAAGACATCCAGAGCGTTTAAAATCTAATTGCTGAGGATATGAAAGAAGTGAGCAAACTGCATGAAAGAATTGATGACGTTGAGAAAAACTTAACCCTCACAATCATTGAAAATGAAAAGATTTCTACTCAACGCTTCAGCAAATTGGATGATGGCATGACGCATCTGAATGAAGGAATGAAGCAAGTCTATCTGACTATGCAAAAAATGTTGACATCATTTGAAGCCTCTAAAACTGAAGAGGATCCCTCAACTAAGGGGGAGAAATCAAAGAAGAAAGTAGCTGGAGATGGAGGGGCTTCTACTCAAGACAAAGGGAAAGCTAAACTGTATTCTGAAGATCAATTTCAATTGTATGATCCAGAACCAGAAAAACAGTTTTACGCTCAAGAGAAATTCATTGATGACAGTGCTCATGATGAATCAAACCTTCCTGACTACTGCAGAGCTGAGGAAGAGATTGCATTTGATGAAGAGTTTTTGTTTCAAGAAGAAAAAGAAGTTGATCCAGCCTATGAAGAGGCAATGAAGAAACTAAAAGAAGACATCAAGGCAAGTCATGCAAAAACTGAAAATCTGAAAGCTCTAGTCATGGAAAGAACAAAGGCTGAAAAAGAAGCAAGCCAAGAAAAGCAAAATCTCTGGGCCATAGCAGTCAGAGAAAAGAAGAGAGATGTACAGCTCAAGATTGGAAAGAAATGGGATACTGCAAGAGAAATAATGGACAAACAGCAAAAGGGTCCATTTGAAGACAAGCATCTGAGATCAATAATTGACCGTCTAGAAAAGTCAAATGACAACATTGACAACTTCATGAAAGCTCTGAAAGAGGAAGTGGACTACATCACTATCTTAATTGATCACATTCTTGAAGACTGGCAGATTCTAGTCTACACACACAGGAATGGTACATTCAGAATTTCCTTGGAGTTTTTCAGGCAAAGAAGCTTATCTGTAATATGGACGCTATTGAACAAAGTAAAGAGAAGCTCAGAAGAAAATGAACTTCTCAGGGATAGACTTAGAGTCTTTGCAACAGCTATTAGTCCTCAGATCTTATTTGATCCTCACGAGGTAAGATTCTTCTCAAGCAATCTATATCAAATATTGCAGTTAAATGAGGAATCTTTAAAGGGCTACTCAGTTAAGTACATGATTCAAGTTGAAAGGATGCTAAGGTCAAAAGGTTTCAAATCTCAAGCTAAGATGGATGCTGCAGAAAAAATTAGAAACTACTGTCTGTCAAAAAGAATTCCTTCTTACATCAGGCAAATACCAAAGATAGATTCAACACAACCATCTGATGTAAAAGAAGAGATAGTAGATCCTGTTGAACAGGAAGTACTGTGGCAGTTAACAAGAGCTGAACAAAGAAGGTTGTATGGAAAATCCACTACAACAGAACAATCAGTAACTGAAGAAGTACCGAGGACACCTGTTCATAAAGGTTCAATCCTAGAAGAAGGTGAAGTTGATACATCAGAAGACTGAAGACTTAGATAGAACAAGATAGAAACTTTGTAATATTTGTTCAGTGCTAGAGGAACATCTATCTTGTATTTATCTTTTATGTATGAATCTGGAAAATTGTTAAATATAAAACCAGAACTTTTGTTTATTATTTACAGTCATTAAATGTCGTACTACTTTCTTAGTTGTTAGTTGAGTTATCCTCTAGGAATTTGTGTGTTAAATGTTTAACAACAAATAGGGGGAGATTGAAAGGCATATGACTAGGCCTATTTGTAATAATTAGATGTCAACTCAACTCTAGCTAATAAAGAGAAGTAAATAATAAGCACTAAACAGGAATCAAGACGAAGACAGTCAACTAATCACAAAGGATCTGAGTATCGGAAGAATTTTTATGGGATTGCTGCTCAACACTGGAAGAAGTTCATTTATATGTTCAAGCGTCAGTGAAAATAATAAAGTGGTAGTGGTTCTATAATAAATAGAAGATTTCAAGTGGTTACTTCAAGTAGATTCCAGAAGAAGAATGCAAACAGTGAAGAAGAAATTATGACAGAAGGCCTCTAGATAAATGTTATTTAAATGGAGAATATTTATTTAGTATGACACATATGAACCAGACAGTACATTTGTGTGTCAACTAAAATAATATTTATTTCTTCATTTAATTCAAGAGGTTTCAAGATAAAAGAAGACAAAGAAAAGACGGGAAGATCTCAAGACCGACAGCACGGCTAATGCAAGTAAAGATAGTATTTTAATTCTACTATCAAATGTTAATTAATTATTTAATTTATCTAATTAAATTAATTCAAGTTGAATTTAATTTAATTTATAAATTAACTAATTAAATTAAGTAGAATTAATTTACTATAAAAGAAATGGTTTAATATGACTTATATATATTTATATAAACTGTTAGTATGACTTATCAATAAGTCATACCGAGTTTCATATAAATATATATATATATATAGAAGTCATACCGAAGACAGTCAAATATGTCATACCGAGCAGAATGAAGAAAAGGTCATACAGGAATATGTCATACCGAGTTTTCTTTTAGAAAAGGTCATGCTGAGTTGATTTTGTTTAATTAAAATAAGTCATACCGATTTATTTAATTAAATAAAATCTGGATATGACTTTCAAAAGGTCATACCGAACTTTTGATAAGTCATACCGAGTTTTAATAAGTCATACCGATCGAAAATATGTCATGCCCAGTCTTTTATAAGTCATACAAGTGTTAAAATAAGTCATACAGACTTATTTTCTTGAAATTAAGTCATACTGAAAAAGGTCATAGCAACCTTTTTCAAATCTCTATAAATATGAGATGCTTGCTACATTTGTTAGTGTTCAATTGTTAAGAGTTAGAAAAATCAGATCAAATTCAGTAATTTATCTGCATTGTAATATTCACAGATTTCTGTGCTGAGTTTGAATATAATTGATTAAACACGAACACTTCATGTCGAATTCGTTCTAGATTAATATATCAGTTATAAAATCTAATCTTCTTATTAATTGTGTAATACTGATCAAGTTAAAATTATATCTTTCACTTGAACAGTATTTCATTATAATTAATATTTCACGAGTAATTAAAATAATAATTTTAATCCAATTATTCAGCGATTAATTTTCAGATATTGTATTCAACCCCCTTTCTACAATATCAGGGTCCAACATACGTCAATTATATCACACCGCTGGACCAGGGTCTGTTACTGGCCTCTTATGCTAAAGTCTAATCCAATAGAGCAACCCCAAATAAATAAAGGTATGCTTAATTTTAAATACAGGCCATATTCCCATTATTTACTGCGATAACACCATATATGACGTGTTTATTATAATCAACTTTCAATATTCAGAGTACGAATAACAAGTAACTCTGTTGCATAGAATAAAACATGAATCATAAATAGTTCTGAACAATAACTATTTATCATGATATGAATAATCGAAACAGTAAAACAAAAGTGTTTAGGATGATCAAGGAGAAAATACTTGCCTACCAATATCAAGTCACTTTGTTTGCACAACAAAACATTTAAGAATCACAAATAGCTCTGAATAATAACTATTTGTCATGATACAAATAAATGAAAACATAAACAATAGTGTTTAAGATGATCAAGAAGGAAATACTTGCCTGATATAGATGCGGTCCTAAGCTGGAATGGGTCGACTACACTGCCCGTCTCCCGGTATCACCTTTTAATAATTCTGACGCTCATGTGGTTGCTACGAGTCTGAACTATTGAGATCGAGTCTACACGTCTACATCTATAGTCAAATATAACACGGTACTTTAATCCTTGAAGTACCTCCTATATTCTACGAGCGTTTATAACTTAATTATACTTATATATTTATCTCAGTCCTATTAACAAGAAAACTCACATTAAACCTAACAAACCAATAAAAAAAATATAAACTCAATTATTAACTAATCCTCAAACAACCAATTAACCCTCGAGACTCGAATATTAAATAACAATTAATCCTCGAAACACGAATATAAATAAACAATTAATCCTCAAGACTCAAATATAATTAAACAATTAATCCTCGAGACTCGTTTATAAATAAACAATTAATCCTCGAGGCTCGAATATAAATAAACAATTAATTCTCGAGACTCGAATATAACTAAACAATTAATCCTCGAGACTCGAATATAAATAAACAATTAATCATAGAGACTCAAATATAAATAAATATTTAATTCTCGAGACTAACAATTAATCCTCGAACAAAAAGGAATAAAAACTAATAATTTTAATTCATACATTAAAACTTATAACGTCTACCCTCGATGACGTTATCAAATTAAACAATTAAACATAATATTAAACATTTTTTTAAATATTTAACTAATTAATATTTTTAATCAAATAATAATTGAAACTTAAAATAAATCTTTTATTACAAGAAAATTTTTCGAAATAAGGGCTTTGTAAAATGAACTTTTTCTGAGGTCACAGTTCCTCAAAATCAATCCCAAACAATACAATTCAACTATACTAAAATAAAGTAAACAAATTTAACCACAAAACAAATTATACATATACACATAAAATTGCCAGAAATGAGAAATACAGTCACCTAAACCCAAAAGTCCGGCTAATAGAGAACTTTTCTGAGTATAAAAACAATCTCTAAAAAAATTATGAAATTAATATATATAAACTAACATGCCCGAATATTTACAAGTACCAAGTCAGGATCTTAAAAACCTTACCGTAAGATCAATTACGGACACCCCACAAGACTTTTCTGATGGGCGGAAAATATGTCCAGAAAAATCTAAGATTAATACCCATGCATATACACGTGTTGTACTGCCTCCTAGCTTGATCACCATCATCAAATTCCCTTTCTATACTCCTAAATAAATTTAAAAAAAAAACCTGCCAAGAAAATAATCCTCTCAAATTTTATACCCATGTGTAGGTCTTAAAGCGCGGGTCATTTACATATATAGATATCAAATATTAGATGCATGTTTTGTAAGTAATGAATTTTTAAAATTTTAAATAAATATAAATACGTAACGAGAAGTGATAGCGGAGGAGCCAAAAATTTAGTTAATGGGGGTGGAGCATCGTAGCGTACAATTTGAGATAGAAAAACGAAGGGTATGTATGCAGGTATATGTTGACAAAAGAAGACGGTAGCTACTGGCAGACACAGGAGGAAAAGAATGGGGGAAATTAGGGATTGAGTGTGGATGGATCATGGATGTGTGTTAGGAATATATCCATTTGATGATGTACAAAATACTAGAACAGGGTCTAGATTAGTTTATCTGTAATAAGTCTTTCTAGTCTCTGAAATATATAATCAGAGTCTAGATAGTCAACATTCATGTTATTTGTACTTAGAAGAATTTCTGTAGAAAGTGAAACCAGAGTCTACATGAAGATCAGAGTCTGGAAGGTGGTCAGAGTCTATAGACCATCAGAGTCTGTGAACTATCAGAGTCTACATCTAATCAGAGTCTGGAGATCATCAGAGTCTGAAGATTTCAGAGTCTATACAGATGATCAGAGGAATGGAAAGTCTTCGAAGATCAAGATAATTTAAATTACAGATATGCTATGGGAAAGAAAGAGAATTCTACAAGGAAACTGTCAACTAATAATTAGGAATTATATTCCTATTGTAATTTATCTTTCTGTTATTAGTTGATAGGAAGCTCTCTATATAAACTCTATGTAACCTAATTGTAAATGTGTGGGAAAATAATTGTCTTAGTAATATTTTTGTGAGAGTATAGAGATAGAGAGAGTTGCTGTGATAAACACAGAGAAGCTGCTAGGGTTTGTGTACATCCTAGGAGAGTTTTGTATTCACAAATCAATAATACAAAACAGTTCTTATTCATATCTTCGTGTTTGAGTTTGTTATTAATTTGATTTTAAATCGGGCAGAAAAGACACACAAGTATTCAACCCCCCCTTCTACTTGTGCAACTGGGAAAACAATTGGTATCAGAGCCTAACGTATAAAATCGATCAAAGATGTCTGGAAACAAAGATGGCAATTCTAAGATTCCTATGCTTAAAAGAAACGAATTCACCCACTGGAAGGTTAAGATGCTGCACCATCTGGAAGCAACAGACCCTGACTACCTTGAAAGAATTCATGAAGGACCCTATGTGCCCTTAAAGCTTGTGCCTCAAATCAATGAAGAAGGTAAAGTAACTGAAGAACACTTCATTGGAAAACCCAAGGCTGAATGGACAAGAGAGGACAAGGAGAATGTCCTTAAGGAGGCAAAAGTCAAAAACATTCTCTTCAACAGTTTGGATTCTGTCCTTACAAACTGTGTTATATCATGCACCACTGCTAAGGAGATGTGGGCAAAACTTGAAGTGCACTGTCAAGGGACTAAAGACGTCAAGAAGAATGCAAGGTCTTTGCTAATTCAGGAGTATGAATATTTTGAAGCTAAATCTGGAGAATCTATCACTGAGATGTATGATAGGTTTACAAAACTTCTGAATGAGATGGCTATGCTTGGCAAGGTTTATGATTCTGAAGATACAAACACCAAGTTTCTAAGAGCACTTCCTGAAGAGTGGGACAATAAAACAACAGCCAGAAGGGAAGCTAGAGATTTGGATGAACTAACTCTAGAAGAATTGTATGGCAGACTCAAGACATATGATTTGGAGATGCAACAGAGGAAAAATAAGAAGTCTGTAAAGACAAAATCTGTGGCACTCTTACTGGAGTCTGAGAAAGAACAACAGGAACAACCCACAGAAGCTAGAATCAAGGATTCAAGGAAGAAGGGTAAAGCTGTTGTGGAGTCAGAGTCTACTGACACAGACTCTGATTCTGATGAAGAGATTGACCTAAGTCAAATGATGGCTATGTTTGCAAAAAATTTCAAAAGAATGAAATTTAACAAAAGAACTGGAAAATTTAGCAAGAGGCCATCATTCAAGAAGGAAGATGAGAAGGTTGAGAAGAGCAAGAGTACAATAATCAAACTTGACAAAGCAAAGGTCAAATGTTTCAACTATGGAATATTGGGCCACTTTGCTAGTGAATGCAGAAAGTCAAAAAGTCAAGGAAAAGGAAAAGCACTTCTATCAACTGGAAAGGATTGGGCAGATTCAAGCTCAGAGGATGAAATTGATTATGAAAATCTAGCACTGATGGCATCCTCCTCAAGAAAATCACAATCTCCCAAAGAACCCTCATCTCCTAAAACTCAGGTATCAATCTTTACTCCTGAATCCTTAATTAATTTAGACTCTGATGGTATAGAAACTGTGCAAAGTGAGGTCAATAAAATAATGACAACATGTAGGTCTCTCACTAGTGAAAGTGAAAGGTTGAGAGAGGAAAATTTGACCTTGACTAAAAGGAATGATCATTTAGAGTCTGAGTTAATATTAATGGAACAATACAAAAAGGATTCTGAGAAACATAGTCATAACTACACTGAAATCTTGAAGGCCTATGACTATGTTAAGAAAGAACTAGAAGAAGAGAGACTCAAGTTTAGAGTCTGGACAGACTCTGGTAGAAAAGTTCAAGAAATTCTCAATAATCAAAATGTGTGTCAAACTGCTGGTCTAGGCTATGACAAGAGTCAAGACAAAAGACATAATGTAGTGAAGAAGCTAGCCAAGTTAATAAGACTAAAGACAAAAGTACATTTGTTCCTGTTAAGTTTGTGACACCTAAAGAAAAATCTGAAACCACAAACTCATCTGTCATTAGTCCCCCTGTTGTTAACAAAAAGACAGATGAAACAGGAGCAAATAACTCTAAGAAAAATATTAATATAGGGTACTTGTCTAAGTCAAAATTAAAAGAAAGGCTAGAGAACTTATCAGAGTCTACCAAAACTAGGAGAAATAGGAATGGTAAGGAAGGAATTAATAAGGTAAACAATTACCAAAAGGATCCTAATGCTCCTAGAAAGAAGTGTTATAGATGTGGCAACCACAACCATTTGGCTATAGATTGTAAAGCAAAGATTGAGAAGAAATCAGAGTCTAATCCTTCACAGACTCTGAAAAGTCACTACATACCACAGAAACCATGTTATCACTGTGGTAGCATATTTCATTCTATCTATATGTGTAAGGACTATCATGACTTGTATTACAATTTTTATGAGCTAAAATCTTCTATTGATAAAAGTTGGTATGACACTGTCAAGACTCCACCAGAGTCTAAGGCAACAAAAGAGACAGGTAAATCAAAGGTGAAAATTGTAAAGCCTGCTTCTCCTAAAGTTAGTAGAAAAGGATCCAAAACTGTTTGGGTCCTCAAAACATCTAACTAGTTGCTTTATGTATGCAGGGAACCAGGGTAAATAATGTAACCCTAATCCTGGACAGTGGATGCTCATGACACATGACTGGAAAGAAATCCCTGCTTACAGACTTTGTGGAAATGGCTGGCCCAGAAGTATCCTTTGGAGATGGCAACAAAGGACAAACACTGGGATATGGCAAGATTGTACTTGGGAATGTCATCATTGAACAAGTAGCTCTAGTTGATGGCTTAAGGCATAATTTAATAAGCATAAGTCAACTTGGAGATAAAGGTTACCATACTGGCTTTGACAACAAAGAGTGTCTTGTGACTCACAAAGAAACATGCATTGTGGTTTTCAAAGGACTTAGGCATGGTAACATTTATGAAGCCAGCTTGGAGGATTGCATACACAGTGAAATCACATGTCTATATAGCAAGGCCTCAACAGAAGAAAGCTGGAAATGGCACAAGAAACTGTCACACATCAACTTCAAAACACTCAATAAGTTGGTTAAACAGAATCTTGTAAGAGGATTACCACAGGTTGATTTTGTGCAAGATGGACTTTGTGAAGCATGTCAACTTGGGAAGCAAAGAAAATCATCCTTCAAGAGCAAGACAATTAACACCATTTCTGAACCCTTTTATTTATTGCATCTTGATTTATTTGGTCCAGTAAATGTTATGTCAATTAACAAAAGGAAATATACTCTTGTTATTGTAGATGATTTTACAAGATTCACATGGGTTTTCTTTCTACATTCAAAGGATGAAGCTCCACAACACATAAAAGACCATATCACCTTTCTGGAAAGGAAATCAACAAAAACAGTTAAAATTCTAAGGAGTGACAATGGTACTGAATTCAAGAATTCAATCATGGAGGACTACTGTGCATCAAAGGGAATTACTCAACAATTTTCTGCACCAGTAACTCCTCAACAAAATGGAGTTGTGGAGAGAAAGAATAGAACACTCATAGAAGCTGCCAGAACAATGCTGGCAGAATCTAAGCTACAAGTCTATTTTTGGGCAGAGGCAGTCAATACAGCATGTTTCACTCAAAACTGCACCTTAATAAACATGCATGGAAAGATTCCCTATGAAATGATAAAGAACAAGAAGCCAAGTGTGAAACACTTTCACATTTTTGGATGCAAGTGTTATGTACTGAAAGTACATCCTGAAAATCTAAGCAAATTTGAAGCCAAGGCAGATGAGTCAATTTTTCTTGGATATGCATCAAACACAAAAGCATTCAGAGTGTTTAATCTCAGAACCAAAATTGTTATGGAATCTATTCATGTTGCATTTGATGATAAAAAGTTTACAGGATTGCAGGATGAGTCAGAGTCTACTACACTGGAATTTGAAAATCTAAAAAGTTCTGAGATAAATGAAGAAGAAGAGGATGAAGACCCTCAAACAACTCCTGAACCAACACAGGAATCTACACACTCTGAGGGGGAGTCAGAAAATTCAACTCCAAATAATTCAGAGTCTAACAGGTCAGGGTCTACCCAGACAGAATCTAGACATACAGAGTCTAGACAGACAGAGTCTAACTCATCAGGGTCTGGATCAAGCAACTCTGAAACCTTGTCAGAGTCAAGCAATTTAGGGGGAGCCTCTTCATTTGAATTTCACTCAAATACAGAAGATGCAAATGACTTAGGGGGAGCTTCAAGTTCAAGAACCAATCTTCCACCAGCTAGAAAATGGACAAGGGATCACACTCCTGACTTAATAATTGGTGACCCTGAGAGTGGTGTACAAACAAGAACAGCCACTCAAAATGAATGTCTTTATAGCTGTTTTCTCTCAAAGAATGAACCCAAGAAAATTGAGGAAGCCTTGCAAGACCTTGATTGGATTATTGCAATGCAAGAAGAATTGAATGAATTTGAGAGAAATAAAGTGTGGAAACTAGTACCAAGACCTAGAAATAGATCTGTTGTTGGTGCAAAATGGGTTTACAGAAACAAACTTGATGAGAATGGAACTGTAGTAAGAAACAAAGCAAGGCTAGTTGCAAAAGGATACTCACAGGAGGAAGGAATTGATTATGATGAAACTTTTGCACCAGTAGCAAGATTGGAAGCTATCAGAATGTTTCTTGCCTTTGCAGCTCATTCAAAATTCAAGGTGTATCAGATGGATGTGAAAAGTGCCTTCTTAAATGGAGAATTGGAAGAAGAAGTCTATGTGGAGCAACCACCAGGATTTGTTGATCCAAAGTTTCCTGATCATGTTTACAGGTTAGACAAGGCACTATATGGATTGAAGCAAGCACCTAGAGCATGGTATGGAACTCTTTCAAAATTTCTTCTGGAAAATGAATTCACAAGAGGTACCATTGACAAAACTCTCTTTATTAGAAAATGTAAAGGTGATATTTTGCTTGTCCAAATTTATGTTGATGATATTATATTTGGATCTACTAATGATAAACTCTGTGAAAAGTTTAGTCAACTAATGCAGTCAAATTATGAAATGAGCATGATGGGAGAATTAAACTTCTTTTTGGGGCTTCAAGTCAAACAGAATGATGATGAAATTTTCATCAATCAAACAAAGTATGTAAGAGAACTGTTGAAGAAGTTTGATATGCAAGACTCTGCAACTGCTAAAACTCCCATGTCAACTGCCACAAAGCTAGACTCTGACCCAAAGGGTAAGAAAGTTAACAACACTAGCTACAGAGGTATGATTGGCTCATTGTTATATTTAACTGCTAGTAGACCAGACATAATGTTTGCAACTTGTCTGTGTGCTAGATTTCAAGCTGACCCTAGAGAATCACATTTAATAGCTGTGAAAAGAATTTTTAGATATCTCAAGGGGGCACAAACTCTTGGACTTTGGAATCCTAGAGAGTCAGATTTTTCACTAATTGGTTATTCAGATTCTGACTATGCAGGATGCAAAGTAGACAGGAAAAGCACAACAGGACAATGCCAGTTTCTTGGCAACAGATTAATTTCTTGGTTTAGCAAGAAACAACAAACAGTATCCACCTCAACAGCTGAGGCTGAATACATTGCAGCTGGAAGTTGCTGTGCTCAAATTCTGTGGATGAGAAATCAATTACTTGATTATGGACTAACATTTTCAAATATTCCTATGTATTGTGATAATACTAGTGCTATTAAAATTGCAGAGAATCCAGTCCAACACTCCAGAACAAAGCACATTGATGTCAGGTATCACTTCATTAGAGAACATGTTGAAAATGGCATTGTGACACTTCACTATGTTCCAACTGACAGACAGATTGCAGACATTTTGACAAAACCACTTGATGAATCTACCTTTCTCAGACTGGTAGGTGAATTAGGTATGTTAAATATGTAAGTGATCAAAATTACAAGAAGCAAGGTATGTACTTTAATTATAGTCCCTGGCTTAACACACTATGATTAATTAAAATTGCAAAATTTTGTTTGGTACTTTACCTTGACAGAGTCTAGTTCTTAGACTCTGACGAGTCTGAAGACTCTGAGAGCCTGTAGACTCGGAGAGTCTGTAGACTCTGAGAAAAATATCGCCTAGACTCTGAATCGGTCAATATTCGCGCCTGCAGACTCTGATTGCTTTTAAACGGTTCAATTGACTTGAAATAGGCGGTAACAGTTATCTTTTGACTGGAGATAGACTGTAGACTCGTGTGTATTGTATGCAATTCAAACAAAATAGAAAATTTTTCATACAATTTACTCACTTGTTTATTGCAATTATTTTCTAAGGCAAAAATATTCACAGAGCTTTTTGCGAACCCTAGTTAATTTCTTCAAGTTTTTCCATCACTTTCAACATCAACAACTTCAATGGCTGCCATTTCTACTGTCCTGAGGGGACCCAAGGCGATTGCTTTCACTTTTGGGGACTTTGATTTCATGACTACAAATCATGTTGCTGCTCTTGGAGATAAGAAAGGAGTAGATGCTGACTACTTCCCAATGATGGATTTCATGGAGCACTCTGAGCTCAGTTACATTCTCAAGGCATCACCAGTGATTCACATGGATGCTGTGTCAAAGGCTTGGAGTTCTGCACAGGTTGTTGATCCTTCTCAGGATCAACCAGGTAAAATCATGTTTACCTTTGGCTCCACTACATTTGATGTAACTGCTGATGTACTTAATGCTGTGTTTAAATTGCCTGTAAGAACACCTTTTGATGAAACTGTTTCTGATGATGACATTAAAAGCATGTTTAAGGCAATAGGTTATTCTGCTAGCTTAGATAACATGAGTAAAATAACTAGGCCTTACTTAAGGAAAGAATGGTCCTTTTTCTTTGATCAAATTGCTAAGTGCTTCACTGGTAAGTGTAGTGGTTTTGATGCTATTACTGCTATAACTTATCAAATTGGTCACAGTCTCCTGTTTGACAAAGTGATCAACATTGGTGATATGTTGCCCACTCAAATGGGAGCAAAATTAAATAATGTGCAAGAGGGGAGGAAGAAAGTCTACTATCATAGATTTCTTATGATTCTCCTCAACCATTTCATTCCTGATATGTCAACCAAGTTGGCAGATGATTGCTGTGTGCAGGCATACAAACAGCAAAGGAGGATATTCTCTGACATCAAGAGAATTGATGACAAGAAGAAAAGTCTACCTGCCATGCACTATCCACAGGTAATGCAGGTAAAACTCTCAACCTACAAACCTTCTATCTACAATGCCTCATTTTTTGGTGGTGAAATGGTGCAGGAACAAGTAATGGAGAGTCCCCCTGCACCTACCCAAGTCACCCAATCCCCTTCAATTCCACAATCTTCCAAACCAAAATCCAAAAAGAAACCAACCTCTGGTGTCTCTCAACAGGCACCAGTTGTAAAGAGGAGAAAATTGATTCAAACTAGGCTGATAGATGAGCACAGTGAGGAAGAGCTCAACCCTCTAAAGAAACAAGTTGTTGAAGGTCTTTCTTTGTTAAAAGAAGGTCATGATACACTTGATTCTAACCTTCAAGCCAAGTCTGTAGTCTCTGAAAAGGCTACAGACTCTGAAAAGCCTAGGAATGCACCTCAGGATTCTCTAATTGAGTCTCCTGACAAATCCTTTGATCAGAAGTACAGAAGATTGAGGAAGGCTTATTCTGCACACACACACAAGCCTCTTATTATTACTAACCCTGTTTTGCAGGAAACAGATGCTCCCAAGGCTCCTGCAGAGCCAGACTCTGAAAGCAAGAAAACTCCTGAACCAGAGTCTAATGTTGAGTCAGAGTCTAGGCTGCCTTTAGACTCTGATCATGAAACATTTTGGGAAGGAATGCTATTGGATGCAGCCTCAAGTCTAATTGATGAGATCATTATTCCAAGTGATGAGGTACTGCTATTCCTATATCCTTTGGTGGAATTAGTTGAAGATCCAGGGCAATATCAGACTAAATCTCAAGTCTTGGATTTTCTTACAACCTATGAAGCCCTAAGGAAGAGAATGGAACAGGAGCTACAAATATCTGCACAGGATGTGGTCAAAAATCTATACAGCTACCTATTCAACTCTTCATTACAAGTACAAGCAGCTGGGCTCATAGAAGGCAAGACAAATGAAGTTCTCAAAGCACTAGGTGTGCCAGACTCTGAACAGCAAATTACAAAGAAGCCTAAAAAGCTTAAGGTCCACAAAAGGAGAGCATCAGAGTCTGTTGCTGAGTTGGAAACTGAGATTGAGCAACCAGTTTTTAACTATGAAGCAATTTGGGATAATGGAGTTACCTACAGGACAACCATTCAATGGATCTCTCAAATTCAACCTCTGTCAAGACAGATGGCTGACTATCTTGTCCATAATATAGGTACAATTGCCAACAAATACATCTATCCAACCTACCAAAGTAGACTGGATCAATTCAAGGGCACTTATTTTCAAAAAGTAAGAAGAGAACTGCAGGACCTCTTCAATCTCACAGATGCCCAGGCAATCAATGCAATCCATCTCAGGGCCTTTCATCACAAGTTGGATGCATTTATTCTTGAAGAACAACAGGAGGTAGCAGGTAGTGCAAGGCAGTTGGAGGATGGGACTAGTGCACCAGTGGTGACTAGTGATAAAGATGCTCAGTCTGCCTCACCCACACAAGAACCACCTAGTCAGAGGTTGGGTGATAGTGGGGCAGGGGAGTATGCTGTTAGGCCCTCCTTGACAACTCACCAAACAGCTGATGAGAACCCCAGTGATATGGGAGGACAGACTCTGATGGATGCTCATGAAGAAATTTCCCAATCTATTCTGTCAGAGTCTATCCACCTTGAGGGGGAGTCTCATGCACAAACAGTCTAAGATGGCAACACTCAGACTCTGGCTTCTAATGAAGTCATACTGAAGCTGTCAGAGTCTAGAGTAGACCCTGAGACTGGAATACTGGAGCCAACAGACTCTGAAAAGAGAGAAGATGCTTGTAAGGGTTCAGGATATGTTGATGCTCACCCCTTGGTGGAAACCCCTAGCCTTCAGACATTTGAAGGGGTTCCCCTCCATCAAGGTGGTTCAGGTATTGAAGCACAACTCTTATCTCTCAACCCCTCTTCTGTAGGATTATTGAGTGCACCCTCCACATTGAGTAAAAAAATATCTGAGAGGCTGGCACTGGACCAGGCAAAAGGAGAGGTAGAAAAGGCTGTAGAGAGCCTGAGTGAGTTTGAGAAAGTGGGTGCCCAACCCCACTGTGAGCATGAGAGATTAGGGTATCCTGAACCTAGCTTTACTTATTGGGATCAAGATTTTCCACAAAGTTGGTCCAATGAGTTGGAGCAGGGGATGGATGAAAATTCACACTGTTTGATTGTGCAGATTGGAAAGAAGGAGGAGGCTCTTGCTGCTCAGAAATCATTTACTCAGAGACCACAACTACATTTGGTGGATTCTCTAGCAAGGAGAGCAGATAGAGTCATGGAGGCTATGGTGGAAAACCCTGTCATTTCACCTGAGGCTGCGAATTTGAAGTCAGAAGAACCTCTGTTAATCATGCCTATAAGGGCTAGACTTCCAGAGTCTACAGTCTCTGATAACTCTCAGGAGGAGTCAGGGTCTATAGTCCCGTTTGCAGTTTCGGAGTCTACACCACCAGAGTCTACCCCTCCAATTACAAAGATTGAGCCTGTTGCTGAGGAGTGCTCTTCTGAAGATGATGATCCAGTTCCACCCTCATTTGTATATTTTGATCAGGTGTTTCCCCAATCTTGGGAGTCTGCACAGCAAAGGGGAATAATAGATAAAGATTCTTTTGCTTGCATTTTGGCAATTCATCAATCTGAGAGGCTTCCAGCTTTTCAGAAAAAATCTTTTCAACAGGAACATGGTTACTATCCTGGTGAAGAAGATCAAGTCTTAGATGGAGCTGTTAAAGCTAAGCTGCCTGATGTTGCTGCTCAATTATCCAGTGTGGTCCAGGACATTTCTCATATTAAAACAAAGCTCACTGGTGTTGATAATACCACTTCTCTTCTCAATACAAGATTTGACAGAATTCACTCCCTTCAATTATCCAAAGAGGTCGCTTTTAAAGATGCTCTGGCTGCTATCACTACCACTCAAGCCTCTCTTCAAACTACAGTTTCTGCTTTGACCACTAAGGTTGATTCAGTTATTGCAGCCCAGGCAAATATCTCCACAGTTCTTGAGCAGATCCTTTTGGTTGTCACCAGTAATGATGATGTCAAAAAGGGGGAGAAGGAGAAGCAAGGTGAATCCTCCAGGAGACATAAGGATGAGGGATGCAAGGATCAATCAAGGGGAGTTAAAAGGAGGAGAGATGGTGATGATGGAGATAGTTCTCATGGTCCTAAGGGTCCTGATGGTGTGCAACAAAAACAATCTGGAGTAGCAAGAACTCAAACACACCAGTCAGGGACTGGACATGGGAAATCAGGGTCTAAATCAGACTCTGATAGGCAAAGGAAGAAATCAGACTCTGATGACACTCAAGAACCTTCTTACTGGAAATGCAGTCAATCAAATCTGCAACTTAGAGCTAAAAACAAGACAGGACTTGGAGGATTTGAAGAATCAAATATTGACAGAACATCTACCTTAACCAGGGATCCTCAATCCTTGACAGATAGGCAGTTTGAGAAGATCACCCAGAAGCATTTAAACAAAGTGGTGTCTGCTCAAATTGTTTATAATATTTTTGAAAGAAAGGTACAAGGAGGTCAGGGAGAAACAGAAAAGGTGAAAAATGAGATGCTAGTTTACTTCCTAGAAGGTGGAAGTGTAAGGTGGATTAGTCAGTCAAATTTTATCTTTTTCAAACAAGCTGAGGAGCTACAGTATATTAGATTCCTACTGCAAATTGCTTATGAAGTGAACAAAAGCAAAGAGGCTATCACTCACAAATGGTTTCAAGAAATTGACAGGAAGCTGACTCTGCACAGACAGGCAAATCGACAAATGAGCAAATTCTCTTTGAAATATGTTGATGCTGAGGGAAATGATCAAGTCATGCCATTAGAAGAAAAACAAATCAAGTTTCAAGAAAGTGTTGGTCATTACTTTGGGTTTCAGCCTATGAATGGGAAAGTCAGTGTTCTAATGTTGAAGGACTTAAAAACTCAAGAAAGCAATGCAAATGACCTAAGAGCAGCTTACTGTCAAATAAAATGTTCAAATGAAGAAATGAAGAAACTGAAGAAATTTGTTGGTGAAGCTTTGGCAATTGTGGAGGAAAATATGTTAAAGTCTTTTTTGAAGAATAATCTAGCTTTTGAGAAGATTAAATAAGAAGTAATTCTTTTTCCCTTATAATTCTTTTATACTGTTCTAGATTAATAGTTTTATTCTTTAGTTTTGACATCATCAAACCTTGATTTATGCTTACATTTTATAAAGCATAAATAGGGGGAGATTGTTAGGAATATATCCATTTGATGATGTACAAAATACTAGAACAGGGTCTAGATTAGTTTATCTGTAATAAGTCTTTCTAGTCTCTGAAATATATAATCAGAGTCTAGATAGTCAACATTCATGTTATTTGTACTTAGAAGAATTTCTGTAGAAAGTGAAACCAGAGTCTACATGAAGATCAGAGTCTGGAAGGTGGTCAGAGTCTATAGACCATCAGAGTCTGTGAACTATCAGAGTCTACATCTAATCAGAGTCTGGAGATCATCAGAGTCTGAAGATTTCAGAGTCTATACAGATGATCAGAGGAATGGAAAGTCTTCGAAGATCAAGATAATTTAAATTACAAATATGCTATGGGAAAGAAAGAGAATTCTACAAGGAAACTGTCAACTAATAATTAGGAATTATATTCCTATTGTAATTTATCTTTCTGTTATTAGTTGATGGGAAGCTCTCTATATAAACTCTATGTAACCTAATTGTAAATGTGTGGGAAAATAATTGTCTTAGTAATATTTTTGTGAGAGCATAGAGATAGAGAGAGTTGCTGTGATAAACACAGAGAAGCTGCTAGGGTTTGTGTACATCCTAGGAGAGTTTTGTATTCACAAATCAATAATACAAAACAGTTCTTATTCATATCTTCGTGTTTGAGTTTGTTATTAATTTGATTTTAAATCGGGCAGAAAAGACACACAAGTATTCAACCCCCCCTTCTACTTGTGCAACTGGGAAAACAATGTGTGTATATATATATATAGGCAAGTGTTCAAATGAGAACCCAATTTATAATGAGAACTTAGATCTAATCATAACCCTTTATTTTATATTAATTATTTTAATCTCACATGTTCATATTTCTTCTTCCACCATCTCTAATAAAATCATAAACCTAGTAATAATTCCGGCCATGATTTTTCACAAACCTATACATACATATACATATCGGTTCCTCTCTCGTTGCCCCTCTCCCTTCTCTCTTTTCCTCCCCTCTCATCTCATTTCCTCCTATTCTAGTTTCTATATTATATTTTTTGATGTCACATTCAACCAACATACCTGTAGTTGATGAATCAAAAATATATGAAAAGTGTTGTCGATGATATTCTTTATCTCCTTTCCTCCTTCTATTATAGTTTTTATATTATATTTTTTATGCCGCGGTCAACCAACAGATTTGTATTTGATGAATTAAAAATATATGAAAAGTGTTGTCGAAGATGTTCTTCTAGATTCCAGATTTATAATTTCCAATTATGTTTTATCGAAGATGACAAATTTTTGAAGTAGATATGCTTTGGTGTAATTGACGATAATGAATGAAGTAGGTGACAATAGTTGAGATTTTTGATGTTGATTAAAACTTTAATATCGATGAGATATGTCTGGTGTCTTTTTTGTTTTTGATTTTCGTTTGAAATTTTTAGTGATTCACGTGTAAAATTTGGTGATTTGTAGTTAAATTTTAGTGATTTGATATAAAATTTGGTTATTTGAAATAGATTTTGTTTATTTTATGATGATATGACATTGGCAATGAAGTGGTGGTGGTATATGTTGATGTGAAGGCTTTCATTTTAATAATTTTGGATTTAAATTTGATGATTGTGTTGATAGATATTATGGTGAGGATGTAGTGCCAATTATATAGTTTTGATGGTTGATGGTAATGTTGGTGTTAAGGGCAGAAATGTGATGATGACGGTGGGGTAATATGATGACGGTGGCACACGATGTACACAATAATAAATAAATAATATATATATATATTAAAAATTTAGTGATTTGAATTTAAATTTAGTGATTCTGTATTGGGTTCTTATTTCTCATTATATGAGAGTTCTCATTAGAGTAACTCCCTATATATATATATATATATTAATAAAACTTTAATAAATAATGAAAATATATTTTCTAAAAAATCATTTTAATATCACGTTTAATCTCTAAATAATTTTAAATAATCTCAAAAACTTATAAAAACATTTTAGGGAAAAATATAAAATTATTATTTTTAAAATGAATTAAAAATAATAACTTTTCAAAATATTTAAATATTTTAAATATTCAAAAATATAAAAATACTAAACTTTGAATATTCAAATAATTACTCCAAATAAAATTTTCACCCGAAGAAAAATATCGACTCGAGATACTAACACGATTAGTAAAATAATATAAAAAAATTTAAACCGAACTCAGCCCCACTGAACCGAAATAATTACTAAAATAATAATAAAAATACGGAAATGCATCCAACTAGAATAAAATATTAAAATTTTATTCCTCCTCCTTGAGAAAAATCAATAAAATATTTAAATAACAATAATATTAAATCTCAAAAAATCCGGGTTATTATAAATTAAATATAACTAATCCTAAAAAGAGTAGCACTGAAGAGAAAGGGGACGAAATCTGTACATTAGAATAGCAATAATAGATACTAACGAGATTATCCAGGCTCAATATGATGCTTTTAGCCTGCTAGTATTTTCACTATGTCCGTATCTCACCATGCCCATGTTTCAATGATGTTTGTATTTATATATAATCTGCATGCACTCCTCCAATTACATATCAAACTCAAGAATTAAAAATGGAGTTGTATTGTCATATACCTTATCCACTAAAGCTATGTTATTTAACAGAGTTAAAAATCTGTCATAGATATCTGTGAGGAACTCATTCTGTTTAGTTTCAAAATATTCATATTCTTGTATAAGGACAAATCTCTTGTTTTTCTTTATCTCCTTGGTTCCTTGGCATTGAACCTCTAGTGCATCCTAGATTTCTTTAGCAGTTTTGCATGCAATTACCATGTTAGACATCATAGAGTCAAGACTGTTATGCAGAATATTCCTTACCTTTGCATCTTTGAGTACTTCTAGTTTTTCCTCATTAGTCCACTCCTTTTTGTCTTTCAAGGTGTAGTATTCAGGAACCTGTCTTCCTTCTACTATTGTTGATGACACTAATTTAGTTGGAAGATACTGTCCTTCATTGATTCTATCTAAATAATCAGGATCTGTGGCTTCCAGGAACATTAACATCTTCACCCTCCATGTAGGGTACTCAGGTTTCTTCAAGATTGGAATTCTTATGCTTTCATACTTGTTTCCAGACATGTTTTTATGATCTTTCAGTTGAATTTAACTGCAGGTTCTGATACCAATTGTTTGCCCAGATGATTGTCTATTATAGAAGGGGAGTTGAATATAATAGTATCAAGAAAATCAATTTGTGAACACAAGTATGGAAGAAACACAGTTTTGTATTAATATGATGATGAACTTGAATAAGAAATTCAATGTTCTTAAGAGTTACAAGGTTATGAAAAATAAGACTTAAATGTTCCAATAATGTTAACATATTTCTGTGTTTATATAGACACAGTTGCAATTTAATTACAAAACAGATTATGAAATGAATAGCTTCAATAAGACAATAGACTTGTATTTGGATTCCTTCTTCACTATCCTAATCATATTCTAATTTGACTGTTTCATTCACAAACTCTGATTGATAAACTCGGTCGGTTGTCATTCTCTGATTTGAACATTCTCTGTTAGAGTAAACTTTGATTGAGTATTCTCTGATAGAGTAAACTCTGAACAACAGCTTCTTCATTCTCTGATGACGTCAGCAATGTAAACTCTGTTCTTTATTTTCTGACAACATCAGTGTTTGTTTCCTAACATAACTCAAGTGGTAAATGATTTCTTTTTGTCATCATAAATTCTGGGTTCGACAAATTCTCATTTATAAAGCCATAATTTAAATTATTCAAAGAAGAAAAAAAAACCATAATTAAGAAAGCATAAATTAAAAATAATAATGTTTTATTCAATTAACAAGTCTGGCGTTAAATTTTTTTATTATCGACTTGTTTAATCAAATGCCATATTTGTTGTTTTATTTTTTTCCCACTGGATTGGCTTGTTGGCTTACAAATGAAATATAGCACTTCTAATATGCCATACTTATTTTGTTTACTACAGCACGAAGAAGCATGTTCGTAAGGTGTGTGCAATTAATTACTAAAACCCTAAGAAAACAACCCAAACCCCTGAGTTGAAGTTGAGATACACTAGTAACTACTCTACTACTATAGTAGTTTGTAATAATAATAATGAATAGAATGAGAATACAAGCACCTCTCATTCTTAACTACACATTCAAATTCTCCCAATTCAAACCTTCCATTCATACCAACACCTCGCATTCTAATTATGATGATGAATCTTCATCTTCAGGTATTGTTGATCCTTTCTTAGTCGACGAGTTTGCTGTTATTCGTGATTCGATATTGTCGAATAATTCTGAATTTAGAGATACTGATGTTTGTTTAGCAGTTGGTGCATTTAGAGATAATGATGATAAATTACTTAGACAATTTAGAGGCAAATTGAATGATGAGTTTGTTATTCGTGTGTTGAATGGTATGCGAAATGGTGAGTTGTGTGTTAAGTTTTTTATTTGGGCTGGTAGACAAATTGGGTATACTCATTCTATTGCTGTTTATGATGCTTTGTTGGATGTGTTGGGGTGTGGGGAGAATCGTAGAGTGTCGGAGAAGATTTTGGGTGATATTGAATTAGATGATAAGGAGGTTCTTGGGAAATTACTTAATGTGATGATTAGTAAGTTTTGTAAGAATGGGTGTTGGAATGTGGCTTTGGAGGAGCTTGGCAGGCTTAAGGATTTCGGGTATAGGCCGTCGAGGGGGACGTATAATGCGTTGATTCAGGTGTTGGTAGAAGCGGATGAATTGGATACGGCTAATTTGGTTCATAAGGAGATGGTTGATTTGGGGCTTTATATGGATAGGTATACGTTGGGTTGTTTTGCTCGTACTTTTTGTAGAAAGGGGAAATGGAAAGAAGCGCTTGACTTGATTGAGAAGGAAGAGTTTACACCTGATACTGTGATTTATACTCAAATGATATCTGGGTTGTGTGAAGCTTCGTTTTTTGAAGAAGCTATGGATATTTTGAATATAATGCGGACTAATTCTTGTCTCCCTAATGCTGTAACATATAAGATTCTGCTTTGTGGGTGCTTGAATAAACAGAAGCTGGGAAGATGTAAGAGAATTTTAAGTATGATGATCACGGAAGGTTGTTATCCAAGTCCTAAAATTTTTAATTCTCTCGTTCATGCCTTTTGCAAAACAGGAGAGTACATGTATGCGTACAAGTTGGTTAGGAAAATGGTAGCATGTGGTTGCCCACCTGGCTATGTGGTGTATAACATATTGATTGGTGGTATATGTGGTAACAAAGACTTACCAAGTTTAGATGAACTAGACCTGGCTGAAAAAACTTACAGTCAAATGCTTGATGCAGGGTTTGTGTTAAATAAAATTAATGTCAGCAATTTTGCTAGATGCCTATGTGGTGCAGGAAAATTTGAAAAAGCTCAGAAAATCATTAGTGAAATGATGGCCAAGGGTTTCACACCTGATGTTAGTACATACTCACAAGTTATTAGTTTTCTGTGCAAATCCTCCAAAGTAGATAAGGCTTTCCTTTTGTTCCATGAAATGAAAAGGAACGGCATTGTTCCAGATGTTTATACTTATACAACTTTGATTGATAGTTTTTGTAAAGCCGGCCTCATAGAGCAGGCTCGAAGTTGGTTTGATGAAATGGTTAGGGATGGTTGTTCTCCTAACGTGGTGACTTATACAGCTCTTATACATTCCTACCTCAAAGCAAGAAAGGTGTCTGATGCAAATGAGCTTTTTCAGCTAATGATTTCGGAAGGATGCGTACCAAATATTGTTACATTTAGTGCACTGATCGATGGATATTGTAAATCTGGAGAGACAGAAAAAGCTTGTCAGATTTATGCAAGAATGATGGAAGTTAAAGAATCTACTGATGTAAATATGTATTTCAAGGCTGATGACAACAAAGCCATGGAGCCAAATGTTGTTACCTATGGAGCTTTGGTGGATGGTTTGTGCAAAGCACATAGAGTTGAAGAGGCTCGTAACCTATTAGATGTGATGTCTTCAAAAGGCTGTGAGCCAAATCATATCGTATATGATGCTTTAATTGATGGATTTTGCAAGGCTGGCAAGCTGAATGAAGCTCAGGAGATATTTTCTAAGATGTCCGAACGTGGGTACAGTCCAAATGCTTATACCTACAGCTCTTTAATTGACAGGTTGTTCAAGGATAAACGGCTTGATCTTGCACTCAGGGTGTTATCCAAGATGCTTGAGAATTCTTGCCCTCCTAATGTTGTAATATATACAGAGATGATTGATGGTCTATGTAAAGTTGGGAAGACTGATGAAGCCTACAAGCTTATGCTTATGATGGAAGAGAAAGGTTGCCATCCAAATGTTGTCACTTATACTGCCATGATGGATGGATTTGGGAAAGCTGGTAAAGTTTCTAAAAGTCTTGATTTATTGGGACAGATGGGAGCCAAGGGTTGTGCTCCAAACTATGTCACATATAGAGTTCTAATAAATCATTGTTGTGCTGCTGGACTTTTGGATGAGGCCCACCAACTTCTAGAGGAGATGAAGCAGACGTATTGGCCAAGGCATATAGCTAGCTATAGTAAGGTCATCGAAGGCTTCAGCCGAGATTTTATAAGCAGCCTTGGTCTTTTGGCTGAAATGAGTGATTGTGAGGCTGTTCCACTTGTTCCAGTTTACGGACTAATGATCGACAGTTTTCGCAAGGCCGGAAGACTAGAAGTAGCTTTGGAGCTTCATGACGACATTTCATCGTCCTTAGTGGATTCATATATAAAGACAAATGGGTTCTCTTCTTTGATTGAGAGTCTCTGTTATTCGAATAAAATTGAGAAGGCTTTTGGGTTATACGCGGACATGATATGCAAGGGTGGACTTCCTGAGATCAGTGATTTCACATCCCTTATCAAAGGACTTATTAGAGTAGACAGGTGGGAGGAAGCACTTCAGCTTTCACATGGCCTGTGTTGCATGGTATGAAATATGTACTCTTCTCATCTCTGCATGTACATGCTTGAATTCAGTTATATATTGTCTGGGTACATTTTAGTACTTTAGGAATGTGTGTGTTGGACTTCGATGAGCTCAAAGCAAGTTCTGTATCTTCTCTCTAATATCATATATATTAAAAGTTTTTTTTTATCCAAAACAATATTTGCGTATGAAAGCAAACCTTTTCTATATACATTGACACTCTTTTGCATACCTTCACGCGAATCCCGTGTTTTAATCCTTGTTTCATAGATTAATTTTTTTTCCACCTCAGTCATTGCTCAATTTCTAGGCTATAAAGCATATTGTCTCAATAGGAATTCGAGTTAAATGCCAAGTTTTTTAATGTACAATATCCTGGGTATTCTGCTAAATTTATCCATCCCTTGGATGATTTTTTATTGGTTGCTGTCTGTCCTGGTCTTCTCTCTCCAGGATTTTAAAATTTGACCTCCTTATAATAAAAATTGCTCAACATGCTAGATTTTAATGGCTGGCACAGTATTCTTAATTTTTATATCTTTGCATCGGTTGTTGCATATGCACATATTCTAGTGCCTGCATTGCTGAGTTCTCATTTGTGGCAGGATATTATATGGGTTCCCAGCAAGTATACAAATAAATCAGACTAAATATGCGGTTACCGTTGCTGACCTCGCCTATATGCTAGCTGTGATGACTGCCTCCAGTGTCCCAGCTGAATGATTAATTCCTCTTTGTAGATATGGATGCTTAAAGAATTTTGCATCAAATCGACAGAGAACAACATTTTCTGTAAATCACGAGGTAGTGAAAACTCATCCATTGAGACATCTTGCAATACAATTCCTTCACTTTTACCTCCATTAACGCGAGAGACAAGCCCATGCACATTTTAGCACATAAGGTATTGAGTGATTTTAAAAAGGTATTGCACTTTTTGCAAACTTAAGATTTAATTCAACACTTGCATGGCTAGAGCTTACACTGCTTCGAACTTTTATAGGATGTTAACAGAAATTGAAAAAAGAACTTGTGTTTTAAGGATTGGTCTAAAAATGTTATGATCTGTTTTGGGAACATGGAATTCTTTTGAAATTCTGGATTTGGTCAAACTACATGTTTGATTGTGATATGATTCAATTTCAAGGTAGTTAAATGGATGCATAAAATTGAGAATTTGAAATGACAACTCAATTTCTGTCATTAGAGATCCATCATATGAAATAAATTTTATGTTCCTATACACAATCTTAGTTTATTCTCATCACCTACGTATTCTTCCGAGTCGCGATATAAACAAAATATCAACTATAGGGTGATAAAGGAGTCATTTGTCCATGCTCCATTTGTGTCAGTGCTTCATTTGTGCTTTTGACTTCCCTCAAATGATGGTTAGTCCATGATTACTTTGAGGGGGGTTTAAACTGGTTGTCACTAATATCAAGTCATGATTATTGCTATTATATATGCTATAAATATGCAATATCAGGAGTTATGGACAGATCTGTTAGGCCTTCATATTGGCCGTAGTTGTGGGACTTCACATGCTTAAATTAGGTGATTTTTAAGCTTGATCAGCGAATTCAGTTGCAGTAAATTGGCTCTCTAGGACCTGTAGAAACATTATACCTTCAAATGCAGTAGCTTTAATGTACCAATAGGCATCAATATTTCTGCATGTTGCTTCTCTCATTGGTCTGATAATTTTAAATATGGAGAAACATTTATTACTCTTTGATTGTTTTTTACTTTTTTACAGTGGTCGCCACTCCCCATGATTGGACATCTAAACTTCTGGAGGTATAACGAAATGCTCATGTTATATATGCAGTATATAATGAAGTAACTCCTTATAATACATGCCTCAAGATTTGGTGTTGATGCCTTTTAACGTGGCTGTGACGTTGGTGGAAAGGAACTGGATGATCTTTTTTGGTGTTTTAAGGCTTTAGCATAAATAAAAAATGGTGAATTGATTTTTTGACGCTTCTGTGTCCGGAATTGGTGGATTCCTGAGCTCAAAACAACTACTATTTTTGGTATTTTTGATTTATAAACAAGTGAAGTAAAGTAAAACAGATAGAACAGAGAAATAGAGATTAGAATCACAGAAAGAGAAGAGAATTAGAAGAACATGTAGAATTGCAGAAGAGGGAGGTACAAAGGGGGTAGATAGAAACTTGGGGGAGAAGACAGATATAGATAGAGATAGAAACAGTTAGAGAGAGGGGGGGGGGGTCCAATAATATTCCATTTTCAATATATCAATTGCATCCTTCTAAAATTACACCCATGACATCTATTTATAGACTCTAGTGCACAACTGACTCAGAAATTACTAAGTGCCCTTGTGACCTTACTACTACCCTTATACTATTACTATTACTATTTACCACTCACTACTGACTGCTCAAGGTCCTGACATTCTGCCATTAATTAATACTTAGTTCTATTGTTGGTGGACAACCTTAAAAATCCGACTCGGGGATCCGCCAAAACCTGACATGTCACCTCAATATATGCTTACACTAATTAAACTTAATTTAAAATTAATATCTAAAAATCTCGCCTTATTTTACATCAAAATTCGACTATAGCTTAGAGATAATTATATTTGTGAGACCACTTCTACTAATCTCGTTTGTCCTCCTTTGAATCTCTAATCTTCTAGTCCTTCTAGATGACCTTCTGGAAAGTTCTTCCCAGTAAAGTAAACCAGTGAGCTCCAAAGTTCAGTAAGCATATACTTCAGAGTTAATTAGATATAATTTGTTCAACACAAATAATAACTTCCAAAACGATGATCATCAATACACTATGATGCAATAATAATCCTAACAAAGTACAATAGTTATCACAAACATAGACTTTTGACAGATCAGATAGTCTTGACAATATAGAATCCTGGCAAACGAGAAAATTTCATTAGAGAAAGTTTACTTGAATCTCTTTGACTAAGCGACCTTATTAGGCCTCATACCATTACCCTTCAGTAAATCACATATTTTTGAAATATATTTGTGAAATGAATCCAATTGTCTTTTTATGATGCAGTCTTAATAATTTGTCTTAACTATTACCTTTCTATAATTTGCATAACTATTACCCTTCGGTAGTCTTCATAAATATTACCTTTCGGTAATCTTCTTAACTTTCAGTATTCTTCTTTATCACGAAATGGATCCACTCGCCCTTTCCGGATGCAATTCTAATTCTGATCATATGACTTATTCACTACCTTTCACTTGTTTTGACCATAGGATACCCCATTTAAAATGGTTGTAGACTTAGTCAAATCAATTCACTTACGATTTGAACTAGTCCATTTTACAACCTTTTGACAACACGAAAAAACCATTGTTCAACTCTTTGACAACAGGAAAAAACCAAAAGCTCTGCCCTCTTCTCTACCTATCCAACCAAGGGATGGAAGGGCAGAGGCCTTTGGTGTCCCCTCCAATCAAGAATTGGAGCATCACAATCACTAGCCAATATGCTTTTCCCTCGTGCCTTTTTTCATTCGTGGTTCGATATTCTGGTGTCCTAGGCGTAGAGGAACCACACCAATCTATCCTGAATTGGTGGTTAAACTCTACTGCAGTGACGATACTGTAGGGGAGGTCCTGCGGAAAAATAGCTCGACACCAGGATGATAAAAGGCTTAACACCTCCCATTCTTATTTCTTTTTCAATACTATAAATTTTACTTTAATTCACTTTCCTACCGCAAAGGCACATTTCGGCTTCTTTCTTTCTTGGCGCCTGAGCTCCCATTCTTATTTAAAAAACTTGGCAAGCTCAAAAAATAAAATAGCTATCACAAACATCTCATAACATAAGTACTAACTTGAACAATAAGCTAGCTTATTTTAATAACTTCAACACCTTAACACGATCAAATAGCCAGAACAATTAGCTAATTCCTCATATGGACCTTAAACTCTTGACTAGAACTAGTTAGATTCAGTTAGCTAGTTTACAACAATAATCGCAATATAGCATAGCCGATAAATAATTATTAGCTATCTAGTAGCATGGTTCAAAAAAGCGCTTAATTTGATAATACCGACCAAAGGATATTATCGTCAATAAGAATCATAAGTCGCCAATACTACAATGCCAAATCATTTCAACCAATATAATTCAAGATTTAATCAATTCTAGATTAACAAGGGCCAAGAGACGTGGAAGCATGATTATATGGATTACTGTCTCTGTAACGTGGAGAAAGGAGAAAGGAGAAAGGAGACCCTTGCTTAGTGTTATTGTTTTATACAGATAATAAGCACGGGTAATGGTTTAAAGGTAAATTCAAGCAGATTAATATGAGGGGGAGGATCATAGACAATATGGAGAACATAGTTCCTTTTGGGAACAAAAACCAAACACCAACCATGAATATAAATAATATATATTGGAATCATAGCCCTGACTCCCCTGAGGTCAGCGTAGGTACTATCCTGAGGTTATAACAATTTCCTATATAAATACAAGAGGGTAAATTTTGAATTCAGAATGAGTTTTAAATATTTACAAATATGCCATTAAATTTATATAAAAACACTTTGTAACCTCCGGGAAATCACCTATGGTCACCCTCGGACCCAATTCTCTCTCTCTCTCTCTCTCTCTCTCTATATATATATATATATATAGAGAGAGAGAGAGAGAGAGAGAGAGAGAGAAGGATAAAAATTAGTTTTTAGAGCACGAGGGGACCTGCATGGTTTAGAAGAGGATATATGTGAGGCTGGATGAAATTAATATGTAAAAACTGACATAAAGCAAGTATATATTGTTTCTAATTTAACTGAAATTTATACTTTACAGTACTTGTATGTATGCAGAATTGTTAATGAGATTTATGTGTTTCATTTCTATACGTGTGTAGCTTTATTAAAATGTAAATAATAAAATAAAAATATGAGGTCTAACTTTTCTATAGTAGAGGATTGATGTGAAAATAATGGGCCTGATGGCTTAATATATATATATATATTTCTGGTACATATTTTTCAGATTACAGGTATACAAATACAACTATACTAGTAGGGGTGATTGCGGATCCAAACCCTTTACCTTTTAGTCATGAAAGGAGGGAAGAAGGAGCTTCGCACCTAGGCTATCTATGAAGCGTCATAATAATGGCATAAATACATGTTCCAAACTTACTTGGCTGCTCAGTAAGTCATTCTCAATGTAGGGATGTATATGCTTTTGCTTGCTTGGTATTACTCGAAACTGTATAGATATCTCAAAAATGTGAACAATCGTGGAGACAATACAGCTATTTTTGAAGAATGTAGTCACAAGAGATATTATACAAGGTAAAATTGCTGGAATTAGTGAATGTTTTTAGGGAAGAAATTTCATGAAAAGGATCTACTTGCTTACTAAAATATTATATAAGATAGTCATTTTGCTGCCTGATAGAGACATTTGCAAATACTCTAATTTTAAACTCTGATTAGTGCATTGTTTGCTGGTAATTGGTCTCGATTATAACTTGAAATATTTTAAATTGGTACAGCAGATCACTGTTAACTGCTGTGAAGTCCTGTGGTACCCAGAGTTTCCCATGGCGTACCCTAAAATTTGAAAATTGTTTGTGATAAAAATCTTACCATGGCTTACCATAAAAATAATAAATCTCTTATATGTATCAGGTACATTCAAATATTCTGATGGCTGACCGCTGACTTAATGAAATGTTTTTGCTTTTTCAGGAAGGATGCGAGTTCAAACATCAAACACAACCATCAGCAATATGTTTAAAGTTATTTCTGGGGTACAATGTAATGGTTTTCTTCTTCTGCTGCTGATCGGTGATTATGTCACGTCGGTAAGTCGAGTAGATGGAGGTCACGTCGACTAGTCGATAGATAAATAATAATAAATTATATAATATGTATTTACATATACAGTAAAACCTCTATAAGTTAATATCCTTGGGCCCGGAGAAGTTTATTACCTTAGCGAGATTATTACTTTATCGATTAATGAATATTTTATTATTTTATCGATAAATTAATATTTATTAATTTACATAATATTTCGTATCAAATATTTTTTTTTTAAAACCCAATACATTATGCATATGAACAACCACAATAAATTATATATATTACTACTGGTGTTAATTAATTGATTTGTCATTAATCTACCAAAAAAAATTAATAATTGTAAATTTCAACACGATTCATTGAGTGGATTAACAATTTTATTATAAAACTAAACACATGTACTAGACAATGCATATCAAACTATTTTAATCCGACAAAAATTAGGGATATGCAATATGCCCTTCACAAAATTAGGGATAAAATCGAATTTGATTCTCACGAAAAGCAAAAGCAGAAGCAGTCAACCGTCAACCATTGAGACATATTTTAGCAAAGTTGTCTAGAAAATATTTAAGTAAGTATTATGTGTTATATATAAAAAAATCAATATTTTCAATGAATTATTATTTCATATTTATATAGGGTCTTTAAGGATTTCTCCAAAAATTATTATCTTATGCATTTAGCGATAATATTAATTTGTCCCATTGGCCCAAATTGGTACCGGAAAAAATTATTATTTAATCAAGGTTATTAATTTATTGAATATTCATTTATCGAGTTTTTACTGTATATTCATTACAAAATAGATATTTTAATTATGAACATTTCCTTCTAATACATAGACTATATATACATATGTATACACATATCAGTTTTAATCAATCTATATACACAAAAACACATATATGTGTATATATATTCATTTAAGTGGAGAATAAAAGTGAGAAGAAAAATTGAGATTAGTCGATTGAGTTTTCAACAATTCCCAAGTCGCCCGCTCCGGTTGGCCCTTTCAACGTTCAATTTCGACCGGGATTATATGGATATTGCACTAGTCAAACAAATAGTCGACAAGTCGATTCGACTAGTCGACTGCCTAGTGGCCCAAGTTGACTGATTTTTCAACAATTCCCAAGTCGTGGAGGCCCTCTTAAAATGACTAGTGACCAGTCAAGTGCAGCGACAACAATAGCGACAACAATGAGTGATTTCATTAATAGATATTAATGTCATACCGGACACTAGTTCTCTACATTCTTTCTAGAAAAATAATTTATATATGATTGCATTTTATCATAAGTTTCCAATTTCGCTAATGATAAATTATTTTCTTACTCACTATTTTCTTACTTTATTAACTAGAATATATATGTTGGGAAAGCTACAAACTACTATGTAAAAACTTTCTAGATATATCTTTTTATACTTCATATTTCATAGGCTTCAGCCTAAAAATGTATATTATATGATCCCTGTTGACATTTTTTTCTCTATTATAACAATTGCAAGCCTTTTCAAATAAATTGCATGTTTTATCTCAGTGTATCTCTCGCCCCTTATTCTTATTTTATCTTTATGTACACACAATCTCACTTTGTCATTGATGTTTCAGTGTCTTATTGGTGATGACTAATGGCCTATTAACACTGGTATCGGATGAAGTTTTCCTGCCCCGATTTGCTTGGAAACTCGGAGATGTACAAGTATCATTGTATTTCATGCTTTAAATCGGTCTTACCCTACTCAGTTCAGGTACATATTTAATGGTCGTTCTGTAAATTTAGAAAAGTATCATTGTTTTTCATGCTTTAAATCGGTCTTCCTCTACTCAGTTCAGGTACATATTAAATGGTCGTTCTGTAAATTTAGAACACAGGTTACATGTGAAATTCTGGGTCTTTCGACATCAACTGGTAGATTCAATGATGCCTACACGTGGAAGTGGGTCTTTATACAGCACCTGGTAGATTCAATGATGCTGTCTGTGGAGGGCTCAGTTGGAACAGCACAGGAGCAATTGATTTAACATATCTAATAGATGTGATTATCAAGGTTTGAAATAGGAATTTTTTTAAATTTTCTCAGAGAGCATGTCATTTTCTCGAACATAAAAAACGGTTCGACAGTTGGGTGTAGGCATTGTACACCATGATTCACTAATTAGTTGGCCAGAGGTGAGATGAGGGCATGATAATTAAAATAAAATTAAATCTTTAGAGCATCTTCAAGAGACTCTTTGTATAGGTTCTTAAGTCTAAAAATAAAGAGTCACTAATAAATTAGAGTTCCAAGAGGCTCTTTAAAAGTTAAGAGCTCCTCTCACTTATCAAATTTAAGAGCTTGTACATGGTTCCTAACTTATATTTATTAATAAAATATTCATTCCCTTCAATTCTTTCCTCACTTTTCCATCTCCTTTATATTCAAATATGAATAAGATATCAATAGAGTGAATATAAAGTAATATTGTTGGAGTTGAATCTCTTAAAAATGTGCTAATTTACGAGGAGCTTAATCTTTTACATTATATTTAGGAATGTCCTAAGAGTCTCTTGCTCTATTTTTTTTCTACTGCCATTTCCCATCAAACACTCTTATTCTCTGTTTTCATAAAATGGCGTGTCAGCAAATACTTGTGTTTAATCTCTGTATACATAGGAGATATCCAATGATATTAAGTATAATAGTTGGTTAAAATAATATATAATAATGTTTTTTTGAATGATAGAGAATAGAAAAAGTATTTTGTTTCAATAATATTATGTATAATGATTAATTATCATTTAAAATCAATATTTTATAGTTAGTAAAAAGAAATTAAAGAACTAAAGAAAGAAAAAAGGAAGGGAATGTATATGGAGTTCATGTGGACAAGTATAGAGAATGAGATTGATTATCAAATACAGAGGATTGTAAAAATTTATACAAGGGGCTATACGACAGGAGTTTGAGAATTTTTCTACAATTTTTTAAATTTAATGTCAGAATTTTTCTACAATTTTTTAAATTTAAATTGTCACGTCATTTTTAATTAAGGGGTTGCAATAGTTGAAGTTACAGCTTGTCCACTTAACCCAATTCAGCTTCCATAATTACAGCTGCTATTGTAATTGTCTATGTATATTGTATACCCACAAAAATGCAAAAACTAATATAATAAACAAAATATTCACAAAATTACAAATTCAAAGCATAGGATGAAATGTCTGTATCCATCATAACGCGGTGCGGGACAAAAATTAACCCGAACAAAATTCAACCTCGTAACCATTCTCGGATCCCCAAACTGAGGTGGGATCAGGATTATGACATAGAGGAGGTTAAATAAAAAAAATATCGATTTTATGATTTTTTTTCAATATAGTCACAGAAAATTTCTAAGAAATTTATTTTTTATTCGATTTTGGAAACTTGTTTTTATAATTTTTATAACTGAAAAATTTATAATCTTAATTTTAAATTAATTGTTCCTACTAAATTAATTTTTTTGTAATATTTAGGAAGACCCATACAAATTATTTTATATTTTTAGACCGGGTCGGGATCCACTACACTAGTAACACTACTCTCTTAGTTCCTCCCCCACCTAAATTGCTACCCTCAGTGCTATCAATTTGTTTAGATTCATTTGTTTACATTTAGAAGATGGTGTCGGGCACGCATTTTAAGTTATATATAAAGTATAATTTCATAATTTATTTCATAATTTTTTTTCTCTGAATAAAAGTTTAAACATTAAATTTTTATTCAGATAAAAAAAATTAAAAAATAAATTATGAAACTATAATTTAAATGTACATTAAAATGCATGCCGGACACTCTTTTCGATTACACCTAATTGCTACTTGTGGAAAATACGCATGAACTGAGATCGAATTCGAACTGAACCTTAAAAGTTAAATTTAAAATTACAAAATCTGACTACACATTTTTCTATAACTTATAACATCCTTAGGATAAAAAGATATTATAATTCTTTTTGGCCACGACAAATTTCACTATTATAAATTCAATAAACTTTGCACAAATTTTTACAATTTAGATAACTAAATAGATAATTAAAAAAACCAAATTACTGTAACAGTTATTTGTAAAATCATATAAAAAAAGTTTAATTAAATATCATAGAATTACAATTTTATTATGTGTATTTACACTTGTCCGGCTTACTATTTATAATATTATATTTAGAAAATTGTCACTTGCAATATTAAAATTTATATTTTGTATATTTTAACTAATTTTGTGACTTTTTTTTGTTTAATTAACATCTTAACTATTATATTTATATTATACATATTTATCTCAATCCAAATAAGTAGTTATTGAAATAAAAATCGGATGAGAAATTCATAAAAATTATTTGAAATAGAAGAAATTCATATATATGTAAACTCTTAAACCTTGAAGTCTGTTTTACATTCTTGTCCCTTATGAACTCTTATCAAAATTTCATCTTGTTGCCTTTTCTATTGTTTCTATTCTTCCATTGCTGAATTTGAAGATCATGAGTGTTTAGTGTTTCATAAATTTCATCAAAGGATATATCATTCAAATTTGTGTTATCTCTTATGATTGTTATCTTGTGATCCCATTTTTCAGGAAGAGAACTTATAAACTTAGTGTCTGAGTCTTCATTAATGTACACCTTATCGTTAATTCATTCAACTAGTCAAAAATCCATCATACATTTCTGTAAGTGACTGATTTGACTTTTTTTTCTTCAAAATATTCATATTCTGGAATAAAGACATATCTTCTATTCTTTTTTATCTCCTTTGTTCCTTGACATTAATCGACTTACAGGAAATTAACATGTTGGACATAACATCTAAACTGTTGTGAAAAATGTTTCTTACCTTTGCATCCTTAAGAACGTCATATTTTTTTTCATTAGTCCATTCAGATTTGTCTTTGACCACATAATGTTCAGACACATTCTTTCCATCAACTGTCATCTATCGAAATAGCTTTCTTGAAACACAATGTCCATCATTGATTCTATCAAAAATAATAATATTTATACTTTCAAAAAAATTAACATCTTTACCTTCCATATGAGATTTCAACTTTCTTTAACATGTGAATTCTTATGCTTACATACTTGTTTCTAGATATCTTGATCTTTCTGATTTTAGAAATAAATGTATAAGTTCTGATACCAATTGTTGTCCAATGATTTAACTCTTGTACGAGGGGGTTTAATATAATAGTATAATTTTTTTGAAATCAAGAAAAAATATGAAACAAATTGGCAGACTTTACTAATGAACTTATAAAATATGATACAAATTTCTTTTTAAAGAAATTCAATGTTCTTTAGAGCAGTTAGATTATAATAAGTAAAAACATGAAACATGACTAATTGTGTAAATCTATTCTATAGTTATAATACATATAACTAGTCTATCAATTAAAGGCAAATACTTTCTTCTATTATCCCTTTTATAGCTGCTGCATCTCAATCTTTCCAAACTGAACAAATCTTCTAGAATAATTAATTCTGCTATACAATTCAATCTCTCTTGATTTTGTGCAATCAGTTATCCAGGTTCTGATCTCTTCAAACTCTAATGAATCTAAGTTCTTATGAATTTAAGATCTGATGAACCTAAGATCTGATATCATGTTATGATAAATGCATATTTTCACAGCAGGTTTTGATAGGTAAGCTTTGATGGACATAAGTTCCAATAGCTCAATTTTCTACATTTTTCTTTTAATGAGCCTATCACCCTGGAGTATGAAGATGGTGTGATGCAGAATTTTCCCTTATTCAAAATCATGGAACAAGATTATCAAACTCTGAATAAAATCTATATAGTCATTAAAAAGAACATCAACTGTTAGGAATATATTCATTTGATGATGTATAAAATATTAGAACAGAGTCTAGCATGGATATATCTGTAATAGAATAAGTCTCTCTAGTCTCTGATCAAAGAAAATGTAAATCAAAGTCTAGTTAGTCCCTGTAAAGGTATCAAGAGTATTTGCACTTAGAATATTTTCAGAAGAAATAAAATCAGAGTCTGGATGCCAATCGAAGTCTGGGGAGTTGATCAGGGTCTATAGACTATCAAAGTGTATAGTCTGTGAGAGACTGAAGATTATCAGAGTCTGAAATCTTTCAAGTCTATAATGTTGAAGCTGGATTTGGAAGGTCATCATAGTAGAGGAAAGTCTTCGAAGATAAAGATAAATATATTGTAGATATGCTATGAGAAGGAAGGAGAGTTACAGAAGGAAACTGTCAACTAATAATTTAGAATTCTATTCCTATTTTAATTGTATTTTCTTTTATTAGTTGACATGCAGCTCTCTATATAAACACTCTATGTAACCTAATTTATTTTGTCGAAGTTTTGAGAGAGCATAGAGATAGAGAGTTGCTATGATAAACACAAAGAAACTGTCAGGGCTTGTGTACACCATAGGAGAGTTTGTATTCATTCATTAATAATATAAACAATATTCCTTTACAACTTTGTATTTGATCTTTGTTAATTATTCAAAGCTTAAATCTATAAAGTTTGATTTTAAAAACAGGCAAAAAGACAACACAAGTATTCAATCCCCCCTTCTACTTGTGTAACTGAGAAAACATCAACAAATTAATTTCTTAAAGAATTTTTCAAAGGATTGTTAAACTTACTAAGGAAGCTATAAAAGTCTTTATGAACCATCAATCTTCTTATGAATGCAAAATGTTTAGAATGGATGAGATCTTGTTTAGTAGTTTAAATATTATCTATAAAAAACAACTTGAACTCTTATCCATTGAAGAAATACAAGTCAATTGATAATCCAAGAACGCTCAACAGTTAAGTATAAAGGTTCAACTGATATTAGAAAACTCATCAACAGATGTGAAGTCTAGAGTGATAAAGTGTAAATAATCGAAGGCACAAAATTCTCACAAGTGATATAGGAGCCAATGGATAAAGGAAGAATCAATGGATGTCAGAATAAAGGCTCAATGAATAATCTAGAAAAAGTAGTCAATGGACGCACAAGCTATCAATGGATGCATAAAGCAATCGAATGATAACTTTAATAGCTAATTATCAGTTGATAGCACATTATCAATGAAAAATAAGACAAAATGACATGGATCTTTATGTAGAGTTCACAAAGCTATTTAGAAGGATAGTCAAACCTATTTTATTTACTAACAATCAGAATAAAGTAGTGCTACAACAATCGAGTGATGACATCGATTGTTGTCACAATGGGATAACAATCGGAACCCCTTGAAAGTGGCATAAAAATCGGTAATAACCTTAACAATCAGAAGGTCAATGCTATAACAATCGGCATGAAAAGTTTTCTTGTCAATTTTCTATTTAGTACCTCAACTTTTCAACTTTTGCACCTTAGACACTTGCGGTTTTGCTGTTGGCGTTGTACGACCTTTTAGATTTTTAGTTGTTTAGAAGTTTGAGTTTTACAGCCGTTTTCAATCTTTGAGTTCTTAAAACCTTTACAAGTGTTTCCTTTCTTCGTCGTTCTCTTCCACTTGACACTAAGACTAGTACATAGTCAATTTCAACATCTTTAAGCTTTGTAGAATTTCCTCTGTATTTCAAACTTCATTTTCTCCAGGCTTTGACACATGACTTCCCATTTGAAATTAACTTCACTAGCCAACCAATTCTTCTGATACACAAATGCAATTCTCAATCTATTTTGTGCTGACGTTTAATGCAACTGGTTTGGTTCACAAACGGCTAACACGACCTTGATCTTCACATATTCTTGACTATACAATTGACTTTGTTCCTTGTTAGCAATTTAATGCTTCTATTGTAATTACATTGGAATCCTCTAACACTTATGTTGAACCAAGAACATATCTGAAACCCTGAAAGTCTTCGAACTTTATCCTTTACCGAAGTTTGAACATATGAATGAACTTCCTCCATCAATCTATAGTACATTCCAAGATTTCATGTAATATTTTGATTATTTGTATTTGCTGTATATTCAATCTTCTCGATTCATGTACTTGAGTTCTGCAAATTATTGTTTGACTAGTTCACAAACAATGATTAAGAATAATCATTGTTGGATCACTAGAATCTTTCTGGTACTTAGACAACTGCTTCACTGCTTCCACATTCTTGACTACTTCAACCTTTATTCTTCACTGAGGCATGAACATATTAATGAACTTCTTTCAGTGAGTTAATCCTTCAAGTCTGTAGATGTCTTCTTTGTCCTTTGTCTTTTACCCAGTCTTCATGTATTCCTGATTCTTGTGATAACTTTATATTATTTACACGCAATGTTCTTGTGTTAAGTTATAACCCTATGGTACATATAGGTCTATACATACAGCCTTACAATCTCCCCCTATTTGTTGGTTAGAGATTAACAAGCAAATCCCTATAAGATACCTCAACTATCTACAAGAAAACATAAATGCCCTAGACTTGTAAATAATACTACTTGGGTTCTGGATAATATAATACATTTCCAGATTTCTATAAATTATAAAAAAAATAAAAAAAATAATTGTTCTTTTAGCATTGAACACATCTTCAATAGATATCATCTTCATTATTCCGTGTTTTAGCTTTCTCTGTTTCAAAATACTTCACATCTTGAACTTCAAAGAACTTATCATAAACAGAGCTTCATAAGAATCAAAATTCCTAGGAACATTTTCAATAGAACATAGAACATAGCTCAAGCAATATTCTCCCCCTGAGAATGTGATTCTTCTTCTTTTCTTCTTCTCCTCTTTAGATGAACAATGAAAGTGTCTTTTCGTTTCTTCTCTGTACTCCCCTTGGATGAGGAATCCTCAAATGACATCTCCTTTCAAGTACAAAATACCTTTTCTTGAATCTCCCATGTTCTTTCCTTAATTCTTCCACAAGGATCAGAAAATAAGATTTTCTTCTTTTTATTGTCTACTAAATTTGGTATCGTTTAAAATTTAAATTTATTAAATAAAGTTAATTGGTCAAATTTTGGAGAATTAGATTTGGCCTAAACAATTGGTATACTCGGTCATGCACTACAATGAATTGGCTGAAGTCCATGCGCTGAAAAGTTGGCCAGCTTCCGATTGTTAGTGAATGGTGCCTCCGATTGTTAGTGATTTTGTCTTGTAGCTCCGATTGATAACAAATTCTCGGTCAAAGGCTAGTTGACTCCTCCGATTGTTATGCATGTGCTGACCTGCTCCGATTGTTAATTTGAGGTGTTCCGAATGTTATGCTAGTTGATTTAGTCATCGATCGTTAAGGCCTCACCAAACACTCCGATTGTTAATAAAGCCACGTCCCCGATTGTTAGAGTATATTTGAATTTTTATTTTTGATTTATTTAAATGTTTCAGAAAATTTAAAATTCTTAAAATTAATTTTTTTTAAATAATAATTTACGATTTATTTAATTTTTAGGAAAATTAAAATTCTTGGAAATTAATTTTTTTATAAATATTTATTTTTAATTTATTTATTTTCTAAAAAAATTAAAAAAAAATGGATTTTTTTTTTCTTAAATGTTAAATTAAGTGTGCTCAATGGGTTTCTAATTATATATTTTTTCGGGTATTGAAAACAACTAAAATTGATTGAAGAAAATCCAATACGTTAATTTGGAATAAGCTGGAGAAAAAGTGGTACAAATTTCATCAGAGGTTTACTCCATAGGATCCCACTGGTAATTCAGATGCTGGAAGAGAAGAGATTATTTTAGGTACAGTTTTTGGTTGATTTGAATTAATTTTTTTAATGAAAAATCTTAGGGGTTAAAGTAGTGAAGGAGAAAAGACTGAACATCATGGTATCTCAGTTGAAAACCGTAAAGATTATTCTACATGGAGATTACAGGAAGTTCGTGCTAACATTACAGATTATCTTGAACATAGGATTACAACCATCAGGTATCCAGGATATGACCACATTATCTTTAGAAGAACTATATGGTGTGCTGAATGCCTATGAATTAGAACACGAGCTGAAGAAGTTAACATTTGGTAAAGCACGTTGTTAGCATATCCACTGTATTTGTGACCTAGGAACCAAATTTGATTGAAGTCAAGGTTGCGAACCTCTGAACCGAAACAAAATGATCCAAGAAGCTGAATTGAAGATGTAGTAGCTCGAGGTAGTGCTCAAGGTGTTGTATGTAAATTTGACACTTTGAAATAACTTGAGAAACTAGGAGACAAGTCAATCCTGAAGGGCAACTGGAAGTTCAGTGACATCAGATTCATATGGAATCCCAATTCTAAATCTAAGGTCCTTACCTATAGATTCCATAGAGAAAATTTTCAAGGTCAGTTGAAGAGATGGTTACAAGACATAGATGGTTAAAAATAGCAAGACAAGATCAGGGTTTGCTACACAGTTTATGAAGCCTGAACAAGCAAAAGATGACAGAGACTGTGTTTGGTTGAAACATGAATCTCAAGCATTAGTGAGGATGCAACAAAGGAAAGCATTTGTTGGTGAAGTTAAAGAAAGGTTGATTCTATCAGTGACACTGATGAACCATATGGATATCTGGCATCAATTTTCTACACAGTTTAGGAAGCCTGGACAAGCAAAAGATGACATAGACTGTGTTCGGTTGAAACATGAATCTCAAACATTCGTGAGGATGCAACAAAGGCAAGCATTTATTGGTGAATTTAAAGAAATGTTGATTCTATCAGTGACATTGATGAAACATATGGATATCTGACATCAATGACCAACACTGGAGATGAATCACTAAGCATTTTACAGGTACACATTCTAACTAGTATAATTGTATCTAATTCAGAACTGTATGATTATTAAATTTTGAAATATATTATATTCATGTCAGCATGTTAGCATCTTAGGACTTAAATGTTTAATTGATTGCTAAGAATAAGATTGCATGCTAGGATTTATGAGTTTAATTAGTAAATTTCATAATTGATTTTCTATGCAGTAAAATGAATATATGGAGAATTAGATAAGTTATGCTTGACTGTTAGGTGTATCCCTAAACATTTATTTTAACTTAAATTTAAATCTTTTGTGATTTAATACCTCTGCTAATATTGTGAAAATTGCTAAATAGACAGATAGATCATAGATCAGATATTTTATCTTTGTTCTTATTGTGATAAATGACTTGTTAAGTGTATGTGAAATTTGATTTTGCTTATAATATTCTATTAAAATATTCTGCATATTCTTGAAATTGTTTATGTGCTTATTTTCATATGAGTTTCTCCTACTCACATAGTTGCACTTAAATGTCATATCATATCATGTATTGCTTGTTAAGGAGTAGAAGATTAAAAGAGGGAAGAATTATCTAAGTAGTCAATAAAATTTATAGATTCGAGACTTAATCTAAAACTGACTTGGGTAATTAGAGATAGTTAAAATATTAGACAACAACAAAAATGGATTAGAAAGAATTAGTAATTAATTTGTTAGTTCTTCTATTCTATGTGCTTTTAGAAAAATTTTGAATATCTGTAAATCTGCTTGACACCTGTCACATTTGTGTGCAATGGTTAAAGTAGATAGTACTGAATTTTCTAATATGTATAACATGCCTGAATTGCATAAATCTTATCTATACTGCATTGAAGCTGAATGTTACCATGTATTCTTATTTTCATGCTTATTTATTTAAATTTGAAAATGCATATCTTAGGGCTTGCATAATCTTAGGCAAAGCATGTATAAGAATCACAATAGGGTAAAGACTGCTATTCCATCTAAAGTTAGGTTGAAATTACTAATATCATAGCCTAAAGACTACCTTGCTGCTGTAAATGAGAAGTGATCAGTCAAAGATAAGTTTGTGCATGTTAAGGTTGAAGCTGTTATTACCACAGTTGAAAGTAATATCTCTAACCCATCTGGACTCAATTGAAATTGAGTACCAAGAAGCTTAATCATTTGTGATTATAGAGTATGTGACAAAAGACAAAAGTTATGTGAATTCGTGACAGTTATTATTCGAGGCATATGACTAGCATTAAAGATCTACTATCACAATTGGTTGAGAAAGCCTACCCAATGGTAACCTTTGGAGATGAAAGCAAATGATGTACAAGGGATTTGGATATCATGATTTTGGTATTGTCATCACTAGAAGCATCTTTCTTGTCAACGGACTTAAGCATTATCTACAGGGCACTAGGTAATTCTTTGTCAAGGGTTTTCTGGAAAAGTATTGCAAATGAAAAGTGTTTGATCTCAAACAAGAATGCTAAAAACTCACACAACTAGGAGTGAGAAAATTTGTTCGTAGCTGACATGGATTCAATATGCAAAGGTGAAGTGAACTTTTCAGTAAAGCTTCATCAGTAAAGAGTTAGTTATGGCATAAGAAGCTCTCACACTTGATATTTGAGAAAATGCATTCTTTGATAAAGAAGAAATTAGTGAGAGGACTACTTCATATGGAATTCTATCTTGATGGACATTTTGAAGTATGTCATATAAGGAAGTCAATGAAAACATCACATTGAAGCAAGTTAAGTCATGGAAGAACTATACTTAGTGGTGGTTGATGACAACCCTAGTTACAATTTGGTGATGTTCGTGCATTCAACAGATAATATATCACAGATGGTGATTGATCACATCAAGAAGATAAAGTTAGAAGCAAAGTACTTTAAAGCTAAAACAATTAACACATGTTGCTTTAATCAACAAAGATCATGAAAAAACATCATATGAATTAATGGCCAACCAGAAGCAAACACTAAAGCTCTTTCATGTGTTTGGAGAAAATTAGTATTTATTGAAAAGTTAGATGAGTATCTTGGCAGGATTAAATCTAAGGCTCATGGAATTTTTTTTAAGGCTACTCATTAAAGTCGAAAGCTTTCAAGGCGCATGTGATTGAAAACCAGAAGGTGATTGAAAGTTTGAGTGTATCGTTCGATTACACCAAGCTCCCAAGCATTCAAATGAAACACTATTATGAATCTTCGAAGTTTGACATCTTGTCAGAGTCAAATTCAGATACCGATGATGAAACTGAGGTTGCAGAAGGAATCAATGACAATGTTGATGATTCAGATCCTAGTAGTGGAATTGGTAGTGTGTCTATACAAGCTGTGGACTTTAACAGAATCTATTCAACAAGGTGAATGATCTTCAACACATCCTAACAGCAACTCAGGGGGAGCAATAAAAGAAGGAACTACTAGTCGTACTCAACACAATGAAGATCAAAGGAATACATTAAGAAAATATCTACTCAGATAAAGGGTTTGGAATAAAAGTCATTCCTAGAGTCTAGTTCTTAGTGATCCGGATACTGGAGTAAAGACTAGAAGTGCTATGTAGAGTAAATGGTTATTCTTCAGGAAAGCAAAATTGCTATGTTTCATACCAGGCTCTAGGTGCTTGCCTCAATCCATAAAGTGCCTTGAGAAGATAGTATACAAATCCAGGATGAATAGGATCAACGAATCCAGGAAGTTGTTCTACATACACTTCTTCCTCTAGTTCTCCATTGAGGAAAACACTTTTTACATCCATCTGATACACTTTGAAATTAGCATGAACAACATATGCTAGAAAGATTCTGATTAGTTCCAACCTTGAAACTGGTGCAAATGTTTTATCAAAATCTATGCCTTCTTCTTGTGAGTAGCCCTTTGCCACTAATCTTGCTTTATTCCTTGTCACTGTACTAGATTCATCCATTTTGTTTCTGAACACCCATTTTGTACCAATGACAGACTTGTTCTTTGGTTTGGGCACCAGCTTCTATACCTTATTTCTTTCAAACTGATTCAACTCTTCTTGCATAACAATTATCCAATCGGGATCATTTAAGGCTTCTTCAATCCTTTTTGGTTCTTCTTGAGATAGGAAGTTATTATACAAGCATTCATTTTGAGTTGCACTTCTAGTTTTGACACCATCATTTGCATCTCCAATGATCAATTCAAAGGGATGGCTTCTTGTCCATTTCCTTTGTGGTGGTAAATTTGACCTTGAAGATGATGCTTCATGATCATTGGAATTTTTATGATCATAGTGATGTGATTGATCATTTGAGAATCCTTCCTCTGAGATGGATACTCTACTTGAAGACTGTTGAGTAGAGTTGTTATTCATTGAATGGTTATCAATTGATGTATTATTAGTCGATTGATGATTATCAACTAATAAGTTATCTGTTGATGCATTGACATCAATTGATGAGGTGTTTCTGGGTACTTGATCTCTTAAAATTTCTACATCATCATCACTTTCTTCACCATTGCCCGTTGATTCATTTTTGAAATGTAATAAGTCATGGTACGCTTCATCAAACAACCCTTGAATCTTCTTATCATCAAAGACTACATGCATAGATTCCATAACAATGTGTAATCTAAGATTGTAGACTCTGTAAACTTTGGTTGTTATTCCATAACCAATAAATATAGATTCATCAGCCTTAACTTTAAACTTTCCTAGATTTTCACCTTAATTTCTTAGTACAAAGCATTTGCAGCCAAAGATATGAAGAAAATTAATTGTTGGCTTATTGTCTTTCTTCATCAATTGATATGGTGTTTTACCTTGTAGTTGATTGACCATGGAAATATTTTGAATGTAACAAGCAGTATTAATTGCTTCTGCCCAGAAATATGTAGGAAGTTTTGCTTCTTCTAACATAGTTCTAGCAGCTTCAATCAAGATCTAAATTTTCCTTTCAACAACTCCATTTTATTGTGGTGTCCTTGGTGCAGAGAAATGATAATTGATACCTTTTTCTTCACAGAATTCTTTCATTGTTGCATTCTTGAATTTAGTACCATTATCACTTCTTATTTTATTGACCTTGCATTCAGTGCCATTGTCAACATTTCTCACATGATTGATAATGAATTTTCTTGCCTCATCCTTAGAATGTAAGAAATATACCCATGTGTATCTAGTGAAGTCATCCACTATTACTAAGGCATATTTATTTTTATCAATTGACATGATGTTGACAGGACCAAATAAGTTCATATGCAATAATTCCAGAGGCTTATCAATTGATGGTTCAAACTTTGACTTGAATGATGTTTTCCTTTGTTTTTCCTTTTAATAGGCATCACATAGTCCATCCTTGGTGAATTCCATTTGTGGAATGCCTCTAATCATATTCTTTCTAACCAATTGATTTATGGCTTTGAAATTCAAATGAGCTACCTTCTTGTGCGAAATCCAATTCTCATCTATATTGGCTTTGCTAAGTAAACATGTCATTGAATTTGCATTTACATAGTTAAAATCAACAAAATACACATTTCCTTTTCTTTCACTAGTTAAGAGAATTTCACCAGATTCTTTGTTGGTTATGATGCATGATCCAGTTGAGAACCACACACCATTTCCATTATCACACAGTTGACTAATACTGAGTAAGTTGTGCCTCAATCCATCAACTAGTGCTACCGGTTCAATGATAACATTTTCTCTTGCTATTGAGCCATATCCCATAGTAAAACCTTTGTTGTTATCTCCAAAAGTAACTTATGGGCTAGCCTTTTCAACAAACTTTGTGAGCAGGGATAAATCTTCAATCATGTGCCTAGAACATCCACTATCCAAATACTACAGATTTTTCTTCATGTTTCCCTGTACACACATAAAACAATCAAGTTGTTTTTGGTGCTCAAGTTGTCTTGGGTCCTTTTTTATTAGTTGTAGCCTGGGCCTTGGTTGCCAACTTTGATTCATTTTATTTTGGTGGGTTTAAATCCACTTTAACTTTGGGAGTTGGCTTTTGTGGCTCAAACACTTTGGAACTCATAGCAGATTTTCCATGCATTTCATTATCTACATTAGGCATGTTCAATGGCATTCCAGGCATATTCATATTTGCATATGCAAAGAATGGATTATACATGTAATGAAATTGTGCATAAGGCATATGAACATTATGTGCAACCAAATTAGAAGACATGGCACTCATGAGCATATGATTGGTAATCATGGCATTAGCAGACATGACATGTACATTTAAATCATTTGAAGATATGGAATTCTTTTCTTTCTTTCATTGCATAAACAAATGATTTAAACTACCACATTTAGCACACACCTTCCTAGGAGCATACATATCAGGAGTATAATTATTGTGCTTGTTTATGCCTATTTTCCCATTCCTATTTTTCTTCTTTTTCTCAGACTTAGGGTGAATGATTTTAATAGGTGCTATCCCTTCTAATTTCTTTTTCAATTATTTCTTAGATAAGCTTCCAATGTTGATTTTTTCATCCTTAGTCTCAACTTGATTCTTGGTTTCCTTAACGAACTTGATAGGTGTGCTAAAGTTGTTCTTCTTATTAGCCATTGATACTTTACTTGTCGATGGATGATTATCAATTGATTCATCATCAATCGATTGATAATCCTTATCAGTTGATAAATGATTTGCAGTCAATTGATCTTTATCCATTGAAGTATCAACCAATAGCTTGCCTACTAATTTAGGGGATTCTCCTAGAGTATCTAAACCCTGAACATCAATAATTTGTTTGGCGGGTTTAGCAGACCTATACCATTTGCTAATGGTTTCAATTTCTCCAGCTAATTATTCTTTTAATAATTTTTCTCTTCTCAAACTATTCACTAGTTCATCTCTAGCATCTTTACTTTCCTGCTTGAATCTATCTAAAGTTCATTTTCAAGAAAAGCATTCCTCTTAGCTAAGGCATCAATAGTGTTCTTTAGCTTGAGGTTTTCTTTGTTTAGAGATTTTAAAGTGACATGCAAATTGTAAAATTCATTAGACATTTCATTAATAGCACTATTGCATTCATCAGTTGTAAGCTCAGAAAAGTTAGTAGCTAGTACCTGATTTGATGATGAACTAGATTCTTCATCTTCATGGTTGACCATTAGAGCTAGATTGATGAATTCTTCCGAATCATTGTCCTCAGCAGCCCAGTCTTTTTCTTTAGTAACAAAAGCCTTTTCTTTTTATTTAAGATGGTCAAAATATTTCTTTTTGTAGTCAATACCATCATATGACTTTGCCTTTTCTTGTTTTGGCTTTCTGCACTCATTTGAAAAATGACCAGCCAATCCACAGTTAAAGCATTTGAATTTTGATCTATCAATAAAAATTTTGTTTTGATTGTTACTTCTAAATTAGGATCCAAGCCTTTGAGTATTTGGATTCCTCTTGACTTTTAACTTCGAAAATTTCCTTGACAGAAATGCAAGGTCCTCATCAATCTCATCCAAATCATCCTGAAAACATGCTTCATTTTCTTCACACTTGCTCTTTCCTTTTCTTTTGAATGATTCTTCAACAGCATCACCAACCACCATGACAAAATCTTCTACAAAACCACTTTCCTTCTTCTCTTCATTTACCTTGACCATCAAAGCCACAGTTTTCTCTTTTCTTTGATTCTTATCAATCTCCTCATCTTTTTGGATTTCCAACTCATATGTCTTGAAAATACCATAAAGTTTCTCAAGAGTAAAATCCTTGAAATCTTGAGATTGTCTAATGGAAATAGTCATTGGTTTCCATTCCTTTGGAAGAGATTTAAGTAATTTTAGATTTATATCCTCAGTTGCATAAACCCTACCATATAGTTTCAATCCATTTAACAACTTCTGGAATCTGCTATAGGTTTCATTGATAGACTCTCCACTCTTGAAATGAAATGATTCATATTTTTGTATCAAGAGTTGCATTTTATTTTTCCTTACTTGCTCAGTTCCTTCACACAAAGTTTGAAGAGTATCCCATATTTCTTTTGATGAAGTGCAGTTTATAACATTGTCAAACATATCTTTATCTAGACCATTGAACAGAATGTTCATGGCCTTCTTATCTTTAAGCACTTCCTTTTCATCTTCTTCTATGTACTCAGTGATGAGTTTTAGAACATGTTTGTCAAATGTAGGAGTTCCATCAAGATTTACACCAGTGACTAGCTTCATGGGAACACGATGACCTTTCTCCAGGCAGTGAATATAGGAAGGGTCAAGAGAGAGTAGATGCAGATGCATTTTCACTTTCCATGCAAAATATTCATCCTTTTCTAGCATTGAAATTTTCACACCTGAATCCTTTTGGCTCATATTGACTGTTCTTGATCTTTAAACTTTTTGTATGTTGAAAGCCTGCTCTGATATCAATTGTTATTTATTAAAACAATGTCAATATTTGTAGAAGGGGGGTTGAATAAAAATATCAAAACTTTTTGTTGTTTTAATATTTGTTCTTGATGTTTGAGTGTTAGAGAGAATATGTACAAACATAAATAAGACTGAAAATAAATTGAACAGAGAAATTTTAAAATTATTGATAGATTGGTTTTTTCATTAGTGTGTATTTTTACTCAATGTTCCTAGGTTAATAAAAACCTAGTTTCGTTTTTACAAGGTTAGAAAATAAACTAATTGTTCTTACAAAGTGCTCTAAGGCTGAATAGTTGATTCAAGAGATATTGTCTAACTTGTATATATTTTTCTAACAATGCTGCCACACTTGTTTATATACTACCAGCGTGTTTACAATACCTAGAAAGAGTATAAAATAATTAATCTAAACTAGGATTGTTTCTGATCTATCTTTCATATTTTACTTTTTCCATTCTGGGAAAATTCTTCAGACTTGGAAAAACAGCTTCAACTTGAGTCTTCACAATCATCATAGACTGTCTTCCATATGTGTGCTTTTGTCTGTCATCTTGTGTTGTCTCACTCAATTGATAATTTGTTGTTAAGCATATCAATTGATCCTTCCTTTTATCCATCAACTGGTATTGCTTTTCGATTTATCTTTGTATATATCGATTGATAAAAGATGATTCATCGATTTATAGATGTTATCATTCGATATATCAGTCGATGGGTCTTCACATCAGTTGATGGTCTCCAGTACTTGACTTGGTTTCTTCAAATGATCTTCTATCCATTGATGTTTCAATATCAACTGATCATCATTCACTTGTATAGTTTCTTGTCTTCAAATATTTACAATTTGACATCTAAGTTATACATCAGTTGATGACCTATATCAATCGACTCTAACATTAATTGATGATAATAATATCATTTGACTTACACCTTATAGATTGAAATAGACTAAGTACATCTATGCTACAATCCAATTTATCAGTTGATTCATATAAATATTTCAACTGATAACTAGTTTCCTGATCAATTGATATTTATAATTTTCATATAAATTGATCAGTTACATCAATTAAAATTTCTATGATTCTAAGTTTAAAGTTATCATCAAATTACATGTAGATTTCTAACACATCTGGATTGCAGTATGTCTCACGAAGTGCATTGGGTAGAAGAGGACCCAATATTTGATTCTTCAGTTCTTCATCATCCGGAATGACTAGCTCAATTACTTTGTGTAGATAATCCAGTTCAGTGTATAAAAGTTTCTGAAAGAGCCCAACAGATACTTTAAAATAGCTAGACTCCATCTGCACTATTGGTTCTTTGAACATTTTGTCATCTTTTTCAAACTTGACTCCCCTTACTGTGATAATGGCATTGTCAAGCATTTTCTTGTAGCCCCAATGATTTCCTTTGACTTGCCTTTTGATATGTCTCAGAAGCTCCAAGAAGTATTTATCAGCATTGGGTTTGAGAATCTCTCCCCTTAGGAGTCACTGCCTTCTATCTTTCAGCCTCTATTTCATCCCTCCTTTCTTTCTCCCCTTTAGGGTTGATATCTTGTGATAGAATGAAGGTAGAGTGACTGGGCTTGATCTGAGTTGATACTTGAACTGAATCAGCTTGATGTACATGTCCCAAATTTGAGAGAAGAGTGTGCAGTGATGTTAGTTGAGCAAAAATTTAAGAAGTGTGGTGCCTTGAGTGGCATTAGTGGTTTCAAACTCCTTCTGGAGAGTGCTCAAACTTGGCACAATTATAGAAACAGTTAAGGTGAGTGATTCAACCTTTTCATTCAATTCATCAATTGTGTTTGCCTTAGTAGCTTCATCATTGACCTTGGATTGATAATAAATATCCACTTGAAGTGGTGTCAAGTCGTGAAGAGGCACATCCTCAGGAAGCTTGTATGCATGCTTGTTTGCATACAACACTTGAACCATGTTGTTGATTTTCCGTTGATTCTCAAGAATGGTTGCATTGCTTAGAATCATTTCTTTATAAGCTTTCTCCATTGCATCCATCTTGGTTTAGAGAAGTGATGATTTTCCAGACTCAGCCTAGATGAGATATTTCCATATATACCTCCAAGTTTCATCTTTTCATCAATGGTTTTTAAAGTGCCCTTCACCTTGGTTCTGTGATCATGAATCTCAACCTGCAAACCTCTAACAAGATAATGATTTGACAGGAGTTGAAACTTTTCAGCTTCATGAATAGTAACATAGATTGCTGATGGAGTAAAAGTCTTTTCACAAGAACCAAGAGTTGTCAAATACTTCTATCTCATCCATTGTAGCATCTCCTCTATGCTCACAGTATTCTTGCTATCCAACCAAGCATCTACATTAGCCTCTCCTTCTTCAGCTATTTTAGCATTTTTATCCTTGAATTCCTCCTGATCTTTGGCATATTCTAACATGATTGCAGCATAATCCTTGTTAGGTAGATTAGAAGTGAGAAGTTGATGTGCTATGTGATACCAACCATCCAATTGATTACTATAGATTTCTTTTAATTGTTCATCTAATAGTGACCCGCCATGAGATGATGGTCTCGATTCCCTGTCATGTTGCACAGGTTTCAGCTATTGTGACATAAAGTTAAAGCTAGGGCCACTTATTACAGTGGTCCCCTCAGCATCAAATTCATCATCTAATTGCTCAGATGAATCCTTTCATACTGGATGGATATATGGTCTCTCCCTAGGAAACAATCTTTGAATGACCGGGGAGTGTCCAGTGGATGCCATTTGCATAGTGTGGAGGTCCCCTAGATTACCCAATATATGAGAATTGTTGCATCCTCGGCCACCACAAAGTCTGAAGTAAAAACTCCCGAAGCCTCTGTGGCTTTGATGGTGTCATCAGGATATGCCTCAGCATACATTCCCTCACCATCTAAATGTATGTCCTGAGTGGTGAGAATAGTTTCATGCACTATGTCACATGAATTTGGCTCACCAGGGAAAGAGGAATCCTGATGATCAAAAACCTCATGTGTTTGGCTAGACACATTTGGTTGTGAAGAAATATTGGGAATAGAAGATATATTGTGAGTAGTTGTGAGTGTTAGAAAATTCCCCTGAGAAAGTGGGGAAGTTTCAATAGAAAGTCCTATGTGCTCTTGTGTCTCCTTTTCAACCTCACACTTGGCATCAACATGAGGGTGTTCCTGTGATGGTGCAGACTCTATACAGGGTGAAGTGGGTTGGCTCCTAATTTCAATAGATACACCTTGTTGAGAAAGTGCACCTAGAAGTAAGTTTAATCCCTTATGTACTACAGCTACATCCTGTTGGGAGGATGTAGAGTGGTCTGTTGTGGCCTTTTGATTTTTCTTTCTCCTCTTTAAAATTTCCACAGGTGACTCATCAATTTCTTCTACATTTTCTACTATTACATCCAAAATTCTTTTCTTGCCAGCTGGTTTCTTCCTTTTCTTCTTTTCAACCACACCCTGTTGAGAGGATGCGGAGGTTGGTTTACTATCATCTATGGATTTTGAAGAAGGGGATTTAGTTGGGTTAGGGGCATTTGGTTCTTCTGTAGCCTTATGACCTCCTACTATTTCAATATAACCATATATAGGTTGCACTAGTGGGTACCCCCCCCCCCCCCCCAAATACACTCCTTATGTGAGGTGTGATTAGAAGATGTACATTCAATGTGCTCCTCCTGTCCAATGTTGCAAAAATGATCTTTGACATAGACTTGGAGTAGCCAATTCTCTTTTTGTTGATCCCAGGCATTTCAATCAAATTAGCATTTTTATAGTTAAGAATTGATTGAATAAAATGAGGAAAGAAAATTTCATTACCTTTCTTGTTAATCCTTGTTATGAGTTCCCCAAGAATAAGTCTGCCTACATTTAGCTTTTGATTGTATGCCAATGAGTAAGCCAGCTTTAAGACAATTGAGCTGATTTGGTCCAACCCTATCTTCCTGCATGTGAAGACCCTCAGCAATATGTCGAAGAGAAATGACCATTCCTTTCTAACAAACTTCTTGTTCAGCTTCCCCAACATGATTTCATCAAAGTATCTAATGAATTCCATGAATTCATCCAACTCTGCTTCAGTTGGTACCCTGTCATTATTTGTTGTTGGAAGCCATAAACTCGCATTTACATCATCTTCATAAAAGATAATGTTTTTTTGTTAGATTTTGCAGGTGACAAAAATCTTAGAGCTTCCATCTTTCAAAGCAATCTCCTCCCAGTTTACAATGTTCCAAAACTGCTCTAATATATCTAAGTACAGTGGAGGGTTGGCCAATAGATCTTCCTTCAGATATGATTCAATAAAAAAATTGGTGAAGCATTTATACTGAGGCTTTGCATCCGCATCTCTTGCAATGGCTAGAAAATTTGTTTAAGGGATGACATACACCTCAGCAGCAGGAGTGGAACTTGAAGACGCCGTTGGATTAGTGTATAGAAAGAGAGAAAAGAAGAAATGAAGGTTTTAGAGAAAATAGAAACAAGAGTTCGAATGTAACTGGTGTGAGCAAAGGGTTCTTTGAGTTTGCGATTAAGTGTAGAAATGAAATGTTAGATCTGTTTTGCTATTTATATGACTTAAACAACTCGACTAGAATTGTAATCGATTTTAGTGATCGAGAACTCAGAAAAAGAAATAAAGTTGCTTTAGTAGAGAACTATCAGAATTTGATCGAGAACTCTTATTTATATATATGTTTGAGAAGTGTATCAACCAAGAACTCAGTAAATCGTATTTAAGCCATTCGAGAACTGGATTATTAGAGAACTCAAAGCAATCGAGAACTCTAGTTATTGAGAACTCAACTATCACACTGATCGAAAACTTACTAAATTATGATTCGAGAACTCTATTTACCATTAACCGAGAACTCAAGAATTATACCTAGTCGAGAAGTCAGAAAGGGTGGCAACTTAATCACAAACTCCAGTTTTGAAAGATTATTCTATTTTCACTTGGAAAATAAAATAATAATTTACAAACCTCATTTCTTATATAGATAAAATTTATTTATTCATCTTAAAATAAGAAATGTATTTGATCAATATTCCTGAAATTTTAATTATCACACTTGTTATTTAACAATGCACAAGTGTAATAATTCTTTTTAGGCTTCCTCATAACAAAGAAATAGTTCCAAGTTAATTTTTTTATAGAATTATTTTTAACCAAAATAATGTACAACAATATAACTGATATATTTATAAATACACACCAGTTTTGTTTCACTTAGATAAATCATTTAGCTTCATGTCTGTGAAATAATTATTGTAACAGTTAGAAATATATATTTATTTTCCCACTTATCCTGAAGAATTTAGCATTCCAATTTCACTAACTAACCTATTGAAGGTGGCTTCATCAGTAGTTTAGTAAATATATCAGCCAACTGTTTTTGTGTAGGAACATAGAATAATTCAATCACTCCATTTTCTGCATGTTCCCTTATGAAATGATACCTTACATCAATGTGCTTTGTCTTGGAATGGTTGATTGGATTGGAAACAATTGAGATGGCACTAGTGTTATCACACATGATAGGAATTCTTTCTAACACTAGTCCATAGTCCCTTAGTTGATTCCTTATCCAAAGCACTTGAGCACAACAACTTTCAGCAGTTATGTATTCAGCCTCAGTTATAGAAGTAGAAATTGATTGTTGCTTCTTACTAAACCAAGACACTAGTCTTTATCCAAAAAATTGACAGCTTCCTGAGGTGGTTTACCTATCCACTCTGCATCCAGAAAAATCAGCATCTAAATATCCAACTAAGTTGTATCCTATTTTTTAGGATACCATAAACCCATGAAAGGTGTTCCTTTGAGGTATCTCAAAATCCTTTTGACAGTAATGAGATGAGATTCCTTGGGATTTTCCTGAAATCTTGCACATAGATAGGTAGAGAACATAATGTCAGGTCTGTTAGCTATGAGATAGAGAATAGATCCAATCATTCCTATGTAGGTCTTCATGTCTACACGTTTTCCTTTCTTATCTTCATCAAGTTTTATAGCTGTAGACATTAGAGTTTTAGCAGGTGAACAATCTTGCATGTCAAACCTTTTGAGTAAGTCATTGATGTATTTAGTTTGACTTATAAAAATGTCATCTATTCTTTGACTTATTTGAAGGCCTAGAAAATAATTGAGCTCTCACATCATGCTCATCTCATATTCACTCTGCATTAGCTTAGAGAACCTTTGACATAATTTTTCATTTGTAGATCCAAAAATGATATCATCCACATAAATTTGAACTAGTATGATATCCTCACTATGCTTCTTATAGAAAAGAGTTTTGTCAATTATTCCTCTAGTGAATTGATTTTCTAGAAAAAAAATTGACAGAGTGTAATACCATGCTCTGGGGGCTTGTTTGAGTCCATACAATGCCTTGATGAGTCTGTAAACAAAATCTAGAAAACTTGGATCCTCAAAACTAGGTGATTGCTGCACATGCACTTCTTCTTCTAATTCACCATTTAGAAATGAACTTTTGACATCCATTTGATAGACCTTGAAGTTTGAGTGTGCTGCAAAGGCTAGAAAAATTCTAATGGCTTTCAGTCTTGCAACAGGAGAAAAAGTCTCATAATAATCAATGCCTTCTTCTTGTGAGTAGCCTTTTGCAACTAACCTTGCCTTGTTTCTTATCACAATTCCATGTTCATCCATTTTGTTCCTGTGGACCCACTTAGTGCAAATTACTGATATATCCTTTGGAGGTGGCACTAATTCCCAAACATTATTTCTCATAAATTGATTCAATTCCTCTTGCATGGCTATTATCCAGTCTGGATCCAACATGGCTTCTTCAACTCTTTTTGGCTCAATTTGAGACAGAAAGCAAGCAAATAAGCATTCATTCATAGTTGCTATCCTTGTCCTCACACCTTCATCAGGATTTCCAATGATTTGATCAGATGTATGAGCTCTATTCCATTTAGTTTGATGAGCTGCATCTCTATCACTTGAACATATTTCCTTCTGATTGAAGTTGGTGCCATTTGTTGCTGACCCTTAAGAAGTTCCCCCTGAGTTGATGCTAGGGTTGTGTGGAGAATTCTCAAGCTGAATATGACTGAAGTCATCATTTTCTCTTTCCTCATTTGTTCCATGTGAGATGTCTACATGTGAGTCTTCATGAGTATTGATAACCTTTTCAGTTGCAAATGTTTCAGGCTCCATTTCATTTTCAAATCTCAATGTGTCATAGTTTTCACCTTCCAAATTCATTGCAGGAAACTTGAAGTCATCAAATGTCACATTTGTACTTTCCATTACCTCTGTTGATCAATCACATATACTCTGTAGACAATTTTGTCTAAAGAGTATCCCACAAATATTCCTTCATATGCCCTGACTTCAAACTTTCCAAGATGGTCAACATCATCCTTAAGAACAAAGTACTTTGTTCCAAACACATGCTTGTACTTCACAAATGGTCTTCTATTTGTCATGATGTGGTAAGGATTCTTTCCAACTGGTTTTGTGATGAGTGTTCTGTTTTGAGTATAGCATGCAGTCCTAACAGCTTTAGCCCAAAAACTGGTTGGAAGATTTGCTTCTGCTAACATGGTTCTTGCAGCTTCAATAAAAGTCATGTTCTTTCCCTCAATAATTCCATTTTGTTGTAGAGTTCTTTGAGCTGAGAATTGGTGAGTGATTCCATTTTCTTTGCAGAATTCATTTAGTGTAGCATTTTTGAATTCTGTTCCATTATCACTTCTTATGGCTACAACAGGTGTAGGGTCTTTGTCCAATCTCCTCAAATTTTCAATAATAACTTTAGGAGCTTCATCTTTTGAATGCAAGAATTCCACCCAAGTGTATTTGGAGAAGTCATCAACCATGACAAGTGCATATCTTTTCTTAGATATGGACATGACATTTACTGGTCCAAAAAGGTTCATGTGAATCAATTGCAGTGGTTAGGTGATTGATTTGAATTCTTTACTTCTGTGGCTTGACCTCTTCATCTTTCCCTTTTGACATGCCTCACACAATCCTTCTATGCAGAATTCAAGTGAGGGAAGATCCTTCACTAATTCTCTTTTGACTAAAGAATTAATATTCTTAAAGTTTAAATGAGACAATCTCTTATGCCAAAGCCAACTTTCATTTTCTGAGGTCTTGGTGTAGAAACAACAAATTTTGTCCTTGTTTGTAGAGTCCAAATATGCTATAAACAGGCTTCTTTTCCTTACTCCTTGTAGAGCAACCTCTTTGGTCTTTCTGTGTGATATTAGGCATAATTCTTTGTCAAACTCCACCTTTAAATCTTTGTTGCAGAATTGAGTGATGCTGAGTAGATTATACTTCAAACCACTGATCAAAGCTACATCTTCAATGACAACATTTCCATGAATTAATTTGCCATATCCCATGGTGAAACCAATGTTGTTGTCTCCAAAGGTTACCACTGGGCCAACCTCATCCTTGAAATGTGACAGTAGGGCTTTGTCACTAGTCATATGCCTTGAACATCTGATATCCAAGATCCACATGACCTTCTTTTTTACCTGTGCCCTATAAACACAAACAAATCAAATTTTCTTTGATACCCAAATTTGTTTGGGTCCTTTTTTCTTAGTAGCATGAGTGTCATTTTTCTTCTTTACAGTCCTAGTCATAGAATTCTGCAAATTTTTATTTTTCATATTTTGAGTCTTAGCTTGATTTGTACTTCCTGAACTAGAGGCATTTCTTGGTGACATGGAGTGTTTTCTACTCTTGATGGGACTGGATGATTTAAGCCTTGTAGTTTTGTTGCTTAAATTTTTACTTGTTCATCCCTCAACAAACTATTTTTTCAACCTAAAGCAAGTATTCATGACATTCATGTTATATGGCATGCAGTCAAATTTATCACAAAATTTATGATCATCATGCATCAAAGGTTTGACATATCCACAATCATACTCAGAATTATTGACAACAGGCTTTTTGCACAAATCAGTGAGGTGATTAGTTGATCCACAGTTTTTGCAAACTTTTCTAGGTGGATTGTGAACATGTGCATAATTATTATGCTTGTTTTTGCCAATTTTACCATTTCTGGTTGGCCTTTTCTTTTTAGCATTCATGGTCTCAATTTTCTGTATTTTGTGTTCTATTCCACCTTGAACATGTGTGGGCTTAATTTTGATTGTTGACTTTTCTGGTTCAACACTAGGTCTATCAACTTCAACTATTTTGGCATCATCACCATTCAACTGTTGTTTGATGACCAAGCTTGTTTTATAAAACTCAACTGTCTTTTTAAAAATAGGATCTTTGACATTTTTTAAAATCTGAGGATTTCTAAGAATTTCTGTTTTCTTGCCTTTTGTTGAAACAGGTTTCTTTTTCTTGAGAGTGTCATAATCAAAACTCAGAAATTTGTTCTTTAAGAAATTTTTCAATTTTCTCAGAGCAAATAACTTTATTTTTGAGATACTCATTCTCTTGTTTCATATTTTCCAGAGTTATCAAGGACAATTCTAAGGTTTCATTCTTAGTAGTCAGTTCAACATTAGCTTTTAGCAATCTAGCAATTTCCTCATATGCAGCAGTCATACTAGTATGAATATTAAACATTTCAATGCTCAATTCTTTAACATTTTTCTTATACTGAGAGTTTGACATATCAATTGAGACTAATGAGGGTACCTGGGTGTTTGAGGATGATACTGCATCATGTTAGTTAGCCATTATTCCTCTTCATCTTCATCTGTGTCATCTCAGCATTTTTCTTCAATTATGTAAGCCTTTCTTGTTTGCTTTTTGAGAAGGGCTTCATACTTGGCTTCCAGTTCCAAGTACTCTTTGTCCTTTTTGATTGCTTTAGGTTTCCTACATTCTGTTGCAAAGTGTACAAGCTCATTACAGTTATAGCATCTTATTTTAAATCTATCAATTGTTCCATTTTTATACCCTTCATTGGTGTTGCTTCTTGTTGGAGTCTTTCCTTTACTTGAAGAGTTGAAATTTGGTCTTGGTTTGAAACTTTTATTTTTCTTGAATCCTAAGTTTCCAAATTTCTTTGTCATGAAGGCCATGGTTTTGTTGTCCATTCCTTCAAACTCTTCAATAGTGTAGAACTCTTCTTCACCTGATTCACTCTTGACAGGATCTTTTTCTTCTTGTTCATGTTCTTCAAGTTCTTCAATCTTTAATTTCTTACTTGTACTAGTCTTCTCAGTTTTTGATGGCTCATTTGCAACTAAGGCATTTGAAACATTTGTCATCTTTCCTCTATTTGCTAAAATGGACTTCTTCTGGTAGAACTCCAGTTCATATCTCTTTAAAATTCCATAGTTTCAAGTGAAAGTTTTGTTAGATCTCTCCATTCTCTAATTGCAGAGATTTTGTGCTCCAAATATTCTAGGAGAGTCAACAAAAACTTCATGTACTTCTCCTTTGTTTCATAGTACTTTCCATGGAGTTGAAGGTCATTGATGAGTTTGTTAAATCTTTCAAACACCTCAGTTATGCCTTCATTTTTTTTGACATGAAAGCCTCATACTGTGAGACAAGAAGTTGCCTCTGGTTGTCTCTTACCTCTCCAGTTCCTTCACACGGAATCTTTATGGTTTCCCATATGTGTTTTGCAGAAGTGCAGTTGACAATGTTGTTGTACATGACAATGTCTAGAGATTCTATGATTATAAGCATTAGACTATTATCAAGTGACACCTTCTCTTTCTCTTTGTATGTGTACTGAGATGGATCTTTGGGTATCCATGTTGTAAGTATGACTTCAGAGCCACTGGTAGTTTCAGGAACCAATATTACTGGCATAAAGGGACCATTCTTTAAGATTTCTGGATACATGGAGTTGGCAGCCCTTAGGAACATTAACATCTTCTTTTTTCATAGGTTGTAGTTCTCTCTAATAAAAGGAGAAATCTTTATACTTCTTAGCTTTTGAGAACTCATTTTGATATTCAAACTGTATGTATGTTAACAGTCTGAGCTCTGATACCACTTGTTAGGAATTATAGTTAACAGAAGTTTACAAGGGAATGGTGAATGTATAACTTCAAATTCTTCTGGTTCTTTGATTTTGATGAACTGTTTGATAGTGTTTGTAGCTTTAACAATTTAAGTGTTTACAAAAACATAATGCGGAAAATAAATTAAACAGAAAATTTAAGTTTCAATCTAATTTGTAGTACACTTGAACTTTGCTACAATTTGAAATTCAAAGTGAATTTCAGCTTCTTGTTCTTGAAGATTACAAGGTGTGTATTTTTAAAAATCTTCTAGATCACACTTTAACTAATGAGGTTATGCAGTACTATATAGACAACATGTCCTATGTCACATGCACTCACTAATCAATTAAGGTAAAACTAGAAATAGACAAAAATAACTTTATATTTTGACTACTATATATTTCTAGCTAACACATACTGTGACAGTTTTTTTCATCCAGACTTATCCCTTCTGTCATTTGTCATGTTTATCTTCTGAGATTCATTGTAGACTTGTCTCTATCATCACAGGTTTGACTGATCTTGTAATGACAGAGCGTCAGAATCACTTGTCTTATTCTTTTGCAAATCTCCTTGAATTTAGCCTTTTGAAACATTTGAATACTCAACTTCATTGCACTTCGAGAAGTCATGATATTGACTTCTCGATCAAGTACTTCAGAGACTTCTCGATTAGTCTTGTCTTGATACTTCTCGAATGCCTTAGACTTCTCGATTAGATATGGCTTTGATGACTTCTCGATTGGACTAGACTTCTCGATTGGACTAGACTTCTCGAATGATCTATCATCACAGACTTCTCGATTGATCCAATTCCTCATACTTCTCGAATGGTTCAATGACTTACTTCTCGATTTTTTTCTGGACTTCTCGAATGTATAACATTTTCACACTACTGGATTGACTTTAATTCCTTGACTTCTGGAATGAGCACTTCTCGATCGAATACTGAGTCAATGAGTATTTTGAGACTTCTCTACCAGTGGCACACTTTTGACTTCTCGACTATAGTGACTTCTCGAATAGCTATTTGCCTTAGAAGAATTCTCAGACTGCATTCCTTATTCTTGAAGAAGTCTTATTTGTCTAGATGCATGATTCAACTTGAATCTTTTATCAGACTTTATTCTTTGACTTTAATTATAACTTGGAGTTACAATTTGATCATACTTCTATCTACAATAGTACATAAAAGTATCTAAGTCACCAACCTAATACAGAAGTTCTAAATGTTTTACAACAAGACAAATGATTATATAGAGTATGCTTGATTTGATCCAACATTCTCCTATAGAATCATTTTGAAAAATTGATGTAAAATGTTTTTATCCAGCCTATAATTTTTATCATTTTATTACAATTTTTTTTAACTTTTTATGATTTATTCTGTTTTAGAATCTACTACTCAAGAGTCAACATATACTATTTTTATAATTTTTTTGTTTTTCAATATTAATAATGTTCTTACACTTTTCATTTATGTTTTTTATCTGAACCATAATTTTTATTTAGAATTTTTATTCTATTTCTATGAATATCGTGTTATGATTCTAATGTATAATTTGATCGAAGAGAGCAAGACAACTATTGTATATAGGTCTTAGTGAGAGACTAAGACTCTAAAAATTGTTGTAAATGCATCTTGTCTTAGAATTTTGATTTTAATTCTAAATTAGAATATAATTAGTAAAAGAACAAATATTTAGGATAAATTAGTTTTAAAACAAAGTTTACAAATTCATTCTAATGTAAAATCTAGTACATGTATATATTTCAATAAATGTTTACAAGTTCATTCTAATGTAGAATCTTTGTAAATAATTAAAAATTAGTGATTTCATTATAGAATCATACAATGGATCCGTTAGTAGATAATTTGATTTTATACTAATTTTTATGTTTTTGTATTTGATTCTAGTGTAGAACTAGACTAGATTAGTATTTATTTCATTTCCTTGAATAATACTTCAACACAATTTTGATTCTATAACAGTTTTTTAATAGATATACTTTCATCCTAATGAAATTATTCTCAATGTTCTACACATATATTTTTTTATTCTACTATAGAATGAAAATTTTCATTATATATAAGCAATAAAAGTAAATACATCCACTTTGATCTTAAGGGATGTGTGACATTTTAAAAAATGTAAACAAAAATTGTAGATTTAGGTTAGAATCAAGCAATAATATTTCAGCACGTAGAAACAGTTCTATAAAATGAAATAATTAGATATATTACAAACTTCAAGATAAAGCATGATTGTTTTCAAACGTAAGCACTTAATCATCATCAATTAGTATTTAGTCGTAATATCACTAAACATCTTATTTTTCAAGTAATTCAGATGTGAATGGATGATCTTCGAAGCATAGATTTGATGAGCTCGGTTGAGTTATTTTTTCTAAGCCCCATACGTCAAACATTGATCATATAAATAAATTTCAAGTAATAAAAAATTCTTAATAAATTAGGAACATAATATTAAATAAAAGTATGCAAGAAGATCTCAAAATTTTAAAATCATAAAGTATGTAATATATTGGGGTTTAAACAAATAACACATTTTTAAAAAAAATATTGATTTTTAATCAATCTTGCATGTGCAAATATTAGTAGACTTACCATATCCATTTGGCATCAAATCAGAAGGTCTTAATTGTATCATAGACCCCTCACTTGAACTTAATTACAACATATCTGATTATCATCCTTTAACCGACATTGAGTTGCGAATTTTTAGTGTTTTGATTTTTAAGTGCTGTAATCAATCAGGCTACATAACTGAAGGCTATCATGTACAAAATAATTTGTATTAGACTTCATTTATGTATTCCAAAGCAAATGTGCTTACTGTTGTTGGTTGTGATGACTATGCCAACCTATACAATGTTTCATACAATTAAACCTAAACGATATTTCACACAGGTTAAGGTCATTGCCTAAAGGATGTAGTACCACATGCCTATTTAGCCAAGACATTCCTAAATATAATGTTCTTCCAGTGGTTGTTATCAAGTACTCATTAACTTTCAAACCTATAATTACTATAGGATGTCTCATCCACTAACAATCGTGAGTATGCATTTATGGGTGAGAAAAACATATTCAAACTTGCCAAGATACTCATTTAAATCATCAATAAATATCAATTACCTCCAAACACATGAAAGAGCTTCAGTGTTTGCTTCTGGTTGGCCATTAACTCATGTGATGTCTTTTCATGATCTTTGTTGATTAAAGCAGCATGCTGTATTAATTGCTTCAGCTTCAAAGTACTTTTATAAGTGCAAACTTCATTTAGAACTTCATTCGTGAAATTCAGTTCCACTATCTAACTTCAAAGTTCTCAAAACTTACTATGCTTCCAACTTGATCTTCCTGATGTGATTAATCACCATCTGTGACTTATTATCTGTTGAATGCACGAACAACACCAAATTGTAACTAAGGTTGTCATCAATCACCACTAAGCATATTTCTTCCACGCCATAATTTGCTTTAGTGTGATGTTTCATTGACTTCCATATATGACATACTTCAAAGTGTCCTTATGGATAGAATTCCAAATGAAGCAGTCAACTCACCAATTTCTTCTTTTTCAAAGAATCCATTGTCTTGTTCACCAAGTGTGAGAGCTTCATATGTCATAACTAAATCTTTACTGATGAAGCTTTACTGAAAAGTTCACTTCACCTTTGCATACAAATTCCATGTCAGCTACGAACAAAATTTCCTCACTCTCAGTTGAGTGAGCTTCCAACCTTCTTGTTTGAGATCAAACACTTTTCATTTTCAATACTTTTTCAGAAAACCCTTGATAAAGAATTCCCTAGTGCCTTGTAGATAGTGCTTAAGTCCGTTGACAAGAAAGATGTTGCCTGTAATGACAATTCCAAAAATCATTATAGCCAAATCCTTTGTACATCCTTTGCTGTCATCTCCAAAGGTTACTTTTGGGTAGACTTTCTCAACCAACTGTGATAGTAGAGCTTCAATCTTAAACACATGCCTCGTGCAATAAATGTTATGAAATCACATAATGTTTGCCTTTTGTTACATACTCTGCAATCACAAATGATTAAGCTTCTTGGTACTCAACTTCAATTGAGACCAGATGGGTTAGAGATATTTCTTTAAATAGTGGTAACAACAGTTTCAACCTTAACATGCAAAACTTATCTTTGACTGATCACTTCTCATATACAGCAGCCTTGATAAAGTAGTCTTAAGTCTATGAGACTAGTGATTCCAACCTAACTTAAGGTGGACTAGCAGTCTTTATCCTATTGTGATTCTTATACATGCTTTGTCTAAGATTATGCAAGTCCTAAGATATGCATTTTCAAATTTAACTAAACAAGCATGGAAATAAGAACACATGGTAAACATTTAGCTTCAATGTATTAGATAATAATTATGTAATTCAGGCATGTTATGCATATTAGAAAATTCAGTATTATCAACTTTAACCATTCTACACAAGTGTAACAAATGTAAAGCAGATTTATAGATATTCAATAATGTTCTAAAAGCACATGGAATAGAAGAACTAACAAATTGATTACTAATTCTTTCTAATACATTTCTGTTATTGTCTAACATTTTTAACTATCTCTAATTACCTAAATCAGTTTTAGATAGAGCTGTAAATGAACCGAACTCGGACAAACTTTTAACGAACACGAACAAATTCTTAACGAACCGAACAATATTCGGTAAGCTTATCGGACAATTTTTCTTGTCCGAACTCGAGTTCGGTAACGAACCGAACGAACACGAACAGTTCGCAAACATACCGAACCGAACCGAACACGAACAGTTCGGTAATTATATATATAATATTGTAAAAAAATAAATATAATAATTTTAAAAATAAAAAAATTATAAATATTATTATTTTTTATCGAACAAACTCGAGTTTACCGAACTCGGACGAACTCTTAACGAACTCGGACGAAAATCCTAATGAACCGAACAATGTTCGGTAACCTTACCGAACATATTTTATTGTTCGAACTCGAGTTCGTTAAGCTTATCGGACGAGCTTAACGAACTCGAACACGGATAAACATGCCGAGCTTACCGAACATGTCCGGTTCATTTACAGCTCTAGTTTTAGATTAATCTTCGACTCTACAATTATTACTGACTACTTAGATAATTCTTCCATCTTTTAATATTATACTCTTTAACAAGCAATACATGATATGATATGACATTTAAGTGTAACTATGTAAGTGGAAGCAAATCATATGAAAATAAGCACATAAATAATTCAAGAATATGCAAAATATTTGAATTAAATATTATGAGCAATATCAAATTCCACATACACTTAACAAGTCATTTATCACAATAAGAACAAATATAAAATATCTGATCTATGACTTGTTTGTCTATTTAGAAATTTTCACAACATTAGCAGAGGTATTAAATCAAAGAAGGTTTAAATCAAGTTCCAGCAAATGTTTAGGGATACACCTAACTGTCTAGAACACCCTATCTAATTCTAGATATTCATTTTACTGCATGGAAAAGCAAGTATGAAATGTACTTATTTAAACTCATGAATCCTAGCATGCAATCTTATTTTTAGCAATCAATTAAGCATTTAAGTCCTAAGATGCTAACATGCTGACATAAATATAATATATTTCAAAACTTAATAATCATACAGTTCTGAATTAGATAAACGTATATTAGTTAGAATGTGTACATGTGAAGTGCTTAGTGATTCATCTCTAGTGTTGGTCATTGATGTCAGATATCCATTCGATTCATCACTGTCACTGATAGAATCAGCTTTGAATTTAACTGCACCAACATATGCTTTCCCTTGCTACATCCTCACTAATGCTTGAGATTCCTGATTCAACCCAACACAGTGTATCATCTTTTGCTTGTACAGGCTTCTTAAAACTGTGTAAAAACCCCCTGATCTTGTCTTTCTATTTTAAATCATCTTCGTTTTGCAACCGCCTCTTGAACTATTTTTGAAAATCTCCTTTATGGAATCTATAGGCAAGGACCTTAGATTAAGAATTTGGATTCCGTCTGAATCTGATGTCACTGAACTTCCTGTTTGCCCTGCAGGCTTGATTTGCAGTCTAGTTCTCAAGATATTCCAAAGTGTCAAACTCACATACAACACCTTGACTACTACCTCGAGCTACTACATCTTCAATTCAACTTCTCGAATCATTTCATTTCTGTTCAGAGGTTCTCAACCTTGACTTCAATCAAATTTGGTTCATGGGTCACAAATACAGTGGATATGCTAACAACCTGCTTTACCAAATATTATCTTCTTCAGCTATTGTTCTAGTTCATAAGCCTTCATTACATTCAGTTCTTTTATAGACAATGTGATTATATCTTTAAATCTATGTTGGCTGTAATCCTATGTTCCAGATGATCTGCAGTGTTAGCATGAACGTCTTATAATCTCCCTGTAGAATAATATTTAAGGCTTGTACTGAGATGTCAGGTAGTCCAGTATGTTCTCATTCACTACTTTAACTGTTGGGTTCCGAGGCATAAAACGCAGCGGATAAACGTAAATATAACGAAAATTTTCGGAACCCAAACGCAGGATCATGTATAAGAATTGACGGATTATGGTGATAATCGAATCATACCTATTAAGATTTTGAATGTCACGAACTCAACGGAGATCCTTGCTATCACGATTTGTGTCTTCCTCTCGAAAGCACCTCTATGGTATCCACACGAGCACCTTCAAGAACGTCTCACGATCTTGAACACGGAACGGAAGTACTAGCCTCCTTTGATAGGTTTCGAATTCTCTCTGCTTCTTCCTATGCTGCCTCTTCTGCTAGGGTTTTTACAAAAACGTGCAAGCCATTTAACCTATCATTATCTATTTATAATGATTGGTTAATGGGCCTTTTTAGCAAAAACCTAACCCATGTAGGCATAGGATTAAATAATAAAACATGCTTCTATTATTTAATTAATAATTAAGTCACACTTAATTATTATTGGCAGAAATATAATTCTTCAAATTCGAATTTATTTCAATTAATTAAGTCTCACTTAATTAATATAATAAATTCGAATTAATCATCAATTAATTTAAATCTATAATTTAAATTAACTATTCCTCTAGGTGCTCTATGTGTGTGACCCTATAGGCTATTATTTAATTAGCAATAATTTTATTCTCCAATAAAATTATAAACAATGAGCGGTATCTAGTAATACATTATTGCTACCTAATTAAACAATAATTAAATCGTGATTCGATAAAACCTTTCGTGATTAATGTTTCCGTGTAATATAATCCCTTTAACCATATATATTATAGATTAAACTCGAGGCATGTATTTAGTCATCCTCTTCAACATTTAATCCGGGTTTACTTGATCCATGAGTAGACTATGAAAAACAAATCATTATTTGAGCACGGCCATGCATTTTATAGTCTCACTCAATCAAGAGGCCAATAATATCTCTCCTAATTATAGGAGGGTTAAATCATTTATCTATCATTCATATTTCTCATACGACTCATGATATACCCGATGTCCACTTTTATCATCACCCGGTCAAAGGTAACTTTTAATGTAGTCAAAGTATATCAATCCTCGTATAGAAATATAATGATCTCAAGTCAGAGGATCATTACACCATTATCACTGTGAGTCTTTCTTATGACTTAATTAAACATGAAGAATCTCACTGTGGGTCTGTCCAGTACCATGTACCCCTACATGTACCTCTGTATTGACTTTAGTATCCCCATACTTATAACCAATGAGATGTGGTTATCTGTCAAACAACATACTAGTCTATTTATGTATTATTATTGTCCTATCATAATAATACTCGACTAGGGAACCTTTAAGAATATGATATATTATACAATCTCAAGTTCAAGTCATGTACTTAAACTATATAACGAGTATCATGATTCTAAGGACATTTATTATGCTAACAAATATATCGCAGTAATTAAAGTCATAATAAATACGTTTATTGAATAATCAAATGACATAAATGTTTATTAAAAGGAAAAATTGTATTGCCTCTAGGGCACCTACACTAACAATCTCCCACTTGCACTAGAGCCAATCACCCATGTATCTAATACCCATGGAACTAGTGTGACCGTCGTGCTTCTGCTGCGACAAGCCTTTGGTCAGTGGGTCTGCAATGTTATCATTTGTGTGCACTTTACATATGTGTATGTCACCCCTCTCATTAATCTCTCGAATGAGGTGATATCTCCTGAGTATATGTTTGGTTCGGGAGTGAGCTCTAGGTTCTTTAGCTTGTGCAATGGCTCCATTATTATCGCAGTATAGATCAATGGGATCTGCGATTGATGGAACCACTCCCAATTCAGTAATGAATTTTCGAATCCAAACTGCTTCCTTAGCCGCTTCACAAGCTGCAATGTACTCAGCCTCCATTGTAGAATCAGCTACTGTTTCTTGTTTTGAACTCTTCCAACTTACAGCACCTCCGTTTAGACAAAACACAAAACCAGACTGTGATACAGTATCATCCCTGTCTGTTTGGAAACTTGCATCGGTGTAACCTTTTACTACTAGTTTCTCCTCTCCTCCATACACCAAGAATGAATCTTTAGTCCTTTTCAAGTACTTTAGAATATTCTTGACAGCCGTCCAGTGACCTTCACCTGGATTAGATTGGTATCTGCTCGTCATGCTTAAAGCATACGAAACATCTGGGCGAGTACATACCATCGCATACATGATGGATCCAATTGCTGAGGCATATGGAACCTTACTCATGCGGTCCTTGTCATCCAATGATTTCGGACACTGATCTTTAGAGATCGTTATCCCTTGAGATACGGGGACATATCCCCTTTTTGCATTTTGCATACCAAAACGGTGCAAAACCTTATCGATGTATGTACTCTGACTTAGACCGATCATCCTTCTAGATCTATCCCTATAGATCCTCATTCCTAGAATGTAGGATGCATCTCCTAAGTCTTTCATAGAGAAATTACTCCCTAACCAAATCTTAACAGCCTTGAGAGAAGGTATGTCATTCCCCATTAGTAGTATGTCATCAACATATAGTACTATGAATGCCACATGGCTCCCACTAACCTTCTTGTAAACACAAGGTTCATCCTCGTTTTGAACAAATCCATACTCTTTGATAGTTTCATCAAAACGGATGTTCCATCTCCTAGAGGCTTGCTTTAATCCATAAATGGATCGACGTAATTTACATATCTTGCTAACATTCCCTGGACTGACAAAACCTTCAGGTTGTGTCATGTACACATCCACATCTTCTTCAAGGCTTCCATTAAGGAAGGCTGTTTTGACATCCATTTGCCAGATTTCATAATCATGGAATGCTGCAATAGCAAGCAAAATCCTTATGGATTTGACCATAGCCACTGGTGAGAAGGTTTCATCATAGTCAATACCATGAATTTGCTTGAAACCTTTTGCAACTAGCCTTGCTTTATAGGTCTGAACATTTCCATCCATGTCAGTTTTCTTCTTGAAAAACCATTTGCACCCTATGGGTTTTACCCCTTCAGGTGGATCAACCAAAGTCCATACTTGGTTTTCATATATGGATTCCATCTCGGATTTCATGGCTTCTAGCCATCTCTTAGATTCTGGACTGCTCATAGCATCTTGGTATGTGAGAGGCTCATCTTCATCTATGAGCATCAAATCACCACATTGAGTCAAAAGAAATCCATATCTCTCTGGCTCATGGCGAATTCTACCAGTTCTACGAACAACCTGTGTTTGTTGAGCGTTATTATTATCCTGCTCTTGTTCCACTTCAGGTTCAATGCTATTTTGTGGTTCTCGATCTTCATCGAGGTCTATAGTTCTCCCACTGTTTCTTTTGGAAACAAAATCCCTTTCCATGAAGACAGCATCTCGAGCAATAAACACTTTTTGCTCAGAAGGACTATAGAAATAATACGCCTTTGTTTCTTTAGGGTATCCCACAAAATTGCACTCTTCAGATTTAGGTCCAAGCTTGTCAGATACTTGACGCTTCACAAACGCCTTGCATCCCCAAACTTTCATAAAGCTCATGCCTGACCGTTTCTTCTCCCATATCTCATATGGAGTCTTTTGAACCTTCTTAGTAGGAACACGGTTAAGTGTGAAAGCCGCTGTTTCTAGAGCATAACCCCAGAAACTAATTGGAAGATCTGCATGACTCATCATCGATCGCACCATGTCCAACAAGGTGCGATTTCTCCTCTCTGAAACTCCATTCCATTGAGGTGTACCTGGCGGAGTGAGTTGTGATACAATACCACACTCCTTTAAATAATCTTTAAATTCAGTGCTCAAGTATTCTCCTCCACGATCAGATCGTAAGATTTTAATACTTGCACCTCCGCCAATTTGCTTCTCTACTTCAGCCTTGTATTCTTTGAACTTTTCAAAAGAATCGGATTTATTCTTCATAAGATATACATATCCATATCTACTGAAATCATCAGTAAATGTTATGAAGTAGTAGTAGCCTCCTCTAGCCATCACACGCATTGGGCCACATACATCACTATGTATTAGCTCCAAACGTTCAGTGGCCCTTTGACCCTTACCAGTGAAAGGGGCTTTAGTCATTTTACCAAGCAAACAAGATTCGCATTCTTGGTATGATTCAAAATCAAACTTATCCAAATATCCATCCTTATGTAATTTGGATATGCGTTTCTCATTTATATGGCCTAGACGACAATGCCAGAGGTATGTTTGATTTGAGTCATTAACTTTAAGTCGTTTGTTTTCTATATTACAGACAGGATTATCTAAGTCAAGAACATATAAACCATTAAACAAACGCGCAACACCATAGGTTAAATCATTCAAAGCAAAAGAGCAACTGTTGTCCTTTATTGTAAACGAAAAACCTTTCTTGTCTAAACAAGAAACAGAAATAATGTTTCTGCGAATTGCAGGCACGTAATAACAATTCTCCAGTTCTAAAACTAGCCCAGAGGGCAAAGATAAATAATAGGTTCCTACAGCTAAAGCAGCAACTCTTGCTCCGTTGCCAACTCGTAGGTCCATTTCTCCTTTAGCCAATGTCCTACTTCTCTGCATTTCCTGCACATTTATACAAATGTGAGAAGCACATCCGGTATCCAATACCCAAGATGTAGAAATAGACAGATTGACTTCTATAACATATATACCTGAATTAGAAGCTTGCTCAGCCCTCTTCTTCTTCAGATCCTCCAAGTAAACTGAACAGTTTCTCTTCCAGTGACCAGTTTTCTTACAGTAGTGACATTCACCCTTAGCGACCCCACCTTTAGGCTTTAAAGCCTGTTTAGGACCTGACTTTGGCTTGGGTGTAGAATCAGAACCTGTCTTCTTCTTACCCTTCCACTTGCCTTTCCCTTTGGCCTTACCTTTATTGCCCACCATCAGTATGGGAGCAGGTTCAGCCGTCTTCATGTTGGTCTCATATGTTCTCAACATAGCCAACAATTCAGTAGGTGTTTTGTCAAACTCATTCATATTGTAGTTCATAACAAACTGAGTGAATTTGTTGTTCAAAGAATTCAAGATTAGGTCAATACCAGTTTCCGGACCAATCGGGAAACCCAAAGTATCAAGATACTCAATGTAACCAATCATCTTCAGAACATGTGGGCCAACTGGTTCATTTGCCCCTTGTTTGCAGTTAAAGAGTGACTTGCTCGTGTTGAACCTTTCTTGACGAGTTTGGCTTGCAAACATGCTTTGCAAGTGCTCATTGATAGTATATGCATCCATATGCACATGCTGTCTTTGAAGCTCAGCACTCATAGTTGCTAACATAAGACACGCAACATCAGTTGCATCATTCTCATCCTTTGTGTGGGCCGCTCGTTCCTCAACAGTAGCGCCCTCAGGAAGGGGACCTGCCGGAGGAATATCAATGACATGAAGCTTGCGCTCCTGCCTGAGGACAATCCTCAAATTCCTCTGCCAGTCTAGGAAGTTGTTTCCTCCTGTCAGCTTATCCTTCTCAAGGACAGATCGTACGGATAGTGTGTTTGTGTTGTTTGTCATTACTTGGTATCTACAATGATAAAAGCACAAAATTAAACATTAGATTGTCTGAGTTATTTATTATGTTCAAATGATTATGATACATTCATAATATATCTCCCACTATTTTTATCAAATCAATAGCCCTTACTATTAATTTGGAAAGTATATCCCATAATCCTTTCTAGTGAGCCAAGATCCATATTTCGTCATGTCTCAAGTCAACCACTGGAAGTCCTTAAGAATGATTATTTAGGTAGACAACATTTGTCAATTATATCATATATAATTCTTGGATAGTTTGGTGAGCAACGATTGATCTTATCTATCTAATAGATTTTTAACCAAACTCTATGCTTCTAAGTTCATAATGGTTGAATATAACCGTTTACTTTCACCTTATTATGACGACTCAGTTAAGTTTGACCCAATGATACAACGGCCGAATATAACCGTTTATATTCGTCGCATCTCACCACGATAGACAGGAGTCCCCTGCCACTGACAGTCTTTCCCCTAATCGATCTAGGATTCGATGAGTGTTCATTCATTGGAAAGCATCTGATTAAAACTTAATATTTTGTTAAGGGGTTTAGAAAATTTTACGACGATCATGATCACATCATGAAGAGATCCTCAATTTTTCCTTGAACTAAATATTTCAAATTGACATCTTAAATTGTTCATTTCCCAGGTAGATGGAGGATACCAGTGGTCACACTTAAAACCCATCAGCCTTACGAATACGCATATCCGTTTTTGTCAGAAAATCCCAATTATAGATATCAAAATCCATATTCAATTCCGTGTTTTAAAAATCCATATTTCATAAACACAAGAATCTCATGATCGTTTGTTGATTTTAAAATCTTGAATCGTTACAGATTTTATCTTGAGTCGTTACAGATTTTATCTTGTTTAAACAAGCATGGCATGGGTGTCGTATCTAATACATACATACATACATGATTAATCTAATTAAAGCATGCATCATTCATACATCAATATGTAAAGTGCAGTATGTAAACGTGCTTGGTTATGGCCCCTTTCCTATGTGATCCTTTCGAGCTAATGAAAGGATCAAAGTCAATCTATGGTGGTAAAATATAAATACAATTACATGTCTTCATTCTTCTTGTATCCACTAGTGCCTGCTCCTCTTCTTGGATCATCTTTCAGTCTTCAAGTACATTACATGGAATAATTGAATACAACCTAAGCTAATGTACTTACATAAGAAAACTCGAGTTACATTCGAGGTTAAACAATTACAAGAATGAAGAAAACGACATGCAAGTCGTATTTATAAAACCAAAACCAAAAACCATTAATCTAGGGGTCTAAGGGCCATAACCAGCACCATGCTCAAGTACACAAAATAAAATATTGCGGGGGTCCGGGGGCGGCAGCCCCTGGGCGGGGGTCCGGGGGCGGCAGCCCCTGGGCGGGGTCTGGGGTGGCAGCCCCAGGCGGGGTCTGGGGCGGCAGCCCCAGGCGGGGTCTGGGGGCGGCAGCCCCCGGCTGGGGTCGAGCTGACCTGGACCAGTCCTATTCAGAAATCATCAATTTCTGAACTACAGATCATATCTGTTGGCCCTTTTTCCCACTGCATCTTATACAGTTTCAGAAGCATGTATCATATACATACTTATCATATCCCAGTTAACAGATCATGTCCAACATAATCTGTCCACCAGTTTATATCACTATACAAACTGACCCTCATGCATAATATACAAATCGCAATATGGCATATAAATCAGTCATGACAAATCATTAACATGCTAGTATCATCACCACATATTACAATTCGAATATACATGAAGAACATAGCATGGCAGAAGCATGGCAGTAACAAAGCAGTAGCATGGCAGTGGCATGGCAGTCACCAAAACAGGCATATTTGCATCAAATACAGTTAACACGTAACCAAATCAGTCCCTTATACACGTAGCTCTGATGCCATTGTTGGGTTCCGAGGCATAAAACGCAGCGGATAAACGTAAATATAACGAAAATTTTCGGAACCCAAACGCAGGATCATGTATAAGAATTGACGGATTATGGTGATAATCGAATCATACCTATTAAGATTTTGAATGCCACGAACTCAACGGAGATCCTTGCTATCACGATTTGTGTCTTCCTCTCGAAAGCACCCCTATGGTATCCACACGAGCACCTTCAAGAACGTCTCACGATCTTGAACACGGAACGGAAGTACTAGCCTCCTTTGATAGGTTTCGAATTCTCTCTGCTTCTTCCTATGCTGCCTCTTCTGCTAGGGTTTTTACAAAAACGTGCAAGCCATTTAACCTATCATTATCTATTTATAATGATTGGTTAATGGGCCTTTTTAGCAAAAACCTAACCCATGTAGGCATAGGATTAAATAATAAAACATGCTTCTATTATTTAATTAATAATTAAGTCACACTTAATTATTATTGGCAGAAATATAATTCTTCAAATTCGAATTTATTTCAATTAATTAAGTCTCACTTAATTAATATAATAAATTCGAATTAATCATCAATTAATTTAAATCTATAATTTAAATTAACTATTCCTCTAGGTGCTCTATGTGTGTGACCCTATAGGCTATTATTTAATTAGCAATAATTTTATTCTCCAATAAAATTATAAACAATGAGCGGTATCTAGTAATACATTATTGCTACCTAATTAAACAATAATTAAATCGTGATTCGATAAAACCTTTCGTGATTAATGTTTCCGTGTAATATAATCCCTTTAACCATATATATTATAGATTAAACTCGAGGCATGTATTTAGTCATCCTCTTCAACATTTAATCCGGGTTTACTTGATCCATGAGTAGACTATGAAAAACAAATCATTATTTGAGCACGGCCATGCATTTTATAGTCTCACTCAATCAAGAGGCCAATAATATCTCTCCTAATTATAGGAGGGTTAAATCCTTTATCTATCATTCATATTTCTCATACGACTCATGATATACCCGATGTCCACTTTTATCATCACCCGGTCAAAGGTAACTTTTAATGTAGTCAAAGTATATCAATCCTCGTATAGAAATATAATGATCTCAAGTCAGAGGATCATTACACCATTATCACTGTGAGTCTTTCTTATGACTTAATTAAACATGAAGAATCTCACTGTGGGTCTGTCCAGTACCATGTACCCCTACATGTACCTATGTATTGACTTTAGTATCCCCATACTTATAACCAATGAGATGTGGTTATCTGTCAAACAACATACTAGTCTATTTATGTATTATTATTGTCCTATCATAATAATACTCGACTAGGGAACCTTTAAGAATATGATATATTATACAATCTCAAGTTCAAGTCATGTACTTAAACTATATAACGAGTATCATGATTCTAAGGACATTTATTATGCTAACAAATATATCGCAGTAATTAAAGTCATAATAAATACGTTTATTGAATAATCAAATGACATAAATGTTTATTAAAAGGAAAAATTGTATTGCCTCTAGGGCACCTACACTAACATTAACCCCTAAGATTTTTCATCCAAAAATTCAACTCAAATTAACCAAAAACTATACCCAAATTAATCTCTTCTTTTGCAACTTCCAAAATATTAGTGAGATCCTATGGAGTAAACCTCTGAGAAAATTAATATCACTATTTCTTCAAACATATTCCAGAATTAACTTTATTGGATAATCTTCAGTCAATTTTAGTTGTCTTCAATACCCGGAAAAATCTTCAACTACAAACCCTTGAGCACCCTCAAATTAATATTTAAGAAAAATTTAAATTTACAGAATTTTAATTTTCCTAAAAACAATTAATCAAAAAAAATTTACAAATAATTAATTTTCAAAAATATTTAAAATATCTTAAAAATTAAAAATCCGTAAATTACTATTTTAAGAAAAAAATTATTTTTCAAAAATTTTAAATTTTCTGAAAAAATAAATAAATCTAAAATGAAAATTAAAGGATACAAAACTTGAGGTGCCAAATAACAATTTGGTAATAAGTGGCGCCAAGTAATTATGTTGTGTTTCAGAATTTGGTAGCGCCATGCGTGTATAGCAGGTCATATTTGACTTTGATTGATTTTTTTTATATGGGGCCTGCAGGGGGAAGAAAGGAAATGCGCAACTAAAATAAATATACCTAGCGCGTGTACAAGCTGCTCAATCAAATCATGAACTGGTCGAGTCAATGGACCAAATTTGTTTAATAAAGTTAACCCTTAAATTTTATTAAATTTATAAATTAAACTAATTAAAATTTATAACATACACTAATAAAAGTTTATAATTTTTTTATAAAAGTTTATAATTTTTTTATAAAAGTTTATAAAATAAATTTTAGTTAAAATTTATAAAATAAACTAATTAAAATTTATAACATAAACTAATTAAAGTTTATAAAATAAATTTTATAAAAATTTATAAAATAAATTTTATTTAAACATCATAAACTAAGAGCTACCTAAAAGATAAGATAAACATCATAAATATAATATAAATCCTAACCTGGTCTACTTTATTTCCACAACTCTCAACAACAGCTGAGAATTATCCTAATAATATTTAATAATAAAAATACTTTCTATTTATTCAATTGCTCCTATTATTCCTCCTGCTATATTGCTGACCAACGAAAGAATTTATAACATAGTTCACATTTAAATCTATTGAATACATATACAAATATATGTGTGATCTACTAAAACACACATATAAAATTTTCAATGATTCCACTGTAGAACCTTAAATTCACGTAAAAATATACATGATTCAAATTTAGATCCACTAAATACATATATAAAATTAAAAGTGATTCTACTATAGAACCTTAATTGCACACAAAATTCATATTATTAAAAATTAGATCTACTAAATACATGATAGATTCAAATGTAGAATCTACACAGAATTATATTAAAATTGATTGCGATTTGTGAAACACATGAAAATAGACGTATAAACTAAATATATTAATTCTAATATAGAATCTCATATTTAATTCACATTTAGATCTACTGAATACATAATACAAATATATGTTTGAGCTACTAAAACACACATATAAAATTTTCAGATTCCCTGTAGAACCTTAAATTCACGTAAAATACACATGATTCAAATTTAGATCTACTAAATACATATATAAAATTAAAAATAATTCTACTATAAAACCTTAATTGCACACAAAATTCATATTATTAAAAATCAGATATACTAAATACATGATAGATTCAAGCGTAGAATCTACACAAGTTAATCTACCTAGAATTATGTTAAAATTGATTACAATTTGTGAAACATATGAAAATAGTCGTATAAACTAAATATATTAATTCTAATACAAAATCTCATAATTAGTTCACATTTAAATTTACTGAATACATATACAAATATATCTGTGAGCAACTAAAACACACATAAAATTTTCAGATTCCACTTAGAACCTTAAATTCACGTAAAAATACACATGATTCAAATTTATATCTACTAAATACATATATAAAATTAAAAGTGATTCTACCATAGAACCTTAATTGCACACAAAATTCATATGATTAAAAATCAGATCTACTAAATATATAAAATCTCATACGATTCTAATGTAGAAGCTGCACAGAACTTTAATTCAGATCTAATTACTACATAGGCACATATATTTTGTAAAAAAATGTTATGAAAGTCATAAATATTCGGTACTTATTCATGGAAACATCATGCAATATCTATTTCAAGCCGTAATTAACCTGAAAATTGAATAAATTCCATTAGAATGCATAATATTTCATCTCAAAACCCTAATTACACAAACTGAAAAGTAGTAGAATCAAATATCTTAGTGAGTTCAATCGATTATGTACCTTTTGGTGTAGCTTGTGATGATTCTTCGATAAAATTGACAAGATAGCTTCAAAATCGAACTTGTAGTAATCGTCGATTTGTGGTGCTTGTTTGTTTTTCAGTTAACTCGTTTTGTGTATAACCTCAACCTGTTTGTATATATCTGTGTATACGGTGTGATAGTAATCGTTTGTTTTAAAATTTTTAAAAAATCTTAAAAATTGTTAAAATTACGGTAATGTCATTGGGTTATTAAACTTAATCAAGTTCATACAAAAATGTAGGGTTAAGATGGGATCTCTACGTAGAACTCTATATAAAAAAAATCTCTCTAGAATCTCACTCATATATATACAGAGTCAGAGTGACGGAGGATTAAAATATTAATCTCTTAATATTTAAAAAAAATTATTCATAAAAAAATAATTTAAAAAGTAATAATAATCCTAATTATATAAATAAAAATTTTAAAAATATGTGTCAAAAAATCAATTAAAACTAAACGAAAAGAGTACTACATAATTTTAAATAAAATAGATTTAAAAATCAGGGTTGAAAATATTATTTCCTATCGCTAAATAATGGTGATAAGAGATGTTGTCTTATCTATTTTGAATTATAATTACACCTTTCTGATTATCCACCTTTCTTATTTCCGTTATCATTTACCTGCACACTTTCAAAATAAATTGTATCCTTAAATACATATTCATTTTTATTTTCAAAATAAATATAGTGATAATCTTTCAAAATTATCTCTATATATATTATTTTCAAATTTTAACTCATTTAAAACTTAATTAGATTGTCATTTTCCAATATAATAATTAGTATATGCAACTATACATAGGAAAATTGTATTCAACTAACTTTTTCTTAATATGTGTAATTTTTCTAAAATGAACATGTAAATATGGACACAAACTTTATCTTTATTATTTTGAAAATTTATGAATATTAATGTAAAATTTTATTGTTTTTCTAAGAAAACTGATAGTTTACTTTATTTTTGAGAAAAAGTTTAGTTTAATTTTTTTTTGACAGATAGTTTATTTTTTTTGAAATAACTTGATTCTTTTAAGGTTAATAATATAATTTTATTTGCGTTTTTCAAAAAATGTGAGTTCTAATTGTGTTTTTCAGTGATATAAAAAACTGTTTTTATGAATTAGATATTTTACGTATTTTTATTATAAATTGAAATGCAAAAAAAGCCAATATTCCCCCCCCCCCCCCCCAAAAAAAGGAACTAGGAGCCCTAATTATAGTTAAAATAATGAATATATATTTTTTAATTTTATTTCTTTTAAATTGTTATACCTTCAAATCCGGAGATTTTAAGGTATGAATCGTCACGTCCAACATATATTTACCCTGCAAATATTGTTATCTCAAAATACAGGTGATTTATTCATCACACAACGAGGTATATAACTGATAATAAAGAAATAGAACTGGTACCTGTTGTCACACCTCATTGAAATTTCATCCAATAAAACGGATGAATTATAAATTTTCAAAATAATATACTTACGATTATTTATCCTTTAATATTTAGACACATAAACCTTTAAATTTTAAAAAGCACTCAATTTTGTCAAATATACACATCGGTCTCGCCATTTATTTTCCAAAATATTCTTATTTTATATGTTACACTATATTAAATTAAGATACTACTGATTATATAAATATACAATTTATTATGTAATTTTATTGAAATATTATGTGTTTTATTTAATATAAAGATTCCACTCCTTTAGTATCTTAATGTTTTAATTTAGTATAATTCATTATAATCTTACACTACTGTTACATATTTTATTAGAAATTATTCAAATAATATTAAAAATCTCACCAATTATTTTATTTAATATTGTAACAAAATTTAACAAAACATATCTAATTAACTAGTAATCCTAGAGATTAAAAAAATTGAGTACAAAAAAGTGTTCATAAATGATTGACCTGGTAACGGATCGGATTGAATCAATCTCTATACATGTGCGGATCCATTTAAAAAATAATATTTTAAAAGAAAATAAAATATTACATATTTTAATTTAATAAAATATTTAAATTTAGAATTATGTCTAATATTAGATATTTCATATTTTTATTTTATGTATAGTATAATATTATATAAATATTTACATATTATGTATAATATGTTAATATATAGGAGAAAAAAACCATAAGATACATCTTAGGTAATTTCCTAAGATTTTAGTATAAAATAATTATATATTAGTAAAATTTTAAATGAATTCTGATTTTACAAAAAATACTTCTCATATTTGCATATAAAATACTATGTATCTCATGACTGATATAATTTACGTAAAATATATCTTAAGATCATATTTCCTACGTTTCATATTAGTAGTTCACTTTAAAAAAATAACGCATATTAAGAAAATCTATTATTTATAAATTGTACCCATATTTATTGCATTAAACGAATATAATAAATGGTATAGAATTGATCTTGAAAATATAAATTGAAGAATGAAGATATGTGGAATAGAGTTGATTTTGAAAATATAAATTAGATTATATTTTATATTAAATGTTGAAGCGGACGATTATTTTGAAATAATTTTTTTTTGAAAGTGAACTATTAATATGAAACGGAGGGACTATCTTAAGCTCCCTAATCTTAATATATAATATATTTCAAATTTACATATATTTTATTATATTACTGTATATATATATATAATTGAATCGGGTCGTTAATAAATCGAATCGTACTAAATTCATATTCATTCTTAATAGGATCAAATCTTTAAAATATCTGTTTTTTTTAAGGATCCAACAAATTCGAGAGATTTTGATCGGTGAGATTTATATAAATACATTAAGATCTAATTTATTTTTTAGAAGGTGATGGGTCCATAATTAATACATCTTTAATACCTATTTTATGTTTATTTTCGTAATTTTATTAGTTAATTAATTATTTTTATTTTTTTGTAGAAAATTAATTAAAATCAGAATTGTAGCAGAAAAAGGAGAATACAAGGAAGGAGGTGGAAATTACTTGGAGGCAAAGAAAAAGGAGATAAAATCGAATGCTTGTTGGAAAAGAAAAAGGAATAGAATGAAATATTTAGAATTCAATTTGTAATCGATATAGAAAACCTACATTATTTTCCCTATATATATGGGTCTCCTCTCTTGTATTTCAAGATGTGAATCTTGGACCTTAACTTTAACTTTAGTTTTCAATAATTAAGAGTAGGAGTAGAGTAATTTTATTTTCTTGGTCTTTCAATACAAACAAGTTTTTATCTCTCAAACACTTTTTATGTTATTCGTTATTTGTATGTCTTATATTAGTTGCTTTGTTTTTTTCTTCAAGCATGTCTAGCTAATTCTCTAGCCCTAGGATGAAGGTGAAGTTAGTTGATTATTTTTAGTATTTACTTGTTTCTATTGATTGATTCTCATGATTTTTCTTGGTGCTTAATTGTTTGATTAACAAAGTGATTTTGATATATTATTTTTAACGAATTTATTTTTCATAGCCTATGCTTGCTCCATGAAGTTTTGATGGGTTATTGTTAGATAATAAGTTTCATAGTATATGCTTGTCTCGTTAATTGATATTTATTTGTTAAAGAAAAAGAATTGATTTTTAGGGCAAGTTGGATATTAATTGTGATTAATTGATGGATTCGGATTCCTAGGTTTTCCATATTTATTTGTTCTTATTTGCTTATTAGGTTAATTAAATCTCATCTCAACATTATTTGTCTAGTCTGCCTGATTTATTTATTATGGTTTAGAAATTTCATAGTCTCTGAGGATCAATCTGTGATTGCTATAATTAACCACTGTGCGCTTGCAGTATTTTTACACATCAAGTTTTTGGCGCCGCTGCCGGAGACTATTGGTAATTTTTACTCCTTAATATTTAATTCTTCGGATTAGTGTCTTCTTTTTCTTTGTATATTTTTTTAGGGATTTTTGAAGAGGAGAAAAGTTTGGACAAGAAGATTGTTAGAAGGCATCGTTGTCTCCTTAGAAATTTTTGGAAAGCACTTTTCGGTATTCCGTATCACCTTTCTAAATTTTGTTTTTTTCACAAATATTTAAAAAATCCAAAAAAATTAAATATTAAAAAAAATCAAAAAAAATTAGTTAGTTATTTGTCTTGTTAAAAACCAATTTATTGCATCATTCATATCTCACATAGGAGCACATCATCTAGTTTTTCTTTATTGTATTTTATTTCTTTCCATCTTATAATTGTGGTGATTGCTGAAGGAAAGAGGTACGTATAATTTAGATTAATTCACGTAGTGTAGTGCATCCATAATTGTTTATTTTCTCATTCTTTGTGTGTTGCATTCATTTAATCAATCTTAAGGGTGCCACCCAATTACAAGATAAGGTAAGGGATTTCATCACCCTTTCCTTGGCCCATAAATCACTAATACGTTCATCTTGCATTCCCCTTACCTTAATAAAACCAAGTAGATGTTGGTCCCTAGGATTTCGCGCTCACTTAGGAAGAGAACCTAAGACGAGACAAATCTTTACGTATTCTTACTTTTGGTGTCTAGGAAAGCGAGAGCTTACCTGGCCAATTTGAATTGGTGTCTAGAAAGGTGGTTAGCCTCTTGGCAATGCTTCCATCTGCCTGGCCAATCGGTTTGAATATTTTTAGATTTGTAACTCTTAGTATTATCTTAAAGTTAGGAGCAGGTCTAGATTTTCTATAGGTTCACATAGAAATAGGATTTTTCTTCTGCATTTTTTTTTGTTTACTTCTATCTCTTTTCTGCTATGTGCTTACTTGCTTACTTGTAAGTCATGTCTATCCCACTTAGAGACCGTTGTTATCCCACTCGTTCCGCCCAACCCTCATGCATAGTCCTACCAACAGTAAATGGTAATAATTTTGAAATCAAATCTCACCACATTAGCATGTTACCTAGGTTTACTGGGGTAGAGGGGGAGGATCCATATCTTTTCATCCGAGAGTTTGAGGAAGTTTGTGCCCTACAGAAAATTCAACAATTGACTGATGACTCCATTAAATTGAGACTTATCAACTTTGCTCTTAAAGAAAATTCTAAAAAATGGTTATATAGTCTACCCATTAATTCTATTTCAACTTGGGAGGGATTTGTAAGCATATTTCTAAAAAAATATTTTCCAAACCATAAGGCCAACAAACGTAGGAATGAAATCAACTAATTTCAACAAAAACAAAATGAGTCTTTTTGGAAATATTTTGATAGATTTAAAAGTTTGTTGTCCCAGTGTCCTCAACATGGTATAAAACAATAGAGACTTTGTAAAATTCTTTATGAAGCCTTAGATAGTCCAACCACTTCTTTGTTAGAGTCAATGTGTCAAGGTAAGTTCATGGATAAAAATGAAGAAGAAGCTTGGCAATTTTTTGAGGAGTTAGCTGAAAAAACAATGTTGTGGGAGTCAACTAGGGAACTAAGTCAAGAAATCGAAAAACCTAGCTCATCTAAAGGCATACATGTAGTTGGTAATTCTATTGCAACTGAAGCTAAATTAGCTACACTCACAAGAAGATTAGAAGCCTTAGAAACCAACAACGTGTCTTCACAAGTGTCTGTCTGTGCAAACTGTAACTCATATAATCATGTGACAGAAAATTGCCCTGAAATTCAACAAGCTAATGCCATATTTCAAGCGAGAGTTATGAATGATCCCTTTTCACCCACATACAACCCTGGTTGGAAAAATCACCCAAATTTCTCATGGAACCAAGGTCAATACAATCAGTATAACCAACCATCTCAACCTATTTTTCAAAAGCCCAATCCTAGTCCATTTCCAACCCAAAATCTTAATTCTTTTCCTGTTCAAAACTTTGACCCATATCCAAATTCTTTTTCTGTCCCTTCGAATCCTCCTGGTTTTAATGAAACTGATAAGAAAATGAATTTCTTGGAAAAGAGTATTGAAGCGTTATTGAAATCCCAAGCTAATATAACTCAATCTCAACAGACTTTCATGCAAACTATGACCCAAGATAGGCAGTTACTAAATTCCAATACTCAAGCCATACCTAAACTAGAGGTTCAAATCAGTCAGTTAGCCAACACAATCAGTGAGAGAGAGAAAAATCGATTTCCTAGTCAACCTGAGGTTAATCCAAAATTTCATCCAAACCAAAAATCTCATGAAAATGTGAATTCCATCATCTCTCTTAGGTCTGGTAATCAATTCAACAATTATGTTGGTCTCAATACTCAAGAGGAAGAAAAACTCACTTCTGAACCAAATCCTTTACTCTTAAATCCTAGTCTTGACCAATCCTTGTCTGCCAAGAGTTCTGAAGTAGTAGTGCAATCTAGTGAACCTTTCAAATCTGATGAACCACCTTCAAAACCCATCTCTGAAAAAGTCTTCAAGCCAAAAGCCCCATTTCCTCAAAGGCTTACTTCAAACAAACAATCTGCTCAATTGGATAAGATTTTGGAAGTCTTTAAACAAGTCAAGATCAACATTCCTCTTTTAGATGCAATTCAACAAATTCCATCTTATGTTAAGTGTCTAAAAGATTTGTGTACTCATAAAAAAACCACTCATGTTCCTAAGAAAGCATTCCTAACTTCTCATATTAGTTCTATCATATCGCATCAAATCCCTGTGAAGTATAAGGATCCTGGTTGTCCTACAATCTCTTGTGTCATAGGTGATATTTTCATTGATAAAGCTTTACTTGATCTAGGAGCTAGTGTGAACCTTCTTCCATTATCTGTTTATCAAACTTTGGGTTTAGGTGAGCTTAAAAAGACTAATGTCACTCTTCAGTTAGCTGATCATTCTATCAAAACTCCTAAGGGCATAGTGGAGGATGTGTTAATTAAGGTTGGTGATTTTGTCTTTCCCGTAGATTTTGTTGTTCTAGAGACCGAACCTGTCAAAAATTTCAAAAATCAAATTCCTATCATTTTAGAAAGACCTTTTCTTGCTACTTCCAATGCTTTGATCAACTGTAGGAATGGTTCGATGAAACTAACTTTTGGAAACATGACTCTAGATCTTAATATTTTTAATGTGGGAAGTCAATCCAATGATCTTTATGACCAACCTGTAGGAGTTAATTTCATTGCTGACGTTGTGTCTTGGTCGAATCTTGAGGATAGTTTGATTGAGTCTTTTCATGAACATGATGTTGTGTTAGAGTATGAGAGTAATAGAGAACTTCATGAGTTGTACCAAAATTTCACTTCTGATGAGATGTTAGATGAATTGAATCTCATTTGTTCTAAACATGAAACTCAATTGAAGGATATTGCGTTTGAGCCTAGGTCCATTGTTAAGACTTCTGTAGGTGAGCCACCCTGTTAGGTCCAAATGATTGAAGAAGGGGGGGTTACATACAATCTTTAATAAATATTAAAATCTGTTTCAGATAATTTTTTATTAAACAATTTAAATTATTATCACGAAATAATAATCAAAGAAACACAGTTCAAGTAAAATACTTATATTAAACTTGAGGTTGGTTACAAGATTAAATCAGAAAATATTCACTAATTTAGCTCATAAAATTCTAGAATAAATTTGACATGAAACGCTCTTGAATTTTTGTTTTAGTCGAATAGAATGTTAATAGAAGTAGTTTGTATCTACTGACTTAATCTGCTATATATAGGCACATTCAGCTTTGCGAGACTTTTTTTGCTCGGGGAGACTTTTTCTCCTCGGGGAGACTTTCCTTTTCTGGAGACTTTCACTTTGGAAGACATTTAAAACCATGGAAGACTTATTAAGCTCGGGGAGACTTTATTAGGTCGGGAAGACTTTTTCTAAAATTCGGGGAGACTTTTGAAAAGTCTCCGGGAGACATTTCAAATGTCTTCCCGAGTTATCAATTTGGTCGACCTGCTTGAATTGTAATGTGTATATCCTTTTCTTTTTAATTCAAATTCTATTTGTTTTATTATATATCTTATACATTAAATTAATTCTTTTTGAATTAATCTAAGTAAATAGGATACATAATAAATTATCTTTTTGATAATAGAATTAAATTAAAGTCTTCTTCATTTTAAAATAATTCTAAATTAATTAATTTCTTAATCAATTTAAGAAATAAATTAATTCTGATTGAATTAATTTACCAATTAAATTAACTAAATAATTTAATCAATTAATAGATAATTAAATTAAAGTCTTGACTGCACAACCATTGTTGTTATATTTCCAAGTCTTCTGTCTTCACACCAATGTCTGTAGCTGACCATTTCTTCTGTAATAAAGAATCTTCTCTGTATTTTGCCAACACTCTGTGTACTGTCTGGTTCACGAGTGATTCACAACAAATAATATACTTCACTTAACTTTTATAATGGTTCACTTCTGCTCCTTCTGACTTGACTATATTTGTTGTCACACAATATTGAAATCTTCTGACACCGTAGCTTCTTCAAACTTAAATACTCCACTGAGGCATGATCAATTAAATTGAGCTTCTTTCAATGTAGTACTGCTTCAAGTCTGTAGATTGACTTTGATCTTCTTTTTCTTGTCAAGTAATACATGCTGAAGATTCATGTGACAGATAATATATTTACTTACAAATTATCTATGTTTGAGTTGAGTTGTCATCTCGCTAAACAAATAGGCTTTTAAACATATGTCTTTCAATCTCCCCCTATTTGTTTGTTAAACAATAACAAGCAAATCACTAGAGGATAACTCAACTAACAAACAAGAAAAAGATATAACAATAAAACTTGTAAATAAACTAACTTAGTTCTGGTTTATATTAAACATTACCATATTCAAACATTAATGATAAATACAAGATAGTTGTTCCTCTAGACTGAACAAATAGAACAAAGTTCTATCTTGACTTACCTATCATTACCAGCTTCAGAAGTATCAACTTCACCTTCTTCTAGAGTTTAACTTTTGTGACCAGGTGTCATTGGTACATCTTCAGTGGCTGGTTTCTCTTGATCAGATTGTACATTTCCAGATTTCTTGAGTAACTGAATTGAAAGATATTTGTTCCTCTAGCACTGAACATATTATACAAGTAGTATTATCTTCATTTCTCAGACTCATCATTACTCCCCCTTAGGATGGCAGTGATGAAGTCTTGTTCTCTTCTTATTACCACTTCTCCTCTGTTTCTCCAACTCCTATCTTCACTTCTCATCCAAGGTGAATTCATTATTTCTCAGACTCATCACTACTCCTCTTATGTGAATCATCCAACCAATTTAATAGAGGTAACAATAGACATGGCATACATACAGCATTTAACCATCGCAGATATAAAAAATACAAACTATGACATGTTATGCATTTTAGAAAATCCGGTTAATCCTATATACAAGAATCTTCCAAAATCAAATGGAATAGAAGAACTAATAAATAATCATTAGTTCTATCCAATCCAAGCATGTTGTTATATACCCCCTTTTCTTGTTCAACAATGGAGTAATCCTCTTCTAGTAAAAAGACTTTGTTCAACAATTCTCCCTTTTGGATCTTGTTCAACACTTCTTCCTTTTTGGATCTTGTTCAAACTTTCCTCCTATTTGGATCTTGTTTAAACTTCTCCCCCTTAGTTGAGTAATCCTCTTCAGAATCCTTAATATCAGAACAAATTTCTTTCCCCTTAGTTGAGTAACATTAGAAATCTGTAACAGGGAATTGGGAATGGGATTTGGTAATTGTGATGGTGTGTGATTTTACGTTGTGTTTCTCACAAGTGTTTCGCTCATATACTCTCTAAGTGTTTCACTCATAGAATATATATTTTCACTCTTTCTCACTTGTGTTTCACTCTTTTCTCAGAACACTGTTTCTCTCTTAGTACGGATGACACAATCTTTTGTACCTGCAAGAAAGATCACCATAGCCCCTTCAAGAGAGGTCACTGGTGGTGCAATGGGGTTTCGTAAATCCCCGTCCTTAATTGATTCTATTAAAATATTTGACTTTGAAAATTGAATTGCTTCAGGAATAGATTCAATGAGTTGTTGATCATCTAAGATGATCTATTCCATTAGGAATCCAGATATGTTCCATCTGGAAAGGGAGACAAGGATCTATAATGTAGCAAATGATCCAAGTTTCCTCCTGATACCTGTGAAGGCATGTTGATTCAGTCAGAATCATCAATCATTCTCCATTCCTTGATATGGAAGTTTAGAATAATTGCTTCCGTCAATTCATCCTTAGTGTGTGACAATCCTTACAGTGCATTTGAATATTACATATATGGTTTATAGTGTTTAAGAGTGTCCAGATGAAGTTGACTCTTTACAAATGGCCTTGGCTAACAGGCCGAATTCAATAGACTCATCATGTTAAGATGACGAACCTAGTAACAGTTTTGCCATTTGTAAATCTATACCCTTTTGGGAGGATATAAATTAGTTAGCAGTTGCCTTGGTTTCAATTACATATTCTAACTAGAGGCAGAGTTGCTGGAATACTCATAGATACTTATCTTTTCTAGTGCACTGGAGGCACTTACTCTCTCACCCTCTTTAGTTGATCAAACTTTTCTTTTCAGGGGTTTAGTAGATGAAGTTGTATATGTTTGAGTGTTTGTGGTTCTATGATCTGTGTTAGAGAATGTAGGTTTTCAATCCCTTGATCTCGTCCTATAGTCACTAAGGGTTCAATATATCAATTGTAATGTTTTTATATCAATTGATTAGAGAATATATCAAGATCGAGATTACCTGCTTTTACCTTGAGTCGATTGCTCTTGTTAGGCAGAACACAGATATGCTTTTATTATTAGTGATTTTCAGATAAACAATATATATATATATATATATATATATATATATATATATATATATATATATATATATATAATATCACTAACAACAAAAATCATAATTAATTGCAATGAAACAATAACAAACTATCAATTCATGATAATTAATAATAATTTCAAAAAGCAAGTAATTATGCTCATAATATCTCATCGTATTAAAATTCTGAAACTAATAAACATTTAATTGTTTCAATTCATAATTTTAATAAGATAAAATATCATCGCTAAATACTAAATAATCATAGGAATGAAAATTAGCACTTAACTTCATACAATATATCTAATAATTGTTACTCAAGCATATGACAATTATACTCATAACAATTATCAATGATATATGTAAGCTCGAGAAAATAAATGTAAAGAAATTCACAAGTCCTTTAAATATTGACATTTAATACTTATGATTCTTAGAACAATTTCTCGTAAAAATAAAAATAACTATAAAATAAAAATAAAAATAAAAATAAACTTACACACATATATATAGAAATAATGATACTAAAAGTTTGAAAATAAAAACAATATGTACCAATTGTTAGAAAACCAAAATAATAAAGATATATATATACAGTATAGATGCCAATTAAATAAAATTGTACAAAGTTCTATTAACCTATTTATTAAACTTAATATATATACATATAATATACTAATAATAACTATACTTTAATATTTGATTGTTTTCACATAAGAATAATTTTTACCAAAATTCTAACTTGTAAAATTTTGATTAAATTATTTTAAAGATAATAATCTAAGATTAAAATATAGTGGAATACAACCAAAAATAGATAAACTAAAGTAATATAATAATTTACATTAAACACACATTCGAGAACTAGAATTTAGTAAAATAAATTTACAAGTGCTATGACAAATATTTACATAACAAACACTTGAAATTTAATTTAAGAGCATATTGCAGATGTGAACTGGGATTTAAGATGAAGAACTATTCAACATCCCAAGTTCACCAACTAACCTGGTGAATGTGGATTCATCAAGTGGCTTAGTAAAAATATCTGCAGTCTGTTCTTCTGTGGGTACAAAGTGTAACTCCACAGTACCAGTCATAACGTGTTCTCGAATAAAATGATACCTGATATCTATGTGCTTTGTCCTCGTGTGCTGACAGGGTTGTTGGAGATTGCAATGGCACTTGTGTTATCACATAAAATAGGAATTTTATTTAACACAAAGCCATAATCTCTGAGTGATTCCTTATCCATAAGATCTAAGCGCAACAGCTTCCTGCAGCAATGTACTCAGCCTCTACTGTAGAATTGGAAACCGTTTGTTGTTTCTTGCTGCACCAGGAAATCAATCTTCTCCCTAGGAATTGACAGCTCCCTGAGGTGCTCTTCCTATCAACAACACTACCTGCATAATCAGAATCTGTATATCCTATTAGATTAAAACCAGATTCTTTAGGGTACCAGATATCAAGATTAGGTGTACCCTTAAGATATCTTAAGATTCTTTTCACAGCAACAAGATGAATATCTCTAGGATCCGCTTAGAACCTTGCACATATACAAGTGGCATACATAATATCTGGTCGGCTTGCAGTTAGGTAAAGTAGAGATCCAGTCATACCTCTGTAGCTTGTGATGTCTACCTTTATTGAGTTTTCACATACTCCAAGCTTGACAGCTGTAGATGAGGGAGTTCTTGCATATGCTGAATCTTCCATGTGATACTTCTTCAGAAGTTCTTTAAGGTACTTGGACTGACAAATGAATATTCCATCTATTCTTTGACTCACTTGAAGTCCAAGGAAGAATTTCAGCTCTCCCATTAAGCTCATCTCGTACCTACTCTGCATTAACTTAGCAAACCTATTGCACAAGTTATCATTAGTAGACCCAAATATTATGTCATCAACTTATACTTGTACCATTATCAGATCATTATTGTGTTTCTTATCAAATAAAGTTTTGTCTATGACTCCTCTAACGAAACCATTTTCAAGAAGAAATTCTGAAAGAGTGTCATACCATGTTCTGGGTGCTTGTTTGAGACCATAGATAGCCTTGAAAAGAAAATATACAAAGTCCAAGTGATCTGGATCTTCAAAGCCTGGGGGCTGTTGTACATATACCTCTTCAGCTAACTTTCCGTTCAGGAATGCACTCTTCACATCCATTTGATAGACTTTAAAATTGGAGTGAGCTGCGAATGCCAGAAACATCCTGATAGCCTCAAGTCTAGCAACTGGAGCGTAGGTTTCATCATAATCAATTCCTTCAGCTTGGGAATAACCTTTTGCAACCAGTCTGGCCTTGTTCCTTATCACAATGCCATCTTCATCCAACTTGTTTCTGAATACCCACCGTATGCCAATTACAGTCTTGTCCTTTGGTCTAGGTACCAGTTTCCAAACATCTTTAGATTCAAATTGATTGAGTTCATCTTGCATAGCAATCACCCAATCAGGATCAGACAGTGCTTCTTCTACTTTCTTAGGTTCCATTTCAGATAGAAACCCAGAATAATTGCATTGATTCTGTGTAGCACCTCTTGTTCTAACACCAACATCTGGATTACCAATGAACAGCTCAAAAGGATGAGCTTTACTCCAAATTCTCTGACTTGGCAGATTAGATCTTGATAATTCACCTTGATTTTCATTGTGATGTTGTGTTTGATTTGCTGATCCTTCATCTCCTCCCCCTGAGTTGCTGCTAGGATCCCTTGATGAATCTTCCTGTGTGTTAGGGATATCTCTAGAGTTTCCACTGTTTCCGCCACTAGCACTTGGATCATCAACATTATTAACATTGTTGTTTCCTGTTGCAGCCTCAGGTTCGTTTTCATCATTTGAGTGTGAGTCTGGCATATTGTTGAACTTAAGAGTTTCAGATGGATCATCATTTTGGATGTCAGGGAATTTTGTGTCATCAAAAGTTACATTGACACTTTCTTTGACATGATGTTGATCAATAATATACACCCGATAAGATCTTCTTGAATAACCAACAAAAATAGCTTCTAGAGCTTTAGCCTCGAACTTTCCAATATGTTCTTCTCCATCTTTAAGTACAAAGCATTTAGCACCAAATACATGAAAGTACTTGAGCGTTGGTTTCTTGTTAGCCATTATTTCGTAGGGTGTCTTCATTAAGTCCTTGTTGATCAGAGTCCGATTCTGGGTATAACATGCAATATTTACAGCTTCAGCCCAAAAGTACATTGGAAGACTTGATTCACTCAGCATAGTCCTTGCAGCTTCAAATAATGTACGATTCTTCCTTTCTACAACTCCATTCTGTTGCGGAGTTCTAGGTGCTGAGAATTGTCTTGTTATTCCCTTTTCAGCACAAAAGTCATTCAGAACTGCATTCTTGAACTCAGTTCCATTGTCTGACCTTATAGCTCTAACTGGAAGCTTCGAATCCAACTCAATCATCTTGATATGATCAATCACCATTTGAGGAGTTTCATCCTTTGAGTGCAGGAATAAAACCCATGTAAACTTTGAATAGTCATCAACAATTACCAAGGCATATCTTTTATGTGACATTGACATAACATTAACTAGACCAAATAAATCCATGTGAATTAATTGCAGTGGTTCAGAAATACTAGATGTGTCAGTGCTTGGATGTGATGCTTTCTTTGCTTTCTCTTTCTGACATGCCTCACAAAGTCCTTCTTGTGTGAATTCCAATTAAGGCAGTCCTCTCACTAATTCTCTTTTGACTAGAGAATTCATAGATTTGAAATTAAGGTGTGAGAGTTTCTTGTGCCATAGCCAACTTTCATCTGACGAAGCTTTAGCATAAAAACAATTGACTTCATCTCTGTAACCTGAGTTCAGATCGGCTACGAACAAGTTTCATTTCCTTATTCCCTGAAGAGCAAGCTTTTCATCCTTCTTGTGAGAAATCAAACACCTCTCCTTCACAAAGTTCACTGTGTATCCCTTGTCACAAAACTGACTGATACTCAGAAGATTGTGTTTGAGACCTTCCACGAAAGATACATTATCAATGATGACATTGCCAGCTTCTAAACAGCCATATCCCTTAGTCATACCCTTGTTGTCATCTCCAAAGGTAACTACTGGGCCAGCTCTCTCAACAACATTTGATAGCAGGGCTCTATCTCCGATCATGTGTCGTGAGGATCCACTATCGAGAATCCATATAACCCGGTTCACCTGTTTTACACCCTGCAATCATCAAATGAGTTAGGACTTCTTCGGAACCCAACATTGATTGGGCCCGACATATTTAAAAAATTGTCCTTTGTCAGGTTTAACAACAGAACCCAACTTGACAAACTCATCTACTACTTTGACTGAACACTTCTCCTTGTAAACAGCCTTAACATTTTTGTATACAGGCTTAGGAGAAAATGTCTTCTTCTGTAAAACATGAGGACTGGCAGTCTTTGATCTAGTATGCCTGTGATATATGTGTTGTCTAGGTGTAGTATTGACATTCATAGCATGCATGCTTTTAAAATATGCATACATAACATTGAAAGCACATAGCATACAGTTATCTACACCACAAGGTTTATGGCATGCATCAATAGTAGGCATTTTATTCACAATAGCAGGAGTCTTAACAGTTTCTACCTCAACTTTATTAACATTCTTAAAGTTCTCAGTAGCATGGAATCTGTTGTTACTATTCCTACTATTAACAAACTTATTAGGTCTGTTATGATTTTTCTTAAGCTCATTAGCACCTAAATAAGGAGTGGATGAACTAGCAGTGTTCACATTTTTTATTGGTCTTTTAGGTACATATTTAGTTTTCTGGACATTTATTCCTTTTATGTCCCTAACAGGTTTTTCCTGTACTTTCTCTTCCACTTTAAGGTCTTCAAGTTTAATTTCATAATCCACTATTACACAACTATCAAGAACTGGTTCTACAATAGGAGTTATGAAAAGAGGTTTCTTAGTGTCTTTAATAACATGTGGAATACCCCTCTCTATAGCAGTCTCTTTAAAAGGGGTGATGTTGCTAGCCTTTCCTACAGATTCATTATATTCAAAACCTATCCCAACTTTCCGATTAATCTCTTGTTGGTCTACTAGGTCTTTCATAACAAATGAAGCAGTTCTATAGGCTTGACACCTGACTTTCTCTTTCTCAATTTTATCCTTTAAAAAAGCTTCAATTTCAACATAGCAGTTGACTCTATTAACTTGAAATGCAACATCTTCAGTTAATTTCTCATTTATAACTTTCAGCTTTTTTAATTCAAAATTTTCTTCTGATAAAACTTTGCTTTTGAGATTTAAAACTTTTATTTGATCTCTAGCATCAGTTAAATTCTGACCTATCAATTTAAACATTTTAGGACAGCTAGGTTTTACCTCAATTCCTTGACTAGGTGGGGATTGTGATCCTTAAGAAGAAGATGCCATTAGAGCAAGATTTCCCATATCATCTTCTTCATCGTTGTCAGAATCATCCCATCTTTTTCCTTCTGCTAAGAATGATCTTCCCTGATGCTTCTTCAGTAGAGCTTCATATTTCTGTTTAAGCTCGTCATATGAATCCTTCTTTCTTTCCTACTTGGGCTTTCTACAATCTGTAGCAAGATGTCCCATTTCATTGCAGTTGAAGCAACGGATCTCGCTTCTGTCAACCATCCATGTCTTGTATCCACCTCTTGTATTGGATGAGCTAGAAGAACCATCTCTCTGAAATCTGTTTGCCATAGGCTTGAATTTGAAACTAGGGTTCCTCCTGAATCTTGTATTTCCAAATTTTCTAGCAATTAGTGCTAGAGATTCATCCTCAAGTTGATCAAGTTCTTCCATTGAGTAGAATTCACTTTCTGATGAATTCATTTGAGTTGCACCAACTTCTGCAACAATACCTTGATCAGTGACTTTGACTGAAGAAGATTCAGTTATAGCTTCTCTGTATTCTGGTGCTTCTGCTACAAGAGCTGTAGACTTGCTGACTACCTTGCCTGTACCATATATTTCCTTTTGTTGAATCTGCTCTAGCTCATAGGTCTTCAGTATGCCATAAAGTCTTTCCAATGAAATTTCATTCATGTTCCTTGACTCTCTGATGGCAGTAATCCTATGCTCTAAGTGAACTGGCATTGTCAGCAAAAACTTCCTATTGATCTCCTTCTTCGTATAGTGTTTGCCATTGAGATTTAGATCATATATCAGTTTGTTGTATCTCTCAAAAACATCAGAGATACCTTCTCCAGGATTTGATCTAAAATGCTCATATTGAGACGTTAAGATTTCCAATTTGTTCTCCCTTACTTCTTCTGTTCCTTCATTTAATATCTCTATCGTTTCCCAGATATATTTAGCATCTTTGCAATTAACAACATGATTGTACGTTCCGGGATCAAGAGATTCTACCAAAATTAACTGCAGATTGGTGTCCAAAGAATCCAGTTCCTTTCCTATATCAGTGTACTCAGAAATATCTTTTTCAAATTGTCTGTGCGGAATAAGTACACCATCTTTCATATGCTCAGGAATGATTGTTATTGGAACAACAACACCAGTCTTCAAAATATCCTTGTACTTAGTGTTTGCATTTAGAAGAAACAAGGTCATCTTCCTCTTCTAAAGATTATAATTATCTTTATCAAATGGAGGAATTTTAATGTTACTCACTCTTTGAGTACTCATTTTAAAATAATAGAAGATTAAAAGGATTTGAGATTTTTAGGAATTAAAGAGATTTTGAATTTTTAAGAAATTAAAAAATTTCGAATTTTTAATAAATTAAAAGTTTCGAATTTTTAATAAATTAAAAGTTTCGAATTTTTAATAAATTAAAAGTTTCGAATTTTTAATAAATTAAATGTTTCGAATTTTTAATAAATTAAAAGTTTCGAATTTTTAATAAATTAAAAGTTTAAAATTTTTAATAAATTAAAAGTTTCAAAATTTTTAATAACTAAAAATATTAGGATCTTGATTTTTATGTCAATCAGATGGCTTTGATACCAATTGTTAGGTCCAAATGATTGTAGAAGGGGGGGTTGAATACAATCTTTAATAAATATTAAAATCTGTTTCGGATAATTTTTTATTAAACAATTTAAATTATTATCACGAAATAATAATCAAAGAAACACAGTTCAAGTAAAATACTTATATTAAGCTTGAGGTTGGTTACAAGATTAAATCAGAAAATATTCACTAATTTAGCTCTTAAAATTCTAGAGTAAATTTGACATGAAATACTCTTGAATTTTTGTTTTAGCCGAATAGAATGTTAATAGAAGTAGTTTGTATCTACTGACTTAATCTGCTATATATAGGCAAATTCAGTTCGGGGAGACTTTTTCTCCTCGGGGAGACTTTCCTTTTTTGCTCGGGGAGACTTTCCTTTTCTGGAGACTTTCACTTTGGAAGACCTTTGAAGCCATGGAAGACTTATTAAGCTCGGGGAGACTTTATTAGGTCGGGAAGACTTTTTCTAAAATTCGGGGAGACTTTTGAAAAGTCTCCGGGAGACATTTCAAATGTCTTCCCGAGTTATCAATTTGGTCGACCTGCTTGAATTGTAATGTGTATATCCTTTTCTTTTTAATTCAAATTCTATTTGTTTTATTATATATCTTATACATTAAATTAATTCTTTTTGAATTAATCTAAGTAAATAGGATACATAATAAATTATCTTTTTTATAATAGAATTAAATTAAAGTCTTCTTCATTCTAAAATAATTCTAAATTAATTAATTTCTTAATCAATTTAAGAAATAAATTAATTCTGATTGAATTAATTTACCAATTAAATTAACTAAATAATTTAATCAATTAATAGAGAATTAAATTAAAGTCTTGACTGCACAACCATTGTTGTTATATTTCCAAGTCTTATGTCTTCACACCAATGTCTGTAGCTGACCATTTTTTCTGTAGTAAAGAACCTTCTCTGTATTTTGCCAACACTCTGTGTACTGTCTGGTTCACGAGTGATTCACAACAAATAATATTCTTCACTTAACTTTTATAATGGTTCACTTCTGCTCCTTCTCACTTGACTATATTTGTTGTCACACAATATTGAAATCTTCTGACACTGTAGCTTCTTCAAACTTAAATACTCCACTGAGGCATGATCAATTAAATTGAGCTTCTTTCAATGTAGTACTGCTTCAAGTCTGTAGATTGACTTTGATCTTCTTTTTCTTGTCAAATAATACCTGCTGAAGATTCCTGTGACAGATAATATATTTACTTACAAATTATCTATGTTTGAGTTGAGTTGTCATCTCACTAAATAAATAGGACTTTAAACATATACCTTTTACACCCCCACTTGATTCAAAACCTTTTCTATCCAGTTTGGGTCAGTCCTTTGTAGGTTTCAATGAAACTCATCATGCTTTTATTTCTAATGACTTAGTCCATGATCACAAATATCAAGTAAGCAATCTGCTTAAACAATTTAAAGAAGCGTCTAATTGGATTATGGATTATGTTAGTGATATGAGTTTTATCTTGTTGCGAGATCGTATATTTCTAGTGGATAATGTTGTTCTTGAGAATGTGTTTCAACAGTGTGCTTACTCTACGATGAAAGAAGTTTTTCCTCGATGTGGTGTTGGTTAGTAAGCTTTCTTCTTGATTGTCTCCCATAGTCCAGTGTAGGTATGGGGGCGTAACTATGTGTGTGTGTTGTATAGTAGTTCCTTTTGCTTCCTCCATCATGCTTTTATCAGGTATTCTCGTCCTGTTACTTTGTCATATCTTTCTTTGCATACATTGAGGACAATGCATGATTTAGGTATGGGGGAGGGAATTAGTAGTATTATAAAAAATTCAAAAATCCAAAAAAATTAAAAATTTAGAAAATCTAAAAATAGAGATGTTTTAGCTAAGTTTTCCACTCTTGTACTTTGATGCTAGTTGGTGTTAACAATTTTTTATAAAATTACATATATGTAATGCCTTGAGATAATTCGAACGTAGTTGAGTAAAGTTTTCTTCATGAAACTTGTGTCAAACAAATTTTTGCTTAAAAGTCCAAGACGGCACTTATTGCACAAGGTCTTTGGTGGAAAGATTGTCTAGGAAAGTTTTCGATACCTGAGAGAGAGCCCACATGTTAAAACAATGTCGAATCAAATGTTTGTGAATATATATATATATATATATATATATATATATATATATATATATATATATATATATATATAAAGCATCAAGTACTCCTTTGAGATCAATGGGTGGCAAATACAATGTTATATGAAAAGGACGATCCATGTGCATGTGCTGGTATTAAGTGTGATTGTATGAGAAATAAATTTTTCTTGGTGACTTTTCACTGCCCTTGGTTACTGGAGAATTACTTGACGAGCTAGGATAAAAGTAGTAATTGACTAGTCTTGTTTTGTGGCCTTTGTTACACAAGTAATTAAGCCCGTAGGGGTATTTTGAAACCTAGTGCCCTAAGACCAACTGGTTTGGGAGTCATTGACCCAAAACTCGCTACATGGGTAACATAGAAAGCCTAAGAAAATGGACATTGCACAGTCAATTGGAAAAAAACTGTGAAATTTGGCTAGATACTTGTTCTGATAGAGATTGGGTCAGTTCAATATTGGTTGAAAAAGAGGAAATGTACTTATTCAATTGATTCTTCATAGACCTATTTTCACAACACACCTTGGGAGTTTTTGCAAACTTTTGCGTTGATATAAGTGGATTTTAGATACCTACATCTTATCTATAATTAGAAGAGTCTTTAAGGTATGTAGTTTTCTATAAATTATTTTGTTTTGACACCGATGAACGTTATTGTTGATAGAGTGGGATGCTTGCTAGAATATTTCACGGATTTTATGGGTATATCTTCTGTAAACCCTGAGGAGACAGCACTCCTCTGGTAGAGATCGTCTACGAGTTTAACGGGTTGGTAAACCTAAAATTATCCGCCACGCCTACGAAAAGGAGCATATGACTTTTATAATATATTTTTTTCTTTCTTTTGATTTTTCTCGAGGACGAGCAAAAGATATGTATGGGGGCATTTGATGGGTCCATAATTAATACATCTTTAATACCTATTTTATGTTTATTTTCGTAATTTTATTAGTTAATTAATTATTTTTATTTTGTTTTGTAGGAAATTAATTAAAATCAGAATTGTAGCAGAAAAAGGAGAATACAAGGAAGGAGGTGGAGATTACTTGGAGGCAAAGAAAAAGGAGATAAAATCGAATGCTTATTGGAGAAGAAAAAAGAATAGAATGAAATATTTAGAATTCAATTTGTAATCGATATAGAAAACCTACATTATTTTCCCTATATATATGAGTCTCCTCTCTTGTATTTCAAGACCTGAATCTTGAACCTTAACTTTAACTTTAGTTTTCAATAATTAGGAGTAGGAGTAGAGTACTTTTATTTTCTTGATCTTTCAATACAAACAAGTTTTTATCTCTCCAACACTTTTTATGTTATTCGTTATTTGCATGTCTTATATTAGTTGCTTTGTTTTCTTCTTCAAGCATGTCTAACTAATTCTCTAGCCGTAGGATGAAGGTGAAGTTAGTTGATTATTTTTAGTATTTACTTGTTTCTATTGATTGATTCTCATGATTTTTCTTGGTGCTTAATTGTTTGATTAACAAAGTGATTTTGATATATTATTGTTACCGAATTTATTTTTCATAGCATATGCTTGCTCCATGAAGTTTTGATGGGTTATTGTTAGATAATAAATTCATAGTATATGCTTGTCTCGTTAATTGATATTTATTTGTTGAAGAAAGAGAATTGATTTTTAGAGCAAGTTGGATATTAATTGTGATTAATTGATGGATTCGGATTCCTAGGTTTTCCATATTTATTTGTTCTTATTTGCTTATTAGGTTAATTAAATCTCATCTCAACATTATTTGTCTAGTCTGCATGATTTATTTATTATGATTTGAAAATTTCATAGTCTCTGAGGATCGATCTGTGATTGCTACAATTAACCACTGTGCGCTTACAGTATTTTTACACATCAGAAGGATCCATACAAATTCGAGAGATTTTGACTGATGAGATTTATATAAATACATGAAGATCTATTACATTTAACAAAGTTAAATCAGAATATAATTCTAAATTTCTGAAGAGTTCTTTTAACTCAATGCAAAATAAACAAATGCAAGTTACTCATAAATGAAAATCAAAAATAATGTTTATTATCTCTTTGACATCGAGCGAAACGGAATGTCATATATGAATACGATGATGAAACAGAAAAAATTGGTAAGGCTATTTGGGTATACAATTCACAACAGTTGAAGAAGTCCACTCCGGCTGCAATCAGTCTTCATTCTTCAAGGCATCAGTCGTATTGCTTTTAATTTGTTCCCGACTTGGGAGACTCCAGTGGTTGCCGAAATATACTTCCTTGACATAAAAGTATAAGAACCTTGAAAAATAAATGTTTGTAACATACATGTTACAAGTGACAAGAAACTATGAGACAAATTGTAATGTGATGGATACATTATATAGTACAAGCCGAATAATGGAAAAATAGAGGATTCGACAAAATGTAGTCTTTCTGTGCAAACTTAAGCCAAAATTTTAATGCAGAAAAGCCATATCCAACCTATTCACATCAAAATGGATTGTGATTAATCTCGTCGTCTCTATTGAAGAGAAAAGTTGGTTCTCATCAGTATCCGCCATTGCTTGGTTGACCATAAATTCCTGGACCCATCATTGGATTATAACCTCCCATAGTTGGTCCCTGGGGAAATCCTGTTGGTTGCTGCTGCATTGCAACTCCCGGTCTCATACCCATGTTCATTCCTCCACCCATACCCATGTTCATCCCTGCAACCATGCCACCCATAGGCTGACTTACTCCATAACCACCTCCCATACCCATGCCCATGCCCATACCCATGCCACCTGGACCACGAGCACCAGCCATGGCCAAGCCTGTACCAGGTGCTCCACCAATGCCCACTTGCATACCAGCCCCTATCATTGGGTTTGGTGCACCTCGGAGAGCGCTTGCACCAGCCCGGCCAATTCCAGAACCAGAACCCATAGCTTTACCCATGTTAATAGTTGATACGACAGGTTTTTGGCTAGGTTTTTCCAGCCTCTTCTCTTTTCGATTAATGGCATCAAAATCCACACCGATATCAGCCAATGGATTTGTTTTAGCTGAAACAAAGATTATAGTGACATTAGATTTTTTCCTAAAAAGGGAATTGACATATAGACAAGACACAAAAAGAATTAAATATTTGTCATATTTAACTCACATCCAGATATATTTAGATTGACTAGTCCACGGTTTAGGGTATCTGCCCAAACTGTGGATTTGGTCTCAAACTTGTCATTTACTGGTTGAGGAACGATAGCAAGAGAATCTGTAGAAGCAGGCAGCGCTGGTGCCAGAGTCGTGGCATTCATTCCAGCTTGTTGCATTTGAAAATTCATCTGTAAGCCATACTGTGAATTCATCTGATTATAATTATAATTTGCAGGTGTGCTGGCAAATCCCTGGGAAGACATTGGTTGAACTTCTGGTGCTGCCGATCCAGATAGGTGACCTGAATTCCCATAAAAATTAACTCCAGGTAGTGAAGGTTGACTGGGAGCAGCAAAACTGGACAGTTGTGCGGTGCCCGTTTGAGATGGAAAACTTGTTAAGGATGCTGGTTGGCCACTTTGGAATGGAAAACTTGTCTGTGTGGCAAGTTGTCCTTGAGCTGGAAATGCTGCTGGAGATGAAGCCTGAACCATATGAGGTGGATAGCTTACTACTGATGACGAATATTGATCTGGTTGACCTTGAAAACCTGTATGTGGAGGCGGCCCAGTGTGAGTTGCAAAACCTGATTGTGAAGCAGGCTGCATCATTTGAGCTGGAAAACCAATGGGGGGAGGTCCAGATGGTGGGAGAATATCTGCTAAAATATCAGTGCTTCCAAAACCAAAGTTACTGACAGTCTCTGTATTGTGGGAAGTTGGTATGGGAGTTTCGGAGTTCTTTTCGTCAGATTGGAAGGAAGGCGATGATTCAACAAATTGTGATTGAGTTGGGAGATCTTGAACGGAAGATATAGCTCTAAAAGGGCCATCACCAAAAGGATCGTCAGATGTCTGCATGAAGCCAATAGAATTTGAATTGCAATTACAAACCCTCTCGTTTTAATTTTTTTGCTAACTAAAGCAAAGGCAATTTTTGACAATAAATAGCAGGAGAAAGTGATACCATTGCATGTGGAACTTTACAAAATAAATTATCATTTTTTTAAACATGCAAAAAATTTTAGGAAAGAGATTAGTGTAGCATGGTTGACATAGAATATTCAATACTCCCTCCGTCCCATTTTAATAGCCCTCATTTCCTATTTTATGTCCCAAAAATGTTGTCCATATTTTAATTAATACGGTAAATTTTGCTCTTTTTTTTTTTGAAAAATAATATAAATATTTGGTAATTATTATCAGATTAATTAATGTGATTGAATAAAATGAGGAAGTTTATCCATGGACAAGAAAAATGGGATGGAGTAATTCCAATTTATTAAAACAGCGAATCAACAATATAAATCATGTAACTTTCAGTAATTGGATTGGCAAATATGGATCAACGGATCTTGACAAGTTGACATAACTGAAAATGAGACATCTTATCTACTTCTAAGTGACTTTCAGTAATTGGATTGGCAAATATCGATCGTCGAATCTTGACAGGACAGAAAATGAGAACTTATCTACTTTTAAGTGCATAAATTTATTCATATATTAGCATCAACTATTGTTGGTACACCACAACTATAATTCTCAATTACTGAATAAACATACAAGTCATAACCCTTGAAAATTCTACAGGAAGAGATGTGATAAAAGGTCATGGGTTTTTGTAAAGAGAAAGCGCTGTACTATACACGAACTAGGATTATTAGCGAAATATGTATCACAAGATCTTAATAGAACTGAAGATGCAACATTTTATCTACTTTAAAGTGCATGCTCTATTCATATGTTAGCATCAACTACTGTTGGTACACAACACACAACCGCTAGAACTTTCTGACACTGAGTGCCCATACAAGCCTTAGCTCTAAAATCAGTCAATCAAATGTGAAACGAAAAATATCCTAAAGGGAAAAATGTGATAAAAGGTCATGTTATTTATTTATTTTTGTTAATAAAGAAAGCGCTGCACTATTAAAGAACTAGAATAATATTACTGAAAAATAAATTGAATATTTTGGACACTAATACTACAGGACCCACCTGATTAGATCCAGAATTACTGAAGGCATTGGATTCTGTTGTTGCTGTTGCAGTAAGCACAATGGCTAATGAGTTCGAAGAAAATGAGTCAGACGTAGAACCAAAGAAGTCCACATCAGCACTACTTGCGGAAGTTGGAGCAGCTGTTCAAGTTCAAAAACAAAAATGAAGACGATATTATCATATGACAGCGTAAAAGACTTGGAAATGACAGCGTAAGCAGGGAAAATCAATCATGTTAGGAGGGCTTATGACGAAGCCAAATTTTGCTGGCAAGAGCCAAGCCTAGGCAGATCAGCTCTCAGATCACGATTTTATATAGCACAATTGACCCGAGGGATTCCCATTTGCCAGAGTTAAATTAAATAGGTATGACTCGTAAATTGGACGACAAAATTATGGGTGGTAAGTGGTCAATGTGTGATACATGTGACTTATTCAGCTATTGACGTAACGACGACACCAAGTCACTGGGTTGTATCACTGCCTTTGATTACTTGCAAAAGCTCCCGAAATCAATCCTAAGGATACCATTGATCGTGCACTCATGTGTGTGTAATTTGTAATTTAGATCATAGAAGGTAACCTACTCAACAAAGCAAGAAAAACGTCAACGTCCAATACTAATGATGCAAGAAGAATGAATGTCAGAAGTACTAACATTAAAATAGAGCCCACTCAGAGAAATTCTTTTATACCATAAATTGCTATCTTGAGGCATATACACATGCCAAAATAATTCATTTCTTCTCATCAGCTTCCATGAACTGTTTTAGTTTCCATTAAGAATAAAACTCCATGTATTACCTTATTTTTGATGGAATTCTATAAATTAGTTATTAGGTGCAGTGTATGCTGAAAGACATCAAACTACAGTTTAGGTAACCTTTCATTATATTCACAAAATAATAAGTTAATACGTTCGGTACATGGTAACTTCAGTCACAGATTCAGAGACTTGACTTTGTGGGCATCTTGTGCATGAGGTTTTAAGACTTAACTACTAGGTGCGGAGTATGCTGAAACCCATCTGACTATAATATCTGAGAACAGGTTCATGTATGACCCTATATTGCGGTTCTGGGACTCAAGTCACAATATCTAGATCATACTTATTATAGGCTGTTCCAAAAATCTTTCTTTTCAATTCTCATCCTGCATCAATACTCAACCTTAGTTATCTTCACGACAAAATATGTTAAACACATTCAGTACACAGGATAGTATTAGAAAAGAAAAGTTTGTAACTACTTACAAATAACAATACACACAAAGTGCATATAGAACTATGAACAACATATATATGTAATTAAGTCAGCTATATGTCGTTATGGCAGATGATGGTACCTGAAAAGGTACCACGGGGATCAAACGCATTAAAACCGCCATCAAACTCCTTGTAATATGGAGCTGGCGCAGCAGAAGTTGCTGGAGCTGGCGCAGCAGTAGCTGCTGGAGCAGGAGCTGTAGACGCGCTAGAGAAGGTACTATCTCGATCACTCACATTTTGAGGAGGAGCTGATAATTTAGGAGCAACTGATTTTGATGCTTCACCATTTCTTGAACCGAAAAGACATTAAACCAATTTATCATAGAGCATTTTAGAAGTCAACAGAAAAACTAGTAAATAATTTCTACCTTTCACCATGGGTTGGGCTACGAGTCTCACCAACAACCTCTTCATAACTGGGAGGTGCAGCAGGGACCTGCTCGCCACGCCTGCCTGCAACACTGAGAACAGAACAATAATAATCAACTCGTACTTTATTTACATATATCATAACATCGACTTCCAAATACCTTTCATCCTGGGAACGATCATCTGCCTTTGCACCACTTCCCCTGCTGTGAAGTTTGTACAGAGAGAAAGATATGGGTCAATCAATCTTCAAGCAGTCCAGAATGAAAAGTTTTTCAAGCATAAATAATAATAAAAAAACAGCCATATAGGTAAAGGTAATTGCAATACAAGTACTTCATACTTTATTTAAGAGGCAATATCAAGGGGTTAAAACCCTAGGCATAGTTCCTAAAACTATGCTCCAATAATTTCAAACATCAGTGTGGACTACAAAGATATTGGTACCGTTTGCGGTTCCTGATAATTTACTTATAAGTTAGAAAATACATATAAGTTTTAACTTATAAGTTACTATAAAACAAGTCAAACAGATCCATTATATCCAAATCAATAATAAATTCTGAAGAAAATGGAATTAGAACCAGGGGAGAGAGTAATGAACTTCTGACAGATACATCATTAGTTCAGTATGTATTAGTCCCTAACATATAAATGAAAAAAAAATATGATGCAAAGTACATGTAATTTACCTAGAAGAATATTGACCATCATCCTCATAGGTGTGATCTCTCCCTCTGTCGGAGCTTCTACTTCTCGCACCATAATTGTAGTCATCTCCATTTTGACTTCTTCCACGAGAACTATTATCCTTGTAGCCATCTCGACTGTAGTGCTCCTCAGACTCTCTACCATAATGATCCCTATCATGGTTACTGGAGTCGCCATACTTGCCATATCTGTCATCATCTCTAGATCGCCATTCTCTTTCTCTCCCATACCCATTGGGATCCTCATCCCTGCTCCCATAACTGCCTTCATATCGATCATCTTCATATCTTTCACCATATCCTCCACCACTCGTATAAGAACCAGGCTTATACATACCACCTGTTGAAGTGTTGCGATACCTATTCAAATGTATGTGTATAATTAATCAGAAACATCACTGAGAAATCTGCAAGCAAGAAATCTAGGTTATATGCCAAGGTCAGGGCAGTAAGGATAAAGAAGTTGTCTAATTCTAAAAAGTAAAGGCTAGTAGAGTACCAGAGTGAGGTAATTAAGCACAAATCATTAAAAAAAATCTACTACAAACATATATCGCTAGAGGCAGGGACAGCACTCCCGGCCCTTAAGTGACCCGATGACTATCCCTAGTACAGTGAGGTAACTAAGCACAAATCATAAAAATAACTACTCCAAACATATATCGCTCAAAAGGGAAAGTGAGGTCTGAATAATTTAAATTCTTCCTGAGGAGACACACACTGAGAGACGTGTCCAAGATAATATATAATGGCATAACATGGTTAGGAGCTAAAAAGTCCAGAGCTGATAGGAAAATATGCTATGGCATAATATGGTTGGGAGTTAAAGAGTCTAAAACTGCTAGTATATGGGATAATAAAGAGGCACGAGGAGCAAATTTGAATTTATTTTTTCCCCTTAAATTTTAAGAAGCTTATAACACCTAATAGCTAGATAGTTAGAGAAATAAGTACGGACTGCGATAATACCACGTCATTCGTCCAACATCCTACTTCATATATACACACACACCCACACACACACATAAGTCATTAAGAATATCGGTCCACACTCATTCTTGTTCGTTTAAAAACTGAGTTATATGTCAAAATAATATATACATAAACTGTCAAACAAGCCCAGTAGATGATGAAAATTCTCAAAAGAAATGTGAAAAACTTTGAAATATTTGTCATTAAAATGAGGGCATGAAGATGATTAACTAAGAAAAACAACCAACTTACTTTTCCCTATTGGCAGAAGCCTTCTCACGAACTTCTTGTATTCTTTCTTTATCATTTACTAGTACCACAAGACTTTGGGATTTCTTCCTGATGTTACTCCCTTGATCCCGTCCACTTGAATCAATATATTGAAAATCGGATAATGTCTGACAAGAAAAAACAGATAATAAGCTAAGTTAGCAAAATTGATAACTCTAGGGTAACTTATTATTGAAAGGTCTCAACTTCAAAGAATTAAATTTTACAGATATCTGATATGCATGCTCCCTGATCTCATCTATGACACGCTCTGTCCCATTGGCAATCAGGTATTCCAAGACAGTCAAAGCCTGATGGAGAAGAGCAGAATTTTAAAAGTTGGATCATCTTAGAGAGGAACCAAAACCACTAGCCTTTCAGTATAGCATATATGGGCCACTTATCATGATATGTGGAACAATCGCAGGAGAGACATGGAATCGGGGGAGGGGGAGACATTTAGGGTTAATATAATTAGCTACAATCTTAGAATGTAAGCATGAGCAAATAATACCACAAACCTTGTAGACATGCCGCCAATTTTTCCCAGTGTCATTTATACGTTTCCAGAGTACTGACATGATCATCTGGTACTCATGACTACAAAAATAAATATTATAAGTATTTTTGGATGGAGGAGACTATTTTTACAACTAGAACACATGTAAAAGTGAATATTTTTGTTGAGTAGGCGAATTGTCGCTACAACAGATGTAAACTAATCATAACAAATGTAATCATGTAATTACATGATTTTTTAATCATCCATTATGTTTTTGCTCTTCGTTATTTTAAATGGCTAGATAAAAGAAACAGAATAGTTTATATAAGAGATCTAGCACATATCAAAAGCTTACAAGTTTCTTGACGCTTGTGCAATATCAGCAAGATGTGATCCATGAGGACCCCACGGCTCATTGCTGGTAGCATCGAGTACCTAAATCAGACAAATTGAAGAAATTGGAAGCCAAGAGACTCAGTACAACTTCATATATCATTTGCATTGTATCTCTGAGTTCAACACAACAGACTAACTGCCCAATTATTAATGTTCACTAATCTAGCATGTTGAAATGCATCACATAACACAAACAATAATAATCCAAAATTCATATAGATTACTGAAAACACCATTTTGTGACAACTTACTACTAATTCAAGAAATGAGAGATAAAACGTGACAGAAGGGATTTACTGTTGTCTACAGAACTTCCATATTAAACAACGAAAACTAGTATCATGGTACAAGTTCAAAAAAATGGCTTAGTAACTGACAGCATACACTTGATGACAACAACTAATCACTAAACAACTTATAGTATATATAAAAATGACCTAACTCTCTAGTATTGCCACATATCACAAAAGTCATATCTGCACTAAAAAGGAGTATTTTCACGCATATTGACATAGAATGGACGCACTAAAAAGAATCAGCAGTGGAAATAATTATGTACTACACTATATACAGAACTTTATGTTACACACTGCAACAAATAAAGCCATTACGCATGCACAAAAAAATCACGCTTTTAAGAAATGGAACTAGTAGAAAGCGAAATATATAACCCAAAGAGACGGACCTTCTGTTCTATTGAAGGAACTTTAAGAACCTTTTTGTTCACCTCTCTTTTACTGCATGGAGGAGAAGTCAATCATTATTACCATGTTAGATTTTGCTGCCTTGCTAATTGAGAAAAAGAGATAATAAACATGTAACACTATTATCCAGCACATTTCTTTTGGCTTAAAATAGAAGCATGAAAAAAAAGTCATTATAAGCATTTATGTACTTTGTTTAAGAATTTGCAGCATAAAATTGACTTACAGATCACGAACAGTTTGGCCCAAGGCCTTCTTCATTGGAAGATTAGATTAAGAGATCAAATTTTCTCTATTACCTAAATCACAATCAAACTGGTTGTTAGGTAAACATACAAGTAACTAAAGAAAGATAGTGTTAATACAGCAATAAATAAAACGTGAATGAACACTAGTAATCGAAGTCACTGTTTCAATCACAGTATAAGTTTTATATAGCCCAAATTAGTTAAACAAATGAGTTTTATTTTGATCCAATTGCATTATTACGAGGGTAACAGACAAATATTAGTATTCGTGTTAGCAAGTTTAAGATGGTAAAATACGAGTTCCTCTTTCTGTCAAAATTATATTGCACGTTATACTTAAGCTATGTTATCCATATATTTATCTCTGTGTCCTGTTTACAATTGCAATAGAACTCGGAAACAAATAACTAATAATACTAAGCAAGCTGTAACAAGTACAACACAAAACTACAAAATTCAAGCAAACATTTTCAAAGGAAATCAAAAACAGTGAAGATCTAAACCCTAAGGTTTAGATTAACTGCAGCATACCACAGTATTACACATACACATACCCTTAAGGTCAAAATTTAATTTATAAAATGGTAAAAACTAAAAAAAACTGATTAATTTAGAGCGATTGGATAGCCCAAGTGGTTGTTGAGAGCTTATTCACAGACGTCCCTGGTACTGGTCCGACTCTGACTCAACCCGAAAATTTCTTACAACATATACTCATTTACAAGGCTATAAGCCAAATTAATAAAAAAAAAACTGATTAAAAGATGGCATCTGACTAGAAAATATTGAAGTATGATCAAAGTGAATGTTAAAATAGTGATCAATTTCCAATAAAAACATTGGATATACTAGTCAAAATACTAATTCTAACCACAAACAAAAGGTTAATTCATTGAAATAAAGTAAAATAAAAATGAACCCAGATCTGAAAACAACATAATAAGAGCAAAGAAGAAAAACCCAGATCTAAAAACAGATCTCACCTTGCAAAATTGACAGCCCAGATCTAATAACAAGGAAAAATGAAACAAGGGGTCAAAAGAATAGGCTGAGAAATAAATTGAAAAAATGATGACTTTAGTATTGAAATTGTCAAGAAACAGAGAGAGAGAGAGAATTAAAGAGAAGAAAGATAGCGCACCATGCACGGAGAAATTGATTTGATTGGCCCCTCTGTTCTTTCCCGTTCTAATGCTCGGCTGTTTTCTATAGACTATAATCCTCTGAATATATACTGTATGTATATGTATGTCTTTACAACAGCTAGTGACCCATTACAAAATATATAGAAAAGTCTAATGTGCTTTTTGGCTCTATCAATTTATTAATGCCCCGGTAAATAATAAATCGCTCTGCGCAGCTGCGTTATAATATTTTTTAATTATATTTTTATATTAAAAATATTTAATAAATAATTATAGTATATTATATTCTATAAATTAGTTAAAAATATTTATAATTTTAAATTAAATAATAATTTCAAAATATAAATATATATTATAATTCATAACTTATTAATTTTTTATAATATATCAATATAGGTCAAGTATTTCATAACATCTAGATAACCATTAATAAAATTATGTGAAAATTAGAGGATATATTTTAAATTTTAGCATATGTAAATTTATAATATTTGTTTTAACAAAATATTTGAGAATATATTATTTTCATTAAAACGTGTTTCAAATATTTAATTATATCAGGACATATGAACTCAAATCCATATAGTAGTATGTAAATAATTCATTCTTCCAACTTTTTCTAACAATTATACATATAAATAACACGTTAAAACTTATACAATAGTGATCTATATCGGTCAATACTTACAACTACTTTTTATTTTTTAAATGTTATAATTGTGATAAACTAATAAATAACAATAATTTATTAATTTTTTCATCAATTAAAGTCCTGTCAAAACTAAATTGATTGTGTATTTATTTATTGACTGACTCGTGCATCATGTATGCTAGGATAATTCCTTCTTGTAACTTTTTCAGAACAGTTATACATAGAAACAATATGTTAAACTTATATGATTGTGGTTTATATCAGCCAATAATTGCAACTATTTTTAAATTTTTAAATATTATAATTGTGACTAACTAATAAGTAACAACAATTTATTAACTTTTTCATCAATTAAAATAATATTAACACTAAATTGATCATTTGTCTATGTATCATGCATATTCTTATTCTTATCATACAAGTGTTTCTACTTTAAAGCATTCAATATAATGTAATCTAAGATTTATTAGATGTGTTGGATATAAATAAAATTTATTGTGATTTTATTTTTATGATTCTTGGTTTTTAATTTATACTAGCTTGTGTAGTGATTATTTGTTTTTGGATAATTATAACAATAATATCACCTAATAGCACATAGAGTAAGAACTGGATACATCTACAAATTGAAAATCTTATGATCCCAAAAATAATTATTTTATTAACGAATGCAAATAGAAATATAAGTCAAAACAGTTGAGAGTAGAGTACAATCTAGATGCAATTAACGATATTTGTGTTTGTAGAGTTGATTAAATAATTTCTCAACTACATATTAGTTGACAATAAAGCTATTTAAAACAAATTTAGATGGAATTCAAGAGATGATGTAAGATAAGCCGATAAACATCCAAATAGTATGGTGACTTTGCACTGAAGACATGTATGGTCATCGATTTGTCTTAAGTGTACGGGATATCCATCTGGTCAATAATGATTGTCTTCATTCCGATAGTAATAACTGCAAATAGATGTACCATCTAATGGCCCAAATACTGTTTCTAGATAGATTTCACCAGTAATAGTCTTTAAAGCCATTATCATTTCAGTTGTTTGCTTCTTCATGTCAGGTGAAGTAATCATGTTGATGAGAATAGCGACAACACCTTTTCTTTTCTCCGAAAAGAAATATATATCGAGCATATTTTTAAATAGTAACGAAAGCATGTGACCTTTTGTCAAGATTTCCTCGACTATTTTATACGAATATTCTAATATATCGCAACTAATAATGTTCTTGAAAATAATACTTTTTGAGGCCCAATAAAATTCTGCATCCTTGTTGCCAAGAAGTTAAGACATAGTCATAACTTATGTGAACATACTTTCTTTAGGCCTGTTCATTTCGTATCCGCAGTGATATAACTAGTTTATAGGGATTTCATCTAATAAAGCTTTTACTGTGTTATCAGTTTGGCCTTTTACCAATAAATGAAAAGGTTGAAGAAATTTTTAAATCCGTTGTTTATGGATTTCATAAGTATTTCTACTATGACCTGTAATGGAATATCGTGAATTAGATCATTAGTAGATTTATGAATATAGGCCCAACCTTTGCAAACAACACGAAATTGAATGTGCTCCTCATAGTTTAACTTGTTGATGATCAACCTCAATAAGTCTGGTGAAAGATTTGTCCATTGAAGTAAAATTGACATAAAACTTTTTTCTGCCAAATTTTGATTTTGTTTCTACTGATTTCCATTTAACTACATAAGTGAATTGTAAGTGAATAAATATAGGTTGTGAAAGGTAAAAGACTAAATTTAATAGATTCTATGAAACAAGTATTATTTATTTATTTATTTAAGTTTCATACATAAATATCAGGATATCATATTTCTCATGTTTGATTTAGAAAACTATAATATATTTTGCAACTAAATCATGTGTCCATTTTATTATTATAATAATAGTGTATCATGTAATTGTGAGGTTTAATTAAATCTCTCCTACAAAAGAAGGCATGTACTATTTTAGAAATTTGTACTGCTAAAAAGCTAATTTACCCCCGCAAAGTGTAGTGTTAAATTAATCTGTGTTCTAAATAAATAAATTATAGCTGAAAAGTCGAAAACTAATAATGCTATTAGTATATGTGAATGCACTTAGAGGGGGGATATGTGATTTAGTTGACTATATCCAATTTTAATAATTACGAACTAATTATAGTTGACTGTAATATGGACAGTCTGCTGTGCCTTAACAAACTGACTTACTGTTTTTCAATCTGTAAAAATTATAGCAAGCTAAAATGATTTATAACAGGCTAGAATGAATGCAATGCGGAAGAACAGATAAAAACAATATGTAAAGGAGGCACACGATATTTAGTCAGGTTCAATCCCTATGTTTAATGGTCTACGTTCTGGTCCTTTACCAACCTGGTAAGAGAATATATTATTAATAAATTATAAACCAATTACAAGAGTAATAATATATCTCCCTGTTCTCAATCACTATAGTGGCTTGCTACAATCTCAGCAATCCTGAGCAGACTGATTCCAGCTTGTTATTGTTCCCTGCCTTGCAATCCATTCTTGAACCTTGAATTCCTCGAGTCCCACTCTTGAATCCTTTTGTTCCTCGAACCCTTTGCCTTGTAGAAACAATATAACTGAATAAAAAGCTCCCTTGTTCTACCACCTAAAGCCCTTACCACTTAGTGATTACAAATTACACTTGAACAATACAATCAAATGAAAGTGTTTACAACTCAAACTATATTATCTAAATATTAAATCTCCAATATTGAACTAAGCTCAGATTTAGAGAAAGAATGAATAAAGATTTTCACAATACGAGTTATAAGAATATGTGTGTAACCACAAAGAATGAAAGCTTTAATCCATATATATACAAAAGTATACAACGGCTCTATGAAACTATTTTGGGCAAGTAAAATTTGAGGATCAGAAAAATATTTCATAGGCATAACCAAATGAGATGATATAAAATTGAATTTGAATTTTTAATTCTCCTTTGTTTATTCATACGATAGGGAAGTGGTTGTGTTTTAAATAAGGCAAGTGAAATCAAATCAACCATTTCCTAAAGTTTTATAAAACGTTTTTGGTAAAAAGTTATGAGCTTAGAATTATATTAAAAACGTAATATTTATTTGAATGTACAAATAAATTAATCCTACACAAGATTACAATCAGTTGTGCAACTACAGATAGAATTCTGAATTATGTAGGATTCTGTTTCAACAAGCTATAATCGACATAAGCTGGCTGTTATGCTGTTAACTATAAAACCTGCAAAACATGATTAATACTTGCAGTATAGCAAGCTATAGTAAATAAACATGCATATAAATAAATATACATTCAGTACATACAATTTAGCTTGCTAGAATTCCTCACAAGCAATTTAACTTGCCAGAATGTATGATCATCAAAATTAGGAGCTTTACAATCTCCCATTTTTTATGATTACACCACCTATTTATAGGAGGCTAGAATTGCTCATCCTCAATCTAATACATCACGCAGAAATGGGTTAGTACTGCATGGCATTTAAAATAAAGCTCAAGTACCAATCATGTACATAATTTACAGAAATAAAGATAATATTATAAAATGCCAAATAAGGGCATTAAGCATCCAGCCACCAACATTCAAACTCTGGTTAACCAGCCAGAGTAGCAGCAAAAGTATATAAACAACCACCACAAACACAGATTAAGTACTTAGCAGATAAATAAGCATGTCCAATAAAAAATCATGCAATTAAAACTTCAAAACACCCCAACCCAGTCTTAACTCCTGAAAATTCTCCCCCTTAATCATTCAAAAGGGAATCCATGGTAGAGTCTTTATCTTTCTCCTTAGAAGAATTTGCAGCAGCAGCTAGACCAGAATTGACAGCAACTAGATCAGTGACTTTGAGAGTGATTGAAGCAGGTGCAATGATAGGTGCTGGAGCATCTTTAGACATAAACTTGGACAACAACTCCTTCAAACCTCTAACCTCTCCCCTCAGCTCATTAAAATCCTTCTGCAGATCAAACATAACATCAAGGAGCACTGGATAAGATTTTTTTTATAGAGTCTAGGTGACTGGAGCAGGGTTCAAAATGAATAACATGAGGGATGTTGGCCAAATTTCCATCTTCAAGAACCTGAATGCTTGACTGAACTAGATTGATAACATCAAAATAATCCTTAATAGTAATTATGTCTCTATCATCCAACTTAACCCCAACAACTTTGAAGATTTTGGTTAAGAATAGACCATGGGGCAAACCAGCTTTTTTCTTTGTGACAATAACAAACATGTTCTTGAGAATTAGTCTAACAATGTCAAATTTCTTCCCAGATAGTATTAGAGAGAAAATCAACATATCCTCATAAGACATTATAGATCTATTCCCTATCATAGGACAAATATTTGAATGAAAAATCTTGAAAACAAAGTGAGCAAGTGGATGCATGACAATAGTAGTTAGAAGGCCAGTGTCCACACCATTAGTAACACCCTTAATCAATCTTTGTTGCTTAATTTCAGTGAGATCTTCATACTCAAGAACTCATTTCTTAGTATGAGGAATAAAATCACAGTCAAACAAACCTTTAAACTTAACCATTCCATTTAACATAGTCGAATTGAGACTAATTCTTTGACCATGAACTTCACTAACATTAAAATCATCATGCTCAAGACTTAAGTTTGCATAAAACTCTTGAACTAAAGTGGGATAGCAGTCCTTAGGCAGATGATAATGGGCAAGATACCAATTATATCAAACAAATCACAATAAGAGTAGACCTAGAAAGTTCTGGAGATAGGGGCTTACTAAAAATAATAGTGCGATGACCAAGATTGTACTTCTGAAAGCGAGACTCAAGGAACTTGGATATAAAATGAACAATAATACGCGATAATCATATGATACTCAAAGATGTCTTCTATAGAGACGTTGTCATCAGTAGCTTCATCGAATGAATCCAGTTTTTCTTTAGTCCCAACATCATCGACAAAAACCGTTTTCTCTTGAATATTCTTCCCCTTTTTTGGAGGCAGTCACTGGAGTCTTTTGGTCGCGAGTGTTGACCATTAGGGTTTCACAGGAGAGAAAGCACTTGGTTTGGTAAAGTAAGAGAGTGGTGAGGCGTGTGACTTATGGAATCCCCAAAGATGAATATAATAAACTGATATCTATGATCCCGAGAAATACGAAAAATTTGCCCAAAGCTTGAATCTCTTTTCGATAATCTCAGGGGGAAATATTTTAGGAGTAAATAATTTTCTACCTAAACCCCATTTACCAAAAATAAAATGCTAATTATGCATGTAACTCCATTTAGCACATAATTTTAGCATAATAGTTAAAAATAAATTATCTATCTAATTAATAACCGTATACAATTGTATATAGAATTCGAAATTTAAATTTCAAATAAAATACACATGTACCAGATCAAGTAAGACAACAAGCTAAAATGCATAAAGTATAAAACAGTAGGCTACATACCAGAATATCTTGTTATTTACACATCATACATGCCTAATTCTCTTCAGAGAATAATAAATCTTTCTTCAGGTAAGGGCTTTGTAAAAATAACAACTAGTTGATATTCAGTTGGCACATAAACTAGTGTGATCTTGCCTTTAGCCATATTGTCTCTCAAGAAGTGATATCTCGCATCGATATGTTTGGTTCTTGAATGTAGTACATGATTTTCTGAGATGTTTATTGTGGTTGTATTGTCACAATAAATTGGAACTTTCTCACATTTGATTCCAAAATCTCTGAGTGTTCGCATCATCCACAAAATCTGAGAGTAGCAACTTCCAGCAGCTAGATATTCTCTCTCAATTGTAGATAGGGCCACATAATTTTGCTTTTTACTTTGCCAACATACTAGGATTTGGCCAAGAAAATTACAAACACCACTTGTACTCTTTCTATCAGTTTATGAACCTGCATAATCTGCATCACTATACCCCAAAAGATCAAATGTATTTGTGATAGGAAAGAACAAGCCAAGAGAAATAGTTCCACTTAAATACTTAAAAATTCTTTTAATAGCATTCAAGTGTGATTTCTTGGGGTTAGCTTGAAATCTAGAACAAACATATACATTATATATGATACCAGGTGTAGAGGCAGTTAAATATAACAAGGATCCAATCATACCTCTGTATTTTATGATTTCCACACTTTTACATGATTCATCTAAAAATAACTTTCTATTTTAAGTCATTGGTGTAGATTTTGGCTTGATAGATTCAAATCCAAATCTTTTTAGCAGTTCTTTCACATATTTGGATTGATACACATAAATCCCATCTTTGGTTTACTTGATTTGAAGACCCAAAAAATAATTGAGCTCTCCCATCATGCTCATGTCAAACTCACTGTGCATATACTTAGAAAACCACTCACAAAGTTCATCATTAGTAGATCCAAAGATAATATCATCTACGTATATTTGAACTACTAAGATATCACCATTAAGAGTTTTTGTAAATAGAATATGATCGATTTTACCTCATATAAAACCATTCTTAATGAGAAACTTACTGAGCCTTTTGTACCATGAACTTGGAGCTTGTTTTAAGCCATAAAGGGCTTTTTTGAGTTTGTAGACATAATCTGGATACTGTTCATGTTCGAATCTAGGAGGCTATTTTACATAAACTTCCTCTTCTAGCACGTCATTCAGAAATACACTTTTGACATCCATATGAAATAGCTTGATCTTCTTGTAGTAAGCATAGGCCAGTAGCATTCTGATGGATTCCAAACGAGTAACAGGAGCATAGGTTTGATCAAAGTCAATTCCCTCTTGTTGGTTATATCCTTGAGCCACTAATCTTGCTTTATTGCGAATAACTACTCCTTCTTCATCAAGTTTATTTTTGAACACCCATTTTGTTCCAATGATTGAGGCATACTTTGGAGGTTTGACCAATTCCCAAACATCACATCTTTCAAACTAGTTGAGTTCTTCTTGCAGGCCATTGTCCAATTCTCATCCTCGAGTACTTCATGAACATTTTTGGGTTCCTCTTGGGCTAAAAAAGCAGCATAAACACATAAATTTATTTTTCTTCTCTTTTTCTTGATACCATCTGTAATATCACCAATTACTAATTTTGGCGGGTGATTCTTCACTATTCTGGTTGACTTTGGCAGATTGTGTTGAGCTATTTCCTCTTGATCAACTCGAACAGGTACTGAAGTCATCACATTAGGAGTTTGTGTCCCTCTTATATTCAGTTTTAAGAATTTATCAGTTGTATTTTCAACTGAGGCTTTAGTAATAGCAGGTTGGAATGGTGTTTTAGCTTGCTAATTTTCTGATTGTGTTGCAGTAGTACTAGTGTCTGTAGTAGCTTGTTTAGATAAAAGAAAGTCAAGTCAAACATTTGAAGCCATGTCAACATCTAAAAGTCAACACTTCCATAAGGACAAAGTTCAAGAAGCCTACTAGTTCTTTACTAGTTAGGTGTCCAAAGTGGAGGAAGCAAATAATTGTTCCTAACAAAGGCCTTCTAGTACAACCAATCCAAGAAATTATTGAGCCAAACAAGATGTATCTCAAACAATGGATAACCAACAAAATCTGTAAAGTTGAATACAGAGATAGAATGATGTTTGTAACTACTGTTGATGGAGAAGAAAAACCCTTCTACTTTGACAACTCAAAATCAATCACTCATGATATGAAGAGGGTAATTAGTCTCTTTGATAACAAAAGTATGGTGAACAAATTAAAAATAGTTGAAGTGGCTGAGTACTTGGTCAGGAAGTATCAAAAGAAGGTTAACAAAGTCAAATATCTGAAAGAGATGACAAGGAAGAAGCTTCAAGAAAATGAAGAGATAGAGAGAATGGAAGCAGAGTTGAGAAGATTGGGGAAATGCAAAGTCTTCAAAGATCCTAACAGGGTTGAGCTCAAACTTAGAAATGGATGTGTCTCAAAGATTAGACTCAAGTTTGTCAGTGATTATCCAATTCAAACTCTCAAGATTGCTGTTGATATGCTAAAGGATGCAATCCTAGTTGAAGAGATCATGGCCATATTGGAAATTCTCAATACAATCAAAAAGATAAATGAAAGGGAAGAGAAAAAGAATAAAGCAAAGTATGATATTTTCATGCAACAACAGCAACAACTTCAACAACAAAAATAAGTAGGCTTGATATCTTGTATTAATTTATAAAATTGTCTCTTTCCAAATTAAGGGAGATTGTTGGATCAAATCAATCATATCTTGTACTAAATGCTTGTCTTATTTAAGCATTTCTAGATTCTCTATACTAGGGCAAATGACTTAATTTATCTCATGTATATTTGCGGTTAGAATCATGTTTCTACTGAAGTTTCAAACTGTAAATATTGTAAGTCAAAAATAAAGAATGGTAGAAGATTCCAGTTGGTGAATCATGCACCAAATCAAGAAGACTTTGGCAGAATAAGAAGTTACAGAATGAAATTGTTTCTAAGTCAAGAAAGCAATCGAGAAGTCAGCCTGGTAGAAAAGTCAAAAAATGAATGGTTAAAGAAATCAAGAAGTGAATGGTTAGAGAAGTCCAAAAAAACAAGTCGAGAAGTAGGAAAATTGAAGTTGTTCGAGAAATCAAGAAATTGAAGCTATTCGAGAAGACAAGAAATTGAAGCTATTCAAGAAGTCAAGAAATGTGAGTTATTCGAGAAGTCTTTCGAGAAGTGAAAGATAGTGTAATCAAGCCAATCGAGAGGTCTAGTCTAATTGAGATATCATCAAAGAAGTGTATGCATTCGAGAAGTCTAAGCCAATCGAGAAGTGATCAAAACAAAGGACTGATCGAGAAGTCTCTTGAGTACTCGACCAAGTAATTTACTTCACGAGTTCTCGAGTGACAACATCTATGAGTATTCGAATGTTTCAAATGGGCTAATTTCTAGAAAACTTATAGAAGAACAAGACAAACATGTTGAAGCTCTGTCATTACAGGATTAGTCAAACCTGTGGTGATAGAGACAAGTCTACAATAAAGTTTAGAAGATAAACAAGACAAATGACAGAAGGGATAAGGCTGGAAGCAAAGGACTCTCATAGTGAGTGTTAGCTAGAAATAGATATTAGTCAAATGTAAAGTTATTTTTGTCTATTTCTAGTTTTAACTTAATTGATTAGTGAGTGCATGTGACATATGACACGTTGTCTATATAGTACTGCACAACCTCATTAGTTTAAAGTTCTGAAGATCTTTAAAATACACATCTTGTTATCTCCAAGAACAAGAAGTTGAAATTCACTTTGAATTTCATATTGTAGCAAAATTCAATTCTAATACAAATTAGATCGAAAGTTAAATTATGTGTTTACTTTATTTTCCGCATTATGTTTATGTAAACACTCGAATTGCTAAAGCTATAAATCAAAACCAAACAATTCATAATTTAGTATAACTAAAAGTGTTTGAAAAAGAATTTGAAGTTATACATTCACCCCCTGTAAACTTTTGTTAACTCTAATTCCAAATATTTATTTTTAATATATAATAATAAATATTATTTTAATATTATCATTTTCTAGACTATAAATATTTATCTAATATTTTAATTTACAAAATTGTTTATATCTAACCAAACTATCATTATGTAAGATTCAAAATATTTTATTGTATATTAAGATTCTCTTAAAAATTTATTTTCTAAAGTCTTTTTTAAATATGTATCTAATATTCTTTAAAATATTCATTATAGTGTTTACTGAAAATTTTAAAATATTATATATAATTTTAAAATAATATTGTTTATGATTTAAAAATATTTACTATGTATTTATAAATATCTTGACAAGTATTAAGTATTTAGTAAAATATATAATTACTTTATAATGTTTAGTCTCAGTTAAATGATTCTCAAGTTTTTCAAATTTTTATTTACCGTTTATTAAAATTAAATTTTCACAGGTTAACTAAAATACTTAGCAAAACGACTTGTTGAACCTTAGTAGAATCTTAAATAAAATGTAAAATATCTAATAAAATGATAGAATTTGTATATTTAAATTTGGAAAAATATTTATAAAAAATATAATAAAATTTGACAAAACATTTATAGAATCTTGTTATATTCATAATTAAAATAGAAAACTCGTAAAAGAACTTGATAGAACGATTAACCAAAACACCTTATAAAATATTGAAGTATTTAAAATAAATTTACATCTAAAAGATTTCATCAAATGTTTGTATAATATATAATAATAATTATTATTTTAATATTATCATTTTTCAGACTATAAATATTTATCTAATATTTTAATTTACAAAATTGTTTGTATCTAACCAACTATCATTATGTAAAATTCAAAATATTTTATTGTATATTAAGATTCTTTTAAAAATTTATTTTCTAAAGTCTTTTTTAAATATTTATTAAATATTCTTTAAAATATTCATTACAGTGTTTATTGAAAATTTTAAATTATTATATATAATTTTAAAATAATATTGTTTGTGATTTAAAAAAATTATTATGTATTTATAAATAACTTGACAAGTATTAAATATTTAATAAAATATATAATTAATTCATAATGTTTAGTCTCTATTAAATGATTCTCAAGTTTTTCAAATTTTTATTTACCGTTTATTAAAATTAAATTTGCACAAGTTAACTAAAACACTTAGTAGAATCTTAAATAAAATGTAAAATATCTAATAAAATGATAAAATTTGTATATTTCAATTTGACAAAATATTTGTAAAAAATATAATAAAATTTGGCAAAACATTTGTAGAATCTTATTATATTCATAATTAAAATAGAAAACTTGTAAAAGAACCACATAGAACGATTAACCAAAACACTTTATAGCATCTTGTAGTATTTAAAATACATTTACATCTAAAAGATTTCATCAAGTGTTTGTATAAAAAATCTTATTTTTATATTTTTATTGAGTGGTAAATTATTTTATAGTGCAACCTATATTTGGAACTCGGTTATATTATTTTTAATTCAAAATTATTTTTCTATTTTCAATATACTAACATAATAAATTTGGAGAGATTCCGCTAAGTGTTATATTTCTAAAATTTGACAACGATTCTACTAAAAATATTTATTATAATATCATAAAATATTTTTTATTATAGTAACGTGTAAACGTTTATTATAATGAATGAGTTTAATATTATAATTAAAGAACATTAAGTGTTCTGCAAAATGATTAACTAAAATTCATTATTTTTTACAATATTTTTTAAGTGTTATTTTTTAATATTTTTTGATATTTTAATATTTTTTGATATATGAAGTGTTTTGCAAAGTGTTCTAGGAAGTGTTCTGCCTAGTGTTGTCTTTCTACACAGTATTCTGCATAGTGATTGAATAAAATTTTATGATTTTTGAAATGTTGAACTATGAATAACTATATGTTTGTACATAATAATATGAAACTCTAATCATACAATAATGGTGGACAAAATTTTTAGTCCAACAGAGACAATCAATTAAATACATATTATAGTAGAATGAAACAATAATAAACCTTTATCATCATAGAATCAGTAACAAATATAAGTTGTAAATCAAAATGAACACATTTACGTGTGATTTTTTCTTTTCGTGTGGTATACCATGAGTTTTTACCAAACTAAAGTGCTTATGGCTCTGGCCACCTCTGCATACTATCTTCGACCTAAAAAGGGGTCTTCAAAGCGAGTTCATTAAATTCCTTGCACAAAAGTCATAATTTTGAGGTTTACGGAATCTGCAAAAACGAAAATTGAGAAGACAATGAACTCGAGCATCATCAAGACTAACATTATAGCATTCTTATCAAAATTGAACATTATAGCATTCTTATCAAAACCAACATCACAACATTATTAGCCATGAACTAAATCAAAATCAAATGGACAATTAAAAGACACTGAATGCATACTGATTTTCCTTTCCAAACCTCTAATAAACTAAGTTATCACTGGTGCCTTTAATTTCTTTAATAGAATCCAAGGAATATGAAGAAAACGCATCATCGTATTCTATTTACTCATTAATATTGTCCATCGAAATTGGAGTTTCAAGACTACAAATACAACCACATATATGTTATGTGTGTGTGTGTGTAGAGAGAGAGTGATGAGAAAAGATGGAGAGAGATAAGAATTGGTCGAGGAACAGCAAAGCCATGAAGATGAGGGGATGAGGAAATGGTTGATATGATTCAACATCACCTATACATATAAAATAAATATAATTATGCAGATTTTATTCACTTGCCAAAAATACAAAAGATTGAGAAAGATTTAGTCAAATATGATTGAAATTTATTTTTAGAAACATTTTGAATTAATATACAATATAACAAAATCTTCATGTGTATATATATCATTAATACTTGTATTTTACATTCCTAAGTTGTCCTTTATATCTATGTATGGAAAGAACTTAATTAAAAATAATTAATATACAGTAAAATCTCGATTAATTAATAATCGATAAATTAATAACCCACGATAAATTAATATTTTCAATACAGATTTTTTATCCCAATATAATAGCAACAATACATATTTTACCTTGATTAATTAATAATCTCGATAAATTAATAAAATTTGTCGGTCCCGACATTATTAATTTATAGAGGTTTTACTGTATTAAATATTCTTACCGTTGGATTAACAACAGATCAATGACTATATAGGCGGTTATCTGGTTCTCTCATTTACCTGGTTCTCTTTCGATCACTGGTCTATATATTTATGTATTTTTATCAGATCAGGTTCTTATTGTAGGGTTTCGTGACACAAACGCAGCAGAATAAACGGAAAAAATAAATCAAAATAGCGAAACCCTCCGCAGGATCCATGCGAAAATAAAAGATTTAATTCGGAGATAAAGAATAAATACCTTTAGAAGCTTTAACAGTTCATTAATGGAAGATTAATGGAGGTCCAAAGCTTGTTTAATCACCACGTATCCCGCTCTCGCGATCTACGCTCTACGGTATCCACACGAACACTTTTCATGAAGGATTGATGTGTACTAGCACCCGAAAACTTCTTCTCTCTCTATCTTCCTCCTCTCTCAGAGCGGCTAGGGTTTTTGTAAAAACTCTATATTATTAAATCAGCCCATAAAGAGATTATATAGAGAGAGGAATAAGTTTTCTAATTATAATCCAATTATAATTAATACTAATCCAAAATTCTAAATTATTTAATTAAGTCTCACTTAATTAATTAATTATTAATTTTGGAATTAGTTTAAGTAATTCATTTATTCTATTTATATAATTAATTAAGTCATACTTAATTAATATCATAAATAAAATAAATTACTTATTTAATTTAAATTCATAATTTAAATTATTTCTCCTTCAAGCGTTCTTTGTGTGTGACCCTGTAGGTTATTATTATGTTGGCAACAATTTTAATATCTAATTAAAATTGTAAACAATGAGCGGCATCTAGTAATACATCATTGCTACCCAAGTAATAATAATAAATCGGTGATTCGATTAAGCCTTTCGTGAATAATGTTCCATGTAATATAATCCCTTTAATCTTGATATTATAGATTAAACTCAAGGCATGTCTCGTGTCATCCTCTTCATAATTTAATCTTTATTTTCTTGATCGATGAGTAGACTATTAAAATCAAATCAACATTTGAGCACGACCGTGCATTTCATAGTCTCACTCAAACAAGAGGCCAATAATATCACTCCTAAAATTAGGAGGATTAAATCTCATCTAGATCATTCATATTTCTCATACGATTCATAATATACCCAATGTCCACTTTTATCATCACCCGGTCAAAGGTAACTTTTAATGTAATCAAAGTATATTAATTCTCGTATATAAATATAATGATTTCAGGTCTAAGGATCATTACACCATTATCACAGTGAGAATTACTTATGACACTTACTTAACATGTAGAATCTCACGGCGGGTCATTCCAGTGCCATGCATTGATACATGCACTTATGTTCTTGACTTTAGTATCCCCATACCTATGACCAATGAGATGTGGTCATCTGTCAAGAAACATACTAGTCTTTGTGCATTATTATTGTCCTTAAATAATAATACTCGACTAGGAAATTTTAGGAATAAGATACTATTCATATAATCTCATTTTTAAGTCACATACTTAAAGATATATAATACGTATCAAAATTCCAAGGACATTTATTATGCTTTCAATTTATTACGCAGTAAATAAAACATAATAAATAATAATCAATAAAACATAATCCTTAATAATAAATATTTTCCTTAAAATATAAAAAGTATTGTCTCTAGAGCACAATTACTAACAATCTCCCACTTGCACTAGAGCCAATTACCCAAGTATCCAATACTCATGGAACTAGTGTGACTTTCATGCTTCTGCTGCGACAAAGCCTTAATCAGTGTGTCTGCAATATTATTATTAGTATACACTTTACATATATGTATATCTCCTTGATCATTAATCTCATTAATTAGGTGATATCTCCTAAGTACATGCCCAAACAGCCTCCTTGGCTGCTTCACAAGCATCAATATACTCAAGTTCTATTGTAAAATCAATAATTGTCTTTGCTGTGAACCATTCCAGCATACAACATCTCAATAAAACACAAAGCTAGACAGAAACATTAAAATTATCATTATCTGTCTAGAAACCAGTATCACTGAAACCTCTTACAACTAGCTTCACATCTCCTCCATATAACAAGAATGAATCTTTAGTCCTCTTTAAGTACTTAAGAATATTCTTGACTGTCGTCCAGTGACCTTCACCTAGATTAGATCGGTATCTACTCATCATGGTTAAAGCATACGAGACATCAGGACAAGTACATATCATTGCAAACATTATAAAACCAATTGCTGACGCATATGGAATTTTACTCATGCAGTCCCTATCATCCAATGATTTAGGACAAATTTTATTTTAAGATCACTATCCCATGAGACATTGGGACATATCCATTTTAGTCTCTTTGCATTTGAAATCGATGCAAAACTTTGTCAATGTATGTACTCTAAATTAGGCCGATCAATCACCTTGATCTATCTCTATAGATCTCGATCCCTAATATATATGTCACATCGCCTAAGTCTTTCATTGAGAAATTATTTCTCAACCAAGTCTTCACAGTCTGTAGAGAAGGAATGTCATTCCCTATTAGTAATATATCATGTTATTCCTTAGAACAATGTCAATATTTGTAGAAGGGGGGGTTGAATACAAATATTAAAACTTTTTGTGTGTTCTAATATTTGTTCTTGATGTTTGATAGAATAAGAGAATAAGTTCGAACAAATTAATGCTGAAAAATAAAACTGAACAAAGAGATTTAAAATTATTGATGGATTGGTTTTTCCATCAATGTATATTTTTGCTCAATGCTCCTAGGTTAAAAGAAACCTAGCTGCGTTTACAAGATTAGAAAACAAATCAACTGTTCTTACACATGTGCTCTCAAGCTTGAACAGTTGATTAAGAAATATGTCTAACTTGTATGTTTTCTAATAATGCTACTACACTTGTTTATATACCACAAGTGTTCTTTTACAATTCCTATTCTAGGATTGTTTCTACCTGCCTTCCTTTTACCTTTTTCTATTTTACAAAAAGGTTTGAAAGACAGCTTCTGATTGAGTCTTCACAGTCACTCTAGACTGTCTTCCATAGGTGTGCTTTTGTTCTCTGAATCTTCAACAGATATTCTTTCTGTGTTGTCACACTCAATTGATAATTTGCTGTCAAGCATATCAATTGATCCATTCTTTAATCCATCAACTGATGTACTTCTTCGATTGATCTTTATATCCATCGATTGATAAAAGATGTCTTATCGATTGATAGATGTTATCAATCGATATATCAGTCGATGGGTCTTCACATCAGTTGATGGTCTTCAATCCTTGGCTTGGCTTCTTCGATTGATCCTCCATCCATCGATGCTTCAATATCAATTGATCATCCTTCACTTGTGCAATTTCCTGTCTTCACATAATTACAATTTAACAGTTTAATTTACACATCAATTGATGATCCATATCAATCGACTCTAACATCAATTGATGAACAAAATATCAATTGATTTACACCTTATCGATTGAAATAGACTAAGTACACCTATGCTACAATCCAAATTATCAATTGATTCATATAAACACTTCAACTGATAAATGGTTTCCTGATCAATTGATATTTATAACTTTCATATCAATTGATCAGTTACAACAAATAAAATTTCTATGATTCTAAGATTAATGTTATCATCAAATCACATGTAGATTCCTAACATATCATCAACATATAATACTAGGAATGCCACATGGCTCCCACTAAACTTCTTGTAAACACAAGTTTCATCTTCATTCTGAATAAAGTCAAACTCTTTTTGACTGTTTCATGAAAATAAATGTCTCATCTCCCCGAGGCCTGCTTTAATCCATAAATGGATCGACGCAACTTACATACATTTCCAGCATCCTTTAGATCAACAAAACCCTTAGGGTGTGTCATGTACACATCCATATCTTCTTCAAGGCTCTCATTTAAGAAAGCGGTTTTGACATCCATTTGCCAGATTTCATAGTCATAGTAAGCAGCTATAGCAAGCAAAATCCTGATGGACATGACCATAACAACTGGTGAAAAGGTCTCATCATAGTCAATACCATGAATTTTCTTGAAACCTTTTGCCACCAATCGTGCCTTATAGGTCTGTACATTAGCATCCATGTCGGTCTTCTTCTTGAAAACCCACTTGCACCCTATAGGTTTTACCCCTTCAGGTGGATCAACCAAAGTCCATACTTGATTAGTATACATGGATTCCATCTCAGATTTAATGGCATCCAGCCATCTCTTAGAATCTGGAGTGTTTATAGTATCTAGGTAGGTGAGAGGCTCATCTTCATCCACAAGCATCACATCACCATCTTGAGTCAAGAGAAATCCATATTATCTCTCGGGCTCATGGCGAATCCTATTAAACCTACGAACACCTGTGTTTCTTGAGCAGTATTATTTTTCTTGTACATTCTACTCAGGTTCCTCCACTAGTTCAACGTTATCATGTGGGTCTCAAACTTCATTGAGATCTATTATCCTCCCACTGTCTCTCAGCAGTTCGAGCAACAAACACTTTGTTCTCGGAAGGATTATAGAAAGAATAACCCCTTGTTTCAGTTGGGTATTCCATAAAATTACATTTGTCTGATTTTGGTCCTAGCTTGTCAGAGATTAGACGTTTCACAAACGCTTCACATCCCCAAAATTTTATAAATGACATACTGTGACGTTGCTCAGTCCATATCTCATAAGGAGTCTTTTGAACCAATTTAGTAGGAACACAGTTAAGTGTATGTGGAGCCGTTTCCAGGGTGCAACCCCATAAACTAATTGGAAGATTCATTGACTCAACATTGATCGCACCATGTCCAACAAGGTGTGATCTCTCCTATAAAAAAAAACTTTTCTTTGATATTTTCTACTTCATCTTTATAGTCTTTGAACTTTTCAAATGATTCGGATTAGTTCTTCAAAAGATACATATATCCGTATCTACTAAAATAATTAGTAAAATTTATGAAGTTAATAAAATCTACCTTTTGTCATCGTACACATATGACCACATACATCACTATGTATAAGTCATACCCATTCAATGATCCCTTCACCATGTCCGGTAAAAGGAGCTTTAGTCATTTTACCAAATAAACCAAGATTCGTATCCTTTGGTATGATTCATAATCAAACTTATCCATGAATGCATCCTTATGTATTCTGGAAATGCGTTTCTCATTAATATGGCCTCAACGACAGTGCCAAAGGTAATATTTGATTTGAGTCACTTTAGAACATATAAATTGTTAATTAGATGTGCAACATTATAAGGCTCATCATCAAAATAGAATAAACAACTATTGTTATAAAATGAAAAAGCCTTTCTTGTCCAAACAAGAAACTGAAATAATGTCTCTGCCAATTGCAAGCACGCTATAACAATTATTAAGTTCTAAATTTTCCTTATAGGCCAAAAATTAAGTAACGAGTTCCTCGAACCAGAGCAATTATCTTTACTCCAATTCCAACCCGATACCTTAAGCTTGACCCTTATTGATCATCATCTTCCGATCTTCCAATTAAGCATGACAGTTTAATTTCCAGTCTCCCAACTTTCCACAGAAGTGACAATCGTCTTCTTTATCAACACCTCATTCAGACTTTAGAGTCTGCTTTAGGGATTGGACTTTGGTTTGACAACGGAACTAGATCAAATCTTCTCCTTGCCTTTCCATTTTCCTTTCCCTTTTGCATTCCCTATGTTTACCATCAATATAGTAGTAGTTCATGCATTTATCATATTACTTTCAGCAGTTCTCAACATGCTTAGCAACTCAATGGGTGTTTTACCAATCTTATTCACTTTATTGTTCATAACAAAATAAGAATAATATTTGTCCAAAGATTGTAAGATCAAATCTAACTGTCTCCAGACCAATCTGGAAACCCAAAATATCAATGGTATTCATTATACCCTATAATCTTTAGAACATGTGGTGTAACCGGGTCTCACTCTCCCTACTTGTAAGTGTATAGTGCCCTTTCAAATATATCTTGTGCTCAATCGTTTCATAAGCATCTATATGCTTGTATTGCTTCTTAAGCTCAACACATATATTTGCGAGCATGAGACATGAAACATCAGTCGCAACATCAATTTGCTTCCAATAAGCACTATGATTTGCACATGTTACATTCTCAACTTTAAGAGCAGGGGAAGAGATTTGACTAATATCGTGGTACCCGAGGACGATCCTCAAGCTCCTATGTCAGTCAAGGAAATATATTCTCGTCAACTTGTCCTTCTCAAGAACTGATCGCATAGAGAAGTTGTTTGTGTTTATCATTTGATATCTACAATATTAAAGTGCATAAAATAAACTAGGTTGCAAATTTAATATTAATTATGTTTAAGTGATTATGGTATATCATCATATACCTCCCACTATTTTTATCAAACTAATAGCCCTTACTATTAATTTGGAAAGTATATCCCATAATTCTTTCTAGTGAGCCAAGATCCATATTTCGTCATGTCCTAAGTCAACCACTGGAAGTCCTTAGAAAATGATTATTTAGGTAGACAACAGTTGTCAATTATATCATATATAATTCTTGGATAGTTTGGTGAACAACGATTGATCTTATCTATCTAATAGACTTTTAACCAAACTATATGCTTCTAAGTTCATAATAGTTGAATATAACCGTTTATTTTCACTTATTATGACGACTCAGTTAAGTTAGACCCAATGATACAACGGCCGAATATAACCGTTTATATTCGTCGCATCTCACCACGATAGATAGGAGTCCCCTGCCACTGACAGTCCTTTCCCTTATCGATCTAGGATTCGATGAGTGTTCATTCATTGGAAAGCATCCGAGTAAAACTTAATATTTTGTTAAGGGGTTTTAGAAAATTTATAACGATCATGATCACATCATAAAGAGATCCTCAATTTTTCCTTGAACCAAATATTTCAAATCGACATCTTAAATTGTTCATTTCCCAGGTAGATGGAGGATACCAATGGTCACACTTAAAACCCATTAGCCTTACGAATACGCATATCCGCTTTTGTCAGAAAATCCCAATTATAGATATCAAAAATCCATATTTAATTCCGTGTTTTAAAAATCCATATTTCATAAACACAAGAATCTCATGATCGTTTGTTAATTTTAAAATCTTGAATCGTTACAGATTTTATCTTGTTTAAGCAAACATGGCATGTGTGTCGTATCTAATACATACATGATTAATCAATATTAAGCATGCATCTCAATTATATCTACGCATACATACCAATACATGCAATCATATACATATATGTAATGTGCGTAAATTAAACGTGTTTGGTTATGGCCTCATCCTATGTGATATTTCCAAGCTAATGGAAATATCAAGGTCAGTCTATCGTGGTTTTAAAAATACAATCTATTACATGTCTTCTTTCTTCATTGCTCCATCATCCCCCTTTTTGGATCGTCTCCTTGCTTGCAAGTCTTCATTGATAATTACATTGAATAATAAAAATAAAACTATTCTAATGAAATTACAAGAAGAACTCGAGTTACATTCGAGATAATTAAATTACAATGAATAAACGACATGCAAGTCGTATTTAGAAACCAAAACCATAAATCAAAACCACTATCCTATGGGTCTTTAGGCCATAACCATCCACCATGCTATCATATAACACATAGAATATATCTCATATTATATAATCATATCATATAATCATATATAACAAATTTCGAAATTCCAGAAAATTAAAAACAGATTTCTGAAGACAATAAATCGCTATTTCGAGGCCCTTAACGACGTCAAACGCCTTACAGACTCGTCGGTGATAGCATAGCTATCAGTTTTGTTCATTGGTCCGATTCCAGTCAGAAAACACATATCGTTTGCGAAAATCGAATACGGCAGTCAGATTTCTCCAAATCTGACGGTGTTCCAGAAATCGTATCATATACAATTCCCATAACAAAAACAAGCATATATCATATATACATATACAGAGATACATACAATCATCATATGATTATACATTATATGAATATCATATATTCATAATATATACATACATATACTCAAAATTTTAGAAAATCAAATAATTTTCAAAAAATCATAAATCACCGTTTTGGAGGCTATAACGACATCTAATGGCTTACAGACGCAGATCTGACTATGTCAGTATTGCTCAGTGACCCAATTCCAGTCAGAAAACACATATTGTTTGCGAAAATCGGACAACGAATACAGATTTCAGAAAATCAACGGCAGCCGTTTCAGAATTCGTATCGAATACGATTCCTATAATAATAACAAACATGTATCATATACATACATCAACACACATAATCATCACATGATTATATATCATAAAATATCATATATTCATAATATATATAAACATATACATATTGTATCAATATAAAATCATGATAGATCGCATACATGCTTATATATCAAAAACTGTTAAGCACATAACCGAATTAAAACGTTTCGCAAGTAGCTCTGATGCCATTGTAGGGTTTCGTGACACAAACGCAGCAGAATAAACGCGAAAAATAAATCAAAATAGTGAAACCCTCCGCAGGATCCATGCGAAAACAAAAGATTTAATTCGGAGATAAAGAATAAATACCTTTAGAAGCTTTAACAGTTCATTAATGGAAGATTAATGGAGGTCCAAAGCTTGTTTAATCACCACGTATCCCGCTCTCGCGATCTATGCTCTACGGTATCCACACGAACACTTTTCATGAAGGATTGATGTGTACTAGCACCCGAAAACTTCTTCTCTCTCTATCTTCCTCCTCTCTCAGAGCGGCTAGGGTTTTTGTAAAAACTCTATATTATTAAATCAGTCCATAAAGAGATTATATAGAGAGAGGAATAAGTTTTCTAATTATAATCCAATTATAATTAATACTAATCCAAAATTCTAAATTATTTAATTAAGTCTCACTTAATTAATTATTAATTTTGGAATTAGTTTAAGTAATTCATTTATTCTATTTATATAATTAATTAAGTCATACTTAATTAATATCATAAATAAAATAAATTATTTATTTAATTTAAATTCATAATTTAAATTATTTCTCCTTCAAGCGTTCTTTGTGTGTGACCCTGTAGGTTATTATTACGTTGGCAACAATTTTAATATCTAATTAAAATTGTAAACAATGAGCGGCATCTAGTAATACATCATTGCTACCCAAGTAATAATAATAAATCGGTGATTCGATTAAGCCTTTCGTGAATAATGTTCCATGTAATATAATCCCTTTAATCTTGATATTATAGATTAAACTCAAGGCATGTCTCGTGTCATCATCTTCATAATTTAATCTTTATTTTCTTGATCGATGAGTAGACTATTAAAATCAAATCAACATTTGAGCACGACCGTGCATTTCATAGTCTCACTCAAACAAGAGGCCAATAATATCACTCCTAAAATTAGGAGGATTAAATCCCATCTAGATCATTCATATTTCTCATACGATTCATAATATACCCAATGTCCACTTTTATCATCACCCGGTCAAAGGTAACTTTTAATGTAATCAAAGTATATTAATTCTCGTATATAAATATAATGATTTCAGGTCTAAGGATCATTACACCATTATCACAGTGAGAATTACTTATGACACTTACTTAACATGTAGAATCTCACGGCGGGTCATTCCAGTGCCATGCATTGATACATGCACTTATGTTCTTGACTTTAGTATCCCCATACCTATGACCAATGAGATGTGGTCATCTGTCAAGAAACATACTAGTCTTTGTGCATTATTATTGTCCTTAAATAATAATACTCGACTAGGGAATTTTAGGAATAAGATACTATTCATATAATCTCATTTTTAAGTCACATACTTAAAGATATATAATACGTATCAAAATTCCAAGGACATTTATTATGCTTTCAATTTATTACGCAGTAAATAAAACATAATAAATAATAATCAATAAAACATAATCCTTAATAATAAATATTTTCCTTAAAATATAAAAAGTATTGTCTCTAGAACACAATTACTAACACTTATCGGTTCAGAATATATGAAACTCATATCCGCTTCTTATTGGATCATATTCTTATGAGATCAGATTTTTTTATTATAATCCATATCCACCTATTAAGTATCAGATTGGATCGAATCGAATATCTGCTCCATTGACAACCCGATTCCCAAATATGTCATTATATTATTAAATTATTAATCTAAACATGTATGAAAATTAGGTTATTTCCCGTTATCCAAGCATAGCCATATATTTGTACGATGAATTTTCTTTTCCATTTATCGTTTTTTAATCAAAACGTGAGTCTAAATTTTTTGTCGGACCAAAATGGATGACCTTGACTTGTAATATTTTAATGATTTTATCTCACAATTGTGAAAAAGTTTCAAAACCAAGAATAAAGACTCCGTATATCATAATTTAAGAAAAAAAGGCCAAAACTATGGTTGTAAATGAACCGAATCGTTCGTTAAGTTCGTCTGTGTTCGTCCGAATTCGAGCTCGAATAACTTTTTTTGTCCGATAATCTTAACGAACCGAACCGAACTTTTAAGGTATTCGACTCGAGTTCGGTTCGTGTTCAGTTTGAGTTCGACTCATTCGTTAAGTTCGTGTTCGTTTCGATAAAAATAGGATATTTATAATAATATATTTATTATTCATAATTTATATTTAATTACTTATAGAAGGATATATTACTTATGGTAGTAGACTAGTAGATATATACAAGGATTTAATAATCTTTTTATTAGAAACATACTTGGCTTCCAAGTAATAGTTTATCTATATAAATTCTTGTAATCTTTCATTATTAAATTGATGATGAATTGATAATTTTTTGATAAATCTGAGGATTTATACGTGCGGATAGAGGTATTTACCTTTGTTTGACCATTTTCAGTTCTTTTCAAACCCTGTCCTATATCAATAATATAGTTAGAATTTGACTAGAAGGAAGACATAAAAGTAGCAGCCACATAGTTTGTAGTAATACCCAAATTGTTGACGGACTATAAAATTTATTTGAGGACGATATGATAGTTATATATATATATATATATTAAACGAAGTAATGATAAAAGGTGTAACAGTTCAGTCACAACGACTGTTTTCCTTGATGGATAATTTAACTCCTTTTGTGCGTAACTCTGTTTCCCCATATATATATACCGAATTTTGTTAGTAATCGCTGTTTATTGTCATTCTTATACTGAAGGTGGTTTTGATTTTATTACATATAACAATTTGTCTCAAATTTGCAGAAATTGGATTAGGGTTTATTGGCTTTGGCTTCTTCTTCTCATTTCTTGCTGTGGTCCTCTTTTTTGATAGAGGGTTGTTAGCATTAGCAAATGTAAGTAATTCTGTAAAGTAAAAATGTTATTTTAATTATATATAAATTATCCTTGTAATATGAATCTTATTGTAATTGTTGGCTGTCTAAAATTGCAATAAATTACCTTTATTTTCCATCAGATATTTTTCTTGGCTGGTGTAGTGCTATTACTGAGTTGGCGTTCGACTTTGCAACTCTTCACAAAAAAAGCAAACTACAAGGTACTGAGTAAGACTTTATTGTATCTTGGTTAGGTAACAGGACAACAGAAAGTGTCGCTAATGACAGAACTTTGCAATTTCTAATAGATTATATGATTTATATATAGCATTTTTTTAATTGAGGAAAAGAGTACGGGGGCTGTGTACTATACAAAGGTTCCAGATGATGAGATTCTTCTTTGGCTGGACAGAATTATGCACAAACTCTTGAGCGTTATGAAATTCCACATTGTTCTATAAGATATATCACATCTCTGGCATGGCTTCTTTGTACTTGGTGCCACATAAGTCTAACTTGATCCGAGCTAAATGTAAGCAAACTCGAGTACCGGCTCAAGATAGTGTAGTAGTCAATTTAAAATCTGTTCCATCAATTGATAGAGTGAAACTAAGTTTTATCCTTGGTCAACTCATGTTTGATTTACCTTCAAACTAAGCTTGACTCTTTTATTATGTCGACCTCAGTTCAGTGATCATCCTTAAATTGGAGCTGTAAAGAATCGAGAGCCAACATTCGGTTTGAGCTTAATTCACATAAGCAAGCCTGGCCACATGCGCAGAGCACATGTTCAATGAAAAATTCACAGCCACCAAAGCAATGTTAACGTCAAAAAGCATACACCACAGGATACTATCTTGAATCCCTCGAGAAATAACATCCAAAATTACTACAAAGATAAATGGACTTACTGCTGACACCTAATAAAGCCCTATCCCTGACAGAATAAATCTGAGTGTCACCCACTGGGATCGTAATACAATTCTTTACTCACAAAACGCACATCCACGACACCCTTCAATTTTGCAGATTATTCCAAATGACTTCGCATATACTATCTTGTGCCTTCTCTAGATCTATGACCACTATGAGCCTTGCTACATTATTGGTACATTTCATGGGACGTTGGATGAGGTTAATTTTGTTGAACGTCGACATACCAGGAAGCCAAATTAGTTCTCCGATCTCAGCCTCTCTGTGCACCCTGCATATAATAACTCTCTCAAAAAGTTCATATCTTATAGATCGGCACCACTAAGCCTTTACCGTTAAATATCGTGGTGGTTTCGAGTATGGTGCTATTGAGGTCTGTTAACCATTGTTCATCATCTACTCCCCAAAGCGCAGCTACACCTAAAAAGGAATCTGGCCTTATCCAGCAACCTTAGCCCTGCTTATCCTCGGTAAGTCTCTCTTCACTTCCTCCTTACTAATAAATTTAGAAGAACTTGAGTTTTGTGTAAAACTTCGACCTTCTTCTTTTTACGGTTCAGACACTCTCCTCGCCTCATTAGTCATTATACATATTTTAAAAATACATACTCCATCTTCTCTTAATGTCATCATCCTTTACTAGTACCCGATCATTTTCATCCTTATTAAATCGAACAGAGATTACCAAATCGCGCCGCCTTCCATCTCGAGTTTTCTCTCATTTGAAAATTGCATTATCCCCCATGACTGAAGCATCTGAAGGGTAGGTATCTCTTCCTTTTAAAAACATGAGTATGAGTATTCTTCAGTAGTCTTACAAGAAATCATTCATCAATGTCATTTTGATAGGCTCAGTGATAGCAATGTTCTCATGAACCCAAGTGTTTTGTGTTTTGTAATCTAAAGATAAAGCTTGATTTGATTCTTGTGTTTTCCATCGTATAATTCTCATATCTTTAATAACATTTCCTTGTCTGCACCATTCAACATAACTCGTGAGACATATAAAAATATAAGTGCATTTTCAGTGAAACTTACAGGGGATGCTAAATAGGGAATTCTATTCCAAGTCATTTTATAAACCTTGGATCTATAAGAGCTCTTGGATCTATAACAACTCTAGCCGACTTCATGAAACTGTTCTTCCCCATATTTAACAAAGTTATCTTTCATTCATTGATCCATTTAATTTATACCCATTATGTAAAGCAGTAGATCCTTGACAGATAACCACTTTAAGTAGGATATGCCGAACCTGTTTGGCTAGGCATTAAGCAGCCTCCTTTTTACTTCAAGTCAAAAGTGTGTGGTTGTGTAATAAAGTAAAAAGGCTAAATAAAGTTAAAAGAATAGCTCCAAGTCGGAAGTTTTTTGAATGAGTTGTTTTGGTTTTGTAATATTATCCAATAAAAACTAATATCATCATCCACATGCACAACTTATAATTTATAATTGTAATCTTTTTACTTTCAATAATTATAAGTACACATTAGCAATTAAAATATCCAAACAGATGATAATTAATTGGTAGGGATGTTGTGGGCTTATTGCCACTGTTCTCACTAATTGGTACGGGATGTTGTACTAGCAGGAGCACTAGGCACGTTGGTGTCTGTAGTAGTTTTCATTTGTATCAGAGATACTGGAGAGAGTTTGTGTTCTGCACTTAAGCTGCAAAATCGTACGGAAATTCTTCCCGAATGTGTATTAAATTGTCATACAAGTGCTGCATGTTCAAGAATAATCTTATATATTAATAAAAGAGAGAGAAGAATATTCTCAATGGTTCCCTTTTCATTTCTGGTGCATTTGATGATGTACATGGATTTACGTAGGCCTGCTTACTCCTGCCCACATCTATTAATCAACAATCTCCCAACTATCGAAACTACTGTCTATCTGCTTGAAAAATATGGCCCGTAGCATCAGAAGATACGGGTAGTAGAAGATATATAGTGCTTGGACTAGAAGAGCTGACTTCTGACATTTTTCAGTGTTTCGAATGTTTCCAGAAAAGACCTAATGTGGAAATTTTACAAGAATGTACTGATATGGTTTACATCCTCGTCCTCGATAACAGTAAATTCACAACTCACAGTTTTGTACTAGTTTTCTTCTATATATATATATATATATATCAATCAATGTTGTGGGAAAATTTTAAATTTCTTGTTGTCTAAGTCAAAATGAGAGAGTGGAGACTACTACTGTAACATTGTAGTGTTGTATGAGAAGTTGTGACGAGAGTAGAAAGTGGATAACAAGTGTCTGCTTGTCGGTTGTTAATGTGAGTGGGGAATGGGAGAATACAATGTGATACATAAGATCCAGGGTTTTAAAGTGAAGATTACTGTCAGCTCGTTTGTGCTCATTGCACTTAAACATAACTTTTAGATATATTTTGTTTAGATCCTTGTCAATTTAGGGCGTTCGATCTTATTAACAAAGTAGAAAGAGGATGACTGAAACTAGGCACACAAGGCTTTCTGGCTATGCAAGTATACATGTAAAGCTTGTTTAATAGACAAGCCGACACTATGAGCTCTAGAACTAGTCTGCTAGGTCATATGTTAGACTCCATTTTTAGTAACTCCAGGCTCAGCAAATGTTTTCCTGCATATTCATTATGTTTCAAGAATAACTGAATAAGTGTAATTGCAGTAGATGCTAGATGTGAACTAATATTCTCCACCTCCTCACAATGCAGGGTTCTGTTTGCTTCCTTCTTGGTCTCTTTTTCATATTTGTTCGGTGGCCAATAGTTGGTATAATCTTTGAAATTTATGCCTGTGTTGTGTTATTTGGGTTAGTATCTACTTAAACCTTTCCATCTTGATAACTAATATTTGTACTAATATGTCTGAAGTTCTCTGCTTTTTTTGCTTGTAGTGGTTTTTGGTCATCTGTCAAAGTGTTTTTATATCAGATTCCAGTTTTGGGATTGATTCTTCAGATTCCTGTCACTGTAAGTTGTCTTTCTTTGTTCTTTGGTATGCATATCCAACTTTCCTGCAGTCCAGTAGTATAACTCTGTTTATTTTTCCCTTAATTTTCAAGTTTGCATTTGAGAAGGAACTATTTTTAAAAGTCTCATAATACAGTAATAAATAGAATTTGCAGTACTTCTGATATGCTCCTTCCCAACCTTCTTGATTTGTTTCTTCCATTTACGAGGAGGTGACATTTTAATATCTTTTAAGTTTCAAGATGTGATTCAAGTATTAAGTTTGACCTTTTTGAAGAAAACTTTAATATCTGTGCTAGCTTATTATTACATACCCCATTGCTTCTAGACAACAAACATCATGTTTTGCAGATAGCCTGTTGCTTTCGCCTTGGGCAAATTAATTGGTTTCTGTTTATCTCAGAAAAATCGCCACTGAATTTAACTACCGGCAGATGATCTACCAGTACTAATCAGAAGTTCAGAACATTCTTTTGTTAGTGTTCAATTGTTGGAATAAATCCATTTATTTAACTAGCAGAGTGAGATATATACTCGTAGATGTAAGGGAATTATAGTCTTCGGACAGTTTTTGTTGGAGGCCTGGTAGTTACGTGATGTAGGATCTGGGGAAACCTCATGAGATTGTAGTCTAATAATGGTTACATGAAGAAATTATCTGTCACTTAATTTCTTGTCCATTTCTGTTGCAGCTACTTGATCGATTAAGGAGATATGGATGATATTCCGTTCATTTAGGATTCTTTATTGTCATATCTAAGGATTGAAGTCGACTAACCATTTACTGCTGAAGCTGCTATATTTTGGAAACGCCAACTAAATGTGAAATGTGTAATACCCTAGTATTTTTTTCTGCTTTGAACAATTTTATTTGGCGTATACAATTATATTTTGGAGGTCAATACTGCGATTCTACTTGAATAGTGTGGATTCCCTCATAAGCGAATATTGCTAACCATCCATCCGTTATAATTTTTTGGGGAAAAAAAGAAAACTGTTATAAGAAACGTGGATAGATGACGTGGTCATTCTGCATTTACAAAAATTTCCCTTGTTTAAATCTATCTACGGAAAACTATATTCGATATATGGTTGCAATAATCACTTGTAAAGGATCCGGACCCATAAATAGCTTTAATTTATGATTCTCCTTGTGTTCTCTAATACTACTCAAATTTGAAATTAAACCAGTCCTACTATTTTTTTTTGTGCTAAACATATAGTCCCCCTTCTTCCTCTAAAAACGTCTTCCCCTTCCTCTAAAAATGTTTTCTTCCAATTTTGTAAACCAGATTAAACAATATAACAATTTAAAGGATTTATCGAATTAATTGTGAATTTAGCACATTAATATGTTTTTTATAACTAAACAAGTTATTAATGAAAAAATCATATGATATTTGAAAAAACAATCAAAATCAAGCTTTAACGAATATATGTTAAAATAAATTAGATCATGTCTTCTTTTATGAAAATTACAATCGTTAATAAAATTTTCACTGGGGCATATCTTTTATTCGTATTATTGGAATATACAGCCTTTTTGAAAAATAATGTAATTGACTTTCAACTACATACCAATTAATTAGATGCAGGTTGAATTTTTTAACTCCATTACTAATGTTATTCCCAGGTCCCCCCCCCCCCCCCCCCCAAGAAATTCCTTTTGATTTTTCTAACTAGCTTTCGACTGATTTTGGCATCCAAAATAAACTTAACCAGTATATTGGGACACTGTCAATAGCTGCTTTGAGAAACTATTCTTCCAAGGCTGAATTTTTTCATCATTTTGTCCAACAATAGATCTTAAAATTTGATTTGTGACAGAGAGTTTCCAAAATTTACTCCCAAGTACATGATTGGTTCCTTACCTACATACCCTAGTAAGTTAGCTCAGGCAACCATCTTGTCATCACTTTCATGAAACACATACAACTGACTTTTGCTAAAATTCACTCTCATTCTCGTTAGAAGTTGAAAACATTGCAGAACCCTTTTGATACCTTTGATCGAAGAATCATTATTCCTAATGAATATTAACAGTGACGTTTGTAAATTGGAGATGTGATAACTCTACACCATCATGTTTAAACCTCACATTCTCGAATAAATTTAGTCCTTAGACTTCTCTAGCATTTCATGAAGGTCCTCACCCACAGGTTAAAGAGGAGGGGTGGCAGTAAGTCCCCTTGTCTCAGACCACAACTGAATTCTTTAGACGGAGAACCATTAACCAATATTGAGATTCCAGGGATTTTTAGTAGATTAGATATCCATTTGATCCACCATCTTCCAAAGTTCATACATTCTAGTAGGTGAAAAAGAAAATTCCAATCCACTGTATTAAAAGCTTTCTCAAAATCCAGTTTCAGAATTAATCTTTTACTTTTTCTCTGCTTAAGATTACAGAGCACCTCACTTGTTATCAAAATCCCATTCGTAATTTTCCTTCCCTTAATAAAGGCATTTTGGACTTTTGTCACAATTGAAGGCAATATTGATTTGCTATTCGCTAGTATTTTAGTACATAACTTCATGCTTGAGTTGATAAGACTTACTGGTCTGAAATCCCCTGTCTCAGTTGAAGAATGACTTCATATCAGATGAAAGCACTCTCTCCTCATGAAATCATGAAATTGTCTCAAACACCGAAAAATATCTTGTTTTAAAAAACTCCACATTTTCTTTAGGGATCCCGCACTTATTCCATCTGGATCCGTAACTTTATCTATTGGACTATCTTTTAGAGCTTGATCTAGCTCTAGAGCTTATATTAGGGATGGGTATCGAGCTACTTCAGGGTCGAGGAGTGCTATCCCCGTCCCCGGTCCCCGAACCTACACTCTATGCCTTCGAAAAACCGAGGAAATTTTATTTTTTTAATAAAATATATTTTCAAAACAAATATTAACATGATAAATTATATAATATATATTTTAATTTAATCCCGGATTCAAATTAATATTTATTTATAATACAGATAAAAGATTAAAAATAAATTATATTTTAGTATAAAAATTTTAAAATACTGATATTGAACTAAAAATTTAAACTTATAATAATATATATAAATTATATATATTTTTAATAATATATTTAATACATATATAAATATATATTGAATTTATTAACTATGGGGATCGGGGCGGAGAGCTCTTAATCCCAACCCCGCCCCAATCCCCTAAATTTTTATATATTTTTCTCCGTTATCTCATAACACGAAAAATTTCCCGATTCAGATCGTGCGGGGTGGAATGACCATCCCTAGCTTATATATGTTTATTAAGAATTCTGGTGAACAAATAATTCGAAGATCACAATAAAAACTGTACGAAAAACATGTCTCTTCAGTTAGAAAATTATATTACTCTCCCCGTCCAGTTTTCTTTACCTCATTTCCTTATTTATTTGTTTAAAAAATGTTGTCCACATTCACTAAATATGATAAATTAAGAGTTAGTTTTGTTAAATTTTATGAAAAATAATACACAATTTTAATAAATTTTAGTTTGTTTAATGTAATTGAATAAAAGGTGAAATTTTATCCGTGGACAAGTAAAATGAGACGAAGAGAGTATTTATTATAACTAAAATTCCAATTGTAAAATATTTGATTATCAACCCGGCTTTAATTTAGTTAAATTTCATCCAATTTCGAACATTTATGCGGTTCACGCTAAAATATCAAAAAATAAAATTATCAATAGAGAAAAATGTGAATATTATCATGTATCAATATATATTATTAATTTATTAAATATTATTTTGACTAATTTATACAATATTGTAATTATTTATTTGTTCAAGTTTATAAATTATAAAGTTAATTTTATATAATTTTTTTAAGAAATTTAGAAAATAACTTTAATACTACGCCTCATTTATCAACTAGTTCAGATATGCATTACGGATCCGTTACATACTTGTATCTATAGATATGTTTTACAACAACAGGCGTACAAAATTCAATAGACATGCAAATATATCACAACCTAATCACCGTGCCAGCAATGCATCATAGTATTGACAAATAGATCATAGACAACGTGACTTTACGTTACTACTCTGATCGCACCCTAGCTAACGGAGAATGAAAACTCATTAATTAGAGTAATCATACAATTACATGTATCTACATTTTTTTTTATAAATAGTTTGGCTTATAACCTTACAAATGAGTATCTGTTCTAAAGAAATTCTCGGGGTGAGTCAGGATCGAACCCAGGACCTGGGACGACAGAGGATAAACCCTCAACCACTTGGGCTATCCAACCGTGCTCACATTTGTTTTACCTTAATAACAGTACTAAATGTAGAAATTGAAACTTTATACTCCTATATATAGAGCTTTTTTTTTAAAAAAATGCTTTTTTTATTTTCTTTAAAATATATTTTTTATAATATTTTTTACAAAAATATAAATTTTAATTTTTTTTTAACAAAATACGACTTTACAACTAAATGCAACTGTATACAATTAAAATCAAATACAATTAAGAACAATTTCAATTTTTTAAAAAAAGAAAATAACATTCGATTGCATTTAATTATAATAAATATTTTTTTATAATTTGTGAATGTTTTATGGTATCTCCTATTAGAACAAAAATTAAAATTTTCCACTTCAATGGTGTGTTACACATTGTGCTACAATAGCACAATGCTATAATTTATTATATATATATAGAACAAAAGATAGATTGATCCATAATTGGCATCTCATTATAGAATTTCTACCTAATATATTTAATATCACTTTTATTAATTTTATATTCAATTTTATCAATTTGAAAAAAGATTTAGAACAATGCATCGGAGATAAGGTGCTATTTTAGGACCAAAAATCATTTTTTGGTGCTAAATTATAGCAATAATTTCATCTATTTTAACACAACCATTAAACACGCTCTTATAAAAAATATTTAATTTTATATTTTTATATTATTTTTTATAAAAATATAATTTTAATTTTTTGTAAAAATATTACTTTACAGCTAAATGTAACTGAAATCAAATTCAAATACAATTAAGAACAATTTCAATCTATGCTAATATGCTAGTAACATAGCACACAAAATTCTATGATAATAGAATTTTGGCATGCTAGGACAAAACACTAATCGTCTTAATAATTTCAATCAATTTGTTCAGATTAGAGTACGATGACTCTCCTTCGGCTCAAGTTTTGCTAGCTTATGTAACCAACCTATTGTCGGATTCTAATATCTACTTATAGATCTAACCAAAGGGATTTCCTTTGGTTAGATATTTCAATCTATGCTCATTTCGGACAAACGGACAAGGCAATAGTTATAGCGCGAGGTGTAGACACGAGGATGATGCATCACCAAGATGATATATTCTCACATGGGGCTTTTTCTCAAGGTGTTCTCTTCTTAGTCATTAAGATCTTATTGTCTAGGGACATTTTCATGTTCTTTGGTTAGATGATAACTTTTTTGAATGAAAGAAACTTATTTGCATGTATATTATATCTCGATACAATTTATCTACGAGTAAGTATATACAGTAAAAAAAAAGAATAATATATTTTCTAAATAATAATAATAATAAGCTAGCACATATCCTATTCGATTGCATTTAATTATAAAAAAATATTATTTATAATTTCTGAATATTGTATTGTATCTCCTATGACCATATACAAAACTTTAACTTGTATATATAATACAAACATTAACGAGTTGTACAACTTTTGCCCACATATGCCTATAGTTTTTTTGTTTTCCTAATTAAGCAAACACACACCTATATTTTTCACTTGAGAAAATCTACAACTTTATCTAATTCAAAATTTACAGTGACCAAAAAATAATAAAGAAGAGTAGAAAATGCAATAGTTATGACACCTGATTTAGCTGCATTACTCCATTTAAAACTGTATTCACTTTGTGCAATTGATACAAACCCTTTAATGGTACGAACCAAATCCAACCTTATTTCTTCGTAATCTGGTGCTCTGAGACGACATTTCAGACATTCCGAAAAATCTAACCTTTTGTCCTCGTGATCTGGTGTTTTGGGACTCTTCAGAAAATCTACATACGCGTCTATGTCATGTACATCGACTGGATTTTCCTTGGTGAAAAAATCGAGGGAAATTTCAACTCCAACATGAACATACAATGAACAACTCCATGGAAACTCAAAATTCCCATCTGAAAAACAAAAATTCTCATTCAGAAACACCCCTGGCATCTTCGTGACTGGATCATTTACGTTCACAATCCGAAGAACTTTGACCCCTAATTCTTCACATCTCTTCTTGAATCCTAAATTTCCAACACGTGGCCCTGCAAACGAGAAAACAGTTATGGGAATCTTGTGGTTCGAGTCATCTCTGTTTAGATCAAGCTCTGCAATGTCATAAGCTAGTAAAAGTGCTAATGAACTCCCCATACTATGCCCTGTCAATGTAATACTAATTTCCTCGTCTTTATACTTGCTTAATAGACGTTGCAATTCGCAAAGTAATTGTTCTCTACAACTTCCGGAACTAAATTTGTCATCTCTTTCGTATGATGTATACAAACTTAAAAATCCGGCCTCTACTTTGACATCAGGCCTGGGACTATTGGGATCAAATCGAGCCGGAGTGAGTGAAGTCATTAAATTAGTGAACCATTCAGGAAAAGTCACGGTTCCTCGAAATGCAACCATTAAATCCCTTCTTCCAAGCTTCTTGGACTCCTCATCAGTAGATGCACAAATATAACCAATCCAACGGCTGCTCCTATTTTGTGTTGGAATATTAATTTCCGGAGTTGCATAAATATATTTTGTTAAATGGTATCCGGAATCCTTTATTCCCACCTCTTCTAGAATTCGTTCTTTTCCATATTTGCAATTCAAGTATCTTTTGCTAGTCGGATCAAGATCGAAGGCCTTGTAACAGGCCCCCACAAGCATACCGTACTTTATGATTTCGTGTTTCAGAACAGGGTTCAACGGTTCGACGAGACCTTTCCAGTTGTTTGACCCTTGTACTTGTTTCCAAAAACGAGCCAAGCTCGAGCTTGTTTTTGTTTCAACAACTCTAGATGCACAATTCGAAGTACCAACCGAGACTCCTGAGGATGTTTGGCTCTGCAGTTGCACCGATGAAGATGCTGAAGGCGGAGGTGATGACAACGTAGGCATGGACTCTTTGAACTCGAAAGCTGTCATGTTTATCACTCTGGTTGTCAAGGCCATGGAAGGGGAAGAGAATCTCTTTCAGTTTCTAGTCGCAGAGTTTTAGAATTAGATAGAGGGGAAGATATATACTAGCTAGTCGGTTAGGAATGTAACGCATGCATGTGTGACATGTTTTGACTAATATATCTGACAAGATTTTATACGATTCCCTTGCTCAGATATACTACATTTCTAACATTTACTTTACTAGCTAGATTCTATTGTTATTTTAATTTTTATGTCTCCTAGGATTACTTATAATCCGTCTAATTTTTGGTAAACCGTAAAAATGATTCTAAACATTAAATTTTAATAAAATTTAAAATATTAATATTTTAACTAAAATACATTTCACATTAATCTCTAAACTAAAATATCTCACAGTAATCTCCTAAATAAAATATATCTCTATACAAAACACACAAACATTATCTTATTAAAATATAAATAAAAATAAATTATATAAAAATATATACATATAATGTAAAATAAAGTTTAAATTATTATTATACAAACAAAAATAAATTTAAATCATAAAAAAAACATTAAAATAAAAATATTAAAAAATTTCATCCGTGCATCGCACGGGACATAAACTAGTATAATATTATGCGTGAACAATTGTATAAAAAGAGGATTATCGGTGATAAAATTGTATTTATGATATATCTTTTCTAAAATTAGATTTTATTAAAATTGGATGGTTAGGATAGTTTCTATGATTTATCTAAAATTGGACGGTTAGGATCTTTTCAATGGTTCACGTGATAACCTAGATGAAAAAGAAAGTTTTGTTGGTTGGTTATAATAATATAATATAGATTAGGACTCGGGGCATAGCGTGTTCATTTGATATTTATTTATTTATTTAGTAATAAATATAAATATTTATATATCGGTATCTTTTTAGTTTTATACAATGAAATATTTTATTGTTTTTAAAATTCTTTTGACATGTTTTTAATATGATTCCAGTTACCTTAAAACTATGATAATATTTTAAGGATAATAGTATGAATATAAGGTTTTAATATAATATTCCCTTAGTCCTCATATTGTTGAAATGTTTTCACTTTTAAAAGTCAATTTTACTTTATTTTAATTAAGGATTAATAATTATTGTTACATATAAAAAAATAAAAAATATATCCATATAAAGAATATTTGATTTACTATTGAATGAAATTTTTAATATTTTTAAGATATAAAATAATATTATATAATTTGAAGTAAAAGTTTTATAAATTTGATTTTTAAAAGATACGTTCTAATAAATTTTCGAGTTGAGCCAGAGTCGAACCATGATCTGGGACGACAGAGGATAAACACTTACCACTTGGGCTATCCAATCATCTCAGTATATTTAGAATTAAAAATATTTGAATTAAATATATTATTAGGGCTTAATGACCGTACAGTTATTTTTACATAAATTATCTAAAATTAAGACATGTTATAATCTACTGGTAATATACTCGTGCAACACAACGGAGTTTTAGTAATACTAGATTTTAACCCGTGCGATTCATAAATATTTTATTTTATTTTTTAAATTAATTATTTTTAAATTATTAATATTTTTATAATTTAAAAAAATATTAATATATTATAATTATATTAGTTTTTAACATATTTATATTATATATTTTTACATCAACCAAAATCAAATAATTAAGAAAATTATAAAATATTAAAAATAAATATGCACATCACACAAAACATAAATTTATATTATTAATATATAAATATGTAAAATTTTGTGATTCGAAATATAATGAACATGATTTTTTAATAATATCAAACATATGTTTAATATATTTAAGATTATACATATTAGATTTAAATATATTTTTCATCAAATATGTATTATGTTTAATTTATATAAAATTTAATAGATATTATTGTATATTATATATATATATATTGATATGGGCAAAAAATACCCTAAAAATATAATTAATATTGCATTAATTAACCTAGCTTGGTCCAAAGAGATGACCCAATTAATGATGCCCGAAACCTATTTATTAATTAATTTCCTAATTAATTAATAAAGGCTCAATTAAAGGCTTGAAGAGTCCTACGAGGCCCCTCATCTATGGAAGACTCTAGAATCCCAATCTCAAAGATAAAACTCATGTTTGCCCAGATGATAATCTATTATAGAAGGGGAGTTGAATATAATAGTATCAAGTAAATCGATTATGAACACAAGTATATAAAGAAGTACAACTTTGTATTAATATTAAATTGTGTACAAGAACTCTCTCAATAATTTTATTGATCTCAAGAGCTTCTAGGTTATATGAAAATTATATATTAAATATTACAATAATGTTAACCTATTTCAGTGTTTATATAGACACATTTACAATTCAATTACAAAACAGATTATGAAAAAAATAGCTTCAATAAGGTATGTTTCCCAGATAAATAAACTATTATAGAAGGGGGGGTTGAATGTAATAGTACTAGTAAATCGATTAGGAACACAAGTATGTAAAAGATGAATATTGTTCTGTATTAAAGATAATGAATAGGTTACAAAACTCTCTCAAGAAGTTCTTTGTTCTCAAGAGCCGCTAGGTTATGAATAATATGATTTTCAAAGATTACTTTGATGTTAACCTATGTCTGTGTTTATATAGACACAGTTACAATTCAATTACAAATCAGATTAGAAATAGAACAGATTTACATAAGAAAATAGACTTGCATTAGGATTCCTTCTTACTATCCTATTCAGACTCTGATTCGAACTGCTTCCTGACAAACTCTGATTATAAACTCTGTCGTTGTTATTCTCTGATAGAGCCTTCTCTGTTAGAGTAAACTCTGTCCGACAGCTCCTTAAACTCTGATGATGTCAGCATTGTAAACTCTGATTTGTATTCTCTGACAGCCATCATTGTTTGCGTCCTAACAATCTCCCCCAATTTATTCTTTAAGAATTAAAACATAAATTTCACTTATGATGTCAGAAATCCAAGATAAATACATCATAGTTTGTTTACCCTTTTTTAATTCAGATTCTTCTGTAAGAGAAATCATCTTTCAGAAATTGATTCAGAAGTTTTTCTTCAGTATTTTTCAACAAATCAACCAGCTTCTCCTTCAATTCCCTCATTTGTTCAGAAGAATCATCAATCTGACATATAGCTGGCCTTAGAGCATAGATATATGATATGTTCATTCTTTCATCTATGGCAATGCAACAGGCCTTCATACCATCAGGATTTAATATTAGTGTAGGAATCCCTAACACCATTTTGACCCTTGCATCTCCTTTTCTCACAGCTCTTCTTGTTCCATCTTCAAGTACATATCCAGGTTCATACTCTTCATAGTTTATCATCATTAGCCTTTCATTCTTCTTCTTCTCAACTATTACTCCTTCAATAATCTTCACCCATCTTGAAGTAACTTCATTTTCATCATTTAGAAGAAATAGAACATGTTCAAGTTCTTTAGATGCTTTTTGAATTAAATCTTCTTGAGCAATCTTCAAAACTGTGACAACCCGGGTCAAATCCCGAGTTTTTTTCAAAAATCGGGTCAAGTCCCGACTTCCAAATCCGAAATAGGCGTCAAGTAAACTGGCCTAAATACAACAACTTGGGTAATCCACAAGCCCACCACAGGCCCCCAAAAGATCATGATTTGTTGGTGCACTTAGTAGTAGTACTTTTTACTTATATACTGAACAAATTATCTCAATGTACTCGATGTGGGACTGAGTTGTTACAAACTCCCCCACTTAAATTCCTGACGTCCTCGTCAGGCCGAACATATAGTCCATAGGCCCATATTGTACCTCTCTAGCCATTGTGGGATAATACCGGCTAGTTTCGTGTCCCCACCTCCGGACCTCTGTCCATTGTGGGATAATACCACCAGCTTTCGTGTCCCCACCTCCGGCAACTTGACGAATCAAGCTTTTGAGAGTTGGCTCTGATACCATATGTGACAACCCGGGTCAAATCCTGAGTTTTTTTCAAAAATCGGGTCAAGTCCCGACTTCCAAATCCGAAATAGGCGCAAAGTAAACTGGCATAAATACAACAACTTGGGTAATCCACAAGCCCACCACAGGCCCCCAAAAGATCATGATTTGTTGGTGCACTTAGTAGTAGTACTTTTTACTTATATACTGAACAAATTATCTCAATGTACTCGATGTGGGACTGGGTTGTTACAAAAACTCTCCCATCCTCTAAGAAATAAATGAGCTTCTCCTTAGCTTGAGCACCATCAAAGATATCCTTCACAATATTAATATAGATTAGTTTGTCCAAATGTTCTTGAGACAATTCTTCTTCAAGTTTATCTTTTAATGAAAAGGGATCTCTGAAGATATTTTCTTCACCCCTGTAGACTTTAGCATATGAATCACCAATACCACCTTTGTCTTTCCCAAGCTTGGCATTGAGAGTCAGAGTTTGAGTCTTTGTCCACAAAAGATAAGATCTTTTCTTCCTTATCAGAGATTGTTGTTGTTCTTCTTCCTCATCTTCAAAGCTTGATCCACCTGGAATAAAAGTTGTTCCAGACATAGTGAGAGGATTCTTTGGCTTAGCTGGAGCTTTTTGTTGAATTCTTGCAGATGATCTTGTTTGAATTTCTGAAACTGGTTTTGATTGAGCAACTAGCTTTGGAGTTTCAACAGTTTTGATTTGAATAGGCTTAGATTCTGGCTTCTTCTGTTGAGCAGGTACCTTCTTCTGAATTAGACATTTCTTTACATATCTTCTCTTTTTCTGGATTTGAGCATTGTCAATACCAGACTTCTTCAATTCAGCTTCCACAACAACTGGATCTAAGCCAGGATTTTCCTCTTCAAATAGCTTCTTTTCCAGTTCTGCATCTTTTAAATTTTATTCCTCAATTTTCTCAAGCTTCTCTTCTTCTTCAAGTTTTTTTGCTAAAACCAAATCAGCTTCTATCAGAGTTTGCTGTTTGTCAGAGATTAACTGTTTGTCAGAGTTTGTTGCCATCAGAGTTTGAGTGGTTGAAGTTTGACCAATCAGAGTTTGTTGCTTCATAGTTTGTTTTCCTTCCTTATGACTCCTTTGATCTTCATCATCAGGTTTGTCAGGTTGTTGTGCAACATCCTCCTTGCATTTGTCTGAAACCTTATCCCCCTTTATGACATCATTCCCTGGCTTTACCGTAAGAAGTTCAACTATTATATGTAGCATCCCCTGCATAGAACTAACATATTTAGAAATATTGTCCACTTTAGCCTCCAAAGCATCATGTTTTGCTGAGACAATTTTGATTTTCAGCTCCATAGAGTTTTGTGAAGATTGAACAGAAGCAGAGGTTTTGGTGATAGAATCCTTGAGGTCACCAATGTCATTGTAAAGTCCCTTGGACAACATAGTAGTTGCTTTCAAAATGGACTTTATTTCAACATAATTGTTTTCCTTATCAGCCTTATCAATCATCTGATGAACATGTGGCCAATAGATGACTTCATTTGAATATTTCCAAAAACTATCCCAAACTTTTTATTTGAGAGAATCTATCAAAACATCTTGAGGAGTTTCTTCCTGAGAAGTGAAATCTCTCTTTACACCTTCAGCATTGAGAGCAGCTTCAATTTCCCCTTTGAGTTCATCTACCACCATATAATCAGTATAAGCCATACTCAATCGTTCATGTACATTATGAGAATTGATTGGCCACTTCTTTGTATTGTACCTTTGTGTGTAAGGGATTGACAGATCTGTGACTTCTTCATCAGCAAAAATAGGCTCATCAAAGTCTGTGTCCTCCCCATCAGAGTTTGCAGCTTTCTCAGAGTTTAGCAAAGATTCAGAGTTTACAACAGATAAACTCTGAGAACCTGTAAAAGATATGGAATATCCTAAGGCACTCTTATTTTTAAAAGTAATCTCATTACTTCTTACATCACACATATCATAACTTTTAAGATTTAGATTTGTCTCACTAGAAGTAGCTAACTTCTTTCTCAATTCTACCTCACCTTTTTCCAAATCTAGTGTCTGCCTCTCATTATAAAGGCTCACTATAAAGGCTCAACACACAATGTCCTACAAAAATAAGAGATGGCTGAGAAAAGTTGACTGTAGTTACATGATTAGGGGTACCCTTTTCAGGACTATTCATGATCATTTTAGCAGTTAAAAGAGGAAAGGTAAAATCTGAACTTAAACTATCAGAGAATTCATATTCTGAAGAAAAGTCAGAGTTTATACCTTGAGTTGTGGATGTGGATGTTGTCTCTATTGGCTGTGCAGAGATTGGTAGCACCATAAGAGCATCAGAGATTGCCAGTGGAGTTTCATCAGAGTTTGTCTGTCCAACATTTGAGTCTTGGTCTGCAATCATAAAATGGATGATTGGTTCTTATGTGACCTGAGTCATATCTTCAGCTGCTTCACCACTTTGAGGTGAAGGTTCTTGTGGGCTTGACTCTGCCAGAGATTGGCCTTCAGGATCAGCAACAGTAAGGTCTGCTAGAATAGGTAAATTGCCTGCATCCAAACTTTGATTGGATGGTTCTTGTGTGGCTGGGGCCTTAACAACTTCTTCAATCCTTTGAGCTGAAGGTTCTTGTGGGTTGTACCCCTGATCCAAGCTGGCTTCATCTATTGGAATAGTGGCTGTTGTTGAACTTTGATCAACAGGTTCTTGTGTTCCTGGCCATGTAGAGATTGCTATCTCACTAAAGTGACAGACTTCCTCTTCTTTCTTGAAAAATGTTTTGAACTGGGAGAGGCAGATGATGTGGACTTCTTATATTCCATCTCTTTCCTTACTTGTTCTGCCAACTCCCTAACTTTTTCATAAGAAATCTCCTTGATAATTTGCTTAGGTGAGTTTGTAGGAGAATAAGAAATTGCTACAGGAACAGCTTCCTCTTGAGTGACATATGGCTCATCTTTCAAATAATTGTTGTCGCTCCTATTCAGCCTTGAGCCAAAGATCATTTAGATTCTCCAAATTTTTCCTGCATACTGCCTTGTCAACAGTAGCCCCCCGTCCAATACGTTCATGGTTATAATGGGCAACATTTGTCCACCGATCAGCTTTTGACTTGACATACCGAAAAATCATGTTCTCAATTGAAACTGGTAATCCAGGTTCCTTCCAAGGAATATTTGCCTTCCAGCAACGCTATGCTTCAACAGAATTTGTCAAGACATCAGAGTTTAGCTTAGAGGTTAAAATGTCTTCAGAGTTTAACTCTTGAGATTTTGGCTGATCAGAGATTAGAACATCAGAGTTTATTACTGCATCAGAGTTTAGTATTTCAGTGTTTGCAGCCTCAGAGTTTACAACCTTGACTAATCTTCTCCTTTTCTTCTTCACCTCAGGCATTGGATTTACTGTGAAAGGATTCATAAAAGGTGCATGAGGTATCTCAGAAGCCTGTTCAACAGTCTTTCTCTTGGCAAAAACCAACCCTTCATCAGAATCTGAATGTTCATCAATCAATTTTCTCTTTTTAGGAGAAGATTCTTTTACTGCCTTCCCCTTCCTTTTGCTTGAGCCCTGTTGTGAGGCATGTTTTACAACTACAGCCTTTTGGGAGACTGTAGAGGTTGTCAAAAGTGTTTGGGTGTCAGTATTTGGAGGGTGGCCTAGGTTTGAATCAGAGGGTGCTAAACTCTGATCCATAGCCACAGAGAGAAATTCCCTTCCATACATGGTAGGCATTCTCTGATTTAAGAGAAGCCTGACCCATGTGGGATAAAAGAGAGGAGAGAGATTACCTTTCTTAGCATCCTTCTTAGCTAGGTCATCAAAAATTCTTTTATTCATACAAAAACTAGCTAAACTCTGATCATTCTCAAAATTTACATTAGGCAATAAATAATTAAAAATTAAATGAAGAAATCTAGCAAAATATACAGTATGAGCATCATCATTTATTTTGGTAGCTAGCTGCCTAATAATTAAATAAGAAAAATTAAAGTTGAGATTATGGGTCAGAGAATACCCAATCTGTTGTGCTAGCTGAGGGATTACATCAAAATTTGTGCACTTGCTTGTGAAGGCCCTTTTTATGAAATCGAAGAAAAAACTCCATTCACTTTAAAGATTGGGTCTTGTCAGGCTCCCCAACTTTGATAGGCTTCTTCCATAGCCTATAGACCTGAAAAATTCTTTGATCTGTTCATCTCTCACAATATCATCTTACTCAGCCACTTCTGGAAGATGAAGGGCTTGTCGAACAACAGCTGGTATTATCAAGTACTTGCCATTGCAGTTGAATGTGATGATTGGTTCTTCATCATCACCTGCATTATTAAACTTTGCAGTTGACCAAATTCTTATCAAATATTGAGTGGAGAAATTTAAAGGTTCTTGCAAAGCATAGCCAATATAACTCTGCATTAAAAAATCTTGAACTATATGATAATCTTCAGGTGCATTGGACTTATTTAACAGCGAAATATAGTTGGTGGTAGCAAAAGTATAAGTTTGGAAAGTTTGTCCTTTGGATGCCATTTTAGAGTTAATGATTTGCAGGTTTGAACAGTTAGGGTTTACGAGAAACTAGAGAGAGAACAAATGAAGAATAATAGATACAGATTAATAACCAAAAATGACAAGTAGAATTAATCAGTGCCTTTTTATTTGCATAACACCTGTAGTGGGACACATGGCAAAAATTGATTTAAAGAGTAATTATTAATACAAGTCTCAAAATACGGCAAGTGTTTGTATATCTGTGTAAGTATATGAACCGTCATTCGTGAGATACACGCGCCTTATTTCAAATCCAATCAGAGAATGATAATTATGATGTCACAAAAATGAAATATGATGTCATAAATATGATCTCGGAGTTTACCACTTAAACAGAGTTTAACAAGTCAGAGTTTATATGTGTCATAGTTTAGAATGAACTGTCAGAGTTTACCATAAACACTGATAACTTGTGATCAGAGATTAAATGCTGCAATGATCAGAGTTTTCTTCATCCGAGTTTACTTCATTTTCCATCAGAGTTTATCTCATACTCTGACATATACTCTAATTATCTGAAACTTGCTAAGTCAAGTTGAGCCACTTGTTATCATCCCTAATTCAGAAACCAGTCTGTTAAATGTTGCTTCAGGCAAAGGTTTGGTGAATATATCTGCTATTTGTTGATCTGTGAGAATAAAGTGTAATTCAATTATGCCTTCCATAATATGTTCCCTTATTAAATGATATTTGATACTAATGTGCTTTGTTAGAGAATGTTGACATGAATTTCCTGTCATTGCAATAGCACTTTTATTATCACAATAAATAAGAATTTTAGAGAAGTTCAAACCATAATCCAGTAGTTGATTTTTCATCCATAATATCTATGCACAACAGCTTCCTACAACTATATATTCAGCCTCTGCTGTAGATGTTGAGATTGATTTCTGCTTCTTGCTAAACCATGACACTAGTCTTCCACCCAAAAATGGACAACTGCCACTTGTACTTTTTCTGTCAATTTTACATCCTGCAAAGTCAGCATCTGAATAGCCAATTAATTTAAAATCAGACTCTCTAGGATACATTAGCCAATATTAATAATGCCCTTGAGATATCTGAAAATCCTCTTCACAGCTATCAAATTAGGTGCTCTTGGATTTGCTTGAAATAGCACATAGACATGTTATAAACATGATGTCTGGTCTACTTGCAGTCAAATAAAGTAGATAACCAATCATTCCTCTGTATACTGTAATGTCAACAAGTTCTCCAGTGTCTTGATCAAATTTTGTTGCAGTAGCCATAGGAGTTGTAGCAGATGCAGAGTCTTGCATTTGAAATTTTGTGAGTAGATTCCTTGTATATTTAGACTGATTAATGAAAATGCCTTCCTCAGTCTGTTTCACTTGTAAACCTAGAAAATAACTTAATTCTCCCATCATGCTCATTTGATACCTGGACTGCATTAACTTTGAAAATCTTTCACAAAGTTTCTCATTAGTGGAACCAAATATTATATCATCAACATATATTTGTACCAATAATAGATTCTTACCTTGAGTTCTATAAAACAAGGTTTTATCAATTGTGCCTCTAGTGAAACCACTTTCAAGTAAAAATAGAGCTAAAGTTTCATACCAGGCCCTTGGTGCTTGCTTTAGTCTATATAAAGCTTTATCCTGTCTGAAGACATGATTTGGATATTTTGGATTGACAAAGCTAGGTGGTTGTTCAACATAAACTTCTTCTTCAAGTTCACCATTTAAAAATGCACTTTTAACATCCATCTGGCAGACCTTGAATTTTTTATGTGAAGCGTAAGCAAGAAAAATTCTAATTTCTTCAAGTCTGGCTACTGGTTCATAGGTTTCATCATAATCTATGCCTTCCTGTTGAGAATAACCTTTGACTACCAGTCTTGCCTTATTTCTTGTAATGATTCCATCAAAATCTGTCTTATTCCTGAATACCCATTTTGTACCAACAATAGATATGTTCTTTGGCCTAGGTACTTGGGTCCAAACTTCATTCCTTTCAAACTCATTCAATTCTTCCTGCATTGCAGTAACCCAATCTGCATCCTTTAAAGCATCTTCAACTTTCTTTGGTTATGTTTGTGACAGAAAACTATGAAATAGACATTCATTCTGTGTAACTTTTCTTGTCTTTACACCACTTTCCAGATCACCAATAATTAAATCAGGTGTGTGGTCTTTTGTCCACTTTCTTGGATGTGGAAGATTTCTTGAACTAGATGTTCCCCCATGATTTGTGCCTTCATAGAAAGATTCTTCTATAAATGCCGATCCTCACCCTGAATATGTGCTTTCATCAGTGTTTGATGTCTCAGAGTTTATGTACTCATAGTTTGAATTATCAGAGATAGAGGTATCAGTGTTTGTAGTCTCATAGTTTGATTGATCAGAGTTTAGGGGTTCAGAGTTTGGGTTTGTCAGAGTTTGGTCAGAGTTTAGGGGTTCAATTATTGTGTTTTGATCTCCAATGTCAGTATTTGATTGATGTTGCTCTCCCTCAACATGTGCAGAAACTTCAATTTCTATTTCAATCATTTCTGAATCAGAGATTACATCACCAGATATTGGTTGAACATAGTTTATTTCATCAGAGTTTGGTTCACCAGAGTTTGACTCATCAGAGTTTGGTTTACCAGAGTTTATTTTCTGCAGTTCATTCTCAAATCTCAGAGTTTTCTGTGCATCCTTATCATGTAATCCAGCTATTTTCCCTTCATCAAAAGAGACATTGATTGATTCCATGATTGTCCTTGTCCTTAGATTGAATACTTTGAATTCCCTTGAAGAGGTTTTAGAAGTTGTTGCATATCCAACAAAAATTCATTCATCTGCTTTAAGTTCAAATTTCTTCAATTGCTCAGGATGTGTTTTGAGAATAAAACACTTGCTTCCACAGATATGAAAGTACTTAACATTTGGCTTTCTTCCCTTTAAAGATTCATATGGAGTCATTCCATGTTTGTTGATTAAGGAACAATTTTGTGTAATGCATGCAGTGTTTATAGCTTCTGCCCAAAAGTAAGTAGGTAGCTTTCCTCCTTCTAGCATTGTTCTGACAGCTTCTATAAGTGTTCTGTTCTTTCTTTCAACTACACCATTTTGTTGAGGCAAACCAGGTGCTGAGAATTGTTGAATAATACATTTTGTTGAGCAGAATTCTTCCATTGCAGAATTTTTAAACTCTGTTCCATTGTCACTTCTTAGATTCTTCACTTTGTGAGTTGATCCATTCTCAATCATTGCAATATGTTCAAAAATTATTTCTGCATTTTCATCCTTTTTATGCAAAAAGTATACCCAAGTAAATCTAGTAAAATCATCAACTATCACAAGAGTGTATTTCTTCTTTCCAATGGACATAATGTTGACAGGACCAAATAAATCAAGATGCAATAGGTGAAAAGGTTGATCAATTGAATTTTTAGTTTTGCTCTTGAATGATATCTTCTTTTGTTTGGCCTTTTGACATGAATCATAGAGCCATTAGAATAAAATTGAAATTTTGGAAGACCTCTAACTAGAACCTTTTTCACTAATTCATTAATGTTTCCAAAATTCAAGTGACACAGCTTTTTGTGCCAATTACAGCTTTCCAAGGATGATGACTTTCCAAGTAGACAAATTAAAGGACCATCAGAATTAATATCCAGGCTAGCTTCAAATAAATTGTTATGTCTGTGACCAATAAGAACTATTTTCCCATTCTTCTTGTATTTCACTTCACAATGAGTACCATGAAATTCCACAGAATAACCTCTGTCTGTCATTTGACTCACACTTAGCAGATTATGTTTGTTCCTTCAACCAGAGCTACATTTTCATGGATGACATTTCCAATCACAATTTTGCCATATCCCAGTGTTCTTCTTATGTTGCCATCTCCATAAGATACTGCTGGGCCAACCTTCTCCTCAAACTCTGAAAACAGAGATTTATTTCCAGTCATATGAGCAGAACATCCACTATCAATCACTAGGATGTTTTTCCTGTTTCCCTGCAATTAGAAAATGCAAATTAATTAGTAGGTTTGGGGACCCAAACTAGTTCGGGTCCTTTCTTTGAAAACTTGTTAACTTTTGCAGTAGAAGTACTTTTATCAGAGTTTGTTTTAATAGAGTTTACAGAAACAGAGTTTGTATTCACAGAGTTTATACTCCTTTTATCAGACTTTATCACATATATTTGCTTGACAGTTTGTTTTGGAGAAATATTTATTTGAGGCTGTGGTTTATAAAAATTGTAATAAAATTATGATATTCTTTGCAAGTATAAATTGAATGACTCATACTACCACAATGAAAACAGGGATTATATCTTAATTGTTTTCTAGCCTCAACACTACATTTTTCAGATTCTTTCATTTTCTTTTTGTTTGCAGTCTATAGCAAGGTGATTTAAATTACCACAAGTAAAACATGTTTTCCTAGGAGCATCAGGGATATTCATGTAGTTATTCTCCTTAGTAACTCCTACTTTTCCATTCCTGTTTCTTTTGGGTTTAGCTTTATTAGTGGCTTCCTTCAACTTTTCCTTAAGTTGCTTCTGTGAAAGTAACCCTATATTTATCTTTTTAGGTTTTGACACACTATTGTTTTTAGAGCATTCAGTAGAATTTTCCTTATTATCACTAGCTCTATCAAATTTCACAGGTTTATTTAATATTCCTTTTATGTGTGATTTAGTGTGTGTTTCAGATTCATAACCTAAAGCAGAAGTCCAATTCTTATTAGTCAGCATTTGTTGAACTTTCTTTCCAGAGTTTGTCCAAACTCTGAAAGTTTCTTTTTCTTTTGCTATTTCAGATTTTAGGTATTCAACTTGAATTTCTAACTGTGTTTGCATGTGAATAGCATTATCACAGTCTTTCTTAATTTTTAACATATCAGAGTTTTCAGATTCAAGCAAGTTATTCCTAGCAGTCATAGTTTGTATTTCAGATTTTAATCTTTCATTTTCCAAAGTCTTTGACTTAAAACTGACATGCAAAGATCTAAGAAAAGACTTTAATTCATAGATATTATCAGTTTGAAAATTAAAGACAGAGTCTGGTACCTTATCAGAGTTTGGAGAGTCAGTGTTTGCCATGAGTGCATAATTTGTTTCTTGTTCAGAATCTGAGGAATCCATCTAGTCTTTCTTTGAAGTGATTAAAGCTTTTCCTGATTCCTTACTTCTGCATTCATTAGCAAAGTGCCCCATCATGTTATACTTATAACACTTAATCTTTGACTTATCAGCAGTCTTTGATCTCCCATCTCCATCTTCTCTTTTCTTGAACCTGCTTTTTTTGCTGACTCATCATGATTCTTCTGAAAATTTGCTTGCTTCTTATACTTTCTTTATTTCTTCTTTTTAAATCCTTTAACAATCATAGCACCCATCTCCATCATATCAGAATCTGTGGAGTCATCAGAGTTTGCTTCAGAGTTTGTTTCAAACTCTAATTTACTGCCTTCTTGGATCATTACTTCTTTCTATTTCCTTGTTGAAGCCTTAATCACCTTTTCTTTTAGTTCTTCAATTTTGTCTTCAACATTCAAAGAAATAGATCTTGCCTTGCCGCTCTTTCTGTTTCATCTTTGCTATAACTCCAGATCATGAGTTTTTAATTTGCCATAGACTTCATCTAAAGACATCTCATCTAAATCAGCCCTGTCTCTAATTAAAGATGTCTGCAGATCCCATTCTTCTGGAAGATCCCTTAGAAATTTAGTGTTAGAATCTTCATTATCATATACTTTGTCTATCAAGGCTAAGTTGTTCAGCAAGGTTAAAAATCTGTCATAAATATCTGTGAGAGATTCATTCTGCTTAGCCTCAAAATATTCATATTCTTGTATGAGCACAGATCTCCTATTTTTCTTGATTTCCCTGGTTCTTTGACATTGAACCTCCAGAGCATCCCAGATCTCCTTTGTAGTTTTGCATGTTGGATATTACAGAATCAAGACTATTGTATAATATGTTTCTTACCTTAGCATCACTACGCCATAAGTGCTCATATGCAATGCTCTCTGATGTTGCCTTATGTGCCAAATGGTGTTGCTTTAGGCCTGAAATCGAAATAGGCAACACTTTTTGAGTGTTGCATCTGCGGCCATTGCCTTTGACCTCTAATGCAACGCTTTTGTTGTGTAATGCAACACCGCTGAAAGTATTGCATATTGGTCATAATGCAACACCACCATGGTATAAATGCAACAAAATTTAGTGTTGCTTTAAATGTGAAGCTGAAACAAATGTAGGCCAGGTCAGCAGTGGGGCCCACCAGTGCCACGTCAGTAGTGGGGCCCACCAGTGCCACGTCAGCAGTGGGGCCCACATGCCACGTCAGCAATGGGGTCCGTTTTGCCACGTCAGCAGTGGGTCCCACCAGTGCCACGCCAGCAGTGAGCCCATTTTTGCCACGTCAGCAGTGGGGTCCAACAGTGTCACGTCAGCAATGGGGCCCAACTGACCTTATGCAACACTTTTAGGCTATAATGCAACACTAAATTGAAAGCCTTTAGCAGCACTAAATTTGTAAAATGCAACATCAATATTGACATTGGCAATAGTGTATTATAATATATTGCAATACCAAATATTCATTATGCAACACTTATAAAAGCAAAAGGCAACACTTTTAATAAATTTTTGAAATAGTCTTTTTGTACATACATCCATCCCATGAACAACCAAGGCAGATAATAAAACCAAAAGATTATTAGATCTAGCTATGTTCCTCAACAAATCTATCGATGATAAAATAAACTACCAAAAGCATAGAAATATGGCTAGTTTAAAATGAACCAAAACCAACTTCACATAATACTATAAATAATCACATAATACGAACTCCATATCATTATCGTAACCCCGATCTCTGACTATTCCCTTGTTCCTCTCATGACCTATGCTCATGCATCTATCCATATCTTCGCGTTCCCTAAATTTGTTCTCTCTTTCCTTGCCTCTGTCTCTGCTTTTCTCTCTTTTATCCCTATCATTCATACCTGTCAAAAATGACAGTTGTAAACAAACAAGAAAAAAATTTCCATAAGAGCAATGAATGCAATAATAGTCATGCCCAAATAAACATGGTTGCTACATGAATACATAATCCAGATTTAAATAATGTAGTAGTTTACAGATTTACAGATTCATGAAATAGTACAATGCAACCGAATATAAAATTTACCTCTGCCGGTGCAGCACAAATCATATAGAAGCAATGATAATTTCTTTCAGGATCTGACACCTGACAAACACGGGACCTTTCCAACAGATAAGTTCTGATAGCAGCACCTAAGATCCTTCCCCGGTCATCAAATTGAAGCTCGACAAACTTACCAAAGCGGCTAACATGCATCACATGTGAGTACAAAGAGTTTTAAATAGTGAAAAGAAAAAATACATAACTTGTATAAAATTCAGAGGCTAAGAAAAGAGGTTTTAGAAACAACTACGACACCTTGAGTTATTGTTTCTCACAGTCTTTGCATTAACAAATTCTTCAAGAACAGGATTGGACTGCCAAAATTAAAAGTTTTGTATGAAATTACTTGACATATCTAAGAGAAAGTAAAAACCCAATCCATTATCCACACTCATCTCGTACACCAAGTTCAGTAAATTATAAGAAAACAAATAGAAATTTTAATGATCTGCATACTTCTAGAACTTGCTGCTCCACGCTCCGCCCCTCAACTGCAGCTCTCCCTCCCATATATGCAAGATACTGCATAAGCATTTTGGTGCTTTCTATTTTACCAGCTCCACTTTCTCCACTAACCAAAATTGACTGGCTGATTCCCTCATTGATCATTTGCATGCACACAAAATTGCATTCATTTGTGAGGCATAGTAACAAGAATTTAGCTATTTACTGAGGAGATAGTAAAGTTTGTAGTTTACCTATAGGAAGAATCTGCAATAGCAAAAGGGTGTGGACTCTGCTCATGTAAAGCAGCCCCTTTATATTGTTTCATCACATCCTTGTCATACAAATGAGGCACTCTTTGGAAAGGGTTTACAGCAATCAGTATACTCCCTGTATAAGTCTTCAAGCAAAAAGAAATTTTAATTGTAAAAGCCAAAAACACGTAAAGAACTAGTATATATGAGAAGCAAGAATTAAGAGCAGCCTTTGTTGACCCATATGAGATTAATAAATATCTAGAAATATTAGGAATTTGATTCCATATAGATATTGTGTTCAGAATCAAGAAAGGATAGGCAAATGTCATTGGCAGAAGTTGTCGCAACAAAAACCTATATAACTAGGAGAGAAAAAATAAATGTTACTACAAAAAAGAGAGATGCTTACATATATTTCATTCTCATCAAATCGGCAACTTATATTCTGCAAAACACCAGGCTCGTGCAGATAAGTCAGCTTTGTCATATCATCTACACCCCTCGAAGGGAGCTCCGTATCTTTGGGATAGACATTGGGTAATTTACATGCAACCTAAAACATAAAAACTGACAAGTACCATGAGGTATAATAAAAATCTCTAGTTTTAGGCATTGAATAAACATGACCAGGAAAAAATTGGTATAACTACCCGACATGTATGTTTGTATGTGTGTGTGAAGACAGAGAGAAGAAAAGAAGGGACATCTGTTGAATGACTGAACCTCTAATAAGCTGGTGCCTATCAGTATACCAAGCTCTTCTAACACACTCATAAGGTCTTAGACTTGTTAGAACAGGACCTGACCTATGTATCTTCTTTCATCAACTCAATTAGCTTTAATAGTAAAATAAAATAGGCGTAAGTGAACAAAGAATCATAGTGGCTTCAATCAGCCACTATGAGCCACTGCATATATACTGGGGTTTAAAATTAAGAAGAACAAAGAAGATGAAAGCAACATATAAAAACAACTCATCTTAACTAAATAATTAACAATTTCATAGCTACACCAAGTCTTGTTATGCATGTACTTCTTAAAGTGACCATTGGAAATAACATTATTATGCTTCATTTCCTACCTATTACATCAGAGATAACATTAACATCTGCACACACACTCCATACACATACACACCGTGTATGCAGATTATCATTGCTGAAACTCACTTGAACTGAAATATTTTATTAACAGAGTATACACCATATAAAACTATACATATATACGGACAACAGATAATGAAACAAGCATACACACATATATATACAGAATAGTTAGTAAAACAGAGTAGTTATACATATAAAAATAACATAGATTTGTAAATAATAAGACTACTCATTTATTTACATATATGATATAACATGTATCAGACTTGCTTAAAAGTTAAATTTGGCGACAAGCGGGGGAATGGAGATCTCATAAAACTCAGCCCTTGTAAGCCATTTTTATATATTAGTGCCTCTTTGATTTTTATTGTGAAATAAACTAATCTTCATACATACTTCGATTTTAAGGTTTTTTGGGGTCTGACTATAGATCGTAAACTAACAAATATCAATATATCCTTAAAGCATCAAATTCAGATAGTAAGCATCAAACCTGAGCAGAATATACTCTAGTCAAACAGAGTAAACACCTTAAATCGAAGAAGAGCAGTTAAGTCAAGCTCCAATTGAAGAACCCGATTAAATCAGTCCTAAAAAAACAAATGAAACGAATTAACGAGATAACTGGAAAAGCCCCAAGTCAAGAAACCAAATAAATAATAAACCCCTAATTCAAATACAAAAAACCCTTAATTTTGTTTGACTCAATTGAAGAAGCCCCAAGTCAAGAAACCCCTACATCATTCGACTGAGATTTAAGAAGTCCCAAACCTAATTTGAGACACAAATGGGAGTACATAAACCAATTGAAAGAGAGAGGTCGAGCATAGAGAGAGGAGATAACGGAGAGTGTGTAAATTGAGTTTATAAAGTGAGTGCCCTAATTTTAGCCCGCTTGCTTTTTGTCCAAAATTTTGACACCCGCCTTGATATTTCCTCCCATTAAACCCGGATTTTTTTTGAGCTTTTTTAATATAAATTATTAATTATAAATTTTAATAAAAAATCTTTATTATTTATAAAAACAATAAATCTTTGTTAACTTTATTATTAATTATTAATTATGAAATCTTTATGATAAAATTAATTCTATATTATATAAATAAATTTATTATTTTTAATTAATTTGGGAGTTTTTGTTTATTATATTTGACCGCTTTAGAAAAAAGTTAACATTACTAAAATCTGGAAACTTTTTTAAAAATGTTCACACCAATAAAATAGTTAGATATTAACATCCGTACGGTTGGATCGTCGGAAAAGAAATTTAAAAAAATAGATTCAGCACTCAGCACAACACTAGTTATAGAGAAAGTCTCGTTTGACCGGTTTGACTAGTATAAAATCACATAGAATAAAAATGAATTTTTTTTTAGAACAATTGGCGTCACTAAAATAGTCAGATATTAACATCCGTACGGTTGGATCGTCGGAAAAGAAATTAAAAAAAATAGATTAAGCATTCAGCACAACACTAGTTACAGAGAAAGTCTCGTATGACCGGTTTGACTAGTATAAAATCACATAGAATAAAACTGAAAATTTTTAAAAACAAATTGGCGCCACTAAAATAGTCAGATATTAACATTCGTAGGGTTGGATCGTCTGAAAAGAAATTTAAAAAAATAGATTCAGCATTCAGCACAACACTAGTTACAGAGAAAGTCTCGTTTGACCGGTTTGACTAGTATAAAATCACATTGAATAAAATTGAATTTTTTTTAAAAAAATTAGCGCCACTAAAACAGTCAGATATTAACATCCGTAAGGTTGGATCGTCGAAAACGAAATTTAAAAAAATAGATTCAGCATTCAGCACAACACTAGTTACAAAGAAAGTCTCGTTTGACCAGTTTGACAAGTCTAAAATCACATAGAATAAAATTGAAAACTTTTAAAAAAAATTGGCGCCACTAAAATAGTCAGATATTAATATCCATACGGTTGGATCGTCGGAAAAGAAATTAAAAAAAATTAGATTCAGCATTCAGCACAACACTAGTTACGGAGAAAGTCTCGTTTGACCGGTTTGACTAGTATAAAATAACATAGAATAAAAATGAATTTTTTTAAAAAAAAACTGGCGCCACTAAAATAGTCAGATATTAACATCCGTACGGTTGGATCGTCGGAAAAGAAATTTTAAAAAATAGATTCAGCATTCAGCACAACACTAGTTACGGAGAAAGTCTCGTTTGACCAGTTTTACTAGTATAAAATCACATAGAATAAAAATGATTTTTTTTAAAAAAAAACTGGCGCCACTAAAATAGTCAGATATTAACATCCGTACGGTTGGATCGTCGTAAAAGAAATTAAAAAAAATAGATTCAGCATTCAGCATAACACTAGTTACAGAGAAAGTCTCGTTTGACCGGTTTGACTAGTATAAAATCACATAGAATAAAACTGAAATTTTTTTTAAAAAAATTGTCGCCACTAAAATACTCAGATATTAACATCCGTATGGTTGGATCGTCGGAAACCAAATTTTAAAAAATAGATTCAGCATTCAGCACAACACTAGTTACAGAGAAAGTCTCGTTTGACCGGTTTGACTAGTATAAATCACATAGAATAAAACTGAAATTTTTTTAAAAAAAATTGGCTCCACTAAAATAGTCAGATATTAACATCCGTACGGTTGGATCGTCGGAAAAGAAATTTAAAAAAATAGATTCAGCATTTAGCACAACACTAGTTACAGAGAAAATCTAGTTTCACCGGTTTGACTAGTATAAAATCACATAGAATAAAACTGAATTTTTTTAAAAAAAAATTAGCACCACTAAAATAGTCAGATATTAACATCCGTATGGTTGGATCGTCGAAAATAAATTTTAAAAAATTGATTCAGCAATCTTGTTATACTAATTATCATATAAAGACTAGAAAATACAAAAGCAACACTAAACATGGGACTTGACGCCACGTCAGCATGGGACCACATATTAAATGCAACGCTTGTGATGGGGACCACATTCCACGTCAGCATGGGACTTGATGCCACGTCAGCAGATGTGGGCCCCACAACTGCCATATCAGCGTGGGCCCCACTGTCATGTCAGTAGTGGTGGGGCCCCCCACTGCCACGTCAGTAGTGATGGTCCACTGGTGGGCCCCACCAGCCACGTCAGTATGGGCCCCACTGCCACGTCAGCTGTGGTGGGCCCCCCAATGCCACGTCAGCCCTAATTATTAAAAAATAAATAGCTAATGCAACACCATTCGTTAGTGTTGCATTCACTGCATCACCGTGAGTAATATGCAACACGAAGTTTTATCTAATGCAATACTATTTTAGCAGTGTTGCAAAAGAGCTAAAAATTCAGAGCTACCGCAACGTTTTCAGTGCAACGCTTTCTAAAAGCATTGCCTATGAGCACTCAAAGTTACCTTTAACCGGGTAATGATAAAGGTGGACATTGAGTATGCTATGAATCGTATGAGAAATATGAATGATAGATATAGGATTTAACCCTCCTATTTTAGGAGTGATATTATTGGCCTCTTGATTGAGTGAGACTATAAAATGCATGGCCATGCTCAAATATTGATTTGATTAATAGTCTACTCATTGATCAAAGAAACCCGGATTAAACGTTGAAGAGGATGACACAATACATGCCTCGAGTTTGATCTATAATATAAGGTTAAAGGGATTATGTTACATTGTACATTATTCACGAAAAGTTTAATTGAATCACCAATTATTATTATTACTTGGGTAGCAATGATGTATTACTAGATGCCGCTCATTGTTTATAATTTTATTATTAGAAAATAAAATTATTGCCAACGTAATAATAACCTAAAGGGTCACACACAAAGAACGTTTAAACGGAGTGTTATTTAAATTATGAATTTAAATACTGTTATTATTATTAATTCAAATTTATTTATTTAATTAATTAAGTGAGACTTGATTAATTATATACATATTAGAATTCAAATTTAATAATAATATAAATCCGAAATCTGAATGGGTTTTAAGAAGTCCAATCAGAATAGGGTTTTGGCCCAAGTCCCTCTCTCCCCTATATATACATAAAGATGTATAGTTTAGGGTTAACAATTAAGATAATTCGTTTTTAATAAAACCCTAGCAGCTCTACGTTTCTGAGAGGCTAGAGAAAGAGAGAGACAAAGAGGCAGAAAACAGGCTAGTACCTAACTCCGGTGATCGTTAGACGATACGACGTTCATGTGGATACCGATAGAGAGCAGATTTCTGTGAAGGGCTGCTGTGATTCATCGCTTCTGGACCTCTATAATCATCATAAGGAAAGCTTTAATAAGGTACACATCCGATTCTCCATAAGCATCCGTCAATTATACACGGATCCTGCGAGAGACAAAGAGGCAGAAAACAGGTTAGTACCTAACTCCGGTGATCGTTAGACGATACGACGTTCATGTGGATACCGATAGAGAGCAGATTTCTGTGAAGGGCTGCTGTGATTCATCGCTTCTGGACCTCTATAATCATCATAAGGAAAGCTTTAATAAGGTACACATCCGATTCTCCATAATCATCCGTCAATTATACACGGATCCTGCATTTGTGATTCATTATTTTTTTATTATTTAGCGTAATTCCGCTGCGTATATGTGCCCGAATCCCAACACCTTCTTCACTATCCAAATCATATTCTGATTTGTCTGTTTCCTTTACAAACTCTGATTTGTAAAATCTGTTGGTTGCATTTCTGATTGAGCATTCTCTGTTAGAGTAAACTCTGATTGAGTATTCTCTGATAGGGTAAACTCTGTCTGACATCTTCCTATTCTCTGATAACATCAGCAATCATAAACTCTATTATAGTATTCTCTGACAGCATCAGTGTTTATTTTTTAACAATCTCCCCCAATTTATGCTTTATTAAGTAAAACATAAATTTTACTTATGATGTCAGAAATATGGAGACAAATGCATCAGATTTTGAATCTTCCTTTTTGACTTAGATTCTTCTGTATGAGAAATCTTCTTTCAGAAATTGATCCAGTAGCTTTTCATCAGCATTCTTTAGTAATTCACTAAGATTTTCTTTCAATTCTTTCATCTTCTTAGATGAATCATCAATTTGGAATATAGCAGCTCTCAGATTATAGATTGATGATCTCTCTATTCTTTCATCTAAGGGAATGCAACAGGCTTTTTGTCTTTCAAGATTTAGTATAAGTGTAAGAATACCTAACACCATTTTTACCTTTGCATCCCCTTTGACCATTTCCTTTTCTGATCCATCTTCAAGAAAATAACCAGGTTTGTACTCCTCGGAGTTTATCATGAGTAACCTCTCATTCTTCTTCTTCTTCTTCTTCTTCTTCTCATTTATCACACCTTTTAGAATTTTCACCCATCTAGAAGTGGCTTCATTTTCATCATTGAGTATATAAAGAACATGTTCAAGTTCTTTAGATGCTTTATGGATCAGATCTTCTTCAACAATTTTCATAACTTTCCCATTCTCCAAAAAATATAGAAGCTTCTCATTTGTTTGTGCACCATCAAAAATATCCTTCACTATGTTCACATAAATTAATTTGTCCAAATCTTCGAGTTAAATCTTCCTCAGGCTTGTCTTTCAATGAGAAGGGATCTCTAAAAATATTGGCTTCACCATTGTAGACTTTGGCTTGAGAATCACCAATACCGCCCTTATTTTTACCAAGTCTAGCATTGAGAGACAGAGTTTGAGTTTTGGTCCATAGAATATCATGATTTTTATTTCTGATCAGAGATTGTTGATCTTCCTCTTCATCTTCAAAACTTGATCCACCTGGGAGAAATGTGGTTCCTGATATAGTGAGAGGATTTCTTGATTTTGATAGAACTTTCTTCTTAATTTCAGGAGTAGGTTTAGTTTGAACAATTGGCTTAGGAGTTTCAACAGGTTTAGTTTGGATATGCTTAGATGCAATTTTCTTTTGAGCATGTGCTTTCCTTTGTGCTGGAGCTTTCTTTACATACTTTCTTTTCTTCTGGACTTGAGCATTGTCAGTACCAGACTTTTTCAATTCTTCTTCTACAGCAACTGGATCCATTCCTGGATTTTCTTCTTCAAAAAGCTTTCTTGCCAGTTCTGCATCTTTCAAGTTTTGCTCTTCTATTTTCTCAAGCTTCTCTTATTCTTCAAGCCTTTTAGCCAATTCTATGTCAGCATCCATCCGAGTTTGTTTATCAGAGTTTATCTCAGAGTTTGATGGGATCAGAGTTTGAGAAGATGTCAGAGTTTGTCCAGTCATCAGAGTTTGTTGCATCAGAGTTTGCTTTCCATCCTTATGACTCCCTTGGTTATCATCATCAGGTTTGTTAGATTTTTCTATAGCATCCTCTTTGCATTTGTCTTGTGAAACTTTCTCCCCTTTTTTGACATCATTGCCTTTTCTTATTGTGAGGATGTCAACAATTATATGGAGCATATTTTGCATAGAAGTAACTGCAGTAGAAAGAGTATCAACCTTGACTTCCAAAATATCTTGTTTTGCTGAGACATTTTTGAGTTTTAATTTCATAGCATGTTGTGATGTTGTAAAAACAGTTTCAACAGATGCAATGGTCTTTTTGACAGATTCTTTTAACTCACAAACTTCATTGTGAAGTCCCTTGGACAACACAGTAGTAGCTTTCAACACTATTTTCATTTCATCATAGTTTAATTCTTTGTCTATCTTGTTGATCAATTCATGAACATGGGGCCATGATATCTCTTCATTAGGGTATTTCTAAGACATATACCAAATGGATTGTCTGTGATAGTTGAGCAAATCTTCATTTAATGGCTCTGCTTTTGAGCTAAAATTCCTTTTGACACCTTCTGCATCTAAGGCAGCTTCAATTTATCCTTTGAGCTTTTCCACCACCATATAATCAGGATAATCCATCCTCAACCTTTCATGAACATTAAAAGAATCAACATGCCACTTCTTTGTGTTGTACCCCTGAGTGAAGGGAATTGAAAGATCTGTAACTTCTTCATCAGCAAAAACTGACACATCAGAGTTTGTGTCCTCCCCATCAGAGTTTATAGCATTATCAGAGATTGGCAGATCAGAGTTTGTGGTGAATGATAAACTCTGAGTACCTGCAAAAGTAACAGAACATCCTAAATCACTATTTTCTTTTAAAGTAATCTCATTACTTCTCACATCACACGTATCATAACTTTTAATAGTCAGAGCTTGCTCACTAGAAATAACTAACTTCTTTCTCAATTCTACTTCTCCTTTTGCCAGATTCAGTATCTGCCTCTCATTATTAGTTCTATTTTTCACACATTTTATCTCAGTCTCACAGGAAAGGTTCAAAACACAGTGTCCTACATCAATAAGAGGTGGTTGAGAAAAGATGTTTGTAGTTACATGAATAGGGGTACCCTTTTCAGGATTATCCATGGTCATCCCAGCAGTTAAAATATGAAAGGTAAAATATGAACTTATATTATCAGAGATTGCAAATTCTGAAGAAAAGTCAGAGTTTATACCTTGAGTTGTAGTTGAGGTTGATGTAGTTTCCATAGGGTGTGTAGAGAGAGGTTGTACCATGATAGCATCAGAGATTGCCATTGGAACTTCATCAGAGTTTATCTCCTTAGCATTAACAACAGCAAGAACTTCATTGAGAGATGTTGTGCATGCATCCAAACTTTGATTAAATGGTTCTTGTGTGGCAGATGCATTAACAACTTCTTCAACCCTTTGAGTTGAAGGTTCTTGTAGGTTGTACCCCTGATCTTTGCTGGCTTCATCTATTTCATTTGTGGCTGCTTCAACTCTTTGTGTTGGAGGTTCTTGTGTGCCTGGCCTAAAAATGACTGTTACCTCACTTTGAGAGGCATGTTCTTGTGTGCCCTAGCCAAAAGATACTTGCTTCTTCTTCTTTCTTGAAAACTTTTTAGAACTAGGAGAAGATAGAATTGATTTTGACTTTTTTTCTTGTATCTCATTCCTTACTTCTTCTGCCAGCTCCCTAACTCTTTCATAAGAAATTTCCTTAATAATCTATTTTGGTGTGGAAACATGAGAATCAAATATGAGAACTGCAATAGCTTCACCTTCAACAACATCACTAACAGTTGTATTATCACCAGCCAACTCAGGTTGTACCAACTCATCAGAGTTTATCAAGGCATCAGAGTTTATCAGATTCTGAGAGAATATTGACTTAGAGTTTAAGATTGCATCAGAGTTTATCAAATTTTTAGAGTTTACGGCTTCATCAGTGTTTAAGGATAGAGGTTGATCAGAGATTACTGGATCAGAGATTAAAGATTCAGAGACTGCAGCCTTGACTAATCTTCTTTTCTTCTTTTTCATCTCATGCATTGGATTTACTGTGAATGGCTTCATGTATGGAGCTAGAGGAATTTCAAAATCCTTCTTTACAACCTTCTTTACTGGAAAAACCAATCCTTCATTACTATACTCAGAATCAGTTGGTTCATCAATTAATTTTCTTTTCTTAGGAGAACACACCTTTATTGATTTACCCTTCCTTTTGTTGCTAGGTCCTTGTTGAGAAGTGTTTGTTACAACTACAGTCTTTTGGGAGATTGTGGAGGTTGGCAATTGTATTTGGTTGACAATAATTGGATTGTGACTTGGGTTAGAATCAATGGGTGTTAAACTCTGACTCACAGTCACTGACAAGAAATCCCTCCCATACATGGTAGGCATTCTCTAATGTTAGAGAAGCCTGACCCATGTGGGATAAAACAAGTTACATAATTTTCCTTCAGCACTTTTCTTTGCATCTTTCCTTATGAGATCAGCAAATATTCTTTTATTCATAGAAAAACTAACTAAACTCTGATCATTCTCAAGGGTTACATCAGGCAAAAGATAGGAGAAAATTAATTGTAAAAATCTAGCGAAGTAAACTATATGTGTATCATCATCTAGTTTTCTAGTTATCTGCCTAATTATTAAACATGGAAAATTAAATTTTAAGTTATGGGTCATTGAATACCCAATTTGTTGTGTCAGTTGAGGAATTGCATCAAAATTGGTGCATTTGGCTGTGAAGGCCCTTGTAATACAATCAAAGTAAAAACTCCATTCTTTTCTTAGATGAGGCCTGGTTAGACTTCCTAACTTTGATAGACTACCTCCACAGCCTATTGTTCTGAAGAACTCTTTTATCTATTCATCCCCAACCAGATCATCATACACAGTCACTTCTGGAAGATGAAGGGATTGTCTTACCACTTTAGGAGTAATTGAATGTTTCCCATTGCATTGAAAAGTGGTTACTGGTTCTTCATCATCACCAGCATTATTGAATTTTGCCGAAGACCAGATTTTGAGTAGAGAATTTTGATGGTTCCTGAAGCGCATACCCAATGAAGCTATGCTGTAGGAAGTCTTGAATCACATGAAAATCTTGGGGTATGTCAGTTTTAGATAGACGAGAGATGTAGTTTGTAGTAGCAAATGAGTAGTTTTGGAATGTAAGACCTTTGGATGTCATTGAAATACAGAGATTAGCAGTTTAAAGAGAATTAGGGTTTTAGAGAAAATGAGAGAGAAAACAAGATGCTGATAGTGAAAATATGAAATAAACCATTCCCTCTCAATTGCATATAGTGTAGAGTGGGACACGTGGCATAAAATCATTGGAAGAACAATGAGTAGTACAAGTCTCAAAATACAGTAAGTGTGTGTGTGTATCTGTGTATAAATATGAATCGATTTTCGTGAGCTACACGCGCCTTATGATTATTCCAATCAGAGAATAATAATTATGATGTCACAAAATGAAATATGATGTCATAAATAAAATCTCAGTGTTTAGCATGTAATCAGAGTTTATATAAGTCAGAGTTTAATATTTACTATCAGAGTTTACCACATAATCTGACAGAGTTTATCATAAACACTGATAACTTATGATCAAAGATTAGTTATTCTATTGATCAGTGTTTAATGTATGTTTTATAAGAGTTTATCATATATTCTGATAGAGTTTATCATAAACTTTGATTGTCTGCTACTTGCTTTCTGGAGTAGAGCCACTTGTCAACATTCCTAATTCAAAAACCAATCTTGTAAATGTTGCTTCACATATGGGCTTGGTGAATATGTCTGCGAACTGTTAATCTGAGGGAAAAAAATGCATTTCAATTGTTCCATCCATGACATGTTCCCTTATGAAGTGATATCTGATACTGATGTGCTTTGTCAGAGAATGTTGAACTAGATTTCCTGTCATTGCAATAGTACTTTGACTATCACAATAAATAGGAATTTTTAAAAAGTTCAAGCCATAATCTAACAATTGATTTCTCATCCATAAGATTTGTGCACAACAGCTTCCTGCAGCTATATATTCAGCCTCTACTGTTGATGTTGAGATATATTTCTGTTTCTTACTGAACCATGAGACAATTCTTCCACCTAAAAAGTGACAAGTGCCACTTGTACTTTTTCTGTCAATTTTACATCCTGCAAAGTCAGCATCTGAATAGCCAATTAATTTAAAATCAGACTCTCTAGGATACCATAAGCCAATATTAATAATGCCCTTGAGATATCTGAAAATCCTCTTCACATCTATCAAATTAGGTGCTCTTGGATCTGCTTGAAATCTAGCACATAGACATGTTGTAAACATGATGTCTGGTCTACTTGCAGTCAAATAAAGTAGATAACCAATCATTTCTCTGTATACTGTAATGTCAACAAGTTCTCTAGTGTCTTGATCAAACTTTGTTGCAGTAGCCATAGGAGTTGTAGCAGATGCAGAGTCTTGCATTTGAAATTTTATGAGTAGATTCTTTGTATATTTAGACTGATTTATGAAATTACCTTCATCAGTCTATTTCACTTGTAACCCTAGAAAATAACACAATTATCCCATCATGCTCATTTGATACCTGGACTGCATTAGCTTTGAAAATCTTTTATAGAGTTTGTCATTAGTGGAACCAAATATAATATCATCAATATATATTTGAACCAATAATAAATCCTTACATTGAGTTCTATAAAACAAGGTTTGATCAATTGTACCTCTTGTAAAACCACTTTCAAGTAGAAATTTAGCTAGATTTTCATACCAGGCTCTTGGTGCTTGCTTGAGTCCATATAAGGCTTTATGCAGTATGTAGACATGATTTGGATATTTTGAATTGACAAAACCATGTGGTTGTTCAACATATACCTCTTCTTCAAGTTGTCCATTTAAAAAAGCACTTTTAACATCCATCTGGTAGACCTTGAATTTCTTGTGTGCAGAATAAATAAGAAAAATTCTGATTGCTTCAAGTATAGCTACTGGTTCAAAGGTTTCATCATAATCAATACCTTCCTGTTGAGAATAACCTTTGGCAACTAGTCTTGATTTGTTTCTTGTAATAATTCCATCAGAGTCTGTCTTTTTCCTAAACACCCATTTTATACCAACAATAGATCTATTATTTGGTCTTGGAACTAGGGTCCAAACTTCATTTCTTTCAAACTCATTCGATTCTTCCTGCATTGTAGTAACCCAATCTGCATCCTTCAAAGCATCTTCAATCTTCTTTGGTTCTATTTAAGAAAGAAAACTATGAAATAGATATTCATTCTGAGTAGCTTTTCTTGTCTTTACTCCACTTTCTAGATCACCAATAACTAAATCAGGTGTGTGATCTTTTGTCCATTTTCTTAGATGTGGATGATTTCTTGAACTAGATGCTCCCTCATTATTTGTGCCTTCATAGAATGATTCTTCTGTAAATGCTGATCCTCCCCCTGAAGTTGTGCTTCCATCAGTGTTTGATGTATTAGAGTTTATGTACTCAGAGTTTGAATGATCAGAGTTTGAGTGATTAGAATTTGTGTTTTCAGAGTTTAGGGTCTTAGAGTTTGTGTTGGTCAGAGCTTGGTCATACTCTGATATTTCAATAACTATGGTTTGTTCTCCAATATCAGTAATTGATTGTTGTTGCTCCCCCTCAACATGTGTAGAATCTTCAATTTCTATTTCAATCATTTCTGAATTAGATTTTAAGGGATCAGAGTTTAACTCACCAGTGTTTGGTTCAACAGAGTTTAGCTCAACAGAGTTTGTGTTGATCAATTCATTTTCAAAGCTTAGAGTTTCCTGAGCATCTTCATCATGTAACCCAACTATTTTTACTTCATCAAAAGAGACATTAATAGATTCCATGACTGCCCTGGTTCTTAGATTAAACACTTTAAATGCCCTTGAAGAGGTTTTAAAAGTTGTTGCGTAACCAACAAAAATTCCTTCATCTGTTTTGAGTTCAAACTTTTTCAATTGTTCAGGATGTGTTTTGAGAATAAAACATTTTCTTCCAAAGATGTGGAAGTATTTAACATTTGGCTTTCTTCCCTTCAATGTTTCATATGGAGTCATTCCATCTTTATTTATCAAAGTGCAATTTTGAGTAATGCATGCAGTATTCACAGCTTCTGCCCAAAAATAAGTAGGTAGCTTTGCTCCTTCTAGTATTGTTTTGGCAGCTTCAATTAGAGTTATGTTATTTCTTTAAACTACACCATTTTGTTGAGGTGTTCCAGGTGCTGAAAATTGTTGAATAATTCTGTTAAGAATTAGGAGTCCCAGAAGTTTACAGAGGGGGGGGATGTATACTTCAAAACTTTTACCTTCTTTTTGATTTAGAAAGCTTTGATAACTGTTCAATAGATTGAATCTTTGAACTAGTGAAACAAGTTAAGTGTTTATAAGAGCATATAACAGTGAATATAGTAAACACAAGATGTAACTTTCAATCTAATTTTATTAGAATGAATTTTTGCTACAATCTGAAATTCAACTTGAATTTAATCTTCTTGTTCTGGGAAGATTACAATGTAAAATCAAAGACGCCTATCAAATGTGGCTGTGCATAAAATATATAGACAACATATCCTGTGCACATGCTCACATAAGATAGATTTGCTAAAACTAGAAATAGACAAGACATACTTTTCATTTGACTAATATCTATTTCTAGCTAACACTATTGTGACAGACTGCTACATCCAGCCTTATACCTTCTGTCATTTGTCTTGACTATCTTCTCAGCTTCATTGTAGACTTGTCTCTATCTTTGCAGGGTTGACTTATCCTGCAAAAATAGAGCTGCAAAATTATCTGTCTTGTTCTGCAATTCTCCTAGAAAATAGCTCCTTGGTGCAGTCGAGTACTCTGTTTAAATTGATTCGAGAAGTCATAGTGATTGACTTCTCGATTCAGTACTAGCTGTGACTTCTCGATTAGTCTTTAAATGATTGACTTCTTCGAATGAATAGACTTCTCGATCACATACTCTGTTTGATGACTTCCCGATTAGGCTAGACTTCTCGAATTTAAACTTGAAACTGTGACTTCTCGAATGACTCAGCTTTACCACTTCTCGAATGCTCCTTTTGCTAACTTCTCGAATTATTTTTCTACACTTCTCGAATGATTCACATTTAAGACTACTCGAATGACTTCAATACTTTGACTTCTTGAATGACTGACTTTTCGATCGAGTACTGAGCTAGTGAGTGTGTCTTAAGACTTCTTGAATTGTTTACATAGTTCTGACTTCTATAATAGGTGACTTCTCGACTGAGTAATTGCCTTAGTAGAATTCTCAGGTTGCTTTCCTTATTTTTTCAAAAAGTCTTCTTTGTCTTGTTGCATGATTCAACCTGAATCTTCTAACAGACTTTATTCTTGACTTTATTTACAACTGAAATACAAACTGAGTGGACTTCTATCTGCAATATTACACAAGAATATCTAAGTCACTAACCTATTACAGAAGTACAAACTATGTTACAGTAAGACAAATAATTACATAGGCTAGGCTTGATTTGGGTCCAACAATCTCCTCAATTTGGAAAAAGATAAATTTTACAAATTAATACAAGATATCAAGCCTACCTATTCTGTTGTTGTTGATGAATTGCCTGATCATATCTTTCTTTTCTTTCTCTTTCCTCCCTTGTCTTGTTTTCTTCAATAGCCTCTAGAATCTGTTGCCTGGCCATGACTTCTTCAATTAATATAGCATCCTTTAACATGTCAGCAGCAATCTTGAGGGTTTGCATATGATAGTCTTGATTAAACTTCATTCTGATTTTGATTATGGCTCTACTTCTCAGTTTAAATTCAATTCTATCAGGATCCTTGAACACCCTGCACTTTCCCTGCCTTCTTAATTCTTCGGACAATTTTTCTATTCTTTCCTCCGCCTTCTTCTTCTTGACAACCATCTCTTCCATATACTTGACTTTGTCAATCTTTTTCTAATATTTCTTTGCCGGGTACTGAGCCATTTCCATCATCTTCAATTTATCAATCATGCTTCTCTTATAAAATAAGCTGATCATTCTCCTAATGTCATGAGTGGTAGCATTAGAGTTATCATGATGGAAACCTCTTTCTTCTCCATCCACAGTTGTAATAAACATTCTTTTGTCCCTGATTTCAACCTTAACAATTCTGTTGGCCTTCCATTGTTTGATCATTCTTTTATTAATCTCTGCAATTTCTTGGATAGGCTTAACTTGTAGACCCTTATCAGGAACAGTGAGCTGCTTCCTCCACTTAGGACATCAAACTAGTAATGAGCTAGTCGAATTCTTGAATTTAGTTGTTATGGCAGTATTTACCTTGATCTGTTGACTTGGCTTCAATTTCTTTATCTGATTCTTTCCAATTTCCTTCCTTATCACTCCATGTGCAGTAAATTTCATAAACAATCTTCTTGGAGATTTGGATTTAGGGGAAATAGCAGTTTCAGAAACTGTTGGGATTACACTAGTACCCTGAGATTTGGTAGGTGTACTAGAATGAGTAACAACAGCTTGCTGCTTGGAAGGGTTTCTCATTTGATACTTTTTCTCTTTCTCAGACTATTCTCTTTTCTTTTTATCCACATTTTCCTTTTTCTTGTCTTCCTTCTTTCCACCCTTATCACTCCTGGACTCAGGCTTTTGTCCTTCTTGTCCTGATCCTTGTCCTCGTCATCCTTCTTCTGTTTCTTCAACTCTTCACTTGCAAAGTCAGATATTTGTCCACTTATAAACTTCTTCATCTTTTCTACAATCACATTGTCTTTAATTTGTTTCACCTTTTTCTTTTCAATCAACTCAATCAGGTTTATGCTTTGACTTCTGTTCCTTGAGTTGATATGTCGAGGAATCTTGAAATGTGCAAGCCTTTCTCCTCTAGCCATGTACATCATACCATCTGGGCTGTAGTAAGTTTCAGGAAGTGCATTGGGTAGGATAGGTCCCAATATTAGATTCTTCAATTCTTCATCCTCCTGAGTTACTAACTCCACTGCTTTGTGCAGACACTCCAGCTCAGTATAAGATAATCTTTGAAATAGTGCAGCTGAGACTTTGAAGTAACCAGACTCCATCTGAATTAAAGGATCTTTAAACATTTGTCCATTCTACTAAAATTTAACTCCCCTTACTGCGACAATAGCATTGTCAAGCATCTTCAGGTAGCTCCAGTGATTGCCCTTGACTTGCTTTTTGATGTAATGCAGAAGGTCCAAGAAATCTTTGTTAGAATTAGGCTTTAGAATTTCACTTCTGAGCTTTCTCATAACTGCCTTTTGCCTTTCAGCCTCTATCTCTTCTTTCCTTTACTTCTCCCCCTTAGGATTGATATCTTGTCTTGGGAGAAAGATAGAATGACTTGGCTTGATTTGAGTTGGAACTGGTTCTGGAGGGGTTTGACTTGATTTGCCCAAGTTAGATATAAGTGTTTGTAGAGAAGTGAGTTGAGCAAATATGCTGGCAAGTATAGTGCCTTGAGTTGTAGAAGAATTGATAAACTCCTTCTTAAGATTTTGGACATCTGACACAACTGTGGAAACTATGGTGGAAAGAGATTCAACTCTGGCATTCAAAGTATCAATGGTAGAGGCCCTTGCAGCTTTATCTTTGGGCTTTGACTGATAGTAAAGATCCACTTGGAATGGTGATAAGGTGTGAAGAGGCACATCCTCAGGCAGCTTGCAGATTTACCATCCAACCAGGCATCTATATTGGCCTCTTCATCTTCAGCCACATTTGCATTCTTCTCTTTCAACTCCTCCTGATATTTTGCATACTCCAACATTATTACAGCATAATCCTTATTTGGCAAATGAGAAGTCAATAGCTACTATGCAATGTGATAAAATCCTTCCAACCGATCTCCATACAACTCCTTTAGTTTTTCATCATAAAGTGATCCACCAAGAGTTGATGTCCTAGTTCCCTGCCATGTTGCACAGGTTCCAACCATTGTGACAGAGAGTGAGAGCTAGGGCCACTTGTGACAGTGGTCCCCTCAGTATCTATTTCTTCATCCAATTTCTCAGATGATTCATTAGACACTGGATGGACAGGTGATTTCTCCTGAGGAGACAGTCTTTGAATGACTAGGGAGTGTCCAGGCGATGCCATTTGCATGGTGTGGAGGTCCCCTAGATTACCCAATGTCCATGAAGACACTTGGCTTTGATATGCCTGAGCCTCCACAAAGTCTGAAATAAAAACTCCTGAAACCTCTGTGGTTTTGATGGTGTCATCAGGATATGCCTCGGCATGTATTCCCTCACCATCTAAATGAATGTTCTGAGTGGTGAGCAAGGTGTCATGTACCAAGTCACTTGAATAGGGCTCACCAGGGAAGTAGGAATCCTGATGACCAATAACCTCATGTGTTTGGCTAGACACAATTGGTTGAGAAGAAATTTGAGAGGTGGAAGAGAGAGTGTGAGTAGAACTGAGTATTGGCAACTCTCCCTGAGAAATTGGGGAAGTTTCAAGAGAAGATCCTACTTGTGCACAGTTTGTCTCCTTTTGAACTAAAACATATTCATTGACATGAATGAATTCCTGCAATGGTGCAGACTCTGTACATGATGAAGTGAGCTGGCTCCCAATTTCAATAGATGCACCTTGTTGAGAAAATGCACCTAGAAGTAAGTTTAATCCCTTGTTAATCTGTACATCCTGTTGAGAGGATGTAGAGTGGTCTGTTGTGTTATTTTTCTTTCTCCTGGTTAAAGGTTCCACAGGTGACTCATCCAATTCATTTTCATTTTCTACAACAGTCTCTAGTGCCCTTTTTCTTACTGTTTTCTCCTTTTTCTTATTTACAACTACATCCTGTTGAGAGGATGTAGAGGTTGGATGGCTAGCATCTATTGGATTTAAGGAAGGGCTAGCAATTGGGTTAGGGTCCTTGGATTAGGTGCATTTGGTTCTTCTGCTATCTTAGGACCCCCTACTACATCAAGGTAACCATATTTAGGCTGCACAAGTGGGTAGCCCCTAAATACACTCAACATGTGAGGTGTAATTTGAAGGGGCACATTCACTGTGTTTCTCCTATCCAATTGATATGGGCTAAAAGTAAGCTCTAAAGACACAATTAATGTGGCATTAATTAGACCTAGTTTGGTCTAATTAAGGGAGGCCCATTTAATGAGGCTTGAAACCCTAATGATTATATAAATTCGTAATTAATTAATTAGCTAAATATACAACTAATTAATTGTGTCCAATTACAGGGAAACATATTCCTACATGGAAACTACTTCTACCAAGGATCCAGAATCCTTCTAGGAAATACCTTACCAATCAAGGTTCTTAAACCTACTCGAAAGAATACGTAAGAAGGTGTGACAGGTGCCAAAGACATGCACCGGTTGTCAGGCAACCACCTGAGATGTTGACGTTCATCAATTCCCCTATCCCCTTTGCAATGTGGGGAATGGACATCCTTGGACCCTTTCCAATGGCTAGCGGACAGAGAAAGTTCCTAATCGTTGCGATCGATTACTTCACTAAATGGATTGAGGCTAAACCACTAGCCAAGATAACCACAAAGCAAATAGCTCTATTCTTCTGGGAAAACATCATATGTAGGTATGGAACACCACGAATCCTGGTGACGGACAATGGCACACAATTCAACAATGCAGAATTCAAGGGATATTGCAATGATAATGACATCAATCTATGCTTCACTTTTGTTGCACATCCCCAAGCAAATGGGCAGGTTGATGTAGCCAATCGAATCATCCTTGATGGTCTAGAGAAAAGGATCGAGCGTTCTGCTAACACATGGGTGGATGAACTTTTTCCAATACTCTGGGCATACAGAACCACTCATAAAGTTACTACTGATGCAACTCCATTCTTCCTGGCATATGGAGCCGAGGCAGTGGTTCCAGTTGAAATATCACATGTATCCCCAAGAATCAAGGCCTTTGAGCCTGAGGAAAATGAAGAAGGATGAAGCTTGCATTAGACTTGATAGATGAAATCGGAGACAATGCTCATGCAAAAATCATTGAATATCAGAAGAGGTCATCTTTCTACTATAACCTAAGGGTTAAAGAAAGGTTTTTCAGAAAAGGGGACTTAGTCCTCAGAAAAGCTGAAGCTTCCAGAGTAGGCCCCAAAGGTAAGTTATCCCCAACTGGGAAGGGCCGTACAAGATAAAACAAGTTAAGGGAGGAGGATCATACATCCTTGAAACCCTAGAAGAAGTTGAGGTGCCAAGGACTTGGCATGCCTCAAACCTGAAGGTTTATTATGCTTAAAGAATTCAACTATGAGTTCTTATATTTAGTAGGAACTAAGTAGAAATAAGGTTCGATGAAACCATTAGGAGGTAAGAGCCTTTAGCTCCAGACAGGATCCCCATTTTGTAAGGGCTGTGCCCACTTTAGCCTCAAAGGCATTATTAATAAAATCAAGCCTGGATGGCACTTTGATTCATTCCCATTTGTTCTTTTATGCTCGAAAAGTATATTTTATCAAATATGCTGAGGCACGAAAGAAAAAACAATAAAGGACTTTTCATAAATAAAGAGTCTTCGGGGTTACATAAGTTAAAAAAAGAAAGGAAATACAAGGAATACAAAAAATACGAGGAAAAGCAAAAGAAACTAGAAAGATCTTCGATGTCCTCATCATCATCCTTCTTTTCTTCCTCGGTCTTCTCTTCTTCCTCTACCTCCTTTTGGGCAATGTCCTTGGCCTCGGGAGTAGAGTCAAAAACCCTAGACGACTAGGATCCTGGTCGAATCAATGACCAGGAATCGTCAACGATCAAACGCCAAAAATAGTTGTACAAATGACTAGGATCCTAGTCAAATGAACGACCAGGAACACCATTCGACTAGAAGTCAAAAGATGGCTCAAAAACGACCAGGAACACCATTCCACTAGAAGTCAATTGGTAACATAAAAACGACCAGGAACACCATTCGACTAGAAATCAATTGGTAACATAAATTAGACCAGGAATCTCATTCGACTAGGAGCCAAGAAATGGCCTAGAAATGACTAAGGAACGCCTTCGACTAGGGTGCACAAGACACTCTTCAAAAGACCAGGATCAAGTCACGACCAGGATCCCAAGACACCCCTCAAAGGACCAGGATCCTAGTCTTGAAAGACCGGGATTCATAATCCACCAAATGGACGGATTTATCCAAGACCAGGATTCTCAGCTAAACTTCAAATGACGAGGATCCATGGTCGACTAGGAATCAACAAGGATCCTCAGCCGACCAAGAATCCCACTCGACCAGGAATCAACAAGGATCCTCAGCCGACCAGGAATCCCACTCCACCAGGAATCCACAAGGATCCTCAGTCGACCAGGAATCCCACTCGACCAGGAATCCACAAGGATCCTCAGCCGACCAGGAATCCCACTCGACCAGGAATTCACAAGGATCCTCAGCCGACCAGGAATCCACAAGGATGCTCAGCCGACCAGGAATCCCACTCGACCAGGAATCCACAAGGATCCTTGGCCAACCAGGAATCCCACTCGACCAGGATTCCACAAGGATCCTCAGCCGACCAGGAATCCACAAGGATCCTTGACCGACTAGGAACCATACACGACCAGGAATCCCAACCGACCAGGATCCCATGACAAGCTAAAAACGATGATGAATCCTCCAAGTCCAGGATTCCTAGTCAAGTCTCAAAAGACCAGGAATCCTCCAAGACTAGAATTCCTAGTCAAGTCTCAGAAGATCAGGAATCCTCCATGACCAGGATTCCTACTCAAGCCTCAAAAGACCAGGAATCCTCCAAGACCAGGATTCCTACTCAGGCCTCAAAACACCAGGAATCCTCCAAGACCAGGATTCCTACTCAGGTCTCAGAAGACCAGGAATCCTCCAAGACCAGGATTCCTACTCAGGCCTCAAAAGACCAGGAATCCTCCAAGACTAGGATTCCTAGTCAAGTCTCAGAAGACTAGGAATCCTCAAAGACCAGGATTCCTACTCAAGTCTCAAAAGACCAGGAATACTCCAAGACCAGGATTCCTACTCAGGCCTCAAAAGACTAGGAATCCTCCAAGACTAGGATTCCTAGTCAAGTCTCAGAAGACCAGGAATCCTCCAAGACCAGGATTCCTACTCAGGCCTCAAAAGACCAGGAATCCTCCAAAACCAGGATTCCTACTCAGGCCTCAAAAGACCAGGAATCGTCCAAGACTAGGAATTCCTAGAAAAATACCTGTGGGTACAAATAAATTTGGGAAAATTCTCTATAAATAGAGAAAAATACATGTGGGTACAAATAAATTATGGAAAATTCTCTAAAAATAGAGGAAAATTCCTAGACAAATACCCGTAGGTACGAATAAATTATGGAAAATTTTCTATAAATAGAGAAAAAATCCTAGAAAATACCTGTGGGTACAAATAAATTTGGGAAAATTCTCTATAAATAGAGAAAAATTCCTAGAAAAATACCTGTGGGTACGAATAAATTATGTAAAATTCTCTACAAATAGAGAAAAATTCCTAGAAAAATACCTGTGGGTACAAATAAATTTGGGAAAATTCTCTATAAATAGAGAAAAATTACTAGAAAAATACCTGTGGGTACAAATAAATTATGGAAAATTCTCTAAAAATAGAGGAAAATTCCTGGAAAAATACCTGTGGGTACGAATAAATTATGGAAAATTCTCTATAAATAGAGGAAATTCCTAAAAATTAAGGAAAAATACCTGTGGGTTCAAATAAATTATGAAAAATTCTCTATAAATAGAGGAAAATTCCTAGAAAAATACCTGTGGGTACAAATAAGTAAGAGAAATTTTCCTTCGAATAAACCTACAAAGACAAGAAGAATTTTAGCAAAACATGGGAAGCTACAAAGGCTGTCTTCAACAACAAAGCCTGTGGACCTTAACTTCTTCAAAGTGTTGCACGTTTTACAGAAGTTGGGGGGCAAATGATATGGGCTAAAAGTAAGCTCTAAAAACACAATTAATGTGGCATTAATTAGATCTAGTTTGATCTAATTAAGGGATGCCCATTTAATGAGGCTTGAAACCCTAATGATTATATAAATTCGTAATTAAATAATTAGCTAAATATACAGCTAATTAATTGTGTCCAATTACAAGGAAACATATTCCTACATGGAAACTACTTCTACCAAGGATCTAGAATCCTTCTAGGAAATACCTTACCGATCAAGGTTCTTAAACCTACTCTAATTCTTAGACTCTCCACGTCTATATACAGGGCCTAACCCCTCATTATTAGAACTACGTCTGTCTTGATTCTCAAACAAATACTGAGATACATAGTCATCTTGTGAAGGCAGAACTAAGCTATGAAATACAAGTGCAGCCATTAAAGCTCGATAAGCTCCGACACACATCGCAATAACTACACTCTCGTTTTTAATCCATAACACCAATGTAGCAAAAATAATTTTTGACATGGATTTGGAATAGCCAATTCTCTGTTTGTTCATCCAAGACAATTCAATTAAACTAGCATTTTTATAATTAAGAATTAATTGAATAAAGCGAGGGAAGAAAATCTCACTACCTTTCCTGGAAATCTTGGTTATGAGTTCCCCAAGAACTAGCTTTCTAACATTGAGCCTTTGGTTGTAGGCCAATGAGTAGGCTAGCTTCATGGCAATGAGGCTAACCTGGTCAAATCCTGTTTTCCTGCAGGTGAAGACTCTTAAGTTAGTGTCGAACAGGAATGACCACTCTCTCCTCATAAACTTCTTGTTTATCTTCCCAAGTTTGAACTTCTCACCTTCTTTGTCCACAGTATCAGAGTACCTAATGATCTCCAGGAAGTCTAGAAGGTCATCTTCAGTTGGTTCCTCATTAAACTCTTTAGTTGGAATTTTCAAGCTTTTGTTGACATCCTTTTCATCAAAATTTATATATACTCCTTGGATTTTACAGGTTACTACCACTTTTGAGCTTCCATCCTCCAGAGCTATGTTTTCCCAGTCTGCAGTTGCCCAAAATTGTTCGAAAATGTCAAGATAAAGAGTTGGGTTTGCTAACAGGGCTTCTTTTAGGTACGAGTCTATGAGAAATCTTGTAAAACAATTGTATTGTGGTTTAGCATATGCATCTCTGGATATGGCTAAAAAGTTGGTTTCTGGAATGAAAAAAACTTCGGTTGAAACTGAACTTGAGGACACCATTAAGTTAGTGTATAGAAATAGAGAAAAGAATAAATGGAAGTTTTAGAGAGAGAGAAAAAAAACAAGTGTTCAAGAGTAACAGTTGGAATGCAAGGGTTTCTTTGAGTTTGTAGTTAAGCGTAGAAATGAAATGTTAGATCTACTTTACTATTTATATGACACAGACAACTCGACTAGAATTGTAATCGATTTTAGTAATCGAGAACTCATAGAAGAGTAAAACTGTTTTAGTAGAGAACTGTCAGGCTTTGATTGAGAACTAAGATAATCGAGAACTCACTCAAGTTATATTCGAGAACTCTATAGATTCGAGAACTCACAATAGTACTTGATCGAGAACTCTAGAGAGGACTAATTCGAGAATTCTAGACATTCGAGAACTCATGACATTTGAGAACCCTTAGAATTGAATGATTCAAGAACTCAACACATTCGAGAACTCTTAGAATTGAATGATTCGAGAACTCAAGAAATTATATTTAGTCGAGAAGTCAGAAAGAATGGAAACTTAACTACAAACTCTAGTTTTTTTTGGAAATTATTCTATCTTCACTTGGAAAATAAAATAATAATTTGCAACCATCATTCCTTAGATAAATAAAATTTATTTATTCACCCTAATATGAAAAATGTGACTGATTAATATTCCTGGAGTTTTAATTATCATACTTGTTATTTAATGATGCACAAGTATAATAGTTCTTTTCAGGTTTACTTAGAACTAGGAAATAGTTCAAATTTGGTTTCAATTTAATTAAAAAAATGTACAACAATATAACTGACATATTTATAAACATACATCAGTTTTGTTCCACTTAGATAAATCATTTATGTTCATGTCTGTGAAACAATTGTTCTAACAGTTGGAGATATATATTTATTGAGCCACTCATCCTGAAGAATTTAGCATTCCAATCTCACTAACCAACTTGTTAAAGGTGGCTTCATCAAGTGGTTTAGTAAATATATCAGCCAACTGTTTTTGTGTAGGAACATAGAACAATTTAATCACTCCATTTTTAGCATGTTCCCTTATGAAATGGTACCTTATATCAATATGCTTTGTCTTAGAATGGTTGACTAGATTGGCAACAATTGATATGGCACTTGTGTTGTCACACATGATGGGAATTCCTTCCAACACAAGTCCATAGTCTCTTAATTGATTCCTGATCCAAAGCACTTGAGCACAACAGCTTCCAGCAGCAATATATTCAGCCTCAGCTGTGGAAGTAGACATTGATTATTGCTTTTTACTGAACCAAGAAACCAATCTTTGTCCAAGAAATTGACAACTTCCTGAAGTTCTTTTCCTATCCACTCTGCAACCAGCAAAATCAACATCCGAATATCCAACTAGGTTGAATCCTGTTTCTTTAGGGTACCATAATCCCATAAAGGATGTTCCTTTGAGGTATTTCAAAATTCTATTGACAACAATGATATGGGATTCTTTGGGATTTGCCTGAAACCTTGCACATAGGCGTGTAGAAAACATTATGTCAGGTCTACTAGCTGTGAGTTAGAGAAGAGATCCAATCATTCCTCTGTAGGTCTTCATGTCTATACTTTTTCCTTTCTTATCTTCATCTAGTTTTGTAGCTGTAGACATTGGAGTTTTGGCAGTTGAGCAGTCTTGCATGTCAAACCTTTTGAGTAAGTCATTGATGTATCTTGTTTGACATAAAAATGTCATCAGCCCTTTGGCTTATTTGAAGACCTAGAAAGTAACTGAGCACTCCCATCATGCTCATCTCATATTCACTTTGCATAAGCTTAGAAAACTTTTGACATAGTTTTTCATTTGTTGATCCAAAAATGATATCATCCACATAAATTTGAACTAGTATAACATCTTCATGGTGCTTTTTATAGAAAAGAGTTTTGTCAATAGTTCATCTAGTGAATTGATTTTCCAAAAGAAATTTTGATAGAGTGTCATACCATGCTCTAGGGGCTTGTTTTAGTCCATACAATGCTTTGATGAGTCTGTAAAAAAAGTCTAGAAAGTTTGGATTTTCAAAGCCAGGTGGCTGTTGCACATATACTTCCTCTTCTAGTTCACCATTGAGAAAGACACTTTTAACATCCATCTGATAGACCTTGAAGTTTGAGTGTGCTGCAAATGCTATAAAAATTCTGATTGCCTCCAATCTTGCAATAGGAGCAAAAGTCTCATCATAGTCAATGTCTTCTTCTTATGAATACCCTTTTGCAACCAGCCTTGCTTTGTTTCTTATTATTGTTCCATGTTAATCCATTTTGTTCCTGTAGACCCATTTACTGCCAATTACTGATCTGTCCTTTGGAGGTGACACTAATTCCCAAACATTATTCCTCACAAACTGATTCAATTCCTCTTGCATGGCAATTATCCAGTCTGGATCTAGCAGGGCTTCTTCAATCCTTTTTAGCTCATTTTGAGACAGAAAGCATGCAAATAGGCATTCATTCATAGTTGTTCTTCTTGTTCTCACACCTTCATCAGGATTTCCAATGATTTGATCAGCCGTGTGAGCTCTATTCCATTTAGTTTGATGATCTCCATCTCTATCATTTGAGCATGTTTCTTCCTGATTGAAGTTGTTGCTAATTGTTGCAGATCCTTGAGAATCTGCCCCTGAGTTGATGCTAGGGTTGTGTGGAGAGTTCTCAAGTTGAATTTGACTATATTCTTCATTACCTCTTTCCTCAATTGATCCATGTGAGATGTCTACACACTTTCATGAGTGGAGAGTTTATTCTTCATGAGTGTTGACATCATTTTCAGTTGCAACTGTTCCAGACTCCACTTCATTTTCAAATCTCAAGGTGTCACGGTTTTCATCTTCCAAATTCATAGCAGGGAATTTGAAACCATCAAATGTCACATTTTTACTTTCCATAATTTTTTGTTGATCAATCACATACACTATATAGACAGTTTTGTCCAATGGTATCCCACAAAAATTCCTTTATATGCCTTTGCTTCAAATTTCCCAAGATTGCTGACATCATCTTTGAGAATAAAGCACTTTGTTCCAAACACATGCATGTATTTTACAGATGGCCTTCTATTTGTCATGATTTGATAAAGAGTCTTTCCAACTTGTTTTGTGATAAGTGTTCTCTTTTGAGTGTAACATGCAGTTCTAACAGCTTCAGCCCTAAAGCTAGTTGGTAGACATGCTTCTGCTAACATGGTTCTTGCAACTTCAATGAGAGTCCTGTTCTTTCTTTCAACAACTCCATTTTATTGTGGAGTCCTTGGGGCTGAGAATTGGTGAGTGATTCCTCTTTCCTTGCAGAATTCATTGAGTATAGTATTTTTGAATTTTGTACCATTGTCACTCCTTATGGCAGCTACTAGTGTAGGGCCTTTATCCAATCTTCTCAGATTTTTAATGATAACCTCAGGAGCTTCATCTTTTGAATGCAAGAATTCTACCCAAGTGTACTTTGAAAAATTATCAACCATGACTAAAGAAAATCTTTTCTTAGACATGGACATAACATTCACTGGTCCAAACAGGTCCATATGAATTAATTACAGTGGTTTGGTGATTGAAGTGAATTCTTTACTCTTATGACTTGATCTCTTCATTTTTCCTTTCTGACATGCCTCACACAATCCTTCTATGCAGAATTCAAGTGTAGACAAGTCCTTCACTAATTCTTTTTGACTAAAGAATTAATGTTTTTGAGATTTAAGTGGGACAATCTCTTGTTCCAAAGCAAACTTTCATTTTCTGAGGCCTTGGTGTAGAAACAACAAATTTTCTCCTTGTTTGCAGAATCTAAATCTGCTACAACAGGCTTCCCTTTTTCACTCCTCGCAGAGCAATTTCCTTGGACTTTCTGTGTGATATGAGACACAATTCCTTGTCAAACTCCACCTTCAAATCTTTGTTGCAGTATTGAGTGATGCTGAGGAGATTATGCTTCAAACCACTGATCAGGACTACATCTTCAATGACAACTTTTCCATGAATTAATTTGTCATATCCCATGGTGAAATCAATGTTGTTGTCTCCAAAGGTTACCATTGGGCTAGCCTCCTCTTTGAATTGTGACAACAAGGCTTTGTCACTAGTTATATGCCTTGAACATCCACTATCCAAAATTCACATGACCTTCTTCTTACCTGTGCCCTGCTAACAAACACAAATAAAGTTTTCTTTAGTACCCAAACAAGGTTGGGTCCATTATGCTTAGTTACATGAGTGTCATTCCTGTTTTTAGCATTTTTAGTTGCCTACACATGCATGTTCTCATTTTTCCTATTCTGATTTTTAGCTTGATTAGTACTTTCAGAACTAGATGCATGCTTAGGTGACATGGAATGTTTTCTATGCTTGACAGGACTAGAAGATTTAGGCCTAGGATTGATGTTCAGATTTTGACTTATGCATCCATCAAAAAACTGTTTCCTGAGCCTAAACTAGGTATTCATGATATTTATGTTGCATGGCATACAATCAAATTTTTCACAAAATTTATGATCATCATGCATCAAAGGTTTAACATAACCACAGGCAAACTCATTATTTTCAACAACAGGCTTCTTGCACATATGAGTAAGATGATTCGTTGAACCACAGTTTTTACAAATCTTTCTAGGTGCATTATGAACAGGTGCATATTTGTTGTGTTTGTTGATGCCTATCTTTCCATTTTTATTTGCCTTTTTCTTCTTAGCATGCATGGTATCATTTTTCTGAGCATTTTGTTTTGTTTCAGTTTAAACATGAATGGACTTGGTTTTGATTGTGGGTTCTTCTTTTTCAATAGAGGGCACATCTCTTTTAGTTGCTTCCTTATCCTCATCATCCAACTGTTGTTTGATGACCATACTGACTTCATCAAATTCAACAGTTGCTTTCTTAAAAATTGGTTCCTTGACATTTTTCAAAATATGAGGATTTCCATGGATTTCAACTTTCTTGCCTTTTGTTAAAGCAGATTTCTTCTTCTTGATATCCTCAAGTTTTCCTTGTTTTTCTCATGGAACTCTTGAACAACAATGGAAGAATTTTGATAAGATCTGATTTTTAACTCATTTTCAGAAATTTGTTCTAAAGAAATTTTTCAATTTGCAACAACTTTGTTTTTAAGATACTCATTTTCCTGTTTTATGTTTTCCAGAGTTATCATAGATAATTCTACAGTCTCATTCCTAGCAGTCAGTTCATCATTAGCTTTTACTAATCTAGCAATTTCCTCATATGTAGTAGTCATACTGGTATGAATGTTAAACATTTAAATGCTCAATTCTTCCACAGTTTTCTTATATTGAGAATTTAATATAGCAAGAGAAATTAATGAAGGTACCTGAGAACTTGAGGATGAAGTTCCATCAAGTGAGTTGGCCATGAGTGCCAGATTCCCATATTCCTCCTCCTCATCTTCATCTGTATCATCCCAGTATTTTCCTTCAAAAATATAAGACTTTCTTGTCTGCTTTTTGAGAAGAGCTTCATACTTGGCTTCCAATTCCATGTAGTCTTTATCCTTCTTAATTGCTTTAGGTTTTCTATATTCTGTTGCAAAGTGTCCAAGCTAATTACAGTTATAGCATCTTATCTTAGATCTATCAACTGTTCTAATTTGTATCCTCCATTATTGTGCTTCTTGATGGATTTTTTCCTTTACTTGAAGACTTAAAGGTTGGTCTTGGTTTAAAACTTTTGTTTCTTTTGAACCTCAAATTTCCAAACTTCTTTGCCATGAAGGCCATGGTTTTGTTGTCCATGCCTTCAAGTTCTTCAATGGTGTATAAGTCTTCTTCTCCTGATTCACTCTTGACAGAGTCCTTCTCTTCCTGTTCCTATTCTTTAAACTCTTTAGATTTCAAATTCTTGCTTGTACCAATCTTTTCAGTTGTTGATGGTTCCTTAGCAACCAAGGCATTTGAGACATTTGCCATTTTTCCTCTATTTGCTAAAATGACCTTCTTTTGATAAAATTCCAGCTCATATGTCTTTAGTATTCCATAGAATGTCTCAAGTGGAAGTTTTGTTAAATCTCTTCCCTCTCTTATTGCAGAAATTTTGTGCTCCAGGTTCTCTGGGAGAGTTAACAAAAACTTCATGTTTTTCTCCTTTGTTTCATAGTATTTCCCATGAAGTTAAAGATCATTGATCAGTTTGTTAAACCTCTCAAATACTTCAGTTATGCCCTCATTTGGTTTTGAAATAAATACTTCATACTGAGAAACAAGGAGCTGCCTTTGATTTTCCCTTATCTCTTCAGTTCTTTCACACAGAATTTCTATAGTCTCCCATATGTGTTTGGCAGATGTGTAATTGACAATATTATTGTACATGACAATATCTAGTGAATCAATTAATATAAGAATTAAACTATTTTCAAGAGACACTTTTTCTTTCTCTGTATCTATGTATTGAGATGGGTCCTTAGGTATCCATATTGCAGGAATAACTTTAGACCCACTAGTAGTTTCAGGAACTAGAGTTACTGGCATGAAAGGACCATTCTTCAATATTTCTGGGTACATGGAGTTTGCAGCCTTTATGAACATCAGCATCTTCATCTTCCATATGTTGTAATTTTCTCTGTTAAAAGTAGGGATCTTTATGCAGCTTAGCTTCTGAGAACTCATCTTGATCTTTAGTTTGTATGTTTACAGCCTGTGCTCTGATACCACATGTTAGGAATTAGGAGTCCCAGAAGTTTACAGAGGGGGAGGGGTGAATGTATACTTCAAAACTTTTACCCTCTTTTTGATTTAGAAAGCTTTGATAAACTGTTCAATAGATTGAATCTTTGAACTAGTGAAACAAGTTAAGTATTTACAAGAGCATATAATAGTGAATATAATAAACACAAGATGTAACTTTCAATCTAATTTTATTAGAATGAATTTTTGATACAATCTGAAATTCAACTTGAATTTTAGCTTCTTGTTCTAGGAAGATTACAATGTAAAATCAAAGACGCCTATTAAAAGTTGTTGTTCATAAAATATATAGACAACATGTCCTGTGCACATGCTCACATAAGATAGATTTGTTAAATCTAGAAATAGACAAGACATACTTTTCATTTGACTAATATATATTTCTAGCTAACACTGTTGTGACAGACTGCTACATCCAGCTTTATACCTTCTGTCATTTGTCTTGACTATCTTCCCAGCTTCATTGTAGACTTGTCTCTATCTTTGCAGGCTTGACTTATCCTGCAAAAACAGAGCTGCAAAATTATCTTTCTTGTTCTGCAATTCTCCTAAAAAATAGCTCCTTGGTGTAGTCGAGTACTCTGTTTAAATTGATTCGAGAAGTCATAGTGATTGACTTCTCGATTGAGTACTAGCTGTGACTTCTCGATTAGTCTTTGAATGATTGACTTCTTCGAATGAATAGACTTCTCGATCGCATACTCTGTTTGATGACTTCTCGATTAAGCTAGACTTCTCGAAACTGTGACTTCTCGAATGACTCAGATTTACCACTTCTCGAATGCTCCTTTTGCTAACTTCTTGAATTGTTTTTCTACACTTCTCGAATGATTCACATTTAACACTACTCGAATGGCTTCAATATTTTGAATTCTCGAATGACTGACTTCTCGATTGCGTACTGAGCTGTTGCGTGTCTCTTGAGACTTCTTGAATTGTTTACATAATTCTGACTTCTCGAATATATGACTTCTTGACTGAGTAATTGCCTTAGTGGAATTCTCAAATTGCTTTCCTTATTTTTCCAAAAAGTCTTCTTTGTCTTGTTAAATGATTCAACTTGAATCTTCTAACAGACTTTATTCTTGACTTTATTTACAACTGAAATACAAACTGAGTGGACTTCTATCTGCAATATTACACAAGAATATCTAAATCACTACACTATTACAGAAGTACAAACTATGTTACTGCAAGACAAATAATTACATAGGCTAGGCTTGATTTGGGTCCAACAAATTCCTTTTGTTGAGCAGAATTCCTCCATTACAGAGTTCTTAAACTCTGTTCCATTTTTACTTCTTAAATTCTTTACCTTGTGTGGTGATCCATTTTCAATCATTGCAATATGATCAAAAATAATTTCTGCAGTTTCATCCTTTTTATGCAAAAAGTACACCCAAGTAAATCTAGTGTAATCATCAAATATTACTAGAGTATATTTCTTCTTTTCAATGGACATAATATTGACATGACCAAATAAATCAAGCTGCAATAAATGGAAAGGTTGATAAATAGAATTTTCAGTTTTGCTCTTGAAAGATGTCTTCTTTTGTTTGGCATTTTGACATGAATCACATAGTCCATCAGGATGAAATTGAACTTTTAAAAGACCTCTAACTAGATCCTTTTTCACTAATTCATTATTGTTTCCAAAGTTTAAATGACACATCTTTTTGTGCGAATTTCAGCTTTCCAAAGATGATGCCTTTCCAAGTAAACAAGTTAAGGGACCATCAGAGTTTACATCCAAGCTAGCTTCAAATAAGTTATTATGTTTGTGACCAATAAGAACCACTTTACCATCTTTATTGCTTTTCACTTCACAATGAGTTCCATAAAATTCCACAGAATAACCTATGTCTGTCATTTGACTCACACTTAACAGATTATGCTTGAGTCCTTCAACCAGAACTACATTCTCAATGATGACATTTCCAATAACAAGATTGCCATATCCCAGTGTTCTTCCTATGTTGCCATCTCCATAAGATACTGATGGGCAAGCTTTCTCCTCAAAATCTGAAAGTAGAGATTTGTTTCCAGTCATATGTGCAGAACATCCACTATCAATCACTATGATGTTTTTCCTATTTTCCTGCAATCAGTTAATGCAAATTAATTAGTAGATTTGGGGATCCAAAAAAGTTTGGATACTTTATTTTGAAACTTGTTAACTTTTGCGGAAGAAGTACTTTTATTAGAGTTTATGTTAACAGAGTTTATATTGTCGGAGTTTGCATTTTCAGAGTTTATACTGTGAGAGTTTATCTTTCTATTATCAGCTTTTATCACATATGTTTATTTTGACAATATATTTAGAAAACAGTTCTTTCAGTTCATAATAATTAAAATACAAACTACGATATTCTTTGCATGTATAAATTGAATGTCATAAACTACCACAGTGAAAACAAGGATTTTGTGGTCTATATCTAGTTTATTTTCTATCCTCTGAACTAGGTCTTTCAGGTTCCTTCTTTTTATTTTGTTTGCAGTCAATGGCAAGGTAATTTGAATTACCATAACTAAAACAGGTTTTTCTAGGAGCATCAGTGATATACTTATAGTTATTCTCCTTAGTAATTCCTACTTTGCCATTTCTATTTCGTTTTACCTTTTTAGATTTGTTTTTATTTGTGACTGCCTTCAACTTTTCTTTAAGTTGCTTATGAGAAAGTAACCATATATTCACCTTTATATTCTTTGACACACTATTTTCTTTATTTTTAGAGCATTCACTCAGAGTTTTCTTATCATTAGTAGCTCCAACAAATTTCACCATTTTATTTAATATTCCATTTGTGTGTATTTTAGTGTATGTATCCTTATCAGATTCATAACCTAAGGCAGAAGTCCAGTTTTTATTAGAAAGCATTTGTTGGACTCTCTTGCCAGAGTTTGTCCAAACTCTGAAAGTCTTTTCTTCATTAGCTAACTCAGATTTTAAATATTCAACTTGTATTTCTAACTGAGTTTGCATGTGTATAGCATTCTCACAATCATTCTTAGTGCTAAGCATATGTGAATTTTCATATTCAAGAAAGTCATTCCTACAGTCAGAGTTTGTATTTCAGATTTTAATCTATCATTCTCAAGTGACTGTGATTTAAATCTAACATGCAAAGTTATAAGAAAAGACTATTATTCATGGTTATCTTCAGTATTAAAATTGAAGACAGAGTTTGGTACCTTATCAGAGTTTAAGATGAGAGCATCAATGTTTGCCATGAGTGTATAATTGGTTTCTTCTTCAGAGTCTGAGGAATCCATCCAATACTTCTTTGATGTGATTAGTGCATTTCAAGATTCTTTGCTTCTGCATTCAGTAGCAAAGTGCCCAATCTTGTTACACTTGTAACATTTAACCTTTGATTTGTCAATAGTCTTTGATTTTCCATCTATATCTTCTCTTTTCTTGAATCTGTCTTTCTTCTCTGATTCTCCGTGCTTCTTCTGGAAGTTCCCTTACTTTCTGTACTTCCTATATTTCATTGTCTTGAAACCTTTGACAATCATAGCAACCATCTCCATCATGTCAGAGTCTGTGGAATCATCAGAGTTTGCATTAGAGTTTGTCTCAAACTCTGATTCACTGCTTTCCTTGACCATTATAGCTTTTCCTTTTCTTGTTGAGGCCTTAAGGACTTTTTCTTTTGGTTTTTCAATCTTGGCTTCAACATTCAAAGCAATAGATTTTGCCTTGCTACTTTTCATGTTCCTTCTTTGCTGTAATTCCAAGTCACGAGTCTTCAATTTTCCATAGACTTCATCTAAAGACATGTCATCTAGATCAGCCCTGTCTCTTATCAAAGATGTTTGCAGAACCCATTCTTCAGGAAGAGCTCTAAGAAATTTGGTGTTTGAGTCCTCAGTGTCATACACCTTATCAACCAAAGCCAAATTATTTAACAGAGTAAGAAATCTGTCATATATATCTGTGAGAGATTCATTCTATTTTACCTCAAAATATTCATACTCTTGAATTAAAATAGACCTTATATTCTTCTTTATTTCCTTGGTTCCTTGGCATTGAACCTCTAGTGCATCCCAAATTTCTTTAGCAGTTTTGCATGCAATTACCCTGTTTGACATCATACAGTCAAGACTATTATGCAGAATATTCCTTAATTTTGTATCTTTAAGAACTTTTAGTTTTTCTTCATTGGTCCACTCATTTTTATACTTCAGAGTATAATATTCAGGAACTTGTCTGCCTTCCATAATTGTTGATATGACTAGTTTGGTAGGAAGATATTGGCCTTAATTAATTTTGTCTAAATAATCAGGATCTGTGGCTTCCAGGAACATCAACATCTTCACCCTCCATGTAGGGGATTCAACTTTCTTCAAGATTGGAATTTTTATGCATTCATACTTGTTTCCAGACATGTTTTTATGATCTTTCAGTTGAATTTAACTGCCTGATCTGATAGCAATTGTTTGCCTAGATGATAATCTATTATAGAAGGGGGGTTGAATATAATAGTATCAAATAAATCGATTATGAACACAATTATGTAAAGAAGTACAACTTTGTATTAATATTAAACTGTGTACAAGAACTCTCTCAAGAATTTTATTGTTCTCAAGATCTTCTAGGTTATATGAAAAATATATATTAAATATTACAATAATGTTAACCTATTTATGTGTTTATATAGACAAAGTTACAATTCAATTACAAAACAGATTATGAAAAGAATAGCTTCAATAAGGTAATTAGACTTGCATTCGAGTTCCTTCTTCACTATCCATATCATATTCTGATTTGTCTGTTTCCTTTATAAACTCTGGTTTGTAAACTTTGTCGGTTTTCATTCTCTGATTGAGCATTCTCTATTAGAGTAAACTCTGATTGAGTATTCTTTGATAGAGTAAACTCCGTCTAACAGCTTCCTATTCTCTGATGACGTCAGCAATCATAAACTCTGTTCTAGTATTCTTTGACAACATCAGTGTTTATTTTCAAACAACTCACCTGCTAGAGTCCAACGAGGGATCTCATTCCTTGAAGGTTACAACAACCATACGTCACTAGGAGACTTGGCCTCCAAGTCTCCTAACCCTAATCTAACTCCAAGGCCTTCGTGCGCCTATATAAAGGACCTAACCCCTCAATATTATAACTATGTCTAGCTTGATTCTCAATACACACTGAGATACGTATTCATCTTGTGAGAGCAGAACTAAACCACGAAACACAAGCGCAGCCATTAAAGCTTGAAGCTCCCACAAACTCTAGCATTAATTACACATTAACGACGACCTTGTTTTTAATTCATAACATTTGGCGCCGTCTGTGGGAAGAGAATAAAAACCATGGCAAGAACACGAAGTACCGTCAGTGCTCTCGAATGAGATATCCCTGATACCACTGTTGACACCAACATTCCTCTTATCGTAACTCAAGAACAAGGAGCTGTTGTCCCAACCACCTCCGTTGAGGACCCTAAAACAAGCATCCATCATACGGGATCCTTGAGTGTCATTGTTCATCCTTCTTATCCTGACATGTCAATCCATGCCTCTGTCCCTCTACTCCAGGTAATTTCACCCCTTAATACTACTTTTGTTGCTCCTCTCCCATTGCAGGTCTCCACTACGGTGTTGCCTAGTAACTCGCAATATGGGCTTCCACCTAACTATGAGCCCTCTTATGAGCAAGGGCTACTGCCCCCACATGGCTAACGTCGAGGGAATTGAGATTTTTCTGGACCCTACTCGATTGATGATGAAAAAATTGATGAGGACGTTAGTCCTAGAAGGAGATGACCTAGTAAGGAGCCCCTTAGAGGGAAGAGTACCCAGCCCTGAGGGCTTCAAAACACTGACTCCACAAACCTACAAGAGAGGATATAAGCTCAAGAGGCTGAAGCTCAAAGACTAAGGAAAGACCTGGAAAGGGAGCTAGCAAGGCGACAGCCCCCGAGAGCCGTGGGGGCTGGAGGATCAGCAAGGAATGCATCTGTGATAGATCTAGATGAGCCCCCGATAAAGAGGCAAACAAAGACAAGTCATGTTAGGGTTGACTCCCACGACTTATTGCCAATTGGAGATTTTGATGATCCTACACCCCCTTCACAAAGAATATTATGAATGAGAAGATATCAAAGAAGTTTAAGATGCCTACAATCAAGGCCTATGATGGAACGAGAGATCCCTGAAATCATGATCTCACGTTCTCTAATGCACTGCTGCTGCAGCCCGTCAATGACGCCATCAAGTGTAAAGCATTCCCCCAAACCCTGAGTGGTATGGCTCAAATGTGATTTAGTCGTCTACCCCCTAACTCTGTTGGGTCATTCAAAGATCTAAGAAGGGCCTTTATTGGTCAGTTTATCAGCAGCAAGCCTCATGAGAAGAGCTCAGCTTCGCTAATGAATATGCATCAGGGAAAGAATGAATCCCTAAGGGACTCTATGAAAAGATTCACTAAGGAAGCCTTGAAGTTCCCTGATCTAGACTAGAATGTAGCTATGATAGCTCTACAGAAAGGGACCTCAGATGAGAACTTCAGGAGGTCTTTAACCAAGAGGGCTTCAGAAAGTATGAATGAGCTCTAAGAGAGAGCTGGAAAGTATATTAAAGCCGAGGAAAGCTTGAAGTAGATTACGAAATCGTTCAGAAATGAGTGGAGTAGCAAAAAACGTAAGCATGATCAGTATGATGTCGAGGATGAGTACGATGTTGAGGATAAGTATCTTAGAACCAACAAAGACTCTGAGTATACCTCGAGGACGGATGACCAAGGGCCAAGGTTCAAGGAGTATGCAAGGCTAAACTCGCCAAGAAGTGAGATCTTGTTGGACATTGAGAAAGATAGGGAACTTCAATGGCCGAAGCCACTAAAGACTGATCCTAAGAAGAGGAATCAGAATCTGTATTGCAAGTTTCACAAGGATGTTGGGCATGACACAGATAATTATATGCAATTGAAAGATGAGATTGAGTTCTTGATTAGAAGGGGAAAACTCAGAAAGTTTATCGAAGAAGATGATAGAAACAACAATGATAATCGAAACTATAATGAACAATGAAGGGATTATGATGACCGTGATAAGAAGATACAGCCTCGAGGCCTAGTAATAAACGTGACCTCTGGACGTCCAACAGCGGCCGGGACTTCAAGTAACTAGAGAAAGGCTTATGCCCGGCAAGTTCTACAAGTTGTAGGGGAAGCACCAAAGAGTGCAAGGAGCGAAGTATCAATTTCTTTTGATGATTCTGATTTAAAAGGGGTGAACTTCCCCCATGATGACCCGTTGGTCATAATACCTGTGATAGGCAACTCTTTGGTGAAATGAATCCTGGCGGATAGTAGAGCTTCAGTAGACATCCTGTTCCATGATGCATATCTCAAAATGGGGTACACTGATTCTCAACTGACTCCATCTGACATGCCTATATATGGGTTCAATGGAGTCGAGTCTAAGGTCAAGGGAAAAATTCGATTGCCCATGACAATTGGGCAGGAACCCTATGAGTCCACTCAGATGTTGAACTTCCTCGTGATCGAGGCTGTGCCCTCTTATAATGGGATCATTGGACAAATAGGGATACATGCGTTCAAGGCTGTTTCCTCAACTTACCACCTCAAACTTAAATTTCCAACTAGGAATGGAGTTGGTGAGGAGAAAGGAGATGAAAAGACAGCAATGAGATGCTATGTAGCCTCGTTAAGGTCCGATGGAGTCGGGATGCAAGTACTCTCGATCGAAGGCGTGGATACGTGGAAGTAGTAGGAAACTCCTTCAGGAGTTATATTTAGAAGGATTATTAAGTAGAAATAAGATTCTATAGAACCACTAGGAACCAAGAAGTTGTTACCCCAGGTGGGAAATAACTTATTATTATGTAAGGGTAGAACCCTTTTTGACTTGATGCTATACTTCAAGATATGAAAGTTTATTTAGTATCCTTGAACTCTCTTGTGATGTTACATGAAAACAACTTTGTACCAATACACATAACGTAAATATGCAAAAGAGAATGTACAATTGTAATAAAAGTGTCGAGTACTGAAGGGGTTCAAGGTACGAGAATAAAAGGTAAAAGCCACGCATGGCCACATGGATAGCAAATGACAAAGCCTTGAGGGGCCTGGGTAAGGATGAAGGATTCCCCAAGAAATTAAACATCGGAGGAAGTAGCTCAAAGGTGAGCTAGCCCCATCATGGGTGTTCCCACTTAATGTCACATGAAGACCTTGATACCTGAAATGAAGTCCTTAAGACCTGGAATTAGGTCCATGAAACCTAAACTGAGGTCCATGAATTAGACTTGGATTGTGGTCCGTGAAACCTAAAATGAGGTCAAAACCTTTCAACATGGCCGAAGCTTTGCATATTTAGTTGACCTCAAACCAAGTCAAAGAGGGCTGAAATAACAATAAAATCCCAAGTCCATATGAACTCGACTCACAATAATTCCTAGATGAACCAAATTTTGACCTGGGTGAAGAATTGTGATCTAACTCGACCTCAATCTAGGTCAATAGGAATTAAATCCCATGGGGTCTTATCGACCTCAATCTAGCCCTTGGAAGCACAATTCGTGTTAAGGGCCGAAATGAGCTCTTTTAGATCTCAATCCAGCCCCCTGGAAGCACAATTCATGCTAAGGGACGAAATGAGCTCTTTTAGATCTCAATCCAGCCCCTTAAAAGCACAATTCATGATGAGGACCGAAATGTGCTCTTTTAGATCTCATTCCATCCCCTTGGAAGCACAATTCGTGCTAAGGGCTTAAATGAACCTTTTTAGATCTCAATCCAACCCCTTGGAAGCACAATTCATGCCGAGGGCCGAAAAGAGCTCTTTTAGATCTCAATCCAGCCCCTAGGAAGCACAATTCGACCTAGGCCTGAAATTGAGGTCAATTAGACCTCAATCCAGGTCGATGGGAGGTCAAACCCTGTAGGACTCATCGACCTCAATCCCATTCGACCTGGGTGAGGAATTGAGCCTTTGTTCGACCTCGATCCAGGTCTATGGGAGGTCAAACCCTATAGTACTCATGGACCTCAATCCTTTTCTGACCTGGGTGTGCAATTGAGGTCTAAATTGACCTTAATCCAGGTCCATTAGAGGACAGAGCATTGAGGCCCTTCGATCTCAATCCCAATCGACTTGGGTGGAGAATTGAGGTCCCGTTCGACCTCGATCCAGGTGTATGGGAGGTCAAACCATATAGGGATAATCGACCTTAATCCCATTCGACCTAGGTGAGGAATTGTGCCTTTGTTCAACCTCGATCCAGGTCTGTGGGAGGTCAAACCCTGTAGGGCTCATTGACCTCAATCCATTTTTGACCTGGGTGTGCAATTGAGGTCTAAATCGACCTTAATTCAAGTTGATTAGAGGACAGAGCATTGAGTCCCTTCGATCTCAATCCCAATCGACTTGGGTGGATAATTGAGGCCCAGCTCGACCTCGATCCAGGTCTATGTAAGGTCAAACCCTGTAGGGCTCATCGAACTTAATCCCATTCGACCTAGGTAAGAATTGAGCCTTGGTTCGACATCGATCCAGGTCGATGAGAGGTCAAACCCTATAAGGAACATCGACCTTAATCCCATTCGACATGGGTGAGGAATTGAGCCTTTGTTCAACCTCCATCCACGCTATATGAGGTCAAACCCTGTAGGGCTTATCGACCTTAATCCTATTTCGACCTTGGTAAGGAATTGAGCCACAATTCGACCTCAATCCAGGTCGATGGGAGAACAAACCCTGTATGGCACATCGACCTCAATCCAGCCCCTTAGAAGCCAAATTTGACATGGGCTTGAAATTGAGGTTTATTAGACCTCAATTCAGGTCTATTCGACCTGGGGCTCAAATGAGGCTCGAGACCCCTCATGTCAGTCAAATGAGGCTCGAGACCCCTCAAACTAGTTATAATCGACATGGGCTTGAAATTGAGATTTATTAGACCTCAATCCAAGTCTATTCGACTCGGGGCTCAAATGAGGTTCGAGGCCCCTCAAGCCAGTCAAATGAGGCGCAAGACCTCTTAAGTCAGTCAAATGAGGCTCGAGACCCCTCAAGCCTGTCATAATTGACATGGGCTTGAAATTGAGGTTTATTAGACCTCAATCCTGGTCTATTCGACCTAGGGCTCAAATGAGGTTCGAGGCCCTTCAAGCAGGTCAAATGAGCCGCGAAACCCCTTAAGTTTGTCAAATGAGACTCGAGGCCCCTCAAACTAGTCAAATTCGACCTGAGCTTGAAATTGAGGTTTATTAGACCTCAATCCAGGTCTACAAGAATATAAAAATAGAAATTATTATTATCTAATAATAATAATAATAAAATCCGGGTTGGACTTTATTCGAATAAAATTTTATCTGAGTGGGACGCCTCATTTTATCCGAGTAGGACACTTCTGAATCAATAAAATATTTATCCTAAAATTAATTGGGTAAAAATAGAAATTATTATTTAATAATAATATTAATATTCAGATTGGAATTTATTCGAATAAAATTTTATCCGAGTGAGACACCTCTGAATCAAGGAAATATTTATCCAAAAATTAACTGGGTAAAAATAGAAATTATTATTATTTAATAATAATATCTAGGTTAGACTTTATTCGAATAAAATTTTATCCAAGTGGGACACTTCCAAATTCGAAATACAATTATCCCAAAATAAATATTATTAATTATTAAGAATACATGAAAAAAAAAGTGAAAAAAAATCGAGCAAGATTGTTCTCGAAGTCACCGACCTCGAGAGTGTTCGACATGACTTAAAAAAAGTTCTTAATTCGACCTTAATTGAGGTCTGTTCGAGGAGGAGGTATATTGGGTGGCCAAACTGCTAAATGGTCACCCAAGTTTGGCACAGCTTACGAAATGCCCCTAGAAGTTTAGAGACTTTCGATTATCTCCCTGAAATTTAAAAGCTGACGATTACTCTTTTGAAGTTTGAAAGCTGACGAATGCTTTACTGAAGTTTGAAATTTTTTATAAAGACCCCTGAAATTTGTAAATCCATATATTAGACCCTATGAAATTATAAAAAACAAACGTGGGTACATTAAAATTCTTAAATTATTAGGAAAAATTACGAAAAATACCTGTGGGTACATAAAAAATTCCTAAATTATTAGGAAAAATACTCGTTGGTACATAACAATTCTTGAAATTATTAGAAAATTACGAAAAATACTCGTGGGTACATAAAAATTCCTAAAATTATTAGAAAATTATGAGAAATGCTTGTGGGTACATAAAAAATTCCTAAAATATTAGGAAAAATACCTGTTGGTACATTAAAATTTCTAAATATTAAGAAAAATTATGAAAAATACCTGTGGATACATAAAAAATTCTTAAAATATTAGGAAAAATTAAGAAAAATACATGTAGGTACATAAATATTCCTAAATTATTAGGGAAAATTATGAAAAATACATGTGTGTACACAAAATTCCTAAAATGTTTAGGAATAATCAAGAAAAATACTTGTTGGTACATAAAAAATTCCGAAAAATATTAGGAATATTACGAAAAATACTTGTTAGCACCATATGATCCCCAAAAATATTTGAGAAAAATATAGAAACACCTGTGGGTGATTCAAAATTATGAAAATTGATTAGAAATAAAAGATAATTATAGAAAAATTATTTTTACTTGAAAAATGCTTGATAGGCACTGATATAAACAAAATGTCCGACAGACACAGAGAACCCTTAGTAAAACTTTTACGAAAACTCATGGAGTTTTCCCAAAAATTGGGGGGCAAATGATATGAGCTAAAAATACCCTAAAAATTTAATTAATATTGGATTAATTAAACATAGCTTGGTCCAAAGAGATGACCCAATTAATGAGGCCCGAAACCTTATTTATTAATTAATTTCATAATTAATTAATAAAGCCTCAATTAAAGGCATAAAGAGTCCTACGAGGCCCCTTATCTATGGAAGGCTCTAGAAGCCCAATCTCAAAGATAAAACTCACATGCTAGAGTTCAACGAGGGCTCTCATACCTTGAAGGTTACAACAACCTTACGTTAGTAGGAGACTTGACCTCCAAGTCTCCTAACCCTAAACTAACTCCAAGGCTCTTGTGCACCTATATAAATGACCTAACCCCTCAACATTAGAACTACGTCTGACTTGATTCTCAACACACACTGAGATACATAGGCATCTTGTGATGGCTAAACTAAGCCACCAAACACAAGTGCAGCCGTTAAAGCTCGAAACTCCCCCAAACTCTAGCATTAATTACACATTAAAGACAATCTAGTTTTTAATCCGTAATATATATATATATATATATATATATATATAGATATATATATATATATATATATATATATATATATATATATATATATATATATATATATATATATATGGTTAAGTTATATGGAGACCTTTTTTTGTTGGACACGTCGCAGACCATATATGTACTACTTGCAGAACATTGCAAAATATATTGTTCTGCAAAACATGTTCTACAAGCGTTACATATATGGTCTCCGACGTCTTCAATAAAAATACGGTCTTCATATAACTTTTTCCATATATATATATATATATGTATTTGTTAATAATATGATAATATAATTGTTCATTTGAATAAGTTTTTTATGTTATTAGATTTTCAATAGTATAGTATTAATTGCAATTTATAAATTACCATATAATATATATAATTTAAACCTTGCATCAATAAATAATATATGTTACTAAACTGCTAATGAGATTTAAACTTTAAGTTAATATTAAAAAATAAAATGACACATAACAATTACCGCCATAATAATTTTTACATCCGACTTTTTCATACTAATATATGACATGTTCTTTATTGAACCAAACATATTAATCCATATTTCAAACATACTAATCCATATTAATACTTAATTTGTGTTATGAAAATTCAACTTATGTAATAACATTCTTTTAGAAATATAAATGACTTTTAATTATAAAAATAGTTAATAGTAGTTCTCAGTTATTAAAAATTAATTCAATATAATATTCTCATATATAAATTGATTAAATTTAAAATTTTTATTAATATTTATTAATTTATATGAATTTATATGAATTTATTTTGTTTATCAAATAGCATGATTCAAAGTATGTGATAATATGTTTTTAATATAATATTATATATAATATAATAATAATATGAAATGTGTATTTAATATCTGAGACTAAGATTGAACTCTTAGCCAGGGACTCAAATAATTATTTAAAAAGATCTAATTTCTTCAATTCAATCCAAACCTATGAATTTATAAGGTTTCTGAGTTCTCAATATAATAATTTCTCATGTAAGTGTTACTGGATCTCCGTATAAATTTACCATAATATCTTATATAAAATATTTAAGATTTAGATAAAAAAAAAACTTTAATCTTCCCTCTCACAAGAAAAATTCACTGCTCCATCCATCTCTCCATATATAAAATTTTAATATTATCTCTACTCTAATTTAATAATAATACATAATAATGTCTTATATACGATATGTCTCTATATAAATATAATATAAAAAGTATTTTAAGGTTTAAACCAATTATAAAAAGGTTTCATAAACAGAATAGAATTCTCCAATAAAAAATCGTAACTGCATTTTCTGTCTAGATTATGGGGGGCTCAATTTGGATTTTGGATGTTGGACCACCTCAGAATTAAAGATAAATTTGTATATTTCGTGTAGACTGTAAAATCATCCAATTCTGAGTTTTGAAACTCAAAATATGGCAAAAAATAATGTTTGACGTGTAAGCAACATAATAATTATGAATATTCTTTTTAATTTAACTCCAAAATAGCTCTTTAAATTCAAATTTACATATTAATAAGATATGTAGTAGAGTTTGAATTATAATATGAAATGTGTTAGGGATATATTCATTTGATGATGTACAAAATACTAGAACAGTGTCTAGATTAGTTTATCTGTAATAAGTTTTTCTAGTCTCTGAAATATATAATCAGAGTCTAGATAGTCAATATTCATGTTATTTGTACTTGGAAGAATTTCTGTAGAAAATGAAACCAGAGTCTGGAAGGTGATCAGAGTCTATAGACTATCAGAGTCTATGATCTATCAGAGTCTACATGTGATCAGAGTCTGAAGATCATCAGAGTCTGAAGATTTCAGAGTCTATACAGTTGAGGATAAATTTGGAAGAAGATCACAGGAATGGAAAGTCTTCGAAGATCAAGATAAATATATTGCAGATATGCTATGGGAAAGAAAGAGAATTCTAGAAGGAAACTGTCAACTAATAATTAGGAATTCTATTCCTATTGTAATTTATCTTTCTGTTATTAGTTGATAGGCAGCTCTCTATATAAACTCTATGTAACCTAATTGTAAAAGTGTGGAAGTCGAAGCATAATTATCTGAGTGAAATTTTGTGACAGCATAGAAATAGAGAGAGTTGTTGTGATAAACACAGAGAAGCTTCTAGGGTTTGTGTACACCATAGGAGAGTTTTGTATTCACAAACCAATAATACAAAACAGTACTTATTCATATTTTTGTGTTTGAGTTTGTTCTTAATTTGATTTTAAATCGGGCAGAAAAGACATACAAGTATTCAACCCCCCTTCTACTTGTACGACTGGGAAAACAATTGGTATCAGAGCCTAACGTTTAAAATCGATCAAAGATGTCTGGAAACAAAGATGGCAATTCTAAGATTCCTATGCTTAAGAGAAACGAGTTCACCCACTGGAAGGTTAAGATGCTGGACCATCTGGAAGCAACAGACCCTGACTATCTTGACAGGATTAATGAAGGACCCTTTGTGCCCTTAAAAATTGTGCCTCAAATCAATGAGGAAGGCAAAATAACTGAAGAACACCTCGGTGAGAAACCAAAGGCTGAATGGACAAAAGAGGACAAAGAAAATGTCCTTAAGGAGGCAAAAGTAAAGAACATTCTCTTTAATAGTTTAGATTCTGTTCTAACTAACTGTGTCATATCATGCAAGACTGCTAAGGAGATGTGGACAAAACTTGAGGTGCACTGTCAAGGGACTAAAGATGTCAAGAAGAATGCTAGGTCTTTGCTTATTCAAGAGTATGAGTACTTTGAAGCAAAATCTGGAGAATCTATCACTGAGATGTATGATAGGTTTACAAAACTCTTGAATGAGATGGCTATGCTTGGTAAGGTTTATGATTCTGAAGATACGAACACCAAGTTTCTGAGAGCACTTCCTGAAGAGTGGGACAATAAGACTACAGCCATAAGAGAAGCTGAGATTTGGATGAACTAACTCTAGAAGAATTGTATGACAGACTCAAGACATATGATTTGGAGATGCAACAGAGAAAGAATAAGAAGTCTGTAAAGACAAAATCTGTGGCACTCTTGGTGGAGTCTGAGAAAGAACAACAGGAACCATCCAGAAGCAAGAATCAAGGATTCAAGAAAGAAGGGTAAAGCTGCTGTGGAGTCAGAGTCTACTGACACAGACTCTGATTCTGATGAAGAGTATGATCTAAGTCAAATGATGGCTATGTTTGCTAAAAATTTCAAAAGAATGAAATTCAACAAAAGAACTGGCAAATTTAGCAAAAGGCCATCATTCAAGAAGGAAGATGAAAAGGTTGAGAAGAGCAAGAGTACAATTATCAAACTTGACAAAGCAAAGGTCAAATGTTTCAACTATGGAATATTGGGACACTTTGCCAGTGAATGCAGAAAGTCAAAAAGTCAAGGAAAAGGAAAAGCACTTCTATCAACAGGAAATGACAGGGCAGACTCAAGCTCAGAGGATGAAATTGATTATGAAAATCTAGCACTGATGGCATCCTCCTCAAGAAAATCACAGTCTCCCAAAGAACCCTCATCTCCTAAAACTCAGGTATCAATCTCTACTCCTGAATCCTTAATTAATTTAGACTCTGATGGCATAGAGATTGTGAAAAGTGAGGTTAATAAAATACTGACAACATGTAGGTCTCTCACTAGTGAAAGTGAAAGGTTGAGAGAAGAAAATTTAACCTTAACTAAAAGGAATTGTCATGTAGAATCTGAGTTATTATTAATGGAACAATACAAAAAGGATTCTGAGAAATATAGTCATAACTACACTGAAATTTTGAAAGCCTATGACTATGTTAGGAAAGAACTAGAAGAAGAAAGGCTTAAGTTTAAAGTTTGGACAGACTCTGGAAGAAAAGTTCAAGAAATTCTCAATAATCAAAACGTGTGTCAAACTGCTGGTCTAGGCTATGACAAGAGTCAAGACAAAAGACCTATTGTTGAGAATGATAACAATGAAGAAGCTAGCAAAATTAATAAGACTAAAGACAAAAGTACATTTGTTCCTGTTAAGTTTGTGATCCTTAAAGAAAAAACTGAAGCCACAAACTCATCTGTCAATAGTCCCCCTGTTGTTGACAAAAAGACAGATGAAACAGGGGCAAATAACTCTAAGAAAATTATAAACATAGGGTACTTGTCTAAGTCTAAGTTAAAAGAAAGGCTAGAGAACTTATCAGAGTCCACCAAAACTAGGAGAAATAGGAATGGTAAGGAAGGCATCAATAAGGCTAATAATTATCAAAAAGATCCTAATGCTCCTAGAAAGAAGTGTTATAGATGTGGCAACCAAAACCATTTAGCTATAGATTGTAAAACAAAAATTGAGAAGAAATCAGAGTCTAGTCCTTCTCAGACTCTGAAAAGTCACTACATACAACAGAAACCTTGTTATCACTGTGGTAGCATATTTCATTCTATATATATGTGTAGGGACTATCATGATTTGTATTACAATTTTTATGAGCTAAAATCTTCTATTGATAAGAGTTGGTATGACACTGTTAAGACTCCACCACAGTCTAGAGCAACAAAAGAGACAGATAAGCCAAAGGTGAAAATTATTAAGCCTGTTTCTCCTAAAATTAGTAGAAAAGGATCCAAAACTATTTGGGTCCTCAAAACATATAACTAGTTGCTTTATGTATGAAGGGAACTAGGGTAAAGAAAGTAACCCTAATCCTGGACAGTGGATGCTCAGGACATATGACTGGAAAGAAATCCCTGCTTACAGACTTTGAGGAAATGGTTGGCCCAGAAGTATCCTTTGGAGATGGCAACAAAGGACAAACACTGGGATATGGCAAGATTGTACTTGGAAATGTCATCATTGAACAAGTAGCTCTAGTTGATGGCTTAAGGCAAAATTTAATAAGCATAAGTCAACTTGGAGACAAAGGTTACCATACTGGCTTTGACAACAAAGAGTGTCTTGTGACTCACAAAGAAACATGCATTGTGGTTTTCAAAGGACACAGACATGGTAACATTTATGAAGCCAGCTTGGAGGATTGCATAAACAGTGAAGTCACATGTCTATACAGCAAGGCCTCAACTGAAGAAAGCTGGAAATGGCACAAGAAACTGTCACACATCAACTTCAAAACACTCAACAAGTTGGTTAAACAGAATCTTGTAAGAGGATTACCACAGGTTGATTTTGTACAAGATGGACTTTGTGAAGCATGTCAACTTGGAAAACAAAGGAAATCATCCTTCAAGAGCAAGACAATAAATACCATTTCTGAACCCTTTTATTTACTGCATCTTGATTTATTTGGTCCAGTAAATATTATGTCAATTAACAAAAATAAATATACTCTTGTTATTGTAGATGATTTTACAAGATTCACATGGGTTTTCTTTCTACATTCAAAGGATGAAGCTTCACAACACATAATAGATCATATCACTTTTCTGGAAAGAAAATCAAAGAAAACAGTAAGAATTCTGAGGAGTGACAATGGTACTGAATTCAAGAATTCAATCATGGAGAACCACTGTGCATCAAAGGGAATTACTCAACAATTTTCTGCACCATGAACTCCTCAAAAAAATGGAGTTGTGGAAAGAAAGAATAGGACACTCATAGAAGCTGCCAGAACAATGTTGGCAGAGTCTAAGCTGCCAGTATATTTTTGGGCTGAGGCAGTCAATACAGCATGTTTCACTCAAAACTGCACTCTAATAAACATGCATGGAAAGACTCCCTATGAAATGATAAAGGACAAGAAGCCAAGTGTGAAACACTTTCACATATTTGGATGCAAGTGTTACTGAAAGTACATCCTGAAAATCTAAGCAAATTCGAAGCCAAGGCAGATGAATCAATCTTTCTTGGATATGCATCGAACACAAAAGCATTCAGAGTGTTTAATCTCAGAACCAAAATTGTTATGGAATCTATTCATGTTGCATTTGATGATAAAAAGTTTACAGAATTGCAGGATGAGTCAGAGTGTACAACACTGAAATTTGAAAATCTAAAAAGTTCTGAGATAAATGAAGAAGAAGAGGATGAAGACCCTAGAATAAATCCTGAACTAACACAGGAACCTGCACATTCTGAGGGGGAGCCAGAAAATTCAACTCTAAATAATTCAGAGTCTAACAGGTCAGGGTCTACCCAGACAGAGTCTATCCAGACAGAGTCTAGACAGACGGAGTCTAACTCATCAGGGTCTAGATCAAGCAACTCTAAACTCTTGTCAGAGTCAAGCAATTTAGGGGGAGCCTCTTCATTTGAATTTCACTCAAATACAGAAGATGCAAATGACTTAGGGGGAGTTTCAAGTTCAAGAACCAATCTTCCACCTGCTAGAAAATGGACAAGGAATCACACTCCTGACTTGATAATTGGTGATCCTGAGAGTGGTGTACAAACAAGAACAACCACTCAAAATGAATGTCTTTATAGCTGTTTTCTCTCAAAGAATGAACCCAAGAAAATTGAGGAAGCCTTGCAAGACCCTGATTGGATTATTGCAATGCAAGAAGAATTGAATGAATTTGAGAGAAATAAAGTGTGGAAACTTGTACCAAGACCTAGAGATAGATCAGTGGTTGGTGCAAAATGGGTGTATAGAAATAAACTTGATGAGAATGGAACTGTAGTAAGAAATAAAGCAAGGCTAGTTGCAAAAGGATACTCACAGGAGGAAGGAATCGACTATGATGAAACTTTTGCACCAGTAGCAAGATTGGAAGCTATTAGAATGTTTCTAGCCTTTGCAGCTCATTCAAAATTCAAGGTGTATCAGATGGATGTGAAAAGTGCTTTCTTAAATGGAGAATTGGAAGAAGAAGTCTATGTGGAGCAACCACCAGGATTTGTTGATCCAAAGTTTCCTGATCATGTTTACAGGTTAGACAAGGCACTATATGGATTGAAGCAAGCACCTAGAGCATGGTATGAAACTCTTTCAAAATTCCTTCTTGAAAATGGATTCACAAGAGGTACCATTGACAAAACTCTCTTTATCAGAAAATATAAAGGTGATATTTTGCATGTCCAAATTTATGTTGATGATATTATATTTGGATCTACTAATGATAATCTCTGTGAAAAGTTTAGTCAACTAATGCAGTCAAATTATGAAATGAGCATGATGGGAGAATTAAACTTCTTTTTGGGGCTTCAAGTCAAACAGAATGATGATGGAATTTTCATCAATCAAACAAAGTATGTAAAAGAACTGTTGAAGAAGTTTGATATGCAAGATTCTGCATCTGCTAAAACTCCCATGTCAACAGCTACTAAGCTAGACTCTGACCCAAAGGGTAAGAAAGTTGACAACACTAGTTACAGAGGTATGATTGGCTCATTGTTATATTTAACTGCTAGTAGACCAGATATAATGTTTGCAACTTGTCTGTGTGCCAGATTTCAAGTTGACCCTAGAGAATCACACTTAATAGCTGTGAAAAGAATTTTTAGATATCTCAAGGGGGCACAAACTCTTGGACTTTGGTATCCTAGAGAGTCAGATTTTTTACTAATTGGCTATTCAGATTCTGACTATGCAGGATGCAAAGTAGATAGGAAAAGCAAAACAGGATAATGCCAGTTTCTTGGCAACAGATTAATTTCTTGGTTTAGCAAGAAATAACAGACTGTATCAACCTCAACAGCTGAGGCTGAATACATTGCAGCTGGAAGTTGCTGTGCTCAAATCCTGTGGATGAGAAATCAATTACTTGATTATGGACTAACATTCTTAAATATTCCTATGTATTGTGATAATACTAGTGCTATTAAAATTGCAGAGAATCCAGTCCAACACTCCAGAACAAAGCACATTGATGTCAGGTATCACTTTATTAGAGAACATGTTGAAAATGGTACTGTGACACTTCACTATGTTCCAACTGACAGACAGATTGCAGGCATTTTAACAAAACCACTTGATGAGTCTACCTTTCTCAGACTGGTAGGTGAATTAGGTATGTTAAATATGTAAGTGATCAAAAATTGCAAGAAGCAAGGTATGTACTTTAATTATAGTCCCTGTCTTAACACACTGTGATTAATTGTTAGTGCAACATTTTGTTTGGTATTTTACCTTGACAGAGTCTAGACTCTGACGAGTCTGTAGACTCTGATGAGTCTATAGACTCTAAGAAAATTATCGCCTAGACTCTGAAACGGTTAAAATTCGCGCCTGCAGACTCTGATTGCATTTAAAATGTTCAAATGACTTGAAATAGGCGGTAACAGTTATTTTTTGACCGGCGATAGGTTGTAGACTCGTGTGTATTGTATGCAACTTGAACAAAATAGAATTTTTCATACAATTTACTCACTTGTTTATTGCAATTGATTTCTAAGGCAAAAATATTCAAAGAGCTTTTTACGAACCCTAGCTAAATTCTTCAAGCTTCTCCATCACTTTCAACTCAACAACTTTAATGGCTGCCGTTTCTACTGTCATGAGAGGACCCAAGGCTATTGCGTTCACATTTGGGGATTTCGAGTTCATGACCACAAATCATGTTGCTGCTATTGGAGATAAGAAAGGGGTAGACGCTGACTACTACCCTGTGATGGATTTCTTGGAACAATCCGAGCTACACTACATTCTCAAGGCATCACCAGTCATTCACATGGATGCTGTATCACAAGCATGGAGCACTGCAAAGGTAGTTGATCCTTCTCAGGATCAACCAGGTAAAATAATGTTTACCTTTGGTTCGACTACATTTGATGTCACTGCAGATGTGCTTAATTCTGTGTTTAAACTGCCTGTTAAGTCTTCTTTTGATGAAATTATATCTGATGATGACATTAAAAGCATGTTTAAGGCAATAGGTTATTCTGCTAGCTTAGATAACATGAGCAAGATAACTAGGCCTTACTTAAGGAAAGAATGGTCATTTTTCTTCGATCAAATTGCTAAGTGTTTTACTGGTAAGTGTAGTGGATTTGATGCTATTACTGTTATTACTTATCAAATTGGTCATAGTCTCCTATTTGATAGAATAATCAACATTGGTGATATGTTGCTCACTCAAATGGGAGCAAAATTAAATAATGTGCATGAGGGGAGAAAGAAAGTCTACTATCATAGATTTCTTATGATTCTCCTCAATCACTTCATTCCTGACATGTCAACCAAGTTGGCAGATGATTGTTGTGTGCAGACATACAAACAGAAAAGGAGGATATTCTCTGACATTAAGAGAATTGATGACAAAAAGAAGAGTCTACCTGCAATGACATATCCACAGGTAATGCAGGTAAAACTCTCATCCTACAAACCTTCTATCTACAATGCTTCATTTTTTGTTGGTGAAATGGTGCAGGAACAAGTAATGGAGAGTCCGCCTGCACCTACCCAAGTCACCCAATCCCCTTCAATTATACAATCTTCCAAACCAAAATCCAAAAAGAAACCAACCTCTGGTGTCTCTCAACAGGCACCAGTTGTAAAGAGGAGAAAATTGATTCAATCTAGGCTTATAGATGAGCACAGTGATGAGGAGCTCAATCCACTAGAGAAGCAAGTTATTGAAGGACTTTCTTTGCTAAAGGAAGGTCATGATACACTTAATTCTAACCTTCAAGCCAAGTCTGTAGACTCTCAAAACGCTACAGACTCTGAAAAACCTAGGGAAGCACCTCAGGATTCTCACATTGAGTCTCCTGAGAAATCTTTTGCTAAGAAGTACAGAAGGTTAAGGAAGGCTTATTCTGCACACACACACAAGCCTGTTATTATTAATAACCCTGTTTTGCAGGAAACAGATGCTCCCAAGGCTCCTGCAGAGCCAGACTCTGAAATCAAGAAAACACCTGAACCAGAGTCTAATGTTGAGTCAGAGTCTAGACTGCCTTTAGACTCTGATCATGACACATTTTGGGAAGGAATGCCATTGGATGCAGCCTCATGCCTAATTGATGAGATCATTACTCCAAGTGATGAGGCACTGCTATTCTTATATCCTTTGGTGGAATCAGTTGAAGATACAGAGCAATATCAGACTAAATCTCAAGTCTTGGATTTTCTTTCAACCTATGAAGCCCTAAGAAAGAGAAGGGAACAGGAGCTACAAATGTCTGCACAGGATGTGGTCAAAAATCTCTACAGCTACCTATTTAACTCTTCATTCCAAGTACAAGCAGCTGGGCTCATAGAAGGCAGAACTAATGAAGTTCTCAAAGCACTAGGTGTGCCAGACTCTGAACAGAAAATTACAAAGAAGCCTAAAAAGCTTAAGGTCCACAAAAGGAGAGCATCAGAGTCTGTTGCTGAGTTGGAAACTGAGATTGAGCAACCAGTTTTTAACTATGAAGCAATTTGGGATAATGGAGTTACGTACAGGACAACCATTCAATGGATCTCTCAAATTCAACCTCTGTCAAGACAGGTGGCTGACTATCTTGTCCATAATATAGGTACAATTGCCAACAAATACATCTATCCAACCTACCAAAGTAGACTGGATCAATTCAAGGGCACTTATTTTCAAAGAGTAAGAAGGGAACTGCAGGACCTCTTCAATCTCACAGATGCCCAGGCAATCAATGCAATCCATCTCAGGACCTCTTCATCACAAGTTGGATGCATTTATTCTTGAAGAACAACAGGAGGTAGTAGGTGGTGCAAGGCAGTTGGAGGATGGGACTAGTGCACCAGTGGTGACTAGTGATAAAGATGCTCAGTCTGCCTCACCCACACAAGAACCACCTAGTCAAAGGTTGGGTGATAGTGGGGCAGGGGAGTATGCTGTTGGGTCCTCCTTGACAACTCATCAACGAGCTGATGAAAACCCCAGTGATATGGGAGGACAGACTCTGATGGATGCTCATGAAGTGATTTCCCAATCTATTCTATCAGAGTCTATCCACCTTGAGGGGGAGTCTCATGCACCAACAATCAAAGATGGTAACACTCAGACTCTGGCTTCTAATGAAGTCATGCTGAAGCAGTCAGAGTCTAGAGTAGACCCTGAGACTGGAATACTGGAGCCAACAGACTCTGAAAAGAGAGAAGATGCTAGTAAGGGTTTAGAATCTATTGATGCTCACCCTTTGGTGGAAACCCCTAGCCTTCAGACATTTGAAGGGGTTCCCCTCCATCAAGGTGGTTCAGGTATTGAAGCACCATTTTTATCTCTCAACCCCTCTTCTGTAGGTTTATTGAGTGCACCCTCCACATTGAGTGACAAAATATATGAGAGGCTGGCACTGGACCAGGCAAAAGGAGAGGTAGATACGGCAGTAGAGAGCCTGAGTGAGATTGAGAAAGTGGGTGCCCAACCCCACTGTGAGCATGAGAGATTAGGTTATCCTGAACCTAGCTTTACTTATTGGGATCAAGATTTTCCAAAGAGTTGGTCCAATGAGTTGGAGCAGGGGATGGATGAAAATTCACTATGTCTGATTGTGCAGATTGGCAAACAGGAGGAGGCTCTTGCTGCTCAGAAATCATTTACACAGAGACCCCAACTTCACCTGGTGGATTCTCTAGCAAGGAGAGCAGATAGAGTCATGGAGGCTTTGGTGGATAACCCTGTCATTTTCACTAAGGCTGCAACATTGAAGTCAGAAGAACCTCTTTTAATAATGCCTATAAGGGCTAGACTTCTAGAGTCTACAGTCTCTGATCACTCTCAGGAGGAGTCAGGGTCTATAGTCCCGTTTGCAGTTTCAGAGTCTACACCACCACCAGAGTCTACACCTCCATTCACAAAGCTAGAGCCTGTTGCTGAGGAATGCACTTCTGCAGATGATGATCATGTTACTCCTTCTTTTATCTATTTTGATCAGGTGTTTCCTCAGTCTTGGGAGTCTGCACAGCAAAGAGGCATCAATGATAAAGATTCTTTTGAGTATATTTTGGATATTCATCTTTCTGAGAGACTTAAGGCTTTTCAGAAAAAATCTTTTCAACAGGAACATGGTAATTATCCTGGTGAAGAAGATCAAGTCTTAGATGGAGCTGTTAAAGCTAAGCTACCTGATGTTGCTGCTCAATTATTCAGTGTGGTCCAGGACATTTCTCATATTAAAACAAAGCTCACTGGTGTTGATAATACAACTTCTCTGCTCAATACAAGATTTGACAAAATTCACTCCCTTCAATTATCCAAAGAGGTCGCTTTTAAAGATGCTCTAGCTGCTATCACTACGACTCAAACCTCTCTTCAAACTACAGTTTCTGATTTGACCACTAAGGTTGATTCAGTTATTGCAGCCCATGCAAATATCTCCACTGTTCTTGAGCAGATTCTTTTGGCTGTCACCAGTAATGATGATGTCAAAAAGGGGGAGACGGTGAAGCAAGGTGAGTCCTCCAGGAGACATAAGGATGAGAGATGCAAGGATAAATCAAGGGGAGTTAAAAGGAGGAGAGATGGTGATGATGGAGATAGTTCTCATGGTTCTAAGTGTCCTGATGGTGTGCAACAAAAGCAATCTGGAGTAGCAAGAACTCAAACACATCAGTCAGGGACCTGACATGGGAAATCAGAGTCTAAGTCAGACTCTGATAAGCAAAGAAAGAAGTCAGACTCTGATCAAACTGAAGAACCTTCATACTGGAAGTGCAGTCAATCAAATCTGCAACTTAGAGCTAAAAAGAAGATAGGTCTTGGAGGATTTGAAGAATCTGACATTGACAGAACATCTACTCTAACCAGGGATCCTCAATCCTTGACAGATAGGCAGTTTGAGAAGATCACTCAGAAGCACTTAAATAAAGTGGTGTCTGCTCAAATTGTTTATAATGTTTTTGAAACGAAGATACAAGGAGGTCAGGGAGATACATAAAAAGTGAAGAATGAGATGCTGGTTTACTTCTTAGAAGGTGGAAGTGTAAGATGGATCAGTCAGTCAAATTTTATCTTTTTCAAACAGGCTGAGGAATTACAGTATATTAGATTCCTACTTCAAATTGCTTATGAAGTTAACAAGAGCAAAGAAGCTGTCACACACAAATGGTTCAAGGAGATTGATGGGAAGCTGATTTTGCACAGACAGGCAAATCGACAAATGGGCAAATTTTCTTTAAAATATGTTGATACTGAGGGAAATGATCAAGTCATGCCATTGGAAGAAAAACAGATTAAATTTCAAGAAGGTGTGGGTCATTACTTTGGGTTTCAGCCTATGAGTGGGAAAGTTAGTGTTCTGATGTTGAAGGACTTAAAAGATCAAGAAAGCAGTGCAAATGATCTTAGAGCAGCTTATTGTCAAATCAAATGCTCAAGTGAAGAAATGAAGAAATTGAAGAAATTTATTGGTGAGGCTCTAGCAATTGTGGAGGAAAATATGCTGAATTCATTTTTGAAGAATAATCCAGCCTTTGAAAAGATTAAATAAAAAGTAATTCTTTTTCTTTTATAATTCTTTTATACTGTTCTAGATTAATAGTTTTATTCTTTAGTTTTGACATCATCAAACCTTGATTTATGCTTACATTTTATAAAGCATAAATAGGGGGAGATTGTTAGGGATATATTCATTTGATGATGTACAAAATATTAGAGAAGTGTCTAGATTAGTTTATCTGTAATAAATTTTTCTAGTCTCTGAAATGTATAATCAGAGTCTAGATAGTCAATATTCATGTTATTTGTACTTGGAAGAATTTCTGTAGAAAATGAAACCAGAGTCTGGAAGGTGATCAGAGTCTATAGACTATCAGAGTCTATGATCTATCAGAGTTTACATGTGATCAGAGTCTAAAGATCATCAGAGTCTGAAGATTTCAGAGTCTATACAGTTGAGGATAAATTTGGAAGAAGATCACAGGAATGGAAAGTCTTCGAAGATCAAGATAAATATATTGCAGATATGCTATGGGAAAGAAAGAGAATTCTAGAAGGAAACTGTCAACTAATAATTAGGAATTCTATTCCTATTGTAATTTATCTTTCTGTTATTAGTTGATAGGCAGCTCTCTATATAAACTCTATGTAACCTAATTGTAAAAGTGTGGAAGTCGAAGCATAATTATCTGAGTGAAATTTTGTGAGAGCATAGAAATAGAGAGAGTTGCTGTGATAAACACAGAGAAGCTGCTAGGATTTGTGTACACCCTAGGAGAGTTTTGTATTCACAAATCAATAATACAAAACAGTACTTATTCATATTTTTGTGTTTGAGTTTGTTCTTAATTTGATTTTAAATCGGGCAGAAAAGACATACAAGTATTCAACCCCCCCTTCTACTTGTACGACTGGGAAAACAAAATGATATAAGAAAAAATATATGTTAGAAAATAAACACTGATGCTGTCAGAGAATACCAAAACAGAGTTTATGTTGCTGACGTCATCAGAGTTTAAAGAAGCTGTCGGTTAGAATTTACTCAATCAGAGTTTAAAGAAGCTTTCGGTCAGAGTTTACTCAATCAGAGTTTATTCTAATAGAGAATGCTCTATCAGAGATTAAACAACTGACAGGGTTTACTATCATAGTTTGTAAAGGAAACAAACAAATCGAAATATGATTTGGATATTGAAGAAGGAATTCAAGTACAAGTCAAATTACCTTATTGAAACTATTCTTTTCATTAAATATTTTGTAGTTGGATTTGTAACTGTGTCTATATAAATACAGAAATAGGTTAAAATTATTATATGATTCAAGTTATATCTTTCATAACCTTGTAGCTCTTAAGAACAGTAAATTTCTTGAGAGAGTTTTGTATCCAAGTTCATCATATTAATACAAAATAATGTATCTTTTTATATATTTGTATTCTTGATCGATTATTTGGTATCTATTATATTCAACCCCCCTTTTATAATAGTTATTTATATGGCCAAACAATTGTTATCAGAGTATGCAATTATTTTTAACTAAAAGATCACACAAACATGTCTGGAAACAAGTATGAAAGCATCAGAATTCCAATATTGAAGAAAGTTGAATACCCAACATGGAGGGTAAAGATGATGATGTTCCTTGAAGCCACAGATCTTGATTATTTAGACAGAATTAATGAAGGCCAGTATCTTCCAACCAAACTAGTGCCACCAACAATTGTGGAAGGCAGACAAGTTACTGAATATTATACTCTGAAGGATAAAAAGTAGTGGACCAATGAGGAAAAACTAGAAGTTCTCGAAGATGCAAAGGTAAGAAACATACTATAATATCCTAATTATTTATTAGTCTAAAATTTTATTAATCGAATATTTGATTTTATTTATTTATAATTTATAATTTATTTTATTTAAAAGATATGGTTACAGAGTCCTAATCATATTGTAGGGATTTGTGATAAGGCTAAGGTAGTTGTTTAGATCACATCATATTAACCTATCTTATTTAAGATATACTTATCTTAATAGCCTTATAAATATATATTATTATACTCATATACGTCGCTAGCTGTGTACGAAATATAGATCTTAAGTGGAGAGGAGGTCAGGTATATGCTGGTGAACTGGTTGCATGCATTCATTGGTGCACTACATATTTATTTAAGTTATCTATATAGATATATAGATATTTTACATCTTGAATTGTGTAGATGCAGGAGGAGTAAAAGAGTGTCCCGAATAGGTATATAGATTTGATACTAGCACGTACTAAAACCAAAGGTATGCATGTTATTCCTCAAGCCTTAGGTGTATAAAATTATGATTTTTAGATATTTATTTAGTCCTCTCTACACACAATTTCAGTGCTTCATCTTCTGGTCCACACGTGCTAGCTTGGGTGTTTAAGTCTAAAGTAACTTAGTACTGTAAGCTCTACATACTCTTTTATTAATTATTTCTTTATATATATATATTTTTTTATTTATTTATTTAATATGTGATTACTCTTCATGCCGTCTGTATGCGTTTATGTTTTTATCTAATACTATTGATTAATTAGTTTTATTCATGATATGTAAAGTTAAGCATATTAATGGATTTTGTTATAAATCTCAAATATACTTTCAGAATATAAGGTACATGTTTCATAAAATATTTCTAGACATAATATTTAGTAGTATACGTATATAATTTTATCGTGTCTTTACTACGTTTACTAGTGTTTTTATTTCTATGATTTATGTATAGGGAATTATATCAAGAATTATTTCATGATTTGAGAATTTATTATATTTCAATTATGAATAATGATTAAGCATTGTCGTGCATATGTATTCATTTTCTTTATGTGCTCGCATGGTTCTTTGATCGCATAATAATATAAGAGCTATAATAATGAGCTTATGTTCTTGTTAACAGTTATGGGTAAACTTATAAATTTTACTTGTTTATTTAATAACAAAAATTGTGTAATTCTGTAATATTGCGGTCAATCAGATTAAACTTATACTTTTACGCACTTGTTAGTTTGTGTGTTTTATTAGTATACCATATAAGTTATATAATATTTATTTATGCTGATATTAGCATAAAGTTCTTCTTTAATTTTTATTCATATATTGGTATTTTTGTTATGGTCTGACTAATTTAATGAGGTGTTGCCTCTTTACTATTTAATTAAATTTATTAAGTGGTATTTAAATATTTATTTTATTAATAACTATTAACTGTTTTGTAAATTATTAATTTGTTAATTTTCCACGATTGCACTAGTCAAAACTATTGTTTTCGCTCATTATATTAAAAATGACTTTAGCTAGTTGCAGTGCATATCCAGAAGGTAAGGTCCGAGCTATTGTAATTATATTAATATTTTAATAAGCATCGGAACATTATGTTTAGTTGAACTCTGCATGTAATTATTATTATTATTATTATTATTATTATTATATAGTTGGCTTGATAATTAAGATATGTAAATGTAACTGTATAGTACTAATATGCAATAATATTGATTTTTAGATTTTAATAAGGAGTAGTAGCTATTGTCTCTCAGCGGATACTCTTCATATTTTGAGTTAGTTTTCAATCTACTTAAGGTATGAATTCCTATTCGCTTCTCTCAATCTTAAATTATAATTGTTAGTATAGATTCCTTAATTTTTTTCTCCATTGAAATATTAAAATTCGTTATATTTATTGTTGAGGCTTTTCTAAAATTGTGACCCTCGTACTCTATATACTTTTTAGTGCACCTTCTTATATTCGTTTCGTATTCCTTATTTTTGGAATTATTGTTATCTTGATTCTTTATATTTATTTTGTTTCGCATTTTTTTATTGCGATATTGTTTTGATTTGATTAATTAAAGAGTCGGCAACTTTTGTAACCTATGTATTGGGCTCTTAGACTGATCTGTGTGGGTTAATCACAGACAATGTTCACATGGAGTTCGGAGTAAAGGTGAACTAGACACTAACTCGTATCGGTGATATAAGTATACGGGCGCGTTTCTGGAGTGTGGGATGTGAATAGATCATGATTGATATTGTATTGTTCGGATGTTTTATACATTCTATTATTTCTTCTTATGGATATCCGAGGAAGAAACCATTGTCCTGTACTTGGTGAGTGGAGTTTCATGAGTACAGTTTTGTGTAAGAGACCCTTATTGTTCCCACCTTATTTGCTTTTCATCCTTATCTTTATTATTTTGGATCCGAGTTATTTATTGTGGTACCATTTTGTTAAATATCGTATATGATTTGAGATATCTCGTGATCCTTATATTGTTCATTTTTTTATCGTTCTATTGATTAAATCTTTATTGTATACCCTGTGTTGGTAAGACACAATCCACTCAGTTATTTAAAACTTTGTATTCTTTTAAATTATATTCGTACTGGGCATTTGGCTCACTCGTATTATTTTCCTTCCGCAGGTATTTAGGGGATATGCGGGGAGAGTGATGAGCGCTACTCAGTTTCTAGCTTCTTTGCTTAGGAGATTTAATAAGACATTTGAGAACAACTTTAGATGATTTCATACTTTATCAGTATTATTGTTATTGAGATTTAGTACTTAAACTTTCGCAAAATTATTCGTTTATGGCAGCTTAATATTATCTAGACTTTGTTTAAATTTTGTAAGCCTTATTATTGATAATAGTAGGGTGTTACAACGTTGGTATCAAAGCTTAGCTTAATAATTCTGTAGACTGCCTATTAGGTGTTGACCTGTGAGTTTGGGTTGACTTCGCATGGGTAGGAGTAAGATTTCTAAGTATAAATATTGTTACATATATTTTTGTGCGCTAATAAAATTCTCTACAGGATGCCGCCTAAAAGTACTACCGGTCGAAATTCTGGTCAAAATTCTGGGACTCAACAAATAGTCATGGATAGAAATACTTTTATGGACATGGTACGAGAAGTGGCTTCTCAACAAAGAAGGAACCTTGATGATCAGAATCTTGGTGGCAATAGCAGGCAAAATCTGGAAGGTCAAACCATGTTTGATCGTTTTATGAAACAGAGGCCTAATTCTTTTAAGGAGGCCAAGACCCCTATGGATGCTGAAGCATGGATTGACCACATGGAGAAAATCTTCAGGGTACTTAATTGTTCAGAAGTGGAGAAAGCACATTTTGCTACTTACCGGCTTGAGGGAGATGCTAGCATTTGGTGGAAATCAGTTGTGGGTTCTCATGCAGCTGGATATGAGGACACTCTAACATGGAATATGTTTAAAACACAGTTTGATCAGAGGTATTTTCTTGCCAGTATTCGTGAGAAGTATGCTCGAGAGTATCAGGGTATAACTCAAAAGGAGGATGAGTCTGTGACTGATTTTCAAGTGCGATTTCAGAGATTGGATGGTTATGCACAGTTTATTGCTGAGACTGAGGAGGACAAAATCGTAAAGTTTAAGTGGGATTTGAAGACTTCAATTCGTAATCACATCATTGCTAATCGATACACTACAATGGACAGTTTGATTGACAGTGCTAGAGATCAGGAACTACATCAGACTGACTTTCGTAAACAGAGGGATATGCAGAACCAGAAAAGAAAGAGAGATGATGACTCTTCTGGGTTTCAGAAAAATGAGGGACCTTCAGGCAGATTTAAACAGAATAATCAAAGGTACAACACTCGAAGCTTCCAACAGAGAAATGGAAATCAAGGTAATCAGCAAAATAAGTTATTTAATCAAACTGGAAATCAGAGTGGTGGAAGGTCTACTTGTGAGCATTGTGGGAAGATGCACAGCGGTGTCTGTTTTTGGCTTACCAGATCATGTTTCAACTGTGGTCAGAAAGGCCATACTATTCGAGATTGCAAGATGCCATTAAAAAAGTCTGGGGATCAGAATGATGCTAATGGAAAGAATAATCAGAAAAATACTGGACGTGTGTTCTCTTTTACTACAAACACTTCAGATACCATTACAGGCACACTTTCTATTGGAAATAGGAATGCTACAGTTTTATTTGATACTGGTGCTACACATTCGTTTGTCTCTACATCTTATGCTAAACATCTATGAATTACACCTACTGCACTTTTATCTGAATATTCTATTGGAAGCCCTATGGGGGTAACTATATCTGTGAACACTCAGTATCCTAATTGTGTGGTTAATGTGAAGGACCGAAATCTTTGTATGGATCTCTTACCTATTCAGATGAGGGACTTTGATGTTATTCTGGGTATGGATTGGTTAGAGCGATACAGGGCTACTATCAAATATCAGAAGAAGAAAATAATTTTTGGGGACCCAAATTTACCAGAGTTTGAGTTTCATGGTTCTAAGCCTAGTATGTTGGGAAGATTTGTTTCGGCTATCAAGGCAAAGCGGATGCTTGCGCATGGTTGCGAAGGCTATTTGGCTCATGTGATTGATTATTCTGATAGTTCGTCTACAATTGAGGATATTAGTGTTGTTCGTGAATTTCCTTATATATTTCCAGAGGATTTGGATGGATTACCGCCACAGAGAGAGGTGGAATTCTCTATTGATTTGTTACCTGGTGCACAACCTATTTCTAAGGCTCCGTATCGAATGGCTCCATTGGAACTGCAAGAGTTAAAGGAACAGCTACAAGAATTGCTTGAGAAGGGTTTCATCAGGCCGAGTGTTTCACCTTGGGGAGCACCTGTCTTATTTGTGAAGAAGAAAGATGGTACAATGAGGCTTTGTATTGACTATCGAGAGTTGAATATAATTACTGTGAAGAATAGGTCTCCATTACCGAGGATCGATGACCTATTTGATCAGTTGCAAGGGGCAAAATATTTTTCGAAGATTGACCTACGTTCAGGGTATCATCAGTTGAGGGTGAAGGCATGTGGTATCCCTAAAACAGCTTTTAGGACTCGTTATGGGCACTACAAGTTTTTAGTTATGTCTTTCGGATTGACAAATGCACCAGCAATGTTCATGGACTTAATGAACGGGGTATTCAAAGATTTTCTTGACAAATTTGTGATCGTGTTTATTGATGACATCTTGGTGTATTCGAAGACAAAGGAGGAGCATGAGGAGCATCTTCGTGTTGTATTGGAGATATTACGTGCTAATAAATTGTATGCAAAGTATAAGAAGTGTGAATTTTGGCTTGATCAAGTTGCCTTTTGGGGACATATTGTATCAGCGGATGGAATCAAAGTTGATCCAGCTAAGGTTGAGGCTATTACCAATTGGCCAAGGCCTAGCACTGTGACAAAGGTGAGGAGTTTCTTGGGACTTGCTGGCTATTATCGTCGCTTTGTTGAGGGTTTCTCGACTATTTCTATGCCATTGACTCAGTTGACTCGAAAAAGTAATAAGTTTACTTGGACTGATGAATGTGAGGCTAGTTTTAAAGAGTTGAAGAACAGACTTGTGACATCTCCAGTTTTGACAATACCGTCTGGTATGGGCGGTTATGTGATTTACAGTGATGCTTCAAAGAAGGGACTTGGTTGTGTACTAATGCAGCATGGAAAGGTGGTTGCTTATGCTTCGAGGCAGTTAAAACCTTATGAGGTGAATTATCCCACACATGATTTAGAGCTTGCAGTTGTGATTTTTGCATTGAAGATATGGCGACATTATTTGTATGGTGATAAATGTGAGATATTCACCGACCACAAAAGTTTGAAGTATATCTTTACACAGAAGGAGCTTAACATGAGGCAGAGACGATGGATTGAACTATTGAAAGATTATGATGTGAGTATTCAGTATCATCCGAGTAAAGCTAATAAAGTTGCAGATGCTTTGAGTAGGAAGAATTTTGGGAACATAGCAGCATTGATGACACAACAACGACCTCTTCAACATGAGATTGAAAAGTTTGGCTTAGAATTCTACTGTCAAGATACAGTTGGTATGATAGCAAGTATGCATGTAGAGCCTAGTCTTATCTCTAGGATTAAAGAGGCTCAAGATGCTGATGGAGAAGTATGGTCCTTAGTACAAAATATAAAAGAAGGAAAGCTACCGGAGTTTCGCATTGATGAACATGATATTGTTTGGATGGGTAATCGATTGTGTGTGCCTAATAATAAGGAACTTAGAGATGAGGTAATGGAAGAAGCTCACCGATCACCGTTCTCTATTCATCCCGGTGGAACGAAGATGTATCATGATGTGAAGGAACATTTTTGGTGGAGTGGTATGAAACGTGACATAGCTAAGTTTGTTTCAAAGTGTTTGACTTGTCAACAGGTGAAAATTGAGCATCAACGACCATGTGGATTGTTACAGCCTTTGGAAATGCCTACTTGAAAGTGGGAGAACATATGCATGGACTTTGTAATTGGACTGCCTAAAACTTTGAAGAAGAATGATGCGATATGGGTGATTGTGGATAGACTTACTAAGTCGGCTCACTTTCTGGCGATTCATGGGAACATGTCTTTGGAGAGCTTAGCACTAGCATACAGGGATGAGATCGTTAGACTTCATGGTATTCCAGTTTCGATTGTGTCCGATAGAGATCCGAGATTCACTTCAAAATTTTGGCAGGGATTTCAAAAGGCGTAGGGTACCAAATTGAATTATAGTACAGCTTTTCATCCGCAAACAGATGGACAGTTAGAGCGGATGATTCAGACTTTGGAGGATATGCTACGAGCATGTGCATTAGACTGGTCAGGGATTTGGGACGAGTATCTACCGTTGGTATAATTTGCTTACAACAACAGTTGGCAGACAAGTATTGGTATGGCTCCTTTTGAGGCATTATATGGGCGTAAGTGTAGGACACCGACTTGTTGGAACGAAGTGGGTGAGAAACTCTTGGAAGGTCCTGATTTGGTCCAAGTTACTACTGATAAGGTTGCAGTGGCTCGAGAGAGGCTTAGACAAGCCCAATCTAGACAGAAGAGTTATGCAGACAAAGGTAGACGAGAGTATGAGTTCAAGGTTGGAGATAAGGTATTTCTTAAAGTATCTCCTTGGAAAGGTATTCAACGATTTGGCCAGAAGGGTAAACTAAGTTCGAGATATATAGGTCCTTTTGAGATTCTTGAGAAAGTTGGAGTAGTGGCATATAGAGTTGCATTGCCACCACAGCTATCGTGAGTGCATAATGTATTTCATGCATCAGTTTTGAGGAAGTATGTCTACCATCCAAATCATATTGTTGAGTATCCTTTAGACGCGTTTCAGGAGGATTTGTCTTGTGAGGAGGAAAAAGAAGCCATATTGGCGAGAGAAGAAAGAGTTATGCGCAAAAAGACAATCCCTTTTGTGAAAGTCCTTTGGAGGAATCATGATACTCGAGAAGCTACCTGGGAGACCGAAGATTCTGTTCGTATCAAATATCCATATCTCCTTGAATCAGGTACGCCTTTTGAATTTCGAGCACGAAATTTTTTTAAGGAGGGAAGAATATAATATCCTAATTATTTAATAGTCTAAAATTTAAAATTTTATTAATCGAATATTTGATTTTATTTATTTATAATTTATAATTTATTTTATTTAAAAGATATGGTTACAGAGTCCTAATCATATTGTAGGGATTTGTGATAAGGCTAAGGTAGTTGTTTAGATCACATCATATTAACCTATCTTATTTAAGATATATTTATCTTAATAGCCTTATAAATATATATTACTATACTCATATATGTCGCTAGCTGTGTACGAAATATAGATCTTAAGTGGAGAGAAGTTTGGGTATATGCTGGTGAACTGGTTGCATGCATTCATTGGTGCACTACTTATTTATTTAAGTTATCTATATTGATATATAGATATTTTACATCTTGAATTGTGTAGATGCAGGAGGAGTAAAAGAGTGTCCCGAATAGGTATATAGATTCGATACTAGCACGTACTAAAACCAAAGGTATGCATGTTATTCCTCAAGCCTTAGGTGTATAAAATTATGATTTTTAGATATTGATTTAGTCCTCTCTACATACAATTTCAGTGTTTCATTTTCTGGTCCACACGTGCTAGCTTAGGTGTTTAAGTCTAAAGCAACTTAGTATTGTAAGCTCTACATACTCTTTTATTAATTATTTCTTTATATATATATATTTATTTATTTATTTAATATGTGATTACTCTTCATGCCGTCTGTATGCGTTTATGTTTTTATATAATACTATTGATTAATTAGTTTTATTCATGATATGTAAAGTTAAGCATATTAATGGATTTTGTTATAAATCTCAAATGTACTTTCAGAATATAAGGTACATGTTTCATAAAATATTTCTAGACATAATATTTAGTAGTATACATATATAATTTTATCGTGTCTTTACTACGTTTACTAGTGTTTTTATTTCTATAATTTATGTATAGGGAATTATATCAAGAATTATTTCATGATTTGAGAATTTATTATATTTCAATTATGAATAATGATTACGCATTGTCGTGCATATGTGTTCATTTTCTTTATGTGCTCGCATGGTTCTTTGATCGCATAATAATATAAGAACTATAATAATGATCTTATGTTCTTGTTAACAGTTATGGGTAAGCTTATAAATTTTACTTGTTTATTTAATAACAAAATTTGTGTAATTCTGTAATATGGCGGTCAATAAGATTAAACTTATACTTTTACGCACTTGTTAGTTTGTGTGTTTTATTAGTATACCATATAAGTTATATAATATTTATTTATGCTGATATTGGCATAAAGTTCTTTTTTAATTTTTATTCATATATTGGTATTTTGGTTATGGTCCGACTAATTTAATGAGGTGTTGCCTTTTTACTATTTAATTAAATTTATTAAGTGGTATTTAAATATTTATTTTATTAATAACTATTAAGTGTTTTGTCAATTATTAATTTGTAATTTTCTACGATTGCACTAGTCAAAACTATTGTTTTCGCTCATTATTTTAAAAATGACTTTAGCTAGTTGCAGTGCATATCCAGAAGGTAAGGTCCGAGCTATTGTAATTATATTAATATTTTAATAAGCATCGGAACATTATGTTTAGTTGAACTCTGCATGTAATTATTATTATTATTATTATTATATAGTTGGCTTGATAATTAAGATATGTAAATGTAACTGCATAGTACTAATATGCAATAATATTGATTTTTAGATTTTAATAAGGAGTAGTAACTATTGTCTCTCAGCGGATACTCTTCATATTTTGAGTTAGTTTTCAATCTACTTAAGGTACGAATTCCTATTCGCTTCTCTCAATCTTAAATTATAATTGTTAGTATAGATTCCTTAATTTTTTTTTCTCCATTTAAATATAAAATTCGTTATATTTATTGTTGAGGCTTTTCTAAAATTGTGACCCTCGTACTCTGTGTACTTTTTAGTGCACCTTCTTATATTCATTTCGTATTTCTTATTTTTGGAATTATTGTTGCCTTGATTCTTTATATTTGTTTTGTTTCGCATTTTTTTTATTGCGATATTGTTTTGATTTGATTAATTAAAGAGTCGAAAACTTTTGTAACCTATGTATTGGGCTCTTAGACCGATCTGTGTGGGTTAATCACGGACAATGTTCACATGGAGTTCGGAGTAAAGGTGAACTAGACACTAACTCGTATCGGTGGTATAAGTATACGGGCGCGTTTCTGGAGTATGGGACGTGAATAGATCATGATCGATATTGTATTGTTGGGATGTTTTATACATTCTATTATTTCTTCTTATGGATATCCGAGGAAGAAACCATTGTCCTGTACTTGGTGAGTGGAGTTTCATGAGTACAGTTTTGTGTAAGAGACCCTTATTGTTCCCACCTTATTTGATTTTCAGCCTTATCTTTATTATTTTAGATCCGAGTTATTTATTGTGGTACCATTTTGTTAAATATCGTATATGATTTGAGATATCTCGTGATCCTTATATTGTTCATTTTTGTATCGTTCTATTGATTAAATCTTTATTGTATACCCTGTGTTGGTAAGACACAATCCACTCAGTTATTTAAAACTTTGTATTCTTTTAAATTATATTCGTACTGGGCATTTGGCTCACTCGTATTATTTTCCTTCCGCGGGTATTTAGGGGATATGCGGGGAGAGTGATAAACGCTACTCAGTTTCTTGTTGCTTTGCTTAGGAGATTTAATAAGACATTTGAGAACAACTTTAGATGATTTCAGACTTTATCAGTATTATTGTTATTGAGATTTAGTACTTAAACTTTAGCAAAATTATTCGTTTATGGCAGCTTAATATTATCTAGACTTTGTTTAAATTGTGTAAGCCTTATTATTGATAATAGTAGGGTGTTATACATACTACATAACAGTCTTGACTCTGTTATGTCTAACAGAGTAATTGCATGCAAAACTGCCAAAAAAATATGGGATGTACTTGAGGTTCAATGCCAAGGAAGTAAGAAAATCAAAAAGAAAAGAAAATATATTTTAATTCAAGAGTATGAATATTTTGAAGCTAAACAGAATAAGTCCCTCACAGATATCTATGATAGATTTCTAACTCTGTTAAATAACTTGACTTTGGTGGATAAGGTGTATGACAATGATGATTCTAACACCAAGTTTCTAAGGGCTCTTCCTGAAGAATGAGATTTGCAAACATCCTTAATAAGAGACAGGGCTAATTTGGATGAGTTGTCTCTATATGAAGTATATAGAAGGCTGAAGACACATGATTTGGAGTTACAACAAAGAAAAAATAGGAAGAGTAGCAAGGCAAAATCTATTGCTTTGAATGTTGAGGCCAATATTGAAGAACCAAAGGAAAAAGTCTCTAAAGCCTCAATAAGAAAAAAAAGGCTAAAATTGTTAATGAAAACAGTGAATCAGAGTTTGAGACAAACTCTGATACAAACTCTGGTGATTCCACTGACTCTGGCATGATGGAGATGGTTGTTATGATTGTCAAAGGCTTCAAAAGAATGAAATATAGGAAGTTCAGAAAGTAAGGGAACTTTCAGAAGAAGCATAGAGAATTAGAGAAGAAAGACAGATTCAGGAAAAGAGAAGATAGAGATGTAAAATAAAAAAAAATTGATAAATCAAAAATCAAGTGTTACAAGTATAACAAGATGGGGCACATTGATACTGAATGCAGAAGTAAGGAATCTGGAAAATCACTTGTCATATTAAAGAAAGATTGAATGGATTCCTTAGACTCTGAAGAAGAAATCAACTATGCTCTCATGGCAAACCCTGATGCTCCCATCTTAAACTATGATAAGGTACCAAACTCTGTCTTCAATTTTAATACTGAAGATATCCATGAATTAAAATCTTTTCTCAGAACCTTGCATGTTAGCTTTAAGTCAAAGTCTCTTGAGAATGAAAGATTAAAATATGAGATACAAAATCTGAATGCTAGGAATGACCTTCTTGAATCTTAATATTCACACATACTTAGCACTAAGAAAGACTATGAAAATGCCATACATATGCAAACTCAATTAGAAATTCAAGTTGAATATTTGAAATCTAAGATAGCTAAAGAGAAGGAAACCTTCAGAGTTTGGACAAACTTTGGTAAAAGAGTCCAACAAATGCTTTCTAACAAGAATTGGACTTCTTCCTTAGGTTATGAATCTGACAAGGAAAAACACACTAAAACACACACAAAAGGAACATTGAGTGAACCTGTGAAATTTGTTAGATCTAGTAATGACAAGAAGAATATCTCTGGTGAAAGCAACTTAAAGGTAAAAAGAATAGTGTGCCAGAAAATAAAAAGGTGAATATATGATTACTCTCACAGAAGCAACTTAAAGAAAACTTGAAGGCAGTCACTAATAAAAACAAACCTAAAAAGGTAAAAAGAAATAGAAATGGCTGTTAGGAATATATTAGAACAGGGTCTAGCATAGTTTATCTGTAATAAGTCTTTCTAGTCTCTGAAATGTATAATCAGAGTCTAGATAGTCAACATTCAAGTTATTTGTACTTAGAAGAATTTCTGAAAGAAAATGAAACCAGAGTCTGCATGAAGATCAGAGTCTGGAAGGTGATCGGAGTCTATAGACTATCAGAGTCTATGATCTATCAGAGTCTACATTTATCAGAGTCTGAAGATCATCAGAGTCTGAAGGTTTTAAAGTCTATACAGTTAAAGTTAAATTTGGAAGAGGATCACGGGAATGGAAAGTCTTCGAAGATCAAGATAAATATATTGCAGATATGCTATGGGAAGGTAAGAGAATTGCAGAAGGAAACTGTCAACTAATAATTAGGAATTCTATTCCTATTGTAATTTATCTTTCTGTTATTAGTTGATAGGCAGCTCTTTATATAAACACTATGTAACCTAATTGTAAAGGTGTGTAAGACGAAGCATAATTGTCTGAGTGAAATTTTGTGATAGCATAGAGATAGAGAGAGTTGCTGTGATAATCACAGAGAAGCTGCTAGGGTTTGTGTACACCCTATGAGAGTTTTGTATTTAATCATCAATAATACAAACAGTACTTATTCATATCTTTGTGTTTGATCTTTGTTCTTAATTCATATCGAGTTGGTTTTAAATCAGGCATAAAAGGAACACAAGTATTCAACCCCCCCTTCTACTTGTGCAACTGGGAAAACAATTGGTATCAGAGCCTAACGTTTAAAATCGATCAAAGATGTCTGGAAACAAAGATGGCAATTCTAAGATTCCTATGCTCAAAAGAAACGAGTTTACCCCCTGGAAGGTTAAGATGCTGCACCATCTGGAAGCAACAGACCCTGACTATCTTGAAAGAATTCATGAAGGACCCTATGTGCCCTTAAAGCTAGTACCTCAAATCAATGAAGAAGGAAAAGTAACTGAAGAACACTTCATTGAAAAACCAAAGGCTGAATGGACAAAAGAGGACAAGGAGAATGTTCTTAAGGAGGCAAAGGTCAAAAACATACTCTTTAACAGTTTGGATTCTGTTCTAACAAACTGTGTTATATCATGTCAAACTGCTAAGGATATGTGGACAAAACTTGAAGTACACTGTCAAGGAACTAAAGATGTCAAGAAAAATGCAAGGTCTTTACTAATTCAAGAGTATGAGTATTTTGAAGGAAAATCTGGAGAATCTATTACTGAGATGTATGATAGGTTTACTGAACTCTTGAATGAGATGGCTATGCTTGGTAAGGTTTATGATTCTGAAGATACCAATACCAAGTTTCTGAGAGCACTTCCTGAAGAGTGGGAAAATAAGACTACAACTATAAGGGAAGCTAGAGATTTAGATGAACTAACTCTAGAAGAATTGTATGGCAGGCTCAAGACATATGATTTAGAGATGCAACAGAGGAAGAATATAAGAAGTATGTGAAGACAAAATCTGTAGCACTCTTAATGGAGTCTGAAAAAGAACAACAGGAACAACCCACTGAAACAAGAATCAAGGATTCAAGAAAGAAGGGTAAAACTATTATGGAGTCAGAGTCTACTGACACAGACTCTGATTCTTATGAAGAGATTGATCTAAGTCAAATGATGGCTATGTTTGCCAAAACTTTCAAAAGAATGAAATTTAACAAAAGAACTGGCAAATTTAGCAAAAGGTCATCATTCAAGAAGGAAGACGAGAAGAATGAAAAGAGCAAGAGTACTATAATCAAACTTGACAAAGAAAAGGTCAAATGTTTCAACTGTGGAATATTGGGGCACTTTTCCAGTGAATGCAGAAAGTCAAAAAGTCAAGGAAAAGGAAAATCACTTTTATCAACAGGAAAGGATTGGGAAGATTCAAGCTCAGAGGATGAAATTGATTATGAAAATCTAGCATTGATGGCATCCTCCTCAAGAAAATCACAATCTTCCAAAGAAACCTCATCTCCTAAAACTCAGGTATCAATCTTTACTCCTGAATCCTTAATTAATTTAGACTCTAATGGCATAGAAATTGTGCAAAGTGAGGTTAATAAAATAATGACAACATGTAGATCTCTCACTAGTGAAAGTGAAAGGTTGAGAGAAGAAAATTTAACCTTAACTAAAAGGAATGATCAGTTAGAGTCTGAGTTAATATTAATGGAACAATACAAAAAGGATTCTGAGAAAAATAGTCATAATTACACTGAAATTTTGAAAGCCTATGACTATGTTAAGAATGAACTAGAAGAAGAAAGACTTAAGTTTAAAGTCTGGACAGACTCTGGCAGAAAAGTTCAAGAAATTCTCAATAACCAAAATGTTTGTCAAACTGCTGGTCTAGGCTATGAAAATAGTCAAGGTAAAAGACCTATTATTGAGAATGATAACAATGCAGAAGCTAGCCAAGCTAATAAGACTAAAGACAAAAGCACATTTGTTCTTGTTAAGTTTGTGGCTCCTAAAGAAAAGACTGAAACCACAAACTCATCTGTCAATAGTCCCCTTGTTGTTGACAAAAAGACAGATGAAACTGGAACAAATAACTCTAAGAAAAATACAAACATAGGGTACTTGTCTAAGTCTAAGTTAAAAGAAAGGCTAGAGAACTTATCAGAGTCTACCAAAACTAGGAGAAATATGAATGGTAAAGAAGGCATTAATAAAGCAAATAATTATCAAAAGGATCCAAATGCTCCTAGAAAGAAGTGTTTTAGATGTGGCAACCACAACCATTTAGCTATAGATTGTAAAGCAAAAATTGGAAAAGAATCAGAGTTTAGTCTTCCACAGACTCTAAAAAGTCACTACATTCCACAAAATCCATGTTATCACTGTGGTAGCATATCACTCTATTTATATGTATAGAGACTATCATGAATTGTATTTCAATTTTTATGAGCTAAAATCATCTATTGACAAAAGCTGGTATGACACTGTTAAGACTCCACCAGAGTCAAAAGCAAAGGAGACAGGTAAATCAAAGGTGAAAATTGCTAAACCTGTTTCACCTAAAGTTAGAGGAAAAGGATCCAAAACTGTTTGGATCCCCAAAACAACTAACTAGTTGCTTTATGTATGCAGGGAACAAGGGTAAAGAATGTAACCCTAGTACTGGACAGTGGATGCTCAGGACACATGACTGGAAAGAAATCCCTGCTTACAGACTTTGTAGAAATGGCTGGCTCAAAGTATCCTTTGGAGATGGCAACAAAGGACAAACACTGGGATATGGAAAGATTATACTTGGAAATGTCATCATTGAACAAGTAGCTCTAGTTGATGGCTTAAGACACAATTTGATAAAGGTTACCATACTGGCTTTGACAACAAAGAGTGTCTTGTGACTCACAAAGAAACAGGTATTCTGGTTTTTAAAGGACACGGACATGGTAACATTTATGAAGCCAGCTTGGAGGATTGCATACACAGTGAACTCACATGTCTATATAGCAAGGCCTAAATTGAAGAAAGCTAGAAATGGCACAAGAAACTGTCACATATCAACTTTAAAACACTAAACAAGTTGGTTAAACAGAATCTTGTAAGAGGATTACCACAGGTTGATTTTGTGCAAGATGGACTCTGTGAAGTATGTCAACTTGGAAAGAAAAAGAAATCATCCTTCAAGTGCAAGACAATAAACACCATTTCTGAACCCTTTTATTTATTGCACCTTGATTTATTTGGTCCAGTAAATGTTATGTGTATTAATAAAAAGAAATATGCTCTTGTTATTTTAGATGATTTTACAAGATTCACATGGGTTTTCTTTCTACATTCAAAGGATGAAGCTCCACAACACATAAAAGACCATATCACTTTTCTGGAAAGAAATTCAAAGAAAACAATTAGTGTTCTAAGCAGTGACAATGGTACTGAATTCAAGAATTCAATCATGGAAGACTACTGTGCATTAAAAGGAATTTCTCAACAATTTTCTGCACCAGGAACTCCTCAACAAAATAGAGTTGTGGAGAGAAAGAATAGAACCCTCATAGAAGCTGCCAGAACAATGCTGGCAGAGTCTAAGCTACCAGTATATTTTTTGGCAGAGGCAGTCAATACAACATGTTTCACTCAAAACTGTACTTTAATAAATATGCATGGAAAAACTCCCTATGAAATGATAAAGGACAAGAAGCCAAGTGTGAAACATTTTCACATATTTGGATGCAAGTGTTATGTACTGAAAGTACATCCTGGAAATCTGAGCAAATTTGAAGCCAAAGCAGATGAATCAATTTTTATTGGATATGCATCAAACACAAAAGCATTCAGAGTGTTTAATCTCAGAACCAAAATTGTTATGGAATCTATTCATGTTGCATTTGATGATAAAAAGTTTACAGAATTACAAGATGAGTCAGAGTTTACTACACTGGAATTTGAAAATCTAAAAAGTTCTAAGATAAATGAAGAAGAAGAGGATGAAGACCCTCAAGTAACTCCCAATCCAACACAAGAACCTAAACATTCTGAGGGGGAACTAGGAAATACAACTCCAAATGATTCAGAGTCTAACAGGTCAGGGTCTACCCAGACAGAGTCTAGACAGACTGAGTCAAATTCCTCAGAATCTAACTCATCAGGGTCTGGATCAAGCAACTCTGAACCCTTGACAGAGTCAAGCAATTTAGGGGGAGCCTCTTCATTTGAATTTTACTTAAATACAGAAGATTCAAATGACTTAGGGGGAGCTTCTAGTTCAAGAATCAATCTTCCACCAGCTATAAAATGGACAAGAGGTCACACTCCTGACTTAATAATTGGTGACCCTAAGAGTGGTGTACAAACAAGAACAGCCACTCAAAATGAATGTCTTTATAGCTGTTTTCTCTCAAAGAATGAACCCAAGAAAATTGAGGAAGCCTTGCAAAACCCTGATTGGATAATTGCAATGCAAGAGGAATTGAATGAATTTGAGAGAAACAAAGTGTGGAAACTTGTACCAAGGCCTAAAGATAGATCAGTTGTTGGTGCAAAATGGGTGTACAGAAACAAACTTGATGAGAGTGGAACTGTAATAAGAAACAAAGCAAGGCTAGTTGCAAAAGGATACTCACAGGAGGAATGAATTGATTATGATGAAACTTTTGCACCAGTAGCAAGATTGGAAGTATCGTAGAAGGGTGGTTGAATGCGATACTCACAACAATTTAAAATTCTTTTCAGAATTTACGAAATTAAAATATTGCTTTAGCTGAGGGTTAGAGTCTTTGTAGTGTCTGGGAGGCTGACTTACTAGCTTTCTATTTTTATGATATAACTTTAAGATATAAAAATTTAGCAAGTAAGTAAACAAGATTCAAGTTAAATACGTATATTAAAACTTGAAAGGGTGTTACAACATTCGGTAGAATAAACATTTAATTCCTAGAACAAATTTGACATGAATTGTTCTACTTACGGAATTAAACTCAAACCAGCACAGAAAGTCTGTGAATGTGACGTTGCAGACAAATTGCTGAATTTGACTGTACGAGAAGGGAGAAATCCCGGGGAACGAAATGCGTTGAGGCGCAGCAGTTGACTGGACATCTAGGTTTTTCGACTCCTGAATTATGAAGCAAAGGCCTCATATTTATAGAGGAATTCTAAGCTTGTATGACCTTTTTCACTATGACTTTATTTAATGAAATTAAGCCTTGAATGACATTTAAAATAGTTGGGTATGACTTTTTTCACTCGGTATGACTTTCAGAAATTCGGTATGACTTTTTTTGTTAATTAAAAAATCGGTATGACATTTTAATATAATAAAAAATACCTCGGTATGACCTTTTCTTCAGAAAATTCGGTATGACCTTTGCATTCTGGTCGGTATGACATTTTCCCACTTGCTTCAGCATGACCTTTTAACTTGAATAATTCGGTATGACTATTTGATATTCTCGGTATGACATTCTGCCAATTCTTCGGTATGACTTTCAATTCAACAGCCTTTTCCATTCTTTTCAATGTGATTGGACACATGTCATCCTTGGATTGGTTTTTTTTAAAATATCTCCTGCCATTTCAATTTGTAAAATCAAGGGGCTTATTTCATCTTTTAGTGATAAGCTCCGTAGAAATGCTTTTCGACCCCCACAACTTATAATGCTCTAAGCTGCGGTCTCCTGAACGTCTGGAACCGAACTCCTTTTGACTTGGAAATGATAAATCAATTCCAACCAGGGTTCCACTTTTACGAATATATGAATTTGTATTTCTTCCGTGTCAATTCTTTTTCCGTCTTTTCTTCAAGTCAGTACTGTCAGGCATGTTTAGCTGTATCTACAGTTGCAATTAGAAGTACCTCTGTTACTGAGATAATCTGACTCTTTAAACTAGACAATACTTCTTTTCACCACTGCATGTACCCAGTCAAATATTCAATCTTGGATTCTGACTCTTGTACACTGCATTCCAAACAAACCTGTATCCCTTTGAGCTTCTAGCTTCTGTCTTCTGTCATTCTAAAATAATTCTAAATTAATTAATCCTTTAATTAATTTAAGAAATAAATTAATTCTGAGTGAATTAATTTACTAATTAAATTAATTAATTAATTTAATTAATTAATAGAGAATTAAATTAAAGGTTTGACTATTGTTGATGTAGATAAGACTCTTCTTTTCTTCAACAATAACCTTTTTAACCACTTGAACTTTTTGATGACGAATCTTCACTGACATTGTTGACACCCTGTGCACTGGTCTAGTTCACGGATGACTAACTACAATGTTGATTCTCATTTCTGTTGTAGTGGTCTTTGTGTCTTGTCTTGTCATGTCTTGGCTTCTTTTTGTTCTTCCTCTATATTCAATATTTATTATTTACTTCGCTTTCTTATTTGAGTTGAGTTGTCATCTACTTATTACAAATAGGACTAGTCATATATATTTCAATTTTCCCATATTTGTTGTTAAATATTTAACACACAAATTCCTAGAGGATAACTCAACTAACAACTAAGAAAATAAATACAACATTTAAGAACAATAAATAATAAATTGTTTTCTGGATCATATAATACATTTCCAGATTTCAATTATGAAAGATAAAAATAAGATAGATGTTCATCTAGACTGAACATATTTAACAAAGTTCTATCTTAACTTACCTATCATTACCAACTTCAGAAGTAACAACTTCACCTTCTTCTAGAGTTTAACTTTTGTAACCAGGTGTCATTGGTAGATCTTCAGTGGCTGGTTTTTCTGGATCAGATTCTGCATTTCCAGATTTCTTGAGAAACTTAAATGAAAGATGTTTGTTCCTATAACACTGAACATATTATACAAGTAGTATTATCTTCATTTCTCAAACTCATCATTACTCCCCCTTAGGATGGTAGGGATGAAGTCTTGTTCTCTTCTTACCATCTCTCCTCTGTTTCTCCAACTTCTGTCTTCACTTCTCTTCCAAGGTGAATTCATTCTCCCCTTACATGAATTATCCAACCAATTTAATAGAGGTAACAACAGACATGGCATACATACAGCATTAAACCATCGCAGATATAAAAAATGTAAACTATGACATGTTATGCATTTTAGAAAATCCAGTTAATCCTATATACAAGAATTTTCTAAAATCAAATGGATCCAATCCAAGCATGTTGTTATATACCCCATTTTCTTGTTCGACAATGGAGTAATCCTCTTCTCGTAAAAGTCTTTGTTAAACAATTCTCCCCTTTGGATCTTGTTCAACACTTCTCCCTTTTTGGATCTACTTCTCCCTTTTTAGATCTTGTTCAACAGTTCGAACTGTTCAACACTTCTCCCTCTTAGTTGAGTAATCCTCTTCAGAATCCTTATTAGAAGAAATTTCATCCCCCTTAGTTGAGTAACATTAGAAATCTGTAACAGGGAATTGGGAATGGGATTTGGTAATTGTGCTAGTGTGTGATTTTACTTTGTGTTTCTCACAAGTGTTTCGCTCATATACTCTCTAAGTGTTTCACTCATAGAATATATATTTTCACTCTTTCTCACTTGTGTTTCACTCTTTTCTCACAACATATTTCTCTCTCAGTACGGATGACATAGTCTTTTGTACCTGCAAGAAAGATCACCATAACCCCTTCAAGAGAGGTCACTGGTGGTGCAATGGGGTTTCGCAAATCCCCGTCCTCAATTGAATCTATCAAAATATTTGATTTTAATAACTGAATTGCTTCAGGAATAGATTCAATGAGTTGTTGATCACCTAAGATGATCTATTCCGTTAGGAATCCAGATATGTTCCATCTAGGGAGGGAGACAGGGATCTATAATTTAGCAAATGATCCAAGTTTCCTCCTTACACCTGTGAAGGCATGTTGATTCAGTCAGAATCATCAATCATCCTTCCTTCCTTGATATGGAAGTTTAGAATAATTGCTTCCGTCAATTCATCCTTAGTGTGTGACAATCCTTACAGTGCATTTGAATATATACATTTATGGTCGGCAATGTTCGAATGTGTCCAGATGAAGTTGACTCTTTACAAATGGCCTTGGCTGACAGGCCGAATTCAATAGACTCATCATGTTAAGATGACGAACCTAGTAACAGTTTTGCCATTTGCAAATCTATACCATTTTGGGAGGATATAAATTAGTTAGCAGTTGCCTTGGTTTCAATTTCATATTCTAACTAGAGGCAGAGCTGCTGGAACACTCATAGATACTTCTCTTTTCTAGTGCACTAGAGGCACTTACTCTCTCACCCACTTTAGTTGATAAAACTTTTATTTTCAGGGGTTTAGTAGATGAAGTTGTATCTGTTTGAGTGTTTGGTTCTATGATCTGTGTTAGAGATTGTAGGTTTTCAATCCCTTGATCTTGTCCTGTAGCCACTGAGGGCTCAATATATCAATTGTATATAATTTGATATCAATTGATTAGAAAATTTATCAAGATCGATATTACCTACTTTACCTCGAGTCGATTGCTCTTGTTCGGCAGGACACAGATATGCTTTTATTATCAGTGATTTTCAGATAAACAATATATATTATCACTAACAACAAAAATCATAATTAATTGCAATGAAATAATAACAAACTATCAAAATATGATAATTATTAATAATTTCAAAAAGCAAGTAATTATGCTCCTAATATCTCATCGTATTAAAACTATGAAACTAATAAACGATGAATTGCTTCAATTCATAATTTTAATAAGATAAAATACTCTTGCTAAATACTAAATAATCATAGGAATGAAAATTAGCATTTAACTTCATACATTATATCTAATAATTGTTACTTAAGCATATGACAATTATACTTATAACAATTATCATTGATATATGTAGGCTCGAGAAAGTAGATGTAAAGAAATTCACAAGTCATTTAAATATTGACATTTAATACTTATGATTCTTAGAACAATTTCTCGTAGACAAAAATAAATAAAATGAAATGAAATAAAAATAAGATAAAATATGCCAACAAAAAAAATAAAAATAACTATAAAAATAAAATATGCCAATTTATAAGAAAAATAAAAAAATAAAAAATAAACTTACACACATATATATCTATAGAAATAATAATATTAAAAGGTTGAAAACAAAAATAATATGTGCCATTTGTAAAAAAAATATTATTTAAGAGCATGATACGAAATTTTCTTTAAGATACATGTCCCTTAATAAAACGCGGGAAAGTTGTATCTGAGAAGAAAGTTTCTATCACTTATGAATTTCCTATAAGGCAAACTTCCCATAATAAAACGCAGGAATTTATACCAAAGAAGAAATTCAACTCTCTTACCAAATTATATCTCGATAAAATGACTCTTTTCCTTTATACCTTAATACTGTACTATTTGAAAACAGTTTTGCAAACCATCCTCATCAGATAGAGGACTATGATTTTCCGACTCATAATGCAATTATGATATTCATCATTTTCGTCCTGATATTATCCCTAACTTAAAATAGAAAATTTCATAACAATAGGGGTGGATGTATTCTTAGCAATACAGTACAAGGCCTTCAAAGCAACAACCACTGTTTATGTACTTTGAATCAACGTGCAACAAACATTGAAACAAGTGTTTGTAAACAAATCATTTTACAAATGGTTGATACCTTGAAGTAAAAATAATTTTGGAAATATTTCTAAGTATATAAAATATTGAGAATTTTATATACACATAACTTAGAAAATACTTCCGTTTTCCAATATTAGTGTTTTTGAAATAAGCATTGATTATTTAGATCAGAAATTCTAAATAATGTCACTAATATTAAAAGTGTCACAATTATTTGTAACATAATATTTAAAAATATCAGAGAAAAATATCAAAACAATTAAGCAAGATATCATTAACTGATACTCATAAAATATTTAACATACAAATAATTATGCTACATATTATTTTAATTCATTTAAATTATGAGACTGATATGACATTGAATTGTCTAACATCATAATTTTAAATCAATTAAGATAATATACAAACTTATGCTAGAACACATAATTACCACATATGCATATAACATTGTAAACATGATAATTAAAATAGTAGCAAATAAGCACGAGGTTCTGGATTTCAAATAAATTCACAAGTCCTTTAAATATGGAAAATTTAATACTTGTGAACTCATTTAAGAATTCCTTACAGATGAGATTTCCAACAAATATGCATATAAATAATATCCCAATGTCACTAACCAACTTAGACAAAATGAATTTATCAAGCTTTTTAGCAAATATCTGTAAGTTATTCTACTAAGGACTATTCTCGATATAAATGATACCTGGTGTCCATGCACTTGTTCCGTGAGTGGTGAAGAGATTATCCAGCAGAGTTGATAGAGTTTGACAGCTTCTGGTAATTACCTCTCTGTCTTTCTTATAACCTGCATTATCTATATCTATATAGCCAATTAGGTTAAACCTGGTATCTTTAGGGTACCTGATTCTTAGAATTGGTAATCCCTTAAGATATCTAACAATTCATATCTTAGCTATAAGAGTAGATTCTCTAGTATCCACGTGGAAACTTGCACATAGGCATATAGAGAATAAAATATATGGTCTTTATACAGTAGACCCACATATAATATAATCATGGTATACTTGCACTAATATTACATTATGTGTGTGTGCCTTGTATTCCAGAGAGATATGTGTATAACGACTCTAATATAAAATCATATTCATGTAATTATCAGTTAGAGTGTCATACTATGTCCTTGACGATTGCTTGATCTCTTACCTCTGTCATAGAGAGCTTTATGAAGAGAATGATATACAAATTCCAGTGGATATGAAACTTCAAAGTCCAGGAGTTGTTGTACATCAACTTGTTCAGCCCTAAATAGTATCAAGTCTCGTCTCTGGTGCTTTACTTAGATCTTGAAAATCCCGAAGATTCTGTTTCCATCAACGTCGATACCTTCTGTAACAACCAGTTTGGCTTTGTCCCTCATAACAATGCCAAAAATCATCCAGTCTCTGAAAACCCTTACAGTACCAATTACAACTTTGTCTTGTGGCCTGGGTTCCAGATTCAGTAGATTCTGCCTTCGAACTGATTGAGATCATCTTGCATTTGCAATCACCCAATCTGGATCAATCAGTGCTTCTTCAATCTTCTTTAGGATTCCAACTGTTTAACAATTGTTCTTTCCCGAAGAGTAACCATTTACTTTGCATAACACTTCTAGTCTTTACTCTAGTATCCAGATCACTAAGAACTAGAATCCAGGAATGACTTTGACTCCAAACCCTTTGTCTCGGCAGATATGTTCTTAATGTATTCCTTTGATCTTCATTGAGTTGAGTACGACTAGTAGATCCTTCTTTTATTTGCTTCCCCTGAGTTGCTGCTAGGATGTGTCGAAGATCCTTCACCTTGTTGAGTGGTTCTATTAAAGTCCATGAGTTATGTAGATTCACTACCATTTCCACTACTAGGATCTGAATCATCATCATTAATATTAATTCCTTCTGCAACCTCAGTTTCATCATCAATATCTGAATATGACTCTGACTAGATGTCAAGCTTCACAGATTCAGAATAGACTTTTATATTAATGCTCGGGAGCTTAGTGTAATAGGACGACACATTCAGACTTTCAATCACCTTCTGATTTTACATCACATCTTACTTTGAAAGCTTTCGACTTCAATGAGTAGCCGAGGACAATTGTTCCATGAGCCTTAATTTCAAACTTGCCAAGATGCTCATAAATCTTCAATAAATATCAATTTCCTCCAAACACACGAAAGAGCTTTAATGTTTGCTTCTGGTTGGCCATGAACTCATATGATGTCTTTTCACAATCTTGTTGAAAAAAAAGCATGATGTTTTAATCGCTTCAACTTCAAAGTACTTTGCTTGCAACTTGATCTGCTTGATGTGATCAATCACCATATGTGATATATTATCTGTTGAATGCACGAACATCACCAATTCACTCTCAGTTGAGTGATCTTCCATCTTTCTTGCTTGAAATCAAACAATTTTCTATTTCAATGCTTTTCCAGAAAATCTTTGACAAAGAATTCCCTAGTGCCCTATAGATAGTGCTTAGTGCTTAAGTCCGTCGACAAGAAAGATATTTCCACTGATGACAATTCCAAAATCATGATAGCCAAGTCCCATGTACATCTTTTGTTGTCATCTCCAAAGGTTACCGTTGGGTAGGCTTTCTCAATCAACTGTAATAGTAGAGCTTCAATGCTAGTAATATGCCTCGAACAATAAATGTCACGAAATCACATAACTTTTGACTTTTGATTCATACTCTGCAATCACAAATGATTAAGCTTCTTGGTACTCAACTTCAATTGAGTCCTGATGGTTTAGAGATATTACTTTCAGCAGTGGTAACAACATCTTCAACCTTAACATGCACAAACTTATCTTTGACTGATCACTTCTCATTCACAGCAGCCTTGACAAGGTAGTCTTAAGGCTATGAGATTAGTGATTCCAACCTATCTTAAGGTGGACTAGCAGTCTTGACCCTATTGTGATTCTTATTGATGCTTTGCCTAAGATTATGCAAGTCCTAAGATATGCATTTTCAAATTTAAACAAACAAGCATGAAAATAAGAACACAAGGTAACATTCAGCTTCAATGCATTATAGATAAGAATTATGCAATTCAGGCATGTTATGCATATTAGAAAATTCAGTACTATCTACTTTAACCATTCTACATAAGTGTAACAGGTGTTCAGCAGATTTACAGATATTCAATAATTTTCTAAAAGCACATGGAATAGAAGAACTAACAATTTAATTACTAATTCTTTCTAATCCATCTCTGTTGTTGTCTAACATTTTAACTATCTCTAATTACCTAAGTCAGTTTTAGATTAAGCCTCAAATCTACAAATTCTACTGACTACTTAAATAATTCTACCATCTTTTAATCTACTATACCTTAACAAGCAATGCACTAAGTGTTGGGATCCGCTGCGTTTTATGCCTCGGAACCCAACAATGGTATCAGAGCTACGTGTATAAGGGACTGATTTGGTTACGTGTTAACTGTATTTGATGCCATGCCTGTTTGAGACTGCCATGCTAATGCCTTGTATATTCGAATTGTAGCGTAGAAGGGGGGTTGAATGCGATACTCACAACAATTTAAAATTCTTTTCAGAATTTGCGGAATTAAATTATTGCTTTAACTGAGGATTAGAGTCTTTGTAGCGTTTGGGAGGCTAACTTACTAGCTTTCTATTTTTATGATATAACATTTAAGATATATAAATTTAGCAAGTAAGTAAACAAGATTCAAGTTAAATACGTATATTAAAACTTGAAAGGGTGTTACAACATTCGGTAGAATAAACATTTAATTCCTAGAATAAATTTGACATGAATTGTTTTACTTAAGGAATTAAACTCAAACCAACACAGAAAGTCTGTGAATGTGACGTTGTAGACAAATTGCTGAATTTGACTATTTTTTCTACTCCTGAATTATGAAGCAAAGGCCTCATATTTATAGAGGAATTCTAAGCTTGTATGACATTTTTCACTATGACTTTATTTAATGAAATTAAGCCTTGTATGACATTTAAAATAGCTGGGTATGATTTTTTTCACTCGGTATGACTTTCAGAAATTCGGTATGACTTTTTTTATTAATTAAAAAATCGGTATGACTTTTTAATATAATAAAAAAATACCTCGGTATGACCTTTTCTTTAGAAAATTCGGTATGACCTTTGCATTCTGGTCGGTATGACATTTTCCCACTTGCTTCAGCATGACCTTTTAACTTGAATAATTCGGTATGACTATTTGATATTCTCGGTATGACATTCTGCCAATTCTTCGGTATGACTTTCAATTCAACAGCCTTTTCCATTCTTTTCAATGTGATTGGACACATGTCATCCTTGGATTGGTTCCTTTTAAAATATCTCCTGCCATTTCAATTTGTAAAAGCAAGGGGGCTTATTTCGTCTTTTAGTGATAAGCTCCGTAGAAATGCTTTTCGACCCGCACAGTTTATAATGCTCTAAGCTGCGGTCTCCTGAATGTCTGGAACCGAATTCCTTTTGACTTGGAAATGATAAATCAATTCCAACCAGGGTTCCACTTTTACGAATATATGAATTTGCATTTCTTCCGTGTCAATTCTTTTTCCGTCTTTTCTTCAAGTCAGTACTGTCAGGCATGTTTAGCTGTATCTACAGTTGCAATTAGAAGTACCTCTGTTACTGAGATAATCTGACTCTTTAAACTAGACAATACTTCTTTTCACCACTGCATGTACCCAGTCAAATATTCAATCTTGGATTCTGACTCTTGTACACTGCATTCCAAACAAACCTGTATCCCTTTGAGCTTCCAGCTTCTGTCTTCTGTCATTCTAAAATAATTCTAAATTAATTAATCCTTTAATTAATTTAAGAAATAAATTAATTCTGAGTGAATTAATTTACTAATTAAATTAACTAATTAATTTAATTAATTAACAGAGAATTAAATTAAAGGCTTGACTATTGTTGATGTAGATAAGACTCTTCTGTTCTTCAACAATAACCTTTTTAACCACTTGAACTTTTTGATGACGAATCTTCACTGACATTGTTGACACCCTGTGCACTGGTCTGGTTCACGGATGACTAACTACAATGTTGATTCTCATTTCTGCTGTAGTGGTCTTTGTGTCTTGTCTTGTCATGTTTTGGCTTCTTTTTGTTATTCCTCTATATTCAATATTTATTATTTACTTCGCTTTCTTATCTGAGTTGAGTTGTCATCTACTTATTACAAATAGGAATAGTCATATAAATTTCAGTGATTACAAATTACAAGAAGCAAGGTATGTACTTTAATTATAGCTCCTGATGTGTCAAACTATAATTTGTTAATGCAAAATTCTTGAGGTACTTTATCTTGACAGAGTCTAGTTTTTAGACTCTAACGAGTTTGTAGACTTTGACTAGTCTGTAGACTCTGAGAGTCTGTAGACTCTGAAAAAAATTATCGTCTAGACTCCGAAATGGTTCAAGTTCGCGCCTGCAGACTCTGATTGTGTCTAAGTTGTTCAAATGACTTGAAATAGGCGGTAACAGTTGTTTTTGACTGGAGATAGACTGTAGACTCGTGTGTATTGTATGCAACTTGAACAAAATAGAATTTTTCATACAATTTACTCACTTGTTTCTTGCAATTATTTTCTAAGGCACAAATATTCACAGAGCTCTTTATGAACCCTAGCAAATCTGTTCAAGCGAATTCATCACTTTCATCTCAACGATTTCAATGGCTGCTATCTCAACTGTGATGAGGGGACCCAAAGCTATCGCATTCACCTTTGGAGACTTTGAGTTCATGACCACTAACCATGTGGCAGCCCTTGGCGACAAGAAAGGGGTAGATGCTGACTACTATCCTATGATGGATTTCTTGGAGCAGAGTGAGCTCAGTTATATACTCAAGGCATCACCAGTGATTCATATGGATGCTGTTTCACAAGCCTGGAGCTCTGCAAAGGTAGTTGATCCTTCTTAGGATCAACCAGGTAAAATCATGTTTACCTTTGGCTCCACTACTTTTGATGTAACTGCAGATATACTTAATTCTGTGTTTAAACTGCCTATTAAGTCTTCTTTTGATAATACTGTATCTGATGATGACATAAAAATCATGTTTAAGGTAATAGGTTATTCTGCTAGCTTAGATAACATGAGTAAGATAACTAGGCCATATTTAAGGAAGGAATGGTCCTTTTTCTTTAGCCAACTTGATAAGTGCTTTACTGGTAAGTGTAGTGGTTTTAATGCTATTACTGCAATAACTTATCAAATTGGTCACAATCTCCTATTTGACAAAGTGATCAACATTGGTGATATGTTGCTTACTCAAATGGGAGCAAAATTAACTAATGTGCAAGAGCGGAGGAAAAAGGTCTACTACCATAGATTTCTTATGATTCTCCTCAACCACTTCATTCCTGACCTGTCAACCAAGTTGGCAGATGATTGTTGTGTGCAGGCATACATATAGCAAATGAGGATATTCTCTGACATCAAGAGAATTGATGACAAAAAGAAGAGTCTACCTGCCATGACTTATCCACAGGTATTGAAGGTAAAACTCTCAACCTACAAACCTTCTATCTACAATGCTTCATTTTTTGGTGGTGAAATGGTGCAGGAGCAAGTAATGGAGAGTCTCCCTGCACCTACCCAAGTCATCCAATCACTTTCAAAGAAACAATCTTCAAAACCAAAATCTAAAAAGAAACCAACCTCTGGTGTCTCCAGTTGTAAAGAGGAGGAAATTGATTCAATCTAGGCTTATAGATGAGCATAGTGATGAGGAGCTTAACCCTCTAGAGAAGCAAGTTGTTGAAGGACTTTCATTGTTAAAAGAAGGTCATGATACACTTGATTCTACTCTTCAAGCCAAGTCTGTAGTCTCTGAAAAGGCTACAGACTCTGATCAACCTAGGCATGCACCTCAGGATGTTCAAACTATATCTCCTAAGAAATCTTTTGCTCAAAAATACAGAAGGTTAAGGAAGGCTTATTCTGCACACACACACAAGCCTACTACTATTACTAACCCTGTTTTGCAGGAAACAGATGCTCCCAAGGCTCCTGCAGGGCCAGACTCTGAAAGCAAGAAATTACCTGAACCAGAGTCTAATGTTGAGTTAGAGTCTAGACTGCCTTTAGACTCTGATCATGACACATTTTGGGAAGGAATGCCATTGGATGCAGCCTCAAGTCTAATTGATGAAATCATTACTCCAAGTGATGAGGCACTGTTATTCTTATATCCTTTGGTGGAATCAGTTGAAGATCCAAAGCAACATCAGACTCAATCTCAAGTCTTGGATTTTCTTTCAACCTATGAAGCCCTAAAGAAGAGAATGGAACAGGAGCTACAAATGTCTGCACAGGATGTGGTCAAATCTCTATACAGCTACCTATTCAACTCTTCATTCCAAGAAAAAGCAGTCGGGCTCATAGAAGGCAGGACAGCTGAAGTTCTCAAAACACTAGGTGTGCCAGACTCTGAACAACAAATCACAAAGACGCCTAAAAAGCTTAAGATCTACAAAAGGAGAAAATCATAGTCTGTTGCTGAGTTGGAAACTGAGATTGAGCAACCAGTTTTTGACTATGAAGTAATTTGGGATCAAGGGATTACCTACAGGACAGCTATTGATTGGATTTCTACTATTCAGCCATTTCCAAGAAAGGTGGTTGATTTTCTTGTCCAAAATGTATGTAAGGTGGCCAATAAATACATCTATCCGACCTATGAAAGTAGATTGGATCAACTCAAGGGCTCATATTATCACAAGATTGCAAGGGAATTACAGGATTCCTTTCACTTGACTTTTGCCCAGGCCATCAATGCACTCCTTGCCAGGATCTTTCTCAATGGACAATTGGATGCATTAACTTTGGTAGAACCACAGGAGGTAGCAGGTGATGCAAGGCTGTTGGAGGTTGGACTAGTGCACTAGTGGTGACTAGAGATAAAGATGCTCAGTCTGCCTCACTCACACAAGAACCACCTAGTCAGAGGTTAGGTGATAGTGGGGCAGAGGAGTATGCTGTTGGGCCCTCCTTGGCAACTCACCAAAGAGCTGATGAGAACCCCAGTGATATGGGAGGACAGACTCTGATGGATGCTCATGAAGAAATTTTCCAATCTATTCTATCAGAGTCTATCCACCTTGAGGGGGAGTCTCATGCACAAACAGTCAAAGATGGTAACACTCAGACTCTGGCTTCTAATGAAGTCATACTGAAGCAGTCAGAGTCTAGAGTAGACCCTAAGACTGGAATACTGGAGCCAACAGACTCTGAAAAGAAAGAAGATGACTGTAAGGGTTCAGAATCTGTTGCTGCTCACCCCTTGGTGGAAACCCCTAGCCTTCAGACATATTAAGGGGTTCCCCTCCATCAAGATGGTTCAGGTATTGAAGCATAATTATTATCTTTCAACCCCTCTTCTGTAGGATTATTGAGTGCACCCTCCAAAATGAGTGAAAAAATATCTGAGAGGTTGGCACTGGTCCAGGCAAAAGGAGAGGTAGAAAAGGTTGTAGAGAGCCTGAGTGAGATTGAGAAAGTGGGTGCCCAACCCCACTGTGAGACTGAGAGATTAGGGTATCCTGAACCTTGGTCCAAAGAGTTGGTCCAATGAGTTGGAGCAGGGGATGGATGACAAGTCACTTTGTTTGATTGTGCAGATTGGTAAACAGGAGGAGGCTCTTGCTACTCAGAAGTCATTTACACAGAGACCACAACTTCATCTGGTGGATTCTCTAGCAAGGAGAGCAGATAGAGTCATGGAGGCTTTGGTGGATAACCCTGTCATTTTACCTGAGGCTGCAAAATTGAAGTCAGAAGCACCACTTTTGATCATGCCTATAAGGGCTAGACTTCCAGAGTCTATAGTCTCTGATCACTCTCAGGAGGAGTCAGGGTCTATAGTCCTGTTTGCAGTTTCAGAGTCTACACCACCACTAGAGTCTACACCTCCAATCACAAAGCTTGAGCCTGTTGCTGAGGAACTCACTTCTGAAGATGATGCTCCAATTAACCCTTCTTTTGTCTATTTTGATCAGGTGTTTCCTCAGTCTTGGTAGTCTGCACAGCAAAGAGGCATAACTGATAAAGATTCTTTTGCTTGTATTATGGCCATTCATCAATCTGAGAGACTTCCAGCTTTTCAGAAAAAGTCCTTTTTACAGGAACATGGTCATTATCCTGGTGAGGAAGATCAGGCCCTAGATAGCGAAGTTAAGACTGAGACAGAGACTGTTGCTGCTCAATTAGCTGGTGTGGTCAAAGATATTTCTCATATTCAAACCAAACTCACTGGTGTTGATAATGCTACTTCTCTGCTCAGTACCAGATTTGACAGAATTCACTCCCTTCAATTATCCAAAGAAGTTGCTTTCAAGGATGCTATTGCTTCTATCACTACCACTCAAGCCAATCTCCAAACTACAGTCTCTGATTTGACCTCCAAGGTTGATTCGGTCATTGAAGCACATGCCAATATCTCCACAGTTCTTGAACAGATTCTTTTGGCTGTCACCAGTAATGATGATGTCAAAAAGGGGGAGAAGAAATGTGAATCCTCCAGGAGAAATATGGATGATGGGTGCAAAGATAAATCAAAGGGAGTTAAAAGGAGGAGAAATGGTGATGATGATGAAACTGGTGATAGTTCTCATGGTCCTAGGGGTCTTGATGATGTGCAACAAAAGCAATCTGGAGTAGCAAAAATTCAAACACATCAGTCAGGGACTAGACATGGGAAATCAGAGTCTAAGTCAGACTCTGATAAACAAAGAAAGAAGTCAGACTCTGATCAAACTCAAGAACCTTCATACTGGAAGTGCAGTCAGTCAAATCTGCAACTTAGAGCTAAAAAGAAGACAGGTCTTAGAGGTTTTGAAGAATCTGACATTGACAGAACATCCACTCTAACCAGGGATCCTCAATCCTTGACAGATAGGCAGTTTGAGAAGATCACACAGAAGCATCTAAACAAAGTGGTGTCTGCTCAAATTGTTTATAATGTTTTTGAAAGAAAGATACAAGGATAGGGAGGCACAGAAAAGGTGAAGAATGAGATGCTAGTATATTTCTTAGAAGGTGGAAGTGTAAGATGGATTAGCCAATCAAATTTTATTTTTTTCAAATAGGCTGAGGAATTACAGTACATTAGATTTCTCTTACAGATTGCATATGAAGTAAATAAGAGTAAAGAGGCTATCACTCACAAATGGTTCAAGGAGATTGATAGGAAGCTGATTTTGCACAGATAGACAAATCGACAAATGGGCAAATTTTCTTTAAAATATGTTGATACTGAGGGAAATGATCAAGTCATGCCATTGGAAGAAAAACAGATTAAATTTCAAGAAGGTGTGGGTCATTACTTTGGGTTTCAGCCTATGAGTGGGAAAGTTAGTGTTCTAATATTGAAGGACTTGAAAGATCAAGAAAGCAATGCAAATGATCTGAGAGCAGCTTACTGTCAAATCAAATGTTCAAATGAAGAATTGAAGAAATTGAAGAAGTTTGTTGGTGAAGCTCTTGCAATTGTGGAGGAAAATATGCTGAACTCATTTTTGAAGAATAATCCAGCCTTTGAGAAGATTAAATAAGAAGTAATTCTTTTTCCTTTATAATTCTTTTATACTGTTCTAGATTAATTGTTTATTCTTTAGTTTTGACATCATCAAGCCTTGATTTATGCTTACATTTTATAAAGCATAAATAGGGGGAGATTGTTGGGAATAAATTCATTTGATGATGTACAAAATACTAGAACAGGGTCTAGCATGGTTTATCTGTAATAAGCCTTTCTAGTCTCTGAAATGTATAATCAGAGTCTAGATAGTCAACATTCAAGTTATAAGTACTTAGAAGAATTCCTGAAAGAAAATGAAACTAGAGTCTGCATGAAGATCAGAGTCCGGAAGGTGATCGGAGTCTATAGACTATCAGAGTCTATGATCTATCAGAGTCTAAATTTATCAGAGTCTGAAGATCATCAGAGTCTGAAGGTTTCAGAGTCTATACAGTTAAAGTTAAATTTGGAAGAGGATCACGGGAATGGAAAGTCTTCGAAGATCAAGATAAATATATTGCAGATATGTTATGGGAAGGAAAGAGAATTGCAGAAGGAAACTGTCAACTAATAATTAGGAATTCTATTCCTATTGTAATTTATCTTTCTGTTATTAGTTGATAGGCAGCTCTCTATATAAACACTATGTAACCTAATTGTAAAGGTGTGTAAGGCGAAGCATAATTGTCTGAGTGAAATTTTGTGATAGCATAGAGATAGAGAGAGTTGCTGTGATAATCACAGAGAAGCTGCTAGGGTTTGTGTACACCCTAGGAGAGTTTTGTATTTAATCATCAATAATACAAACAGTACTTATTCATATCTTTGTGTTTGATCTTTGTTCTTAATTCATATCAAGTTGGTTTTAAATTAGGCATAAAAGGAACACAAGTATTCAACCCCCCCTTCTACTTGTGCAACTGGGAAAATAATGGCAAAGTAGGAATTACTAAGGAGAATAACTATAAGTGTATCCCTGATGCTCCTAGAAAAACCTGTTTTACTTGTGGTAATTCAAATCACCTTGCCATTGATTGCAAATAAAATAAAAATAAGGAACCTGAGAGACCTAGTTCAGAGGCTAGAAGACAAACTAGATATATACCACAAAATCCCTGTTTTCACTGTGGTAGTCTATATCATTCAATTTACATATGCAAAGAATATCATAGTTTGTATTTCAATTATTATGAACCATTGCCTCAACTAAATAAATCTCCAAAATATGCTGTCAAACAAATATATGTGATAAAATCTGATAAAAGAAAAGAAAACTCTAACAGTATAAACTCTGATAATGCAAACTCTGATCATGTAAACTCTGTTAACATATACTCTGATAAAAATACTTCTGCTACAAAAGTTAACAAGTTTCAAAAGAAAGGACCCAAACTTGTTTGGGTCCCCAAATCTACTAATTAATTTGTATTAACTGATTGCAGGGAAACATGAAAAATATCCTAGTGATTGATAGTGGATATTCTGTACATATGACTGGAAACAAATCCCTGTTTTCATAGTTTGAAGAGAAGGCTGGCCCAGCAGTATCTTATGGAGATGGCCACATAGGAAGAACACTGGGATATGGCAATATTGTTATTGGAAATGTCATTATTGAAAATATAGCTCTGATTGAAGGACTCAATCATAATCTGTTAAGTATGAGTCAAATGACAAACATAGGTTATTCTTTGGAATTTCATGGAACTCATTGTGAAGTGAAAAGCAAAAAGGATGGCAAAGTGATTCTTATTGGTCACAGACATAACAACCTATTTGAAGCTAGCTTGGATGTAAAATCTGATGGTCCCTTAACTTGTTTACTTGGAAAGGCATCATCTTTGGAAAGCTGGAATTGGCATAAAAAACTGTGTTATTTGAACTTTGGAAATATTAATGAATTGGTGAAAAAGGATCTAGTAAGAGGTCTTCTAAAAGTTCAATTTCATCCTGATGGACTCTGTGATTCATATCAAAAGGCCAAAAAAAAAGACATCTTTCAAGAGCAAAACTAAAAATTCTATTGATCAATCTTTTCATCTATTGCATCTTGATTTATTTGGTCCTGTCAACATTATGTTCATTGGAATAAAGAAATGTACTCTAGTGATAGTTGATGATTACACTAGATTTATATGGGTGAACTTTTTGCATAAAAAGGATGAAACTGCAGAGATAATTTTTGATCATATTGCAATGATTGAAAATGGATCACCACACAAGGTAAAGAATGTAAGAAGTGACAATGGAACAGAGTTTAAGAACTCTGTAAAGCATAATGTAACGTAGTATGTAATAGTGATAATGATAACTCAACCAAGAAATAAAGATAGATAAATAATACTAATATGCAGCACCCGAATCCTGAAGAACATGTAAACATGAATCATACATACATCATTACAGAGCATTCAAGATGAGAGGCTTACTAGACGTCAGCGAAAGAAGTTCATTTAAAATGTTCAGGCCTCAGCAACAAATAAGAGTTCAGAAGTTTTCAGACTAAAGACAATGTAATGACTTGTGTATAATTGTCAAAGGGTTCCAGTGATCAGAAGAAATGGAACAGTCCAAAGTTAATCAGCTGAAATAGAACAGAAATCAAGGGAATTCAGTTCAGTATTAGTTGTTTGTGAACCAGACCAGTGCACTAAGACTAAGCACAACAAAAAAAGAATTGTCTTATTTAATAAGAAGAAAATCAATTGATCAAGCCAGAAGAGTGAAAATCAAGTAGTAATTACATCAAGAATTCAAGAAATATATTAAGGCATGTAATATTACATATGGTGGTTCCTACACAGGTGAACATAGTATGAAGCGCCACAAAATATCTATAGGTGCAACATAACTATGTTGAAGGCACAACACAAGTTAAATGGAAGTTTGTGGCGCCTACACACTACAAATGGTGTGCAGGCGAAACAAAAGAGCTTCAAGGCGCAACATAAGTTCAAATGAAGGTTTGTGACGCCTACACACTGCAACTAGTGTGCAGGTGCAACAAAAGGGAATCCAGGCATAACAAAACACCTGTGAAATGTTTCTAAGTCAATTAGTGGCGCCTGTACAAAGTAACCACTGTATAGGCGCAACTAAATTACTCTAGTGGTGCAGTAAAGATTGTACAGGCGCAACAAACATGCGTTAGGCACAACAAACTTTCAAGTGGCGCCTACACACCACTAACACTCTACAGGCTCAACATAGGACTTATGCAATTGTTGGAAATCAATTTCCAAAAAGTCTAAAGATTAAATATGGGTGAAATCAATATGGATAAAAAGAAGTATTCATTCATCTTCAACAAAAGAAATACAAACGGGAAGCTCCATTAAAGACACACATTAAACTCACCCAACTGTATCTCTGTTGTAATTTTGATTGAACCCAGTGAAGCTAATCATTTGATTAGAAGTTTAGCACCTCAGGGATTTAATAATATATTGTTATTTCCTCGAATCTTGTGTTTCAATTATTGTCATTTTCATATCTCTAAAACATAAACACTTAATCCACAATTAAATGAAAAATCTACCATATCATATTCAACCCCCCCTTCTATGATGATTTTGGACCTAACAATTGGTATCAGAGCTTGTTGATTGAAGTTACAAATCAAGATCAAAAAAAGTTTTACGAAAAAGTGCATTTTTAGATCTAGAAAAATTTATATTGAATTTTCTTTATTTTTAAAGAAAATTCAATTTCGATTTTTTTAAAGATTTTAAATACACTAATTTTAAAAAACTATCAATCATCAAGAATTCGAACAAAAATTTTATTTTACGAAATTCAATTTTTATTTGAATCAATTTTAATTTTTGGGAAATTAATTATTTCTTGAGATTTAAAAATTCTTCACAACCATGAGTACCCAAAAACTTAGTAGCATCAAAATCCTAGCCTTTGATAAAAATGAATACATTTTATGGAAGAAGAAGATGTCCACATTCATTAAATCAGCTACATGGGAATTTTGGAAAATGGACCATATGTACCTCAAAAGCTGACACCAGAAACAGTCTCAGATGACGGCGAACAGATTCCTCAAGGATTTACCCTAAAGGAGCCTTCAGAGTACACTAACACTGACAAAGATTGAGTTGCATGGGATAATCATCTTCAATGTATCCTAATGGATTCACTAGACACTACAATGCCGAATCGAGTGATTAATTGCACCAGTGCCAAACAAATATGGGATACGATTGATCTGGTAATGGAAGGTACAACAGAAGTGAAGGAGAACAGGCTGAATATTCTTACATCCCAGTATGAAGGGTTCAAGTCCCTACCAGGAGAAAGTATCACTCAAGTCTTTGAGATATACAACAAAATGTTGAATGACTTGTCACTGTATGGGAAGGCCTACTCACGTAGAGAGATCAACAGGAAATTCATATTGACACTTGAAAGGCAGAGTGTCTAAACTTGTAACACTATATCTAATGTAACTCAACTAAAGAAAAGATACTTAACCGGAAGACAATCAAGAACAAGAAGTCACAAAGAAATCAATACAAATTGAAGACAAGGTAATTGATACAATTTAACATGGTTAATTATGATCAATCAAATATGAAATCACTGGAAGAAGTTCTAGTCAAAGTTGTTCATGCCTCAGTGTTGTGTAACTTAAAGAATCAAGATCATAACAATTAGTATTAATAAAACTAATTGATTTCAAGTGAAGAATCAGGAAAGCAAAAATTGGAAAGCCACATTACTAATTGAATATGGTAATCTATTCAGAAGCAAGAACCCTATCAAGACTAGTCACTTATGAACCAGACCTTTGCATCAAGTGCCAAGACATTGATAGTAAGTTTATGTCAGTAATAGAGATCCATGTTCAAGAGCTTGTTGAAGAATATAGAAGACAGGAAGAAATCACTAGTTCAAGATGTTGCATTGAAGTTTCTAGTTGAAGCCCAGAATTTCTCTAAATACTTACAAGGGAACCTAAGTAGAAATTTCTATCTATAAATTCTAGATAAGTTTCTACTTAGAGCTAAGTTTTTACGTGGACAACATTGGACCACTCATATCTTATCTGTTGAAGACTACAAGTCATAGATTATAAGTAGTATAAATAGAAGTACTCGTGTAACATTTAAGTGAGTGAGCAATATTGAAAGAAACACTTGTAAAAGAGAGAGAGAGAGAGTATTCACAGAGTTTAGTATCATTTACTACCCTCTTTACTTCTGTTGTACTATTGTAATGAATGTTGTAGCAACCCCTTCAAGTTATATATATAAGACATATATTCCTTGAATCATTGTGTTCATTTATTACAAAGTATTTATTGCTTCATAAAGTTAAAAAGTTATATTCACCCCCCCTCTACAACACATTTGGACCTAACAATTGGTATCAGAGCCTCATGTTTAATATACAAAACATAAATTCTTGTGTTTGGTAGAAGATTTATGAGTTTTCATTAACAGATCTACTTTTTAAGTTTTTCTTGAAAAGTGTGCTTTAATTCGTTTATCAGTGAAAAGTCATCCTAAAAATTATTTAAATACTCCAGGTGTGATTATTTAGCTTGGATGGATTTTAGATAATTTTTGTGAATTATTCTGGGTACTTTGATTCTTGGTGTTCTTCAAAAAGTCATCACTGTTCTTGATAAACAAGACAAACCCAACAACTTTTGATCTCCTTTTTCAAAAGACAAAAAGTGAAAAAGGTGTTATTGGCTTTTGATTGGAAAACTTTCTCACTGCACGAAAAGATATTAAAGATTACTCTGTACCTGTCATGTGGTTGTTAGGTGAGTTAGGTGAAAAAAGACACAAAAGTCAAAAAGTGTGAAAAGTGACCTGCAGCAAAGTTTTTTTCTAAGGACAAAAAGTTATACATAGAATTTCTACTTGAGATTTTCTACTTAGAAATTTCGATTTGAGCAAAATCTCTACTTAGTGAAAATTTTGACTTAGTGAGAATTTCTACTTGATAAATTTTCTACTTGGTGAAATTTTGACTTAGGCAAAAGTTCTACATAGAGTTTCAAGCCTAGTCTTGGGTACTTAGAAATTTTTGGTGACCAGAAATTTAAACTTTGATTTATTCTGAGGTAATTCGATTTTCTTTCAATTACTAATCAAGTAATAAGAAAAGTATATTATCTCTACTTTAAATCTACATTAAGATGGCACCTAAAAATAATTTCAAAATTCCACTGTTCGACCGAGACCACTATGAAGAATGGGTGTTGAGAATGAAACTTTTCCTTGAGTCCATCAATCCTGAATATCTGGAAGTCCTTGACAAAGGTAAATTTGTACCAATGGTCGTTGTTCCTGAGCATATGGAAGGAGATGTGATTGTTCCACAACGGTCTGAGCCTAAGAAGGCAGTGGACTTTTCAGATGCTGATAAGGAGCAAATAGTTTTTGATACATCAGTTCGAAAAACATTAATGGAATCCCTAGATCATGAGATGTTTAACCTATAATTCTTAAATCGGCTGTTAAACCTATCTTTAAACACTTCGTTCCTCGTGAAGAAGGAGAGACTGAATTGTTAGTTAGATATGAGATTGAAATGGAAGATTGGAAGAAAGAACAACCTATAACTCCTACTAAATCAGTTAAAATCAATTCCCCTAGAGATGAGTCTAGACCAGGATTAGGAGCTAAGGCTGTCAAACAATAGAGTAAAAAGGAAAAAGGCTTAAAAGAAGGTAAGGCAGAACGATTAAAGAAAGCATGTTATCATTGTAAATCAACTGAACATCTTTCTTATGCATGTAAATCTAACATGAATATTCCTGTTGCACATGCCATGCTTGTACCACACACAATGAATAATATGCATCAGAATCATGCACAATGTGGTCAACCAAATTGTATGCCATGCACTTTTAACGTCATGCAAACGTTTGTGAACTTAATGAATGCAACTTGCCAATCATGTCTAAATACTTCTGCTAGTTCTAATGTCAAAAAGAAGCATGTAAGAGCTAAGACTGTTAGTCCTCCTAAAGTTAGGAGTGACAAGGCTTCTCCTAAGACTGACAAATCTGTCAAGTCTGAAAAAGGAAAAGACAAAGTCGAAAGCTCTAGTAATGTTAAAAAGAGTGCATCTTCTGTTGTTAAATCTGATAATTCTCGATCTTATAGAAAAGTCGGGCCCAATCAATCTTGGGTTCCGAAGAACGCCTAATCAATCTGTTATTGAAGGGCATTAAGCAGAAAAGAAATAAAGTAGTATGGGTGCTAGATAGTGGAGCATCAAGGCATATGACTGGAAACAAGTCCCTGCTTACATAATTTATTATGAAGGCTGGCCCTTATGTCACCTTTGGAGATGACAACATAGGTGTAACAAAGGGATATGGCAAATTGAAAACTTGTAATGCAATCATTGAAGATATTTCCTATGTTGAGGGATTGAAACACAATCTATTAAGTATCAGTCAATTCTGTGACAAAGGATACGAAATTGTCTTCAATAAGAAAGGTGTATCAATCACTCACATTAAGGAAGGTTCGTTGGCTTTAAGAGGAGTTCGAAAGGCAGATCTTTTTGTTACTGATATGGATTCGGCAAACCAGAATGAAGTCACCTGTTTCTACAGTAAAGCTTCAGATGATGAAAGCTGGTTATGGCATAAAAAGCTATCTCACTTAAACTTCAAAACGATGAATGCTCTCGCCAGACGAGAATTGGTGAAAGATCTACCTCAAATGGAGTTTGCCTCCTAAAGGACTCTGCGAAGCCTGTGAAATGGGAAAGTCAAAGCGAGCATCGCATAAGTCTAAAGAAATTTCTAGTATCACTGAGCCACTGCAACTTTTACATATGGATTTATTTGGCCCAGTGAATGTCCTATCTTTGTCTAGAAAAAGATATGCATTGGTAATCGTGGATGACTTCTCCAAGTATACATGGGTATTGTTCGTTATGACAAAAGACGAAGTACCTTTCCAAATCATTGATCACATCACTAAAATTGAGAATGTTTCAACACTCACTGTGAAGACGATTAGATCAGACAACGACACTGAATTTAAAAATGCAATACTGAATGATTTCTGCGTTTCTAAAGGAATACGTCGTTAGTACTCTGCCCTGAGAACTCCACAGCAAAATGGAATAGTTGAAAGGAAGAACAGAACATTGGTTGAAGCAGCAAGAACTTTGTTGTATGAATCAAAACATCCTCTATACTTTTGGGCCGAAGTTGTGAGTACAGTGTGTTACACTCAAAATAGAACCTTGATTATAAAAGATAAAGAAAAGACACCATGTGAACTAATGAATAACAGAAGACCAACAATCAAATACTTTCATGTCTTTGTAGCTAAATGCTATGTACTAATAGACGAAGAAAAGCTAGGCAAGTTCGAAGCAAAAGCTCGTGAAGGGATAGTTGTTGGATATTCTACAGATACGGTAGCAGCTTATCGGGTATTCTTAGTGAATGATCGAAAAGTGATTGAAAGCTACAATGTCAAATTCGACAATACCAAACTCCCATCAATTTTTAAAGATAATAGTGAACCTGAGTCCCTAAAATTTCAGAATCTGGACTTGGATGAAGTTGAGGATGAACCTGAGTTGATTGTCACTTCAAATATACCAAATGTTCGTGAAGAAATACCTGAGTCTAGTGGACAATCAATTTCTACCAGATCAGAAGAAACTTCTTCAGCATAGTCCGACAACAACTCAGGGGGAGTAAATAGCAGCTCAATGACAAGTGCTCAAAACTCAAGAAGAGTTGACACTAGTTCTGCAGGAGCTGGCACTAACTCAGGGGGAGTTAGTAGAAATAACACAAGTAGTCAACAGAACAATTCAGAAAGTCAAACTGAATCATCAAGACAGTTACCAAAAGAACGAGTATGGAATAGAGACCATCCATTTGAATTAATAATTGGTGATTCAGACGCCGGTGTGACTACTAGAAGATCTACAAGAACTGACATGGCTAATATCTGCTTGTACTCTGGGTTCTTGTCCAAATTTGAACCTAAAGAAATAGAAGAAGCTCTTGGTGATGCTGATTGGGTAATTGCAATGCAAGAGGAACTCAATCAGTTTGAAAGGTAGAAAGTTTGGAAACTGGTACCCCGACCAAAGAACAGATCAGTAATTGGAACTAAGTGGGTATTCAGAAATAAATGGATGAAGACGGACTTGTAACACGAAACAAGGCTCGTTTGGTAGCGAAGGGTTATTCTCAAAAAGAAGGTATTGATTATGATGAGACCTACGCTCCAGTTGCAAGACTTGAGGCAGTCAGAATGTTCTTGGCCTTTGTAGCACACCGAAACTTCAAGGTTTTTCAAATGGATGTGAAAAGTGCCTTTCAGAATGGAGACCTAGAAGAAGAAGTATATCTGGAACAGCCACCTGGCTTTATTGATCCAGAACTTGTAGATTTTGTATACTTTCTCTTCAAAGCTGTCTATGGCCTCAGGCAATCCCCAAGACGATGGTATGAAACCCTATCCTTGTTCTTAATTGAGAGTGGTTTTACTAGGGGAGTAATTGATAAAAGACTGTTCTATAAAAATGTAAAGGGTGATTTAATACTTGTTCAAGTCTATGTGGATGATATTATTTTTGGGTCATCTAATGAGCGCTTGTGCGAGAAATTTGCCAAGTTAATGCAGGATAAGTATGAGATGAGCATGATGGGGGAGCTGTCATTCTTCCTTGGAATACAGACCAGTCAGAGAAAAGAAGTAATCTTTATCTGTCAGTCCAAGTACATCAAAGATTTACTCAAGAAGTATAATCTAGAAGATGCGTCAACAACTAAAACTCCCATGGCAACTGCCACGAAGCTTGATGAAGACAAATCAGGTAAACCAGTTGACATCACAAGCTATCGAGGTATGATTGGCTCACTTCTTTATTTAACTGCAAGTAGACCCGATATAATGTTCGTAACTTGTTTGTGTGCAAGGTTCCAAACGGATCCTAGAGAGTCACATCTCATAGCCATCAAACGAATCTTTAGGTATCTCAAGGGAACATCAAATCTAGGGATTTGGTACCCAAGAGATACAAGTTTTAATCTAATAGGCTATTCGGATTCAGACTATGCAGGGTACAGGATTGATAGGAAAAGCACATCTGGTGCCTGTCAATTCCTAGGTAGAAGATTGGTGTCCTGGCAAAGTAAAAAGTAACATACAATATTTACTTCTACTGCTGAAGCTGAGTACATCGCTGCTGGAAGCTGTGTAGCTCAAATACTGTGGATACGGAACCAATTGAAAGATTATGGCATGAAGCACAAGAAGATTCCTATCATGTGTGACAACACTAGTGCCATTGCCATGACCAACAATCCTGTGGATCACTCCAGAACCAAGCACATAGATATAAGATATCACTTCATAAGAGAACATGTTGAGGAGGGGACTGTGGAGTTACATTTTATACCCACAATGCAATAAATTGCATATATATTCACTAAACCTCTTGATGAAGTCATATTCAATAGGTTGGTTGGTGAATTGGGGATGCTTAACACAAGTTAGTAAATCCTCTTATCTGTACAATCCCAGTTTTGATCAAGTACATATGTTTTTCTTCTTAAAATTTGCCTATTTTAATAGTGCCTAGTTGAAAACATATGTAAATAATCTAGAAAGTTGCTAAAAATATCACTTCTGCATGCTATTTAATCATTATAGACTTAGACTTTAAAATGTTTCATTAATGATTATTTTATGTGTATGTTGTGTTATTTTTCATAAATTCATTGTGCATTGAGTGAAATTATTTGTAAAAACTTTGAATTTATGCTCAATTAATTGCATGAATACAAGGGGAGTTAAATCCATAGATCTTTAAATTTGTCATGATTTTTAAATGGATTTTTCTATGTTTTTCATGTAATTTTTTTGCTATGAGAAGCCTTAGAATTGTCAATGAATGTTTTTAATATTGTTTATTTTAAAAAATCCTTAAATTGGTATTTATTTTAATTTGACAAAATTTCATTATTGTTTTTCATGAAAATTTGTAAAATTTTACTAAGTATCTTCAAAATTTCGAGATATGAAGTTTTGAAAATTCTAAGTCTGGGAAGAAATTCGACTTCTTGTTCGACTTAGGTTCTATCTCGAACATTATCTCGAACTTCGACATGATGTTCGACTTAGGTTCTATCTCGAACATTATCTCGAACTTCGACTTGATGTTCGACTTAGGTTCTATCTCGAACATTATCTCGAACATTATCTCGAACTTCGACTTGATGTTCGACTTAGGTTTTATCTCGAACATTATCTCGAAATTCGACTTGATGTTCGACTTATGTTCGAGATAGAACCTAAGTCGAACATCACGTCGAAGTTCGAGATAATGTTCGAGATAGGTTTTCCTTGAGGGTTTTGACTTTAAATTGTTTCAAGTGACTAAACTTCGAGTTAGCACCTATGTCGAAACTCAAGTCGAAGTTCGACTTGATGTTCGACATAGTGTTTGACTTAGATTACCCTGTACGTACTTAAGTTTTTTTTCATTTTCACAGGGGTATTTTTGTCATTTCTTAATAATGCCTATATATACATAGCTAACCCGATTTTATTTTCACTTTTACCCATTGTTTAAAACCTAATTTTTACAGCCCCCACCCTCCTCCCAGGCGATTTCTTAATCCACAGCACTGTTCTTAATTATTGTGTCTAATCTCATACACATCACGAACTACTGCCCATTTTTTTTCTTCATACTCTGTCTGCATCAGTTATATTGTGTGTTTCAGTTTTGTAACTGTTCATCTTCGATTTGCTATATATATATATACACGCGACTATACATACACTTTCATACATGCGCATTGCCGACTTGGTCTGAATCTGTGCAGTGGTTTGATTATCGGTTGTGATTGATTTCGTCTTATTGCGTTTAATTCCGTAGTTTAATTTGTTTAATTAAAAGGGATTAATCTGCTTACGTTTAAATTTCCTTGCTTATTTGTCTACATTGTTTGCTTATTTTTCAAGAAAAATTCACTTAATACAAGGAAAATTATTTTTCATAAATGGCTCAACAATTTTCATTTGCTAAAAATAACTTTTATAATATCTCTACGGAAATTGGTGATCAACTCCCATGATTCAAGTTTTGGGTACGATTTCTCAATTTGTACTCTAAAGCTAGTACTGCCTTCACTGCAAAACCAACACTGGTTCATGATGCTTTGCAGCAATTATGGACCAGTGCGGTTCCTTATGGGAGTAAATCGACCCCCTATGGTTTTAAGTTTACCATAGAAGGTCAAGAATTTGAGGTTACAGAGGCAGTTTTTAATAGATTTCTTGGCTTCCCAGTCCGGGATTCTTATGACCCTGTACCTACAGCGGCCGGGCGCCTACAATTTTTTGAGGAAATTGGATGTTATCCTCCAACTGGTAAAATATCCACTTCCTCTATTCAAAAACAATTTTTTCATGTGGAATGGAATTACTTTTTCGAAGCTGTCACTAGATGTTTTCGTGCACGCGAAAGAGATTTTCATCAAATTCCTATTCCCATGCATATCTTTGGTGTTTCCCTGGCCCGTGAACTCAACATCAATTATGGAAGAATTGTTCTTTATGAAATTGTGGCCATGATGGGATCCCCGGATACCAGGGACATTGCAACCAATGATGTTGTCTGCTGGTATCCTCGTTTTTTACAAATGCTAATTAATAATCTTGTACCATCTAATGCTTTATCAATTAGGCAGGCATTTGTTAGGAGTCCAACCTCTGCATCTCTTGGTATGGGATCTAAGTCACTAACCACAATTGCTAACCAGGATAAGCATCAGGGTAAACCTATGTCTATTCTTGAGAATATTCGAGTGTGGCTTTCTTATGATGCAGGTGTCACTACTCTGGCGGGGACTTCACAACTATCGTCACATGCTTAGAATCCATCTGCTCATACTGACGCATTTCAAGGCATTCCTGACGAGCAACTTGATGATGAAGACGAAGAGGATCATTCTCTCAGTCAGTACTCTACCGGGCAAAGGGAGCAGTAACCGTCTCCTAGGTCACCTCCTGCTGAGTCTGACCCCTTTGCTGAACACGGTAATGAGGGAGGTAATTTCTTTGAACATGAGGTACCCTCTGTTCACACTACTAATACTTCATCTTCATCTAATTCTGATTCTGTGGCCCAAGATTCTGCTATCCCGCAGGATCTATCCCAGGGTGATAGCCAAATTTCTGAGTCTGATTCCCTGACTTCTTCACTTTCACCCTTGTTGACGGGAGTTAAAAGGCCGGCACCTGTAGAATTAGGTGAGAGTTTTGATGAGAGTAACTCTGAAGTGCAGCCACTAATAAGGAAGCGAGCCAAAATTTCTCAAGCTGCTACTTCACAAGCCCAGTCCAAACCTAGTGTGTCTATCACAACCACTCCACCTCACGTGAGTGGTTTTCCCCTTGCACACTCTACACATAGGACTTTTGGTGAGGATTTTGTGCCCTCTGAGGAGCCTGTTGCTTCAGAGACGCAGGAAGTTTTATTTACTTCCACAGTACCTTCACCGATACATACTGATGCTGTAGAGAGGATCGGTTCAGATGTTGTACATGAACACTTTACAGCCTCTCAGCCTGAGATTCCACCTCAGAAACAGACAGAATCTTTAGATCCCATAACTGCTCCTTGAAGGAACAAGGTGGAGGTGCTGGGATGTCTACTGGAGAGACTGAAGAGATACCTGTTGATGAAGAGACCCTGAAAGCTCAACAGTTGGCTTTGGAACAAGCTCAGTTCTTTAAAATGAAAATGATGCAAGAAGAAGCTGTTTTCTATGAGAAGAAAGTGGAACTCAAGGAGAAACAGTATGACCATGAGCTTGTAAGGTTAACTGATCCACAAATTGAATTGGACAAACGGAGGATTGGACAGAAATGGGATGATGCAAGGAAGATACTAATGGGGACTTGTACAAACGGAGTTCATAACAAGGAGACAGATGATCTTTTCTATAACTTGAACCTGAAAAATCCAATGACGGTGGACTACATAAATGCTTTGAAAAGAATGATCTCAAAAGTCCGTGTTGGATATAAACCAGTGATAAAGGAGTGGCAAGTCATTCTGACCTTAGTTGAAGGAGCCCCAATGTCTTTCCTATACGTGGATGATCAATTTATCTCGAGAAGATCTGCGTCAGAGTTGTTCTTGCTAGCAACTAAAATTCAATACTCTCAAGCTGAGGAACTTAGCATTTTGTATAGAGATCAGTTAATGCAGCTAGCAGAGGACAAGGGACCAGAATTCTTAGCCAATCCAGATGTTGTTCGTATGGTAGTAGATGGAAAAATGAAGAGGGTTAGTATGGAGGAAGAAGATCTGATGGCTCTATCAGTGGAATCCTTAAAAGCGATATGTAGACAAATGATGAGCAAGGGATTCACTTCTGATGTTAAGGAAAAATCAGTGGAGTTCATTGAGAAGATAATATTCAAGAAAAGCAACGAAATATGGAAATGTGATATTATTGCTCCAAATCCTCTAGACAACGTTAAGATTGAGCCAGAGCTAATGGAGAGAAAATGGAATATTCTACAAGCTGTAAAAAGTGTAGATGAAGCTCTGACTCTTCCTTCTGGACCGCTAGAACAAGGCGAAATAAGGGAGCCAATTGGTGTTCCAGGAAGATATAGTGTATATTGGATTCACTCTTATGCTGATGATACAGCTAATGCCTTGGTATTCATTGATGCAGATCAGAAACAGACATTCTTGCATATGAGTAGGAAATGGTTGCTACAGACTCAAGACGCTACATTTCTAGACAAAGTACTGGAAGAGTTCAAATGGGGTGATGTAGTGGATACGTTTGTTGATGAGAAGTAGAGACTACTGAAGTACTTGTCTGAGATAATCCAGGAGAAAAGAAGAATGGAGTTAGATGTGGCTAGTGTCTACAATACTAATCGTGTCAAGGGCTACCCAAAAATGATCTACTGTCAGTTTAAGGCTGATAAAACTCACTAGAAATCACAGCTCATCATGAAGAATTTTGAGGATATTCCAAAGATCAGGACTACTCAGGAGGTGGAAAAACTCAGAAGACTTTTCAGACATCCATATCCAGAACCTAAGAATCCTCTAGAAATGGAAGCAGTAAGTCTGTTGAATACACGATGGGCACAGTTACATGATTCAGTATACAAAAGATAACAGCAAAAGAAAGAGAGGCGCAAAAAATAAAAAGAAGATAGGCGCGATGCTGAGAAAGAAATTAGGAAGGGGAAACGGAATTAGAATGAAAGCTCGGAGGAATGTGAACTTGAAGTTGGAAAAACTTCATATCTTTTGGTTGCACTAACTCACTTGAGGAAAATTCACCTGACCACGGTATGCGAGAAAAGCTAATTCACCATACTGTAACCGTGAATCAGAGTGGATCCAATAAGGTGATATGAGTTTGACTGAAAGACATGAAATAATCCAGGTGATAGAAATTATTCTAAAGATCTTTTATTCGAGGTTCGAATTCTCTTTCTAGTTTAAGATAATTATTAAGTTCTGTTAATCGCCCTTAAGTACACTAAGTTTGGAGAAGGGGGGGTTGAATACAAACTTAAGAATTAAGTCAACTTCTTGCGGAAATAAGTTTGTACAAAGAGAGTGTTTAATTAAGATTGATGTAACTAAGAACTGGATAACTAAAGTGTTGATAACAGAAACAACAAGATTAAAAATTACTAGTGGATTGTTTTTCCACTAGTGTGTTTTTGCTTTCAATTGATCTTAGTAAAAATACTAAGCTGCGTACAAAGTTGAATGTAGAATCTAGAAAAGCATTACAAGTTCTGCCTGATTTTCTACTTTGCTTTTCTTGAGTTCTATTACAAAACAACTACCTCTTTGCTACTGTGTTGTTGCTTTTTATAAACAACAACTACTCCTCTAGTTTTCTATCGACTGATAACAATATAATATTACAATTTATACTGTTTACATAAAAATAGAAACTAGCTCCTTTTCACAGCTTTCCTTGTAGAACTTACTAGCTCTGGAAGTGTCTTTTGTCTTAAGATATTCCTTGGATGCTGTGTTGCCTAGAAAGTCTTCACAGTCCTGACAGGACTGTCTTCCAATGATTCAGTTTCTGCACTGTTCCCGTGAAATCTGGCTTTTAGCTAAATAGGGAAACTTTAATCAACTGATAAATGATGTTAAGCTTATCAGTTGATTCACCTTTGCTTATCCATCGATGGATAGGATATCTGTTGATCAGTTGATGTGTCGATGGATAATTGAGCTATCCATCGACTCCTTATCCATTGATGATTCTTTATCCGTTGACTGTAATTATCCATTGATAGCTTTCATCCGTTGAGTAGTGTCTTCATCCATCGACTTCAACATCAGTTGATCACTTCACTTGTGAGAATTCTGACTTAGAATATTTACAATTGATCAGCCATTCTTCACATCTGTTGAGAAGCTAGAAATTGAAGTCAATAACATCAGTTGACTACATCATTGCATCCATCGAGGTAATACAGTCAATTGATAGTGAAACATAAATCAATGCTACAATCCAGTTTATCAGTTGAGAAACAAGTTTCAACTGATAGCTGGTTTCCTAATCAATGGATATTTATAAGTCATATCCATTGATCAGTTACAAAAATAATTTTGAGTCCCTATTGAAATTCTAAGTAATTTGTTATCATCAAAACTCATAATTCCTAACAATCTCCCCCTATTTATGAATATTTAAAATATGCATAAATTTTCTGTTGATGATAACAAAACTCCTGAACATTTTCATTCTTAGCAAGAATTACAATATTGATAAGTAAAGTTTTAGACAGAGTAATCAGATACCAGACAGGGATGAATTCTGATAATTTTGATGATTGAGGTTGAATCTCCTATCTTCTCCTTCTTCCCCTTGACTCATTCATCTTGTCTTCATTCTCCTTCATCTTCCTGTAGAGGGTTCCCTTCAATATCTTCTCATCTTCAATCCTGTAGTCCAATTGACTTGCCAGATGATTTAATTCCAGATTTGGAAGTTTGTCTATTTCTTGACAAATATCAATGCATTTTTCTCTGCCTTCCCTGTCCTTGTATATCATCAAGTAGAAGGGCTCATGAAGCACTTTTCTTCCTTCAGGATTCCAGATCTTTATTGTGTCATCCCTTTCTTCTTGAACAGGTGCCTCCCTTATCTTCTTCATTCTTTCAAGGATGGCCTTTCCTAGCTCTTCAGTTAGATAATACTTCCTGTTGAGCATAGTGTAGATCTTCCTCAAGATGCCATATCCTTGATCCAAAACTTGGTTGAATGTGAAGGTTGAGTGTGATCCATCTTCATACTCAATGTGAAGAAGATCAACATCTTTCTTCCTTTGCCCTTTTGCTGCAATCATTCCCTCAGCTTTGATTGGCACAAAGTTTTCAGATTTATGTTTGAACACCTCTATTTCTTTGGCTTGATTACTCCCAGAAGCTTGACCTTCAGTCTTGACTTGTTTTGGCTTCTTCTCCTTGTCTTCATCAGCTAATGGTCTTTTAACTCCAGATGATTTTGGTGCATCTTTGGGCTTGTTTGCTCTTTGCTTCATCCTTGGCCTCCTTTCACCTTCTTTTCTTCTGGCTTCTCTTATTAGCCTATCCTCTTCATCATATTCCCTTTGCAATTGAATGGCTAATTCTTCTTGTCTTCTTTCTTGTTGCTCCTTTTCTTTTATGCCAACTGCTATGGCTTTGCTCAATAATTTTTCACTTTCCCCTCCACCTGTGACAGCTTTCTTTTTATCATCTTCAATTAGCTTTCCCTTTCCTTTCCTGTCACCAGGTTGTGAGCTGCTGGTACTTGTTTCTTTGAATTTGCTAGCAATTGCATCAAATTTCCTTACTATGTCTTGAGCCAACTCCTTCTTGGGATCTGTAGTCTTTACCACATCTTCAGTACCACTTGCTTTCTCCAATGCATCAGCTTCTTGTTTCTCCCCCTTTTTGTTATCAGCAACTGGCACTTGTGCTACTGACTGAGAGAGTATGGGAGTCTCTAAGAGTTTACCCAGAAGATTGATTTGAGTGACTTGATTCTTCAAAATTTGCTGCATGCTAAGTTCCATGGAGGTTACTCTTTTCTCCAATTCCATTACTTTGTCCTTTGCTGAAAACTCAGTGTCCAACCTTTGCTTGATTCTAGTCAGCATTGTGAGGCTGAGTCTGGAGTCAATGGTGGTGTCAAAATGCATCCTTGAGCTGTCAATGTCTTCTCTTATTTTCTTCAATTCATACTTGGAGCTTGTGACATGCATTTTCTGGATCTTCAAATTATCCCTGTAAAAGTTCAGAATTCTCCTGTGCAGGGGATCCACCACATCTACTTCAGCCATGGACCTTCTGTAAAGAGAAATAATGGCCCTTTCTGTTTCAGCCAAATTAGTTTCATCACTAGCCACTTGTGGATCTAGAAGGTCATCATCAGAATTGTCATCAAAATCTTCAGGATTCATGTGGGATATATCATCAGGTTGACTGGCCAAAAACTCTTTCCCACTCCTGAATTGCTCTTCTGTCTGCACTAAACCCAGCATTTGCTCAGCTATTTGATTAGATGCTGCTGCTAGTTCCTGATAATGAGGATCTTCATGTTGAAAGGTTGAAGCATCAAGATTTACAGCAATTTCATCCTCCACCTCCAAGTTGACTTCTGCACCTCCTGCAGGGACTTCATAGTCTACAGCTCCCCCTGACTCCAGCCCCAACTTCTGGGTGAGTCCTGCTTCATTCTGCTCAGTTTTAGAAGTTGATGCTTCATGAGATGGTGAAATTTGTTTCTCTCTATTCTTTTCTCTCTCACTCTCTTCTCTCTTTTCTTGCATCAGGATCTCATCCTGGATTCTCACCTCTCCCTTACTTTCCTCTCCTTTTTCATCAGTTGCTAAGGTAGGACTCTCTTTTCTCACACCCTCTCCTTTTGCCACCTCAGAAGAATTTGAGGGCCCCTCAGTCACACACTCTCCTTTTGCCAAGGTATGCAAACCTTGCCTCTCACACACCTCACCCACTCCACTCAATCCTAATAGGGTATTGGCCACTTGAAGTGTTTCAATGGATGATTCATGAATTGACATTAAGGGATCAATCGATGGATAAGAAGTATCCATCGATGGATGAATATCCGTTGATGGGAGCTCGTCGATGGATGTAAGGATATCCATCGATGATAGTGAACTAGTCAATGGATGTTGGAAGTTATCAGTTGATTGCATAATATCCATTGACTGGAGAGAACTAACAGTATTTGCCTGATCAACCAAGGTGTTAACCTTATTTGGTGATGCAGGTGAGAGTGTTGGCTCCACCCTGAGTTGCAAAGAGGGTGAATTTGAAACAATGAAGTTGTCAATCAACACTGTTTCTGAAGAAATAGTTTTTGAGGGAGATTGAGAAGAAAATTCAGATAAAGAATGGGGCTGTGCCTCAGGAAGATTCTGAGACACATCAAAAGAAGAAACGGAAGGCTCCACCAAATTTTCATTTGGCTTTGCAAGTGTGTGTGTGCCCTGTGCAGTATTTGTAACCTTCTTTCTTCTTTTGTATGGTTGTATTATTTGGTGACCCTTATCCCCATCTGATGGTCCTGGTTGAGACCTCTTTTCAATAGTTACATCTTTTTGAGAAGATGCAACTAGGGATGTGTTCAAGTCCTTTACTACAGCCTCAATCTGTTGGGAGATTGGACTGGAGGCTGGCTGGTTCCTCTCAATCTCACTCTCCTTATCCTTCTGGCTTTCTTGATGTTGGCCAGTTCCCTCACCCTTATCAACCACCTTCACTCTCCCCTCAGTGATTTTTCTTTTCTTACTTCTTACAACAGTAGTCTTTTGAGAAACTACTGAGGTGGTTTGATTAGACTTGGGTTTTGAAGGTTGTGCAACTTGGGTAGGAGGAATGGGGGCATTTCCATCTCCCTCCATTGTTGCAGAAGGCAAAGAAATTTGATATTTTGAAGAAGAATGTAAAAGATTGAGATTTTGAAGATATACCTGCACAAGAGGAGGATAAATGAGGCACAACTTAGGGTGTAAGTTGATTCTCACAAGATCCTTGAAGACCCTCTTGTTTTGCATCCATGGCTCCAAGGACTCCATATCTGCACTTATTTCATATTCTCCAACAGAGGCATTAATAATCATCATGAAAAATCTTGCAAAGTAGATATTATGTTTCCTAGATGACTTGGGTCCTAATTTGGCAGTCAATTCATTTAGGAGTAATGTGCCAAAATTAAAATATTTATCAAATAGGACAGAATAAGCAATTTCTTGCATACTTATTGTAATTGCATCAAAATTACTTATTTTTCCAGAAAATACTTTAATTATGGCATCAAAGAAATAACTCCATTCTTTTCTAAGATTCTTCCTAACAACTTCTCCTAATCCAGTTTCAGCATTTGCATAATTAACGGATTCTAACATGTCCCTAATTTCTTCTTCAGTTGGGGGCTTATCACAATTATTTGCAGGCAATCCTAAACATTCAGATAATGAAGTACTATTTATTGTATAGGTATTACCTTTGCAAGAATAAGAAATTACCTTCCCATCTGATGAAATCTCTGCAGAGGTCCACAGTTCTTCAACAAAGGAACACACGATTGTTGGTGCTTCGCTGAGAGCTTTGGAAACTTTGCAATCTCCTAGGAATCGCATCAATGGATGAAAGTCCACAGGAGCATCATTCACCGTTAGACATGCTGTGAAGTTGTTCTGTTCATAGGTGAACCCAGTGGAAGAGACGATCTTCTTTTGTGGTGCCATTCTTTCAGTTGATATTCAAGAAATTAAAGTGAACTTGAAAGAATTTGTGAGAGCTCGTGGGAATTAGATAAAATTAGCTTGAGAGAGAGACAGAGATGAATAGAAAAAAAATAGCAGGTAAGAATGAATTTTTAATTGTTGCTGCTATTTATATTTCCTAGTATTAAAAAGACTTGAAATGACTTTTTAATTAGTAGATAACCGTTGATGTATAAAAGACTGTAATTTATTACCCTTGATGGTAATTCTCCAACGGCTATAATTTGATCAACGGATGAATAAAACTGTAGAAATTCTATTACTATCGACGGATAAAAATAGAGAATTAATCATTTATCGATCGATCACTAACTACCAAGATAATTAACTGTCGATAGATAAATATCCATCGATAGGAATAACATTTATCTGTTGATCAAATAGGATGGGATTTATCCATCGATAAACAATTACTTAGGTAATTATCTGTCGATAGATAAATATCCATTGAATTGTGAACAATGGCTGCAAAACTTGACAGACATTTTAAGCATGAGTATAATTAAGCATACCTAACTCACAGACTAATCTATTAAAAGTAGATTCATCTAGAGGTTTGGTAAATATGTCTGCAAGTTGTTGTTCACTAGGGACAAAATGTAATTCAACTGTACCATTCATTACATGTTCCCTAATGAAATGATACCTAATGTCAATGTGTTTAGTTCTGGAATGTTGCACAGGATTTTCTGTTATTGCAATGGCACTTGTATTGTCACAGAAGATGGGAATTTTGTTCAAGTTGAACCCATAGTCAAATAGTTGATTCCTCATCCATAAAATTTGTGCACAGCAACTTCCAGCAGCAATGTACTCAGCTTCTGCAGTTGAAGTTGATACTGAGTGTTGCTTTTTGCTAAACCATGACACAAGTTTATTTCCCAGAAATTGACAGGTGCCTGTAGTACTTTTCCTGTCTATTTTGCAACCTGCATAATCAGCATCTGAGTAGCCTATTAGATTGAAACCAGAATCTCTAGGATACCAAATACCTAAATTTGATGTACCCTTAAGATATTTGAAAATTCTTTTAATAGCTACTAAATGAGATTCTCTAGGATCAGCCTGAAATCTAGCACATAAGCATGTAGAGAACATTATATCTGGCCTACTAGCAGTTAAATATAAAAGTGAGCCTACCATGCCTCTATAACTTGAAATATCCACCTTAGCTTCTTTGGTATTTAATTCAAGTTTAGTGGCAGTGGCCATGGGAGTTTTTGCAGAAGAACATTCACTTAACTCAAATTTCTTTAACAAATCATGAATGTACTTTGTTTGATTTATAAAAATACCATCCTTAACCTGTTTGACTTGTAACCCAAGAAAGTAGGTAAGCTCTCCCATCATGCTCATTTCATATTTACTCTGCATTAGTTTGGCAAACTTCTTGCAAAGTTCCTCATTTGTTGATCCAAAAATAATGTCATCCACATAAATTTGTACAAGAATGATAGAGCCATTAACATGTCTACTGAATAGAGTTTTATCAACAGTACCTCTTGTGAAATTATTCTCAATGAGAAACTGAGATAGAGTGTCATACCAGGCCCTTGGTGCTTGCTTCAAGCCATAAAGTGCTTTGAGTAAAAAGTAGACAGAGTTAGGAAATTTTAGATCTTCAAAGCCAGGAGGTTGTTCCACATAGACTTCCTCTTCTAGTACTCCATTTAAAAATGCACTTTTCACATCCATCTGGTAGACTTTGAAATTAGCATGTGCAGCATAGGCCAGAAAGATTCTAATTGCTTCTAACCTTGCAACTGGTGCAAAAGTTTCATCAAAATCAATTCCTTCTTCTTGTGAATAACCCTTTGCTACAAGCCTTGCTTTATTCCTAGTCACAATACCAGTTTCATCCATTTTGTTTCTGAATACCCATTTTGTACCAATTACTGATCTGTCTTTTGGTCTGGGTACCAGCTTCCATACTTTATTTCTTTCAAACTGATTCAGTTCTTCTTGCATAGCCAAAACCCAATCAGAATCCATGAGAGCCTCTTCAATTCTTTTGGGTTCTTCTTGAGATAGAAAACTGCTATACAGACACTCATTTTGAGTAGCACTTCTTGTCTTGACACCATCTTCTGCATTTCCAATAATTAGTTCAAATGGATGGCTTCTTGTCCATTTTCTTTGAGGATACAAATTTTGCCTTGATGATGAAGCTTCATGATCATTTGTATTGAACTCAAAGTGATCTGAATTTGTAGAATGATTCTGAAACCCTCCCCCTGAAGTGGATACCCTTGATGAAGATTGTTGATTATCCGTTGAGGAGATATCAGTTGATGCATTATCAGTTGATGGATTTCTGTCAACTGATAAATTATTCATTGATGCAGTAACATCAACTGATATTGGGTTTCTGAACACTTGAGGTTTTATAATTTCTGCCTCTTCATCGTCATTTACATCATTTGATTCATTCTCAAAATGCAGTGTGTCATGATTTCCTTCATCAAACAAGCCTTGAATCTTTTTATCATCAAATACTACATGTACAGATTCCATAACAATGTGTAGTCTGAGATTGTAGATTCTATAGGCTACACCTGATAGTGCATACCCAATAAATATAGCTTCATCAGCCTTGGCTTCAAATTTTCCTAGATTTTCACCTTGATTTCTTAGTACATAACACTTGCAGCCAAAGACATGAAGAAATCCCACCTTTGGCTTTTTGTCTTTCTTGATCAATTGATAAGGAGTCTTCCCTTGAGCTTTATTTACTAGGGAGATGTTTTGAGTAAAACATGCTGTGTTTATGGCCTCAGCCCAGAAGTATGTTGGGAGTTTGGCATCTTCCAACATGGTTCTAGCAGCTTCAATCAATGTCCTATTTTTCCTTTCAACTACCCCATTTTGTTGAGGTGTTCTGGGTGCAGAGAATGTGTGTATGATTCCTTTTGATTCACAGAACTCTTTCATTGTGGAATTTTTGAATTCTGTTCCATTGTCACTCCTTATCTTCTTTACATCCAATTCAAGATTTTTCTCATTTTCTCTTATGTGCTTGATGATGAGATGACTAGCTTCATCCTTTGAATGTAGAAAATAAGTCCATGAGAATCTTGAAAAATCATCCACAATGACTAGAGCATACCTCTTCTTTGCAATAGACATAATATTTACAGGACCAAACAAATCCATATGTAATAACTCAAGTGGCTTTTCAATTGAAGATTCCAATTTCGACTTAAATGATGCCTTCCTCTGTTTTCCTTTCTGACAAGCATCAGAAAGTCCATCCTTGACAAATTCCATTTGTGGTAAGCCTCTCACTTGATTTTTCTTAACCAAGAGATTCATGGCTTTGAAATTCAAGTGAGCTAATTTCTTATGCCACAGCCAACTTTCATTTGTACTTGCCTTAGAGAGAAGACAAGTCATTGATTCTGCATTTGTTGAGTTGAAGTCAGCTATGTACACATTCCCTTTTCTATTCCCAGTCATGACCAGGCTTCCATCTACCTTGTTGGAAATTATGCATGTTTCTGTTGTGAAACAGACTTTATTTCCATTGTCACATAGTTGACTTATGCTTAACAAGTTATGTCTTAAGCCATCAACTAATGCAACAGGTTCAATGATGACATTCTCTCTTGAAATCAAGCCATATCCCATGGTGTGCCCTTTGCTGTCATCTCCAAAAGTTACTCCAGGGCCAGCTTTCTCCTCAAACTTTGTGAGCAGGGATTTATCTCCAGTCATGTGTCTTGAACATCCACTGTCCAAGTACCAAAGATTTCTTCTCTTTCCCTGCACACAGTCAAAACAAATCAAGTTGATTTTGGTACCCAAGTTGCCTTGGGTCCTTTCTTATTAGTTGTTATCTTTGGCTTGGTTTCCAATTTTTGTACCTTTGGTTTGGGTGGTTTTACTTCCACTTCAACCTTAGGTGTTGGTCTTCCTACCTCAGAATTCTCAGTGCTAATATTTGGAATGCTCATGCTTGCAGAGTTGAAAAAATTTGGTGCATGAAGACTGTTAAGCATATTCCATGGCATAGCAGGCATATTCATATTGGCAAATGCAAGATATGGATTAAACATATAAGGCATTGATGCATACTGAGCATGAACAGCATGAGAATCAACTGAATGAGGAAAAACAGAACTGGTATGCATGTTGGGTATATCAGGTACATTTGTTGTTGTAGGCATGGTGAGTTTACATTGCACAGATAAATGATTTTTACTACCACACTTAGCACAAACTTTCCTAGGAGCATATTTGTCAGGTGTGTAGTTATTGTGCTTGTTTATGCCTACTTTACCATTTCTATTTTTCTTCTTCTTTTCATTTGGCTGAATATTAGGTTCTATCTTTTCCAATTTCTCTTTCAACTGATTTTTAGATAAGAATCCTATATTAGCCTTTTCAACTTCGATTTTAGCTTCAGAGGAGCTACTTTCTTTGACAAATTTAATAGGTCTGTTAAACTTAGTTTTAATATTACATTTCTTAGCAGTTGATGACTTCTCAATCGATGGATAATTATCCGTTGAAATAGCATTATCAATCGATGGATAATTCTTATCAGTTGATTCAGAGTTATCAATCGATTGCTTCTTTTCTAAAGATTGATCTTCATCAATGGCTATTTTCTCAAGAGTTTCAGACAACATGGTGAAAGAGTTTGTTCCATGAATGTCATTCATCTTCTTACTGGCTTTACTTGACCTGTTCCACTTGTCAATGGTTCTTAGTTCATCCTCTAATTTTTCTTTTAACTTCTCTATTTCCTTTTTACTGTCAACTAGTTCATTTCTAGCATCTTTGTTTTCCATCTTGAGTCTGTCCAATTGCACTAGCTCACTCTCTAAGAAATTGTTTCTTTCAGTGAGAGTTTCTAATGTTAATTTGAGCCTAGTGTTCTCTTTGTTCAAAGACTTAAGAGTGACATGCAAATTATACAATTCATTAGACATTTCATTAATTGTAATATTGCATTCATCTTTGGACAACTCAGATAGATTTGTAGAAATTACCTGATTGCTAGATGAACTAGCTTCCTGGTCATCTTGATTGGCCATTAGTGCAAGATTGATGTGTTCTTCTTCTTCTTCAGAATCCTCCTCAGCAGCCCAGTCCTTTTCTTCTGTCACAAAAGCCTTCTCTCTTTGTTTGAGCAAGTCAAAGTACTTCTTTTTATAGTCAACACCATCACTAGACTTTGACCTCTTTTCAACTTTGGGCTTTCTGCATTCACTTGAAAAGTGACCAGCCAATCCACAGTTAAAGCATCTGAATTGAGTTCTGTCAACAAGATTTTTGCCTTGTTGAGTGTCTCTCCTGAACTGTGATCCAGGCCTTTGCATTGGATTCCTTTTGAACTTGAGTTTGGAAAATTTTCTTGATAGAAAAGCTAAATGCTCATCTATTTCATCCATTTCATCTTTGATGAGTGACTCATCACTATCACAAAGTTCTTTTCCTTTACCAGTAGAAGATTCATCATATCTAACATAATTTGCACCATTGCCATGACCTTCTTTCTTCCCTTCTTTGAAATCAGCATCTTCATCTGTTTCTGCAACTTGCTTTTCCTTGACCATCAAAGCAATGGACTTTTCTCTCTTCTGACTTTTCTCAATTTCCTCATCTTGCTGTAGCTCCAACTCATAGGTTTTCAAGATGCCATACAGCTTGTCCAAGGTATAATCTTTAAAGTCAGGAGATTGCCTTATAGAGACAGTCATTGGTTTCCATTCTTTGGGTAGGGACCTCAAGAATTTGAGGTTGGTGTCCTCAACAGCATAAACTCTTCCATATAGTTTAAGCTCATTCAACAGCTTTTGAAACCTACTATATGTATCATTTATTGTTTCACCACCCTTGAAGTGAAAGGCCTCATACTTTTGAATCAAGAGTTGCATCTTGTTCTTTCTTACTTGCTCAGTACCTTCACAGAGGGTTTGAAGAGTGTCCCAGACTTCTTTGGAGGTTGTACAACTGATGACATTGTCAAACATGTCCTTGTCAAGACCATTAAACAAAATATTCATGGCCTTTTTGTCCTTGTGTACTTCCTTTTCATCTTCATCTGTATACTCACTCACAGATTTAGGAATGAGTTTGTCTGGTGCTTGAGTACCGTCTGCATTTACACTTGTAACTATTTTCATAGGCACATGTGGACCTTTCTCTATGCAATGAACATAGGAAGGATCAATAGATAGCAGATGCAAGTGCATTTTTACTTTCCAGGGAAAATATTCATCTTTCTCTAGAACTGGAATCTTAACTCCTGTTTCTCTTTGACCCATTCTTGATGTACTTTTAGATCTTGACTTTCTGTTTGTCGAAAGCTTGCTCTGATACCAATTGTTAATCGCCCTTAAGTACACTAAGTTTGGAGAAGGGGGGGTTGAATACAAACTTAAGAATTAAGTCAACTTCTTGCGGAAATAAGTTTGTACAAAGAGAGTGTTTAATTAAGATTGATGTAACTAAGAACTGGATAACTAAAGTGTTGATAACAGAAACAACAAGATTAAAAATTACTAGTGGATTGTTTTTCCACTAGTGTGTTTTTGCTTTCAATTGATCTTAGTAAAAATACTAAGCTGCGTACAAAGTTGAATGTAGAATCTAGAAAAGCATTACAAGTTCTGCCTGATTTTCTACTTTGCTTTTCTTGAGTTCTATTACAAAACAACTACCTCTTTGCTACTGTGTTGTTGCTTTTTATAAACAACAACTACTCCTCTAGTTTTCTATCGACTGATAACAATATAATATTACAATTTATACTGTTTACATAAAAATAGAAACTAGCTCCTTTTCACAGCTTTCCTTGTAGAACTTACTAGCTCTGGAAGTGTCTTTTGTCTTAAGATATTCCTTGGATGCTGTGTTGCCTAGAAAGTCTTCACAGTCCTGACAGGACTGTCTTCCAATGATTCAGTTTCTGCACTGTTCCCGTGAAATCTGGCTTTTAGCTAAATAGGGAAACTTTAATCAACTGATAAATGATGTTAAGCTTATCAGTTGATTCACCTTTGCTTATCCATCGATGGATAGGATATCTGTTGATCAGTTGATGTGTCGATGGATAATTGAGCTATCCATCGACTCCTTATCCATTGATGATTCTTTATCCGTTGACTGTAATTATCCATTGATAGCTTTCATCCGTTGAGTAGTGTCTTCATCCATCGACTTCAACATCAGTTGATCACTTCACTTGTGAGAATTCTGACTTAGAATATTTACAATTGATCAGCCATTCTTCACATCTGTTGAGAAGCTAGAAATTGAAGTCAATAACATCAGTTGACTACATCATTGCATCCATCGAGGTAATACAGTCAATTGATAGTGAAACATAAATCAATGCTACAATCCAGTTTATCAGTTGAGAAACAAGTTTCAACTGATAGCTGGTTTCCTAATCAATGGATATTTATAAGTCATATCCATTGATCAGTTACAAAAATAATTTTGAGTCCCTATTGAAATTCTAAGTAATTTGTTATCATCAAAACTCATAATTCCTAACAAGTTCTTTGTATTGTTTTTCAATTTTCATTTCAGTTGTAATTTGAACAAGACTTTAATATTACTTATCTTTTCTCGTTTCATTTATTTAGTTGAGTTATCCTTCTTTAATTTGAATGTTATTGTTAGAAAATCAAATAGGGGGAGATTGAAAGGCAGAGTGTCTAAACTTGTAACACTATATCTAATGTATCTCAACTAAAGAAAAGATACTTAACCGGAAGACAATCAAGAACAAGAAGTCACAAAGAAATCAATACAAATTTAAGACAAGGTAATTGATACAATTTAACATGGTTAATTATGATCAATCAAAGATGAAATCACTGGAAGAAGTTCAAGTCAAAGTTGTTCATGCCTTAGTGATGTGTAACATAAAGAATCAAGATCATAACATTCAGTATCAATAAGACTAATTGATTTCAAGTGAAGAATCAGGAAAGCGACAATTGGAAAGCCACATTACTAATTGAATATGGTAATCTATTCAGAAGCAAGAACCCTATCAAGACTAGTCACTTATGAACCAGACCTTTGCATCAAGTGTCAGGACATTGATAGTAAGTTTATGTCAGTAATAGAGATCCATGTTCAAGAGCTTGTTGAAGAATATAGAAGACAAGAAGAAATCACAAGTTAAGATGTTGCATTTAAGTTTCTAGTTGAAGCCCAGAATTTCTCTAAGTACTTACTAGGGAACCTAAGTAGAAATTTCTATCTAGAAATTCTAGATAAGTTTCTACTTAGAGCCAAGTAGAAATTCTGCAAGTAGAACATTTCTATCTCTAAATTCCTATATAGAAGTTCTACTTAGAATATTCGAGATAGAGCCAAGTAGAAAATTCCTATGTAGAAGTTCTACTTAAATGTTCGAGATGACAAGTAGAAAATTCCTATGTAGAAGTTCTACTTAAATGTTCAAGATGACAAGTAAAAATTCCTATGTAGAAGTTCTACATAGAGGATAGTTTCAACATGACACATGGCATCATCTGGTTGGCTATTTCCAAGCTTTCAAGACAAGATAAGATTTACGTGGACAACATTGGACCACTCATATCTTATTTGTTGAAGACTACAAGTCATAGATTACAAGTAGTATAAATAGAAGTACTCGTGTAACATTTAAGTGAGTGAGCAATATTGAAAGAAACACTTGTAAAAGAGAGAGAGAGAGTATTCACAGAGCTTAGTATCATTTACTACCCTCTTTACTTCTGTTGTACTATTGTAATGAATGTTGTAGCAACCCATTCAAGTTATATATAAGACATATATTCCTTGAATCATTGTGTTCATTTATTACAAAGTATTTATTACTTCATAAAGTTAAAAAGTTGTATTCACCCTCCCCTCTACAACACATTTGGACCTAACAACACTGCCAGCATACCTGGAACACAAAATCTCTGCCATCAGAGAGAGGAGTGACATAAATTACATGTCCATTAAAATTCTATATGGGAAACTCAAGACTCATGAAATGGAGTAAGAGAAGAGACAAATCATTTATGGGTCAGGTATAATGGACAGTAAAAATACAGCACTGTTGAAGACTACAACACTTGTAGCCAAGGATTTTGCTGTCACAGAGACCAGCTCAGTGAAGCCTGATATTGAGAAAGAAGATATTCTAGAAGCTAAAATTTCAGAGAATGCTCAAGCAGGTGATGACGATGACTTCTATTCAATGGAAGAACTTGAATAGTTGGAAAACAAAACAATGGCCTATATGGCAGGGAAGTTCAAGAACCTTAGGTTTAGGAGGACCCTAAGTACAAATTCAAGAGTAACTCAAGTTACAGTGATTCCAGTTTCAGAAACAGTAACCGAGGTGATTCGTCTTCAGGGTCTTACAGTAAAAGAGGTTAGAAGACGGGGATGCTAAATCATAGTAAGTTCAAGTGCTATAACTATGATGAACTCGGGCATTTTGCTACAGAATGTCGGAAGCCTAAGCAAGGAAAAGAAAGAAAGGAGTCGTATGATGAGCTCAAGCAAAAGTATGATGCACTGGTAAAGAAGCATCAGGGCAGAGCTTATATAGCCAAGGGAAAGAGCTGGGATGACTCAGATAATGATGAAGAGGAGACATATGGAAATGTTACACTAATGGCAGACTCTTTAGAGGCATCACCTTAGTCATCCAAGGTATCATTTCTTTCCACAGTTGACATTAGTGTCTTTCCACAGTTGACATGCCTAATTCTGATTATAAGAAAACTGTAGAAGATCTTAGTGTAGAAATGTTTAACATTCACACAAGCATGCGAGCATCTGAAGAAGAAAATGTTAAACTAGTTCTAAAGAATAAAATGCTAGAAGCCAGAAACAAAGAACTAGAGCTTGCATGTGTTAACTTAGAAGATCTGAATCAGAAGATAGAATATCTCCAGAATAGAGACAAATGCAACCAGGAAGTAGAAAATACACTTAGGAATAAAATTTTCGAGTTAGAGTTAAAACTTCAGGCTTATAAGAAATCTGCTAATCTTGTTAAGGAGGCAATAGATAAACATGTCATAGGTCAGAAAACAGGAATAAGATTTGACTATGATAAAAAGGCAGGAAAGGGACATGAGGAATCAATTGTTGAGGAAAGTCCTGTGAAGCAAGACATTCCACATGTGTTAAAAAATGTCGCTAAGCCCCTTTACAAGAAGTTTGTCATCGAACCCCTAGATGAAGAACAGATTCTAATGAAAGAAGAAATTCTTGCTGAGGATTAAAAGAAAGAGGTAGAAAGTAAAAAGGAGTTGCCTAAGAAATCTGTAAAAATTGTAGAACCTAAGGAACATATTAAAAGTGATTTCGGCAACAAGAATGAAAAGAAGAAAGCTAACAGAAATGGCAAGATAGGTGTTAACAAGAAAAATGATTATGCCTACTCTCCCAAAGCTATTAGAAAATTTTGTAATAATTACAATTCTACTGATCATCTTATGCATGCATGCAAAAAGATAAAAGTAGTAAAAGAATAAACTTCTAATATGCCTGCCATACCTGCCATGTCTATCCCTCATCAACCGTGTGGTAAACTAGGAAGCATGCCATGTGCTTTCAACATCATGTCTGCATACATAAACTTAATGAATACATCATCTAGTACTTGCATGAATATAGATGTGAACATGAATAGAAAGCATGTTAGGGCAAAGACTGCTAGTCCTCCTATGTCTAGGAAGGAAGCCCCTGTCCCTAAGCCTAAAGACACTCCTGTCAAGGCTAAACCAAAGAACAAGGGCACAGTCGATGAGAAAGACAAGGACCAGAAAATTTCTGCATCTAAATCTGTTTACTTATTTAAGCCTCTTGGACCCAATTAAATTTGGCTGCCAAAGAAGAAGTAATCAATCTGTGATTGCAGGGCATAGCAAAGAACAAGCGTGTCATGTGGATTCTTGACAGTGGCTATTCAAGGCATATGACAGGTGATAGGGCCCTACTATCAGATGTGATTGAGAAAGTTGGCCCGATAGTGACCTTTGGAGATAACAACAAGGTATTCACAACGGGATATGGCAATCTGGAAATTGGCAATGTTATCATTGAAAATATCTCTCTTTTGGACGGATTAAAGCACAACCTTCTACGTATCAGTCAGTTCACTAACAAGGGCTTTAAAGTAATATTTGAGAAAGAAAGATGTGCAATTCAAAACAGGAAAGATGCGAAGTTTATTCTTCAAGGAGTGAGAAAGGGGAATATCTTCGTAGCTGACTTATTCTCTGCAAACAAAGGCGAAGTTCAATGTTTTTACAGCAAAGCTTCAATAGAGGACAGTTGGTTATGGCATAAGAAACTTTCACACCTGAACTTTAACTCAATGAACTCTTTAGTTAAGAGGGAATTGGTTAGAGGTTTACCTGAGATGTAATTCTGTCAAGAAGGGTTATGTGAAGCATATGAAAATAGGAAGTCAAAGAAAGCATCTCACCGAAGCAAAGATTCATCAGACATTACTGAACCACTTCAACTTCTGCATATGGATTTATTTGGTCCAGTAAATATCATGTCAATGTCAAGGAAGAGATATGCACTAGTAATCATAGACGACTACTCCAAGTACATGTGGGTGTTGTTTCTAGCCTCAAAGGATGAAGCCCCTCGAACAATCATTGATCACATAAAGAAGATAGAGGTAGAAGTTGATTTGCCTGTCAGAAAAATAAGGTCTGACAATTGAACAGAATTCAGAAATGTAACCCTGAATGAATTCTATGTTGAAAAAGGGATTTCAAGACAATACACAGCGCCCAGAACTCCACAACAAAATGGAGTAGTAGAAAGGAAGAGCAGAACTTTAGTTAAAGCAGCAAGAACAATGCTGAATGAAGCTAAGTTACCTTTATACTTTTGGGCTGAAGCAGTCAACACAGTTTGCTACACTCAGAATCGTACCCTGGTAAATAAAGATTATGACAAGACTCCGTACGAGTTGATGGCAAACAAGAAACCAACCCTAAAATATTTTGATGTGTTTCGAGCAAAGTGCTTTGTACTGAAAGATGATGAGCATCTAGGAAAGTTCGAATCCAAGGCTCATGAAGGAATATTTCTTGGCTACTCTGTGGAATCTAAGTCATACATGGTTTATGTGGTTGATCACAAGAAGGTCATTGAAAGCATGAATGTAACTTTCGATGATATCAAGATCCCAAGTCTACAAAGAACAAACGACATTGAAACTCTGGAGTTTGAAAATATAAACTCGGAAGAAAGTGGAGTAGAATCTGAAGCTGCAATAGAAAATCAAGCACCAAATGAGAATATCAACAATAATTATTCTGACCCTAGTAGTGGAAATAGTGGAAGATTCACAGAAACTACTAGTAGTGGTAGAGAATCTCATTCTCAACCAAGCAGCAGCTCAGGGGGAGCAACAGAAGGATCTACTAGTAGAACTCAGCACTTCAATGATAATCAGGCTGAATCTTCTAGGGCAAATCTGCCTAGACATAGGGTATGGAGTAGAGCTCATCTCTTTGAGTTGATTCTAGGAGATCTAGATGTTGGAGTTAAAACTAGATGTGCTTCTCAGAATAAATTTTTATTATTTGGTTTTATCTCTGAAATAGAGCCAAAGAAAGTGGTAGAGGCATTGAAAGATCCAGATTGGGCTATAGCTATGCATGACGAACTCATTCAGTTTTAGAGGCAAAAAGTTTGGAAGCTGGTACCCAGGCCAAAGAACAAGTCTATAATTGGCACAAAGTGGGTATTCAGAAATAAAGTGGATGAAGATGACAATGTTATGAGGAACAAAGCCAGATTGGTTGCTAAAGGTTATTCCCAAGAGGAAGGAATAGATTATGATGAAACATATGCACCAGTGGCAAGGCTTGAAGCTATCAGTATGTTTCTGGCATTCGCAGCACATTCCAACTTTAAAGTCTATCAAATGGATGTGAAGAGTGCATTCCTGAATGGAGAGCTTGAAGAAGAAGAAGTGTATATGGAACAACTCCCAGGGTTTGAAGATCCATAATTCGCAGATTTTGTATACTTTCTCTTCAAGGCACTCTACGGCTTAAAGCAAGCACCTTGGACATGGTATGACACTCTATCTATATTCTTACTTGAAAATGGTGTCACTAGAGGTGTCATCGATAAGACTCTGTTTCATAAAATGCATAAAAATGACATGATATTAGTACATGTATATGTTGATGACATTATATTTGGTTCTACTAACGATCAGTTGTGTAGTAGATTTGCTAAGCTAATGTAGAGTATGTATGAAATGAGCATGATGGGTGAGCTGAATTACTTCTTTGGACTCTAAGTAAGCCAAATGAAAGATGGAATCTTCATTTTACAGACCAAGTACATCAAAGATCTATTGAAGAAGTATGGTCTTGAAGACGCGTCAACAACCAAAACCCCTATGTCACCTGCCACTAAGCCTGATCAAGATGAACATGGTAAGAAGTTAGATATCACAAGCAATAGAGGTATGATCGGCTCATTACTTTACTTAACTATAAGTAGGCCGGATATTTTGTTTGCTACATGCTTGTGTGCCAGGTTCCAGTCTAACCGTAAAGAATCACATCTTATAGCTGTTAAACGGATTTTTTGATATCTCAAGGGAAGTCTGAATCTTGGAATTTGGTACCCTAAAGATACAGGTTTTGACCTTATTGGCTATACAGATTCTGATTATGCAGGTTGTAGGATTGATAGAAAGAGTACATCAGGGAGTTGTCAATTCCTTGGTAGAAGATTGGTGTCCTGGTATAGCAAGAAGTAGCACTCAGTTGTAATGTCAACCGCTGAAGTTGAATATATTACTGCTGAAAGTTGTTGTGCACAAATTCTGTGGATAAGGAACCAACTTCAAAACTATGGATTGTTGCTGAGCAAAATTCAAATATTCTGTGACAACACAAGTGCCACAACCATCACAAACAATCTTGTTCAACATTTAAGGACCAAGCACATTGTTATCAGATATCATTTCATTATAGAGCATGTCATGAATGGTACTATAGACCTACATTTTGTACCTACAAAGCAGCAAATTGCAGACATCTTCACTAAACCACTGGATGAAATCACTTTCACTAGACTGGTTTATAAACTTGGGATGTTAAATTCTACTAACTAATTAGTTAGTAATCAAAAACTGCAACTTGAAACTGATAAATTCACTAGTTAACTAATGTTAATATTTTTAGAACTTGTGAATTTATTTACCAAATTATTTTCCTGTTAATAGGATTAAATATTAGATAAATACCTTGTGCATGCCTGCTAATTTTATTAATCTTGTATTTGTTTAATTTTGATCTTAGAAAATATTTAAGTGCTTGTATTGAAGTGATGAATTCTTGGCACTTAAATATATTTAAATATTATTTGAAATTATTTTAAATAAAAAGGATGAATATTTTAATTTATTCTCTTATTTAAAATAAAAGTAATATAATAAGGAGCATAATTTATTTATGATAATAATTTTAACAATTAATGTTATTATTGTTATTATTAAATATTTTATGAAATAATATTTGTGAGAAATTAATTATTATTGATTAATTATATAATTTATTCATAATCATTATTCATTTAATTAGTAGCAAATTCTAGGATCACTTGAGTTTTTGTCAAGTATTGAGTGGTGCTTTAAATAGTTTAGTGGCGCCTATACAGTGATTTGACTGTATGGGCGCAACATATTCCTCACGAGTACTTAGTAATTGTTTAACAAAAATCAAGTGGCGTCTATAGGATTTTGTTGTGCCTACACAGTGATACCACTGTAAAGGCGCAACAAAATGCTTAGAAACTATGATTGTATTTTAGTAGCGCTAGGGCCTTATTGTGTGGCCTACACAGTGTCACCATTGTGAAGGCCCAACATAAGTCAAATAACAACTTTTGTTGTGCCAAGTAATTTAGTACAGCGTAAGCACTGTAGAGGCGCAACTAAAGTACTTAGCCAATTTTAGTAGTCTTTTTTAGCGCATATATATATACATGTGTTTTGTTGCATTTCTTTAATTACTTACACAATACATACACTCTTATGGGCGCAAGAAAAATCACATATCTACAATTTTTAATCGAACAAAACTCAGCCAAATCTTGTCCATTTTTTAATCTAAAACCATATTTGTGAAACCCACTGTATTGCCTTTCATTTGCAAGTGGTCCCATCAATTTTGGTTAGGGTTCTAAAATACTCAATTTTTCAAATCTCGAACTGTTGGCTAGGGCTTGTTATTTTTTTAATCGATTAAAAATAATAAAAAAATTAAAAGTGTGCTTAAAATTACTAGGAGATCATTATATATTTATTCTACGAAAATCCAAGCAATTTTAAATATTAGAGTTTGGTTTGTAATTTACTAAAATTATTCGATATTAATTACCAATTTTAATTCGTAAAAATTATCTCTCAATTTGATAAAATGGCAGGTAATTTTGAGATTAAAAAGACTAATTACTTATCCATTTTAGTAGATGATTGGACTGAAGTTGGGGAGTTAGGTAACTGGGCTAGGTTTTTAAATAAATAGTCTATAGTCCGGTATGCACTAAGGACTTTTGTTCCTTTGAATAGAAATTTATTAAGACAGGTATACAGGTCTGCTCAGGACACATCTGCAAATGGAATCTCAGCCTTTACTTGCAAGATTCAGAAAAAGAAGGTGTGAATAACTGAGAATGACATTAATAGAGCACTTCATTTGCCAACTGAAGATTTTGAAGAGGAACCATCTCAGGCAGATCTGAACAATTTCTTCATGTTCCTGCACTGCACCAGAGTAAACAATAATATTCCAAAGAAGATTTACAAGAATCACCTACCCAAGAAGTGGAATTTATTTTTTAACATCCTATCTCATAGCTTTGCACCAAAGACAGGTGGCTATCATGGAATCACACATTTCAATAAGGTGATTGGGTATGCAGTGGCTTCTGGGTCAAGAATAAACTTTGGCAAGCTGATCATGACAGAGATTCTAAAAAACCAGGCAAAGATGGAAAACTTCTGTTTGTACCCCAAATTTTTGCAGCTGGTGTTGAATCAAGTGCTGAGAGCCGATCAACTACAAATGTTTCAGAACAGTCAATTGGAAGAGTCACCCTCACTACAGTTCAAGACTATTCTGCTGCTACAGAATGAGAAGGACTATCCTAACAGGTATACTCCTGCTCCAATGACTGACCCTATCAGAGATTACCTCGATCTTCTTAGACATGTTAATGAAGAAGAAGCAACAATCTTTGAAGATGATAATGGAGCTGAAATGTCAAGTGACTCTGGAAACTCAGCATCAACTAAAGAAGAAGAACCATGCACTGATAAAGAAGATGAAAGTATGGAAGAAGCTGGTTCTGAACACGAGTAGGAGTTCCTGAAGAACAAAGGAAGAGCTTTGAAAATCAAACAGAGGAGATATTTGTTGAGACAGAAGTGGAAGAGCCTCAGACTATAGAGGTGTGCATCCATATCATTTCTGATGAACAAATGGATGAAGGTACACTTCTTGACTTTGACTTTTCTTCTTTTCTAACTGAAGAATTTGTCACAATATCTCTTACTACGCCTCAAATGACAATGCACACACAAGAGCCCTTAGTGGCCAATGAAACTGGCAATGAACTGGCAGACCAACCAGTTCTAACCACTGCTAGAGAACAACAAACACTACCTTCATCTCCCAAAACTAAAAAAAGAACCATTGTATTAGATGACAGGAGTGAGTCTCTACCGGATCAGGAAGATTTTGAAAAATCCCCTACAGATCTGCCTTCTCGAAAATGTTAAAAAATGAATTTTAAACCTAAGGCAATTGTGAACCAAGAACCTGATTCTCCAATCTCTGAAATCTTTCTCTTCCTTCGTGACCTTAATTCTAAAATTGATAAAAATCCTGAAAGGTACGGGAACAGAACCAGAGTTTGTAATAATTTCCGTTACTTCAGTAGCTTGTACTGTTTTGGTAGATCCAATTCAGAACCTGTCTTTACAGACAGTTGGAGGCATCACTGACTCTAACAAACCATTCATTACATTGTCAAATGTGGTGACCCCTCTGAACTTAACATCTCCAGATGAAGTGGAAAGGCAACTCTCTTATAGAAAGGAAGAGGTCTTCATTCACGGAGTAGCTGTGTCTGCAACATCACCACTTCAAGTGGAAATGCCTTCACAGGCTTCGTGGGGAACCACAGGCTCTCATTTGTCAATCACTACATTGCCTGAGGTGGGGACCCCCCTGGAAATTCAAATTCCAACTCCTACAATGGAGATCATCCCCACCTTATCAGGTCAGGCGGAGGGACAACACACCTATTGAGGGGATGTGGATTCTATTAATAGAGTATCTACTGTTTCGGCAGTAGAACCTGTTCAGGGTGTCTCTGAGCAGGTAAGGCCTTCAATGGCTTCAGCTGGCATCATGGATTCTACACTCTTTCCAATCATTATAGAATCCACTGTGGTGAACACACTGGGTCTCAACCCCCCAGTTCCTGTAAAAGGAGTTCTCCCCACCCATAGTTGTCAGACGGAGAGGCAACCTACCCATAGAAGGGATTGGGATTTTGATGCAGGTACTGAGATCAGGATGCTATCTTGGACATGAGTGAAACACTTAACCTTAGCGATCTTCAAGTCCCTGACCCTGATTATCCGAGTGTGAGTGTTGAATGTGATGATCAAACAGCAATAGTGAGGAGTGAGACACCCACTAACCAAACAAACACCCCACACATTGCACACACTACACAAAGCCAAAGGATTTTAAATATGGAGGCCCAAGTAACAGAAATTCACTACTCAATCAGAAAAATCTTAGAGGTGCAGAGTAGTAGAGAGCAGAAATCAAAGAAATCAAAGATTTAGTCAAACAACTGCTGTCTCAGAAAGTTCCTATTTCTACTCAATCAACTTCAACAACTCAGATTACCCCAGTCAGAAGGGAGGATAACCCAACTGAAGGGGAGAGGTTAGTACAAGAAAAAGTTGGAGCTGAAATGATCTTGGAATACATAGCTCTGGGGGAGACAGATATCTTTTACAGGCCTGGAGCTAGGCAACTGGAAGAAGGAGAAATATTTGAACCCTATGTGTCATTGGAGATTCCAACTGAGATTGAAATAGAGGAAACTGCAAAGGTTGCAGGAATAGATGTTGAGGAGGAGTTTGTAGAAGAATATGCTTTTGATAATGACTGTCTTCTGGTTGGTATAGAGAAGGTTATTACTCAAGACATAGTTCAGGCTTAAGAATTGATGAAGAGAAAGTGGAAGAGAGTACAACACGCAATGGAAAGAAGAAAGAGAGTCAAGGACATTGAAGCTAAAGTTTGTCCTGATTGGGATGAAGCAAGGAGTTTATTGAAGAAGAAAGAGTTATCTCTTACTCAGAAGAAAGACATAGAAGTCCTTGATCTCTTCAGAACCATGAGGGAAAGATTTGAAGATGTTCATGAATTCTATGTTATGCTATCGGAAGAAATAACAAGCGTGTCAGATAGTACGTTCAAACATGGATGGAAAATGTTCATAAATTTAACATCACTAGGGTCAAAGATTTTATCCACAAAGAGTTTTGAAAAGATGAATATTGTGGAGTTGTATGTGTTGAAGAGGAAAGTCATCTTTGGTGGGCATAAAACAAATAAGATACTGAGAAATCTGTTTGAGAAGAAGATAATAGAGATCGGTGTCGAAGCATTTGAAAAGCTTCTGGTGGTCAAGTACTATAAAGCTACAACACTTCATAACTTAAACCTTGTTAGATAGATGTCTGGATTCAAGCCACGTAATGTTCATGCAGTATGTAGAAGGGAGGCTCAGAAGCAAGAAAAATAGAACAGAAGAATATTTAAACACTGTTGAGTTGATCTACGCATTCAGGCTGAACAGAGCAATTAAACCATCAGGGAGATATCTAATGGAAATGACCAGATATTATCAAGACCCAGTGTATGTAAGAAGAGAGGATGGCACTTAAGTACTAGAAACCATAAGAGATTCTGAACCTTTCATTCAGACGGAAGCAAATGGAACAAAATACTTCATATTTAAGAAGAATGGTGTTAGGTCCAAAATCATCATAGAAGGGGGGGTTGAATATGATGTGGTAGATTTTTCGTTAAATTGTGGATTAAGTGTTTATGTTCTTGAGATATTAAAATGGCAATGAATGAAACACAAAGTTTCGGGGAAATAATAATGTATTATTAAATCTCTGAGGTGCTACACTTCTAATCAAATGATTAGCTACAATGGGTTCAATCAATGTTACAATATAAGTACAATTGGTTGATATAAATGTATGTCTTTAATGGAGCTACCGTCTGTGTCTTTTTTTGTTGACAATGAATGAATATCCTCTTGTCCATATTGATTTTTTTTACCCATATATAATTTGTAGGCTTTTTGGAAAATGATTTCCAACAATATAAGACCTTTGTTGCGCCTTGTAGAGTGTTTATGGTGTGTATGCGCCACTAACAGGTTTGTTACGCCTGGATATTTTTGTTGTGCCTTTAGAAGCTTTTTGTTGCGCCAAGTAGAAAGTTTGGTTGCGCCTATACAGTGGATTCCCTATATAGGCGCCACTAAATACTTAGGCACATTCCACAAGTTTAGTTGCACCTTTGTTTCTCTTTTGTTGCGCCATAACTTCATTATGTTACGCCACTACACCACTTGCCTTTTAGAGGCGCCACTAACACCTTCCCTTAGCCTTTTCTTCTTGTTGAGTGTTGCCTTAGAATGTTTCACATATTTCCTTGCACCTGTATAGAATTTAGTTGCATCTGTACACTGTGAGCCTTGTGTAGGCGCCACCAAGTGATGAGGATGTCCATAACACTAAGGCAATTCATTTTTTTGCGCCTACACTCTACATTCCCTGAGTAGGCACCACAAAATATATGGAGAACTTGGGAGTTAGTTTTCTTGCGCCTCATACATGGTTTCGAGTGTGCAAGAACAGCTAAAGTGATATTACTTCCCTTGAACATATTCTTGAGATGCTTGAAGTAATTACCAACTTATTTTCATTCTTCTGGCTTGATCAACTGAATTTCTTCTGGTGCATCAAGGTAATTCTCTTCTTATTGTGCTGACGCTTAGTGCACTGGTCTGGTTCACAAACGACTAACACTGAATTGAATTCAATTGACTTCTGTTCTGTTTCTGCTGATTAACTCTGGACTGATTCATTGCTTCTGATCACTGAAACCCTTTGACATCTATACTTTAATCATTGCACTGTCTTTAGTCTGAAATCTACTGAACACTTATTTGTTGCTGAGGCCTGAGCATATTAATGAACTTCTCTCGCTGTCGTTAGTAAACTTTACATCTTGAATGCTCTGCAGTGATCTATGTATGATTTCTGTTTGCATGTCCTTCTGGATTCCTGTGCTATATATTTTATATGTCTTTGTTTCTTAATTGAGTTATCGTTATCACTATTACATACTACATTACATTATGCTTTACAATTTCCCCCTATTTATTTGTTAGAGTTCGACAAACAAATCCTGTGAGAGGATAACTTAACTGATACTTACAAAAAAAAAGTAAAGTGCAGAAAGACAGTAAATAATATTAATTACATTCTGGATTAGATTTTACATTTCCAGATTTCTTGTGTACAATAGAAGTTTGTTCCTCTAGCTTGAACATATAATTCTATGGCCTTCGCCTTCTTTGTACTGAGTCTTGCTTGTGCTTAGATCTTGTCTCGGAGTAATGCTTTCTTAGCTCTTCTTCCTTCTGCTCCAAACTTGCCTTCACTATATCTCTAGCTTCCACTTCAAGAGTATTGACTGGAGGTGGTTCTTCTAACTTCTTCAAAACTTCAGTGAGAAAAGCGGTTGAGTTTGTCTTGGAGATTGACTCGAAGGCTAGAGATTGTCTCTTTGAAAACACGAACACTATTATCCTTTTTGGAAAGCCTTTAACTCGGTCAGTGTCATGCATCGACTCTTCTGCCAGCTTTTCCACTAGAACATCTTCAATCATCCTCAAAGCCTTTTTGTCTGACTTGACAGTGGATCTCTTTACCCTCGAAAAGACTTTTCGGATAATTTCAGAATTGTTTCTCCTCAGTTTTGATAGCTCTTTCTTTGTATCCACTCCGTTCTTCTTCAAAAGGAAGTATTTTGTTCCACTTGGCTCCGTCTGAATGCAAGATTCAGAATCTCTTATAGCTTCAAGTATTTCAGTGTCATATTCTCTTCTTACATACACTGGATCTTGGTAATATCTGGTTGTCTCCATTAGATATCTACCTGAAGTTTTAATTGCTCTGTTCAGCCTGAATGCGTAGATCAAGTCAGCAGCCTTTAGATCTTCTTCTGTTCTATTCTTCTTGCTTCTGAGTCTCCCTTCTACATACAACATGAACATTATATGACTTGAGTCCAGACATTCATCAGACAAAGTTAGGTTATGAAGTGTTGTTGCTTTGTAGTACTTGACCACCGGAGGCTTCTCAAATGCTTCGACACCGATATCTATAATTTTCTTCTCAATCATATCTCTCAGTATCTCATTTGTTTTATGCCCACCAAAGATGACTTTCCTCTTCAGCACATATAGCGCCACAATATTCATCTTTTCAAAACTCTTTGTTGACAAAACCCATGACCCCAGTGTTGTAGAATTTATGAACATTTTCCATCCGTACTTGGATGCACTTATTGACACGCTTGTAATCTCTTCTGATAGCATATCATAGAATTCATGAACATCTTCGAATTTTTCCCTCATGGTCCTGAAGAGATCAAGGAGTTCTGTGTCTTTCTTCTGAGTAAGGGTTAACTCCTTCTTCTTCAGTAGACTCCTTGCTTCATCCCAATCAGGACCAACCTTTGCTTCAATGTCCTTGATTCTATTTCTTCTTTCTATTGTGTGCTGTACTTTCTTCCATTTTCTCTTTATCAGTTCTTAATATTGATCTATACCTTGATTAACAACTTTATCTACACCAACTAGAAGATATTCATTATTAAAGGAATGTTCTTCTGTAAACTCCTCCTCAACATCTATTCCAGCAGCTTTTGCAGTTTCCTCTATTTCCATCTCTGTTTGAATCTCTATTGGCACATAGGCTTCAAGAATTTCTCCTTCTTCAAGTTGCCTCGCTCCAGACATATAAAAGAAATCTGTCTCCCCCTGAGCTGTATACTCCAAGATCATTTCAGCTCCAACTACTTTTTCTTGTTCTTCTCTTCTCTCACCCTCAATTGGGTTATCCTTCCTTCCTACCGGAGTAATTTGAGTTTTCGAAGTTGATTGATTAAAAATAGGAACTTTCTGAGCCAGCAGTTGTTTGACCAAATCTTTGATTTCTTTCATTTATGCCCTCTACAGCTCCTACACCTCCAAGATCTTTCTTAATGAATAGTGAATTTCAGTTACTTGGGCCTCCAGATTTAGAATCCTTTGATTGTGTGCAGTGTGCAATGTGTGTGGTATTTATTTGGTTAGTGGGTGTCTCACTCCTCACTGTTTCTATTTGAGCACGACCCTCAACACTCACACTCGGAAGATCAGGGTTAGAGAACACAAGATCATTAAGGTTAAGTGTTTCACTCATTTCCATAATAGCACTGAGATCTTCTATACATGCATTAAAATCCCTATCCTTTTTATGGGTAGGTTGCATTTCCGCTGGACCACTTTGGGTGGGGAGAACTCCTTTTTCAGGAACTGGGGGTTTTAGACCCAGTGTGGTCACCACTGTGGATTCTGTAATGATTGGCAAGAATGTAGAATCAGTGATGCCAGCTGAAGCCATTGAAGGCCTTACCTGTTCAGAGACACCCTGAACAGGTTCTACTACCAAGGTAGCAGATGCTCTAATAAAAGAGTCCACATCCCTTCTATGGGTGTGTTGTCCCTCCACCAGACCTGTTAAGGTGGGGAGGACCTCCTGTGTATGAGCTGGAATTTAAATCTCCAAGGGGGTCACCACCTCAGGCAATGTAGTGAGTGACAAATGAGAGCCTGTGGTTCCCCGGGACGCCTGTGAAGGCACTTCCACTTGTAGTAGTGATGCTGTTGACACAGTTACTCCCTGAATGGAGACCTCTTCCCTTCTATGGGAGAGTTGCCTTTTCACTTCACCCACATGGGGAGGGAAAATATCTTTAATAGGATCTGGAGATGTGAAGTCCAGGGGGGTCATCACATTTGACAATGTAATGAACGGCTCGTGAGAGTCAGTGATGCCCCCAACTATCTGTGAAGACAAGTTCTAAATTGGATCAACCAAAATAGTACTAGCTACTGAAGTAGCGGATTTTGTTACAACCTCTGGTTCTGTCCCCGTACCTTTCAGGATTTTATCAATTTCAGAATTGAGGTTACGAAGAAAGACAATGTCGTCAGAGATTGGAGAATCAGGTTCCTGGCTCACAGTTGCCCTAGGTTTAAAATTCATTTTACGTCGTTTTCGAGAGAGCAGAGCTGTAGGAGATATTTCAATAATTTCCTAATTCGGTAGGGACTCCCTATCATCTAAATCAAGGGGTCTTTTTCGTGTTTTGGGAGATGAAGGGAGTATTTGTTGTTCTCTGGAAGTGGTTAGAACTGGTTGGTTTTGACCAAATTCATTGCCAGCTTCGAAGGCCACTGAGGGCTCTTGTGTGTGCATTGCCGTTTGAGGCACAGTAGTAGATATGGTGACAAATTCGTCAGTTAGAAATGCAGAAAAGTCAAAATTCAGAAGTGTACCTTATTCCATGTGTTCATCAGAAAGGTCAGGTATGTACACATCTCTGTTTTGAGTCTCCTCTATAGTGTCTTCAACATCTACATCCTTTGTTGGATTTTCAGGGCTATTCCTTTCTTCTTCTTTAGGAATTGGTTCTTGTTCATGTTCAGAACCAGCTTCTTCCATATTCTCATCTTCCTTTTCAGTGCCTGGTTCTTCTTCATATGCTTCTTTGCTTCCGGAATCAACTAAGGTTTCAGCTTCATTCTCCTCTTGAGATGTATGTTCTTTTGAATTTTCATTTCCTGATTCATCAGTTTCAGATACATGATATTCTTCAGAGGTTACTTTTCTTTCTGCGTCAAGATGTAGCTTCTTCTTCTTCTTCTTCAACAACAACATGTCTAAGAAGAACAAAGTAATCTCGAATAGATTCAGTTAGTGGGGCAGAAGTATACCTGTTTGGATAGTCAGCCTCATTCTGTAGCAAAACTATCGTTTTGAACTATAGAGAGGATGAGTTTTCCAATTCACTGTTCTGAAAGGATTGAAGTTGATCAGAAGTCAATACTTGGTTCAACACCAGCTGCAGAAATCTTGGATACATACAGAAATTCTCCATTTTTTTTATTACATAGGATCTCCTTCATGATCATCTTCCCAAAATTGATTCTTTACCCAGAAGCCACTGCATATCCAATCACCTTATTGAAGTTTGTAATTCCATGAAAGCCACATGTCTTTGTTGCAAAGCCATGAGACAAGATGTTGAAAAACATGTTTCATTCTTTGGGTAGGTGATTTTTATAAATCTTCTTTGGAAGATTATTGTTCATTCTGGTGCAGTGCAGGAACATGAAGAAATTGTTCAGGTCTGCTTGAGATGGAACATCTTCAAAATCGTTAGTCGGCAAATGAAGTGCTCGATTGATGTCATTCTCTTTTATTCGCACTTTTTGTCGTTGGATAGTGCAAGTGAAGGCTGATATTCCACCTGTAGATGTGTATTTAGAAGACTTGTACACCTGTCTCAGAAGATTTCTATTTAAAGGAACATTAGTAGTTAGTGCATAACGGACTATCGAGTGTTCATTTAGAAACCTAGCCCTATTACCTAACTCCCCTTCTTCAGTCCAGTCATTTACTAAAATAGATAAATAATTAGTCTTTTTAATCTCAAAATGACCTGCCATTTAATTAAAAATGAAAGATAATTTTTACGAATTAAAAATACTAATTAAAATTGAATTAATCAAGAATAATGGAATAAAACCCTAATAATTTAAATTACTTAGAGTGACTTGAAATTAATAACTGATAAACTCCTAGTAATTCTTAGCACACTTTTAATTTAATTGAAAATTTTAATCGATTTTACTAATTAAAAACCCTAACCAAATTGTTCGAGTTTTGTAAAATTAAGAATTTTAGAACCTTAACCAAATTTAATGGGACCAATTGCAAATTATAGATATGAATTTGGGTCTCGCAAAACTGGTTTTAGATATAAAAAAATTGGACAATATTTGGCATTAGAAATGTTCGATTAAAATTTTATATCTATGTGTTTTTGTTGTGCCTTAGAGAGAGTGTGTACTGTGTAAGTATAATGAAGCGCAGCAAAAGTGTGAGGACCTATTTATAGGCGCCACAAAATAACATTAATATTGGCTAAGTACTTTAGTTGCGCCTGTATAGTGCCTGCACTATATTGGCGTCACTAACTTGCTTGGCGCAACAAAAATGGTAAGTTGATTTATGTTGCGCCCTCACAGTGGATTCACTGTGATGGCGCCACATAAAGTCTCCAGTGCCACAACTGTCAAAATCTGTGTTTTGTTGCGACTTTATAGTGAAAACACTGTGTAGGCGCAACAAAATCCATATGTGCCAATTGAATTAACATTTAAATATACTAAGTACTAAATTTCTTTTATGTTGCGTCTATACAGTCAACCCACTGTATAGGCGCCACTAAACATAAAAACGCCACAAAAGTACTTGTACAATTCAATTGTTTCTAGATTTTGCTACAAATATGTAAATAATATTTATGAATAATTTGAATAATTAATCAATAATAATTAATTACTCATAAATATTATTTTATAAAATATTTATAAATAAAAATAATAACATTAATTATTAAAATTATTATTATAAATAAATTATGATTCTTATTATTTTACTTTAATTTTAAATATAAGAATAAATATAAATATTTATTCTTTTTATTTAAAGTAATTTTAAATAATAATTAAATATATAAGTGCCAAGAATTTATCATTTAAATACAAGCACTTAAATATTTTCCAATATCAAAATTAAATAAATACTAGATTAAGAAAATTAGCAGGCATGCACACGGTATTTATCTAATAATTAATCCTATTAACTGGAAAATAATTTGGTAGATAAATTCACAAGTCCTAAAAATATTGAAATTAATCAACAAGTGAATTTATGAGCTTCAAATTGCAGTTTTTGATTACTAACTTATTAGTTAGTAGAATTTAACATCCCAAGTTCACAAACCAGTCTAGTGAAAGTGATTTCATCCAGTGGTTTAGTGAAGATGTCTGCAATTTGCTGCTCTGTAGGTACAAAATGTAACTCTACAGTACCATTCATGACATGCTCTCTAATGAAATGATACCTGATATCAATGTGCTTGGTCCTTGAATGTTGAACATGATTATTTGTTATGGTTATGGCACTTCTGTTGTCACAGAATATTAGAATTTTGCTCAGCAACAGTCCATAGTCTTGAAGTTGGTTCTTTATCCACAGAATTTGTGCACAGCAACTTCCAGCAGCAACATATTCAGCTTCAGTTGTTGACATTGCAACTGAGAGCTGCTTCTTGCTATACCAGTACACCAATCTTCTACCAAGGAATTGACAACTCCCTGATGTACTTTTTCTATCAATCCTACAACCTGCATAATCAGAATCTGTATAGCCAACAAGATCAAAACATGTATTTTTAGGGTACCAAATTTCAAGGTTCAGACTTCCCTTAAGATACCTAAAAATCCGTTTAACAGTTATAAGATAAGATTCTTTAGGGTTAGACTGGAACCTAGCACATAAGCATGTAGAAAATATAATATCTGGCCTACTTGCAATTAGGTAAAGTAATGAGTCAATCATACCTCTGTAGCTTGTGATATATACATTCTTGCCAGGTTCATCTCGATCAAGCTTAGTGGCAGTTGCCATTGGACTTTTAGCTATTGATGCATCTTCAAGACCATACTTCTTCAAAAGATCTTTGATGTACTTTGTCTGGCAAATGAAGATTCCATCTTGCCTTTGGCTTACTTGGAGTCCAAGGAAGTAATTCAGCTCTCCCATCATGCTCATTTCATACCTACTTTGCATTAGCTTAGCAAATCTACTACATAACTGATCGTTAGTAGAACCAAATATAATGTCATCCACATATACTTTTACTAATATCATGTCATTTTAATGCATTTTATGAAACAGAGTCTTATCTATGACACCTCTAGTGCAACCATTTTCAAGTAGAAATATAGATAGAGTGTCATACCATGTCCAAGGGGCTTGCTTTAGGCCATAGAGTGCTTTGAAGAAGAAGTATACAAAATCTACAAATTCTGGATCTTCAAACCTTGGGGGTTGTTCCACATACACTTCTTTTTCAAGTTTTCCATTCAGGAATGCACTATTCACATCCATTTGATAGACTTTAAAGTTGGAATGTGCTGTGAATGCCAGAAACATCCTAATAGCTTCAGGCCTTGCCACTGGGGCATATGTTTCATCATAATCTATTCCTTCTTCTTGGGAATAACCTTTAGCAACCAGTCTGACTTTGTTTCTCGTAAAAATGCCATTTTCATCCAGTTTATTTCTGAATACCCACTTTGTGCCAATTATAGACTTGTTCTTTGGCCTGGGTACCAGCTTCCAAACTTTGTCTCTGAAAGTGATTGAGTTCTTCTTGCATAGTTATTACCCAATCTGGATCTTCTAATGCTTCTTCCACTTTCTTTGGCTCTATTTCAGATATAAAACCAGAGAATAAACATTCATTCTGAGAATCACGTCTAGTTTGAACTCCAGCATCTAGATTTCCTAGAATCAACTCAAATGGGTGATCTCTACTCCACACCCTATGTCTAGGCAGATTTGTCCTAGATGATTTAGCTTGATTATCATTGTAGTGCTGAGTCCTGCTAGTAGATCCTTCAGTTGCTCCCCCTGAGCTGCTGCTTGGTTGAGAATGAGATTCCCTGCCACTACTAGTAGTTTCTGTGAATCTTCCACTGTTTCCACTACTAGGGTCAGAATCATCATTGTTGGTATTCTCATTTGGTATTTGTATTTCTGTTGCAGCTTCAGGTTCCATTTCACCTTCATCTGAGTTCAAATTTTCAAACTGTAGAGTTTCTGTGTCGTCTGTTCTTTGTAGACTTGGAAGCTTGAGATCATCGAAAGTTACATTCATGCTTTCAATGACCTTCTTGTGTTCAATCACATAAAACCTGTATGCCTTAGATTCCAGAGAATAGCCAAGAAATATGCCTTCATGAGCCTTGGATTCGAACTTTCCTAGATACTCATCATCTTTCAATACAAAGCACTTTGCTCCAAACACATGAAAGTATTTCAGTGTTATTTTCTTGTTTGCCATTATCTCATATGGAGTCTTGTCATGATATTTATTAATCAGGGTACGATTCTGAGTGTAGCAAACTGTGTTGACTGCTTCAGCCCAAAAGTATAAAGGTAACTTGGCTTCATTCAGCATTGTTCTTGCTGCTTCAACTAAAGTTATATTCTTCCTTTCTACTACTCATTTTGTTGTGGAGTTCTGGGCGCTGAGTATTGTCTTGAAATCCCTTTTTCAACACAGAATTCATTCAGGGTTACATTTCTGAATTATGTTCCATTGTCAGACCTTATTTTTCTGACAGGCAAACCAACTTCTACCTCTATCTTCTTTATGTGATCAATAATTGTTAGAGGGGCTTCATCCTTCTAGGCTAGAAACAACATCCACGTGTACTTGGAGTAGTCATCTACAATTACTAGTGCATATCTCTTCCTTGACATAGACATGACATTTACTGGTCCAAATAAATCCATATGCAAAAGTTGCAGTGGTTCAGTAATGTCTGAAAAATCTTTGCTTCGATGAGATGGTTTCTTTGACTTCCCTTTTTCACATGCTTCACACAGACCTTCTTGATAAAATTTCATCTGAGGTAAGCCTCTAACCAATTCCCTCTTGAATAAAGAGTTCATTGTTTTAAAGTTTAGGTGTGAAAATTTCTCGTGCCATAACCAACCGTCCTCTATTGAAGCTTTGTTGTAGAAACATTGAGCTTCGCCTTTGCTTGTAGAGAACAAGTCAACCACAAAAATATTCCCCTTTCTCACTCCTTGACGAGCAAGCTTCGCATCTTTCCTATTTTGGATTGCACATCTTTCTTTTTCAAATGTTACTTTGAAGCCCTTGTCAGTGAACTGACTGATACTTAGAAGGTTGTGCTTTAATCCATCCAGAAGAAAGATATTTTCTATGATAACATTTCCAATTTCCAGATTGCCATATCCCATTGTGAATCCCTTGCTGTTATCACCAAAGGTCACTATCGGGCCAGCTTTCTCAATCACATCTGATAGCAAGGCCCTATCACCAGTCATATGCCTTGAACATTCACTGTCGAGAATCCACATGACACGCTTGTTCTTTGATATGCCCTGCAACCACTGATTGATTACTTCTTCTTTGGCACCCAAATTTGATTGGGTCCAAGAGGCTTAGATAAGTAAACAGGTTTAGCTGCAGAAATTTTCTAGTCCTTGTCTTTCTCATCGACTGTGCCCTTGCCATTTGGTTTAGCCTTGACAGGAGTGCCTTTAGGCTTAGGGACAGGGGCTTCTTTCCTAGACTTAGAAGGACTAGCAGTCTTTGTCTTAACATGCTTTCTATTCATGTTCACATCTGTATTCATGCAAGTACTAGATGATGTATTCAATAAGTTTATGTATGCAGACATGATATTGAAAGCACATGGCATGCATCATACTTTATCACATGGTTGATGAGGGATAGACATGACATGAATGGCAGGCATATAAGAAGTTTCTTCTTTTACTACTTTTATCTTTTTGCATACATCCGTAAGATGACCAGAAGAATTACAATTATTGAAAACTTTTCTAATAGCTTTAGGAGAGTAGGCATAATCATTTTTCTTGTTAACAATTATCTTGCCATTTCTGTTAGCTTTCTTCTTTTCATCCTTGTTGCCTAAATTACTTTTAATCTGATCCTTAGGTTCTACAATTTTTACAGATTTCTTAGGCAACTCCTCTTTACTTACTTCCTTTTTCTTTTGATCCTCAACAAGAATTTATTCTTTTATTAAAATGTGTTCTTCATCTAGGGGTTCGAAGACAAACTTCTTGTATAGGGGCTTAGCAACATTTTTTAACACATGTGGAATATCTTGCTTCACAGGACTTTCCTCAGCAATTGATTCCACATGTCTCTTTCTTTCATTTTTATCATAATCAAATCATATTCCTATTTTCTGACCTATGACATGTTTATCTATTGCCTCCTTAACAAGATTAACAGATTTCTTATAAGCCTGAAGTTTTAACTCTAACTCAGAAATTTTATTCCTAAGCACGGCTTCTACTTCCTGGTTGCATTTGTCTCTAATATGTAGATATTCTATCTTCTGTTTCAGATCTTCTAAGTTAACACATGCAAGCTCTAGTTCTTCATTTCTAGCTTCTAGCATTTTATTCTTTAGAACTAGTTTATCATTTTCTTCTTCAGATGCTAGCATGCTTGTGTGAATGTTAAACATTTCTACACTAAGATCTTCTACAGTTTTCTTATAATCAGAATTAGACATATCAACTGTGGAAAGAAATGATACCTTGGATGACTGAGGTGATGCCTCTGAAAAGTCTGCCATTAGTGCAACATTTCCATATGTCTCCTCTTCATCATTGTCTGAGTCATCCCAGCTCTTTCCCTCGGTTATATAAGCTCTGCGCTGATGCTTCTTTACCAGTGCATCATACTTTTGTTTAAGTTCGTCAGACGACTCCTTTCTTTCTTTTCCTTGCTTAGGCTTCCGGCATTCTGTAGCAAAATGCCCGGGTTCATCAAAGTTATACCACTTGAACTTACTACGGTCTACCATCCCCATCTTATAACATCCTTTACTGTAAGACCCTGAAGACGAACCACCTCGATTGCTACTTCTGAAACTGGAACCACTGTAACTTGAGTTACTCTTGAATTTGTACTTAGGTTTCCTCTTAAACCTGAGGTTCTTGAACTTTCTTTCATATAGGCCATTTTTTTATTTTCCAATTGTTCAAGTTCTTCCACTGAGTAGAAGTCATCTTCATCACCTTCTTGAGCATTCTCTAAAATTTCAGCTTCTAGAATATCTTCTTTCTCAACAATAGGCTTTACTGTGCTAGTCTCTGTGACAGAAAAATCCTTGGCTATAAGTGTTGTAGTCTTTAACAGTGCTATATTCTTTCTGTCCACAGTACCTGACCCATAAATAATTTATCTCTACTCTTGCTCCATTTCATGATTCTTGAGCTTCCCATATAGAATTTCAATGGACATGTCATTTATGTCACTCCTCTATCTGATGGCAGAGATTTTGTGTTCTAGGTGTGCTGGTAGTGTCAACATGAATTTCCTGTTGATCTCCCTACGTGAATAGGCCTTCCCATGCAGTGATAAGTCATTCAACAATTTGTTGTATCTCTCAAAGACTTGAGTGCTACTTTCTCCTGGTAGTGACTTGAATGATTCATACTGGGATGTAAGAATATCCAGCCCGTTCCCCTTCACTTCTGATGTACCTTCCATTAGCAGATCAATCGTATCCCACATCTGTTTGGCACTAGTGCAATTAATCACTTGATTCAGCATTGTAGTGTCATACCATGTCCAAGGTGCTTGCTTTAGGCAATAGAGTGCCTTGAAGAGGAAGTATACAAAATCTATAAATTCTGGATCTTCAAACCCTGGAGGTTGTTCCACATACACTTCTTCTTCAAGCTCTTCATTCAAGAATGCACTCTTCACATCCATTTGATAAACTTTAAAGTTGGAGTGTGCTGTGAATGCTAGAAACATCCTGATAGCTTCAAGCCTTGCCACTGGTGCGTATGTTTCATCATAATCTATTCCTTCCTCTTGAGAATAACTTTTAGCAACCAGTCTGGCTTTTTTCCTCGTAACAACGCCATCTTCATCCAGTTTATTTCTGAATACCCACTTTGTGCCAATTATAGACTTGTTCTTTGGCCTGGGTACCAGCTTCCAAACTTTTTGTCTCTGAAACTGATTGACTTCTTCTTGCATAGCTATTACCCAATCTGGATCTTCCCATGCTTTTTCCACTTTCTTTGGCTCTATTTCAGTGATAAAACTAGAGAATAAACATTCATTTTGAGAAACATGTCTAGTTTGAACTCCAGCATCTGGATTTCCTATAATCAACTCAAAGGGGTGATCTCTACTCCATACCCTATGTCTAGGCAGATTTGCCTTAGATGATTCAGCTTGATTATCATTGAAGTGATGAGTCCTGCTAGTAGATCCTTCAGTTGCTCCCCCTGAGCTGCTCCTTGGTTGAGAATGAGAATCTCTGCCACTACTAGTAGTTTCTGTGAATCTTCCACTTTTTCCACTACTAGGGTCAGAATCATCATTGTTGATATTCTCGTTTGGTGCTTGTATTTCTGTTGCAGCTATAGGTTCCATTTCACCTTCATCTAAGTTCATATTTTTAAACTGCAGAGTTTCAGTGTTTTCTGTTCTTTGTAGACTTGGAAGCTTGAGATCATCAAAAGTTACATTCATGCTTCTAATGACCTTCATGTGTTCAATCACATAAACCCTGTACGCCTTAGATTCAAGAGAATATCCAAGAAATATGCCTTCATGAGCCTTGGATTCGAACTTTCCTAGATGTTCATCATCTTTCAATACAAAGCATTTTGCGCTAAACACAAGAAAGTATTTCAGTGTAGGTTTCTTGTTTGCCATTATCTCGTACGGAGTCTTGTCATGATCTTTATTAATCAGGGTACGATTCTGAGTGTAGCAAGCTGTGTTGACTGCTTCAGTCCAAAAGTATAAAGGTAACTTAGCTTCATTCAGCATCGTTCTTGCTGCTTCAACCAAAGTTTTATTCTTCCTTTCTACTACTCCATTTTGTTGTGGAGTTCTGGGCGCTGATTATTGTCTTAAAATCCCTTTTTCAACACAAAATTCATTCAGGGTTATATTTCTGAATTCTGTTCCATTGTCAGGCCTTATTTTTTGACAGGAAAACTAGCTTCTACCTCTATCTTTTTTATGTGATCAATGATTGTTTGAGGGGCTTCATCCTTTGATGCTAAAAACAACACCCACGTGTACTTAGGGTAGTCATTTACAATTACCAGTGCATATCTCTTCCTTGACATAGACATGACATTTACTGGGCCAAATAAATCCATATGCAAAAGTTGCAGTGGTTTAGTAATGTCTGAAGAGTCTTTGCTTCGGTGAGATGCTTTCTTTGACTTCCCTTTTTCACATGCTTCACACAAACCTTCTTGATAGAATTCCATCTTAGGTAAGGCTCTAACAAATTCCCTCTTGACTAAAGAGTTCATTGCTTTAAAGTTTAGGTGTGAAATTTTCTTGTGTCATAACCAACTGTCCTCTGTTAAAGCTTTGTTGTAGAAACATTGAAATTCGTCTTTGCTTGCAGAGAATAAGTCAGCTATAAAGAGATTCCCCTTTCTCACTCCTGGAAGAGCAAGCTTCGCATCTTTCCTATTTTGGATTGCACGTCTTTCTTTCTCAAATGTTACTTTGAAGCCCTTGTCAGTGAACTGACTGATACTTAGAAGGTTTTTCTTTAATCCATCCACAAGGGAGATATTTTCTATGATAACATTTCTAATTTCCAGATTTCCATATCCCGTTGTGAATCCCTTGTTGTTATCTCCAAATGTCACTATCGGGCCAGCTTTCTCAATCACATCTGATAGCAAGGCCCTATCACCAGTCATATGCCTTGAACAGCCGCTGTCGAGAATCCACATGACACGCTTGTTCTTTGCTATACCCTGCAACCACAGATTGATTACTTCTTCTTTGGCACCCAAACTTGATTGGGTCCAAGAGGCTTAGATAAGTAAACAGATGTAGCTGCAAAAAATTTCTAGTCCTTGTCTTTCTCATCGACTGTGCCCTTGCCCTTTGCTTTAGCCTTGATAGGAGTGTCTTTAGGCTTAAGGACAGGGGCTTCCTTCCTTGACTTAGGAGGACTAGAAGTCTTTCCCCAAACATGCTTTCTATTTATGTTCACATCTGTATTCATGCATGTACTAGATGATGTATTCATTAAGTTTATGTATGCAGACATGATGTTAAAAGCACATGGCATACATCCTACTTTACCACACGGTTGATGAGGGATAGACATGGCAGGCATGACAGGCATATTAAAAGTTTCTTCTTTTACTACTTTTATCTTTTTGCAGCCATGCGTTGTAGGAATTTATGCACCAGCGGAAGCATTGAATAACATTTATTTGCATATATTCCTATGTATACATACATATAGATACAAAACTATTTTATAAATTGAAGAATACCTCGATTGCTTTCCGGCAACAGCTAGAGAAGATCTTGTTCTTCAATCCTTGCAATCACCCCTCAAGTGTGGAGTGCTCTAAAGATATCCACCAAGAATCAAACTAAAAGATGAAGGAGGAGGCTAGAGAGGGAATTAGGGTTGCCTCCCTTTTAAAATATTTCTCACAAATATTATGGTTTTTAGTATTAGGGTTTATAATCCTATATTTATAGGCAAATATCTCAGCTGAGATATTTTCTATAAATATCTTTTTATTAATTCCCTTTTTAATTAATTAATCTTATTAATTAATTAGTTAATGATTAAAACTATTTTAATCATTAATTCCTTTTTCTAAACTCTTTTAGAAAATTATTCTCTCTTCATATTTAATTACTTTAATTAAATATTTAATAAATAATATTAAGATCTTATCTTAAATAATTTATAATCAATTAAATCTCATTTAATTAATTTATAAAATTTGCTAAGTAATTATTTATTTCATAAATAAATAATGACTAGCTATTATTAATTATTCCTTCATCTATAATTTAATCTCTTTTATGATGTGACTCTTTAGGTTCAATATTAAGCCGGTAGTAGAAATGAATAATAATAAACATTTTATTTATTATTTATATGAATTCTATTAATTCATTAAATATAATTAATCTGATTAATTATATTTATTCTACATCGTGAGTGATGCTTCTCAACATATCGCGACTATCCAGATAATACGAAATCATTGCTTAGAATACTTAGAACCTGTCAGTAATTAGTTACCGTACAATTAATTCCTTCTACCCTTCAATATCCCGATTAAATACAAGGCATGGAACTCGTGTCAAGCCTATCTAATTTAATCATATGATTTCTTATTCATAATGCAAAGTTCCTTTTAATGCAAATTAGAAACTCTTTCTAATTTCAATCACTCTGGCCAGAGATTCCTGAACTTGCATATCTAAGAATAACATAGGATATTCACTTCCTTTACTGGAAGGAGCAGATCCTTTATTGATCCGTTAACTATATCCATACACAAATCACTATGCCCGGAATGGACCTAATGAATGTCCTAGAGACTAAGGACTAAACCAAAGCATAAATCATTGTGTACGAGATTACTCTAACGATCTCAAGTCTATTGATACTTGTACAACTATTTACTTAATAAACAACTATCGACACGTGAGTAAACTCCATTAGTTGTTCCACTTATCCAGTCATGTTCAGTGAACTTATTCCTTAATAAGCACCTACATACTAGATATAGTGTCACCACACAAATGTCTATGAGAACAGACATCCTCCTAAGAGAACTAGCATAGTATGTACTGATCTTTACGGATTTACCAATTTCCAATTAGTTATCCTATGATCAGGAACTGTTTAAGTCTAAAGCTATTATCTTCTAGATCTCATTATTACAATCTCATTATAATTCTAGAAGCTTTGCTATAAATTATGGAACATCTTATTTAATACACTTCAAATAGATTAAGCCCGTAACATAAATACTTTATTATTATCAAATGAAATCAAATAAGAGTAGCAGAAAGTTTTTCCTAACTCATCATACATGATTGGTTTTAGGTCAAACACTTTCAATCTCCCACTTGGCCTAAAGCCAATCACTCTGGTATCTAATACCCATCCGCTCCTTATGACGATCAAAATTTAACTGAGACAGCGGCTTCGTGAACGGGTCTGCTATGTTGTTATGTGTGTCAACTCTTTCGATCTTGACATCTCCTCTTTCAATGATCTCCCTAATCAAATGAAACCGCCGTAATATATGTTTGGTATTCTTGTGAGACCTCGGTTCCTTGGCTTGAGCTATTGCAGCGTTATTGTCACAATATAACACAATAGGCCCCTCTATGTCAGGAACTACTCCCAACTCAGAAACAAATTTCTTCATCCAAACAGCTTCCTTTGCAGCTTCACTTGCAGTTATATACTCTGCTTCTACTGTGGAGTCAGCCATCGTAGATTGCTTACGACTTCTCCAACTAATCGCCCCACCATTTAGAGTAAAAACATACCCTGACATGGATGTACTATCATCACACTCTGACTGAAAACTAGAGTCAGTGTAACCCTCTATTTTCAACTCGGACCCAATCATTAGTCCTTCTCAAGTACTTAAGGATGTTCTTCACTGCTTTCCAGTGGTCTTCACCTGGATTTGACTGATATCTGCTAGTCACACTAATTGAGTGAGCAACATCAGGTCTAGTACATAACATCAAGTACATGATAGATCCTATTGCCGACGCATAAGGAATCCTACTCATACGCTCTCTTTCTTCAGGTGTTTTAGGAGACATCTTGTCAGAAAGGGAGACTCCATGGATCATCGGTATGAGACCTCTCTTGGAGTTTTCCATGCTAAACCTTTTAAGTACCTTATCGATGTACGTACCTTGGGTTAGACCTATCATTCTTCTTGATCTATCTATATAGATCTTCATACCAAGAATGTAGGACGCTTCTCCCAAGTCTTTCATAGTGAAGTTCTTTGATAGCCATATTTTTACTGATTGCAGCATTGATATGTCATTTCATATTAAGAGTATGTCATCTACATACAAAATAAGAAATGTTAATGCGCTCCCACTAACCTTCTTGTAGACACATGGTTCATCTATGTTTTTGATAAAATCAAACTCTTTGATTGTCTCATCAAAACGGATGTTCCATCTTCGAGAAGCTTGCCTTAACCCATATATGGTTCGTAGTAGCTTACATACTAGATGTTCATTTCCTTTGGAAATAAAACCCTCTAGCTGTGTCATATACACTTTTTCTTCAAGTTCTCCATTGAGGAAGGTCGTCTTTACGTCCATTTACCAGATCTCATAGTCATAGTAAGCTGCAATAGCAAGCAAAATCTGAATTGATTTGAGCAAGGCTACAGGCGAAAAAGTTTCATCAAAGTCAATCCCTTGTCTTTGTTTGAATCCTTTTGCCACGAGCCTGGCCTTGTAGGTCTCTACCTGGCCATTTTCTCCAATTTTTCTCTTGTATACCCACTTGCACCATATAGGCTTCATATCCTTGGGTGCCTCTACCAAAGTCCATACTTGGTTGGCATACATGGAGTCCATTTCGGATTTCATGGCACTCTGCCATTTCTCTGAGTCAACACTACTCACAGTCTCGTTGAAGGTCATAGGGTCGTCTCCATCAATGACCGCCAATTCATTGTCATTCTCAATGACAAGGCCATAATACCTCTCAGGTTGGTGAGACACCCTTTGTGATCTACGGATGGGCTGTTCTACGGAAGGTTGTTCAATATGAACAGGTGTTTCCTCTTGGACCGTAGTAGTTTGTTCTTCATGAACTTCATCAAGTTCAATCTTGTTCCCACTATTCCCTTCAAGGATAAACTATTTTTCCAGGAAGGTAGAATGTCGGGAGACAAACACCCTTTGTTCGGTGTAAAAGTAATACCCTAAAGTTTCTTTAGGATATCCTACAAACCTACATTTCACGGATCGAGATTTTAGCTTATCGGGGTCAACTTTCTTGACATAAGCCGGACATCCCCAAATCTTAACGTGCTTAAGACTCGGTTTCCTTTCTTTCCATATCTCATACGGAGTTTGAGGAACAGATTTGGAAGGCACCTTGTTCAATATATATGCTGATGTTTCCAATGCATAACCCCAAAGTGATACTGAAAGATCTGTATAGCTCATCATGGATCTAACCATGTCCAACAAAGTTCGATTTCTCCTTTCGGATACTCCATTCAACTGGGGAGTGGCCGGAGGAGTCTATTGAGAGACTATACCATTTTCTTTGAAATAATCTAGAAACTCGCCACTTAAGTATTCACCTCCTCGATCTGATCGAAGGGTTTTAATACTATACTTGGTTTGTTTCTCTACTTCATACTTATATTCTTTAAACTTTTCAAAGGCTTCGAATTTGTATTTCATCAAATACACATATCCAACTCTAGATCGATCATCTGTAAAAGTAATGAAGTATGAAAATCCACCCATGGCTTGCGTGGACATCGGCCCACACACATCTGTATGTACCAATCCAAGCAACTCCGTAGCTCTTTCTCCTTGTCCACTAAATGGAGATTTGGTCATTTTGCCTAACAGACAAGACTCGCATGTAGGATATGATTCAAAATCAAAAGGTTCTAGTAACCCTTCCTTATGTAATGTCTTAAGTCTATTTTCACTAATATGACCAAGTCTGCAGTGCCACAAGTAGGTGGGATTTTCATCATCTCTTTTTCTTTTATTACTATGTTCAATTTGAAGTAAACTATGTTCTACGTCACAAACATACAAACCATTATTTAAAATACCAACACCATAAAGAACATTATTTCTAAAAATTGAACATTTATTATTCTCAATAACAAACGAAAAACCATCCAAGTCTAACATGGGAATAGAAATAATATTCCTCATAATTGAGGGAACAAAATAACAATTATCCAAAATAATAGTCTTGCCCGTAGGCATAAGTAAATCAAACGATCCTACAGCTACAGCAGCAACTCTTGCTCCATTGCCCATACGTAGGATCACCTCCTCTTCTTCAAGAGTCTTACTTCTCCTTAGTCCCTGCAACGAATTGCAAATGTGAGAACCACAGGCGGTATCTAATACCCAAGTAGAAGTTTGATTAAGTGACATATTTATTTCGATCATGAACATACCTGAAGCAGAAGCGGTAGTCTCACCACCCTTCTTCTTCTTTAATTCTGCAAGGTAAGACTTATAGTTTCTCTTCCAGTGCCCCACTTTGTTGCAGTGAAAGCAAATAACTTTGCTTTTGGGATCTTCAGCTTTTGGCGGAACTGGCCTTTTCTTACCTACCTTCTTCTTCTTTTTAGGAGGGCTCATCTTCCTTTTCTTAGGGTTAGAGCCTTCACCAATTAGAAGAACAGAACTCTTCTTTATGGGAAAATTCGACTCAGCAGTTTTCAGCATGTTATGGAGTTCAGGCAAGCTGACATCCAACTTGTTCATGTGAAAGTTCACAACGAACTGCGAGAATGAATCTGGAAGTGATTGCAAGACCAGATCTTGACTCAGCTCCCCATCCATGACAAATCCAAGTTGTCCAAGACGCTCAATCAAATTGATCATCTTGAGCACATGAACATTCACAGATGATCCCTCAGTCATCCTACAACGGAACAGCTCCTTCGATATCTCATATCGAGCTGTCCTTCCTGCCACATCATACAAATCTTGTAGATGCATAAGGATAGAGTGAGCATCCATATGCTCGTGTTGCTTTTGGAGCTCATCATTCATGGATCCCAGTATAACACGCCGTTCAACTCTTGCATCATCTATCCAATTACGATACACAATATGTTCATCATTATGTGTATCCTGAGCAGGTTCAGCAGGTTTAGGTGAGTCTAGTACATATTCCTTCTTCTCAATCCTGAGAACAATTCTCAGGTTTCGAAGCCAATGAGCATAGTTGGGACCAGTTAATTTGTGTGCATCGATCATGCAACGGAGTGATAGTGCATAAGACATTATGTATATAGTAAATCTGCAAATAATAAACACATAACAACATTTAGCAAATACTCTATTTCATTATTTAAAACACCATATGAATCGGATCTTTATTCATAAGTGCCTCCCACTATTCTATCTAATTTCTATATCCCTTATTGAAATTAAGCATTCATAATGTTAGTGGGATAGGGATCCTATATTCCATCACACAACCTCGGCTGTAGCACGAAACGCCATGTAACGTTTAATAGGCAGACAACTCTTATCAGCTACATCTCATGTTATTCCCTAATCTTACTTTAGCCTCTTGAATACTTGAGTCACGGCTGTGGCACGACAAACTCAATATTCTAAGTCAAGTCAATCCCAACATCTCATATAATTAAACTAGTTTCAAATAGCCCACGGCTCTAGCACATAACGACCATAAGATTCCAATTCATCATACACATCTCATGTTATAGACAAGTATCTCTTCTTTCGGAAACAACGCCCTCGGCTGTAGCACGAAACGACAGAGTTTCAAAAACAAGAAATACTTTCTATTATGTTGGAAGGCTATGACCAACACAAGCACTTTTGTGTTTTATGGCCAATTACTACTTGATATTCTTTATATTTTAGGGGATTATATTATGTTACAATCATAATCATATTATAAAGCGATTCTTTTATATTGGATTAAATATTTCAAATCAACTATTGATACTTGGAGTCATCCCAGGCCAGGGGTGGAGCATTGTCAAGAGGCGTCTCTTAATAACCCCCTTTCTTACAGATAGAACATCTTTTGTTTGACAGAATCATCCTTTCACTTAAGTTGAAAATTCATATTCAATCACGTGTTTCATAAACACAAAAATCTCATGATTGTATTCATAATATGTAAATTAAGGTCACGAAACAATTTCACTATTCTAGATTGTCTAACATACGCCTTATGTTAATTAAGTTCTCATAAATCTATCATCTCATGATAATTCAAGCATATATCACATATATATAATCACGAATAAACATAAAGTAGGCATGTTAAATCATATATTACAACATATAAGCATTATACATCTCTATGTATCACATTGTGTATTTAAAAGCAACTTAAAACAGTTAAAACTTGCTTTAAAACACCTTTGGAAGCTCTAAACAGTCCGAAACAATTTCATAAAAATTATTGTAATATACTATTAGAACCGTCTCGGAAAAACGAATCAAACGGTATATTACACGCCCCATTCTGAGCTCCCACGCGCCCGCACGCGCCCCGAGAATTTTCTGACGCATACTCATGCGCGTACGCGCGTCAGGCGCGTGCAAGACACCCTGTCACGCATACCGGGTATGCGTTACACCTTTTTTTCCTCCAGATATTATTATTTAATTACGAATTAATTAAAAATAACTTGAAAAATCCATAATAAATAATCTATTGCTCAGAAAAATATTCTAAAAATACATGGACGATCTACAACACTTGTAGAACACATGCAAAATACAAAATAAATTTTGAGGAACAGTAATGAATTAATCATAATTAAATCATTATTATTGCTTTCAAAATTTATAATAAATATTCTACGCATCAGAAAATTATGAAAAATTAACTGGACGATCTACAACACTTATAGAACCCAGGAAAATTATGAAAATAATTTTGACGAACAGTATCATATTAATCATAATTAAAACATGATATTGCTTGAATAAATCATAATAAATACATACATGCTCATAAAATTCTGAAACTTGACCACGAATCTATATGCATATAACATAAGCTCTGTTACCATTGTAGGAATTTATACACCAGAGGAAGCATTGAATAACATTTATTTGCATATATTCCTATGTATACATACATATAGATACAAAACTATTTTATAAATTGAAGAATACCTCGATTGCTTTCCGGCAACAGCTAGAGAAGATCTTGTTCTTCAATCCTTGCAATCACCCCTCAAGTGTGGAGTGCTCTAAAGATATCCACCAAGAATCAAACTAAAAGATGAAAGAGGAGGCTAGAGAGGGAATTAGGGTTGCTTCCATTTTAAAATATTTCTCACAAATATTATGGTTTTTAGTATTAGGGTTTATAATCCTATATTTATAGGCAAATATCTCAGCTGAGATATTTTCTATAAATATCTTATTATTAATTCCCTTTTTAATTAATTAATCTTATTAATTAATTAGTTAATGATTAAAACTATTTTAATCATTAATTCCTTTTTCTAAACTTTTTTAGAAAATTATTCTCTCTTCATATTTAATTACTTTAATTAAATATTTAATAAATAATATTAAGATCTTATCTTAAATAATTTATAATCAATTAAATCTCATTTAATTAATTTATAAAATTTGCTAAGTAATTATTTATTTCATAAATAAATAATGACTAGCTATTATTAATTATTCCTTCATCTATAATTTAATCTCTTTTATGATGTGACTCTTTAGGTTCAATATTAAGCCGGTAGTAGAAATGAATAATAATAAACATTTTATTTATTATTTATATGAATTCTATTAATTCATTAAATATAATTAATCTGATTAATTAATCAACATATCGCGACTATCCAGATAATACGAAATCATTGCTTAGAATACTTAGAACCTGTCAGTAATTAGTTACCGTACAATTAATTCCTTCTACCCTTCAATATCCCGATTAAATACAAGGCATGAAACTCGTGTCAAGCCTATCTAATTTAATCATATGATTTCTTATTCATAATGCAAAGTTCCTTTTAATGCAAATTAGAAACTCTTTCTAATTTCATTCACTCTGGCCAGAGATTCCTGAACTTGCATATCTAAGAATAACATAGGATAATCACTTCCTTTACTGGAAGGGGCAGATCCTTTATTGATCCGTTAACTATCTCCATACACAAATCACTATGCCCAGAATGGACCTAAAAAATGTCCTAGAGCCTAAGGACTAAACCAAAGCATAAATCATTGTGTACGAGATTATTCTAACGATCTCAAGTCTAAGGATATTTGTACAACTATTTACTTAATAAACAACTATCGACACGTGAGTAAACTCCATTAGTTGTTCTACTTATCGAGTCATGTTCAGTGAACTTATTCCTTAATAAGCACCTACATACTAGATATAGTGTCACCATACAAATGTCTATGAGAAAAGACATCCTCCTAAGAGAGCTAGCTTAGTATGTACTGATCTTTACGGATTTACCAATTTCCAATTAGTTATCCTATGATCAGGAACTGTTTAAGTCTAAAGCTATTATCTTCTAGATCTCATTATTACAATCTCATTATAATTCTAGAAGCTTTGCTCTAAATTATGGAACATCTTTTTTAATACACTTCAAATAGATTAAGCCTGTAATATAAATACTTTATTATTATCAAATGAAATCAAATAAGAGTAGCAGAAAGTTTTTCCTAACTCATCATACATGATTGGTTTTAGGTCAAACTGTTTCATGCGTAAGATGACCATTAGAATTGCAATTATACAAACTTTTCTAATAGCTTTAGGAAAGTAGGCATAATCATTTTTCTTGTTGACACCTATCTTGCCATTTCTGTTAGCTTTCCTCTTTTCATCCTTGTTGCCTAAATCACTTTTAATATTTTCCTTATGTTCTACAATTTTTACATATTTCTTAGGCAATTCCTTTTTACTTACTTCCTCTTTCTTTTGATCCTCAAAAAGAATTTCTTCTTTCATTAAAATATGTTCTTCATCTAGGGGTTCGAAGATAAACTTCTTGTATAGGGGCTTAGCGACATTTTTTAACAAATGTGGAATGTCTTGATTCACAGTTCTTTCCTCAACAATTGATTCCACATGTCTCTTTCCTGCCTTTTTATCATAGTCAAACCCTATTCCTATTTTCTGACCTATTTATCTATTGCCTCCTTAACAAGATTAGCAAATTTCTTATAAGCCTGAAGTTTTAACTCTAACTCAGAAATTTTATTCCTAAGCACAGTTTCTACTTTCTGGTTGCATTTGTCTCTATTCTGGAGATATTCTATCTTCTATTTCAGATTTCTAAGTTAACACATGCAAGCTCTAGTTCTTCATTTCTAGCTTCTAGCATTTTATTCTTTAGAACTAGTTTAGCATTTTCTTCTTCAAATGCTAGCGTGCTTGTGTGAAGGTTAAACATTTCTACACTAAGATCTTCTACAGTTTTCTTATAGTCAGAATTAGACATATCAACTGTGGAAAGAAATGATACCTTGGATGACTGAGGTGATGCCTCTGAAGAGTCTGCCATTAGTGCAACATTTCCATATGTCTCATCTTCATCATTGTCTGAGTCATCCCAGCTCTTTATGTTATTATTGGTGTCCTAGCGACAATACTTTTAATGTTTTATTGAAAACAATTATGTTATGCGATTATTTAATTAATATTTATTATATCTTTATTTACTACATCATAAATTGAAAGAATAATAAATGTCCTTGGAATATTAATACATAATATATGTCTTTAAGTATGTGACTTAAAAATAAGATTATATGAATAATATTTTATTCCTAAAATTCCCTAGTCAAGTATGTTTGTTGACAGATAACCACATCTCATTGGTCATAGGTATGGTGATATTAAAGTCAAGAACATAAGTGTATATATCAATACATGACACTGGAAAGACCCGCCGTGAGATTCTACATGTTAATAAGTGTCATAAGAAATCTCACAGTGATAATGATGTAATGATCCTCTAACTTGAAATCATTATATTTCTATATGATAATTAATATACTTTGATTACACTCAAAGTTACCTTTAACCGGGTAATGATAAAGGTGGACATTGGGTATGCTATAAATCATATGAGGAATATGAATGATAGATATAGGATTTAACCCTCCAATTCTAGGAGTGATATTATTGGCCTCTTGATTGAGTGAGACTATGAAATGCATGGTCATGCTCAAATATTGATTTTTTTAAATAGTCTACTCATTGATCAAGGAAACCAAGATTAAACGTTGAAGAGGATGACACTATACAGGCCTCGAGTTTGATCTATAATATAAGGTTAAAGGGATTATATTACATGGAACATTATTCACGAAAGGTTAAATTGAATCATCAATTATTATTATTACTTGAGTAGTAATGATGTATTACTAGATGCCGCTCATTGTTTATAATTTTATTATTGGATATTAAAATTATTGCCAACGTAATAATAACCTAAAGGGTCACACACAAAGAATGTCAAAACGGAGGTTTATTTAAATTATGAATTTAAATATATTATTATTTATTCGAATTTAATTATTGAATTAATTAAGTGGGACTTGATTAATTATATTAGAATTCGGATTTAATAAGTATTATTATTATTCGAATTTAATTATTGAATTAATTAAGTGGGACTTGATTAATTATATTAGAATTCAGATTTAATAATAATAATAACACAAAATCAGAATGGGTTTTGGAAACCACATGGATTGGGGTTAGGCCCAAAATATCTCTCCTCTCTATATATATAATGATGTATAGTGTTAGGGTTAATCATCAAATTTCATTTTTAGAGAAAAACCCTAGTTACTCAACATCAACAGAGGCTAGAGAAAGAGAGAGAGAGAAAGAGAGAGAGAGAGGCAAGCAATTCGGCTAGTACCGACTCCGATGATCGTAGGACAATCGGGTGTTCGTGTGGACTTCTTTGGAGAGCAGATCTTTGCAACAAAGGGCCGCTGTGATTCATCTTTTCTGGACCTCCATTAAACAGCATACGGAAAGTTTTGTTAAGGTACAAACTTCTTCACCATAATCATCCAAAGTTATACATGGATCCTGCGATAGGGTTTTGTTTTTTTATTGTTTTACGTTATATCCGTTGTGTTTTCATGCCCGAAACTCTTCAATGGCATCAGAGCTACGTGTATAATGGGATGATTTGGTTATGTGTTTAATAGTTTTTCGATGTATGTAAACATATATATGATATGTCATGACTATATGTTGATATATATGTTTTATATGATTTTGAATATATGATATTCATGTGTTGTATAATCATGGGATGATTGTGTGTAATGCTGCATGTATATGATACATGTTTGTTCTTGTTTTGGGAATCGTATTCGATACAAATTCTGAAACGGCTTCGGTAGATTTTCTGAAATCTGTGTCTAGTGTCCGATTTTCACAAACGATATGTGTTTTCTGACTGGAATCGTGTCACTGAGCAATACTTAAATAGTCAGCTTCGCGTCTGTAAGCCATTTGACGACGTTACAGGCCCTGAAACGGCGATTTATTATTTTTTGAAATTTATTTAATTTTCTGAAATTTCAAAATTTATTATATATGATTATATGATATGTTTTTATAATCTGAGATATATTACATGTGTTATGTGATAACATGGTGGATGGTTATGGTCTAAAGATCCATAGGATAGTGGTTTTGTTTTATGGTTTTGGTTTCTAAATACGACTTGCATGTCGTTTATTCATTGTAATTGTTAATCTCGAATGTAACTCGAGTTCTTCTTGTAATTTCATTAGAATAGATTTATTTATTATTCAATGTAATTGTTCAATGGAGACTTGGAAGCAAGGAAGCTAGGAGACAATCCAGATGATGGAGCAATGAAGAAGATAAAGACATGTAATAGTATAGTATTTGAAACCACCATAAATTGACCTTGATAATTCCATTAGCTTGGAAATATCACATAGGATGGGGCCATAACTAAACACGTTTAATTTATTCACAATACATATATGTATATGAATGCATGTATAGATACGTATGTGTTGGAATGATGTATGTATTAGATACGACACTCATGTCATGCCTGCTTAAGAAAGATAAAATCTGTAACGATTCAAGATTTTAAAATTAAACAAACGATCATGAGATTCTTGCATCTATGAAACGTGTTGAATATGAATTTTCTTTTTCTGATATGGGGAGATTTTGTCAAAAGTGGATTATTATTCGTAAGAAAGTTGGGTTTTAATTGAGACCGCTTGCGACTTCTCTGACGATCTGGAAATCGAACCATTAATGAATATTGAAATGGATTATTTGATCAAGGAAAAATTGAGAATATCTTTATGATGGGATCATGATCATTCATATAAACATTAAAATCCCTAAATACATATTAAGTTAATCAGATGTCTTCCAATATTTAATACTCGTCAAGATCTAGATTGAGAAGGAGTGGGTTTGCCAAACCAAGGTGCTTTTATCAATCATGGGAAGACGTGATAAGTAAGTGACTTAGTTTGTTGAAACATTGGGTCTAACTTAACTAAATCATCACAATAGGATTGTGGGTTTAGAGGCATAGAGTTTGGTGAGATTTATTGGATAAATGTGTACAAAGTGTTGTTCCACCAAACAATCTAGGAGTTTTATTTGATATAATCGACTAATGTTGTCTACCTAAATAGTCGTGTTTTGGGTGTATTAGCCAACGCTATCTTAAAACATGAATGAAATATGGATCTTGGCTCACTAGAAAGATTTAATGAAATGCTTTCCGAATTAATAGTTAGGGTTATTGATTTGATAAAAATAGTGGGAGATATATATTATGAATGTATATGATAATCACTTGAACATAATTAAACTTCTACAACTAACTAATATGCATTTTAAACATTGTAGATATTTAATGGCAAAAAATACAAATAAGTTCTCTGTGAGAGCAACCCTTGAGAAGGACAAGCTAACAAGAACTAACTTCCTTGATTGGTATAGGAATTTGAGGATTGTCCTCAGGCAGGAGCGAAAGCTTCACGTCATTGAAATTCCTTCACCTGCTCTTCTTGCTGAGAATGCAACTCGTGTTCAGCAAAATGCTTATCAGAAGCATATTGATGATGCGAATGATGTTGTGTGTCTCATGATGGCAACCATGAGTGCTGAACTTCAAAAACAACATGAGCATATGGATGCTTATGAGATGATTGAACACCTTCAAAAAATGTTTGAGGGACAGGCTCGTCAAGAAAGGTTCGACACGAGAAAAGCATTTTATGCTTGTAAACAGGGAGAGCATGAACCTGTTCAACCACATGTTCTAAAGATGATAGGTTATATTGAGTATCTTGATACTTTGGGTTTCCCGATTAGTCCGGAATCTCAGATTGACTTGATCTTGCAATCTTTGAACAACAACTATATCATTTTGTTATGAACTACAATATGAATGAGATAGACAAAACACCCACTGAATTGTTGGCCATGTTACGAACTACTAAAACCAATATGAAAAAGGCTGAACCTGATGCCATGCTGATGGTAGACAACAAAGGTAAGGCTAAAAGGAAAGGCAAATGGAAGGGAAAGAAGAAGATTGGATCTACTTCTGGTCCCAAGCCAAAGGCTAATACCAAACAGGCTTTAAAGCCCAAGGGTGCTGTTGCAAAGGGTGATTGTCACTACTGTGGTAAACCAGGTCATTGGAAGAGAAACTGTCATGCTTATTTGGAGGATCTGAAGAACAAGAAGGCTGGTCAAGCTTCTGATTCAGGTATTTATGTTATAGAGGTCAATTTGTCTACTTCTATATCATGGGTATTGGATACTAGATATGGTTCTCACATTTGTATAAATGTGCAAGAGCTGCAAATGAGTAGGACTTTGGCAAAAGGAGAGGTCGACCTACGAGTTGGCAATGGAGCAAAGGTTGTTGCCTTAGCTGTAGGGACTTATTATTTATCGTTGCCCACTTGGCTTATTTTAGAACTTGATAACTGTTTTTATGTGCCTGCAATTTGCAGAAACATTATTTCGGTTTCATGTTTGGACAAGAAAGGTTTTGCATTTTCAATTCAGAACAATAGTTATTCCTTTTCTTTAAATAATGTTACCTATGGGGTTGCACATTTATTTAATGGTTTATATATTCTTGATTTAGACACTCTTATCTATAATATGAATAACAAACGTCTTAAATCTAATGACTCAAATCAATATACCTCTGGCACTGTCGTTTAGGCCATATAAATGAGAAGCGCATTTTCAAGTTATATAAGGATTGATACTTGGATAAGTTTGACTTTGAATCATACGAAGCATGCGAACCTTGTCTTATTGAAAAATGACTAAAGCTCCTTTTACTAGACAAGGTGAAAGGGTCATTGAACGATTAGAACTCATACATAGTGATGTATGTGGTCCTATGAGTACTATGGCAAGATGTGGCTTTTACTAACAATTATCAAGTCCTTTGTTGTGTCTGCAAGAGTGGTAGTGGTGTGTAGGCGCCACATAGATCTTTGTTGCACCTTGGACATGTTTTGCTGCGCCATACAATCTTTGTTGTGCCACTAGACTAATTTAGTTGCGCTTGTACATTTATTACTCGGTACATGCGCCACTAATTTACTTAAAAACATTTCACAAGAGTTTTGTTGCACTTTTGAGAGCTTTTGTTACGCTTACATGCCATTTGTAGTGTGTAGGCGCTACTAACCATTTCACTTAACTTTGTGGTGCCACAACATACTTTTGTTGCACCTGCACTCTCATTCCCTTGTGCAAGCACCACAAACCTTGACTTAGAATTCCCTTGAGCTTCAAACTTGATTGTTGAGCCTAAGCCAAGTTTTGTTACGCTTTAGATACTGATACAGCTGTGTAGAAACCACCAAGTGTAATATTACTTGCCTTGACATATTTCTTGAAGTGCTTGAAGTAATTACTATTTGATATTCACTCTTCTGGCTTGATCAACTGATTTTCTTCTGATTAACCAAGACAGTTCTTTTCTTGTTGTGATGACGCTTAGTGCACTTGTCTGGTTCACAAATGACTAACACTGAATTGAATTCCATTAACTTCTATTATGTTTCAGCTGATTTACTTTGGACTGATTCATTGCTTCTGATCACTTAAACCCTTTGACAATTATACACAAATCATTACACTGACTTTAGCCTTAAATCTACTGAACACTTATTTGTTGCTGAGGCCTGAACATATTAATGAACTTCTCTTGCTGTAGTTCAGTAAACCTTTCATCTTGAATGCTCTGCAATGATGTACGTATGATTTATGTTTACGTGTCCTTCTGGATTCCTGTGCTGCATATTAGTATTATTTATCTGTCTTTGTTTCTTAGTTCAGTTATCGTTATCAGTATTACATACTACGTTACATTATGCTTTACAATAAGCCTACTCAAGTCAAAACTATTGAAGCTCTCAAACCTGCAATTGTTCAAACAAAACCTACTCCAGAAATTATAAAGAAAACTTCAGCCAAATGAAGAACTCCTCTCACTATGTCAGGAACAAAATTTCTCCCAGGTGGATCAAGTTTTGAAGATAAAGAGGAAGATCAACAATCTCTGATCAGAAAGAAAAAGCCTGATCTTTTGTGGATAAAAACTCAAACTCGGACTCTCAATGCCAGACTTGGTAAAAACAAGGGTGGTATTGGTAATTCACAAGTAAAAGTCTACAGGGATGAAGCAAACACTTTTAGAGATCCCTTCTCATTAAAAGACAAGCTTGAGGAAGATTTATCTCAAGAACATCTGGATAAATTAATATATGTGAACATAGTGAAGGATATTTTTGATGGTGCTCAAGCAAAGGATAAGCTGCTATATTTCTTGGAGAATGGAAGGGTTTTGAAAATTGCTGAAGAAGATCTGATCCACAAAGCATCTAAAGAACTTGAACATGTTCTTTATCTATTCAATGATGAAAATGAAGTCACTTCCAGATGGGTGAATATTTTAGAATGTATAATAAATGAGAAGAAGAAGAGTGAGAGGTTACTCATGATAAACTCTGAAGAGTTCAAACCTGGTTACTTGCTTGAAGATGGAACAGAAAAAGAAATGGCAAAAGGAGATGCAAAGGTTAAAATGGTGTTAGGGATCCCTACACTAATTTTAAACCCTGATGAAAAGAATGCATGTTACATTCCCTTAGATGAAAGAATGAAAAGATCATCAATCTATAATCTGAGAGTTGTTATATTCCAAATTGATGATTCTTCTGAGTAGATGAAAGAATTGAAAAAGAAGCTTAGTGAATTACTATAGAATATATAATTTAAATATAATATAAAATTACTCGGGATGAGTTGTATAAAAGGAGGATTACTGGGGGTTAGAGTTATATGTATGATATATATTCTTTTTGAAATTAGATTTTATTAAAATTGAATGGTTAAGATCGTTTATATGATTTATCTAAAATTGGATGGTTATGATCTTTTCTTTGGTTTTCCTTGGACTAAAACTTTTAATCTTTCGACTATAATAATATAGTATAGATATGATATAATTTGAAACGAATGTTAATTAATACTATAATTATATAAAATATATAGTAGAATTTTGTCAGAATATATAGTAGAATTTTAGTTATAATTGAGAATATACATTACTATACAAAATTTGTGGGAATATTAGATGACGTAACTCCCAATATTTTTAAAATGTTAATTATATTGGGTAATTATCTGTTGTCTAATATACAAAATAAATAATTTGATACATGATTTTTTTTTTAAATCACTATATTATTACAAAAATATAAATATTATATCATGTAATATAAACCATATAAAATATTATAATATTACTATATAGTTGTCGTTAGATAAAAATAATTATTTTATTTTAAATTTAAAAAATTTAAAAAATTATTTCAAAAAAAATATGTTTATGTAAAAATTCAAGTTTAGTTCTAGTGTTTTTTGCATGCGATACGCGCACGGTCTTTGTTTTTATTATAACGCATTTTTTTCAAGTAAAAAATATTAAAAAGATTAGCAAGTAACAATTAGTGTATATAATGAGTTGACGATTATTTTCAATATGAAATCAATAAAAATAAATTATAAATTATAATTATATTGTTTTACGGAGAAAAGAAATCAATAATAACCAAATCACAAATCTTGGATCGTTTGGTTCAGTGATTTATGGAATGAAATATGAGTTTAAAATGGATAAAAACCATACCTAGTGTTTGTTTCCAAATTTTTAAATCTTAACCTCATATCTCAACCCCATTGATAGATATAAAGAACTTATGAGATCAGATAATGTTAATTTAGTATTTACTGAAGTTTATCAGAGTTTAGCTGATGTCATCAGAGATTAGAAGATGTCGTCAGAGCTTACTCAATCAGAGTTTACTAACCGAAAGAGTTTATGCTGATCAGAGTTTGATTGTTGGAAATCGACAAATCAGGAGATGATTGAAGATAAAGAAGGAAGTGTTCGAATACAACTCTATTGCCTTTCTGAAAGCTATCTTTTAGGAAGGTAATGATGGAAAGAATATTTCTGCATCTAATGATCATTAACTTTGTTCTAATTAGATAGGTAACTATGTACTATATAAACACAGGATTAGGTTTACATTGATGTAATCGTTCAAGTTATTTTCTTTCTCATAACCTAACAGCTCTTAAGAACTTTGTTTTTCTTGAGAGAGTTTTGTATTAAGTTTATCAAAATTAATACAAAGCAGTATTTCTTTTACATACTTGTGTTCATAATCGATTGTTTGGTACTATTATATACAACCCCCCTTCTATAATAGTTCATTATCTGGGTAACAATTGGTATTAGAGCAGGCGGTTAATTACAACCTAAAAGATCTGAAAAATAATGTCTGGAAACAAGTATGAAAGCATAAGGATTCCAATCTTGAAGAAGGCTGAATACTCTACATGAAGGGTAAAAATATTGATGTTCTTAGAAGTCACATATCCTGACTATCTAGATAGGATGAATGAAGGTCAATATTTACCAACAAAACTAGTTTCATCAACCATAGTTGAAGGACAACAAGTTCTCGAGTACTATACTCTGAAGGAAAAAAAGGAGTGGACTAATGAGGAAAAACAAGAAGTGCTAAAGGATGCAAAGGTAAGGAACATTCTGCATAACAGTCTAGACTCTATGATATCTAATAGAGTGATTGCTTGCAAGACTGCAAAAGAAATCTGGGATGCACTACAGATTCAATGTCAAGGAACCAAGGAGATAAAGAAGAACATAAGATATGTTCTTATTCAAGAATATGAATACTTTGAGGCTAAACAAAATGAGTCTCTTCCTGATTTTATGACAGATTCCTTACTCTGTTGAATGACTTAGCTTTGGTTAATAAGATGTATGACAAAGAAGATTCCAACACCAAGTTTCTAAGGGCTCTACCTGAAGAATGGGACTTACAAACATCTCTGATAAGAGATAGGAAAGATTTGAATGAGATGTCCCTAGATGAGGTTTATGGAAAGCTAAAAACTCATGACTTTGAGTTACAACAAAGGAAAAACAGGAAGAGCAAAAAATCAAAGTCAATTGCATTGAACGTAGAGATAATGGGTGTTAAATTAAAGGAACAGTCTGCTAGTGTATCGAAAGGAAAGAGAAAAGTTGTGCTTGCAAAGGAAAGTAGTGAGTCAGAGTTCGAAGCAGACTCTAATGCAAACTCTGATGAATCCACAAACTCTGACATAATGGAGATGGTTTCCATGAATGTCAAAGGCTTCAAAAAGAGGAAGTACATGATGTTCAGAAAGCAAGGAAACTTCCAAAAGAAGTCTGGAGAGTTTGAGAATAAAGACAGATTCAGAAAGAGGGAAGACAAAGATGGGAAGTCCAAAACACTTCAAAAATCAAAGGTCAAATGTTACAAGTGTAAGAAAATAGGGCACTTTGTTACTGAATGCAGAAGCAAGGAATCTGGGAAAGCACTCATAACCTCCAAGAAATATTGGATAGATTCCTCAGACTCTAAAGAGGAAACAAATTATGCTCTAATGGCAAAGACTAATGCTCCCATCTCAAACTCTGAAAAGGTATCAAACTCTATCTTCAATATAAATACTGAAAATGTTTATGAGTTAAAGTCTTTCCTTCAAACATTGCATGTTAGTTTTAAATCACAATCCCTTGGAAATGAAAGATTAAAATCTGAAATTCAAACTCTATCTGCTAAGAATGATTTTGTTGAATCTGAACTTGTTGTACACATGCTTAGCACTAAGAGAAACTGTGAGAATTCTATTCACAGTATAAAGTGCTACCAAAAGGTTTCAGTGTATTACCATTGATTGAAAATAGGCAGTGTTCGAAGCATAGGAATCTAGAAGGATTGAAGACAAGGTAAAGACAAAGGTTAAAGAAGATAGCTACAGTCTTGAAGTTATACTCACTGAAAGAAGTTCAATTGTATGTTCAAACGTCAGTGAAGAAGAGGTAATGAAGTATTCAAGATTGTGGTAATAATTGAGACGTTGTCGAAGTACTAGAAAAGATTCTAGTGAAAGTACAGTGCTTATTAATAGTCAGTGTTTGAAGCAATGCAACAATCCAAGGTTAATCAGCTAAAAAAGAATAGAAGTTAAGAGAATTTAATTCAGTGTTAGTTATTTGTGAACCAGACCAGTGTACTAAGCGTCAGCACAACAAGAAGAGAATTACCTTGATGTATCAGAAGCAAATCAGTTGATCAAGCCACACGAAGAACATTTAAAGTTGTACTCAAAAGCTTCATGAAATAAGCTAAGGCAGGTACATGGTATGTCGTTCCTACATAAGGGTACAAGAGTGCAAGAGCAACATAATCACCAACGAGCCTCAAGGAAATATTCTAAGTAAGGGTATTGATTTATGTGGCACTTACACTAGGTAACAAGAGTGTAGGCGCAACATAAGTTGATAGAAAATGTTCTAAGGCAAAAGTAACTCTACAAGGCTCCAAGGCAATGATATGTGGCGTCTTCACTCTATAACAAGAGTGTATGTGCAACATAACTTGATTGGAATTATTCTAAGGCAACAAGGCTCCAAGGAAATGATATGTGGCGCTTGCACTCTATAACAATAGTGTAAGGGAAACATAAGTGAGAAAGAATATTTTTTTAAGTCCACAAGTGGCTCTGCACATGGAGTACAGAGTGTAGGCGCAACATAAGGTTATTGGCGTAACTTACTCTCTACACTCTAATTCCCTTGTAGAGGAACAACATATGACTTAGCATTGTGAAGAACAAGTCAATTTTAATTGATTTGAAAATTCTACACCATATAAACAAAATGACGTGCTCATTTTGAAGAGAGTGTTCTGGCTCGTCTCTTCCAATCCATATTGCCAGAGAAGAACACAACAAATAATATACATAGGGGTCAAAACAAATCAAACCTCTATTCGTTACTCATTACCGGAATCTTTTATTAATGGCTGGATAAACCTTGTAATATGACTTTTGATGACTTCAAGTTCCCAGCTATGAGTCTTCAAGGAGAAAACTGTGACCCCTTGAGATTTGAGAATGAAATGGAAATGGAAGCATCTGAAAATGAAAATGATGAAAATGCACATGAATGCTTACATCTGGAAATTTTACATGGTAAAAATGAAGAGAGAAATACTGAGGATTTCAGTCACATTCAACTTGAGAATTCTCCTCACAATCCTAGCATACACTCAGGGGGAGCTTCTCGAGGATCAACAACAAATGCAAATAATTTGAATCGGGAAGAAATAAGGTCAAATGCAAGAGGTGTGGCTCATGAAACAAAATGGAATAGAGCCCACACTGTAGATCAAATAATTGGCAATCCTGATGTAGGTGTGAGAACAAGGAAGGCATCCATAAATGAATGCTTGTATGCTTACTTTCTGTCTCAAAATGAACCTAAAAAGATTGAAGATGCATTGTTGGACCCAGACTGGATTGTGGCCATGCAGGAAGAGCTAAATAAATTTGAAAGAAAAAATGTTTGGGAGATGGTGCCACTTCCAAAAGATAGATCAATTATTAGCACTAAATGGGTCTATAGAAATAAGATGGATGAACATGGAATTATTATAAGTAACAAGGCAAGGTTGGTTGCAAAGGGATATTAACAAGTAAAAGGCATTGGCTATGATGAGACTTTTGCTCCTGTAGCAAGACTAGAAGCTATCATGATTTTTCTGGCATTTGCAGCATATTCAAATTTTAAGGTCTATCAAATGGATGTCAAGAGTGCATTTCTAAATGGTGAATTGGAAGAAGAGATCTATGTACAACAACCTCCTGGCTTTGAAGATCCCAAGTTTTCTGATTTTTACTACAGACTCCTGAAAGCATTGTATGGACTCAAACAAGCCCCTAGAGCATGGTATGACACACTGTCAAAGTTCTTACTAGAAAATCAGTTAACAAGAGGGACAATTGATAAAAATGCTTTTCTACAAGAAGCATGGTGAAGATATCATACTGGTTTAAATCTATGTGGATGACATCATCTTTGGCTCTACTAATGAAAAGTTGTGTTAGAGACTCTCTGAGCTCATGAAAAGTGAATATGAAATAAACATGATGGGAGAATTCAATTATTTCCTAGGCCTGCAAATAAGTCAAAGAAAGATTTACTCAAGAGGTTTGACATGCAATATTGCTCACCTTCCAAAACTCAAATGTTTACAGCTACAAAACTTGATGAAAAGAAGAAAGGAAGAAGTGTAGACATGAAGACCTATAGAGGGATGATTGGATCTCTACTCTATCTCACAGCTAGTAGACCTGACATCATGTTTGCTACTTGTTTGTGTGCAAGGTTTCAGGTCAATCCAAAAGAATCTCATCTCATAGCTGTTAAAAGAATTCTGAGATATGTCAAAGGAACACTTCAAATGGGATTATGGTATCCAAAAGAAATAGGATTCAACCTAGTTGGATATTCTAATGCTGATTTTGCTGGATGCAGAGTTGATAGAAAGAGCACCTCTAGAAGCTGTCAATTTCTTGGACAGAGATTGGTGTCATGGTTTATCAAGAAGCAACAATCAGTTTCAATTTCTATAGTTGAGGCTGGATAATAGTTGCAAGAAGTTGTTGTGCTCAAGTGCTTTGGATAAGAAATCAATCAAGAGACTATGGACTAGTGTTGGAAAGAATTACAATCATGTGTAATAATACTAGTGTCATATCCATTTTTGCAAATCCAGTGAACCATTCAAAGACAAAGCACATTCATGTAAAGTACCATTTCATAATGGAACATGTAGAAAATGGAGTAATTGAATTATTCTATGTTCCTACACAAAAATAGTTGGCTGATATATTTACTAAACCACTAGATGAAGCCACCTTTAATAAGTTGGTAAGTGAGATCGGAATGCTAAATTCTTCTGACTAGTGGCTAAATAAATATATCTCACCAACTGTTGCAACAATTGTTTCACAGACATGATCCTTACATGATTTATCTAAGTGAAATAGACTGGTGTGTACTTATAAATGCATCAATTATATTGTTATACATTTTGTTTTAAAAATAAAATGAAATAACAGCTTGGAACTATTTATTTGTTCTAAGCAAGCTTGAAAAGAATTATTATGCATCTTTAAATAACAAGTGTGATATTCAATTATTCAGGAATATTTTGAAAATACATTTTTAATTTTTGAAATGAATAGATTTTATTTCTGAAAATTGTGTCTGATAAATTGTTATTTTATTTTTCAAGTGAAAATAGAATAATCCTTCAAAAACTGAAGTTTGTGATTAAGTTACCATTCTTTTCTGACTTCTCAACTGTGTTTCTATTTGTGAGGTCTCGAATAGTCCACTTTAGTGAGTTCTCGGTCAATTATGTTTTCTAGAGTTCTCGATTCAGTACTAATCTGAGTTCTCGAATCCTAGAGTTCCTGATTAATTCATATTGAGTTCTCGATTTTACCACTTCTCGAATAAATAGAGTTCTCGATTGATACAGTTCTCGAATGCATATATACTTGAGTTCTCGATCAAATTCTGACAGTTCTCTTCTAAAGTTACTTATTAACTTTCAGAGTTACCGAACATAAAAAATTGATTACAATTCCAGTCGAGTTATCTAAGTTATATAAATAACAAAGTAGATCTAACATTTCATTTCTACGCTTAATCACAAACTCAAAGAAACTTTTGCTCTCTATAGTGTCATTCGAATTATCTTCTACTTTTCTCTAAAATCTTCATTTCTTCACTTCTCTTTTCTACACACAACTCCAAATGGCTTCTTCTAGTTCTAATCCTGAAGCCGAGATTTACATCACCCTTGAAACTAACTTTCTAGCCATTTCAAGAGATGCTGATGCCAAGTCTCAATACAAATCCTTCACCAGATTCCTTATAGATTCTTACTTGAAGGATGGACATTCTTGAGCTGTTCTGGAACTCTGTAAATTAGAAAGAGGTTGCTCTGAATGATGGGAGCTCCAAGATTGTTGTAACCTGCAAGATTCAAGAAGTGGAAATTAGATTTGATGAAAAAGATGTCAATTCAAGTTTGTCACTCCCTGCGGAGATGATGAAGTGCCAACAGATGATGAGTTGGTGGATTTCATGGACTTCATAAGATATGCTGAGGAGATCAAGTTGGGAAAGTTGAAGAATAAATATGTAAGAAAAGAGTGGTCAATTCTGTTTGACACTATACTAAGGGTCTTCACTTGCAAGAAGACAGGCTTTCATCAAATCAGCTTCATTGCCTTGAAGCTAGCCTTTTCATTGGATTACAACAGAAAGCTTAATGTTGGGAAGCTTATTCTGAGAGAACTCTCAACAAATTGAAGATGGTTAAAATAGCTGAGTATTTCGTAAGAAAATATCAGAAAAAGATTGTCAATGTGAATGAGAGGAAGGAAATGATAGAGGGGGAGATCAAGGAGAAAGGGGAGTTGAAAAGAAAGTCTGAGGAGCTGAGGAGATTGGGAAAGTATAGAGTTTTCAAAGATCCAGACAGATTTGATTTTAAACTCAAAAATGGAGTAACATCAAGAATAAGACTCAAGTTTGTCAAAGATTATCCCATACAATCTCTACAAGTTGCAGGTGATATGCTAGAAAATGCAATTTTGATTGAAAAAGTTATGGCTAGGCAAGAAATTCTTCAAGCCATTGAAGAAATCAAAGCCAGGGAAGAAAAAGACAAGAAAGCAAAATATGATCTATTCAAGCAACAACAGCAACAACTTCAACAATAGAAATATGTAGGTTTGATATCCATCTTGATGTAAATTTGTAAAATTGTCTTTTCCAAATTTGGGGAGATTGTTGGATCAAATCAAGGCTACTTTATATAATTACTTGTCTTGATGTAACATATGTAATGCTTCTATACTAGGATGTGCACTTAGAATGTCTTAATGTATTTGCAGATAGAAGTATGTTTCTACTGCGAAGTCATTATGTAAATGTGAGTCAAGAATAAAGATTGATAGAAGATTCAAGTCTGAATCAGGCATCAAATCAATGAAGGCTTCATCAAAGAAGAATTGCAGTGAAAAATACTCTAAGGCAAATATGTGATAGAGAAGTCATCCTGATAGAGAAGTCAGACATGTGAAACTGGTAGAGAAGTCTCAGATACTCAAATAACTCAGTAGTCGATCGAGAAAGGGAAAACAATCGAGAAGTCAAAGAAACTGCAGTTAGTCGAGAAGTATTCAATGGGTATGATTTGATAAGTCCAGTTGAACAAATCGAGAAGTTAGCCAAAGGAGCAATCGAGATGTACCAACGGTAGAACATCGCGAAGTCTGTGTTTCAAGTATGATTCGAGAAGTCTATTTGAATCGAGAAGCCATCAAATGAAGTATGCAATCGAGAAGTCTAGTCATTCGAGAAGTAAATCACTCAAGGACTAATCGAGAAGTCTCAGCATGTACCTAATCGAGAAGTCAATCATCATGACTTCTCGAAGCAAAACCAACAGAGTATTCGACAACTTCAAAGACCTAGTTTCAAGGAAAATTACAGAAGAACAAGATAAATAATTTGTAGCTCTGTCATGATCAGGATCAGTCAAACCTGTGAAGATGGAGACAAGTTTACAATGAATCTTGGAAGAAGAACAAGACAAAAGACAGAAGAGATAAGGCTGAAAGCAACAGACTATTAAAGAATAGTGTTATCTAGAAATAGATGGTAGTCAAATGTAAAGTGTTTCTTGTCTATTTCTAGTTTTAGCTTAACCGATTAGTGAGAGCATGTGCCAAAAGACATGTTATCTATATAGCTTATGCACATCCTCATTAATTAGTATCTTTGAACATTATCAAGTGTATTCATACTTTGTATCTTCCAAGAACAAGAAGCTGAGATTCAAGTCAAGAATCTCAGATTATACCAATACTTTCTAATACATTATTAGATTGAAGAGTTAACATTGTGTTTATTTACTTTCTGCCTATTTACATATATAAACACTGTTAAGTTTTCTTAAGCTACAAAATTTCATAAACAGACAATTCATAAAAGAAAATCAAGAAACACATTCACCCCCTCCTCTATGTTACTTTTGTGATTCTCATATCTAACATACCCCTTTGGAAATGAAGCAATCTTCTAAAATGGGAAATGGGGAATAAAATATCTTTTGTGTGATTTTTGGTGTGTTAAGGAAGCTTGGTTAAAAGGGTATTGCGATAAACGCATAATTCCCTGACTACATTTTAATATCTCGTTCTCAATCTTTATTCTTCCGTCCAACTTAAGTTTTAATATCTCAAAAGCTTATTTTATAATTCTATTATGAATTATTATTATTAAATTAATACCCTTTAATTGTTTCGAGAATTTACGAAACTATTCTCTGCAAAAACACTATTCACTTCCACCGTTTCTCAAACTCTGCTACTACTTCTGAAAGGACTTCAAATTTATTTTTTTGGACTAAATTTAATAATAAGTCCTATATTTATTACATATGTTATCCTAAACCCAAGTACGTTAAAGAATTTTCAAGTTACGATTCTCCAAAAACCATCGGCATATACATACACTCAAATATCTCGTAAATTACAAATCAAATAGCAGAAATGAAAGTTTCGAAAAATTAACTTGATTTACATTCACTTATTTCTACCATATAATAATAATACGACTTCGAAACTTTGGGTTCTGATATTTAAATAACGTGACGCGAAAATGTTTACTCAAAAGGGTATTCACTATTCATCGATAATTTTTATAAGCAACAAATCAAAATTAATTAATCTTCCCTCGATTTGAATAAAAAATATATAGATTTTCTTTAACAGCATTTAATAAAAATTTGAAATCTCAATCTCTACAAATTTTTATAAATCCTTAAATAAAATTCAAAGATATTTTGAGACAATTTTATAACTCTCCAACAATTAAAGAAATATTTTCTACCACTTGAAAATCTTAAATTATTCATTACTTTAAAATTAAAACTTTTATTGAATAATTTTACCATTTAAATAAATAAATAAATAATTCACGCGAATAAAATACTAACTTGAAATACTAACTCGATTAGTAATTTTTTTTAAACAAACCTGATTCCACTGAACTGGAAATTAACTAAATAAATAATATTAGAAATCCATCCAACTAGAATAAAATATTAAAAAATTTATTTCTCCAATATTTCAGAAAATCAATAATTATCTAAATAATAATAAAAATTAAATTCTGAAAAATTTGGGTTGTTATAAGGCATATACAGTGAATCAAGACATTAGAAGAAGTTTTGAAGTCTAATACAGCTCACTGAAAAAAATTCATTAACATGTTCAAGCGTCAGTGAATAATGTGTGTAAAGAATATCAGGGTTTTAGAAGTGTTGAAGATTTAGTATAAAAGTGCCACTAGAAGATCTCAGTGTATTAGCATTGATTGAAGATAGGCAGTGTTTGAAGCATAAGAATCTAGAATAATTAAAGACAGGGTAAAGACAAAGGTTAAACAAGATAGCTGCAGTCTTGAAGTTATACTCACTGAAAGAAATTCATTTATATGTTCAAGCGTCAGTGAAGAACAGAGAATGAAGTATTCAAGATTGTGGTAATAATGGAGACGTTGTCAAAATACCATAAAAGATTCCAGTGAAAGTACAGTACTTATTGACAGTCAGTGTTTGAAGCAATGTAACAGTCAAAGTTTAATCAACTGGAAAAGAATAAAAGTCAAGAGAATTTAATTCAGTGTTAGTCATTTATGAACTAGACTAGTGCACTAAGCATTAGCACAACAAGAAATGAATTACCTTGATTCATCAGAAGAAATTAGTTGATCAAACCAGAGAGTGAATATAAAGTGGTATATACTTCAAGTACTTAAAGAAATTGTCTAAGGCAAGTTGTACTACTTTTGTTGTTCCTATACAAGGGAACAAGAGTATAAAGCGCAACAAAATAATCCCAAGGCACTAGAAGATGGTTTTTGTCGCAATAAATGGTTAAGTGAAGGTTTTGTGGTGCCTATACAAAGGAATATGAGTATAGGAGTAACAAACCTTGACAAGAGGTGCAAAGAAGCTTTCAGTGAATATTCTAAGGTAGTGGTGACGCCTATACAAGGGAATGGGTGTAGATGCGCAAAAAAATGTATAGCTGGGTGCAACCAAAGATTAAGGGCGCAACAAAACTCCTAAGGGAATGTGTTGAACATTTGGTGGTGCCTATACTAGGCCATAAGAGTATAGGCGCAACAAAAACCCTACCTTCGCGCAACAAAAGCTTTGTGGCGCCTATACGCCATTCACACTCTACAGGCGCAATAAAAGGACTTAGCATTGTGAAGAACAAATCAATTCTAATTGATTTGAAAGTCTACACTACATAAAAAAAATGACTGGCTCATTTTGATTGGTGTGGAAATATGCAACCACACAGAGAGATATAGAGAGAAACCAGAAGCCGGAGAAGAAGAAGATACAGAGCCATACGCATACCTTCTTCATCAGAGTTTTATATTCTATCCGGTTCATTATGTTGTAAATATATAGGGCTATTATAAAACACTCTCTATTAGCTTGATTCCTTTAGTACAAACACATAGTCAAACACTGTAATAAGAATTAGTTATATCACTTTGTTGTAGCAAATAACTAATTTGTTCTTTGGAAACCGGTTCATTTATATATAGCACCCCTCTGGATTTATATATGAAAGATATATTCCCAGAAACTTGTCTCGTTTATTTACTTGGTAATTTTTTAGATCTTAAATGATTGTTCATAAAAATAGAAAATTAGTAAACCAGCCTCCTAAACACTATTCACCTCATGAATTTGAACTCACTAACCGAACTCTAAATTATTTATTCACAAAAGATTCGAAAGAATGTTTTAATTTAGTGAGTATTGTATTCAACCCCCCCTTCTACAATACTTCAGGACCTAACAACAGTTTTCGTCTATCCAATGTAGCAAAAATAATCTTTGACATGGATTTGCTATAATCAATTCTATTTTTGTTCATCCCAGGTAAATAAATCAACTGGGCATTTTTGAAATTGAGAATTGATTGAATAAAATGAGGGAAGTATATCTCATTACCTCTCTTGGGGATCTTGGTCATGAGTTCCCCAAGTATAAGCTTTCCTACATTCAGCTTCTGATTGTATGCCAAGGAGTAGGCCATCTTCAAGGCAATGGAACTGATTTTATCAAAACCAGTCTTCCAGTAAGTGAAAACCCTTAGAAGAGTGTCAAACACAAAAGACAATTCCTTATTCATATGCTTTTTGTTGAGTTTTCATAGCTTGAATTTCTGTTCTCCAGCCTCAAACTTGTATGCATATCTAATGAACTCCATGAAATCCAAGAGTTCTTCATCTGTTGGCTTTTTGTTATGATTGACAGTTGGGAGAGATAGGCTTTCATTCACATCTTCTTCATTGAAGCTTATTTCTATTTCTTGAATTTTATAGGTTACTTGCACCTTAGAGCTTCCATCTTCCAGTGTAGAGTTCTAGAAATATTCTAGGATATCTAGATATAATGTTGGGTTTGTTAACAAACAAGGCTTCCTTCAAGTATGACTCAATCATGAATCTGGTGAAGCACTTGTACTGAGGTTTTGCATCGGCATCCCTTGCAATGGCGATAAAGTTTGTTTCAGGAATAACACAAGTTTCAACAACAGGAGCAGAGCTAGAAGATGCCATTGAACATTAGTGTAGAAATGAGAAGAGAAGAAACAAAATAGCTTAGAGAAATGAAGAGTATTCGAATGAGTCTGTAGAGAGCAAAAAGTTCTTTGAGTTTGTGATATAAACGTGGAAATGAAATGCATATCTATTTTGCTATTTATATGCATAGACTTATCAACCTAGAATTTTAATCGATTTGTATTTGTCGAGAACTCACAAATGAATAAAGTTAACTTGGTAGAGAACTAACACGCACTTTGTCGAGAACTCAGGGAAAAGTAGTCGAGAACTATTTCAATTGAGAACTCGGAATGTAAGGTAGTCGAGAACTCTATTACATAAGTAATCAAGAACTCTAGAGATAAGCATGAATCGAGAACAAAAATAGTCAGTCGAGAACTCTGAAGGTAGGTTTCATTCAAGAACTCAGAAAAACTTATATTAATCGAGAAGTCAGAAAATGATGGCAACAAATTCTGGTTTCAGAAATTATTTTATTTTCACTTGGAAAACAAAATAAGGAAAATTTTCAAAAACCTTTTCATGGAATATGTTTTTGTTTAATATTATTGTAGCACGGAATATCACACTTGTTATTTAAAGATTCACAAGCATAAAATTCTTTCTCAGGTTTTACTTAGAACAAAACTAAAATGGTTCCAAGCTGCATTTTTTAAATTTCATTTAACAAAAACTATGTACAAAAATATAACTAATATATTTATAAATATATACCAGTTTACTTCATTTAGATAAGTCATTGATCATTCATGTATGTTAAATAATTGTTGTAACAGTTGGTTAAATATATTTGTTAACCACTTAGACAGAATGATTTAGCATTCAAATCTCACTAACCAACCTGTTTAAGATGGCTTCATCTAGTGATTTAGTAAATACATCTTCCAACTGCTTTTTTTGTAAGAACATAGAATAATTCTATCACTCCATTTTCTGCATGCTCCCTTATGAAATGATGTGCTTTGTTTTGGAATGATTTATAGGATTTGCAACAATAGAGATAGCATTAGTGTTATCACACATTATATGAATCCTTTCCAACACTAATTCATAGTCTCTCAATTGATTTCTTATCCAAAGCACTTAAGCACAACAACTTCCAACAGTTATGTATTCAGCTTCAGCTGTAGAGGTTGACATTGATTGCTACTTCTTGATATACCATGATACCAATATGTGTCTAAGAAATTGACAGATTTTTGAGGTACTTTTTCTGTCAACTCTACATCCAGCAAAATCCACATCAGAATATCTAACTAAGTTGAATCCTATTTCTTTTGGGTACCACAATCCCATCTGTGTTATTCATTTTAAATATCTCAAAATTCTCTTCACAGCAATAAGATGAGCTTCTTTTAGATTTTCCTGAAATCTTGTACACAACCATGTAGAGAACATGATATCTAACCTACTAGCTGTTAGATAAAGCAAAGATCCAATCATTCCTCTATAGGTCTTCATGTTTAAACTCTTACCTTTAGTGTCTTCATCAAGCTTTATAGCTGAGAACATTGGAGTTTTGGTAGGTGCACATTCTTGCATATCAAACCTTTTGAGTAAGTCATTGATGTACTTGGTTTGACTTATGAAGATGCTATCTGTTCTTTGACTTATTTGAAGACCAGGGAAATAATTTAACTCTCTCATCATGCTCATTTCATATTCACTTTGCATGAGCTTTGAAAATCTTCCACACAACTTTTCATTTGTAGAACCAAAAATGATATCATCAAAATAAATTTGGACTAGAATGATATCATCATCATGCTTCTTATAAAATAGATTCTTGTCAATATTTCCTCTTGTGAAATGATTTTCCAATAGAAATTTTGACAAGGTGTCATACCATGTCCTTGGAGCTTGTTTGAGTCCATATAGTGCTTTGAGAAGCCTGTACACAAAGTGAGGAAATTTTGAGTCTTCAAGGCCAGGTGGTTGCTGTACATAAACTTCTTCTACCAATTCACCATTTAGAAATGCACTTTTGACAGCCATTTGATAGACTTTGAAATTTAAAAATGCTTCAAAGGATAGAAATATTCTTATTGCCTCTAGTCTAGCAACAGGAGAAAAAGTCTCATCATAGTTAATGCCTTCTTCTTATGAATATCCTTTAGCAACTAGCTTAGCCTTGTTTCTCATAATAATTCATGTTCATCCATTTTATTCCTGAAAACCCACTTAGTGCCAATTATAGATCTGTATTTTGGAGGTGGCACCAATTCCTAAACATTGTTTCTTTCAAGCTGATTTAACTCCTCCTGCATGGCAAAAATCCAATCGGGATCCCACAATGAATCTTTAATCTTTTTAGGCTCATTTTAAAATAGGAAGCAAGCATATAGACATTCATTTATGGTTGCCCTTCTTGTCCTTACTCCTTCATCAGGATTTCCAATGATTTGATCTACAATGCGAGCTCTATTCCATTTAGTTTCATGAGTCACGCCTCTTCCATTTGAACTTATTTCTTCCTTATTAGAGTTGTTTGCATTTGTTGTTGACCTTTGAGAAGCTCCCGCTGAGTTGATGATAGGGTTATGTGGGGACTTCTCAAGATGTGACTAAAATCTTCATCATTTCTCTATTCATTTGTTCCATGTGAAATTTCCACATGTGAGTCTTCATGTGCATTCTCATCCTTTTCATTTTCAGGTGATTTCATCTCCAATTCATTCTCAAACCTCAGGGTGTCATAGTTTTCTCCTTCAAGGTTCATAACAGGAAACTTGAAGACATCAAAAGTCACATTTGTGCTTTCCATTACTTTTTTATGATCAATCACATAGACTCTGTATGCAGTCTTGTCTAGAGAATATCCAATGAAAATGCCTTCATATGCCTTAACATCAAATTTGCCAAGTTATTCAGTGTTTTCCTTGATAACAAAGTATTTTGTTCCAAACACATGCATGTGTTTAACTGAAAGCTTTCTGATTCTCATTATGTGGTAGAGAGTCCTTCCAATAAGTTTTGTGATGAGTGTTCTATTATGGGTATAACATGTTGTGCTAACTGTTTCAGCCCAAAAACTTGTTGGCAAGTTGGCTTCTTCAAACATGGTCCTTGAAGCTTCAATTAGAGTCATGTTCTTCCTTTCAAGAACTTCATTCTGTTGAGGAGCCCTTGAAGTAGAAAACCGGTGAGTGATTCGATTTTCTTTACAGAATTCATTTAATGTAGCATATTTAATGTAGCTTCATCTTTTGAGTGCAAGAATTCCACCCATGTGTATTTGGAGAAGTCGTCCACCATGACCAGTCCATATCTCTTTTTGGACATTGACATGACATTCACATTATCAAGGAGATCCATGTGAATCAATTGCAGAGGTAGTGTGATTGAACTAATTTCTTTTCTTCTGTGAATTGACCTTTTCATCCTTCCCTTTTGACATGCTCACACAATCCTTCATTACAGAACTCAAGTGGTGGCAGATCCTTTACTTATTCTCTTTTTACTAGAGAATTAATATTCTTGAAGTTCAAGTGAGATAGTCTTTTATTCCAAAACCAACTTTCCTTTTCTAAGGCTTTGGTGTAAAAACAATAAATTTTATCCTTGTTTGCAGAATTCAAATATGCTATAAACAGGCTTCATTTCCTTACACCACAAAGTGCAACTTCCTTGTTTTTCTATGTGATATGAGGTACATTTACTTTTCAAACTCCACATTCAAATCTTTTTTGCAGAACTGAGTGATGTTTAACAGGTTGTGCTTCAAACCATCCACCAAGGCTACATCTTCAATGACAACATTTCCTTGTATATCAGTTTGCCATATCCCATAGTAAAACCAATGTTGTTGTCTCCAAAACTTACCACCGGGCCAAATTCCTCCTTGAACTGTGACAACAGGGCCTTGTCACCAGTCATGTGTCTTGAGCATCCACTGTCCAAGATCCACATGACCTTCCTTTTATTTCTTGTGCCCTGCAATCAAAATAATATCAAGTTTTCTTTGGTACCCAAACAAGGCTGGTTTCTTTTTGTTTAGTTTCATTAATGTTATTTTACTTTTTAACAATCTTGTTCACTTTATCATGCATGATTTCCTTTTTCTGGACTTGATTTTTAGTTTGAGTAGTACTTCCTGGTCTAGATGCCTTTCTAGGTGACAGAGAATATTTTCTTCCTTTGATAGGACTTGAAGATTTAGGCCTAGTTGTGTTGTTCATATTTTGACAGATACAACCTTCAACAAAATGATTTCCAAGTCTAAAACAAGTATTCATGACATTCATGTTACATGGCATGCAATCAAATTTATCACATAATTTTTGTTCATCATGCATCAGAGGCTTAACATATCCACAAGCAAAGTCAGCATTTTTAATAACAGGTTTCTTGCACATATGCGTAAGATGATTTGTTGAACCACAGTTTTTACAAATCTTTCTTGGTGCATTAAGAACATGTGCATAATTTTTATGTTTATTAATGCCTACTTTACCATTTCTATTAGGCTTCTTCTTTTTAACATGGATGTTTTCAATTTTCTGGGGATTTTCTTTTCTTTCTATTGGTGCAGGTATAGACTTGGCCTTGACTACTGTTTCTTCTTTTTCAACACAAGGCATAGTATTATTAGCCTCTTATTCATCCTCATCATTCAACTGTTTTTTGATGACTAGACTTTTTCATCAAACTCAACAGTTGATTTCTTAAAAATAGGAGCTTTGATATTTTTCAAAATATAAGGATTACCAAGAACTTCAACTTTCTTGCCCTTTGTTGAAAATGACTTCTTTTTCTTGGAGTTGTCATAGTCAAACCCAACTCCTACCTTGGAATTTTCTTAGTGGTTCTCATGGAAATCTTGAACTATAACTGATGAATTTTGATAAGATTTGATTTTCATTTGATTCCTTAGAAATTTTTCAATTTGTTCTGAGCAGGTGATATTATTTTTCAGATACTCATTTTCCTGTTTCATAGATTCCATGGTGACCACGGATAATTCCAGGTTCTCATTTTTAATAGTCAAATCATCATTCAATATTAGCAATCTGTTTATCTCTTCATAGGCAGCAGTCATACTGGTGTGTATGTTAAACATTTCAATACTAAGTACTTCAACAGTTTTCTTGTATTGAGAGTTAGACATTTCAATGGAGGTTAAGGTTGGTACCTGACTGGTTGAAGTTGATGCACCATCATTTGATTTGGCCATGAATGTCAAGTTTCCATATTCTTCATCTTCATCCTTATTAGTGTCATCCCAACAATTTCTTTATGCAATGTATGCCTTTCCAGGTTGCCTTTTCAAAAGAGCTTCATATTTGGCTTCCAATTCCAAATAGTCCTTATCTTTCTTGATTCCTTTTGGCTTTCTACACTCAGTGACAAATTTTCCTAGCTCATTGCAGTTGTAGCATCTAATTTTTAACCTATCAACTGTTCCAGTTTTGTAGCCACCTTTGCGACTGCTTCTAGGTGCTTTGCCTCTGCTTGAGGACCCAAAGTTTGGTTTTGGCTTTAAACTTTTGTTTTTCTTGAATCTCAAGTTTCCAAACTTCTTGGCCATAAATGTCATGGATTAATTGTCCATTCCTTCTAACTCCTCAATAGCGTAGAATTCATCTTCACCATATTCACTCTTGACAGATTCCTTTTCTTCATTTTCTTAATCTTCAATCTCTTCAATTTTTAACCTTTGGTTTGTAGTATTCTTTTCCAATTTTATCGGCTCATTTGCACCTAGTGCACTAGAGACATTTTCCATCTTCCCTTTTTGTCTAGAATAAATTTCTTTTGATAGAACTTTGATTTATAGATTTTTAATATTCCATATAATGTCACAAGATGGAGTTTTGTCAAATCCCTCTGAAAGGCATATGACAAGGCATATTTGTAATTATTAGATGACAACTCAATCCAGATCAGAAATGGAAGTAAATAATAAATGTGATAACAGGAATCAAGTCAAAAAATGTCAACTAGACACGAAGAATCTGAATATCAGAAGAATTCTGACAAGACTGGTACTCAACACTGGAAGAAGTTCATTAATATGTTCAAGCGTCGTTTAAAATAAAAGAGTAGTATCTCAAAGAGTTTAGAAGATACAGAAGGTTTTAAGTGCCTACTATAGAAAGATTCTAGAAGAAAAAAATTATAGAGGAAAATAAAAAAGAAGACAAGATAGGACAAAACAGGATATAAAGACCACTACAGCAGAAATGAGAATCAACATTGTAGTTAGTCATCCGTGAACCAGACCAGTGCACAGGATGTCAACCAATGTCGGTGAAGATTCGTCATCAAAAAGTTCAAGTGGTTAGAAAGGTTATTGTTGAAGAACGGAAGACTTTGATCTACATCAACAATGGTCTTACAGTCAAGACTTTAATTTAATTCTCTATTAATTAATTAGTTAATTTAATCAATAAATTAATTCACTTAGAATTAATTTATTTCTTAAATTAATTAATAGATTAATTAATTTAGAATTATTTTAGAATGAAGAAAAAAGAAGCTGGAAGCTCACAAAGATATAGGTTTGTTTGTAATGCAATGTACAAGAGTCAGAATTCAAGATTGAATATTTGACTGCGTACATACAATGGTGAAAAGAAGTATTGTCTAGTTTAAAAATTCAGATTTTTTCAATAATAGATGTACTTCTAATTGCAACTGTAGATACAGCTAAACAGGCCTGACGGTACTGACTTGAAGACAAGACAAAAAAAGAATTGACACGGAAGAAATGTAGATTTATATATTCTTAAAAGTGAAACCCCGGTTGGAATTGATTTGTCATTTCCAAGTCAAAAGGAGTTTGGTTCTAGACGTTCAGAAGACCACAGCTTAGAGTGTAAGGATTTATTTTTATTAATAAATATTTTATTTACTTAATAAATTATATTTATAAATATCTACATAATATTAGATCTTTATTTTTATAATTTTTTAATTAAATTAATTATTTATTAATAAAAGATTATAAGCTGTGATGCTCTAAAAATATTTCTACAGAGTCTATCCATAATAAGACGAAATAGGCCCCTTACTTTTACAAATTGAAATGGCAGGTGATTAAAGTAATCAATCCAAGGCTGTCACGTGTCAAAAGAAATGAAAAAGCATGTTGAACAAAATGTCATAACGAGTACTAATCAAAAAGGCATACCGAATGGATTTGAAAAGTTATACCGAATTCCTTAAGGCAAAAGGTCATGCTGGAGCTATTTGAAGAAAGTCATACCGAGCTAATTTAAAAATTCATATCGAGAAAGAATTCAGAAAGTCATATCGAGCTATTTAAATGTCATACCGAATTTCTAAAAGGTCATGCCGACCAGAAAAAGTCATACCCATGATTTTTTTCAAAGGTTTGAAGGCTTAATTAGTGTCTGAAAAATGTCATGATCAAAAGTCATACAAGCTTTACTATCTCTATAAATATGAGGCCAAGGGCTTCATTTTTCAAGTAGTAGAAAACATTCAAATTCAGTAATTTGTCTATAAAGTTATATTCACAGACTTTTTGTACTAGTTTGAATTTTAATTCCTTAAGTAGAAAAAGTCATGTCAAATTTATTCTAGGAATTAAAGAAATATTCCGTTGAATATTGTAACACCCTTTCAAGTTTAATATACGTATTTAACTTGAATCTTGTTTAAATAATTTTAATTATTCTTAATAATTAAAATATTATTTTAAATCAGAATAATCCGCGAGAAAATCTTAAGATTGTATTCAACCCCCCTTCTACAATCTTATATAGGAACCAACACCATTTCTTCTCTAATAGCAGAAATCTTGTGTTCCATGTAACTTCATGTTCTTCTCTTTTGTCTTATAGTACTTTCTATGTAATAGAAGGTCATTAATCAATTTGTTAAACCTTTCAAAGACTTCAGTTATGCCTTCATTTTTCTTTCACATAAAAGTTTCGTACTATGAGACCAACAACTGTCATTGATTGTCTCTTACCTCTTTTGTCCCTTCAAATAGTATCTCAATGGTTTCCCAGATGTGTTTAGCTGATGTGCAGTTGACAATAATGTTGTACATCACAATATCCAGTAACTCAATGAGTATGAGCATCAAGCTATTGTCAAGAGACACGTTCTCTTTTTTTGTATCAGTGTATTGAGATGGATCTTTAGGTATCCAAGTTGCAAGGATCACCTCTGAACCACTAGTAGTTTCAGGAACCAATGTTATGTTGTTGTAGGTGCCCTAGAGGCAATACAATGTTTATTTTGATAAACCTTTATGTCAATTGATTATTCAATAAACGTATTTATTATGACTTTAATTACTGCGATATATTTGTTAGCATAATAAATGTCCTTAGAATCATGATACACATTGTATAGTTTAGTACATGACTTGAACTTGAGACTATATAATATATCATATTCTTAAATGTCCCTAGTCGAGTATTATTATTATAGGACAATAATAATACATAAATAGACTAGTATGTTGTTTGACTGATAACCACATCTCATTGGTTATAAGTATGGGGATACTAAAGTTAATACATAGGTACATGTAGGAGTACATGATACTGGACAGACCCACAGTGAGATTCTTCATGTTTAATAAAGTCATAAGAAAGACTCACAGTGATAATGGTGTAATGATCCTTTGACTTGAGATCATTATATTTCTATACGAGGATTAATATACTTTGACTACATTAAAAGTTACCTTTGACCGGGTGATGATAAAAGTGGACATCGGGTATATCATGAGTCGTATGAGAAATATGAATGATAGATAAAGGATTTAACCCTCCTATAATTAGGAGAGATATTATTGGCCTCTTGATTGAGTGAGACTATAAAATGCATGGCCGTGCTCAAATAATGATTTGTTTTCATAGTCTACTCATGGATCAAGTAAACCCGGATTAAATGTTGAAGAGGATGACTAAATACATGCCTCGAGTTTAATCTATAATATATATGGTTAAAGGGATTATATTACACTGAAACATTAATCACGAAAGGTTTTATCGAATCACGATTTAATTATTATTTAATTGGGTAGCAATGATGTATTACTAGATACCGCTCATTGTTTATAATTTTATTGGAGAATAAAATTATTGCTAATTAAATAATAGCCTATAGGGTCACACACATAGAGTACTTAAAGGAATAATTAATTTAAATTATAGATTTAAATTAATTAATATTATTTGAATTAATATAGGATACATCCATTCCGTAATCAAGATCGTGAGACGTTCTTGAAGGTGCTCGTGTGGATACCATAGAGGTGTTTTCGAGAGGAAGACACAAGTCGTGAAAGCTAGGATCTCCGTTGAGTTCGTGAAAGTCAAGACCAAGTAAATGTATGATTCCGTTTCACAATAATCAGTCCGCTTATACATGATCCTGCGTTTAGGGTTCCGAAATTTTCGTTATATTTACGTTTACTCCGCTGCGTTTTATGCCTCGGAACCCAACATGTTACAGGCATGAAGGGTCTATTCTTCAAAATTTCTGGATACATGGAGTTTACAGCCCTTATTAACATCAACATCTTTCTCTTCCAAAGGTTGCAGTTTTCTCTGTCAAATTGAGGAATCTTGATACTGCTAAGTTTTTGTGAACTCATCTTGATCTTTTTAATGTTCGTATGTCAACAGCATGTGCTCTGATACCACTTGTTAGATATAAGTTATGAGAAACTTATACAGAGTGGGTGAATGTATATGTTATATTTTTCTTTTGATCAAGTGAATTTTGATTACCTTTGAGTCTTTTAACTGATTCTGTAGCATAAATTGATTGTATGATTCTTTAAAATATGTATACTGTAAACTAGAATGCACACAAACAATTTAACTTTCAATCTAATATTTTATTAGAAAAAGATTGCTACAAATCTAAGATTAAAGTGTGAATCTCAGCTTCTTGTTCTTGTAAGATAAGAAACAAGGAGTGAAAACGAATGAATATTCAACTTGCTATTCTATAAAGCTTTGCACTCAACCATATAGACAACATGTCTCAATTGCACATGCTTTCACAAACTACTTACTAAAACTAGAACCAGGCATAAGATCTTTATATTGTACATAATCTATTTCAAGCTAAGTTCTTCACTTTGACAGTTCATAGTATCTGTTTTTCATCTTCTATCTTTGTCTTGTTCTTTTCTTCAAGCTACCTTGTAGACTTGTCATTATCATTCACAAGTTTGACTGACCTTGATCATGACAATGCTTCCTTCACTTGACTGTTGCTTCTTCACATCTCCTTGAAGTAGTCGAATACTCACTTGAAAACTCTTCGAGAAATCATGTTTTAGACTTCTCGATTGACTACTCTTGAGACTTCTCGATCGATACTCTTTGACGCTCTTCGATTGGCTTAGACTTCTCGATTAGATAATCCCTGATGATTTCTCGATCAGTCTAGACTTCTCGAATAGACTTCTTCCATTGACTTCTCGATCAGACTCATTTCTTAGACTTCTCGAATGCTTCGTTAGTTAACTTCTCGACATACTAATTCCTAGACTTCTCGAATGATACTTCTCCATTAGATCACTTTTCGAATGGTAGAAATTCTTTGACTTCTCAAATGCATAACAAACATTTAGCCATTTTAAATTTCTCGACTAGTTTTATTAACTGACTTCTCGATTGATCACTTGCCTTAAAAGAATTTCCATATTAAATTCCTTATGTGATGAGGTCTTTTTTTTCCTAATGCATGATCCATTTTACTTTGAATATCAGTAAGCTAATTTCCTGCAACACAAGATTAGTACAAATAATAACAGCTTGCTATTTTATATCATTTACAAGATATCAGATTGGTTGTAGTGATCATCAAAATCCAAAAGGGTTTCATTACATGCATTAATAATAGTTACATAATTAATATTTATAATTGTTTCTCACATTCTAATTCATTATTACATAATAATACTCTAATTAATATTAATAAAATATTAATTCACCCCTCACTTATCCATTAATAATTACATAATTAATATTTATAATTATATTTAACTCATTATTCTTAATTTTTTAAAATAATTTTTTTTTGAATTACATAGAAAAAATCTAATAATAATTTCAAATTAATACGTAAATCTTTGTTTTCTCAGCAATTTAAATATTTTTTTATTCATATTCTATTATCTATTATTTATAATCTATAAATCTGCGTAACGCTGCAACATGGAGTTAGTTTGAGCCATTTTAATCATTAATGCATTCATTAATATCTGCAAAACATTTATTTCCCTTATGTTTTCTCATTATTATTACATATATAATATATTAATAATTATATAATTAACATTTATAATTATATCTAACATTCTAATTCATTACTACATGATAATACTTTAATTAATATTAATAAAATATTAATTTCACCCCTCTTTTATCCACTTATAATTAATATTAATAATTATTTTATATCTAAATTTGAAATATTTTAATAATATCATTTCCTAATATTTTAATTAGATTTGGATAATTATAAAAACTTATCATCAATCGATACTCGTAGTAGAGTCAAAAATTCCGGTTAAATAAGGTTCGTTTAAAATATATTTAATCAATTTTAATTTATTTACTTTATAAATATTTACATCATCTCATAGTTAATACCTAATATTATTATATTATATTAAGAGAATAATTGAATACAAATTAATAAATATCTAAACGACTCAAATACAAGATAAATAAGAAGGCAATACAATTATTATAACAAAAAAATCATCAACATTCTCGTATTATGTAATTTCAAATTATTTACTATTTTGCCGTGATAATACAAAAAACTATATTTTTCATTATAGTTATCAATTAATTTATAAGAAAAAGAACTTATTTTTAAATATAAAACTTTTACTAGAACATGCACTATTTAATTTAAACAACAAACAGGCATTACAACATAAAGATTGAAAGATCCAAGCTACAATAATAACAATTTTAATGTACATAATAAAATTTATTAGGACAAAAGAAGCAAAAGAAGTCTGATAAGAAGAATATTTTGCTTCTTAATCAATGTACAAATTTAGATGTTCCAACTTTTCTCCCTTGGGTAAATGATTTGCATGTCCATTAATGCAGACACTTGACACAAAATTTCTCTGGCTACTGTTTTTGTTATTGGTTGCATGGTGCATTTTGCTTGCATCCGCATGTGCAGTGTTCAAGGTCTGTGTTAAGCTTCTGGAAAACATGTAAAGAAACGTATTAATATATTAAAAATTGGGGAAAAGATCACAGTCTAGTCTATGTGTATCAACTTGTGTACAAGAACAAACATTTCTGCGAATGTCTTCAGCTCCTGACCAGCAAGTTGAGGAGATATCATTTGGATGTTAATAGAATTGGAATGGTAAATGGGGAAGGACTTGGTATATCGTATGACAATGTATAAAAAGAAGCTGTATCCCGGGCATTGCACTATTGCAGCCTTATGGATACCCATCTACTAGTGGTAACAAGGGGTCGAGAGTTTGAATCTTAGCGAAGTTTGGGCGTCTGAGTACCTACTCATCTACACAGAGGAAATTATCTAAAACTCTGCCTTAACCTGCAAATACAAAATTATATTTAACTACTCTGCGCCCTGGCCTCCCCTCAACAAAAAAAAAAAGGAACTAGCCAAAGCAATAAAGCATCTCTTTAAGGAACTTTAAAGGTATTCTTTCTAGTACCGATTTTACATATATATAGCCTCTTCAACCTGTTAACAAGGTTTGATGCGTAACTGGTTATATGTTCTCTTCAATTGGATTTTTTAGAAGATTTTTGAAGGCCAGTAATGGTTCAATGTTAGACTATCTTTACTTGATGTTTTAAAAGCATCTTTGTTTTGTATTCTGTATTTTGAAATCTAATACAATATTCAGACAGCAAACCATTTCTTGGCGTAGATAGCGAGTCATGTGAAAAGTCTGTCCTTATTTAACTTGTACCATAGAAATATAACAATGTCAAGTATCTTAATTATGACAATGAGTGCTTAATATTATAGTGGGTGCTAATCGATGAGTGCACCGATGAAAAGAACATCTGAGACCTAAATATTTTAGAGACTTATAGTGAAAATGGGGTACACAGGGTGAGTAATATACAATAGCGCACACATAGCTGACAATATTTTGATGTAAAAATGACTCTAAATATCATATAAGATTCATAAAGAAGTAGATATTGTGCATATACTGACCTGAACTTGTGTCTGAAGACCTTTAATATGTTGAACAGCTAAATCTAGCATGTCGGCATAGCTAGTTTGCTGCAACAATACAACAACAATTACAAAGCTGAACACTGTTTTACTATGATTTTATGGGTTTGGCAAATGGCAATGAAAGCCAGCATGGAGTAGACAAGAGTAGACTTGTATAGTTATATATTCATTCAATCAATATCCAGGTCTTTCAATAAGAATGAACTTAACATTGCACAAAGTTTGCGTCAATGGCAGGAGTAAAGACATTACCTTGTCCATGTTAGGAACAAGATCTTGCAGCTTCTTCAATTTCCCACTTATTCGTGTTCTTCGCTCCTAAAATTCAGATTAATATATAATATAATAGAAGTTCAGAACGGAATCATATAGACATTGGAGCTAATAAGAGGATATCCTCGCCAGAACATTTTGATAATTATAAGTCCACAGTTAAATATATCTTAACCTAAACAAAAGAGTAAAAGACTAATACTTCATAACATGATGTATATATTAAAGAGGTAAGAAGATAACACCACTCCTACCCAGAAAACCTATCAACAAACTGCCTCTCACTAGTTAACAATGTCAAAAAAAAAAAGAGGAGCTGTACGAAAACAAATTTCAAAATAGAGTAAAATAAAATATAATTTAGTGATGTACATATTCTTTGTGCTACTTTAGTTGTTTTACAGAATTTCAGAAGGCAAATGCTTCAGCAATATAATAACGAGCTGCAAAGCGTTCAAATTAACATTCTCACGTGTTTTTTCTCTAAATCATCAGACACCTTGAACTTAACTTGAAAAGTTAATACTAGGGAAGAACATAGAAGGAAGAGGGTCGGAAAAAGAAGACATCTACGTTAAAGAGACATGAACCCAAATCATAAAGCCATGCAAGTTTGAACATTGAACATAAGGCTTTTTCTGTTGTTAGCTACTGACTACTTAGTGAATACAAGGACTCTGAGAAGAGCTCATAGATGTAGTACAAATTAAATTTGATAGATGTACCAATTAAAAATTGAATTCTGCAGTGGAATACCAAGATCTAACATGGAAGTCATGACATGTAGACAGTATTATTATAAACGTAAACTTCTTCTTCATCTGCTCATACTGGTGACTGGCGGATTCATGGTTATTGTAGTACAGTTGATCAAAATATCAATAATTATTGAAACAGCTAATCTTGTAAAGAAAATGAATTAGTATTAACATTTTGCACACACCCTTTCAGCGATGCTCCTGGGGTGTGTAGCACAACCACGCTTTGCTCGAGCTTTGCAAGGTACAGAGTCCTGAGGAATATCCATCATATGTTCCATCGAAGACATATCTAAAGCCATCTCTGATAAGCCAAATTGGAACTGAAAGAAAACTAGCTCCAATAAAAGAAAAACTATCGAAGAGAAATACTGCAGAGTCATGATTTAAAATGTATATAGGTTCTCCCCTCTGACTGTAGGAGGGTTAAGAATTTTCTCCATTCCAAAGGGATAAAGATAAAGAACACTCCTACTCTATATGTAATAACAATCATTCGTCTTCTCAAATGTTGCTGAAGTAATATTTAAATACCTGTGATTCATTTAGGCCACGGCCATTATCATTTTTGGCTCGTTTTCCTCGTCCTCCTGAAAACGTTATATTACTTGAATTGTCCCATGATCCCATCCCGAAATTAGCTGTTGCAAAAGAATGAGTAGCTTTCCTACGCCCTTCTGCATGGATGTCGTCATCAGCATCCTCACTTTCTTCAGTTATCTGAGAAAGAGAATCTTGTCTGGTAAAGCTCAACTGAGAGTTCAACCGTTGTATTCCACCTGCATTATCTGTGACCCCGTGAGAATTATAGCTTCCCCTTCCCCTGGTTACTGAAAAACCTGATATTGAAATTTTCTTATATAAGTCTCAGTCTGCACCTTATATAAACACAATGATTAATACACCCTTGGTTACAATATAAATGACCTTTTTGATATTGTATCAATTTCATATGAAACCATAGCTTATACAGTGACAAAATTTGCAAAATAGAGTATATACAAAGCCCAATTAACTTCAATGATGTCTTGGTAGATCAAAATCACACTTCAAATTTAAGATTAGAATTAGTTGAAAGATCATTAATACTAGCATTAGAGCCCGTGCAAGGCACGGGACTCGTGTGAATTCTCGTATTTGAACGTACTTTAGTAAATGCCATAAATTATAGAAACAAATATATGAATAATGGTGGTTGTTTGCTGCATTATTTTATAAATATTATGTGTTATATTTTTGATTTTCTAAAACTTACCTCAAAGAATATTAATATGTGCTTAGATGTAATAAATTAAGCACTTTATTCATAGCAATGTGTCTTAAGTAGTAAACTGGTTACACGTTTTATTCATAAATTATAGATAGTTTCATTTTATTTATATAGAGAGTAATTCATAGAGATAGTTTTTGCAACTTAAGTAGCCTCCTGCCTCTTTGCCATCATGGTTACTGGATTTCATACTTGTTACTGGAGTCTGCATGAAATCCAAAGAGTAATGATCGTGCTATAACTTCATTTCATTTTAACATTTCATCAAACAGGTAGCGTGCGAGCTTCCATAACAATTCCATTTGCGAGATGAATTCACCCTATTAGAGGCCTATAACTTGCGCATCAAATGATTAAACACCTATAATAGATATAATAGAAGTAGATGCAATTAGGCTCGGGACGTAGAAGTGTAAAATGGGTTTTTCATGTAGATTTAATTTGCTCAGGAGCTGGGTTTGGAGTCAGGTTTATAATAGAAGTAGATGCAATTAGGCTCGGGACGTAGAAGGGTAAAATGGGTTTTTCATGTAGATTTAATTTGCTCAGGAGTTGGGTTTGGAGTCAGATTTAAACATGATGTTCTCCTATAAGATATATAGTAGATTAGTCGGATCAAGTCTTGTGCAAGCCTGTTTAAAGACAGTACAAATAATATCTTAAACAAATTAAACATAACATATATAAATTTCATACATCTTTTTTTCTTTTGGATCGGGTTATAATCATGTTTTACATTTTTGGTGAGTTTCAATTTAGCATGTCTAAATCCAAATTCAAACATTTTTAAATTTAAAAAAAAATTATTAGAGAAAGGAAATATTTTATAATATTTTTATTATAATTAGAACAAATATTTGAAATTAAATGTTTTTCATACTCGTAACTTTTTTAAAATTTAATTTTTCATTATTATTATTATTATTATTTTAAAGAAATTATTATTATTATTATTATTATTATATCCGAAAAGGATATAATCTAAAATCTTCAAAACACTGATTAAATTCCCAAGATGATACCTATAACAGGAGCCTAGGAGGCACGTGACATCCCCAATTGTTTACTGGTTTTATTATGGTGTTAAATGCCACTTGTCCCACTTGTCTTATTTATGCACACTGCATATATATTTTTGGAATAACCACTTGTATTATCTCTTTGTTATTTTAATGATGCCTACGTTTTCCATATTGCAACTTGCTCTTCATTCATTTCTTTATTATTGTATTTACAAACGGTATATTGTTGTTTCACTAGGAAGTTTCCCCCAACAAATTATTTTTATTTATGAAATGTAATAAACTATGTATATATTTCGAGCATAAATTAAACCAAATAATATTAACAAAGACTTAGAATTATGATCTAAAATACAATAGCAGCAACAATAATAAATATATTTTGAAAAAAGTCAATGAAATTACTAATATTTTATTTGCTTAGCATGTGTAGATAATACAGGAGGTATTTATAACTTGTGCGTAGAAAATTGTATTTATAAGCAAAAATTAATGGGTCATGGTTATATACATAACATACGTAGGTAGGTAGGTAGATGTTTATCTATCATATTGCACTTGGCAGCAAATTAAAGTTTGACATGATTGTGACCCAGTTTAGGTTTACTTAAAATTTTAAAAAAATTATATTTATATTTTTTTTCAAGATAAATATTTGTTGTAGAAATTTAAAATTAAATTTTATTTTTTTAAAAAATAAATATTTATTTTAAAAAAAGTATACATCAACATATTTATTTCCAGAAGTAAGTTGTTTTTGAAAATAAGAACGGTTTGGTTTTTGGCATATCATAAAATGATAAGTTGACAAATTTTAATTAACTAATGGACCCTGTATGCAAAAAAAGCACACTAATAAAAAAAAATCACCTCACAAAAGTGTTATGCAAGTGATTAATGTGTACTCATGAACCCATCCCGGAAAATCCCAAATAATAAACCTGAACAGGCACACATACTAATCAAATGATATTCTAACAAGAACGTACAGGTGTGTACACAAAGACGAGTCCGCATTAAAAACTCATGAAAGCTACTGGTTTTGTTTTACACTACGCTGTATACAACAATTTAATACCAAAATACTCAAAATATAATTCTGATGAAATTTTTGATAATTTTGAAAAACATTGTTTTTCAGCAAATTTGATTCCAAAAGTTTTGTCAAATTAAATTTATTTTCTTACTGTATAATTTCGACAAATATTTTCACACCAAACTTTGTTACAACAAAAGACAAATAATTCGCTGTTACAAATATTTACGATAACATATTTTTTTTATAAGAATCAAATATGTATAAGATTAAAAATGGTTGTTAATATTCTCTCCGTTTAATTTTATTTGATTCTTGAACTACATAATTAAAGTTATTATTTTTGAATAAAATATTAAATTAAAATTTTTATTCACAAATTTAAAAAATAATAATTCTAATTATATAATCAAAATTCTTAAAAATATGTTCCAAACGTCAAATATTACATTACTAGTCATGGTGGTTCTAAACGACCTGTGGTTGCTATGTTTTGAGCTTTGCCTGTTTATTTTTTATAAAATCTTCTAATAAAAAAAAGTCATGGTTATCAAATACCAAGACAGAGACACAAAGATCAGTAGTTTATGTTCTTTCCCAAACGGGTAATCATCAAATCTATAAGTGCATTATATATACAAATGCCACGTAATATAATAATTTAACTTTGACCTAAAATTTACCAAAATGTGATCGAAATTCTCCCTCGACTATTTCTGTAATTTATCAATTTACTTTTTTCGTAATATATACAGGTAATTTTTCCTTAATTCGTAATATGAACAAATTTATTTTATTTTCGAGTTTCGCATCTTAGATTAAAAAGGAAAAAAGTAAAGTACGCTTTTCTATAACCAGGTCTACACACGCTCGCGTAAAAGCGTTGTCAAATAATTTATTCAAAATATAATATAAAAAACATAACGGTGATTGGTGGAATCGAAAATGAATATGTTCCGCACCATCCATTTGTAATAATGATTCGTTCATGTCGCTAGTGTTATATATTTTTTAAGAATTCTTAAAAATCATATTTTTGGTAAACAAAATCACCATTTGTATCGTCTCCTATCCCAAATATTTTTACTAAATTTTATCCGTAAACCCTGATACGAATCGTACAATGTTAAATTACCGGTTTTCATAAACAAGCAAACAGCTAAGAAGAGAACTGAAACTATTTTTTGATACGATGTTAAATTACCAGTTTTCGTAACCAACTGCAAAGTAAGAAGAAGATAGAGAGACGTACCATTATCAGTTGAAGCAGCAGAAGCTACACGATTTAAAAACCCAGCGGGCAAACTACTGTGACGAGTCAAGGAAGCCGAGTTAGACGAAGAAGGCGAGGGAGACGAGGAAGCATATGATCTCTGCAAACCATTCATGGACAGATTATGATCTGGCGTATTCTTCGCATTTGATCCAGAACTTATACCCGAAACAGCACCGGCACCTCCAGACGAAGTCGAAAAATACGGGTGCGCACCCAGCGGTGACAGTTCCTTGCTACGTGCCTGTCCAATCACTGAATCAACTGCAGCTAGAAATGACCCCGGAGCCGAGTCATACCGGTTCAGGCTGCTGTTGTTGTGCCTGTTAGATTGGCCCCGGCCCTGGCCCCGGCCCTGGCCCTGGGAAGGAGAAGAGGAAGAGGAAGGTGGATACATAGTTGTTTCTATTTTCAGTTGATTATTGTCAAATGAGAGTTGGTGTTTTTTTTCTCACAACAAAGGGGACATTTCAAGCAAGCCACGTGACATCCCTTTAATTGTTTAGTCTAGATTTATTGGTGGTGGTGGCAATGGTGTCAGATTAATACATCTCCCCTGCCTAATACACACACAAGAATCTACACAACTTGCCTCTTTTATATACACAATATCTCTTTTGGAATAATCCACTTGCATCGTTTTCTAATCTCATCACATTTGTCTACTGTATATTGTACTAGCTTTTTGTTATTTTAATCATGCCTATCTTTAGTTTAATACAACTTGATATTTTCTCACCATATATTCATTTCTTTATCATTGTATTTACAAACGGCATAGCTATGTTTTACTCCTCGTGCAGCAAACAATTCTTTACTCTTTTTTTTGATATCCTACTCAATTATTTACATTTTAAAATTTTTTAAAAATATTAAATTTTTATATTATAAAATTTAATCTCACCCATTACTTTACTTCACATTTTCAAATCTATCAATTGACTCACTACTTTATCCACTTTTTCTTTTTTTTTTATCCACTTTTACTTATATTTCATAATAATTTAAACAATCCGAACGGGAGTAACTTTTTTCCATTTAAGTGGGAAAAGAATATAGAGCCTCCTGGTCAAATTTTTATCAGGCTTCTATTTCAGTTGAAATAGACTTTTTTTAATTTGATTATATTTTATAAAGTTTTATAATATAATTAACATGATATATATATTAGAAAAGTTCAATATAAACTGCATTTTGATTTATATTAAGTTTACACATGTTTTGTATTATATTCTACCTTATTACTTATTATTATTTGTAATTTATCAAAGACCAAAATTTTCTTTTAAAATTGAGACATGAGGGGGTATACTATAGCCCTCGATTCTAGACACATCCGCCACGTACGAAACAAACAAATGATATTCTAAAAAGAACGTACATGTGTGTAGATAGCAATGTATGATGTCAAACACAAGTTTCAAAACCCTCGTGTATGCTATTAAATTTTTGTTTTTATATTATTATAGTTTATTTTATAATAATTCATATTAAAATATAGTTAATTTTTTTTCATTTTTTATATTATAATATTTGACATTAAAAATATTTATTAATATTATATTTTAAAAAATAACAAATTTATTGAATCATTAATATAATAATCTTTCACTTTCTAATATTAGTGATTTCGTAGATTTAATGCAAAATTATGTTAATTTTATAAATACAATTTTAACAATCTATAATCGCCTATATTCATATTCAAAATACAAATATATCGAATGTTAAACGTCAATATACTCCGTACACACCATTTTCCAAATTCTATGCATTCCAATTTATTCTTACATGAAACTCTAAAATTTTAAATAATTAGCTAAACAATCCAGCAACTAACCAATAGATTTATTTCGTCAAAAAAAAACCCAATAGATTTACACTTATTTTAAAAAATTAGTGGGTGTTTTAATAAAATATGAATTTTAAAAAATTTGAGAAAACAATCCAATCCACACTTTTTATATTTTTAAAATCTTTAAAAATAATGGTAAGTTAATCATATAAATTTCACATTATTACTCTACGGTCATAGTTTATCACATCATCTTATTCTTATTTTTCACCGGACTTTTACAATGTCGGATCTAAAGTTCGATAACCATGCACTCTTATCACGTATCTAATAGTACACACGTATGAGTCTAATGAGAGCATCTAATATTAGTTTTCGAATTATAGCGTATATTACGAATGAGTTCGAAACATAAAGACTGAGTTTTAAATATTTTTATATCTTACATAGTTCAAAAAAATACTCTTACATCTTATATAAAATTCGAAAATTAAAGTATTGATATCTATTTTTAAAAAAAAGTAAGTCAAAAGGTACTGGCCTCAAAATCGACACTAGAAAATTTGCGATGCACATAATACCTTCGAAATCCAAGAATTAAAATCATCTTTTAAACATATCAATCCTCAACACCCAACCTGTTAGATATAGACTATATAGCTCAAACAAATCTACACTATATTTTTTAGTTTGTCTTTGTATAGTATAATCTAGATTAGCTATATAGCAAAGTGAGGACTCAGTTCATTATTTATTTATTTTCTCAGTAATTTTAATACCTCGTAATTCAATTTATAAATATTATGGTTATCAAATAAATGTCCTGGAAGAAGTCAAACCAATTATTCATGCAGGAGGAGGAATAAAGACAAAAAAATATAGAATCACACAAATTAAGAAATTTTGCTAAGATAAATATCGAGAAGTCCAAAAATAGCTATATAGTGAAGTCTATGCATTACAGATATCGTGAAGCTCACCATATAGAGAAGTCCATAACGAATGGTATCAAGAAGTGAAGTATATCATGAAGTTTTACGTCGATAAATCTAGACCCTAAAGACTGTATTGTGAAGTAAAGACTCTGATAGTTCATGAAGTCTCAATAACGAAAAGCCTAGAAATCAGTTTTATCGAGAAGTAAATTAATCAATGTATCGAGAAGTCTGATGTTGAAGTATATCTAGAAATAACTTTATCAAAATGTCTACATATAGAGAAATCAGTATAGCAAAGTCCTATATCGAGAAGTCATAGTGTATAACAAAGTTGAGTTGTAGAAGTCTCAGTTAGTTCGAGTAGTCAAGATAAGATATTGACACATCCATAAATTCAATTGAGAAGGAGTTCACAACGTATACACTTAGTATTTTTCAAGAAAATTGTAGAAGGAAAAGATAAAATATAGGAAGTATCTATCAATTCTCAAAGTGGTCCACCTTTGAAGTATACAAGTGTTAAGTTTACAATGAAATATTACGGATAAGAGTAAGGAATGAAGGACATACAAATCAAAATATACAGAATCATAAGTTTATATTTATTCAAAGTTTTAGTTAAAATATGAATAGACTAGAATGAAACTAAATAGTTTTCTATCCTATTTTAGCCAAAGTTTGCGAAAAAGTTTGTGCATGAGACATGTTGTCTATATAACAAACATACTGGTCTTCTTGCAAAATATTGATCTTTAACAACACTTAACACTTCCTCGTATCTTTCTCCAAAACAAGAAGAAGCTAAAATCAATTTAGTTTTTAAGATTGTAGCAAACATTAATCTAATAACATATTAGATTGAAAATTTATATGTTATGTTATTAATTGTCTTTACTTGGTGTACAATAGCTTCAATTGTTTTGTTATAAGTCTAATTTTATTGATTATCCAAACAATAACATTATTCTCAAAAAAATTAAGATAGTATAATTTTTTTGAAATAACTATTCACCCATACCCTCTACATATTTCTAACGGTCTATTCCTAAAAAGTGGAATAAAAAAAGTTATTGAAGTAAAAACAGTAAAATATCAAAAATTAATATTTAAAAGTTAAGCAGTATTAAAATTCCACATTTTGACATAGCAAACTATAATTTTTTAATGTAGAAGATGTTGTTGTTTATAAGAGATGCAAGCCTATGTACCCTGAGATCCTGAAGAATGGGTCTTTAATGCCTATAATACTAGCTCTTGAAACAACTAGTGGCTCTGAGGTCATTTCAACCACATGGGTTCCCAAGCATTATACTATTTACACGGACACATAGAAAGAAAATGTATATGTACATAGTAATCTATTGCTCATACTCAATGGGTCATTAGATATTTTGGAAAAGAGGAGATTAGAGAAAACCAAAACAAATTCTTATTTTAAAATGTGAAGGCTTAATGGCAAAACCTAATAAAGGCATCGATGAGGTTTTTAAGATGTTCAACAAGTTGATCAATGATTTAAAATCCATGAAAAGTACTATAAAACCAATGTGATAAACATGAAATTTCTTTTAACACTTCTCGAGTATCTAGAGCATAAGATATCAACTATAAGAGAAGGGAGAGACTTAACAAAGTTCCCTTGAGACACTGTATGGAGTACACAAGACCTATGAGTTAGAATTTTATCAAAAGAAGTCCATATTACCCAATAGAGGAAAAATGGCTGATGGGTCAAGTGTTTTGATAACTAGTTAACCATGAAAATAAGAACATGTCTGCTCAAGCAAAATGATCAAGATTGAAGAAGTTTGTGAATAATAGGTCGATGAATGGAAGTTTGTTGATGATGAAGTAAAAGAGGATAAGTTCTACATCATTTAAGAGTTCGAATGGATGGATAACAAATCCATGTCTTTCATTGGTAAAAGGTTTGGCAACCTGAGGTTTAATAAACACATGAATTTAAAACCTAGGCAAAATAACTGGCTCCTCAAGCAAAGGAAAAGTCCTTAAAACTAGTTATAAAAGTGGCTACAAAATTGAGAGTGTTGTTAGAGTCAAGGTAAGATGTTTTAATTATAATGAACTTGACCACTTTGCTACTGAGTGAAAAGGCCCAAACAGACAAAGTGGGATAAATATTTTATTGAGTTAGAAGCAAAGTATTAGGCCCTCTTAAGAAAACATTCTAGAAAGACATATATTGCAGAAGGCAAGTCTTGGGATGATATAGATGAGGATAAACTTGAGGAGTATAGAAATATTGCTTTCATGGCTAACACCAAAGATGAGCCATCCACAACCACAAGTCAAGTACCAGTTCTTACCTTTGTAGACATGTCTAATTCTCAATATAAAAAGAGTTGTGAGGAATTGAGCATTGAGATGTTTAATATTCAAACTAGCATGATTGCAGCCAATGAAGTGATTAAGATATTGTTGTGTATTAACAGTGATTTAACTATAAAAAAATGATGAATTGAAATTAATGATTGTTGCCATGAACACTCTTAAACAAGAAAATGAGTATTTTAAAAATAAGATTGTTTGTACTGGACAAAATGAAAAGTTTTTAAGGGAACATATTTCCAAAAATGAGTTGAAAATAAAACTTATTGAAACTCGTCAAATCTTTTTAAAGAATTCTATGATAAGAATAATAAAAATTACAAAGTTGGAATTGGATTTTATTATGAAAATATTAAGAAGAATATAAGTTTTGCGTCTAAGGGAAAGAAGGTTGGCATTCCTAGCAATCCTCGTGTTTTAAAATATGTTGAAACTCCAATATTCAAAAAGTCCACGACTAAGTTTGATAAGAAATCGATACTCATCAAATAACAGTTGGTTGTGAGGATTAACAAGAATGTAACTTGTAATATCCTGTATTTTTTAGAATAATAAAATAGATTAATAATAATAATAATAATAAATGATTAAAATTGGATAGAAATTAGAATTAGATTAGAAAATGGGTTTTTTGAATATGGGTTAGACTTGAATAACAAATTATAGTAGGTTTAGAAACTAGGGGTTTAAAACATTATATATAGATTGAGATCTCCTTATTCTTTTAGATTCTTTTTGAGCCACCAAGACTAAACACTTGTAAATCTCTCTCGATACACAATCTTTATTCTTTTTCTTCATCTTTTTTATTGAAATTCGTAGGATTTTTCATACACAATTCAACTATCTTATAAAATTCATAGTAAATTTATCGTAAGTCAGAATTCATTGAATTTGGACTTTTCAGAAAGATCTTTTCATTCTCTACGATTTTTATACCTTCAGTTCTTCCAGAAAATATTATTTAGAGGACAAAAAGATTAAATACAGATTTAGACAGATTCAGAATAATGGAGAAATTCGACGTTTGAGATGTCTAAGATGTGATATTTTCGATTGGGTACTGATGATTGAATATAGGTTTAAATATGTTATGAATTCTTTGTTTTCGTGGTTGAGGTAAGTAACTATTCTTTGCGTTGTATTATTATGTAAGTATCTTTTTTTTGCTCCGTATCAATGTAAAACATCTTTTATATTGTTAGATTATGTGTATTATGTAGTAACTTTTTATTGTTCTGTATTATCTAAGTAACTATCCATTGTTCTATAGTATTATGTAAGTAACTTTATGTTGCTCCGTATTACTGTGAAACATGGATTGCGTTATTAGATTATTTGACATTAACTATTTTTTTCGAATATCGTATATAGTATATTGACATGCGATTAATAAGAAAAAAAGATTTTTCAGAAATCCCTAATCTTAGTCGCGTGAAGAATAAGATCACAGCCACTGTGAAAGTGTGACATAAGGAATAAGAATAAGATCACGACCACTGGGAAAGTGTGACATAAGGAATAAGAATAAGATCTCGGCCTCTAGGAAAGAGTGACATAAAGTATAAGATGTCGTTCACTAGAAAAATGTGACATAAAGTATAAGATGCCGATCACTGACAAAGTGTGACATAAGGATAAGAATAAGATGATGGTCACTAACATAGTGTGACCGTGATTTTAGATTGTGGGAATAAGAATATGGATACCTTGTTAAGATTTATTTAATGATTAAGAATTTTGATTATGTGATTTACATAATATATTATGAATTAATTTGTTATATGAGAACTCTTGTGATAATTATATTGAGTATATTGTGTTCAAATTTGTGATAAATATTACATGTTTAAGTTGTATTTTTTAAAAGATAAAATATTATTTTGAGCCGTTGGATGGTATTTGTTTGATGGGATTCGCAGCTCATTACTTTTAATATTTCAGGTTTGATGTAAGAGGAAGCAAAGGTGTATTTGAGTTCGAGGATCTTATATTTGGAGAAGATTGATTGCTGATTTGACATTGTTAGCTGCACTTTTATAATAGTTATATTTGTAATAGAGTTTTGGATTAAAAAATTGTATTCTTAATTTTAAATTTTGTAAGATTAATAGCCCGAAAAGGGTGGGCTATTACATAACTATTCCAAACTTGTAGAAGAGGAAGATGTCAAAATCAAAACCAAATATACACTAATCTTGAGTAAATCTGTTAAAACTGTTGAAGGAAATGAAAGTGTGAAAAAAGAAACTCAATAGAAATGCCAAAGTAGGCATTAACAAGTATAATAATTTTGCACATATTCATAATGCATCATGGAAATTTTGTAAGTACACTGCATCAACAAGTCATTTAATTCATATGTATAAGAAACATATGAATTGTATAAATGAATATGCTTGTGATTATGTTAAGCCTTTTATGCATAATACTAAAAATATTTATGGCAAATTTGATTGTATGTCATGCATCGTAAATGTCATGAATATATGTTTTAGTTAAGACGTCAATGCAACAGTTTGTAGATGGATGCTTGAATCGAACGTGAACACTAGAATTAATACACCTAAATATGCTAGTCTTATTAAAAAAATTATGTCATCTAAGACTAGTCCAAAATCTACTATTGCTAAATTAGGTGTTAAGAAAAATGTTGAATTTGATTTGCAAGCCAAGTTACCTAATCTATGGGGAAAAATATATTAATAAGAATGCATCTAAACCAACAAGATCCAAACAAATTTGGGAACCAAATAAATATTAATCTGTTTGTATTTGTAGGGTACAGGATAGAAGATAAAGATTATATAGGTTCTATATAGTGGTTGATCTAGGCACATGACTGGTGGTAAGGCCTTACTATCACAATTCAGAGAAGTGGCTGACCCTTTAGCGATCTTTAGAGATAATAACATTAGCTATACAATGGGATATGAAAAATTAGTGCAAGGCAGTGTTGTCATATAGGATGTAGCATTGCTATATGGTTTGAAATACAATCTATTAAGCATTGCTCAATTCTGCAATAAATATTTATAAGTTATATTTTTAAAAGGAATCGTGCCTCATCTCATAAAGGAAAATCAATGAAATTGCACTAACATGTAAGGAAATGAAGCATGTTTTTAGCTAACATGGACTCTGCAAACAACGATAGAATTTATTGTTCTTGAAGACAAGTTCCTAAAGTTCCTTGTGCAGGTACATGTTCCTCTTCAAACAACGATATAATTTATTACTTGTGCAGGTACATGTTCTTGAAGATAAGTTCTTATGCGCATGCAATTTATAATTGAAGAATTATTACATGATTAAGACTCCTATATTTTAGGAGCAATTTATTAATATCAAGCACTTGTTGAAATTTACTTCTTGGGCGCATATGATCCTTGAATACTCCTAATAGGGCACAAATTTGTAAAGAGACTCCTAACCGAATATGGACTAGAGTCTTGTTCGGTTTAGGTAACCTATTCGTGGTTGGATCTGCAGAAAAGGAGACCAACTCGGACCGGGAACCTAGTATTATTGTTTCCTAGCAGTCTTAGCATCGAATTAGAATTACGTGAGGTTGATATTATATATATGGGTACGTAGGCTCCTTGATATGGAGGATCAAGACATATACACTTTGGCAATATCTAATGCAACCTAAGATAGTTGGAAGCACTCCCAAGCACATCTCAACCCCACACACAACCCCCATTTTTAATAGATTAGTTAATCGTTAGCCTTAACAGCTCACCGAAAATCTATAAAAAATTGTTACGAAATATCTAAATAAGGTACGATCAAAAGTTGTACAAAATCTCTCAAAATTTGTCATAAGGTACGACTCATCGAAAACAGACTTATAACGAATCGGGAATCAAATAAAACATCCCTAAATAAATTTCAAACTGAAAAATGAGATCTAAATATACTTCATGATTTCGAGTATACTTTATATATAATTTGAGAAAACACTATCAATGAAATTTATTAGAAATTGAAAGAGCTTTTCGAATCATCAAGAACCATTAAAATCTGATATGATCTATTTTTTTTATAAATTTTACAAGATTGCTGAAATTTTGGGAAACATCCTATGAATTTCAATAACAAGATAAGGAAAAAGAAACAAGATTTATATCAAGAAAGAGATTTAGAGCGAATTTTAATCTTAGTGGGTCGAAAAACATATAAAAGAATGAGGAGATCTTAGCCTATGTTATGTCCAAATTTTAATATTGGTTATTCTTGATGTGTCAGTGCATATAAAAGATTATTGTTACTATTATTTGAAGAACATGCTCTGGATTTCATGAGTTTTCTTTGGTTGAAAATTTGAGATAATGAGATAATACATGTATATTGCTTGGGAGATCTTTCTTTTTATTGAGGTGAATTGTTCTCATAGTTTAGGATAAATGTCCTGCATTGAAGGTAAGCATGACTATCCATGTAATTGCGAAATTCGGAAGAGATAACCGGAAATGAATTAGACTTAATCTCAACATATTCGATTTAAAGTCGAATTTATGCATTTAAGTTAACTTTTTTTTTAAAAATAAGGTATGCTTGCACATTATTTTAATATAATCTAAATTTTAATTTTTTTATCAAATTTTAAGCTTTCTATTATTATTAATCTATTTTAATATTATTTTTAAAAAAATACGAATTATTTTCATTGTATTTGACACCATTGTTTTAAAGTTTGATATTAATTTTGATCATTATTACTAATTTAAATGGTAGTATTCGTAAAAAAGACATAAAATGACCAACCGACATGTATGAATTTATTATAACATATATTGTATTTTTGCATTACGTGTAAACAACAAAATAAAATATAAACTAGATATTAATCCCTATAGATAAGCTTTTTTCTCTCCATGACTATGGGAGTCTGATTTTCTCTCCACTTTATTTCTTTTCTATAAAGTATAAAATTTATGTTAGTTTTTATTCAAGATGCACGATATCAGGACATTAATGTACAAATGGCTGGGTTGGATATTGAGCAAGAGGAGAACGAAGATTTTTTTTATTGAAGGTGACGTCGATGAAGAGACCAACAAATATGAGTTGTAAATGTGATAGGGTGGTTTCTTTGGGGATTTTTTGGAGTATGATCATAAAAATAATATTAGTATCTAGAGGGAAAGTATGAGGATCAAAATATGACTTGATGTGAGGAAGCCATTAAAACGAAAGAAGAAAATAACAAGGAAGAACAACTCTAAATTTATTATGATGTGTAAGTATGAAAGGCTAGGTGATTTTTGTTTTTCGTGTGGACTCATGTCTCATACTAAACATTCATATCGAAACTTTATGGACAAAAGGAGTAATGAAGCTGCAAAAGAATGGTGGAACTGGTTAAGAGCACCACCACGTAGGGAGGCCGGGCAACCAAGGAGCAAATGGTTACCGGAGGAGGGAGATGCGGATTGGGAGGCGAGGATTGGTAGGGACAATAGTATCCCGAAAATTGGGGAAGGTAGTTACTTTCAAGAAGGGAAAAAGCTAAATCTAAGGAGCGAAAATAGGCAGGCTGGGGAACGAAATAGAGAAAAATTTGTTTCATCAATTATATACGCATATGATGGTAGATTAACGGGATCAAAGTTAAATTCAAATTTCATAAATGGGCCTGAAGAATAGCAGTTGACTGGGCTCAACTTAGAGGAAAGAAAATGGGGGAGAAGCGGGCCTGAAAGGTATGAGACCGTGGATACAGAGGGTGGACTGAAATCTATGTTTGTAAATAATAAAGGGGTTACACAAATGGAAGCTACTCTTTCTGGAGTGGATTGTGCAACATCCTCAACTAATATTTTGGCTAAGCTTACGGTGCAACCTAGCCATCCCACAATGAATTTTTCAAGTTAGAACTGTCGAGAGTTGGGGAAGTCTAGTACATTTCGAATTCTTGGGGACTTGATAAAGTCTCGTAAACCTGACTTCTTATTTCTCTCCGAAACATTAGTCACTTATAATAAAATATATGATTTATGCTCCAAATTCGGTTTTACTCACCCATTTTCGGTTGACAAAGAATTTCGAGGTGGAGGTCTGACGATTATTGTTATCCCAGTTTCATAAGTAGAAGGGGGGTTGAATACTTGTGTGATATTTTCGCCTTAGTTTCAATAAATTACAGAAGAATCAAACTTGAACTATTTTAGCAAAGATCAAAACTCATAGAATAAAAATATCAGTGTTTATATTAAAGAATATTGAATATAAACTCTCCTAGGGTGTACAGAAACCCTAACAGCTTCTTTGTATTTTCACAGAAACTCTCTCTATCTCTATGATCTCACAAAATTCCGACTAATAAATTAGGTTACATAGAGTGTTTATATAGAGAAATGCTTGTCAACTAATAACAAAAAATCAAATTACAATAGGAATAGAATTCCTAATTATTAGTTGAAAGTTTCCTTCTGAAATTCTCTTTCCTTCGAAGACTTTCCTTAACTGTGATCACCTTCCAATAGTAGCTTAAACTCTATAGAATCTGAAAAATTTCAGACTCTGATGATCTTCAGTCTCTAATAGAGTATAGACTCTGATAGTTTATAAACTCTGATCGACTTCCAAACTCTGATTTGCATCCAGACTCTGGTTTTAATTTCTTCTAAAAATCTTTTAGGTACAAATGACATCTATAAATAAATGTTGACCATCTAGACTCTGATTATAAAAGTTTAGAAACTAGAAAGACTTGTTATAGATAAACTATGCTAGACCTTGCTAGTATTTTGTACATCATCAAATGAATATATTCCTAATAATCTCCCCTATTTATGTTTTATAAAACGTAAGCATAAATCAAGGTTTGATGATGTCAAAACTAAAGAATGAAATAATTATTCTAGAACAGTACTTAAATAATTTACAAGGAAAAGAAAATTTCTACCTAATTGATCTTCTCAAAGTCTTTGTTATTTCTTAGAAATGAGTTCAACATGTTTTCTTCAACAATGGCTAGAGCTTCCCCAAACAAACTTCTTCAACTCCTTTAACTCATCAATATCACTCTTGATTTGGCAGTAAGCTACTCTCAGATCATTTGCATTGCTCTCATGCTCCTTCGAATCTTTGAGTAGCATCACACTTGGCTTTCCACTCATGGGCTGAAGTCCAATGTAGTGACCCATACATTCTCCAAATTTGATCTCCTTTGCTTCAATTGGTATGTTCTGGTCATCTCCATTTTCATTAACAAATTTCAAAAACAATGTGTCCATTTGTTTATTTGCCTGCCTATGTAGAGTTAGCTTTCTGTCAATCTCCTTGAACCATTTGTGTATAACAGCTTCCTTATTTCTGTTCACTTCATAAGATATTTGTAAAAGAAACCTGATATACTGTAGCTCTTCAACCTTTTTAAAGAAGATGAAGTTTGTTTGACTAATCCATTTAACAGTCCCTCCTTCTAGAAAATATACTAGTATTTCATGATTCACCTTTTTTATGCCTCCCTGACCTCCTTGCATCTTTCTTTCAAACACATTATAAATAATTTGAGCAGACACCACTTTGTTCAAGTGTTTTTGTGTAATTTTCTCAAATTGCTTATCGGTCAAAGATTGAGGATCCTTTGTTAGTGTAGAAGTCCTATCAATATCAGATTCTTCAAAACCTCCGAGCCCTTTCTTCTTCCTGGCTCTCAATTGAAGATTTGATTGACTGTATTTCCAGTAACTAGGTTCTTGAACTTCTTGACTTTTATTTATATCAGAGTATATACTCTATTTTCTTTTATCAAAGTCTCTCTTAGACCCTGATTTCCCATGTCCAGTCCATGACTGATGTGTTTGAGATGCAGCCACTCCAGACTATTTTTGTTGCACACCACCAAGTCCCCTAGGACCATGTGAATCATCTTTATCATCATCACCATCTCTTCTCCTTTTAACTCCCCTTGATTTGTCTTCATCTTTGCAATTTCCATTCTTATGACTCCTTGAACTCCCAACCTCTTTCTTCTCCCCCTTTTTGACATCATCACCACTTATGACAGCCAAAAGAATTTGTTCCAGTACTGAGTAGATGTTGGCCTATGCAGCAATCTCAAAATCTACTTTATTAGTAAGGGAATTAATAACATTTTGAAGAGTAATTTGTGTTGCCTTAAAATCAGTTAAAGAATCCTTGAATGCAGCATCATTGGAGAGTTGAAGAGAGTGAAAAGATTCAAACTATGTCTTTAGCATAGATGTGGTGTTGTCAACACTAATCAATTTTGTGTTGATTTGAGAAATATCAGTGACCACATCAGTAAATTGATCAACTAGTTGTTCCCTAACTGCCTTTTTGTCAGCTGCTATCTCATTGCTTTCTTGAATGAGAGAAGCATCTTATTCCTCATCAGGATAATGACCATGCTCTTGAACAAAAAATTTATTGTGAAAAGCTTGAAGTCTTTCAGATTTATGAATAGCCATAATGCACTTAAAAGTGTCAAAATCATCAATGCCCCTGACCTTTGCTGTGTCCCAAGAGAAAGGAAAAGCTTGATCAAAATAAATGAAAGATGGATTCACCCTAAATTCATCTTCAGAGGTCGAATCATCAGGCACAACATCAACCTGCTCCAACTTTATAACAAGAGGTGTAGTCTCTGGTGGTGGAGTAGACTCTGAAACTACAAAAGGGACTATAGACCCTGACTCCTCCTTAGAGTGATCAAACTCTGTAGACTCTGGATGCCTAGCCTTGATAGGCATGATAAAAATTGGTTCTCCTGACTTCAATTTTGTAGTCTCAGATTGAATATGGGGTGCATCCACCAAAGCCTTCATAACTCTATCTACTCTCATTGCTAGAGACTCTACTAAATGAAGTTGTGGTCTCTGTGTGAATGATATATGAGCAGCTAGAGCTTCCTCATTCTTTCCAATTTGCATAATCAGCATAAATGAGCTTTCATCCATCCCCTGCCTCAACTCATTGGACCAACTTTTAGGAAAATCTTGAACCCAATAAGTAAAGCTAGTTTCAGGATACCTTAGTCTCTCATTCTCATAGTGGGGTTGGGCACCCACTTTCTCATTCTCACTCTGGCTCTCTACAGCCTTTTCTACCTCTCCTTTTGCCTAGACCAGTGCCAACCTCTCATTTTCATTTTTTTACTCATTTAGGAGGGTGCACTCATATATCCTACAAAAGAAGGTGTAAGAGAAGTAATAAATGCTTCAATACCTAAACCACCTTGACGAGGGGAACCTCTTCAATTTTATGAAGGCTAGGGGTTTCCATCAATGGGTGAGCAACAACAGACTTTAAACCCTTACTAGCTTTTTCTTTCTTTTCAGGGTATGTTGGCTCTAGTATTCCAGTCTCAGGGTCTACTCTAGACTCTGACTGCTTTAGTAGGAAGCCAGATTCTGAGTGTCACCATCTTTGACTGTTAGTGCATGAGACTCCCCCTCAAAGTGGATAGACTCTGATAGAATAGATTGTGGAATTTCTTCATAAGCATCCATCAGAGTCTGTCACTGGTGCACTAGTCCCTTCTTCCAACTTCCTTCCAGCATCTTCTTTCTCCTGTTGTTCTTCAATAAAAAATGCATCCAAACTTGATGAAAGGCCCTTATATGGATTGCATTAATTGCCTGGGCATCTGTGAGATTGAAGAGTTCCTACAGTTCCCTTCTCACTTTTTGAAAGTATATTCCCTTGAATTGATCCAATCTACTCTAGTAGGTTAGATAGATGTATTTTTTGGCAATTATACCTATATTATGGACAAGATAGTCAATGACCTGTCTTGATAAAGGGTTGAAGTGAGAAATCCATTGAATGGTTGTCCTGTAGGTAACTCCATTGTCCCAAATTGCTTCATAATCAAAGACTGGTTGCTCAATCTTAGTCTCTGGCTTAGCAACAGACTCTGATTGTCTCCTTTTGAGGGCTATTGTCTTCTTGATTTTCTTCATTTTTGGTTTTTCAGAGTCTGGCACACCAAGTGCTTTGAGAATTTCAATTGTCCTGCCTTCTATGATCCTAACTGCTTGACTTTGTAGTGAAGAGTTGAAGAAGTTGTTGTATAAATTGGTGACTACATCCTGTGCAGACATTTATAACTCCATCTTCATTCTCTTCCTTAGGGCTTCATAGGTTGTAAGAAGATCCAAGACTTGAGATTGAGTCTGATATTGCTCTAGATCTTTTACTGGTTCCATCAAAGGATATAAGAATAGCAGTCCCTCATCACTTGGAGTAATGATTTGATCAATGAGACATGAGGCTGCATCCAATGGCATTCCTTCCTTAAATGTTTCATGATTAGAGTCTAAAGGCAGTCTAGACTCTGAGTAAACATTAGACTCTGGTTCAGGAGTTTTCTTATTTTTAGAGTCTGGCTTTGAAGGAGCCTTGGGAGCAACTTATTTCCTGTAAAATAGGATTAGAAAATATTATAGGCTTATGTGTGTGTGTGTAGAATAAGCCTTCCTCAACCTCTTGTACTTCTTAGCAAAACATTTCTCAAGAGACTCAAGTTGAGAGGTGCATCCCTAGGTTTTTCAGAGACTGTAGCCTGTGGAGAGTCTACAGTCCTGGCTATTGGGCTAGAATCAAGTGCATCATGACCTTCTTTTAGTGGAGAAATCCCTTCAACAACCTGTTTCTCTAAGGGGTTGAGCTCCTCATCACTTTGCTCATCTATAAACCTGGTTTGTATCAATCTCGTCATCTTTACAACTGGTGTCTTTTGAGAGAAAACAGAGGTTGGCTTCTTTTTAGATTTGGATTTATGAGATTGTTTTGAGGAAGGGGATTTGGCTACTTGGGTAGGTGCAGGGGGACTCTCCATTACTTGTGTCTGCTCCATTTCACCACCAAAACATGAAGAATTGTAGATGAAGAGTTTGTCAGTTGAGAGTTTTACCTACATTACTTGTGGATACACCATGGCAGGCAGGTTAGTTCCCTTCTTCTATTCAATTCTTTTGATGTCAGAGAAAATTCTCATTTGCTGTTTGTTGGCCTGCACACAGCAATCATATGCCAACCTAGTTGACGTGTCAGGAATGTAGTGATTGAGGAGAATCATAAAAAAATCTATGATAGTAGACTTTCTTCCTCCCCTCTTGCACATTGTTTAATTTATCTCCCATTTGAGTGAGCAACATATCACCAATGTTGATCACTTTATCAAATAGGAGACTGTGGCCAATTTGATAAGTAATAAATGTAATTGCATAAAAGCCACTATACTTACCAGTAAAACATTTAGCAATTTGATCAAAAAAGAAGGACCATTCATTTCTCAAATAGGGCCTAGTTAACTTTCTCATGTTATCTAAACTAGATGTATAACTTAGTGACTTAAGCATGCTTTTGATTTCAGAATCATTAACAGTTTCATCAAAAGGCTGTTTAACAGGCAGTTTAAACACAGAGTTAATCACATCAGCAGTTATATCAAAAGAGTTGAGCCAAAGGTGAACATTATTTTACCTGGTTGATCCTGAGAAGGATCAACTACCTTAACAGAACTCCAATCTTGTGAGACTGCGTTCATGTGGATGACAGGTGATGCCTTTAGGATATAACTGAGCTCACTTTGCTCCAAGAAATCCATCATAGGGTAGTAGTCAACATCTACACCCTTTTTATCTCCTAGGGCTGCACCATGGTTTGTTGTCATGAACTCAAAGTCACCAAAGGTGAACGCAATCGCCTTGGTTCCCCTCATTATAGTAGATACAGCAGCCATTGAAGTAATTGTTGTGAAAGTGATGAGAATTCTTGAAGAAAGAAGTTATGGCCCTTGAAAAATCTCTGAGCGTATTTTTGCTTTATAAAATTATTGCAATAAATGAGTAAATTGTATGTAAAAATTCTATTTTGTTCAAAGTGCATACAATACACACGAGTCTACAGTCTGTATCCAGTAAAAAGTAACTGTTACCGCCTATTTCAAGTCATTTGAACGGTTTAAACATAATCAGATTTTGCAGGCGCGAATTCTAACCGTTTCAGAGTCTAAGTGTATAAACCATCAGAGTCTATAGTCTTTCAGAGTCTATAGACCCGTCAGAGTCTTGAAGTTAGACTCTGTCAAGATAAAATACTTCAAAAAATTTGCAATAATAAATTATAGTTTTATAAATCAGGGACTATAATTAAAGTACATACCTTGCTTCTTTTTATGATTGATCACTTACATATTTAACATTCCTAATTCACCTACCAGTCTAAGAAAGATAGACTCATCAAGTGGTTTTGTTAAGATGTCTACAATCTGTCTGTCAGTTAGAACATAATGAAGTTCAACAGTACCATTTTCAACATGTTCTCTAATAAAATGACACTTGACATCAATGTGATTTGTTCTGGAATGTTGGATTGGATTCTCTGAAATTTTAATACCCCTAGTATTATCACAATATATAGGAATATTTGAGAATGTTAGTACATAATCAAGTAACTGATTTCTCATCCAGAGAATTTGAGCACAATAACTTCCAGTTGCTATGTATTCAGCCTCAGCTGTTAAGGTTGATATTGTTGTGTTACTTGCTAAACCAAGAAATCAACTTGTTGCCAAGAAATTGGCATTGACCTGTTGTGCTTTTCCTGTCCACTTTGCATCTTGCATAGTCAAACTCTGAATAGCCAATCAGTGAAAAATCAGACTCTCTAGGATATCAAAATCCAATAGTTTGTTCACCCTTGAGATGTTTGAAAATTATTTTTACAGCTATCAAGTGTGATTCTCTAGGGTCAGCCTGAAATCTAGCACACAGGCATATTGCAAAAATTATATCTGGTCTACTAGTAGTTAAATATAACAATGAGCCAATCATACCTCTATAGCTAGTGTTGTCAACTTTCTTACCATTTGGGTCAGAGTCTAGCTTAATGGCTGTTGACATGGGAGTTTTAGCAGTTGCCCAATCTTGCATATCAAACTTATTTGGTAATTCTTTAACATACTTTGATTGATTGATGAGAATTCCATCATCAGTCTGTTTAACTTGAAGTCCCAAAAAGAAATTCAACTCTCCCATCATGCTCATTTCATAATTTGACTGTATTAGCTTGCTAAACTTTTCATAGAGTTTTTCATTAGTAGAACTAAATATAATATCATCAACATAAATTTGGACAAGCAAAATATCACCTTTATGTTTTCTAATAAAAGGAGTTTTGTCAATGGTACCTCTAATAAAATCATTTTCAAAAAGAAATTTTGATAGAGTTTCATACCATGCTCTAGGTGCTTGCTTCAATCCATATAGTGCCTTGTCTAACTTGTAAACATTATCAGAAAACTTTGGATCAACAAATTCTGGTGGTTGATCCACATAGACTTCTTCTTCTAATTTTCCATTCAAGAAGGCACTTTTCACATCCATCTGATACACCTTGAATTTTGAATGAGTTACAAATGAAAAAACATTATAATAGCTTTCAATCTTGCTACTGGTGTAAAAGTTTCATCATAGTCAATTCCTTCCTCCCGAGAGTATCATTTTGCAACTAGCCTTTCTTTGTTTCTAATCACATTTCCATTCTCATCAAGTTTGTTTCTGAACACCCACTTTGCACCAATAATTGATCTATCTCTGGGTCTTGGTACATGTTAGTGGACTTTTTGTCGACTATATACGTTCCAATTTGGCTTAAATTGATCGCTAGTGCCCAAGTATTTAGTGTCTTTTGATGTGTTTTATGTTTTTGGTGTGCAGATTCCCAGGCGAAGCAGAATTGATGAATATTTGCATAAATTGGTGGTACATGAGCTAGGAATTCAAGGGAGAAGGGTCAAAGCTTGAGTTGAGACCAAGACAAAGTGAGACGACTCGCTAAAGAAGCAACGAGCAAGGAAAATCATTTCTGGGCAGAAAGGGCAGGCGCGCCCTCCCCTCTACAGGCGCCCCCGCGCTCTATTAATGAGGCGCGTCTGCGCTCCTTGAGGCGCCCCCGCGCTCCAGCCGACTCTAGTGCTGAATTTTTGCAGTTTGGTCTGTTTCGAAGCCCAGAAAGCAGCAAGCCCATGGATCATTGTTTTTATGTAACCTAGTATAAAGACATTAGGATGATTATTATTTTTTATGAAGCAATTAAGTAAGCAAGTAGGTTTTTATTATCGTACAAGAGGGCAAAGTACTTTGTGAGCCGTCAAGCTATTTTCTTTTGTAATTTTCATCACGTGGATTATCGGTTGTTTCTTTTACTCTTGCAATTAATATCAGTAGTTTATGCATAATTGTTTATTTTACTATGTTTTCAATTGAACCCATATTGTCGGCTAGTCCAATTATGGCCTAAACGTTATCATGGGGTTTTAATGGATTATTCTATCGATTCTAGATATTGATCGTTTTTATGCCAAAGTGTGTGATTGTTTTGGATATCCTAGTATGGTTAAGCTTATTCATTGTAAATGCGTCGCGAACATTTATGATTGTTTGTTGAACCCTCGTGAATGCGAAAGTGGATCTAGGGTTTAGAACATGCCATGCTAGCATAGGTTTTTGCATGTTAAGAGCATGTATTAATTTGTGGTGTAATTCTAACCGTCTTGCACTGACTATGTGATTTTATGGATACTTGTGCTTAAGCCATTATGTTTTCAATCTCTATAGACATATAGGGACTAATCGTAGTGGTTGACTATTTGACTTCCATCAATTGTGGATGTTCATTAGGATGGTATGCGTACAACGAAAGTTGGCGTTTATCAGTTTAGAGGGTCTGATCAGTTATCATCACTTTCACATGCTAGGTTGAAAAGGCATAAGATTCTAGATGAGATAGATTATGAAGTTAAAATCCCATGTTTATTTCATATAAGTAATTCGTTAAATTTTAATTAGTAGTGTAATCAAAATTCCAATTGTTATTTTCTTAGCAGTGAAACTTAATCATACTCTGGTGTATAAGTGAACTAAACGTAAGCAAGTCGAGTCTCTGTGGGAACGAATCCTACTTATTACTGTATTACTTGTGACCACGTTCTCTTGAGTGAATTAAGTGTGAACAAGTTTTTGGCGCCGCTGCCGGGGACTCGGTTCATTGTTTTGTTTAGTTAATGTGCTTATCATCAGTGGTCGTTAGATATCACTGACTGAGATTTGTTACTAATCGTTCTTGTTTACTACATGAATTCATGTAATTGATCGTGTATGCGTACGCGTTCTCAAGCGAGTAAGGAAAAACTGGAAGAACACTTAGACGAAGAGAGGGGAATTGCAATTCCGGAAATTGAGCCAGAAATAGTGATGGGGGATCCAGTGAAAGCTCTTAAGGATTACTCTCAACTGAAGATCAATGACATTCAGTCAAGCATTGTTAGGCCGGCTATTGCAGCTAATAATTTCGAAATCAAGCCGGGCACAATTCAAATGGTTCAGAATTCTGTGCAGTTTGGGGGTTCTCCTGCTGAGGACCCTAATATGCATATCAGAGACTTCATCGAGATCTGTGATACCTTCAAAACCAACGTGGTTTCTGAAGATGCTATAAAACTGAGGTTGTTTCCATTCTCTCTACGAGACAAGGCAAAGAGCTGGTTGCATTCGCTGCCAGCAGGTTCTATAACTACTTGGGAGGATCTCGCACAAAAGTTTCTGACTAAATTCTTTCCTATGACTAAGACGGCAGCCATGAGGAATGCGCTTACACAGTTCAATCAACATTATGGAGAAACGTTGTGTGAAGCTTGGGAAAGGTATAAAGAGATGCTTCGAAAGTGTCCCCATCATGGGATGCCAGATTGGATGGTCATTAACGATTTCTATAATGGATTGAATCATTCATGACCTATGCTTGATGCAGCATCTGGAGGAGCTCTTTGGGCCAAGAGCTATGAAGAAGCTTATGACTTGATTGAAATGATGGCTGCTAACGATTATCAGAATCCTACTCAGCGATTGCCGCAGAGTAAAACTGCAGGTGTTTTTGAAGTGGACGCTGCCACGGCTATAACAGCTCAACTACAGGCTTTATCTATAAAGGTGGACGCATTGTCCAAGGCAGGAATTCAGCAAGTCGCTATGGTTTGTGATCTGTGTGCAGGTGCTCATGATACAACTCAGTGTGCTATTTCTAGCGATTCAGCGTATTTTGTCAGCAACTTTCAGAAGCCTATACAACCGGCACCTAATACATATCACCCCAACAACAGGAATCATCCTAACTTCAGTTGGAGCAACAATCAGAATGTCATGCCGCAACCATCGCAAGGTCAGCAATTCGGAACAAGGCCTTTCAACAATTCTGTTCCTCAACAATATTATGCACCAAGACAATCATACAACCCTCCTGGTTTTCATCAACAACCTCAAGGAGGACAAGGGCATTCAAATGAAAAGTCAGAGATGGAGGAACTGAGAATGATGTATAAGAGTCAAGCTGTGACACTGAAAACGTTGGAAAATCAAATTGGTCAACTAGCAAATGCTCTTCTAAACAGACCTCACGGACAATTACCAAGTGACACAGAGGCTAACCCAGGCAAGAAAGAAAGCAAGGAACAAATACACGCTATTACATTGCGTTCTGGAAGGGTTACGAACAATCAGGAGGTCGAAATTCCACAAAACGAAGAACGTCAGCATTCTGGGCAGGAGGTGGAGAGCGGGCGCGCTTCCTCAGGCGCGGGCGCGCCTCACCTTACTGCCGGAAGGGGATTTTCTGCAGAAAAAGTTGCGCAGGAGGAGCCGATCAAGAAAAAAATGAATGATGTAGAGGAGAAAAGCAGTTCAGAGAAAGACAGTGATCACAAGGAAGTATTTCCTCCTCCACCATTCCCTAAAAGGCTTCAGAAGCAGAAATCGGATAAACAGTTTGCTAAATTCTTGGAAGTTTTTAAGAAACTACACATCAATTTACCTTTTGCTGAAGCGCTGGAACAAATGCCAAGCTATGCCAAATTCATGAAAGGCATTCTATCTAGGAAACTGAAGCTAGAAGAGTTAAACACTGTTGCCTTGACGGAAGAGTGTAGTGCAGTATTGCAGCAGAAGTTACCACCAAAGTTGAAGGATCCTGGTAGTTTCACTATACCATGCATAATTGGGAATTTGTCGTTCGACAAATGTTTGTGCGATTTGGGAGCGAGCATCAACCTCATGCCATACTCTATATTCTTATAACTTGGACTTCCTGAGCCAAAGCCGACCAACATGTCACTGCAGTTGGCGGATCGGTCAATTACTTATCCTCGAGGAATTGTCGAAGATGTTTTGGTGAAAGTCGACAAACTAATCTTTCCAGCAGATTTTGTCATCCTTGATTTTGAAGAAGACAAGAAGATCCCTATCATTCTTGGTAGACCATTCTTGGCAACGGGAAAGTCATTGATTGACGTACAGAAGGGAGAACTCACCATGAGAGTGCACGATCAGAATGTCACATTCAATGTGTTCAAAGCAATGCAATTTCCAACAGAAGAAGAGCAATGCTTTAAAGTAGATGTAGTGGAATCTGCTGTGCAAGTAAAAATTGAACACATGCTTATGAATGATACGCTGGAAAAGGCTTTAAGTGGGGACTTTACAATTGAAGAGGATGAGGTTGAAGAACAGGTACAGTCTCTGAATGCTTCTCCTTGGCAACAAAAGTTTGATAAACCAGAATCTTTGGGTTTATCTGAATTGAGAGAATCACATCAGCGGTTGAAACCATCTATCGAGGAAGCACCGAAGCTAGAGCTCAAACCATTGCCTGATCACTTAAGGTATGCTTCTCTTGGGGAATCATCTACTTTACCTGTGATTATTGCTGCTAACCTTACAGGTCCTGAAGAAGAAAAGTTGTTAAGGGTTCTCAGGGAATTCAAATCAGCCATTGGTTGGACTATTGCAGACATAAAAGGAATCAGCCCTGCCTATTGCCAGCATAAGATTCCGCTGGAAGAAGGAAGTAAGCCAACAGTGGAACATCAGAGAAGGCTTAATCCACTCATGAAGGAAGTAGTGAAGAAGGAAATTATCAAGTGGTTGGATGCAGGGATTATCTATCCTATTTCTGACAGTGCTTGGGTGAGTCCAGTTCAATGTGTGCCAAAGAAAGGAGGCATGACGGTGGTAACTAACGAAAAGAACGAGCTCATTCCTACGCGGACAGTCACTGGTTAGAGAATCTGCATGGACTACAGGAAGCTGAACAAAGCTACTAGGAAGGATCACTTTCCTCTTCCTTTCATTGATCATATGCTAGACCGACTTGCCGGCCATGAGTACTATTGCCTTCTGGATGGATATTCGGGTTACAATCAGATCTTCATTGCTCCAGAGGATCAGGAGAAGACAACATTTACATGTCCGTTTGGTACCTTCGCTTTTCGAAGGGTTTCTTTTGGGTTATGTGGTGTACTTGGCACTTTTCAGAGGTGCATGATGGCAATTTTTTTAGACATGATTGGTAAGACAGTGGAAGTCTTCATGGATGATTTTTCAGTATTTGGGTTTTCTTTTGACGAATGTTTACACAATTTTAGCATGGTTCTGAAAAGATGCGTGGAGACTAATCTGGTTCTCAACTGGAAGAAGTGCCATTTCATGGTACAAGAGGGAACTATTCTTGGACACAAGGTGTCACGTAGAGGCCTGGAGGTGGATAAAGCAAAAATAGAGACCATTGAAAATCTTCCACCGCCCAATTCAGTGAGAGGAATTCGTAGTTTCCTCGGTCACGCAGGTTTTTACAGAAGATTCATCAAGGATTTCTCCAAAATTTCCAAACCTTTGTGTAAGCTATTGGAGAAGGATATTCCCTTCAAATTCGATGATGATTGTATGACAGCTTTTGAGACATTGAAGACGAAGTTGATTTCAGCACCTATGATCATCGCCCCAGATTGGAATGAACCTTTTGCTATGATGTGTGATGCTAGCGATTTTGCAGTGGGGGCTGTTCTTGGCCAAAAGAAAGATAAGATTTTTCATGTTATCTACTACGCAAGCAAGACACTCAATGATGCGCAATTGAATTACACAACCAAGGAGAAAGAGCTGTTAGCCGTTGTATATGGCTTTGAAAATTTCAGATCATACTTGCTTGGTACGAAAGTGACGGTGTATACTGACCACGCAGCTATTAGATATCTGCTCTCCAAGAAGGATTCCAAACCCCGCTTGATTCGATGGGTTCTTCTACTACAAGAATTCGATGTTGAGATCAAAGATAGAAAAGGGACAGAAAATCAAGTAGCTGATCACCTCTCACGATTGGAAGATCTTGGTAAATCATCTCAAAACAGTACCCTCATCAATGAATCATTTCCAGATGAACAGCTGTTTGGAATACAAGAAGAAGAACCATGGTATGCTGATATTGTGAATTATCTGGTGAGTCAAATTGTTCCACCTGAGTTGTCGCCATCTCAAAGGAAGAAATTCATGCACGACGTGAAGTGGTTTCGTTGGGACGAGCCATATCTGTTTAAACAAGGGGCTGACCAGGTTATTAGGAGGTGTGTACCATATAGTGAGACAAACAATATTCTGAGGGATTATCATGTCACAGCTTATGGAGGCCATTATGGAGGTGAAAAGACAGCGACTCGTATTCTGCAGGCAGGATTTTATTGGCCATCACTCTTCAAGGACGCTCATCAGTTTGTAACCAGCTGTGATCGTTGCCAGCGAGTAGGCAACATTTCGAAAAGGGATGAGATGCCCCTTAATGTAATGTTAGAGGTAGAAATTTTTGATGTGTGGGGGATCGAATTCATGGGCCCATTCATTTCTTCATGCAATAACCAATACATCTTGCTAGCTGTGGATTACGTCTCCAAATGGGTTGAGGTCAAGGCACTTCCAACTAATGATGCCAATGTAGTGCTCAACTTCCTTCACAAGAACATTTTCACCAGATTTGGGACTCCAAGGGTCATTATTAGCGATGAGGGTTCTCACTTTTGCAATCGGAAGTTCACTAATCTGATGGCAAGATTCAACATCAACCATCGGGTGGCTACAGCGTACCACCCTCAAACCAATGGCCAAGCTGAAGTATCAAACCGTGAGATCAAACGCATTCTGGAAAAAGTGGTAAGTCCTTCTTGTAAGGATTGGTCTTTAAAACTGGACGAAGCTGTGTGGGCTTACCGAACTGCGTTCAAAACACCTTTGGGTATGTCACCATATCAACTTGTCTATGGAAAAGCTTGTCATCTGCTAGCAGAACTGGAAAACAAGGCTTATTGGGCATTGCAGAAGCTGAATTTTGATTATAAAGCCGCAGGGGAAAAGCGGATGGTGCAAATCAATGAAATGGATGAGTTTCGTCTACAAGCTTATGAGAATAACAAGCTCTACAAGGAAAAAGTGAAAAGATGGCATGATCGTCGGTTGACAACAAAGGTATTTGTTCCTGGTCAATTAGTTTGATTATTTAACTCTCGTCTGCGATTGTTTCCAGGAAAACTTAAGTCAAGGTGGTCAGGACCCTTTGTTGTGAAGACTGTGTTTCCACACGGAGCTGTGGAGATTTATGAAAAGACCCCAGATCAAGCGTTTAAAGTCAATGGTCAGAGATTGAAGCCTTATTTGGGAGAACAAGTAAATCGCGAAGCTGAAGTCGCGATTCTGTCTACCTCGGATTGAGGGCCTGAAGTAACGTCCGGCTAAATGACGTTAACGACAGCGCTCGTGGGAGGCAACCTACGGCTTGAATGGTAATTTTTATTCTTAAAAAAAATGTAAAAATACAAAAAAATCAGAAATTGGACAGTAGCACCAGGGGCGGGCGCGCTCCGGGAGGCGCGGGCGCGCCTGGGCGACTGTTCCAGAAAAAAATAAAAAAAAACAGAAAAAAGGAAAAAAATAAGAAAAACAGAAAATTATTCTCTTTTAATTAGTTTTTAACACAAACCCAGCCCACTCTCACTTGTTTAAATAGCCTTGGCATACCCTAACCCTAGCCACTTAGTTACTTCACATCTTTCATTCGCACATATACATATAAATATACATGCACTACATCTCATCTCTTCACACATCTACAACTCAACCAATGGCACCCAAGCGATCTAGGCGCTCAGGAACCTCAAGTTCTTCTTCGAGTGGGGGAGTTGTGCCTCAGTTCAATTCACCGGAGGCTCAAACTGAGTTTACACGCTCGATGACTAAATCTGTGGTCAAGGAAAGAGGATTTATTCCGGGTGTTCTTGATGGGTCTCTGATCGCGATGATTAGTGAGCGCGGTTGGGAGACCGTGTGCGAGGCTGTAGAGGCGATACCATTGAGTATCGTTAGGGAGTTCTATGCTAATGCCAAGCAAGAGAAGAATGGGTTTTCTGCAGTTCGAGGGTATGTAGTGGATTATACTCCTGCCGCTATCACCAAGGTATTGAATTTGCCAGTACCGCAAGCGGGTGTGGAAGATTTTGGGTTGAAGAACCGTGGGGAGGTTGACCTTGAGGCCATTCTGCGGGATATGACAGTTCCAGGCACTACTTGGAAGCGCAGGGCGGGCTCTACTGAGCCGGTTACCTTCTCCGCCATGGCATTGAACCCGTATGCTAAGGCCTGGAACCTGTTTCTGTGTGCTAATATTGTGCCGTCGTCGCACACTCATGAGGTGACCGTGGATCGGGCTATTTTGTTGTGGGGGATTCTCAGCGGGAGATACATCGACCTAGGCTCCCTAATCCACAGGCACATGATCCGATTTTTGCAGGGCAGTACCACTAGCGCGATTCCGTATGGCTCAGTGGTTGTTCGTCTGTGTGTTGATGTGGGTATTCACTGGTCGGCGGAGGAACAGTTGCAACTTCCTGTGAGTGCCATTGACACGACGGCGATAGCTCGGCTGCCTGAATGGGACGGTGGTGTACCGCATCCCAGAGGCTTAGGGTATATTGTGGGTGGTGACGTGCCACCTAGACAGCAGAGGGAGGCTAGGGCTGGATCTTCTAGGGCACCGCGAGCTGTGGCTAGTACTGGTATGGGTGAGGCTCATTTTAGGAGGTTGGCACGGCGGTTGGACGCAGTTGATGATAGGCAGAGCCGGTTTGCTGCTGACCTGACTCAGGCTCTCGGTGCAACCTTTCTGGCTACTGGTGTACAGGTAGATTGGCCTGTTTATGGAACTGGCACCGTGTATCCACCACCGGATTCACTCGAGGAGGGTGACTCTGCTGATGATTGAGGTATATCTGCACACTTTCTTTGTTTCTTACCTTCAATGGGGACATTGAATATTTTAAGTTTGGGGGTGGGAAATGGAGATTGTAGTTAGACGCATATAGGGCATGTAGTGGTAGTATTTGTCATGCATTTTGTTTTAGTTATCCATATAGAGCATTTTGTTTGCTATTTTTTGTTCATTTACCATGTGAATCCATCTTAGTTGCATTTCATAGCATGCATATTTCATGATCCCTTAGGACGAGCTAATTCTGATTGTTAAGTCAATGTCAAATTGAGTGTGGTATTGATTAACAGAGGGATGATTTACAGTCCCTATGAAATTGAATTGCATGTTCAGAAACACTTTCTGTACACAGTCTCATCGGTTGCTTTTGGGCTAGGTTGAGTCATGCCTGTTTAGTTGTTTTAGATTTAATCGCATGTTTATATCTAGAATGTTTGTTATTCCCTTGATAATGTAAGAATACCAAAGTATAAGTTTGGGGGAAAACAGAGATTCATGCTGGTTGTTAGTAATTGTCAAGAATGGCTAGGCGTCAAATGGCTAGTAGCCGGCTCATATTTTTATGAGTAGTCTAGGGTTGGAATTGAGAATTCTCATTCCAGATTCTGTTAAAAAGAAAAAGAAAAATAAGAGTCATGTGAATAATTCGAGGCAAAATTAACCAGGGAGAGCTCTTTAATACTCGGGCAATTAAGTTCGAGGGGACTTTGTGCCTAGTGACCTAAGGCTTTTTATAGTCTGGGATCCACTAACCTAACGCTCGCTACATGGGTATTATTGTATAAGCCTTTAGGGGTCTCATCCATTGCACGGTTAAATAAGCCTATGTATTGTGTTATGTGTCGTAGCGGTGGATTAGCAATAAAGTATGATTCCCTGTCTAACTCAAATGAATGACGGAGGTGTTTGTATGTTATGGAGTGTTTACCGCTCATTCTGTTTATAAACATGTGATTGTCTTGGCGAAAAATAGGTATGATTTTGATCTAGTGTCGGAGTATATTTGATGAGCATCGCACACACCCTCGTTTCTGTTCATGTAGTACTGGTATACGGGGGCTTGGTCGAGCTCTGTTTGGATGTATTGCATCTCTTTGAGGCTTGGCTTATCAATTGGTTTTGGTGAGTTCGAGGGGGTCCTTGCATTTTCATAGTAGTTGCATTCATGCATTGCATTGCCTTAGATTGTTTAGAGTCTGTTTATGCTTGGAGACAAGCATCGGTTTAAGTTTGGGGGTGTGTTAGTGGACTTTTTGTCCACTATATACGTTCCAATTTGGCTTAAATTGATCGCTAGTGCCCAAGTATTTAGTGTCTTTTGATGTGTTTTATGTTTTCGGTGTGCAGATTCCCAGGCGAAGCAGAATTGATGAATATTTGCATAAATTGGTGGTACATGAGCTAGGAATTCAAGGGAGAAGGGTCAAGGCTTGAGTTGAGACCAAGACAAAGTGAGACGACTCGCTAAAGAAGTAACGAGCAAGGAAAATCATTTCCGGGCAGAAAGGGCAGGCGTGCCCTCCCCTCTACAGGCGCCCCCACGCTCTATTAATGAGGCGCACCCGCGCTCCTTGAGGCGCCCCCGCGCTCCAGCCGACTCCAGTGCTGAATTTTTGCAGTTTGGTCCGTTTCGAAGCCCAGAAAGCAGCAAGCCCATGGATCATTGTTTTTATGTAACCTAGTATAAAGACATTAGGATGATTATTATTTTTTATGAAGCAATTAGGCAAGTAGGTTTTTATTATCGTACAAGAGGGCAAAGTACTTTGTGAGCCGTCAAGCTATTTTCTTTTGTAATTTTCATCACGTGGATTATCGGTTGTTTCTTTTACTCTTGCAATTAATATCAGTAGTTTATGCATAATTGTTTATTTTACTATGTTTTCAATTGAACCCATGATGTCGGCTAGTCCAATTATGGGCTAAACGTTATCATGGGGTTTTAATGGATTATTCTATCGATTCTAGATATTGATCGTTTTTATGCCAAAGTGTGTGATTGTTTTGGATATCCTAGTATGGTTAAGCTTATTCATTGTAAATACGTCGCGAACATTTATGATTGTTTGTTGAACCCTCGTGAATGCGAAAGTGGATCTAGGGTTTAGAACATGCCATGCTAGCATAGGTTTTTGCATGTTAAGAGCATGTATTAATTTGTGGTGTAATTCTAACCGTCTTGCACTGACTATGTGATTTTATGGATACTTGTGCTTAAGCCATTATGTTTTCAATCTCTATAGACATATAGGGACTAATCGTAGTGGTTGACTATTTGACTTCCATCAATTGTGGATGTTCATTAGGATGGTATGCGTATAACGAAAGTTGGCGTTTATCAGTTTAGAGGGTCTGGTCAGTTATCATCACTTTCACATGCTAGGTTGAAAAGGCATAAGATTCTAGATGAGATAGATTATGAAGTTAAAATCCCATGTTTATTTCATATAAGTAATTCGTTAAGTTTTAATTAGTAGTGTAATCAAAACTCCAATTATTATTTTCTTAGCAGTGAAACTTAATCATACTCTGGTGTATAAGTGAACTAAACGTAAGCAAGTCGAGTCTCTGTGGGAACGAATCCTACTTATTACTGTATTACTTGTGACCACGTTCTCTTGCGTGAATTAAGTGTGAACAGTACAAGTTTCCACACTTTATTTCTCTCAAATTCATTCAATTCCTCTTGCATTCCAATAATACAATCAGGATCTTGCAAAGCTTCCTCAATTTTTTTTGGGTTCATTCTTTGAGAGAAACCAGTTGTAAAGACATTCATTTTGAGTGGCTATTCTAGTTTATACACCACTCTCAGGATCACCAATTATCAAATCAGGAGTATGATCCCTTGCCCATTTTCTAGCTGGTGGAAGATTGGTTCTTGAACTTGAAGCTCCCCCTAAATCATTGGTGTTTCCTATATGTGAGTGAAATTCAAATGAAGAGGCTCCCCCTGAATTGCTTGACTCTGAAAAGGATTCAGAGTTGCCTGATCCAGACCCTAATGAGTTAGATTTTGAAGAACTTAATTTTGTCTGTCCTGACTCTATCTGGGTAGACCCTGAACTGTTAGACTCCGAGTTGATTGAAGTTAAATTTCATGGCTCCCCCTCAGATTGTGCAGGTTCCTGTATTATTTCAGGAGCAATTTGAGACTCTCCATCCTCATCATCTTCTTCTATCTCAGAACTTTTAAGATTTTCAAATTCTAGTGTTGTAGACCCTAACTCATCCTGCAATCATGTAATCTTTTTGTCATCAAATTGTAACATGAATAGATTCCATAACAATTCTGGTTCTGAGATTAAAAACTATGAATGCCTTTGTATTTGGTGCATATCCAAGGAAGATAGCTTCATCAGCCTTTGCTTCAAATTTGAAAGTGTTTCACACTTGGCTTATTGTTCTTCACCATTTCATAGGAAGTCTTTCCATGCATTTTAATTAATGTAAAGTTTTGAGTGAAACATGTTGTACTGACTGCCTCAGCCCAGAAATATACTGGCAGTTTAGACTCTGCCAACATTGTCCTAGAAGCTTTTATAAGTTCTATTCTTTCTCTCCACAACTCCATTTTGTTGTGGTGTTCTTGGTGCAGAAAATTGTTGAGTAATTCCCTTTGATGCATAATATTCCTTCATAATTGAATTCTTGAATTCAGTGCCATTATCACTCCTTAGAACTCTAACTGTCTTCTTTGATTTTTTTTCCAGAAAAGTGATATGGTGTATTATGTGTTGTAAAGCTTCATCCTTTGAATACCGAAAGAAAACCCATGTGAATCTTGTAAAATCATCAACAATGACAAGAGCATATTTCTTTTTGTTAATTGACATCACATTTACTGGACCAAATTAATCAAAGTGTAATAAATAAAAGGGTTCAGAAATGGTGTTTATTGTCTTGCTCTTAAAAGATGTTTTCCTTTGCTTTCAAAGTTGACATGCTTCACAAAGTCCATCTTGCACAAAGTCAACCTGTGGTAGTCCTCTCACAAGACTCTGTTTCAGCAACTTGTTAAGTGTTTTGAAGTTGATGTGTGACAGGTTCTTGTGCCATTTCCATCTTTCTTCAGTTGAGGCCTTTCTATAGAAACATGTAGCTTCCTTGTTATTGCAATCCCCCAAGCTGGTTTCATATATGCTACCATGTTTGTTCCCTTTGAAAACCAGAATGTCTGTTTCTTTGTGAGTAATGAGATACTCTTTGTTGTCAAAGCCAGTATAATAACCTTTATCTCCAAATTGACTTCTGCTAATTAAGTTGCGTTTCAAGCCATCAACTAGAGCTACTTAATCAATGATGACATTCCCAAGTACAATCTTATCATATCTCAGTGTTTGTTCTTTGTTGCCATCTCCAAATGATACTTCTAGGCCAGCCATCTCCACAAAATCTATAAGTAGGGATTTCTTTCCTGTCATATATCCTGAACATCCACTGTCCAGAACTAGGGATACTTTCTTTACCCTGGTTCCCAGCATACATAAAGAAACTAGTTAGATATTTTGAGGACCCAAACAGTTTTGGATCCTTTTTTACTAACTTTAGGTGAAACATGCTTAGTATTCTTCACTTTTGTTTTACCTGTTTCATTTGTTGCCTTAGACTCTGGTGGAGTCTTAACAGCGTCATACCAAATTTTATCAATTGAAGATTTTATCTCATAAATTTTTTAATACAAATCATGATAGTCCCTCCACATATAAATTGAATAAAATATGCTACCACGGTGATAACAAGGCTTCTGTGGAATGTAGTGACTTTTCAGAGTCAGAGAAGGAATAGACTCTAATTTCTTTTCAATCTTTATTTTACAGTCTAGAGCTAAATGGTTGTGGTTTCCACATATATAACACTTCTTTCTAGGAGCATTAGAATCTTTTTTATAATTATTGGCCACATTAATGCCTTCCTTACCATTCCTATTTCTCCTAGTGTTTGTAGACTCTGATAAGTTATCTAGCTTTTCCTTTAACTTAGACTTAGACAGATACCCAATGTTAATGGTTTTCTTAGGTTTCATTGCTACTGATTCATCTGTCTTTTTGTCAACAACATGGGGATCATTGACAAATGATTTTGTGAGTTCTTTAGGTAAAATAGTCTTTCCTTCATAAGACACAAACTTAACCGGAGTGAAGGTACTCTTGTCCTTAGTCTTATTAACTCGACTAGCTTCTTCATTTTTATCCATCTCATCAATAGGTTTTTTGCCTTGACTCTTGTCATAGCCTAGACCAACAGTTTAACACACATTTTGATTGTTGACAATTTTCTGAACTTTTCTACCAGAGTCTGTCCACACTTTAAACTTTAGCCTTTCTTCCTCTAGTTCGTTCTTAACAAAGTCATAGGCTTTTAAAACTTCAGTGTAGTTGTGCCTACATTTCTCAAAATCCTTTTTCTATTCTTCCATAAACACTAATTCAGACTCTAAATGATTATTCCTACTTGTCATTGTTAAATTTTCTTCTATTAACTTGTCATTGTCATTAGTGAGAGACCTGCCATTTGTCATTATATTTTCAATCTCACTTTGTATAATTTTTATATCATCAGAGTGTAAATTGAGTAAAGATTCAGGAGAAAAGATTGATATCTGAGTTTTAGGAGATGAAGGTTCTTTGGGAGATTCTGATTTTTCTGAGGAGACAACCATCAATGTTAGATTTTCCTAATCAATTTCATCCTCTGAGCTTGAATCTGCCCAGTCCTTTCCTGTTGAGATAAGTGCCTTACCCTTGCCTTAATTTTTAGCCTTTCTACACTCACTAGCAAAATTAGCTAATTTCTCATTTATCGAGTTTACACAGGCTATGAAACAGATGTAGCTGGACATAGCTTCAGGCTTAGATGGGTTCAATCCAGTGTTTTTTCAGCATTTTTAGGCTATAATGGGGGAAAAGGTTTTTATATGTGCAAAATATGGTTGAGAGACTGCTCTTTTCCAACTGATCTTAATGACACAGATGTAGTGTTGATACCCAAGAAAGAAAATTCAGACAATATGAAAGACCTCTGTTCAATAGCTATATGTAATGTGCGTTACAAAATTCTTGTGAAAGTCTTCTCTAATTGTCTAAAAGGAATCCTGTCAGGTATTATCTCTCGAAAATCAATTAGAGTTCGTGCTAGGGCGTAACATCACAGAGAACATTCTTATAGCTTTTGAGATGTTACACTAGACGAAAAGGAAAAATTAGGGTGATGATGAAGAAGTGGCATTAAAATTAGATGATAGTAAAGCTTGTGATAGGGCGGATTGGGAATTTTTGAGAAATTGTATGAAGCAAATGCGATTCTCAGAAACTTGGATTAAATGGGTTATGCTTTGTGTCACCATAATCTCATATTCTGTATGTTTTAATGGATCACAAGTGGGTCCTATAATGCCAAAGAGAGGCCTAATATAAGGCGACCCGTTGTTGCCATATCTCTTTCTATTATGTGTTGTAAGCTTGTCTCGATCTATTACAAATGCAGTAACTAGTGGCAGCATCCATGGATGCCAAATAAGCCCGAACACTCCATCTATAACCCATCTTCTGATTGCGGATGACAACTTTCTATTTTTCAGAACAATGACAGAAGAAACATAAGTGATAAAATCGTTGCTACAGTCCTACAAAAGGCTCTTAGGGCAAGCAATTAATCTACAGAAATCTAGGGTTTTTTTTAGTACAAACTTCTAGAGGGGTAAATAATATGATATCAAGGAAGTTATGGGGTGAATAATGATCTTCGAGACCGTTAATATTTATGCATACCTTCACTGATTTACAGATCGAAGAAATCGGTTTTTAATTTCCTTAAAGAAAGAGTATGGAAAAGAATGCAAGGTAGGGTTTTGGCTTTCGTGACCTAAACGATTTCAATATTGCTCTATCGGGAAGGCACTATTGGAATTTTGTAAACAACAGGTTCACTAGTAGCTAGGGTGTTTAAAGGTCGATATTTTCCTCACAATCATTTGTTTAAGTCGGTTAGGGGCGGAGGATCCAGCTTCATTTTGTTTGGAACTTGGGAGGCAAAAGAGACTTTGGTGAAAGGTTTTAGATGGGTGTTGGGTGATGAAAAAGACATTGAGACTTTTAATGATGCTTGGATAAGGGTTAACAACAACAAAGTATGTGATTTTTTCATTTCTGGAGAGTAGACTTAGGATGTCCAAAAGGTTAATAACCCCTTTCAGAACTATGATGCTATAAAAAATTTTGTAACACGTATCCCTGAACACCAGGTTAAATTTCACATTACTTGGGTTCACTCAGTGCATGGTAAGTATAGTGTCAAGACAGGCTAACAGTACTACTACTCTCTACGTAACAATGGTACCATGTCAAAGAACAGTCCAAGGGATGGAGTAAGATTTAGAAAGCAGATGTTCCGCATAAATTGAAACTTTTTCATTGATGATTTTGCAAAAACAATATACCTGTTAAAAATCTCTTAATGAACAAGGGTTGTAAAGCATAATGTAACGTAATATGTAATAGAGGTAAGGATAACTCAACCCTAAAAGAAAGACAAATAATATATTATTCAAATGAAGCAAAGAAATCTAGAAAAAATGAAGATTAGATAAATACAAGAATCATTACAGGGAATTAAAGCTTGAAGTCTTCAGAAGAGTCAAAGAAAGAAGTTCATAATATTTTCAAGCCTCAGCGATGAATAAAAGGTTAGAAGATTTTCAGTGTCAAGGAAATGCAATGGTTCAAGTATGAGTATCAAAGAATTTCAGTGGAATGAAGTAATGGAACAACTGAGGAAATGTCAACTAGAATTATACAGAGATTAAGAGAAATTGATTCAGTGTTAGTCGCTTATGACCCAGACCAGTGTACTAAGCGTCAACAGATCAAGGAAAAAATTATCTTATTCGGTAAGAAGAAACTAGTTGACTGCAAAGAAAAGTGGAAAATAGTTTGAAGAAAATGGAACATCATTAAAGATCAGAAAAGTTTCTATGTAAAAACTACTTGTGTTTCACTATAGAGGTTCCACTCAATTGAATACACACAAGGGATTCACTCTTGAGGATCCAGTCACATAAAACATGGAAACCTTTTAAGGCATTTATACATTACTATTTATAGGCGCCACTCATATTTTAAGTGGCTTCTATACAAGGCAATACCATGTATAGGCGCAACTAAGCAACTAAGTGGATCCTATACAAGGGATATCAATGTATATGAGCCACTCAATATCTAAGTGGCTCCTATACAAGGTAACACAATGTATAGGTGCCACTTAGGTGTTAAGTGGCTCATATACAAGGGAAAGATTAGGCGTCATTCACGTGTATACAAGTCACCACTCAAGGCCATACAAGGGAACATCATATGTTGGAGACACTCATCTTTTCATTGGAATTGCCTAAGTCATTTTACTTGGTTAATATTCTACCACATATCTGATGAAGGCATAAGTCTACACAAAAATAAACATAAGCATTTTAAATCTGTATCTTCTTCATTACACACAACAACTTACGAGAGCTTTATTAAAGACTTACATAAACACCCAACTGTATTTGTTGTTTGTATTAATTGGAAATCATTGTAGCTAATCTTTGGATTAGCGTGTAGCACCTCAAAAATTTTATAATATATTTATATTTCCCTGAAAAAGTTGTGTTATTTTGTGATTATTAGTTTCAAACCTCAAGAACAAAATACACACAATTATAATCCACAAATTTAGTTAAATACTACCAAGATCATATTCAACCCTCCTCCCTTCTATGATTAATTGGGACCTAAAAAGGGTCTTCAAACTCCAATCATATACCCATTGTGTGATTCGTGTAACATCTTCTCCACATCTTCTTTGATTGCAGTTTTGCTACCCAGTGTTGGCAGCATATTGGGATTTTGTACGACATGAGAGATGTTGAATTTGTACTAGATTGGCTATTGCAGAGGCTTAACCTCAACGGGTTGTCGTCAAAATTGCAATTTTTTATGGGGTATATGGTCTGCTAGAAACATGAAGGTGTGGGACTCAAAGTTGGTAACACCAGCTCTAGCTATGGAATGGAGTTCTAATCAGTTAGCGGAATGCAGGGATGCTTGGGAGAAATGTAAAGATGATATAGCTGGGAATGTACGGGGAGAAAATGGAGAAGAAGCTAAATGTGTTGCACCTGTCGACGGATGTATGAAATTAAATGTTGATACCGTTGTTTTTGTTGGTATGTCATCTTTCACAATGGGTATGGATTTAAGGGGTCACAATGGAAATTTTATTAGCGGGAAGAATGTTCAAATGGAGGGTGAAGTGTCTATGTTCAAAACTTAAACTATAGGTGTGCTGGAAGCTCTCTCATGCATCCCTTCTTACGTAATGTAGTGGTAGAGTGTGACTCCCTTCTTATGGTTCATACGCTTGAAAAAGTTGAAGATTACTGGCTGAAAGTAGAGAACATATTAGATAGTTGTCGTTCTATTCTTTGTTCTAGAACTGATTTGTCATTCAAGTTTGATAAAAATTAGGGCAACAAGGTAGCACATTTGTTGGCTCATAAGGCTGTTCACGAACAGACCCGAGCCGAGTTTTGTCTTAAACGAGCCGAGCTTAACATTTTTTCTGACGAACTGAGCCAAGCTTTTTTATCGCACAAAAAATGTATTCGAGCTCGTTAACAAATCGAGACGAATCGAGCTCTTATCGAACATAAGCGAGCCGGGCTCGAGCCCTTAACGTAAAACTCACGAACGGTTAAGTTTTACATGAAAAAAAGGTTTAAACCCACTTAACCCACTTAACCCAACTAATTATCTATTTTTGACTCAACTCAGTATTAAATTTTAACTATTATCCCAAATGATTCCCATATTAAATATTTGAATTGTAATTTTAAACTTAAAACGCTAGGAATATTATAAAAATATTAAGAATACGTTCTATTTTTTCGAGGTTTAACGAGCCGAGTTCGAGCTGAGCTCGAGCCGAGTCGAGCCGAACATACTAAAACCTCGGCTCGAGCTCGTTTTCTTAACGAACACATTTTTGTGTTCAAGCTCGAGCTCGAGTTCTTTATAAGCTGAGCCGAACGAGCTCTTAATGAGTCGAACTTAAGCTTGTTCGCGAACAACTCCGTTCGTGAACAACCCTGCTCGCTTTTGTACCTTGTTCGGTTAATAGCTCCAATGTGTTCATTTCTCCTCCATTATGTTTATCGGAGACGATCATGGATGACTCTTTTAATCATTAATAATAATCATCTTTTGTTGCAAAGAAAAATAGAAACTAGATTACAATATTGATTATAAGAACAAAATTTCGAAATTCTAATCCTTTGAAAGTTTTTGACTCTGTCTTTCAAGTATATTTTAATTTAGATCATTTAAAAAAGTAATATTAAAATTGATATTAATTTGTACTCAACTGATAATATATAATCCAAAAATTAAAAGTTTACCAACAACATTAAAGTCCATCGATATAAATATAAATGTAAAATGTTGTCATGCATCTGTCAGTTATCAATTTATATATCAACGCCATGGGCCCATGGTTATCTAACACAAGAGTGAGCAGTGTTTGAATGATGACGGGTAAGATCAGGTTGGATATTAACAGAAGTTATATTGAAATTTAAGAATATTTATTTAAATTTAAATTTCATTTGAATTTGAAAAGATTCAACACTTAAAACTTGAATTTAATTTAATATTTTTTAATTTATATTTAAATTTATTTCAAATCAGAAAATTTGAACTATCTTTTGAATTTTTTTTTAGAAAAATACGGTTTGTAATTAAAACTAACCAAATGCATCTTTTTTTATATATTATTTACAATCAAATTCAAGTGAATGTGCGTGATTGTTTTTAAAAAATTGAAGTTGTTTTTTGTTGAATTTGATGTTAATTTTAGTTGCATCATGTTGCAATGCTAATAAAATTGTAATTTTGTAAAATTAAAAAAATAAATAATCGTAATTTTGGAAAATATAAAATACAAAATGTTTATTTGTAAAAAAATTATTATTTTTCAAAAACACCTTAAAATTAATATAGATGGAATATTCCTGGATAAAGAATTTTTTCCAACTCTGACCACAGGAATAGATTATGCGGTTTGGGTGGAAAACTGTTGGCGCTTCAAATATAAAACTAGCAAAATTCCGAAACCAGGTTCTTAAATCTAAAACAAGTGGTTGCATCAATCAACATATTGCCAGTCATTATTTTTTTTTTTTTAACGTGGTGTGACAGACTGTGGCCCAGAATAATCCGTGAAATTTGAACATATTCCTCTCTTTAACCAACTGAATCAACCTTGCGGGCTTACTAGTCATTATTTAGATAATGAGAACTACAGTTTTTCTTTGCTGAAGATATGAGAATTATAAATTTAATAAAAATTGTGAAAAGCGACGATCGAAGTAAATTTGAAAAAAGTTATCAATAGGAGATAAACTAATTGATAATTACATATTATTCATTTCACAATGATATCTAATTAATTTACATAATTTACTAAATAAATAATACAAATGTAATTTGAAATCTATACACATTAAAAATTGTTATGTAATAGGCTAATAGCATTTATGCTTTTTAGTTAATTTGTGCGTTAATGCGATTGTAATCTTCTTTTTGTAATTGAATTGATTTTATGATATTGGTGTAAAATAATTATTAGAATAATAAATAAGGGAATTTGAATATATATATTGTGATATAATCACAAATCTCCCCCTTTTAGTTTGTAATTAAAAACGACTTCCGTTTCAATAAGTATTATTTATTGTGTAATATATTGATGTATATATAACTTATGTTTATTTAAATATATGGTTGACTCTTTAATGTACTCTTTTTATATATAACTAGGGAACAATATCGCGTTAGGCCTGAAAAATTTCTCGAAATATAATAGTTCTTTAAAAATTATTTTAAATAAATAAAAATATGTGAAATACTATCATACAAAATACTAATTGCTCATTTATATGCGTGACATTTATATGTCCGTTAAAAAATAAAAAAATATTAAATGTTAAATGTCCTATTTTTTTACTATAATAATAGTTGGAAATATACTTTCATATATATTATATAAAAAATATATTCTAGAATAAATAATACTATAAATATAATATTTAGAAATAATGGGGCCGTTTGGCCAAACTTAAATTATGGAAATAAGGGCTTATTTCCAGAAAAAGTTGGGATGTATGTACTTTCCAGAAATAAGTCCTTATTTCCAGAAAAAAGTAAGTTCATATTTGATTTTAAAATTCTAAAACAAATATTTATCTTTAAAAAAAATATGAAAATATGTAAAAAATAAAAATAAAATAAGCTACTTATTTTAAGTTTAAGGAACCCCAAACACCCCCAATATATATATTAGCTGATATTCTCCTTAAAAATTTTGATTAAGGGAAATGTGTTTTTTAATTTATTTTTATAAATTATTTTAAATTTATAACTGAAGAGAATAATATAATATTAAATATTTTTAATGGTGATAACATATAGTTGATATTTTGAATTAAAAAATAGTAAACATATCATAAATATATATCAATTCATCATTAGGGAACAATGCCATGCCTAAAGAAATTTCGAAATTTTATACTTAATAGTTCTTGTAAATTATTTTAGGTAGACAAAAATTATTTAAAATACCCTTATACGAAATATTAAATATATTTTTTAAAAGAATAGAAAAATAATAATTTTAAGTGTCAAATTATTTTCTATAGTAATAGTTCAAAATATTACTCTCATATATAGTATATAATAAATATATTATAGAATAAATAATATTGCAAGTACAACATTTAAAAATAATGTATCATAGTAGCTGATATCCACTTTAAAATTTTTGATTATAGGAATTGTGTTTTTTAAGTTATTTTTATAAATTATTTTAAATTTATAAGTGAAGAGAATAATATAATATTAAATAATTTTAATGGTGATAATATATGGTTAATATTTTAAATTAGAAAATATTAAATATATTATACGTGTATTCTAGTTAAAAGATGCTCCATTCACAAATTAATATTATCTGTTAAATATATTTTTATTAGTCGACGCCCCATAAATAATAGTAGTATTCCTTTCCATAAATATTTCAAATATATATATATATATATAGATATATATAGATATAGATATTAAATAATAAAATTACATTATTCTGACATAAATGATAGATAAAAGTCTATTTAAAGAAAAATAATATCAAATACTGATTTTAAAATGGTTATTATTATGAGAAATATAGATTTGTATAATGGGATTAAGAGAAAAAACCTATGTTATAATAATGAAATTTTATAATTATTTTTCTATTTTTATAAAATATAATGATGATCGATTTTTTTATTAAAAAATTATTTAATTTAATGAACGTAATAACTAAAATATAAGACTATAAATGAAATATTTATTTTAACATTACATAAGTTATTTTTCATCTTATTCCAAAATAAAATAACTAATAAAGTTCTCTTTAACTTAAAAACATTATGATCAATATTCAGAATTAAAGTAATGTAATAAAAAATTATAAAAATAATTTTAAACTAATAAGCATCTACACTAGCCTCTCTTTGATGAGAGTTTTGGTGTTTCTCTCGTTTTTGTTTGTGAGAATAGTAATAAAAATTTTAGGGGATTGTAATTATGGTGGAAAGCTCAAACTAGATTAATTCCAACTCGATATGGTGAATCGGGTACATGTAAATATATCATCTTCAACAAATGACATGATTGTATCTAAAAGAGAATGGATTAATAAGTTATTTTTTCTGTTTTATGTTTGTTGGACGTGACTATTTTTGTAGATGCCGTATGACTTTTAATTATTGAATTAATTTCTAAAAAAAAACATCTACACTAATGAAAGGTATCAATATTGAAGGCATCACATGACTACACAAGGAACCCAACCATGTAATATCTGAAAACAACTATGAAAATAAGGCGCCACTAAATGAGGCCTTTGTTGCATAACAAAACTTGAAAAAATGCTTAAAAACATTTTAGACCGCCACGCTTCAATCCTCAGCTATCCTCCTTATCAAGAGAACTAGAAACCTCAATCTTAACCTAGATTCTTTTAATTCTAGCCATAGATTCTATTAAATTAAGATTCTTTTAATTTTTAAATTAAGATTCTCTTAAACAAAATCTAATTCGTTGGATTAAAAGTAAGTTAGATATATAGGGTCTCTGATTCTCTCGCTAAGGAGGAGTCTCTCTTGAACATCTCTCTCTCTATATATATATATATTGACATCAATAACTATTCATTAATGAATTGTAATAAAGTACAATGACCTAAAAAAGAGTGTATTTCATTCACCAAGTTTATCATCTGACCGAAACACACGCAAGTTACCTCTGAACAATTAGACAATAACAACTTAATGTCTGAAAAAAGCACCCACAGAAGAAGGGTCTCGTTAAAATCCCAAATGAGCAAAACCCTATGGGGAAAAAATCAAAGAGGAAAAAGAGTGACATACTAAAAAACACTAAATACAAGAAAAATAACTAATTACAACGAGACTATTAGACAAAAGACTGAAGCTTCTTATTGTTTTTTAGAGTCCTCATTGTCACCAGTATTTTGCCGCACACATGCCTTTTGAAATCAACAATTTAAAACTCTCTTTGATGCTCCCCTCTATACTTGCCACACATGAAACTGACCAAACTTCCTCCTCTATTTCACAACATTTTTTCGTCCATATACATCTGAAATCACCAAAATAAAACTTGTCAAAACTAATTAGTCGATGACACAACAAAAATTAAGACTAAATATATTATAGCGTATAATATTCAAAAAATATGAAGTGGTAGCTTTCTAATCAAAGGGATCCCTTTGATTAGAAACTAAATTTTTTAAAAAAATAAAATTACTAATATAAATAAATATTATTAATATATATTAGTTGGGATCTATGGAGAACTACTCTATTGGAAAACTTTGGAGAACACTTTTTATTTTATAAAAATCATCACACTTTTTGTTTAAAATACATGTGTTCTATAAATACAAACACAATTATATGAGAAGATTCTTTGAATTCTTAAAAAAATAATGAAAATGTTTACAGAACACATACATATGATTTACAGATCATATTAGTACAACACTTCTCATTTCATTAAAAATATCACATTTTTCATAAGAATACATGTGTTCTGTAAATAAAAACACAACTAGAAGTCTAAATTATGCATTTGGAGAAAAAAATAGTGAAAAAATATTTACAGAACACGTGTTATGGAAGTACGGAATATACTAGTTCTCTAGAGAACTAGTTCTCATTTGAGTCTAGCCCTATATATATATATTGTTAGGAATGAGAACCACAGAAGTGTTGGGTTCCGAGGCATAAAACGCAGCGGATTAAACGTAAATATAACAAAAATTTCGGAACCCTAACGCAGGATCATGTATAATCATGGACTGATTATTGTGAAACGGAATCATACCTTTGTTTGGTCTTGACTACTACGAACTCAACGGAGATCCTAGCTTTCACGACTTGTGTCTTCCTCTTGAAAACACCTCTATGGTATCCACACGAGCACCTTCAAGAACGTCTCACAATCTTGATTATGGAACGGATGTACTAGCCCCATCTAGATGATTTCGAAACTGCCTTTGATGTGCTTGCTGCTGCTGCTGCCTCTATAGGGTTTTTCTTATCAAAACGTTAACCCTTATTAACCCTACATTATCTATTTATAATGGTTGGTTAATAGGCCCATAATAGCAACCCATAACAGCAAAGCCTAACCCATGTAGGTTTAGGATTAAATAATAAAACCGAATTTTATTATTTAATTAATAACTAAGTCACACTTAATTATTAATGGCAGAATTCAAATTCGAATTTATATTATTTCAATTAATTAAGTCTCACTTAATTAATATAATAAAATTCAAATAATCATCAATTAATTTAAATCTATAATTTAAATTAATTATTCCTTAAAGTACTCTATGTGTGTGACCCTATAGGCTATTATTTAATTAGCAATAATTTTATTCTCCAATAAAATTATAAACAATGAGCGGTATCTAGTAATACATCATTGCTACCCAATTAAATAATAATTAAATCGTGATTCGATAAAACCTTTCGTGATTAATGTTTCCGTGTAATATAATCCCTTTAACCATATATATTATAGATTAAACTCGAGGCATGTATTTAGTCATCCTCTTCAACATTTAATCCGGGTTTACTTGATCCATGAGTAGACTATGAAAACAAATCATTATTTGAGCACGGCCATGCATTTTATAGTCTCACTCAATCAAGAGGCCAATAATATCTCTCCTAATTATAGGAGGGTTAAATCCTTTATCTATCATTCATATTTCTCATACAACTCATGATATACCCGATGTCCACTTTTATCATTACCCGGTCAAAGGTAACTTTTAATGTAGTCAAAGTATATTAATCCTTGTATAGAAATATAATGATCTCAAGTCAGAGGATCATTACACTATTATCACTGTGAGTCTTTCTTATGACTTTATTAAACATGAAGAATCTCACTGTGGGTCTGTCCAGTACCATGTACTCATGCATGTACCTATGTGTTGACTTTAGTATCCCCATACTTATAACCAATGAGATGTGGTTATCTGTCAAACAACATACTAGTCTATTTATGTATTATTATTGTCCTATAATAATAATACTCGACTAGGGACATTTAAGAATATGATATATTATATAATCTCAAGTTCAAGTCATTTACTAAACTATACAATGTGTATCATGATTCTAAGGACATTTATTATGCTAACAAATATATCGCAGTAATTAAAGTCATAATAAATACGTTTATTGAATAATCAAATGACATAAATGTTTATCAAAAGAAACATTGTATTGCCTCTAGGGCACCTACACCAACAAGAAGTTGTACAGATGGGGTTGAATGTATAACTTCAAACTTTTGAAACTCTTTTGAATTCTGAATATTGATGAACTGATTTTAACACATATAATAGCTTTAGTAACTTAACAATGATTACTTAGATAAACATGCGGAATGGAAATAAACACTCAAAGTTAACTTTCAATCTAATTGTGTATTGAATTGAATTGCTACAATATGATATTCTAGATATGAATCTCAACTTCTTGTTCTTAGAAGATACAAGGTATGAATACTCTTGATAATATTCAAAGATACTAACTAATGAGGCTGTGCATAAACTATATAGACAACATGTCTTTGACACATGCTCTCACTAGACAGTTATGCTAAAACTAGAAACAGACAAGAGATACTTTATATTTGACTACTATCTATTTCTAGCTAACATCATTCTTTGACAGTCTGTTGCTTTCAGCTTTATCTTTTTTGTTTTTGTCTTGTTCTTCTTCCAAGCTGCATTGTAGACTTGTCTCCATCTTCATAGATTTGACTGATCCTGTAATGACAGAGCTTCAAAATCACTTGTAAGTTCTTCTGCAATTTTCCTTGAAACTAGCCTCTTGAGAAAACCGAATACTCGGCTGTTGTTACTTCGAGAAGTCATGAGATAGACTTCTCAATCGAGAACTTTTGAGACTTCTCGATTAGCATTTAACTGATTACTTCTCGAATGTCTAGACTTCTCGATTGCATACTTCTTTTAATGGCTTCTCGATTGGACTAGACTTCTCATATGACTTGATTATTCATACTTCTCGATTGACCCATTTCCTCTACTTCTCGATTGTTTCAATAACTAACTTCTCGAATTATTCAATCTGGAATTCTCGAATCATTTACATTCTAACACTTCTTGAATGGCTTCAATACTTGACTTCTCGAATGCACACAATCGAATACTAAGTCATTGAGAGATTTGAGACTTCTCTACCAGGTACATTTTCTGACTTCTCTATCAACTTCACATTTCTGACTTTTCTACCATGATGACTTCTCGATCACATATTTGCCTTAGAGTATTTTCCACTGCAATTCTTATTTGATGAATCTTCATTAATTTGATGCCTGATTCAGACTTGAATCATCTACCAACCTTTATTCTTGACTCATATTTACATATTGACTTATCAGAAGAAACATACTTCTAACTGCAAATACATTAAGGCATACTAAGTACACATCCTAATACAGAAACATTACATGTGTTACATCAAGACAAGTAATTAACTATGGTATGCTTGATTTGATCCAATAATCTTCCCCAATTTAAAAAAAGACAATTTCACAAATTTACACAAGATATCAAGCCTACCTATTTTTGTTGTTGAAGTTATTGCTGTTATTGCATGAACATATCATATTTGGCTTTCTTTTCTTTCTTTTCTTTTTCATTTATTTTTTCAATGGCTCTGAGAATTTCTAGTCTGGCCATGATCTTCTCAACTAATATTGCATCCTTTAACATATCAGCAGCAACTTTAAGAGTTTGTTTTGGATAATCATTGACAAACTTGATTCTGATTTTGGATGTTACTCCAATTCTGAGTTTGAACTCAATCCTGTCATGATCTTTGAAAACTCTGCACTTTCCAAATTTTCTTAACTCTGCATCAATTATTTCCATCTCTTCATTCTCTTTGAGCTTCTTTCTAGTCATTTCTTCCAGGTATTTGACCTTGTCCACCTTCTTTTGATATTTTCTCTCCAAATACTCAGTCACTTCAACCATTTTCAATTTGTTTACCATATAAGACTTATCAAAGAGACTGATTACTCTTTTGATATCATGGGTTGTTGTGCCTGCCTGATCATGGTAGAAAGATTTTTCTTCTCCATCAACCGTGATGACAAACATTCTTCTATCTCTGTAATCCACTTTGCAGATCATGTTAGCTATCCATTGCTTGATATACAACTTGTTTTGCTCAACTACCTCTTGGATTGGTTGTACTGGCAGACCTTTGTCAGGAACAATAATATGTTTTCTCCATTTGGGACATCTGACTAGTGAAGTACTAGCAGAATGCTTGACTTTCATTTTGATGGCTTCATTTACTGGAATTCTTTTGCAGGGTTTTAGACTCTTGAAGATGCTTCGCTTGATTTTTCTCCTTATTACTCCATTTGCAGTCAAAAGGAAGAGGGATGATGATGAAGGAGATAATAGTTCTCATGATCCTAAGGGTCCTGGTGGTGTGCAACAAAATTTTTTTGGAGTGTTTGTTAAAACTCAATCACACCAGCCATGGACTGGACATGGGGTATCAGAGTCTAGATCAGACTCTGGTAGAAGAAGACAGAGTTTAGACTCTGATGAGAAGAAGGGTGAAGAAAGTAAAGAACCTAGCTATTGGAGATTCAGTCACCAGAATACTCAACTGAGAGCTAGGAGAACTACAGGGCTTGGAGGCATCTCAACATCTGACATAGACATGACAACAAATCTAGCAGCTGACCCTCACTCACTTATAGATAAACAGTTTGAAAAGATCACCCAAAAGTATATTAACAAGGTGGTGCCTACTCAAATTTTTATAATGTTTTTGAAAAGAAGTTACCAGGATATCAGTATAAAATTGAAAAAAAATCAAAACTGAGATGTTGATGTACTTTATGGAAGGAGGAACTGTAAGGTGGGTCAGCCAACAAAACTTCATTTTCTTCAAGCAGGCTATAGAGTTGTAGTATATCAAATATCACTTGTCAACAGTAGCTGAAGTAAATGGAAGTAAAGAAGGAGTGATAAGGAAATGGATGACTGAAATTGATAGAAAGCTGACTCTGCACAAACAAACAAATAAACAGATGGGTAATTTTTCTTTAAAGTATGTTGATGCTGAAGGGAATGATCAAGACATGCCATTAGAAGTAAAGCAAATCAAATTTCAAGAAGGTGTGGGTCATTACTTTGGGTTTCAACCTATGAGTGGGAAAGTTAGTGTTCTGATGTTGAAAGATTTAAAAGAACAAGAATGCAGTGCAAATGATCTGAGAGCAGCCTATTGTCAAATCAAGTGTGAAAATGAAGAAATGAAGAAGTTGAAGAGATGTGTAGGTGAAGCTTTGGCTGATGCAGAAGAAAAGATGCTAAACTCATTTCTGTCAAGAAATTCAGCTTTTGAGAAGATAAACTGAAAAGTAATTCTTTTTCCTTGTAATATATTTATACTGTTCTAGATTAATTGATTAATTCTTTAGTTATGACATCATCAAACCTTAATTTATGCTTAAATTTTATAAAGCATAAATAAGGGGAGATTGTTAGGAATATATTCATTTGATGATCTACAAAATGCTAGAACAGAGTCTAGCATAGATATATCTGTAATAGAATAAGTCTCTCTAGTTTCTGATCAAAGTAAATGTAAATTATAGTCTAGTTAGTCCCTGTACAGTTATCAAGAGTGTTTGCACTTAGAAGATTTTCGGAAGAAATAAAACCAGAGTATGGATGTCAATCAGAGTCTGGGAGTTGATCAGGGTCTGTAGACTATCAGGGCCTGTAGACTACCAGAGACTGAAGATCATCAGATTCTGAAGTCTTTCAGAGTCTATAAAGTTGAAGCTGAATTTGGAAGGTGATCGCAATAAAGAAAAGTCTTCGAAGATAAAGACAAATATATTGCAAATATGATATGAGAAGGAATGAGAGTAAAAGAAAGAAACTGTCAACTAATAATTAAGAATTTTATTCCTATTTTAATTGTATTTTCTTTTATTAGTTGATAGAAAGCTCTCTATATAAACACTCTATGTAACCTAATTTAATTGTCGAAGTTTTGAAAGAGTATAGAGATAGATAGAGTTGTTATGATAAACACAGAGAAGCTACTAGGGTTTGTGTACATCCTATGAGAATTTGTATTCATACATCAATAATACAAACAGTATTCTTTCATATCTTTGTGTTTGATCTTTGTTCTTAATTTGAAGTTTAAATTTCTACTAAGTTGATTATAATCAGGCAAAAAGTAGATACAAGTATTCAACCCCTCCTTCTACTTGTGTAACTGGGAAAATAGTTCTGGACATTATCGTGGGGTCCGCTCACCGTATCACCTATCCAGTACAGTTGTTCCATCACATCCATGTTACTCATCCTGATAGGCCGGTGCCCGCCCGCAATATGACTGACATCCCTTATATCAATGACGTATTCCGGGACATACTTATCATGGCCGTGATAGTTCTGGTAGTTCTGGCCATGTCTTTGATCAGATGAGTGCGCTCCTTCTTCTGCCCTGTGATTCATTATCCGATCCGGTTGCTATGACACATTTATTCTTAAATGCAAAAATGCCCTCCTTCTAGCACCAATTTGTTGATGGAGAAATCTGAAAATCAACAAAGATTGAGATTCTTTACCGGAAAAAGATCGAACAAGGCTGAGTGCCACCAGAGTGTGGTGGTTTCTATGAAATTAGAGGTTGAGATTGTATGCTTTTGGAATCACTATTTCTTTTTTCGTCAGAGAAAATAGATTTTCTCTCCAACGGCTGACATCTTTAGATTTTCCAACCCCTTACAATGTGCCTATGTACTCCTATTTATAGGAGATCAAACCCATGTTGTCCTTGCTGAAGCGGAGGCCTGATAGAAAAAGGTTTCCTTCTTCAAATCAAAATGGATAATCAAAACCTACTTGGAAGAGGTCTATATATCGAGCCTCATTCGGGTAGTCCAAAACTCAGTATAAGGCTCAAGGATTTCATGAATTTGACTTTGACCCAGACTCTGAGACCAAGCCGATTCACTATAGCTATTTTCTTTGAATCTTGACTAGAGACTAGCACTAGATCCGCCCCAAATGAAGGACAAGTCCTGAGCCCCCAGACGAGGACAATCCGCCTGAGTACAGGGAAATGATCTTCCAAATAAAGGTCCATGATATCCCAAAACTCTCCATCGAGGATAACTCGTGGGATGTCAGGCCACCTCCTTTTTTAAAGATGTCAGTCCCTTCTAGATGAGACCCAATCCGTGGTAAGGTCCAACCAAATATACCCGAGTACAAATTTGGCTATAATAGTAGGAAAGAAGCTGAATTCAGAAACTTACGAAGTAATTTCACTAACTCGATAATGTTGGTTTTCTTACTAAGATTTTGCACAAAACCGCCTTTAACAAATTTGAATTTTTTGTGAATATATTTTAGAAGGTTTAGAACTGCAGAAATAAAATTATTCATGATGAGAAAACTCCTTATTTAATAAATTTAGTAGAATGTTGTCACGTTAATTTGGATGAGTTCAGGAAAGGGAGTTGTCAGTCAAAAATTCATAAGGTTTCTAATGATAAATGTAAGTTTCCTCAAAATATTAGTTTAAAATTCCTGTTGCTTCCGATTTAAAAGAAAGTTTGAGTTGTCAAGTTACTGCGGTCCACAAAGATCAGGAAGAGAAGATTATTGCAATAAGATCATTATATTTTCGCAGAGCATATTGAAATATAAATTATGAAAAGCAAAGATTGAGAATTAAGCAAAAAAGAAATTTTAAATTTGCGGTATGTTAGCAATAATAAAAAATTGAAAATAAAATAAAAATCAAGGTTATGAAACAAAGTATTGAAGTTCGAGAACTATAAGAACAACGAATTTTTTTTAATAATAATTAGTTTGTGCAACACAGTTGTTATGCCCATATTTTGCCTGAAGTTGAACTTCGCCTGAAGTTGGGTTTCGCCCTGGAGTTGGGCTTCTCCTGGAATCGGCCTCCTCCTAGTGTCGGGCCTCTTCCTGGTATCGGGCTTCTCCTGAAATCGGCATCCTCCTGATATCGGGCTTCTCCTGGAATCGGCCTCCCTGGTATGAAGATGAGGAAGAGGGAGATGACGACGACGACTCTCCCTGAAGTAGGCTCTCCCTAGTTAGGAAGAGGGAGATGGGGGTTTTCCCTGAAGAAGAGGGCGCACCCTGGTATGAAGATGAGGAAGAGGGAGATGACGACGACTCTCCCTGAATAAGTTGGCTCACCTTGAGGAAGAGGGAGACGAAGACTCTCCCTGAAGTTGGCTCGCCCTAGTGAGGAAGAAGAGGATGAGGGCTCCCCCTGAAGAGGGCTCTCTCTGATGAAGAGGGCGTGCCCTAATCTTGCACTGTAGACACTGTTTGGGTCATATCTCAAGTTCTAGAAGTCAGAATTGGAAGATCTTACAGTCCACGCGAAGCTTATGGAATGCTCTTTAATTTAGAAGTGGTTCAATAAGGAGGCGCGCCTTGGTTCTTGATGGTAGAGGGCCCGCCCTCCTCCGTCCGTTGCTGGGAAAGTCGACATGTCTCCCTGCATTCACTTACTTGTAATAATAATCGAAGGACATGGCTCCACATTCCTCGGGTTGCCCTCGTAGGGGAGTTATGGAGGCATATTTGGCCTTATCTTGGAAGATCCTTTCCCTGTACTCAGGCGGGTTGCCCTCGTTTGGGGGATTAGGACGTGACCTACGATTTGTGGTGGATCTAGTACTGGCCTCCAATCAAGGTATCCTTGGAAATAGCTGTAGTGGACCGGTTAGAGGCCACGGTTTTCGGGTCAATGTCGGATCCATGAAGTCCTTGGACCTTATACTGGGTTTTGACCTATCCGAACAAGCCCGAATGTAGAGTTCTCTTCCAGGAAGGTTCCACTTGCCTTTTCTGCATTCGATTCGAAGAAGGAAACTCAGGTTTCCTAACGGGCCTCTACTTTGCCAAGAACTACGTGGGCTTGATCATCTATTTTGCCTATAAATAGAGGTACGTAGGCACATTGTGGTGGGTCGGAATTATTAGAGCTCACAACCGCCAGAGAACACAAAGCTCTAGTTATTCTGAAACCTAGCAATCTCAGCCCCCAATCTCATACAAACCATCACGCTCCACCGCATCTCAACCTCGTCAGATCTTTTTCCGGCAAAGAACCTCGATCTTTGTTGATTACCATATTTCTCCATCAACAACAGTTAAACAGACTCTTTTGTTTATCCCATTTCAAAAAAAGTACGCGCGGAACTACTTGCAACTTATTTAAGATAATAAGTTGCATATAAATCTTAACTTTTTTAGTTGCCAAACAGTTGGTGATGATAAGTTCATATGACTTGTTCAAGTTTTAAGCTGACTTAAATGTAAGCCAAACATCCACATAGTGTTGAATCAAAATAAATCAATTAATTTGTTATGCAAGTCGCAGGCTGATTGCAATGATCAAGAGATTCTAGTTAGTGAAATACCTAACTTATTCGATTAAATTTGGAGATAATTTAAACAAAAAATGTAATAAAAAATCAAATGCAAAGTGCTTGCTATAAAGTGGGAATCAGACTCGGACATTATGGGAGTTCAAGTCAAACTTTCTCATGGTTTTTAATAAACTGGAATATAAATGGGGTTGATCATGAAAAATGAACAAAGTAACATCCACAAACATTGATCTCCTCATTATAGAATCGTATATGCTCCAGCATTTTCTCTGCCTCACTGAGTTTGTGTGTGTGTGTGTTTGGGGGGTTTTGGGTGGGGAGGTGTTAAGTGCTTCAAGCAAATGCATTTCAGCTAGAATATCAAGCCCCAAACATGCACAATTATATACCAAACTTAACAAAAACCCCACCATCATTCCCACACATATCAGTTGTTGTAAGATAAGATAGCAACGATCAACAATAACAATAAGTCATGAACTGCCACAGAAACAAAATTTAAATAAAATAATCGACTAAAACGAAAGAAATTTAACTTCAAAGGAATTTCAACCAATATAGCTATAGAAGCCTGATCCACAAACTAAATTACTAAATCATTCCTTATTATCAACTTTATAGTTTTGCTTGGAGATCGACAGACGAAAGATAGTGTTGGCCTATATTTTTGAGTTGTTTTACTATTGAGACTTCCAATACTTGGCCATTTCAAATCCATTCTTACAATAATGATAGTCCTGTATAGTCTGGTCAATTTCTTCCTGTGTATTCATTACAAAAGGTCCATATTGAGCCACTGGCTCATTCAGTGGCTTACCCCCAATGAGCACGAACCTAAGAGCCTTCGAGGACTTGTTCCATATGCTCAAACCATCACCAGGACTTAACACCAAAACATGGTGAGCAGATACAGGGGATGAGTTAAAAGATCCAAAAACACCTTCTCCTTCGATAACATACAAAAATGAGTTCCATGATTCTGGGATTCTTTGATTCACTTGAGTTTTGGACTGCAGAGTGAAATCGAGGAACATTGTTGGGGTACGTGTGTACACGGGTGACAACTCCCATTGATTCTCCTGCTATGATTTTCACTGCAACCCCGTCAATTTCAACCCTTTTGATATCATTACTTAGCAGTTCTTGATAATTAGGTTCAACCCTACAATTTGAATAACAATATTCAAGTTAGAGAGAAGACAAGTCATGTCATCTTGTGAAATTCAATTATGACACATTCTTACATTTTGTCCTTGGATGAAAGATTGATCCATAGTTGCAGACCGGTTTGAAGTCCTTCTCCTGCAGGCATTTCTGAATGAATTATCCCTCTTCCCGCTGTCATCCACTGCAATAGACTTAGCAGTTTAGCACTACACATTCAGGTCTTAGTTAGCATCTATAAAACCCGTAAATTTTTAATGACAAAATTTACATCAATTTCATTTTGTCAAAATTCAGTTGTAAAATTTTTAGTGAGTGCAGAATTCGAAATATTAATTTATTTGATACCTGAACATCCCCTGCTCGAATTGTGCCTTTATGCCCTGCGAAATCTTGATGAGCGAAAGCTCCCTAATGTAGGAAGAAAGTTTAGTAAGTCATCAACATCTTAAAACTATCAAGGTCAATCTATATCATTGTTAAATATTGTATGGAAATATACCTGCAGCATATATGTTACAGTCTCGAATCCTGCACATAAATGTCAATAACTTTACAACATTAAAATCCGAAGACTACAATATATCAAAAGAAAACAAATACCTAAGCAGCTGAAAATTTCGAACACATACGAACCTCTGTGGGGATGATCAGGAAATCCAGCAGGAGGTGAAACTTCGAAAAGAAATATTGCAAATATTTTATAGGTCAGATTAGAGTACAACTAAAAGTAATAGCAACCATTAACAACAAAACGAAGATATTGTATATATGTAGTACCAACAAATTCATCCAACATGAGAAAAGGATCCAAATACTTCAATTCATGCCTGTCAAACAAATGCAATTATTACATGGAAACAGTCAAATAAATAACATACCAGCCCAATGAACCAAGAAAATCATCAACATAGACAAAAAGAATCCCTTAACAGAGATTTTAATAAATGTCAATACATCCAATTAAGAAAAATAAATACCAAGACTTGTGAAAAACCCATGAATATATATATAGAGACACTCAAGAAAAGTGTTCAAACTAGGTCTTAAACAAGAGTATACACAACATATGAATAAAATAGTCAACCAAGGACCCAAATGGGTTGCCTTGAATAACGAAAACTCAGAGCAAAATAAAACATGAGCAAGACAAATTCAAGAAACATGGAATGTAACAGCATCCACATGAATACGTACAACCTCGATAAATAAATAAACTCGAATAATGATGAATATAATTAATATCAGCGTATTCATTTATCGAGATTTAACTCTATATATAATACCTTCCAATGCTTCTCCTAACAACAGCTCCATCACCTTCGCTTTGAGCTTTGGCTAAAAGCTTCTTCACCACAAGTCTTGGATTCTTGGCTTCATCTGATGCACAAGACATTACAATTCTATTTGTGCTAGTAAATGATGGTCTGACCACTCTGTTTAATATATTTGAAACAACCCTATGGGATATAATAGCTCTCATATAAAAAGTCTATGCATGAGCTAGTACTACAAATTTATATGTATGGTTTGTATTTGTATGTATATGTGGGTGACTATCTATTGATCTTCCATCCTATTTATATATGTTACATATTGTACATATTTAAGGAAATTGTAAGTAATGGGGTTGGTTGAGTGTTTTGATATGGTAAGCCAGCTATAGAAACGCCGGGATCAAATTTTAGTGGCTCCCACAATCGTACTTAGACCAATCATTCTCTGACGTCATATTAAGGTAATCATGATGCAGGCACCTTTTGTTATTTCTATATAGAATTTTTTTTTGTTACTATTTGTAATACTTTATATAAGTATTTCGATCCTAAATTTTTATTAATAATTTTAAAAATAATAAATAAATACTAAATTTTAATATGTTATTGATAAAATTTGAAATATATATATATTAGATTTTAAAATTGATTAAGCTATATAAAGTTTTTTAGAATTATAAATAATAAGTATCATTTTTAAGAGCAAGTGAATAATATTATCCTTATTTTATGCTTATTATATCAGAATGTAATTGCATGTCTATTTTCTTTTTCAATCTAAAAAATTTAAGATTATTCTGTATAATATGATAACAAGTTAGACCGACAAATTAAATGGAAGACGTTGAAAATAATATAAATTTTTATAATTATTCATATAAGATTATTGTATGATTTTTAGGAAATTTATTGAAAAGTATAAGGTTAATTATCTCATAACCCATAAGTGTAAAACGTTAGTAATAGTTTGGGCTAAACATCAATTAGGTGACTGATTTCGTTCAAATATATTAAGTAGGTGACTGATTATAAATTTGAATAATTTTAGTCACTGATTTCGATTTTTTTATCAAACTCATTTTCCGGCCACTGAAAATTTTCCAGGCGAAAAAAAATATGCACAAAAAAATCTAAAAAAATATATGTAGTAAAACACCCCGACTTTAAATCTCCTAAACTCAAAATTATCGAAATAAAATTCAAAACTCAAAATCGAAATTAAATAAATTTGGGTCAAGATTTATTTAATTTTGATTTTAAGTTTTGAATTTCCTTTCGATAATTCTGAGTTTAGGAGATTCAAAGTCGAGGTGTTTTAATACATATAAGTTTTTTTCGGATTTTTTTGTGCATATTTTTTTTCGTGGTGGTCTTAAAAATGAAATGAGTCAAATTGCGCAATCAGTCACTAAAATGAGTCAAATTTGTAATCAACCACTTACTTGATACATTTGGACGCAATCAGTCACCAGATTGATATTTAACCCGTAATAATTTTTATGAGTCTTATGATAACATTACGTCAGCAATAACTCGTCTAGTGATTAATCGCACGTTCAAAGTTGCAGCTAAAAGAAGCTAATTTCTTTCAGAATAATAAAAAGTCAACTAGAACTCTACAGGGCATCTAGTCTCTTCCTCCCATTTTTTTTTTTTTTTTGCTAAGTCTCTTCCTCCCATTTTAATTGATTTGTTTGACTTTTATACGTATATTAAGAAAAAATAAATTTTATCTCAATTTTAATTACAATACTCTTATAATTACATTAATATATAAACATAAAAGAAGAATTTTTAATTTGAATAATACAAATAGTATATTATCAATATATAATTAATAGGAATATGTGTAGAATTTAAATGTATATTAAATGTAAGAAAACAGATTTTTATGACAAATTAAAATAGAAATTCAGTCAAATAAATTGAGATACAGAGAGTATATAATATATATGAAGCCTGATCCCAGTTAGGGATCAGGTCTCAATCAACGGATTTGGACCATTGAAAATTGATATTAACGGCTGAGATTTAAAACCAGAACAATGTTTCATTGCTATCCCACAGCAATGTTTGATTGCGGGGCGAATAATGTTTCATTACGGTGGATGCAATGAATAATTGTTTATCATACTTCTTATTTCCTTTCCCAAACTACCCTTTCTCCTTTAACTTCTCACTTTTAAATTTTTTTTATTCCTTTTATTTGTTAGTTTCAACATAGTTTTCTTAAAATAATTTCAATAATTTCATTATATGTTATTTTATTTTATTTTTTGTTTTTTAGTTAAATTTTAAAGCCTTTCCTATTTATTGAAAATCTTAATTTAGGTCATTATTAATAGGGAAAATGATGGATTTTAATATTTTATTACAAATTATGAATTTACTCATAATATTAAATTATAAAAAGTATTCTAACATTAAAATATTATTTTAGTTCATTATTAACGGGGAGAATGTTGTATTTAAATATTTAATTAAAAATTATGAATTTATTCATAATATTTCATTATAAAACAATATTTTAAAAATAAAATATTATTTTAATGAATAAAAATAATATTTTAATGAACAAAAATAATGAACAAAAATAATATTTTAAAAATAAAATATTATTTTTGTTCATTATTGATGGGGAGAATGATGCATTTAAATATTTTATTTAAAATTATGAATTTACTCATAATATTACATTATAAAAAGTATTATAACATTAAAATATTATTTTAGTTCATTATTAATGGGAGAATGATGTATTTAAATATTTTATTAAAAATTATGAAGTTACTTATAATATTATATTATAAAAAGTATTTTATTATTAAAATATTATTTTAGTTCATTATTGATGGGGAGAATGATGCATTTAATTATTTTATTAAAAATTATGAAGTTACTCATAACATTATATTATAAAAGTATTATAACATTAAAATATTATTTTGGTACATTATTTTTGTTTTTGAAGTATTAGTTCATTGTTAATGGGGAGAATGATGTATTTAAATATTTTATTAAAAATTATGAAGTTACTCATAATGTTACAATATAAAAAGATTTTAACATTAAAATATTAATTTAGTTCATTGTTAATGGGGAGAATGATGCATTTAAATATTTTAGTAAAAATTATGAATTTATTCTTAATATTTCATTATAAAATAATATTTTAATAATAAAATATTATTTTATTTCATTAGTGATGGGGAGAATGATGCATTTAAATATTTTACTTAAAAATATGAAGTTGCTCATAATATTACATTAGAAAAGTATTATAACATTAAAATATTATTTTAGTTCATTATTAATGGGAAGAATGATGCATTCAAATATTTTATTAAAAATTATGAATTTACTCATAATATTACAATATAAAAAGTATTTTAATATTAAAATATTATTTTAGTTCATTGTTAATGGGGAGAATGATGTATTTAAATATTTTATTAAAAATTATAAATTTATTCATACTATTTCATTATAAAATAATATTTTATTACTAACATAAAAAATATATTAAATGTTAAAATATTTGTTTTATTTATTATAATAATTATTAGTAATTTATTCTACTTTTATAATATTTAGTAATGTTTCAAAAAACACCTTTTGCAAAATTGGTTTTATAAATGGGTGTTTTTATTTTAAAAAGAACTAATAGATACAGGAATGAAACATTGCCGCCATAGCAATGTGTCATTGTGGGGGCAATAATGTATACAATTGGCCTGTTTGGCCTGCCTTAAAATAAGTTCTTTTGGACTTATTTTCGGGTAAAAATTTCATATTTTGATAAATGTTTTTTATACAAGTATTTAATGTATATTTGAGATTCTATAAGTTGCAAAAAAAAATTAACTTTTTTCAGAAAAAAGTTAGGAATCTCTAATTTTGTCTTAAAATAAGTTGACTTATTCTGGAAAAAAGTTCCCCCAAACACCCCCAATGTATCATTGCGGAAGCTTCTTATTTTTTTTCTTTTGATTTTATGTTATTTTGTATTTTAGTTTAATTTTAAACCTGTTGGATCAAATACCATAATTAAAATACTTGTCTATGTTTAGCACATTTAGAACTTATGTACTAAGATGGTGACTTAGTGCTTTTAATATGTACTTGCAGATAGAAGCATGTTTCTACTGCCAATTCAATTGTATAATCTGTAAATCATGAATAAATATTGGTAGAAGATTCAATTCAGGATCATGAATTGAATAAGATGGTGACTCAGTGCTTTTAATATGTACTTGCAGATAGAAGCATGTTTCTACTGCCAATTCAATTGTATAATCTGTAAATCATGAATAAATATTGGTAGAAGATTCAATTCAGGATCATGCCTCAAGTATTAGAAGACTACACTCCAATAAGAGTTGCAGTATGAAAAACCTTCTAAGTCAAGTGATAAATCGAGAAGTCACCCTGGTAGAAAAGTCTCCGAATGAATGAATAACTCTGTAACAATTCTAGAAGTCACTGTGATCGAGAAGTAAGGAAGTTAGAGTCATTCGAGAAGTCCAGGGGAATAATTTGAGAATTTGGTTATTGAAGCAATCGAGAAGTTGAGAAAATGGGTTAATTGAGAAGTATGTGAAATCATGTCATTCAAGAAGTCTATTCCAATCGAGAAGTCATAAAACGAAGTGTACAATCGAGAAATCTAGTCATTCAAGAAGTTATCAGTTAAATGTTAATCGAGAAATCTCAGAAGTACTCGATCGATAAGTCTATCTCATAACTTCTCGAAGTAACAACAGTTTTGTTGGTCCCTGATATTGTAGAAGGGGGGTTGAATACAATATCAATATTTATTCACGGAATTTCAGATTTAAAATATTATTTTAATTAATCACAAAATATTAATTTTAATGAAAAAATGTTCAAGTAGAAGAAATAATTTTAAACTTGAAAAGTATTACAAAATTAATATGATGAAAAGTGTTCATAATTGATCAAATATTCTAGAACGATTTTGACATGAATTGTTCTTGTTTAACAATTATATTTCAATTCAACACAGAAAGTCTATGGATTTTACAATGCTGACAAATTACTAAATTTGAATGTTTTCAACAACGTAAATAATGAAGACATTTGCCTCATATTTATTGAGGTGGTAGCTAGCAAGACATTTGAATAAAACTAATTTAAAAAATCATAAAAACTTTAAAAAATAGTATTTAAGACTTTTCAAATTAGCTGGGCAAGACTTTTTCACTCGGTAGGACTTTTGAATGATCGGTAAGACTTTTAAAAATCTTATTGAATTAATTCGGTAAAACTTTTTATAAGTCTTATTTAATTAATTCAGTAAGACTTTTTAATGAAAGTCTTATTTACCATTTAGGCAAGACTTTTAATTAAATTCTTATTTGCATATTTCAGTAAGACTTTCTAAATTCTTATTGGATTAATCCGGTAAGACTTTCTATAATTATACAACAAGACTTTCTTTAAATATTAAATAAAAAGCTCTTTTTAACTTAATTAATTTCACCAATATTAATTAAATAATTTATAAATTAAATCAATTCAAGATGAATTAATTTAAGTAGATAAATTAAGTAATTAATTAACTTTTGATAGTAGAATTAGTTTAGTGTCTTCACTACACACCCACTGTTGATTTGACTTGAGTCTTCCTATCTTTACTGTCTTCCATCTAAAAATCACTTGAGTTATGTGATAAATATTTATTAAATTAGTTGACACACAAATGTACTGTCTAGTTCATTTGTGCCATACTAAAATAAATATTATTCACCTTTTAACTTTAAAAGTTGTGATCTTCTGTCTTGTTCTCACTTCTAGCTTTGTCTTTAATATCTTCTTTTCTTGTAATCTTTTTGTAGTAGCCACTTGGAATCTTCTGTATCTTCTGAACTCTTCTGAAATACTACTTCTTTATTTTTCACCGACGCTTGAACATATTAATGAACTTCTTCCGGTGAAAAGTAGCAACCTCATAAAAATACTTCTAACAATCTGATTCTTTGTGTCTAGTTTACTTTCTTCGTCCTGATTCTTGTTATCATAATTATTATTTACTGCTTTTTCTTATCTGAGTTGAGTTGTCATCTAATTATTACAAATAGGCCTAGTCATATGACTTTCAAGTTGGAGTACTCGAATGTTTCAAATGAGCTAATTTCAAGGAAAATTGCAAGAGAACAAGACAAGTAATTCGAAGCTCTGCCATTACAAGATCAGTCAAACCTGTGATGATGGAGACAAATCTACAATGAAGCTTAAAAAAAGAAAAAGACAAATGACAAAAGGGATAAGGCTGGAAGCAAAAGGACTGCTATAGTATGCGTTAGCTAGAAATATATAGTAGTCAAATGTAAAGTTGTTTTTGTCTATTTCTAGTTTTAGCTTAACTGATTAGTGAATGCATGTGCCAAGAGACATGTTATCATAATTATTATTTACTTCTTTTTCTTATCTGAGTTGAGTTGTCCTCTAATTATTATAAATAGGCCTAGTCATATGCCTTTCAATCTCCCCATATTTGTTGTTAAACATTTAACACATAAATTTCTAGAGGATAACTCAACTAACAACTAAGAAAGTAATACAACATGTAAGAACTGTAAATAATAAAAAAGTTCTGGTATTATATTTAACAATTTTTTAGATTCATGTTTGAAAGATAAATACAAGATAAATGTTCATCTAGACTGAACAAATAATACATAGTTTCTATCTTGACCTATCTAACTCTTCAGTCTTCAGCATCTTCAGAGGTATCAACTTCACCTTCTTCTAGGTTTGAACCTTTATGCACAGGTGTCCTTGGTACATCTTTAGTAGCTGATGTTTTTGTTGTAGTGGATTCTCCATACAACCTTCTTTGCTCATCTCGTGCTAATTGCCATAGCACTTCCTGCTCAAATTCTTCTTCTTGAACATTAAATGGATGATTTGAATCTATCTTTGACATTTTCCGGATGTAAGATGGAATCTTCTTTGATAAATAATATTTCCGGATCTTTTCAGCTGCATCTAACTTCTCCTGAGTTCTGAATCCTTTATTTCTGAGCATCATCTTAACCTCAATCGTGTATTTAACTTGATAGCCTTTCAATGATTCCTCATCTAGTTTTATGATCTGATAAAACTTGTTAGTGTAAAATCTTACCATGTTCAAGTATGATTTAAGGACTGACAACTCTTGTAAAATCTTTGAGTCTATCTCTCAGAAGCTCATTCTCTTATGAACTCCTTTTTACCTTCTTCAATAGAGCCCATACCACTGATAGAGATCTTTGTTTGAAGAACTCCATAGAGACTCTGAATGTGCCATTCCAGTTAGTGTAGACCAAGATCTGCCAATCTTCGAGAATGTGATCAACTGTCATAGTGATATAGTAAACTTCTTCTTTCAGCCCTTCATAAAATTCTCAATGCTGTCATTTGAATTTTTCAAACGTTCAATAATTGACTTTAAATGAACTCTTCTAAAATTTATCCATAATTTCTCTGACAGTGTCCCAATTCTTTCCTATTTTTAGCTGCACATCTTTCTTCTTCTCTTTCACAGCAATAGCCCAAAGGTTCTATTTTTCTAGACTTTCTTCCCCTTTAGCCTGTGATTTTTCCTTGACTAGAGCTTTCAGTTTCTCAGTTTTAGCATGGCTCACCTTGATATCTTATTTCAATTTCCTCATGGCCTCTTCATAGGCAGGATCAGACTCTTTCTCTTTTGGAAATAAGAATTCCTCATCAAAGGCATTTTCTTCCTCAGCTCTGCATTAGTCAGGATTGAATATTTCATCTTGAACACTATCATCAATAAATTGATCTTCAGGATAGTAATGTTCTTCTAGAACATATGACTCAAATTGATCAAGATTGGCTTTACCTTTCTCTTTCATAGACCTTTCTCCTTGAACTACTTTCTCCTTTTCTTCCCCCCCTTAGTTGAGGGATCATCTACTAATTTTGAAGCTTCAAAAGATTTGACTAATTTCTCCATGGTTTCATAAACCTTCTTCATTCCTGTATTTAAGTTAATCATACCTTCGTCCAGTTTGTTGAATCTTTTAGTTAAGATCTTTTCATTTTCAATGATTCTTAGATTCAGGCTCCTCTCAACATCATCAATTCTTTCGTTTATGTTTCTTATCTCCTTCATATCAACAACAATTAAACTTTGTACCTGTTAGATAACTTTTGTCTTTAGGAGAATGCTGAATTTTACATCGTTCACTTCTTCTCGCACGATTGTCAGTTGTTCTGTTACAGAGGCAGATGTAGACTTCAATTCTGCTTTTGCTTTTACTTTTACCAACTCAGCCTGAACAACCTGCATTTCTTTTTGGAGAGCTTCTATTTTTTACAGTAGTTCACTGTGTGTATGCATTCACTTCGCTTGCATTCTTTTTTGTTTCACTTATACTACATGCATTTGTTTCGCTCGGTGTTTACCTCACTTCACTTGTGTTTTTCTCCATTCCAGAATCATTTATTGTACTTGTATATATTGAAGGGTTTCGGGCATGAAAACGCAGCGGAATTAACGTAAAAACAATAAAAAAAATCGAAACCCAATCGCAGGATCCATGTATAACGTTGAATGATTATGGTGAAGAAGTCTGTACCTTAACAAAGCTTTCGTATGTTGTTTAATGGAGGTCCAGAAAGATGAATCACAGCAGTCCTTTGTTGCAAAGATTTGCTCTCTAAAGAAGTACACACGAACGCCCGATCGTCCTACGATCACCGGAGTCGGTACTAGCCGAATTGTTTGTCTCTCTCTCTCTCTCTCTCTTTCTCTAGCCTCTCTTGATGTTGAGCAGCTAGGGTTTTTCTCTAAAACGAAATTTGATGATTAAACCCTAATACTATACATCATTATGTATATATAGGGGAGAGAGAGATTTTGGGCCTAACCCTAATCCATGTGGTTTCCAAAACCCATTATGACTTTGGGTTATTATTATTATTAAATCTGAATTCTAATATAATTAATCAAGTCCCACTTAATTAATTCAATAATTAAATTTGAATAATAATAATACTTATTAAATCCGAATTCTAATATAATTAATCAAGTCTCACTTAATTAATTTAATAATTAAATTCGAATAAACAATAATATATTTAAATTCGTAATTTAAATAAACCTCCGTTTTGACGTTCTTTATGTGTGACCCTTTAGGTTATTATTACGTTGGCAATAATTTTATTATCTAATAATAAAATTATAAACAATGAGCGGCATCTAGTAATACATCATTGCTACCCAAGTAACAATAATAATTGGTAATTCAATTAAACCTTTCGTGAATAATGTGCAATGTAATATAATCCCTTTAACCTTATATTATAGATAAAACTCGAGGCATGTATAGTGTCATCCTCTTCAACGTTTAATCTTGGTTTCCTTGATCAATGAGTAGACTATTTAAACAAATCAATATTTGAGCATGACCATGCATTTCATAGTCTCACTCAATCAAGAGGCCAATAATATCACTCTTAGAATTGGAGGGTTAAATCCTATATCTATCATTCATATTCTCTATACGATTCATAGCATACCCAATGTCCACCTTTATCATTACCCGGTTAAAGGTAACTTTGAGTGTAATCAAAGTATATTAATTCTCGTATAGAAATATAATGATTTCAAGTTAGAGGATCATTACATCATTATCACTGTGAGATTTCTTATGACACTTATTAACATGTAGAATCTCACGGCGGGTCTTTCCAGTGTCAAGTATTGATACATATACTTATGTTCTTGAATTTAGTATCACCATACCTATGACCAATGAGATGTGGTCATCTGTCAACAAATATACTAGTCTTATTGCATTATTACTGTCCTTAAATAATAATACTTGACTAGGGAATTTTAAGAATAAAATACTATTCATATAATCTCATTTTTAAGTCACATACTTAAAGATATATATTACGTATTAATATTCCAAGGAAATTTATTATTCTTTCAATTTATGACGCAGTAAATAAAGACATAATAAATATTAATTAAATAATCACATAAAACATAATCCTTAATTGTTTTCAATAAAACATTAAAAGTATTGTCTCTAGGACACCAATACTAACATATATTACTATAGCTTTTGAAGAGTCAAAATGTTCTTCTGATGCTTGTGAAGGCATGTCCACAATAAGATTAACTTGAAGTGGCTCTGCTACTGATGTAGCTACTCTATGAATGAAGTCTCATCTCCCTCTATGGAATGGTTGCCTCTCAAATCCACTAGTGGATAAGAGAACTTCCTCTGAAAGAACTGGATGTAAAAAATCCAGGAGGGTCACCACCTTAGACAATGTAACGCATGGCTCGTTAGAGTCTGTGGTGCCCCTCAATACCTGTAATGGCAACTGATGCTGCACTGCATCAAAAATCTTTTGGTCTATTGAAAATGTGGCATCCGACAGGTTTGTATCAAAAATGTTTTCTGTGCCACCAAATTCATTTACGGTGCTCTCATTTGATTGTGTTTCTGTGAGTGGAGGTCCTGCTAGTATGAGCGCTAGCAGTGTGTATGACTCCTTACAAGGTGTCACGTTCGGACGACGAATTTCAATAGAATCACCCGGTTGATCGAGTGAGTCCAGGGACTGTTGTATTGCCATTTCAAAGTCCATATCCCAATGAAAGGATAAGAATGAGTCTGCAGTTGTCTCAGGTTCATTCCTTGATCTTTTTGACGGTGGAGACAGAGCTGCGGGTTCACTCACTATACGGACTTGACCTTTTCCCCTTACTTTTCTTTCAAGTTTCTTCCTTTTTCTGATGAGACTCAAAGAGGTTGAAGAAGAAGAAATTGTTTAGGGCTCTAACTCAGCTTGAGTTTGAACTTATGTGTTTTCAGGTTCATACCAAAATCCTAAAGTGTAAGACCATAATCATAGTTTGCCATAGATATATTTAAAGGTGTACTAGATATATTTATAGGTAGGAAATTAGAAGTTAAGGTGTGAGATATTACCTGTTGTTCCTGAACTTCCTGTTCTACTTGTTGAGCAGCTTCAAGTAGTAGTTGTGCAGAATGTTGAATTTCCTCTTGTACTTGTTTTGGCTCTTGCTGATGCGGTTGAACCTGTGCAGGATTGGCTATTTGATTGAGAATATTTGCCATGTATTCAGTTGTTTCAAAGGCTACCCCTTCAAATTTATTCTTGTTACTAAGTCTAGTGAACAAATTATTTTGAGTCGTTAGGGAAAATTCCATTGGGTTGTTTACAAAGTGAGCTTTGTCTTCTTCTGACAGAAGATGATTCATCAGAAGCATTAGAAATCTTGGGTAAAAACAAATAAATTTCTGATCTACATCCAATCTTCTACTTTCAACAGTGCCCATTTTCCTTATTATTTCTATCAAGATCAGCTGCCCAAAATTAATTCTTCCGTTATGGGTCACAGAACACCCAATAACTTGAAGAAGAGTTGAAATGTTGTAGAAGTTTCTCTTCATGGTGGGAGCAAAAACTTTGGCCAAAGTGTCAAAGAATTAATCCCACTCGCCCACTAGCTGAGATTTAGATAACTTTACTAGGTCTATATTATCTTGATAATAAATTGATCGGAAGAAATTTGTTATATGTTCTACTGTTAGTAGGGTCTCAAAATTATGTGTTGGGAACCCTAAGACTCTTTTTATGTCAATTTCATCAGCAATGTATTCTGTCTCACCAATTCTGAACGAAAATTGAACCAACCTATCATTCGAACAATTCCTAGCAGTGGAGTACAGGACTCTGAGAGATTCAATTTTCAGTAGGGTACTCAATGTAATTGTTGTTCTTACTAATGAATGCTCATTCATAAACTTAATCCACGACCTAAATATAGCCTCTCTGCAATTCTCCGGATCAAAGTACCCAATAAAATTCGTCTTGGCGATTACAAACATGGCTGCCATTTTTACTTATGGTGTAATTAAAATTTTCTTATAAAATCTAATTTTAACAAGAAAATTACCAATTAATTTGAATTAAGCACCTAATTCGGAAATCAATGCACAAATAATTCAAATTTTTTCCAAAAATTCACAAAAACCATAATAGCAATTACCCTTCACTTCAATTTAAAACAGACCAAAACACTTAAACTCGATCTTTTATTCTTTAATAAATCAATCACAATCAATCCTACACTATACGACTAATACCTGTTCGATTCTTGGGAAAAAATTGGGCAGAGTAACGTTTGTTCTAAACGAATATATCAAATCATCAAGCTTAAGGCTTGTAAAATCGATCTAAATCAACTGATAACAATTGTAGGAGATAAAAAATTGATGATTTCAAGGGTTTTTGAAAGGTCTTGCTAGTTTGAGTTCGTGTGCGTGTACGTATATGCGAGTGTGTGTATATTTGAAGTAGTAAGACTTTTAAAGAACAAATAAATAAAAATGATTAAGTAGTATAAACGGTCAGTAAGACTTTTAAATAAACACTCGGTAAGACTTTTTAAAAGTCTTGTTGAGTCTATTTTTTAAAAGTCTTGCGAAAAATAAAACTAACTATTACTGAAATATAACTAAAAAACGTCTTGACGATTTTTTTTTCTTCAGAAAAGTCTTTTTGATTAATAGTAAATCTTGATAAGACTTTTGAAAAAGTCTTGCTGATTTTTAAAATAAATGACTTTCAGAAAAAAAATTATACAAAAATATAGTAATTATATATAAATATTATTAATTGTTTCAAAATTCAAAATAAAATAAAGGAAACTTTATTCAAAATTTAGATTAATTAATAATAAAATAACTAAATATTTACATGCTATAAATAATTTACAAATTAAGACAATAATTTACAAATAACTAAATTATTAAGGACATATAATAATTATTTATATTATTAACTGTTCTAATTAATTTAGGAATTAAATTAATTCAAATTGAATTAATTTAATGAATAAATTAATTAAATAATTATTAACATAATCATTATTAATGTGCACTAATAATTAGAAAAACATATTACAATATATATAATGCTTATAAAATACTTAAAATAAATATCAGTACTTATGTTATAATTGAAATAATTATCTATTAAAAGTATTAAATTATTCTCTAGATAATTTATCCAAAAATTCATAAGTCCTAGGATATTGTTGATTTAATTCTCATAAATATTTTAAATATTAACATTTAATATATATGGATTCAAATCAACTCTTAGTAACAAAAAATTAGCCTTTGTTTAACATCCCTAGTTCACTAACCAACTTAGAAAAAATGAATTCATCAAGCGGTTTTGTGAAGATGTCAACTATTTGATCTTCTGTGGGTACAAAATGTAACACCACAGTTCCGTTCATGATATGCTCTCTGATGAAATGATACCTTATGTCAGTATGCTTGGTTCGAGAGTGTTGTACAAGATTATTGGAGATGGCTATTGCACTTGTGTTATCGCATAAAATTAAAATTTTGTTTAACGCAAGTCCAAAGTCATTTAGTTTATTCCTTATCCATCAGATCTGTGTACAACAGCTACCTGTCACAATGTATTGTGCTTCGGCTGTCGAGGTAGACACTGAGAGCTGTTTCTTGCTGTACCAGGAGATCAACCATCGTCCTAGAAACTAACAGCTTCCAGATGTACTCTTCTTGTCCATCCTGCATTCTGCATAATCTGAATCTGTATAGCCTATTAGATCAAAACATGTATCTTTAGGGTACTAAATTTTAATATTTGATGTACCCTTCAGATATTTAAAAATTTGTTTAATAACTATAAGATGAGATTCCTTAGTATCAGATTGAAACCTTGCACATAAGCATGTTGCAAACATTATGTCAGGTCTACCTGCAGTTAGATATAATAATGAGCTTATCATACATCTGTAGCTTGTGATATCAACCTTCTTATCAGTTTCATCTTTGTCAAGCTTTGTGGCAGTTGGCATTGGGGGTTTTGTCGATGAAGAATCTTCTACACTGTATTTTCTCAGAAGATCCCTTACGTACTTTGATTGGCAAATAAAAATCTCATCTTCTTTTTGCTTTACTTGCAGTCCAAGGAAGAATGACAGCTCACCCATCATGCTCATCTCATACCTACTCTGCATTAATTTAGCAAATCTCTTGCACAAGTTTTCGTCAGTAGAACCAAATATAATATCGTCATCATAAACTTGGACGAATATCATATCTTTATCATGCAATTTATAAAAGAGAGTTTTATCTATGACACCTCTAATAAAACTATTTTCAAGTAAAAATTCAAAGAGAGTGTCATACCATGTCCTTGGTGCTTACTTGAGTCCATAGAGAGTTTTGAATAGAAAATATACAAAATTAGCAAACTCTGGATTTTCAAAGCCAGGGGGCTACTCCACATATACTTCCTCCTCTAACTCTCCATTCAGATATGCACTCTTCAAATTCATTTGATAAAATTTGAAATTGGAGTGTACTGCGAATGCTAGAAATATCCTGATGGCTTTAAGTCTTACAACTGATGTGTAGGTCTCATCATAATCAATTTCCTCTTCTTGGGAGTAACCCTTTACCACCAGTCTGGCCTTGTTCCTTGTAACAATGACATCATCATCTAATTTATTCCTGTATACCCATTTGGTATCAATCACAGATCTATCTTTTGGCCTAGGTACTAGTGTCCATACTTCTTGTCTCTCAAACTGATTGAGCTCTTCTTGCATGGCAAGAACCCAATCTGGATCAGTTAGTGCATCTTCAATTTTCTTTGGTTCTTCTTGTGATAGAATAACTGAAAATAGACATTCATTTGAAGTTGCACTTCTAGTTCTAACTCCAACATCTGGATCACCTATGATCAATTCAAAAGGTTGATCTATGCTCTGTATCCTTTCCCTTGGTAGGTTTGACCTTGATGATTCGCCTCAATATTCATTGTGATGTTGTGTTCTACCAGTAGATCCATCATCTCTCCCTGAATTAATCCACAACTGGTATTAGTAGTATCTCTAGTGTTTCCATTGTTTCCACCACTATTAACTGGATCATTATCATTATTATTGTCTTCATCATTTCCTGCTGCAACCTCATATTCTTCATCATCATCGGAATGTGTGTCTGGATTATCATCAAATTTTAATGACTTAGAAGAATCTTCAGTTTGGATACTTGGGAGTTTAGTGTCATCAAAAGTAACATTGACACTTTCTTTCACTTGGTGCTGATCAATTATGTACACCCTATATGCTCTTTTTGAAGAACCAGTAAAAATAGCTTCATGTGCCTTGGCCTCGAACTTTCCACGATGTTCATCTCCATCTTTTAGCACATAACATTTGGCTCCAAATACATGAAAGTACTTGAGTGTTGGTTTCTTTCCATCCATTAATTCATAGGGAGTCTTCATATGATCTTTATTTATTAGAGTTCGATTATGGGTATAACATGTTGTATTTATCACTTCAGCCTAGAAGTAGATAGATAATCTTGATTCACTTAACATTGTTCTTGCAGCTTCAATTAGGGTTCAATTCTTTCTTTCTACAACTCCATTATATTATGGAGTTCTTGGTGCTGAGTATTGTCTTGTTATCCCCTTGTCTGAGCAAAAGTTATTCAGAATTTCATTGTTGAATTCTATTCCATTTTTTGATCTGATTGCCCGGACAACTAGCTTTAAATCTAACTCAATCATCTTTACATGATCAATCACCTGAAAGTGTTTGTCCTAAATCCAATCATGTATGATGAGTTAGGAAGAACTTTCTTGTATTCTTATTTGATTTCATTAATATTAATAAAAGACTTATTTGTTTTTATTACGGGCTTTATCTATTTAAAGTGTCTTAAATAAGATGTTCCATAGTTTAGAGTGAAACTTCTAGAATTATAATGAGATTATAATAGTGAGATCTAGAAGATGATAACTCTTGACTTGAACAGTTCCTGATCATAGGATAACTAATTAGAAGTTAGTGAATCCGCAAAGATTGGTACATACTACGCTTGCTCCTTTAAGGAGGATGTCTGTTCTCATAGGCATTTATGTGGTGACACTATAGCTAGTATGTAGGTGCTTGTTAAGGAATAAGTTCATTGAACGTGACTCGATAAATTGAACAACTAATGGAGTTTACTCATGTGTCGATAGTTGTTCACTAAGTGATAGTTGTGCAAGTATCCTTAGACTTGAGATCGTTAAAGTTATCTTGTATATAATGAACTATGTTTTGGTTTAGTCCTTAGTCTCAAGGACATCCATTAGGTCTATTCCGGGCATAGGGATTTGTGCATGGAGATAGTTAACGTCAATAGAGGATCCACCCCTTCCTGTATAGGAAGAGAATATCCTATGTTATTCTCAGTATGCGAGTTCTGGAATCTCTGGCCAGAGTGAATGAAATTAGAAAGGAGTTTCTAATTTGCATTAATATGAACTTTGCATTATGAATAAGAAAACATATGATTAAACTTGATAGGCTTGACACGAGTTCCATGCCTTGTATTTAATCGGGATATTGTAGGGTGGAAGGAATTGATTGTACGGAAACTAGTCACTGACAGGTTCTTGGCAGTGAATTCATATTATCCGGATAGTCGCGATATGTTGAGAAGCATCACTCACGATGTAGAATAAATATAATTAATCAGTTAATTATATTTAATGAATTATTAGAATTCATATAAATAATAAATAAAAAGTTTATTATTATTTATTTCTACTACCGGCTTAATATTGAACCTACATGGTCACACCATAAAAGAATATTTTCTTTGATGAAAAGATTTAAATTATGAGAGAGAGAATTATTTTCTAAATAGTTTAGAAATAATGATTAAAATAGTTTTAATTATTATTAAAGCATTTTATAAAATATGGGGTTTAATATAATAATATATATTGATATATTATTTATGGAAAAAACCCCTAGGATAGTCCTATAAATAGAATGAGATGCTTCATTCTAAAAACACTTTTAATTTTGGAGAAAACACTAGCCTCCATCTCTCTCTCTCTCTCTCTTTTCTCTCTAAAATAAGTTTTAGAAATTATTTGAAGATCTTCATCAAAGGAAGAATTCTTGGTGGATACAGGTAGAGTACTTCATACTCTGAGAAGTAGTTGCTAGGATCTCTTGTTCACACACTTGGATCGCTTTAAAGGTAAGGTTTCGATTCCATCTTGGTTTTATATGATTATATGCGATCATATAATATGGTTTTACGGCAAATAATTGTTATATCACACTTTCGCACCTCCGTAAATTTCCTTCAATGGCATCAGAGCCAGGTTATGCATATAGAGATTCATGTAAAAAATTTCAGATTTTTTGGAGCATGTATGGATTTATTATGATTGTTGCAAGTTTATTTAGATTTAATTATGAATTAATTCGAAATATTTTTGCATGAGATTTTGACCACTGATCTGGATTCTACAAGTGTTGTGGATCATCTGGGTATTTTTTTCATAATTTTCTGATGTATAGATTATTTGTTATGAATTTTTTAAAATTATTTTAATTAAAATTCATGTAATAATTATGCATGTTGAAATATATGGATTAATATTTGCACTAGGACCCTTGGCTGATCTGGTTATTTTAATCTGCTGTTGGATATCAAAAATGATGTTTTTATGTTTTTTTATTAATTTATTAATTAATAGTTAATTAATTTATTAATATTAAAATATAAAGATATTAATAATAGTTATTATAATAGTTAATATATATAAACGGTTATATAAAGTAACGGCTGACTGGAAACGGCTGACTGGACCATTTTTCCTCTTTGTCAACCGCTGTCACGCGCGCGTGGCGTACAGACAAGGATATGGGGTGTTGCGCATTAAATGAATGCGCAACAGGGTATGTTACGCATTTATGAAATGCGTTACATCTGGTAACGCATACGGCTCATCCGTTACACGGGAAAATTGGCTTTAAAGACTGTAACGCGTGTGATAAATGCGTTACACCCCTCCTGTCCATATTAAATTTGATTTTTTGGGAGTTCGGTAACTCCGATTTGGGCGTGCAATATACCGTTGGATTCGTTTTTCCGAGATGGATTTAATGGAGTGGTCAAATAATTTTAATATAAAAGTTTTGAACTGTCCATATTCCCTAAAGTGTTTTAAAACATGTATTAATTGTTTTAATTGTTTTTTTACTATAATAAATCCATACATCATTATATCATTGTATGACATGATATTTCTTGCATGCTTACTTGTTTATTTAATTTTATATATGAGATATATGCCTAGATTTACCATGCGATGATAGATTTAGGTGAACCTAAATCAACATAAGGCGTGCTCTAGAAAATCTAGAATAGGAATCGTTTCTTGCCTTAACAATAATATTATATATACAATCATGAGATTCTTGTGTTTGCGAAACATGTAATTAAATATGAATTTTCAATATTGAGAGAAAGGATGATTCTGTCTAAGAAAGGGGTATTAAGTGACGTCTCTTGACAATGCTCCCCCCGATCTGGGAATTATCCGATTATCGATTATTGGTTTGAAATATTTAATATAAAAGGAAGAATCTCTTTATAATATGATTATGATTGTTAAATAATATTGTTTAATTAATAATAGTTGATAATTATTTATTTATGAAATAAATAATCAGTTAACAAATTTTATTAATTGATTAAATAAGATTTATTCGATTATAAAATAGTTAAGACGTGATCTTAATATTATTAATTATTGATTTAATTTAAGAAATTAAATTAAGGGAGATATTTATTTTCTAAAAGGGTTTAGAAATAGTATTAATAATTAAAAGAGTTTTGATTATTAATTAATTATTTGGTTAGTAATTGTAATACTTTATAGAAAACATTTAGTTGAAATTTTTGTCTATAAAATATGTATAATTATAAATCTTATAATAAAAATCCCTCTTAATTAAAAATAATATCAAGTAGTAATTGGCCAATGACACAACGGGCTTGTGTCGGTCATAGCCTTCCAACATGATAGAATGTAGTTCTTATTTTTGAATCATTGTCGTTTCGTGCTACAGCCGAGGGCTTTGATTTCGAAATAAGAAATACTTGTCTATTACATGGAGATGTATACAATGAGTTAGAATCTAATAGTCGTTACGTGCCATAGCCGTGGGCAGTTGGAGACTGATTCAGTTGTATGAAATGTTGGGTTAGACTTGACTTAGAATATTGAGTTTGTCGTGCCACAGCCGTGACTCAATTATTCAAGAGGCTAAAGTTTTAATTAGGGAATGACATGAGATGTTATTGACAAGAGTTGTCTGCCTACTGAACATCACATGGCGTTTCGTGCTACAGCCGAGGTTGTGTGATGGAATATAGGATCCCTATTCCCACTAGCATTATGAATGCTTAATTTTTCACTTAGAGGGTTGTATAAATTAGATAAACTAGCGGGAGCCACTTATGAATAAAGACCCTATTCATATAGTGTTTTAATAATGAAATTGATTATTTGCTAAGTGTTGTTATGTGTTTGTCATTTACAGATTTTAGATATACATCATGTCTTCTGCACTATCACTACGAAGCATAATAGATGCTCACAAGTTGACTGGTCCAAACTTTGCTGATTGGCTTCGAAACCTGAGAATTGTTCTTAGGGCTGAGAAGTTGGACTATGTGCTGAACTCACCAATACCAAATGCTCCTGCCAAAGATGCTCATGATGATGAGCATGTAACTTACAGGAAGTGGATGGATGAAGCAAATGTTGCTCAGTGCATCATGCTGGCATCTATGAACTCTGAGCTGCAAAAACAGCATGAGAACATGGATGCTCATACCATTCTAGTACACCTACAAGAGTTGTATGATGTACAAAGAAGGACTGCTCGATATGAAATATCGAGGGAGCTATTCCGTTGTAGAATGGCGGAGGGATCATCTGTGAATGATCATGTGCTTAAGATAATCAATCTGATTGAGCGTCTTGGGCAACTTGGTTTTGGCATGGATGGGGAGTTGAGCCAAGACTTGGTCTTGCAATCACTCCCAGATTCGTTCTCGCAGTTTGTTGTGAACTTTCACATGAACAAATTGGATGTCAGCCTACCTGAACTCCATAACATGTTGAAGACTGTTGAGTCGAACTTTCCCTCTAAGAAAGGTTCTGTTCTTCTGATTGGTGGTAGATCCACTTCCAAGAAAAGGAAGTGGAACCCTCCCAAGAAGAAGAAAGTAGGTGAGAAGAAGCCAGTTCCACCAAAAGCTGAAGACCCCAAAAGCAAAGCTGTTTGCTTTCACTGTAACAAGGTGGGGCACTGGAAGAGGAACTGTGAGGTTTACCTTGCAGAACTGAAGAAGAAGAAGGGTAGTGAGACTGCCGCTTCTGGCTCATGTATGTTTATGATTGAAGTAAACATGTCACTAAATCAAATTTTTACTTGGGTATTAGATACCGCATGTGGTTCTCACATTTGCAATACATTGCAGGGACTAAGGGATAGTAGGACTCTTGAGGAAGAGGAGGTTATTCTGCGGATGGGCAATGGAGCAAGAGTTGCTGCTGTATCTGTAGGATTATTTGATTTACATATGCCTACGGGCAAGACTATTGTTTTAAATAATTGTTATTTTGTTCCCTCGATTGTGAGGAATATTATTTCTATTCCCATGTTAGACAAGGCTGGATTTTCGTTTATTATTAAGAATAATGAATGTTCAATCCTTAGAGATAATGTTCTTTATGGTAGTGGTATTTTGAATAATGGTCTGTATGTATGTGACGTAGAGCATAGTTTACTACAAGTTGAACATACTAATAAAAGGAAAAGGGATGATGAAAATCTCACATATTTATGGCACTGCAGACTTGGTCATATTAGTGAAAATAGACTACGGACATTGCATAAGGAAGGGTTACTTGAACCTTTTGATTTTGAATCATATCCTACATGTGAGTCTTGTCTATTGGGAAAAATGACCAAATCTCCATTTAGTGGACATGGAGAAAGGGCTGCAGATTTGCTAGGATTGGTACACACAGATGTATGTGGACCGATGTCTACGCAAGCCATGGGTAGTTTTTCGTACTTCATTACTTTCACAGATGATCGATCTAGATTCGGATACGTGTATTTGATGAAACACAAATCTGAATCCTTTGAAAAGTTCAAAGAATATAAGTATGAAGTAGAGAAACAAACCAAACATAGTATTAAAACCATTCGATCAGATCGAGGTGGTGAATACTTGAATGGAGAGTTTCTAGATTATCTCAAACAAAATGGTATAGTCTCTCAGTGGACTCCTCCATATACTCCACAGTTAAATGGAGTATCAGAAAGGAGAAATCAAACTTTATTAGACATGGTTCGATCCATAATGAGCTATGCAGATCTTCCAGTATTCCTATGGGGTTATGCATTAGAAACCTCAGCATATTTACTGAATAAGGTGCCTTCCAAATCTGTTCCTCAAACTCCGTATGAGATATGGAAAGAAAGGAAGCCGAGTCTTAAACACGTTAAGATATGGGGATGTCCAGCTTATGTCAAGAAAGTTGACCCTGATAAACTGGAATCTCGATCTGTAAAATGTAGATTTGTGGGATATCCTAAAGAGACTTTAGGGTATTACTTTTACACCGATCATAGGGTGTTTGTCTCCAGACATGCTACCTTCTTGGAAAAACAGTTTATCCTTGAAGGAAACAGTGGGAGCAGAATAGAACTTAATGAAGTTCAAGAAACACAAACTACTACAGTTCAAGAGGAAACACCTGTTCAAACTGAACAACCTTTTGTGGAACAGCCCATTCGTAGGTCAGAGAGAGTGTCTCGCCAACCTGAGAGGTATTATGGCCTTGTCATTGAGAATGACAATGAGTTAACAATCGTTGATGATGACTACCCAATGACCTATAATGAGGCTATAAGTAGTATTGACTCAGAGAAATGGCTAAGTGCCATGAAATCCGAAATGGATTCTATGTATACCAACCAAGTATGGACTTTGGTTGAAGCACCCAAGGATGTGAAACCTGTAGGGTGCAAATGGATATACAAAAGAAAGATTGGAGCGGAAGGCCAGGTGGAGACCTATAAGGCCAGGCTCGTGGCAAAAGGATTCAAACAAAGGCAAGGGATTGACTTTGATGAAACTTTTTCGCCTGTAGCCCTGCTTAAATCAATTCGGATTTTGCTTGCGATTGCAGCTTACTATGACTATGAGATCTGGCAAATGGACGTGAAAACGGCCTTCCTCAATGGGAAACTTGAAGATGAAGTGTATATGACACAGCCAGAGGGTTTTGTTTCCAAAGGGAATGAACACCTAGTGTGTAAGCTGCTACGAACCATATATGGATTGAGGCAAGCTTCTCGTAGATGGAACATCCGTTTTGATGAGACAATCAAAGAGTTTGATTTTATCAAAAACATAGATGAACCATGTATCTACAAGAAGGTTAGTGGGAGCGCGGTAACATTTCTTGTGTTGTATATGGATGACATACTTCTTATAGGAAATGATATACCGATGCTTCAATCAGTAAAAGTGTGGCTATCGAAGAACTTCACTATGAAGGACTTGGGAGAAGCATCCTACATTCTCGGTATAAAGATCTATAGAGATAGATCTAGAATAATGATAGGTCTTACCCAGGGTACATACATCGAGAAAGTGCTTAAAAGATTTAGCATGGAAAACTCTAAGAGAGGTCTCATACCGATGAGCCATGGAGTGTCCCTTTCCGAGAAGATTGTCTCCTAAGACAGCTGAGGAAAGAGAGCGTATGAGTAAGATTCCTTATGCTTCAGCAATAGGATCTATCATGTACGCGATGATATGTACTAGGCCTGATGTTGCTCATTCAATCAGTGTGACGAGCAGATATCAGTCCGATCCAGGTGAAGATCACTGGAAAGCAGTAAAGAACATCATTAAGTACTTGCGAAGGACTAAGGATATTTTTCTTGTTTTTGGTGGTTCTGAGTTGATAATAGAAGGTTATACCGACTCTAGTTTTCAATCAGAATGTGATGATAGCAAATCTATGTCAGGGTACGTGTTTACTCTGAATGGTGGTGCGATTAGTTGGAAGAGTTCCAAACAATCTACAACGGCTGACTCCACAGCGGAAGCAGAGTATATAGCTGCAAGTGAGGCTGCAAAAGAAGCCGTTTGGACGAGGAAATTTGTTTCTGAGTTGGGAGTTGTTCCTAGTGTTGAGGAGCCTATTGTATTGTATTGTGATAACAATGCAGCAATAGCACAAGCCAAGGAACCTAGGTCTCATAAAAATTTCAAACATGTTTTGCGGCGCTTTCATTTGATTAGGGAGATCATTGAAAGGGGAGATGTCAAAATGGAGAGAGTTGACACACATAACAACATAGCAGACCCACTTACAAAGCCGTTGTCTCAGATTCATTTTGATCGTCATAAAAGGAAGATGGGTATTATATACCAGGGTAATTGGCTTTAGTCCAAGTGGGAGATTGAAAGTGTTTGTCCTAAATCCAATCATGTATGATGAGTTAGGAAAAACTTTCTTGTATTCTTATTTGATTTCATTAATATTAATAAAAGACTTATTTGTTTTTATTACGGGCATTATCAGTTTAAAGTGTCTTAAATAAGATGTTCCATAGTTTAGAGTTAAGCTTCTAGAATTATAATGAGATTATAATAGTGAGATCTAGAAGATGATAACTCTTGACTTGAACAGTTCCTGATCATAGGATAACTAATTGGAAGTTAGTGAATCCGCAAAGATTGGTACATACTGTTGGGTTCCGAGGCATAAAACGCAGCGGATTAAACGTAAATATAACGAAAAATTTCGGAACCCTAACGCAGGATCATGTATAAGATTGACAGATTATGGTGAAATGGAATCATACCTTTGTCTGGTCTTGACTTACACGAACTCAACGGAGATCCTAGCTTTCACGATTTGTGTCTTCCTCTCGAAAGCACCTCTATGGTATCCACACGAGCACCTTCAAGAACGTCTCACGATCTTGATTACGGAATGGATGTACTAGCCTCCTTTGATGATTTCGAATTCTACCTCTGCCTTTTCTCTCTGCCTTTGCTGCTGATAGGGTTCGTTTTTCTTAAAAACTTAATACCTATTAACCCTACATTATCTATTTATAATGGTTGGTTAATAGGCCCATAATAGCAACCCATAACAGCAAAGCCTAACCCATGTAGGTTTAGGATTAAATAATAAAACCGAATTTTATTATTTAATTAATAACTAAGTCACACTTAATTATTAAGGGCAGAATTCAAATTCGAATTCGAATTTATATTATTTTAATTAATTAAGTCTCACTTAATTAATATAATAAAATTCAAATAATCATCAATTAATTTAAATTTATAATTTAAATTAACTATTCCTCTAAGTACTCTATGTGTGTGACCCTATAGGCTATTATTTAATTAGCAATAATTTTATTCTCCAATAAAATTATAAACAATGAGCGGTATCTAGTAATACATCATTGCTACCCAATTAAATAATAATTAAATCGTGATTCGATAAAACCTTTCGTGATTAATGTTTCCGTGTAATATAATCCCTTTAACCATATATATTATAGATTAAACTCAAGGCATGAATTTAGTCATCCTCTTCAACATTTAATCCAAGTTTACTTGATCCATGAGTAGACTATGAAAAACAAATCATTATTTGAGCATGGCCATGCATTTTATAGTCTAACTCAATCAAGAGGCCAATAATATCTCTCCTAATTATAGGAGGGTTAAATCCTTTATCTATCATTCATATTTCTCATACGACTCATGATATACCCGATGTCCACTTTTATCATCACCCGGTCAAAAGTGACTTTTAATGTAGTCAAAGTATATTAATCCTCATACAGAAATATAATGATCTCAAGTCGAAGGATCATTACACCATTATCACTGTGAGTCTTTCTTATGATTTTATTAAACATGAAGAATCTCACTATGGGTCTGTCCAGTACCATGTACTCCTGCATGTACCTATGTGTTGACTTTAGTATCCCCATACTTATAACCAATGAGATGTGGTTATCTGTCAAACAACATACTAGTCTATTTATGTATTATTATTGTCCTATAATAATAATACTCGACTAGGGACATTTAAGAATATGATCTATTATATAATCTCAAGTTCAAGTCATGTACTAAACTATACAATGTGTATCATGATTCTAAGGACATTTATTATGCTAACAAATATATCGCAGTATTTAAAGTCATAATAAATACGTTTATTGAATAATCAAATGACATAAAGGTCTATTAAAAGAAACATTGTATTGCCTCTAGGGCACCTATACTAACAATCTCCCACTTGCACTAGAGCCAATCTCCCATGTATCTAATACCCATGGAACTAGTGTGACCATCGTGCTTCGTCTGCGACAAGCCTTTGGTCAGTGGGTCTGCAATGTTATCATTTGTGTGCACTTTACATATGTGTATGTCACCCCTTTCATTAATCTCTCGAATGAGGTGATATCTCCTGAGTATATGTTTGGTTTGGGAGTGAGATCTAGGTTCTTTAGCCTGTGCAATGGCTCCATTATTATCGCAGTATAGATCAATGGGATCTGCGATCGATGGAACCACTCCCAAATTAGTAATGAATTTTCAAATCCAAACAGCTTCCTTAGCCGCTTCACAAGCTGCAATGTACTCAGCCTCCATTGTAGAATCAGCTACTGTTTCTTGCTTTGAACTCTTCCAACTTACAGCACCTCCGTTTAGACAAAACACAAAACCAGACTGTGATACAGTATCATCCCTGTCTGTTTGGAAACTTGCATCGGAGTAACCCTTTACAACCAGTTTCTCCTCTCCTCCATACACCAAGAATGAATCTTTAGTCCTTTTCAAGTACTTTAGAATATTCTTGACAGCCGTCCAGTGACCTTCACCTGGATTAGATTGGTATCTGCTCGTCATGCTTAAAGCATACGAAACATCTGGGCGAGTACATACCATCGCATACATGATTGATCCAATTGCTGAGGCATATAGAACCTTACTCATGCGGTCCTTGTCATCCAATGATTTCGGACACTAATCTTTAGAGATCGTTATCCCTTGAGACACGGGGACATATCCCCTTTTTTCATTTTGCATACCAAAACGATGCAAAACCTTATCGATGTATGTACTTTGACTTAGACCGATCATCCTTCTAGATCTATCCCTATAGATCCTCATTCCTAGAATGTAAGATGCTTCACCTAAGTCTTTCATAGAGAAGTTGCTCCCTAACCAAATCTTAACAGCCTTGAGAGAAGGTATGTCATTCCCCATTAGTAGTATGTCATCAACATACAGTACTATGAATGCCACATGGCTCCCACTAACCTTCTTGTAAACACAAGGTTCATCTTCGTTTTGAACAAAGCCATACTCTTTGACTGTTTCATCAAAACGGATGTTCCATCTCCTAGAGGCTTGCTTCAATCCATAAATGGATCGACGTAATTTACATACTTTGCTAACATTCCTTGGATCGACAAAACCTTCAGGTTGTGTCATGTACACATCCACATCCTCTTCAAGGCTTCCATTAAGGAAGGCTGTTTTGACATCCATTTGCCAGATTTCATAATCATGGAATGCTGCAATAGCAAGCAAAATCCTTATGGACTTGACCATAGCCACTGGTGAGAAAGTTTCATCATAGTCAATACCATGAATTTGTTTGAAACCTTTTGCAACCAGCCTTGCTTTATAGGTCTGAACATTTCCATCCATGTCAGTTTTCTTCTTAAAAACCCATTTGCACCCTATGGGTTTTACCCCTTCAGGTGGATCAACCAAAGTCCATACTCGGTTTTCGTACATGGAATCCATCTCGGATTTCATGGCTTCTAGCCATCTCTTAGATTCTGGACTGTTCATAGCACCTTGGTATGTGAGAGGCTCATCTTCATCTATGAGCATCAAATCACCACATTGAGTCAAAAGAAATCCATATCTCTCTAGCTCATGGCGAATTCTACCAGTTCTACGAACAACCTGTGTTTGTTGAGCATTATCATTATCCTGCTCATGTTCCACTTCAGGTTCAATGCTATTTTGTGGTTCTCGATCTTCATCGAGGTCTATAGTTCTCCCACTGTTTCTTTTGGAAACAAAATCTCTTTCCATGAAAATAGCATCTCGAGCAATAAACACTTTCTGCTCAGAAGGACTATAAAAATAATACGCCTTTGTTTCTTTAGGGTATCCCACAAAATTGCACTCTTCAGATTTAGGTCCAAGCTTGTCAGATACTTGACGTTTCACAAACGCCTTGCATCCCCAAACTTTCATAAAGCTCATGCATGACCGTTTCTTCTCCCATATCTCATATGGAGTCTTTTGAACCTTCTTAGTAGGAACACGGTTAAGTGTGAAAGCCGCTGTTTCTAGAGCATAACCCCAGAAACTAATTGGAAGATCTACATGACTCATCATCGATCGCACCATGTCCAACAAGGTGCGATTTCTCCTCTCTGAAACTCCATTCCATTGAGGTGTACCTGGCGGAGTGAGTTGTGATACAATACCACACTCCTTTAAATAATCTTTAAATTCTGTGCTCAAGTATTCTCCTCCACGATCAGATTGTAAGATTTTAATACTTGCACCTCCGCCAATTTGCTTCTCTACTTCAGCCTTGTATTCTTTAAACTTTTCAAAAGAATCGGATTTATTCTTCATAAGATATACATATCCATATCTACTGAAATCATCAGAAAATGTTATGAAGTAGTAGTAGCCTCCTCTAGCCATCACACGCATTGGGCCACATACATCACTATGTATTAGCTCTAGACGTTCGGTGGCCCTTTGACCCTTACCAGTGAAAGGGGCTTTAGTCATTTTACCAAGCAAACAAGATTCACATTCTTGGTATGATTCAAAATCAAACTTATCCAAGTATCCATCCTTATGTAATTTGGATATGCGTTTCTCATTTATATGGCCTAGACGACAATGCCAGAGGTATGTTTGATTTGAGTCATTAACTTTAAGTCGTTTGTTTTCTATATTATAGACAAGATTATCTAAGTCAAGAACATATAAACCATTAAACAAACGCGCAACACCATAGGTTAAATTATTCAAAGCAAAAGAGCAACAATTGTTCTTTATCGTAAACGAAAAACCTTTCTTGTCCAAACAAGAAACATAAATAATGTTTCTGCGAATCGCAGGCACGTAAAAACAATTCTCCAGTTCTAAAACTAGCCCTGAGGGCAAAGATAAATAATAGGTTCCTACAGCTAAAGCAGCAACTCTTGCTCCATTGCCAACTCGTAGGTCCACTTCTCCTTTAGCCAATGTCCTACTTCTCTGCATTTCCTGCACATTTATACAAATGTGAGTAGCACATCCAGTATCCAATACCCAAGATGTAGAAATAGACAGATTGACTTCTATAACATATATACCTGAAGTAGAAGCTTGCTCAGCCCTCTTCTTCTTCAGATCCTCCAAGTAAACTGAACAGTTTCTCTTCCAGTGACCAGTTTTCTTACAGTAGTGACATTCACCCTTAGCGACCCCACCTTTAGGCTTTAAAGCCTGTTTGGGACCTGACTTTGGCTTAGGTGTAGAATCAGAACATGTCTTCTTCTTACCCTTCCACTTGCCTTTCCCTTTGGCCTTACCTTTATTGCCCACCATCAGTATGGGAGCAGGTTCAGCCGTCTCCATGTTGGTCTCATATGTTCTCAACATAGCCAACAATTCAGTAGGTGTTTTGTCAAATTCATTCATATTGTAGTTTATGATAAACTGGGTGAATTTGTTGTTCAAAGAATTCATGATTAGGTCAATACCAATTTCCTGAATAATCGGGAAACCCAAAGTTTCAAGGTACTCAATGTAACCAATCATCTTCAGAACATGTGGGCCAACTGGTTCACTTGCCCCATGTTTGCAATTAAAGAGTGAATTAATCGTGTTGAACCTTTCTTGACGAGTTTGGCTTGCAAACATGCTTTGCAAGTGCTCATAGATAGTATATGCATCCATATGCACATGTTGTCTTTGAAGCTCAGCACTCATAGTTGCTAACATAAGACATGCAACATCAGTTGCATCATTCTCATCCTTTGTATGGGCCGCTCGTTCCTCAACAGTAGCGCCCTTAGGAAGGGGACCTGCCGGAGGAATATCAATGACATGAAGCTTGCGCTCCTGCCTGAGGACAATCCTCAAATTCCTCTGCCAGTCTAGGAAGTTGTTTCCTCCTGTCAGCTTATCCTTCTCAAGGACAGATCGTACGGATAGTGTGTTTGTGTTGTTTGTCATTATTTGGTATCTACAATGATAAAAGTACAAAATTAAACATTAGATTGTCTGAGTTATTTATTATGTTCAAATGATTATGATACATTCATAATATATCTCCCACTATTTTTATCAAATTAATAGCCCTTACTATTAATTTGGAAAGTATATCCCATAATTCTTTCTAGTGAGCCAAGATCCATATTTCGTCATGTCTTAAGTCAACCACTGGAAGTCCTTAAGAATGATTATTTAGGTAGACAACATTTGTCAATTATATCATATATAATTCTTGGATAGTTTGGTGAGCAACGATTGATCTTATCTATCTAATAGATTTTTAACCAAACTCTATGCTTCTAAGTTCATAATGGTTGAATATAACCGTTTACTTTCACCTTATTATGACGACTCAATTAAATTTGACCCAATGATACAACGGCCGAATATAACCGTTTATATTCGTCGCATCTCACCACGATAGATAGGAGTCCCTTGCCACTGACAGTCTTTCCCCTAATCGATCTAGGATTCGATGAGTGTTCATTCATTGGAAAGCATCCGATTAAAACTTAATATTTTGTTAAGGGGTTTAGAAAATTTACGACGATCATGATCACATCATGAAGAGATCCTCAATTTTTCCTTGAACTAAATATTTCAAATTGACATCTTAAATTGTTCATTTCCCAGGTAGATGGAGGATACCAGTGGTCACACTTAAAACCCATCAGCCTTACGAATACGCATATCCGTTTTTGTCAGAAAATCCCAATTATAGACATCAAAATCCATATTCAATTCCGTGTTTTAAAAATCCATATTTCATAAACACAAGAATCTCATGATCGTTTGTTAATTTTAAAATCTTAAATCGTTACAGATTTTATCTTGTTTAGCATGGCAAGCATGGCATGGGTGACGTATCTAATACATGCATACATTATTAATCTAATTAAAGCATGCATCTTCTACTCTACACATACATTCATACATCAATATGTAAAGTGCAGTATATAAACGTGCTTGGTTATGGCCCCTTTCCTATGTGAACCTTTCGAGCTAATGAAAGGATCAAAGTCAATCTATGGTGGTGAAATATAAATACAATTACATGTCTTCATTCTTCTTGTATCCATGGGTGCTTGCTCCTCTTCTTGGATCATCCTTCAATCTTCAAGTACATTACATGGAATAATTGAATACAACCTATACTAATGTACTTACATAAGAAAACTCGAGTTACATTCGAGGTTAAACAATTACAAGAATGAAGAAAACGACATGCAAGTCGTATTTATAAAACCAAAACCAAAACCATTAATCTAGGGTCCTAAGGGCCATAACCAGCACCATGCTCAAGTACACAAAATAAAATATTGCGGGGGTCCGGGGGCGGCAGCCCCTGGGCGGGGGTTCGGGTACGGCAGCCCCCAGCTGGGGTCGATATACAAATCATATCGATTGGCCTTTTTCCCCACTGCAATTTATACAGTTTCAGAAGCATGTATCATATACATACTTATCATATCCCAGTTAACAAATCATGTCCAACACAATCTGTCCACCAGTTTATATCACTATACAAACTGACCCTCATGCATAATATACAAATCGCAATAAGGCATATAAATCATTCATGGCAAATCATTAACATGCTAGTATCATCAACCATGTACTCATTATACGAATAACCAGATACTCATCATATAACAGTTTTTAATCATACATATCATGTCATGGCAGAAGCATAGCAGTCTCATAACAGGCATGGCAGTCTCATAACAGGCATGGCAGTAGCATAGCAGAAACATGGCAGTGGCATAACAGATTATGACAAAGCAGTAGCATGGCATGACAGTCACCAAAACAGGCATGTATGCATCAAATACATAAAACACGTAACCAAATCAGTCCCTTATACACGTAGCTCTGATGCCATTGTTGGGTTCCGAGGCATAAAACGCAGCGGATTAAACGTAAATATAACGAAAAATTTCGGAACCCTAACGCAGGATCATGTATAAGATTGACAGATTATGGTGAAACGGAATCATACCTTTGTCTGGTCTTGACTTACACGAACTCAACGGAGATCCTAGCTTTCACGACTTGTGTCTTCCTCTCGAAAGCACCTCTATGGTATCCACACGAGCACCTTCAAGAACGTCTCACGATCTTGATTACGGAATGGATGTACTAGCCTCCTTTGATGATTTCGAATTCTGCCTCTGCCTTTTCTCTCTGCCTTTGCTGCTGCTAGGGTTCATTTTTCTTAAAAACTTAATACTTATTAACCCTACATTATCTATTTATAATGGTTGGTTAATAGGCCCATAATAGCAACCCATAACAGCAAAGCCTAACCCATGTAGGTTTAGGATTAAATAATAAAACCGAATTTTATTATTTAATTAATAACTAAGTCACACTTAATTATTAAGGGCAGAATTCAAATTCGAATTCGAATTTATATTATTTTAATTAATTAAGTCTCACTTAATTAATATAATAAAATTCAAATAATCATCAATTAATTTAAATCTATAATTTAAATTAACTATTCCTCTAAGTACTCTATGTGTGTGACCCTATAGGCTATTATTTAATTAGCAATAATTTTATTCTCCAATAAAATTATAAACAATGAGCGGTATCTAGTAATACATCATTGCTACCCAATTAAATAATAATTAAATCGTGATTCGATAAAACCTTTCGTGATTAATGTTTCCGTGTAATATAATCCCTTTAACCATATATATTATATATTAAACTCCAGGCATGAATTTAGTCATCCTCTTCAACATTTAATCCGGGTTTACTTGATCCATGAGTAGACTATGAAAAACAAATCATTATTTGAGCATGGCCATGCATTTTATAGTCTCACTCAATCAAGAGGCCAATAATATCTCTCCTAATTATAGGAGGGTTAAATCCTTTATCTATCATTCATATTTCTCATACGACTCATGATATATACCCGATGTCCACTTTTATCATCACCCGGTCAAAAGTGACTTTTAATGTAGTCAAAGTATATTAATCCTCATACAGAAATATAATGATCTCAAGTCGAAGGATCATTACACCATTATCACTGTGAGTCTTTCTTATGACTTTATTAAACATGAAGAATCTCACTATGGGTCTGTCCAGTACCATGTACTCCTGCATGTACCTATGTGTTGACTTTAGTATCCCCATACTTATAACCAATGAGATGTGGTTATCTGTCAAACAACATACTAGTCTATTTATGTATTATTATTGTCCTATAATAATAATACTCGACTAGGGACATTTAAGAATATGATCTATTATATAATCTCAAGTTCAAGTCATGTACTAAACTATACAATGTGTATCATGATTCTAAGGACATTTATTATGCTAACAAATATATTGCAGTATTTAAAGTCATAATAAATACGTTTATTGAATAATCAAATGACATAAAGGTCTATTAAAAGAAACATTGTATTGCCTCTAGGGCACCTACACTAACACATACTACGCTTGCTCCTTTAAGGAGGATGTCTGTTCTCATAGTCATTTGTGTGGTGACACTATAGCTAGTATGTAGGTGCTTATTAAAGAATAAGTTCAATGAACGTGACTCGATAAATTGAACTAATGGAGTTTACTCATGTGTCGATAGTTTTCACTAAGTGATAGTTGTGCAAGTATCCTTAGACTTGAGATCGTTAAAGTTATCTTGTATATAATGAACTATGTTTTGGTTTAGTCCTTAGTCTCAAGGACATCCATTAGGTCTATTCCGGGCATAGGGATTTGTGCATGGAGATAGTTAACGTCAATAGAGGATCCACCCCTTCTAGTATAGGAAGAGAATATCCTATGTTATTCTCAGTATGCGAGTTCTGGAATCTCTGGCCAGAGTGAATGAAATTAGAAAGGAGTTTCTAATTTGCATTAATATGAACTTTGCATTATGAATAAGAAAACATATGATTAAACTTGATAGGCTTGACACGAGTTCCATGCCTTGTATTTAATCGGGATATTGTAGGGTGGAAGGAATTGATTGTACGGAAAATAGTCACTGACAGGTTCTTGGCAGTGAATTCATATTATCCGGATAGTCGCGATATGTTGAGAAGCATCACTCACGTTGTAGAATAAATATAATTAATCAGTTAATTATATTTAATGAATTATTAGAATTCATATAAATAATAAATAAAAAGTTTATTATTATTTATTTCTACTACCGGCTTAATATTGAACCTACATGGTCACACCATAAAAGAATATTTTCTTTGATGAAAAGATTTAAATTATGAGAGAGAGAATTATTTTCTAAATAGTTTAGAAATAATGATTAAAATAGTTTTAATTATTATTAAAGCATTTTATAAAATATGGGGTTTAATATAATAATATATATTGATATATTATTTATGGAAAAAACCCCTAGGATAGTCCTATAAATAGAATGAGATGTTTCATTCTAAAAACACTTTTAGTTTTGGAGAAAACACTAGCCTCCATCTCTCTCTCTCTCTCTCTCTCTCTCTCTCTCTTTTCTCTCTAAAATAAGTTTTAGAAATTATTTGAAGATCTTCATCAAAGGAAGAATTCTTGGTGGATACAGGTAGAGTACTTCACACTCTGAGAAGTTGCTGCTAGGATCTCTTGTTCACACACTTGGATCGCTTTAAAGGTAAGGTTTCGATTCCATCTCGGTTTTATATGATTATATGCGATCATATAATATGGTTTTACAACAAATAATTGTTATATCACGCTTCCGCACCTCCGTAAATTTCCTTCATCACCAACTATAGAGTTTCATCCTTAGAGTTCAAGAATAAAACCCACGTATACTTTGTGAAGTCATCTACAATCACTAAGGCATATATTTTCCTTGCCATATACATAATATTGACTAGACCAAATAAATCCATGTGTAGGAGTTGAAGTGGTACCGTAATGTTTGTAGTGTCCGTGCCTCTGTGACTTGCTTTCTTTGACTTCCCTTTTTGACATGCCTCACACAATCCTTCTTGTATAAATTCCATCGGAGGTAGTCCTCTCACCAAATCCCTCTTGACTAGAGAGTTCATTGTTTTGAAATTTAGATGTGAGAGTTTCTTGTGTCATAGCCAACTTTCTTCTGATGAAGCCTTTGAGTAGAAATAGTTTGCTTCATCTTAAGTTCCTGAATTGAGATCGGCTATGTACAAGTTTCCTTTCCTTACTCAACGTAAGGCCAGTTTGTCATCTTTAGAATGAGTTATTAAACACTTTTCTTTGATAAAGTTTACTTTGTATCCTTTATCACAAAAGTGACTGACGCTGAGAAGATTGGCTTAAGTCCTTCCACTAAAGAGACATTTTCAATGATAATATTTCCAATATTAGTTTTCTAAATATTAATTTTGTAATACTAATCAAGTTATAATTATATCTTTCACTTGAACAGTATTTCATTATAATTAATATTTCGCGAGCAATTAAAATAATATTTTTAATTCAAATATTCCGCGATTAATTTTAGATATTGTATTCAACCCCCCCTTCTACAATATCAGGGACCAACAATTGACATCAGAGCTGGTTGATATTTTTCATATCAGATCCAAATCAAATTCCGCGAACTCATACAGATCTCAAAAATTATTTTAAATTTGAAATAATTTTTTATTCGAAATAATTTTTTTCCAGAAAAATTATTTTTGATCAAAAATTATTTTAAGTCAAAAATTAAAATATTTTTTGAAACACTTAATTTTTAATCTTATTTAAAGATGAGTACTCAAAGAGTCAGTAGCATTAAAATTCCACAATTTGATAAAGACAATTATAATATGTGGAAGAGAAAGATGACCTTGTTTCTTCGAGCTGCAAATCCTAAGTACAAGGATATTTTAAAAACTGGTGTTGCTGTTCCAATAAATATCTTTCCTGAGCATATGGAAGATGGTGTACTCATTCCGCACAGACAATTTGAAAAAGATATTTCTGAGTACACTGAGACAGAAAAGGAACTGGATACATTGGACACCAATCTACAGTTAATTTTAGTGGAATCTCTTGATCCCGGAATGTACAATCATGTTGTTAATTGTAAAAATGCTAAACACATCTGGGAAACGATAGAGATACTAAATGAAGGAACAGAAGAAGTAAGGGAGAACAGATTGGAAATCTTATCGTCTCAATATGAGCATTTTAGATCAAATCCAGGAGAAGGTATCTCTGAAGTTTTTGAGAGATACAACAAGCTGATAAATGATCTAAATCTCAATGGCAAACAATATACGAATAAGGAGATCAGTAGGAAGTTTTTGCTGACAATGCCAGTACACCTAGAGCATAGGATAACAGCCATCAGAGAGTCAAGGGACATGAATGAAATTTCACTGGAAAGACTTTATGGCATACTGAAGACCTATGAGCTAGAGCAGATTCAACAGAACGAAATATATGGTACAGGCAAGGTGGTCAGCAAGTCTACAGCTCTTGTAGCAGAAGAACCAGAGTACAGAAAAGCTAAGACTGAATCTTCTTCAGTCAACCTCATTGATCAGGGTATTGTTGAAGAAGTTGGTGCAACTCTAGTGAATTCAACTGATAGTGAAATCTACTCAATGGAAGAACTCGATCAACTTGAGGATGAATCTCTGGCTCTGATTGCTAGAAAATTTAGAAATACAAGATTCAGGAGGAACCCTAGTTTCAAATTCAAGCCTATGGCAAACAGATTTCAGACAGGTGGTTCTTCTAGCTCATCCAACACAAAAGGTGGATACAAGACAGGGATGGTAGTGTTCGCACTTTATTCACGCAAGAGAACGTGGTCACAAGTAATACAGAAATAAGTAGGATTCGTTCCCACAGAGACTCGACTTGCTTACGTTTAGTTCACTTATACACCAGAGTATGATTAACTGTCACTGCTAAGAAAATAACAATTGTAGTTTTGATTACCCTAATGATTAAATTTAAGGAATTACTTATATTAAATAAACATGGAATTTTAACTTCATTAACTATCTCATCTAGAATCTTATGCCTTTTCAACCTAGCATGTGAGAGTGACGATAACTGATCAGACCCTCTAAACTGATAAACGCCAACTTTCGTTGCACGCATACCATCCTAATGAACATCCACAAAAGATAGAAGTCAAATAGTCAACCACTATACTTAGTCCCTATATGTCTATAGAGATTGAAAACATAATGGCTTAAGCACAAGGATCCATAAAATCACATAGTCAGTGCAAGACGGTTAGAATTACACCACAAATTAATACATGCTCTTAACACGCAAAAACCTATGCTAGCATGGCATGTTCTAAACCCTAGATCCACTTTCGCATTCACGAGGATTTAACAAACAATCATAAATGTTCGCGACGCATTTACAACGAATAAGCTTAACCATACTAGGATATCCATAACAATCACATACTTGGCATAAAGACAATCAATATCTAGACGATAGAAAAATCCATTAAAATCCCATGACAACGATTAGCCCATAATTGGACTAGCCGACATCATGGGTTCATATGAAAACATAGTAGATAAACAATTAAACATAAAAGACTGATATTAATTTGCAATAGTAAAAGAAACAACCGATAATCCACGTGATGAAAATTACAAAAGAAAAATAGCTTGACGGCTCACAAAGTACTCTGTCCTCTTGTACGATAATAAAAACCCTACTTGCTTACTTAATTTCCTAGATAATGACAATAATAATAATCCTTATGTTTTTATACTAGGTTATATAAAAACAATGATTCATGGGCTTGCTGCTTTCTGGGCTTCGAAACGGACCAACTGCAGAAAAATCAGCAACTGGAATCGGCTGGAAGGGCGGGCGCGCCTCAAGGAGCGCGGGCGCGCCTCATTAATGGAGCGCGGGGGCGCCTTTAACGGGGTGGGCGCGCCTGACTATTCTGCCCGGAATTGCTTTTCTTTGCTCCTTGCCTCTTTAGCGCATTGCCTTGCTTTCTCCTTGCTTCAACTCAAGCCTTGATCCTTCTCCCTTGAATTCCTAGCTCATGCACCACCAATTTATGTAATTAATTATCAATTCTGCTCCGCCTGGGAATCTGCACACCAAAAACATAAAACACATCAAACGACACTAAATACTTGGGTACTAGCGATCAATTTAAGCCAATTTGGAACGTATATAGTGGACAAAAAAGTCCACTAACACACCCCCAAACTTAAACCGATGCTTGTCCCCAAGCATAAACAGACTCTAAACAATCTAAGGCAATGCAATGCATGAATGCAACTACTATGAAAATGCAAGGACCCCCTCGAACTCACCAAAATCAATCGATAAGCCAAGCCTCAAAGAGATGCAATACATCCAAACAGAACTCGACCAAGTCCCCTTATACTGATACTACATGAACAGAACTTGTGTGTGTGCGATGCTCATCAAATATACTCTGACACTAGAACAAAATCATACCTATTTTTTGCCAAGACAATCACCTGCTTATAAACAGAATGAGTGGTAAACACTCCATGACATACAAACACCGCCGTCATTCATTTGAGTTAGACAGGGAATCACACTTTATTGCTAAACCACCCCTACGACACATAACACAATACATAGGCTTATTTAACCGTGCAATGGATGAGACCCCTAAAGGCTTATACAATAATACCCATGTAGCGAGCGTTAGGTTAGTGGATCCCAGACTATAAAAAGCCTTAGGTCACTAGGCACAAAGTCCCCTCGAACTTAATTGCCCGAGTATTAAAGAGCTCACCCTGGTTAATTTTGCTTCGAATTATTCACAAGACTCTTTTTTTTTTCTTTTTTTTTTTCTTTTTCTTTTTTTTTAAACAGAATCTGGAATGAGAATTCTCAATTCCAACCCTAGACTACTCATAAAAATATGAGCCGGCTACTAGCCATTTGACGCCTAGCCATACTTGACAATTACTAACAATTAGGATGAATCTCTGTTTTCCCCCAAACTTATACTTTGGTATTCTTACATTATCAAGGGAATAACAACATTCTAGATATAAACATGCGATTAATCTAAACAACTATACAGGCATGACTCAACCTAGCCCAAAAGCAACCGATGAGACTGTGTAAATAATGTGCTTCTGAAACATGCAAATCAATTTCATAAGAACTGTAAATCATCCCTCTGCTCATCAATACCACACTCAAATTGACATTGACTTATCAATCAGAATTAGCTCATCCTAAGGGATCATGAAATATGCATGCTATGAAATGCAACTAAAATGGATTCATATGATAGCCAGAACAAAAATTTTCAAACAAAATGCTCTATATGGACAATTAAAACAAAATGCATGACAAAACTACAACTACATGTCCTATATGCATCTAACTACAATCTCCATTTCCCACCCCCAAACTTTAAAATATTCAATGTCCCCATTGAAGGCAAGAAACGAAGAAAGTGTGCAGAAATACCTCAATCCTCAGCAGAGTCACCCTCCTCGGGTGAATCCGGTGGTGGATACACGGTGCCAGCCCCATAAACAGGCCAATCGACCTGTACACCTGTAGCCAGAAAAGCTGCACCAAGAGCCTGAGTCAGGTCAGCAGCAAAACGGCTCTGTCTATCATCAACTGCGTCCATCCGCCGAGCCAACCTCCGAAAATGAGCCTCACCCATACCAGCACTAGCCACAGCTGGCGGTGTCCTAGAAGATCCAGCCCTAGCCTCCCTCTGCTGTCTAGGTGGCACGTCACCACCCACAATATACCCTAAGCCTCGGGGATGCGGTACACCACCGTCCCATTCAGGGAGTCGAGCTATCGCCGCCGTGTCAATGGCACTCGCAGGAAGTTGCAACTGATCCTCCGCCGGCCAGTGAATACCCACATCAACACACAGACGAACAACCACTGAGCCATACGGAATCGCGCCAGTGGTACTCCCCTGCAAGAATCGGATCATGTGCCTGTGGATAAGGGAGCCTAGGTCAATGTATCGCCCGCTGAGAATACCCCACAACAAAATAGCCCGATCCACTGTCACCTCATGAGTGTGCGACGATGGCACAATGTTAGCACACAGAAACAGGTTCCAGGCCTTAGCATATGGGTTCAAGGCCATGGCGGAGAAGGTGACCGGCTCAGTAGAGCCTGCCCTGCGCTTCCAAGTAGTGCCTGGAACTGTCATATCCCGCAGAATGGCCTCAAGATCAACCTCCCCACGGGTCTTCAACCCAAAATCTTCCACCCCCTCCTGCGGTGCAGGCAAATTCAAAACCCTAGTGATAGCGGCAGGAGTATAATCCACTACATACCCTCGGACTGCAGAATACCCATTCTTCTCTTGCTTGGCATTGGCATAGAACTCCTTAACGATACTCAATGGTATCGCCTCCGCAGCCTCACACACGGTCTCCCAACCGCGCTCACTAACCATCGCGATTAGAGACCCATCAAGAACACCCGGAATGAATCCCCTTTCCTTGACCACAGATTTGGTCATCAAGCGTGCAAACTCAATTTGGGCCTCCGGTGAATTGAATTGGGGCACAACTCCCCCACTCGAAGAAGAACTTGATGTCCCTGAGCGCCTAGATCGCTTGGGTGCCATGGATTGAGTGTAGATTTGTGAAGAGAGGAGATGAGGTGCGTGTATAGTTGTGTGTATATGTGAGAATGCAAGAAGTGAAGTAAGTAAGATGCTAGGGTTAGGGTATGTCAAAGCCTTTATAAACAAGTGAGATTGGGCTGGGTAGGGCCAAAAACTAATAAAAAGGTAAAAAAGATTTTTAATTTTCGATTTTTGGAATTTTTAAACTAAAAAAAAAAAAAATTCTGGAACCGCGCCCAGGCGCGCCCGCGCCTCTAGGAGCGCGCCCGCCCCGGGTGCTTCTGTCCATTTTCTGATTTTTCAATTTTTTTTATGTTTTTTTTTTTTGATTTTTACGAGAATAAAAAAATACCATTCAAGCCGTAGGTTGCCTCCCACGAGCGCTGTCGTTAACGTCATTTAGCCGGACGTTACTTCAGGTCCTCAATCCGAGGTTGACAGAATCGCGACTTCAGCTTCGCGATTTACTTGTTCTCCCAAATACGGCTTCAATCTCTGACCATTGACTTTAAACGCTTGATCTGGGGTCTTTTCATAAATCTCCACAGCTCCGTGTGGATGCACAGTCTTCACAACAAAGGGTCCTGACCACCTTGACTTGAGTTTTCCTGGAAACAATCGCAGACGAGAGTTAAATAATAAAACTAATTGACCAGGAACCAATACCTTTGTTGTCAACCGCCGATCATGCCATCTTTTCACTTTTTCCTTGTAGAGCTTGTTATTCTCATAAGCTTGTAGACGAAATTCATCCATTTCATTGATTTGCACCATCCGCTTTTCCCCTGCGGCTTGATAATCAAATTCAGTTTCTGCAATGCCCAATAAGCCTTGTGTTCCAGTTCTGCTGGTAGATGACAAGCTTTTCCATAGACTAGTTGATATGGTGACATCCCCAAAGGTGTTTTGAACGCAGTTCGGTAGGCCCACACAGCTTCATCCAGTTTTAAAGACCAATCCTTACGCGAAGGACTTACCACTTTTTCCAGAATGCGTTTGATCTCACGGTTTGATACTTCAGCTTGGCCATTGGTTTGAGGGTGGTATGCTGTCGCCACCCGATGGTTGATGTTGAACCTTGCCATCAGATTAGTAAACTTCCGATTGCAAAAGTGAGAACCCTCATCGCTGATAATGACCCTTGGAGTCCCAAATCTGGTGAAAATGTTCTTGTGAAGGAAGTTGAGCACTACATTGGCATCATTAGTTGGAAGTGCCTTGACCTCAACCCATTTGGAGACATAATCCACAGCTAGCAAGATGTATTGGTTATTGCAAGATGGAATGAACGGGCCCATGAAGTCGATCCCCCACACATCAAAAATTTCTACCTCTAGCATTACATTAAGGGGCATCTCATCCCTTTTTGAAATGTTGCCTACTCGCTGGCAACGATCACATCTGGTTACAAACTGATGAGCATCTTTGAATAGTGATGGCCAATAAAATCCTGCCTGCAGAATACGAGTAGCTGTCTTTTCACCTCCATAATGGCCTCCATAAGCTGTGGCATGATAATCCCTTAGAATGGCTTCAGTCTCACTATATGGTACACACCTTCTGATAATCTGATCAGCCCCTTGTTTAAACAGATATGGTTCATCCCAACGGAACCACTTGACGTCGTGCATGAATTTTTTCCTTTGAGCTGGCGACAACTCAGGTGGAACAATTTGACTTACCAGATAATTCACAATATCAGCATACCATGGTTCTTCTTCTTGTATTCCAAACAGCTGTTCATCTGGAAAGGATTCATTGATGATGGTACTGTCTTGAGATGAGTTACCAAGATCTTCCAATCGTGAAAGGTGATCAGCTACTTGATTTTCTGTCCCTTTTCTATCTTTGATCTCAACATCGAATTCTTGTAGTAGAAGAACCCATCGAATCAAGCGGGGTTTAGAATCCTTCTTGGAGAGCAGATATCTAATAGCTGCGTGGTCCGTATACACTGTCACTTTCGTACCAAGCAAGTATGATCTGAATTTTTCAAAGCCATATACAATGGCTAACAGCTCCTTCTCCGTGGTTGTGTAATTCACTTGCGCATCATTGAGTGTCTTGCTTGCATAGTAGATAACATGAAAAATCTTATCTTTCTTTTGGCCAAGAACAGCCCCCACTGCAAAATCGCTAGCATCACACATCATAGCAAAAGGTTCATTCCAATCTGGGGCGATGATCACAGGTGCTGAAATCAACTTCCTCTTCAATGTCTCAAAAGCTGTCATACAATCATCATAGAATTTGAAGGGAATATCCTTCTCCAATAGCTTACACAAAGGTTTAGAAATTTTGGAGAAATCCTTGATGAATCTTCTGTAGAAACCTGCATGACCGAGGAAACTACGAATTCCTCTCACTGAATTGGGCGGTGGAAGATTTTCAATTGTCTCTATTTTTGCTTTATCCACTTCCAGGCCACGACGTGACACCTTGTGTCCAAGAATAGTTCCCTCTTGTACCATGAAATGGCATTTCTCCCAGTTGAGAACCAGATTAGTCTCCACGCATCTTTTCAGAACCATGCTAAGATTGTGTAGACATTCGTCAAAAGAATACCCAAATACTGAAAAATCATCCATGAATACTTCCACTGTCTTACCAATCATGTCTGAAAAAATTGCCATCATGCACCTCTGAAAAGTGCCAGGTGCACCACATAACCCAAAAGAAACCCTTCGAAAAGCGAAGGTACCGAACGGACATGTAAATGTTGTCTTCTCCTGATCCTCTGGAGCAATGCAGATCTGATTGTAACACGAATATCCATCCAGCAGGCAATAGTACTCATGGCCAGCCAGTCGGTCTAGCATTTGATCGATGAAAGGAAGAGGGAAGTGATCCTTCCTAGTAGCTTTGTTCAGCTTCTTGTAATCCATGCAGATTCTCCAACCAGTGACTGTCCGTGTAGGAATGAGCTCATTCTTTTCGTTAGTTACCACCGTCATGCCTCCTTTCTTTGGCACACATTGAACTGGACTCACCCAAGCACTGTCAGAAATAGGATAGATAATCCCTGCATCCAACCACTTGATAATTTCCTTCTTTACTACTTCCTTCATGAGTCGATTAAGCCTTCTCTGATGTTCCACTGTTGGCTTACTACCTTCTTCCAACGGAATCTTATGCTGACAATAGGCAGGACTGATTCCTTTAATGTCTGCAATAGTCCAACCAATGGCTGATTTGAATTCCCTGAGAACCCTTAACAGCTTTTCTTCTTCAGGACTTGTAAGGTTAGCAGCAATAATTACAGGTAAAGTAGATGATTCCCCAAGAGAAGCATACCTTAAATGATCAGGCAATGGTTTGAGCTCTAGCTTTGGTGCTTCCTCGATAGATGGTTTCAACCGCTGATGTGATTCTCTCGATTTAGATAAACCCAAAGATTCTGGTTTCTCAAACTTTTGTTGCCAAGGAGAAGCATTCAGAGACTGTACCTGTTCTTCAACCTCATCCTCTTCAATTGTAAAGTCCCCACTTAAAGCCTTTTCCAGTGTATCATTCATAAGCATGTGTTCAATCTTTACTTGCACAGCAGATTCCACTACATCTATTTTAAAGCATTGATCTTCTTCTGTTGGAAATTGCATTTCTTTGAACACATTGAATGTGACATTCTGATCGTGCACTCTCATGGTGAGTTCTCCCTTCTGTACGTCAATCAATGTCTTTCCCGTTGCCAAGAATGGTCTATCAAGAATGATAGGGATTTTCTTGTCTTCTTCAAAATCAAGGATGACAAAATCTGCTGGAAAGATTAGTTTGTCGACTTTCACCAAAACATCTTCGACAATTCCTCGCGGATAAGTGATTGAACGATCTGCCAACTGCAGTGACATGTTAGTCGGCTTTGGCTCAGGAAGACCAAGTTGTAAGAATATAGAGTATGGCATTAGGTTGATGCTCGCTCCCAAATCGCACAAACATTTGTCGAACGACAAATTCCCAATTATGCATGGTATAGTGAAACTACCAGGATCCTTCAACTTTGGTGGTAACTTCTGCTGCAATACTGCACTACACTCTTCCGTCAAGGCAACAGTGTTTAACTCTTCTAGCTTCAGTTTCCTAGATAGAATGCCTTTCATGAATTTGGCGTAGCTTGGCATTTGCTCCAGTGCTTCAGCAAAAGGTAAGTTGATGTGTAGTTTCTTAAAAACTTCCAAGAATTTAGCAAACTGTTTATCCGATTTCTGCTTCTGAAGCCATTTAGGGAATGGTGGAGGAGGAAATACTTCCTTGTGATCACTGTCTTTCTCTGAACTGCTTTTCTCCTCTGAATCATTCATTTTTTTCTTAATCGGCTCTTCCTGCGTATCTTTTTTTGCAGAAAATCCCCCTCCAACAGTAAGGTGAGGCGCGCCCGCGCCTGAGGAAGGGCGCCCGCCCTGCACCTCCTGCCCAGAATGCCGACGTTCTTTGTTTTGTGGAATTTCGACCTCCTGATTGTTCGTAACCTTTCTAGAACGCAATGTAATAGCGTGTATTTGTTCCTTGTTTTCTTTCTTGCCTGGGTTAGCCTCTGTGTCATTTGGTAATTGTCCTTGAGGTCTGTTTAGAAGAGCATTTGCTAGTTGACCAATTTGATTTTCCAATGTTTTCAGTGTCACAGCTTGACTCTTATACATCATTCTCAGTTCCTCCATCTCTGACTTTTCATTTGAGTGCCCTTGTCCTCCTTGAGGTTGTTGATGGAAACCAGGAGGGTTGTATGATTGTCTTGGTGCATAAGATTGTTGAGGAACAGAATTGTTGAAAGGCCTTGTTCCGAATTGCTGACCCTGCGATGGTTGTGGCATGGCATTCTGATTGTTGCTCCAACTGAAGTTATGATGATTCCTGTTGTTGGGATGATATGTATTAGGTGCTGGTTGTGTAGGCTTCTGCAAGTTGCTGACAAAATACGCTGAATCGCTAGAAATAGCACACTGAGTTGTATCATGAGCACCTGCACAAAGATCACAAACCATAGCGACTTGCTGAATTCCTGCCTTGGATAATGCGTCCACCTTTATAGATAACGCCTGTAGTTGAGCTGTTATAGCCGTGGCAGCGTCCACTTCAAAAACACCTGCAGTTTTACTCTGCGGCAATCGCTGAGTAGGATTCTGATACTCGTTGGCAGCCATCATTTCAATCAAGTCATAAGCTTCTTCATAGCTCTTGGCCCAAAGAGCTCCTCCAGATGCTGCATCAAGCATAGGTCGTGAATGATTCAATCCATTATAGAAACCGTTAATGACCATCCAATCTGGCATCCCATGATGGGGACACTTTCGAAGCATCTCTTTATACCTTTCCCAAGCTTCACACAACGTTTCTCCAGAATGTTGATTGAACTGTGTAAGAGCATTCCTCATGGCTGCCGTCTTAGCCATAGGGAAGAATTTAGTCAGAAACTTTTGTGCGAGATCCTCCCAAGTAGTTATAGAACCTGGTGGCAGCGAATGCAACCAGCTCTTTGCCTTGTCTCGTAGAGAGAATGGAAACAGCCTCAGTTTTATAGCATCTTCAGAAACCCCGTTGGTTTTAAAGGTATCACAGATCTCGATGAAGTCTCTGATATGCATATTAGGGTCCTCACCAGGTGAACCCCCAAACTGCACAGAATTCTGAACCATTTGAATTGTTCCCGGCTTGATTTCGAAATTATTAGCTGCAATAGCCGGCCTAACAATGCTTGACTGAATGTCATTGATCTTCGGTTGAGAGTTATCCTTAAGAGCTTTCACTGGATCCCCCATTACTATTTCTGGTTCAATTTCTAGAACTGCAATTCCCTCTTCTTCGTCTAAGTGTTCTTCCAGTTTTTCCTTACTCGATTGAGAACGAGTACGCATACACGATCAATTACCTGAATTCACGTAACAAACAAGAACGATTAGTAACAAATCTCAGTCAGTGATATCTAACGACCACTGATGATAAGAACATTAACTAAACAAAACAATGAACCGAGTCCCCGGCAGCGGCGCCAAAAACTTGTTCGCACTTTATTCACGCAAGAGAACGTGGTCACAAGTAATACAGAAATAAGTAGGTTTCGTTCTCACAGAGACTCGACTTGCTTACGTTTAGTTCACTTATACACCAGAGTATGATTAACTGTCACTGCTAAGAAAATAACAATTGTAGTTTTGATTACCCTAATGATTAAATTTAAGGAATTACTTATATGAAATAAATATGGAATTTTAACTTCATTGACTATCTCATCTAGAATCTTATGCCTTTTCAACCTAGCATGTGAGAGTGACGATAACTGATCAGACCCTCTAAACTGATAAACGCCAACTTTCGTTGCACGCATACCATCCTAATGAACATCCACAAAAGATAGAAGTCAAATAGTCAACCACTATACTTAGTCCCTATATGTCTATAGAGATTGAAAACATAATGGCTTAAGCACAAGGATCCATAAAATCACATAGTCAGTGCAAGATGGTTAGAATTACACCACAAATTAATACATGCTCTTAACACGCAAAAACCTATGCTAGCATGGCATGTTCTAAACCCTAGATCCACTTTCGCATTCACGAGGATTTAACAAACAATCATAAATGTTCGCGACGCATTTACAACGAATAAGCTTAACCATACTAGGATATCCATAACAATCACATACTTGGCATAAAGACAATCAATATCTAGACGATAGAAAAATCCATTAAAATCCCATGATAACGATTAGCCCATAATTGGACTAGCCGACATCATGGGTTCATATGAAAACATAGTAGATAAACAATTAAACATAAAAGACTGATATTAATTTGCAATAGTAAAAGAAACAACCGATAATCCACGTGATGAAAATTACAAAAGAAAAATAGCTTGACGGCTCACAAAGTACTCTGTCCTCTTGTACGATAATAAAAACCCTACTTGCTTACTTAATTGCCTAGATAATGACAATAATAATAATCCTTATGTTTTTATACTAGGTTACATAAAAACAATGATTCATGGGCTTGCTGCTTTCTGGGCTTCGAAACGGACCAACTGCAGAAAAATCAGCAACTGGAATCGGCTGGAAGGGCGGGCGCGCCTCAAGGAGCGCGGGCGCGCCTCATTAATGGAGCGCGGGGGCGCCTTTAACGGGGTGGGCACGCCTGACTATTCTGCCCGGAATTGCTTTTCTTTGCTCCTTGCCTCTTTAGCGCGTTGCCTTGCTTTCTCCTTGCTTCAACTCAAGCCTTAATCCTTCTCCCTTGAATTCCTAGCTCATGCACCACCAATTTATGCAATTAATTATTAATTCTGCTCCGCCTGGGAATCTGCACACCAAAAACATAAAACACATCAAACGACACTAAATACTTGGGTACTAGCGATCAATTTAAGCCAATTTGGAACGTATATAGTGGACAAAAAAGTCCACTAACAGGTAGACAGAAGCAAGATCCGTTGCTTCAACTGCAATGAAATGGGACACTTTGCTACTGATTGTAGAAACCCCAAGCAGGAAAGAAAGAAGGATTCATATGACGAGCTCAAACAGAAATATGACGCTCTACTGAAGAAGCATCAGGGAAAATCATACTTAGCAGCAGGAAAAAGCTGGGATGATTCCGACAATGATGAAGAAGATCAAATGGGAAATCTTGCTCTAATGGCCTCTTCTTCTGAAGGATCACAATCTCCACCTCGACAAGGAATTGAGGTAAACCCTAGCTGTCCTAAAATGTTTAAATTGCTAGGTGAGAATTTAACTGATGCTAGAGATCGAATAAAAGTCTTAATACTCGAAAATAAAGTTTTATCAAATGAGAATTATGAATTGAAAAAGCTGAAACTTATTAATGTTAAATTAACTGAAGATGTTGCATTTCAAGTTGATAGAGTCAACTGCTATGTTGAGATTGAAGCTTTTTTAAAGAATAAAATTGAAGAAGAAAAGCAAAGGTGTCTAGCTTATAAAAATTCCTCTTATATTGTAAAGAACCTAGTTGACCAACAGGAAATAAACCGAAAAGTTGGAATAGGTTTCGAGTACAATAAATCTGTAGGAAAGCCAAGCAACATTACCCCGTTCAAGCAAAGCGCTGAAGAAAGGGGTATTCCTCATGTTGTTAAAAACACACCCAAACCTCTTTTCATAACACCTATTGCTGAACCTATCCTTGAGAGCTCTATACTTATAGCTTATGAGATGCAGTTAGAGGATCTCGAGGAAGAGAAGAAAAGAGAAGAACAGACTAGGGACATAAAAGGAGTAAATGTCTAGAAAGCGAAATATGTACCTAAAAGACCAATAGAAAATGTGAACTCTGCTAGTTCATCCACTCCTGGTTTAGGTGCTAAGAACTTAAAGAATGATTTGAACAGACCTAACAATAAGTTTGTTAGAAGTAGGGATAGTAACAACAGATGCCATTCTACTAAAAACTTTAAATCTGTTGAAAAAGTTAAAGTAGAAATTGTTAAAACTCCTTCTGCTGTGAATAACATGCCTGCTATTGATGTATGCCATAAACCTTGTGGTATGTTAAATTGTATGTTATGTGCTTTTAATGCTATGACTGCTTATTTCAAACGCATGACTGTTAATAAAAAGAACATGACACCTAGACAATACATCAATAATAAATTTGCTAAATCCAAGACTGCTATTCCTTCACCTGTCAAGAAGGAAAAATATATTCCTAAGTCTAAACAAAAAGTTGTTAAGACTGTTTATAGAAAAGTAAGTACAGTCAAGGAGGATGCGACTGTTGTTCGAAAAGGATCTGTTGTCAAAGCTGACAAAGGTCAATTCTTTAAGTATGCCGGGCCCAATCAATTTTGGGCTCCGAAGACGAATTAATCAGTTTGATATGTGCAGGGAGTTAAACAGGAAAACCGGGTTGTATGGATCCTAGACAGCGGATCGTCAAGGCATATGACCGGAGATAGAGCCCTGCTATCAGAGGTAGTTGAAAGAGCTGGCCCAATCGTCACCTTTGGAGATAACAGCAAAGGAATGACTACGGGATATGGCAAGTTAAATACAGGAAATGTTATCATTGAAAACGTCTCTTTGGTGGAAGGACTTAAGCACAATCTACTCAGCGTCAGTCAATTCTGTGATAGAGGTTACAAAGTAAACTTTATCAAGGAGAAGTGCTTAATAGCTCATTCTAAAGAAGACAGACTAGCCTTGCGTGGAGTAAGGAAAGGAAACTTATACGTAGCTGATTTCAACTCGGGAACTGAAGCTGAAGCAAACTGTTTTTATTCAAAAGCTTCAACAGAAGAAAGTTGGCTATGGCACAAGAAGCTCTCACACCTGAATTTTAAAACAATGAACTCTCTAGTCAAGAGGGATTTGGTGAGAGGGCTGCCTCCGATGGAATTTACACAAGAAGGATTGTGTGAGGCATGTCAGAAAGAGAAGTCAAAAAGAGCAACTCACATAGGCACAGACACTACAAATATTACTGAACCACTGCAGCTGCTTCATATAGATTTATTTGGTCCAGTCAATATCATGTCTATGTCAAGGAAGAAATATGCCTTAGTGATTGTAGATGACTTCACAAAGTACACGTGGGTTTTATTCTTGAACTCTAAGGATGAAACTCCATAGTTGGTGATTGATCATGTAAAGTTGATTCAGTTAGATTCAAAGCTACCTGTCCGGGCAATCAGATCAGATAATGGAACAGAATTCAAGAATGAAATTCTGAATAGCTTCTGCTCAGACAAAGGGATAACAAGACAATTCTCAGCGCCAAGAACTCCGCAACAGAATGGAGTAGTAGAAAGGAAGAATCGAACCTTGATTGAAGCTGCAAGAACAATGTTAAGTGAATCAAGGTTGCCTATCTACTTCTGGGCTGAAGCAGTAAACATAGCTTGTTATACCCAGAATCGAACTTTAATCAACAAGGATCATATGAAGACGCCCTACGAATTAATGGCTGGCAACAAACCAACTCTCAAATACTTTCATGTATTTGGAGCCAAATGTTTTGTGCTAAAAGATGGAGATGAACATCGTGGCAAATTTGAGGCCAAGGCACATGAAGCAATTTTTGTCGGCTACTCAAAAAGAGCATATAGGGTGTACATAATTGATCAGCACCAAGTAAAAGAAAGTGTCAACGTATCATTTGACGACACTAAACTCCCAAGCATCCAAAATGAAGATCCTTCTGAGTAATTAAAATTTGACAATCATCCAGACTCAGATTCGGATAATGAAGGAGAGCCCGAGGTTGCAGCAGGAAATGATGATGACAACAATGATGGTAATGATCCAGGTAATAGTGGTGGAAACAATGGAAACACTGGAGATACTACTAATACCAGTGGTGGATCAACAAGTCATCCAGGCAGCAACTCAGGGGGGGATGAAGGATCAACTGGCACAACACAACATCACATTGAATATAGAGGCGAATCATCAAGATCAAACCTACCAAGGGAAAAGATATCAAACAAAGATCATCCCTTTGAATTGATCATAGGTGATCCAGATGTTGGTGTTAGAACCAGAAGTGCAACTTCAAATGAATGTTTATTTTCGGTTTTTCTATCTCAAGAAGAACCAAAGAAAATTGAAGATGCTCTAACTGATCCAGATTGGGTTCTTGCCATGCAAGAAGAACTCAATCAGTTCGAAAGGCAAGAAGTATGGACAATGGTACCCAGGCCTAAAGATAGATCTTTTATTGGCACGAAATGGGTATACAGGAACAAGTTAGACGGTGATGGCATTGTTACAAGGAACAAGGCCAGACTGGTTACAAAAGGTTACTCCCAGGAAGAGGGAATTGATTATGATGAGACCTACGCACCAGTTGCAAGACTTGAAGCCATCAGGATATTTCTGGCATTCGCAGCACATTCCAATTTTAAAGTTTATCAAATGGATGTGATGAGTGCATTTCTGAATGGAAAGTTAGAAGAGGAAGTATATGTGGAACAGCCTCCTGGCTTTGAAAATCCATAGTTTGCTGATTTTGTATATTTCTTATTCAAAGCCCTCTATGGACTCAAGCAAGCACCGAGGACATGGTATGACACTCTCTCTCAGTTTTTACTTGAAAACGGTTTTACTAGAGGTGTCATAGATAAAACTCTCTTTTACAAATTACATGATAAAGATATGATATTTGTCCAAGTTTATGTTGACGATATTATATTTGGTTCTACTAATGAAAATTTGTGCAAGAGATTTGCTAAGTTAATGCAGAGTAGGTATGAAATGAGCATGATGGGTGAGCTGTCATTCTTCCTTGGATTGCAAGTGAAGCAAAAGGAAGATGGGATTTTTATTTGCCAATCAAAGTACGTAAGGGATCTTCTAAGGAAATACAATCTAGAAGATTCTACACCTGCAAAAACCCCTATGCCAACAGCCACCAAGCTTGACAAAGATGAAACTGGTAAGAAAGTTGACATCACAAGCGATAGAGGTATGATAGGCTCATTATTATATCTAACTGCTAGTAGACCCGATATAATGTTTACAACATGCTTATGTGCAAGGTTTCAATCTGATCCTAGAGAATCTCATCTTATAGCTGTTAAAAAAATTTTTAGATATCTGAAGGGTACACCGAATCTTGGAATTTGGTACCCTAAAGGTACAGGTTTTGAACTAATAGGCTATACAGATTCAGATTATGCAGGATGCAGGATGGACAGGAAAAGTACATCTGGAAGTTGTCAGTTTCTAGGACAACGGTTGATTTCCTGGTACAGCAAGAAACAGCACTCAGTATCTACCTCTACAGCCGAAGCAGAATATATTGCGGCAGGTAGTTGTTGTGCACAAATCTTGTGGATAAGGAATCAGCTGAATGATTATGGACTTGCGCTATCTAAAATTCCAATACTTTGTGACAACACAAGTGTCATAGCTATTTCCAATAATCCTGTACAACATTCAAGAACCAAGCACATAGACATAAGGTATCATTTCATCCGAGAGCATGTCATGAACGAAACTGTGGTGTTACATTTTGTACCCACAGAAGATCAAATTGCCGACATCTTCACGAAACCACTTGATGAATCCACTTTCTCTAAGTTGGTTAGTATGTTAGGGATGTTAAACATGAACTAATTATTGCATGTTGTTTTAAATTGCATATTTATTTTCAAGCACTGTAAATACACTGTATATATTCCTTAAAATATTTCAAAAACAAACAAACAAAATGAAAAAGAAAACTCAAAAAGATTTTCCTTATTTTTATACAGTTTTATTTATTTGGCATCTCTACTGTAAATATATTTTATATTATGTTTGTTTTCCAACAATTAGTATATATTGTTTATTATTTCCAACAATTGCTCTCAACAATTGGTATATTTAAGTATGTATAGTTTTATTTGTTTTACAACTTGGCATCTTTATTTTTATGTTTATTTCTATATAAATATGTGCTGATTATTCTCAAGTCTCTTTTGAGAAGTAGGAAAGATCTATGAGCATTGATAATCCAATCGATTCTAAAAGTGAGATCCTAATCATTGGCATCAATCTCTAACCAAGATCTTAGAACCAAACACACAAACACTATCACTTCCATCTCTCTAACCATTAAACAGAATACCTAATTGTTCAGAATGAGGGAGTCAATGCCTTGATTGCATTTGATAAGGTTGGTGATGTGAGTGAACCAACAGCTCTGTCTCCAGAAAGGTGATTCATATATAAACTGAGACAACTGTTAGCTCATCTGTGTTTTCTCAAAAAGATACAGACTTGGAAAAGGCAAAACTGTTACTATGTTCATTCTCTCAACAGAGTGAGTCTATTGAATTCGGCCTGTCAGCCAAGGCCACTTGTAAAGAGTCAATTTCATCTGACATTTGTCAAGAAACCACATATTTTGTCTTATGTTTTAGGGACCAACTATGTAAGGACTTACTTGGGACCAAAAAGGGACCAAAAAGGAGCAGTTGAAATGTCACAGTAAGGATGAATTGACGGAAACAATTATTCTAAACTTCCATATCAAGGAAGGAAGGATGATTGATGATTCTGACTGAATCAACATGCCTTCACAGGCATCAGGAGGAAACTTGGATCATTTGCTATATTATAGATCCTTGTCTCCCTCCCCAGATGGAACATATCTGGATTCCTAACGGAATAGATCATCTTAGATGATCAGCAACTCACTGAATCTATTCCTGAAGTAATTCAATTTATAAAATCAAATATTTTAATAGATTCAATTGAGGACGGGGATTTACGAAACCCCATTGCACCACCAGTGACCTCTCTTGAAGGGGCTATGGTGATCTTTCTTGCAGGTACAAAAGACTGAGTCATCCGTACTGAGAGAGATATAGTGATGTGAGAAAAGAGTGAAACACAAGTAAGGAAGAGTGAAAATATATATATATTCTATGAGTGAAACACTTAGAGAGTATATGAGCGAAACACTTGTGAGGAACACAAAGTAAAATCACACACTAACACACTTACCGAATCCCTTTCCCCATTCCCTGTTACAGATTTCTAATGTTATTCAACCAAGGTGGAAATTTCTTCAGAAAGGGACCAATACCAACAATTGTTACCTATCTACAATTAGGGGAGAATTATTAAGAGGATTACTCAACTAAGGGGGAGAATTATTAAGAGGATTACTCCAAAATGTTAAAGTGTTCAACTAAGGGGGAGTAGATCAAAAGGGGAGAAGTAAACAAAGACTTTTGCCAGAAGAGGATTACTCAATTGTTGAACAAGAAAAGTTGGATAATTTAATTACTCCAAAATGTTAAAGTGTTAAACTAAGGGGGAGTAGATCAAAAGGGGAGAAGTAAACAAAGACTTTTGCCAGAAGAGGATTACTCAATTGTTGAACAAGAAAAGTTGGATAATTTACGAAAAGGGAAAATGAATCTACCTTGGGTGAGAAGTAAAAACAGAAGTTGGAAATTCAAAGGAAAAGTGGTAAGAAGAGAACAGACATCATCTCTGTCATCCAAAGGGGGAGTAGTGATGAGTCTGAGAAATGAAGATAATACTACATGTATAATATGTTCAGTGCTAGAGGAACAAACATCTTTCATTTCAGTTAACTCAGGAAATCTGGAAATGTATTATATAATCCAGAGAACAATTTATTATTTACAGTTCTTAAATGTCATATTATTTTCTTAGTTGTTAGTTGAGTTATCATCTAGGGATTTGTATGTTAAATGTTTAACAACAAATAGGGGGAGATTGAAAGGCATATGATAAGACCTATTTGTAATAAGTAGATGACAACTCAACTCAAGTAAGAAAATGAAGTAAGTAATAAATAGTGAGGAAGGAATCAAGTCAAAGAATGTCAACTAGACACAAAGAATCCTAATATCAGAAGTGTTCTAATGAAGCTGCTACTCTACACCGGAAGAGGTTCATTAATATGTTCAAGCGTCGGCGAAAAATAAAGGAGTAGTATTTCAGAAGAGTTCAGAAGATACAGAAGATTCCAAGTGCCTACTACAAAGAGATTCCAAGAAAAGAAATATTGAAGACAAAGCTAGAAGCCAAGAAAAGACACAAAGACCACTACAGTAGAAATGAGAATCGACATTGTAGTTAGTCATCCGTGAACCAGACCAGTGCACAGGGTGTCAACAGTGTCAGTGAAGATTCGTCATCAAAAAGTTCAAGTGGTTAGAAAGGTTATTGTTGAAGAACAGAAGAGTTTTATCTACATCAACAATAGTCAAGTCTTTAATTTAATTCTCTATTAATTAATTAAATTAATTAGTTAAATTAATTAGTAAATTAATTCACTCAGAATTAATTTATTTCTTAAATTAATTAAAGGATTAATTAATTTAGAATTATTTTAGAATGACAGAAGAAAGAAGCTGGAAGCTCAAAGGGATACAGAAACAACTAAACAGGCCTGACAGTACTGACTTTAAGACAAGACGGAAAAAGTATTGACACGGAAGAAATGCAGAGTCATATATTCTTAAAGGTGGAACCCCGGTTGGAATTGATTTATCATTCCCAAGTCAAAAGGAGTTCGGTTCCAGACGTTCAGGAGACCGCAGCTTAGAGCGTAAGGATTTATTTTAATTAATAAATATTTTATTTATTTAGTAAATTATATTTATAAATATCTAAATAATATTAGATATTTATTTTTATAATTTATGAATTAAATTTATTATTTATTAATCAAAGATAATAAGTTGTGCGGGTCGAAAAACATTTCTACGGAGCCTGTCTATAATAAGACGAAATAGCCCCCATATTTGTTCAAATTGAAGTCGGCAGGTTTTTTAAAGATCCAATGGTAAGTTGCCACTTGTCCAAACAAGGAGAAAAGAAATGGAAAGCTTGCAGTTGAGCAAATGTCATACCGAACAATTCAATATGTCATACCGAGCAGAATGGTTCAAAAGGTCATGCTGAATGGATTTTTTATTTAATTAAAAAGTCATAACGATTTTTTTAATTAATTAAAATAAGTCATACCGAATTTTTCTTGTTCAAAAGGTCATGTTGAATTGATTTTTTATTTAATTAAAAAGTCATACTGATTTTTTAATTAATAAAAAAGTCATACCGACCAAACAGAAGTCATGCCCAGCTATTTAAATGTCATACAAGGGTTAAAAAAAGTCATACAGACTTAATTTCAATAAAGTAAGTCATGCTAATAAAGGTCATACCAGCCATTTCCATTCTCTATAAATATGAGATGAAGGCTTCACTTTTCGGTTGTTAAGAGTTTAGAAAAACAGCTCAAATTCAGTAATTTGTCTGCATTATAATATTCACAGATTTCTGTGCTGAGTTTGGAATATAATTGTAAAACTCGAACAATTCATGTCAAATTTGTTCTAGAACTTTTATCAATTATATATTAGTTTTCTAAATATTAATTTTGTAATACTAATCAAGTTATAATTATATCTTTCACTTGAACAGTATTTCATTATAATTAATATTTCGCGAGCAATTAAAATAATATTTTTAATTCAAATATTCCACGATTAATTTTAGATATTGTATTCAACCCCCTCTTCTACAATATCAGGGACTAACAAGATTGTTTGGGGATGTACTTAGGAGATATCACCTAATTAATGAGATTAATGATCAAGGAGATATACATATATGTAAAGTGCATACTAATAAGAATAATGCAGACCCACTGACTAAGGCTTTGTCGCAGCAGAAGCACGAAGGTCATACTAGTTCCATGGGTATTAGATACATGAGAGATTGGCTCTAGTACAAGTGGGAGATTGTTAGTATTGGTGTCCTAGAGACAATATTTTTAATGTTTTATTGAAAATAATTAAGGATTATGTTTTATGTGATTATTTAATTAATATTTATTATGTCTTTATTTACTGCGTCATAAATTGAAAGAATAATAAATGTCCTTGGAATATTAATACTTAATATATATCTTTAAGTAAGTGACTTAAAAATGAGATTATATGAATAGTATTTTATTCCTAAAATTCCCTAGTCAAGTATTATTATTTAAGGACAGTAATAATGCAATAAGACTAATATGTTTGTTGACAGATGACCACATCTCATTGGTCATAGGTATGGTGATACTAAAGTCAAGAACATAAGTGTATGTATCAATACATGACACTGGAAAGACCCGCCATGAGATTCTACATGTTAATAAGTGTCATAAGAAATCTCACAGTGATAATGATGTAATGATCCTCTAACTTGAAATCATTATATTTCTATACGAGAATTAATATACTTTGATTACACTCAAAGTTACCTTTAACCGGGTAATGATAAATGTGGACATTGGGTATGCTATGAATCGTATGGGGAATATGAATGATAGATATAGGATTTAACCCTCCAATTCTAGGAGTGATATTATTGGCCTCTTGATTGAGTGAGACTATGAAATGCATGGTCATGCTCAAATATTGATTTGTTTAAATAGTCTACTCATTGATCAAGGAAACTAAGATTAAACGTTGAAGAGGATGACACTATATATGCCTCGAGTTTTATCTATAATATAAGGTTAAAAGGATTATATTACATTGCACATTATTCACGAAAGGTTTAATTGAATCACCAATTATTATTGTTACTGGGGTAGCAATGATGTATTACTAGATGCCGCTCATTGTTTATAATTTTATTATTAGATAATAAAATTATTGTCAACGTAATAATAACCTAAAGGGTCACACACAAAGAACGTCAAAACGGAAGTTTATTTAAATTACGAATTTAAATATATTATTGTTTATTCGAATTTAATTAAATTAATTAAGTGGGACTTGATTAATTATATTAGAATTCGGATTTAATAAGTATTATTATTATTCGAATTTAATTATTGAATTAATTAAGTGGGACTTGATTAATTATATTAAAATTCAGATTTAATAATAATAATAACCCAAAGTCATAATGGGTTTTGGAAACCACATGGATTAGGGTTAGGCCCAAAATCTCTTTCTCCCCTATATATACATAATGATGTATAGTATTAGGGTTTAATCATCAAATTTCATTTTAGAGAAAAACCCTAGCTGCTCAACATCAAGAGAGGCTAGAGAGAGAGAGAGAGAGAGAGAGGCAAACAATTCGGCTAGTACCGACTCCGGTGATCGTAGGACGATCGGGCATTTGTGTGGACTTCTTTAGAGAGCAAATCTTTGCAACAAAGGACTGCTGTGATTCATCTTTCTTGACCTCCATTAAACAGCATACGAAAGCTTCGTTAAGGTACAGACTTCTTCACCATAATCATCCAACGTTATACATGGATCCTGCGATTGGGTTTCGATTTTTTTTATTGTTTTTACGTTAATTCCGCTGTATTTTCATGCCCGAAACCCTTCACTGAGTAATTCAAACAACTTCCACAAAATGAAGAAAGAGATGAGGTGGTGAGGGTGTTAGAAGAAGAGTTGAAGAGGCTGGAGAAAAAGAGATCCAAGCAATCAGGAAAGGTTGATAACTCTAAGAAAGATGATGGAAACCCTAATGATGGTGATGGAAGCTTAAAACAAGTCACCAAGGATACAAAAGAAAACACTGAAGGTGGTGATGAAGATAAAGGTGTAGATGATAATGTTGATGATGTTGTGAATGAGATTGAAGGAAGAGTGTTGAAACATGTGGTTCTAGTCTTTGAAGCTGAAAAAGAAGATAATGTCAATTCTCAAGAAGCTACTGTCATGAATACTAAGGTGGAGAAAGTTTTCAAAACACAAGAACCTACTGTCAGGAGTGATAATGTGGATGTTATTGTCAAAAGTAAAAGGAAGAAAGAAAGAGCTAGAGCCTACCTTAACACACATTACTATGAGCTAAAAGCTGCCAAATCAAAGAAACTCACTTCAGACGGATCTAAAAAGAGAATCAGGAGAATAAGTACACCCTGTCCTATAAGGACATATATAAACATGTGGATAGTTACATATGAAGATGAGTATGTTGACTACATTGAATTCAAAAGACTACCATCAACAATATAGATTAATACAATGTAAAAATTAATGATCTCAAATATAATTGATGTGTGGTCTAACCATAGATCTTTGATAAAAGTTGAAGTCATCTACTCAAATGGAATGACTGAGGAGCTGAGTTATGGTTTAGTCGAAGCAAATTTCTTCCTGATAAAAAAAATGTTGACTCTGGTTAAAGAAAGCGATATAAAAACTCTTGTTTAGAGAGGATTATTGGTAAGAAAGTTTCTAGAACTTCAATAATCTTTCAAATAGATCACTTAAATAATAAGTTTAAGTGATTATTGTTAGGGATTGTGGGGCTATTTATGTAATCAACTATATTTCTTAGCTTAATCAAAGATGGGACAAGTAAGATATACTATCATATGTACATCGACAGTATATCTATTGTAGATCACTTAAACAGTATGTTTTTCGAAGACAAATAGGTGACAGTAAATTTGGTTTGATACAGTTAAGAATAAAAGAATAATAACACTGATGAGGTAGAAGTTCTTAACTATTCATACACAACATGTTTCCAATCCTGACAGTAACATTAAAACAATTCTTCACACCTATGACAATTGGTTTAAGTGGTAGTTAAACAAAGAAACAGTTGAAAACAACTATTCTCTCGATAACAAACTCAGCGACAACATGAAGACCAAAGATAGTGAGTTTGGTTGACAATACCTTTGGCGGAGAAAGTTGACAGAAGCTTTACATGACAGTATACATGAACAATTCAATAAAGGTTAACAACATGATCTGCGGGAGAAATACATACTGTCACAAAAGTGAAACTGAAGGTTGACAGTACACTTTCAGTGAAACTGACAATCTGTTTCTAGTAGCAGGGTAGATGGTGAAAGTACAAGGAATGATTTTGACATCTCTATATACACTGTCAAGTCTACTACTACAATTTGGGATAAGACAATCAAAAAGATAAAGTGTGTTCAAGGAGTCAAAGATCTCTGCAAATCTTAGAAGCACTTTATCTATAAAAGTTATGTTTCCATTTTGAGCTTTATCCCTATAAATGAGATGTGTTATGTAGTACAAACACACTCATCTCACAAGTACTTTTCTATAAGGGAGCTTAGATACACATTGTTTGTTTTCTCTCAAGTTTTGTAACAATAGCAAATTTAATTGTTATTGTAAATAAGTAGCTGGAATTCACTTCGAGTTGAGTTGTAACAACAAAATTAATAAACTATTAATTTTGATTTAAACACCTTGTCTTTTTACTTGCTTTAGTTTTATGAATACTTTGTTATCTGGCTTGAACTCTCATCCATTGTTAGTGAGAATCAGTAAATCAAATTAATCCAAGAAGTTAGAAAATTGCATTCAACCTTCCTTCTGCAGCACTCATTTTACTTAACAATATATTTATATTATTTTACTCAAAATCTTTATTGTCCATTATAGACATTTAGTTATAAATGTTATTCTTTTTTTCCAAATTATTAATATAATTTTATTCATGATTCAAACTTATATTTCATTTTTTATCAATTCTAAATTTAACTTATTAACTTATATTTAGTTATCTACTATTTTATTACTATAATTACTACAATTACTAAGGTTTCATTTATCGTAAAAATTTAAAATATATATTAAATTATTTATTTGAAATAAACTATTATATAGACAAAAATATATGTATACATTACATAATAATTATTCCGACAAAACCTCTAAAAGTTAATATACTTATAATCACAATATTTTATTAATTGGATAAGTATTTATTATTCAATAAATCAATATTTATTAATTTAAATAGTCAATTTTAACAGAATTTTAACAAATATTACATTATTTTAATTTCTTTCATTTTTTAATTACAAATCTATTTACCTATTTCATAATTATAATATATGAATAATATTTTTACTAAATTTACTTTTCCAAGTTTATTTATTTAATTATTCCCTCCATCCCTTCCATTTCTTTACAATTACTATTTTGTGGTGTCCATCTTATTTCTTTACATTACCACAAATAAAAATTTTATAATAATATAAAAAACAACTACACAAACTATTTTCCTCCACCATACTCACTTTATACCTGAAATATTAATGGGTCTCGTCACTTTACTCATTTTTCTTACACTTCTCCACTATTTTATTCACTTTTCTTAACATCCGTGTCCAACTCATTTATAAAGAAATGATAGGGACGGAGGGAGTATTATTTTATGATTTTTAAAAAAATTCATCAATACTTTATATATTTACCCATTATCGAGTCTAATTTATAAAATTCATTTTTTTCTTTTTGAGTTTCGGAAATATGTTTATTCATTGGTCCGAGATCTACATCTATGAATTGAAATGTCCAAATGATTAACTCTACAATCAGTTGTTACAATTAATAAGTATTCAAATTGTTCATTTGAAAAAATTAAAGCCCTTTTAATTTAAAGTATTTTGTATTTTTCAAGTTCATTATTATACTTATATAATATTACTCCCTCTGGTCCTATTTATAGGTCGTTTGACTTTTTACACGTAACTTTATGTGCTTTGACCACATAGCTAGAATTAATATTTTTTAAATTTTCTTTTTGTGAATTAAAATTTAAACATTATATTTTTATTCAGAAAAAGAAAATTTAAAAAAAATCAATTCTAAGTATATAGTAAAAGCACCTAAAGTTACGTGCAAAAAGTCCAGTGACCTATATAAAGGACCAGAGGGAGTACACCATAAGTGAGCCAAATTTATTTTACTCTTCCAAATTTAATTTTAATATACTAAACAACTCTTTATTTTATAGTTATATATATATATATATGTTTTAATTAATAAATTAATTAATATTTATTAATTTAAATAGTCATTTTAATTAGGTATAATAAAAATTTTATTACTTTAATTTCGACATTAATTTTGTATACAATCATGTATTGTTAAAAGTTGATATATATTATTTTAGTAATATTTATTATATTAAATATTATCACAATATTATTAACGTTTATATATATAATTTTTAGTTTCCTTCATTTTTAAATTATAAATCTATTTACTTATATTTCATAATTATAATTTATAAATAATATTTTTTCTAAATTTGAAGTCTATTTATTTAATTGAAAAAAAATAATTAATGCTTTATAATATTACGTATGATCGAGTCTAATTTATAATTTTTTTTCTTTGTATGTTTCTGAAATATCCTCATTCATATGTCCGAGATCTACATGTATGAAATAAAAGGTTCGAATAATCAACTTTGCAGTCAATTTTTATAATTAATAAGTTTTCGAATTGTTCATTTAAAAAAATTGAAATTGTTTTAATTTATAGGATTTTATATTTTTGAAGTTCATTATTATATCTTTATAATATTTTCTCATCAGTCAAATTTATTATACCCTTACAAAATACAATGAATATATATTTTATTATAATAATTGAATAAAGTAAATAAATATCTAAAAATGATAATAATTTATTTATATACATTTTTTAAATTTTAATATTTTTAACTCGGGTGCGAAGCACCGGCAAAATACTAATATACATAAAAGATGCACAAAATTCATGTTAGACCCGATAATAATTTATATACATTTTTTAATTTTTAATATTTTTAAAGTCGGGTCCGAAACACCGGCAAAATACTAATGTACACAAAAGATGCACAGAAATCATGTTATACCCGATTCGGGTTGAATAATAAAAAAAATTCTGTTTTTTCTTAATTATATTGGGCCGGATTTGCCCTGATTGAATCAGGTTTCCTTCAAAAATATCAAAACTGCTTTATGCCCGCGGATCTGGTCGAGTTTGTTCCGGATTTATTTTTTTTAAAATTTAAATATTAATTTTTTTTTATTTTATAAATAAAAATATTTTTTATTAAATATATTTGAATTTTATTTATTTATTAAAATATTGAATAAAATATTAGATAAAAATATAGATATTTCACTAAAATTAAAAAATAATTAAATTGTATCTGGATTTTTCGAAACATCCGGATAAAGTTGGGGCCAGTCAAGGCCCAATCCGGACTGAATTGGGTTTAATCCAGATTTTTTTTTGAATCATATTGGGATGAATTTCAACTCTCGGGCCTGGATTAGACGTTTTCAAATCGAATTTTTCTATTTTTTTATGAAATTGGGAACTTTTTGGATTTGAATTTTTTGTCCATCTCTACACGTACATAATTACCTATGATCTGGATCAAATCTCATTGTCTATTGGCATGTCATGTGGCCTATGCGGACAAAACTTTAGTTATATCTTTATATTTCGAATTTGTATGTTCACGTAAAAAAAGGTTGGTGAACCGTATCGATTGATCTTTTTAAATATATCATTTTTGAAAGAGAAGAAGAATTTTATTTATTAAAATTTATGTCCGTTAAATTTAATATATTTTGCGGAAATGAGTCGAGCATTTCGAATTCCTCCTCGTTCGAGGGACAAGATCGAGCCACTAATAAATGTATTATCGTATTTCTCCCACTTTTCACATGATTACAATAGCAAAAGTTGAAATAACTCATAAAAAACAATTTCATCAGAAAACAGAAAAATTGGACCAAGACCTTTCCATCTCATTCTGACTTTTGTACGATCCCCAGTGCTTCACTTCCAACCCATATATATATAAGCCCAAGGAGTAGAGCAATATGAAGACCATAACACAAAGATGCTACCTAGCACTAATAAATGTATTATCGTATTTCTCCTACTTTTCACATGATTACAATAGCAAAAGTTGAAATAACTCATAAAAAAACAATTTCATCAGAAAACAGAAAAATTGGACCAAGACCTTTCCATCTCATTCTGACTTTTGTACGATCCCCAGTGCATCACTTCCAACCCATATATATACAAGCCGAAGGAGTAGAGCAATATGAAGACCATAACACAAAGATGCTACCTAGCTCTAAAATGTCTGATTTTCACTCTTCAGTTCGCTTTTTTGCTACCTTGCCTAGAATCTTCCCACTTGAGTTTCTTAAAACAACCCCAAATCTCACACCACTTTCTGCAATGATAGTTGCATCAACATTTAGTTTTACCACCCCATTAGGTGGGGGATTCCACTTGATAACTAAGGCACCGTTCACTTGGCAGGAATGAAATGGATTTTGGCATGAATAGAATGACCATTCCAGTCGGAATGAAAATTTTAAGTTGTTCACTTGGGACCAAGGAATGGAATTTAATCATTCTCTCTCTTATTCCATTCCATTCCATTCCATCATAGTTGTTCAATTTCTTTCCATCAAAAACATGTGGAATAAACTCATTCCTTTCAAACACAGCGCATTATATATTTCTTATAAATTTTTATTTAAACAAAATCTATATATATGATATTTTCGGGGGGAAATTCGGAAAAATATTTGTCCATTCCTTTCCTTCGCTATTCCATTCATTTCCCCATTCCATTCTTGCGTGCATTCCATTCCGGCACCATTTCATTCATGCGAAGTGAATGCACCCTAATAGTCATCACAGCAGACCACATAGAACAGTCCCTGATGCACAATTTTGTTAATGCTTAACATATGCCTTAACATCAAACCAGAGTTTGGTTAACGTCTAGCTCACTGAAACTGGACAAACATTATAATCTCATTTTAATAACACCATAAAAATGTATTAAGCACCGCTAATATTAAAAATAGAAATATTTTATCAATGAAAAAAGGTGGACACAAACAGGACTAAACCCGGATATATATTCTCAAGGTCATTACATACAAAGGAAAAAAGAAGAATAAGAATATATGCACCTTGTTGGGTTTACCTCTCTAATAAATTTGTCACAATTCCATTACTTTGTTTCTAAAAATTTTACCTGCAAAATAATTAAGCATCTAGACTTGTAGTGAAACAAGGAAATACTTCATGGACGGAGTAAATAGTACAGAAACTTGCAGAAATAAGAGGCAATAGATAATAAACTTTTAAAGTCAGATATTTACATTCAAATATTACTATTACCAATAACTACATCGCGGCAGAAGTAAACATAACTCGTGCTTCTGGATAAGTTGCCTCATATAACATTTTATCAGTCCAGCATACATAGTCGATCCTGGTGATTTTAAAAGCACTGAAATTATTAGAAAATGTACAGTACAAAGCTTTAGAAATTCCAAGTCCATTATGTTCGGATTTGAAACTGTAGATATTTTGTAATCCACTACTTGCATGGAATAGAAGAGGAGATGGAATGAGAAATGTAGGTAGAAGAGGAAAGAGTGAAGAAAGAATGAGCATTTTTGAGAAATGGAAGGAATTTGATCCGATATAGAGTTATGGAATGAATGGAAAAGGCACGTATTCCGCTTTGAGCAAGAGAGTAGAGAGGTTGTGTTGAAGGGAAAAAAACCATCATACCGGATAAAGAGTTGAACTCATGACCTTTAATAGGTTGGGCACCTAACTAGTGGGTCATTTTACTCCCTCCGTCACATTTTACTTGCCCATGGATAAGAATATAAGATTTCACCTTTTATTCAATTACATTAAAAAGGCTAAAACTTACTAACAATGTGTATTATTTTTCATAGCACTTAACAAAACTAACACTTAATTTACCATAATTAGTGAATGTGGATAACATTTTTTGAACAAAAAAATAAGGACATGGGGCAAAGAAAAATGAATAAAAGGTCATATTAGAGTTAGGGATACGAGGGGATGGGGGCTAGAAAGTGTCTATTATATAATTTTTGTTATCATAGCATTACATGTTTGACATTCGTTACTTGTGACTTTGTTTTGTTACTGCCTAGTATTTACTTTCTCACCTAATATATAGAGCTTTTATGTATGTGTTTTATTTCTATTATTGCATTGTCAAAGCTGAGGGATTTCCCTAGGATTCATCCTACTCCTACAAATAAAACAGATCTGGGAAGTTAGATTTGGTTGTTATGGAGGGGGAGAAGGAGAGAAGAGTACACAAAATGTTTCCTTGTAAATGCTAAAGATCCATCTAATTCTGCTACAACCATCCAAAGCCAACCTAAGCGCTAGAAATACAGGCATTAAACTTCTAATATAGGATATTGACCAAATTTAACTGAGAAGCAGCCAAGAATACCAATCATAAATGATAGATATATTATGGAATTACCTAAATTTCTAAACTAGTTGATTTTCTGGAAAGTTATTGAAGCGCTGACGATGAAACCACCCAGCTTGATTGACAAGGAGTGCAGGCAATGGAATGGGCTGGTCTTACCAGCCCACCTTCACCTTACTAATTTCCCTCTTAAAGAGTCCACCAATCAAAATGGTGTATGCGGATTTGTCCAAGGTAATACCCTTCTGTGACAATTTTTCAACAGTTTGCATTGCTTCCTCATACTTTCCATCTCTGCATAGATTGTTAACATGTTCTGAATGACCAACAAAACCTGATTCAGATTCATTTGAAGTTCCACAAGTAACAGCAGCTTGTTTGTTTTCTAGTTGTGAGAACTCTGGCACTTTCGAAACTATATTTTCAGCTTCTTTCATCCTACCTGCACCAGCAAGTACAGAGATACTGGCATTATATGTGTACTTGTCTGGACCTAGCTTCTTTACATCCATTTCAGTAATAAGGCCCAAAGCATCCTCAAGTCTCCCTGCTTTGCATAGGGCTTTTATCAATATATTGTATGGCACGGAATCTAATTTCTTTTCTTCAGAGATCCAAGAATTAAAGAGGTCGATAGCTTTTTCCAGCATCCCTATTTTGCAGAGCCCCAGGAGTAGAATACTACATGTATAATTATCTGGTTTAAAATTATGTTCACTTATCTGGTTATGAAACCAAAATGCTTTCTCAATATTTCCCTCATTGTACTACCCGTGTATAATTGTGTTATATGTCATCGTATCAGGGAACAACCCATTCTCTAAAAGTTCATTCAACTTAACAATCGCTTGTTCAGTTTTCCCTGATTTACAAAGTACTCCAATAATACAGTTATATGTGATAACACTAGGTCTGATCTGCTTGTTCTTCATCTCATCCCAAAGATTCATAGCCATATTAAAATTTTTGTCCCGACAATAACCCACAATTAGAGTTCCATAGCATACTTCATTGAGAATGTAACCTTGCCTTTCAGCAGTGATCAACAATTCGTAGGCCTCGGCAAGCTTCCGCTCCTTGCAGAGAGCATTAACAACAGAACTTATGAAAAATATATTTATCTTGATACCTTTTTCACCCATTCTCATCATCATCTTCAATGCTTCTCCCAAGTTTCCAGCTTTACAATATCCATCAAACAAAGTGTTATAAGTAACATGATCTGGTTGATATCCATTCGCTTCCATTTCCCGAACAACATCAATAGCTGCATCCATCATTCCTTCCTTACAATGCCACTTGATCATTATTCTGTAAGTAATCTGATCTTTTCTAATCCTCTTTTCACTCATTTCATCTATCAACTTCAAAGCCTCAGATTTACGGTTCCAATGAAAACATCCATTAATCAAAGTATTATACGAAGCCAAATCAGGCACCAAGTTTAGGGCTTCCATCTCAACTCGAACCCTTACACCCTCATCAATTTTTCCCTCCTTACACAACCCATTAATCAGAGTATTGCAAGTCCAAACATCAGGCAAACAATCATACTGCACCATCACCTCAATAACCTTAGCAGCCTCCTTTAACCACCCCATTTTACAATACGCACGAACTAATATATTATACGTGATCCTACAAGGAAGCACCTCTTTACTCTTCATAACCGACAACAACTCTCTAGCTTCATTCAACCGCCCCTTTCTACACAACCCACTCAATATCGTATTATAACTCACACTATCCGGCACACAATTATATTTACCCATACCATTCAACAATTCCAAAGCATCATCAAACTTGTCCCTCAAACAATACCCTTTAATCAATATATTAAAACTCATCGTATCCAACTCAATACCAAGCTTAACCGCATCAACAACAACATTACAGCAAGATAACATAGAATCACAAGCCCGACTATTAACCAAACAACACAAAATTGTATTGCAAGTTAGCACATTGGGCCGATACTTTAGCTTAGACATCCTACCAAACAGTTGGAGTGCAAGAGAAGTATGACCCAATTGCAGATAACAACTAATAGCAGTATCGAAAAGCGCCTTACTGGGGCGAGGCAACCAAGGCGTGGGACGCATTATAAGGGAATGCAGGTAATGATTAGGGTCACTGGAAATGTGTTTGACAACAAGTGCTTTCGCATCGAGAAACTTCTTGTGGGAGAAGAGAGCAGGTAGGAGAGTGAGAAGGAAATGAGAGGGGGTTTTCGGGGTGGTGTTACGGAGAGAATGGGAGTGTGATTGAGTCCAGTTGAAGAAGGAGAGGAGAGTGTTGGGGTGAGAAATGAGAGTGGTGGAGGAGAGAATGGAGAGAAAGATGGGTGGGGTTAAGTGGGGGATGAAATGAGAGAGAGAGGTGTGTGGGTTTCGAGTGGTGAGGATTTGAGTGATTGTTTGAGTGAGTTGTTGGGGTGATTGTTGTGATGGAGGAGGAGGAGGGGGTTGCATTTTGGGCGTTATGCCGGTATATTTGTATTTTGATTAGTCATGTTCAAGTATATATACAACCAGAGTCAAGTTCAAATAGCCTTGTGTTGTGTGCAGGGTATTCGGAGGCGGTTGACAGATTTAACAACCCAATTCACGCTCCGTTAAGTATATTTGTTGAAAACTGTTATATGCTGTACTGTGTTGTGAGAAAAAGTGCATGTAAAAAAAGTGTTGTCAGACAAATTAGATAACTGTTTGGTAATTTTTTTGATTTACGCATATTTTAAAATATAATATAGAAAAATAATATTTTTGGGAAGGTTTGATCATGAAACTGATACCTACTTCCTGTAAAAACTTAAAATCACTTTTTTCAAAAGCACGAGATGACTTGCTTTTGCTAACATCTTTTAGACCAAAAACATTTTTCTAGATAACAACTTTTAGAATTTTTAAACATTTTTCTAACAGTTTTTCAGCAAAAAATTGATGTAACTGTCTATAACAAATATACTAAACGGGGCCTCAATTCGATTTTCAATCGAACCATTTGTAAATCAATCCATTTAATGTATTTCAGTTTGGATCGAATTAATCGGGTTGATAAATATATAAATAATTTTTTTATCAAAAGAAAAAAAACTGAAAATGAATGTCCAAAACAAATTGAAGATAGTTCAATAAAATATTATTAAATACTAATGAGTTAAGTACTAATATTGTAATACAAATATACAATAATAGTGTAATGGACTACTCGAGTGTGTAATGTGGACTAATACTTAATGCTAATGGGTTGGGCTGATATATTGGACATTTGAGATATTTATTAATTATTTTATTTTTAATCGGACTGGGTTGGATTAGATTGGATTTTAAAAATGGAAACCCATTAAAACCGGGTGATGTTTTTTCAATCCGAGTATATATTAGATTGAAAAAAGTCGGTTTGGATTGGCCGAAAAATGACCGGGGATTGGATTGGTCGGATTGGCCAAACCGTGTACTCTCTTAGTCATGTGTGCATTTTCACTTTGTGTTTTTAATTCATTAGTGATATTTTTAAATTATGTGATTTTATTAAATATATGAGTAATTTGTTAATTAAAATATTAATTAAATATTAAAATGTAAAAAAATAATTTACAGAATAGAAACTTGTTTATATTTATAAATAATTTAATACACTTAAAAATAAAATGATCAAAATAATTCATAAAAAATAGTATAAATCAACAAAAACATGTCTAAATTATCAAAAGTGTCACCGGTAAGTCAAAAATATGAAATGACACCACTTAAAAAAAGTTAGAAAGAGAAAAATATTATTGAAAAATTTGTTACCCAGAATAATCAATCTATTACAGAAGGGGGGTTGAATGTAATAGTGCCTGTAAATCGAGTATAAACACAAGTATGTCAAAGATGAACACTTCTTTTATATTAAAGATAATGAATAGGTTACAAAACTCTCTCAAGAAGTTATTTTTTTCTTAAGAGCTGCTAGGTTACAATAATAATGCTTGAAAACGCGTGTTTGATTATAACATATCTCTGTGTTTATATAGACACAGTTACAATTCAATTACAAAACAGATTATGATAAGAATAGCTTTCATAAGGTAATTAGTCTTGCATTAAAATTCATTCTTACTATCCAAATTAGATTCTGATTTGTCTGTTTCCTTTTCTGATAAACTCTGAAACTAAACTCTGTCGGTTGTCTGTTTGAGTATTCTGTGATAAAGTAAACTCTGTCCGACAGTTTCATAAACTCTGATGACGTTAGCATAAACTCTGATATGATATTTTCTGACAATCATCAGTGTTTGCATTCCTAACAATCTCCCCCAATTTATGCTTTAAGAATTAAAACATGAATTTCACTTATGATGTCAGAAATACAAGAGAAATGCATCAGAGTTTGTTTGTCATGTTTAACTCAGATTCTTCTGTATGAAAAGTCATCTTTCAGAAATTGACTTAGAAGTTTATCTTCAGCAGCTTTCAGAAGATCAACCATCTTCTCCTTCAATTCTTTCATGTCCTCAGAAAAATCATTTATTTGAAATATTGTAGCCCTTAGAGCATAGATAGATGATCTGTCCATTCTTTCATCCAAAGCAATACAACAAGCCTTCATTCCATCAGGATTTAAGATTAGTGTAGGAATTCCTAACACCATCTTGACCTTTGCATCTCCCTTTCTCATAGCTCTTCTGGTGCCATCTTCAAGTGTATAACCCAGCTCATAATCTTCAGATTTTATCATCATTAACCTTTCACTCTTCTTCTTTTCAACAATCACTCCTTCAATTATTTTCCTCCACCTAGAAGTTGCTTCATTTTCATCATTGAGTAGATATATAACATGTTCAAGTTCTTTAGATGCTTTATCAATCAGATTTTCTTCAGCAATCTTCAAAACTCTCTCATCTTCTAGAAAATATAGAAGCTTCTCATTTGCTTGAGCTCCATCAAAAATGTCTTTTACTATGTTGACTGATATCAATTTGTCAAGATGCTCTTGTGTCAAATCTTCCTTAGGATTGTGCTTTAAAGAAAGAGGATCACTGAAAATATTTGCTTTACCCCTATAAACTTTAGTATGTGAATCACTAATGCCTCCTTTGTTTTTACCAAGTCTGGCATTGAGAATCAGACTTTGAGTTGTAGTCCACAGAGGATCTGACTTTTTCTTCCTTATCAGAGATTGTTGATGTTCTTCTTCTTCATCATCAAAACTATATCCACCAGGTAGAAATGTTGTTCCTTGCATAGTGAGAGGTGTCTGTGGTTTAGTTGGAGCTTTTTGTTGAATTCTTATAGATGATCTTGTTTGAATTTCTGAAACTAGTCTTGATTGAGCAACTGGCTTAGGAGTATCAACAGTTTTGATTTGAATAGGCTTAGATTTTGGTTTCTTGTGTTGAGCAAGTATCTTTTTCTGAATTGGACCTTTCTTTATACTTCTTTTCTTTTTCTGGACTTGAGCACTAACAGCTCCAGACTTCTTCAATTCAGCTTCCACAGCAACTGGATCCATTCCTGGATGTTCTTCTTCAAAAATTTTCTTTGCCAGTTCTTCATCTTTTAGATTTTGTTCTTCAATATTCTCAGGCTTCTCTTCTTCTTCAAGCCTTTTTGCTAATTCCAAATCAGCATCTATCAGAGTTTGCTTGTCAGAGTTTATATCTATCTTTGATGTCGTCAGAGTTTGTGAGGTTGTCAGAGTTTGACCAATCAGAGTTTGCTGCTTCAGAGTTAGCTTCCCATCCTTATGACTCCCTTGATCTTCATCATCAGGTTTGTTAGATTGTTGTATAGCATCCTTCTTGCATTTGGCTGGAACCTTCTCCCCCTTTCTGAAATCACTTTTGACAGTAAGAAGTTCAACTATAGTATGTAGCATTCCCTACATTGAACCAACAGAAGCAGAAAGAGTATCCACTTTAGCTTCCAATGCAACCTGTTTGGCGGAGACATATATGAGTTTTGCTTCCAGAGAATGCTGAGAAGTGGAAATAGCAGTTTCAATAAGGACAGAATTCTTGTTGACAGATGTCTTCAGTTCATTAACTTCATGTTGAAGTCCTTTGGACATTATAGTAGAGGCTTTCAGAATTGTCTTTAGTTCACTAGAGGATATTTCATTGTCAGCTTTATTGATTAAAGCAAGAACATGAGGCCATGAAATTTCTCTCTCAGAAAACTTCCAAGATGAATCCCAAATAGATTGTCTATGATATGTAAGAAAATCTTCAGTTAATGACCTTGTTGTGGAAGAGAAATCCCTTCTGATACCTTCTGCATCCAGATCAGCTTCAATTTGTCCTTTGAGATTTTCCACCACCATATAATCAGTGTAATCCATATTCAATCTGTCAAATGCATCATGGGAGTTAACATGCCACTTCTTGGTGTTGTACCTTTGTGTGAAGGGAATGGAGAGATTTGTGACTTCTTCATCAGCAAAAATCACATCATCAGAGTCTATGTCCTCTCCATCAGAGTTTATGACTTGATCAGAGTTTAGCACAGCATCAGAGTTTACAAGAACAGGTAAACTATGAGTACCTCTCCTTTTGCCAGATCCAGTGTCTGCCTCTCATTAATTCTGTTTTCCACACTTTTTACCTCAGACTCACTAGAAAGGCTCAACATACAATGTTCTTGAGCATTTGTAGATGGAGTCTCCATGGGCAGTGCAGAAATTGATTGCACTAAGAGAGCAACAGAGTTTGCCTGCGAAGCTGTATCAAAGTTTGTACTGTCAGAGTTTACATTCCTCTTATCAGACTTTATCACATATATTTGCTTGACAGTATGTTTTGGAGAAATATTTATTTGAGGCTGTGGTTCATAATAATTGTAATACAAACTATGATATTCTTTGCATGTATAAATGGAATGCCATAGACTACCACAGTGAAAACATGGATTATATCTAGTTTGTTTTCTTCCCTCAAAACTAGGTCTTTCAGGTTCTTTCAATTTCCTTTGTTTGCAGTCAATAGCAAGGTGATTAGAATTACCACAAGTAAAACAGGTTTTCCTAGGAGCATCAGGGATATTCATGTAGCTATTCTCCTTAGTAATGCCTACTTTACCATTTCTATTTCTTTTCACCTTTTTAGATTTATTAGTGACTGCCTTTAACTTTTCCTTAAAGTGTTTTTGTAAAAGTAACCCTATATTTACCTTTTTAGAATCTGACACACTATTGTTTTTAGAGCTTTCAGCATATGTTGTTCTCTTGTATTCACTAGCTCTAACAAATTTCACGGGTTCACTCAATGTTCCTTTTGTGTGTGTTTTAGTGTGTGTTTCTTTGCCAGATTCATATCCTAAAGCAGAAGTCCAGTTTTTATTAGTCAGCATTTGTTGGACTTTCTTTCCAGAGTTTGTCCAAACTCTGAAGGTCTCTTTTTCCTTAGCTATCTCAGATTTCAAATATGTGACTTGTATTTCTAGCTGAGTTTGCATGTGTATAGCATTCTCACAGTCTTTCTTAAAGCTAAGCATGTGTACAAGTTCAGATTCAAGCATGTTATTCCCAGCCGTCAGAGTTTGTATCTCAGATTTTAATCTTTCATTCTTAAGAGACTGTGATTTAAAGCTAACATGCAAATTTCTAAGGAAAGACTTTAGTTCATGAATATCTTCAGTATCAAAATTGAAAAAAGAGTTTGGTACCTTGTCAGAGTTTAAGATGGGAGAATCAGAGTTTGCCATGAGAGCATAGTTAGTTTCTTCTTCCGAGTCAGAGGAATCCATCCAATCTTTCTTTGATGTGATGAGAGCTTTCCCAAATTCCTTGCTTCTGCACTCAGTAGCAAAGTGTCCCATCTTGTTGCACTTGTAACACTTGACCTTTGATTTATCAAGAGTTTTTGATTTTCCATCTCTATCTTCTCTTTTTCTGTATTTGTCTTTCTTGTCTGACTCACTATGCTTCTTCTGAAAGTTTCCTTGCTTCCTAAATTTTCTGTATTTCTTGAAGCTTTTGACAAACATAGCAAACATCTCCATCATATCAGAATCTGAAGAATCATCAGAGTTTACATCAGAGTTTGCTTCAAACTCTGATTCACTGCTTTCCTTGATTATAGCTTTTCCTTTTCTTGTTGAGGCTTTAAGGACTTTTTCTGTAGGTTCTTCAATCTGGGCCTCAACAGTCAAAGCAATAGATTTTGCCTTGCTACTTTTCCTGTTTCTTCTTTGTATAATTCCAAGTCACGAGTCTTCAGTTTTCCATAGACCTCATCTAAAGACATCTCATCTAAATCAGCTCTATCTCTAATCAAAGATGTTTGCAGATCTCATTCTTCTGGAAGAGCCCTAAGAAACTTGGTGTTTGAGTCTTCATTATCATACACCTTATCTATTAATGCCAAGTTATTCAATAGAGTTAAAAATCTGTCATAGATATCTGTGAGAGACTCTTTCCGTTTAGCCTCAAAATATTCATACTCTTGTATAAGTACAGATCTCCTATTTTTCTTGATTTCCCTGGTTCCTTGGCATTGAACCTCTAGTGCATCCCAGATTTCTTTTGCTGTCTTGCATGCTATTACCCTATTGGACATTACAGAGTTAAGACTGTTATGCAATATGTTTCTTACCTTGGCATCTTTGAGGACTTCTTGATTTTCCTCATTGGTCCATTCTTTCTTATCCTTTAATGTATAATATTCAGGAACTTGTCTTCCTTCTACAACAGTTACAGGCACCAGTTTTGTTGGAAGATACTGGCCTTCATTGATCCTGTCTAGATAGTCAGGGTCTGTTGCTTCTAGGAACATTAACATCTTCACCCTCCATGTAGGGTACTCAGCCTTCTTCAATATTGGGATCTTGTTGCTTTCATACTTGTTACCAGACATGATTATTTGATCTTTTTAAGTTGAAATTAACTGCCTGCTTTGATACCAATTGTTACCCAGAATATTCAATCTATTACAGAAGGGGGGTTGAATGTAATAGTGCCTGTAAATCGAGTATAAACACAAGTATGTCAAAGATGAACACTTCTTTTATATTAAAGATAATGAATAGGTTACAAAACTCTCTCAAGAAGTTATTTTTTTTCTTAAGAGCTGCTAGATTACAATAATAATGCTTGAAAACGCGTGTTTGATTATAACCTATCTCTGTGTTCATATAGACACAATTACAATTCAATTACAAAATAGATTATGATAAGAATAGCTTTCATAAGGTAATTAGTCTTGCATTAAAATTCCTTCTTACTATCCAAATTAGATTCTGATTTGTCTATTTCCTTTTCTGATAAACTCTGAAGCTAAACTCTGTCGGTTGTCTGTTTGAGTATTCTGTGATAAAGTAAACTCTGTCCGACAGCTTCACAAACTCTGATGATGTCAGCATAAACTCTGATCTGATATTCTCTGACAATCATCAGTGTTTGCATTCCTAACAAAATTTTCTATAAAAATTGATAAAATTAACATTTGATTGACGAAATTATATATTTAGTGTAATCACATATTTGAGGATATGATGAAAAATACAAAATGACACCATTTAGAAAAATAGAAAGATAGCATTATAATTCCCTATACTTTTATCATGTATCCAAAAATGTAGTTTTAAATAAAAAACAATTGTAAATAAAAATATTGAAAAATACTTAAAAATCAGATTATCAATTTATATTGTTAAAAAATCCAAATTATTTTTTAAAATTTATTCAATAATTCAAAAACTGATTTTGAAATATAAATAATGATAATTAAAAGATGAATAAATAATTATATTTTAAATATAAATAACAAAAAACTTAATTTTTATAACCTCAATTTTTTTTTCAAGAGGTTATTTTCTCAAACTTACTCATTACATACATTATATAAAACATGTGATTTTTATGTTGATGTTAGGATTTCACTCATAAATTAGTAATGATGGGTTTCGGGCATGAAAACGCAGCGAAAGTAACGTAAAACAAAAAAAATATCGAAACCCAATCGCAGGATCCATGTATAACGTACGAATGATTATGGTGAATGAAGTCTGTACCTTAGAAGTTTTATGAATTGTTGTTTAATGGGAGGTCCTTGCTTAACGAATCACAGTAGCCCCTTCTTCAAGAACTACTCTCTAACGGTATCCACACGAACGTCGATTCGTCTAACGATCAACGGATATGATCACTTGCTAGTCTCTCTCTTGTATAGAGATGCTAGGGTTTTTATGATAAAAACGAGATCAAGTATATGAGGATCCTAAACACATCCTTATGTATTTATGTTAGGAATATATCCGTTTGATGATGTACAAAATACTAGAACAGGGTCTAGATTAGTTTATCTGTAATAAGTCTTTCTAGTCTCTGAAATATATAATCAAAGTCTAGATAGTCAACATTCATGTTATTTGTACTTAGAAGAATTTCTGTAGAAAGAGAAACCAGAGTCTACATGAAGATCAGAGTTTGGAAGGTGGTCAGAGTCTATAGATCATCAGAGTCTGTGAACTATCAGAGTCTACATCTAATCAGAGTCTGGAGATCATCAGAGTCTGAAAATTTCAGAGTCTATACAGAAGATCAGAGGAATGGAAAGTCTTCGAAGATCAAGATAATTTAAATTACAGATATGCTATGGGAAAGAAAGAGAATTCTACAAGGAAACTGTCAACTAATAATTAGGAATTATATTCCTATTGTAATTTATCTTTCTGTTATTAGTTGATAGGAAGCTCTCTATATAAACTCTATGTAACCTAATTGTAAAGGTGTGGGAAAATAATTGTCTTAGTAATATTTTTGTGAGAGCATAGAGATAGAGAGAGTTGCTGTGATAAACACAGAGAAGCTGCTAGGGTTTGTGTACATCCTAGGAGAGTTTTGTATTCACAAATCAATAATACAAAACAGTTCTTATTCATATCTTCATGTTTGAGTTTGTTATTAATTTGATTTTAAATCGGGCAGAAAAGACACACAAGTATTCAACCCTCCCCCCTTCTACTTGTGCAACTGGGAAAACAATTGGTATCAGAGCCTAACGTATAAAATCGATCAAAGATGTCTGGAAACAAAGATGGCAATTCTAAGATTCCTATACTTAAAAGAAACGAGTTCACCCACTGGAAGGTTAAGATGCTGCACCATCTGGAAGCAACAGACCCTGACTACCTTGAAAGAATTCATGAAGGACCCTATGTGCCCTTAAAGCTTGTGCCTCAAATCAATGAAGAAGGTAAAGTAACTGAAGAACAGTTCATTGGAAAACCCAAGGCTGAATGGACAAGAGAGGACAAGGAGAATGTCCTTAAGGAGGCAAAAGTCAAAAACATTCTCTTCAACAGTTTGGATTCTGTTCTTACAAACTGTGTTATATCATGCACCACTGCTAAGGAGATGTGGGCAAAACTTGAAGTGCACTGTCAAGGGACTAAAGACGTCAAGAAGAATGCAAGGTCTTTGCTAATTCAGGAGTATGAATATTTTGAAGCTAAATCTGGAGAATCTATCACTGAGATGTATGATAGGTTTACAAAACTTCTGAATGAGATGGCTATGCTTGGTAAGGTTTATGATTCTGAAGATACAAACACCAAGTTTCTAAGAGCACTTCCTGAAGAGTGGGACAATAAAACAACAGCCATAAGGGAAGCTAGAGATTTGGATGAACTAACTCTAGAAGAATTGTATGGCAGACTCAAGACATATGATTTGAAGATGCAACAGAGGAAGAATAAGAAGTCTGTGAAGACAAAATCTGTGGCACTCTTACTGGAGTCTGAGAAAGAACAACAGGAACAACCCATAGAAGCTAGAATCAAGGATTCAAGGAAGAAGGGTAAAGCTGTTGTGGAGTCAGAGTCTACTGACACAGACTCTGATTCTGATGAAGAGATTGACCTAAGTCAAATGATGGCTATGTTTGCAAAAAATTTCAAAAGAATGAAATTTAACAAAAGAACTGGAAAATTTAGCAAGAGGCCATCATTCAAGAAGGAAGATGAGAAGGTTGAGAAGAGCAAGAGTACAATAATCAAACTTGACAAAGCAAAGGTCAAATGTTTCAACTGTGGAATATTGGGCCACTTTGCTAGTGAATGCAGAAAGTCAAAAAGTCAAGGAAAAGGAAAAGCACTTCTATCAACTGGAAAGGATTGGGCAGATTCAAGCTCAGGGGATGAAATTGATTATGAAAATCTAGCACTGATGGCATCCTCCTCAAGAAAATCACAATCTCCCAAAGAACCCTCATCTCCTAAAACTCAGGTATCAATCTTTACTCCTGAATCCTTAATTAATTTAGACTCTGATGGTATAGAAACTGTGCAAAGGGAGGTCAATAAAATAATGACAACATGTAGGTCTCTCACTAGTGGAAGTGAAAGGTTGAGAGAGGAAAATTTGACCTTGACTAAAAGGAATGATCATTTAGAGTCTGAGTTAATATTAATGGAACAATACAAAAAGGATTCTGAGAAACATAGTCATAACTACACTGAAATCTTGAAGGCCTATGACTATGTTAAGAAAGAACTAGAAAAAGAGAGACTCAAGTTTAGAGTCTGGACAGACTCTGGTAGAAAAGTTCAAGAAATTCTCAATAATCAAAATGTGTGTCAAACTGCTGGTCTAGGCTATGACAAGAGTCAAGACAAAAGACCTATTGTTGAGAATGATAACAGTGAAGAAGCTAGCCAAGTTAATAAGACTAAAGACAAAAGTACATTTGTTCCTGTTAAGTTTGTGACACCTAAAGAAAAATCTGAAACCACAAACTCATCTGTCATTAGTCCCCCTGTTGTTAACAAAAAGACAGATGAAACAGGAGCAAATAACTCTAAGAAAAATATTAATATAGGGTACTTGTCTAAGTCGAAATTAAAAGAAAGGCTAGAGAACTTATCAGAGTCTACCAAAACTAGGAGAAATAGGAATGGTAAGGAAGGAATTAATAAGGCAAACAATTACCAAAAGGATCCTAATGCTCCTAGAAAGAAGTGTTATAGATGTGGCAACCACAACCATTTGGCTATAGATTGTAAAGCAAAGATTGAGAAGAAATCAGAGTCTAATCCTTCACAGACTCTGAAAAGTCACTACATACCACAGAAACCATGTTATCACTGTGGTAGCATATTTCATTCTATCTATATGTGTAAGGACTATCATGACTTGTATTACAATTTTTATGAACTAAAATCTTCTATTGATAAAAGTTGGTATGACACTGTCAAGACTCCACCAGAGTCTAAGGCAACAAAAGAGACAGGTAAATCAAAGGTGAAAATTGTAAAGCCTGCTTCTCCTAAAGTTAGTAGAAAAGGATCCAAAACTGTTTGGGTCCTCAAAACATCTAACTAGTTGCTTTATGTATGCAGGGAACCAGGGTAAAGAATGTAACCCTAATCCTGGACAGTGGATGCTCAGGACACATGACTGGAAAGAAATCCCTGCTTACAGACTTTGTGGAAATGGCTGGCCCAGAAGTATCCTTTGGAGATGGCAACAAAGGACAAACACTGGGATATGGCAAGATTGTACTTGGGAATGTCATCATTGAACAAGTAACTCTAGTTGATGGCTTAAGGCATAATTTAATAAGCATAAGTCAACTAGGAGATAAAGGTTACCATACTGGCTTTGACAACAAAGAGTGTCTTGTGACTCACAAAGAAACAGGCATTGTGGTTTTCAAAGGACTTAGGCATGGTAACATTTATGAAGCCAGCTTGGAGGATTGCATACACAGTGAAATCACATGTCTATATAGCAAGGCCTCAACAGAAGAAAGCTGGAAATGGCACAAGAAACTGTCACACATCAACTTCAAAACACTCAATAAGTTGGTTAAACAGAATCTTGTAAGAGGATTACCACAGGTTGATTTTGTGCAAGATGGACTTTGTGAAGCATGTCAACTTGGGAAGCAAAGAAAATCATCCTTCAAGAGCAAGACAATTAACACCATTTCTGAACCCTTTTATTTATTGCATCTTGATTTATTTGGTCCAGTAAATGTTATGTCAATTAACAAAAGGAAATACACTCTTGTTATTGTAGATGATTTTACAAGATTCACATGGGTTTTCTTTCTACATTCAAAGGATGAAGCTCCACAACACATAAAAGACCATATCACCTTTCTGGAAAGGAAATCAACAAAAACAGTTAAAATTCTAAGGAGTGACAATGGTACTGAATTCAAGAATTCAATCATGGAGGACTACTGTGCATCAAAGGGAATTACTCAACAATTTTCTGCACCAGGAACTCCTCAACAAAATGGAGTTGTGGAGAGAAAGAATAGAACACTCATAGAAGCTGCCAGAACAATGCTGGCAGAATCTAAGCTACCAGTCTATTTTTGGGCAGAGGCAGTCAATACAGCATGTTTCACTCAAAACTGCACCTTAATAAACATGCATGGAAAGACTCCCTATGAAATGATAAAGAACAAGAAGCCAAGTGTGAAACACTTTCACATATTTGGATGCAAGTGTTATGTACTGAAAGTACATCCTGAAAATCTAAGCAAATTTGAAGCCAAGGCAGATGAGTCAATTTTTCTTGGATATGCATCAAACACAAAAGCATTCAGAGTGTTTAATCTCAGAACCAAAATTGTTATGGAATCTATTCATGTTGCATTTAGTGATAAAAAGTTTACAGGATTGCAGGATGAGTCAGAGTCTACTACACTGGAATTTGAAAATCTAAAAAGTTCTGAGATAAATGAAGAAGAAGAGGATGAAGACCCTCAAACAACTCCTGAACCAACACAGGAATCTGCACACTCTGAGGGGGAGTCAGAAAATTCAACTCCAAATAATTCAGAGTCTAACAGGTCAGGGTCTACCTAGACAGAGTCTACCCAGACAGAGTCTAGACAGACAGAGTCTAGACAGACAGAGTCTAACTCATCAGGGTCTGGATCAAGCAACTCTGAAACCTTGTCAGAGTCAAGCAATTTAGGGGGAGCCTCTTCATTTGAATTTCACTCAAATACAGAAGATGCAAATGACTTAGGGGGAGCTTCAAGTTCAAGAACCAATCTTCCACCAGCTAGAAAATGGACAAGGGATCACACTCCTGACTTAATAATTGGTGACCCTGAGAGTGGTGTACAAACAAGAACAACCACTCAAAATGAATGTCTTTATAGCTGTTTTCTCTCAAAGAATGAACCCAAGAAAATTGAGGAAGCCTTGCAAGACCCTGATTGGATTATTGCAATGCAAGAAGAATTGAATGAATTTGAGAGAAATAAAGTGTGGAAACTAGTACCAAGACCTATAAATAGATCTGTTGTTGGTGCAAAATGGGTTTACAGAAACAAACTTGATGAGAATGGAACTGTAGTAAGAAACAAAGAAAGGCTAGTTGCAAAAGGATACTCACAGGAGGAAGGAATTGACTATGATGAAACTTTTGCACCAGTAGCAAGATTGGAAGCTATCAGAATGTTTCTTGCCTTTGCAGCTCATTCAAAATTCAAGGTGTATCAGATGGATGTGAAAAGTGCCTTCTTAAATGGAGAATTGGAAGAAGAAGTCTATGTGGAGCAACCACCAGGATTTGTTGATCCAAAGTTTCCTGATCATGTTTACAGGTTAGACAAGGCACTATATGGATTGAAGCAAGCACCTAGAGCATGGTATGAAACTCTTTCAAAATTTCTTCTGGAAAATGATTTCACAAGAGGTACCATTGACAAAACTCTCTTTATTAGAAAATGTAAAGGTGATATTTTGCTTGTCCAAATTTATGTTGATGATATTATATTTGGATCTACTAATGATAAACTCTGTGAAAAGTTTAGTCAACTAATGCAGTCAAATTATGAACTGAGCATGATGGGAGAATTAAACTTCTTTTTGGGGCTTCAAGTCAAACAGAATGATGATGGAATTTTCATCAATCAAACAAAGTATGTAAGAGAACTGTTGAAGAAGTTTGATATGCAAGACTCTGCAACTGCTAAAACTCCCATGTCAACTGCCACAAAGCTAGACTCTGACCCAAAGGGTAAGAAAGTTAACAACACTAGCTACAGAGGTGTGATTGGCTCATTGTTATATTTAACTGCTAGTAGACCAGACATAATGTTTGCAACTTGTCTATGTGCTAGATTTCAAGCTGACCCTAGAGAATCACATTTAATAGCTGTGAAAAGAATTTTTAGATATCTCAAGGGGGCACAAACTCTTGGACTTTGGTATCCTAGAGAGTCAGATCTTTCACTAATTGGTTATTCAGATTCTGACTATGCAGGATGCAAAGTACACAGGAAAAGCACAACAGGACAATGTCAGTTTCTTGGCAACAGATTAATTTCTTGGTTTAGCAAGAAACAACAAACAGTATCCACCTCAACAGCTGAGGCTGAATACATTGCAGCTGGAAGTTGCTGTGCTCAAATTCTGTGGATGAGAAATCAATTACTTGATTATGGATTAACATTATCAAATATTCCTATGTATTGTGATAATACTAGTGCTATTAAAATTGCAGAGAATCCAGTCCAACACTCCAGAACAAAGCACATTGATGTCAGGTATCACTTCATTAGAGAACATGTTGAAAATGGCACTGTGACACTTCACTATGTTCCAACTGACAGACAGATTGCAGACATTTTGACAAAACCACTTGATGAATCTACCTTTCTCAGACTGGTAGGTGAATTAGGTATGTTAAATATGTAAGTGATCAAAATTACAAGAAGCAAGGTATGTACTTTAATTATAGTCTCTGGCTTAACACACTATGATTAATTAAAAGTGCAAAATTTTGTTTGGTACTTTACCTTGACAGAGTCCAGTTCTTAGACTCTGACGAGTCTGTAGACTCTGAGAGCCTGTCGACTCGGAGAGTCTGTAGACTCTGAGAAAAATATCGCCTAGACTCTGAATCGGTCAATATTCGCGCCTGCAGACTCTGATTGCTTTTAAACGGTTCAATTGACTTGAAATAGGCGGTAACAGTTATCTTTTGACTGGAGATAGACTGTAGACTCGTGTGTATTGTATGCAATTCAAACAAAATAGAAAATTTTTCATACAATTTGCTCACTTGTTTATTGCAATTATTTTCTAAGGCAAAAATATTCACAGAGCTTTTTGCGAACCCTAGTTAATTTCTTCAAGTTTTTCCATCACTTTCAACATCAACAACTTCAATGGCTGCCATTTCTACTGTTCTGAGGGGACCCAAGGCGATTGCTTTTACTTTTGGGGACGTTGATTTCATGACTACAAATCATGTTGCTGCTCTTAGAGATAAGAAAGGAGTAGATGCTGACTACTTCCCAATAATGGATTTCATGGAGCACTCTGAGCTCAGTTACATTCTCAAGGCATCACCAGTGATTCACATGGATGCTGTGTCAAAGGCTTGGAGTTCTGCACAGGTTGTTGATCCTTCTCAGGATCAACCAGGTAAAATCATGTTTACCTTTGGCTCCACTACATTTGATGTAACTGCCGATGTACTTAATGCTGTGTTTAAATTGCCTGTAAGAACACCTTTTGATGAAACTGTTTCTGATGATGACATTAAAAGCATGTTTAAGGCAATAGGTTATTCTGCTAGCTTAGATAACATGAGTAAAATAACTAGGCCTTACTTAAGGAAAGAATGGTCCTTTTTCTTTGATCAAATTGCTAAGTGCTTCACTGGTAAATGTAGTGGTTTTGATGCTATTACTGCTATAACTTATCAAATTGGTCACAGTCTCCTATTTGACAAAGTGATCAACATTGGTGATATGTTGCTCACTCAAATGGGAGCAAAATTAAATAATGTGCAAGAGGGGAGGAAGAAAGTCTACTATCATAGATTTCTTATGATTCTCCTCAACCATTTCATTCCTGATATGTCAACCAAGTTGGCAGATGATTGCTGTGTGCAGGCATACAAATAGCAAAGGAGGATATTCTCTGACATCAAGAGAATTGATGACAAGAAGAAAAGTCTACCTGCCATGCACTATCCACAGGTAATGCAGGTAAAACTCTCAACCTACAAACCTTCTATCTACAATGCCTCGTTTTTTGGTGGTGAAATGGTGCAGGAACAAGTAATGGAGAGTCCCCCTGCACCTACCCAAGTCACCCAATCCCCTTCAATTCCCCAATCTTCCAAACCAAAATCCAAAAAGAAACCAACCTCTGGTGTCTCTCAACAGGCACCAGTTGTAAAGAGGAGAAAATTGATTCAAACTAGGCTGATAGATGAGCACAGTGATGAAGAGCTCAACCCTCTAGAGAAACAAGTTGTTGAAGGTCTTTCTTTGTTAAAAGAAGGTCATGATACACTTGATTCTAACCTTCAAGCCAAGTCTGTAGTCTCTGAAAAGGCTACAGACTCTGAAAAGCCTAGGAATGCACCTCAGGATTCTCTAATTGAGTCTCCTGACAAATCCTTTGATCAGAAGTACAGAAGATTGAGGAAGGCTTATTCTGCACACACACACAAGTCTCGTATTATTACTAACCCTGTTTTGCAGGAAACAGATGCTCCCAAGGCTCCTGCAGAGCCAGACTCTGAAAGCAAGAAACCTCCTGAACCAGAGTCTAATGTTGAGTCAGAGTCTAGGCTGCCTTTAGACTCTGATCATGAAACATTTTGGGAAGGAATGCCATTGGATGCATCCTCAAGTCTAATTGATGAGATCATTATTCCAAGTGATGAGGTACTGCTATTCCTATATCATTTGGTGGAATCAGTTGAAGATCCAGGGCAATATCAGACTAAATCTCAAGTCTTGGATGTTCTTACAACCTATGAAGCCCTAAGGAAGAGAATGGAACAGGAGCTACAAATGTCTGCACCGGATGTGGTCAAAAATCTATACAGCTACCTATTCAACTCTTCATTACAAGTACAAGCAGCTAGGCTCATAGAAGGCAAGACAAATGAAGTTCTCAAAGCACTAGGTGTGCCAGACTCTGAACAACAAATTACAAAGAAGCCTAAAAAGCTTAAGGTCCACAAAAGGAGAGCATCAGAGTTTGTTGCTGAGTTGGAAACTGAGATTGAGCAACCAGTTTTTAACTATGAAGCAATTTGGGATAATGGAGTTACCTACAGGACAGCCATTCAATGGATCTCTCAAATTCAACCTCTGTCAAGACAGGTGGCTGACTATCTTGTCCATAATATAGGTACAATTGCCAACAAATACATCTATCCAACCTACCAAAGTACACTGGATCAATTCAAGGGCACTTATTTTCAAAAAGTAAGAAGGGAACTGCAGGACCTCTTCAATCTCACAGATGCCCAGGCAATCAATGCAATCCATCTCAGGGCCTTTCATCACAAGTTGGATGCATTTATTATTGAAGAACAATAGGAGGTAGCAGGTAGTGCAAGGCAGTTGGAGGATGGGACTAGTGCACCAGTGGTGACTAGTGATAAAGATGCTCAGTCTGCCTCACCCACACAAGAACCACCTAGTCAGAGGTTGGGTGATAGTGGGGCAGGGGAGTATGCTGTTAGGCCCTCCTTGACAACTCACCAAACAGCTGATGAGAACCCCAGTGATATGGGAGGACAGACTCTGATGGATGCTCATGAAGAAATTTCCCAATCTATTCTGTCAGAGTCTATCCACCTTGAGGGGGAGTCTCATGCACAAACAGTCCAAGATGGCAACACTCAGACTCTGGCTTCTAATGAAGTCATACTGAAGCTGTCAGAGTCTAGAGTAGACCCTGAGACTGGAATACTGGAGCCAACAGACTCTGAAAAGAGAGAAGATGCTTGTAAGGGTTCAGGATCTGTTGATGCTCACCCCTTGGTGGAAACCCCTAGCCTTCAGACATTTGAAGGGTTCCCCTCCATCAAGGTGGTTCAGGTATTGAAGCACAACTCTTATCTCTCAACCCCTCTTCTGTAGGATTATTGAGTGCACCCTCCACATTGAGTGAAAAAATATCTGAGAGGCTGGCACTGGACCAGGCAAAAGGAGAGGTAGAAAAGGCTGTAGAGAGCCTGAGTGAGTTTGAGAAAGTGGGTGCCCAACCCCACTGTGAGCATGAGAGATTAGGGTATCCTGAACCTAGCTTTACTTATTGGGTTCAAGATTTTCCACAAAGTTGGTCCAATGAGTTGGAGCAGGGGATGGATGAAAATTCACACTGTTTGATTGTGCAGATTGGAAAGAAGGAGGAGACTCTTGCTGCTCAGAAATCATTTACTCAGAGACCACAACTACATTTGGTGGATTCTCTAGCAGATAGAGTCATGGAGGCTATGGTGGAAAACCCTGTCATTTCACCTGAGGCTGCGAATTTGAAGTCAGAAGAACCTCTGTTAATCATGCCTATAAGGGCTAGACTTCCAGAGTCTACAGTCTCTGATAACTCTCAGGAGGAGTCAGGGTCTATAGTCCCGTTTGCAGTTTCAGAGTCTACATCACCAGAGTCTACCCCTCCAATTACAAAGATTGAGCCTGTTGCTGAGGAGTGCTCTTCTGAAGATGATGATCCAGTTCCACCCTCCTTTGTATATTTTGATCAGGTGTTTCCCCAATCTTGGGAGTCTGCACAACAAAGGGGAATAACAGATAAAGATTCTTTTGCTTGCATTTTGGCAATTCATCAATCTGAGAGGCTTCCAGCTTTTCAGAAAAAATCTTTTCAACAGGAACATGGTTACTATCCTGGTGAAGAAGATCAAGTCTTAGATGGAGCTGTTAAAGCTAAGCTGCCTGATGTTGCTGCTCAATTATCCAGTGTGGTCCAGGATATTTCTCATATTAAAACGAAGCTCACTGGTGTTGATAATACCACTTCTCTTCTCAATACAAGATTTGACAGAATTCACTCCCTTCAATTATCCAAAGAGGTCGCTTTTAAAGATGCTCTGGCTGCTATCACTACCACTCAAGCCTCTCTTCAAACTACAGTTTCTGCTTTGACCACTAAGGTTGATTCAGTTATTGCAGCCCAGGCAAATATCTCCACAGTTCTTGAGCAGATCCTTTTGGCTGTCACCAGTAATGATGATGTCAAAAAGGGGGAGAAGGAGACGCAAGGTGAATCCTCCAGGAGACATAAGGATGAGGCATGCAAGGATCAATCAAGGGGAGTTAAAAGGAGGAGAGATGGTGATGATGGAGATAGTTCTCATGGTCCTAAGGGTCCTGATGGTGTGCAACAAAAACAATCTGGAGTAGCAAGAACTCAAACACACCAGTCAGGGACTAGACATGGGAAATCAGGGTCTAAATCAGACTCTGATAGGCAAAGGAAGAAATCAGACTCTGATGACACTCAAGAACCTTCTTACTGGAAATGCAGTCAATCAAATCTGCAACTTAGAGCTAAAAACAAGACAGGACTTGGAGGATTTGAAGAATCAGATATTGACAGAACATCTACCTTAACCAGGGATCCTCAATCCTTGACAGATAGGCAGTTTGAGAAGATCACCCAGAAGCATTTAAACAAAGTGGTGTCTGCTCAAATTGTTTATAATATTTTTGAAGGAAAGGTACAAGGAGGTCAGGGAGAAACAGAAAAGGTGAAAAATGAGATGCTAGTTTACTTCCTAGAAGGTGGAAGTGTAAGGTGGATTAGTCAGTCAAATTTTATCTTTTTCAAACAAGCTGAGGAGCTACAGTATATTAGATTCCTACTGCAAATTGCTTATGAAGTGAACAAAAGCAAAGAGGCTATCACTCACAAATGGTTTCAAGAAATTGACAGGAAGCTGACTCTGCACAGACAGGCAAATCGACAAATGAGCAAATTCTCTTTGAAATATGTTGATGCTGAGGGAAATGATCAAGTCATGCCATTAGAAGAAAAACAAATCAAGTTTCAAGAAGGTGTTGGTCATTACTTTGGGTTTCAGCCTATGAATGGGAAAGTCAGTGTTCTAATGTTGAAGGACTTAAAAACTCAAGAAAGCAATGCAAATGACCTAAGAGCAGCTTACTGTCAAATAAAATGTTCAAATGAAGAAATGAAGAAACTGAAGATATTTGTTGGTGAAGCTTTGGCAATTGTGGAGGAAAATATGTTAAAGTCTTTTTTGAAGAATAATCCAGCTTTTGAGAAGATTAAATAAGAAGTAATTCTTTTTCCCTTATAATTCTTTTATACTGTTCTAGATTAATAGTTTTATTCTTTAGTTTTGACATCATCAAACCTTGATTTATGCTTACATTTTATAAAGCATAAATAGGGGGAGATTGTTAGGAATATATCCATTTGATGATGTACAAAATACTAGAACAGGGTCTAGATTAGTTTATCTATAATAGGTCTTTCTAGTCTCTGAAATATATAATCAGAGTCTAGATAGTCAACATTCATGTTATTTGTACTTAGAAAATTTCTGTAGAAAGAGAAACCAGAGTCTACATGAAGATCAGAGTCTGGAAGGTGGTCAGAGTCTATAGATCATCAGAGTCTGTGAACTATCAGAGTCTACATCTAATCAGAGTCTGGAGATCATCAGAGTCTGAAGATTTCAGAGTCTATACAGAAGATCAGAGGAATGGAAAGTCTTCGAAGATCAAGATAATTTAAATTACAGATATGCTATGGGAAAGAAAGAGAATTCTACAAGGAAACTGTCAACTAATAATTAGGAATTATATTCCTATTGTAATTTATCTTTCTGTTATTAGTTGATAGGAAGCTCTCTATATAAACTCTATGTAACCTAATTGTAAAGGTGTGGGAAAATAATTGTCTTAGTAATATTTTTGTGAGAGCATAGAGATAGAGAGAGTTGCTGTGATAAACACAGAGAAGCTGCTAGGGTTTGTGTACATCCTAGGAGAGTTTTGTATTCACAAATCAATAATACAAAACAGTTCTTATTCATATCTTCGTGTTTGAGTTTGTTATTAATTTGATTTTAAATCGGGCAGAAAAGACACACAAGTATTCAACCCCCCCTTCTACTTGTGCAACTGGGAAAACAATTTATATGAGCTTGAGATAATTGGGTCAAACCCTAATCCATGAGGTCTCCTTTAAAAAAATCCATTCTAATTTTTGGGTTATTATTAAATTCGAATTATAATATAATTAATCAAGTCCCACTTAATTAATTCAATAATTAAATTCAAAATAATAATAAAATATTTAAATTCATAATTTAAATAAAGCTCCGTTTAGACGTTTTTTGTGTGTGACCCTTTAGGTTATTATTACGTTGACAATAATTTTATTTTCTAATAATAAAATTATAAACAATGAACGGCATCTAGTAATGTTAGGAATGCAAACACTGATGATTGTCATAGAATACTAAACAGAGTTTATGCTGATGTCATCAGAGTTTAAGGAAGCTGTCGGTCAGAGTTTACTCTATCAGAGAATACTCAATCAGAGTTTACTCTAACAGAGAATACTCAAATCAGAGAATGACAGATCGATAGAGTTTAGCTTCAGAGTCTACCAGAAAAGGAAACAGAAAAATCAGAGTCTGATTTGGATAGTAAGAAGGAATTCAAGTGCAAGTCTAATTACCTTATTAAAGCTATTCTTATCATAATCTATTTTGTAATTGTATTTGTAGCTGTGTCTATATAAACACAGAGATAGGTTATAATTCAATGTTGAATTCATTAAGCAATAGTTATATAACCTAGCAGCTCTTAAGAACATTATTTTCTTGAGAGAGTTTTGTATTCGAGATCATTAATAATACAAAATAGTATTCCATTCTATATACTTGTGTTCATAATCGATTATTCTGGGAAACAATTGGTATCAGAGCAGGCAGTTAATTATGACTTAAAAAGATCAAATAATCATGTCTGGTAACAAGTATGAAAGCATTAGGATCCCTATATTGAAGAAGGCTGAATATCCTACTTGGAGGGTGAAGATGATGATGTTCTTGGAAGCAACTGATCCTGATTATTTGGACAGAATTCATACAGGACAGTATCTACCAACCAAACTAGTGCCATCTACGATTGTGGAAGGAAGACAAATCCCTGAGTATTACACCTTAAAGGACAAGAAAGAATGGACCAATGAAGAAAAACAGGAAGTCTTGAAAGATGCAAATGTAAGAAATATTTTACATAATAGTCTTGACTCTATAATGTCCAACAGGGTAATAGCATGCAAAACTGCCAAAGAAATCTGGGATGCACTGGAGGTTCAATGTCAAGGAACCAAGGAGATAAAGAAAAATAGAAGATCTGTTCTAATCCAAGAGTATGAATACTTTGAGGCTAAGCAGAATGAGTCCCTCACAGATATTTATGACAGATTTCTAACTCTGTTGAATAACTTGGCTTTGGTGGATAAAGTATATGACAATGAAGATTCAAACACCAAATTTCTGAGGGCTCTTCCAAAAGAATGGGATTTGCAGACATCCTTGATTAGAGACAGGGCTGATTTGGATGAGATGTCATTAGATGAAGTTTATGGCAAATTGAAAACTCATGATCTGGAGTTACAGGAAAGAAGAAACAGAAAAAGTAGCAAGGCAAAATCTATTGCTTTGAATGTTGAGGCCCAGATTGAAGAACCTACAGAAAAAGTCCTTAAAGCCTCAACAAGAAAAGGAAAAGCTATAATCAAAGAAAGCAGTGAATCAGAGTTTGAGACAAACTCTGATGAAAACTCTGATAATTCTTCAGACTCTGACATGATTTAGATGTTTGCTATGTTTGTCAAAAGCTTCAAGAAATACAAAAAAATTAAGAAAAAAGGAAACTATCAGAAGAAGCATAGTGAGTCAGACAAGAAAGACAGATTCAGAAAAAGAGAAGATAGAGATGGAAAATCAAAAACTCTTGATAAATCAAAAGTCAAGTGTTACAAGTGCAACAAGATGGGACATTTTGCTACTGAGTGCAGAAGCAAGGAATCTGGGAAAGCTCTCATCATATCAAAGAAAGATTGGATGGATTCCTCAGACTCAGAAGAAGAAACTAACTATGCTCTCATGGCAAACTCTGAGTCTCCCATCTTAAACTCTGAAAAGGTACCAAACTCTGTTTTCACTTTTGATACTGAAGATATTCATGAATTAAAGTCTTTTCTTAGAAATCTACATGTTAGCTTTAAGTCACAATCTCTTGAGAATGAAAGATTAAAATCTGAGATACAGACTCTGAATGCTAGGAATGACTTTCTTGAAACTGAACTTGTACACATGCTTAGCTTTAAGAAAGACTGTGAGAATGCTATACACATGCAAACTCAGTTGGAAATACAAGTCACATATTTGAAAACTGAGATAGCTAAGGAAAAAGAGACCTTCAGAGTTTGGACAAACTCTGGTAAGAAGGTCCAACAAATGCTTTCTGAAAAGAATTGGACATCTGCCCTAGGTTATGAATCTGATAAAGAATTTTACACTAATTCACACACAAAAGGAACATTGACTAAACCTGTGAAGTTTGTTAGAGCTAATGATTATAAGAAAACTCTCCCTGAATGCTCTAAAAATAATGGTGTGCCAGATTCTAAAAAGATAAATATAGGATTACTTTCACAGAAGCAACTTAAAGAAAAGTTGAAGGCAGTCACTAATAAAACTAAAAAGGTGAAAAGAAATAGGAATGGAAAAGTAGGAATTACTAAGGAGAATAACTACATGAATATCCCTGATGCTCCTAGGAAAACCTGTTTTACTTGTGGTAATTCTAATCATCTTGCTATTGACTGCAAACAGAAGAAAAAGAAAGAACCTGAAAAACCTGGGTTTGAGGCTAGAAAACAAACAAGATCAAATCCATGTTTTCACTGTGGTAGTTTATGGCATTCTATTTATAAATGCAAAGATTATCATAATTTATATTACAATTCTTATAAACCACAACCTCAAATGAGTAATTCTCCAAAACATACTGTCAAGCAAAAATATGTGATAAAGACTGATAAAAGGAGTGTAAACTCTGACAGTACAAACTCTGTAAATGCTAACTCTGATCATGTAAACTCTGTTAACCCAAACTCTGACAAAAGAACTTCTGCCGCAAAAGTTAACAAGTTTTCAAAGAAAGGACCCAAACTAGTTTGGGTCCCCATAACTACTAATTAAATTGCATTTACTGATTGCAGGGAAACAAGAAGAACATTCTAGTGATTGATAGTGGATGTTCTGCACATATGATTGGAAATAAATCCCTGCTTTCAGAGTTTGATGAGAAGGCTGGCCCAGCAGTATCTTATGGAGATGGCAACATAGGAAGAACACTGGGATATGGCAACATAGTGATTGGAAATGTCATCATTGAGAAAGTAGCTCTGGTTGAAGGACTCAAACATAATCTGTTAAGTGTGAGTCAAATGACAGACAAAGATTATTCTGTGGAATTTCATGGAACTCATTGTGAAGTGAAAAGCAAGAAAAATGGAAAAATAGTTCTTATTGGCCACAGACATAACAATTTATTTGAAGCTAGCTTGGATATTAATTCTAATGGTTCCTTAACCTGTCTACTTGGAAAGGCATCACCAATGGAAAGCTGGAATTGGCACAAAAAGTTGTGTCATCTGAACTTTGGAAACATTAATGAGATAAAGAAGGACCTAGTTAGAGGTCTTCCAAAAGTTCAGTTTCATCCTGATGGACTCTGTGATTCATGTCAAAAGGCCAAACAAAAGAAGACATCTTTCAAGAGCAAAACTGAAAATTCAATTGATCAACCTTTTCATCTATTGCATCTTGACTTATTTGGTCCAGTCAATATCATGTCCATTGGAAAGAAGAAATACACTCTGGTAATAGTTGATGATTTCACTAGATTTACTTGGGTGTACTTTTTGCACAAGAAGGATGAAACTGCAGAAACAATCATTGATCATATTGCAATGATTGAGAATGGATCAACTCACAAAGTAAAGAATTTAAGGAGTGACAATGGAACAGAGTTTAAGAACTCAACAATGGAGGAATTCTGCTCAACAAAAGGTATTACTCAACAATTCTCAGCACCTGGCACACCTCAACAAAATGGTGTAGTTGAAAGAAAGAACAGAACTTTAATAGAAGCTGCTAGAACAATGCTAGATGGAGCAATGCTACCTACTTATTTCTGGGCAGAAGCCGTGAACACTGCATGCATTACTCAAAATTGTTCTTTAATAAACAAAAATGGAATGACTCCATATGAATCTTTGAAAGGAAGAAAGCCAAATGTCAAGTACTTTCACATCTTTGGATGCAAGTGTTTTATTCTCAAAACACATCCTGAACAATTGAAGAAGTTTGAACTTAAAGCAGATGAAGGAATTTTTATTGGATATGCAACAACTTCTAAAACCTCTTCAAGGGCATTCAAAATATTCAATTTAAGGACAAGGACAGTCATGGAATCAATTAATGTCTCTTTTGATGAAGGGAAGATAGCTGGGTTACATGATAAAGATGCACAAGAAACTCTAAGATTTGAGAATGAACTCCAGAAAATAAACTCTGTTCAACTAAACTCTGGTAAGGTAATCTCTGATTCTTTAAACTCTGATTCAGAATTGATTGAAATAGAAATTGAAGATTCTGCACATGTTGAGGGGGAGCAACATCAATCAAGTACTAACATTGGAGATCAAAACACAGTAATTGAAATATCAGAGTCTGACCAAACTCTGAACAACACAAACTCTGAAACCCTAAACTCTGATCATTTAAACTCTGAGACCACAAAGTCTGAGACCTCAATCTCTGATAACTCAAACTCTGAGTACCTAAACTCTGAGTCATCAAACACTGATGGAAGCACATCTTCAGGAGAAGGATCAGCATTTATAGAAGGATCATTCTATGAAGGCACAGATCACGGGGAAACATCTAGTTCAAGAAACTTTCCACATCCAAGGAAATGGACCAAAGATCACACACCTGATTTAATTATAGGTGATCTGGAAAGTGGAATAAAAACAAGAAAAGCTACTTAGAATGAATGTCTATTTCATAGTTTTCTTTCGCAAATAGAACCAAAGAAGGTTGAAGATGCTTTGAAAGATGCAGATTGGATTACTGCAATGCATGAAGAATTGAATGAGTTTGAAAGGAATGAAGTTTGGACCCTAGTTCCAAGGCCAAAGAACAGATCTATTGTTGGTACAAAATGGGTATTCAGAAACAAGACAGACTCTGATGGAATAATTACAAGAAACAAAGCAAGACTGGTGGCCAAAGGTTATTCTCAACAGGAGGGGATTGATTATGATGAAACCTATGCACCTGTAGCTAGACTTGAGGCAATCAGAATTTTTCTTGCTTATGCTGCTCATAAGAAATTCAAGGTCTACCAGATGGATGTTAAAAGTGCATTTTTAAATGGTGAACTTGAAGAAGAAGTCTATGTTGAACAACCACCTGGCTTTGTCAATACAAAATATCCAAATCATGTCTACAGACTGGATAAAGCTCTATATGGACTAAAGCAAGCACCAAGGGCCTGGTATGAAACTCTGGCTCTATTCTTACTTGAAAATGGTTTCACTAGAGGAACAATTGATAAAACCTTGTTTTATAGAACTCAAGGTAAGGATTTATTATTGGTTCAAATATATGTTGATGATATTATATTTGGTTCCACTAATGAGAAACTCTGTGAAAGATTTTCAAAGCTAATGCAGTCCAGGTATCAAATGAGTATGATGGGAGAATTGAGTTATTTTCTAGGTTTACAAGTGAAACAGACTGAAGAAGGTATTTTCATTAATCAGTCTAAATACACAAAGAATCTACTCACTAAATTTCAAATGCAAGATTCTGCATCTGCTACAACTCCCATGGCTACTGCAACAAAACTTGATCAAGACACTGGAGAACCTGTTGATATTACAGCATACAGAGGAATGATTGGTTCTCTACTTTATTTGACTGCAAGTAGACCAGACATCATGTTTGCCACATGTCTGTGTGCTAGATTTCAAGCAAATCCAAGAGAACCTCATTTAATTGCTGTGAAAAGGATTTTCAGATATCTCAAGGGAACTGCTTATCTTGGCTTATGGTATCCTAGGGAGTCTGATTTCAAATTGATAGGCTATTCAGATGCTGACTATGCAGGATGCAAGATTGACAGAAAAGCACAAGTGGCAGTTGTCAATTTTTAGGTGGAAGACTTGTGTCATGGCAAAGCAAAAAGCAGAAAACCATTTCAACATCAACTGCAGAGGCTGAATATATAGCTGCTGGAAGCTGCTGTGCACAGATCTTATGGATGAGAAATCAATTGTTAGACTATGGTTTGAAATTTTCAAAAATTCCTATTTATTGTGATAACCAAAGTGCTATTGCAATGACAGGAAATCCAGTCCAGCATTCTCTGACAAAACACATCAGTATCAGATACCACTTCATAAGGGAACATGTGGAGGAAGGAACAATTGAATTACATTTTGTTCCTACAGATCAACAATTAGCAGATATATTCACTAAGCCCTTGCCTGAAGCAACATTTAACAGACTGGTTTCTGAATTAGGGATGGTGACAAGTGGCTCAACTTAGCAAGTTTCAGACACTCAAAGTATATGTCAGAGTATGGGGTAAACTCTGATGAAAATGGAACAAACTCTGATCATTGAAGAATCTAATCTCTGATCACAAGTTATCAGTGTTTATGGTAAACTCTGTCAGAGTATGTGGTAAACTCTAACAGTACATACTAAACTCTGACTCATATAAACTCTGATCTGTAGACTCTGATTAAGTGGTAAATTCTGAGATCATATTTATGACATCATATTTCATTTTGTAACATCGTAATTATTAATCTCTGACTGGACTTGTAATAAGGCGCGTGTATCTCACGAATGACGGTTCCTATTATTACACAGCACACGCACACTTGCTGTATTTTGATACTTGGTCTACTCATTACTGCACAAATTATTTCTTGCCACGTGTCCCACTAAAGGGTATATGCAATTGAGAGGGAATAGTTTAATTTATTTTGTTTCACTGTGAATTATTCATCTACATCGTTTATTCTATCTTTCTCTCTCGTCTTATCAAACCCTAATTGTTATTCACACTTCAAATCTCAAAACTTTAATGGCGTCTAAGGGTATTACTTTTCAGACCTATTCTTTTGCTGCAACAAACTACATCTCTCTTCTATCTAAGGATGAAGCACCTCAGGATTTTCATGTGATCCAGGATTTTCTGCAGAACAGTTATATTGGGTACGCACTTCAGGAACCCATGAACTTCTCCGCTCAATCTCTGCTCAAAATCTGGTCAACTGCAAAGTTTAATAATGCTAATGATAATGAGGAGCCGATAATAACATTTCAATGCAATGGCAAGTATTCCATTACTCCTGCTGTGGTGAGACAAGCTCTTCATCTTCCAGATGTGGCTGAGTATGATGATTTTGTTGGAGATGATCAAATCAAGGAATTTTTCAAAACAATAGGCTATGGAGGTAGCCTATCTAAACTAGGAAGTTTAACAAGACCACATTTAAGAAAAGAATGGAGTTTCTTCTTCGACTGCATTACAAGGGCTTTCACTGCCAAATGCACAAATTTTGATGCCATTCCGCAGCTGTCTCAACAGATTGGGTATTCTCTGACCCATAATCTCAATTTCAACTTTCCCTGTTTGATTATTCGACAATTAGCTAATAAGATTAATGATGATTCACACACTATCTACTTTGCTAGATTTTTACAATTATTTTTTAATGTTTTATTACCTGATATTAAGTTTGAGGATGATCAGACTTTAATTAGCTTTAGCATGAATAAAAGAATATTTGCTGATCTATCAAGAAAAGATGCAAAGAAGGCTGAAGGTAAACTTTCTAATCTATTTTATCCTACATGGGTCAGGCTTCTCTTACATCAGGGAATGCCTACTGTGTATGGGAGGGAGTTTTTGTCAGTGACTACGAATCAGAGTTTAGCAATCTCTGATTCTAACCCAAGTCAAAATCTAAACACTGATTCCCAAACACATTTGCCAACCTCTACAGTCTCCCAAAAGACTGTAGTTGAAAAACACACCTCTCAACAGCATGGCCAAAGTAAAAAGAAAGGAAAATCCGTGAAAGCATTTTCTCCTAAAAAGAGAAAATTGATTGATGAAAGTACTGATTCTGATGATGGATTCGTTTTTGCTAAAAGAACGACAGTTGAACAGGTTTCTCAAACTTCTCCTCAGAAAGAAACAGTTCTTCCAATTCCTGAGAAGAAGAAGAAGAAAAGAAGATTAGTCAAGATTGCAAACTCTGAGGCTGCAAAGATTGAAGGGATAAACTCTGATGCAGCTATAAACTCTGACGCTCCAATCTCTGATCGGCCAAACTCTGAAAGACCTTTCAACACTAAAGTGATAAACTCTGAGCAATTGATAAACTCTGATGAGTTAATAAAATCTAGTGAAGCTGCTCCAGTTCCAGTATCTGATTCTCCCACAAAGTCACCAAAGCAGATTATAAAGGAGATATCCTATGAAAGAGCAAGGGAGTTGGCTGAACAAGTAAGAAATGAAATGGCAGCACGAAAATCAAAATCATCTTCAGCATCTCCAAGTTCGAAACATTTTTCTAGACTGAAGAAGAAGTTTGTCACTTTTGGCCAAGACACACAAGAACCTACTTCTCAAAGTGAGGTAGCAGTCATTCAAGGGCCAGGCACACAAGAACCTATTGATCTAAGTTCAACAGAAGCCACAATTCCAGCAAGTGAAGCCAGCATTGATCAGGGGTACAATCCACAAGAACCTTCAGCTCAAAGGGTTGAAGAAGTTGTCAAGGCCCCAGCCACACAAGAACCATCCAATCAAAGTTTGGATGCAGGCAGCCACACAAATTTAGAAGATCTTGCTGTTGCTGATGCTGAAGGCCAATCTCTGGCAGAGTCAAGCCCACAAGAACCTTCACCTCAAAGTGGTGAAGCAGCTGCAGATATGACTCAGGTCCCACAAGAACCAATCATTCATTTTATGATTGCAGACCAAGATTCTTCCATTCAACAGACAAATTCTGATGCAAATCCAAAGGCAAACTCTAATGATCTTTGTGAGAAATCAATTACAAATGCTCAAGGTATAAACTCTGACTCTCCTTCAGAATTTACATTCTCTGATTGTATTAGTTCAGAATTTATATTTCCCACCTTTCCAGCTGGGATGATCATGGATAGTCCTGAAAAGGATACCTCTATTCATGTGACTACAAATCTCTCTTCTCAGCCACCTCTTATTTCTGTAGGACATTGTGTGTTGAACCTTTCCAGTGAGTCTGAGGTAAAATGTGTGAAAAACAGAATAAATGAGAGGCAGACACAGGATCTGGCAAAAGGAGAGGTAGAACTGAGAAAGAAGTTAGTTACTTCTAGTGAGCAACATCTAACTCTTAAAAGTTATGATATGTGTGTTGTGAGAAGTAATGAGATTACTTTAAAAAATCAGAGTGATTTAGGTTGTTCTGTTACTTTTGCAGGTACTCAGAGTTTACCTGTATCCAACTCTGATGCTGTGCCAAACTCTGTTGAGGTTTCAAACTCTGATGGGATGGACATAGACTCTGATGATGTGATTTTTGCTGATGAAGAAGTCACAGATCTATCCATTCCCTACGTTCAAAGATATAACACCAAGAGATGGCCTATTAATGCACATGATGCTCATGAAAGATTAGGGATGGAGTATCCTGATTACATGGTGGTGGAAGATCTTAAAGGACGTATTGAAGCTGATCTTGATGTAGAGGGTATCCGACGGGATTTCAGTTTCCAAGCAAAGTCATCTGCTGAAGATTTTCTTTCTTCTCACAGGCAATCCATTTGGATTCTTCTTGGAAGATTCCTGAGAGAGAGATTTCTTGGCCTCATGTTCTTGACTTAATCAATAAAGCTGACAAAGAAATTTCTTCTGGAGAATTGAAGACAATCTTGAAAGCCTCTACTATTATGTCCAAAGGCCTTCAACATGAAGTTTCTGATCTAAAGGCATCTGTCACCAAGCATTCTGTTCTTCTCGGAACTGCTGTTTCCACTTCTCAACATTCTCTGGAAGCCAAACTTCTTTCTGTCTCCAGTAAACAGGATGCATTGGAAGCTAAAGTGACTCATCTTTCTAATTCTGTTAGTTCTATGCAGGGCATGTTACATATAATTGTCGAGCTTCTTACTGTTAAAACAGGGCATGATGTCAGAAAGGGGGAGAAGGGTTCAGCAGACAAATGCAAGGAGGATGCAATTTTAAACTCTGACAAACCTAATGATGCAGATCAAGGGAGTCATAAGGATGGGAAGCAAACTCTGATTGAACAAACTCTGATGACATCAAAGACTGAGATAAACTCTGATAAGCAAACTCTGATAGATGCTGATTTAGAATTAGCAAAGAAACTTGAAGATGAAGATAAGCCAGAGAAGATTGAAGAACAAAACTTGAAGGATGCTGAACTGGCAAAGAAAATGTTTGAAGAAGAACATCCAGGAATGGATCCAGTTGCAGTAGAAGCTGAATTAAAGAAATCTGGAGCTGTCAGTGCTCAAGTTCAGAAAAAGAAAAGAAGTATAAAGAAAGGTCCAATTCAGAAAAAGACTGCTGCTCAACAGAAGAAACCAGAATCCAAGCCTATTCAAATCAAATCTATTGACACTCTCAAACCAGTTGCTCAATCAAGACCAGTTTCAGAAATTCAAACAAGATCATCTTCTAGAATTCAACCAAAAGCTCCAGCTAAGCCAAATAAATCTTTCACTATGTCTGGAACAATTTTTCTTCCAGGTGGTTCAAGTTTTGATGATGAGGAAGAAGAACATCAACAATCTCTGATAAGAAAGAAAAGGTCTGATCCTTTGTGGACAAAAACTCAAACTCTGACTCTCAATGCCAGACTTGAAAAAAATAAAGGTGGTATTGGTGATACACATGTTAAGGTCTACAGAGGTGAAGCAAACATCTTCAGAGATCCTTATTCACTGAAAGATAAACCTGAAGAAGAGCTGTCTCAAGAACATTTGGATAAATTAATCTCTGTGAATGTGGTGAAGGATATCTTTGATGGTGCTCAAGCTAAGGAAAAGCTCATTTATTTTTTAGAAGATGGGAGAGTTTTGAAGATTGCTGAAGAAAGTCTGATTGATAAAGCATCTAAAGAACTTGAACATGTTCTATATCTGCTCAATGGTGAAAATGAAGCAACTTCTAGGTGGAGGAAGATTGTTGAAAGAATAATAGCTGAGAAAAAGAAGAGTGAAAGGTTGTTGATGATAAACACTGAAGAATATGAGCCTGGATATATACTTGAAGATGGAACAGAAAGAGCAATGAAAAAAGGGGATGCAAAGGTCAAGATGGTGTTAGGAATTCCTACACTAATCTTAAATCCTGATGGTATGAAGACCTGTTGCATTGCCTTAGATGAAAGTATGGAGAGGTCATCAATTTATGCTCTAAGGGCTGCAATAATTCAAATAGATGATTCTTCTGAGAACATGAGGGAATTGAAGGAGAAGCTTGTTAATTTATTGAAAGATGCTGAAGAAAAGCTCCTAAGTCAATTTCTGAAAGAAGACTTCTCTTACAGAAGAATTTGAGTCTGAAAAGGGTAAACAAACTCTGATGCATTTGTCTTGTATTTCTGACATCATAAGTAAAATTTATGTTTTAATTCTTAAAGCATAAATTGGGGGAGATTGTTAGGAATGCAAACACTGATGATTGTCAGAGAATACTAAACAGAGTTTATGCTGACGTCATCAGAGTTTAAGGAAGCTGTCGGTCAGAGTTTACTCTATCAGAGAATACTCAATCAGAGTTTACTCTAACAGAGAATACTCAAATCAGAGAATGACAGATCGACAGAGTTTAGCTTCAGAGTCTACCAGAAAAAGAAACAGACAAATCAGAGTCTGATTTGGATAGTAAGAAGGATTTCAAGTGCAAGTCTAATTACCTTATTAAAGCTATTCTTATCATAATCTATTTTGTAATTGTATTTGTAGCTGTGTCTATATAAACACAGAGATAGGTTATAATTCAATGTTGAATTCATTAAGCAATAGTTATATAACCTAGCAGCTCTTAAGAACATTATTTTCTTGAGAGAGTTTTGTATTCGAGATCATTAATAATACAAAACAGTATTCCATTCTATATACTTGTGTTCATAATCGATTATTCTGGGAAACAAGTAATACATCATTGTTACCCAAGTAATAATAATAATTGGTGATTCAATTAAACCTTTTGTGAATAATGTGCAATGTAATATAATCCTTTTAACCTTATATTATAGATCAAACTCGAGGCATGTATTGTGTCATCCTCTTCAACATTTAACCTTGGTTTCCTTGATCAATGAGTAAACTATTAAACAAATCAATATTTGAGCACGACCATGCATTTCATAGTCTCACTCAATCAAGAGGCCAATAATATCACTCCTAAAATTGGAGGGTTAAATCCTATATCTATCATTCATATTCCTCATACGATTCATAGCATACCCAATGTCCACCTTTATCATTACCCGATTAAAGGTAAATTTGACTGTAATCAAAGTATATTAATTCTCGTAAAGAAATATAATGATTTCAAGTCAGAGAATCATTACATTATTATCACAGTGAGAATTCCTTATGACACTTATTAACATGTAGAATCTCATGGAGGGTCTTTCTAGTGTCATGCATTGAGACATGCACTTATGTTCTTGACTTTAGTATCACCATACATATGGTCAATGAGATGCGGTCATCTGTCAACAAACATACTAGTCTTATTGCATTATTATTGTCCTTTAATAATAATACTCGACTAGGAAATTTTAGGAATAAAATACTATTAATATAATCTCATTTTTAAGTCACATACTTAAAGGTATATAATGCGTATTAATATTCCAAGAACATTTATTATGCTTTTAATTTATAACGCAGTAAATAAAGACATAATAAATATTAATTAAATAATTAAATAAAACATAATCCTCAATTATTTTCAATAAAACATAAAAGTATTGTCTCTAGGACACTAATACTAACAAGTAAGACGTGTATTTGTGAGTTGTCGCTGACTTATAATTCTTGGATAACACGCATGTGATCGCACTTAAAACCATATTCGTTTTTGTCTGTGTTAGGACAATAATTATTTTAAGCGTCTAAAGTTGTCCACTTTTTTAAAAGGACCACCATTTAATTAGGTGGCATTAAAAATGGAGTTGAAATATGCCAACTGTCGAGCCATCTTGCTACCTGGGACTTACTCGAGTAACTCTAATTTGTCCATTTATGGAATTACGCAAACAATGGAATAGACGGGAAATTGTCTGCAGAGCAAGTGTAGTGTAAAGTTTGGCAGCCCTAGATCTTTGGTAGGCTCGGATCCTGAAATCACATCAAATAAAGATACCACAATCTGTATTTGATAAAAATATTGTTTGTACCATCTACCGACCTCTAATAAATATAATAATCATCAGATATCAGAAGCACAAAATAAAACTCATAGAAAAGCTTCCTATGACAGATTCAAAAGAGATGCTCATTACGTATAGATATGAGATAAATCCAAAGAATATTGTTTCTTACACCACAATAATGTTAAAGAACATATAGGTATACTTCACAAAAAAGTAAGCAGAACTTTAGATATTTATTACAAAGGCAGAAGCCTTAAGATCCCTACAACTTCATTTTCTTCTTTTCACCACAAAAATTTATAGTATATTATATTAGATTATTATGCAATTCTTGCCTGCAATCTAAGTACGGCTAAACACTACATATAATTGGATAATGAAGAACTATTCATATAATTTTTATAGAGATGAAAATAGAGGAGACCATAATATATAACGGATAAAAATAATTGATAAAGAAAAGGAAGAAGTGAAATCAACTATATATAGAGTAGAGGCATACAATATCTGGCTTCTTTCTTAGGAAAATACAAAATAAAAAGTGGTATCGTAAATGTACATTGAGCATACCACCAGTAAGAAAAATAAAAATTAAGCAAGTAGATAAAACACAACTCACTCATGGATATGAAAGACACCGGTCACACACCACACAATATCCTTACCTCTAACTTTACCTCGACTGTGACACCCCCAGACCCGGGGTCGGAGATCTAGGCCGTCACAGTCTAATCCCTGTTCATAAACACATATATCTCTAATCCATAATAAAATTATCAACTATAGTGACCCCGTTAAACACAACACTTACTCGAGCCATAATCACAGAAAACGAAACATATATATTAACAGCTGATAAGTACTAGTTATTTACATTCCCAGAATATCACACATCAGTTTATGCCCCTATAGTAGTTTCTACTTGAAACTGTATTGGAAGCTCAAAAGTCACTTAATTTACAAGTCTTAACATAGGTGGTACTTATAAAATATTTCTGACAATCAAAAGCTGAAATCATATCAAGCTGATCATGTCTAACTCTGGAATACTAGACATCCCTCTCTCATAGGGGCCCCTTGCCCTTGTGCTTTGGTGGGCAGTCCGAAATGTGCGAGCCATCACACCTATCTGTTGTGTTTGGAAATTTAAAACAATACAAGAGTGAGCTACTATAGCCAAACAATAATTTAAAACACCATAGCAGTTTAACAATAATAACCTGCAATTGATCTCAATATAAAAGACAGTATATAAATCTGAAATTTACCATACACCATATGTTTAAATAAATAACAGCTCAAACACTTACGGAATGCACAACATAATTTCTCAACTCTCAACAACACTATAGAATGCTCAACACGATTTCTCATCTCTCAACAACATTATTGAATGCTCAACACGATTTCTCAACTCTCATTAACACTATCGGTAACTCAGCACCTAGGCTTTTATTACAGTGTTAATGTCAATCCCAATTGGGAAGAATGAACTTTCATTAGAGTAACAATAGTGACAATGTAGGTCGGTGATCAGTCGCCCATAATTGCCTCTCCGAGGGACATCTCTGTTTTTCTACTCTTCTACTAGTAGTGGATGATCCGTCTTTTCTCTGACGTCACCCTGACCGCATTCGGGCCATAGTATACTTGATGGCATACCCGTCTGGCAGCTTTTACACTTTGTACATATAATGCACCATGCAAGCACGTCGACTTTCTCTAGTACTCCAGTCCAACTGAATAATTTGTTTGGAAGGAAATTGAATTCAGTCCAAAAATACATCTCATTCTCTTCTCAGATTTCAACACCAGAGGATTGATTAACTCCCAGAATTATGAGGAAGTAATCTTATATGTACATGTTGACTTATAGTCAAATAATCTCTTTTTGCTTAAATATTTCTCACACAAGAAGTTTTCAAAATCACACCACCAGTGAGTTGTTTTAAGATCACCAAAGTTCTCAGAATGATTATTGGATAACTAAATCATTTTTTTAATCATATTTTATATCCATTTTGGATAACTCAAATAACTTTCTCAAAGGTTAAATAAAGATTTTCATACTTTTTAACCTCTCATTAAGTAATATTTAATTAATCAAATAATGTTAAATTAATTATATAATTAATTAAACTCTAAAGATTTGATGGACGTTTAACAAAATATTTATTTAATATTTGATAATGTCCCAAAGCATTTCCAAAGAAAAGTTCTCAAACTCTGTTTGATAAACTGTCAGAAACTCACACCCTAACTCTCGGTCAAAATCTCAATCATAAGCTCTGAAATTTGACTCTTAGAATTCTATTCATTCTCTACTTATGCACACTCTGACTTTATAAGATTCAGTGTTGATAAGTAAGCACAATTAATGAATAGTAAACAATACAAGCATATATGTACATTTGTAAGAAAGTTTAATTCCATAACACAACAGAACCTCTTTATGAACAGTTATAGTTGAAAGGCATTTGACTAGGCCTATTTGTAATAATTAGATGACAACTCAACACAGATAAGAAATGATAGTAAATAATAAATATCAAACAGGAATCAAGACAAAGACAGTCAACTAGTCATGAGGAATCTTAGTATCAGAAGTACTCAGTTGAAGCTACTACTCAACACTGGAAGAAGTTCATTTATTTGTTCAAGCGTCAGTAAAATAAATTGATAATAATCAAGTAGTAATTCAAAAGAATTCAGAAGATACAGAAGATTTTAAAGTAGCTACTACATGAAGATTCCAGAAGAAAAAGAACAGAAGAGGGAAGACAGAAAAGTAGAAGGCCACGACTTTAAATGTTAAGAATGGAGAATATTTATTAGTATGACACAAATGAACCAGACAGTACATTTGTGTGTCAATAATAAAATATTTATTCTTCATTTTAGCTCAAGTGGTTTCAAGATAGAAGTCAAAGAAGAGATGAGAAGACTGTGAAGCTGACTCCAGAATTATACAAGTCAGATAGTATTTTAATTCTACTAACACAATGAATTTAATTATTTAATTTATTTTAATTAAATTAATTAAAGTTGAATTTAATTTAATTTATAAATTATTTAATTAAATAAAGTAAAATTAATTTACTATAAAAGATTAAGTTAATATTACTTTTAATATAATCTGAATTACCTTATTAAAAGGTAATACCTAATTCATTTGAAAAAAGTAATACCGAATTACTTATTAAAAGATAATACCGAATTCATTTGAAAAAAGTAATACCGAAATTACTTTTTAAAAGGTAATTATGTGCTTAATGAAAAGGTAATACCGAGCATTTTAAAAAGGTAATACCGAGCTTTTGAAAAGGTAATACCGAGCTCAATGAAAGGTAATACCGAATTCTAAAAAGTAATGCCCAGTCTTTTTAAAGATAATTCTAGGCTTATTTTTCAAGAAAAATAGTAATGCTGAAAAGTAATGCCAAGTTTTTCCAACCTCTATAAATATGAGGAGATCACTTCTCATTTCTGTTGTAGTTCAAACATTCAAATTCAGAAATTTGTATGCATTGTAATATTCATAGATTTCCGTGCTTAGTTTGGAATATAATTGTTAAACCGGAACAATTCATGTCGAAATTGTTCCAGAACATTTAATTAATTATATTCACTTTGATCATATTAATTTTGTAATATTTTTCAAGTTAAAACTTATATCTTATACTTGAACCGTATTTCATCTTAATTAATATTTCGTGATTATTTAAAATAATATTTTACAATACGAAATTCCGCGAGAAATTCAGATATAGTATTCAACCCCCCTTCTACTATATTAGGGACCAACAATTGGCATCAGAGCTGGTTGATATTTATAATATCATATCCGAACCAAATATTCGGCGACTCATACAGATCCCAAAAATTATTTTTAATTCTAAATAATTTTTTATTCGAAATAATTTTGTTTTAAAATTATTTTTGATCAAAAATTATTTTCAGTCAAATATTAAAATATTTTTTGAAATACTTAATTTTTAATCTTATTAAAGACGAGTACCCAGAAAGTGACGAGCATAAAAATTCCACAATTCGACAGAGAACACTATAATTTGTTGAAACATAAAATGCTACTGTTTATCGGGATAGCAAATCCCAAGTACTCATCAGTCATGGCCAAAGGTGTTGAACCCCCTATGTCAGTTATTCTCGAACATCAGGTAGATGGGGTCGTAATCCCCCACAGACAGTTTCTGAAGAGTCCGGCAGACTTTACAGATGAGGAAGCAGAAGTTGTGTCCCTTGATAATAACCTGAAGCTCATATTAATTGAATTCCTAGACTACGTCATGTACAATCAACTAGTCAATTGCAAAAATGCAAAACAGATCTGGGAAATAATTGAAATTATCAATGAGGGAACTGTAGAAGAAAAGGAGAGTAGACTGGAGATCCTGACCACCCAATATGAGCAGTTTAGATCCAACCCTGGTGAGGGTATCTCTGGTGAGGGTATCAAAATCAGGAGGTGAACAGAAAGTTTTTGTTGACCTTACTAGAACATCTGGAACACAGGATCGCAACTATTCGGGAATCTAGGGACATGAAGGAGGTAATCCTAGAAAGACTCTACGGAGTTTTAAAAACTTATGAGCTGGAACAGATCCAAACCAGAGAGATGTACGGGAGAGGTAAGGTACTGAGTTCATCCAAGGTTTTAATGGTAGAAGCACCAGAGAAAGTAGAAGTGAAGGCTGTAGCACCTTCTAACAGTTCAACAGAGTATGTGGTTCCAGAATTTGGACATACTTCTAACAAACAAGAAGAGGGTGAGTTCTACTCACTGGAAGAACTAGATCAGATGGAAGATGAATCTCTAGCTTTGGTTGCCAGGAAGTTTAGCAACATGAGATTCCGAAGAAACTCCTCATTCAAAGTTAAGCCTAATTTTGGAAGATTCCAAAAAGGAGGTTCTTCGACAGCAGTATCAAAAAGCGGCTACAATACCGGCTTAGTTGATAGAAGCAAGTTTCGTTGCTTCAACTGTAATGAGCTAGGCCACTTTACAATTGAGTTCAAGAAGCCGAAGCAAGGGAAAAAGAGAGAGTCTTACGAAGAGCTCAAGGAGAAGTATGATGCGCTCGTGAAAAAGCATCAAGGAAAGTCCTATCTAGTAGAGGGCAGAAGCTGGGATGACTCAGATAATGATGATGAGGAAGAGCTGGGAACTCTTACTCTTATGGCTTCATCCGAGGAATCACTATCTCCCACCCGTCAAGGAGGAATAGAGATAAATCATTCATGCCCTAAAATGTTTGCTTTGCTCGGTAAAGAACTAGATGACGAAAGAGATAAAGTTAAGAAACTCAGACTCAAAGTCAAAGAGTTAGTTGATGAGACTGAAGTTCTTAAATAGTTAAAAAGAAATCATGAAAAGTTGACTGTTAAGTTGACTGAAGACTTAGCTTTTCAAGTCAGTAAAGTCAGCTGTCATGTTTTAGTAGAAACTAATCTCAGAAACCAGATAGAAAAAGAGAAGAAAAAGTGTCTTGCATATAAGAATTCCTCATATATTGTAAAGAACCTAGTTGACCAACAAGAAATAAGTCGTAAAGTTGGAATGGGCTTCGAGTACAATAAATCTGTAGGAAAGCCAAGCAACATAACCCTCTTCAGGAAAAGTGCTGCAGAAAGGGGTATCTCACATGTTGTTAAAGACACACCGAAACCTCTCTTCATAACACCGATAGCTGAACCCATCCTTGAGAGCTCCATACTGATTGCATATAAAATGCAGTTAGAGGATCTCGAGGAAGAGAAGAAGAGATGAGAACAGGTTAAGGATATAAAAAGAGTTAATGTCCAGAAAGAGAAGTGTGCACCGGAGACACCAGTGAAATATGATGGAACTTCTAAGTCGCCCAATCCTGGTATAGGTGCTAAAGACTTAAAGAATAAAATGAAAAGACCTAACACGTTTGTTAACAGTAGGAATAGTAACAATAAATTTCATTTTACTGAGAACTTCAAAACTGCTGATATAATTGAAGAAGAATCTATTAATCCCCCTACTGTATTGGATAACATGCCTACTATTGATGCTTTCCATAAACCTTGTGGAATAATGAATTGTATGTTATGTGCTTTTAATACTATGACTGCTTACTTTAAACGCATGATAGCTAAGAAAGACAACATGACACCTAGACAGCACATCAATAATAAATTCACTAAATCCAAGACTGCGACTCCTTCACCTGAGAAAAAGGAATCATATATTTCTAAGTCTAAACAGAAAGTTGTTAAGACTGTTTATAAAAAGGTATGAACAGTCAAGGAAGATAATGATGTTATTCGAAAAGGATCTGTTGTCAAAGCCAATAAAGGTCAATTCTTTAAGTATGTCGGGCCCAATCAATTTTGGGCTCCGAAGAAAAATTAATCCGTTTGATATTTGCAGGGAGTTAAACAGGTAAACCGAGTTATATGGATCCTGGACAGCGAATCTTCAAGGCATATGACCGGAGATAGAGCCCTGCTATCAGACGTGGTTGAAAGAGCTGGCCCAATCGTCACCTTTGGAGATAACAGCAAAGGAATGACTACGGGTTATGGAAAGTTAAATACTGGAAATGTTATCATTGAAAACGTCTCTTTAATGGAAGGACTTAAGCACAATCTACTCAGCGTCAGTCAATTTTGTGATAAAGGGTATAAAGTAAACTTTATCAAGGAGAAATGCTTAATAGCTCATTCTAAAGATGACAAACTAGCCTTGCGTGGAGTAAGGAAAGGAAACTTGTACGTAGCCGATCTCAACTCAGGAACTGAAGATGAAGCAGACTGTTTCAACTCAAAGGCTTCATTAGAAGAAAGCTGGCTATGGCATAAGAAACTCTCAAATCTAAACTTATAAACAACGAACTCTTTAGTCAAGAGGGATTTAGTGAGAGGATTGCCTCCGATGGAATTTACACAAGAAGGCTTGTGTGAGGCATGTCAGAAAGAGAAGTCAAAGAAAGCAACTCACAGAGGCACAGACACTTCAAACATCACTGAACCACTTCAACTCATTTACATGGATTTATTTGGTCCAGTAAATATTCTGTCTATGTCAAGGAAGAAATACGCCTTAGTGATTGTGGATGACTTCACAAAATATACGTGGGTTTTATTCTTGAACTCTAAGGATGAAACTCCACACTTGGTGATTGATCATATAAAGCTGATTGAGTTAGATTCAAAGTTACCTGTCCAGGCAATCAGATCAGATAATGGAACAAAATTCAAAAATGAAGTTATGAATAACTTCTGCTCAGACAAGAGGATAACAAGGCAATATTAAGCGCCAAGAACTCCGCAACAAAATGGAGTTGTAAAAAGGAAAAATAGAACCCTGATTGAAGCTGCAAGGATAATGCTAAGTGAATCAAGGTTACCCATTTACTTCTGGGCTGAAGCAATTAATACAGCTTGTTATACTCAGAATCGAAGTCTGATCAACAAAGATCATATGAAAACTCCCTATGAATTAATGGCTGAAAAGAAACCAACTCTCATGTACTTTTATGTATTTGGAGCCAAATGCTTTGTGCTAAAAGATGGAGATGAACATCGTGGCAAGTTTGAGGCCAAGGCACATGAAGCTATTTTTGTCGGATATTCAAGAAGAGCATATAGGGTGTACATAATTGATCAGCACCAAGTAAAAGAAAGTGTCAATGTAACTTTTGATGACACTAAACTCCCAAGTATCCAAACTGAAGATTCTTCTGAGTCATTAAAATCTGATAATCATCAAGATCAAACCTTCCCAGAGAAATGATATGGAGCAGAAATCATCCTTTTGAATTGATCATAGGTGATCCAGATGTTGGAGTTAGAACTAGAAGTGCAACTTCAAATGAATGTCTATTTTCAGTTTTTCTATCTCAAGAAGAACCAAAGAAAATTGAAGATGCTCTAACTGATCCAGATTGGGTTCTTGCCATGCAAGAAGAACTCAATCAGTTCGAGAGACAAGAAGTCTAGACACTGGTACCCAGGTCTAAAGATAGATCTGTTATTGGCACGAAATGGGTATACAGGAACAAGTTAGACAGTGATGGCATTGTTACAAGAAACAAAGCCAGACTGGTTGCTAAGGGTTACTCTCAAGAAGAGGAAATTGATTATGACGAGACCTACGTACCAGTTGCAAGACTCGAAGACATCAGGATATTTCTGGCATTCGCATCACATTCCAATTTTAAAGTCTATCAAATGGATGTGAAGAGTTCTTTTCTGAATGGAGAGCTAGAAGAGGAAGTTTATGTGGAAAAGCCCCCTGGCTTTTAAAATCCAGAGTTTGCTAATTTTGTGTATTTTCTATTCAAAGCTCTCTATAGGCTTAAGCAAGCACCGAGGACATGGCATGACACTCTCTCTGTGTTTTTACTTGAAAATGATTTCATTAGAGATGTCATAGATAAAACTCTCTTTTATAAATTGCATGAAAAAGATATGATATTTGTCCAAGTTTATGTTGACGATATTATATTTGGTTCTTCTAACGAAAACTTGTGCAAAAGATTTGCTAAGTTAATGCAGAGCAGGTATGAAATGAGTATGATGGATGAACTGTCATTCTTCCTTGGATTGCAAGTAAAGCAAAAGGAAGATGAGATTTTTATTTGCCAATCAACGTACGTAAGGGATCTTCTGAGAAAATACAGTCTAGAAGATTCTTCACCGGCAAAACCTCCAATGCCAATAACCACCAAGCTTGACAAAGATGAAACTGGTAAGAAAGTTGACATCACAAGCTACAGAGGTATGATAGGCTCATTGTTATATCTAACTGCTAGTAGACCCGATATAATGTTTGCAACATGCTTATGTGCAAGGTTTCAATCTGACCCAAGGGAATCTCATCTTATACTCGTTAAACGGATTTTTAGATATCTGAAGGGTACACCAAATCTTGGAATTTGGTACCCTAAAGATACAGGTTTTGAACTAATAGGCTATACAGTTTAGATTATGCAGGGTGCAGGATGGACAGGAAAAGTACGTCTGGAAGCTGTCAGTTTCTAGGAAGACGGTTGATCTCCTGGTATAGCAAGAAACAACACTCTGTATCTACCTCGACAGCCGAAGCAGAATACATTGTGGCAGGTAGCTGTTGTGCACAGATCTTGTGGATAAGGAATCAGCTAAATGACTATAGACTTGCGCTGAATAAAATTCCTATCTTGTGCGACAACACAAGTGCTATAGCTATTTCCAACAATCCTGTACAACATTCACGAACCAAGCACATTGACATAAGGTATCATTTCATCCGAGTGCATGTCATGAATGGAACTGTGGTGCTACATTTTGTACCCACAGAAGATCAACTAGCCGACATCTTCACGAAACCACTTGATGAATCCACTTTCTCTAAGTTGGTTAGTGAACTAGGGATGTTAAATTATGGCTAATTTTTGATTGCTAGGAATTAATTTAAGCTCATAAATATTAAATGTTAATATTTAAAGAATTTATGAGACTTGAATTAATAAAATCCTAGGGCTTATGAATTTTTGGAAAATTATCTTAAGACTAAATTAATATTCTTAAAAGATAATTATTTCAATTATAGCATAAGTAACTTTGTTTAAATTAAGTATTTTTTTATTTCATTTTTTCTTTAACAAATTATTATCGCACATATATATAAATGAATATGTTATTAATTAATCAATTAATTTACTCATTAAATTAATTCAAACTTGATTTAATTTAATTCCTAAATTAATTAGGACAATTAATAATGTAAATATTTACTATATGTCTTTAATAATTTATAAGCTTGTAAATACTTATTGTTATTTTTAATTTTAATTAAATCTAAAAATCGAATAAAATTATTAATATTTTATTTCGAATTTAGAATTAATTAATTCATATATATGTTTTTTTTCCTCGGCATTACTTTTTAAACTCGGCATTACTTTTTAAATAGAAAACTCGGCATTACTTTTTAAACAAGAGCTCAGCATTACCTTTTATATAAAAGCTCGGCATTACTTTTTAAAAGTAATACCGAGTCTTAACAAAAAAAGTAATACCGAGATTTTTTTTGATAATACCGACCCTTCGTTTTAAAAAAAAAAGTAATACTGCATTTTTTTCTTTTTTCTCTTGTTCATATACACACAATTTATATATATATATACACACACGAACAGACAGTTAGCATTACCTTTCAAAACCCTCGGTTTTTCTGTGTTTACAACTACTAATCAGCTGCTTGTGTTGATTTCAAGCTTAATTGCTTGCTAGTTTGTGCAAAATCAACCTATTAAGCCGAAGTACTGCTCGTTTTACTTCAAAACCGAGTTGACTCAATGTTTAATATTCAAGGACTGGTTTGGTGTTGTTTCGTGGTGAAATCGATTTGGGGATTATTTGCAATTAGGGCTTTGATTTGTTTATGTATTTTTCGATTAATTGGGTGTTAGTCGGATATTAGTGGTGTGTTTGGGCAATACTCGAATAATAAGGAGATTAATATATATATATATAGATGATAATTGTGAAATAGTCGAGACTAATTTTGTAGGTTATTTTAACCTAGTGAATTGTTCCATCAAGAGGTTTCGACCGTGGATCGTATTTTTAAATGAACACTCACTTATTAGTACAACCATTACCCTTGATACCCATCTAGTAGTTGACGCTCTAAGGGCCTTGTACTCGACTGCTACGAACAAAATAGCTGGAGAAAGAGTACAATTTTCCTTCACCATTAGGGATCATGAGTACATGGTGACTGAAGATGATGTAAATAGAATTTTAGGGTTTCCAACTGAAGATTTTGTTGACCCTCCAACTGCTCCAGAGTTAGTTAATTTTTTCCAAGCCATTTTATATCAAGGGGAAATTAATTTGGTAAAGATGAACAAATCCAAGCTGGTTAGTGAATGGACCTACTTCTTTGATACACTGGCCAAGGTATTTTCACCTACGACGAAAGGGAACTTCAACAATCTCTCCTCTCTTCTACAAATCATTGGGTATTCTGTGGCCCACAATATGAGGATAAATTTTGGAAAACTTGTGTTAGCTGATATTATCAAGAAGATGAGGACACCAGAGAGTAGGGGACAAATTGTACTATGATATTATCCAAGATTCTTAATGCTATTCATAAATGATCTTGTTTCAGATGAGGATAAGGCTTTTTTCTAGAACAGCAGAATAGAGATTTCTCCCACACCTCAGAAAAATCTTTTCACAATGTTAGGGAATAAGGCCAAGTTCCCTGACATACCAATTGTGAGGACTCAATATATGGGTGAGATCCTAGATCAAATTGCAAATCTAGAACAGGCTCAACAGGCAGAGCCAGAGCCATAGCAGGAAGAGGAAATGCAAGTGGCTGCGCAACTATTGGTTGAAGCTGCTAGTCAAGCACAACAGGAAGTAAATGAACAACAAGTATTATCTCATACCCTGGGTTCTATTTTCCTTCCTATAAATATATGTAGTCCACTTGCAGAATTATCTGTGGTAGACTATGATTGTGTTCTTACACTCCAGGATTTCAACTATGAACCTGAAAACACACAGGTTCTGTCCCAAGCTGAAGTAGAGCCTCAAACAGTTTCTCCTTCATCCTCCTCTTTGGTTCAAGTCAGAAAAAGGAAGAAACTTGTCAGAATTATTAGGGGTCTTGGTGCTAATGTGAGTGAACCCGCAGCTCTGTCTCCTCCTTCTAAAAAATCTAGGTTTGAACCTGAGACAACTACAGCCTCAACCTATTCCGATCAATGGGATATGGATTTTGATATGGCCATCCAAAATTCTCTAGATATATTTGCTCAACCAGGTGATCTAATTCGCTGCTCGGCTACAGCATCAGTTAGTGAGGACAACACTCTGCTAGCTATCACACTAGCAGGACCTTTACTTGAAGAAACCCAAACACAAGAGCTCACAATGATTGTTCAGCAAAATGTTTTTGAAGAAAACTCATCGGATGCCACATTCATCGTGGACCAAGACATTTTCGATGCAGTGAAACATCCAATACCATTACAGGTATTTAGGGGCACCACAGACTCTAATGAGCCACTCAATACATTGTCTAAGGTGGTGACCCCCTGGATTTCTTACATCCAGTTCTTTTAAAAGAAGGTCTCAAATCCACTGGTGGATTTGAGAGGCAACCACTCTTTAGAGGGAGTTGGGGCTCCATTCACGAAGCAGCTACGTCAGTAGCGGAGCCACTTCAAGTAAATCTTATTGAGGACGCGCCTTCACAGGAATCAGAAGAGCACTTCGACTCTTCAAAAGCTATTGTTTTATTTACAGGTACAACATATGAATCTGGAAAGGAGCTAAACACTAGTGATGTGAGACAAACACAGAGTGAAACACATGCACAGAGTGATAGTGAGTTAAACAGGAGTGCAAGTGAGATGAGTGCACATACACACAGTGAACTGCTATCTAAAATGGAAGCTCTCCAGAAGGAAATGCAAATTATTCAGGCTGAGTTGGTAAAAGTAAAAGCACAAGCATAAGAAAAATCTACTTCTGCCTCTGTAACACAGCAGATGACAATAGTGCGAAAAGATGTTGATGATGTCAAATCCTCTATTCTTCTAAAAACTCAAGATATCCAGAACGTACAGAGTCTTATTGCTGAAGATATGAAAGAAGTGAGCAAATTACATGAAAAAATTGATGACGTTGAGAAAAGCTTAACCCTCACAATCATTGAAAATGAAAAGATCTCTACTCAATGATTTAGCAAACTGGATGATGACATGACACATTTGAATGAAGGAATGAAGCAAGTCTATCTGACTATGCAGAAACTAATGACATCTTCTGAAGCCTCTAAAACTCAAGAGGATCTCTCAACTAAGGGGGAGAAAACAAAGAAGAAAGTAGCTGAAGATGAAGGGGCTACTGCTCAAGATAAAGGGAAAGCTAAGTTGTATTCTGATGAAGAACAATTTCATTCGTTTGATCCAGAATCAGAAGAACAGTATTATGCTCAAGAGCAATTCATTGATGATAGTGCTCATGATGAATAAAACATTCCTGACCACTGTAGAGCTGATGAAGAAGCTGCTATTGATGAGGAATTTCTGTTTCCAAAAGAGAAGGAAATTGATCCTGCCTATGAAGAGGCCATAAAGAAATTGAAAGAGGACATCAAAGTAAGCAATACTAGAACAGAAAATTTGAAAGCTCTGGTCAAAGAAAAAACTCAGACAGAAAGGAAAGAAAGCCAAGAAAAGCAAAATTTGTGGGCTATAGCTGTCAGAAAGAAGAAAGAAGATGTGCGATTAAAAATAGGGAAGAAATGGGATATCGCCAGAGAAATCATGGACAAACTTCAGAAAGGACCGTTTGAAGATTACAAGTTACAATTTCTAATTGAAAGCCTGCAAGATTCAAATGACTGTCCGGATAACTTCATGAAAGCAATCAAAGAAGAAGTTGACTACATCACTGTGATTGTGGATAACATTCTAGATGACTGGCAGATTCTGTTGTACACACACAGGAATGGCACATTCAGGGTCTCTATGGAATTCTTTCGTCAAAGATCTCTATCTGTAATCTGGACGTTAATGAACAAAGTCAAAAAAAGTTCAGAAGAAAACGAACTTTTAAGAGACAGACTTTGAGACATAGCAAGAGCTATCAGTCCACAAATCTTAAACGACCCTCATGAGGTAAGGTTCTACAACAACAGGCTTTATCAGATTATGAAGCTGGATGAGGAGTCACTAAAGGGATACACAGTGAAATACATGATTGAAGTTGAAACTATGTTGAGATCCAAGGGATTCAGGTCCCAGGATAAGTTGGATGCAGCTCAAAATATCAGAAACTACTGCCTATCAAAAAATATTCAATCATACATCAAGCAGATGCATAGAATTGATTCAACTCAGCCCTATGATGTGGAAGAAGAAGTCAAGAGTCCCCTGATCTAGAAGTGGAGTGGGAATTACAACGAGCTATTACTAGAAAGAAGTATGGTGAATCCACTCAGACAGAGGTCGAAGAGGTACCAAGGACACCTGTTCACATAAGTTCTAATTTAGAAGAAAGTGAAGTTGATACTACTGATGACTGAAGTCCTAGATAGGTCAAGATAGAAACAATGTTATATTTGTTCAGTGCTAGATGAACAACTATCTTGTACTTATCTTTTATGTATGAATCTGGAAAATTGTTAAATATAAAACCAGAACTTTTGTTTATTATTTACAGTACTTACATGTCATATTTACTTTCTTAGTTGTTAGTTGAGTTATCCTCTAGAAATTTGTGTGTTTATGTTTAACAACAAATAGGGGGAGATTGAAAGGCATATGACTAGGCCTATTTGTAATAATTAGATGACAACTCAACACAGATAAGAAATGGTAGTAAATAATAAATATCAAACAGGAATCAAGACAAAGACAGTCAACTAGTCACGAGAAATCCTAGTATCAGAAGTACTCAGTTGAAGCTACTACTCAACACTGGAAGAAGTTCATTTATTTGTTCAAGCGTTAGTGAAATAAATTGATAATAATCAAGTAGTAATTCAAAAGAATTCAGAAGATACAGAAGATTTTAAAGTGGCTACTACATGAAGATTCCAGAAGAAAAAGAATAGAAGAGGGAAGACAGAAAAGCAGAAGGCCACAACTTTAAATGTTAAGAATGGAGAATATTTATTAGTATGACACAAATGAACCAGACAGTACATTTGTGTGTCAACAATAAAATATTTATTATTCATTTTAGCTCAAGTGGTTTCAAGATAGATGTTAAAGAAGAGACGAGAAGACCGTGAAGCTGACTCCAGAATTATACAAGTCAGATAGTATTTTAATTCTACTAACACAATGAATTTAATTATTTAATTTATTTTAATTAAATGAATTCAAGTTAAATTTAATTTAATTTATAAATTATTTAATTAAATAAAGTAGAATTAATTTACTATAAAAGATTAAGTTAATATTAATTTTAATATAATTCGAATTACCTTATTAAAAGGTAATACCGAATTCATTTGAAAAAAGTAATACCGAATTACTTATTAAAAGGTAATACCGAATTCATTTGAAAAAAGTAATACCGAAATTACTTTTTAAAAGGTAATTCTGTGCTTAATCAAAAGGTAATACCGAGCATTTTAAAAAGGTAATACCGTGCTTTTGAAAAGGTAATACCGAGCTCATTGAAAGGTAATACCGAATTTTAAAAAGTAATACCCAGTCTTTTTAAAGGTAATTCTAGGCTTATTTTTCAAGAAAAATAGTAATGTTGAAAAGTAATGCCAAGCTTTTCCAACCTCTATAAATATGGGGAGATCACTTTTCATTTATGTTGTAGTTCAAACATTCAAATTCAGAAATTTGTATGCATTGTAATATTCACAGATTTCTGTGCTTAGTTTGGAATATAATTGTTAAACCCGAACAATTTATGTCGAAATCGTTCCAGAACATTTAATCAATTATATTCACTTTGATCATATTAATTTTGTAATCCTTTTCAAGTTAAAACTTATATCTTATACTTGAACCGTATTTCATCTTAATTAATATTTCGTGATTATTTAAAATAATATTTTACAATACGAAATTTCGCGAGAAATTCAGATATAGTATTCAACCCCCCTTCTACTATATCAGGGACCAACAATAGTCCAAAGGTAAAAAGGTTCGAAAACTTGCCTGGAGTTCTTACAGGATTGGTTGGTTTCCGTTTCTGGACGATACTCTAAGAATTAAGCACAAAATCTCAAATTAGTACTTAGAATTCTATACCATTTATTGACTTATACTCACTTTCGTGACTTCATAAGTACCTTGTAACAACAAGTTTTAAACTACTTCTTTAGCTCATTACGTTCGTATGTTATCCCTTAACAACTTTCATATATAACTCGTGTAGGAATTAAGTCTTGAAGTTCACTTACCTCTATGTTTTATAGTGACGATAAGCACTTAGCACTTTTTAGTAATTCTCACTTTAAACACCCAACTTCTAGTATTTTTAGTAAATTGAGTTTTAATATGATTAACTCGAATCTTTTTCCGGAGTCATTCTTGAATCTCTAGTATCTTAGATAAATTTCAGATTTAATGGAATAGCCTAGCTACTGTGATCATAGCCTCTAAGTTAGGTAAAAATAGATTTTTAAAATTCTGCGCTACCGTTACTAATTAATTTATATCTTTTCGCTCGTAACTCCGATTGACATGAATTTTACGCCTAAATGATCTAGAGACCATCCTCTACGAATCCATGTCTATAATTGGTTCAACAAGTCAGGGTAACCCCTTCGGGTCTCTAGGTCAGTTACATTCAGGGAAAAAAATGGCGTGGTTATGTTTGTACGCTCAATGTTTCCCCAATTTTTACACTACTCAACTTCAACCCAAACAACTCCAACCCAATTTATACTAATACTTGAACATATAACCAATAAATCCCAAGTGATTTCACATTTTTATTATCATCCAATTGCTACCAATAATTCATCAAAAATCACCCACCAACTCACCTCATTTTTAAAACAATCATACTACTTCATAATCAATCAATTCATTCCATATCATTCCATACCCTTAACATCCATCAACCTGTAATCAATCTACATCCTCATATCACAACCATATCAAACAAAATAACAAGGCTTATACTATGTTCATAACTCAAAAACATAGCATACAAAGCTACACATCTAACATATAGTTAGTACTTGAGTTCCATGGCTATATATGCATTACTACAACTACCCATAGCCTAATTAACACTTTACTAACATCAATTAAGCCTAAGCAATCAATAAACATGAGTTTAAGATTTTATTTATATGTAAAGTTACTATTCATGTTCTTGTTCTTCATGAAAAATCAAGAGATTTAATGGATAACTATGCATGAGATTCATGTATAAGGTAGGTAAGGGTTATACCTTTCTTTTAAGCTACTAATCAATGTGAACAAGCAAGTATGGATTGAGCTTTAGATTTTTCTCCTTCCTCCTCCAAAAAATCAGCCGAGAGTTTCTTCAAGGCTTGGTTGCTTTTATTTTTTTTATTTTTTTCTTTTTATGTCAATATATAACTTGTATCTTGGCTTCTTGACTAATTCAAGGGGCAAGTCAACAAAGTCTCCTTTGACTTGAGTCAATGCTACTAGCTTCCCTAACACTTCAACTAATGCAAGTATTTGCATTTATTTAATTTTACAATTATATAAAATCGGCTCTTTTATTAATCTTGGAGAATCATTTGATTTTTTTATTTTCGTAATGATTCGCGACGATAAATTGAATCTCTAACTCGTTCCAGGAATTATAATAAATTGAATACCCACCAAAACCTTATTCCTTAATTATTATTCATTATATATTATTATTTAAACTCCGTCCTATTTATTCGAAACGGTTCAGATGCGATTCTCCGGATAAAATATACTAAGGAAGTACTACGTATATTACGTAGACTAACTTAAAAATACGAACTACAAAATATTTTTGAGTTACGAATCTCCAAGTTCTTGTGAGATTTACATACACTCATTTATATCACACTTTAATAATAGGACTTCGAAACTCTACTTTTCGATACGTAAGTCAGGTGACGCAACCATTTTTACCTCTAACGCGTATTTACTATTTATTAACAAAAGTTTTAAAAATACCTGGAAATTAGGAATATTACATCGACACTTTAGTTAGACATATTGTTCTTAAGCCAGATCTCCAAAAAAATGAAGCTCCCTTATATGTCTTGCTAACTAATATATATACTCTCTATTAATTTGGGAAAGTCATATATTAAAAATTTTAATTCATGGTGTATACAACCCAGTTCCTGACAGTGAAAATGACAAAATGTCAAAAAAATAAATGATTCGACATTAACAAAGGATGTATGCAGAAACAAATTTGTACATTTACTTAACTAAAGTCAGTTGACTAATTAATAAGTAATAACCTTACCTCGACCAGTATAGACAAAATCTTTTCCATCTTGTTTTGCAGTTTGTTTTTTCAGCTTTTGAAAACTCATTTGAGCCATTGCAATCTGCCCCATCAAGTTTCAAAGACAGGGTAAAACATGTGCAGCCTTTTCTGTTAGGAACTGTTAGGAATTAGAGTTCAACAAAAGTGTACACGGGGGGGATGAATGTCTTCAAATTTTTATGCACTTTTCTTTTGATGAACTGTTTGTTTAGTTTATGTAGTTTTAACAATTCAAGTGTTTACAGAAGGATAATGCAGGAAATAAAGCAAACACATAATATAATTTTCAATCTAATTTGTATTAGAATTGAACTAGCTACAATCTAAAATTCAGTGTCAATTTCAGCTTCTTGTTCTTAGAAGATACAAGGTACGAACTTGATAAATTCAAAGATGTTTTCACTACTTACACAGTGCAAAGCCTATATAGACAACATGTCTTTTGACACATGTCCTCACTAGTCAGTTAAGCTAAAACTAGAAATAGACAAAGATAACTTTACATTTGACTACTATCTATTTCTAGCTAACACTTTCTTTTGACAGTCTGTAGCTTTCTGTCTTATCTCTTCTGTCATTTGTCTTATGTATCTTCCAAGATTCATTGTAGACTTATCTATATCATTACAGGTTTGACTGACCCTGTAATGATAGTGCTACAAATTACTTTTCTTGTTCTTCTGCAATTTTCCTTGAAACTAGCTCTTTGAAACAGTCGAGTACTCTATTGATTTTGATTCGAGAAGTCATGGTGATTAACTTCTCGATTAGGTTCATGCTGAGAATTCTCGATCAGTTGCTTGTTGTGACTTCTCGATCAGTTACTTAAAGTGAGTTCTCGATTGGTTCAGTCTTATGACTTCTCAATTAGTTCAACCTTATGACTTCTCGATTGGTTCTTTTGCTAACTTCTCAAATTGTTTATTCTGGACTTTTCGAATGTATGACATTTTCACACTACTCGATTGACTTGATTCCTTGACTTCTCGAATGAGCACTTCTCGATCAATACTGAGTCAATGAGCATTTTGAGACTTCTTGACCAGTTACATATTTGTGACTTCTCGAATGTGTGACTTCTCGAATGACTGTTTGCCTTAGAAGAATTTTTAGACTGTATTCCTTATTCTTCAAGTAGCCTTCTTTGTCTAGTTGCATGATTCAACTTGAATCTTCTAACAAACTTTATTCTTTGATTTTAAATTATAATTTTATCACAGTTCTAACTGCAATAATACATTAAAATATCTAAGTCACTAACATATTACAGAAGTTCAAAATATGTTGCATCAAGATAAATAATTACATAGAGTAGGCTTGATTTGGTCCAACCATCTCCCCCAATTTGGGAAAAGACAAATTTCACAAATTAATACAAGATATCAAGCCTACTTATTTTTTTGTTATTGATGATTGCATTGATCATATCTCTCTTTCTGTTCTTTCTCACTCCTTGAGTTGATCTCTTCAATTGCATGGAAGATTTGTTGTCTGGCCATGATTTCTTCAATTAGAATTGCACCATCTAGCATGTCAGCAGCAATTTTGAGAGCTTGCATAGGATAATCAAAGACAAACTTGAGTCTGATTTTAGTTGTTACTCCATTTCTCAGCTTGAACTCAGCTCTATCAGGATTCTTGAATACTCTGCATTTTCCTTGTCTTCTTAGTTCTTCAAATAATCTCTCTATTTGTTCATCTTCCTTCTTCTTCTTTTCCACCATCTCCTCCAAGTACTTGACTTTATCAATTTTCTTTTGGTACTTCCTAGCCAAGTACTCATCCATTTCCATCAGTTTCAATTTATTTATCATGCACCTCTTGTCAAAAAGACTGATTACTCTTTTAATGTCATGAGTGGTTGAATTTGAGTTGTCATGACGAAAAGATTTTTATTCCCCATCAACAGTAGTCACAAACATTCTCTTGTTCCTGATTTCAACCTTGCTAATTCTATCTGCCTTCCATTGCTTAATCTTTACTTTGTCAAAAGAAATTTCTTGGATGGGTTTGACTTGTAGACCTTTGTCAGGAACAATTAACTGCTTTCTCCATTTAGGACATCTAACTAACAATGAACTAGTAGATTTCCTGAATTTTGTTGTTGTAGCATTGTTGACCTTGATCTGTTGACATGACTTCAAATTCTTGATTTGGTTCTTTCTCACCTCCTTCCTTATCACTCCATGTGCTGTTACTTTAATAAAATGACTTCCAGGAGATTTGGATTTAGGGATCATAGCAGTTTTAGAAACTGTTGGACTCATACTAGTACCCTGAATTTTGGTAGGTGTACTAGAATGAACACCAACAACTTGTTGTTTTGAAGGCTTCTTCCTTTCATATGTCTTCTATTTTCCTGAGACATATCTCTTCTTGTCATCACCTTCTTTCTTCTTTTCATCTTTCTTTCCATCCTTATTACTCCTTGAATCAGGTTTCTTATCTCCATTTCCCTATCCCTTGTCTTCATCATCCTTCCTTTTCTTCTTCAACTCATCATTTGCAAAAGTTGACACTTGACTATTGATAGATTTTCTCAGTTTTTCCATAATCACCTTATCTTCTTCTCTAATAATTGGCTTCTTCTTTAACAGATCCAATAAATTGACGATTTGGATTCTATTGTCAGGATTCAAATACTGAGGAATTCTGAAGTGAGAGAGAGTGTTTATTTGTTCATATAGAGAATCCTATCAGGGTTGCAGTAGGCTTGAGAAAGTGCTTTGGGCAACAAAAGGCCTCTCATGTTCTTCAATTCATTGTCTTCCTTAGTCACATTCTCTATTGCTTTGTGCAGACATTCTAGTTCTGTATAAGATAGTCCATCAAACAATCCTAGAGATACCATGTAATAGCCAGATTCCATCTGCACTACTGGTACTTTGACCTCTACACCATTAAATTGAATCCTCACACCTCTCACCATGTAGATACTGTTTTGCAGCATTTTCCTGTAGTTCCAGTGATTGTCCTTTACATTTGCTTTGATTGATTTCAAATTCAACATAAACTCCTTGTCTGCAAGTGGCTTCCTGGTCTCCTCCCTTAATATTGTCATGACAGCTTTTTGTCTCTCAGCTTCTATCTCATCCCTTTGTTTTTCAATTCCCTCCCTTGTCTTCTCCCCCTTAGGGTTAATATCTTGGTACAGGGGTAAGAATGAAGAGTGAGTAGGCTGGAGTTGAGTAGGAATTTGGACCTGAGGTGCTTGACCAGACACAGGCATTGATGAAAACAAGACTTGAATTGAAGCAAGTTAATTGGAGATTTGTTGAAGTGTAGTGCCTTGAGTGGAGCTAGAAGTTTCAAAATCTTTCTAGAGAGAGTTAACACTGGCCACCACTTCTGAGACTGTAGTGGAGAGTGCTGATTGAGCATCTGTCAATGTTTCCACCTTTTCTTTGAGTTTTAACAATGTAACAACTTCATCCTTTTCTGCATGTGCCTTTGATTGATAAAAGATATCTACTTGCAGAGGAGCTAGGTCATGGATTGGAACATCTTTAGGCAGCCTGTCTGCATGCCTATTTTTGTACAGAACCTCAATCATTATGTTGATTTTGGTCTATTGTTGTTGAGTGGCAGTTTGGACATCAATAATTTCTTTGAAGGTTTTCTCCATCTTCTCCAATTTTTCATTCATTTCCTGAACATTATTCCTTGAAAAGGAGGAGTCTGATCTAGGGGTGACATAAGCATAAAGACCTCTAGGCTTTAGTTTATCTTCAATAGATTTTAGAAATCCCTCCAGTTTGGCTCTATGCTCTGCAATCTCTGATTGAAAGCCCCTTATAAGATAGTGATTGGATTGCAGTTGGACCTTGGTTGCCTCATGTATAACATCATAAATGGTAGTTGGAGTGAAAGTTTTCTCACATGATCCAAGAGATGTTAAGTACTTCTGCCTCATCCACTGTAGCATATCCTCCATGCTCACAGTATTTTTGGTGTCCAACCAGGAATCAACATTGGCCTCTCCATCTTCAGCCATATCAACATTTTTATCCTTTATTTCCTCTTGATCCTTAGCATACTCCAACAATATTGCAGCATAGTCCTTGTTGGGTAAGTGAGAGGTGAGGAGTTGTTGAGCTATATGGTAAAAACCATCCAATTGATCTCCATATAATTCTTTGAGTTGCTCATCTGAAAGTGACCCACCATGAGATGATGGTCCTAATTCCCTGTAATGTTGCACATGTTTCAGCCATTGTGATAGAGAGTGAGAGATAGGGCCACTTGTTACAGTGGTCCCCTCAGCATCAAATTCATCATCCAATTGCACAGATGGATAGGTGATTTCTCCCGAGGAGACAATCTTTGAATGACTGAGGAGTGTCCAGGGGATGCCATTTGCATGGTATGGAGATCCTCTAGATTACCCAATATCTGTGAAGATACTTGGTTTTCAAATTCCTTAGCCACCGGAGAGGCTGAAGTAAAAACTCTTGAAGCCTCTGTGGCTTTGATGGTGTCATCAGGATATGCCTCAGCATGCATTCCCTCACCATCTAGATGTGTGTCCTGAGTGGTGAACAAGGTGTCATGCACCAAGTCACTTGAATGGGGCTCACCAGGGAAATAGAAATCCTGATGATCAACAACCACATCTGTTTGGCTTGATACAATTGGTTGATAAGAAATTTGAGTAGCGGGAGAAGTAGAGTGTGTAGAATTGAGTGTTGGCAACTCCCCCTAAGAAAATCGGGAAGTTTCAGTAGAAGTCCCTAATTGTGCTTGATGTATTTCCTTTTCTACTAGAACTTCTTCATTAACCAGAGTGAGTTCCTTCAATGTTGCAGACTCCGTACAAGATGGAGTGGGTTGACTCCCAATTTCAATAGATGCACCTTTTTCAGAAAGTGCACCTTGAAGTAGGTTTAATCCCTTATATACCTCTACATCCTGTTGGGAGGATGTAGAGTGGCCTGTTATGGCCTTTTGATTTTTCTTCCTCCTCTTTAAAGGTTCCACATGTGACTCTTCAATTTGCTCTATATTTTCTTCTACTACTGCTTCTAATTGCTTCTTTGTAGCAGTTTTCTTCCTCTTCTTCTTTTCAACCACACCATGTTGAGAGGATGTGGAGGTTGGCTCACTAACATCTATTGTATTCAAAGAAGGGTCCACAATTGGGTTAGAATTCCTGGGGTTAGGTGCATTTGGTTCTTCCGCAACCTTAGGACCTCCTACTGTATCAAGATAACCATACGTAGGCTGCACTACTGGGTACTCCCTAAATACACTCCTCCTGTGAGGTGTAATTTGGAGAGGCACATTCATTGCACTCCTCTTGTCCATTGTAGCAAAAATAATCTTTGACATGGACTTGGAGTAGCCAATTCGATTTTTGTTCATTCCAGGCAATTCAATTAAACCAACATTTTTATAATTGAGAATTAATTGAATAAAGCGAGGGAAAAAATCTCATTACCTCTCTTGAGAATCCTGGTTATGAGTTCCCCAAGAACTAGTTTTCTAACATTGAGCTTTTGATTGTATACCAATGAGTAGGCTAACTTCATGGCAATGATGCTTATTTGGTCAAACCCTGTTTTTCTGCAGGTGAACACTCTAAGTATGGTGTCAAACAGGAATGACCACTCCTTCCTCCTGTACTTCTTGTTGATTTTACATAGCCTATACTTCTTGTCCTCAGCTCCTTTCTTCATAGTGTCAGCATATCTAATGAACTCTAGGAAGTCTAGAAGATCATTTTCAGTAGGGTCTTCATCAAAATTCTCTGTTGGCATTTTTAAGCTTTTGTTCACATCATCTTCATCAAAACTGATGTCCTTTCCTTAGATTTTGCAGATGACAACCAATTTTGAGCTACCATCTTCTAATGCTTTGTTTTCCCAGTTTGCAGTCTTCCAAAACTGCTTCAAAATGTCAAGATATAAGGTGGGGTTCGCCAACAAAGCTTTATTTAGATAGGAATCAATGAGAAACCTAGTAAAGCACTTATAATGCGCCTTTGCATCTGCATTCCGTGCAATGGCCAGGAAATTTGTGTCAAGAATTACATATACTTCAGTTGCAGATTGAGAGCTAGAAGATGACATTGAGTTGTGTATAGAAAGAGAGAAATGAAGAAGTGAAGAAGTATAGAGAAAATAGAAGTAAGGGTTGAATGTTGTTGTTGAGTGCAAGGGTTCTTTGAGTTTGCGATTAAGTATAGAAATGAAGTGTTAGATCTACTTTGCTATTTATATGACATAGACAACTCGACTAGAATTGTAATCGATTTTGTATATTCGAGAACTCGGAAAGGAGTAAAGTTGTTTTTAGTAGAGAACTGTTTAATTTTGGTCGAGAACTCAGATTGTGTATATGTGTTCGAGAAGTGTATCAATAGAGAACTCAATAAACCTGAATTAAACCATTCGAGAACTCAAGCATTCGAGAACTCAAAGCAATCGAGAACTCTAGAAATGAACTATTCGAGAACTCAAGGCATTCGAGAACTCAAAGCAATCGAGAACTATAGAAATGAACTATTCGAGAACTCAAAGCAATCGAGAACTCTAGAAATTATACCTAGTCGAGAAGTCAAAAAGGATGGCAACTTAATCACAAACTCCAATTTTGAAAGATTATTCTATTTTAACCTGAAAATAATAATAATAATTTACAAACCTCATTTCTTAAATAAATAAAAGTTATTTATTCATTTTTAAAGTAAGAAATGTGTTTGATCAATATTCCTGAATATTTGAATTATCACACTTGTTATTTAACAATGCACAAGTATAATAATTTTCTTCAGGCTTCCTTAGAACAAAGAAATAGTTCTAAGTTAATTTGTACAAAAATATTTTTAAGAAAAAATATGTACAACAATATAACTGATATATTTATAAATATACACCAGTTTTCTTTCACTTAGATAAATCATTTAGCTTCATGTCTGTGAAACAATTGTTGTAAAAGTTGGGAAGATATATTTATTTGGTCATTTATCCTGAAGAATTTAGCATTCCAATTTCACTAACTAGCATGTTAAAGGTGGATTCATCAAGTGGTTTGGTAAATATATCAGCCAAGTGTTTTTGTGTAGGAACATAGAATAATTCAATCACTCAATTTTCTGCATGTTCCCTTATGAAATGGTACCTTACATCAATATGGGACGAGATTCAACCTTTGCATTTTATCTTCTATAGAGTTTGAGCTAACGGACCAGTGAGCTATTACGCTTTCTTCAAAGGATGGCTGCTTCCAAGCCCACCTCCTGGTTGTCATCGCTCGATCACTTCCTTTTCCACTAAGTGATTGCTTAGGGACCTTAGCGTACGATCTGGGTTGTTTCTTGCTTTGTTTTGGAATGGTTAACTGGATTGGCAACAATTGAAATGGCACTAGTGTTGTCACACATGATATGAATTTTTTTCAACACTAATCCATAGTCCCTTAGTTGATTCCTCATCCAAAGCACTTGAGCACAACAGCTTCCAGCAGCAATGTATTCAGCCTCAGCTGTGGAAGTAGAGACTAATCGCTGCTTTTTCCTAAACCAAGTGTAACGATTGTGATATTTATATATATTTAATTCATATGAGTTATATTATTTTCATGCTCCAATATGATAAGATGAGGTATGTGATCATTTTATATGTCTAATTGACTACCTGTTTGACCGGAATATGTTTAAGTGATTTACTAAAGTGATTAATTGATTTTTATGCTAACTTGAGGTATTGTTTGATTTTTATAAATTTATTGGTATGTCCAATAATTATGAAATTTTATATGTATCTTCTATGTGATTTTAGAGACTTTCTAAATATGGTGGTGTATTTAATTATACTCCCAGTGATTCTATATAAATCTTTCATTCCTGTTTTATTCTAGAGATATTTCTCTTCTAAATTCCATATTTAATTATTGGAATGTCCAAAAATCATGAAATCTTTTCCAAAATTCTCCTTGGATATTCAGAAAGTTTTTTAAAATAAAATTTTATTTTATTCGAGCCCAAAATAGTTTTAATGATTTTCCTACTCTTATTTTCTATTTTTGTGCTGAAACTTCAAAGATTTTTAATTAAATATCTGTTCATCCAAAAAATATTTTAAAAGAATGGACGAGCTTCTAAAATCGTGTTCTTTATTTTAAAAATATAAAACTTATTTCTGTACCCGTTTTCTATCAAAATTCAATTTTTAAATTGTTTTAAATTAGATTATAGCAATTGTGAAATTTCGATTTTGCCCTTGTCTCAATTAAACCTCACCACCGCCCACTTCCTCCATCAGTTGCTCTGTACATTCAGACACCAGGTCCCTTTGCTCTCTCTCTTGCATTTTCATTGTTTTCGCTTGGTACTTTGCTTTAAGCCACGATTTGTGCATGAATTTTTGCTAGTTTTCAAGTTTAACAATTGCTCCTCGAGTTGTTCTCCGCAAAGCGTGTGTATATGTTTGATACCGTATATGTATATATAATCTAAGTTGCATGCAATGCTTGGCGATGATGGATTGTCATTCTTAATTCTTGATTATGCTATGTTTTATGATCGTAAGCAAGAATATATGGGTTTGGTGTTGAGAATCCAAAAAAAAAAATCGGAACTCCACCGGACATACGCCGCCGGCTATGAGCATTGCAAGCCGGTAGCTATGGAAATGATAAGGTTTGAGCCTAAAAATAACACTCCTTATTAGTATGTGGTGTTAATCGTGTTGCATGTTAAATTTCTTTTATTTTCCGGCCATGACTTGATTTTTCCGATTGGCTAGTTATTTTTTCGAGCAGTACTTGTACATACGGCTGAGTCCGAGTCATTTAGAAGTAATTTGGTGATTAAATTGGTTGCAAGTTGCTTTAAATATGGTTAGTTAGTCAATATGCCACTTGAATTGTACATTCTGCATTCTTCCAAATATAATATATATATATATATATATATATATAAAATGCTAGTTTTCGGAAGGAATATATGTGATTACTCAAGTTTAGTAATTGGGATGGATAGGTATGATCGGTTACTTGGTTTGATTATGAACCTCGATTAAAGTTTGATGTTAATTGCTATAATCATTTATCAAATAGTTAGCGTATGGAAATATTGGTGTTGTGATTTAAACAGTCATAGCTTGGTATAATGTTCAGTTGATGGTATATGTGGCCAAGGTCTATATACACTTATTTGGATTAAATACTATAACTGTTTGTATCGGTTGTATTTCGACGGATAGCTTCATATACAGAGGAAGTGCTGCCAAAATTTTCTAAAACTAAAATGATCTTATAAAACACTATTGACACACCACTTCTGTATAGGAAATGCTATCAGTCAGGAATACTATGGATAATACGGTTGTCTATGTGATACGTGCCTGCCAGTGTATAATTGGTTGATTAGTAGAGTATGTCTACCGTATATTTATATATATTAAGGGGTTACAGTAACGAAAGGGTAGAATAGCTAGACGTTAAAGAGAACGTCGAGAGTATATAAGATACTGATATGGTACTATTTATGTGTAGCTACAAAGGACGTTGAGGTGAAAGATAAAGGAAAGGCAAAAGTAGAGAGCTAGAGTCGGTGATAGTGAGATCCACCTGTTCAGCAGCTGTAGCAATCTTTTTGAGGTAAGTAACTATTGCCTAATCTCTTTAAACTCATGAAGTGTTTTATGAAATGTTGTATAATCCTGCAACTGTTTTACTTTATCTCAACTGTTTTGAGATACATCATGCTTTATTTTAACTATTTTACTTAAACTGCAACCTTATACAAGTTTTGACTATACCTTAAACTTTTCAATCTCTGAACTGCTACTGATAATTTATAAACTAAATTTAAATTCTTAAACCATCAATATTAACCGTGACTTGTGTTTTTCACCATTTCCTTAACCTTGTTTACTTGTACTTTAACCAGGATGAGTACCCTATTGCTATTACCTAATCACTATTCTAAATCAGATGCTTTATAATTATTTTAAAACCTCTTGTTATACCTGTAAAATTGACCCTACAACCTGACTTTACTCCTATAACATGATTTTGATCCCTATGTCATGATTCCTGCTTACTTTTCTGCAAAAGAGACTTGTATATAAATTTTCTTCGAATAAAATTTACCTCTGTCTTTTCAGCAAATGATTTGGTAATTTTAAAAGGAATTGTGTTGATATTATAGAAATTCTGATCAAAATGGTTTCTGCGGATTCCTATGAGTTGGAAGCGTAAGAGGCCGAGTGACGCCGGTCCAGCACTTTTATGTGAAGACTATAATGAGATAGTCAATGGCTATAATGAGATAGTCCAAGGCCAATGGCAATAAGTGCCTTTATGAGTACTCCTTATGTCCAGAGGGACTTCGGTCCGTTATGGGGATTTACGTGGCTGATCACCCGTATTGTCCGGGCGTTGCGAGAAAACCCCAATCAAAATGATTTGGTTTTATAAGTAAAAGTCCTAATGAAAGGACAGTTTTATGAAATAATTTGGAAAACAAAGTCCTAATGAAAGGATAGTTTTACAAGAATGATTTTTGAAATGATTAGTAATGAATTTTGAAATGCCTTACAATACCCTGCTTTATATAGCATAGAACTGTCAGATATACCTTGATTTTGACTTCGTTTCATTTTTGTACATTGCTTCCTTTTATCCATCTAACCCCTACGAAGTATTCCTAAACCTTGAAATGATTATTTTGTAGAAGTTTCTTTAAACCTTTCACCCCAGACAATTAGAAACATTAACCCTGAACTGAACTCTTCAAATACCTGTGCTTTTATCAGTGAAAGCCATGAAAGAAAGTTTTTCGTATAATGAATACCAATATTGGAAATTGTGGAGTATAATTATGGGACAATGATGTCCATGAATGATTTTTAAGTATGATTATGAGAAAAGATTTCTAAATTTTATATAATACTGTAAAACTGTTTTAACCTGTAGGGTTACTTGCTGAGCTTTTGTGGCTCATTCTTTTATTTTCTAACCTCTACAGCTTTTGAGAATCATGGTACGTCGTAAACAGACTGCCAAGAAGAACATGTCTTTCATTAACTGTGCTAGGCTGACTGCCAGTGAACAGGTAGGATCGAGGACGAGTTAGCAGGAAAGACTTTGTCAAGTCTTGTACTTTTGTTAGTAGATTTTGTGATGTTGCAGAAGTTGTAATAATATTATTTTGTTATTATAAATGTAAATGTAAATGAATGTAGATGTGTGCTTGTTTTATACCATTACCTTGAAAGGTCCAGGGTAGTAGTCGGGGTCGTGTATATGTGTATATTCTGTTATTGTTATTTAGGGTGCATGCATATAGAGTGTTAGAGTGACTCCCCGATCTAGACCCCGGGTCGAGAGGGCGTCACAGGTTGGTATCAGAGCAAAGGTTTTGGTCACTGAACAAGCCAGGATTAGGTTAACGAAGTAGTTCATTAAATAAAAGATATACAAGTGATATTAAGAATAGTGGTATAGACGTTAGGATTTCAACTTTAGATTTAAGATAATCTTTATCTCCTTTTTGCACTGCATACTATTTTATATTATTGCAGGCTCGTGGAATTTATGAGTTACCACCGCCCTCTCCTAGTACTTCTTCGGATTCTACTACGGATTCTGATGATATTATCGTCATTTCTAGTTCCGAGAGTGAGGAGGAGCTGACTCCTGAGCCCCCTGTTCAGACTGATCTATCATCAGGGAGTGCCCCACCGTCAGAGAGTGCACGTGCCCTTGTACGCCGTAGGATCTATAGGCCAGCCATTACCCGATCCGAGTTCCTGAGCACCCCGTTGAGTGGTGGGAGGAGCGGATTAGAGCCGTGGAGGAGGAAGGTCGTCGGCAGATGGCAGCGAGAGCCTTCACTGATGATGTGGTGGAGCAGGCGAGAGAGTTGACTCGAGTGGTTAGCAAATTGTTGGTTGGACTCAGGGCTGCCCGAGACCGGGACCATCTGGGTGACTAGATGTTAGGGTGTTTTGGGTGCTTAGAAGGGACATCTGTTAGATCCCTCTAGCACACTCGATTAGACTTTATCTCCACTTTTCATCTCGTACTTTTATTTATTGTTGTTGTACTTTGACTTGAACTTGTTCTGCACTTTAATGTTGATATTTCTCGTATTTATTTATGGTTGTTCTTCAGTTTCCAGTACCTTGTTTATACCTGTTGCTAACCTTTATGATTGCCTCATTCATACATGTTGTGCTAACCTATTCTCTATAGAACCTTTATACCCTTGTTGTACAGGCAACTTATGTAGTAATGATGCTATAAGGTTGATTTTAAATGGTAATTTTAATTTCCAAATGGTTTTAAAAGTATTTAAACTGTTTATGATATGATGTAGTGTACTGCTTAATAAGTTGCTTGTTTTCCCTATAGTAAAATGCCGTCGAAGACCAGAAACACATCAAATTTATCCCAAAATCATGATACACAAGATCAACCCCCTATGGACCCCACTGTTGCCCAACTTATCCAGTTGTTACAACAACAAATGACTATTTTGACCCAGCAACAACAAAGACCCCCAGTACCCCCAGCGGTCACTTTCAAATCATTTCAAGCGATTAAACCTCCTGAGTTTAGAGGATCAGTAGACCCGATAGAAGCCAAGTCATAGCTTAAAGAGATTGAGAAAGCTTTCCAGTTAGTAAATGTAAGTGAAGACAAGAAGATAGAATATGTAAGTTATTTTCTAAAAGCTGAAGCTAGTTATTGGTGGGAGTCTACAAAGGTACTACAAGGCGAAGGTGTGATTACATGGGCCCAGTTCATAGAGTTGTTCTTAGAGAAGTATTTTCCTAGTTTTATGAAGGATCAAATGGAGATCAAATTTTTAGAATTAAAACAAGGAAGCATGAGCGTGGCAGAATATGAAGCCAAGTTCTCCGAAATGGCCAAGTTTGTACAGGAGTTTGTAAATACTGATGTGAAGAAGGCCAAAAGATTTCAACAGGGCTTGAGGCCATGGATTCGAAGAAGAGTGGCGGTTTTTGAGCTATAGAGCTTTGCCGCAATGGTTCAGAAGGCAATGATTGTGGAAAATGAAAGTGATATGTCTCAAAAGGAAAATGATAAAAAGAAGAGGAAGTTTGGGGCTAGAGAAGAAGGCCAAGGACAAAGTAATTTCAGAAGCAAGTTTAACGGAAGATCAGAAGGTCAGAAGAGTGACTTTCAGCAGTCTAAGAATGGTAATGAAGGACAGAATAGTAGAGCCCAAGGTTTCAATCACCAGAAGGCAATAAGACAATATGTTCCTGAATGTAAGACTTGTGGAAGGAAGCATTCCGGAGTATGTAATAAGCCAAATGTTACTTGTTTCAAGTGCAACAAGAAGGGACACTATGTTGTAGAATGTAATAGTCAGACTCAGAGTCCAATTCAGAAGTCTGGAATCAAGTGTTACAAGTGTGGCAAGCTAGGCCATATAGCAAGAGAGTGCAAGGAGCCTACTCAGACTATAAATGTTCTCAGGATAGCTGGAACTCCATCGCAATCTTCAGTACCACAAACCAGAGCAAGAACTTTCAATATGACCCAGAGAGAAGCTGTCCAAGATGTGGATGTGATTTCAGGTACACTTCCTGTTAATTCAGTTCAAGCTAGTGTGTTGATTGATTCTGGGGCTACTAAGTCTTTTATATCTCAAGAATTTATTGGTAAATTACAATATGAAGTTTAACCTTTGGAGCAAGCCTTGGTTATAGAAGTAGCCAATCAGGCAAAGATCCAGTGAGTCAAGTTTGTCCTAAGTGTGATATTGAAATAGGCAGTTGTCATTTTCTCGCTAACTTGATACCTTTTAAGTTAGGTGAATTTGATGTAATCCTAGGAATGGATTGGTTATCAGAGTATGAGGCTCAGATAGATTGTAGAAATAAGAAGTTAAAAGTGAAAACCCCAGAAGGTAAGGAAGTTGAATTTCGAGGCACCAGGCAAGTTAAGAAGTTTCTGAATATCATTCAGGCGAAGAGATTTTTGCGTCAAGGATGTGAGGCTTACTTAGCCTATGTAGTAGATACTGAGAAGAAGTCAATACAATTAGAGGATGTTCCCATAGTCAATGAATTTTTCGACGTGTTTCCAGACGAATTGTCAGGTTTACCTCCCGATAGAGAAATCGAATTTTCCATTGATTTAGCCCCAAGCACCGAGCCAGTTTCAAAAGCTCCATATAGGATGGCACCTGTTGAGATGAAAGAGTTGGCAAGTCAAATACAAGATCTTTTGGATAAGGGAGTTATAAGGCCTAGTGTGTCCCCATGGGGAGCACCAGTGTTGTTTGTAAAGAAGAAAGATGGAAGTATGAGATTGTGTATAGATTATCGAGAGTTAAACAAGTTGAATATCAAGAACAAGTACCCATTGCCAAGAATCGATGATCTATTTGACCAGTTGAAAGGAGCCGTATGTTTTTCCAAAATTGACTTAAGGTCCGGATACCATCAACTCAAGATTAAACCCGAGGATATACCTAAAACAGCGTTCAGAACGAGGTATGAACACTATGAATTTTTGGTTATGGCTTTTGGATTGACGAATGCTCCAGCGGCGTTTATGGATTTGATGAACAGAGTTTTTAAGAAGTATTTGGACAAATTTATGATTGTATTTATCGACGACATCCTGATATATTCAAAGTCGGAGGAAGATCATGCGGAACACTTGAGAATTGCTTTAGAGATTTTAAGAAAGGTAAAGTTGTATGCAAAGTTTTCTAAATGTGAATTTTGGCTAAAGGAAGTACAATTCCTAGGACATGTTGTCAGCAACGAAGGCATCAAAGTTGATCCTGCAAAGATAGAAGCAGTAATGAAGTGGGAAAGACCAAGAACTCCAACAGAAGTAAGAAGTTTTCTGGGATTAGCAGGATACTATCAAAGATTTGTTCAAGATTTTTCAAAGATAGCTACCCCTATGACCAAGTTGACTAGGAAGAATGAAAGGTTTGTGTGGAATGAAAAGTGTGAAGAAGGTTTCAAAGAACTAAAGCGAAGATTAGTGTCTGCACTAGTGTTGGTATTACCTGACGATCAAGGGAATTTTGTTATCTACAGTGACGCTTCTCACAAAGGCTTGGGATGTGTTTTGATGCAACACGGAAAGGTAATTACGTATGCTTCCAGGCAGTTAAGACCTCATGAATTGAAGTATCCTACACATGATCTAGAATTAGCTGCTATTGTGTTTGCACTGAAGATATGGAGGCACTACTTGTATGGAGAAAAGTGTGAGATTTACACTGATCACAAAAGTTTGAAGTATATCTTTACTCAAAAAGAGCTGAACATGAGACAAAGAAGATGGTTGGAATTGATTAAAGACTACGACTGCACGATTAGCTATCATCCAGGCAAAGCGAATGTTGTGGCAGATGCTTTAAGTCGAAAGGAGAGGTTAAATATAATGATTTCATCTTAAGAGTTAATCAAAGAATTTGAAAGGTTGGAAATAGAAGTATGTAGTTCTGATTCAGTAGAAGAGATGGTATATTCAATGACCTTCCATCCAGAGTTGTTAGAGAAGATCAAGCGATGTCAGGAACAAGTACTGATACAAGACAGAGCTCAATTGACGGGAGAAGAGTTAAGAAGTCAAAAGGACGATAAAGGCATTTTAAGATATTCTTCACGGGTATGGATTCCCGATATTAAGGAATTGAAGGATGAAATTTTACGCGATGCGCACAGTTCAAGATTCTCAATCCATCCAGGAAGTACAAAAATGTATAAGGATTTGAAAGAAAATTTTTGGTGGCCCAGCATGAAAAGAGATGTAGCGGATTAGATTAGTAAGTGTTATACGTGCCAGAGAGTCAAAGCTGAACATCAGAGACCCAGTGGATTACTTCAACCGTTAGAAATTCCAGAATAGAAATGGGAAAATCTTGCTATGGACTTTGTAGTGGGATTGCCAAGAACAAAGGCTAATCATGATGCTATTTGGATGATAATTGATAGATTAACCAAATCAGCGCACTTTCTACCGATTAATGAGAGATTTTCACTAGACAAGTTGGTTCATATATACCTGAAAGAGATTTTTATGCGACAGGCGTTCCTGTATCGATTGTATCCGACAGAGACCCGAGATTTAACTCGAGATTCTGGAAAAAGTTTCAAGAATGTTTGGGAACGAAGTTGAATATGAGTACTGCATATCATCCTCAGACAGATGGCCAGAGTGAAAAGACAATTCAGACCATTGAAGACATGCTGAGAGTATGTGCACTGGATTTTGAAGGAAGTTGGGATGAGCATCTACCGTTAGTGGAGTTTTCATATAACAACAGCTATCATGCCAGTATTGGAATGCCTCCGTATGAAGCTTTGTATGGAAGAAAGTGCAGATCACCTGTGTGTTGGAATGAAGTTGGTGAACGTAAAATTTTGGGTCCAGAGTTAGTTCAACAAACCAGGGAAAAGATCGAAGTGATTCAGAAAAGGTTGTTAGCTGCTCAAGATAGGCAAAAGAAGTATGCTGATCAGTCACGGAAGGATATGAGTTTTGCAGAAGGTGACGAAGTATTATTAAAGATTTCTCCATGGAAAGGTGTTAGCAGATTTGGCAAGAAAGGAAAGCTTAGTCCAAGATATATAGGACCTTTTGAAGTTTTGAAGCGTGTTGGAAAAGTCACGTATGAATTGGCTCTACCGCCGTAGATGCAGCATATCCACAATGTTTTTCACATATCTATGCTTAGAAAGTATAACCCTGATATGAGTCATGTAATAGAGTATGAACCCCAGGAGATTTAACCCGATTTGTCTTATGTAGAACAGCCTGTAGCGATTCAGGATCGTAAGGATAAGGTTTTAAGGAATAAATCTGTTAGGCTTGTTAAGGTTTTGTGGAGAAATCCTCGAGTTGAGGAATTCACATGGGAACTTGAGAGTGAAATGCTCGAAAAGTATCCCTACTTGTTTACTTAGGCTGATTCTGGGGACAGAATCCTTATAAGGGGGGAGAATGTAACGATTGTGATATTTATATATATTTAATTAATATGAGTTATATTATTTTCATGCTCCAATATGATAAGATGAGGTATGTGGTCATTTTATATGTCTAATTGACTGCCTGTTTGACCGCAATATGTTTAAGTGATTTATTAAAGTAATTAATTGATTTTTATGCTAACTTGAGGTACTGTTTGATTTTTATAAATTTATTGGTGTGTCCACTAATTATGAAATTTTATATGTATCTTCTATGTGATTTTAGAGACTTTATAAAAATAGTGGTGTATTTAATTCTAGTCTCAGTGAGTTTATATAAATCTTTCATTCATGTTTTATTCTAGAGATATTTCTCTTCTAAATTCCATATTTAATTATTGGAATGTCCAAAAATCATGAAATCTTTTCCAAAATTCTCCTTCGATATTTAGAAAGTTTTAAAAAATAAAAGTTTATTTTATTCGAGCCCAAAAATAATTTTAATGATTTTCCTACTCTTATTTCTATTTTTGTGCTGAAACTTCAAAGATTTTTAAGTAAATATCCGTTCATCCGAAAAATATTTTAAAAGTATGGACGAGCTTCTAAAATCGTTTTTTTTATTTTAAAAATATAAAACTTGTTTTTGTACTCATTTTCTATCAAAATTCGATTTTTAAATTGTTTTAAATCAGATTATAGCAATTGTGAAATTTCAATTTTGCCCTTGTCTCTATTAAACCTCACCACCGCCCACTTCCTCCATCAGTTGCTCTGTACATTCAGATACCAGGTCCCTTTGCTCTCTCTCTTGCATTTTCATTGTTTCCGCTTGGTACTTTGCTTTAAGCCACGATTTGTGCATGAATTTTTGCTAGTTTTCAAGTTTAACAATTGCTCCTCGAGTTGTTTTCCGCAAAGCGTGTGTATATGTTTGATACCGTATATGTATATATAATCTGAGTTGCATGCAAAGCTTGGTGATAAGGATGTCATTCTTAATTCTTGATTATGCTATATTTTATGATCGTAAGCAAGAATATATGGGTTTGGTGTTGAGAATCCAAAAAAAAAATTCGGAACTCCACCGGACATACGCCGCTGGCTATGAGCATTGCAAGCCGGTAGCTATGACAATGATAAGGTTTGAGCCTAAAAATAACACTCCTTATTAGTATGTGGTGTTAATCGTGTTGCATGTTAAATTTCATTTCTTTTCCGGCCATGACTTGATTTTTCCGAGTGGCTAGTTATTTTTTCGGGCAGTACTTGTACATATGGCTGAGTCCGAGTCATTTAGAAGTAATTTGGTGATTAAATTGGTTGCAAGTTGCTTTAAATATGGTTAGTTAGTCAATATGCCACTTGAATTGTACATTCTGCATTCTTCCGAATATAATATTATATATATATATATATATATATATATATATATATATATATATATATATAATGCTAATTTTCGGAAGGAATATATGTGATTACTCAAGTTTAGTAATTGGGATGGATAGGTATGATCTGTTACTTGGTTTGATTATGAACCTCGATTAAAGTTTGATGTTAATTGTTATAATTATTTATCAAATAGTTAGTGGATGAAAATATTGGTGTTGTGATTTAAACAGTCGTAGCTTGGTATAATGTTCAGTTGATGGTATATATGGCCAAGGTGCATATATACTTATTTGGATTAAATACTATAACTGTTTGTATCGGTTGTATTCCGACGGATAGCTTCATATACAGAGGAAGTGCTGCCAAAATTTTCTAAAACTAAAATGATCTTATAAAACACTATTGGCACACCACTTCTGTATAGGAAATGCTATCAGTCAGGAATACTATGGATAATACGGTTGTCTATGTGATACGTACCTGCCAGTGTATAATTGGTTGATTAGTAGAGTATGTCTACCGTATATTTATATATATTAAGGGGTTACAGTAACGAAAGGGTAGAATAGCTAGACGTTAAAGAGAACGTCGAGAGTATATAAGATACTGATATGGTACTATTTATGTGTAGCTACAAAGGACGTTGAGGTGAAAGATAAAGGAAAGGCAAAAGTAGAGAGCTAGAGTCGGTGATAGTGAGATCCACCTGTTCAGCAGCTGTAGCAATCTTTTTGAGGCAAGTAACTATTGCCTAATCTCTTTAAACTCATGAAGTGTTTTATGAACTGTTGTATAATCCTGCAACTGTTTTACTTTATCTCAACTGTTTTGAGATACATCATGCTTTATTTTAACTATTTTACTTAAACTGCAACCTTATACAAGTTTTGACTACACCTTAAACTTTTCAATCTCTGAACTGCTACTGATAATTTATAAACTAAATTTAAATTCTTAAACCATCAATATTAACCGTGACTTGTGTTTTTCACCATTTCCTTAACCTTGTTTACTTGTACTTTAACCAGGATGAGTACCCTATTGCTATTACCTAATCACTATTCTAAATTAGATGCTTTATAATTGTTTTAAAACCTCTTGTTATACCTGTGAAATTGACCCTACAACCTGACTTTACTCCTATAACATGATTTTGATCCCTATGTCATGATTCCTACTTACTTTTCTGTAAAAGAGACTTGTATATAAATTTTCTTCGAATAAAATTTACCTCTGTCTCTTAACTTTTAAAAGATGGATTTAAATATGAAAGCTGACTTTCAAGAAGTTTTTTCAGCAAATGATTTGGTAATTTTAAAAGAAATGGTGTTGATATTATAGGAATTCCGATCAAAATGGTTTATGCGGATTCCTATAGGTTGGAGGCGTAAGAGGCTGAGTGACGCCGATCCAACACTTTTATGTGAAGACTATAATGAGATAGTCAATGGCTATAATGAGATAGCCCAAGGCCAATGGCAATAAGTGCCTTTATGAGTACTCCTTATGTCCAGAGGGACTTCGGTCCATTATGGGGACTTTACGTGACTGATCACCCGTATTGTCCGGGCGTTGTGAGAAAACCCCAATCAAAATGATTTGGTTTTATAAGTAAAAGTCCTAATGAAAGGACAGTTTTATGAAATAATTTGGAAAACAAAGTCCTAATGAAAGGATAGTTTTACAAAATGATTTTTGAAATGATTAGTAATGAATTTTGAAATGCCTTACAATACCCTGCTTTATATAGCATAGAACTGTCAGATATACCTTGATTTTGACTTCGTTTCATTTATGTACATTGCTTCATGTTATCCATCTAACCCCTGCGAACTATTCCTAAACCTTGAAATGATTATTTTGTAGAAGTTTCTTAAAACCTTTCACCCCAGACAATTAGAAACATTAACCCTGAACTGAACTCTTCAAATACCTGTGTTTCTATCAGTGAAAGCCATGAAAAAAAGTTTTTCGTATAATGAATACCAATATTGGAAATTGTGGAGTATAATTATAGGACAATGATGTCCAGGAATGATTTTTAAGTATGATTATGTGAAAGGATTTCTAAATTTTATATAATACTGTAAAACTGTTTTAACCTATAGAGTTACTTGCTAAGCTTTTGTGGCTCATTCTTTTATTTTCTAACCTCTACAGCTTTTGAGAATCATGGTACGTCGTAAGCAGACTACCAGGAAGAACATGTCTTTCATTAACTATGATAGGCTGGCTGCCAGTGAACAGGTAGGATCGAGGACGAGTTAGCAGGAAAGACTTTGTTAAGTCTTGTACTTTTGTTAGTAGATTTTGAGATGTTGCAGAAGTTATAATAATATTATTTTGTTATTATAAATGTAAATGTAAATGAATGTAGATGTGTGCTTGTTTCATACCATTACCTTGAAAGGTCCAGGGTAGTAGTCGGGGTCATGTATATGCGTATATTCTGTTATTGTTATTTAGGGTGCATGCATATAGAGTGTTAGAGTGACTCCCCGATCTAGACCCCGGGTCGGGAGGGCGTCACACCAAGACACCAATCTCTGTCCAAGAAATTGACAGCTTCCTGAGGTGCTTTTCCTATCCACTCTACATCCAACAAAATTAGCATCTGAATATCCAACCAAGTTGAATCCTATTTCTTTAGGGTACCATAAACCCATGAAAGGTGTTCCTTTGAGGTATCTTAGAATCCTTTTCACAGTAATGAGATGAGATTCCTTGGGATTTTTCTGAAATCTTGCACGTATACTGGTGGAGAACATAATGTTAGGTCTACTAGTTGTGAGATAGAGAAGAGATCTAATCATTCCTTTGTAGGTCTTCATATCTACATTTTTTCCTTTCTCATCTTCACCAAGTTTTATAGCTGTAGACATTAGAGTTTTGGCAGTTGAGCAATCTTGCATGTCAAACCTCTTGAGTAAGTCATTGATGTATTTAGTTTGACTTATGAAAATGACATCTGTCCTTTGACTTATTTGAAGGCCTAGAAAATAATTGAGCTTTCCCATCATGCTCATCTCATATTCACTTTGCATTAGCTTATAGAACCTTTGACACAATTTTTCATTTGTAGACCCAAAAATGATATCATCCACATAAATTTGAACTAGTATGATATCCTCGCCATGCTTCTTGTAGAAAAGAGTTTTGTCAATTGTTCCTCTAGTGAATTGATTTTCTAAAAAAAATTTTGACAGAGTATCATACCCTGCTCTAGGGGCTTGTTTGAGTCCATACAATGCCTTGATGAGTTTGTAAACAAAATCTGGAAAATTCGGATCCTCAAAGCCAGGTGGTTGCTACACATATACTCCGTATTATAGTTCACCATTAAGAAATGCACTTTTGACATCCATTTGATAGACCTTGAAGTTTGAGTGTACTGCAAAGGCCAGAAAAATTATAATGGCTTCTAGTCTTGCAACAGGAGAAAAAGTCTCATCATAGTCAATGCCTTCTTCTTGTGAATAGCCTTTTGTAACTAACCTTGCCTTGTTTCTTATCACAATTCCATGTTCATCCATTTTGTTTTTGTAGACCCACTTAGTGCCAATTACTGATCTATCCTTTGGAGGAGGCACTAATTCCCAAAGATTATTTCTCACAAATTGATTCAATTCCTCTTGCATGGCAATTATCCAATCTGGATCCAACATGACTTCTTCAACTCTTTTTAGCTCATTTTGAGACAAAACGCAAGCAAATAAGCATTCATTCATAGTTTCTCTCCTTGTCCTCACACTTTCATCAGGATTTCCAATGATTTGATCAGCTGTATGAGCTCTATTCCATTCAGTTTGATGTGCCATATCTCTATCAATTAAACTTATTTCCTCCTGATTGAAGTTAGTGCCATTTGTTGCAGACTCTTGAGAAGCCCCCCCTGAGTTGATGCTAGGGTTGTGTGAAGAATTCTCAAGTTGAATATGACTATAATCATCATTTTCTCTTTCCTTATTTATTCCATGTGAGATGTCTACATGTGAATCTTTATGAGTATTGATAACATTTTTTATTGCAAAAATCTCAGGCTCCATTTCATTTTCAAATTTCAATGTCACAGTTTTCACCTTCCAAGTTCATTGCAGGAAACTTGAAGTCATCAAATGTCACATTTGTGCTTTCCATTACTCTTTGTTGATCAATCACATATACTCTATAGACAGTTTTGTCCAAAGAGTATCCCACAAAAATTCCCTCATATGCCTTGGCTTCAAACTTCCCAAGGTTGTTAGCATCATCCTTGAGTACAAAGTATTTTGTTCCAAACACATGCATGTACTTCACAGATGGTCTTTTATTTGTCATGATGTGATAAGGAGTCTTTCCAACTGGTTTTGTGATGAGTGTTCTATTTTGAATATAACATGCAGTCCTGACAACTTCAGCCCAAAAACTGGTTGAAAGATTTATTTCTGTTAACATGGTTCTTACAGCTTCAATAAGAGTCATGTTCTTCCTCTCAACAACTCCATTTTGTTGTGGATTTTTTGGAGCTGAGAATTAGTGAGTGATTCCACTTTCTTTGCAGAATTCATTTAGGTTAACATTTTTGAATTCTGTTTCATTATCATTTCTCATGGCTACAACAGGTGTTGGGCTTTTGTCCAATCTTCTCAAATTTTCAATAATAACCTCAGGAACTTCATCTTTTGAATGCAAGAATTCCACCCAAGTGTATTTTGAGAAGTCATCAACCATTACTAGTGCATATCTTTTCTTAGACAAGGACATGCCATTTACTGGTCCAAAGAGATCCATATGAATCAATTATAGTGGTTTGGTGATTGATGTAAATTCCTTGCTTTTGTGAGTTGATATCTTCATTTTCCCTTTTTGACATGCCTCACACAATCCTTCTTTGCAGAATTCAAGTGAGGGCAGATCCTTCACTAATTTTCTTTTGACTAGAGAATTAATGTTCTTGAAATTTAAATGAGACAGTCTCTTATGCCAAAGCCAACTTTCATTTTCAGAGGCCTTGGTGTAGAAATAACAAATTTTCTCCTTGCTTGCAGTGTCCAAGTCTTCTATTAACATGCTTCATTTTCTTACTCTTTGTAGAGCAATCTCTTTGGTCTTTCTATGTGATATGAGGCACAATTCTTTGTCAAACTCCACCTTTAAATCTTTGTTACAGAATTGAGTGATGCTGACTAGATCATGCTTCAAACCACTGACCAAAGCTACATCTTCAATGACAACATTTCCATAAATTAATTTGCCATATCCCATGGTGAAACCAATGCAATTGTTTCCAAAGGTTACCATTGGGCCAACCTCATCTTTGAATTGTGACAACAAGGCTTTGTCACCAGTCATATGCCTTGAACATCCACTATCCAAGATCCACATGACCTTCTTTTTACCTATGCCCTGCAAACACAAACAGATTAAGTTTTCTTTGGTATTCAAACAAGGTTGGGTCCTTTATGCTTAGTCACATGAATGTCATTCTTGTTTTTAACAGTCTTAATCACTTGATCATGCATATTTTCATTTTTCTGGTTTTGATTTTTAGCTTGATTAGTGCTTCCAGAGCTAGATGCATGTTTAGGTGACATGAAGTGTTTAACAGGACTAACAGTCTTAGGCTTAGAGGTGTTGATGTTTAAGTTTTGACTTATGCATCCATCAACAAACTATTTTCTAAGCCTAAAGCAAGTGTTCATGATATTCATGTTACATGATATATAATCAAATTTATCACAGAATATATGATTATCATGCATTAATAAGGGTTTCACATAGCCATAGGCAAATTCAGCATTATTAACAACAGGTTTCTTGCACACATGTGTGAGGTGATTTGTTGATCTACAGTTTTTATAAACCTTCCTAGGAGCATTGTGAACAGGTGCATATTTATTGTGTTTGTTAATGCATATCTTTCCATTTATATTAGTCTTTTTATTCTTAGCATGCATGATGTCATTTTTCTGAACAATTTGTTTTAATTCCTTTTTAATAGGGATAGATTTGGCCATGACTACTGGTTCTTCTACATCAACAGAAGGCACATCACTCTTAGTTGTTATCTCATCCTCATCATTCAACTGTTGTTTGATGACCATACTGACTTCATCAAGTTCAACAGTTGCTTTCTTAAAGATTGGTGCCTTAACATTTTTCAAAATGTGAGGATGTCCAAGGGTTTCAGTTTTCTTGTCTTTTATTGAAACATATTTCTTTTTCTTGAGAGTGTTATAATCAAAATCAATCCCAATCCTAGAATTTTCCTAATGCTTCTCATGGAATTCTTGAACAATAGTAGATGAGTTTTGATAAGATCTTATTTTCAATTCATTCTCAGAAATTTGTTCTTTAAGAAATTTTTTAATTTGCTCAGAGCAAATAACTTTGTTCTTGAGATACTCATTCTCTTGTTTCAAGTTTTCTAGAGTTATCAAAGACAATTCTAAGGTTTCATTCCGAGCAGTCAGTTCATCATTAGCTTTTAGCAATCTAGCAATTTTCTCATATGAAGCAGTCATACTGGTATGAATATTAAACATTTCAATGCTCAATTCTTCAACAATTTTCTTATACTGAGAATTTAACATGTGAAGTGAGATTAATGAGGGTACCTGAGTGGTTGAGGATGATGCTCCATCTTGTGAGTTAGCCATGAGTGTCAGATTCTCATATTCATCTTCCTCATCTTCATCTGTATCATCCCAGCATTTTCCTTCAGCTATGTAGGCCTTTCCTGTCTATTTTTTGAGGAGGGCCTCATAAGTGGCTTCAAGTTCCAAGTAATCTTTGTCCTTCTTAATTGCTTTAGGTTTTCTACACTCTGTTGCAAAGTGTCCAAGCTCATTACAGTTATAGCATCTTATTTTAGATCTATCAACTGTTCTAGTTTTATACCCTTCATTGTTGTTGCTTCTTGTTGGAGTCTTTCCTTTGCTTGAAGATTTGAAATTTGGTTTTGGTTTAAAACTTTTGTTTTTATTGAATCTTAAGTTTCCAAATTTCTTTGCCATGAAGGCCATGGTTTTGTTGTCCATTCCTTCAAGCTCTTCAATAATGTAGAACTCTTCATCACCTGATTCACTCTTAATAGAGTCATTTTTTCAGGTTCCTTTTCTTCAAGTTCTTCAATCTTCAATTTCTTACTTGTACTAGTCTTCTCAGTTTTTGATGGTTCATTTGCAACCAAGACATTTGAAATATTTGCCATCTTTCCTCTATTTGTTAAAATGTTCTTCTTTTGATAGAACTCCAGTTCATATGTCTTTAAAATTCCATAGAGGGTTTCAAGTGGAAGTTTTGTTAGATCTCTTCCTTATCTAATTGCAGAGATTTTATGCTCCAAATGTTCTGGGAGAGTCAACAAAAACTTCACGTTCTTCTCCTTTGTTTCATAGTACTTTCCATGGAGTTGAAGGTCATTAATGAATTTGTTAAATCTTTCAAACACCTCAGTTATGCCTTCATTTTGTTTTGACATGAAAGCCTCATACTGTGAGACAAAGAGTTGACTTTGGTTTTCCATTACCTCCTCAAGTCCTTCACATAGAATCTCTATGGTTTCCAATATGTGTTTTGCAGAGGTGCAGTTGACAATATTGTTATACATAACAATTTCTAGAGATTCTGTGAGTATGAGCATTAGACTATTGTCAAGTGACACCTTCTCTTTTTCTGTGTCTATACACTAAGATGGATCTTTGGGTATCCATGTTGCAGGTATTACCTTAGACCCATTGGTAGTTTCAGGAACCAATATTACTGGCATAAATGGGCCATTCTTCAAGATTTCTTGATACATGGAGTTAGCAGCCCTTATGAACATTAACATTTTCCTTTTCCATAGGTTATAGTTTTCTATGTCAAAAGGAGGAATCTTTATACTGCTCAGCTTCTGAGAACTCATTTTGATCTTGAAACTGTATGTATATTAACAGCCTGAGCTCTGATACCACTTGTTAGGAATTAGAGTTCAATAGAAGTGTATAGAGGGGGGGGGGTGAATGTATACTTCAAAATTTTATGCATTTTTCTTTTGATGAACTGTTTGTTTAGTTTATGTAGCTTTAACAATTCAAGTATTAAAAATCTACAGCTTTCTGTCTTATTTCTTCTGTCATTTGTCTTATGTATCTTCCAAGCTTCATTGTAGACTTGTCTCTATCATTACAGGTTTGACTGACCCTGTAATGACAGTGCTGCAAATTACTTGTCTTGTTCTTCTGTAATTCTCTTTGAAACTAGTTCTTTGAAACAGTCGAGTACTCTGTTGATTTTGATTCGAGAAGTCATGGTGATTGACTTCTCAATTAGGTTCATGCTGAGACTTCTCGATCAGTTGCTTGTTGTGACTTCTCGAATAGTTGCTTGAAGTGACTTCTCGATTGGTTCAGCCTTATGACTTCTCGATTGGTTCTTTTGCTAACTTCTCGAATTGTTTATTCTGGACTTCTTGAATGTATGGTATTTTCACACTACTCGATTGACTTGATTCCTTGACTTCTCGAATGATCACTTCTCGATCGAATATTGAGCCAATGAGCATTTTGAGACTTCTCGACCAGTTACATATTTATGACTTCTCGAATGTGTGACTTCTCGAATGACTGTTTGCCTTAGAAGAATTTTCTAACTGCATTCCTTATTCTTCAAGTACCCTACTCTGTCTAGTTGCATGATTCAACTTGAATCTTCTAACAGACTTTATTCTTTGAATTTAAATTATAATTTGGAATTACAATTTGATCACACTTTTAACTGCAATTATACATTAAAATATCTAAGTCACTAACATATTACAGAAGTTCAAAATATGTTACATTATGATAAATAATTACATAAAGTAGACTTGATTTGGTCCAACAGAAACAACACTAGAGCAAGGGATCTCTCTGCACCTTCAAGCTTAGATGCAGCAGAGAGAGATGATCTGTTAGTTGATTATGAGGAACAAGACGGCTAGAAGAGTCGATTTGGATCAATGAAAGAGCGTCAAACCCTAAATCCACTACCCCTTCCTCTTCCAACACCTCAAAATGATTCTGTTCTGAAGAACCTGGGGAGGTTCAAAGTATTGATTGCTAGTGGCCAACTCAATATATCTGGTCAACTGCAACTGCCTCCAGCATTACCTCCTTCACTGCCTTCTATATCGCCTCAAATACTGCCTATTACTGGAACAATAAGGAACTTCTCCTTTAAAGAACTTGCAACTGCCTGACATAATTTCTCTCCAGAGCAATGTATATCAGAAAGTCTTTCTTCCACAATATATAGAGCATCCTTTGGAGACGACAGTTCTGGCTTAAGAAAAGTTGAAGCCACCGTGACTCGCTTTGATTCATCAAACCAGGCAATATGAAACTTTAATTTATTTTAGTTGTTTTTTTTAAATATATTTGGTGTTTTAACTTTTATATATCTCTTCATTTATTTTATTATGGGATACATATGTTGCTATATAGGCACTAATTAATTATAAGTACTATTTGCAGCTATATATTAATTTAAATCATATATTATTTAGTATGTGTTGTCGTTTACAAATCAATTATCTAAATTTTGTTCCATTTATCTTCTAGATTCTGAGATATAATTCTGTTATGGACTTCAGAATGTTGTCTCACTATTTGTGTGATTTTGCAGAGCCTAAAAGAATTTATGAAATAGGTGAATACTCTTGCCAGTTTGCCACACCCTTGTATCTGCAAATTATTTGGCTTTCGTGCACATAAGGGATCTGAACGGAGGATGCTAGTGTATGAGAAGTTATATCATGGAATCTTAGACCGACTATTATATGGAAAGTCTGATGGTCCTCTAATAGATTGGAATGGCAGAATTAAAGTTGCTTCATGTGCTGCACGAGGTCTGACATTCCTGCATGACGAAGGGCCTTTCCAGGTAAGTTGAACTTTATTATATTCTGAAAATTGCAACTTATCTGAATGAAGTTGGGATGACAACTCTATGGAGGCTGTATCTTCTTCCACAATAACAGGCAATGTTTCATGAATTTTTGACTGGAAATATACAAATTGACAAAGATTTTACTGCAAAACTGGATACGGTTGCCTAAGCCAATTTCCTGAGACGGACGTATCCAGCAACTCAGTTGTATGTACTTTTCTTACTTATGATTACTTGAATAGATTTACGTTTCTATGGAGATTGTGGAAGCTAAAAGAGCTTCTTTTTTCATAAATATCTAATTTCTATGTTATGCATTATGTTCAGGCACGAACAAGTCTTTCAGCGAAGACACGAGAAAAAGGAGTGCTCACGCCTAAGACCATTTTCTGGAGTTTTGGTATCATGATTCTTGAATTGCTTATAGGTAGGAGAAATCTGCTTCATTTCATGAGTTTTGAGCTTGCCATACAACATTTCAATTGACATCTAATTTATGTCACATCTTTCTCTGATTGAGGAAATTTTATGTTCCAGGCGTGAGGGCAGTGTCAACATAAACTTCCTGTTGATTTCCCTTGTTGAGTAAACCTTTCCATGTGGGTTCAAGTCATTCAACAATTTGTTGTACCTCTCAAAAACTTGAGTGATACTTTCTCCAGGTAGTGACTTGAAGGCCTCATATTGGGAGGTAAGAATATCCAGCCTGTTCTATTTTACTTCTTCCGTTCCTTCCATTAGTAGCTCAATTGTATCCCACATGTGCTTCGCATTACTGCAATTGATTACCTGATTGAACCTTGCAGTATCCAGTGAATCCACTATGATTAGTTGAAGACTTGTGTCCAAGGCAACTTTATCCTTCTCAGTATCAATGAATTCTGACTGTTCCTTTGGAGTAAACCATTGAGGAATTTTTCGCTATCTTTTGAGACTGTTTCCGGAATCAGCTTCTGTGGCATAAAGGGACCCTTTTCCAAAATATCCATATACAGTGGGTTTGCAGCTTTAATAAATAGGGTCATCTTCTTCTTTCATAGGTTGTAATTTTCTTAATTTGTTGAATAGAGGGATTTTGATGCTACCGACTTTTTGAGAACTCATTTTGTACTTGAAGAATTTTAAATCTCAAGAAAAATTAATTTTTTAAAAATTAAAATTAATTCGAATAAAAAATTTAATTTCGAGAAATAAAATTTTTAATTTGAATTCTTGAGGATTGAAAGTCTTGAAAATTTTAGTCGACTTAAAATCTTGGAAAGATTCAAAATTTAAATTTTCTTTAAAAATAAAGAAACTTCAAAATAAATTTTTCTAGATCTACAAGTACACTTTTTGAAAAACTTTTTTCAGATCTTGATTTTTAACTTCAATCAACAAGCTCTAATACCAATTGTTAGGTCCCAAACTATCGTAAAAGGGGGGTTGAAAACGATATGGGTAATTTTTAATTCGTTTTGTGTTTATGAGTTTAGTTCGATGAGATAATAAATATAGCAAACAATACACAACACACGAACAGTTTCAAGGAAACATATTGTTTATATATTACCCAGAGGTTTGCTACACTCTAATACAAAGATGTATCAGCTACAATGATTCTTACAACAAAGAAATAAATACGAGCTTTAATGGCTATCTATTTCTTTTCTCTCTCAGCTGTATCTATCTCTCTGTGTGTTGTGAATGAATACATTCAAAATAAACAAGTCATTTTGTTATAAGCGTAGGATTTACAATAAATGAACTATTTTCTAAATAGCGGATGCTTTTCCCTTGTTGCTTGACTTCAAATTCCCTTGAATAAATTCTAAGTGGTTGTAATATTTTCCCTGTATCATACATAGAATTATTCTACACTTTAATTAAGTGTAAGTAGAAGATGTTGTGCCCTTGGATATAAAATGCTTGTAGTTGCCTTAGAAACATTTTATGTTCTTCTGTAAGTGTAAGTGGCGAATGAATGACCTATACTTTGCCTTAGACTTTTCTTCTCTACCTGTCATTGTAAGTGGCAGATGGATATATGTTGTAGCCATAATTAATGATCAAATAAACTCTCCATAATTGTAAGTGGCCGCAAAGTACTATAAGTAAGTACTTAGAACAATTTTCACATCCTTGTAACCTAAGTAGCGACAAATGTATCCTTGAGGTACCACTTAGAATAATTTACACTCCAATAACATAAGTGGCGGCAAAACAATCCTTGTTCAATACTTAGATTAATTTCCATTTTGTTCAAGCAAATACCCCAAGTTCCTATCAATTCTTTCTGTGCAATAAACATGTTGATCAATGCAGCAACTCAGGGGGAGATGATGGATCTACTAGTAGAAAACAACATCACAATGTATATCGAGGCGAATCATCAAGATCCAAACTGCCTAGGGAAAGGATATGGAACAAAGATCATCCTTTTGAATTGATCATAGGTGATCCAGATGTTGGAGTTAGAACTAGAAGTGCAACTTCAAATGAATGTCTATTTTCAGTTTTTCTATCTCAAGAAGAACAAAAGAAAATTGAAGATGCACTAAATGATCCAGATTGGGTTCTTGTCATGCAAGAAGAGCTCAATCAGTTTGAGAGATAAAAAGTATGGACACTGGTACCCAGGCCAAGAGACAGATCTGTGATTGGCACCAAATGGGTATACAGGAATAAATTAGACGGTGATGACATTGTTACAAGGAACAAGGCTAGACTGGCGGTAAAGGGTTACTCCCAAGAAGAGGGAATTGATTATGATGAGACATACGCACCAGTTGAAAAACTTGAAGCAATCAGAATATTTTTAGCATTCGCAGCACATTCCAATTTCAAAGTTTATCAAATAGATGTGAAGAGTGCCTTTCTGAATGGAGAGCTAGAAGAGGAAGTATATGTGGAGCAGCCTCCTGGCTTTGAAAATCCAGAGTTTGCTGATTTTGTATATTTTCTATTCAAAGCTCTCTATGGACTCAAGCAAGCACCGAGGACATGGTATGACACTCTATCTGAATTCTTACTTGAAAATAGTTTTATTAGAGGTGTCATAGATAAAACTCTCTTTTATAAATTGCATGATAAAGATATGATATTTGTTCAAGTTTATATTAACGATATTATATTTGGTTTTATTGACGAAAAATTGTGCTAGAGATTTGCTAAGTTAATGCAGAGTAGGTATGAAATGAGCATGATGGGTGAACTATCATTCTTCCTTGGAATGCAAGTGAAGCACAAGGAATATGGGATTTTTATGTACCAATCAAAGTACGTATGGCATCTTATGAGGAAATACAGTCTAGAAGATTCCTCACCGGCAAAAACCCCAATGACAACAACCACGAAGCTTGACAAATATGAAACTGGTAAAAATGTTGATATCACAAGCTACAGAGGTATGATATGCTCATTATTATATCTAACTGCAAGTAGACCTTACATAATATTTACAACATGCTTATGTGCAAGGTTTCAATCTGATCCTAGGGAATCTCATCTTATAGATGTTAAACGAATTTTTAGATATCTGAAGGGTACACCAAATCTTGGAATTTGGTACCCTAAAGATTCAGGTTTTGAACTAATAGGATATACAGATTCAGATTATGCATGATGCAGGATGGACAAGAAAAATAATTCTGGAAGCTGTCAGTTTCTAGGACGTCGGTTGATCTCCTGGTACAGTAAGAAATAGCACTCAGTATCTACCTTGACAGCCGAAGCAGAATACATTGCGGCAGGTAGCTGTTGTGCTTAGATCTTGTGGATAAGGAATTAGCTAAATGTCTATGGACTTGCATTGAATAAAATTCCAATTTTCTGCGACAACACAAGTGTTATAGCTATTTCCAACAATCTTGTACAACACTCTCGAACCAAGCACATTGACATAAGGTATCATTTCATCAGAGAGTATGTCATGAACAGAACTGTGGTGTTATATTTTGTACCAACAGAATATCAGATAGCTGACATCTTCACGAAATCACTTGATAAATCCACTTTCTCTAAGTTGGTTAGTGAATTAGGGATGTTAAATAATGGCTAATTTTTAGTTGCTAGGAGTTGATTTGAGTTCATAATTATTAAATGTTAATATTTAAAGGATTTATGAGACTTGAATCAACAATATCCTAGGGCTTATGAATATTTGGATAAATTATTTTGAGTATAATTTAATACTCTTAATAGATAATTATTTCAATTATAGCATAAGTACTCATTATTATATATTATTTTGTAAAACATTTATAAGCATTTGTATGTAAATAATTGTATGTTTAACTAAATTATTATTGCACATTAATAATTATTAGATTATTAATTATTTAAATAATATATTCATTAAATCAATTCAAGCTTGAATTAATTTAATTCCTAAATTAATTGGAACAGTTAATAATACAAATAATTATTACATGTCTTTAATTATTTAGTTGTTTTCCTATGTAAATTATTGTCTTATTTTTTTTTCTAATTATTATAGCATGTAAATATTTAGTTATATTATTATTATTAATTAATCTAAATTTTGAATAAAATTTCTGTTATTTTATTTTGAATTTTGGAACAATTAATAATATTAATATATATTTGTTTACTATTATATATATATATTGATATGGGCTAAAAATAAGCCTTAAAGACACAATTAATGTGGCATTAATTAGACCTAGTTTGGTCTAAAAGGGAGGCCCATTTAATGAGGCTCGAAACCCTAATTATGAAATAAATTCATAATTAATTAATTAGCTAAATATACATCTAATTAATTATGTCTACCTACAAAGAAACATATTCATATATGGAAACTACTTCTATTACAAGAAGGATCCAGAATCCTTCAAGGAAGTGTCTTACCAATCAAGGTTCCTAACCCTACTCTAATTCTTAGACTCTTTACGTCTATATAAAGGGTCTAACCCCTCATTCTTAGAACTACATCTGGCATGATTCTCAACACATACTGAGATACGTAGGCATCTTGTGAGGGCAAAATTAAGCTACGAAACACAAGTGCAGCCATTAAAGCTCGATAAGCTCCAACATACATCGCAATAACTACACCCTAGATTTTGTTCCATAACATTTGGCGCCGTCTGTGGGAAGAAGACATCAACCATGGCAAGAACACGAAGAACTGATGGAGACATCGTCCCTACCACCGGAGACCCGATCGCTGTGATTCCTCCTGATGAAACTCAAACCACTGAGGTACCCGTTACCACCACTATTCCTGCTGGAACTCAAGGTCCTGGCACTCAAAGGCTTGGCCCGTTCAGTGAAATATCCATTCTACCAATCGTGAGGAAATCATCTGGGGATCTCATCCTCTATCCCAGGTAACTCAAACTCCTTTTATTGCTACTGCTCCTCTTCACGCACAAATTTCTACTGTCGTTATCCCTAGTAGCACTGTCGCCCAACCTAGGCTTGGACTCTCCCAAGCTTATCCCCCTCTTTACATCCGAGGGTTGGAACCCCCGCAAAATTATGGGGCATAGAGAAGGAGTCTGTGATTTCTCAGGACCATACTCAACCGATGATGAAAGCTCTGAAGGCATCGATATTAATCCTAGAAGGAGAAGGCCTGGTAAGGAACCCGTAGGAAGCCGACATTCACAGTCCCGTAGGACACTAGAACAGAAAATTGCTTCCTACGAGGCCGAACTCAAAGAGCTAAGGAAAAGCTTAGGTTGACCGGGCACAGGGCCAGCCCTAAGGCGTGAAGCTCTTAACATCATAGAACTAGATGAAACCCCTCAAGGGAGAAGAATGGAAACTATAAGGGCTGATCCCACTGAGTTGCTGCCACTCGGAGATCCTGATGATCCAACGCCACCCTTCACCGAGATGATCATGAACGCTCATATCTCAAGTAAATTCAAGAAGCCCACCATCAAGACTTATGATGGGGCAGGTGATCCAGCAAATCACGTAAGAACCTTATCAAATGCTTTGTTATTACAACCTATCAATGATGCTGTGAAGTGCAAGGCTTTCCCCCAAACCCTGGGGGGCATGGCTCAACGATGGTATAGCCGGTTACCTCCCAACTCCATTGGGTCCTTTAAAGAACTCAGTAAGGCCTTTATAAGCCAGTTTATAAGCAGAAGAGTACACGAAAAAAGCACATCTTCTCTCATGAATCTGGAGCAAGGAAAGAATGAATCTCTGAGAGACTACCTGAACCGCTTCACCAAGGAAGCCTTGAAAGTCCTAGACTTGGACGAGAAAGTGGCTATGATAGCCTTATAATAGGGGATGACTGATCCTTATTTCAAGAGATCTCTAGCTAAACATCCGCCTGAGAACATGCTTCTTTTTCAAAACAGAGCAGGGAAATACATCAAGGCAGAAGAAAGCATGAAGAAAACCACTATATCAGTGGCTACACATAGAAATAATAACAAAAAGAGAAAAGGCGATCAGGAGTATGATGCCTGAGACAAGTATCCCAAGACGGATAAGGATTCTGAATCCCCTCCTAAGAAAAATAGCTTTGGACCAAAATTTGCTGAATTTGCAAGGCTAAACACGCCGCGAAGTCAAATCCTGTTGGATATCGAAAGAGATCGAGATCTAAGATGGCCTAAACCCCTAAAATTTGATCCTGAGAAGAGGAACAAAAACGCATTTTGCCGATTTCATAGGGATACCGGGCATGACACGGATGACTGTAGACAATTGAAGGATGAAATCGAGTTCCTTATTAGAAGAGAAAAGCTTTCTAACTACACTAAGGATGAAAGTCATGATAGGCGTGACGATAACAGAAAGAATAGCTATGGTCGGGATAAGAATCCTCAACCTAGAGGACCAGTTATTAACATGATTTTTGGAGGCCCAATGTCGCAGGGAGTTCAAGAAATTCAAAGAAAGCATATGAAAGAGAAGTTATGCAAGTTGTAGGGGAAGCACCTAAGCGTGCTAGAACAGAGGTAGTCATATCCTTTGATGACTCGGACTTGGAAGGGATAAAATTTCCTCACGATGATCCTCTCGTTGTAGCCCCTTTGATAGGAAATTCAGAAGTAAAAAAAGTCCTGATGGATAACGGAGCATCAGTTGATATCTTGTTACATGATGCATTTGTAAAGATGGGGTACAATGATTCCCAGTTAACCCCTTCGGATGTTCTCATCTATGGCTTTAATGGAGTAGAATCAAAAGTGGAAGGAACCATTCAGCTACCCATGACAATGGGGAGGGAGCCTAGAGAGGCCACTCAGATGCTAACCTTATGGTGATCAAGCATCTTCAACGTACAACGCCATCCTTGGAAGAACAGGTTTGCATGCTTTCAAGGCTGTAGCCTCAAGTTATCACTTGAAAATCAAGTTCCCCACCAGAAACGGTGTTGGGGAGGAAAAATGAGACCAGAAAATGCAAGAAGTTGCTACGTGGTAGCCCTGAGACCCGATGGAGTCAGGGGGCAAGTCTTACCCATAGAGGATATGGACTCGAGAGAAGACGAAGAAAGAAGAGGGAAGCCAGCCGAAGACTTGGTTCCAATTCCCTTAGTGCCAGGAGAGCCTGAAAAGGTCACCTATATTGGGGCCTCATTAAAAGAACCTATGAGAGAAAAGTTAACAAAATTCTTGCAAGAGAACGAAGACTTATTTGCATGGACAGCCACTGATATGCCGGGAATTGACCCCGAACTGATCACTCATAAGCTTAACGTGGATCAACAGCGGAAAACGGTGAAGCAAAAGAAGAGAAATTTCGCTCCAGAAAGGCAGGAAGCCATAAAGCAAGAGGTGGAAAAGCTCTTGAAGGCTGGTTTCATCAAGGAAATTCAATATCCCAAATGGCTTGCTAGTCCTGTAATGGTCAGGAAATCCAATGGAAAGTGGAGGATGTGCGTGGACTTCACTGATTTAAATGATGCATGTCCAAAGGATTGCTTCCCCCTCCCAAGGATCGATGCACTCATAGATGCCACGGCGGGACATGAGATGTTAAGCTTCATGGATGGTTTTAGTGGATACAATCAAATCCGGATGTACGAGGATGACATTGCCAAGGTATCTTTCATCACTGACTTTGGTGTATTTTGTTATCTCGTTATGGCCTTTGGGTTAAAGAATGCAGGGGCCACCTATCAAAGGCTAGTAAATGAAATATTCAAGCATCTCATCGGAAAAACCATGGAGGTCTACGTTGATGATATGCTAGTCAAAAGCCTCGATAAGGCTGACCATATTGCACACCTAAAAGAGGCTTTCAAAGTGCTGAGGCACCACAAGATGATGTTAAACCCTGCAAAATGCGCCTTTGGCATATGGTCTGGAAAATTCTTAGGAATGATGGTCTCTAAAAGGGGTATTGAGGCCAATCCTGATAAAATTAAGGTTATAGTGGACATGGAACCCCCCCAAAAAACCCAGTAAGAGACGTCCAGAAATTGACAAGAAGATTCGCGGCCCTAGGAAGGTTCGTCTCGAAGTGTGGAGATAACCTTTCTTCAAAACGTTGAAGAAAGTAAAGGATTTCCTGTAGACAGAAGAAAGTCAAGCGGCCTTTGAGGAACTGAAGAAATATATGGCTAAAGCTCCGTTATTGGCCAAGCCTAGTCCCGTGGACATCTTATACTTATATTTGGCCATATCAGAAAAGGCCCTGAGTGCTGTCCTTATAAAGGAAGAAGAGAAAATTCAAAAGCCAGTCTATTATGTGAGCAAAGTTTTGCATGGAGTGGAACTTAACTACTCCAAAATTGAGAAGTTTGCACTGGCCATGGTAATGGCCTCGAGAAAATTACGGCCTTACTTTCAAGCACACAAAATCGAAGTATTAACTGATCAACCTCTGAGAAGTATCATACACAGCCCCAAGGTAAGTGGAGGACTGATTAAGTGGGCCATTGAGCTAGGAGAATTCGACATCAAGTATAAGCCTCGAACGGCCATTAAAGCCCAAGCTCTTGCTGACTTCGTGGTCGAATGTACTATCGACGACCAAGAAGTCGGGGGGGGGGGGGGGGGTAGGATAGTGAGGAAACAAAACAAAAGGAAGGAGAACAAACTCCTAGAGAATATTGGGTGCTCAATTTTGGTGGGACATCAAAAACAAAATCTAGTGGAGCAGGCTTGGTGCTACAAAGTCCTGAAGGATTCACTATTGAGTATGCTATTAAGCTTGACTTCCCGACAACCACAATGAAGCCGAGTATGAAGCACTCATAGCAGGCCTGGGTTTGGCCAAGGCACTAAATGCCAAACACCTCAAAGTCTATGGAGACTCGAAGCTGGTTATATCCCAAGTAAATGGGGAGTTTGAAGCAAGGGAAGAAATCATGATTAAATACCTTCGACTGGTAAAAGCTATCATGACTCAGTTTGAAGAATGTCAGATGGAATATGTTCCTAGAGAAGAGAATGTAAAGGCTGATGCCTTGTCAAAATTTACCTCGACGGAAGCAGACGAACATATGGGAAGTGTTTACTTCCAAGTCTTGAAGACCCTCAGCATCAATGCAAAGCTGGTGGCCCTGATAAACATGGGCATTTGTTGGATGGATCCAATTAAATCCCATCTTCAATCTGGATGGACTCCGGCCAACGTTATGGAAGCCAGGAAACTTACCATAAGGGCATTAAGATATGCTATCATTAATGGAATTCTCTATAATAAATCCTTTGTTATTCCATACTTGAAATGCCTAAGGCCGGATGAAGCCCATGAGGCCTTGAAAGAAGTACATGAAGGAATTTGTGGTCAACACTTGGGGGCAGAGCTTTGGCTCACAAAATCACCCGTCTTGGATTTTACTGGCCTGACTTGTTAAAACATTCAAAAGAATACGTAAGAAGATGTGACAGGTGACAAAGGCACGCACCGATTGTCAAGCAACCTCATGAGATGTTGACGTCCATTAATTCCCCTATTCCCTTTGCAATGTGGGGAATGGACATCCTTGGACCTTTTCCATTGGCTAGCGGACAAAGAAAGTTTTTGATCGTTGCAATCGATTATTTTACTAAGTGGATTGAGGTTAAACCACTGGCCAAGATTACCACCAAGCAAGTAGCTCAATTCCTCTGGGAAAACATCATATGTAGGAATGGAATACCACGAATTCTGATCACGGATAATGGGACACAATTCAACAATGAAGAATTCAAGGAATATATCAATGATAATGACATCAATCTACGTTTCACTTCTGTTACGCATTCCCAAGAAAATGGACAGGCCAAAGTAGCCAATCAAATCATCCTTGATAGACTTAAGAAAAGGGTCAAACATTCTGCTAACACATGGGTAAATGAGCTTTTGCCAATACTCTGGGCATACAGAACCACTAATAAAGTAACCACTAATGCGACTCCATTCTTCTTGGCTTATGGGGCTGAGGCAGTGGTCCTAGTCGAAATATCACATGTATCCCCAAGAATCAAGGCCTTTAAGCCTGAGGAAAATGAAGAAGGGGTGAAACTTGCATTAGACTTAATTTATGAAGTCAGGGACAAGGCTCATGCAAAGATCATTGAATATCAAAAGAAGTCATCTTTTTACTACAACCTAAGGGTTAAAGAAAGGTTTTTCAGACAAGGGGACTTGGTCCTCAGAAAAGCTAAAGCTTCTGGAGTAGGCCCCAAGGGTAAGTTAGCCCCCAACTAGGAAGGGCCGTATAAGATAAAACGAGTTAAGGGAGGAGGATCATACATCCTTGAAACCCTAGAAGATGTTGAGGTGCCAAGGACTTGGCATGCCTCCAACCTGAAGGTTTATTATGCTTAAAGAATTCAACTACTCCCACTTTAGCCTTGAAGGCACTATTAATAAAGTTTTCAACATTATGACATCTTCAAAATTATGCGTGTTTAGCCTAGATTGGCAATTTTTGTTAGTTCATTCATAATACTGGAATAAAATCAAGCCTGGATGGCACTTTGGTTCATTCTCATTTGTTCTTTTATGCTCGAAAAGTATATTTTATCGAATATGCCCCATGGGCACTAAGCCCCGAAGGTACCATTATCATGCCTCATCGGCATTACTTAGCCATGAGGGCCTAATCACTATGCTCTATGGGTACTACTAAGCTCTGAGGGCATCATCACCGAGCTCCGCAGGCAATATTGAACCCCTATGGCATTATTGCCAAGTTTAGGCAACACTACTAAGCCCCGAGAGCATCGTCAAATACTGTACATGGTAGTGCATGGACTTAAATTTGAAAAAGCGAAGTGAAAAATTAAGTTCTCACTTCACTAATTTATAGCCAAGAAAAATGGTAGCTTAACCGATTAAACTTCTCATGGCTAATAAAAAGGCCACGAAGTAAATTGGGCCTGGAACAAACACGGCCCAAACATCGACGAGGACTGGAACTGTCTTTCGAAACATGACAAGCAAATATGAAAGTTTAGGCCATAACAAAGCCCAAAGACCTGTTGCTCAATGCTCAACCGTTATCACAACAAAATTCCTCGAAAGACCTTAACGAATATGAATCTCTATCGACTAGAAGCCAATAAATGGCCTAAAAATGACCAGGAGTCCATCACGACTAGGATCCTGGTCGAATGAACGACCGGGAATCCTCGACAATCAGACATCAAGGATTATTCCATCATGACTACGATCCTGGTCGAATGAACGACAAGGAACCCTTAACGACTAGGTACCAAGGGTTGGCACCACAACCGATTACGATCCTGGTCGAACAAATGACCAGGAATCCTTCACAATCAAACGCCAAGAACGTCCCCGTGAACGACTAGAACCCTGGTCGAACATACAATCAAGAATCGACCAGGAACATCAATCGACTAGAAGTCGAAAGATGGCCAAGAATCGACCTGGAACATCAATCGACTAGAAGTCGAAAGATGGTCAAGAATCGACCAGGAACATCAAACAACTAGAAGTTGAAAGATGACCAAGAATCGACTAGGAACATCATTCGACTAGAAGTCAATTGGTAACATAAATTCAACCAGGAGCCAAGAAATGGCCTAGAAATGACTAAGGAACGCCTTCGACTAGGGTGCACAAGACACTCTTCAAAAGACCAGGATTTTCATCCAAACTTCAAATGACATGGATCCATGGTCGACCAGGAATCCACAAGGATCCTCAGCCAACCAGGAATCCCCAAGGATCCTTGGCCGACCAGGAATTCCAACCAACCAGGAATCCACAAGGATCCTCAGCCGACCAGGAATCCCACTCGACCAGGAATCCACAAGGATCCTCAGCCGACCAGGAATCCATAAAGATCCTCAGCCGACCAGGAATCTCACTCGACCAGGAATCCACAAGGATCCTCAGTCGACCAGGAATCCCACTCGACTAGGAATCCACAAGGATCTTCAGCCGACCAGGAATTCACAAGGATCCTTAGCCGATCAGGAATCCCACTCGACCAGGAATCCACAAGGATCCTCAGCCGACCAAGAATCCACAAGGATCCTTGACCGACCAGGTGAAAGTTTTTGACCTAAAACCAATCACGTATGATGAGTTAGGAAAAACTTTCTGCTACTCTTATTTAATTTCATTTGATAATAATAAAGTATTTATTTGTTATGTTACGGGCTTAATCTATTTGAAGTGTATTAAATAAGATGTTCCATAGTTTAGAGCAAAGCTTCTAGAATTATAATGAGATCTAGAAGATAATAGCTTTAGACTTAAACAGTTCCTGATCATAGGATAATTAATTGGAAATTGGTAAATCCGTAAAGATCAGTACATACTAAGTTAGTTCTCTTAGGAGGATGTCTGATCTCATAGACATTTGTGTGGTGACACTATAGCTAGTATGTAGGTGCTTATTAAGGAATAAGTTGACTGAACATGACTCGATAAGTAGAATAACTAATGGAGTTTACTCACGTGTCGATAGTTGTTTATTAAGTAAATAGTTGTACAAGTATTCTTAGACTTGATATCGTTAGAGTAATCTCGTACACAATGATTTATGCTTTGGTTTAGTCCTTAGTCTCTAGGACATTCATTAGGTCCATTCTGGGCATAGTGATTTGTGTATGGAGATAGTTAACGGATCAATAAAGGATCTTCCTCTTCCAGTAAAGGAAGTGAATATCCTATGTTATTCTTAGATATGCAAGTTTAGGAATCTCTGGCCAGAGTGAATGAAATTAGAAAGAGTTTTTAATTTGCATTAAAAGGAACTTTGCATTATGAATAAGAAATCATATGATTAAACTAGATAGGCTTGACACGAGTTCCATGCCTTGTATTTAGTCGGGATATTGAAGGGTAGAAGGAATTAATTGTACGGTAACTAATTACTGACAGGTTCTAAGTATTCTAAGCAATTATTTCGTATTATCTGGATAGTCGCGATATGTTGAGAAGCATCACTCATGATGTAGAATAAATATAATTAATCAGATTAATTATATTTAATGAATTAATAGAATTCATATAAATAATAAATAAAATGTTTATTATTATTTATTTCTACTACCGGCTTAATATTGAACTTAAGAGTCACACCATAAAAGAGATTAAATTATAGATTAAGGAATAATTAGTAATAGCTAGTCATTATTTATTTATGAAATAAATAATTACTTAGCAAATTTTATAAATTAATTAAATGAGATTTAATTGATTATAAATTATTTAAGATAAGATCTTAATATTATTAATTAAATATTTTATTAAAGTAATTAAATATGAAAAGAGAATAATTTTCTAAAAGAGTTTAGAAAAAGGAATTAATGATTAAAATAGTTTTAATCATTAACTAATTAATTAATAAGATTAATTAATTAAAAAAAGAATTAATAATAAGATATTTATAGAAAATATCTCAGCTGAGATATTTGCCTATAAATATAGGATTATAAAAACCTAATATTTGTGAGAAATATTTTAAAAGGGAGGCAACTCTAATTTCATCTCTAGCCTCCTCCTTCATCTTTTAGTTTGATTCTTGGTGGATATCTTTAGAGCACTCCACACTTGAGGGGTGATTGCAAGGATTGAAGAACAAGATCTTCTCTAGCTATTGCCGGAAAGCAATCGAGGTATTCTTCAATTTATAAAATAGTTTTTGTATCTATATGTATGTATACATAGGAATATATGCAAATAAATGTTATTCAATGCTTCCGCTGGTACATAAATTCCTTCACCAGGAACCATACACGACCAGGAATCCCAGCCGACCAGGATCCCATGACAAGCTAAAAATGACTAGGAAACCTCCATGACCAGGATTCCTAGTCAAGTCTCAGAAGACCAGGAATCCTCGAAGACCAGGATTCTTAGTCAAGTCTCAGAAGACCAGGAATCCTCCAAGACCAGGATTCCTACTCAGCCTCAAAAGACCAGGAATCCTACCCAGGCCTCAAAAGATCAGGAATCTTCCAGGACCAGGATTCTTAGTCAAGTCTCAGAAGACCAGGAATCCTCCAAGACCAGGATTCATACTCAGGCCTCAAAAGACCAGGAGTCCTCCAAGAACAGGATTCCTACTCAGGCCTCAAAAGACCAGGAATCCTCCAAGACCAGGAATCCTACTCAGGCCTCAAAAGACCAGGAATCTTCCAAGACCAGGATTCCTAGTCAAGTCTCAGAAGACCAGGAATCCTCCAAGACCAGGATTCATACTCAGGCCTCAAAAGACCAGGAATCCTCCAAGACCAGGATTCATACTCAGGCCTCAAAAGACCAGGAATCATCCAAGACCAGGAATCTTATTCGACTAGGAATTCAGTCGAAAATAAATTATGGAAAATTCTCTATAAATAGAGGAAAATTCTTAGAAAAATACCTGTGGGTACGAATAAATTATGGAAAATTCTCTATAAATAGAAGAAAATTCCTAGAAAATACACGTGGGTACGAATAAATTAAGGAAAATTCTCTATAAATAGAGGAAAATTCCTAGAGAAATACCTGTGGGTATGAATAAATTATGGAAAATTCTCTATAAATAGAGGAAAATTCCTAGATAAATACCTGTGGGTACGAATAAATTATGAAAAATTCTTAATAAATAGACGAAAATTCCTAGAAAAATACATGTGGGTACGAATAAATTATGAAAAATTCTCTATAAATAGAGGAAAATTCCTAGAGAAATACTTGTGGGTACGAATAAATTATAGAAAATTCTCTATAAATTGACGAAAATTCCTAAAAAATACTTGTGGGTACGAATAAATTATGGAAAATTATCTATAAATAGAGGAAAATTCCAAGAAAAATATCTATGGGTACGAGTAAATTATTGAAAATTCTCTATAAATAGAGAAAAATTACTAGAAAAATACATGTGAGAACAAATAAATAAGGGAAAATTTTCCTACAAATATACCCACGAAGACAAGATGGATCTTAGCCAAACATGGAAGGCTACAAAGGCTGACTTCAAAGACAGTGTATATGGACCTTAACTTCTACAAAGTGTTGCACGCTTTACAGAAGTTGGGGGGGAAATGATATGGGCTAAAAGTAAGCCCTAAAGACATAATTAATGTGGCATTAATTAGACCTAGTTTGGTTTAAAAGGGAGGCCCATTTAATGAGGCTCGAAACCCTAATTATGAAATAAATTCATAATTAATTAATTAGCTAAATATGCAGCTAATTAATTATGTCCAACTACAAGGAAACATATTCCTACATGAAAACTACTTCTATCACAAGAAGGATCCAGAATCATTCAAGGAAGTGTCTTACCAATCAAGGTTCCTAACCCTACTCTAATTCTTAGACTCTCTACGTCTATATAAAGGGCCTAACCCCTCATTCTTAGAACTACGTCTGGCTTGATTCTCAACACATACTGAGATACGTAGGCATCTTGTGAGGGCAGAATTAAGCTACGAAACACAAGTGCAGCCATTAAAGCTCGATAAGCTCCGACATACATCGCAATAACTACACCCTAGATTTTGTTCCATAACATATACATATATATATATATATATATATATATATATATATATTTAAATATATTTTATTTTGTTTAGTTTTTATTTAATAAAAAATCGGAAAGACTTTTATGCAAACCAAAAAAGGCTTTTAGAAATCAAGTTTAATTCTATTAAAATTCGGCAAGACCTTTTCCAAAAAATTTACCGAGATTTGTTTTTATTTATATATATAATCTATTTTATCGCTAAGACCTCGGCAAGACTTTTAAAAAAGTCTTACCGAGTGTATATTTAAAAGTCTTACCGAGCTTTGTTAAATAAAAAGTCTTATATGTTTGTATTTAAAAGTCTTACTAGCAGTTTATTATACACACACGCTACATACGCGCACGAACACAGATCTGAGGCAAAACTTTTATTAGAACTTTCGAAAACCCTTGAGAAACAACTGCTCAGTTTCTCTGATCACTCGTTTCTATAAGCTTTAAGCTTGCTAGTGTGTTTTAAACTCCATAATCAAGTCCAAACTCTGCCCATTTTGTGTTTAAATTGGAGTGTTTTGAGCTTAGTATTACGGGCTGGTTTGGTTGATTGATTGGAGTGATAAGGACTGTTTTGGACTGTTATTAGGTGTTAATTCGATTTTGAAGGTTAATTGCTATTAGAGTTTTGATTTTTAGTGTGTAATTTTTGAATTAGGGTGATATATTTTTGAATTGTGTGATTAATTCGAGATTAATTGTTAATTTCTTACTTAAATTGGAGGTTAAAAGAAGATTTTATTACACCCTAGTTAAAATGGATGCAATGTTTGTAATTGCCAAGACTAATTTTGTTGGATTTTTTGATCCGGAGAAGTGCCTTGAGGCTAGATTTAGGTCGTGGATCAGATTCATGAACGAACATTCTTTGGCGAGAACAACTATTACTCTGAACACCCCATTAAAGATTGAACCTCTCAGAGCCCTGTACTTAACTGCCAAAAATTGTACAACAGACAGGCTAGTTCAGTTTTTTTCAGGATAGGGGAAACAGAAAACATTGTAAATGAGATTGATGTGAATATAGTTTTAGGGTTCCCAATAGATAATTTTGAGACCCTACCCACAGTTGAAGATATAACTATCTTCTTTCAAAAAATTCACTATCAAGGCACCATTGATCTAGTAAAGCGTCTAAATCCCAGTTGGTGAGCGAATGAGATTATGTCTTTGTAGTTTAGCCAAAGTGTTCTCTCCAACAATGAAAAGCAACTTCCACAACATTTCAACTCTTCTTCAAATTATTGGGTATTTTGTGACCCACAACCGAATAATTAATTTTGGGAAGCTGATTTTGATAGAAATAATATGGAAGATGGGCACTACTGAGAGCAGAAACTTAAATGTGGATCAGAAAATTTCTTACTTTTATCCAAGGTTTCTAATGCTTTTGTTGAATCATCTACTGTCAGAAGAAGACAAAGCTCGCTTTGAAAACAGCCCAGTGGAAGTTTTCCCAACTCAAAAAAATTTATTCACCAGATTCAGCAATAAGAACAAATTTGAAAGGGTAGCCATTGAAACAACTTCATACATGGCTAATATTTTCAATCAAATTGCCAATCCTGTACAGGCTCAACCATTTCAGTAAGAGCTAGAACAAGTGCCAATGGAAGTTGATCATCCTGCACAGCTATTACTTGAAGCTGCTCAACTTGCAGATCAAGATGCACATGTACAACAGGTAATATCACACACCTTATCTTCTCATTTTGTTCCTTTAAATATATATGTGGCGGACTATGATTATGGTCTTACACTTCAGGATTTCGGCTATGAACCTGAAAACACACAGGTTTAATCCCAAGCTGAGCTAGAGCCACAAACAATTTCCTCTTCCTCATTGAGTCAAGTCAGAAAAAGGAAAATACCTGTTATAAAGACTAGAGGAAGAAGTAGAGGTATTTCAGTGAGTGAACCCGCAACTCTGTCTCCTCTCTAGAAAAGATCCAGAAATGAACCTAAGACAACTGCATACCCATCCTTATCCTCTTAATGGGATTTGGACTTTGATGTGGCAATACAACAGTCTCTGGACTCACTCGATCAATCGGGTGGATCTATTGAAATTCATCATCCAGCCGCGGTACCCTGTGATGAGTCACGCACACTGCTAGCACTCACTCTAGCAGGACCTCCACTTTTAGAAACACAAAGTAATGAGAGCACAACTAATGAAGAAGAAAATGTTTTTGATTCAAACATGTCGGATGCCACATTTTCAGTGGACCAAAACATTCTTGATGCAGTTGAAGACCTAGATTTCTCATATCCAGTTACTGAAAAGGAAGGTCTCCCATCCACAAGTGGATCAGGTGAGAGACAACCACTCTTTAGAGGGATTTAGGGCTCCATTTACGGAGCAGCTACATCAATAGCAGAGCCACTTCAAGAAAATCTTATTGAGGACATGTCTTCACAAGCTTCAGAAGAGCATTTCGACTCTTCAACTGCTATAATATTATATACAAGTAAAGCTAAGGATTCTGGAAATGAGCGAAACAAGAGTGATGTGAGGCAAACACTGAGTGAAACATATGCACGTAGTGATAGTGAAATAAACAAGAGTGCAAGTGAGGTGAGTGCACACATACAGTGAATTCTTATAAAAAAATGGAAGCTCTCCAGAAAGAAATGCAAGTTGTTCAGGATGAGTTAGTAAAAGTAAAAGTACAAGCAGAAACAAGTTCTACATCTGTCTCTATAACAAAATAGCTGATAATATATCATGCGAAAAGGTGTTGATGATGTCAAGTCAAGCATTCTCCTCAAAACACAAGATATCCAGAATGTTTAAAGTCACATTGCTGAGGATGTGAAGGAGATTACCAACATAAATGAAAGAATTGATGATGTGGAAAGGAGCTTGACTCAAAGAATAATTAAAAATAAAGAAATCTCCTCTAAATGCTTCAACAAGCTAGATGAAGGTATGATTCACTTGAATGAAGGAATGAATCAGGTTTACGAGACCATGGAAAAACTAGTCAAATCTTTTGAAGCTTCTAAATATGTAAAGGATCCCTCAACTAAGGGGGAGAAAGTAAGTGTAGCAGTAAGTGTAGCTGAAGGAGAAGGAGCTACGAAAGAAAAAGGCAAAGCAAAGCTATATCTAGAAGATCAAGATCTGTTTGAGTCAAATACTCAGGAAGACCAATACTTTCATGAAGATCAATTCATTGATGATAGTGCTCAAGATGACACATACAATCCTGACTTCTGCAGAGCTGAAGAAGAAAGTGCCTTTGATGAAGAATTATTCTTTCCTAAAAAGAAAGAGTCTGATACTGCCTATGAAGAGGTCATGAGGAAACTGAAAGAAGACATCAAAGTAAGCAATGCTAAAACTGAGCAACTAAAGGCTCTAGTCAAGGAGAGAGCACAGGCTGAAAGGAAAGCAAGTCTGGAAAAATAGAATCTTGGGCTATTACTGTAAAGAAGAAAAAGAAAGATGTGCAACTAAAAATAGGTAAGAAGTGAGACACTGCTAGAGAGATCATGTACAAACTTCAGAAGGGTCCATTTGAAGACATGTTGCTAAAATCACTTATCGAATGCTTGGAAAGTTCTAATGAAAACATCGATAATTTCATGAAGGCACTGAAACAAGAAGTTTATTATATCACTGTCATAGTAGATCACATTATTGAAGACTGTAAGATATTAGTCTACACTCAAAGAAATGGCACATTCAGAGTTTTTATGGAGTTCTTTAGAGCAAGATCTCTATCTGTGGTATGGACTTTGTTAAATAAAGTGAAAACAAGCTCAGAAGAAAATGAATTGCTAAGAGACAGACTCCGAGACTTTGCAAGAGTTGTCAGTCCATAAATCATTATTAATCCTCATGAAGTAAGATTTCTCTCAAACAAGTTTTATCAAACATTGAAGTTAGATGAGGAGTCCTTCCAGAAATGCACAGTTAAATACATGATTGAGGTTGAGACGATGCTCAGAAATAAAGAATTCAGATCTCAAGAGAAGTTAGATGATGCTAAAAAGATCCAGAAATACTATTTGTCAAAGAAAATTCCATCTTACATCCGAAAAATGTCAAAGATAGATTCAAATCAGCCATTTAATGTCCAAGAAAAATAGATCATGTTAAGCAGGAAGTGCAATGACAGTTAGCACGTGCGGAACAAAAAAGGTTATATGGAGAATCCACTGTAACAGGACAATCAGCCACTGAAGATGTACCAAAGACACCTGTGCATAGAAGTTCAAATCTAGAAGAAGGTGAAGTTAATACTTCTGAAGATGCTGAAGATTGAAGAATTAGATAGGTCAAGATAGAACCTTGTAATACATGTTCAGTCTAGAGGAACAATATATTGCATTTATCTTTCAAGCATGAATCTGGATAATTGTTAAATATAATACTAGAACTTTTTGTTATTTACAGTTCTTAAATGTCGTATTACTTTCTTAGTTGTTAGTTAAGTTATTCTCTAGAAATTTTTGTGTTTAGTGTTTAACAACAAATAGGGGGAGATTGAAAGGCATATGACTAGGCCTATTTGTAATAATTAGATGACAACTCAACTCAAACAAGAAAGAAAAGTAAATAATAAATATGATAGTAGGAATCAAGATGAAAAAAGTCAACTAGACACAAAGAATCAGATTGTCAGAAGTATTTTTATGAGGTTGCTACTCTACACCGGAAGAAGTTCATTAATATGTTCAAGCGTCGGTGAAAAATAAAGAAGTAGTATTTCAGAAGAGTTCAGAAGATTCCAAGTGGCTACTACAGAAAGATTCCAAAAGAAGAAAATAATAGAGATAAAGCTAGAAGCAAGAACATGATAGAAGATCACAACTTTTAAAGTTAAAAGGTGAAGAATATTTATTTTAGTATGACACAAATGAACTAGACAGTACATTTGTGTGTCAACTAATTTAATAAATATTTATCACCTAGCTTAAGTGATTTTCAGACATAAGACAGTGAAGACGGAAAGACTCAAGTCAAATCTATAATGATTTTGCAGTGAAGAAACTTATTAATTCTACTATCAAAAGTTAATTAATTATTTAATTTATCTACTTAAATTAATTCATCTTTAATTGATTTAATTTATAAATTATTTAATTAAAATTAGTGGAATTAATTAAGTTAAAAGAACCTTTTATTTATCATTTATCAAAAGTCTTGTTGCACCATTTAAATAAGTCTTACCGAATTAAACCAGTAAGACTATCAAAAGTCTTACCGTTTTAAGACTAATGAAAAGTCTTACCGAATTTGGTTGTGAAGACTTTAATAAAAAAAGTCTTACCGAAATATCAATTAAGACTTTAATAAAAAGTCTTACCGAATTTTGATTTAAATTAAGACTTTTTCAAAAGTCTTACTGAGCTATAAAAAGTCTTACCGAGCTATAAAAAGTCCTACCGAATTATTAAAATCTTACCTAGCTTATTTTAAAAGTCTTGAAGGCTAATTTATAAAGTCTTTATGATTTTTTTAATAAGTTTTATTCAAAAGTCTTGCTAGCTTTCACCTCTATAAATATGAGGTCTTTGGCTTCATTATTTTCGTTGTTGAAAACATTCAAATTCAGTAATTTGTCTGCATTGTAATATTCACAGACTTTCTGTGCTGGTTTGAAATATAATTGTTAAACAAGAACAATTAATGTCAAAATCGTTCTAGAATATTTTATCAATTATAAACATTTTCATCATATTAATTTTGTAATACTTTTCAAGTTAAAATTATATCTTCTACTTGAACAGTATTTCATTAAAATTAATATTTCGTGATTGATTAAAATAATATATTTTAAATACGAAATTCCGCGATTAAATATTGATATTGTATTCAACCACCCTTCTACAATATCAGAGACCAACACCTTTGAAGCTAGTGGGTAGCTAACAAAGATTCATTAATCAGCTTTTAGCTCAAACTTTCCTAGTTATTCAGGATGTGTTCTGAGAACAAAACATTTACACCCCAATATATACGAAAATACTTCACATTTGGTTTCTTATTCTTCACCATCTCATACGGTGTCTTTTCATTCTTGTTGATCAAAGTACAATTTTGCGTGAAGCATGCAGTACTTACAACGTCTACCCAAAAGTATGTAGGTAATTTAGCTTCTTCAAGCATGGTTCTAGCAGCATTTATGAGAGTTCTATTCTTTCTTTCAACAACCCCATTTTGTTGTAGAGTTCCTGGAGCTAAAAAGGTTTGTCTAATTCCTTTAAGTGCACAGAACTCTTCCATAGCAGAGTTTTAAAACTCTATTCCATTAACACTCCTTAGAATCTTGACTGTATATTTATCTACAATAAAAAAATGCATATCTTTTCTTTCCAATTGACATTATGTTTACTGAACCAAATAAGTCAAGATGTAATAAGTGAAATAATTCATCAATAGAGGACTCAGTTTTACTTTTGAAAAAAGTTCTCTTTTGTTTGGCTTTTTGACAGTGGTCACATAGACCATCAGAAGAATACTGATCTTTGGGAAGTCCTCTCACAAGATCTTTCTTTACAAGCTCATTTATGTTCCCAAAGTTGAGATGACAAAGTTTCTTGTGCCAATTCCAACTATCTTCTGTTGATGCCTTGCTTACTAGGCATGTAGCATATCCATCTGTATTAGTTTTCAAGTTGGATTCAAATAGGTTATTATGTATGTATCCTGTCAACCCAGTTTTGTTGTTCTTCTTATCGGTAACCTCACAATGTGTTTATCCAGAAATTTGATAAACTAACATCTGTCTATGATTTGACTAACACTCAGCAGATTGTGTTTTAGTCATTTCACAAAAGTTACATTTTCAATGATGACATTTCCAATGACAATCTTGCCATATCCCAATATTCTTTCTATGTTGCCATCTCCATAAGATATTGTTGGACCAGCCTTCTCCTTAAATTCTGATATCATGGATTTGTTTCCAGTCATATATGCAGAACATCCATTGTCAATTATTAGGACGTTTTTCCTGTTTCCCTGTTAATATTTGCAGTAGAAGTCCTTTTATCAGAGTTTGGCATATAAGTCTTTGACTCGTTAAAGTTTGATTTACCAGTTTTTGCAATATTAACCTTATGCATATTTGAAGAGTTGCATGTAGAAGAAATAGGAATTTTATTCAAATTTGGTTTCAGCTCATAATAGTTAAACTAAAAGCTGTGATATTCTCTACATGTGTAAATAAAATGTCATAACCTACCACAATAAAAACAAGGATTATGTGGTCTATATCTAGATGATTTCCTAAAATCTTATTTATGAGCTTCGTTGTTGGTTGGCTTAAATTTCCTACAATCAATGACAAGATGATTAGAATTACCACACATAAAACAAGTCTTTCTAGGACCATTAGGAACATGTTTATATTGATTCTTTTTGTGTATTCCGCCTTTTCCATTTATGTTCCCTTTTGGACTTTTGACCTTGTTATTCTTGGTAGCCTCTTTTATTTTCTTCCTTAATTGTTTATGAGAAAGCAAACCAATATTCATTGGTTTATCAATAGACATCTTGACTTTGTCATTAGTAGTGAATGTGGAACTATTTTCAGTAGTGAATTGGATCAAATACAAGAGTAGACAAATTTGATTGGAGTAATCTTAGTCTTATGCTTACTCTCAGTATTGTCATTTCTTAAAGGTGTATCTTTTTCAGATTCAACTTCTACTTTCTCTTTTCCCTTACCAGCTGGATCATAACCTATACCAAAATTATCAGTCTTTCTTTCGGCTAGATTTTCATTTATCTTTCTACCAGAGTTTGTCCAAACTCTAATATTAGCATTTTCTTTTTTGAGTTCATTTTCTAGATAGGCAATCTTAATCTCTAACTGAGTTTGCATATATTTTTCCTTATCACATTCTTTTTGAACTTGTAGCATATGAACACACACAGATTCAAGATAATCATTCTTTTTCTTAAACTCATGCATTTTAGAATTTAATCTAGTATTTTCAATAGTTTGATTTTTAAAACCGATATGCAATGATTTTAGAAAAGATTTCAATTCAGACATGTTATATGTATCAAAGTCATAAAGAACATCAGGTACCTTATCAGGTGATGCATCATGATCCTCAGTTTTTTCCATGAGAGCATAGTTGATTTCTTCATTAGAGTCTATCAAGTCCTTGTTATAGGTGATGAGAGCCTTGCAAGTTTCTTTATCAGTCCTTGATTTCCAGCAATCAGTTGCAAAGTGTCCCATCTTGTCACACTTGACTTGTGATTTGTCAACTCTCCCAGACTTCGATTCTTTGGTGTCCTTCTTTTTGTATTTTTCTTTATTGTCAAACTTTGACTTGTCTTTGGAGAAATTTCCTTGCTTCTTAAATTTTCTATACTTGATCCTTTTGAAGCCTTTGACTATCATAACAACCATTGCCATCATGTCAGAGTCAGTAGATCCATCATCAGTTTCTGAGTCAGAGTTTTCATTATTTTTTGATTCTGAATCTTCACTCTCAGATTCAATCATTTTTGATTTTCCTCTTGAAGAATTTCCTTTCATGGTTTCCTTTGCCTTAGTTGGAATAACCTCAGCTTTTAAGGTAGCATATCTTACTTTAAAACTTTTTCTATTTTTCCTCTATTGTAGTTCTAGATCAGTGTGTAGTCACCATCTGAAAGTCATATTACTAGTCATAGTTTGCATTTTTTATATCTGCGATGGTTTAATGCTATATGTATGCCATGTTTGTTATTACTTCTATTAAATTGGTTGGATAATTCACATAAGGGGAGAATGAATTCACCTTGGGAGAGAAGTGAAGACAGAAGTTGGAGAAATAGAGGATAGATGGTAAGAAGAGAACAAGACTTCATCCCTGCCATCCTAAGGGGGAGTAGTGATGAGTCTGAGAAATGAAGATAATACTACTTGTATAATATGTTCAGTGCTAGAGTGTTAGGTCCTGGAGATCGTAGAGGGGGGGTGAATACGATTCCTAAATAAAAATCTGACTTTTATTTATTTTTGGGACAACATAAAAATTACTTTGGTTCAAACCCAGGTACTGTTCATCATCTTCTTCAACCTCAAGAACACCATTAAAATAACCAAGATAATGAACGGTAAATCATCCAAAACACACAACACAACAAGATCCAAGAATATAACTTTATATTCATTGAAGTGGGGTAGATGCTACAACAAGTTCAAGAACAAAAGCTCAAGAACACAACAAAGAAATGATTTTTGGCTCCTCTAAAAATATTACAAATTCTAGATCTAGGAGACAAAAATCAAACCTATCTTCTAAACAAGATTTAGCAATGTTTACAATAGAAGAATAGATGAGTGGTGAAACAAAGAAATTCATGGCCCCATAATATTCAAGATATGGAGTATGGCCATGGGGGAGAGAAAAATAATTTTTCTCTCTCTCCCCTTTTCTTTTCTCATCCGGATTCTTACAACCACACTACTAGAAAAACAAGTATGGAAGACTTTTATTCAAAGTGAAAAAGGTTACTTTTTCACTTTTTCTCCTTTTGCTCATGTCCACCCAAATCTTATCTTCAAAGTCATGTGCCAAGCATGCCTTTGGAAATATTTAATGTAAAAGTAATATTTAATAAATATATAAAATATAAATAAAGAATATCTTTATTTATAAAATATATAAATAATTAAATAAATACTTTATTTAATTAAATTAAATATTTCTATTCCACTCTTCAATTTGTGTAGACTTCCTTATCCAAATACTTGGCCCCGTATACGTGACTCCACCACGTCCAAGTATTTGGCCTTCTAATCTGTGAAGCTTTAGTAAGATCCAATCAGGTTGTGCCGTCTGTCCCTTATCCATTAGGCTGACATTTCTCCAACACTGATTTACCACCTTTGTTGATCCTCCACATGTCTTAAGAAAATCAATAACTTTAGAATGATTAAAACCATATTAACCGACGAGAGCTTGCCTCCAATGTCCTGACACTTGATGCAACGGTCTGGTTCATAAGTGACTAGTCTTGATAGGGGCTCTTGATTCTGAACATGATTCCACATTCTTCTTTGCAAACCTTACTTGTAGCTTCGATTATAATGCACTAAAATCTTCATAGACTAATACAATCTTCTATAGTTTCCACATCCTTGAATAGATATCAATATCTTTTATTCTCCACTGAGGCATGAACATGTTAATGAACTTCTTCTAATGGGCTTCAAGTCTGTAGATGATCCTTTGATACTTTGTCTTAACTGAACTCTGTGATCCAAGATTTCTGTGCACCTGCATATTATTACATGTCCTATTCTATTGTTGAGTTATCATCAACCATTACATAGAGATTACATTTAGCATTTCTAGTACACATGAAAGTGCAGTGAGTTACTTCCCTTCACTCATATCTCCCCTTTCAATCTCCCCCTATTTGGTTGATATGTAATAGCAATCAAATACTATTTCCCTTTACAATCTCCCCCAAAAGCAATTAAATAAAATTAACTACTAGAGGATAACTCAACTAACATACAAGAAATAATTAAAGTATTGGACATGAAAATAATATACAGAAGGTTCTGGAAAGATATAATCAGTTAAATCCAGATTTCCTGAGTTGCTAAAAATGAATGATGAATTTCTGAATTTCATTTTCCTTTAGCTTTCTCCACTTCAATGTTCTTCAAAGATGGGGTTCTTTCAATAAAGAAACAAATCATTAGTAAAGACTTCTGAACAATCATTCTTATTCATCTTGAAATTCGAACTAGAACATACAGCTCTCTATGTTCCCCATAAGAGGTCAACTCATTCTCCCCTTAAGGTTGTTCTCTCTTGGAATGAAAGTCACTTCCTCTTTTTCTTCAGGATGTTCTATTTCCAGGAAACATAATTTTCTTTCTTCCCTGCACTACTCCACTGACTTCATCTATCACTGAAACAAGAAATAGAACACACTTGGACACTTCTCAGATGCCCCTTGAAAATCTCCTTCACATTCTTCTTTACCCAGAAAACTTCTACTTAGCAAAAACTCCCCCTGAGTTGATACTCTTCAAAGAAATCTTCATTTTCATTCATTGATCGTGCTAGAAAGAATTCTTCTGCCGAACCTCTCCTAAGAATGTTCCAAGGACAAATCTTCAAACAAATAGAGCAAAATCCCATAGATATCTTTTCAGAATAAGATATAGCATTGCAAACCAATATGTTAAGATTCTCCATAACTTCTCCCCCTTAGTACAACAAGTAACTTCTTCCCAATTGACAAAAAGTAACTTCTCCACTTCAGATGAAAAATTAGTTAAATCTACAACACCTTTAGGGATTAGGCTCCAACCAATTACTAAGAAACTCCCCCTTAGTAATTTCTCCATTGCATCACTAAGGTTTCAATTTTATCTAATTCTCCCCTTTAGTTCATGCAAGCTCCAATCCACCCTTGTGTCTTTAGATATCCTCTAAGTAACCTCCATAAGATAGGATTGACAGATCTCATTTCTTGTATCACCAAGAGATCTCGTTTCTTGTATCACCAAATTCTCCCCCTTAGTTGAGAATATCCTTTAAAACAATAAAAGTATCATCTACATCCAATCGAATAAGAAACTCTCCTCCAACTGAACATAAAATCCTCCTTAGGCCTAAAAATTAATGTCTCCCCTTTTGAGATTGAGAACAACATGAATTAATAGACCCAAAGGTAATAGTTTGGACATTCCCACTAAGCTTCAGCTAGACTCTTCTTCAGCTTGTCTTCCAGAAAAGAATCTCTTCAACATTTCAGAGCTGGAAAAATCAGTAACAGGATTCAAGCATAGTAGCAAGGTTAGTGTTTGGTCTATGGTTTCCTCACTTCTACTACGTTCTGTTGGTGTTTACACTTTCAAGCGTAAGTGTTCCACTCATTTCTCTCCCTATTTCTCTCACTCAAGTGTATCACTCCCTCACTTCACTCAAGTGTTTCTCTCCCTTACTTGCTCTCATTCTATTTATAGCAATTTGTACCTGCAAGTAAATCCATGCTAGTCTCACCAAGATATTATGGATCGTTGACTGTAGCATGTTGTCGATCACTAAAGATCTAGGTTCTGAGATGGAATCTCAGACAGGGTTTCAGTTAGGCCGTCACCCAACTCACCATGAGCAAATCCATGCACACGTGGCTCGTTGTCGGGGAATAACCCTTCTGAAATTGGAATCTCCTCCATTCCAGGAGTGACTGAAATCCCAACACCCTGATCCTCAAAAGACTCATCAAATTGGTAAACCAACTGAATCATAGTCTACGAGTTGTTGCTCAACTACTTTCAACATCAACAATCTCCCCATATGCAAATCCATACACTGGATTGTTGAATGTGGTATGCGTACTAGCAGCTATCTAAGCATCAACCGACTCCCCATATGCAAATCCATGCACTGGATCGTTGACGGTGATATTCCTTTAAGTTTTGAGCGATCCATGTATTCCAGAATTTGAATTCCTGGGAGAGTAGACGTGTACAAACATCTCTCTCAATCACCTGTGAAGATGAATTAACTCACTATTTTCAGTCATGGAAAACTGTTAGTGATTGCCTCTCAACATCAACAGATTGCTCTGTGGATGTGAAATCCCGTTAGGGAACTAGGACTGTTCCTCCTAGGAAGGTTGACAAGGATTCTAATATATGGCAAGAAATCCAAGTTTCCCTCAAATGCCTGTGAAGGTGGCTCAACAACTTCATTCACCATGAATGGTAAACAAAGAAGTTTAGGGGTTTTACCTATACCTCACAATGTGCACTTCTTGCAATGTGTCCTCACAATTGTAAGTCCCAAGAGAGGCTAGAGAACTGTTAGGTCCTATAACATCCCTTAGAAACAAAAACTTTAGGATTACCATCAGCGTGAATGCTTTTGGTGTGCTTGACTCATTACAAGGTGCTCTGGCTGACGAGCGAATTTTCAATGAAATCACCCTGTTGAGAGAGTTCATTCAGAAACGGTTGAATTGCCTTTTCAGCTCTGCATCCTTTTGAGAGAATACAGATGAGCTACAGTTACCTCAATTTGTATACTTCTTTTCTTCTCTGGAGGTAGAGCTGTGGGTGCACTTCCGACTTCATCCTTATTTGCTGCATCAAGTGCAGTTTCTCCCTCAACAACCGCTAATCTACATAAGTTCCTTATATCACCAAGGGTTGAAAGTTTGAATTAGAATGACAGTGTTTGGTACTAAGGCCTTGGTTAGAAATTGATGGATTATTCAACTTCTTGACCTTCCCCTATAGCCACTAAGGCCAAGCCATTACAGCTAAATAGATAGAGTTGATCAGAGCTATATAAAATTTGGTAGAGTATGATTAAACTTATTCTCTATTCCTTCTCAGAAATATAGCATCGGAGCAATGTGTCCTCAAGAAACAATGCACCAGGGCTAAAATGTGGGAATTAATAAAGAATAGGTAAAAGAATATTAAGCCAAATTTCATAAACTCACAATTTTGAAAAAAAGTGTAGCAGATTGATAAAAGTGTTCTTTTAAATTTCTCTTAGACAAATATCCAATTGAAATTCAACTCTTTTAACAAAAACATTTTGATTAATAACTCAAATCTATTTCATCTTGCTCACTGTATGTTTTCAGAAATTGTTTTGCAATTCATTCTTATCTGAAATTATCTCCGACTTAAGACAAAAAAAATCGAATGAATGCTTTAGTCATACAGTCCAAGGCACTAATCCCAAAGCAAACAACCATTGTTTTAATACTACAGGTCAATGTGAAACAGACATTAACAAGAGTTTTGAAAAATGTTTTACCAATGGTTGATACCTCAAGATCAAAACAATTTACTCAAATAAAATAGCCTGATACCATGCAACCTCAGTTACAAGTTATCAAGTAACTTTATTTAAACAAATCGTGGAGAGAGAAAACAGTTTTCATTACAGAACATTTAGAGAGAGAGAGAGAGAGAATATATGATTTTGAAATAGAAAGATAATCCTCAAGAAATGTTCTCTTTCAAAGGGAGTTTTTTTTAAAAAAAAACTTTTAGTGGCTTTTCATTCTCTGGCAAATGAATGCATGTTTAGATAAAACATTTTTCACAAGAAATAGACAAGAAATTTCTTTATGCATTCAAGTTCTAAAGAATGAAAAACATATGTTAATACTAATGAATTATCAAAGATATGAATGACAAGACATTCAAAAGTACTAACATCATTCAATCATTTTGTAATAAAATGCATCTTACTACAAAATAATCAAGTACATAAGATACTTACATTATGCTAGACAATTACCATTTGTCGCTTGAAACAAACACATATTGCAATATAGATCATGGTAATTCTAAAGCATAAAACCTAAGCATCCGCTAAACACTGAACATACATTGACCGAATGACAGCATTTAACTTCTTACACTACATCTCAACAATTATCACATAAGCATATTGAAAATACTCATGACAATCAGAATGTATGTAAGCTCGAGGTACTAGTTGCATCAGAGATCAAATACCTTTAAATATTAATGCTAAAATTTATGATCTTTGACAACCCCTCGCGATGTAGTAAATTACTTTCAATATCAGTGTTTTTGAAATAATCTTTTTGTCACTTAGTGCAGAAATTCTAAGTGACATCACTAATATCAAAAGAATGACAACTAATATTAATGGATTTTGTAAAAGACATGAATTACATCACTTAAACTACATATTAAGTGGTTCCATTAATATTAGCATTAAACAATTAAAAGTAAATAAAATTACAATTAATTAATATATACAAATACTTATGCTAAAACATTTGATACATATAGCATGAATAACACATGACAGCACAAAGTACGAGATCCTGGATATAAATTGACTATACAAAGAGATGCTACATTGTTAGGTCCCTAGGTCCCGGGTGATCATAGGTAATCTCATAGCGATAATATTGGGTCCCGGGTGGTCACAAGCCAAACATTAATCAGTTCCTAGAGATCGTAGACATCTAAATAGCATGAACACTCTCTATAAACATTATATTTAAATAAATCAATATTAGACTAGAGTGACATACCTTAGTCAATAGAGCTTTTACTGGTGTATGATCGTTGAATGAACAATTACTCCTCTTTGCCCGAGAGATCGAACGTTTACTTCTTTCGAGATCGAACGTTTACTCCATTTGGACAGGAATAACTTTTTAGCTACCGGTTAACATTGTTCCTCGAAACAATACCACGCTCATCCATACGGAAACTGCATTACCTTCAACACCCAAATATTTCCTTGTAGATATTGGTCTTGGCAGCAGCTTTACTAAACTCAGCACTCTAGAAACCAGTAGTCTTGACACTAGCAGAGTAGAACCTTAAAAAAAACTCTGAACTACCCTTCAGCTTCTGTATCAATACCAAGTCTTCATGTGAATTGATTCCTTGCGCTAAGTGTATCTGCCTCTGGTTTAATTGAGTTAGTTCCTTGATTCGAACCCTCCTCAATCTTGATTAGTTAGTGCATCTTCAGTCTTCATTGAATTCACTCAGAAAAACCAATGAAATACTCTTATACATGCACGGTACTACCAATCACTACTCTACTACCTAGATTCATCAAGAACTGACTCTAGGAAATGTTGTTACACAAAACCCTTTGTCATGACAGATGTGTCATTAATGTTTCCTTAGATATTCAGTGGGTAGAGTAGTCTTCTTCAAATATGATTGAGATCATCTTGCATTATCTTTAAATTGACAATTTCCTTTCTAATATGCAATCACTCAATCTGGATCACTCAGTGCTCCTAAGAATCTCAACTCTTACGCAATGAGCACTGCTAGCCTTTGAACATCAAACACGACTAGTTGATCCAACTTACTGATGCTCCCCATGTAATGCTGCTTGCAGCTTTTCTTCATCTGGTGTCATCTGATCTTGAGCCCTAAACAGGATGTCAACCTTTAGAAATTCAGAGCTAAAATCAAACGAATGCTAGGGAGCTTGATGATGATGTTCACTGCATCTAGATCATCTTAAATCAATCACAGACTCTATGTAAGCTCTTAACTCAAAATAAGATAGCCTTCCATCACACCATGTGACTTCAGGCATGATTAATCTTTCTTGATGTCTTCTCTTTACTTTTGCTGATTAGACTTGTTGTGTCAACTGATTCAGCCGTAGTGAATAGGAAACCTTAAGTCTATCCATTATCCTTGTAATTCCACTCAAGGTCTGGATTTCCCTATTAACTCCTCCATTTGGTCATGAAGTCCGGAAACTGAACTTTACTCTAGAATACTCCTTTTAGTGCAGACATAACATAGAACTTCGTTCGTCAACAGATTCCATTACATGCCCTCAAAGTGTTCTTACAGCAATCTGCCTAATCCTTTGAATTTGATTAATCACTGAGATGCTTCATCTATCGAATGCACGAACAAACACCAAAACTAAACAGGGTAGCCTTTGACTTGACTTCCCTTCAACTGACATACTTCACTAATGTCCTTTTTAAAAGAATTTCATTAGAAGTAGTCCTTTCTCACCAACTTCATCTTTACCGTCGAATCCGTTATCTTGATAAACCAAGTATTAGTTGATAAACCAAGTGTGAGAGCATCACTTACTGTTACAGCTAACTCCATTCTGATAAACTTCAACGAATAGTTGACTTCATCATAAGCATTACATTTCGTGTCAGCAATAACCTCACTTCCAGTAGAGTGAGCTTCTATTTCTCTTGACCCCGATCAATATTGTTCATCCTCGAACTGATATTAGGAAACCCTTCGCAAAGAATTCCCTAGGTCTTCCTTAATATTGTGCTTCAGATCATTCAAGAAAAATAGGTAACCTTGCTTAATCATTTGAATACCAAAGCAAAAGTAGTTACATGCCTCGAACATGAAAATGTCAGAGATATATAACTTGTACATGTTGAAAGATACTCTGCATTCACAAATGATTAAGACACGTGGTCCTCAATTTTGATTGAGTCCAAGGGTTAGAGATATTTCTAAACATAGTTAACAACAAAGCATTCAAGTTCAACATGCTCATTCTTATTTGACTGATCACTCCTCATCTATATCAGCCTCAACAAGTAGTCTTGGCTATGAGCTCAGTGATCCCAACCTAACTTAAGGTGGACTAGCAGTCTATAAGAATCATGTCGTACATATATGTAGTCATAGAAAAATCAATCACTCAGATTCCTAATTCTTCTAAATCACCTTTGTTGTTCACTTTAACATTATATTATCTCTAATTACCTGAGTCAGTTTAAATTTAAAAAAAAATTAATTCATGGTTTATTATACTGACCCCTAGGCAATTCCCAAATTAGAAACAAACTCATCTTAACAAGCACATGATCAAATATAGCGTTTAATACAACCATGCGAGTATAAACAGATTATAGACAATGTAAACATCAAGGCACTTAGCATGCAGCAAATACTCTTTCCGGTAAATGTACCCCTACAGATACCTAAGACTCTATATGCTAACATGATCAATTTTCGTAAAGCAAGCATTAAATCACACAAGATCTAATCATGAAGTCAAATACTGATAAACAAGCAACACTAACAAACTAGCATAAGTTATCTAATTTATATAGAAATCAAGGTGAGACATGCATTACATCAAACATATAATATAATGTAGTTCAGCACTTAATACTCTATAATTAAATCAAACAAGTATAAACTAGTTAGAAAGTATACCTGAACGATGCTTAGCATTCCATCTCGAGTGATAATCAATTGATCCAAATCAATTTACATTCTACTGACACTCATGGAAGTATCCTTGCATTTGACCTCAATAACCAATGATGTTCCTGCTTCAACCCAAACTGATACCTGATTGTTCTGCTTAAAGACCCCGACATAGAATGTCTCATGTTCTGCTTGAAAAGATCATTCTTCTTTGAATGTGTAGCAATAACCCCTTGATTATCATATGTCAGTGATAATCAAACCTTGTGTATTTCTGCCACTGATGTCCTTTAACCAAATCTTCAATTGTTGTTTTGGTTCTTTGACCGATAAACTGAATTCCTTTTCAAAATCCCAAATTCTTCATATATTGATTCGAAAACCACTGATCGAAGACTCTTCCCTAAATGAACTAATCCCCTTTCAATAACCAAATGATCCACTGAGTAGACCGATGTAGAAATACATCTTCAATGGTAAGATCAGGTCTCAACTCCATTAGAATGTTCTTCAGTCAGTTCGTTTGTCCTCAACGAACGAAGAATCAACTCCTGTTGTTTCGTTTAATAAAACATTTTGTTCAAACAGAAGTATTTAATTTTTTTTTGGAATTTAAATAATCAAAATAAATTGAAAATGCATTTTTGATAAATAATAATAAATTTCTCAATTTCAAATTATAAATAAAATAAAATTCGAAAAGAAAGTTTTGATATAGAGATAACAAAATTTTCAAGGTATATTAAATAATCCCGAAAAAGAAATTATTTCAAATCAAAATTAATTTCCAAAGAATTTTATAGAATTTATAATCCAAAACAGTTTCAATTATAATTAAAATAAAACAGATTCAAAATATAAGTTTGATATAAAAATAATAAATTTTCAAGTCATCTTAGATATTCTTGAAAATAAATTATTTCAACCAAAATGATTTTCCAAAAAGTTTTATGAGATTTATAATTAAAACTTCTATAAAAAATAAATTATTAAACCTCAAAAATAATTCTCAAAATACTTTTAAGAATATTAAACTCAAAAGAAATTAAATTGGATTTTAAGATTAATTTTAGTTTTTAAATTAATAAAATTCTTAACTAAGAATATTAAAAATATAAAATATTTGACTCTAAAATTTAAAAAAAAATAAAATATTTTCCAAGATGTAAAATAAACTTGAAAAATAAATTATTTAAATTTAAAAATTATTTTCAAAATATTTTATATAATTAAATTCAAATTTAATTATTAAATTAATTATTAAACTAAAAACAATTTGAGAGAAAAACAATTTTTGTTTTAAATAAAAGTTAAACTATGTAGCCATGTGTCATGTTGAAACAGCCTTCTAAGAAAAAAAAAATCTACATAGAAATGTTCTACTTAGGCTCTATGTAGAACATTAAGTAGAACTTCTGACTTAGAAAATATTTCTAACTCCAGAATTTCTACTTAGGTTCTATCTAGAACATTAAGTAGAATTTCTACATAGAAATGTTCTACTTAGGCTCTATCTAGAACATTAAGTAGAACTTCTGACTTAGAAAATATTTCTAACTCCAGAATTTCTACTTAGGTTCTATCTAGAACATTAAGTAGAATTTCTACATAGAAATGTTCTACTTAGGCTCTATCTAGAACATTAAGTAGAACTTCTGACTTAAAAAATATTTCTAACTCCAGAATTTCTACTTAGGTTCTATCTAGAACATTAAGTAGAATTTCTACATAGAAATGTTCTACTTAGGCTCTATGTAGAACATTAAGTAGAACTTCTGACTTAGAAAATATTTCTAACTCCAGAATTTCTACTTAGGTTCTATCTAGAACATTAAGTAGAATTTCTACATAGAAATGTTCTACTTAGGCTCTATGTAGAACATTAAGTAGAACTTCTGACTTAGAAAATATTTCTAACTCCAGAATTTCTACTTAGGTTCTATCTAGAACATTAAGTAGAATATTCGAGATAATGTTCGAGTTAGACACTATCTCGAACATCAAGTCGAATTTCTACATAGAAATGTTCTACTTGGCTATCTCGAACATCTAAGTAGAATTTCTACATAGAAATGTTCTACTTGGCTATCTAGAACATTTTGTACTTAGAAAAATTCCGGGCTTCAAAAAAAATTCTGGATGCCCAGTGAACCAATTGTACCCTCTTTAATCTCAAAAAATAAAAATAGATCCAATCGATTTGTATGTCAATCGAGTAGCTTTGATACCAATTGTTAGGTCCTGGAGATCGTAGAGGGGGGGTGAATACGATTCCCAAATAAAAATCTGACTTTTATTTATTTTTGGGACAACATAAAAATTACTTTGGTTCAAACCCAGGTACTGTTCATCATCTTCTTCAACCTCAAGAACACCATTAAAATAACCAAGATAATGAACGGTAAATCATCCAAAACACACAACACAACAAGATCCAAGAATATAACTTTATATTCATTGAAGTGGGGTAGATGCTACAACAAGTTCAAGAACAAAAGCTCAAGAACACAACAAAGAAATGATTTTTGGCTCCTCTAAAAATATTACAAATTCTAGATCTAGGAGACAAAAATCAAACCTATCTTCTAAACAAGATTTAGCAATGTTTACAATAGAAGAATAGATGAGTGGTGAAACAAAGAAATTCATGGCCCCATAATATTCAAGATATGGAGTATGGCCATGGGGGAGAGAAAAATAATTTTTCTCTCTCTCCCCTTTTCTTTTCTCATCCGGATTCTTACAACCACACTACTAGAAAAACAAGTATGGAAGACTTTTATTCAAAGTGAAAAAGGTTACTTTTTCACTTTTTCTCCTTTTGCTCATGTCCACCCAAATCTTATCTTCAAAGTCATGTGCCAAGCATGCCTTTGGAAATATTTAATGTAAAAGTAATATTTAATAAATATATAAAATATAAATAAAGAATATCTTTATTTATAAAATATATAAATAATTAAATAAATACTTTATTTAATTAAATTAAATATTTCCATTCCACTCTTCAATTTGTGTAGACTTCCTTATCCAAATACTTGGCCCCGTATACGTGACTCCACCACGTCCAAGTATTTGGCCTTCTAATCTGTGAAGCTTTAGTAAGATCCAATCAGGTTGTGCCGTCTGTCCCTTATCCATTAGGCTGACATTTCTCCAACACTGATTTACCACCTTTGTTGATCCTCCACATGTCTTAAGAAAATCAACAACTTTAGAATGATTAAAACCATATTAACCGGCGAGAGCTTGCCTCCAATGTCCTGACACTTGATGCAACGGTCTGGTTCATAAGTGACTAGTCTTGATAGGGGCTCTTGATTCTGAACATGATTCCACATTCTTCTTTGCAAACCTTACTTGTAGCTTCGATTATAATGCACTAAAATCTTCATAGACTAAGACAATCTTCTATAGTTTCCACATCCTTGAATAGATATCAATATCTTTTATTCTCCACTGAGGCATAAACATGTTAATGAACTTCTTCCAATGGGCTTCAAGTCTGTAGATGATCCTTTGATACTTTGTCTTAACTGAACTCTGTGATCCAAGATTTCTGTGCACCTGCATATTATTACATGTCCTATTCTATTGTTGAGTTATCATCAACCATTACATAGAGATTACATTTAGCATTTCTAGTACACATGAAAGTGCAGTGAGTTACTTCCCTTCACTCATATCTCCCCTTTCATAGAGGAACAAACATCTTTCATTTCAATTTCTCAAGAAATCTGGAAATGCAGAATCTGATCCAGAGAAACCAGCAACTGAGGATCTACCAATGACACCTGATCTCTAGAAGAAGGTGAAGTTGATACTTCTGAAGCTGGTAATGATAGGTAAGTCAAGATAGAACTTTGTTAAATGTGTTCAGTCTAGAGGAACATCTATCTTATATTTATCTTTCATAATTGAAATCTGGAAATGTATTATATGATCCAGAAAACAATTTATTATTTACAGTTCTTAAATGTCGTATTATTTTCTTAGTTGTTAGTTGAGTTATCCTCTAGGAATTTGTGTGTTAAATGTTTAACAACAAATAGGGGGAGATTGAAAGTCATATTACTAGTCCTATTTGTAATAAGTAGATGACAACTCAACACAGGTAAGAAAGCGAAGTAAATAATAAATATTGAATATAGAGGAAGAACAAAAAGAAGCCAAGACATGACAAGACAAGACACAAAGACCACTACAGAAGAAATGAGAATCAACATTGTAGTTAGTCATCCGTGAACCAGACCAGTGCACAGGGTGTCAACAATGTCAGTGAAGATTCGTCATCAAAAAGTTCAAGTGGTTAAAAAGGTTATTGTGGAAGAACAGAAGAGTCTTATCTACATCAACAATAGTCAAGCCTTTAATTTAATTCTCTATTAATTAATTAAATTAATTAGTTAATTTAATTAGTAAATTAATTCACTCAGAATTAATTTATTTCTTAAATTAATTAAAGGATTAATTAATTTAGAATTATTTTAGAATGACAGAAGACAGAAGACAGAAGCTGGAAGCTCAAAGAGATACGGTACTGACTTGAAGACAAGGCGGTAAAAGAAATGACACAGAAGAGATGCAGAGTCATATATTCTTAAAGGTGGAACCCCGGTTGGAATTGATTTATCATTTGCAAGTCAAAAGGAGTTTGGTTCCAGACCATTCAAAAGACCGCAGCTTAGAGCGTAAGGATTTATTTAATTAATAAATATTTTATTTATTTAATAAATTATATTTTTAAATATCTAAATAATATTAGATATTTATTTTTATAATTTATGAATTAAATTTATTATTTATTAATCAAAGATAATAAGCTGTGCGGGTCGAAAAGCATTTCTACGGAGCCAGTCTATAATAAGACAAAATAGGCCCCTTTGATTTTTGAATTGAAGTCGGCAGATGTTTTTTCTTCAACCAATGAATGGCTGCCACTTGTCCAAACAAGAAGAAAGGAAATGAAAAAGGCAGTTGAGCAAATAAGTCATACCGATCAATTTGAAAATGTCATACCGAGCTTTTCATTCAAAAGGTCATGCTGAACTGATTTTATTTAATTAAAATAAGTCATACTGATTTTTTTAATTAAATAAAATCCGAATATGACTTTAAAAAGGTCATACCGAATTTTCAGAAAGTCATACCGAATTTCTGAAAGTCATACCGAGCTTCAGTAAGTCATACCGACCAGAATATGTCATGCCCAGCGATTTATTAAGTCATACAAGGGTTATTTTCTTGAAATTAAGTTATAGTCAAAAAGGTCATACAAGCTTAGAATTTCCTCTATAAATATGAGGCCTTTGCTTCATAATTCAAAAGTAGAAAAATCAGTTCAAATTCAGAATTTGTCTGCATTGTAATATTCACAGACTTTCTGTGCTGGTTTGATTTTAATTCCTAAAGTAGAACAATTCATGTCAAATTTGTTCTAGGAATTAAAGTTTATTCTACCGGATGTTGTAACACCCTTTCAAGTTTTAATATACATATTTAACTTGAATCTTGTTTAGTTACTTGCTAATTTCTATATCTTAAATGTTATATCATAAAAATAGAAAGTTAGTAAGTCAGCCTCCCAAACACTACAAAAACCCGAACCCTCAGCTTTAGCAATAATTTAATTCCGCAAATTCTGAAAAGAATTTTAAATTGTTGTCAGTATCGCATTCAACCCCCTTCTACGATACTTCCGGGACCCAACAATTGGTATTAGAGCAAGCTGATTGATATACAAATCAACATCCGCAGTCCAGTGAAGCTCAGGGTACCAAAGCTGTTTTGAACTCTGAATGTCTAGAGGCCTTGTTAAATAAATTTAGTTTATAAATTTAAATTTAGATAAATTTATTTTATAAATGTTATTTAAAATAAATTTATTTTGTGAATTTAATTTAAATGAGTTTATTATTTAAACTTGAAAAAGTTTCTTTTATAAACTTAATTTAAATAAGTTTACTTTATAAATTTTAATTTAAATAAATTTATTCTTTAAATTTAAATAGATTTCCTTTTATAATTTAAATTTGTTTAGATAATTTTATTTTATAAATTTAAATTTAGATAAATTTATTTTATAAATGTTATTTAAAATAAATTTATTTTGTGAATTTAATTTAAATGAGTTTATTATTTAAACTTGAAAAAGTTTGTTTTATAAACTTAATTTAAATAAGTTTACTTTATAAATTTTAATTTAAATAAATTTATTCTTTAAATTTAAATAGACTTACTTTTATAATTTAAATTTATTTAGATAATTTTATTTTATAAATTTAAATTTAGATAAATTTATTTTATAAATGTTATTTAAAATAAATTTATTTTGTGAATTTAATTTAAATGAGTTTATTATTGAAACTTGAAAAAGTTTCATATATAAACTTAATTTAAATAATTTTACTTTATAAATTTTAATTTAAATAAATTTATTCTTTAAATTTAAATAGATTTCCTTTTATAATTTAAATTTTTTTAGATAATTTTATTTTATAAATTTAAATTTAGATAAATTTATTTTATAAATGTTATTTAAAATAAATTTATTTTGTGAATTTAATTTAAATGAGTTTATTATTTAAACTTGAAAAAGGTTTATTTTATAAACTTAATTTAAATGAATTTATTTTATAAATTTAATTTAAGTAAATTTATTAGTTAAATTTATATAGATTTAATTTATAATCTAAAGATATTAAAACTTGGTCCATTTTTCAAAAAGGGTTTATAGTTGGAAAATTCTTCGTTTTGACTCAGAATTAATTCCCAGAGCGTTTGACCCGGTTTCGAGGAAAGTGGTCATTTCGTATTAGTAGGTTTATTCCGGAGCATTTGGATTTTATTGTGGATGATTCGACTGTTCATGTTATAGTTCCACAAACTGCTCAAATGTAAAGATAGGATAGATTTATTAGTGGGGAACTCTGAAGATTTTTTTTCTGACTCTAATGATCATTCTAGTTTTTGTACTTATACAAAACGGATTTAAGAATCGTTAGAGGTCACAACTGAAGAAACATATGAGGCTAAAAGAAGTAAGGCAAGATCAGGGCTGTGTTACACTATTCAAGGAGCTCCCGAGCATTAAAATAAAAGTCTATTCTGAATCTGTGAAGCTTGACATCTTGTCAGAGTCATATTCAGATATTGATGATGAAACTGAGTTTGCAGAAGGAATCAATGTTAATGATGATGATTCAGATCCTAGTAGTGGAAATGGTAGTGAATCTACACAACTCATGGACTTTAACAAAATCCACTCAACAAGGTGAAGGATCTTCAACACATCCTAGCAGCAACTCAGGGGGAGCAAAGAAGGATCTACTAGTCATACTCAACATAATAAAGATCAAAGGAATACATTAAGAACATATCTGCCGAGACAAAGGGTTTGGAGTCAAATTCATTCCTGGAGTCTAGTTCTTAATGATCCGGATACTAGAGTAAAGACTAGAAGTGCTATGCAAAGTAAATGGTTACTCTTCGGGAAAGAACAATTGTTAAAACAGTTAGAATTCTAAAGAAGATTGAAGAAGCACTGATTGATCCAGATTGAGTGATTGCAATGAAAGATGATCTCAATCAGTTCGAAGGCAGAATCTACTGAATCTGGAACCCAGGCCACAAGACAAAGTTGTAATTGGTACTGTAAGGGTTTTCAGAGACTGGATGATTTTTGGCATTGTTATGAGGGACAAAGCCAAACTGGTTGCTACAGAAGGTATCGACGATGATGGAAACAGAATCTTCGGGACTTTCAAGATCTAACTAAAGCACCAGAGACGAGATTTGATACTATTAGGGCTGAACAAGTTGATGTACAACAACTCCTGGACTTTGAAGTTTCTTATCAACTGGAATTTGTATATCATTCTCTTCACAAAGCTCTCTATGATGGAGGTAAGAGATCAAGCAATCGTCAAGGACATAGTATGACACTCTAACTGCTAATTAATTGAAAATGTTTTTATATTAGAGTCGTTATACACATATCTCTCTAGAATACAAGGCACACACACATAATGTTTAGTGCAAGTATACCATGATTATATTATATGTGGGTCTACTGTGCATAAAGACCATGTATTTTATTCTCAATATGTTTATGTACAAGTTTCCAAGTGGATACTAGAGAATCTAATCTTATAGCTAAGATATGAATTGTTAGATATCTTAAGGGATTACCAATTCTAAGAATCAGGTACCCTAAAGATACAAGGTTTAACCTAATTGGCTATATAGATATAGATAATGCAGGTTATAAGAAAGACAGGGAGGTAATTACCAGAAGCTGTCAAACTCCATCAACTCTGCTGGATAATCTCTTCACCACTCACGGAACAAGCGCATGGACACCAGGTATCATTTATATCGAGAGTAGTCCTTAATAGAATTACTTGCAGACATTTGCTAAAACAGCTTGATAAATTCATTTTGTCTAAGTTGTTTAGTAAAGTTGAGATATTATGTATGTGCATATTTGTTGGAAATCTCATCTGCAAAGAATTCTTAAATGAGTTCACAAGTATTAAAATTTTCATATTTAAAGGACTTGTGAATTTATCTGAAATCCAGAACCTCATACTTATTGCTACTACTTTAATTATCATGTTTACAATATTATATGCATATGTGGTAATTAGGTGTTCTAGCATAAGTTTGTATATTATCTTAATTGATTTAAAATTATGATGTTAGACAATTCAATGTCAGATCAGTCTCATGATTTAAATGAATTAAAATAATATGCAGCATAATTGTTTGTATGATAACTATTTAATGAGTATCAGTTAATGATATCTTACTTAATTGTTTTGATATTTTTCTCTGATGTTTTTAAATATTTTGTTACAAATAATTGTGACACTTTTAATATTAGTGACATTATTTAGAATTACTGATCTAAATAATCAATGCATATTTCAAAAACACTAATATTGAAAAACGGAAGTATTTTCTAAGTTATGCGTATATAAAATTCTCAATATTTTATATACTTAGAAATATTTCCAAAATTGTTTTTACTTCTAGGTATCAACCATTTGTAAAATGATTTGTTTTCAAACACTTGTTTCAATGTTTGTTGCACATTGATTCAAAGTACCTAAACAGTGGTTGTTGCTTTGAAGGCCTTATACTGTATTGCTAAGAATACATCCACCCCTATTGTAATAAAATTTTCTATTTTAAGTTAGGGATAATATCAGGTGGACGAAAATGATGAATATCATAATTGAATTATGAGTCGGAAAATCATAGTCATCTATCTGATAAGGATGGTTTGCAAAACTGTTTTCAAATCATACAGTATTAAGGTATAAAGGAAAAGAGTTATTTTATCGAGATATAAATTGGTAAGAGAGTTGAATTTCTTCTTTGGTATAAATTCCCGTGTTTTATTATGGGAAGTTTGCCTTATAGGAAATTCATAAAGGATAAAAACTTTCTTCAATGATACAACTTTCCCGCGTTTTATTATGGGATATGTATCTTAAAGAAAATTTTGTATCATGCTTTTAAATGATAAATCTTTAGTTCTGACAAAACTCTTTTATTGAAAGTGCTTTAATGCAATCTATTACCATTCCTTAATATATTTTTCCTTCTCCTTGGGATGAAAAATATGTTTTGGAATGTTAAGATGATTATCTTTTTATCTCAATTGGTTCTTTTCTGTTAGCCCCTAGTGGCTTTAGAAACTGGCCAAGAGGTTGAAAACCCATCAATCTCTTACCCAGGCCATAGTACCAAACACCAATTCATCCACTTCCATATATTAACCCCTGGAGATATAAGGAACTCATGTAAGTTAGAGGTTGATAAGGGAGAAACTGCACTTGATGCAGCAAATAAGGATGATGTCGGAAGTGCACCCACAGCTCTACCTCTAGAGAAGAAAATGAGTATATAACTGAGGTAACTGTAAGCTCATCTGTATCTTCTCAAAAGGATGCAGAGCTGAAAAGGCAATAAAACTGTCTCTGGAATCATTCTCTCTACATGATGAGTCCATTGAAATTCGCTCGTCAGCCAGAGCACTTTGTAATGAGTCAAGCACACCACCGGCACTCACACTGATGGTAAGCCTAAATAGATAAATTCTAGGAACACATTGCAAGGCGTGCACAGTGAGAGGTACATGCAACATTTTTAGTTTTGTACAGTTTTATTTAATTGACATTTATACTGTAAATATATATATTTTTTCATTAAGAGAATTGAATTTCTTCATTGGTACAAATTCCCGCATTTTATTATGGGAAATTTGTCTTATAGGAAATTCATAAGTGATAGAAACTTTCTTCTCAAATACAATTTTTCCCGCATTTTATGAAGGGATATGTATCTTAAAGAAAATTTCGTTATGTGTGTAAGTTTGTTTTTATTTTTTGTTTATTTTTTTTCTATTAAATTGGCACATTTTTTTTATTAGCATATTTTTACTTTATAGTTATTTTTATTTCATTTTATTTATAAAATTTATTTTTGTCTACGAGAAATTGTTCTAAGAATCATAAGTATTAAATGTCAATATTTAAAGGACTTGTGAATTTCTTTACATCTACTTTCTCGAGCTTACATATATCTCTGATATAATGTATGAAGTTAAATGCTAATTTTCATTCCTATGATTATTTAGTATTTAGCAAGGGTAGTTTGTCTTATTAAAATTATGAATTGAAGCAATTAAATGTTTATTAGTTTCATAGTTTTAATACGATGAGATATTAAAAGAATAATTACTTGCTTTTTGAAATTATTATTAATTATCATATTTTGATAGTTTGTTATTATTTCATTGCAATTAGTTATGATTTTTGTTGTTAGTGATAATATATATATATATATATATATTGTTTATCTGAAAATCACTAATAATAAAAGCATATTTGTGTCCTGCCGAACAAGAGCAATCGACTCGAGGTAAAAGCATGTAATCTCGATCTTGATATATTCTATAATCAATTGATATAGAAAAATATATATACAATTGATATATTGAGCCCTCAGTGGCTATAGGACAAGATCAAGGGATTGAAAACATACAATCTCTAACACAGATCATAGAACCAAACACTCAAACATATACAACTTCATCTACTAAACCCCTGAAAAGAAAAGCTTTATCAACTAAAGAGGGTGAGAGAGTAAGTGCCTCTAGTGCACTAGAAAAGAGAAGTATCTACGAGTGTTCCAGCAGCTCTGCCTCTAGTTAGAATATGAAATTGAAACCAAGGCAACTGCTAACTAATTTATATCCTCTCAAAAGGGTATAGATTTGCAAATGGCAAAACTGTTACTAGGTTCGTCATCTTAACATGATGAGTCTATTGAATTCGGCCTGTCAGCCAAGGCCATTTGTAAAGAGTCAACTTCATCTGGACACATTCAAACACTGCCGACCATAAATGTATATATTCAAATGCACTGTAAGGATTGTCACACACTAAGGATGAATTGACGGAAGCAATTATTCTAAACTTCCATATCAAGGAAGGAAGGATGATTGATGATTCTGACTGAATCAACATGCCTTCACAGGCGTCAGGAGGAAACTTGGATCATTTGCTACATTATAGATCCTTGTCTCCCTCCCCAGATGGAACATATCTGGATTCCTAACGGAATAGATCATCTTAAATGATCAGCAACTCATTGAATCTATTCCTGAAGCAATTCAGTTTTCAAAGTCAAATATTTTAATGGATTCAATTGAGGACGGGGATTTACGAAACCCCATTGCACCACCAGTGACCTCTCTTGAAGGGGCTATGGTGATCTTTCTTGCAGGTACAAAAGACTATGTCATCTGTACTGAGAGAGATATAGTGTTGTGATAACAGAGTGAAACACAAGTGAGAAAGAGTGAAAATATATATTCTATGAGTGAAACACTTAGAGAGTATATGAGCGAAACACTTGTGAGAAATACAAAGTAAAATCACACACTAACACAATTACCAAATCCCATTCCAAATTTCCATGTTAAAGATTTCTAATGTTACTCAACTAAGGGGGATGAAATTTCTTCTGATATTAAGGATTCTGAAGAGGATTACTCAACTAAGGGGGAGAAGTGTTGAACAGTTCGAACTGTTGAACAAGATCCAAAAAGGGAGAAGTAGATCCAAAAAGGGAAAAGTGTTGAACAAGATCCAAATGGGAGAATTGTTTAACAAAGACTTTTACTAGAAGAGGATTACTCCATTGTTGAAAAGGGGGTATATAACAACATGCTTGGATTGGATCCATTTGATTTTAGAAAATTCTTGTATATAGGATTAACTGGATTTTCTAAAATGCATAACATGTCATAGTTTGCATTTTTTATATCTGCGATGGTTTAATGCTGTATGTATGCCATGTTTGTTATTACTTCTATTAAATTGGTTGGATAATTCACATAAGGGGAGAATGAATTCACCTTGGGAGAGAAGTGAAGACAGAAGTTGGAGAAATAGAGGATAGATGGTAAGAAGAGAACAAGACTTCATCCCTGCCATCCTAAGGGGGAGTAGTGATGAGTCTGAGAAATGAAGATAATACTACTTGTATAATATGTTCAGTGCTAGAGGAACAAACATCTTTCATTTCAATTTCTCAAGAAATCTGGAAATGCAGAATCTGATCCAGAGAAACCAGCAACTGAGGATCTACCAATGACACCTGATCTCTAGAAGAAGGTGAAGTTGATACTTCTGAAGCTGGTAATGATAGGTAAGTCAAGATAGAACTTTGTTAAATGTGTTCAGTCTAGAGGAACATCTATCTTATATTTATCTTTCATAATTGAAATCTGGAAATGTATTATATGATCCAGAAAACAATTTATTATTTACAGTTCTTAAATGTCGTATTATTTTCTTAGTTGTTAGTTGAGTTATTCTCTAGGAATTTGTGTGTTAAATGTTTAACAACAAATAGGGGGAGATTGAAAGTCATATTACTAGTCCTATTTGTAATAAGTAGATGACAACTCAACTCAGGTAAGAAAGCGAAGTAAATAATAAATATTGAATATAGAGGAAGAACAAAAAGAAGCCAAGACATGACAAGACAAGACACAAAGACCACTACAGAAGAAATGAGAATCAACATTGTAGTTAGTCATCCGTGAACCAGACCAGTGCACAGGGTGTCAACAATGTCAGTGAAGATTCGTCATCAAAAAGTTCAAGTGGTTAAAAAGGTTATTGTGGAAGAACAGAAGAGTCTTATCTACATCAACAATAGTCAAGCCTTTAATTTAATTCTCTATTAATTAATTAAATTAATTAGTTAATTTAATTAGTAAATTAATTCACTCAGAATTAATTTATTTCTTAAATTAATTAAAGGATTAATTAATTTAGAATTATTTTAGAATGACAGAAGACAGAAGCTGGAAGCTCAAAGAGATACGGTACTGACTTGAAGACAAGGCGGTAAAAGAAATGACACAGAAGAGATGCGGAGTCATATATTCTTAAAGGTGGAACCCCGGTTGGAATTGATTTATCATTTACAAGTCAAAAGGAGTTTGGTTCCAAACCATTCAAAAGACCGCAGCTTAGAGCGTAAGGATTTATTTAATTAATAAATATTTTATTTATTTAATAAATTATATTTTTAAATATCTAAATAATATTAGATATTTATTTTTATAATTTATGAATTAAATTTATTATTTATTAATCAAAGATAATAAGCTGTGCGGGTCGAAAAGCATTTCTACGGAGCCAGTCTATAATAAGACAAAATAGGCCCCTTTGATTTTTGAATTGAAGTCGGCAGATGTTTTTTCTTCAACCAATGAATGGCTGCCACTTGTCCAAACAAGAAGAAAGGAAATGAAAAAGGCAGTTGAGCAAATAAGTCATACCGATCAATTTGAAAATGTCATACCGAGCTTTTCATTCAAAAGGTCATGCTGAACTGATTTTATTTAATTAAAATAAGTCATACTGATTTTTTTAATTAAATAAAATCCGAATATGACTTTAAAAAGGTCATACCGAATTTTCAGAAAGTCATACCGAATTTCTGAAAGTCATACCGAGCTTCAGTAAGTCATACCGACCAGAATATGTCATGCCCAGCGATTTATTAAGTCATACAAGGGTTATTTTCTTGAAATTAAGTCATAGTCAAAAAGGTCATACAAGCTTAGAATTTCCTCTATAAATATGAGGCCTTTGCTTCATAATTCAAAAGTAGAAAAATCAGTTCAAATTCAGAATTTGTCTGCATTGTAATATTCACAGACTTTCTGTGCTGGTTTGATTTTAATTCCTAAAGTAGAACAATTCATGTCAAATTTGTTCTAGGAATTAAAGTTTATTCTACCGGATGTTGTAACACCCTTTCAAGTTTTAATATACATATTTAACTTGAATCTTGTTTAGTTACTTGCTAATTTCTATATCTTAAATGTTATATCATAAAAATAGAAAGTTAGTAAGTCAGCCTCCCAAACACTACAAAGACCCGAACCCTCAGCTTTAGCAATAATTTAATTCCGTAAATTCTGAAAAGAATTTTAAATTGTTGTCAGTATCGCATTCAACCCCCCTTCTACGATACTTCTGGGACCCAACACCATCCATTTCATCAAGAGTCATTTCTTCCAAATTAGCCCTTTCACTTATCAACGATGCTTGAAGATCCTATTCTTCAGAAAGAGCTCTTAGGAATTTGGTGTTTGAATACTCATTATCATACACCTTGTCAACTAATGCCAATTCATTCAACAGTTTCAGAAATCTATCATATATATCAGTTATAGATTCATTCTGTTTTGCTTCAAAGTATTCATACTCTTGAGAGAGTATAGATCTCCTGTTTTTCTTAATCTCAATATTTCCTTGACATTGAACTTCTAGAGCATCCCAAATTTCCTTCGTTGTCTTGCAGGCTATAACTCTGTTGGACATTACAGTATCAAGACTATTATGACGAATATTTCTTACATTTACATCTTTGAGGACTTCAAGCTTTTCCTCAGAAGTCCACTTTTTCTTCTCCTTCAGAGTATAGTACTCAGGAATTGTTTGGCCTTCCTTCACAGTGGGAGGCACTAGATTCTTAGGGAGATAGGGTCCATCATCTATTCTGTCTAAATAATCAGGGTTTATAGCCTCCAGGAACATTAACATATTTACCCTCCATATTGGGTATTTGATAAATGTGTGTTTGATCTTAATATTTTCCCTATATTTTAGTTATTTTGTGTTGAATTGGATTTTTATTTAATAAATTTTAATGTTTTATTATAGGATTTAAGGAGTTATAATAAAAGAATGATTGAAGGTTAAAAAGGCAAGAGTTGAGATTCGAATTTCGTGGACACTTTGCGCAGTCTTCACTGTTTGGGTCATAACTTGAGTTCTAGAAGTCTGTTTAAGACGATTCAAGAGCTCACGGAAAGCTTAAGAAAAAATATTTAATTCAGAGGTAGTCTTTAAATCATATTCCAGTCGAATCAATCCAGAATCAGGGTCACATAGTCAACTACGAATTTCTTCTATTGAAATTCTATTTTGATTAGGAAACTCCTTATTTTTCTATTAAATCATTAAAAGTACTTTTATTAGGGATATATAATGATATTATTCAGACCTAATTGAAGGAGAGAGCACGGGAGACACAAGCAGAGAAAGAAGAACTCAGTCATTGGAGACATTCACTTAGATTTGTTTTCGTCATCTTTTTATTTAGAATTCTCTCCTTAAACTTCTCTATCATGAATATGTGTTATCTACTCTTGGATGATTTTGAGAGTTTCATTATGAACTAACATTTATAAAGTTGGGATTTATATGCAATTTTACCCTAGCATGAGATTATTGGTGTTTTGTTAAAGAGTATTATATGCAATTTTACAGCTTATTCATTCAAGTGATATTCATGTTAATACTTACTATTGTCAGATCAACTTTAGTAGGTTATAGAGTTAATTATAATACTGAGAGGGTTGTAGTTAATTGACACAAAACTTGAATGGTGCATGATTAAATCTTTTGGATTTTAATTTTGTTATAGTATAGACATATATTGTGACCATGCATAACTCGGTGAATTGATGCTTCATTATATTCTAGAAATTGAATTGACATAGACATATGTTAGTTTAATTTGTAGGATTTATATCATAGTAATTTTGAGAGAAACCTATAATAGTTGAATTCTAGTTAGTAAACTGTGAATTTGCTATAATATTGCTTAACTTTTTTGTCAATCTTCACGTGTTTGGGTGAAGTAATTATCCTGACTTATCTTCTCATATTTGAAACTGGATATCTTGCTATTATTATATTATTAGTTAGTTAATTTAGTCTTTAATTAATATTAGTTTAGTTAGAATATCATAAATCACTTTTTGTGTTCGATAACCGAAGTGTTTGAATTTATTTGTGATTAACACGAATATACAGTCCTTGAGGAACGTTATCTGGTATTTATTACTATATTACTTACTTGCGGTTGTGTACACTTGCACATCTAAATTTTACGTAACAATATTCCGTTTTCTTCAGGATTTGGATACGTATACTTTCATACTTGTTTGAGTTCGACATTATTAGGTCTTTTCTGAACGTACGTTATCAGCCTTGCTCTGATACCAATTGTTGCCCAGTAATTAACAATTGTAGAAGGGGGTTGAATACAGTTGTGCAAACTAATCGAATAATCAAACCAATAGTATGAAAAACTTACAAACTTTATTCACTAATTAAAATCTGTTACAATATGAAAATCAACTCTCCTAAGAAAAATAAAGTTCTTAAGAGTTGCTAGGTTATAAGAAAGATGTTTCAGTTTTGAACACTTATAAAGTAAACCTATCATGTGCTTAAATATGCACATCTACAATCATCTAAAACAGAAAGTATATCAATTACATGAATTTAGGAATACTTTCTTATATGTATTTAGATGATCAATGCAATTCCTCACTTCTTGTGACTGGCACCTTTATCTCCTTACTAATCCTGATCTTCTCCTGATTTATAGGAATTAACATCTCAAACTCTCATCGATTGATATTGTCATCCATCGATTGACAATTTCATCCATTGATTGACAATGTCATCAATCGATTGCTACTTATATAGCCATTGAACATTTACCATCCATTGATAATATTCATTGAGCAATTATCCATTGAACATTGATTCATTTAGCATTTATCCATCGAATGCTATCAGTTGATCATACATCCATCGACTGCTATCTGCTATCAGTTGATCATAGATCAGTTCTAGCATCTTCATATCTTCTAATCCTAACATAACTTCAGCTCTGACTTCCTCTTTAAGCCCATTGATGATATGCCCCATCAATTTCTTTGATACTCATTCACCGCCATTGTCTGTAAAGTGGACAACCACTGTTCTACAATGATCTCCCACTAATGGAATGAAATTTCCAGAGAACAAACACCTTTAAATCTGTCTATCATCGTATTGGGTTCCTCTTATTCTCCCATTCGTACCACCTTAAGGCATCACCCTCCAATATAACAGCCACTACCTCCAACATTTCCTCTTCGCTTAAATGATAAAAATTAAAATAATGTTCAACCCTCATTATCCATCCATCAGGGTCTTTCCCATCGAACACTGTCATATCCAATTTCCGATAACACTAATTGGTACCTCCACCAGGGCCGTCGTCAGATCCCCCGCCTACAAAACTACCCCTTGGAAATTTTCGAACACCCCCATTTTTCCAAGTTCGGCCAACCCATATAACGGCGAGTTCGGGCTTGCAGATGCAGATCCAAGGTGGTTTATGCTTCCTTCCAAGTTTTCATGGAATGGGGCCTGTAACTTGAAACTTGAGCTGCTCATTCTGTATGATATTAATTAACGAGTCATGGTACTCACGCGCTCGATTGATGCGTCCTTTCAGTCGACCCATCATCGCCTCACACTCTGCCCCTCTATGAGAATCTCAGTTAATAAATGGCGCATGGACTTTATCGTTGTTTCCACAGCCTTCGACACCATCTCTTTCATGGATTCCTCCAAATTCATGATCTGATGCCACTTGTGATTATTGATCTTAATACTCACACCACAGACTTGAGTTGAACACACTATTAACGACTATTCAAGGAAGTATAAGAAACAAGCAACTAGATTAAATTGAAAGGTAAGCTGGAACTTTCGAGAAGCCAGTACTCTCCTTGTCTTAAAGAGATAACGGTTTACACAATAAACAGATAGTCCTTAGAAAAACATCTCTATTCTAAATATACTCATTTCTCCTTTTATTCTTCTGCCCTCACTCATTTACCCTATCCCCTTTTATCCCTTGACCTCTTATTTGTTGACTTAAACATTACTGCTCTGCAGGTTCTATTACTGTTTGCCCTTCTTTCGAGTGTAGACTAACACAGACTTGGGGCTACTTTGGTGCATTACAGTTTTGCTGGAATATTTGGAATTGTCATAAGAAATGGGTTTGGGATCAAATTAATATGTTAGTATTTGGAGTTAAAGTAGTTATTATGAACTTGTTAAGGGATTGGATGCAAGCTCAGCAAGAAATAAGTAAGTGTTAGCCGGTTGTAAATTCAAGTACCAGACATTGGAATGGAGCAAAACTGTGTTGGTCTTGGATGTGTTATTACACCGACAAGAGGCTTTTACGAGCTAGATGTAAGATGGTGGATGGATTATTGCAACCGAGAGAGGTTGAAACTCTAAGCTTGAAAGAAGCTATATCTTGGACAAAATTGCTGGGATTTAGAAATTGCATTTTCGAAACAGATACCAAGATACTTGTTGATGCATGTAATGGTTCAAGGAAGATCGTATTTTCACACTAATGTAGAAAATTGTGTTGAGTATTTTAAGCACTTTGATCATATGCTAGTCAAGTATGTCCATAGGTTTGCGAACAGCTTATTTGTGGTGTAACTTATTTGTTAGCAAGTGCTTCTCGTGAGACTCGGAGGCAGGGCCGGCTATTAGACTGTGCAAACAGTCCAATAGCATAGGGCCTCAAAAATTTAGGGACCCCAAAATTTAAATTTTCTCATTATATAAATGTTATTTTAGTAAAAAAGTTCAAACCTCTTTCAGATTTTTTATTAGTGCATCTTCATAAAACTAAAATATATTAATTATTAGTAATTATCTTTTAAATAAAATAAAATAATAAAATAATAAAAACTATATATACATTACATGAATTATAAATTAATTATATATAAATTTTAAAATATTAAAATGAGTCGGGCCTGCTTGGAGGGTTGGGTTCAAAATGCTTCCTGAATTTGTGTATGCTATTATCTTTGACAAAATTTAATTAATACAAGTACGTTGATTTTATGGCCGTTTGGGGTTCCTTAAACTTAAAATAAGTAACTTATTTTATTTTTATTTTTTACATATTTTTATATATTTTTTAAAGATAAATATTTATTTTAGAATTTTAAAACCAAATATTATTTTCAAAATAAAAAATAAGTTACTTATTTTCAGAAAAAGTACATACATTCCTACTTTTTTCGGAAATAAGGGCTTATTTCTGGGGAAAAAAACTGTTGTCAAACAGCCCCTTTATTAACTCATTATCTAGGCTAACAATAATCACATATATGGGGCTCATTTAAAAAAGGACGGCAACTCTTAAGATGGAGAGCACTCCTGAATTAGTAGAACGCAAATTTAGACTATAAAAATTGGTATCCCCACCAAATGTCTGGTCGAGATCCCGTGTGGACTGCTCGAAAAACTTCCAAAAAATCTCAATTCAAAATTCAGTTATCGTAGTCCGTTTGCTTTTACATATATTACATACTCTAGTTTGCAAAATGTATTTGCACTAATTGAATAATCACTATTACAGAACTGAAATTAAAGACCACATAATGATTTATATACCACTCATGTTCGAAGTCTTAAGATCGCTTTTTAACTATTATATAAAATATTTCAATTTGCTACGTTTCTCCTTATTACTCAAATGAACAATGTCATTCCTTTTACAAACCCTATATAACACATGCTCAAATGCACATTTACTGCATGCTGCAATTTACATAAACTTCAGTAGACTATCAGGCACATGAACCACTACAGTTCGTCTCCTCGCGCCAGAAAAGAAATTAAAAAAATTTGATATGTCGAATTTTTGATATATTTCAATGTTGCTCGTTGTATCACTAACAGTCAAACCTCTACTGCGATGACGTAAACTGTAAGTTTGTTCTTTTGAGATACTTCATTTGTCTAATTTATCAACATAATTTTTTTTTTCTATCTATGTATAATACCAATTCTAGGCTAACAAGTTGTGTATATATTAAGCCAAGTAGATAAATCTACAAGTACAGTAAGAGCTTTGTAAAACTAGGATGTCGATCGCTGCCTCATCCATTTTGTAGCTGACCACTTTTCACCTGCCAATACCTCACAGCCACCATGTATGCTATTTGGATCCGATTGACCATCTAGTCCCTGTAAAAATAGAACAAGAGCCAATTTCAGTGCTTGCCATGCTCAAGTAAAATGATTTCTTCAAAAGGAGAATGCTTTTCCATCTATTTGTTTTTTAAACAAGAGGAAAATAAGTATGTAAAGAATGATGTTAGAGGTATAGAAAATGTCTCTAAACAGATACACTGAAGTGCATATATACATGGGTCAGTAACATCATAGTTAATCCATATGTAATTTTACTGAGCAAAGCATATTATAATTTTTGAGATACTTCAGTAAGTAGAATCATTTAATGAATGACAAACACACTTGCTTTCAAGAAAGGTTTATTTAAAGAAAAGAATGCCAGTTCCTTGACATTGCTTATGGGAGTAACCAATCAATGCTTCATGATTTAGATTTATAATTAACGAAGTTCATGGTTTATTTTTCAATTAATATGATCCTTTTTATGAATAAGGAAAGCCTTGCTACACCAATTGTACCAGAACCAACAACGAAACTTTCAGAAATCCATAGCAGGAAATTTCGCTGTTTATAACTTTTATAAAGATTAGTTATACTAGATGCTGGCATACTGCCAACAGTCATTTAATAAGAGTCCAATGAATCAAAATAATTTGTTATTGATTAAGTAGTTTTCCAGGAAAAAAATACCATGCTCCAGAAAAGCACCGCATCTCCTTTATTAGGTTTAACACACATTCCTTTAACCATTTTCCCTCCACAGCTGCACTCTCCCGAACCAGCCTGCCATCACTTGGAGCTTTCGTCAATAAAAAGATTATGCAAAGAAACATATCTACGACTAATATATATAGATGATGCGTTTAGCTAAATATACACTTATTCATGCAGCAAATGCTTTGTGAGACTCATAAACAGATCCAAGCAATATTAAATCCAACATTTTCATCTACAGGGCGATTTAAATTTTCCTAAGTTATGAAGGCGGGCACAGTTCAGATTCAGATTTATGAAGACTATACTCAATTCGTCAATGGAAAGAACCATGAACATCGGCACCTACTCTGTGGGCATCCAATTAAGAACCCTGTGCGTACGTGGTTTTGAAAACAGTAGTCTAATAGGTTTATGAGCCACTAGAATTTGGACTTCCTTCTACATCATAGGTTAAAGTTGCTGTTACATCAAAGTTTCATTTACAAAAGAACAAGGCTCTATAATCCTTCATTAAAAACTCCTCAAGTAAGGTGTTCCCAAATGTCAATGATAGATGGAAGGCTTATTATTCCTTTGAGATGTATGACTATTCAAAAGAACTGGTGCATACTGTCATAGTAATCTAAGCAAGCATAACCGTACGTCTTAAGATACATTAAGTAATACCATATCACAAACTAAGAGCAAAAAACGTAATTAACAAAGTCAGCAAGTAGGATGTTCAAACATAATTATCAAGCACCATATTACTTCCGATATTGGACCCAAACACTCAGAAGGGTTTACAGCATCAAGTGCCATGTGGCGTCTCGTGGCAGAGCCTGTATAACTGGGAATAAATAAAGACAAGTGTATATTTTTCCCCATGGGTTACAAAAACAGAACTTAGTAATTACTTTCTGAGGTGTTGACTTATGGTAGATAACTAGATAAAATATGGTTGCTTTAATTTGATGTGGTACTTCTACGATAACTATGGTACTTTAATTTGATGTAGAAACAAAAAGGTTGGGCTCTTAGATTCGAATTTACCAGCGGAAAAAATGTCTCTCCCCCTTCAACATTATCAGTTAAATACATAAGCATTGTTGCAACTCTTTGACCTCCGCGCTTCAAGTTAAACTGCAAGTAAAAGCACATTAATAGAGAAAGAGCTAAAAGAAAATGAATATGTTAATACAAATAGCTCAAGTCATTAATAACACAATGTAGTATATCAAATAGTCATGAGGTGTCAAAGAACTAACCGTATCGGAGAAGTAGTCATGATGGGGTTTGTAGAATTGATTTTTTTCGTACCTGTGCTTCTGCAGATGTTAGTATTGTAATACTGAAAAACATTAGTCTTCTCTTTTATTAAAAACATTAAACAAACGAACCATTCAGATACCCACCGTAACACTTGAATAAGCTCTCCATTTTCAATTGGTATTTGAGAGTAGACAGAAATTCGTTTTTCGATCGCCTAAACCATCCATAAAGAAAAAATTGCAAAGGATGAAATCTTAAGATTTTTATAGATGAAAATGATAAGCAGAATTTTTGACTTCCAGATGAGGAGAAACATGTAGAATAAATTGGGCACTGGGTGGGGGGAGGGGGTGTCAGGATTAGGCTATGAGGCTTCTGTAAACACGCACAGATGCTTATAATTAGAAAACAGTAATAAAATATTAGAGGAACACTTGTAAGTATTACCTGTATCATTGGATATTTCTTTTCCTTGGAGTTCAAAAACATACCGGAGCTTGTCCTCACGTCACTCTTGACTCCCTATACATTGAGATCAAACAAAACGTTGTGACAATTCAGAATTTGTAGAAGTATATAATTTGGAAATAAAACAATGTTATATATGGAAACATTATATTCTTTTTTTATCTATAATAAGCACAAGAAAGATCTTATCTAAAGTACCTACGTTACCCATACAGGTGTTGGAACACGGGTGTGAATCCAAGTGTCAGGTTCTTAATTTTCAAAACAGAAACCCGTGAAAAATATTATCATAGGTTTTCTATCAAGTCTAACCTGAAGGAAAGACTAGTTAGTCTGCCAGAGTCTAGCAAATCTAGGAGAAATAGGAATAGCAAGGAGGGCATTAACAAGACCAATAACTATCAGAAAGACCATAATGCTCCTAGTAAGAAATGCTATAGATATGGAAACCAAAACAACCTAGCTCTAGACTGTAAAACAAAGATTGAGAAGAAATCAAAGTCCATTCCTTCTCAGAGTAAGACTCTGAAGAGTCACTACATTCCACAGAAACCTTGTTGTTATCACTGTGGTAGCATATTTCATTCTATCTATATGTGTAGGGACTATCACGATTTGTATTATAATTTCTATGAGCTAAAATCTTCTATTGATAAGAGTTGGTATGACACTGTTAAGACTCCACCAGAGTCCAAGGCAACAAATGAGACATGTAATTCCAAAGCAAAAGTTTCTAAGCCTGTTTCACCTAAAGTTAGAAAGAAAGGGTCCAAAATAGTTTGGGTCCTCAAATCATCTAACTAATTGCTATTTGCATGCAGGGAACCAGGGTAAAGAAAGTATCCCTAGTTCTAGATAGTGGATGTTCAGGACATATGACAGGAAAGAAATCTCTGCTTACAGAATTTATGGAGATGGCTAACCCAGAAGTATCTTTTGGAGATGGCAACAAAAGAAAAACACTGGAATATGGCAAGATTGTACTTGGAAATGTCATCATTGATGAAGTAGCTCTAGTTGATGGCTTGAAATATAACTTGATTAGCATAAGTCAACTTGGATATAAAGGTTACCATACTAGCTTTGACAACAAAGAGTGTCTTGTGACTCACAAAGAAACAGGCATTTTGATTTTCAAAGGGCACAGACATGGTAACATATATGAAGCCAGCTTGGAGGATTGCACTCACAATGAAGTCACATGTCTTTATAGCAAGACCTCAACTGAAGAAAGATGGAAATGGCACAAGAAACTGTCACACATCAACTTCAAAATACTCAACAAGTTCGTGAAACAGAGTCTTGTAAGAGGATTACCACAGGTTGACTTTGTGCAAGATGGACTTTGTGAAGTATGTCAACTTAGAAAGCAAAGGAAAACATCCTTCAAGAGCAAGACAATAAACACCATTTCTAAACCCTTTTATCTATTACATTTTGATTTATTTAGTCCAGTAAATGTGATGTCAATTAACAAAAAGAAATATGCTCTTGTTATTGTAGATGATTATACAAGATACACATGGGTTTTCTTTTTGCACTCAAAGGATGAAGCTTCACAACATATAAGGGTTAAATGGCTAATACATAATCAGACTCACACTCATCTTGCAAGTGGGTCACTGAACTCAAAAAACTTGCATTGACATAATTCAAGTAATTAAAACTTGCATTTGTGTAACTGTCGTTAACATCACTAACAAAATAAAAACCAAACTTGCAACTTACAAAACTGAACTCAACCCCAACTTGCATTTACATTCCTAGATTAATAAAAACTTGCAATTGGGTTACTGAAAAAAAATAAACTTGCAACTAGGGTACTGAACAAAAATAAACTTACAACATACAAAACTGTATGGCTGTTAAAAAAATTCGAAATATCTGATATCCGTTCGAAATATCTGTATCCGTATTTGAAATAAATCGAATATTATCCATATTTGAAATAAAGCGAATATTATTCGTATCTGAATAGTCGGATTCAGATACGAATATGGATATGGGCATATTCGTATCCGATAATATCTGAATCCTAATTTATATATATTATGTAGAAATATATATATAATATATTTTTTTTCTTATGTTCAATTTATAATATACATATATATATTTATTTATTTATTAACTAATATATTTTTAATAAGATATATATAATTATTATATATATATTTTTTCTAGATATCTCAGATTCGGATACAGATTCAAATTTTTGGATTCAGATTCCGAAATTACTGTTCTCCCTGCAACACTCTATAAATGAAAATATGTGATATTTTATAACTTTTTGACTTCGATTACCCAGTTGTAAGTTGAGGATCAGTTCAGTTAGTTGATTGCAAGTTTATATTAATTCAGTTAGTCGATTGCAAGTTTATATTAGTTCAATTATTCAACTGCAAGTTTTTTGAGTTCAGTGACCCACTTGCAAGATGAGTGTGAGTCTGATTATGTATTAGCCATTTAACCCCAACATATAATAGACCATGTCAATTTTCTGGAAACAAAATCAAAGAAGACAGTAAGAGTTCTAAGGAGTGATAATGGTACTGAATTCAAGAATACAATCATGGAGGAATACTGTGCATCAAAGGGAATTACTCAACAATTTTCTGCACCAGGAACACCTCAACAAAATGGAGTTGTGGAGAGAAAGAATAGAACACTCATAGAAGTTGTCAGGACAATGTTGGAAGAGTCTAAACTGCCAGTATATTTCTGGGCTGAGGCAGTCAGTACAGCATGCTTCACTCAAAACTGTACATTGATTAATATGCATGAAAACATAAGGAAATTGTGAAGGACAAAAAGCCAAGTGTGAAACACTTTCACATATTTGGATGGAAGTGCTTTGTACTAAAAGTGCATCCTGAAAATCTAAGCAAATATGAAGCCAAGGCTGATGAAGCAATCTTCTTGGATATACATCAAATACAAAGGCATTCAGAGTCTTTAATCTCAGAACCAGAATTGTTATGGAATCTATTCATGTTGCATTTGATGATAGAAAGATTACAGGTTTGCAAGATGAGTCAGAGTCTACAACACTGGAATTTGAAAATCTAAAAAGTTCTGAGATAGAGGAAGATGATGAGGATGAAGAGTCTCAAATAACTCCTGAAACAACACAGGAACCTGCACACTCTGAGGGGGAGCCAGAAAATTCAACTCCAAACAACTCAGAGTCTAACAGTTCAGGGTCTACCCAGATAGAGTCTGGACAGACATAATCAAGTTCTTCAGAGTCTAACTCATTAGGGTCTGGATCAGGCAACTCTGAATCATTTTCAAAATCAAGCAACACAGGGGGAGCCTTTTCATTTGAATTCAACTCGCAAACAGAAAATGTCAATGATTTAGGGGGAGCTTCAAGTTCAAGAGCCAATCTTCCACCAGCTAGAAAGTGGGCAAGGGATCACACTCCTGATTTGATAATTGGTGATCCTGAGAGTGGGGTGCAAACTAGAACAACCACTCAAAATGAATGTCTATATAGTTGTTTTTTCTCAAAGAATGAACCCAAGAAAATTGAAGAAGCCTTGCAAGACCCTGATTGGATTATTGCAATGCAAGAGGAATTGAATGAATTTGAGAGAAACAAAGTGTGGAAACTTGTACCAAGACCCAGAGATAGTTCAATTGTTGGTGCAAAATGGGTGTTCAGGAACAAACTTGATGAGAATGGAACTGTGATTAGAAACAAAGCAAGACTAGTTATAAAAGGTTTTTCTCAGGAAGAATGAATTGATTATGATGAAACTTTTGCATCAGTAACAAGATTGGAAGCTATCAGAATGTTTCATGCATTTGCAGCTCATTCAAAATTCAAGGTGTATCAGATAGATGTGAAAAGTGCCTTCTTGAATGAAAAATTGGAAAAAGAAGTCTATGTGAAGCAACCACCATGATTTGTTGACCCAAAATTTCCTGATCATGTTTACAGGTTAGACAAGGCACTATATGGATTGAAGCAAGCACCTAGAGCAGGGTATGAAACTCTATCAAAATTTCATCTTGAAAATGGTTTCATTAGAGGTACCATTGACAAAACTCTCTTTATTAGAAAACATAAAGGTGATATTTTGTTTGTCCAAATTTATGTTGATGATATTATATTTGGTTCTACTAATGAAAAACTCTGTGAAAAGTTTAGCAAGCTAATGCAGTCAAATTATGAAATGAGCATGATGAGAGAGTTAAACTTCTTTTTGGGACTTCAAGTCAAACAGACTGATGATGGAATTTTCATCAATCAATCAAAGTATGTTAAAGAATTACTGAAGAAGTTTGATTTATGCTTACATTTTATAAAGCATAAATAGGGGGAGATTGTTAAGAATATATTCATTTGATGATGTACAAAAATACTAGAACAGGGTCTAGCATAGTTTATCTGTAACAAGTCTTTCTAGTCTCTGAACTTTTCTATAATCAGAGTCTAGATAGTCAACATTCATGTTTAGATATCATTTATACTTAGAAGATTTTCAAGATAATTGAAACCAGAGTTTTGATGCAAATCAGAGTCTGGGAGTAGATCGGAATCTATAGACTATCAGAGTCTATAGTCTGTCAGAGACTGTAAATCATCAGAGTCTGGAGAATTTCAGAGTCTATAAAGCTGGAGTTATATTTGGAAGATGATCAACGGAAAGGGAAAGCTTCAAAGATAAAGACAATTATATTGCAGATATGATATGGGAAGGAAAGAGAATTTCAGAAGAAAACTGTCAACTAATAATTAGGAATTTTATTCCTATTGTAATTTGATTTTCTATTATTAGTTGATAGGCAGCTCTTTATATAAACATTCTATGTAACCTAATATTTTTTGTCGAAGTTTTGTGAGACCATAGAGATAGAGAGAGTTGCTGTGAAAATACAGAGAAGCTGTTAGAGTTTGTGTACACCTTAGGAGAGTTTGTATTCATACATCAATAATACAAAAAGTATTCATTCATATCTTTGTGGTTGTTCTTTGTTAATCATTCGAAGTTATTATCTTTCAAGTTTGATTTTAAAACAGGTAGAAAGAGTACTCAAGTATTCAACCCCCCTTCTACTTGTGTAACTGGGAAAACAGAAATTTTGACAGAAATATACATACTAAATTTCTACTAAATAATGTTACACCAAATTTTGTGCAACACAATTTATTTGCACCAAGTTATAGAATCTTGTGGAAAAATAATTTTACACAAAAATGATTCCAAACTATCCTTGTCACATTGCACTGGAGTTGCCCTTAGGAGACTATCTGGATCCTATTTTTGTCATAAATTTCTAAACAACAACAGCAGATCAACAATCAATAAGTCATAAAACCACATATGGGTACAATTATGACCAGAGCCTTGTAGTGATGAAAGCAGCAAATTCAGTTCTTAACGAATAAAAAATTTCTACTAAGAATAGAATTAGAAGGGCTAATATATTGAACTTTGTCAAACTCAGGAATGGCCAAACGGTACTATGGCTATCTTACATAATAAATGAAAGGAAAAAATCATTAATTTACTTTTTAAAAGATGATGCATGTGAATTTTACTGCTAAAATTTATGGAGAATAACATATTAACTAGCTAAATAGTGAATTGCAAATTGAATTTACCTTCCCCGTTTTGGCATCTACAACAGTTGAAACTTGAAGTCGGGGATTTGCAAGTGCTCTAAGGTAATCACATTCCTGTAGAGAAAATGGAGTTGCCTTTTAGAACACGACAACATCATTAGTCATATGCAACTAAAGTTTTCTTTTCTCTTATATGAAATAATGATGAGCTGAAGAGCTTCAATACTAAATTAGATGCAAAGAATTGAACGACACTGAGATATGAAACTGTATTCATTTTTTTTAGTAAAAAAAAAGAGGATACTTATACAAAGGCAATGTCAACTGACATAAATTCATTGATTTCTATAGCTAGAAATAGTTTTCTTATGCAAATCTCACATATCACTGTAAACTAGATATATTATTAGTGAGCAATAAAATTCATAAAAACTTACTGACAGTGCAAGGTTAACAATGCAGAGCGCTATTTTGCCCCATGGCGTTTCTTGATTGTTGTTACTGTCTTACTGTTGGGTATTGACAGCGCAAATTAATTCCAAAATTTACTACTTGAGGGGAAACAGCTCTACATACTTTCATTTACATTTTGAAAAGGAATCAGGAAATTCAGTTTGCAAGGCTGGAAATGATCTGGTTAATGATATCCTCTAACATCACTTGACAAGATCTTCTGATCGATTTCATGTCTCAGATTTTCAACTATTTTCTTCTTTAAAGGTCTACCTAGTCTCAATAAGTTTATTACCTAGAATCGTAAATATAGGTATAACATCAGAGAAACACATTTTACATTATTGAGATATCAGTGACCAAATGGTAATAGTACGATCTTGGCTAACCATAAGGCAAAGACGATACAATCAAAGGATAAACATAAATAAAATAAATATCTCCAGACCCCAGTACTTAAACAATACTTAGATTTTATTTCAATATCACCTCAAATGAACTCATACCACAAACAACTTCACTAGCAGACAAGCCTCTTTTAAAACGGAAGTACAAACCATATTCCATATTTACAACTAATTAGCATGAAAATCAACTACGGAAAATCCCGTCATTATAGAAAAAATAATTCAAAATAGCTGAGAGCATAAAACCTACTAATCTACCTACTAAAGATAATTAAGACAAGTGAATTGGCATAAAAACTATTCCAAGGAAAATCTTGGGCAAGGAATAAGTTTTTTAATCCTTTAGGGAGGGGGATACTTTACTCCAAAGCAAATCGAAATCGGAATGACAGCTGTCCTTCTTAACCATATATTTCCAAATAAATTCTACATAATCATCTCATGTAACTCGTATTTCTTCTACAATTCAAATATACAAATTAATGCCACTTGCTTTCATTGCTTATGAATGACTTCACGAAAAAGGTACATGTTTAGCAAAACTGACCTCCACTGAGTGTTTGCTTCACATAATACCTGCTCCCCCCCCCCCCCCACCACCAACAATATTCTGGTGGAATGGAGTTAACAAAGTTTAACATACAAAATATCTTAAGTTGCAGTTTGCTCTTCTATGATGTGGTCACAGTTGTCACGGCGCTCGACTAGTCGCGACTAGTCGAGCAGTCGAGCTAGGATAGTCGACTGAAACCACCGACTTGAAAAAAATGATATTTCGGCCGACTAGTCGACTGACTGCTCGACTAGTCACTAGTCGAGCCGACTAGTCATATGGCTGTCGACTGGTTAAAAAACCCGGTCAAACCTAGTCATATAAATAAGATTTTAACCTAAAAACAACAAATTATAACCTAATTTAGCAGCTACAAAGCCAAAAAAAAAAAGTAGAGAGAGCGGGGATAACAGCAGCAACGACCCAGACCAAGTAACCTAGTTCTTCCTTCACAAATCACAAGTAAGTTTCTTCTCTCTTCTTTTAAATGTATGTATACATATATATAAGTTTATATATATGTCTAGTGTCCATATATTTTCAGGTTCATTTACAGGTATAAATTGTTAAATCTGTAGGTTTTTCGCCTCTATTTTCTAATTCAAGTTTTCTGTTTTTGTTCCAGGAGAGCACTTGAGCTTGAGTGCATTACATTGTTGGTTACTTCGTTTGGTTGTTGGCCTGTTGCAGAATAAATTACAAGTTTTGGATAAGTCATAAATCTTAAAACTAAAGAATTATATAAGTATATAACATATATAGTTTAACAAATATAACATATATAGTTTATTAATTAAATTATATATATATATATATATAATTTGTCAACTAGTCGACGACTAGTCTCGACTAGTCAGACTAGTCGACTAGCCGAACCTCCATCGACTCGACTCGACTGACCGCCGTGACAACCATGGGTCACACCCATTAAACTAGGCGAAATATGCATGAAAATTGAGCACATCATTGGTCACTGCTTTATCCACTAAAAATTAATACTTAACAGCAAAAAAAAATTGATCTTACTTATCACCAAGTACATGACAGCATTATGTCACTTAGATATATTATATTACGGCCAACCAGTGATTTGGCAACATAAAATAACCTAGATATGCAGGAAAGAAAATATATAATTAAATAATGCTTCCCATACCTCCATACTTAAAAAATTGTGTAATACAATAATTCGAGGTGACCAGCTTGTTATTTCTGGTCTGACCTGCATAAAAAATATAACAAAAGTTTCAGCTACAGCCAACACAAATATTGATATAAGTTGTCTTCATAATTCACAAAAGAGAAATGAATTACGAATAGATGATGACATTCTCTGCACAACTGCGATATTTTATTTGAATAATTTACAAAAGTATACAGATTCAGTCGATGGCTGCAGTTCATCAATTAAATTATCAAGTCTAGATCTCCCTTGAGGTTAGGAAAATTTAGTTTTGTGATGAGCACAAAATCTATTGATTTCAACCTCTTTTCTGATATATCTTTTTAGTCCACTTGTCAAATAAATTAGCAAATGTCTTTCTTAGTCGAAAGTCCTTCTTCTAAGTCTCTCCTTCAATCCAACGTCAAGATGACTCGTGAATACTGAAGAATCTGGAAAGTACAAATTATATGTGCCAGAGCTCCGGCAGCCAGGCTACAAACTGTGCTCGTTAAAACCCACTTTATATATAAGTTGAAGCATGAACAGATTTGCAATTACAAAGCGAAAACCAATTGGAGAATGGGATAAGATCTTTGTTGAGAAACTAATGTCTAATAATTACAGTAGTAATTAGGCGTTGGAATTTTAAAGTAATTCTAATTTAAATTATGGGAATATGGTATGCTATTGTATTCACTACACTTAAATAGAAATATGGATTAGGCCTTGACATACTCAATTTTTTCCCAGAGGTAGTGCTACACTTGAATAGAGATATGAGTTAGGTCTTGATATACTCAATTTCTTCCCAGAGGTAGTCCCAAATCCTACTACTTTCTTCTTTTATCAGTGGAGAATTCTTGGAGCCTGTACACATATCTTCATTAATGATTTTAATTTTAATAAATGACTGGCAAGTGGAACAAAGTAAAAAGAAACAGCCCCCAGAAATAATTTATGGAAGCAACTGGATCCACTAGTCCATGTTGAATGGATAAAAAGTATCATTCCAGTGACAGGGTTAGACATGAATATAACATTCATATCTGGATTAGGTCAGACAATGAACTAAAAAGTAGATTTCTGACAGAGGTGAATATTAAATCTTTAAACTAATATTGCCACAAACACACAATAGTTATGTTATTATAGCATAATGCACTTGTACAACACCGAACTAAAGGAAGAGATGCAATTACAACAATATATTAAACTGTGCAAGTAATAACTGAAGTAATCCAATCGCTACTAGCTACTTAAATCATCTGATAAAAAGTGAAAATGGTATAACATACTGACCTCTTCTAGAGTTACAAAACATTATATAAGACTTTGTTGTCTTTAAGACTAAAAAAAAGGATAATATAGATGCTTATGTAAATGAAGTTTAATAAAAAATGTGATGATAGGACACAGGAGAGGATGAGAAGAGATGATTGATTCAAGTAGATAGTTATTGGTGAATTGAACATTAATTAAGCGGAAATTTTGTGATTGTTACACCAAAAATAGATGCATGTTCTTGCACAGTGAGAAAATATGCAGCAAGCAATGACAAATCAGCATTCCATTCATCCATATGAACCAAGGCTGAGAACATACGTATCCAAGACGTAAAGTTATTGCATCCTTGTCATTCGCCCAAGGAGAAAACCCTAAAACAAGGAATGAAAAAAATAGTTAAAACATTAGCTAGACTCATCTGAACAGCCACGCTTCCTCCATACGGGAAATTAGAGTCATACCATTCTTATCATTACTTAAAGGACCTACATGGACATAATACAATGGAGAAGAGATGTATTTATTCAAAATAATATAGGGTTTCAAAAATAAGATATATTAGAGTCATACCATTCCTTTATTTTTTTTAAAGACCTACATGGACATAATACAGTTGGAGATGACATGTATTTAAAATAGGGTTCGGCAAAAAAACTGAAACTCTTTAGTAGAACCCCAACAAAAGATTAAATGTGATTCCATGAGGCATGTAATCAGTGAAGTCAAATAAACAAACTGAAAATAATTGGAAAAGTTCTTTTATCTAAACCATGGGAGACACAAAAAACCTTGTGTCAGTTTAAGGTTGCCAAAATTGCTGCTTACATGCCTTCTCCTGAATGAAGGAAATTCGGACCCTGTAACAACAAAATTATAATAAGTTGCAACAAATGAACAAGATTTGAGTATACAATTATATGAAAATTTTAAAATCCGCTACAGCAAGCAAGAAGATTAGGGCCAAACTGAAGAGCAGTTTGTGGCTCTATATATGTAATTATCTTTTTCAATATACCGTACCATCTGTTTCTCACTACCTTGCCAACTGCTGTCTGCTGAAGTGCTGATAGAAAAATAATGTCAGGCAAATATTTATACATATTCAGAAAAAGGTTCAGGACGGTTTAAAGCACCACGGACTTGCTCTAAAGCATTAGTTGAAAATATTAGGATCTGATAAACCATAATAAGATAAATGAACGTACAACACATAATTTTGAAGCGGTAACACCCTCAAGGAAGGGAAAAATCACTAATACACTGATATAAATGTAATAAAATAACTGGAGTCACTAACTTAAGACATTTCGATACAATGACTTCACACGATACGGCAATACCAATACTTATTGTGTATCTCTAATCTACTTTGCACTTATCTATGATGATTACAAAATTCACTTTAAAGGAATTCTACTATAAATAATATATTTACCAATTTAATATCAGATTGCTAACTCATATAGGAATTCAAGGCGGGTCCCTACAAAAACTGAAAAGGTAAACCTTAATAATTGTTAAAATAATATAAGATCCTGGTAAGTCGATATCCTAAACCCTTACTATATTTACTGGCGAGTTCACCAATCTCTTGGAAAATTAAGAAGCAACCAACAGTGTCTCGTTCTTCAGCAGAGGCTGAATATCGCGCTATCGCCTATGAGTGCGCAGATGTTAAGTGGTTGAAGATGCTTTTGGCATCTCTTGGTGTTCGTCATCATCAACCATCATCAACCTGTTCATCTATTTTGTGATAGTCAGGAAGCCATTCACATCGCTACTAATCCAGTGTTTCACGAGCACTCGAAACATATTCATATTGATTGTCATATCGTACGGGACTTAGTCTTACGTGGTGTTATTGCTGGCACACGTTGGTACTAAATTTCAGTGAGCAGACTTGTTCACGAAGGCCCTTGGTGCTTCAGACTTCTCAGAAATAATGACAAAAATACCAAGTTCTTGAGGTATATGTACAAAAATGACAACTTTTAGAAAAGTGGCCAAAAATATTCATTTGCACACCCAAATCTGAAATGCCTGTATGTGATACGCATTTGAAGAATGGGTGTCCTTTGTATCTTTGGATACTTCTTTCTCAAATGTGTATTCCATATACTTAAAAAAGTAATAATAATAATCCAGGCACCCAATTGAAAAATGTGTATCATATATAAATGGAACACCCATATTCAATATGCGTATCCCAATTGTTATTCGTTATTTTGGCCGGTACTTCCAAAAATTGTCTTTTTTGTAATAATTATTTAAAAAATGGTTATTTTTGGCCATCACCCCCTTCTCTCATTCCTACTGTCCAAGTTGGGCGTTGTCCAAGTTGGGCGTTCAAGATCTTCAAGCTCCGACTTGAGGGGGAGTATTATAGCTACTTATTTTGTTACCTAATATAGTTTGTACTAATTAGGTGTTACCTAGTTTATAATCACTCGTATATGGTAATTATGTAAGCTCCAAGTTTTAGGATTAGTATATATTGTAAACGTTTCTACAATACAATCAAGGGGAATAGAATCAGATTTCCTTAAATTATTTCAATACTTAATAGTTAACACAACATTAACATAAAAAAGATTATGATGCACCAAAACAACAGGTCTTAAAAGTTAAAACGATATTAACATAAATATCAACCCGTAGAATCTTCCAGCCTTCGAATGAATGCTAATTGAACCAAAGCTCCTGCATGAAATGCAAAAGATATTACAGTAATAGGCATCATAAGAATTAAGAAAAAAAATTGTGTTACAGTCAATGATACATTAATAATCATACAATGACATTAAAAGTCATACTAGAATGTCATACATTTATATTGTATAGCCAATTAAATTGTCATACATTTCTATTCTAGAATAGCCTAAGTGGTATCGTGAGAGAAGGCCCCTTGTGGCACAATTTTGAGTTAAAATGCCTCAAACAACACAATTTAAATAAATGGCCCTACATGGCACACAGAAATGCTTGGGGTGGCGTTTCCACCTTTACTTAAAATGTGATGCTAGTCTCCTGTTTTATTGTGTGGTGTGGTGCAAAGTAAAACATGATTTCGTCTTCGGTTTTCGAGTGTAAAACGCAACTACAAATTGCGTTTTCAGTTTTTTTCTTTTTTCTGCTTTTTCTCTTAACAAAATAATAATAAAAACGTAATTCAAACTTGTGTTTTTAGAAACATGACTTAAAGTTGCGTTTTAAAGTGCTATTTCGGGCCATTTTTTGAATTGTGCAATTTGGGGCCATTTTATTTTAAATTGTGGCAGAAAGGGCCAAACCCTGTATCCTCTCATCCCGCTCACTCCGAAAAATTATATAGGGCAGGTGCTTAAAAGCAAAATCAAATAATTAATTATTTAACATAAGACAAAATTCGATAAAATCAACAGGTAACATATGAATAACAATAAGCATACAATTCTCACAGTTTAATTTACGTAAATAAAAATCTCTGTGATCCGTCGATAAGCCCGTGATTTAGATATAAAATGCAATTACAAATATGTAACATACATAGCCCAGTATAATTTATTTTATTATCGAAAAACAATCATGCAAACATCTCTTCCACATTCTACAAAATTGATCAACTGGTACCATTTTCACCTTAGAAAATTGAAATGAATGGAGTATAAATAAATACATGTACATCATGATAAAAATAAGCTAGTTGTATTTAAATTAAAACAAGAATCGAAAAATAAAAGCTAATATCGATATTAATAAATAGAAGAAAGATTACCTAAGATCATTCCAAGAGTTACAAGTGTAAGCAATCCGAACACAATTTTCATTGTCGGAGGAGCCATTCTATCAGTTTTTCCCGAAAGCAACGGATGCGGAACCAATGTGTCCGATTGTCTGTATGTATGTATGTATGTATGTATGTATGTTATAAAAGGCAAAGGGGAAATCTAAAGCGAAAACTGTGTGTGTATACAATACACCCACAGAATATTAAACGGAATATGTAATTTTTTAGTGTTTTTTTATTATTTTTTAACTGCTTATGTCTCCGTTTGTAAACAAAAGGTGGAATAGTCCCAAGAAAAAAATTTAAAATATTAATTTAAAAAAACTAATTTTTTTTAAAAATACTGATTATATTTTTCAACCGCATTGATTGTAATCGAATTGTAAAATAAGAAATTTTATTTACAGAATTTTAATCTTTTTTAATTTCAATAAATGTTTTTGCATGAATTCTTTTTGAAATTGATTAATATTTAATTTATTGATGTAAAATAAAAAATCACGATCTCCCCTCTTTCCTGTCGGCTTCCTGATTTATATTTAAGATTTCTTTCTTTTCGATATCTTTATAATTTTGATTTATATTTAATATTTCTTTCTTTTCGATATCTTTATAATTTTTCAATGATTGAAATGTGAAAATGTAATTATGTTGTAAAAATATATTTTTTTATCAAAATCTCTTTTTAAATATTTAAGTTTTACAATTTTTCTTTAACAAATATGATTCTAACTCAAATTCACGTATATATAGTTAGTTTAAATGAGAAATAATAAGGCTGGAGGATAGAAATATCAAATTTTTGTTCACGGTAGATATAAATAACGAACTTGGGTGAGCGGCCATTTTTACCATTAGGATACGCATTTCTTGTGTGGGTATACTGTGGGGGAAATGTGTATCTGCTGTAAGTTTAGCTTTGTCATTAACTTGATACACATCTTTCAAACGGGTATTAAGTGATACACATTTCAAACAAGGGTATCCGATCTAAATGTATATTTTATATTTTTAACAGGCCAGATACACACTACTACTATCAGGATAGGGAGTTTGAGTCGGCGAAGTCAGTCGATTAACAGAAGTATAGAATTCTGAGCTAGGCGATCATGTGCTATCGGTTCTAGTTGTAGGATAGACCGATCTGTCAACAAAGGACCTCTCACTTCCGATCTCATAGAAGAAAGCGATTCAGGACCTAACGAGGAGAGTTAGACGACACATGAAGAGAGAAACCATCTGCCCCGTCTATTGACTTAGTAACTAGTGACCGGGTTCCACGCACTAGAGCGTTTTCCTAGTCCGCAGGGCCTAAGAACATCGTTCATCAACCGCATAAAGGTTGCAGGTGCGTTTGTCTTACCGTAATAGGGCAGAATAGCAAGGTAGAAAAGGTGGTAGGGTTAAACAAAATAAAGAGGCCATTGACAGCAGTCCTATCCCAATAACATGTGTTTATCAATATAAGAGTTCAGACAATGTCGCATATCCTGCTAAACCTGTTGTAGCAGCACCTAGCTGCTTCAATCAATGTTAAGTCCGACTACAAGGCTTCTACTAGCCAATATGTTTTTCTCTCATGCCTTAGCTCAAAGAAACTTTTGACTTTTTCCTCCCCTTACTACTTGATACTAGGAGAATCAAAGTTGGGAGGTCACGGTCACGGAAGAGCTAATCGTGGATCTCCGCTTTATCTATCGGTGATTTTTCGTACCTGAATTAGCTACCGCCTGAATTAGATACGTATTTACAAAATGTGTATGAAATTATATTGTGTACTTTGTAGAAGAAAAGACGGGCCTTTAGTAAACGCTTTCTAGAGAAGCATATTTCGTATATATAGAAAAAGATACGCATTTCGTAAACAATTATATATATTGCATATTCTTTATTAATTTTGATTCCCAGTAGTGTTGATACGCATATACTGAATGGGTATCACCTGGTACGCATTTTCCCAATTGGTAACCTTTTTCTTAATTTGTAATGTTTTTATTAATTAAGTTGGGATATATATTCTGTATCTAAGTTATCGGTTATATGCTTTTTTATCAATGTGTAACCCTCTTATGTATATTTACATTTACCGGGTCTTTGACTATACAAAAAAAATACATAGTTCTCTTTGGGTTAGAATTCTATTCTAGTCATTTTCCTCTGTTGGGTTTTGTGGAGTGTACCTTTTCAGATTTGGACCATGATCTGAGTTAGTCTAATTTTCAGATTTATATTATGATTTGTTTTAGTCTACTTTTCAGATTATGATTATGATTTAAGTTAGGCCCTATTTCTTTTCCTATAAATATTCTCATGTAATTGGAAAATCTCAACACAATATCGATACCAAATTTACAAAATTTCATAATTTTCATAGTTCAAAAATTATAATTTCATAATATATATATATATATATATATATATATATATATATATATATATATATATATATGGCGCACATCATGTTAGAAAATGGAAAGTTTAAGGCATATTGTGTAATTTTCGGAAACTAACTATTGGAGGTTGTTCCTTGCTATGAGGACTTAAACTTTCATGTTTGGATCTAAGATATTTTCTTAGTGGAATCCATAAAGAAATTGAGTTGAAATTGATTGTTTGAAATGTATTATGTGGGGTTTGTTCCACATTGAATTTGTAAAGGAAAGATAATAAGTTTGTTAGGTCCGTAAGGATGGGTATTAACTAGAAGGGGGGTTGAATAGCTTAATACCCGTTTAAAAATTTGAGCTTGGCGTTTTAAAATTTTCTCTTCTTTTTTAAAAATTATTACTAGTCAACTAGTAAATCAAGTGCGGAAATTAAAAGAGAGTAAATAAATAGAGCACAACACACAAGACCCCTAGTACAGTCCCCGAGTCCCTCCCTGAACTCGAGATTTTCCCACTATAAAAAGATGCACTCCTTATAGCGGCGGAGAAGCCTTTACAATCACTATGTATTTATCTTGGATCTTAACTCCCCGTTAACCCCTCAAAATACAATAGAAAACCTAATAGATTTATCTTGGAGTGTAACTCCCCGCTACCTCCTCACAATCTAAATAGAACCCTTACAAGTTTATCTTGGAGCGTAACTCCCCATTACCTCCTCAAATACAAGTAAGAAAAAAATTACAAAATCCTGCGTAGACTATGTTCCGCTAACCCTTTGTAGGTATTGGATCTTAGGTCTTAGATCTTCGGTCTTTCCTTTTCTTCACGGTGCCCAACTTCCCGTCGGCGTGTCTAGGACTTGGGTCTTAGAACAAGGATCACCTCACTTCACTTCACCTCACTAACAAAGTCTAGACAACCAGTACTACGACTTAATATCCCTGTTTAAGAAAAGAAGGTTTGTGGACTAGTATATTACAGTACTAGACCAGAGACAAATAAATATATATAATATAGCCGAACCAACAGAATATATAAATGTGAGTCGGGGTAAGTCGCTTCGTGAGAAGGACGAACCACACGTTGTGTGTGAACGTGTATGCAGTAAATTAAGTGTGTATGCTAAAGTAAAGTACGTTATGTAAAGCATATTAATGCAAGTACTTTAAAGTAAATATGCTAAAGTAAATTGCGATATGTAAAGCGTATGAATGGAATGCAAGCACTTAAAGGAAATATATATAATATATATAGGGATATATAAGGTCAAGATATAGATCAAATATATTTGACTTGAATGAGATCAAGTACGTTTTCTAACTACTTTATTTATTTATTTTCGATATATAAGGCCGGGGTGTATGATCTAAACTAATGGCCGAATATATTGACTTAACTTGTGTCAAGCTCGTTTTAGAAATCAAGTTATTTATAAGGCCTAGAGCAACAATTAAGTTGGCCTTTAAAACAAAATCGAAATAAACCACTAAGATTCAATGAGGATGTTTCGTTTATGTCGTACCTCGACTTATACGAATAGTATCTAACTCGGATTCTAGGTTGGTTTCTTTCACTTAATAATTCAAACAAGGAGTACTTTTGTTTATGTCTTAATATATAGACTTATACAAAAATTCTCAACTCGGAATTAAAGTGAGATTAAACTTTACAAATATTCTACGAGAGAGCTTCGTTTATATCTCTAAATAATATATCAGATTTATACAAATATTCTAATCTCGGAATGTAAGTTAGTTTATGCCTCTTTTTATTTCAAACAAGGAGATGTTCGTTTATGTCTTATAATGTAGACTTATACGAATATTATCTCAACTCGGAAATAAAATGGCTAACTTGCAAATATTCAACAAGGAGTCTTTTTGTTTATGTCCTATATAAGAATTATACAAATCGGTCTCTACTCGGAATAAAAGCTAGTTTAATTACCAAATTCAACAAGGAGTCCTTTTGTTTATACCTCTATATGAGATTTATACAAATCGGTCTCTACTCGGAACTTAAGTAACTTAGAGTCGTTATTAATCCCGGATGAGTAAGCCAAGGATATGAACAACTAATTTAGGAGAGTAAGAGATGAAAAGAAGGCTCCCCAAATACCAACACAATCTATATATACTAAGAGAGAACAAACAATTAAAGCTCGTGTATATATAAATCGTAAACTAGGCTAACTATATAATATATCTAAAAATTGAAACAATTAAGTATATATATATTATATAGGCTGCCGAATATATATAAATATATGTAATAATAGAACCAACTTGTAACCCTTGAGATCTAGAGAGAAATCAAGAGAAAAAGCTAGTTTAGAAGTCAAAACACACAAAAAGTAATCGCCGGAATGTGATCTTTTGGTATAACTTTGGGGGCAACTAAACAAGTCTAAGGGCAGTAGATATATGGTCTTTGGGTAGCCTAAAGGGACTTGTATGGTTGGTGTGTGATTAGTGCAAGTATATGGGTTTTTAAGATTGAAAGGGGTAAGATCTATGAAAGAACTAAGCTTATAGGGCAAGAACTCTTGGAGATGAAGACCTTCTGATCTTGAGAGATTTTTTGGAGTGAAATATGCAGCATATACTTGGCACTAAATGGCTTAACAAATGGTGTGGGGAGAGGGCTTTATTTATAGGCCAAAAATGGGGCATTTTTTATTTATTTTAAAAGGGGACAAGGGGACAAGGGTTTACATGGAGCAAGGATAGCCACAACAATTCAAATTAAAGTTGAATCAGCTAAAAGAGGCCACATAGGTGCTTGGAAAAACGTGTGTACCTTATTCAGTAAAATATTTAAGCTAACAAACATGAAACCGAAAGATACGTTAGAAATATGACGTTTTTCAAAATATGCTCCAAAAATTATGAAAATTTGGGAACCATCTGGGAATTATCCCAATAGGTCATGGTCAAAGTCCTACTCAATTTGGAGTTGACCTTCATTGACTTTTAATTGACCGAACAACCAATAACGTAATCGGGAATACAGGCCAAAAATAAAAGTCACCCAAAAATTATGAAACAAATCCTAAAATTCTTTTTAAACATTCTAATGACATTCCCCAAGTTTCAAGTCATTTGGACATGTGTAGATACTACTTTGAGAAAAAGATCGTTTCGCTATCCCTATAGCCCGAAACAATACTCGATAGCCATTTGTCGGAACTTGTCAACGTTTGGACTAAAGTTTTGACTCAAAATATATTCAAATATAATATTCCTAAAATAATATGACTATGAAGTCCAAGGAATATTTAATTTGAATTAAAATGCAAATTATCCAAAGAAATAGGACAATTCAGGGCTTCCGGGATAAAATCTGTATTTTATATCTAGGCAGAACTTTGTTGAAGATAAATTGAACAAATATATTTAGAAAATATATTTAAAATATATTCCCTTGAAAACCTTTAAAACAAACACTCTTTTGAATAGATAACACATTTTCTGACTCATAAAAGCAGTGTTAAAATACTGTATTTGTTCATCTTCAGTATATGCCTCAAAATATAACATATATAAATTAGATTTGATTTTATCATTATTTTGATAAATCTTATCTAAATATATGTAGAGAAAAAAAATCATTTAGTTTTGTTTATAAAAGCAGTTTGACCCAATTTGACTTTCTTCTCGTTAACTGTCACTTCGAATAACCTAAGGGATGATTACTATATTAATTAGTAACTTCCTAATGCTAATTTAATTTACACTTATCATTAAGACAAAATAATCAAAACCTAATCCATAAGATTGTATCTCACAATCTTCCCCTTTTTGATATTTTGTCGAAACATTCTAATGTAAAATTAAATATGTGTGTGACAGTCCTAGACTTCCCCTACGTGTATGCAACTATCTAATTTATGCATTTTTAGATTTATTAAAATCTAATTAACACTTCCCCTACAGTGTTGAAAATCTTTCTTGATTTTAAATGCATAGCAGATAGACAAACAAAATATTATGCAACAGTTAGGATGCACATAGAAAAATTGAGTATATATACCCTTTGATAAGTGAGCACTTATCATTATTCCAGTTTCAGCTTGTATACTCCAATTTCAAAAAAATTTGCTGTATGCCTTCCATTTGATAAGAATTTTTAGTTCTGTATCAATTTTCAATTCCTTATAAGCTGCAGAATATATGTAGATTAGAATTCTATTTTTGAATAAAATTCTATCGAAGTTACACTTCACTCCCCTTCCCATTGCTGATACCTACTGTGTTTAGAAAAAAAATTATTTTTACCAAGTTATTTAACACGCATATTCATTCCAACTCTCTTCCCCTTTATTATTACTCAAGTATAAAATAAGCATGCATATTTATTTTACACTCTCTTCCCTTTGTTGAGATTGAATATCAAAAACAAATTTATAAGTAGAAATCTAATTTTCAAAGATAATTATGAGTTGTCGAAAGCTTAATTAAATTTCTAACTTAAAAAATCTGAGGAGATAGAGTATAAAAACTTCCTTTTAGAATTTATTCAACTGTGAATAAATTTATGGACTGAAATATGGAGGCTGGTTTCAAGTATAGAGTTTGAATTCTTCTCCTGTTACCCTTGATAATTCGAATTATCTGTTCCTGGTTACCATGAATTAAAAAAAATACTAGGAGCAAGTTTTACATTCATAACCCTGTTTATATAATAAATTTTTTTACTAGTGATTCAATATTAACTGAATTAGCAGTTAATATAGTGACTAGCACCAAAACACCATATTAAATCCTGCAGCAGTCTTTAAAAAGAACTTATCATATTTCAAATGGGGATGGGGGGGGTTCTCAGCAATAATTAAACAATATCACTAGCAATGTATACTGCTGTAGTATAGACAGATCTTAAGCATACATACACCTTTTTAGAATTAGTACTAACTGAGAAGAATGTTGTCTTAACTCCAGCACATTTCTAACTAAACACTAAGCAACTAACAATTGTAATCAGGATCTATCTTGTGTACCTTCAAGTTATTGTGTTAGTAAGGGATCAAACAAAAATAAGCATATAAAATGAGATGACAACTGCTGCTGAAAATAATTCATTCATTTCAAATACTGCTTCAACTGATCAAACACAAACTTAGAGTATTGCTAACATGACCTAGTACTACTTAGACTAAAGGTCATCCTACATACTCACTGTCTCTAAACAACTGCAGCAAAAAGGAGGCACACAACCACAAAAGCATAGCAGACAGCAATCAACAAACACAAGACAACATACATAATTAGACAAATAAGCAGACAGACCACCACAGAAGTGTTCCAACTTCTAAAGAAACTAGAAATCAGATGTCAAGAGGCTTATGCCATGTTTTCAAACTCAGATTTCTCTGGGATTGCATCATTAACAACATCTGTGTCCATATCCTTCACTTCATCAACAATTACTGGCCCTTCAGTACCTAGTGCCATCACAGGTTGGTCATCATGTAGTTCTTCCATAAGGAGTAGAAAGGGGATGTCCATCAAACCTAGTTGGGTTGTTATCAGTTGGGACATTCCATCCTCAAGTCTACCAATCCTAGACACTGAGTTTCCAAGAATGGAGATAAGTACACCTACCTTTGTTTCAGTTAATTCAAGCTTTTCAGACAAAGCTTTGACATCAGTTTGAAGAAGTTTACACAAGGCTTCAAGGTTGGCATGACTTTCTTGAAGGTTCAAGAGTTGTTTTTCAAGGGCTGTGATTGAAGCAAGGTTAGGAATGACAGGGTTAGTGTTTGAAATGGTAGAAACGACAAGAACTACAGCATCATCAGTGTCAAGATTGAACACTAAAGGTGGTGGAGGCCCTGAGAAGCCAGGAAGGGGTATGACTGTCCTTATAGCCCTATCAGAAATGGTACTTGCAACTTGAAAATGAGGCAACTGATTGACATTAAGTTTGAAATGCTCAAAGACTTTGGTTAGGAGTAGTCCATAGAGCATTAATCCATTCTTGAATCCATTGATCATTTGAAGCAAAATAACATAAGTGATATTAAAAGTAACTTTCTGACTAGCAAGTTTATACATTAGCTTAATTTCAGCAAATGTCATTAACTTGTCACCAGAAGTACTAGGAAAAATATTACCTCTCATGATCAATGCCAAGTTTTGGAATATAGGGGGAAAATGCTCATAAGACACACCCTTATCCTCTACAAACAAGTTATGAGGTACTTCTACTTCACAGAAAACAGATAGGAATAGTTTGAGTTCCATTTTGTTAAAAACAAACTCTTTTGTGATGTCAATGTTGGCTAGGTTTAGGAGTTTTTGGCTTAGTTTCAAGGCTTTACACAATTCTATGTGGTCAAGTAACAATGCCTTGCCATTTACCACAGATGTGATAAAGACAATATCACCAACTCCATACCTCACATTCATATTATTATAGAACTCAGTCACCATGTTTGGAAGAACCCTTCTATTAGGATAATTGAGCATGGGTTCCCAATTAGATTTGGCAAACATTTGATAAAGCTCAGATCTTTTATCTAAATGAATCATACACCCTGGTTGCATCTGGGTTTTGATACACCTAGAGATTGGATTGGTGTAGGTGGACACAGGATTTGTGTGCTTTCTTGGTTTCTTTCTATTTCTATTTTTAGAAGTGGAAGGAACTGTGGTGGAAGATAAATTGCCAAGACACAGAGTAGTGTTTACTAGATTACTGGCAGACTCCATTGAATGCACACAGAAGAGATTTTAAGGCAAAGAATAAGTGCAGACAAGTATTTAAGGGCAAGAAGACACAAGTGTTTAAGTATGCAGTACATAAACAAGGAATGATGGGTATATATGCATGTAGAATCAGTTAAGGTGCAGGCAAATATACAAATGAATTCATGTACTCACAAACACACACATGTATACATATATTACATATATCTGATATTACCAATGAGACTGCATGGCTTAATAATGAACAGACAAGTGTATGGCAAATAAAACATGGTTCAGCAAAATGTAGTAATTAACCTAGGCAAGTTTCAGTTATAGAGTCACAAGTTCTGCACAAATAATATAGTATATAGTTTAGACTCTTCAAAAGCTGCCAGGAAATTTGACATAAAGCATAAAAATATATCCAAACTGCAGGCAAGTACTAGATAGCAATCAAACAGTCACTCTAAAGTGCATCAAACAGTGACAGTTAAATCAAGAAGGACAGTAGTCTGCAATTCATACAACATGCTCATTTAATGAGATCCAGGACTCCTTATCAACTACTACAACCCTGTTGTACTCATGCTAGTGGTGGAAAATAAACAATTATCTCATGCTTCACAAGTTGCTGCAAATAAAAGTATATTAATTAAAGTAACAGATGACATTTAATTTTGTAGAGCAAACATGCTACAAATCACTTTATCAATAAAATTCATGATTCTGTATCTCAAGAAATATAATCTAACTAGCAAGAAGGGTATAACAATAATTCTTAAGAAAACACAAAGCAATGTATCAGTTTAAATAAATTTTTAATCAAGATAGATTTATCAAACAAGAAATTTCAGTTTTACTGATGGCAAAAGTTTACAGCAAATTAGATAATCAAGTACATGTAACCAAGAAAACAGATAAACAATATCTTTGTACCAGATTATTTAATTCTAAGTAAAAAGCAAGAATTTTGCAGGCCAAAACTTTAAAAAAATTTCCATACAGTTTACTGAAACAACCAAGTTATTTGACTGCACTAACTTGACAGAAAATAGGTAGCATCAAGACACATAGGCAAGAGAATTCATGAAATTATAACATTTGAATTATATGGCCAAACATGTGATCAGTTGAGTACAAATGAGTCTAAAACTAATGGTAATCAGGATTATCAATAGTTAATGATTAACAGACTAGACTCAGAATTAATTCAAATAAGTATGAACTTCATGGAATACACAGAGATAGGTTCACTTAATTCATGGAACAAATTTCACAACTAATGCAAGCATGCACTAACTTTAGCACAAGGACATCTTAATGAAGGACATAAAGGAGAGTAGGTTGCAAATTGCAGATATGCATATTGAAATCCAATAAAAACAAGTAATTAGACTATTTTCTTTATCAAAAGTAATATTAACAACAGTACATATAGTCACAATTATGGCAAGACTTCCCCAATTAATCATAATTACTATCTAGTTTACAGAGATAGCTCAGAGAAATTCTACAATATGCAGGAAATCAATTTTGCAATTTAAGCAAAACATTTTACATTTCACCACTCCCAGAGTTATGCTAAAAACTTACAGCAGATTAATCAATTGTAAAATAGAAATGCAAATGATGCTATTTGTGGCCGTTTGATCTGGGAACAGATCAATGAATGCTCTTATGACATTCCAGGCAGTCCATGATCTCAGGGCATGTGTGTGCTCATAGTGTCCTAACAAAATGACAGGAAGAATGCATAATAACTCCATTGACAGATGTTAATCAAGAGAAAACACCTCAACTAATAGATCAATAGTATGAGCTAATTAAGAGACAGAAGTAACATCATCAACACTCTCAATTAATCATGTATCTAGCAGATGAACTGTAACTATTCTAATTGTAAGCTAAGCCAGAACAATCAGTTCCATTCAAGCACCACTTGCACACATCAACAGCTAAGCACATTATCATGAGTTGAATATTAGGTTTCAAAATCATACCATAGTTGTGGAGTATATTCACACAACTTAATCAGTTAAAAGATTCATACTCAATATTCAAATGACCTCACAAATATGATGTACAAATTCTCAACTTTGCTGACTCGATTATAGCTCACTGAGTCACCAATTATTTTTCTCCGAGTTGACTCCCTCTAGCAAGAGTACCTGCAAGTCTCATTAGAATTTTATTATTATGCACCAAGGATTGTTCGAATACACACTTAATCTTAACTCAACAGTAATAAACTAGAGTTTTGAGAGAGAATGGTGAAATCTCTATTGATATTTTTACACAGGCTTCGTTGTTAGAGCCTACAACAGCCTCAAGGTGTCACCAAATAGATTAATCTCTTCATCACTTGACAGCAACAAATTAGGGTTTCCATTAGATCGCAATTTTGAACATAAATGACCACCAAATCAGTGTGACAAGAGTGCCAAGAGAATGAAGAACTCATGCTCATAAAAGGTTAGACTACATCTTTGAAAAATTGACAATTGACGAGTTAGGGTTTGAGAGCCCAGTATGCTCAGAATCGATTTGGATACATTACTGGTATGAATCGAAAGCTTGTAGCACCAAGAACACGAATTTATGATTGAATTCATTGAGGAATTCATCATTGAGGTTGAATTTGAGATTAGAACACTAGGGTTTCGAACGAATCGGATTTTGGTGATGAAGAACTGTACGGCTGATGATTAAAAATGAAGTAAAAATGTTTTCTATTTGTATTTACAAAAATGTAAGGTTTGGATTTAACCCCCAATTGATCCAACAGCTGAGATTAATCAAGAGTTAAATTAATTAAAATTGTATTTAATATAATAAAAATTATATTATAACAATTTCAATCTTGCATAAATTTTATACTTTTAATTACAAAATTTTGTAATTAATTTGCATAAAATAATGTGTCTAATATAAAATTATTTTACAATTTTGATTACATCAAGAAGTGTAATTAATTGTTATAAAATAATTAATCACCAAGAAGGATATTTTTATAAACAAAGAAATTTATTTTTAAATTTCCATTAAAAAATATTTCTTGGGACATATTGATTAACACTCACTATTTTCCCGAGTTTTGAAATACGAAGTATTCCAAGGCCAATCAATAGCTGTGTTAACCAATATTATTTTGTTGAGCTTAATTTCGCAGTAAAGCTTGAACAACTTATAATCAACGTCATTATTGGCAAATCTAAATTTCACCTCGAAATCCGGTCAAATAATAACCTTAACCACAAGCGGAGCAAATTTCACCGTAATATTAATTCAACAAAATTAGAGACACTCAGTGTCTTTACTTTGGGCACACTAGCATTCCTAACTCCAGACGGAGTTTGTTGAATCTATCGGAGCTCAAAGGTTTTGTAAAGATATCCGCAATATTATGTTCAGTCTCAATATATACCATCTTAATATTGCCTTTAGAGACATGACCTCTTAGAAAATGATGTCGGATATCTATGTGTTTTGATAATGAGTGCAACACAGAATTTTTACTTAAATTTATTGCACTTATATTATCATACTGAATTGACACTGCATCAAATTTTACAGTATAATCAGCTAGAGTTTGCTTCATCCAGAGGATTTGAGCACAACATTTTGCAGCTGCTATATATTCAGCTTCTGTAGTGGATATAGACGCATAATTTTGTTTCTTAGAAAACCAAGAAACTAGACATCCACCTAGAAACTGACAAGTACCACTTGTGCTTTTTCTATCAATCAAGTGTCCGGCATAATCCGAATCAAAAAAGCACACTAGGTCAAATGGTTGTCCTTTTGGATACCATAGACCCATATCAGTGGTCCCTTTAAGATATCTGAATATCCGCTTTACAGCAGACACATGAGATTCCTTAGGGTTGACTTGAAAGCGGGCACACTTACACACACTAAATTGTATGTCAGGCCTACTTGCAGTAATATAAAGAAGACTGCCAATCATCCCTCGATATTTCTTTGTATCCACAGAAATACCACTAGGATCTTCAGTCATCTTTAAAGCAGGTGACATAGGGGTACTGATGGTCTTACAATTTTCCATCTCAAATTTCTTAAGCATTTCCTTGCAATATTTCAATTGTGAAATATGAATGCCTTCATCGGATTGCTTAATTTGCAGTCCTAAAAAGAAATTTAATCCCCCATCATGCTCATTTCAAATTCTTTACTCATAATATCTGAGAATTCTTTGCATAGTGATTCCTTGGTAGAACCAAAGATGATATCATCTACATAAATTTGAACGAGTAAGATGTCATCATTTTCATACTTCGTAAAGAGAGTGGTGTCAACAACTCCTATTTTAAAACCATTTTCAATAAGGAATTTGCTTAACCTCTCATACCAAGCTTTGGGAGCTTGCTTTAACCCGTATAAAGCTTTGTACAATTTGTACACATACTCAGGATGTAAGTGATCTTCAAATCCAGGTGGTTGTCTTACGTATACTTCCTCTTCTAAGACACCATTAAGGAAAGCAGATTTAACATCCATTTGATAGACATTGAAACCTCTATGACATGCGAAGGCTAAAAACATTTGAATCGATTCAATTCGAGCCACGAGAGCATAGGTTTTATCAAAATCTATTCCTTCCATTTGAGTATAGCCTTGAGTAACCAATCGTGTTTTATTTTTTACCACTGTTCCACTTTCGTCTAACTTGTTACGAAAGACCCACTTTGTTCCAATAATGGAAGTATCAAGGGGTTGTGGAACTAGTTCCCAAACTTTATTATGAGAGAATTGGTTTAATTCTTCTTGCATGGCAAAAATCCAATCCTCATCCAATAAAGCTTCCCTTGCGGTTTTGGGTTCTATTTGTGATAGAAAGGCCATATGACTCACAATGTTTTGAACTTGAGCACGAGTTTGAACACCTTTAGTTAAATCCCCTAAGACATAGTGTATCGGATGATTTTTAAGCAATGGTATTTCCATAGGCAATTCAAGTTTGTTCTCATCTTTTTCAAGAGGATTCTTTGAGATTGTAGGTCTAAGATTCGCATTTCCAATTTGTCGAATAGCATTTTCAACATCACTTGGAATATGACCATTTGGATCTGGTTCCTCCTCTATCAAATCCTTAAACTTCGAGTTTGGTTTAGATTCATCGAATGCAACATTCATTGATTCTTCCACAATCAAAGTGTTAAGATTAAATATTCTATAAGCTTTACTGTTAACATAATATCCTAGAAAGATGCCCTCTCCAGATTTTGGGTCAAATTTCGTTAGATAATCTTTAGTGTTCATGATATAGCATTTACTTCCAAAAACCTTGAAGTAATTAAGCTTAGGAGTTTTACCAAAATAGAGCTCATATGGAGTTTTCATTTTGATGGGTCGTAATAATACTCTATTAAGAACATGGCAAGCAGTAGACATAGCTTCGGCCCAAAAATATTTTGGTCGACGATATTCGTTAAGCATAGTGTTTGCCATTTCTTGTAACGTTATGTTCTTCCTTTCAACTACCCCATTTGATTGAGGTGTATAAGGTGCAGAAAAGTTGTGAGTAATACCATAAGCTTCACAAAACTCAACAAATTTTGAATTCTCGAATTCTTTCCCATGATCAGTCCTTATATAGATGATCGATTCATTTTGTTGATTTTGTATGCGTTTGTAAAGAGCGGCAAATGATTCAAATGCATCACTCTTTGATTTTAGAAACTCAGTCCATGTAAACCGAGAGTAGTCATCAACTACCACGAGGGTGTATTGACTTCCTCCAAGACTTTGTACTGGGACTGGTCCGATAAGATCCATAATTAATAGCTCAAGCGGTCTAAAAGTAGACACCATGAATTTGGCTTTATGAGATGCTCGAATTTGTTTGCCAAATTCACAAGCTTCACATATATGATCTTTAACGAAATTGAGTTTCGGTAATCCACGTACATGTTCTTTAGAACATATAGTTTTAATGAGTTTCATGTTAACATGGCCCAACCTACGATGCCATAACCATGGATCCTCATTAATGGAAACCAAATATACATTCTCATATTTCGTAGTGTCACACGTATATACATTTTTATCACATGGACAATTTAGAGCCAGTCTTCCGTCTACATTGTAAATAGAACAATGTGATGAACGAAAAATGACTTTGCAACCATTATCACATAGTTGACTTATGGATAACAAATTGTATTTTAGTCCCGTGACTAATTGTACGCTTGTTATTTTGAATCGTTCATTTCTAATATCCCCAATGCCACGATGTCACCCTTATTGCTATCTCCAAAGGTTACACTTCCTGCGGCTACCTTTCTAATGTTGTTCAACAATGACTTATTACCGATCATATGTCGAGAACACCCACTGTCAAGACACCACACATCTTTCTTAGTAGTAAGGCATACCTGCATAACAAATCAGTTAAACCTTTTGGTACCCCTTTGTCTTAAGGGTCCTTGGGTTAGTACAACATAAGGCATATGTGAAATAGCATTAATAAATCTAGGCATGGGTTAATATTGAACATCATCATATAATCTTCTAGATGTTTCATTCCTAGCAGAGATATGGTATGGATTTCTTCTAGGAGTATATTTGTTATAGTTAGCATGATTATGAGTCTTACTATGTGGGAATATGGTAATAATCGAATTTCTAATTAGCATTGGCATTGTAATCCGCATTATTAATTCTAACATGAGTATTCGAAGTACTAGGATATGCATTACGACTCTCATTAGCAAGATGACTCGATCTAGCATGATAATTCACATTTCTAGGCATATTAGCATTTAAGTTGCGAGATTGACCATTGTAGTTAGGATTTTGATTCTTAGAGCTATTTTGAGAAACATTATCCTTTCTAGTTAAACTAGAGTTAGGGTGAACATTTTTCATGTTCCTTGATCCATAGACTATTGGTTCTTGATGATACCAGAACTTTGATTGACTTTGAACATTCGCTTTAGGGTCATTCCTCTTTTGTGATAATTTCTTATCATTTCTATTTTTGGAGGTTGATCCTTTAGGAACCCATTTATACTTCCCCTTAAGTTCACCTTCTATAGCTTTGCAATATAAACGAGTATGTCCACTTACATTGTAATACGTACACTTAGGTGTAGGTGACTTAGGTGTAATATTAATCGAAGGTCTAGGTTTATGTTCTTCCTTTTTAGAAGGACCATTATGTTCATAACCCAATCCTTCACGATTAATTGATTCCCGGGTGCCAAATACCATTCTTTCTAAGATGGCACTGCCCTTAGTGAATTGTTTCAAAGTGACTTCAAGATTTTCCTTTTCTTTGACCAAGGTATTAATCTTCTTGATCACGGAATTCTCTTTGTGCATGACTTGAGATAAGAGCTTTTGGTTTTCATCTTTAAGCCTTTGACTTTCCAACTTCATCGTTTCTAATTCCGAGACAAGTCTTTGACTACTTTCGAGTTCAACATCTGCCTTATTTTTAAGTTTGGCATAATCGATGTTTTACTCATTAATTGAAGTTGGTAGTCAAATTTTTGTTCTTTTAAGGCTTCATGAAGCTCTTCCTCTCGATCTCCCGTAAGAGATAGTTCGAGGTCATTTATACGATTGCATTCGTCTAAATGAATCTTGTCATTCTCAATCTCTTCAACTTGCCGAATTAGAGACACATTTTCGACTACTAGAGTACGAATTTGATCATCCTTTTTTGTTTGTCTCGATTTTCAAGCTTTCATTAAGAGAGAAAATGTTAGTAACGTACTCCATATCTTTAACATGTACATCGGTCAAACTAGTGACCTCTATTTGAAGTTGGAGACACAAATCCTCATATTTGTCTTTTTCGGATTTGGTCTTGGTATAGTTTCGGTTCAATTCATCATAACCAATTTTCAAATCTTTAACCAAATTTCTAAGCTCAGAAATATCCATGTCATAATGTTCAATCTTAGACAATTTAATAGCATTACTACTATAAGACGACATTGAAATTGGTTTAGATATTACCTCTTGTAGAGAAGTGGAGGCTTCCGTAGGAGCAGTTTCATTTTCGATTGCCATTAAGCAGAGGTTAACAATTTCTTCATTCTTCTCTGGAGTTTCCTCATCCTCACTTAAATCCCATCCACTTTCAGCAACAAGGATTTGTCTTTTAGACAAATTTGGACATTCCCTTTTAAAATGACCAGGTTGTTTACATTCAAAACAAACATTCTCATTTTCTTCAGGATTTGCCTCTTTAGGCTTAGGTGTATAATTACTCGTAAATTTTGAGTTATTATTGTAAGCATTATTTGCTTGTTGTTGCACACCTTTTCCCTTGGCATAGCTCGTGCTAGGAAAGTTGTTTTTATAATTCGGCCTACCCTTAGAGTTGAAAACTCGTTGTTGGTTACCAGATTTAAGAAAGCCTTTCCCGTATCTTTGAGCTTTGCTTTGTAAAACGCGACAGAGTTGTCTCGTTAGTAAAGCAATTTCTTGCTCGTCGAGATTCTCTAACTCTTCGTTTAAGTCATCGTCGTTTTCATCTTCATCGATAAGTATTGCTTTTAGAGCCATACTTTTCATCTTCTCTTCAGTTTTGGGAAGAGGTTTATCCGGAGCATTGTCTTCTTCGTATGCACGAAGGTTGACGAATAAACTATCGATGGTATATGCATTCAAATTATGCATTTCTTTTATAGTGGTAACTTTAACTTTCCAACTCGGAGGTAAGGCTTTTAACACCCTTCGATTTTTCTCATTAATTGAATAAGCTTTTCCAAGTTGTGCAAGTTCATCAATAATCCGAGTAAATCTCGTTTCCATATCGATGATGGTTTCACCCTCGAGGAGTTTAAAGTTCTCGTATTCTTGGATTAAAGTATCCATTCGAGAGTCTTTAATATCCATTGTTCCCTCGTACGTAATAACCAATTTGTTCCACATTTCTTGTGCTGACTTGCAGTTATTAACACGTTTGTATTCTTTTTCTGCAAGTGCACTGGTTAAGACTATTTCCGCTTTCGCGGCTATGTTCATTAACTCTTCTTCTTCACGGGTGTATTCAATGACTTTCTTTTCGATGACAACATCGTCAACTACTTTAGTCGGAACAACAACACCGTCCTCGATAGTCATCCACACTTTGACACCTTGGGATTTAGTATATATTTTAAATCTTATTTACCAAGTAGCAAAGTTGGTGTCGTCGAATAAAGGAGGCCTCGAACTCGAGAGACCTTCACCATAACCAATGGTACTCAAATACGCCATAAAAGATCTACTTTTTATCGCGTTCGTAGGCTCTGAAAAAGGCCACAGAACACAGTCAAAAGCACTGCTCTGATACCAACTGTTAGGTCCGTAAGGATGGGTATTAACTAGAAGGGGGGTTGAATAGCTTAATACCCGTTTAAAAATTTGAGCTTGGTGTTTTAAAATTTTCTCTTCTCTTTTAAAAATTACTACTAGTCAACTAGTAAATCAAGTGCAGAAATTAAAAGAGAGTAAAGAAATAGAGCACAACACACAAGATTTTTATCCTGGTTTGCGATGGCGCAATCCCCTAACGGATCCGCTCACCCCTAGTCTAGTCCCCGAGTCCCTCCCTGAACTCGAGATTTTCCCACTATAAAAAGATGAACTCCTTATAGCGGCGGAGAAGCCTTTACAACCACTATGTATTTATCTTGGACCTTAACTCCCCGTTAACCCCTCAAAATACAATAGCAAACCTAATAGATTTATCTTGGAGTGTAACTCCCCGCTACCTCCTCACAATCTAAATAGAACCCTTACAAGTTTATCTTGGAGCGTAACTCCCCACTACCTCCTCAAATACAAGTAAGAAAAAAATTACAAAATCCTGCGTAGACTATGTTCCGCTAACCCTTTGTAGGTCTTGGATCTTAGGTCTTAGATCTTGGGTGTTCAGGGACAAGTACCTTTACAAGGAAGCCCCACACACGAAGATACTTTAAACTAGTCTTTTTGCCTCTTCATAATTCATAAAGTGTCTTGTCCTTATGTTTTAGAGGGACTCTGTTCAGAATATGGCAAGCCGTATTCAGAGTCTCTCCCCACATGTACTTAGGCAACCCGGAATTAATAAGCATACTGTTAATCATATATTTAAAAGTTATGTTCTTTCGTTCTGCCACCCCATTACACTCAAGAGTGTATGGTGGAGTCACCTCATGAACTATACCATTGTTTTTGTAAAATCATTAAATGAGGTACCTGTATACTCTCCACCTCTATCAGAAATCAAATGTTTAAGTACTTTACCAGTTTGTGTTTCAACTTCATTTTTATACATATTGAATTTATTAAGTGCTTCATCTTTATGTTTAATCAAATAAACAGGACAATATCTACTACAATTATCAATAAATGTAATGAAATATCTTTTATTATCCTTAGTCAAAACATAACCGAATTCACATATATTTGTGGGAACTAATTCTAAAACTTCTGAATCCCTAACAACATTATGAAAGGGTTTTCTGGTTAGTTTAGCAGTCACACATGCTTGACATTTAGATTTCTTTTCAATGAAAAGCTTTGGAATCAACTTTAAATTCATCATATTCTTTAGAGCACTAAAATTTAGATGACCAAGATGTGAGTGCCATAAATCGGATGATTCAACACTATTTACAGAAGGAACAACATTATCATTAATAAAACTGCCCAAAATAGGCTCCACATTTATTAAAAATAATCCATCAAACAAGTAACCTTTCCCAAAAAATACACCAGTATGTGTAATGACTACTTTATTACACTTCAAAGAAAGTTCGAAACTATTTCTAACTAAACAACTTCCCTTATTATATTTCTACGAATGTCAGGACCATGATGCACTCTAGTAAGGGATAGAACTCACCTAGAAGCAAACTTCGGGTCCACGTTTGCTACTTCAAGTACTTGAGCAGCACTAGCATTCCCCATCATCACTGTCATGCCTTGAATCTGTTGATAAGATACAAACAGAGTAATATCAGTACAAATATGTATATTAGCTCCAGTATCAATCAACCATTCATTTGATAGATAAGTGGAAAGTAGTGTAGGGTTATAGGTAACATACCCGTCATTGGTTTCAGAAGCAATAGCCTCACCAACAACCATGTTAATTATAGGTCCACCAATGGTTCCAAGCACAGTATTAGCTTGTACTACCACATTAGGTTTCTTCGCTTTCTTAGCAGGACAGTCCTTGCTCCAGTGACCAACATGTCCACAAGACCAACATGGTTTATTTGCCTTTGGTTTCTTAGCCTTGTTCTTGTCATTTTTAGGCTTAGTGTTTTCCTTCTTAGTGATAGACTTTCTTTTCTGTCTTATAGTTACTACGTTCACCTTCTAACTCCCATGTTCAGCAAACATCACATGTCCCTGTTTGGACTTGTGTGGTTCCTGCACAGAGATGTCCAACATCAGGTTAGTCCATGTGATCTCTTCTTTCTGTCTTTTCAGGAAGAGAGCAAACTCTTCCCAAGACTTTGGGAGCTTTTCAATCACCGACATAACCTGAAACTTCTCAAGAAGGTTCATTCTAGACTCCTTCAAAGCATGTACCAACATCTCAAACTCATGCACTTGATCCGTCATGGATTTAGTATCCACCAGTTTAAAATCAAGGAACCGAGTCACAAAATACTTTTCCAGACCTTGTGAGTCAGTATTATGTATCTGGTCCAGCTTCTCTCATAAGAGCTTAGCAGTGTAGCAATCTGATGAGTAAACATCGAACAGAGAGTTCGCTAAAGTTGCCAAAATTGCAGCCCTAGCCACCCCATCCTTTTCTTCCCACATAGCATAAGCCTTAACAGAGTCAGCCTTCTTTTGATCAACAAGTGATGAAGCATACTGCACCACCGACCAAAGACCCTTTATGCATACACTGATAGAGCCAATTGAACTATTGAGTCGCCAATCCTTGCAAGAAGTCTTGACATTTCTTAAAAAAATTATTTCCCCACTACGCTGTGTTGGGTTGCAGCAATATCACTTACAGGATAAAATAGTACAGAGTACTTCGTCCACAGATACGTAGCACTCAACAGTGACTAGCACCCCAGTTCACTCAAAAACCCTATACACTTTATATATGCGAGGTAGGAGAAAGAGACACACCTCAATTTGCCCGACAACCCATGCAATTTATTTTTTAACTATGCAAGGTACAAGCAAGAGGCGTTTTGCAACTAGATGTGCACGCCTCAATATATGGGCATCTTGAGCTACTATTCTCTTATTCTACTCGTTGTAGGATGGGTTTTGCAAGATGGGTTTTATTTGCAACTTATATTATTCAGATTAAGTAATATTAATATTCCAATATATATATAGAGAGAGTCTGATTATTGAAATAATTCTTACTCAATATATTTAATATTAATATTAAATAAATCAAATAAATAAATAAATCAAATAAATTTGCAATTAAAAGATATAAAGTACTCAATATCATCATGTGACATAAGCATTCTACTTAAACTAGTAGTTGTAAACAACACTAATACAAGATGCTATATAAACTTTGTGAGATACAGTCTTATGGATTAGGTTTTGATTATTTTGTCTTAATAATAAGTGTAAATTAAATTAGCATTAGGAAGTTACTAATTAATATAGTAAACCTCCCTTAGGTTATTCGAAGTGACAGTCAATGAGAAGAAAGTCAAATTGCTTTTATAAACAAAACTAAATGATTTTTTTCTCTACATATATTTAGATAAGATTTATCAAAATAATGATAAAGTCAAATCTAATTTATATATGTTATATTTTGAGGCATATACTGAAGATGAACAAATACAGTATTTTAGCACTGCTTTTACGAGTCAGAAAATGTATTATCTATTCAAAAGAGTGTTTGTTTTAAAGGTTTTCAAGGGAATATATTTTAAATATATTTTCTAAATATATTTGTTCAATTTATCTTCAACAAAGTTCTGCCTAAATATAAAATACAGATTTTATCCCGGAAGCCCTGAATTGTCCTATTTCTTTGGATAATTTGCATTTTAATTCAAATTAAATATTCCTTGGACTTCATAGTCATATTATTTTAGGAATATTATATTTGAATATATTTTGAATCAAAACTTTAGTCCAAACGTTGACAAGTTCCGACAAATGGCTATCGAGTATTGTTTCGGGCTATAGGGATAGCGAAACGATCTTTTTCTCAAAGTAGTATCTACACATGTCCAAATGACTTTAAACATGGGGAATGTCATTAGAATGTTGAAAAAGAATTTTAGGATTTTTTTCATAATTTTTGGGTGACTTTTATTTTTGGCCTGTATTCCCGATTACGTTATTGGTTGTTCGGTCAATTAAAAGTCAATGAAGGTCAACTCCAAATTGAGTAGGACTTTTACCATGACCTATTGGGATAATTACCAGATGGTTCCCAAATTTTCATAATTTTTGGAGCATATTTTGAAAAACGTCATATTTCTAACGTATCGTTCGGTTTCATGTTTGTTAGCTTAAATATTTTACTGAATAAGGTACACACGTTTTTCCAAGCACCTATGTGGCCTCTTTCAGCTGATTCAACTTTAATTTGAATTGTTGTGGCTATCCTTGCTCCATGTAAACCCTTGTCCCCTTGTCCCCTTTTAAAATAAATCAAAAATGCCCCATTTTTGGCCTATAAATAAAGCCCTCTCCCCACACCATTTGTTAAGCCATTTAGTGCCAAGTATATGCTGCATATTTCACTCCAAAGAAGCTCTCAAGATCAGAAGGTTTTCATCTCCAAGAGTTCTTGCCCTTTAAGCTTAGTTCTTTAATAGATCTTACCCCTTTCAAGCTTAAAAACCCATATACTTGCACTAATCACACACCAACCATACAAGTCCCTTTAGGCTACCCAAAGACCATATATCTACTGCCCTTAGACTTGTTTAGTTGCCCCCAAAGTTATACCAAAAGATCATATTTCGGCGAATATTTTTTGTGTGTTTTGACTTCTAAACTAGCTTTTTCTCTTGATTTCTCTCTAGATCTCAAGGGTTACAAGTTGGTTCTATTATTATATATATTTATATATATTTGTCAGCCTATATAATATATATATACTTACTTGTTTCGATTTTTAGATATATTATGTAGTTAGCCTAGTTTACGATTTATATATACACGAGCTTTAATTGTTTGTTCTCTCTTAGTATATATAGATTGTGTTGGTATTTGGGGGAGCCTTCTTTTCATCTCTTACTCTCCTAAATTAGTTCTTCATATCCTTGGCTTACTCATCCGGGATTAATAACGACTCCAAGTTACTTAAGTTCCGAGTAGAGACCGATTTGTATAAATCTCATATAGAGGTATAAACAAAAGGACTCCTTGTTGAATTTGGTAATTAAACTAGCTTTTATTCCGAGTAGAGACTGATTTGTATAAGTCTTATATAGGACATAAACAAAAAGACTCCTTGTTGAATATTTGCAAGTTAGCCATTTTATTTCCGAGTTGAGATAATATTCGCATAAGTCTACATTATAAGACATAAACGAACATCTCCTTGTTTGAAATAAAAAGAGGCATAAACTAACTTATATTCCGAGATTAGAATATTTGTATAAATCTCATATATTATTTAGAGATATAAACAAAGCTCTCTCGTAAAATATTTGTAAATTTTAATCTCACTATAATTCCGAGTTGAGAATTTTTGTATAAGTCTATATATTAAGACATAAACAAAAGTACTCCTTGTTTGAACTATTAAGTGAAAGAAACCAACCTAGAATCTGAGTTAGATACTATTCGTATAAGTCGAGGTACGACATAAACGAAACATCCTCATTGAATCTTAGTGGTTAATTTCGAATTTGTTTTAAAGGCCAACTTAATTGTTGCTCTAGGCCTTATAAACAACTTGATTTCTAAAACGAGCTTGACATAAGTTAAGTCAATATATTCGGCCATTAGTTTATATCATACACCCCGGCCTTATATATCGAACAAAAATAAATCAAGTAGTTAGGAAACGAGCTTGACCTTATACATCCCTATATATATTATATATATATTTACTTTAAGTGCTTGCATTGCATTCATACGCTTTACATATCGCAATTTACTTTAACATATTTACTTTAAAGTACTTGCATTCATACGCTTTACATAACGTACTTTACTTTAGCATACACACTTAATTTACTGCATACACGTTCACACACAACGTGTGGTTCGTCCTTCTCAAGAAGCGACTTACCCCTACTCACATTTATATATTCTGTTGCTTCGACTATATTATATATATTTATTTGTCCCCGGTCTAGTACTGTAATATACTAGTCCACAAACCTTCTTTTCTTAAACAGGGATATTAAGTCGTAGTACTGGTTGTCTAGACTTTGTTAGTGAGGTGAAGTGAAGTGAGGTGATCCTTGTTCTAAGACCCAAGTCCTAGACACGCCGACGGGAAGTTGGGCACCGAAAACTATTGATTGCATCTTTCTGGGCTATATTAAAACCACTACCGCTATGAGATTTTTAGTGTTAAAATCTGACATAGATGGTATAGTGGCAAACACTATAGTTGAGTTTCGTGATGCAACATTCTTTGAGAATGTGTTCCCTATGAAGACCTGTATACCTCAGGGTATTTCTGAAGATGATCCCACTCGCAGATCGAGTTCCATTCCTGATCATTTGGAAAGGATGAAAAATGTGGGGGCAGATTTTGTTAGTATCTCTACTCCTAACGAAGTAGAGGAACATAGAAAGAGTAAGCGGGCAAAGGTGGTCAAGGACTTTGGAAGTGATTTTATCACTTACAATGGCGAGGACGAACCTTTATCTTTTCAGCAGGCCATGGACTCTTCAGAGTCAAGGCACTGAAAAGGCGCTGTAAAGAATCAGATCGACTCTATTGTTTCTAATAGAACATGAGAGTTAATTGATCTCCCTCCTAGGTGTACTACTATAGGATGTAAATGGATCTTCAAAAGAAAGATGAACCTAGGATGGCTAAATAGATAAATATATGGCTAGGCTGGTAGCTAAGGGTTTTAGACAAATGGAAGACATTAAATATTTTGACACATACTCTCCTATTGCAAGAATGACAACAATTCGAATGCTTATAACATTGGCTTCCATACATGGTCTTATCATCCATCAAATGGATGCAAAAATAGTTTTTGTTTATGGTGATATTGAAGAAGAGATTTATATGGATCGGCCTAAGGGATTTGTTGCTTTTAGCAACGAGAGAAAAGTTTGTAAATTAGTCAAATCTATCTATTGCTTGAAACAAGCTCATAAAGACTAACACAAAAAGTTTGATGAGACTGTTTTGAGTTTGAATTTTTTGGTTAATGAAAGTGACAAGTGTGTCTACTATAAGATTAAAGGAAATGATAAAGTGATTTTGTGCATGTATGTGGATGGCATATTGTTGTTTGTAACCAATATTGAGATTATTAACGAGACAAAAAGTTTCTTGAAAAGGCGCTTTGAAATGAAGGATATGAGTGCGGCTAATGTGATTCTTAGTATCAAGATGACTCAGTCAGCTGATGGAATAACCTTGTCATAATCTCATTATATAGAGAAATCTATACTTGAGAAGTATGGTTATTCAAGTTGTAGAATCGCAAGCACACCATATGATTCAAAAGTTGCTCTTGTCAAGAATAATCAGGAGTTCTTGTGTCTCAGTTAAGATATTCTCATATTATTGAGAGTTTGTTATATCTTGCTAATGGTACTAGACCAGATATTTCATATTTTGTGTCTAATTTAGCTAGATATACAAGCCGTCCAAACAAGACTCATTGGGATGCTCTTGATAGAGTGCTTAGATATCTAAAAGGCACCATCTACCTTGGTTTGCATTACAGGAGGTTTCCTGGAGTGCTAGAGGGATATAGTGATGCAAGTTAGATAGTTAAGAAATCTGGTTCCAATGGAGTGACTGGATATGTGTTTACCCTTGTGAGTGGAGCTATATCCTGGAAGTCTGCAAGATAGACTATTGTAACTCGGTCTACTTTTGAGGTTGAGTTGTGTGCATTAGATGCCACAGGGATGGATGCTGAATGGTTGCATGGACTTATGTCTATGATTCCTATAGTAAGCCAACCACTTCCGGCTCTTGCTGTTCATTGTGATAGTCATACAACTATCGATAAGATAAACAGTAAGAAGTATAATGTGAAAATAAAGAGACACGTCCAAGTTAGACTAAAGTCTATAAGGGGTTTGGTGTCTGACAAGATCATTGCTATTGAGTTTATTGGACTCAAGATAACCTGGTTGATCCTTTGACTAAGGGACTTGAGCATGCTGTTGTCCTTAAGTCGAGGTTAGAGATGGGACTGACAACCCATTTTGAATCAACAGTGGGAACCCAATACACCTAAGAGGAGATCCCTCTAAGTGTATTCAATGTGGTAATAACAAGTTGTGAGGATGATTCAGTAGTACATCTACTACATATATCTGGATACTTATGTATCTAAGTCTTTCCCCTGTAAACTTCAAGAGGTACTGTAACTGCTAGTTAGCAAGAGTTTTAAGAACTCTGAATGGGGTCAAGTCGTGAGACGAGATGTTGGTAATACATCTCTGGAGATTCCCAGCTAAGCGAATGTTATTGTGAGGTCGTAATTAGAGGATAGGGTTATTCCTCGAAGCATTCGATGAACATGATCGAGACATGACCATTAACGTCTCAAAGTCGTAGATCGGCACCATAGCATTTGACTTGTCGACGTCTATGGAGTGTGGTTACACAAAAATGGATAAAGATTCAAGGTGAAACATTCCATCTATATCTGGTAGCCATCAAAGTAGAGGACTTAGGAGAGTTCAAATCTTGACGGGTATCGACTCTAAAAAGCAAGTCATGAGTAGAACCTGATATGCATTTTTGTATGGATTTGTGGGGGATTGTTAGAAAATAGAAAGTTTAAGGCATATTTTATATATGTTCTTCATGTAATTTCCGGAAACTAACTATTGGATGTTGTTCCTTGCTATGAGGACTTAAACTTTCATGTTTGGATCTAAGCCATTTACTTAGTGGAATCTATAAATAAATTGAGTTGAAGTTGCTTGCTTGAAATGGGTTATGTGGGGTTTGTCCCACATTGAATTTATAAAGGAAAGATAATAAGTTTATATAGCATCTTGTGTTAGTGTTTTTTACAACTACTAGTTTCAGTAGAATGTTTATGTCACATGATGTTATTGAGTACTTTGTATCTTTTAATTACAAATTTATTTAATTTATTTATATTGATTATTTAATATTAATATTAAATATATTGAGTAAGGATTATTTCAATAATCAGACTCTATATATATATTGGAATATTAATATTACTTAATCTAAATAATAAAAGTAGCAAATAAAACCCATCTTGTAAAACTCTATTTTCTTTGTAAAAACTCTACATCCCAGATCGAGTAGAATAAGAGAATAACAACTCAAGATGCCTATATATTGAGGCGTGCACATCTAGTTGTAAAACACCTCTTTCTTGTACCTTGCATAGTTAAAAAATAAATTGTATAGGTTATCGGGAAAATTGAGGTGTACATCTTTCTCCTACCTCGCATATATAAAGTGCATAAGTTTTTTGGGCAAACTGAGGTGCTAGTCGCTGTTTAGTGCTACGTATCTATGGACGAAGTACTCTGTGCTGTTTTATCCTGTAAGTGATATTGCTGCAACCCAACACAGCGTAGTGGGGCAATAATCTCTTCAAGAACAATCAAGACTTCTTGCAAGACTTGGCGACTCAGCAGTTTAATTGGCTCTATCAGTGTATGCATAAAGCTTCTGTTAAAGCTTAGTGTTCTATCTTTTTCTCTTGTCTTTGCAGTTACTGATTTATATATTTTGTTTCGACCTTCGTGCTTTGTTTTGTTAATTGGTTTAATCTGTCTGTTCTTGTTAATTTTTTATATAACTGTCACATTGTTGTTTTTAGTTTTAATTATTCCCAACACATCATATATATCTAAACTAACAAAGTTACGTAATTGAAGTAATGTTAATCTAATTAAAACAATACATATCGAATATAAATTAGAACTCCTCCTTTTAAGCAATTCTAAATTTAAATGTTTACAAACCTTAGATAATATTTCATTCTATATAAAAAAATATGAAAAGTTTTACATTAGTAAAATAATATATTTTTTAATAAAAATATTTATAATTTTATAAAAAAATATTGGGTATTACAAAACCACTCAAGAAGAGACTGATGTGGAAGATCTTACTGGGCTATATGAAGAGGTCAAGGAATTGGAGAAGAAAAGGAAGCTCAAGCCAACAATGAAGATTTGTTTATTTCAAAGGAGCAAATGCAATGTTCGAAATTATGTGTCTTGTACTTGTAAGTTTTCTTGAAATTTTCTTTTCTATACAAACACTCTTTGTTTAATTAGTTGAGCTAGTACCTGTTATTTTGAATTTGTTCTTACTTTACATAAAAATAAATTGGGGAAGATTGTTAGGATTGTGTGCTAGTTAATTATATAATCAGTTGTACAATTACTTAATCTAGAAAAGATTAAGTGAAACATATTGTCAGTCTGAACAACATGTTTCATGTAACAGTCACTTAGAAAATAGGTTTGTATTGTTTAAATAGATGAGAGTATGTATCTCAAAGATACTATCCAGGATAAAGTATTAAAAGAAATAGGTTGTAGAAGTTCATTAAATTATTTTAGGCACAACATGTTTCAATCCTTGAAAGTACTCTGAAAACATACTGTCTTAAATCTGAAGACAACACATTTAAGTGACAACAAAAATCATGAAGTATGTGATATCAATTCATTTTGATAGTAAATTGGCGCGCAGATGCAATATGGAGACAATATGTTTCAAGACAGCAAGTTTAGCGGGAATTGACAGCAAGGTTGGCACAACTATGACAGTATCTTCCACACAACACCTTTCAATGATAACATTATTGGCGGAAGATAATTAACTGTTAACAAAATGGAAGCAATGGTTTAGATAGTAGGATTGTACTATTCATCACATGGGTTTTCCAGAACAAGTTTTCAATCCTATTAAAGTCTAATACTTCAACTAGAGAGATCACGAGGATAAAGTTGAAGAACTTAAGGAGTCAAAATCTAATCAGAGTAAATCAAGGAGATCTCTTCAACTAAAAATAAAATACATTTAAGACCACTTTAGAAAGGTAAGTTTCTATTTCTGGTAGTATTATAGGATTACACGTAAAGTACCTCTGTAAGTGTGGACTAGTGTAAGATATAAACACTACTTCTCACAGTACTTTACTAACAACTTTAGTATTGAAACTTTGAATTCTCTCAAGACTTGTAATAATAGATTTCAAGGCTGTTGAAAACATAAGAAGCTGAAATTCATATTTTAATCACTTGTAGCAAATAAAATTAATAATATATTAGTGTTGAGTTTATTTCTTGTGTTGTTTACTTTCACTACCATCTGTTTTTGACTTAAGTAGTTGTTAGATTAAGTGCTATATTTCGAAAAGATTGTGGTGTTGCATTCAAACCCCCCTTCTACAACTCATATAGGACCTAACATATATCATTAATGGCTTATTTATATTTTGACCATGAAAGTTTATTACTTTGTACACATAAACCCTTGAAAAAAAATCAGTATTTTTTTACCCTCCAAGTATGAGATTTGTACATTTTAACATTTTTCCTATATTTTCCTCCAATATTACCCTCAAGGGTTAATGTCTCTGTGAATATATACTTTAATGGAAAAAGTGTTTGTCAATAAACTTTCACTACACTATATATGGGCTTCACCCACACTTTTTCCAGTGTTACAAGCAAAAGTGTTGCCTTATATGTCTTAAAATTGATATACGACAACACATTTTTTTAGTGTTACAAATATATCAACCATTGTTACCTTATATATGATTGGGCATCTACTATAACGCCAAAAAGGGTATTGCCTTTGAACTTTAAAAAAATGTTACTAAAATTGAAATATTAAGGGGGATTATAATTGCCTAACATTTTAGGCGGTCAATGAAAATTATAACCCGCTCAAATAAAATAATATAAGTTTATAACCCGTGTGAAGCACCTGATAACTAATACTTAAGTAATTTTTTTTATTTAATAAAATTTTATAATATTAAGAATTTATATTAATATATATGATATATTTTCTTATTTTATAAAAATTTATTAATGATATGACTCATAATTAATTAGAAGAGTTATTTTGATAATAATTTATAATTATGTATAATAAATAAATATTTATTTAACATAAATATTTTTGTTATTTGAGCTTATAAAAGGTAAGTACAATAAATATTATTCTATTTAATAAAAATATATTATAATTTGTAACAGTGTTTAATAAATATGGAATTTGGGCTGTTAAAAAACAAATTTGAGCCTAAAAATAAAATTTTAGTTTATATATATATATATATATATATATATGTATATAGTTAAACCCCATATTATAATAAATAAAATTATATCTAATATATATATAGTGTTTAAGACCATGACCCGGTACTCCAAAATATAGTATAGATCCGTTAGTATAAAACAAAAAAAATCAAACTTTACTTTTCTCTCAATTCTCTAAAACAAAATAATACTCCTCTGTTAGTCTCTTCTCTCTATTATCTCTTGTCATGATTCTAAAAATTCACGAGATCTGTATGTGCTACACAAGATCAGGTTCACAGATTCTTCATTGTCTCTTTTTGGAACTTGTTCACTAAAAATTAAGGTTTCAATTAGGCTTCACTAAAAATTAGGGTTTCTACACAAGATTACAAGTGAAGATTCTACTAACCGGTTTTGGAATTTATTTAACCCTATCAATTAGGAATGAATCTTATTTTTTTGTTAAACTCCATTTTATAGCTTCCCCAGTTTTTCTTACTCCTCTTTTAATTTTGTGTTATGTATAACTTTTTTTAAGTGTAAATCTGTGTAAGCATAAGTCGGTTGTAATTTCATTTTTGTATAATTTTGTGTTTAATTTTTCGGCTTTTTATGTCTAAATCTGTTTTAATTTTGGGTTTTGTATAATTTTATTATTAATTTTTTAGTTTTTTTTAATGAGAGATAGATGCAGGGTGAGGGAGAGAGACACACGAAGAGAATATATACCTTCTTCGTTCTTAAAGTTAGACTAGTGTGTTTCTTGATAATTTGCGAGCACAGTACTTCAATGTGAGGGGTGGTGACATGGGAGGGTAGTCCAATCAGTTCTTTCATCGGGGGTAAATAAATAGGTTTCTATGTACAATTCTTCAACTAGCTGAAAATATTTTCTTTAACTTTTAATTATGTAGTATACGTTTTAACATTTGGGTAACAATTATTAATTGTGCATAAAATCAGGGATTTGATTTTTCTTATTATTTGATTTGTGATTGTCTTTGAATTTTCTCCTTTGTTAATGTTATGATAGCCTTCTCTGGATCTAAGTAAAGCAAATGGAAATCACCTACTATTCAATGATTAAAATAAATACAGATGATATGAAGACAAACCCATGAAGACATGAAAACAATCATCTTCTTGGATTTAGACAATTAAATTGATAAGCAGATACTTCTGCTAGTGTGTAAAATATCTCCATGTTTAGTTTGTAACCTTTTATCAATTATATATCACTAAGTAGTTTGTACGTTGTTCTGCATTGACAAATTTCATGAGTTGAGCTTGGTTGGTTATGTGGTATCAGACATATATATATAACTCAATTCTATCTTTCTGTTTCCTAAATCAATTCTATGTGCATGTTGTCCAGTTATAGATTATTTATCCATTTTAAGGGTTTCAACAAATTCTAATAATGTTGAAGGGCAGGTGATCCTATTATTGTACTTGCTACTTTTGCATGCACTTTTTCTTCACTTCAATGCTTTTTGTATACGGCCGCATTCTCGGTCAACAGTTTGCTAATATTGTCACTTCAGACAAATTTCTATATCCACTTGTGGGAAGATTTGTCAAATATCATATGGTAACCTGTTGTTTCTTGTATATTGCAAGTTTGTTTTCTTCCCTTATTGTCTTGATCTAAAATTTGATTGGAAAATTATGACATTGCTAATTATTTCCATTTATATTATATAAACTATGTGCAAACTATCTGCTATATCATATGGAAGGAGGATCGTGATACGGTACAAAAACTCCTTCCATGTATGCTTCTTTGTATCTCTTGAATTTATCAATGTCTTTCTATTTTTTCAATATATATTATAGCAGACTGAGGTTTTGAGAAATGGAAAATACCAATCACGAACGTTGTATATCCTTCAAAATAAATTTATTTATAAAGGATAATTTCATGGTGTATTTAAATCTGTCAATCATTGCAGCTACAGAGCCACCTTTATACAACAGTGCTAGTTTGAGACATAAATGACTACTTTCTGCTGTAAGACAAACATGTGTATCTGTAATTTTATTGTATATTTTCTCATTTCATAACTTGTAATTGGATTTATTTTGACATCTGTAGATCTTCCTAGGCTACTTTGGTTGAACCTAGTAACAAGTTAAGAGAGTTTATTGATATTAATGAGGCTACAGAGGACATATTTTCTTGAACATTTATAATCTTGTATATATATGTGATGATATTTAATGCTCTTCTTTATGCAGTCCGTTGTTCACAGAACTCTACAAATGAAGGTGTTGCGCCTGCAAATAAATTGGTTCATGCAGGAAATAAACACAACCCCTCTTGACTATTTCTATAATCGAAGTCTGCAACGAGTACATCATCTAGTTGTTATTGTGGTGATACTTAAGTTAGAGTGTATGATACTTAAGTAATCTATATGATGGTTCGTGTATGTCAAACGACCATAATATAATAGTTTATTTTGAATACTTAGAACATCTTTGTTTATATTAATGAAATGTCTTTGTTGGACAACTTTTTAGTAAAGTAAAATTATTTTTAATTTGTAGTTTCCTTGAGTTTAGGAAGTGTTACCATTGAATTAAAAGTGTTTATCTTTTGGTGTTGGCAAAAACATAACAAAATGTTGCCAAAAAAATAAAAGTGTTTTAAAAATATATTCCCTCCGTTACAATCAATTCTTTACACTTTCCTTTTTGGGACGTCTCAACCAATTCTTTACATTACTAAAAATAGTAACTTTTAACAATAAAATACATTATTACATCCACTACTTCACTCCACTTTTTCAACATTTTACACTATTACACCCATTACTTCATTTATTTTAACAATAAAATCACTATTACACCCACTACATTTATTTTAACAATATTACACCCACTATCCTTGGTCTCCGTGCCCGGACCAAATATAAACATTTGGCCGGGACGGAGGGAGTATGTTGCAGTAAATGTAAAAAGTGTTGCCATAAACAGATAAAGTGTAATACAATTATGTGTTACAGCTGGAATGTCTAGTGTTGCAATTGAGTTTATTGTAACACCTTTTTAGGTGTTACCATAGAAGAAAGAGTGTTGTCATAAGTCTATTGCAATACTTTTATGTATGTTGCTATAGAGTGAAAAGTGTTGTCATGGGAGGTCTACAACAACACTTTTAGCCATGTTGCCTTAAATTGGAAAAAACGTTACCCAAGACCCTACGACAACGGCTATGAAAGCAACACCGTGAAATTTTGAAAAAGCGTTGCCTTAGCCTGTTTTTTTACTTTCAGCAATACTTTTGATGAATTTTAACACTTTTTTTAGGTGTTGTAGAAGGTTATATATGGTATAGTGTTTTTTCTAAATTTTTTTATTAAAAATTAGATAAAATTGTTCTTGTTTTAAATCTAATGACTACTCGTAAAAAGAAAAATAATTTTATAATGAATTGACCGTATTTAAGCTAAACAAGTGACATTTTTGAGTTGTTATAAGTTAGTACCACCGATATATTTTTTATTATTAAATTAGTTTGCTTTCATACATAATAGTTACACTAAGGAAGTATAATGACCTCAAATAACAATTAATTCTATTAACATTTAACTATTTTGTTATAAAATATAACGTGAGTGTTAAAGAAATATATGTACTATTAATATTTAACTATTTTGTTATAAAATAATAACAAAATAATGAATAAGATTAGTTAGACATAACTGAATATTAAGTATATTGTTTTTTCAAATTAAAAAAATAATAGTAAATATTTAGCAAAAAGAAAAAAAATCTCCTACAAATTTAGGAAAAAATACATTCTCTTATAATATGCAATCACGGATGCATTAGCCCGTAAGGGCAATATTGGAAGAAAATATAAGAAGATGGTTAAAAGGTACAAAACTCATACATGAAGGGTAAACAAATAGAAAAAAATTCTTTAAATACAAGCTAATAAAGTTCGAGGGCCAAAATATAAATAAGACATTATTAATTGATTAATCTTGTCTTATTAAAAGGTTTCCCTAATGACAACGCTTTTAAGGCTGCCCAATATCCCCTCCCTTTCGAAATATTTTTACGAATACGATTTTTTGATACAGAAGTACGTTTTTTTGGAATTGCAATTTTAAAATTAAGAGGTTACTCGTTGTTATAGTTGGATGTGAAAGACATCTATTGGTCAAAACGAATTTATTCATTATCTAGTGATTCTCTATATAATAATTAGATAATATAATATTATCTAGAGAAAAAAAAATATATATAAAAGATATGTGAAAATCATACAAAATATTACATAAAAGATAGATAGTATCTGTGACGCCCCTAGATCCGGGGTCAGAGATCTGGGCCATCACATTCTCTTTTTCTAGTTATTAACGCTTAACACTTAACACTTAAATCACAATTAATAAACCTTTACCTGTAGTGACCCCACAGTCTATATATGCACACACACTGATTATAGTCCCAGAACGACATTAGTAAATAAAAGTCTTATGATCCATCAGAATATAAGTTATTACAACGCCAAAAGAGAAAGTACTAAACTTATGAAATTAATAGAGTTTCTACCTGAAACGATATTGTTTGCTTAACGTTTGTTCTTGTTAATAAGCTTACATAAGTCATACTTGTAAATAAGGCGTACCAAAATCAACTGCACTCATATCCTAATCATATTTCCTACCTGAGGTAGGGTAGAAGGGAAGAGTCTAAAGAAGGCGCGTGCGTTTCCCACGCGCTTCTTCACTGTGCGTCTCGTACGCGACATTCTTCTGACCTGTTTTGTTGTGATATATATAAAGAAAGCAAGAGTGAGCAATATAGCTCAGCAAGAACATTTATAACTATAAATATTTTTTTTAAACATCGTTTAAAACTGCAATATTATGTACACTTTACGTACTCTACGAGTTGGGAAAAACAAACTTTTCGTCAAAACATCTCGGATCAGTAAGGAGAAATATCAACATATCAATCACTGACAACACCATCGGTAACTCAGCTCATAGGCTTTCGTTACGATATTGCAGCACAATTCCAATTGGAAGATGGGACTGTATCTAGAGCCTTTCACACTGTTAGGTCCTGGAGATCGTAGAGGGGGGGTGAATACGATTCCCAAATAAAAATCTGACTTTTATTTATTTTTGGGACAACATAAAAATTACTTTGGTTCAAACCCAGGTACTGTTCATCATCTTCTTCAACCTCAAGAACACCATTAAAATAACCAAGATAATGAACGGTAAATCATCCAAAACACACAACACAACAAGATCCAAGAATATAACTTTATATTCATTGAAGTGGGGTAGATGCTACAACAAGTTCAAGAACAAAAGCTCAAGAACACAACAAAGAAATGATTTTTGGCTCCTCTAAAATATATTACAAATTCTAGATCTAGGAGACAAAAATCAAACCTATCTTCTAAACAAGATTTAGCAATGTTTACAATAGAAGAATAGATGAGTGGTATGACAAAGAAATTCATGGCCCCATAATATTAAAGTATGAGTTCGGCCATGGGGGAGAGAGAAAATAATTTTCTCTCTCTCTCCCCATTTTTTCTTTTTCATCCGAATACTCTCACCAAATGATGACTTGGGTTTCTTCTTTATATGTTGAAAAAGGTGTTACTTTGTTTTTCCACCTTTTACTTTTGTCCACTCAAATCATATCTTCAAAGTCATGTGCCAAGCATGCCTTTGGAAATATTTAATATATAAAAGTAATATTTAAATAAATATATATAATATAAATAAAGAGTGTCTTTATTTATAAAATATATAAATAATTAAATAAATACTTTATTTAATTAAATTAAATATTTCCATTCCACTCTTCAATTTGTGTAGACTTCCTTATCCAAATACTTGGCCCCGTATACGTGACTCCACCACGTCCAAGTATTTGGCCTTCAAATTTGTGAAGCTTTAGTAAGATCCAATCAGGTTGTGCCGTCTGTCCCTTATCTATTAGGCTGACATTTCTCCAACACTGATTTACCACCTTTGTTGATCCTCCACTTGACTCAAGAAAACCAACAACTTTAGAATGATTAAAATCATATTAACCGACGAGAGCTTGCCTCCAATGTCCTGACACTTGATGCAACGGTCTGGTTCATAAGTGACTAGTCTTGATAGGGGCTCTTGATTCCGAACATGATTCCACATTCTTCTTTGCAAACCTTACTTGTTACTTCGATTGTAATGCACTAAAATCGTCATAGACTAAGACAATCTTCTGTAGCTTCTACATCCTTGAATAGATGTCAATATCTTTTATTCTCCACTGAGGCATGAACATGTTAATGAACTTCTTCCAGTGAGCTTCAAGTCTGTAGATGATCCTTTGATACTTTGTCTTAACTGAACTCTGTGATCCAAGATTTCTGTGCACCTGCATATTATTACATGTCCTGTTCTATTGTTGAGTTATCATCAACCATTACATAGAGATTACATTTAGCATTCCTAGTACACATGAAAGTGCAGTGAGTTACTTCCCTTCACTCCTATCTCCCCTTTCAATCTCCCCCTGTTTGGTTGATATGGAATAACAATCAAATACTATTTCCCTTTACAATTTCCCCCAAAAGCAATTAAATAAAATTAGCTACTAGAGGATAACTCAACTAATAAACAAGAAACAATTAAAGTACTGGACATGAAAATAATATACAAAAGGTTTTGGAAAGATATAATCAGTTAAATCCAGATTTCCTGAGTTGCTGAAAATGAATGATGAATTTCTGAATTTTATTTTCCTTTAGCTTCCTCCACTTCAATGTTCTTCAAAGATGGGGTTCTTTCAATAAAGAAACAAATCATTAGTAAAGACTTTTGACCAATCATTCTTGTTCATCTTGCAATTCGAACTAGAACATACAGCTCTCTATGTTCCCCATAAGAGGTCAACTCAATCTCCCCTTAAGGTTGTTCTCTCTTAGAATGAAAGTCACTTCTTCTTTTTCTTCAGGATGTTCTATTTCCAGGAAACATATTTTTCTTTCTTCCCTGCACTACTCCACTGACTTCATCTATCACTGAAACAAGAAATAGAACACACTTGGACACTTCTCAGATGCCCCTTGAAAATCTCCTTCACATTCTTCTTTACCCAGAAAACTTCTACTTAGCAAAAACTCCCCCTGAGTTGATACTCTTCAAAGAAATCTTCATTTTCATTCATTGATCGTGCTAGAAAGAATTCTTCTGCCAAACCTCTCTTAAGAATGTTCCAAGGACAGATCTTCAAACAAATAGAGCAAAATCCCTTGGATATCTTTTCAGAATAAGATATAGCATTGCAAACCAAGATGTTAAGATTTTCCATAACTTCTTCCCCTTAGTACGACAAGTAACTTCTTCCCAATTGACAGAAAGTAACTTCTCCACTTCAGACGAAAAATCAGTTAAATCTACAACACCTTTAGGGATTTAGCTCCAACCAATTACTAAGAAACTCCCCGTTAGTAATTTCTCCATTGCATCACTAAGGTTTCAATTTTATCTAATTCTCCCCCTTAGTTCATGCAAGCTCCAATCCACCCTTGTGTCTTTAGATATCCTCTAAGTAACCTCCACAAGATAGGATTGACAGATCTCATTTCTTGTATCACCAAGAGATCTCGTTTCTTGTATCACCAAATTCTCCCCCTTAGTTGAGAATATCCTTTAAAACAATAAAAGTATCATCTACATCCAATCGAATAAGAAACTCTCCTCCAATTGAACATAAAATCCCCCTTAGGTCTAAAAATTAATGTCTCCCCCTTTGAGATTGAGAACAACATGAATTAATAGACCCAAAGGTAATAGTTTGGACATTCCCACTAAGCTTCAGCTAGACTCTTCTTCAGCTTGTCTTCCAGAAAAGAATCTCTTCAACATTTCAGAGCTGGAAAATTCAGTAACAGGATTCAAGCATAGTAGCAAGGTTAGTGTTTGGTCTATTGTTTCCTCACTTCTACTACGTTCTGTTGGTGTTTACACTTTCAAGCGTAAGTGTTCCACTCATTTCTCTCCCTATTTCTCTCACTCAAGTGTATCACTCCCTCACTTCACTCAAGTGTTTCTCTCCCTTACTTGCACTCATTCCATTTATAGCAATTTGTACCTGCAAGTAAATCCATGCTAGTCTCACCAAGATATTATGGATCGTTGACTGTAGCATGTTGTCGATCACTAAAGATCTAGGTTCTGAGATGGAATCTCATACAGGGTTTCAGTTAGGCCTTCACCCAACTCACCATGAGCAAATCCATGCACACGTGGCTCGTCGTCGGGGAATAACCCTTATGAAATTGGAATTTCCTCCATTCCAGGAGTGACTGAAATCCCAACACCCTGATCCTCAAAAGACTCATCAAATTGGTAAACCAACTGAATCATAGTCTACGAGTTGTTGCTCAGCTACTTTCAGCATCAACAATCTCCCCATATGTAAATCCATGCACTGGATCATTGAATGTGGTATGCATACTAGCAGCTATCTAAGCATCAACCGACTCCCCATATGCAAATCCATGCACTGGATCGTTGACGGTGATATGCCTTTAAGTTTTGAGCTATCCATGTATTCCAGAATTTGAATTCCTGGAAGAGTAGACGTATACAAACATCTCTCTCAATCACCTGTAAAGATGAATTAACTCACTATTTTCAGTCATGGAAAACTGTTAGTGATTGCCTTTCAACATCAACAGATTGCTTTGCAGATGTGAAATCCCGTTAGGGAACTAGGACTGTTCCTCCTAGAAAGGTTGACAAGGATTCTAATATATGGCAAGAAATCCAAGTTTCCCTCAAATACCTGTAAAGGTGGCTCAACAACTTCATTCACCATGAATGGTAAACAAAGAAGTTTAGGGGTTTTACTTATACCTCACAATGTGCACTTCTTGCAATGTGTCCTTACAATTGTTAGTCCCAAGAGAGGCTAGAGAACTGTTAGGTCCTATAACATCCCTTAGAAGCAAAAACTTTAGGATTACCATCAGCGTGAATGCTTTTGGTGTGCTTGACTCATTACAAGGTGCTCTGGCTGACGAGCGAATTTTCAATAAAATCACCCTGTTGAGAGAGTTCATTCAGAAACGGTTGAATTGCCTTTTCAGCTCTGCATCCTTTTGAGAGAATACAGATGAGCTACAGATACCTCAATTTGTATACGTCTTTCCTTCTCGAGAGGTAGAGCTGTGGGTGCACTTCCGACTTCATCCTTATTTGCTGCATCAAGTGCAGTTTCTCCCTTAACAACCGCTAATCTACATAAGTTCCTTATATCACCAAGGGTTGAAAGTTTGAATTAGAATGATAGTGTTTGGTACTAAGGCCTTGGTTAGAAATTGATGGATTATTCAACTTCTTGACCTTCCCCTATAGCCACTAAGGCGAAGCCATTACGGCTAAATAGATAGAGTTGATCAGAGCTATATAAAATTTGGTATAGTATGATTAAACTTATTCTCTATTCCTTCTCAGAAATATAGCATCGGAGCAATGTGTCCTCAAGAAACAATGCACCAGAGCTAAAATGTGGGAATTAATAAAGAATAGATAAAAGAATATTAAGCCAAATTTCATAAACTCACAATTTTGAAAAAAAGTTTAACAGATTAACAAAAGTGTTCTTTTGAATTTCTCTTAGACAAATATTCAATTGAAATTCAACTCTTTTAACAAAAACATTTTGATTAATAACTCAAATCTATTTCATCTTGCTCACTGTATGTTTTCAGAAATTGTTTTGCAATTCATTCTTATCGGATATTATCTCCGACTTAAAACATAAATCATTTAAAAAAAATCGAATGAATGCTTTAGTCATACAGTCCAAGGCACTAATCCCAAAGCAAACAACCATTGTTTTAATACTACAGGTCAATGTGAAACAGACATTAACAAGAGTTTTGAAAAACGTTTTACCAATAGTTGATACCTCAAGATCAAAACAATTTACTCAAATAAAATAGCCTGATTCCATGCAACCTAAGTTACAAGTTATCAAGTAACTTTATTTAAACAAATCGTGGAGAGAAAACAGTTTTCATTACAAAAAAAATTTAGAGAGAGAGAGGATATATGATTTTGAAATAGAAAGATAATCCTCAAGAAATTTTCTCTTTCAAAGGGAGTAAAAAAACTTTTAGTGGCTTTTCATTCTCTGGCAAATTAATGCATGTTTAGATAAAACATTTTTAACAAGAAATAGACAAGAAATTTCTTTATGCATTCAAGTTCTAAAGAATGAAAAACATATGTTAATACTAATGAATTATCAAAGATATGAGTGACAATACATTCAAAAGTACTAACATCATTCAATCATTTTGTAATAAAATGCATCTTACTATAAAATAATCAAACACATAAGATACTTACATTATGCTAGAAAATTACCATTTGTCGCTTGAAACAAACACATTTTGCAATATAGATCATGGTAATTCTAAAGCATAAAACATAAGCATCCGCTAAACACTGAACATACATTGACCGAATGACAGCATTTAACTTCTTACACTACATCTCAACAATTATCACATAAGCATATTGAAAATACTCATGACAATCAGAATGTATGTAAGCTCGAGGTACTAGTTGCATCAGAGATCAAATACCTTTAAATATTAATGCTAAAATTTATGATCTTTGACAACCCCTCGCGATGTAGTAAATTACTTTTAATATCAGTATTTTTGAAATAATCTTTTTGTCACTTAGTGCAGAAATTCTAAGTGACATCACTAATATCAAAAGAATGACAACTAATATTAATGGATTTTGCAAAAGATAAGGATTACATCACTTAAACTACATATTAAGTGGTTCCATTAATATTAGCATTAAACAATTAAAAGTAAATAAAATTACAATTAATTAATATATACAAATACTTATGCTGAAACATTTGATACATATAGCATGAATAACATATGACATCACAAAGTACGAGATCCTGGATATAAATTGACTATACAAAGAGATGCTACAATGTTAGGTCCCTAGGTCCCGGGTGATTATAGGTAATCTCATACCGATAATATTGGGTCCCGGGTGGTCACAAGCCAAACATTAATCAGTTCCTAGAGATCGTAGACATCTAAATAGCATGAACACTCTCTATAAACATTATATTTAAATAAATCAATATTAGACTAGAGTGACATACCTTAGTCAATAGAGCTTTTACTGGTGTATGATCGTTGAATGAACAATTACTCCTCTTTGCCCTAGAGATCGAACGTTTACTCCTTTCGAGATCGAACGTTTACTCCTTTTGGACAGGAATAACTTTTCAGCTACCAGTTAACATTGTTCCTCGAAACAATACCACACTCATCCAGACGGAAACTGCATTACCTTCAACAACCAAATATTTCCTTGTAGATATTGGTCTTGGCAGCAGCTTCACTAAACTCAGCACTCTAGAAACCAGTAGTCTTGACACTAGCAGAGTAGAACAAAAAAAAAACTCCGAACTACCCTTCAGCTTCTGTATCAATACCAAGTCTTCATGTGGATTGATTCCTTGTGCTAAGTGTATCCGCCTCTAGTTTAATTGAGTTAGTTCCTTGATTCGAACCCTCCTCAAACTTGATTAGTTAGTGCATCTTCAGTCTTCATTGAATTCACTCAGAAAAACCAATGAAATACACTTATACATGCACGACCAATCACTACTCTACTACCCAGATTCATCAAGAACTGACTCTAGGAAATGTTGTTACACAAAACCCTTTGTCATGACAGACGTGTCCTTAATGTTTCCTTAGATATTCAGTGGGTAGAGTAGTCCTCTTCAAATATGATTGAGATCATCTTGCATTATTTTTAAATTGACAATTTCCTTTCTAATATGCAATCACTCAATCTGGATCACTAAGTGCTCCTAAGAATCTCAACTCTTACTCAATGAGCACTGCTAGCCTTTGAACATCAAACATGACTAGTTGATCCAACTTACTGATGCTCCCCCTGTGATGCTGCTTGCAGCTTTTCTTCATCTGGTGTCATCTGATCTTGAGCCCTAAACAGGATGTCAACCTTTAGAAATTCAGAGCTAAAATCAAACGAATGCTAGGGAGCTTGATGATGTTGTTCACTGCATCTAGATCATCTTAAATCAATCACAGACTCTGTGTAAGCTCTTAACTCCAAATAAGATAGCCTTCCATCACACCATGTGACTTCAGGCATGATTAATCTTACTTGATGTCTTCTCTTTACCTTTGCTGATTAGACTTGCTGTGTCAACTGATTCAGCCGTAGTGAATAGGAAACCTTAACTCTATCCATTATCCTTGTAATTCCACTCAAGGTCTGGATTTCCCTATCAACTCCTCCATTTGGTCATGAAGTCCGGAAACTGAACTTTACTCTAGAATACTCCTTTCAGTGCAGACATAACATAGAATTTCATTCGTCAACAAATTCCATTACCTGCCCTCAAAGTGTTCTTACAGCAATCTGCCTAATCCTTTGAATGTGATTAATCACTGAGATGCTTCATCTATCGAATGCATGAACAACCACCAAAACTAAACAGGGTAGCCTTTGACTTGACTTCCCTTCAACTGACATACTTCACTAATGTCCTTCTTAAAAGAATTTCATTAGAAGTAGTCCTTTCTCACCAACTTCATCTTTACCGTCGAATCCGTTATCTTGATAAACCAAGTATTAGTTGATAAACCAAGTGTGAGAGCATCACTTGTTGTTACATCTAACTCCATTCTAATAAACTTCAACGAATAGTTGACTTCATCATAAGCATTACATTTCGTGTCAGCAGTAACCTCACTTCCAGTAGAGTGAGCTTCTATTTCTCTTGACCCCGATCAATACTGTTCATCGTCGAACTGATATTAGGAAACCCTTCACAAAGAATCCCCTAGGTCTTTCTTAATATTGTGCTTCAAATCATTCAAGAAAAATAGGTAACCTTGCTTAACCATTTGAATACCAAAGCAAAAGTAGTTACATGCCTCGAACATGAAAATGTCAGAGATATATAACTTCTACATGTTGAAAGATACTCTGCATTCACAAATGATTAAGACACGTGGTCCTCAATTTGATTGAGTCCAAGGGTTAGAGATATTTCTAAACATAGTTAACAACAAAGCATTCAAGTTCAACATGTTCATTCTTATCTGACTGATCACTCCTCATCTATATCAGCCTCAACAAGTAGTCTTGGCTATGAGCTCAGTGATCCCAACCTAACTTAAGGTGGACTAGCAGTCTATAAGAATCATGTCGTACATATATGTAGTCATAGAAGAATCAATCACTCAGATTCCTAATTCTTCTAAATTACCTTTGTTGTTTACTTTAACATTATATTATCTCTAATTACCTGAGTCAATTTAAATTTAAAAATTTAATTCATGGTTTATTAAACTGACCCCTAGGCAATTCCCAAATTAGAAACAAACTCATCTTAACAAGCACATGATCAGATATAACATTTAATATAACCATGCGAGTATAAACAAATTATTGACAATGTAAACATCAAGGCACTTAGCATGCAGCAAATACTCTTTCCAATAAATGTACCCCTATAAATACCTAAGACTCTATATGCTAACATGATCAATTATCGTAAAGCAAGCATTAAATCACACAAGATCTAATCATGAAGTCAAGCAACACTAACAAACTAGCATAAGTTATCTAATTTATATAGAAATCAAGGTGAGACATGCATTACATCAAACTTATAATATAATGCAGTTCAGCACTTAATACTCTATAATTAAATCAAACAAGTATAAACTAGTTAGAAAGTATACCTGTGCGATGCTTAACATTCCATCTCGAGTGATAATCAATTGATCCAAATCAATTTCCATTCTACTGACACTCATGGAAGTATCCTTGCATTTGACCTCAATAACCAATGATGTTCCTGCTTCAACCCAAACTGATACCTGATTGTTCTGCTTAAAGACCCCGACATAGAATGTCTCATGTTCTGCTTGAAAAGATCACTCTTCTTTGTATATGTAGCAATAACCCCTTGATTATCATGTGCCAGTGATAATCAAACCTTGTGTATTTCTGCCACTGATGTCCTTTAACCAAATCTTCAATTGTTGTTTTGGTTCTTTGACCGATAAACTGAATTCCTTTTCAAAATCCCAAATTCTTCAGATATTGATTCGAAAACCACTGATCGAAGACTCTTCCCTAAATAAACTAATCCCCTTTCAATAACCAAATGATCCACTGAGTAGACCGATGTAGAAATACATCTCCAATGGTAAGATCAGGTCTCAACTCCATTAGAATGTTCTTCAGTCAGTTCGTTTGTCCTCAACGAACGAAGAATCAACTCCTGTTGTTTCGTTTAATAAAACATTTTGTTCAAACAGAAGTATTTAATTTTTTTTAGGAATTTAAATAATCAAAATAAATTGAAAATGCATTTTTGATAAATAATAATAAATTTCTCAATTTCAAATTATAAATAAAATAAAATTCGAAAAGAAAGTTTTGATATAGAGATAACAAGATTTTCAAGGTATATTAAATAATCCCGAAAAAGAAATTATTTCAAATCAAAATTAATTTCCAAAGAATTTTATAGAATTTATAATCCAAAACAGTTTCAATTATAATTAAAATAAAACAGATTGAAAATATAAGTTTGATATAAAAATAATAAATTTTCAAGTCATCTTAGATATTCTTGAAAATAAATTATTTCAACCAAAATGATTTTCCAAAAAGTTTTATGAGATTTATAATTAAAACTTCTATAAAAAATAAATTATTAAACCTCAAAAATAATTCTCAAAATACTTTTAAGAATGTTAAACTCAAAAGAAATTAAATTGGATTTTAAGATTAATTTTAGTTTTTAAATTAATAAAATTCTTAACTAAGAATATTAAAAATATAAAATATTTGACTCTAAAATTTAAAAGAAAATAAAATATTTTCCAAGATATAAAATAAACTTGAAAAATAAATTATTTAAATTTAAAAATTATTTTCAAAATATTTTATATAATTAAATTCAAATTTAATTATTAAATTAATTATTAAACTAAAAACAATTTGAGAGAAAAACAATTTTTGTTTTAAATAAAAGTTAAACTATGTAGCCATGTGTCATGTTGAAACAGCCTTCTAAGAAAAAAAATTCTACATAGAAATGTTCTACATAGACTCTATCTAGAACATCAAGTAGAAATTCTACATAGAAATGTTCTACTTAGCCATCTAGAACATTTTGTACTTAGAAAAATTCCGGGCTTCAGAAAAAATTCTGGATGTCCAGTGAACCAATTGTACCCTCTTTAATCTCAAAAATAAAAATAGATCCAATCGATTTGTATGTCAATCGAGTAGCTTTGATACCAATTGTTAGGTCCTGGAGATCGTAGAGAGGGGGTGAATACGATTTCCAAATAAAAATCTGACTTTTATTTATTTTTGGGACAATATAAAAATTACTTTGGTTCAAACCCAGGTACTGTTCATCATCTTCTTCAACCTCAAGAACACCATTAAAATAACCAAGATAATGAACGGTAAATCATCCAAAACACACAACACAACAAGATCCAAGAATATAACTTTATATTCATTGAAGTGGGGTAGATGCTACAACAAGTTCAAGAACAAAAGCTCAAGAACACAACAAAGAAATGATTTTTGGCTCCTCTAAAAAATATTACAAATTCTAGATCTAGGAGACAAAAATCAAACCTATCTTCTAAACAAGATTTAGCAATGTTTACAATAGAAGAATAGATGAGTGGTATGACAAAGAAATTCATGGCCCCATAATATTAAAGTATGAGTTCGGCCATGGGGGAGAGAGAAAATAATTTTCTCTCTCTCTCCCCATTTTTTCTTTTTCATCCGAATACTCTCACCAAATGATGACTTGGGTTTCTTCTTTATATGTTGAAAAAGGTGTTACTTTGTTTTTCCACCTTTTACTTTTGTCCACTCAAATCATATCTTCAAAGTCATGTGCCAAGCATGCCTTTGGAAATATTTAATATATAAAAGTAATATTTAAATAAATATATATAATATAAATAAAGAGTGTCTTTATTTATAAAATATATAAATAATTAAATAAATACTTTATTTAATTAAATTAAATATTTCCATTCCACTCTTCAATTTGTGTAGACTTCCTTATCCAAATACTTGGCCCCGTATACGTGACTCCACCACGTCCAAGTATTTGGCCTTCAAATTTGTGAAGCTTTAGTAAGATCCAATCAGGTTGTGCCGTCTGTCCCTTATCCATTAGGCTGACATTTCTCCAACACTGATTTACCACCTTTGTTGATCCTCCACTTGACTCAAGAAAACCAACAACTTTAGAATGATTAAAATCATATTAACCGACGAGAGCTTGCCTCCAATGTCCTGACACTTGATGCAACGGTCTGGTTCATAAGTGACTAGTCTTGATAGGGGCTCTTGATTCCGAACATGATTCCACATTCTTCTTTGCAAACCTTACTTGTTGCTTCGATTGTAATGCACTAAAATCGTCATAGACTAAGACAATCTTCTGTAGCTTCCACATCCTTGAATAGATGTCAATATCTTTTATTCTCCACTGAGGCATGAACATGTTAATGAACTTCTTCCAGTGAGCTTCAAGTCTGTAGATGATCCTTTGATACTTTGTCTTAACTGAACTCTGTGATCCAAGATTTCTGTGCACCTGCATATTATTACATGTCTTGTTCTATTGTTGAGTTATCATCAACCATTACATAGATATTACATTTAGCATTCCTAGTACACATGAAAGTGCAGTGAGTTACTTCCCTTCACTCCTATCTCCCCTTTCACACACGCTGCTACCGCACATACACGATGATCAGTCGCAACCTACGACAGCTCTTGTTATTTCTCTACATGTAGAAGGGGGAGCCGACGGAAATACCTCTGACCTTGGTAATCACCCTATACCGCATATGGGCCAAAGTGCTGGACCGTGCGTCACTCGGCCTCTTACGCTGTATCTCCTAGTCCACTAGAACAATCTATAAACCTAGAACATGAATTTAATCCTAGTTCCCCAAGTATATCATACTTATTAATAGATTCATCTATCTAACCTGGAACCGGAATTTAATCCTAGTTCCCCAAGTATATCATACTTGTTAATAGATTCACTTAACTCTGAATAGGTACAGCGGGAATAATCGGGACAGTCATCTCACCACAAAGGTGTGTTGGCCTCCGCCAACTAATGTCCTTTATCAATGAATGAAAACTATTTCAAACCACGACCCGGGAGTTAATCGAAAAACTTCTTATGATTTGATAAGTTGAAAACCCTACTACAGTAGACCAGTGATGCTAAAACACAATCGCTTTTGAGAAAGTAAATCACATTTTACTCCCTAGACTGAGTTCCCTATTTTTGATAAGTCCAAGGATATTTTATTCTTATTAAAAGAATAAAATAGAATATAAATAGATATTATGGAACCCTTACTATATTTAAATAAATTTGCTGAAGATCGGAAAATATTTTAAATAATTATTAAAGACCTTCACTAATTTTTTTAAATTAATTTAGAATATTTAATAAATATTTAAATAATATTTATTAATTAATAATGAATTAATAAAACCCTTTTTAAATAAATATTCATTCATTAAATAAATATTCAAATAATATTTATTGACTCTATTTAATTATTTATCAATAAAATTATCCAAAATATATTTATTAGAATATTTATAACCGTTATTTTAAAATAATCTGTGTCCGACTTCTTCCGGATTACAACAGTATTTAAAATAACTTCCCGACTCCCGGTCTACGTTTGAAATATGAAAATTTCTCTACTCTTAGAGCCTCTATAAAACACCGGTATATATCTATAATATCTTATAGCATATTAACCAAAACATTTGTGAAAGCTTAACAGCAGTTAAATCAATTCAAAATTTTAATTAAACAGTTATATCACAATATCAACAGTAGAACATAATGTATAGGTTTCGAAAACTTGCCTGGTATCCTTTGGGTGATAGGGTTCTGTGAGGATGTCGGGTGATCTATAAAATAAATAGAATGTACAATTAGTTACTTACGTAACTCAACTATCACTTTAAAATGCAAACACGAACAAAACTTCCAACATGGTTAGACGTCTCATTCTAGACTCATTTAATCCTAGGGACACATGTTAATCATTTAAGTCAAACACTTGGTTCATGACCCATTCTTAATTTTCACTTTACTTAGTCATTTGAAAATCCACTTTCCAAGTAACCAGTTAAGGAGTCTCACTTGTACCTCCTTAATTTCAACATTTTTATAAAACCGAAAATTTAACATTTATTCATGAAAGTTTTCAGAGACCTTAACCACTATCCAAAATATTTATCCTCCAATTTTCATGAATTTTTACAACTGTTAAAGGGTTCGTTTATATTTACAAAAGTAGTCATTTGTAGCAGTTTGGTCATTTTAGTCACCTCCACTAAAACTAGCTTTTCTCCTAAGCTGTAAATCAGAATAACATGATTCAAGCATCAAAACAAACTATGAAACAAGATCTATGCAACCAAGGTTAGTGGTTACAAGTCCCAGTGTATTTTTATTTCGGGGTTATGAATCCCAATGAGTTCACAAAAAATGAGCATTACACGGCTATAAACTTAACATTTTTCGTATTCAATCAATTGAAATCCATTCACAACCAAGCACAATCATCAACATACTAGTATGTTCATATCATTTAACTACTCATTTCATAACTCTTGACCAACACTCCTTCACAAAATCATCCAACAACACAAACATCATTCTAGCTAAACAATATCTTAGTCATGCTTTTTACATTCATTCACATACTAACTTTTGCTTCATGCTACTCAAGATATACACAAGGGTGGGAGGGTATTCATATATTCTTGGAGCTTTAACAACACTTAGCTAGAGTCTAATGTCCTTGGAGGTGCTTGTTCTTGCCTTAGAAGCTTTGATCTTAAGAGGAAACACCAAGAACACATTTAGTATTACTATTCATGTTCATCTTAGACCATGAATCTATCTATGAAATACTTGGAGGATGAGCTTGAGATTTTTAACATATCTTAGTTAGCAATTATAGGATTTATGGTTAAAATCCTAGAATTTATGAATGGATGGAGCTTAGCTTTTGAATTTCTCTTCCTTCCTTCTTTTTAAAATTGCCGAATGTGATAGAGCAAAAAAGGAGAGAGATTTTTCTACTTTACTTGCTTTCTAACTTTATGAAAAAGTGTGGTAAATAAAAGGTTAAGTATACTTGGTTGTATTTGTCAAATAAGTATGGTGAATCAAAGAGGTATGGTGGCTTGTACTTGCACAATTTATGGAACTATGTTCCTAAGTACTTGTTACTTGTTTGGTTAGTTCCACCAACTTAGTCATAGTTCTAGTTGCATGGTTAGTCATCCCATTTGGTTTACACCAATTCTATTTGCATGGGTTGCATGGCTCCTTGGGTGAAATTACTTGTCCTCCCATAATTAACACTTAATCCTCTTTGGCAAAGCATGATTAGTGTTAAAAGCGTTTCACATTACTAGCTTCATAATATGAATTTTTTTACTATTCACAATACTTTAATTCATCTAGGATCATAATTCCTTCGATTTATAATCCACTAGTTATCCCATAATCCTCGAATTCTTTGATATCTCGTAAATTACAAAACAATTAGTAAAAGTAAAAATTCTCGGATTCTGACGGCTTTTACATCCACTAATTTGTTTCGTACTATCTTAATATTACCTCGGATTTATAATCTCCCATTATTTTTATAGTGTGGGCTAAAACGTTTTCCATAAATCCGTAGGATTAATATTCATTAAGGTTTCAAAAGTTATAAAAATTCAGGTTATTACAGTGTTCGAAGTATATGAATATAGAAGAATTGAAGATATGGTAAAGACAAAGGTTAAAGAAGACAACTACAGTTTTGAAGTTATACTCACTAAAGGAAGTTCATTTATATGTTCAAGTGTCAGTGAAGAACATATAATGAAGTATTCAAGATTGTAGTAGTAATGAAGACGTTATCTAAGTATCAGAAAAGATTCTAGTGAAAGTATAGTGTTTATTGACGGTCAGTGTTTGAAGCAATAAAGAACTACAATATTCATGTCATTTGATTTAAATGAGAATATAAAGATCGAGATCAGTGTTAGTCATTTATGAACCAGACCAGTGCACTAAGTGTCAACACAAAGGAATTGGTCAACATGTTTAGTGTACAAGAAGAATTAACAGGAAGCCAAGTGAAGCCAAATATGTAAGGATTTAATAGAAGTTGAAATTACTCCAAGTTATTGTACAATGGTGAAGAAATCGACACTTGCCTTTACAAGGTAAGAAAATTCGACACATAGCCTCTAGGATGACAAAATGATTCTAAGTCAATTCTACAAGGAAGTAAAATCGACACATGCTCATACAAGGTAATAGAATTCGACACATAGGATCTTGGAATGATGTGAATTATTCTAAGACATGTACATGAGAGGAAATTCGACATATGAGCTATACATGGAGAATAAATTTGACATATAGCCTAAAAGAGTCTAAGTCTAACATACATGTGTTAAGAAATCGACACATGCATTTATATGTGTTAAAAAATCGACACATGCTCATACAATAGATAAGAATTAGACAAATAGGCTCTTGGCATCATGAGAATTACTCTAAGGCATGTACAAGGGGAATAAAAATGACATATATGTTAGTATTGGTGTCCTAGAGACAATACTTTTAATATTTTATTGAAAACAATTAAGGATTATGTTTTATGTGATTATTTAATTATTATTTATTATGTCTTTATTTACTGCGTTATAAATTGAAAGGATAATAAATGTCCTTGGAATATTAATACGTCATATATATCTTTAAGTATGTGACTTAAAAATGAGATTATATGAATAGTATTTTATTCCTAAAATTCCCTAGTCAAGTATTATTATTTAAGGACAATAATAATGCAATAAGACTAGTATGTTTATTGACGGATGACCACATCTCATTGGTCATAGGTATGGTGATACTAAAGTCAAGAACATAAGTGTATGTATCAATACATGACACTGGAAAGACCCGCCGTGAGATTCTACATGTTAATAAGTGTCATAAGAAATCTCACTGTGATAATGATGTAATGATCCTCTGACTTGAAATCATTATATTTCTATACGAGAATTAATATACTTTGATTACACTCAAAGTTACCTTTAACCGGGTAATGATAAAGGTGTACATTGGGTATGCTATGAATCGTATAAGGAATATGAATGATAGATATATGATTTAACCCTCCAATTCTATGAGTGATATTATTGGCCTCTTGATTGAGTGAGACTATGAAATGCATGGTCATGCTCAAATATTGATTTGTTTAAATAGTCTACTCATTGATCAAGAAAACCGAGATTAAACGTTGAAGAGGATGACACTATACATGCCTCGAGTTTGATCTATAATATAAGGTTAAAGGGATTATATTACATGGAACATTATTCACGAAAGGTTTAATTGAATCACCAATTATTATTGTTACTTGGGTAGCAATGATGTATTACTAGATGCCGCTCATTGTTTATAATTTTATTATTAGATAATAAAATTATTGCCAACGTAATAATAACCTAAAGGGTCACACACAAAGAACGTCAAAACGGAGGTTTATTTAAATTACGAATTTAAATATATTATTGTTTATTCGAATTTAATTATTAAATTAATTAAGTGGGACTTGATTAATTATATTAGAATTCGGATTTAATAAGTATTATTATTATTCGAATTTAATTATTGAATTAATTAAGTGGGACTTGATTAATTATATTAGAATTTAAATTTAATAATAATAATAACCCAAAGTCATAATGGGTTTTGGAAACCACATGGATTAGGGTTAGGCCCAAAATCTCTCTCTCCCCTATATATACATAATGATGTATAGTATTAGGGTTTAATCATCAAATTTCGTTTTTAGAGAAAAACCCTAGCTGCTCAATATCAAGAGAGGCTAGAGAAAGAGAGAGAGAGAGAGATGCAAACAATTCGGCTAGTACCGACTCCGGTGATCGTAGGACGATCGGGCGTTCGTGTGGACTTCTTTAGAGAGCAAATCTTTGCAACAAAGGACTGCTGTGATTCATCTTTCTGGATCTCCATTAAACAGCATACGAAAACTTTGTTAAGGTACAGACTTCTTCACCATAATCATCCAACGTTATACATGGATCCTGCGATTGAGTTTCGATTTTTTTATTGTTTTTATGTTAATTCCGCTGCGTTTTCATGCCCGAAACCCTTCAATATAGTCATACAAGGAGAAAGAAATCGATACATGTGATCAAGTCAACATACAAGGCACTATAATTCGACACTCACACTCTGTGAAAGGATGGATTATTTTCTAAGTACTAATAGAAGGAAACACTCTTCGACACTTAGAAAATATCCACGAGATTCTTAAAGTCAACTCAAGTCAACATACAAGGGGAAGTTGTCGACACTTAGAAAACTGTTCAATTATTGTAACGCCTACACTATATAAACAAATGAATATAATTCATTTTAAATGTGTATATGTGTGAGAGAATACACACAGACACATAGAATACACGCAGACACAAAGAGATACATAGAGAGACAGAAGCTGGAGAAGAAGAGATACAAAGGTATACACATACCTTCTTGTAAAAATATAGGGCTATTATAAAACACTCTCTATTAGATTGATTTCCTTTTTGTACATTCACAAATCTATATATTGTAATAGGAATCAGACATATCTATTTGTTGTAGCGAATAACTCATTTTATTCTTCGGGAACCAGTTATATTTTAACTGAGTGTAGCAACCTCTTAGTTTATATATGAAAGATATATTCCCCGAAACTTGCCTCGTTTAATTACTTTCTAATTTTCTAGAACTATATTGTTTATTCATAAAAATAGAAAATTAGTATGCCAGCCTCATAAACACTACAAGGACTCGAACCACTAACCGAACTCTAAATTATTTATTTTTAAAAGATTCTATTTTTTTTAATTTAGTGAGTATTGTATTCAACCCCCTTCTAGGATACTTCCGGGACCTAACAATTGGTATCATAGCACACTGATTGAAATACAAATCAAGATTCGCAACTCAGTGAAGCGCAGAGTGTCAAAGCTGTTTGGACTACATAAGATTAGAGGACTTGATAAATAAATTTATTTTACAAATTTAAATTTTGATAAGTTTATTTTAAACAAAAACAACCATGAAACAGTGAAAGAAAAAAATTCTATATTTTTACGAGTAATAAGTCATAATGATGGATTTGTAAAGGTAAAAAATATATTAAAACACTCTATAGAAACATTACATAGGTATTTTCATGAGATATTGAATGGAATGTTGGAGTTTGTCAAAGAAGTTATTAAACCTGCACTTGAGATTAATGCTTCCTGAAGAAAAAAATAATGAATACAAATATTTCTGGTTAGTGATTTTTTTATTATCCGTTCAATATAGTTATGCTAATAAAATTTACATTTTTAAGTTAGTAATATATAAACTTGGATCACAGGGGACAATAGGCGCACTAGATGGTACACTTATCCATGCAATATAATTATTTCGGTAGATTAATAAGCTCGTTATATAGGTCGAAAAAGAGGTGAATGCTATTACAATACGTTAGGATTTTGTGATTTTAATATGATATTCACATTTGCTTAAGGTGGATGGTATGGCGTGGCACACGATTCTAGAATATTAACATAAGTTGTATTCTAAATTTTCAATTCCACCTCAAGTATGTATTCACACATAGTTTAAATTTTTATCTATTTTTAAGAATATTACACACAAACTAATATATAAATATATTTACATTAGTTTTTGCAGATAAATATTATTTTTGTGATGCAGCGTATTCAAACACTCATGATTATTTAAATTCATATCTTAACACAAGATATTGGTTAGCCGGTTTTCATAGACAACATGCTTTAAGTAAGGAAGAAAATTTTAATCATATTCATGAGAAATATTATAGAACGTTCATTTGGTGTATTGAAAGCAAAGTTTCCTAAATTGAAGCAAATTATTCATTATAATTTGTTGACATAAAGAGATATTGTTACTAAATGTTGTTAAAATTCAAACCCATTCTTGGAGTTTGTACTGGACAAAAGGAAACTAGGACTTTATAATTATCAAATACATGCAGCAACACAGTCAAACATTATGCAGCTGAGTTTCTAATAGATGCATTAATATAAAAACAAAAATAAATAAAGCGGTAGCTATTATAGAAGAGGAGCATTCATGCACCAGCTATACACTCCTGGAAAAATGGTAGCCTGACCTTGAAGTCTGCATGGTTGTCCAGAAAAACTAGCTAGCTGGTCTTGCTCTTAGTCTTATATGGTAGGCTAAATAAATGTACGTATATGTAAGCAGTGATGTCAGGTAGCTTATATTTGAGCCTATAAATAAGCCTGCATGTTGTACTACATGTAGAGCACACACCGAAGTGATAGAAACCATAAGGGAAAAAAGGCTTAGCCTTGTGAGAGAAAAAAAGCTGAAGCTTGTTTAGAAAAATACTATAAGAGTTGTAACTCTTGTGTGTGAAATAAAAGTGCAGTTCAGTTTGTAATATAAATATATCGTATACTTTTGTGTTTGAGTAGAAATTGTAGTAAAAGGCCCATACACGTTTCCAACAAGTGGCATTAGAGCTAGGTTCTGTCCGAGGAAAAATGGCGAATATGATATAACTGCAAATCCAGAAATTGACGGCAACAAATTATGGGAACTGGAATATCCAAATAAAGGTGTTGTTCGGTTCTTACGATAACTGGGATATTATCGAAAATGGGTATAGTGAACTCGTGGATGTAGCTGTTGAAACAGTTCTTCCAAATGCTGAGAAGACGGCATTAAAGGAGTCCCGTAAAAAAGATAAAAAGGTGTTATTCACAATTTTTCAAGGCGTCGATGAATCTACCTTTGAAAAAATTTTAGAAGCAAAAACAGCAAATGATGCATGAGAGATTCTGCAGAAATATTTCCAAGGTATCGAGAAAGTGAAAAAGGTGAGGCTCCAAGTACTACGTGCCGATTTCGAAAATATTAAAATGAAAAGTTCAGAAAATATTATCGAATATGTTACTCGTTTGAAAACGGTGACAAATGAAATTAAAAGAAACAACGAAAGTCTCGATGATATTCAGGTCATGGAAAAATTGCTCCATTCGTTGACAAGAAAATTTACTTATGTTGTTACATCTATCGAGGAATCAAAAGATTTATCCACAATTACAATTGATGAACTTGTGAGTTCTCTTCAAGCCCATGAGCAACGAATGAACCAGTATGATGATACAAGCCATCTGGAAAAGGCATTGCAGAGCAAAGTGTCCATCGGTGAAAATTCAAGTAGTAGCAATTTTTCATGTGGCAGAGGTGGCTATAAAGGTGGCTATCGAGGAGGACGAGGATGAGGAAGACAACCGTTCAATAGAGGCCAGAAAAATGAAAGTTATCAGCCAACAGGCCGTGGTCAAAATTTTAGAAGCCAAGGAAGAAGAAATTTTCAACAAAGAGGTGATAACTCTCAATTTCAATGTTATAATTGTAATAAATATGACCATTTCAGTTATGAGTGTAGATCCCTGAAGGTGGAAAAAAGTAGTTATTTTGCAGCAGCAAAAGAAGACAAAAATGTGGGTTCTGCTATGTTTCTCACATACAAAGGAGACGAAGAAGGCAAGAAAAATATTTGGTATCTTGATTCAGGTGCCAGCAATCATATGTGTGGTCACAAGGAATTTTTTACAGATATAGACGAGGCTGTCAACGGGGAAGTTACTTTTAGTGACTCATCAAAAATTCCAGTGAAAGGCAAAAGTACAATTTCGATTGTATTAAAAAATGGTGAGAAGAAATATATCAATGATGTGTATTATATACCTACTTTGAAAAATAATATCATCAGTCTTGGCCAACTCGTGGAGAATGGATATAATATACAAATGCAGGACAATTCTCTCATTATCAGAAATCAAGTTCGAGAATTAATTGCTAACGTAGAGATGTTACAGAATCATCTATTCCCTCTTGATATGCAGACAAAGATGCAGAAGTGCTTAAAGTCGGTCATTAAAAATGATTAGTGGTTATGGCATTTGAGATTTGGTCATCTTAGATTTTCTGGCTTGAAATTATTATCAAAGACAAAGATGGTGGAAGGTTTGCCAGCTATCACTGAACCAAATAAGTTGTGTGAAGCGTGTGTTAAAGGGAAGCAACATCGACAAAGTTTTCCTGTTAGAAAATCATGGAGAGCCAGGAGGCCATTGGAGATTGTTCATACTGATATAGCTGGTCCATTTGATATTGCATCACTTGGCGGAAACAGGTATTACCTAACATTTATTGATGATTTCAGCAGGAAAAGTTGGGTATATATTCTGAAAGAAAAATCAGAGGCTCTTGATAAATTCAAGGAGTTCAAAGCAATGACGGAGAAGCAAAGTGGTCATTATTTGAAGGTACTGCGATCAAACAGAGGAGGCGAGTACACTTCAAATTTATTCAAAACTTTTTACAAAGCACATGGAATCAATCATCAATTGACAACTGCATACACTCCTCAATAAAATGGGGTTGCAGAAAGGAAGAATCACACTATTCTTGACATGGCAAGGAGTATGGTGAAAGCAAAGAAAATGCCAAGAAATTTTTAGGCTGAAGCCGTGTTATGTGCTGTTTATTTACTGAATCATTGTCCAACAAAAAGTGTCAGAAACAAAACTCTAAATGAAGCATGGAGTGGTAGAAAACCATCAGTTGGACATCTCAGAATTTTTGGGTGTATTGCATATGCACATGTTCCTGATCAAAAGAGAAAGAAGCTGGATGATAAAGGCCAGAAATGCATCTTTACCGGATATGATAAAAGGAGCAAGGCCTACCAACTCTATAATCCACTAACAAAGAATTTGATCATTTCTCAAGATGTTGAATTTGATGAATCAGATTACTGGAGATGGAGCGAAGAAGAAATAAAGGTTGCAGGTATGTTCTTTAATAATGATGATAATGGTGATGACTCCAATATTGAAAATGATGAAGATGATGATCCAACTTCTCCACAAAGTCTAACTCACTAAACTCCTGCCTTGACACCATCAAGTTCAGGAAGTAGCAGTAGCAACAATTCAGGGGAGCACTAAGAAAAATGCGGAGTCTGAATGACATCTATGATGTAACAAGTCTGGTACAAACAACATTTGATTATTCATTATTTTGTTTAATGGTTGAATGTGATCCAGTGACATTTGAGGAAGCTTATGAAGAAAGTAAATAGAACAAAGCCATGGATGAAAAAATTGGTGCAATCAAGAAGAATGATACTTGGGAGCTCATAGATCTTCCAGAAGGACACAAAGCAATTGGTGTCAAATGGGTCTACAAAACAAAAACCAATCAAGAAGGAAAAGTTGAAAAGTACAAGGCAAGACTAGTTGCTAAAGGTTACAAGCAGAGATACAGGATTGACTACGATGAGGTATTTGCTCCAGTTGCAAGAGTTGATTCTATACGACGTCTTACAGCAATTGCAGCTCAGAATTAGTGGAAGATTTATCAGATGGATGTGAAGTCAGTATTTCTAAATGGTTATCTCGAAGAAGAAGTCTACATTGAGCAACCTCCAGGATATATTCAAAAAGGCCAGGAATATAAAGTCTACCGGCTAAAGAAAGTACTGTACGGGTTGAAGCAAGCCCCGCGAGCATGGAACACTAGGGTTGATGAATATTTTCAGAAGCATGATTTTGTGAAGAGTCCGTACGAGCATGCACTCTACACAAAAACAAATTCAAAGGGAGATATTATGATCGTGTGCTTATACTTGGACGACATGATTTTTACTGGCAACAACCCTGGTATGTTTGATGACTTTAAGAAAGTTATGACTAACCAATTTGAGATGACAGATATTTGTCAAATGTCGTACCTTCTTGGAGTCGAAGTGAAGCAAAGCAAAGATGGGATTTTTATGTCACAGAAAAAATATGATGAGCAAATCCTTAGAAAATTCAGAATTGAAGAATGCAAGCCAGTGAGTACGCCTGCAGAAGCAAGCATAATGCTTAGTGTTGATTCAACAAGAGAGTTGGTAAATCCGACATTGTTCAAAAGCTTGGTTGGAAGTCTGAGGTACCTAACTTTCACTCATCCTGATATTATGTATGCAGTGGGACTGGTTAGTAGGTACATGGAAAAGCCGAAGCAAGATCATTTCATGGCAGCTAAAAGAATTTTGAGATATATTAAAGGTACAATTAATCATGGTTTATTTTACACGCATTCTCAAGATTCAAAATTAGTTGGCTATTCAGACAATGATTATGGTGGTGATTTGGATGACGGAAAAAGCACTTCGGGATATGCTTTTCATATCGGTTCAGCAATATTTTCGTGGTCATCAAAGAAGCAACAAACAGTTGCTCTCTCAACATGTGGGGCAGAATACATCACACCAGCAGCGTACACATGTCAAGCTATGTGGCTAGGTTACATATTGGGAGAGTTAAATCTTGCAAAGGAAGGTCCGGTTACAATTTATGTGGATAACAAATCTGCTATCTCACTAGCGAAAAATCCTGTATCACACAGTCGAAGCAAGCACATCAATATTAAATATCATTTTATTCGAGAACAGGTGAACGGTAAAATTATGGAATTGGTACACTGCAGGACTGAAGAAAATTTAGCAGATATATTTATGAAGCCATTGAAACCAGACATGTTTCAGAAAATGAAAAAGAAGCTCGGAATGGAAAGTCGGGTTTGAGGGGGAGTGTTAAAATTCAAACCTGTTCTTGGAGTTTGCACCGGACAAAAGGAAACCAGGACTTTATAATTATCAAATACATGCAGCAGCACAGTCAAACATTATGCAGCTGAGTTTCTAATAGATGCATTAATATAAAAACAAAAATAAATAAAGCGGCCGCTATTATAGAAGATGAGCATTCATGCACCAGCTATACACTCCTGGAAAAAAGGTAGCCTAACCTTGAAGTCTGCATGGTTGTCTAGAAAAACTAGCTAGATGGTCTTGGTCTTAGTCTTATATGGTAGGCTAAATAAATGTACGTATATGTAAGTAGCTTATATTTGAGCCTATAAGTAAGCCTGCATGTTGTACTAAATGTATAACACACACCGAAGTGATAGAAACCGTGAGCGAAAAAAGACTGTAGCCTTGTGAGAGAAAAAAAGTTGAAGCTTGTTTAGAAAAATACTATAAGAATTGTAACTCTTGTGTGTGAAATAAAAGTGCAGTTCAGTTTGTAATATAAATATATTGTATACTTTTGTGTTTTAGTAGAAATTGCAGTAAAAGCCCAATACACGTTTCCAACAAATGTTTTGTTATTCACAACTACATAAGAATGAAGAAATTGCAAGATAAATTATTTGATCAAAGTGACTAGAATATTCAGAGAAATGAAGATGAAAATAAAGAGCAGTTTGATGAAGAAGAAAATGAAACACATTCGAGTTTTTAAGAACCGGATTTATGAATAATTTGTGTGATCAAATTGCTTTGAAATTTCAGTAAATTTTTAATGTGTAATCTTTTTAACATTTTTAATTTGTCAAGACATTATGGTTGGATTTTATTAGATTTTTTTACATATTTAATTTGTTTTATTCATAAAATATTATTATATTTAAAGAGCATATAATTTAAATAAATTTTCAAAAGTAATTTCTTGAATAACATTATTCATTTACAAGGGTATAATAATATATTAATATCGTTCAGATTTTGTAAAACTAAAATATAATTATTTAGTGTGCCAAACACGTACGATGACTCCTTTTAGTACAGAAAGCAAATGTGGATTCGAGAAATTTACGTCACATAATTTTGACATGTGTGATCTGCATGCTATATTTCCATTTATGTTTCTCTTTCAATACATTCCATGCTTTATTTGTTAATGGAAATCTGGGATCTACGTACAATGTTTGATGCTTGATAATAATATAGATTGGCCAAAAGAGGGTTGACCGCCACTGCATGTGCTACCCAGATTAATAGATATTCATGGCGTCCTACTCTCTCTTCTCATTCACATTTTCACTGCTTTTTTTATCTTCATCATCGTTCTTCTCTCATGCCGCTCCTATTTGCCGCAATTCCCAAGATGTTCAAGATGTATGAACCCCCCACCCTCTCTCTCTCTCTCCCGCTTCATCTCTCTCTCTATCTCTCTCTCTGTATATATCTTTAGATTAGATTTCTTTCTCGGTACATCTTCATGTTGGTTATTATTCTTGTTTTTTTCCAGATTTTTATTGCAAAAATATATCTCCAGCATATATTATATGCGTACATATATATAATGTAACATGGGTTGCATCATATATTCATATCTTGAGAAATGGAGGAACCGGAATTTCCAAATATCCTGGGCTAAACCAATAAATTATTGAGTTTTAGAGGTTAATCGAGTCTTAAAACCAAATTTTTACTAACTTTTAACTAAAAATCTTGACTTGAAAAACAAATTCTCTATTGCTTTTTGAAGGTCAACTGGGGCTAGAGCCAAGGCTAAGCCCCCATTGGTTCCATCCCTGATTTGAGTTTGAATACTTTTAAAGTTGAGTTGAATGTACATATGGAATTTTATGGTATGGATATCAAGAATGCATGAAAATGTGTGTATATATGAAACAACAATTGTTAAAAACATTAGTCATGTCCTTGTGGGTGATCATGGTTTACAATTTCTGATTGAAAATTATTTTATTGAATTATTACTTAATTTTTGAATGGCGAGTAGGGTTATGGCTGGTAAGGGCTCTTGCCCTGATTTCACGAGCACAAATGCTTGCAACCCTTTAGCTCGTGTTGCCAAGAGAAGAGGGATATTTGAATAGTAATTTTAGCTTTTATATTTAAAGCTTTAGTTGCAGCATGCTACTGTGGTTGATACCTTTTTTGCATTGAATTTCAGGTGATAGTTCAGTATTGGGTTAATGAGGAGAAAAGTGATCAGGTTGTGGGGTTAGGTGCAAGATTTGGGGAAAATTTACCGGAAGAAAAGGAAAAGGCTACTAAACTACCCGCAAGAATTCCTAATCCCTCAGACTGTTGTTCTACTTTAAGTGAAAAGGTTTTTTTTTTTGCATTGCTTTGATTTCATTTTTTTAGAATTATTTCGGTCATATCTGATTCAATGTTTGCTGTGAAATATTTATATTTGATTGATTAGTTCCATTTTATTTTCTCAATATGTATATATATACAATTCAGATTCTTTCATTCCGTCAATCACAAGCCCAGGTGGATGTGTCCTATTTATAAAGAAACTAAACTTGCAAAAGCGTTATTTACTATTATCTTTCTTGAATGATCTCCTTTGCTTTTGGTATATTGTCATTTCTTTGGCAATCTTGGCCAATGCTAGCACGTAAATGAGTGACGAAGCATAACAAAGAGCATCAAATAAAAGACTTGTTAAAGTAAGACTTATTTTGTGTTCCTTTTAAATCTTATTTCCCCTAGGATTTGTGACATAATGTATTGTTGAAGCATCATTCTTTTATGCCGTGACTCCAGTAATGTTGTATACACTTCCTATTCCCTTCCGTCTTTAGCAATTCACAAGCCGTAAATACTCTACCTAGGAACTCATGAACAATACAAAGTAGTTTTTCCAATATACACTCTTCATTCATGTTAAAACTCCCAAAAGTTTATAAAATAGTCCTTACATACTGTTCTGCAGTTATCTGGCTCAATAGCAGTGTGTCCACGGGGTACTTGTGAATTCTCGGTGAAGGCTGAGAATGCAGAATCTGGTGGTGCAGCTATTTTATTGTTGATTAATGATGATCCAGGTTGTAATTTTGGTATCTTATTATATGTTATGTTTTCATTGAGTATTTCAGTGGGACCGTTATAATTTATCAAACAAAACCTGAAAAAACACTAGTTGAGACACTATATTAAGAACCTGTTTTTCTTACCTTTTTGTTATCCCCTCTCTGCAGATGAGATTCCTGTGATTGATTGTCCTAGCAATAAAACTTTAGATATTAAAATTCCTACGGTGATTGTCACGAAGTCTGATGGAGATCGTTTCAAAAATTCCATGGGAGGTAAAAACAATGGTGAGTTCTAAAGAAAAGTGTAATTTCTGAACCACCTACAATGTTGACACGTCTCTATCTAATCCTTTAGTTAGAAATATGCTCGGTTTAAATTTGTTAGTTTTCGCTATTAAGAGGACGGCTGGGTTGAAGAGATGTAATTCCAAAATTTAAGAAGGAAATAATGTGAAGTGGATGTATTGCTTGATTGAAATTAAATTAAATAATATTTCTGCTTTTTTGTGGTGTTAGCTTTGTGAAAATTTACTCTCTGTAGTGAAATTATGGTAGTAATGTGCATGGTTCCTGTTCGGTGATTTATGAATGACTAATTATCTATTAATTGTAGTGCAATTACTACTATATGCGCCACCTCGCTCGATTTTGGACTCGTCTGTGGTGTTCTTGTGGTTTATGACTGTTGGGACTGTAGCATGTGCTGCAGTTTGGTCAGAGTTTACTGCAAGCAAACAAAGTGAGGAGAGCTATGATGAATTTTCACCAAAGGTCACATATATGCCTTCCTGATTTAATCTTAAATTTCATAGTTTATTGTTTCGTCTTATTCTGCTATACTAGATTTTTTTTTTGGTAAGCTGCTGTACTAGAGTTATGTTACTGACATGCATTGAAATTTTATGGAGATTTGTTCTTATACAAGCCATTGAAACATTACAGTGCATATTTAGTACGTAATATAGATTACGAAGATTTTCATGAATCTATATTCAACAAGGTTTCATTGCTGTGAATATGCCCTGTATCGGATACTGGTGTGGAAGTGTGGTCCTCTCAGATTCTATCACATCTTTCTAAATGCCCCCACCCTAATAAAAACCTTGGACTAAGGGGGATCAGGAAATGCCTTTTGATTACCCTCTCTTTGATCCTTGCAGCCTTCCTTAATGCATGCATGAACATGGTTAATACTTGAGTACGTATTTCTGTGTGTGTTCCTGAGTTGCCAGATGTTTTTTATAATTGAGAAGATTTGGTGTTTTCATCACACAAATTGTTGATGATTTCAAGTCAAGTAGATGTTTATGGCACGCCTACTTATTTTATCTCGATCCACTAGACATTATATACATGTCTGCTTAACCATTGTCGATGTTTCTACTATTCCTTTTTAATGCCTTCGTCTTGGTGTCTGCTGAAGGATGAGACTTTCATTTTTTTACATGTTCTATCTATATAGGATGAGGCATTTTTGAATGTGCTTACTTTGATTTTTACATGTATGACAATTTTGCTGATGTGCTTGCATTTGTTTGTGTGTGTATATATATGCAACTGCTGGAATATATGGATTAAATTCGCATTCCTTCATTACCAGAAACCTAAGGAAGGAGCAGATGATGATGACGAAATTGTAGAAGTTAACCTGATGAGTGCTGTTACTTTTGTCATAACAGCATCTGTTTTTCTGCTGCTGCTATATTTTTTCATGTCGTCGTCGTTCGTCTGGGTGTTGATTATACTTTTCAGCATTGGTGGTGTTCAGGTATGTTTATGTTTAATTATTAGTATATGTAGTACTTGTCATTTTGTCCATCTCTGGAACTTCAAAGAATTCTTGGTTAGAGTACCTCCCCGGTGTAATTGTTTGAGGGACCTTCGGTCAAGTTATAAATTTTTTTATTCATAGTCCCTTTTGTACTAAATTCTAGAACTGTGAAACGAGTTATATATATGGTTCTGTTAATATTTTCACGTTCAGAAAAAATATAATAGGAAGTGGTAAATAAATGTATGTATACTGTGTATGCATTTGCACATACATATACAAGGGACAGTATACACCGTTGAACAAATTTGCATAAAATAATAAAATATATTTTATGTATTAAAATAAGTTCTCAAATCTAAAAAAATTTAATATAAATTTTTTATAACAAAAACCAATAAATATATAATATAAAAATATGTTTACTTAAATATTAAATATTAGTCAATTGATGCACGGTTATATCCTAGTAATTTGTAGCAGGATGTATTAACTGACTAACACACTAATGTCAATTCTATGATTGTCTTTCTCTCCTCAAATCATTAGTTTCTAACATTATAAGACTTGTGTCTTGTACGAGGAGTGGTTTAAAAGACGAGAATCAGAATTAGCCGGTGAAGGTACCGTATACTGATTAATCGGGTAATCGGTAATTAATCGGAATATTAATTGGATGTAATTTAATTTAAAAAAATAATAATATATAATTATGTTTAAACACCATCAAATTATGATAAAATTTATATAAAAAAATATCATATATCATTAGTACATATGTATTTAGGTATTAAGATTTACAAAAAATCATTTATCATTAGCATTTAAGTGGTTTATATCTAATAGTCATTATTTAATAGTTAATTTTAATAGTTATTACATAATATATATATATATATATATATATATATATAATTACTATAAATTTAAGAAAGTATTTGGGATTTATGAAAGATTTAGGACCATACAACCTATATTAATTGTAATTTTTAATATAAATATTTTAATTTTTAATTTTAAAAAAATTTAACTTTAAAAAAAAATTGACCAATTTTTGACTATTTTAACCTTTTTTCCCGTCTCGGATGGTTATTGACCGGTTTGTAAAAAAAAAAAATTAACCCGATCCCGTTTAATCGAGATGCGACCCGTCCATCTTCCGATTATTCGGAAAAGGTGCCGTGTTTTAGAATACTGTGTAGGAAGGTAATGCAGCATTTATCATTGCATTTTCTTTAACATAGTATTACAAAAATAAGTTGTTTTTCTAATATTCTTATTTGTCATTGAATGATGCATGAGTATTCGTAAGCGTATATCTTGTTAATATTCTGTTTTGGCAAATCAGGGAATGCATTTTTGTATAACATCTGTCGTGACAAGGTATACTTCAAACTCAATGTATTTTGAACTGCAGATGAATTAACCACTTCAATTTTATTTCATATCTGTTTTTTGTTACTGAGTAGCAAATGGAAACAGCGAAAAGTCAAATTGCCATTATTCGGAAATGCTTCAATTTTCTCTCTGGTGATTTTGGTTTTATGCATCATATTTGCCGTTTTCTGGGTTGTAACACGGAAGGAATCATATTCTTGGATTGGCCAAGACATTCTTGTAAGGTTTATCTGATGTGCTTCCTTTTTTGTTCTACCAAATTCTTTTTACTATTTTCAATATGTGATAGTATTAAGACTCTTATGGAAATGACATCTCTGTTTGGAAGTTACACGATCTAGTACTTCCCTACATTTCATAATCCATTATAGTTTAGGTATAGAACGACGATGTTAGAGATAATGCATGCTTGCAAAAATTCAAGTGTTTGTGATATTGGATATTTCCGGCGAATTCTAGATAAGTAAGAAAATTTTGTAAAATCCTCTATAATATATACCAGATAATATCCAGTGGTTTACTTTTTAATATATGTTATGTTATGTTATTATATATATATATATATTTAACTTATATTTGCTTTTGTTGTAAAAGGATGTTTAAATTAGAATAATTATGTTTTTCAATTAAAATAGGTGTTTAACTTATAATTAATACCCAACTGCCATAAAATCAATTCTCTTTCCTTAAAAAATAATAAATATTAATACTGAAAGACAAACATATATTATAAAATTTATTATCTAACCCTAATTTAACTGGAGCAATGTCCAAAATAAATTTGATAACAATAATAGGTCAAAATCACTTTACCAACCAATATTCAATAAACAATTAAAAGGTCATTTGGTTGACATACAAATATCTAGCAAGTTAATATTGTTTGCTTAGCACTTGTGTAGGAAGTGTAACTTCCATGGGAATTAAAATTCTCACACAATGCAGAAAGCAACTTTCTAACTCCCCTCGTGACTTGTAGTTCTTATAGGAAGTGTATTTCCTCCCTTACGATCAAACATATTTATCAACTTTTTAGGAATTTCATATAGAATTAAATGTCAAGTCATTGTAACTTTCTAAGGAGAATTAAATAACCATGCGCAACTAAACAAGCACGAAGTACAAAGAAAAATTATGAGTATCAATTAATCATAACAAGAAACTAGTATTAAGAATATTTAATTAACTTTATCTTTATCTTAGGATATAAATTTAACTATGCATAATTAATTAATGAGAAAAACGAAACTAAGATACATTTTAAGTAAATTCCTAATATTTTAATATAAAATGATAGTATATTAATAAAATTTTAAATGAATCCCGATTTTACAAAAATACCCCTACTATGTTTGCATATAAAATCTTATGTATTTTAGATATCTTGCCTAAGATATATCTTAAGCTCCTTAATTCCTTAATTAATAATATTAATGAGACAATTAAAAACTTACAATAAATAATAATAATAATACATGATGATTAAATAATATATATTATAGTCAAAGTGCACATGATGCATGTGCAACAGGTTGTAAAACGAAAGTTAATATAGTAAGGGTTTAGATATATATATTTATTTGTGTGCAAGCAGTGGACATAGAAATCATGCGAATATATAACAATTAAACTGAAGTGATGCAAACCAAAATCATTGAAAGAAAATAAATTAAAGCTATTAAACAAGGATGTTCCACTCAGAGACGGGATACTGCCAAAATAGAAATCACTGATGGAAAAAATGTACGCACCAAAAATTAATTAATGGAACAAAAGTGGAGGAAAACAAATAAATTTCTAAAAAATAGACAAAAGTTGGACGATAAAATAAAATTGTTTGAGAATATAAATCTAACCATACTCCTAATTAATGTAAATTGTAGGGGTGTTGTCTTGAAATACAAGAGGAGAGCCTTGTATTTTTAGGAGAAAAAATATGGTCTTTGGACATTTTGATTCATAATCAGATTTAAAATCTTTTCTTCTATTCTTTTTCCTTCTCCGACAAGTATTCGTTTTTATCTCATATTTCTTTAACTTCAAGTAATCTTTACCTCATTAATTATTCTTCTACAAATTTCTAGTTATTATTTTCCAACCATAAATAAATAAAAATAATGAATAAGACAATAAAATTAAAAAAACAATAAGACAAGTAATAAACTTTTATAATAATATGGACCTATTAAATAGAGTAGACTAGTAAATTCGTGTTTGATTTTCTAATTTAAGATAAAGAAATCATAAATCATTTATGGAAAATCACCAAATTTAATATTTAAGTTTCTGGTTTTTTTGTTCAAGTGGTTTTTTTGTTAAAGTCATTGGTGTTCTACTATTCAATGTAATCTTAAGCATAACTTCTCCATTATTAGGGATATTGATACTCAATTTTTTTATTTAAAAAAGAACCATTAAGGGATTTATTGCAGGGTGATTTTGGAGTAGAATTATTGAGGACAAACAGTGTGATGATTTCGACGGTGGTCATGAAAGAGGAAGGTGTGGGAGTTGTCGAGAAAGAGAGAGCAAATATGAAAAGTATGCGTGAAAAGAGGGGGAAGGGGAGTTAGAGAGAATTATGGACACTCTCTAAACAACACCTAGAAACACTAACTGCAGACTTAAGATCATACTTAATAAACTAGGCAGAATTATGCACAAAAAATACACACATTGTTTGTCAAAGAAGAGAACTGGGAAATTCTTATGTTCTTAGAATGATAATGAACCTCAATATGCTTAGTCCTCGCTTTATACCAATCAACACTTCCATTAGATTTACACTTCACTTTATAAACCCATTTGCTAGATTTTGGTTTGAATCCCTTAGGTTTGGGAACTAGATCTCATGTACCATTCTTATGAAGTGCTGATATTTCTTCCTCCATAGCAGATTCCCAATTTAGACTTCCTTTAACATACTCGTATGATGATTGTACAGATTCATCAAATAGGCCTGCAAAGAAACATTCCGTAATTTTATTATAATCAGCTCCTATAGTGTAGTCCTTGTATCTTTCATTCCTCCTACACGTTCTTTGTGATCTTTTAGTCAACTGATCACTATCTTGAGCTCTATCATCTGCTTCCTGTGTTGTTTCACCTTCATTTTCATTTCCAGAAATATCATTAGGTACACTTGAACTTGGAGGACTTTCTTTGTCATGTACATCTTCATTGTTTAACGGATCTACAAGTTGTGTTAATATATGGTGCACATAGTAGGATGATGTTTCATTAAAGACAACATCCCTAGACATCATAACTTTGAGTGTATCGGGATCCATATATCGCCAACCTTTTCTTTCAGGATCGTAGCCCACAAACACACATTTATCTGCCTTTTCATCCATTTCAGCACATAGCTGGTCAGAAACATGGACATAGCATATATAGCCATAAATTATGAAATATGAGACAAAAGATTTCTCCTTATAAAGAAGTTCAAATGGAGTTTTCATGTTGATAACTTTTGAGGGCAATCGATTTATCACATGACAAGAACATCGCATAGCTTCTGCCCATAACTCTTGAGGAAGATTCTTTGAATGCATCCAACTTCTATTTACATCTTATAAATGCCTTAATTTTCGTTTAGCAACTCCATTTTTTTACGAGGTTCTTGGCACATTAGTTGTCTTCTTATTTCATGTCTCTCATGGAAATCAAATCAACGAATTCGTTGGACATAAATTCTCCTCCATTATCAGTTCACAAACACCTGATTCGTATTCAAAACTCCCCTTCAATCTTCCTCTTAAATTGCTTGAAGATTAGGATTGTATCATATTTTTCTTTGAAGAAGAACGCCCATGAAAATCTTGTATAATCGTCAACAATAACAAGCATATAACGAAGACCATTATCACTTGCTGCATTGCTTATTAATAAATCATAATGGACCGGCTGCAAAGCTTTTGTAGTTTTGATTGAAGATTTGCCAAATGAAAGATGACGTATTTTACTATATTGACAACTTTCACAAACAACTCAATGATAAAAATTTCCCAAGTTAGATAGTCTATTAACAATTTATTTGCTGAAATGTTTTTGAACTTATCATAATTAACATGAGACAAACGCACATACCACAAAGAAGCTTTATCTTGTCGTCTTATTTTCTCCACAAAAGCTTCACTTGCCAATAAAACATATAGAGAATTAAATCTTTTACCTTTCAATATTGTATCAGCTTCCATACTTTGAACATTTTCTAAAATATTAACATCATTCGGACCAAATAAAACATATTTACCAGAATTTGTAAGTTGAGAAACAAATATTAGATTTTTAGTCATATCGGGAACATGTTATATTCTGGTAACGTTTTCAGGTCCTTCCACTTCCTTTACCTTGACATTTCCTTCTATTTTAACAAGATGAATGGAGTTTTCCGCTATCATGATTGCTTTACCTCTCTGGTATTTATTTTGCTTCAAAAATAAAGAATCATCACCATTTAAATGATGAGAGAAACCTGAATCAATAATCTAATTTTTAAAATGATCAATCGTTGCAAGACCTTTTTCTAAAGTGCTTCCATAAATGGAAGTTAGTGCACTGCTGGAACTCTATCCTTTTCAATCAGCTACCCCTATTGGATTATTTTTCTTCAAGCTCTTGTAATTGTTATGCCTTTGTTTTCTAACAAAATACACCTCGTCATTTTTTGATATTGAAGCTTTTTCCATCGCTAGGGCTTCTTAATTAGTAAGAAGATTCTCTAACTCGACGATGCTAGGTCGATTTTCCCATCCTTGAATGGATGTCAAGACCGGGGTGTACCTATTCTTTACGCCACAAATAAGATATCTGCGCATTCGTGCCTCGTTGATAGGCTAATCCGGATCTAGTTCTGAAATTTCAGCAAATAAATTCTTAACCTTTTGAAAATATTGAGCAATTGACATGCTCCCTTGATTTGCATTAGCCAATTCGTTCTCCAATAACTGGAGTCTGACCTTGTTCTTCTTAGTAAAAAGCTTCTCCCATATATCCCACACATCCTTTAGTGTCTCTTTCTCTCGGATGTGATCAATCAAATCCTTATGGATGGATCCGCTCAAAAGAAATAATGATTTCCCACACTTTATTTTCCCCTTCCTTCTAGCTTCAGAATTCTCAATCAGAGGTAACTCAATGTCTCCTTCATCAATGATATCCCAAAGATCTTGTCATTGCAGATACACTTCCATACACATCTTCCGATACTGATAGTTTTTGTTAGTCAGCTTCTCCATGCCAAATTGATTTAATGATTCACCATTGATATCCATCTGGTGAGAAAATAGAAACCAATAGCAACAATAGCTTTTCTACCTTAAACAAGTTTTGTATGCCTCCTTGTCGTGAGCAGCCTCCACGGAACATGACAGCTGACACAACCTGGTTCTAATACCAAGTTGAGAGAATTATGGACACTCTTTAAACTGCAGCTAGAAATACTAACTGTAGACTCAAAATCAGACTTTACAAACTATGTACATCTATGCTATATTATTAAAGTCGAAAAAATAAAAGTTTGATAGTAGATTATCTATATATATATAAAGCCCATGCATATCTATATATGTATAAAAGTTAAATGAGTGCCTGAGATTTTATTAGATTATCAAAATTTAGTATCCGAGACTTATTCTTGCTTTTCATTTAAACAGTCGCATGTCGATACTATATTATTAAATTTGAAACATTAAAAATTTTGGCTGTTGGTACTTGGCTTAACCACGACCGTTAACTATATCATGTCTATATATTAAATAGAATCTGCTAATATATGATATGAGTCCAAACTATATACATATCAATATTAAATAAAATATAATTATACTTATTATAACATGAGCCCTAGCTATATACATATCTATATTAAATATAATTGTACTTATTATATCTCACTTTTACGGGTCCAAACAATATACATATCTAAATTAAATAAAATTTAAATTTGTTACAAGTTTAGGAATTATACATATTTGCAATGAAATGTAGGGGTGAATGCTTAATGAAAACGTGTGCATAAAAAATCTTTTAATTATTGTCTAATTGTTGTCTAGTAAACTCAATAATCAGGAGGAACAAGGCATATAAAGTACAATATAAGTCTTCATTATTAAATTTTCATTTTACCTATACTTTTAGTGTTATCTGCTGATAGATAATAATGCAACATTTCATAATACCCCACTTGTTTCATATTTTCCTTTACTCTTTCACTTGATACATGGTGTTCCTTCTTAAGATGACTTTCTTCTTAACAGGGTATCGGTTTGATGATAACGGTTTTGCAGCTAGCTCAGTTACCTAATATAAAGGTAGCTCAGTAATATATTACTCCCTTCATCTATTTTTACTTAACCGTTTTGGAAAAAAAATTGTCCCTAAATAGTTGTTTATATCTTATTTTAGTTCATTTTTTTACATATTTTTCCAAGATTACCCTTTACTTCTATTTCCCATATTTGACTCTAACGCTCATTTTTAAATTTATTTCACTATTCGAGGCAATGATTAGGGGAAAACCTAACAAGTTATATAATAATTTTTTTTTAATATGTGTTTCTTTAAAATGGTCAAATAAAAGAGGGACGAAGAAAATAAAAGGGGACGAAGGAAGTATTTTTTAATCATAATTTACATAATTTATGGATTCTATTGGTTTTATCCAGGTTGCTACTGCACTTCTCTGTTGTGCTTTCTGTTACGACATCTTTTGGGTTTTTGTATCTCCTTTGATATTCGGTGACAGCGTCATGGTTTCGGTAAGTGTTAGTTTCTCCAATTGCACCCACATTACTTTCTCACCAAAAGCACATCTTTGAATTCATGAATTATATTTATGTGTGCTTGATGTAATTCGAAAAAGCAAATGACAGGTTCAAGGCAATAAAATATGCAAAAATTTGCTTTTTTGAATTAATAAGATTAAACAAAAGGATTCATAAATAAAAGTGCTAATGCTACAACGAGGCCATAAATTGTTAAAGCTTCCATAAAAGCTAGATCATGAAACCACCAGGAATTATATATATATGTCCAACATGTGTTTTATTGCAAAACACAACAAATTCAATGCACTCTTAGAGCCCTTTATTTATATGCATATATATGTTCACAGTTAGTAACTATAAGTTATTAAGTTGTCAGGACAGGAGTATTAGCAACTATATGTTCATGCCTGTTTTGATTGTAATATACACTACATACACCTATATGTGAGTGTATGTTACTATGTAGTTGAATTTTCGTCTTTCTCACATATTTGCGATCTTGATGTAAATTTTCAAATGTTATATGTAGGTTGCCAAAGGAGATAATAGTGGTGGCGAATCCATTCCGATGCTATTAAGATCCCCTAAATTTCATAATCCCTTTGGTGGTTATAACATGATTGGTTTCGGAGACATTCTCTTCCCTGGTTTGCTTGTTGCATACTCATTTAGGTACTTTCATTACTTAAACCTTTCTACTTGCTACAACAGATTACATGCATGAATTGATTCTTTCAATATTTATATTGACATAAATTTCTCATTATTCCATAAACTACTTTAGTGAATGGTACTTGTTGATATCTCTGGGTTCGAAGAGCCCAATGTCACTTTTAAGTTAAACATCTAACGCTTAGACCATGTGCCCAAGCATAGCCTTTCATGCAGGAACATCCTTTTTTGGAATCTAATCTAGCAATGAAGCAAAGGGGCCCATAGAGTGCGAGTGACCCTTTTCTAGTTGGAGAGATACTTGGAATAACCTAAACAAACAAGAAAGACCCTTTACTTTCTATTAGTCAAGCGTTAATGAAAAAGTGACAAGGGTCGGTAGGTCCATATATTGGACATAGGTCATATAAGCATGGATGGCCCACGAGACCTAAGCATAATGAGCGAGTGACTGGGATCTTTAGGTCCATATATTAGACCTGGGACAAATAAGCAGGCATCGTCCAAGAGACCTAAGCAATCGATGGGTAGCTTATAATTAGGCTTAGCATTCGAGAGATATCCCATAGAAGACCTAATCATTCGACCGGTAGTCTAGAGGAAGAATCGATGTGTAACCTAGAATATTGGTTAAGCACACCTAAAGGAATCACCCTACAAAACCCTAATTTTGAATAGGAGAAAGAAGAACCTCACTATCATCCCTACAAGCCAAGAAGGATATATAGTGATGCCAAAAACATTTATTTACTCTTAATTTCACTTGTTACATCTTTTTCCATGGATAAACTGCTATGAACTGACTACAACTAATAGTGAAAGAGATCGTGAATGAATACAAAAGACAGACAATGTTCAATAAAAGGATAATTAGTACTGAATACACAGCCTCACACTTCGAGAGGTGAGTTTCTCCTAGAGTACTTCATACAATAATCTTTTCATGAAACCCTATTCTTCCTCATTGTTCCCCTTTTATCCTATTCTCCTAAGTTTCCTTTTCTACCCCCAACTACACATTAATGTTCCCTTTATGCCCTTGGTGTGCCTGCCTCCTCTTGTATGTTAATAATATAAGTAGCCCTATTCCATTCACAGCATTACCCCCGGCCAGAAGAGCCACCATGTCCTCAAGGTGAAAGTCAGGAAACTGCACCACAATGTTAGTGAAATGCTCCCAAATTGCTTCGCCCGCTGGAAGCTCAGACCATTTGATGAGGACTTCAGGATCGGTTGAAGATGCAGTAGAGACATTATGAATGCCCATCATCTGTTCAGGTTGGTTCTTCAAAACCAATGTATCCGTGAGGGTTGGAGGGAGTTGGAGCACAATTGCAGTCCCACCAACAACCTTCTTCAACTGTGAAATATGGAAGACCGGGTGAATTTTGGCGGTATCAGGTAATTCCAACTTGTACTCCACCTTCCCCACCTGTTATAGGATTTTATATGGCCCATAGTACTTTGCACTCAGTTTATTAAATGGATTTTGGGCCAGCGATTGTTGTTAGTATGGTTGAAGTTTAAGGTATACTATCTCACCCACTTGAAATTCGGCATTTCTTCATTTTAAATCCTCCTGTAACTTCATACGATATTGCGCCCTGATGAGGTTGGCTTTTAAATCATTTAACATTGCATCCCGCTCTAGTAACTGTTCCTCATGTGTTGATAGTCGAGTAGTACCAGGCATAAATTTCACTAACTGATGCGGATCTCTGCCGTATAAGGCACGGAATGGGGTGAAACCCGTAGATGCATGGCAGCCTATGTTATACCAGTACTCGTCCCATGGTAACCAAGTTACCCATGTCTTAGGCTACCCTGTTATGAAGCACCGTAGGTATGTTTCTACACATTTATTAACCACATCCGTTTATCCGTCTGATTGTGGGTGGTACGCCGTACTGTGACAGAGTTTGGTACCTTGTAATTTGAATAACTCATGCCAAAATAATGACATGAAAACCTTGTCTCTATCCGAAACAATTATGGACAGAAATCCATGTAGCCTTACAACCTCCTTAATGAAAATAGATGCAACAGAAATGGTAGTAAAAGGGTGTTTCAGGGCAATAAAGTGGGCATACTTTGTTAGCAGATCCACCACTACTAATATAGTATTAGCCCCTTTTGACTTGGAAAAACCTTCCACAAAATCCATAGATAAGTCCTCCCACACATTTTCAAGCAATGACAGAGGTTGTAGCAGCCCAGCTGGGGTTAGAGTTGATGTTTTCTGTTGTTGACAGATCGAACAAGCTAAAACATATGATGTCACTTATTTGCGCATTCCGGGCCAGTATCAATTTGATGCCAACCGCTGATATGTTTTAAGGTCCCCCGAATGCCCTCCTACTAGGGAATCATGGTATTCTTGGAGAAGTATGATTACCAGTGATTTAGTGCTGGGAATAACGACCCGCCCTTTGTACTTCAAGACCCCATGATCTATGTGGTACCCTTTTGGAACTGTGTTGCCATCTTGCAAATATGATGTGAGTTTCTGTATAAATGGGTCATTTTGAAATAAAGGATGAATGTCATCCCATTTAAGTCCGCCAGACGAAACCATATTGCCTAATTCCATTGACCCGGCAAACTCCCTCGACAAAGCATGTGCCACTTTATTTGAAGATCGAAGTCGGTATTGAATTTCAAAATTAAACCCCAGTAGTTTACACACCCACCTCTGATATTCTGACCCCACCTCCCTTTGTTCTAGAAGAAATTTTAAACTTTGCTGGTCCATTCGGATGATGAACGTCCTGTCTAGCAAGTAATGTCTCCATTTAAGCACAACCAATACGATTGCCATAAGCTATTTTTCATAAATACTTTGCTAAAATACGCCACCGAGTGTCCTTGTTGTAATAAAATAGCCCCCAATCCGAACCCGGAAGCATCTGTCTCGACCACAAAATCTTTCCTAAAATCCAGCATCACTAGAATCGGGGCTCGGGTCGTGGCTCATTTTAGTGTTTCAAAAGCTGTAGTAGCTTCTAGAGTTTAACCAAACTGATCTTCTTTGTTTGATTAGTTAAAGGCCGTACAATTGAAGCATACCCCGCAACAAACTTCCTGTAGTAACCCGTTAACCCAAGAAACCCCTTCAACTCTTTTAAATTTCATGGCACTGACCACTCTTCCATAGCCCGAACCTTGTCTGGATCAACTGCCACACCTTGCCTAGAAATAACATGGCCCAGATAAGCCAATTGGTTCCTCCCGAATTCACATTTCTTAGCATTAGCATATAGCTGGTGTTTAGACAGGGTTGCCACGATTTTAATGACGTTTTCACGATGCTGGCTTTCAGAAGTGCTATAAATCAGGATGTCATCGAAGAAGACTAGACCAAACTTCCTCAAGAAAGGCTTAAAAACAGTATTCATCAATACCTGAAATGTTACCGGGGCGTTCATAAGCCCAAATGGCATGACGAGAAATTCGTAATGTCCTTCACTGGAACGGAAGGTTGTCTTTGGTACATCTTCACTCCGAACCCTAATCTGGTGGTACCCCGACTTGAGGTCCAACTTCTAAAAAACTTTCTCCCCATGGAGCTCATCTAGTAGCTCATCAATGGCTGGGATAGGATACTTGTCGGGAACAGTTGCCTTATTAAGGGCCCGGTAGTTGACACAGAACCTTCAAGAGTGATCCTTTTTCCTAACAAGGAGTATCGGGCGTGAGAAGGGACTAATAGACTCTCTTATGATGCCTACATGCAGCATGTCACGAAGCAATGCCTCAATTTCATCTTTTTGGGACTTAGGGTATCGGTAAGATCGGACATTCACCGGATTTGTCCCTTCCTTCAACCTGATCATGTGCTCATGATCTCGCAACGGGGTAACCCCTGAGGCATTTGAAAAATATAAGCGTACTGCTTCGAGGCTGGACACAAATATGATGGGGCCTCCTCAAAGTTTTTTGACACAGGTTCTGGTGCCTTAGTCCTTACATTCAACTATATGTATGTCTCTGCCTTTCCGAATCATTTTTAACATCACTTTTAAGGATATCAAATTTCTTCCCAAGGAAGGGTCACCCTTCAATATCACATTAGTGTCCCCCAATTTAAACTTCAATGTTTGTGTCTTCCAGTTTGACGAGACCGTCAATATCAAATCTAAATTTCCTAAAGGCAATAGTAAGTAATCTTCAATAATTGTCACCCCTTGCAAATGAAGAACCACAAATTTACACTCTCCCTCACTCTACAGGTCATCCCCAGTTCCCAAAGAAACTTCAAAACTTTTGGATGGAATCATAGGCAATCCCAGTTTATTGACTGTTGCAGTGAACACAAAATTATGGGTCGCTTCTGGGTCGATCATCACTACAACCCGTTGGCCCATGATCTCTCTCTGTAGTTTCATTGTTTTGGGACTCGAAATTCCAACAACTAAATTTAAAGAAACTTCTATTTCAAGGGTATCTAGTTCTTCAACTCGTTTAATCTCAACCTCCGACTCTGACAATCCCCCGCCTTCATCAGCCCCATCCTTTGCCTGCATCAATATCACACTCAACTCCTTCCGTTAACAATGATGACCAGCAGACCATTTCTCGCCACAACTAAAACACTCTCCTTTTTCTTATTTACTCTGAAATTCTTTCTCAGACAACTGTTTAACCTCCCCCAAGGGCTTCGCAATCGATAGAGTGCCCGTTCCATGATATAGTGACGATGATGTGTGCGAGAAAATAGAAGTTGTGCATATAGAAGGACTATAGGAATTATGTTGATTTCTAAAAGAGGAGAACCCGAAGCTACCTAACTAAGACGACTTTGATCCGCCCCGCTTACTGTCTCCTTTGAAACCGAACCCACTCTTTAGCTTCTCTTCTACTTTAATCGAAAGGTCCATGACATGATCAAGGCTCCTAGGTCCAAGCAGCCGAACCTCAGCACGTATATCATCATTCAGCCTAGTTATATATTGACCCTTGGCAATCTCTTCTGAAGCGTTCGTCAGTAGTGCCATCAACTTAATGAAATGTCGTCGGTACTGCACTACATTAGTGATTTGATGATGATTCAACCACTACTCATGCATGCTTCCTGCTGCTATAGGACGAAACTGGCGAAGAAGCATTCCCTTCAGCTCCTCTCAGCAGCATATAGGTCGACGACCATGCTCCCACTGATACCATAAGAGTGCATCCCCCTCCAGTGATACTACCGCTGCTTCTATTTGTTCTTCCTCCGTTAAATGGTAAAAGTGAAAATATCGTTTGGCCCTCAAAATCCGCCCATCCGGATTAGTTCCTTCGAACTGACCCAACCCGTCTCTAGACCCCTCGGGTTGGCCCACATCCTCTACATCCCACCCTTAATGCCCTTTACCAGATCTGTGCTCCGGTGATGGCTTTTGAACATCTCCTTGTAAGGTTTGGTCCGCCTTGAGAGACGATAGAGAGGAACACATCTCCTCTTGAAATTTGTCTTGTTCCCCTTTTAATAGGCTCAGAATCATGTCGTGATGTTCCCTCGCACGAGCAATGCGGTCCTCCAATCATTGAGTAGTCTGCTCCAATGATGTCGTAAGTTGTTCGAGGAGGGTTTTTTGCATTTCTTGGGTCGCGGTAGTGACCGCAGCAGAGATATGCTCTGCCATGGTGACTTGGAGATATCCCAGTTCCTGCTCTAACATTTCAATGCGATGTTGGTTTAATGGTGGCGCTACCATGATGGATCGTAGGGCTTTGATACCACTTTGCTATGAACTGACTACAACTAATAGTGAAAGAGATCGTGAATGAATACAAAAGACGAATTGATGTTCAATAAAAGGATAATTAGTACTGAATACACAGCCTCACACTTCGAGAGGTGAGTTTCTCCCAAAGTACTTGATACAATAATCTTTTCATGAACCCTTATTCCTCCTCATTGTTCCCCTTTTATTTTATTCTCCGGAGTTTCCTTTTCTACCCCTAACTAGACACTAATGTTCCCTTTATGCCCTTAGTGTGCCCAGTGTCGGCCCTGACAAATTCAAAGCCCCAAGCGAATCAAAATTTTGTGCCCAAGTCACTAAAATTTTTTTAGTGAATTTTCTTACTATGAATGCGCCGAATATGCTCATTCATAACTGGATCAAACTCACCTAGCATTTCAATTATACCCAAACAAATTCCATTAGTCTCATCACCAACCTTCTCATTATCTCCGCGAAAAGCCAAATTATTTTTTACAAGAGTCTTAATCACGACAAATCTCCTAACCAATATTTGTTTCCAGTCTTCTCTCTCCAAATTAATTTGTTTCTGTATGTCTATATCAATAGGTTCATTTTTCTTCAATCTCCTTTCGAGTTCCATCCAATCACTCATGCATTTTATGTGATCTCTACTAGTTTCGTGTTCTTTAAGACCCCTTGAAAGATTTGCCCAATTGTCGAATCTCACAGTAGTAAGATTGCTAGAATGCTTTATGACATTCACCTTGAGATTAAATAACTTGCAACAAAAGCAAAAAACTTTATTCACAACTTTCGAATAAATAAGTCATCTTCTATCTTGTTTCTCCCCATTACCCAATTTTCGAGTGTAATATGAGCATGTAAAATGTATTCTATTAGCATCACGTGGAAAAGAATCATCATCAATTATCTGAACTCTTACTAGACCTTTCTCAACATTGAAGTCTCTAAATTTGTTATCGATTTTATCCCAATTTCCAGGATCATAGATATCTATGTAATCATCTTCCTAAGTTTTGTTCTCATGGAGACCATTATCCTCTTTTTCGTTGTCAGACAATAATTCCTCTTCATCAACAATTGGGTTCTCAGTATTAACCATATTTTAATCTTCTTTGGCTTCTCCAATGTTAATATTTTGACTCCCACCACTAACATTAACCTTTTCATTATCGGTGGAAGTTGTTGATTTGATAAACCTAATAAGTCCTCCACCTTTTATATAATCTTTAAAAAATCAACCTTTTTTTGATTAATTTTTCTTCATTCGGTTTCAGATCGATGTTTTTTCATCCTAACTAAATGTCACTGTAATTAGGGATTTGGAAGCCAATGATAATAAGAAGAGGAAGCATTAGCTTTTATAAAATATGGAGATTGATATCTAATATTTACATATCTTTAATTTTATTGTGCTTCTTTACATAAACAAAAACAAAAAAGAAGTTATTTTGACTCTAATTATTATTATTATTATTTGGTTCTTATATCTTAAAAAATTTTGGTGTTCTTTTATAAAAATATTGTGCCCCTAATTTTTTTGTGTGCCTCTACATATATTTTTTTAATTTTTTTCACTCTTTTATATAAAAAAGTGCCCCTAATTTTTTTATGTTTTGGTGCCCCCATTCAAGAGCATAAGTCGCTTGGTCACAGGGCCGACTCTGAATGTGTCTGCCTCCTCTTGTATGTTAATAACATAGGTGGCCCTGTTCCATTCACAACATAAACATAGCATAAATATGTACATAATATATGCCACTTAAATCCTTCTATCTTTCTCTTTCGTTGATATGGTCAATTGCATAAAATAATACAAGGGATATGACCAACAAGGCGAGTACCTCAACAACTTATATTAGTTTTCCGCCAGCTAAACAAAATAGTGCCAACTATCTAAAGAAACTAAAAAAGAATTTACACGATAGTACAATTCAAGTATTCAAACTATAAATTATGTACATCTATTGTTAATTCTGTTTTAAAGAGTATCAAGTACTTGAACTATTAATATGTGCCCACATCTGGAACATGATACTAAAATTCTTTCCCCCTTTTATTCTCTCATTTTATTCTAAAAAAAATTAAATATTAAGCATCCAATACAATCTTTTTTGTCCAACTTCTCCCTCTTTTTATCCTTCCCTAATTAATCGAGCCTGATTTCTGGTGGATGCCTTTCGAATTTGAAACACTATCTTGCATGTTTTGTTTATTTGTAGATATGAAAGTATCACCCAAGACCAATTTACATCTATCATCTCCTAATATATATTGTTTCTTGGACTCTTTAGTATTTATAACTATTCCTTGTGGCATAAATGTGCAGATTTGACAAAGCAAAGCAGAAGGGAGTGGGAGATGGATACTTTATTTGGTTGATGGTTGGCTATTCGTGCGGTTTGTATTCTAATTTTATTTTTCTTCCTTTATATATATGATGCCAATTATTTTTTCCAGGTACTGCAACCACAAATTATTGAGAATATCAAGAATGTGTGTAATTAGTGTAAGCAGTAGGATTCGGTGGATTTATTTATTACCCTATGCCATTTGCTACCTATGAAATGAATAATATATTTGTCACAAATTAACAATGAGCTTAACCATAAAACTTACAGTTTTTGGAGCTAAAATAACTATAATGTTGAATGATAGGATATCCGCTGAGATTTTGTGGCTGTTGTGACGAAAATTTAAGAATTAGATGTGATTTTAATTACTTGACCCATGTTGTATATATATAAATATTTTCACATACATGTTCTATATTCCCGAGTCTTTTATAGTTTTTGAAATTGTCTGCGGCTTCATTGTAAATTTATATGACATTCTTTGTTGCAGGCCTCGTCTGTACTTACATAGGTCTGTACTTGATGGATGGACATGGCCAACCAGCTCTCCTGTATCTTGTTCCATCTACACTAGGTCTGGAGCCATATCTATTGCATGAAGGAAGATCATTATATTTTGTTGCAGATATTTAATTTCATTTATTTTCTAATCCTGTTTTGTGTTGTATAACGCTTTCACAATGTGGCTCAGGGACAATTGTCGCATTGGGTATAAAGAGGGGTGAGCTAAAAGAGCTATGGAATTCCACCATAGAGGAAATTTCGCAGTCTAAGAAGTCATTGGGAGGAGCTTGATGCATAATTTGATTATTTCTCTAAGTTGCAGAAAGGAATATGAAAACAACTAGGACTGTTACGCACAGTCCATTGCGTCATCTGAATATTGAAAATCAATACAGACCCTGTGTATAGTTCGTTCAAATTTATTTCTTATGAAATGCTAAACATGACAACAAATTAGCATCATATACATTGTAACATATAAATTGTATCTTTATCGAACAACATTATATGTGTATAGTTTGAAATTTCACGTTTTGGCATAATTTTCAAAATAGACTCAAAATGCGAGCGCCTCGTATCAAAATAGACATTTTTGCACTGTGCACAAAATTATGAGTAATTAATACTTGGGCTTAATGACCATTTGACCCTTAAAGTATATGTTAGTGTAGGGCTGAGCAAAAAACTGAATAAGAACGAAACCGATAAATACCAAATCGAAGAAAACCGAAACTGAAAAAACACGATCTGAAACCGAAAAATAAAAAACCGAACCGATTGATCGGTTCTGGTTATAGGTTAAAACTGAACCGAAAAAACTGAACCGATAATTAAAATAAATAAATTTATTATATATAATTTATATATATATATTGGGTAAAAGGTATCTACCATTATCTTTAGAAAATTTTCTAAAATTAATTATATAAAAGTACATCATTTAGACTCTATCAGAAAAATCTAAAATTAATTTTGAGTTAAAGTTGTATATAAGAGTTGTCTCTCTTATAAATGAAGCAACATAAATCACAATACATATTCATGATTCATTGTTTAAAGTAAACTATTCTGTTGAAAATTTCGTGATTAGTATATACAATGCAGATTGACTTCACAATTAAAAATGTGATAGTTTAATATAGTTGCATATTTGAATATTTGTATGAGAAGACATGATTCTGATGATATAAACTAACAAATTTTCATATTTATTAAGTCACAATTAAGAAACTTTGTTAGTTTCGTTTAAAAATTTGTTAGTTTATAAGCCTCACAATACATATTTTTTATTATGCATATTTGAATATTTGTTAAGTCCTTTACAAGCCTCACAAGTGTTTGTTGTTTATGTTCAAATTAAGCACGAAAAACAAGCAAAACAAAGGCAGAAGTAAAGGACGAAAGCGTAGAAAAACACAAGTACATAAATAAAAAGCCCAAGAACCAAACATCTTTTTATAAGCCACTAAGGGCCAACATAAATACAGGAATAAAAATCCTAACTACTTGGCTGACTCTTCCTCCTCCGAGGACTCCTCCCCGCTCGACGAAGATGAATCCTCCTCGGCTTCACTCGACTCTTCCTCTCCAGAAGAGCTTTCCTCAGCCAACTTCTGAGGGGTTGCCTCAGGAACAACCTTCTTTGGCACGACACGGCAAGGGGAAGAAGTAGGAGTAGGCTCGCGAGCCCTCTTTGTCCAGACATCAAAATTATCCTCCCTATCAGTTTCTTCCTCTTCTTGGTCCTCGATGAACCGCTTCAAGGCCTCAGCTGACTAGGGGCTTTTAAAGTCTACCCTCAGGTCAAACAAACCTGGATGCTTCTCCATCACTTCCTTAAGTGCCTCATTACACCCAATAGTGTAGTTGACCGGGAATATAAGGTCGTCGTGAGCCTCTATCAAATCCTGATACTCCTCCGAGGCCATATATTTGTCAATAATGGCATTCTTATCAGCCTAGAGTTTGATCACCTCAGCCTGAGCCTGCTTCAAAAGCTCTTCTTTCTCGACCATATTTTTCCTCCAAGTGCTTGATTTTGGCATTCGCCACAAAAAGTTTCTTCTTATGCTTCCCTGTTTGAGCCTTCCATGACTCTGTCTGGTGTAGGGAAGCCTGAAAGTAGGCATTGGCCTGAAAAGCCAATAAACCAAGGTGGATCACGATAGAAAGCCAACAAATCATAGGAATGGCTAAACATAAAAAAATGATGAGTACCAAAAGCTAAAAGATGTGTGTGTGCTAAGGACGTAAAATGCGAATTAGTCAAGTAAGGAAATTTACCGATGCCAATGCCTGCGCACCAAGAACCTTAGTGTTCTCCTCGTCATGTCCCAGCACAATGTCCTTGTAGTCACAAGGAGTAATAGAGTGAAGGGACCAATCCCATGCGTGGTCTGTGCATCCGACCACGGTATCTGACTTCCTGAATCCCCAACCAGGTTTGTAAGCTAGAGATTTGGGCGCCTTGACAGTTTCACTGCCCTCAGCATCAGTTGGCCCAGTGTGGAGCTGCAAAAAGGCCGGAGGCACCTTCTCTTGCCTAGGGTCATTCATCAGCCTAAGCCATTGTTAGTAATTGTGCTCTAGAGACAATACTTTTTATATTTTAAGGAAAATATTTGTTATTAAGGATTATGTTTTATTGATTATAATTTATTTATTATGTTTTATTTACTGCGTAATAAATTGAAAGCATAATAAATGTCCTTGAAATTTTGATACGTATTATATATCTTTAAGTATGTGACTTAAAAATGAGATTATATGAATAATATCTTATTCTTAAAATTCCCTAGTCGAGTATTATTATTTAAGGACAATAATAATGCACAAAGACTAGTATGTTTCTTGACAGATGACCACATCTCATTGGTCATAGGTATGGTGATACTAAATTCAAGAACATAAGTGCATGTCTCAATGCATGGCACTGAAATGACCTGCCGTGAAATTCTACATGTTAAATAAGTGTCATAAGTAATTCTCACTGTGATAATGGTGTAATGATTCTTAGACCTGAAATCATTATATTTCTATACGAGAATTAATATACTTTGATTACATTAAAAGTTACCTTTGACCGGGTGATGATAAAAGTGGACATTGGGTATATTATGAATCGTATAAGAAATATGAATGATCTAGATGAGATTTAATCCTCCTAATTTTAGGAGTGATATTATTAGCCTCTTGTTTGAGTGAGACTATGAAATGCACGGTCGTGCTCAAATGTTGATTTGATTTTAATAGTCTACTCATTGATCAAGAAAATAAATATTAAATTATGAAGAGGATGACACGAGACATGCCTTGAGTTTAATCTATAATATCAAGATTAAATGGATTATATTACATGGAACGTTATTCATGAAAGGGTTAATCGAATCACCGATTTATTATTATTACTTGGGTAGCAATGATGTATTACTAGATGCCGCTCATTGTTTACAATTTTAATTAAATATTAAAATTGTTTTCAACGTAATAATAACCTACAGGGTCACACACAAAGAACGCTTGAAGGAGAAATAATTTAAATTGTAAATTTAAATTAAATAAGTAATTTATTTTATTTATGATATTAATTAAGTATGACTTAATTAATTATATAAATAGAATAAATGAATTATTTAAACTAATTCCAAAATTAATAATTAATTAATTAAGTGAGACTTAATTAAATAATTTAGAATTTTGGATTAGTATTAATTATAATTGGATTATAATTAGAAGACTTATTCCTCTCTCTATATAATCTCTTTATGGCCTGATTTTATTGATGAGACATATTTTTACTAAAACCATAGCTGTTTTGAGAAAAGAGGAAGATAGAGAGATAGAAGCAGTTTTCGGGTGCTAGTACACATCAATCCTTCATGAAAAGTGTTCGTGTGGATACCGTAGAGCGTAGATCACGATAGCGGGATACGTGGTGATTAAACAAGTTTTGGACCTCCATTAATATTCTATTAATGAACTGTTAAAGCTTCTAAAGGTATTTATTCTTTATCTCCGAATTAAATCTTTTGTTTTCGCATGGATTCTGTAGAGGGTTTCACTATTTTGATTTAATTTTCGCGTTTATTCCGCTGCGTTTGTGTCTCGAAAACCTTCAATGGCATCAGAGTTACTTGCAAAACGTTTGAATTCGGTTATGTGCTTAATAGTTTTCGATTTGTAAGCATGTATGCGATCTATCATGATTTTGTATTGATACAATATGTATATGTTTTTATATATTATGAATATATGATATTCATATGATGTATAATCATGTGATGATTTTGTGTATTGATGTATGTATATGATACATGTTTGTTCTTATTATGAGAATCGTATTCGATACGAATTCTGAAACGGCTGCCGTAGATTTTCTGAAATCTGTGTCCGTTATCCGATTTTCACAAACGATATGTGTTTTCTGACTGGAATCGGGTCACTGAGCAATACTGACTTATTCAGCTCTGCGTCTGTAAGCCTTTAGATGTCGTTACAGACCCCAAAACGGTGATTTACTATTTTTTGAAAATTATTTGATTTTCTAAAATTTTAAGTATATGTATGTATATATTATGAATATATGATATTCATGTAATGTATAATCATGTGATGATTGTATGTATCACTATGTATGTATATATGATATATTCTTGTTCTTGTTATGAGGATTGTATATGATACGATTTCTGAAACACCGTCAGATTTGGTGAAATCTGATTGTCATATCCGATTTTGCAAACGATATGTGTTTTCTAACTGGAATCGGGCCAATGAACAAACTGATAGCTATGCTATCATCGACGGGTCTGTAAGGCGTTTGACGTCTTTAAGGTCCTCGAAACAACGATTTATTGTCTTTAGAAATCTGTTTTTAATTTTTTGAAATTTTAAAATTTGTTAAATATGATTATATGATAGGTTTATATAATCTGAGATATATTATATGTGTTATGTGATAACATGGTGGATGGTTATGGCCTAAAGACTCATATTATAGTGGTTTTGATTTATGGTTTTGGTTTCTAAATACGACTTGCATGTCGTTTATTCATTGTAATTTAATTATCTCGAATGTAACTCGAGTTCTTCTTGTAATTTCATTAGAATAGTTTTATTTTTATTATTCAATGTAATTATCAATGAAGACTTGCAAGCAAGGAGGCGATCCAAAAGGGGATGATGGAGCAATGAAGAAAGAAGACATATAATAGATAGTATTTTTAAAACCACCATAGACTGACCTTGATATTTCCATTAGCTTGGAAAGATCACATAGGATGGGGCCATAACCAAACACGTTTAATTTACGCACATTACATATATGTATATGATTGCATGTATTGGTATGTATGCGTAGATATAATCGAGATGCATGCTTAATATTGATTAATCATGTATGTATTAGATACGACACCCATGCTATGTTTACTTAAGAAAGATAAAATCTGTAACGATTCAAGATTTTAAAATTGAATAAACGATCATGAGATTCTTGTGTTTATGAAACATGGTATTAAATATGAATTTTCTTTTTCTGATACGGGGAGATTTTGTCAAAAGCGGATTATTAGTTTAATTCGTAAGGAAGTTGGGTTTTAAGTGAGACCGCTTGTGACTTCTCCGACGACCTGGAAATCAATCCATTGACGAATATTGAAATGAATTATTTGATCAAGGAAAAATTGATAATCTCTTTATAATGGGATCATGATCGTTCATATAAATAATAAAAATCCCTAAATACATATTAAGTTAATCGGATGCCTTCCAATGTTTAATACTCGTCAAGATCTAGATTGAGGAGGAGTGGGTTTGCCAAAGCAAGGTACTTTTATCAATCATGGGAAGACGGGATAAGTAAGTGTACTTAGTTTGTTGAAACATTGGGTCTAACTTAACTAAATCGTCATAATAGGATTGTGGGTTTAGAGGCATGGAGTTTGGTAAGATTTGTTCGCACTTTATTCACGCAAGAGAACGTGGTCACAAGTAATACAGTAATAAGTAGGATACGTTCCCACAGAGACTCGACTTGCTTACGTTTAGCTCACTTATACACCAGAATATAGTTATGTTTCACTGCTAAGAAAATGAACAAATTGGTGCTTTGATTACACTAATGATTAAAACTTAACGATTTACTTATATGAAATAAACATGGGATTTCAACTTCATTAACTAACTCATCTAGAATCTTATGCCTTTTCAACCTAGCATGTGAAAGTGATGATAACTGATCGAACCCTCAAAACTGATAAATGCCAACTTTCGTTGTACGCATACCATCCTAATGAACATCCACAATTGATAGAAGTCAAATAGTCAACCACTATGCTTAGTCCATATATGTCTATAGAAATTGAAAACATAATGGCTTAAGCACAAGTATCCATAAAATCTCATAGTCAGTGCAAGACGGTTAGAATTACACCATAAATTAATACATGCTCTTAACATGCAAAAACCTATGCTAGCATGGTATGTTCTAAACCCTAGATCCACTTTCGCATTCACGAGGATTTAACAAACAATCATAAATGTTCGCGGCGCATTTACAAAGAAATAAATAAACTCCGACTGGGGCGCGGGCACTCTTGAAGGAGCGCGGGCGCGCTTGCCTTTTCCTGTTGAAGTGCGGGCGCGCTTGGTGAGGCGCGGGCGCGCCTGCAGCTTCTGCCCAGCAGTTGATTTTCTTGCCCGTTTGCTCTTTTAACGGCTCGTCTTGCCCTCTCTTGATCTCACATCAAGCCTTGATCCTCCTCATTTGAAATCCCAGCTCATATACCACCAAATTATGCAATTATTCCTCAAACCTGCTTCGAACTGAATCTGCACACCAAAGACACAAAAACACATCAAAAGGCACTACATACTTGGGCAAAAGCGATCAATTTAAGCCGATTTGGAACGTATATAGTGAACAAAACGTCCACTAACACATCCCCAAACTTAAACCGATGCTTGTCCCCAAGCATAAACAGACTCTAAACAATCTAATGCAATGCAATGCATGAATGCAACTACTATGAAATTGCAATGACCCCCTCGAACTCACCAAAACCAATCGACAAGCCAAAATCTCAAAGAGATGTAATACATCCGAACAGAGCTCGACCAAGCCCCCGTATACCGATACTACATGAACAGAAACGTGGGAGTGTGCGATGTTCATCAAATATACTCTTATACTAGTCCAAAATCATACCTATTTTTCGCCAAGACAATCACATGTTTATAAACAGAATGAGCGATAAACACTCCATAACATGCAAACACCTCCGTCATTCATTTGAGTTAGACAGGGAACCATACTTTATTGCTAAACAACCCTTACGATACATAACTCAATGCGTAGGCTTACTTAACCGTGCAATGGATGAGACCCCTAAAGGCTTATACAATAATACCCATGTAGCGAGCGTTAGGTCAGTGAGTCCCAGACTATAAAAAGCCTTAGGCCACTAGGCGCAAAGTCCTCGCGAACTTAATTGCTCGAGTATTAAAGAGCTCACCCTGGTTAATTTTGCCTTGAAATTATTCACACGACTCTTTTTTTTTCTCTTTTTTTTTGTTTTTTTATAAATAAAATCTGGAATGAGAATTCTCACTTCCAACCCTAGACTACTCATAAAAATATGAGCCGGCTACTAGCCATTTGACGCCTAGCCATTCTCGACAACTATTAACAATTAGCATGAATCCCTGGTTTTTCCCAAACTTATACTTTAGCGTCCTTACATTATCAAGGGAATAACAAACATTCTAGATATAAACAAGCGATTAAATCTAAAACGACTAAACAGGCATGACTCAACCTAGCCCAAAAGCAACCGAAGAGACTGTGCAAAGATGTGCTTCTGAAACATGCAACTCAATTTCATAAGGACTGTAAATCATCCCTCTGTTCATCAATACCACACACAATTTGACCTCGACTTAACAATCAGAATTAGCTCATCCTAAGGGATCATGAAATATGCATGCTATGAAATGCAACTAAAATGGACTCACATGGTAAACAGAATAAAAAAATTTGCAAACAAATTGCTCTATATGGACAAGTAAAACAAAATGCATGAAAAACTCTACAACTACATGTCCTATATGCATCTAACTACAATCTCCATTTCCCACCCCCAAACTTAAAATATTCAATGTCCCCATTGAAGGCAAGAAACAAAGAAAGTGTGTAGATATACCTCAATCGTCAGCAGAGTCACCCTCATCGGGTGAATCAGGTGGTGGATACACGGTGCCAGCTCCATAAACAGGCCAATCTACCTGTACACCAGTAGCTAGGAAAGCTGCACTGAGAGCCTGAGTCAGGTCAGCAGCAAACCGGCTCTGCCTGTCATCAACGGCGTCCATCCGCCGCGCCAAACGTCTAAAATGAGCCTCACCCATGCCAGCACTAGCAACCTCTCGCTGTGCCCTAGAAGACCCAGCCCTAGCCTCCCTCTGCTGTCTAGGTGGCACCTCATCACCCACAATATACCCTAGACCTCTGGCATGCGGTACACCACCGTCCCATTCAGGCAGCCGGGCTATCGCCGCCGTATCAATGGTACTTGCAGGTAGTTGCAACTGCTCCTCTGTCGGCCAGTGAATACCCACATCAACACACAGACGAACCACCACTGAGCCATAAGGAATCGCGCCAGTGGTACTGCTCTGCAAGAATCTGATCATGTGCCTGTAGATAAGGGAGCCTAGGTCGATGTATTTCCCGCTTAGAATTCCCCACAACAAAATGGCTCGATCCACTGTCACCTCATGAGTATGCGACGATGGCACAATATTAGCACACAGAAACAGGTTCTAGGCCTTAGCATACGGGTTCAATGCCATAGCTGAGAAGGTAACTGACTCAGTAGAGCCCACCATGCTCTTCTAAGTAGTGCCTGGAACGGTCATATCTCGCAGAATGGCCTCAAGGTCAACCTCCCCACGGGTTTTCAACCCAAAATCTTCCTTACCTTCTGGTTGTGCCGGCAATTGCAAAACCTTGGTAATAGCGGCAGGAGTATAGTCCACCACATACCCTCGGACTGTAGAATACCCATTTTTCTCTAGCTTGGCATTAGCATAAAACTCCCTAACGATACTCAACGGTATCGCCTCCGCAGCCTCACACACAGTTTCCCAACCGCGCTCATCAATCATTGCAAGCAAAGCCCCATCAAGAATACCCGGAGTAAAGCCTCTCTCCTTGACCACAGATTTGGTCATTAAATGCGCAAATTCAGCTTGAGCCTCCGGTGAATTGAACTGAGGAAGGACTCCCCCACTAGAAGAAGAAGTACTGGAAGTACCTGCTCGCCTAGCTCACTTGGGTGCCATGTATTGATTTAGAGTTGTGTGTATAGTTGTGTGTATAGTTGAGATGTAAAGATTTTGTCAGAATAAGATATAAAGGACAAGGCTAAGTGTTTGGGGGTTTTGAATGTAGGGATTAGGGATAGGGCATGGTAAAAGGCTATAAAATAGATTTTAATGGGCTTGGGTTGCTATTGGGAATGATTTGTGCCTTATACTCTCTTTTTTTATAACAGCGGCCTCAGGCGCGCCCGCGCCTCCTGGAGCGCGCCCGCTCCTGGGGCTACTGTTATTTTTTTTTTGTAGAGCCATTCAAGCCGTAGGTTGCCTCCTACGAGCGCTGTCGTTAGCGTCATTTAGCCGGACGTGATTTCAGGTCCCCAGTCTAAGGTAGACAGAATCGCGATTTCAGCTTCGCGATTTACTTTTTCTCCCATATAAGGCTTCAATCTCTGACCATTGACTTTAAACGCTTGATCTGGTGTCTTTTCAAAAATTTCCACAGCTCCGTGTGGAAACACAGTCTTCACCACAAAAGGTCCTGACCACCTTGACTTAAGTTTTCCTGGAAACAATCGCAGACGAGAGTTAAATAATAAAACTGACTGACCAGGAACAAATACCTTTGTTATCAATCGACGATCATGCCATCTTTTCACTTTCTCCTTGTATAGCTTGTTATTCTCATAAGCTTGTAGACGAAACTCATCCATCTCATTTATCTGCACCATCGGTTTTTCCCCCGCGGCTTTACAATCGAAATTCAACTTCTGCAATGCCCAATAAGCCTTGTGTTCTAGTTCCGCTGGCAGATGACAAGCTTTCCCATAGACAAGTTGATATGGTGACATACCCAAAGGTGTTTTGAACGCGGTTCGATAAGCCCACACGGCTTCATCTAGTTTTAATGACCAATCCTTACGAGAAGGACTTACCACCTTTTCCAGAATGCGTTTGATCTCACGGTTTGATACTTCAGCTTGGCCATTGGTTTGAGGGTGGTATGATGTCGCCACCCGATGGTTGATGTTGAATCTTGCCATCAGATTAGTGAACTTCCGATTACAAAAGTGAGAACCCTCATCACTAATAATGACTCTTGGAGTCCCAAATCTGGTGAAAATGTTCTTGTGAAGGAAGTTGAGCACTACATTGGCATCATTAGTTGGGAGTGCCTTGACCTCAACCCATTTGGAGACGTAATCCACAGCTAGCAAGATGTATTGGTTATTGCATGATGAAATGAATGGACCCATGAAGTCGATTCCCCACACATCAAAAATTTCCACCTCTAGCATTACATTAAGGGGCATCTCATCCCTTCTCGAAATATTGCCTACTCGCTGGCAACGATCACACCTGGTTACAAACTGATGAGCATCCTTGAAGAGAGATGCCCAATAAAATCCTGCCTGCAGAATACGAGTCGCTGTCTTTTCACCTCCATAATGGCCTCCATAGGCTGTGGCATGATAATCCCTCAGAATAGCTTCTGTCTCACTATATGGTACACACCTTCTGATAACCTGATCAGCCCCTTGTTTAAACAGATATGGTTAGTCCCAACGAAACCACTTTACGTCATGCAAGAATTTCTTCCTTTGGGCTGAAGACAACTCGGGTGGAACAATTTGACTCACAAGATAATTCACAATATCAGCATACCATGGTTCTTCTTCTTGTATTCTAAACAACTGTTCATCCGGAAAGGATTCATTGATGAGAGTACTGTCTTGTGATGATTTACCAAGATCTTCCAATCGTGAGAGGTGGTCAGCTACTTGATTTTCTGTCCCCTTTCTATCTTTGATCTCCACGTCAAATTCTTGTAGCAGAAGAACCCATCGAATCAAGCGGGGTTTAGAATCCTTCTTGGAGAACAGATATCTAATAGCTGCGTGGTCAGTATACACCGTCACTTTCATTCCAAGCAAGTATGATCTGAATTTTTCAAAGCCATATACAATGGCTAACAGCTCCTTCTCCGTGGTTGTGTAATTCAATTGCGCATCATTGAGTGTCTTGCTCGCATAGTAGATAACATGAAAAATCTTATCTTTCTTTTGGCCAAGAACAGCCCCCACTGCAAAATCACTAGCATCACACATCATAGCAAATGGTTCAGTCCAATCTGGAGCAATGATCACTGGTGCTGAAATCAACTTCTTCTTCAATGTCTCAAAAGCTGTCAAACAATCATCATCAAATTTGAAGGGAATATCCTTCTCCAATAGCTTACACAAAGGTTTAGAAATTTTGGAGAAGTCCTTGATGAATCTTCTGTAGAAACCTGCGTGATCGAGGAAACTACGAATTCCTCTCACTGAATTGGGAGGTGGAAGGTTTTCAATGGTCTCTATTTTGGCTTTATCCACTTCCAGGCCTCGATGTGACACCTTGTGTCCAAGAATAGTTCCCTCTTGTACCATGAAATGGCACTTCTCCCAGTTGAGGACCAGATTAGTCTCCACGCATCTTTTCAGAACCATGCTAAGATTGTGTAGACACTCGTCGAAAGAAGAACCAAATACTGAAAAGTCATCCATGAAGACTTCCACTGTCTTACCAATCATGTCTGAAAAAATTGCCATCATGCACCTCTGAAAAGTGCCAGGTGCACCACATAACCCAAAAGAAACCCTTCGAAAAGCGAAGGTACCAAACGGACATGTAAATGTCGTCTTCTCCTGATCCTCTGGAGCAATACAGATCTGATTGTAACCCGAATATCCATCCGGAAGGCAATAGTACTCATGGTCGGCGAGTCGGTCTAGCATCTGATCAATGAAAGGAAGAGGAAAGTGATCCTTCCTAGTAGCTTTGTTCAACTTCCGGTAGTCCATGCAAATTCTCCAACCGTTAACTGTCCGTGTAGGAATGAGTTCATTCTTCTCATTAGTTACCACAGTCATGCCTTCTTTCTTCGGCACACATTGAACTGGACTCACCCAAGCACTGTCAGAAATAGGATAGATAATCCCTGCGTCCAACCACTTGATAATTTCCTTCTTCACTACTTCCTTCATGAGTGGATTTAGCCGTCTCTGATGTTCCACTGTTGGCTTACTTCCTTCCTCCAGCGGAATCTTATGCTGGCAATAGGCAGGGTTGATTCCTTTTATGTCTGCAATAGTCCAACCAATGGCTGATTTGAATTCCCTGAGAACCCTCAACAGCTTTTCTTCTTCAGGACCTGTAAGGTTAGCAGCAATAATCACAGGCAAAGTAGATGATTCCCCAAGAGAAGCATACCTTAAGTGATCAGGTAATGGTTTGAGCTTTAGCGTCGGTGCTTCCTCGATAGATGGTTTCAACCGCTGATGTGATTCTCTCAACTCAGATAAACCCAAAGATTCCACTAGTCTCTCAAACTTTCGTTGCCAAGGAGACGCATTCAGACACTGTACTTGCTCTTCAACCTCATTCTCTTCAAATGTAGAGTCCCCACTTAAAGCCTTTTCCAGCGTATCATTCATGAGCAAGTGTTCAATTTTTTCTTGCACAACAGATTCTACTACGTCTACTTTAAAGCATTGTTCTTCTTCCGTTGGAAATTGCATTGCTTTGAACACATTGAATATGACATTCTGATCGTGCACCCTCACGGTGAGTTCCCCCTTCTGCACGTCAATTAACGTTTTTCCCGTTGCCAAGAATGGTCTACCAAGAATGATAGGGATCTTCTTGTCTTCTTCAAAATCAAGGATGACAAAATCTGCTGGAAAGATTAGCTTGTCGACTTTCACCAAAACATCTTCGACAATTCCTCGCGGATAAGTGATTGAATGATCCGCCAACTGCAGTGACATGTTGGTCGGCTTTGGCTCAGGAAGGCCAAGTTGTAAGAATACAGAGTATGGCATGAGGTTGATGCTTTCTCCCAAATCGCACAAACATTTGTCGAATGACAAATTCCCGATTATGCATGGTATAGTGAAACTACCAGGATCCTTCAACTTTGGTGGCAACTTCTGCTGCAATACTGCACTACACTCTTCCGTCAAAGCAACGGTGTCCGATTTCTGCTTCTGAAGCCTTTTAGGGAATGGTGGAGGAGGAAATACTTCCTTGCTATCACTCTCTTTCTCTGAACTGCTCTTCTCCTCTGAATTATTCATTTTTTTCTTGATCGGCTCCGCATGCACAACATTTTCTGCAGAATTTTCCACTTCTGCAGTGAAGGGAAGCGCGCCCGCTCTCCACATCCTGCCCAGAATGCTGATGTTCTTCGTTTTGTGGAATTTCGACCTCCTGATTATTCGTAACCCTTCCAGAACGCAATGTAATAGCGTGTATCTATTCCTTGCTTTCTTTCTTGCCTGGATTAGCCTCTGTGTCACTTGGTAACTGCCCTTGAGGTCTATTTAGAAGAGTACTTGCTAGTTGACCAATTTGGTTTTCCAACGTTTTCAGAGTTACAGCTTGACTCTTATACATCATTCTCAATTCCTCCATCTCTGACTTTTCATTCGAATGCCTTTGTCCTCCTTGAGGTGGTTGATGGAAACCAGGAGGGTTGTATGATTGCCTTGGTGCATAGGATTGTTGAGGACCAGAATTGTTGAAAGGCCTTGGTCCGAATTGCTGACCTTGCGATGGTTGCGGCATGGCATTCTGATTGTTGCTCCAACTGAAGTTAGGATGGTTCCTGTTGTCGGGGTGATATGTATTAGGTGCTGGTTGTGTAGGCCTCTGAAAGTTGCTGACAAAATGCGCCAAATCGCTAGAAATAGCACACTGAGTTGTCTCATGAGCACCTGTACACAAGTCACAAACCATAGCGACTTGCTGAATCCCTGCCTTGGACAATGCATCCACCTTCATAGATAAAGCCTGTAGCTGAGCTGTTATAGCCGTGGCAGCGTCCACTTCAAAAACACCTGCAGTTTTACTCTGTGGCAATTGCTGAGTAGGATTCTGATACTCGTTAGCAGCCATCATTTCAATCAAGTCATAAGCTTATTCATAGCTCTTGGCCCAAAGAGCTCCTCCAGATGCTACATCAAGCATAGGTCGTGAATGATTCAACCCATTATAGAAACCGTTAATGACCATCCAATCTGGAATCCCATAATGGGGACACTTTCGAAGCATTTCTCCAGAATGTTGATTGAACTGTGTAAGAGCGTTCTTCATGGCTGCCGTCTTAGCCATAGGAAAGAATTTAGTTAGAAACTTTTGTGCGAGATCTTCCCAAGTAGTTATAGACCCTGCTGGCAGTGAGTGCAACCAGCTCTTTGCCTTGTCTCGTAGAGAGAATGGAAACAGCCTCAGCTTTATAGCATCTTCAGAAACCCCGTTAGTTTTGAAGGTATCACAGATCTCAATGAAGTCTCAGATATGCATATTAGGGTCCTCAGCAGGTGAACCCCCAAACTGCACAGAATTCTGAACCATTTGAATCGTGCCCGGTTTGATTTCGAAATTATTAGCCGCAATAGCCGGCCTAATAATGCTTGACTGAATGTCATTGATCTTCGGCTGGGAATAATCCCGTAGAGCTTTCACTGGATCCCCCATCACTAATTCTGGCTCAATTTCTAGAACTGCAATTCCCCTCTCTTCGTCTAAGTGTTCTTCCAGTTTTTCCTCACTCAATTGAGAACGCGTACACATACACGATCAATTATCTGAAATCACGGAACAAACAAAAATGATTAGTAATAATTCCCAGTTAGTGATATCTAACGACCACTGATGATAAGCACATGAACTAAACACAACAATGAACCGAGTCCCCGGCAGCGGCGCCAAAAACTTGTTCGCACTTTATTCACGCAAGAGAACGTGGTCACAAGTAATACAGTAATAAGTAGGATACGTTCCCACAGAGACTCGACTTGCTTACGTTTAGCTCACTTATACACCAGAATATAGTTATGTTTCACTGCTAAGAAAATGAACAAATTGGTGCTTTGATTACACTAATGATTAAAACTTAACGATTTACTTATATGAAATAAACATGGGATTTCAACTTCATTAACTAACTCATCTAGAATATTATGCCTTTTCAACGTAGCATGTGAAAGTGATGATAACTGATCGAACCCTCAAAACTGATAAACGCCAACTTTCGTTGTACGCATACCATCCTAATGAACATCCACAATTGATAGAAGTCAAATAGTCAACCACTATGCTTAGTCCCTATATGTCTATAGAAATTGAAAACATAATGGCTTAAGCACAAGTATCCATAAAATCTCATAGTCAGTGCAAGACGGTTAGAATTACACCACAAAATAATACATGCTCTTAACATGCAAAAACCTATGCTAGCATGGTATGTTCTAAACCCTAGATCCACTTTCGCATTCACGAGGATTTAACAAACAATCATAAATGTTCGCGACGCATTTACAATGAATAAGCTTAACCATACTAGGATATCCATAACAATCACACACTTAGGCTTAAAAACAATCAATATCTAGAATCGATAGAAAAATCCATTAAAGTCCCATGACAACGATTAGCCCATAATTGGACTATCCGCCATCATGGGTTCAATTGAAAACATAGTAGACAACCAATTATAAATAAAATACTGATATTAATTGTAAGAGTATATGAAACAACCGATCATCCATGTGATAGAAAATTACAAAAGAAATAGTTCGAACTAAATCACCCAAGATAGCTTGATGACCTAATTCTCTTCCTTGGTGGCTCACCAAGTACTACTACTTCCTAAGATACGATACCCCTTGATAATAATAATCCCTGATGTTTTTATACTAGGTTACATAAAAACCAAAATCCATGGGCCTGTGCCTTAAAAGCTATCCAAACTGTAAAAGAAATAAATAAACTCCGACTGGGGCGCGGGCGCTCTTGAAGGAGCGCGGGCGCGCTTGCCTTTTCCTGTTGAAGCGCGGTCGATCTTGGTGAGGCGCGGGCGCGCCTGCAGCTTCTGCCCAGCAGTTGATTTTCTTGCCCGTTTGCTCTTTTAACGGCTCGTCTTGCCCTCTCTTGATCTCACATCAAGCCTTGATCCTCCTCATTTGAAATCCCAGCTCATATACCACCAAATTATGCAATTATTCCTCAAACCTGCTTCGAACTGAATCTGCACACCAAAGACACAAAAACACATCAAAAGACACTACATACTTGGGCAAAAGCGATCAATTTAAGCCGATTTGGAACGTATATAGTGGACAAAAAGTCCACTAACAAGATTTATTGGATAAATGTGTACAATGGGTTGTTCCACCAAACTTTCCAAGAGTTATATTTGATATAATCGACAAATGTTGTCTACTTAAATAGTCATGTTTTGAGTGTATTAGCCAACGCTATCTTAAAACATGGTTGAAATATGGATCTTGGCTCACTAAAAAGATTTAAAGAAATGTTTTCCGAATTAATAGTTAGGGCTATTAGTTTGAGAAAAATAGTGGGAGATATATGGTGATATACTATAATCACTTAAACATAATTAATATTAAATTTGCAATCTAGTTTATTTTATACACTTTAATATTGTAGATATCAAATGATAAACACAAACAACTTCTTTATGCGATCAGTTCTTGAGAAGGACAAGGGACGAGAATATATTTCCTTAACTGACATAGGAGCTTGAGGATCGTCCTCGGACACCACGATGTTAGTCAAATCTCTTCCCCTGCTCTTAAAGTTGAGAATGTAACATGTGCAAATCATAGTGCTTATTGGAAGCAAATTGATGTTGCAACTGATGTTTCATGTCTCATGCTCGCAAATATGTGTGCTGAGCTTAAGAAGCAACACGAGCATATAGATGCTTATGAGATGATTGAGCACAAGATATATTTGAAAATAAAAGGGCACTATACACTTACAAGTAGGGAGAGTGAGACCCGGTTACACCACATGTTCTAAAGATTATAGGTATAATGAGTACCTTTGATATTTTGGTTTTCCAGATTGGTTTGGAGACTTAGTTAGATTTGATCTTACAATCTTTGGACAAATATTATTCTTAGTTTGTTATGAACAATAAAATGAATAAGATTGGTAAAACACTCATTGAGTTGCTAAGCATGTTGAGAACTGCTGAAAGTAATATGATAAATGCATGAACTACTACTATATTGATGGTAAACATAGGGAATGCGAAAGGGAAAGGAAAATGGAAAGGCAAGGAGAAGATTTGATCTAGTTCCTTTGTCAAACCAAAGTCCAATCCCTAAAGCAGACTCTAAAGTCTGAATGAAGTGTTGATAAAGAAGACGATTGTCGCTTCTGTGGAAAATTAGGAGACTGGAATTTAAACTGTCACGCTTATTTAGAAGATCTGAAAACGATGATCAATAAGGGTCAAGCTTTAGGTATCGGGTTGGAATTGGAGTAAAAGTAGTTGCTCTGGTTAGAGGAACTCGTTACTTAACTTTTAGCCTATAAGTAAAATTTAGAACTTGATAATTGTTATAACGTGCTTGCAATTGGCAGAGACATTATTTCAGTTTCTTGTTTGGACAAGAAAGGCTTTTTCATTTTAATTAAATAACAATAGTTGTTTATTCTATTTTGATGATGAGGCTTATAATGTTGCACAACTAATTAACAATTTATATGTTCTAAAGTGACTCAAATCAAATATTACCTTTGGCACTGTTGTTGAGGCCATATTAATGAGAAACACATTTCTAGAATACATAAGGATGCATTCATGGATAAGTTTGATTATGAATTATACAAAAGGATGCGAATCTTGGTTTATTTGGCAAAATGACTAAAGCTCCTTTTACCAGACATGGTGAAGGGGTCATTGAACGGGTATGACTTATACATAGTGATGTATGTGGTCATATGTGTACGATGACAAAAGGTAGATTTTATTAACTTCATAAAATTTACTAATTATTTTAGTAGATACGGATATATATATCTTTTGAAGAACTAATCCGAATCATTTGAAAAGTTCAAAGGCTATAAAGATGAAGTAGAAAATATCAAAGAAAAGTTTTTTTTTGATAGGAGGGATCACACCTTATTGGACATGGTGCGATCAATGTTGAGTCAAGGAATCTTCCAATTAGTTTCTGGGGTTGCACCCTGGAAACGCTCCACATACACTTAACCGTGTTCCTACTAAAACGGTTCAAAAGACTCCTTATGAGATATGGACTGAGAAACGTCACAGCATGTCATTTATGAAAATTTAGGGATGTGAAGCGTTTGTGAAACGTCTAATCTCTAACAAGCTAGGACCAAAATCAGACAAATATAATTTTATGGGATACCTAACTGAAATAAGGGGTTATTCTTTCTATAATCCTTCTGAGAACAAAGTGTTTGTTGCTTGAACTGCTATGTTCCTTGAGAGAGTTGCTCTCTAAGAAAGACAGTGGAAGGATAATAGATCTCGATGAAGTTCGAGACCCACATGATAACATTGAAACAATGGAGGAACCTAAGCAAAATTTATAAGAAGTTTAGTGGGAGCCATGTGGCATTCCTAGTATTATATGTTGATGATATATTACTAATAGGGAATGACATTCCTTCTCTATAGACTGTGAAGACTTGGTTGAGAAATAATTTCTCAATGAAAGACTTAGGCGATGCGACCTATATATTAGGGATCGGGATCTATATAGATAGATCAAGGAGATTGATCGGCCTAAGTTAGAGTACATACATTGATAAAGTTTTACATCGATTTCGAATGCAAAGAGGCTAAAATGGATATGTCCCAATGTCTCATGGGATAGTGATCTCAAAATAAATTTTGTCCTAAATCATTGGATGATAAGGACTGCATGAGTAAAGTTCCATATGCGTCATCATTTGGTTTTATAATGTATGCAATGATATGTACTCGTCCTGATGTCTCGTATGCTTTAAGCATGACGAGTAGATACCGGTCTAATCCAGGTGAAGGTCACTGGACGACAGTCAAGAATATTCTTAAGTACTTGAAGAGGACTAAAGATTCATTCTTGTTATATGGAGGAGATGTGAAACTAGTTATAAGAGTTTTCAGTGATGCTAGTTTCTAGACAGACAACGATAATTTAATGTTTCTGTCTATCTTTGTGTTTTATCTATTTTTATTGAGATGTTGTATGCTGGAATGGTTCACAGCAGAGACAGTTGTTGATTATACAATAGAGCCTGAGTATATTGATGCTTGCGAAGCAGCCAAGTAGGCTATTTTGGCATGTACTTAAGAGATATCACCTAATTAATGAGATTAATGATCAAGGAGATATACATATATGTAAAGTGCATACTAATAATAATATTGCAGACCCACTGACTAAGGCTTTGTCGCAGCAGAAACACGAAAATCACACTAGTTCCATGAGTATTGGATACTTAGGTAATTGGCTCTAGTGCAAGTGGGAGATTGTTAGTAATTGTGCTCTAGAGACAATACTTTTTATATTTTAAGGAAAATATTTATTATTAAGGATTATGTTTTATTGATTATTATTTATTTATTATGTTTTATTTACTGCGTAATAAATTGAAAGCATAATAAATGTCCTTGAAATTTTGATACGTATTATATATCTTTAAGTATGTGACTTAAAAATGAGATTATATGAATAGTATCTTATTCTTAAAATTCCCTAGTCGAGTATTATTATTTAAGGACAATAATAATGCACAAAGACTAGTATGTTTCTTGACAGATGACCACATCTCATTGGTCATAGGTATGGTGATACTAAAGTCAAGAACATAAGTGCATGTCTCAATGCATGGCACTGGAATGACCCATCGTGAGCTTTTACATGTTAAATAAGTGTCATAAGTAATTCTCACTGTGATAATGGTGTAATGATCCTTAGACCTGAAATCATTATATTTCTATACGAGAATTAATATACTTTGATTACATTAAAAATTACCTTTGACCGGGTGATGATAAAAGTGGACATTGAGTATATTATGAATCGTATGAGAAATATGAATGATCTAGATGAGATTTAATCCTCCTAATTTTAGGAGTGATATTATTGGCCTCTTGTTTGATTGAGACTATGAAATGCACGGCCGTGCTCAAATGTTGATTTGATTTTAATAGTCTACTCATTGATCAAGAAAATAAAGATTAAATTATGAAGAGGATGACACGAGACATGCCTTGAGTTTAATCTATAATATCAAGATTAAAGGGATTATATTACATAGAACATTATTCACGAAAGGCTTAATCGAATCACCGATTTATTATTATTACTTGGGTAGCAATGATGTATTACTAGATGCCGCTCATTGTTTACAATTTTAATTAGATAATAAAATTGTTGTCAACGTAATAATAACCTACAGGGTTACACACAAAGAACGCTTGAAGGAGAAATAATTTAAATTGTGAATTTAAATTAAATAAGTAATTTATTTTATTTATGATATTAATTAAGTATGACTTAATTAATTATATAAATAGAATAAATGAATTATTTAAACTAATTCCAAATAATTAATTAATTAAGTGAAACTTAATTAAATAATTTAGAATTTTGGATTAGTATTAATTATAATTTTATTATAATTAGAAAACTTATTCATCTCTCTATATAATCTCTTTATGGCCTGATTTAATTGATGAGACATATTTTTACTAAAACCCTAGCCATTTTGAGAAAAGAGGAAGATAGAGAGAGGGAAGCAGTTTTTGGGTGCTAGTACACATCAATCCTTCATGAAAAGTGTTCGTGTGGATACCGTAGAGCGTAGATCGCGAGAGCGGGATACGTGGTGATTAAACAAGCTTTGGACCTCCATTAATCTTCCATTAATGAACTGTTAAATCTTCTAAAGGTATTTATTCTTTATCTCCGAATTAAATCTTTTGTTTTCGCATGGATCCTGCGGAGGGTTTCGCTATTTTGATTTATTTTTCGCGTTTATACCGCTGCGTTTGTGCCTCGAAACCCTTCAGTCGTTTCATACGACTTGTTTCCTCCATGGGTGGAATGGTCCACTCGTTAATTAATGCAGTAGCTGGAAAAGAGACACGAGAATATTAGCAAAACAGTTAAACATCCAAAGTAAAAAGAAAGCGAATCTAAGTGAAGTAATATACCTTTACTAGAGGCCCTCGACAGGCCCACAGTCTTCAACCTACGCTCATCCAGAAGAACCCAAGAAACTTCCATGGCTTCCACCTGAGTGAGCGCGACATACGCTGTCTGCTCCTCCTTTGAGAGCTTGATGGAGTCGACGCTCCCATCAGCTACTTTCCCGAAGGTGGACCTGAAGAGGGTTCCCCAGTCTCCCCCTTCCCATTTTATTTGAACAAAATTCTCTTTCCAATGGAGGTTATTGTCAGGAATGGAAGAGTTGTCTAAAATATGGGGCATGTTGGGTCCATGACCTATATGAACCCAACCCAAGGAAAGGCTGGAGGAGTTTGTGAATTGAATTTTTTTTCGACCTGGGAGGTGAAATGAGTGTTAATTTAACCTCATTCCAAGTCGAAAATTACAAGGCCATGAGTCCTCAAAACAATTCGACCTAGGAGGTGAAATGAGTGTTAATTCGACCTCATTTCAAGTCGAAAATCACAAGGCCATGAGGCCACAAAACAATTCGACCTAAGAGGTGAAATAAGTGTTAATTCGACTTCATTACAAGTTGAAAATCACAAGGACATGAGACCCCACGACAATTCGACCTGGGAGGTGAAATGAGTGTTAATTCGACCTCATTCCATGTCAAAAATCACAAGGCCATGAGGCTCCAAGATAATTCGACCTAGGTGGTGAAATGAGTGTTAATTCGACTTCATTCCAAGTCGAAAATCACAAAACCATGAGGCCCCAAGACAATTCAACCTAGGAGGTGAAATGAGTGTTAATTCGGCCTCATTCCAAGTCGAAAATAACAAGGCCATGAGGCCCCAAAACAATTTCGGCCAGGATGGTAAAACGAGGCATAATTCGACCTCAATCGAGGTCGAAAATGAAGCTAAAAAGGCCTGTTCGACCTCAAAATCCCTTTCGACGTCAAATAAGATCGATAATCGACCTCGATTATCATTCGACCTCAATGTGTTTTTAAGGCATAATTCGACCTCAATCGAGGTCAAAAATGAAGCTAAAGCCAAGAAGGCCTGTTCAACCTCAAAATCCTTTCGATGTCAAATAAGGTCGATAATCGACCTCAATGCATTTTTAAGGCATAATTCGACCTCAATCGAGGTTGAAAATGAAGCCAAAGCCAAGAAGGCATGTTCGACCTCAAAATCCCATTCGACGTCAAATGAGGTCGATAATCGACCTCGATTATCATTCGACCTCGATGTGGTTTTAAGGCATAGTTCGACCTCAATCGAGGTCGAAAATGAAGTCCTTCGACCTTAATCCCTCAAATCGACCTGGAGGTGGAAATGATCCCCAATTCGACCTCGTTCCAGGTCGAATTGGCCAAGCCCATAAAAAAATTTCCCCTTGTAAATTGTTAAAAATTAAGCCCTAGAGGGGCCAATTTAAGTAATATTAATTCTTTTAAAGGGATTAATAATAAAGAGGCCTGAGCCCAGAAACCCAGATAAAATTGACTGAAATGAGTCAAAAGCACGATAAGACACTAAAAATCCTTTGTGAAACTTTTACGAAAACTCACGAAATTTTCCTAAAAGTTGGGGGGCAAATGATATGGGTAAAAAACAACCCTAAGGAAATAATAAATATACCATTTATTATTTCATTTATTAGACCTAGCATGGTCCAAAGGCTTGGGCCCTTGAAACGAACAAGGAAAATAAATCCTAGGATCAACTGAATTTATAATCCAAGAATCAATTGGATTTGTAAGTCCAGCCCACAAACTCTGTTGAAGCCATAGGCCCGTTAAGCCTTTGTTATTAATTAATTTCGTAATTAATTAATAAAGGCTTAGTAAAGGCCCAAGAGACAATCTGTTGAAGGCCCTCATTCTATAAGGATCTGGAAACCCTAACGTGAGAAGAGTCCAATGAGGACCCTCATTCCTAAGAGGTTTCAATAACCTTGTCACTAGGAGACTTGACCACAAAGTCTCCTAATTCTAATCTGATTCCAAGGCCATCGCGTGCCTATATAAAAGGCCTAACCCCTCAACCTTAGAACTACGTTTTTTGGCTTGATTCTCACCTCCATTGAGATACGTAGGCAGTTAACGAAGACCCGAGTTAGTCATGAAACGTTAGTGCAGCCATTAAAGCTTGAAGCTCCCCTAACCCAAGCATTAATTACACATTAAAGACGACCTAGTTTTTAATCCGTAACAATTATATATAGACTCTAATAATATAAAATTTTAATTTTTTTTAATTATATATTATTTTTAAATTGCGGTAAAAAATTAGTTAGCTTGACTACATAAAAAACAATGATGACAAGTAATTGGAGACGGATGGAGTAATATATTACATAATCTAATGCAAGACATATGTGTTCTCCAATTAATAATCCATTTAATTTTCTCCGTAGAACAAAATATGCTGCTTGTTTATGTTTTAAGTAGATAGCTTAAAGTAATTTTTAACTTTAAGATGAAAAATATGTTTTTGTATAATAAATTAAAAAATAATTTAGAATTAAAAAAACACTATAAATTAAAAGTAGATAAGATGTATTTTTTGGATAAATTATTTTATTTGATAAAATTAGTATTATCATTCACATGCATATACAATTTATAAATTTTATTTTTATTTTTATATCTTTAATAATCCATAAATTATTCAAAAACAATAAAATTATCTAAATATTAATTAACTTAAATTTTTACAAAAATAATAAATTTTTTAAGTTTACTCGGGCTGTGACACAGGACAAAAGTAAATTATGGTTTGAATTATTTTTCCCATCGTGTTGAAGAAGCTTGAAAAAAGTACCCATATTTATTTACACCTGTAGGCTGTAGTGTGTGTGTATGTGTATATATATATATATATATATATTACAATACAAAGAGAAAGAAGAAGAATAGTGAAAAATAAAAAAAGGGCGGGGCATTGTAGAGCAGCAAATCAATTAGGCATTGGAGTGATGGAATTAGATCCAGATGATGTGTTTGCAGATGATGAAGATGACCTTGATAATGCTTTCTATCAGGTATCTATGTATGTATGTATGTCTTCGTTTTTTTTGCTTATTTTAATTTCTTAATTTTATTATGAAATTAATTAATGGGTTTTAGGAAAAAGAAGCAACTAAAGAACTGGTTGTTTATTTGGTGGATGCTTCTCCCAAAATGTTCAACACTACTTGTCAAGGGGTTAGTTATTTTCTGCCTTCTTTTTTGTATATTTTATGTGTATATCAATCAATGTGTATAGTACAAGGTAGGTGCATGGCGCCATAGTTAAGTGTTTGATGTGGTATCAGTTAGGTAATGGTTTCGTGCCCTCGAAACTATACTTGTTATTGGTTAGGTTAACACTTCCAAGCCTCGAAACTAGTTGTTATCGGGAAATGAAATTAAGGATGAAAATGTCCGAGCCGAAATCTGCCTTGAAACTAGTAGGTTTGAGTTCAAAGTCTTTTATATCGACTTAAACCAGTCTTAATGTAACCTCCTTTAAACGCATTTAATTAATTCATTTATTTTAGCCACCAGTGTTATCAACGGAAGTATAAATTTTTTATGGTTCTCTTTTTTATGTGTCACTTGATGAGAGCTGTCATTCAACATGATATGCGTTTTAGCTAGTCTGGATATTAATTGATTAGTTTTGCTTCGTTTGACTATGTTTTCAGGATAGTGGAGATGGTGAAACCCATTTTCATGTTGCTGTGAGTTGTATTGCGCAGTCTTTAAAAACTCAAATTATCAACAGGTCTTATGATGAAATTGCTATATGCTTCTTCAATACTGTAAGAACTCTAATATACTATAACTAATACATTATATACCTCTAAATTCTATTTTTGGGGTTTATTAAGTTTTCAGTTAAAATTCTTCTGTATTATGAAATATGAATTTTGACATTAGTGACTGTTATAATGTAATGCTTCTTTTTATTGTCAGTGATTTCATTCGTATGTCCATGGTATCCTTATTGCTGGATGTTAAGTACTTATAGTGTTTACATGAGAAGAAAATTTACTCTGTGAACAAAATTTGCTCTGTGGTTTTTGTAACATTTAAATATTGAAAAACCAATAACTATTTGGACATCTTTTTTGTAGATCAATTTGAGCTTTAGTAGTCACTTGATTATTTACTTTGTCATCTTCCTAAATTGCAAGTTAGACTTTGAAGTATATATCTGCTTTTTCATGTTCTAATTTTGGCTGAAAACAGAGTATTGTGTATTCCCTTAATTTTAGCTTTACTTTTGCTTCGTTTCAATTGCTACAAATATTAATGTTATCTAATTGTGTGATGATTTACGTAAGAACTAACTTAAAACCCAGAACTAATTTTTTCTTTTGTGTAAGATGTAACTATTTTTTTAATAATGCCAATAACAAGATATTTCAATAATTATGCACACGTTTATCTCTACCTAGAGAATACTCAATCTCTTGTTACTAGTGGTGAAGTCTATCCACTAGCCTATATTTTTTGTGATTGTTTAGGATGTATTGGAACTATTCATGTTGTTTACTCAGTTTGTGTTTCATTTCTATTACTCCGCAGAAAGAGAAGAAGGATATCCAAGATCTAAATAGTGTATATGTATATAATGTTGCTGATCGTGAGAGCTTAGACAGGCCAACAGCGAGGCTTATTAAAGAATTTGATTCCATAGAAGGTGATGTTTCACTCTCATCTTATCTAGTTTGTTATTACTAGTGGTGATATCTGCATAGCACTTTGGAACTCCTAAGCCATTAGACTGTTTATATTTTGCACAAGTATATAACATTCATCAATAATCTCTTCTAAACTTCTTTCAGCATGTGCTATTGACCCAAAACCAGGTAAATCAAGTGCTTGCGCACTTGTCAAATCTCCTACACTCTATCATCCATTTGACACCACTAGGCCACTCCTTGGGGCTCTGAATTTATTTTCCATGTAATATCTTATATGAAAATTTGATGTGGCAGTTTCTTCTAATGCTCATGGTTTGTTCTTTATGATATAGACTTGTTGAATGGGAATTTGACCTCATTCCAGATTTTTATGCATGCAGAATCATTTATCAAACAAATTGGGAGTCAGTATGATATCTTGTCCAGGTCTAGGAATAATTCTCTTTACAATTCTCTTTGGGTTGCTCAGGCACTTCTGCGTAAAGGGTAATTTTCCGCTTCTCTTGTATCTGTGCGTAATCGAATGTCAAATATTTGCTGATACACTAAAACTCTTAATTGAAATAATATATCAGGTCTGCAAAAACAGCTGATAAACGAATCCTCTTGTTTACGAATGAAGATGATCCATTTGGAAGTATCAGTGGAATAACAAAGAAAGATATGATGAGAACTACGTTGCAGCGAGCTAAAGTAAGTACTGTTTTTTGTACCTTCCATTTAAGTTGCTTATAATGAGGATTTTCGATTACACCATTGTTGAATACTTTTCAGGATGCTCAAGAACTTGGCATCTCAATTGAACTTCTCCCCTTCAGTAGGCCAAATGCAGAGTTTGATGTGTCTCACTTTTATGCTGTAAGTTAGGAACCTCAACTGTTCTTCTTGTAGTCTGTACATGGGACTTTTTGTACGAGCGTCTTTTATTCACAATTTTGTCAATATGCCTTGACAGGAATTACTTGGACTCGAGGACGAGGATCTTATTCAGTTTATGCCCTTAGCAGTGATGAGGTAACTAGGTCCAGCTTATTTTACCCACATACTTTTGTATACCGTGAATAGTAATTCTTGGAGTATTGGACTATTTACTTTATTTCATACTAAATTGAATTCCCAACTTGTATCATAGACAATGCATGTAGGGAGATGTTTTCATTAAATAGTCACCCTCAAACTAAAAAAGGACGAAGAATATTCTAGCAGACTATTTAAAAGGGTCACAGCTTGATGAAGTAAAAACAACAGTTTTATTGTGCCTGATTGTAATCCTTGTGAACAAATATAGCAAAAAGACATTTTTTATATTCGAAGTTGTATGCTGTATTGTGTACCATCTGCTTGAAGAATTTGGAGAATAAACTAAATTTGCAAGCTTGGTGCGTGATAAGACCTTGCAGGGCTTGCACCCCTCTGACTTCCATAAGTCAGATTTCAAAATCTAACTGCAAAATTCACTATTGTCCCTTTAATTTAAACAAACGAGTATATATGGACACTGAATATAAAATACTCTTAATAGTTGAAATTGTAATATTTTTAGTAAAATCAAGTTCTTTCCATCACTTAAACTGACTTATATGTAGTACGAGGAGTGCAGTTGTATTTCAATTCCGGAAGTTTGAAATGTAATGTTAGATGCATGTTTGCCACATTAAAAGTATATTTGAAAATGTTGAATATTTTGTATACGTACCATTCCAGGTTAGCGAAATTCGAACCAAGTAATAGTAGTTATCGCCAATACTGGAAAATTCTCTTAGTTTCTTGCTTTATGAACCTCAGATGGAGTGCAATTATGTCCTGCAAGAATATGCAAGTTAACCCAAATCTGTGTGGTTCACTTGAACACCATGTAAAAATATAATTCTCAATTGAAGTTAACTGTATAGCATCATGAACTCTCCGAACTTTGAATGTAATTGTAGTATATATTTGCCATTGACTACATGATATTGTGCTCCCTATTTCCAATATAAACGATCCTTTAGTTTTGATATATACATTATACTCCGCCCCCTGCTGTGCCCAATTATTAATGTAATAATGCCTCTATCTTTAATGATTCAATGTACATATATACTATTTAAACCCAGTCTCGATTATCAATATATATTTCCCCCCTATATCCAATAATGATCATCCAATAATAATATTACATTGTACATCATCTTCCCAATCCTTTTACTTTAACATTATTGTAATATTTATTTTTATATTACCTATATTGCGTAACCTCTTTTTTAATGACCTGTACCAGTGTTTTTGATGTCTAGTGTTTCAGTAAGTTATTCTCTTCAAAAACATTTCTACAAAAAATTTATGGGGAAATTTTTACTTTTATTGGATGGTTCTCTGTATGAGTTGTAAAATGAGAGTATAATTCATTTTCTTAAATCTTTGGACAGAATGTGGTTATGACATTCTTTTTTTGACATACATAGTAATATGTTTCGTTTCAATATTTGCATATTTATTGTTAGTTTATCGAACACATGACCAGAAATTTTATGGTGTATAATGCAAGTAAAATAGGGGAGTAATGGATTCTTTTAATGATGTTAATACTTAATAGTATCTAACATGTCAGTGTGCACAGGGTTGATGTAATTTGTAATTTGAGTTAGTTTTGGGGGAGTTGGATGGAGTTGTATCTTTTTCGTGTGGAATTGTGATTTGTTAGCAAGGTTTTCTTTTAAGTAATTCTCTCTGCAGAAGCAGATGAAGTATTTTCTTCGATAATTATAAGTAGTCATCCCAATTCCCACATAATAAAGAGGGATGTGCGTATTGATATTTGAGAGTTATCTTTGTCGGTGATCGCAGTTGGTACTCCCCTCCCCTTATTATGTGCTATTAAATTAGCCTACACGCTAATCCAGGAATCACAGCTCCTTGTGATTTATTTGCTGTAGTCAAGGCTTATCGTTTGTTGCTTAGTTATTATCAATTATCTTTCATTCCAGAAATTGTTCTCACACTAGTTCGACACGTGTTTTAGAATACTTGTCTATTAATCATAGCTTTTCAGGACAATTTTTTTCCGTGAGTTTCGGTGTACTAGCTTTTGATGAAGAAGATTTAGTTGCTATGCATTTAGCAAAATAACGCCTCTTTACTGCCAGGTTTGATGATTTGAAAAATTAACTGAGGAAGCGCATGTTTAAGAAACGTAAAGTCCGAAGGATCACATTTACAATTGCTAATGCCTTATCCATTGAACTCAATACATATGCTTTAATCCGTCCAACTTTCCAGGTACTTGTTGCTTTTACTATACTCTCCACTCACGACCGGCTTAATATATTTTTGTTGCACCAGAATATTGTCTTACAAAGCAAAGCGTGGAGCTAATAATTTATGTTTGTTCACAGGGCAAATTACCTGGCTTGATTCTGTTACTAATCTTCCCTTAAAGGTACAATTTTTTTTTTAAATATTCCTTCACATGTCTACATGACATTAGTCTCAATAGGATAATCATCTCTAAAATAGGTTACTCTTATCTCAGGAACATTAATCTCTTTATTTGTTTTTGGATTTCACTTTGATCTTTTTATAGTTATCATAACATGCCATATGAGAACTTATAGTCGGTTGTTTCATGGTAGTTTAATTAAAGCATAAACTCCTTCATAGAGCAAATTTTTACATAATTTTTACTGGAATGTGTAAAATGGTGCAAACACCTGTGGTCAGTTCTCAAACATTACTTTGATGCTCTTTAGTGCACACACTTGAAATGTTTAGATAGAGAATTGCTATTCAATAGGAAGTTTCAAACATTTTAGACTTTATAAGCAGACTCAAAATGGGTCACATATGATTACGCTTGTGGTTATCCACACATTTAAATGAATTACTAGACATAAAGATGGTTATATATTAATATACTGGAATGACATTGTCTGTGTATACTGTACAGTGCCCTTAAGCAGTTCAGACTTCAGCATATAAGTTATCACTTGGAGATCTAATAGTTATCATGACAACTGTAGAGTCTAATGAACATGTTTCCCTTGTGTCATATTGCAGACTGAAAGATCATTTGTTTGTACTGATACTGGAACGTTACTGCAAGAGCCTCCAAAGCGTAGTCATCTTACAAGAAGTGAGTGATCATGTTGTTTTGAATCAAATTTGTTAGTCATTCCCATGCCATCAGATATTTTTCTTCTTTTTTGACAATGTTATTAGATGTTTAGTCAAGGCTATTAATTTTAGAATTTGACGTGACCTCTTCAGATATAGATGGTATCCAATTCTTAATAGTCTATATCGTGACACTAGTGCACATGTTTGAAGGTTCTATGTTCATTGGGTATGTGCCACTCAGGATCGTGATTGAAATTAATATTGCTTATCATTAGAGTTCTATAGCTAGGGTGTTTGTGTGTTTAAAATTCAGATTTGTCTGTTGATAATGATATACGTAAATGTTTTAGTCCACAAGACGATAGAAGCCTTTATGACTGAAATTATGTTGGATGATATAAATAAAATATATATCACTTGCTGTATTGTGTTAAATGGTTCTCTATTGTTTGTGTGCTTACTTTCATGTGACTTAAAATGGTGAATATCTCCTAGAAGTATATGCAATGTTCTCCATCTATTATTTATCATTTTCCAAATTTGTTGTGTTCGTAGATGGACCTAAAATAATGAATACATATCTGATGACAGTCTAATCCAAGTGTAATGGGTGTATCTTCTAGTTTTGATTTATTCCTCCCCTTATTTATCTTTTTATTTTAATCCGTGGCATTTATTACAATGAGTAGGAAGAATGAAGCATAAATCATTAGATATGGAAATGCCTCCATCACTAGTTATCTTTCTCATTTCCAATATTTTGAATTATAATATGATTGTAATGCTTTCTTACATATGGAATTTAAGTGATGATTTGGATTTCTGTGTTCACATGTCAGTGAGGAAATTAAATTTTCTTCATACGAGCTTTCAGAAATCAAGCGGGTCTCTACTGGCCATCTTCGTCTTCTAGGTTTCAAGCGTTTGAGTTGCTTAAAGGATTATCACAATCTGAGGCCATCAACATTTCTTTTTCCTAGTGATGAGGTTTTTACTACTCACCCACTATGTGCTTGTTTACTTCTATAAATCTTAAATTATTGTCCATGGTTGGTCCATTTGTTGCAAGGTTACTTATAGTCACTCTTTGGTGTGATAGCACATCTTTATCTGCGGTTTCCGATTAATTGAGCTGGGCCACTCAAGAGCTCATTTACGCTAGCCTCTATCAGCTTGAGCTCTCTTAGGAACCGAGTTTGGCCAATCTTTTTGGCCTGTTTAAGTTTTCAAGACTAGTCAATCTTCTTTTTTGTTAGTACATGTACTTTCTTTGTGTTTAGTTAGTTCATGAACCTTTTGCACCTGCTTATGTAAATTTAAATACTAGAAATGCACAATCTTCGTAGGAATATTGCTATTTGTTGTTTAACCCATGATCTGGGTCAGTTCGGAATTGAATATGTGTTTAAAGTTATTAGACCTGGGGTTAAATATTTGGATTTCAAAAGAATTTAAGAAGCTAGACTCAGTTAAGCTCGCTGTTTTCGGTTTGTTTCATCTTGGCTCGTGGAAAAGAAGCATGAGTTTTTGAAAAATAATTTTTTGTTCATGACAAGCTCGGTTCAGTTGCAGTTAAACCCCTCTTCATGCTAAGAATGCATATGCTAGATTAGCCCGAAGGTTCTAGTATCCCATGGATCAAAATTTTAATTCTAACCGAAGTTCTAATTTGATCCTGACCCTATATATATGTGTTTCTGTATTATAGATAAGAGACAAATGCTAATCACTTAATCTAATGTACTTGCATCCTTCTGGCTTCAAACTAGAATCATTTCTATGTACTTGCATTGTGATGTGAACTCTTAATGCAGTTTAACTATAATATGTGTTTTGTAGCAGAACAAATAAAAATGAGCTGTTGACTAAACACACATAATGAGTTGTTGATTATACAAACATGTAAACCAGATATTGGTTTAATTTCTTAGTCTGACCAAAGTTTTAATTTGATCTTAATCCTGTAAATATGTGTGTATTACAGATTAGAGACAAGTGCTACTGACTTCATCTAATGTATTTAGATGATTCTCGCTTGAAAGTAGAATACTAGAATCATTTCTATGCACTTCCATTCTGATGCGAACTCTGCTTTTGGGTCATTTGTTTTCCTCTTAATCTTTCTTAATGAACTTATTTGAATGAATTTTTTCTATTAAGATTGTTTGGGACTCTTTTTTCTCTTCTGAATGATTGCTAAATTTCTTAACGATTCAAACAAAATAAACACGCTGAAGCGTTAAGATCAGTTTTTTAGTTACGTGACCTAGCCCTTTTCGGCTCTGCCTATGTAAGAAATATCAACAAAAATACATCAGTAAAGTAAAAAAGAAATTATCAACTAGTTTGTCATAGTTTTTTATTCTTATTTTACCATTCTAAATTTAATTATAATTTGAGCACGTAGTTGACAATTTATGAAATATTAATTTATATATCATTAAAGGTACAATCAGTTTTTAATATTTTAATATTTATATATTTTTAATTTATATTTATGTCATATGTGATTATATTAATATATTAGTTTTAATAAAATGAGATATTTTCAATATTATATTAATTGTATAAAAGTAATTTATTGAATAATATTATTTATTTCAATAAATTAATACCATTAAGAAATTTTAGTAATCTATTTACCAAATAATATTATTCTTTTAGAATTCAGATTATTATTAATTATTCAGAAATTTTAATCATTCAGAATTATATTATTCAGATTTGCCAAATGACCCCTTACTCTAGTTGTTTAACTACAAAATTTGTGCAGGAAGTGGCTGGAAGCACATGTGTCTTTATTGCTCTCCACAAGTCTATGTTAAAGATCAAGCGGTTAGTATAAAACATGTCTGCATGTAACATGTGCAGTATTCTCTGGGTTGGTTGATTTTTTTTACACATTAAACAAAATTTGGTTTCACTTGTACTACATGAGAATCTTTTGTATCTGAACTTCAAATTTCATTTGCTAATATATATACACCCGCATGTCTTTTTTGGAAAAATGATGCATATTGAGAAAGTGTTAGATATTTATTTTCCTATATTTACCCTCAATTATTACATTGAAAAATGAGAATACAACCAAGTTTTAAAAACGTGAAACCTTGGTAAAATAGTCAAACCTTGGAAATAGTAAATATAGGGATAGTTTTGGAAGATTTTACATAATTTTGTTTCGAAAGAAGAGGACATGTATAAAAGGACAAATTTTATTTTGAAATGAGATATGTTAAAGGGGAAGACGGGAGTAAAACCATCTTTCTGTTACTAAACTAAAGAGAAATGAGAAAAAAGAAGTTTACATAGGTTTGAGCATTCCTACAAATTAAAGATGGAAACATGCTGAGAATATAATTAAGATTATAAGAATAAGTATATAGGAAATATATGTTACTCCCTCCGTCCCATTTGATTTTTAACATTTTTGAAAGAGTGTCCGCACGCATTTTAAGGTGCATATAAAGTATAGTTACATAACTTATTTTTACAATTTTCTGTTTTTGAATAAAAATTGAATTTTTAAATCTGTATTCAGGAAAAAAATAATTTAAAAATAAGTTATGGAACTATACTTTATATGCATCTTAAAATGTGTGTCCGACACTTCTCAGAAATGTTAAGAATCAAATGGGACGGAGGGAGTATCTATTAGATTATTATTCTGTATGTTCCTGAATAGACTACCCGCAGAACATTTTTAGTAACAGTTAATGCTGAGTACATAGATAGATGTACCTTTTCCTTGATATCTGCTATCATTTTTCTGTTCAGTTATGCAGTTGCATTTTATGGAAGTTCCACTCATCCTCAGTTGGTTGCCCTCATTGCGCAAGTTAGCCCCATTTTTTCATATTTAATGCCTGCTTTCCCTTTTTATCTGTTGATTTTGTAAGTTTATACTATATTTGCTAAGATCTATTTTACATGTACTCCGAAGTATTAGACACGACACATATCCGAATATCATATTCGGCACCTTCAAAAAGTTAAGGACATGGGAGTGTTGAGACACGGCATAATTTAATAAATGAATTAATGTAATGTAATCAGAATATAAAATAAATTATTCTTTTAAAAAATTATTCATTTCATATTTATCGTTAATTAATATTCTGAAAATATAAAATTAATTAGTTAATTATTTTATTTTACAAGATGTCTATATTAATATTTTTATGTGGTGTTAATTTGTATTCACTTATATGTAAATGAGAATATTAAGTATTATTATTTAGAGTAAAGGATGATTTATAAGGATTAAATATGGCTCTAAGGATATGCATGAGAGGATGAGAGCATAAAAGGGAACAGTTAATGAAAAAACTCGATAAATTTGTACCTTTCCACATATTGGAAGACCTGAAATATCAATTTGATGAGAAACCAGCTCTGTCATCAACTTTCACTTCCGACTTCACTGCAAGAGTCCTTTTGGCTCCAGTTATTCTGGATTTGTCAGTTATTGCTTCCACAACATAGACTTCACGGGGCATGCAGGTTTATCATTTTGGTGCTCAAATAATTGAAATAGTCTCGCATGATGCGTTGTGGATTTTCATATACTATTATAACGGCTATATGCTGTATATATTGAATATATAATATTTAACCCGATTTCAGATATTAAACCCTAATTTTAAACATTCCATTGATTTGAAACCCAAATTTTAAATATCTATGGTTTTGAGAATGAGGCTGTGGAGATGATGATCGATTCCCCAAAGCAGTAAGGTGCTAAAGTAGTGTTAGCTAGATTCTCATGGCCCAAAATGAGTATCCACTCCAAAAACCTAAAGAAGATGGTAGTAAGTAAAGGCAACAACAGAAAGAGGGGTTTATTTGTTTTTCCTCTTTAATCAAAAATGACTGGAGCTCGGTGTCATATCAATGGCTAAACATAGCACGGGAAAATGGGTGGCATGTCTTGCTTGATTCTAATGCTTTAGGGCTCCATATTTTCTGTCCAGATTTTTTGTTTTGCTCCCTTCATGATTTTTAGGGGAAAAACCCATCAAGTTTTGGTTGCCTGTTCGTGAAAACATCTAGTGTTTCGTTCGGTGGTTAAGAGTTCCAAAACCAAGAGTATAGGTATTTTTAGTCTTTTGCTAGCTATAAAACATGGTCAATTGTTACACAAATCATCCAGCTTTGACATAGATACCGTCATACCGAACAGTAACCATCACCAGATCCAACATAGACCAGATGAACCAGTAAGAGTTAATTTAGCTTTCTCAAGTTCATCCTCTAGTCCAGTGTCATTTCAACAAAATGAGGAAACCACCGAGCTGAAAAAACTACAAAAAGCCAATGAAAAACAAGAGAAAGAATAAGATTTTCAAATTATAGAACTAGATACTCGACATAAACCCATTTGAAAATCGAGATGCAACTAGTAGCGAATATTCAGATAATGAATTTAGAGGCTTGAATCATGCAGATTCATTGGGAATGATACTAGCCGATGGGGTGTTTAAGTGTTTAAAAATTAGGGTTTATATATATATATATAGCATATAACCGGTAGAAGGGTGTATAGACCACTTTACCCTCGTAAAAGTTAACGGTTCATTAAATTTTTAATGTCAGTGGTTCGGAACCCTTAAAGTGCTTTAAAAAAGTAAAATTAGCCCTGCAAATGTAGACTTTGTTCTTTCAGCCACCAAAGTGCAAAACTAAAAAACTACAGGTACATAAACTGCAATTTAGTCATCTTTTTGTGAGCCCTTGGGAGGTTGACTAAAGATCGCGACCAAATATGATTCTTGATAGATTAGAAAGATAAACTCCTTATTCCTTACCATCTTGAACACAAATTGCGGTTAAAATAATATGGCTACGTCCAGATGAGCACCCTTATTCTTGTTAATTATTAGTAGATATTCTTTCTTACGTTTTCCATTGGAATTCTTCCTTACGTTTTCCATTGGAGTTGAATATAGGTCTCAAGCACATATTGAAGCTAATAATACTCTTGTAAGTTGACCTCAGATGATTAAAATTAGGAAAATATAACTGAAGTACTCAGTTCTGCTTTTAATACTGCAAGGAATATACAACATTCTTTCTAGAAGGCAATGTAGATTGATCGCTCGCCTGGTGTTCAAAATCTTTAGGTTCAATATTCTAGAGTTTCTGATTGAATTTTATGTGTATGCAGGATGAGATACTTAATGCTGGTGGTCAGGTGGAGCCTCCAGGAATGCACATGATATACCTTCCTTATTCTGATGATATACGACAAATTGACGAGGTAGGATAGTATATATCTTTTTTGAAGGTTTAAACCAAGTACAAACATGAAAACTTTTTGTAATTTTCTAGGTTCATACATATACAAGTAGCATGGCCCCTCGAGCAACTGATGATCATGTTAAAAGAGCTACTGCTTTGATGAGATGCATAGACCTGAAAGAGTTCTCAGTATGCCAGTTCTCTAATCCTGGTAACATCTCTAGAGAAACTGCATCAAACTTGTATAGGTGTTGAAGATATAAATCCTTAAAATCTACCTTCTAAATTACTAGTTTAAAATTTTTATTTTACTGCCACTTGTATGGATTGTGTATAAAACAAATTCTCTCATTTCTTTACCATTTAGTGACCATCTCTCTTTATATATATTTGAAAACGGTGGAAATTAATGTAATTTTGTCTAGTCCGTCTGCTAGTAAGCAATTCTATATATGCACTCTCTCTGACCGCTTCTGTTTAAATCTTATTGACCAAATTTTTATTATAGTCTTGCAGAGACACTATGCAATGGTCCAAGCTATGGCACTTGATGAAGATGAGGTGCCTGAAATAGCAGACGAAACTGTTCCGGATGAGGAAGGCATGGCTAGGTACAGTGTTTCCGAGACAATGTTCTTTCGCTTTGTATCTGTTTTGCTTTCAGATCTTGGTTTCGGTCCATCACTTTGTCAGCAGTGTCTCATTTGTCCAAATATCTGTTCATTGATGACAGACCCGGAGTTGTTAAAGCATTGGAAGAATTGAAGCTTTCTATATATGGAGAGAACTACGAGGAGGAGATTGACTTGGCTGTTGGTGGAAAAGGAAATACACTTGCCAAGAAAAGGAAAGCTGAAGATGCTGCTAAGGAGTCTACTAACTATGATTGGTCTGACCTAGCGGACAATGGAAAGGTTAGTCTTCACTCTTTCTGATTTGCTTCCTACTTCAGTTGATTAAGGTCTTCTATAGAAATGAGGAGGAATTTGTAAAAGTGTGCATCTTTTACTTTTAGTTGATTTCACCCTGCTGCATCCCCCACGCAGGGCGGACGGATATGCAGTGCTTCAGTAGGGTGATGAATCTCGGGTTCCTAGCCTGCTAACATATACACAACCTATACACACACGTCATTTTATATGATAGATACATATACAATTTGCTTCTTTCATTTCTCGACAATCAAAATCTTTGTAAAATCAATCAGCTTACATATTAAATCACTCTAATACCCACACACACCCACACACATACATATGATATATATATATCATATGTATAGACATAGATGTATACTTTACGAAAACTAGCTGTGGACTGAGCACATTTAATTTTTGACGCTGACAAGATGAGATGAGAGTGTTGTTTACTTTTTTTAAAGAATCTTCTTTTTGTTATGTTAAGATTTGTAAAAAAATAATAATTCTTAAGAATAATCCATATGTATATTTCGTTTAAACTAATTTCCTATTCAATAGAAGATTTATTAGAATACCACATGTAAACAGTTTTGTGCTTGGGTCACAGACAATTCCTTTTAATGACAATTGTGTCCCTGAGTATATATTCTATTTACAAACGAAGTTGGTGTCGGGTTGCACACTAATTGCATAACATTTAATAGTTTAGGTACACACCAGGCATAATAAATAATTTTGGTACACAGCGCATAACTAGTGTAGTTTAGGTACATCAAATGCATTTTAGTCTAAAAATAAAATCACAAATCTCAAGTTGACTTATTTCTAATATTCACATTCACAAAATCTTATATCTAACAAGCACTATTTTATTTTTATTTTTTTAGTTGAAGGATTTAACTGTGGCAGAGCTAAAGTTGTATCTAACAGCATATGGTCTTTCTGTTTCTGGGAAAAAGGAATTACTGATCAATAGGATCTTAATTCACCTGGGTAAATGAGTAACGGACGTATTCAGCAAAATACTAACCTGATTTCCCTTTTTGTTATTAACCAACTCGTCCGAGGGGTATGTAAATTCGAAATATTTTAGCTGTGAAAAAATAGTGTATGGTTGTTGTAGTGTTTTTCTTTTGTTGTAGAGTATAACCATTTTCTTGGAGTAACTGCTTTAAATGTTGAATTAGTTGCTGACTTCTTTAGAAGTGAAAGGAGGAAAAAAAGACGTTAATAGAACAGTAAAGTTAATGTAAGAGATTTTCTGGTTAGATATGTTACATCCTAAGCAACAGTATTAACCCTAATTCAAGAGATTTTGTAGTGCAGCGGACAAGGGATACTATTTAACTTTGACCAGATTTATTAACTATTTTCTCGGTTCCAATTCAAGAGTTTTGTTTGACTTTTTGGTAGTCAGACTCAACTTTTATCGAAAATTATATATACTAGATTTTAACTCATGCTATATACATATATTTCATTTTATTATTTTATTTATTTTAAAATTACTAATATTTTTAAGACAAGGGTATACTATTTAACTTTGACGAAATTTAATAACTATTTTCTCAGTCCCAATTCAAGAGTTTTGTTTGACCTTTTTGTAGTTAAATTGACTCAACTTTTATCGAAAATTATATATACTAGATTTTAACTTGTGCGATATTTTATTTTATTAATTTATTTATTTTAAAATTACTAATATTTTTAAGCTTAATATATTAGATTTATATTAGTTTTTTAATTTATTTAAATGATATATTTTTACATCAATCGAATTAAATATAAATAAAAAAATTATAAAATATTAAAAATAAATATGCCGATCTTACAAAATATAAATTTATATTATTAATATATAAATATGTAAAATTTTGTGATTCAAAATATTATGAACATGATTTTTAATATATCAAACATGTGTTTAATATATGGGTAAAGAGTAGATCTGGTAAATTGTGTTTGGACATGAAGAACTGACCCGAAATGTAAGGAATCAAATCTGATTTTGTATCCGAATTTGATAATCCGAAAGTATAACCGAATTTGATAATCCGAAAGTATAACCGAATTTGATAATCCGAAAGTGTAACCGAATTTGAAACAATCCGATCTGAATCGAGATAATTATTTTGTTCGGTATTATTTTATCAAATTTTAACTATAATTTGTCAAATTTACTTAATGATCTTTATTTAAATTCAACGATAATTCAAATTAATTTAACAGTTTTCGGAACTTAATTTTGAAATCCAAACAAAATCTAATTTAGAATAAGAAATCCGAAAATATTCTAACCGAATTTAATCCGATTTTTATCCGAAATTCATTTGAATTTTAATCCGATTTTGACCCAAACTGAAATAATACCGAATCAGATTTGAGATTTTTGACTTCAAATAAAAAACTTAGTTTTTGATATTTTTTCATTCCTAAGTTATACCTTAAATTTTTTCAAAAAATTACCCCCAACCAATGATGCCCCATGCAGTGATTTGTATCATTCACACTAGGCCCAATAATAACACAAATAACTTAGGACCATGAGCCCGAACTTCATGATAATTGCGAAAAGAGTAATTGCATGATACAACTTACGTCGGATGTCAAATGAGAATTATCATCTAAAGAGATGTTACAAATCAGCATACATAGGTCGTACGGGTGCACTAAATTAACATACATTGGTGGTATCTAAAATACGATAAAATGAAAGGACTTGTAAATTTTAAGCAGAGTGTTAATCTTCGCAGAATGCCTACATTCTTGTTGGGACCGGAGCCTTGATAACCTGCAGAATCTGTACCACATCGGACATGGAAGGCCTGTCTGATGGCACATGAGAAGTACACACCAGAGCCAACTTAAGAACCGGAGAAACCTCGTCCTCAGGGTAGTCACACATGCCCGGATCAACACAGTCCAATACATTTCCTTGCTCCAGCAGTATTCTAACATGATCATTTAGTATTACCACGTTGTCTTCTCCATACTCAACCGGTCTTCGTCCAGTCACTAGCTCAAGTATCAGTACTCCGAATCCATAAATGTCGCATTTCTCATTGACTCTTAAGCTCTGACAAGCTAATTCTGGTGCCACATAGCCTAATGCACTTTTAAACCTGTTACTTACAACATGTTTTTCGAGCTTCTTCAACAGCCTTGTTAGTCCGAAATCTGATAATTTGGGATTCAAATTCTCATCTAGTAGAATGTTGCTTGGCTTTATGTTGTAATGAATGATTGGAGGACGGAAGGAATGGTGCAAATGTGCGAGTCCTGTAGCTGTACCCATAATGATTTTGAATCTGTTGGACCATGAAAGTGGAGTTGATTCTTGAAGTTTAGCCTGTAAGCTCCCATTTGACTCATAGTTTGTTACTAAAAGTTTCAACTCAGGAGTCCAGTAGTACCCTCTTAGTTCTACCAGATTAGGGTGCCTTGCTTTTCCCAAGATTCGAACTTCTCGGTCAAAATCTTCTTGACTCTGGATTATGTTTGATGTTGCAAGTTTTTTTATTGCAGCCACATTTTTACCATCGTCTCCAAATGAAGCCCTATAAACCATTCCAAAAACTCCTCCACCAATTTCAGTAGCCTTGTTAAGCAACATTTCAGCGCTTAAATTCCAGTCCGGTGACGTTTTTGAATTAAACCAAATGAGTTTTCCCGAGGACAATGGAGTTCCTGACCTCGTTGAGCTCGAGCACAAGCTTTCTAACGAATTATCTATAAATGTAAGCCTCCTACGTGCAGATATGTTAAGCAAGCTTATCACTAAGACACCTGCTGCAATCAGAACTGCAGCTGATATGGAAATAATAGCAGACACGCTGAGGAACTTGTGTGGAGGATATTGTTTGGGTCTTTTCGAGTCATTTCCTCTGTTCTTGCCACCATTTTGATAGCCATATGAGAATGGATCAATCACTAGAGGCTTGGGGGCACTCATTTGGCATGGACCATTTAACAACGGAGAACAAATACCTAAATTTCCATTCAATGCACTTGGAGTTAAGCTTGGAAATATTCCACCAACAGGAAGTCTTCCTATTAACTTGTTGTAGGATATATTTACCGCAAGAAGATTTTCCATTTTTCCAAGCTCTTGTGGTATCTCTCCACTCAGCTCATTGTACTCGAGTTTAAGAATTTTGAGCTTTTTCAGCATTGCGATTGACCTTGGAATGGAACTGCTCAAATTATTGTGAGACAAGCTCCTGTAAATAGAAAAAAAAGCAGCACGACTTCAATATGCTTAAAAGTTTACACAAAAATCTGGCAAAAATATTGTTGCAATGGATATAAAACAAGGATCTACCTGTTATTGAGGCTAGAACAAGTTAGAATACAATATTATGTGATGAATACGAAACAGTAGTTATATTATACAAAAGTTTTCCACTTTTAGCAAAAAAAATCGATATTTGATATGTTCAGTTTTACTCAGTGTACCTACAAAACATATTGGACAAGTTTTTATTACTTTACAATCGATCTGAAATGCACGTCTGATTTTGGAACCAAGAATCTAAGCAGAAGACTTACAGCAGGTAAAGAGATGAGCAGTTTCCAATCTCTTCAGGAATTGCACCCGTCAAAGAATTTCCATCCAACTGCAAAATTCGTAGGCTACATGAATCACATATATCGCCAGGGATTGATCCAAAAAAGGAGCTGTAACTCAGATCTAGCACCGTAAGATTTTGAGAGTATCCAAGCTCTGGAGGAATTCTCGACTCCAGATTGTTATATGACAAGTTCAGGTATCTCAACTTTAAGAATAAGCCCATCTCTTCTGGAATATTTCCTGTCAGCTGGTTTGCTGAAAGATCCATCATCTCTAGAGACTCGAACAATTTACTTGACGCCGAAGGAATTGAACCACTTAGTTCATTCCTTGATAAATCCGCTTGTCCTAGTCCCAAAGAAAACAAGCTCTCAGGTATGGTACCACTGACATAATTATCAGCTAGACTTAAATAAGTCAATGACTTGAGATCACCCATTGATGAAGGCAAAAACCCCTTGAAGCTATTACTTGAAACATCCAGGTATTCAAGGCTGCTCAATTTACCTATCCATTGAGGAAAATCTCCATCCAACATATTTTTACATGTGCTCATATATGTTAATGACTTGAGCCCTTGCAGTGACGTTGGGAGTGTTCCTGTAAAAAGATTATCACACAAATCTAGCTTACTCAAGTGTGGACATAGCCCAATATCAGATGGTACTAATCCCGAGAACTGATTTCTTTGCAACTTCAGCTCTTTTAGGTAATGTATAGCAGAAACACCATTGGGGACAGGCCCCGTTAATGCATTGTGGGAAAGATCAAGAATTCGAAGCCTATTTAGTGTCCAAAACCCTGAAACAAAATTCAGGTTTCCGGAAAAATGGTTGTTGGAAAGATTAAGGTTGTTCAAAGAGCTACATTTAGTTAATGTGCTAGGAATTGGACCCTCAAAAGAATTTCCAGCTAATGAAAGTGAACGAAGAGATGAACAATTTTCAAACAGAATATCCGGTAAAGGACCTGATAGTGAATTATCTGAAAAATCAAGAAACTTAATTGAACTTACCAAGTTCGTCAAAGAACTCGAATCAATACCACCCGAAAGACCATTGTTACTAAGGTCAAGTCTTTCAAGACTAGTAATGAGGCCTAATTCAGGACTAATGATACCCTTAATATTATTCTTGGACAATGACAATACCTTGAGATGTTGCAACTTTTGAAGGCCTCTTCCCATTTTTCCTGATAAGCCTAAACCCTCTAGTAATAAACCGGAGACACGACTTGTCACCGGATCACATTGCACATAGCTCCAAGAACATGGCGATGTATCATCTTGGTTCCATGAATCCAGGCGCGAGAATGGATCACTGAGATCTGTTTTGAACACAATTAGGCCCAGTACATCATCATTGAGTAATCTAAGCGTGTCGTCGCCTTTGAAACCTGTCAACAAAGTTGCACAAACTAGCAACATTATTTCAAAATAGCTCATCATCTTCTTCATGTTTGTGACAATGTCCCTTTCTCTCTTTCTCTTTCAATTCGTGTCTCGAAAAGCTGGCTGAACCACAAACATATATGAGTGGAGTGAAGTACACAATCTATTGCATAGTTGTTTGTTGTCTGGGACTCTGGGATCAAGCTAGTACATTTAACTTGTCAGTGGTAGAATTTAGTAGAGAAAACGGATAGTTTCATTAAGGGAAAAATGTTATGGTACTTTGCAAGAAGTGGTATTTTTCAAAATCATATTATGGAGTTACAGTACACATGCTTTTGTTTTCTTGTGAAAATAATCAGTAGGGTTCGGTCTTGACAAGATCCAAAATGTAGTCACGGGTGTATACTGGGGCAATGGTCCCATAACATTCCCTCTATGCTTTAAATCAAACCATTTTAACAACCAATAATGTTGGAATATTTACATATGATATTTTTAGTCACTGTCGGTTTTTATTTTAAGTCGAATATTACATTGCAAAGTACTGAAATAATGAGAATGTTTTTTCGTACTTAACTGAGATTCTTAATATAACAACGATGATTGTTACAATAAAAAAGATAGAACCTTGACGGTTACAAAGCTATGAACATGTTTTATTAATATTTTCATTTTAGAGCAAAGCACAATATTTTCATTTTTTATTAATATTTTCATTTCAACTACATATGTGTTTCGACAGGTAATTAAGATTTACTGGCACAGCTTATTACTCGGTTACCTCGTATGTATGTAATTTAAAATTTACTTGTTAATTTATATTACTAAACCAAATATATAGAGAAAGAACAAGTATAATTAAACCCAATTAGCCAAACAGGTGGTCTCATAAGATTTAATCATCCTCAGTAAAATAGACAAGAGTTGTATCATCAGATTTAATCATCCTCAGTAAAATAGACAAGAGTTGTATCATAAGATTTAATCATAAAAAAATTTATGCAGCTCCGCCACTGCTTGAGGATGTTAAAATTTAACTATAACTCGAGTCCGGATTTCAATTATCCTGAATTTAAGCTTCTCCTACTTTGCTAAATGAACAATTTTTCTAAAAATTTTAAAAAATTTGGAAGAACTGCTAAATAAATATTATATTTTTAATATCCCGAATCGTGCAATCTCAATTAATTTCATATCTACAACAAAAAATCTAGTAATTCGAATAGGAGTCCATTTTGATTCTTTTATGGTTGAATGGTTAAATTGATTAAAATTTGACTAAAATTTAAGTATATTACATCCAAAAGTATATATAGTTTATTTTAAAACATAATTTTCATTTTTTTTAAAATCATAAAAATATATTTTTTTAATTTTTAATTTTTAATTAAAAATTAGTCAACTTGATCACAAAAAAATCAAAATTGACAATTAATTATTTTGAGGGAGTACATATATTTAAAGTGCAGATAGCACTGCTATCTTAGAGCAAGACAGGCGTTTCCCCTCGATCACATGAAGGTGATAAGTTTTGTGAATGATAATATAGCTAGCTTCACTCCAAACCATACAATCATCCATAGGCTTCCTGTGAGTTATGTCTTGTCTTCTTCATTACTTTACCCAATATTGTATTTGTTTCTATTATAGCTGTAGTACACATGCTTTATGTTCTGCTTTCACATGCATGCATATATTCGTATGTTTTTCCCAAAGTAAATTATTGTACTATATATAATAAAGGGGATAATTTATAAAGGTAGTAAAATGAGTACAAGAGCTCTTGATTGTAGGGACTTCACCTTGTGCCCCTTGTGTTGTAGTTTTTAAAGATAATAATATAACTATATACTAGTCCATAACTCAAAGTACCAGAGGAGATGAGAGTAATAAATAATATATTGTACTCCCTCCGTCCCGTTGAGTTGTTATCATTTCAAAATGGGGTGTCTGACACGCATTTTAATGTGAATTTTAAGGATAGTTCCATAATTTATTTTTGAAATTTCCCTTTTCTGTATAAAAATAAAACAATCCTATTTTTATACAAAAAAAGAAATTTTTAAAAATAAGTTATGGAACTATCCTTAAAATCCACCTTATATGCGTGCCAGAAAGTGAAAAAAAATGATAACAATTGGGTGGGACGGAGAGAGTATATTTTAAATGAATTAAATATTTAATTTGATTTTTTATGTTATTAATATTTTTTATATAATGTTGTATATGAGATAAATTATTTTTGAATCATGTTTATATTATGTGTTTAAATTCTCATTTATATATTATTATATATTTATATTAATTAACATAGATTAATAACCCGTGCAAAGCATTAATAAATTTTTATTAATAAAAGGAGTTTCGAATATATTAGAAAATATTTTAATTAAAATTATATAAAAGAGTAATTTTTAATATATATAAAATATTAATATAATTTTAATATTCAATTTTTTATATTATAAAATAGCAAATTTAAATAAATTAAAGTGTTTGAGCGATTAGGAAATTGAAACATGTTATTAGATGCGAGTACAACTCTATATTTAAATTAAAAAAGAAGTTCTTTTAGAATAATATAATATATAAGAAAATATAATATAGATAGAGCGAAATAATAAAATTTAATTAATATTATAAATAAAATAATAATATTATTTTAATATTCATAAAATTTAATTAATAAATTCAGATATTAAATAAATTAAAGAGATTGACTAATGAGAAAATTAAAATATGGTCGTATATTGATTAAATGAATGTGTTTAAAATTGAATAGGAGACAGACACATGTATTTGAAGTTGAGTGAGACACAAAAGGACCAGATCGACGACGGACCAAACATTTATCCTTGCTGGTTTAATAATATAGTATAGATTAAATAAAAATTATAGTATAGACTTTAATGATATATTAAATAAAAATTATAGGATAAGTAAAATTCGTAAAAGAAAAATATAGAATATAATTTAAATATAATATAATATAATATTATTCTATCTTATTATAAAAGGAAGACTATTGAAGTTAGAGTTGTATGTATAATTATATTCTTTTTAAAATTATATTTTATTAAAATTCAATTGTTAAGATTGTTGCTATGGTTCAAATAAAATTGGACGGTTAAGATCTTTTTTATGATTCACCCAGTACCATACCGACGACCAGAACTTTTAATTTTTCGGTTATAATAATATATTATAGTATAGTATAGATTACTAATTTTGTACAATTTGAATGTGAAAATAGAAAAAAAAGTACGCAATATTGATTTTCTGTTTGTTTTTATATAGGAATAAAATTAATTTTAAAACCGGTGTAATGTACGCATGACTTTGTAACACATTTATAAAACTTTTTTATATATATTAAAAAAAATATATATTGATATGGTATATAGGTAGAAATTGCTTTTGTGAAATGTTTATAATTTCAATTTGAGTAATGGTAGGGGTACAAAATTAGGTAAAAATTTTTTGTCCCAAATGATGTGACATAGGTGATGCGCCAATTTGAAAAATTTTAATTGATAAGATTTGTGTGAATTGGGGTCCATTACATTAAATAAAATTACAATCAATCACAATATGTCATGTCGTATTTGGGAAATATTTTTCTAAATTATTTTGTACCCCCTAGCATTACTCTTTGAATTTAGTTATCATACATGTGTCGTGTATAAATAAATTTATTTGTATATATATATATATATATATATAGAGAGAGAGAGAGAGAGAGAGAGAGTTCTACTCAAATAGAAAATAGTTTAAATGAGAAATAGAAAATATTATCATTATATCTGCCGCACCCACACACAAATTATATACAGCCTCACACACACAATCCCATCTATTCTCCTCCGTTTTTAATTTGATTTTTCCCGTCAATTGGCAAAGTTTTTTTCAAATCTAACTTCACCACATTTTTTTTCATCTCCCAACGATCAGTTTTCATACCATATGTGTTATATTTCGGTAAATATAATTTATAATTAAAATAAATTCGTCACTTATCAGATTCAAACTTCAATCACTAAATAATATTACAGAAACCACTAATTTGTATTATAGAAATCACTAATTTGTATTACAGAAATCACTAAATTATATATCCTGGGTGTACAAAAAATAATGAAAATCGCCGAAAAAATAAAAGTCACCGGAATATATCACATATGGTATGCAAACTGATTGTTGGGAGATGGAGAAAAATATGGTGAAGTTAGATTTGAAAAAAACTTCACTAATTAACGGGAAAAATCAAATTAAAAACGGAGAGATTATGTGGGATTGGGTGTATGAGGGTGTATTTGATTTTTGTGTGGATGTTCCCCTTGCCGTTAGATTAGATTGAATATGTGGTGTAGATCTTATTTTCTATTTTCTATTTTCTATTCTAAGTTATTTTCTATTTGATCACTTGCATATATATATATATATATATATATATATATATATATATATATATATATATATATATATATATATATATATATATATATATAAGTTCTACTCTACTAGAAAGTAAATTAGAATAGAAAATAAATAGTAGGTCAAATAAGGATCCAACCCAATACACCCTCACACTAATCAAATACATCACCACACACACAATCTCACCTAATTCCCTCCATTTTTAATTTAGTTTTTCCCGTTAATTGGTGACTTTTTTCCAAATCTAACTTCCCCAGATTTTTTTATCTCCTAACGATCAGTTTTCATACCATATGTGCTATATTTCAACAACTTTCTTTTTTCGGTAATCTCCTTATATATTTATTTAAGAAAATTGGTGACTTGGTGATTCTTATAATACAAATTAATGATTCTTATAGTACAAAATAGTGATTTATCTAATATAATTTAGTGATTGCATTTCAATATGGTAGCACATATTAATATTAATTTTAGGATTCTGATGATGTGTCACGTCTACGTCAGCAAGTGATGACGCGGTAGTGGGTCCTAGTGCCACATTGTTAGGAATCTATATGTAACTTGATGATAACTTTAATCTTAGAATCATAGAAACTTTAATTGATGTAACTAATCAATTGATATGAAAATTATAAATATCAATTGATCAGGAAACCATTTATAAGTTGAAATGTTTATCTAAATCAACTGATAATATGGATCGTAGCATATGTGCAATTAGTTTATTTCAATTGATAAGGTGTAAGTCAATTGATATTTTCATCAATTGATGCTAGAATCGATTGATATAGGTCATCAACTGATGTGTGACTTAGACTGTCAAATTCTAATTATTTGAAGATAGGAAAATTATGCAAGTGAATGATGATCAATTGATATGGAAGCATCAATGGATAGAAGATCAATTGATAAGAAGCCAAGTCAAGAATTGAAGACCATCAACTGATATGAAAACCCATCGATTGATAACATCTATCAATCGATGAGTCAATAGCTTTTATCAATCAATGAATATCAAGATCAATCGAAGAACAATATCAGTTGATGGATAAAAGGAAGAATCAATTTATATGCTTAACAACAAATTATCAATTGATTGTGACAACACATGAAGACATGTTGACAGATAAAAGCACACATATGGAAGACAATCTATGATGACCGTGAATACTCAAGTTGAAGCTGTCTTTCCAAGTCTGAAGACTTTTCCCAAAATGGAAAAAGGCAAATGGAAAGATAGAGTTGAAACGATCCTAGAATAGATTATTTGTATTTTACTATTCTATGTATTGTAAACACATTTGTAGTATATAAACAAGCGTGTTAGCATTGTTAAAAATTATATATAAGTTAGACAATATCTTTGAATCAACTATTCAGCCTTAGAGCACTTTGTAAGGACAGTTGATTTATTTTCTAACTTTGTAAATGCAGTCGAGTTTTATTAACTCAGAGAATTTGAGCAATATATACACTGATGGAAAAACCAATCCATCAGTAATTTTTAAATATCATTGTTCGAGTTGCATTTCAGTGTTAGTTGTTCAATATATTTCTCTTAAATACATAAACATCAAGAAAAATTATTAAAATCCGAAAGTTTTAATAATTTATATTCACCCCCCTTTACAAATTATATTGACATTGTTCTAGGGAATAACAATTGGTATCAGAGTGAGGCTTTCAACATACAAAAAGTTTAAGATCAAGAACAAGTCAATATGGGCCAGAAAGATTCAGGTGTGAAAATTCCAGTGTTGGAGAAGGATGAATATTTTGCTTGGAAATTTAAAATGCACCTGCATCTACTTTCTCTTAACCCTTCCTACGTTAGCTGCATAGAGAAAGGTCCTCATGTTTCTATGAAATTAGTCACATGTGTGAACCCAATTGGAACTCCTGCTTTTGATAAACACATTCCAAAACTCGCCACTGAGTTTACTTAAGAAGATGAAAAGGAGGTGCTCAAGGATAAAAATGCCATGAACATACTGTTCAATGGTTAAACAAAGACATGTTTGACAATGTAAACAACTATACTACTTCAAAAGAAGAATGTGATACACTCCAAACTCTTTCTGAATGAACTGAGTAGGTCAGGAAGAAAAAGATGAAACTCCTGATTCAAAAGTATGAATCTTTGCATTTCAAAAGTGGTGAAGTCATCAATGACACCTATCGCAGATTTCAAAAATTGGTAAATGGATTAAAGCTATATGGTAGGGTTTATGAAACTGAAGATACAAATCTAAAATTTCTTAGATCTCTTCCAAAGGAATGGAAGTCGATGACTGTCTCCATTAGACAATCTCAGGATTGTAAAGATTACACTCTTGAGAAACTTTATGGTATTCTCAAGACATATTAGTTGGAAATTCAACAAGATGAAGATATTGATAAGAGTCAAAGAAAGGACAAGACTGTGACTTTGGTGGTCAAAGGAAATGAAGACAGGAAGGGTGAGAGTGAGAATGGTTGTGTAGAAGTGGTTAACATAGTGGCTAATGATGCTGTTGAAGAATCATCCAAGGGAAAGGGAAAGTGCAAGTATGAAGAAAATGATGCATGTTCTCATGATGATCTAGATGAAATTGTTGAACACCTTGCATTTCTGTCAAGAAAGTTTTCAAAGCAAAAATTCAAGAGGAATCCAAATGCTCAAAGGCCTAGATCCCAGTTCAGGAATGATAATAATTTTTTTTTTATTGATAGATCCAAATTCAAATGCTACAACTGTGGATTGACTAGTCACTTCTCAAATGAGTGAAGAAAGCCAAAACAAGAAAAGAAGGCAAAGAAATATGATGGCATTGACTATAAAAAGAAGTAAAATTTGACCTTCTCAAACAAAAGGAAAAAGCTTTTGTTACTAACGAGAAAGACTAGGCTGCTGAGGACAGTGATTCTGAAGAATTCATCAATCTAGCTCTAATGGCCAACCATGAAGATGAAGAAGCTAGTTCATCATCAAATCAAGTACTAGCTATTAACTTTTCTGAGCTTTCAAAAGATGAATGCAGTAGTAATATAAATGAAATGTCAAATGAATTATACAATCTTCATGTCACTCTGAAATCTCTAAACAAAGATAACCTAAAGTTAAAAAACACCATTGATGCCTTAACTGAAAGGAATACATTTCTTGAAAATGAACTTGTTTATTTAGATAGATTCAAGCAGCAAAGTAAGGATGGTAGAGATGAACTAGTAAACAGTATAAGAATGGAAGAATCGTTGAAAGAATAATTGGCTGGAGAAACTGAAACCATTAACAAATGGAATAGGTCTGCTAAAACTGCCAAACAAATTATTGATATTCAGGGTTTAGATACTCTAGGAGAATCCCCTAAATCAGTAGGCAAGCCATTGGTTGACACTTCAATGGATAAAGATTAATCGACTGCTAATCCTTTATCAACTGATAAGGATTATCAATCGATTGATGCTTAATCAATTGATAAGCATCCATCGGCAAGTAAATCATCAATGGCTGAAAGGCATATGTCAAGGCCTATTTGTAATAATTAGATGACAACTCAACTCAATAAGAAAAAGAAGTGAATAATAAGTACGATAACAGGAATCAAGACAAACAAGGTTAACTGGACACAAAGAATCCTAAAAATCAGAAGTATTCCAAAGAAGTTGCAACTTATCACTGGAAGAAGTTCATTAATATGTTCAAGCGTCGGTGAAAAATAAAGAAGTAGCGTTTCAAAAGATTCAGAAGATTTCAGGTGCCTACTACAGAATGATTCCAAGAAAAGAAGATATTGAAGACCAAACAAGAAGCAAGACAGAAGATCACAACTATTAATTTTGAAGAGGTGAAGAATAATTAGTTAGTATGACACAAATGAACCAGACAGTACATTTGTGTGTCAACTAATTAAATAAATATTTATCACCCAGCTCAAGTGATTTTTAGACAGAAGACAGGAAGACTCAAGTCAAATCAACAAGGATAGTGCAGTGAAGAAACTAAATTAATTCTACTATCAAAAAGTTAATTAATAATTTAATTTATCTACTTAAATTAATTCATCTTGAATTAATTTAATTTATAAATTATTTTATTAATAATTTGTGCAATTTATTTAGTTAAAAGAAGATTTAATTTTACATTTAAGAAAGTCTTGCTGCATTTATTTTAATTGTTTTACCAAATTATTTCGGTAAGAATTTTTAAAAATCTTACCGAATTAACTCGGTAAGACATTTTAAAAAAGACTTACCCAGATAAAAATGGTAAGACATTTAAAAGTCTTACCGAGTTATTCCCAATAAGACCTTTTCAAAAGTCTTACCGAGAAAACACTTGACTCAGCAAGACTTTTCAAAAGTCTTATCGAGATAAAAAAGTCTTGCCCAGCAGATTTTAAAAGTCTTACATGCTTATTTTAAAAGGTCTTTTGATTTTTTAATTAAGTCTTATTCAAAAGTCTTGCTGAGCTAAAACTCTATAAATATGAGGATTTTGCTTTATTATTCAAGTGATTGAAAACATTCAAATTTCAGAAATTTGTATGCATTGTAATATTCACAGATTTCTATGCAAGGTTGGAATATAATTGTTAAACCCCGAACACTTCATGTCGAATTCGTTCTAGATTATTTTATCAATAATATACACTTTTCATCAGATAATTTTTGTAATACTTTTCAAGTTAAAAATTATATCTTATACTTGAACAGTATTTCTTTAATATTAATATTTCGTGATTAATTAAAATAATATTTTAAATCTAAAATTTTGATGACAATTTATAGATATTGTATTCAACCCCCCTTCTACAATATCAGGGACCAACAATGGCTAACAAGAAGAACAACTTTAGCACCCATATCAAGTTTGTTAAGGAAACCAAGAATCAAGTTGAGACTAAATTTGAAAAGATCAACATTGGTAGCTTATATAAAAAACAGTTAAAAGAGAAATTAGAAGGGATAACACATGTTGAAATCATTCACCCTAAGTCTGAGAAAAAGAAGAAGAATAGGAATGAGAAGGTAAGCATAAACAAACACAACAATTTCACTCCCGATATGTATGCACCTTGAACAGTTCGTGCTAAATGTGGTAGTGTAAATAATTTGTCTATGAATTACAAGAAAGAAAAGAACTCCATACCTGCAAATGATTTAAGTGCACATGCCATGTCTGGAAATGCCATGTTTACCAATCCTATGCTCATGAATGTCATGTCTTCTAATTTGGTTGCACCCAATGTTTATATGCCCTATGCATAAGTTTCATACATGTATAATCATTTCTTTGCATATGCCAATATGAACATACCTGGAATGCCATGGAACATGCATATACCTAATAACAACCATGTTGGTCAAATGTCAAATCTATAAATGTACATGATTCATCTTCTATGAGTTCTAAGGCATTTGAGGCCCAAAAGTCAACTCCTAAAGTTAAAGTGGATTTAAACCCACCAAAATAAAAGGAACCAAAGTTTGTAACCAAGGCTCAGGTTACAACTAATAAAGGAGGACCCAAGGCAACTTGGGAACCAAAAGCAACTTGTTTGTTTTGATTGTGTGCAGGGAAACAGAAAGAAAAGTCTTTGGTATCTACATAGTGAATGTTCTAGGCACATGACTCGAGATATGTCCCTACTGATAAAGTTTGTGGAAAAGGCTGGCCCATGAGTTACTTTTGGAGACAACAACAAAGGTTTTACTCTGGGATAAGGCTCAATTGCAAGTGAAAATGTTGTCATTGAACCTATAGCACTAGTTGATGGATTGAGGCACAATTTGCTCAGTATTAGTCAACTGTGTGATAATGGAAATGGTTTGTGGTTTTCAACTAGATCATGCATCATAACCAACAAAGAATCTGGTGAAATTTGCTGGATTCCGAGGCATAAAACGCAGCGGATAAACGTAAATATAACAAAAAAAATTCGGAACCCGAACTCAGTATCCATGTATAAGATTGGACAGATTATGGTGAAACAGAATTATACCTATTCTGGTCTTGATTTTCACGAACTCAACAGAGATCCTAGCTTTCACGACTTGTGTCTTCCTCTCGAAAAATACCTCTATGGTATCCACACGAGCACCTTCAAGAACGTCTCACGATCTTGATTACGGAATGGATGTACTAGCCTCCTTTTGATGTTTCGTTTCTGCCTCCCTTTTGGTGATCCCACTCTAGGGTTTTTCTAAAACGTGATCAGCCACTTAACCTATCATTATCTATTTATAATGGCTGGTTAACGGGCCATTCAACAAAACCTAACCCATGTAGGTATAGGATTAAATAATAAAGGAATTTCTATTATTTAATTAATAACTAAGTCATACTTAATTATTATGGGCATAAATACTCCTTTAATTCGAATTTATAATATTTCAATTAATTAAGTCTCACTTAATTAATATAATAAAATTCAAATAATCATCAATTAATTTAAATCTATAATTTAAATTAACTATTCCTCTAAGTGTTCTATGTGTGTGACCCTATAGACTATTATTTAATTGGCAATAATTTTATTCTCAAATAAAATTATAAACAATGAGCGGTATCTAGTAATACATCATTGCTACCCAATTAAACAATAATTAAATCATGATTCGATAAAACCTTTCGTAATTAATGTTTCCGTGTAATATAATCCCTTTAACCATATATATTATAGATTAAACTCGAGGCATGTATTTAGTCATCCTCTACAACATTTAATCAGGGTTTACTTGATCCATGAGTAGACTATGAAAACAAATCATTATTTGAGCACGACCATGCATTTTATAGTTTTACTCAATCAAGAGGCCAATAATATCTCTCCTAATTATAGGAGGGTTAAATCTTTTATCTATCATTCATATTTCTCATACGACTCATGATATACCCGATGTCCACTTTTATCATCACCCGGTCAAAGGTAACTTTTAATGTAGTCAAAGTATATTAATCCTCGTATAGAAATATAATGATCTCAAGTCAAAGGATCATTACACCATTATCACTGTGAGTCTTTCTTATGACTTTATTAAACATGAAGAATCTCACCGTGGGTCTATTCAGTATCATGTACTCCTACATGTACCTATGTATTGACTTTAGTATCCCCATACTTATAACCAATGAGATGTGGTTATCAGTCAAACAACATACTAGTCTATTTATGTATTATTATTGTCCTATAATAATACTCGACTAGGGACCTTTAAGAATATGATATATTATATAATCTCAAGTTCAAGTCATGTACTTAAACTATACAACGTGTATCATGATTCTAAGGACATTTATTATGCTAACAAATATGTCGTAGTAATTAAAGTCATAATAAATACGTTTATTGAATAATCAAATGACATAAAGGTTTATCAAAAGAAACATTGTATTGCCTCTAGGACACCTACACCAACAATCTCCCACTTGCACTAGAGCCAATCACCCATGTATCTAATACCCATGGAACTAGTGTGACCGTCGTGCTTCTTCTGCGACAAGCCTTTGGTCAATAGGTCTGCAATGTTATCATTTGTGTGCACTTTACATATGTGTATGTCACCCCTTTCATTAATCTCTCGAATGAGGTGATATCTCCTGAGTATATGTTTGGTTCAGGAGTGAGCTCTAGGTTCTTTAGCCTGTGCAATGGCTCCATTATTATCGCAGTATAGATCAATGAGATCTGCGATCGATGGAATCACTCCTAAATTAGTAATGAATTTTCGAATCCAAACAGCTTCCTTAGCTGCTTCACAAGCTGCAGTGTACTCAGCCTCCATTGTAGAATCAGCTACTGTTTCTTACTTTGAACTCTTTCAACTTATAGCACCTCCGTTTAGACAAAACACAAAACCAGACTGTGATACAGTATCATCCCTGTCTGTTTGGAAACTTGCATCGGTGTAACCTTTTACAACCAGTTTCTCCTCTCCTCCATACACCAAGAATGAATATTTAGTCCTTTTCAAGTACTTTAGAATATTCTTGACTGCCGTCCAGTGACCTTCACCTGGATTAGATTGGTATCTGCTCGTCATGCTTAAAGCATACGAAACATCTAGGCGAGTACATACCATTGCATACATGATAGATCCAATTGCTGAGGCATATGGAACCTTATTCATGCGGTCCTTGTCATCCAATGATTTCGGACACTGATCTTTAGAGATCGTTATCCCTTGAGACACAGGGACATATCCCCTTTTTGCATTTTGCATACCAAAACGATGCAAAACCTTATCGATGTATGTACTCTGACTTAGACCAATCATCTTTCTACATCTATCCCTATAGATCCTCATTCCTAAAATATATGATGCATCTCCTAAGTCTTTCATAGAGAAGTTGCTCCCTAACCAAGTCTTAACAGCCTTAAGAGAAGGTATGTCATTCCCCATTAGTAGTATGTCATCAACATATAGTACTATGAATGCCACATGGCTCCCATAAACCTTCTTGTAAACACAAGGTTCATCTTCGTTTTGAACAAAGCCATACTCTTTGACTGTTTCATCAAAACGGATATTCCATCTCCTAGAGGCTTGCTTCAATCCATAAATGGATCGACGTAATTTACATATCTTACTAATATTCCTTGGATTGACAAAACCTTTAGGTTGTGTCATGTACACATCCACATCCTCTTCAAGGCTTCCATTAAGGAAGGCTGTTTTGACATCCATTTGCCAGATTTCATAATCATGGAATGCTGCAATAGTAAGCAAATTCCTTATGGACTTGACCATAGCTACTGGTGAGAAAGTTTCATCATAGTCAATACCATGAATTTGTTTGAAACCTTTTGCAACCAGCCTTGCTTTATAGGTCTGAACATTTCCATCCATGTCAGTTTTCTTCTTGAAAACCCATTTGCACCCTATGGGTTTTACCCCTTCAGGTGGATCAACCAAAGTCCATACTTGGTTTTCGTACATGGAATCCATCTCGGATTTCATGGCTTCTAACCATCTCTTAGATTCTGGACTGTTCATAGCATCTTGGTATGTGAGAGACTCATCTTCATCTATGAGCATTAAATCACCACACAAGAGAAATCCATATCTCTCTGGCTCATGGCGAATTTTACCAGTTCTACGAACAACCTGTGTTTGTTGAGCATTATCATTATCCTACTCTTGTTCCACTTTAGGTTCAATGCTATTTTGTGGTTCTCGATCTTCATCAAGGTCTATAGTTCTCCCACTGTTTCTTTTGGAAACAAAATCTCTTTCCATGAAAACAGCATCTCGAGCAATAAACACTTTCTGCTCAGAAGGACTATAAAAATAATACTCCTTTGTTTCATTAGGGTATCCCACAAAATTGCACTCTTCAGATTTAGGTCCAAGCTTGTCAGATACTTGACGCTTCACAAACGCCTTGCATCCCCAAACTTTCATAAAGCTCATGCCTGACCGTTTCTTCTCCCATATCTCATATGGAGTCTTTTGAACCTTCTTAGTAGGAACACGGTTAAGTGTGAAAGCCGCTGTTTCTAGAGCGTAACCCCAGAAACTAATTGGAAAATCTACATGACTCATCATCGATCGCACCATGTCCAAAAAGGTGCGATTTCTCCTCTCTGAAACTCCATTCCATTGAGGTGTACCTGGCGGAGTGAGTTGTGATACAATACCACACTCTTTTAAATAATCCTTAAATTATGTGCTCAAGTATTCTCCTCCACGATCAGATCGTAAGATTTTAATACTTGCACCTCCGCTAATTTGCTTCTCTACTTCAGCCTTGTATTCTTTGAACTTTTCAAAACAATCGGATTTATTCTTCATAAGATATACATATCCATATCTACTGAAATCATCAGTAAATGTTATGAAGTAGTAGTAGCCTCCTCTAGCCATCACACGCATTGGGCCACATACATCACTATGTATTAGCTCCAGACGTTCAGTGGCCCTTTGACCCTTACCAGTGAAAGGGGCTTTAGTCATTTTACCAAGCAAACAAGATTCGCATTCTTGGTATGATTCAAAATCAAACTTATCCAAGTATCCATCCTTATGTAATTTGGATATGCGTTTCTCATTTATATGGCCTAGACGACAATGCCATAGTTATGTTTGATTTGAGTCATTAACTTTAAGTCGTTTGTTTTCTATATTATAGACAGGATTATCTAAGTCAAGAACATATAAACCATTAAACAAACGCGCAACACCATAGGTTAAATCATTCAAAGCAAAAGAGCAACTATTGTTCTTTATCGTAAATGAAAAACCTTTCTTGTCCAAACAAGAAACAGAAATAATGTTTCTGCGAATCGCAGGCACGTAAAAACAATTCTCTAGTTATAAAACTAGCCCTGAGGGCAAAGATAAATAATAGGTTCCTACAGCTAAAGCAGCAACTCTTGCTCCATTACCAACTCGTAGGTCCACTTCTCCTTTAGCCAATGTCCTACTTCTCTGCATTTCCTGCACATTTATACAAATATGAGTAGCACATCCAGTATCCAATACCCAAGATGTAGAAATAGACAGATTGACTTATATAACATATATACCTGAAGTAGAAACTTGCTCATCCCTTTTCTTCTTCAGATCCTCCAAGTAAACTGAACAGTTTCTCTTCCAATGACCAGTTTTCTTACAGTAGTAACATTCACCCTTAGCGACCCCACCTTTAGGCTTTAAAGCCTGTTTAAGACCTGACTTTGGCTTGGGTGTAGAATCAGATCCTGTCTTCTTCTTACCCTTCCACTTGCCTTACCTTTATTGCCCACCATCAGTATGGGAGCATGTTCAGCCGTCTTCATGTTAGTCTCGTATGTCCTCAACATAGCCAACAATTCAGTAGGTGTTTTGTCAAATTCATTCATATTGTAGTTTATAACAAACTGGGTGAATTTGTTGTTCAAAGAATTCATGATTAGGTCAACACCAATTTCCTGAATAATCGGGAAACCCAAAGTTTCAAGGTACTCAATGTAACCAATCATCTTCAGAACATGTGGGCCAACTGGTTCACTTGCCCCTTGTTTGCAATTAAAGAGTGACTTACTCGTGTTGAACCTTTCCTGACGAGTTTGGCTTGCAAACATGCTTTGCAAGTGCTCATTGATAGTATATGCATCCATATGCACATGCTATCTTTGAAGCTCAGCACTCATACTTGCCAACATAAGACATGCAACATCATTTGCATCATTCTCATCCTTTGTGTGGGCCGCTCGTTCCTCAACAGTAGCGCCCTCAGGAAGGGGACCTGCCGGAGGAATATCAATGACATGAAGCTTGCGCTCCTGTCTGAGGACGATCCTCAAATTCCTCTGCCAGTCTAGGAAGTTGTTTCCTCCTGTCAGCTTATCCTTCTCAAGGACTGATCGTACGGATAGTGTGTTTGTGTTGTTTGCCATTACTTGGTATCTACAATGATAACAACACAAAATAAACATTAGATTGTCTGAGTTATTTATTATGTTCAAATGATTATGATATATTCATAATATATCTCCCACTATTTTTATCAAATTAATAGCCCTTACTATTAATTTGGAAAGTATATCCCATAATTCTTTCTAGTGAGCCAAGATCCATATTTCGTCATGTCCAAAGTCAACCACTGGAAGTCCTTAAAAATGATTATTTAGGTAGACAACAGTTATCAATTATATCATATATAATTCTTGGATAGTTTGGTGAACAACGATTGATCTTATTTATCTAATAGACTTTTAACCAAACTCTATGCTTCTAAGTTCATAATGGTTGAATATAACCGTTTATTTTCACCTTATTATGACGACTCAGTTAAGTTAGACCCAATGATACAACGGCCGAATATAACCGTTTATATTCATCGCATCTCACCATGATAGATAGGAGTCCCCTGCCACTGACAGTCCTTCCCCTAATCGATCTAGGATTCGATGAGTGTTCATTCATTGGAAAGCATCCGAGTAAAACTTAATATTTTGTTAAGGGGTTTAGAAAATTTATAACGATCATGATCACATCATGAAGAGATCCTCAATTTTTCCTTGAACCAAATATTTCAAATTGACATCTTAAATTGTTCAATTTGCCAGGTAGATGGAGGATACCACCGGTCACACTTAAAACCCATCAGCCTTACGAATACGCATATCCGTTTTTGTCAGAAAATCCCAGTTATAGATATCAAAAATCCATATTTAATTCCTTGTTTTAAAAATCCATATTTCATAAACACAAGAATCTCATGATCGTTTGTTAATTTTAAAATCTTAAATCGTTACAGATTTTATCTTATTTAGCATGACAAGCATGGCATGGGTGACGTATCTAATACATGCATACATCATTAATCTAATTAAAGCATGCATCTTCTACTCTACACATACATTCCATACAACATATGTAAAGAGCGTGAAAGTAAACGTGCAATGGTTATGGTCCAATCCTATGTGATCTTTTCAAGCTAATGAAAAGATCAAGGTCAATCTATGGGGTAATAAGTAACTATTACATATGTCTTCTTTATTGCTTCTATTGACTCCTTAGCCTCCATGGATTGCCTCCTTGTCCCTTTGTCCTTCTTGGATGTTACATTAATAACTATACTAATGAAATTACAACAGAACTCGAGTTACATTCGAGATAAACAATTATAAATAGAAAACGACATGCAAGTCGTATTTATTACAAACCAAAAGAATAAACCATTACAACTAGGCTCTTAAGGCCATAACCATGCACCATGCTCACATAACAATTACTGACATCTCAGAATGCATAATCATATCATCATGCATCATATATATCATGATCATAAAATTACCAAAATTTCAAAATTATGATCTAAAAATAGAAAACTGCGTTTTTAAGGCCCTTAACGATGTCAGATGGCCAAAAAACACCATAGGCAATGGCGAAGAAGTGATTTTTGCTCGTGGTGATTTTCCCTTTCCAGAAAGAGTAAATTCGACCCATTCTGACTCCGTTAAAAAACACTATTCACTGCAGAATCACTATTCACAGAAAACTGCATCTTATGCATTTGTGTTTTTAAACGTTTCAGAACGATTCCGACGACCTTCGTATGACTGTATCTCGTATCACATACATACTTTGCATCACACATATCATGCCATAACAGATTATAACATTGCAGATCACATATAGTCATTATAACATATTACAATTCGAATATACATGAAGAAAGTAGCATGGCAGTAGCATGGCAGTAGCATGTATGCATCATATACAGAAAACACGTAACCAAATCAGTCCCTTATACACGTAGCTCTAATGCCATTGTTGGATTCCGAGGCATAAAACGCAGCGGATAAACGTAAATATAACAAAAAAAATTCGAAACCCAAACTCAGGATCCATGTATAAGATTGGACAGATTATGGTGAAACAGAATTATACATATTCTGGTCTTGACTTTCACGAACTCAACAGAGATCCTAGCTCTCACGACTTGTGTCTTCCTCTCGAAAAACACCTCTATGGTATCCACATGAGCACCTTCAAGAACGTCTCACGATCTTGATTACGGAATGAATGTACTAGCCTCCTTTTGATGTTTCGTTTCTGCCTCTCTTTTACTGTTTCACTCCCGATATGTATGCACCATGAACAGTTCATGCTAAATGTGGTAGTGTAAATAATTTGTCTATGAATTACAAGAAAGAAAAGAATTCCATATCTGTAAATGATTTAAGTGCACATGCCATGTCTGCAAATGCCATGTTTACCAATCCTATGCTCATGAATGTCATGTCTTCTAATTTGGTTGCACCCAATGTTTATATGCCCTATGCATAAGTTTCATACATGTATAATCATTTCTTTGCATATGCCAATATGAACATACCTGGAATGCCATGGAACATGCATATACCTGATAACAATCATGTTAGTCAAATGTCAAATCTATAAATATACATGATTCATCTGCAATGAGTTCTAAGGCATTTGAGGCCCAAAAGTCAACTCCTAAAGTTAAAGTGGATTTAAACCCACCAAAACAAAAGGAACCAAAGTTTGCAACCAAGGCTCGGGTTACAACTAATAAAAGAGGACCCAAGGAAACTTGGGTACCAAAAGCAACTTGTTTGTTTTGATTGTGTGCAGGGAAACAGAAAGAAACGTCTTTGGTATCTACATAGTGGATGTTCTAGGCACATGACTCAAGATATGTCCCTACTGATAAAGTTTGTGGAAAAGGCTGGCCCATGAGTTACTTTTGGAGACAACAACAAAGGTTTTACTCTGGGATAAGGCTCAATTGCAAGTGAAAATGTTGTCATTGAACCTATAGCACTAGTTGATGGATTGAGGCACAATTTGCTCAGTATTAGTCAACTGTGTGATAATGGAAATGGTGTGTGGTTTTCAACTAGATCATGCATCATAACCAGCAAAGAATCTGGTGAAATTTATCAGATTCTGAGGCATAAAACGCAACGGATAAACGTAAATATAACAAAAAAAAATTCGGAACCCAAACTCAGGATCCATGTATAAGATTGGACAGATTATGGTGAAACAGAATTATACCTATTCTGGTCTTGACTTTCACGAACTCAACAGAGATCCTAGCTTTCACGACTTGTGTCTTCCTCTCGAAAAACACCTCTATGGTATCCACACGAGCACCTTCAAGAACGTCTCACGATCTTGATTACGGAATGAATGTACTAGCGTCCTTTTGATGTTTCGTTTCTGCCTCTCTTTTGGTGATCCCACTCTAGGGTTTTTCTAAAACGTGATCAGCCACTTAACCTATCATTATCTATTTATAATGGCTGGTTAACGGGCCATTCAGCAAAACCTAACCCATGTAGGTATAGGATTAAATAATAAAGGAATTTCTATTATTTAATTAATAACTAAGTCATACTTAATTATTATGGGCAGAAATACTCCTTTAATTCGAATTTATATTATTTCAATTAATTAAGTCTCACTTAATTAATATAATAAAATTCAAATAATCATCAATTAATTTAAATCTATAATTTAAATTAACTATTCCTCTAAGTGTTCTATGTGTGTGACCCTATAGGCTATTATTTAATTGGCAATAATTTTATTCTCCAATAAAATTATAAACAGTGAGCGGTATCTAGTAATACATCATTGCTACCCAATTAAACAATAATTAAATCATGATTCGATAAAACCTTTCGTGAGTAATGTTTCCGTGTAATATAATCCCTTTAACCATATATATTATAGATTAAACTCGAGGCATGTATTTAGTCATCCTCTACAACATTTAATCTGGGTTTACTTGATCCATGAGTAGATTATGAAAACAAATCATTATTTGAGCACGGCCATGCATTTTATAGTCTTACTCAATCAAGAGGCCAATAATATCTCTCCTAATTATAGGAGGGTTAAATCCTTTATCTATCATTCATATTTCTCATACGACTCATGATATACCCGATGTCCACTTTTATCATCACCCGGTCAAAGGTAGCTTTTAATGTAGTCAAAGTATATTAATCCTCGTATAGAAATATAATTATCTCAAGTCAAAGGATCATTACGCCACTATCACTGTGAGTCTTTCTTATGACTTTATTAAACATGAAGAATCTCACTGTGGGTCTGTCCAGTATCATGTACTCCTACATGTACCTATGTATTGACTTTAGTATCCCGATACTTATAACCAATGAGATGTGGTTATCAGTCAAATAACATACTAGTCTATTTATGTATTATTGTTGTCCTATAATAATACTCGACTAGGGACCTTTAAGAATATGATATATTATATAATCTCAAGTTCAAGTCATGTACTTAAACTATACAATGTGTATCATGATTCTAAGGACATTTATTATGCTAATAAATATGTCACAGTAATTAAAGTCATAATAAATACGTTTATTGAATAATCAAATGACATAAAGGTTTATCAAAAGAAACATTGTATTGTCTCTAGGGCACCTACACCAACAAAATTCTCTTAACTAGTGGAAGAAAAAGAAATGTCTATGTGGATGATTTCAACTCTGTAAAGGTAAATTCTATGACATGCCTACATAGCAAGGCCAATACAGATGAAAGTTAGATTTGACACAAGAAGCTAGCCTATTTGAATTTCAAAGCCATGAATCAATTGGTTAGAAAAAATTTGGTTAGAGGCATTCCATAGATGGAATTCACCAAGAATGGACTATGTGATGCTTGTCAAAAAGGAAAACAAAGGAAAACATCATTCAAGTCAAAGTTAGAATCATCAATTGATAAGCCTTTGGAATTATTGCACATGGATTTGTTTGGCCCTTTCAACATTATGTCAATTGCCAAAAAAAATATGCCTTAGTAATTGTCGATGACTTCACAAGATATACTTGGGTACACTTCTTACACTCCAAGGATGAGGCAAACAAATTCATTATAAATCATGTGAGAAATGTTAGCTATGGCATTGAATGAAAGGTTAAGAAAATAAGAAGTGATGGTGGTACTGAATTCAAGAGTGCAACAATGAAAGAATTCTGTGAAGAAAAAGGTATCACACATTATTTCTCTGCATCAAGGACTTCACTGCAAAATTGAGTTACTGAAAGAAAAAATAGAACCTTGATTGAAGCTGCTAGAACTATTTTAGAAGAAGCAAAACTTCCTACATATTTTTGGGCAGAAGTAATTAATACTGCATATTATATTTAAAATATTTTCATGGTCAATTAACTACAAGGTAAAACACCATATTAATTAATGAAGAAAGACAAGAAGCCAGCAATTAATTTTGTTCATGTCTTTGGCTGCAAGTGCTTTGTTATAAGGAATCAAGGCAAAAATTTGGGAATGTTTGAAGCCAAAGCAGATGAGGCTATATTTATTGGATATGGAATAACAACCAAAGCTTATAGAGTCTACAATCTTAGATTACACATTGTTATGGAATCTATGCATGTAGTCTTTGATGATAAGAAAATACATGGGTTGTTTGATGAAGGATATTATGATTTATTGTATTTTGAAAATGAATCAACTGGTAATGGTGAAGAAATTCATGATGATGTGGAAATTTCAAGAAATCAAGTACCCAGAAATTCCCCATCAATCAATGTCAATACATCGATAGATAACTTACCAGTTGACAGTCATCAATCAACTAATAATGCATCAATTGATAACCAGTCAACGGATAACAACTCTGCTCAACAATCTTCAATTAGGGTATCCATCTCAGGGGGAGAGTTTTCAAACAATCAATCAGATCACAATGATCATGACAATACTAATAATCATGAAGTATCATCTTCAAGAATAAATTTACCACCACAAAGAAAATGGAGCAAAAGCCATCCCTTTGAGTTGATTATTGGAGATGCAAATGATGGTGTCAAAACTAGAAGTGCAACTCAAAATGAATGCTTGTATAACAGCTTCCTGCCTCAAGAAGAACAAAAAGAGATTGAAGAAACTTTGAATGATCCTGATTGGATAATAGCTATGCAAGAAGAGTTGAATTAGTTTGAAAGAAACAAGGTATTGAAGCTGGTGCCTAAACCAAAGAACAAGTCTGTTATTTGTACAAAATGGGTGTTCAGAAACAAAATGGATGAATCTGGTACAGTGATAAGAAATAAGGGAAGATTGGTGGCAAAGGGCTTTTCAAAAAAAGAAGGCATAGATTTTGATGAAACATTTACACCTGTTGCGAGGTTGGAAGAAATTAGAATCTTTCTAGCATATGATGCCCATGTTAATTTCAAGGTGTATCAAATGGATGTCAAGAGTGCAAAGGTAAAGAGTATATTCTAGCATATACTCTTTCTAGCAAAGGTAAAGAGTATATTCTATCCACTGTAGTTTTAAGTGAATGTTTTGATTTACCTGTTAATAATTCTGAAACTGCAACCACTAACACTAAGATTAGAGACATGCTTAGGGCTATTAATTATGAAAATCCAGAAATCAATTTAGGAAATGTTATTAGAAAACACTTAAGGAGATAATGGTCTTACTTCTTTGATACTATTATCATGTGCTTTAGTGGTAAGATTAGCAATTTTGGTGTGATAACTACTAGCATGTAACAGATAGTATATAGCATTCTATTTGATAAATTTCATAATCTGTCATCCATTATGTTAAATGAAATTGCTGCTAAATTGGGTAATAAAACTAATAGATCAAACCATATTTATTATGCAAGATTTATTATGATTATTATTAACCATTTTGTCAAAGATATTGAGATTACAAGGGAGACTGAAACCTTGGACTGTTGGGTCTAAAATAAAGTAGTGTTTAAGGACTTGGTAAAGATTAATCTCCACAAAAATGTGGATTTGATCTATCCAGAGTTTGTTAAGGTATATCTCTATAACTTAACATCTTCTCAATCTATTACTTCTTTGCCTTCTATGGCTATGGAAGATATTAGTAATGACCCCAACCCTCCTACCCAAGCCATACAACATATTTCAAAATTCAAATCTAAGAAACCAACCTCAACAAGTTCCCAAAAGCCTGTTGTTGAAAAACCTAGAAAAAGAAAAACTCCAGGTGGTGATAGATTAATTGGAGGTGAGACTGGTGAGGGAACTGAGGAATATCAAAGAACCAAGAAGAATAAAGAGAGTGAGGGTGTGCAACCTAAACCAAGTCACTACATAATTTTCCAAAAGACTATGGATGTTAATAAGAACAATACCACATCTTTGTTGGCATCTTCTAAAAAAAGTGTCAATATTGAAAAGAGCCCACAAAGATTGGGACACTGAAGCTAAAACCCCTAAGTCTTATGAAAGAAAGAATATGAAAGTAACCTTTGCACATGGGGATGTACACACTATACACACTGCAAAATCACAGGAAACTGTGGTGGAGCCTTCAGTTTCTCAGGTTGATGCATCTCAAATAAATGTTGAGATGCAGCCTCATTCTCTCTCAACTCCGATTCCACCTATTCTAATTTCTCCACCTCAACAAATTTCTTTAGAAAATGTTCTGATAGATAATCAGGCATTTTCTAATTTTCTTTCTTTCCTATTCAAGGAGAAGCCAACACTCTCTCCTGAATTTTCTTCCAATGAAATTCAGGATTCCATCTCAGATGTTATTTTAAATATCTCTTCTCAAATAATTACCTCAATTGTTTCTACTCCATTAATTGATGTTCCCTCATTAATTGATATTCAGCCACCGACTGATAAGCCATCGATTGATACTAAAGATCAATTGATGGGTATACATCAATCGATGGATGTCCCAAACACATCAACTGCTATTTTCTCTACATCAATTGACACTCAATCAATTGATATTGCACAAACACTTCTAGGAATGAGTGAGTTGAGTGAGAGGCGGGATTGTAACCTGGAAAAAGGTGAGGGAGTGAGTGAGGACATTTCTAATTCTTCCAGGAATGTGAGTTAAACACTTGAGGGCCGCACCTTAGAAGATGTATATGATATGAGTGAGGGAAATGTGAGGTTTCAAGATGAGATCTTGAAGAAAAATAAAGAGATGAGTGAGAGTCATTTGAGGATTCTTCAGTATGCACAAGAAATAGAAAATTAATTGAGGTTTGAAGGAGAAGAGGTTAAGGAGTCAGGGGGAGTTGTAAATGTAAATGAAACTAGTGCAAGTGGAGTCAATAAGGAGGCTGAAAAATTGGAGGGTATAGTTGTGGAGGATGAAGAAGAGGTAGATGCTGGTGACTTGGATCTAAGAAACTTCATGATTGGTGCCTTCATAGAATGATTCTTCTGTAAATGCTAATCCTCCCCCTAAAGTTGTGCTTCCATCAGTGTTTGATGACTCAGAGTTTATGTACTCAGAATTTGAATAATCAGAGTTTGAGTGATCAGTGTATGTGGTTTTAGAGTTTAGGGTTTCAGAGTTTGTGTTAGCTAGATTTTGATAAGACTCTGATATTTCAATAATTGAGGTTTGTTCTCCAATATCAGTAAGTGATTGATGTTGCTCCCCTTCAACATGTGCAGAATCTTCAATTTCTATTTCAATTATTTCTGAATCAGAGTTTAAGGAATCATAGTTTAACTCCCCAGATTTTGGTTCGACAGAGTTTATCTCATCAGAGTTTAGCTCAACAGGGTTTGTGCTCTGTAATTCATTTTCAAACCTTAGAGTTTCCTGAGTATCTTCATCATGTAACCTAACTATTTTTCCTTCATCAAAAGAGACATTAATAGATTCCATGATTGCCATGGTTCTTAGATTAAACACTTTGAATGCCCTTGAAGAGGTTTTAAAAGCTATTGCATAACCAACAAAAATTCCTTCATCTACTTTGAGTTCAAACTTCTTCAATTATTCAAGATGTGTTTTGAGAATAAAACATTTACTTCCAAAGATGTGAAAGTATTTAACATTTGGCTTTATTCCCTTCAAAGTTTCATATGGAGTCATTTCATGTTTATTTATCAAAGTGCAATTATAAGTAATGCATGCAGTATTCACAGCTTCTGCCAAAAAATAAATAGGTAGTTTTGCTCCTTCTTGCATTGTTCTGGCAGCTTCAATTAGAGTTTTGTTCTTTCTTTCAATTACACCATTTTGTTGAGGTGTGCTAGGTGATGAGAATTGTTAAATAAATCCTTTTGTTGAGCAGAATTCCTCCATTGCAGAGTTCTTAAACTCTGTTCCATTGTCACTCCTTAAATTCTTTACCTTGTGTGGTGATCCATTTTCAATCATAGCAATATGATCAAAAATTATTTCTGCAGTTTCATCCTTTTTATGCAAAAAATACACTCAGGTAAATCTAGTGTAATCATCAACTATTACCAGAGTATATTTATTCTTTTCAATGGACATAATGTTGACAGTTCCATGAAATTCTACAGAATAACCTATGTCTGTCATTTGACTCACACTTAACAGATTATGCTTGAGTCCTTCAACCAGAGCTACATTCTCAATGATGACATTTCCAATAACAATATTGCCATATCCCGGTATTCTTCCTATGTTGCCATCTCCATAAGATACTGTTGGGTCAGCCTTCTCCTCAAACTCTGTAAGTAGGGATTTGTTTCCAGTCATATGTGCAGAACATCCACTATCAATTACTAGGATATTTTTCCTATTTCCCTGCAATCAGTTAATGTAAATTAATGAGTAGATTTGGGGACCCAAACAAGTTTGGGTCCTTTCTTTTGAAACTTGTTAACTTTTGCAGCAGAAGTATTTTTATCAGAGTTTATGTTAACAGAGTTTACATGATCAGAGTTTGCATTATCAGATTTTATACTGTCAGAGTTTACTTTTCTTTTATTAGATTTTATCACATATATTTGTTTTATAACATGTTTTGGAGATTTATTTAGTTGAGGCAATGGTTCATAATAATTTTAATACAAACTATGATATTCTTTGCATGTGTAAATTGAATGCCATAGACTACGATAGTGAAAACATGAATTTTGTGGTATATATCTGGTTTGTCTTCTAGCCACTGAACTAGGTCTCTCAGGTTTCTTCTTTTTGTTTAGTTTGCAGTCAATGGCAAGGTGATTTGAATTACCACAAGTAAAATAAGTTTTTATAGGAGCATTAGGGATATACTTATAGTTATTCTCCTTAGTAATTCCTACTTTGCCATTTCTATTTCTTTTTACCTTTTTCGATTTATTTTTATTAGTGTCTGCCTTTAACTTTTCTTTAAGTTATTTATGTGAAAGTAATCATATATTCACCTTTTTATTTTCTGACACACTATTCTTTTTACCTTTTTTATTATTAAAGCATTCACTAGAGATATTCTTTTTGTCATTACTGTTAGGGATATATTCATTTGATGATGTACAAAATACTAGAACATGGTCTAGATTAGTTTATCTGTAATAAGTCTTTCCAGTCTCTGAAATGTATAATCAGAGTCTAGATAGTCAATATTCATGTTATTTGTACTTGGAAGAATTTCTGTAGAAAATGAAACCAGAGTCTGGAAGGTGATCAGAGTCTATAGACTATCAGAGTCTATGATCTATCAGAGTCTACATGTGATCAGAGTCTGAAGATCATCAGAGTCTGAAGATTTCAGAGTCTATACAGTTGAGGATAAATTTGGAAGAAGATCACATGAATGGAAAGTCTTCGAAGATCAAGATAAATATATTGCAGATATGCTATGGGAAAGAAAGAGAATTCTAGAAGGAAACTGTCAACTAATAATTAGGAATTCTATTCCTATTATAATTTATCTTTCTGTTATTAGTTGATAGGTAGCTCTCTATATAAACTCTATGTAACCTAATTGTAAAGGTGTGGAAGTCGAAGCATAATTATCTGAGTGAAATTTTGTGAGAGCATAGAGATAGAGAGAGTTGCTGTGATAAACACAGAGAAGCTGCTAGGGTTTGTATACACCCTAGGAGAGTTTTGTATTCACAAATCAATAATACAAAACAATACTTATTCATATTTTTGTGTTTGAGTTTGTTCTTAATTTGATTTTAAATCGGGCAGAAAAGACATACAAGTATTCAACCCCCCCTTCTACTTGTACGACTGGGAAAACAATTGGTATCAGAGCCTAATGTTTAAAAATCGATCAAAGATGTCTGGAAACAAAGATGGTAATTCTAAGATTCCTATGCTTAAGAGAAACGAGTTCACCCACTGGAAGGTTAAGATGTTGCACCATCTGGAAGCAACAGACCCTGACTATCTTGACAGGATTAATGAAGGACCCTTTGTGCCCTTAAAAATTGTGCCTCAAATCAATGAGGAAGGCAAAATAACTGAAGAACACCTCGTTGAGAAACCAAAGGCTGAATGGACAAAAGAGGACAAAGAAAATGTTCTTAAGGAGGCAAAAGTAAAGAACATTCTCTTTAACAGTTTAGATTCTATTCTAACTAACTGTGTCATATCATGCAAGACTGCTAAGGAGATGTGGACAAAACTTGAGGTGCACTGTCAAGGGACTAAAGATGTCAAGAAGAATGCTAGGTCTTTGCTTATTCAAGAGTATGAGTACTTTGAAGCAAAATCTGGAGAATCTATCACTGAGATGTATGATAGGTTTACAAAACTCTTGAATGAGATGGCTATGCTGGGTAAGGTTTATGATTCTGAAGATACGAACACCAAGTTTCTGAGAGCACTTCCTGAAGAGTGGGACAATAAGACTACAACCATAAGGGAAGCTAGAGATTTGGATGAACTAACTCTAGAAGAATTGTATGGCAGACTCAAGACATATGATTTGGAGATGCAACAGAGAAAGAATAAGAAGTCTGTAAAGACAAAATCTGTGGCACTCTTGATGGAGTCTGAGAAAGAACAACAGGAACCATCCACAGAAGCAAGAATCAAGGATTCAATAAAGAAGGGTAAAGATGCTGTGGAGTCAGAGTCTACTGACACAGACTCTGATTCTGATGAAGAGTTTAATCTAAGTCAAATGATGGCTATGTTTGCTAAAAATTTCAAAAAAATGAAATTCAACAAAAGAACTGGCAAATTTAGCAAAAGGCCATCATTCAAGAAGGAAGATGAAAAGGTTGAGAAGAGCAAGAGTACAATTATCAAACTTGACAAAGCAAAGGTCAAATGTTTCAACTATGGAATATTGGGGCACTTTGCCAGTGAATGCAGAAAGTCAAAAAGTCAAGGAAAAAGAAAAGCACTTCTATTAACAGGAAAGGAATGGGCAGACTCAAGCTCAGAGGATGAAATTGATTATGAAAATCTAGCACTGATGGCATCCTCCTCATGAAAATCACAGTCTCCCAAAGAACCCTCATCTCTATAAACTCAGGTATCAATCTTTACTCCTGAATCCTTAATTAATTTAGACTCTGATGGCATAGAGATTGTGAAAAGTGAGGTTAATAAAATAATGACAACATGTAGGTCTCTCACTAGTGAAAGTGAAAGGTTGAGAGAAGAAAATTTAACCTTAACTAAAAGGAATTGTCATGTAGAATCTGAGTTATTATTAATGGAACAATACAAAAAGGATTCTGAGAAATATAGTCATAACTACACTGAAATTTTGAAAGCCTATGACTATGTTAGGAAAGAACTAGAAGAAGAAAGGCTTAAGTTTAAAGTTTAGACAGACTCTGGAAGAAAAGTTCAAGAAATTCTCAATAATCAAAACGTGTGTCAAACTGCTGGTCTAGGCTATGACAAGAGTCAAGACAAAAGACCTATTGTTGAGAATGATAACAATGAAGAAGCTAGCAAAATTAATAAGACTAAAGACAAAAGTACATTTGTTCCTGTTAAGTTTGTGATCCCTAAAGAAAAAACTGAAGCCACAAACTCATCTGTCAATAGTCCCCCTGTTGTTGACAAAAAGACAGATGAAACAGGGGCAAATAACTCTAAGAAAATTATAAACATAGGGTACTTGTCTAAGTCTAAGTTGAAAGAAAGGCTAGAGAACTTATCAGAGTCCACCAAAACTAGGAGAAATAGGAATGGTAAGGAAGGCATCAATAAGGCTAATAATTATCAAAAAGATCCTAATGCTCCTAGAAAGAAGTGTTATAGATGTGGCAACCAAAACCATTTAGCTATAGATTGTAAAACAAAAATTGAGATGAAATCAGAGTCTAGTCCTTCTCAGACTCTGAAAAGTCATTACATACCACAGAAACCTTGTTATCACTGTGGTAGCATATTTCATTCTATATATATGTGTAGGGACTATCATGATTTGTATTACAATTTTTATGAGCTAAAATATTCTATTGATAAGAGTTGGTATGACACTGTTAAGACTCCACCACAGTCTAGAGCAACAAAAGAGACAGGTAAGCCAAAGGTGAAAATTGTTAAGCCTGTTTCTCCAAAAATTAGTAGAAAAGGATCCAAAACTATTTGGGTCCTCAAAACATCTAACTAGTTGCTTTATGTATGCAGGGAACTAGGGTAAAGAAAGTAACCCTAATCCTGGACAGTGGATGCTCAGGACATATGACTGGAAAGAAATCCCTGCTTACAGACTTTGAGGAAATGGCTGGCCCAGAAGTATCCTTTGGAGATGGCAACAAAGGACAAACACTGGGATATGGCAATATTGTACTTGGGAATGTCATCATTGAATAAGTAGCTCTAGTTGATGGCTTAAGGCACAATTTAATAAGCATAAGTCAACTTGGAGACAAAGGTTACCATACTGGCTTTGACAACAAAGAGTGTCTTGTGACTCACAAAGAAACAGGCATTGTGGTTTTCAAAGGACACAGACATGGTAACATTTATGAAGCCATCTTGGAGGATTGCATAAACAGTGAAGTCACATGTCTATACAACAAGGCCTCAACTGAAGAAAGCTGGAAATGGCATAAGAAACTGTCACACATCAACTTCAAAACACTCAACAAGTTGGTTAATCAGAATCTTGTAAGAGGATTACCACAGGTTGATTTTGTACAAGATGGACTTTGTGAAGCATGTCAACTTGGAAAACAAAGGAAATCATCCTTCAAGAGAAAGACAATAAATACCATTTTTGAACCCTTTTATTTACTGCATCTTGATTTATTTGGTCCAATAAATGTTATGTCAATTAACAAAAATAAATATACTCTTGTTATTGTAGATGATTTTACAAGATTCACATGGGTTTTCTTTCTACATTCAAAGGATGAAGCTTCACAACACATAATAGATCATATCACTTTTCTGGAAAGAAAATCAAAGAAAACAGTAAGAATTATGAGGAGTGACAATGGTACTGAATTCAAGAATTCAATCATGGAGAACCACTGTGCATCAAAGGGAATTACTCAACAATTTTCTGCGCCATGAACTCCTCAATAAAATAGAGTTGTGGAAAGAAAGAATAGGACACTCATAGAAGCTGCCAGAACAATGTTGGCAGAGTCTAAGCTGCCAGTATATTTTTGGGCTGAGGCAGTCAATACAGCATGTTTCACTCAAAACTGCACTCTAATAAACATGCATGGAAAGACTCCCTATGAAATGATAAAGGACAAGAAGCCAAGTGTGAAATACTTTCACATATTTGGATGCAAGTGTTATGTACTGAAAGTACATCCTCAAAATCTAAGCAAATTCGAAGCCAAGGCAGATGAATCAATCTTTCTTGGATATGCATCGAACACAAAAGCATTCAGAGTGTTTAATCTCAGAACCAAAATTGTTATGGAATCTATTCATGTTGCATTTGATGATAAAAAGTTTACAGAATTGTAGGATGAGTCAGAGTCTACAACTCTGGAATTTGAAAATCTAAAAAGTTCTGAGATAAATGAAGAAGAAGAGGATGAAGACCCTAGAATAAATCCTGAACTAACACAGGAACCTGCACATTCTGAGGGGGAGCCAGAAAATTCAACTCCAAATAATTCAGAGTCTAACAGGCCAGGGTCTACCCAGACAGAGTCTATCCAGACAGAGTCTAGACAGACAGAGTCTAACTCATCAGGGTCTGGATCAAGCAACTCTAAACTCTTGTCAGAGTCAAGCAATTTAGGGGGAGCCTCTTCATTTGAATTTCACTCAAATACAGAAGATGCAAATGACTTAGGGGGAGTTTCAAGTTCAAGAACCAATCTTCCACCTGCTAGAAAATGGACAAGGAATCACACTCCTGACTTGATAATTGGTGATCCTGAGAGTGGTGTACAAACAAGAACAACCACTCAAAATGAATGTCTTTATAGCTGTTTTCTCTCAAAGAATGAACCCAAGAAAATTGAGGAAGCCTTGCAAGACCCTGATTGGATTATTGCAATGCAAGAAGAATTGAATGAATTTGAGAGAAATAAAGTGTGGAAACTTGTACCAAGACCTAGAGATAGATCAGTGGTTGGTGCAAAATGGGTGTATAGAAATAAACTTGATGAGAATGGAACTGTAGTAAGAAATAAAGCAAGGCTAGTTGCAAAAGGATACTCACAGGAGGAAGGAATTGACTATGATGAAACTTTTGCACCAGTAGCAAGATTGGAAGCTGTTAGAATGTTTCTAGCCTTTGCAGCTCATTCAAAATTCAAGGTGTATCAGATGGATGTGAAAAGTGCTTTCTTAAATGGAGAATTGGAAGAAGAAGTCTATGTGGAGCAACCACCAGGATTTGTTGATCCAAAGTTTCCTGATCATGTTTACAGGTTAGACAAGGCACTATATGGATTGAAGCAAGCACCTAGAGCATGGTATGAAACTCTTTCAAAATTCCTTCTTGAAAATGGATTCACAAGAGGTACCATTGACAAAACTCTCTTTATTAGAAAATATAAAGGTGATATTTTGCTTGTCCAAATTTATGTTGATGATATTATATTTGGATCTACTAATGATAATCTCTGTGAAAAGTTTAGTCAACTAATGCAGTCAAATTATGAAATGAGCATGATGGGAGAATTAAACTTCTTTTTGGGGCTTCAAGTCAAATAGAATGATGATGGAATTTTCATCAATCAAACAAAGTATGTAAAAAAACTGTTGAAGAAGTTTAATATGCAAGATTCTGCAACTGCTAAAACTCCAATGTCAACAGCTACTAAGCTAGACTCTGACCCAAAGGGTAAGAAAGTTGACAACACTAGTTACAGAGGTATGAGTGGCTCATTGTTATATTTAACTGCTAGTAGACCAGATATAATGTTTGCAACTTGTCTGTGTGCCAGATTTCAAGCTGACCCTAGAGAATCACACTTAATAGCTGTGAAAAGAATTTTTAGATATCTCAAGGGGCACAAACTCTTGGACTTTGGTATCCTAGAGAGTCAGATTTTTCACTAATTGGCTATTCAAATTCTGACTATGCAGGATGCAAAGTAGATAGGAAAAGCACAACAGGACAATACCAGTTTCTTGGCAACAGATTAATTTCTTGGTTTAGCAAGAAACAACAGACAGTATCAACCTCAACAGCTGAGGCTGAATACATTGCAGCTGGAAGTTGCTGTGCTCAAATTCTGTGGATGAGAAATCAATTACTTGATTATGGACTAACATTCTCAAATATTCCTATGTATTGTGATAATACTAGTGCTATTAAAATTGCAGAGAATCCAGTCCAACACTCCAGAACAAAGCGCATTGATGTCAGGTATCACTTTATTAGAGAACATGTTGAAAATGGTACTGTGACACTTCACTATGTTCCAACTGACAGACAGATTGCAGACATTTTAACAAAACCACTTGATGAGCCTACCTTTCTCAAACTGGTAGGTGAATTAGGTATGTTAAATATGTAAGTGATTAATAATTACAAGAAGCAAGGTATGTACATTAATTATAGTCCCTGTCTTAACACACTGTGATTAATTATTATTGCAACATTTTGTTTGGTATTTTACCTTGACAGAGTCTAGTTTTTAGACTCTGACGAGTCTGTAGACTCTGACGAGTCTGTAGACTCGTGTGTATTGTATGCAACTTGAACAAAATAGAATTTTTCATACAATTTACTCACTTGTTTATTGCAATTGATTTCTAAGGCAAAAATATTCACAGAGCTTTTTACGAACCCTAGCTAATTTCTTCAAGCTTCTCCATCACTTCCAACTCAACAACTTTAATGGCTGCCGTTTCTACTGTCATGAGGGGACCCAAGGCGATTGCGTTCACATTTGGGGATTTCGAGTTCATGACCACAAATCATGTTGCTGCTCTTGGAGATAAGAAAGGGGTAGACGCTGACTACTACCCTGTGATGGATTTCTTGGAGCAATCCGAGCTACACTACATTCCCAAGGCGTCACCAATCATTCACATGGATGCTGTATCACAAGCATGGAGCACTGCAAAGGTAGTTGATCCTTCTCAGGATCAACCAGGTAAAATAATGTTTACCTTTGGTTCGAATACATTTGATGTCACTGCAGATGTGCTTAATTCTGTGTTTAAACTGCCTGTTAAATCTTCTTTTGATGAAATTGTATCTGATGATGACATTAAAAGCATGTTTAAGGCAATAGGTTATTCTGCTAGCTTAGATAACATGAGCAAGATAACTAGGCCTTACTTAAGGAAAGAATGGTCATTTTTCTTCGATCAAATTGCTAAGTGTTTTACTGGTAAGTGTAGTGGATTTGATGCTATTACTGCTATTACTTATCAAATTGGTCATAGCCTCCTATTTGATAGAATAATCAACATTGGTGATATGTTGCTCACTCAAATGGGAGCAAAATTAAATAATGTGCATGAGGGGAGAAAGAAAGTCTACTATCATAGATTTCTTATGATTCTCCTCAATCACTTCATTCCTGACATGTCAACCAAGTTGGCAGATGATTGCTATGTGCAGGCATACAAACAGCAAATGAGGATATTCTCTGACATTAAGAGAATTGATGACAAGAAGAAGAGTCTACCTGCAATGACATATCCACAGGTAATGCAGGTAAAACTCTCTGAAAGGCATATGATAAGACCTATTTGTAATAAGTAGATGACAACTCAACTCAAGTAAGAAAATTAAGTAAGTAATAAATACTGAGGAAGGAATCAAGATGAAGACAGTCAACTAGACACAAAGAATCCTAATATCAGAAGTGTTCTAATGAAACTGCTACTCTACACCGGAAGAAGTTCATTAATATGTTGAAGCGTCGGTGAAAAATAAAGGAGTAGTATTTCAGAAGAGTTCAGAAGATACAGAAGATTTCAAGTGCCTACTACAAAGAGATTCCAAGATAAGAAATAATGAAGACAAAGCTAGAGGACAAGACAAGACACAAAGACTACTACAGCAAAAATGAGAATCAACATTGTAGTTAGTCATCCGTGAACCAGACCAGTGCACAGGGTGTTAACAATTTCAGTGAAGATTCGTCATCAAAAAGTTCAAGTGGTTAGAAAGGTTATTCTTGAAGAACAGAAGAGTTTTATCTACCTCAACAATAGTCAAGCCTTTAATTTAATTCTCTATTAATTAATTAAATTAATTAGTTAATTTAATTAGTAAATTAATTCACTCAGAATTAATTTATTTCTTAAATTAATTAAAGGATCAATTAATTTAGAATTATTTTAGAATGACAGAAGAAAGAAGCTGAAAGCTCAAAGGGATACAGAAACAGCTAAACAGGCCTGACGGTATGGACTTGAAGAAAAGACGGAAACAAAAATGACACAGAAGAAATGCAGAATCATATATTCTTAAAAGTGGAACCCCGGTTGGAATTGATTTATCATTCCCAAGTCAAAAGGAGTTCGGTTCCAGACGATCAGGAGACCACAGCTTAGAGCGTAAGGATTTATTTAATTAATTAATATTTTATTTATTTAGTAAATTATATTTATAAATATTTAAATAATATTAGATATTTATTTTTATAATTTCTGAATTAAATTTATTATTTATTAATCAAAGAATATAAGCTGTCCGGGTCGAAAAGCATTTCTACGGAGCTAGCCCTAATAAGGACGAAATAAGCCTCTTTGAATTGCAAATTGAATTGGCAGGTGATTTTGTTTTAAAGCAACCAATGAATGGCTGACATGTGTCCCACTCAAGGAGAAAAGAATGAATATGGCAGGTGATTCATAAGTCATACCGAGTGATTTAAGTAGAGTCATACCGAGAGATAATTCTTGAGTCATACCGAAGGGATTTTATAATAAGTCATGCTGATTTTATTTTAATTAATTAAGTCATTCTGATTTATTTAATTAAAAGAAAAATTCAGTATGACTTATAACAAGTCATACCGAATTTCTGATGAGTCATACCGGATTCTAAATGAGTCATACCGAATTTCTGAAGAGTCATACCGACCATTATAAGTCATGCCCAGCCTTTTTGTGAGTCATACAAGTGTTAAATCAATTAGGAAAAAGGTCATATTGGGATGAGTCATGCTAGATTTCAACCTCTATAAATATGAGGAGTTGTCTTCATTTTTCAGAGTTCAGAAAAAACAACTCAAATTCAGTAATTTGTCTGCATTGTAATATTCACAGATTTCTGTACTGAGTTTGGAATATAATTGTTAAACACGAACAGTTCATGTCAAATTTGTTCTAGATCCTCTTATCAATTATATAACAGTTGTCTAAATATTAATTTTGTAATACTAATCAAGTTAAAATTATATCTTTCACTTGAACAGTATTTCATTATAATTAATATTTCGCGAGCAATTAAAATAATATTTTTAATTCAAATATTCCGCGATTAATTTTAGATATTGTATTCAACCCCCCCTTCTACAATATCAGGGACCAACACTCTCATCCTACAAACCTTCTATCTACAATGCTTCATTTTTTGGTGGTGAAATGGTGCAAGAACAAGTAATGGAGAGTCCCCCTGCACCTACCCAAGTCACCCAATCCCCTTCAATTATACAATCTTCCAAACCAAAATCCAAAAAGAAACCAACCTCTGGTGTCTCTCAACAGGCACCAGTTGTAAAGAGGAGAAAATTGATTCAATCTAGGCTTATAGATGAGCACAGTGATGAGGAGCTCAATCCACTAGAGAAGCAAGTTGTTGAAGGACTTTCTTTGCTAAAGGAAGGTCATGATACACTTGATTCTAACCTTCAAGCCAAGTTTGTAGACTCTCAAAAGGCTACAGACTCTAAAAAACCTAGGGAAGCACCTCAGGATTCTCACATTGAGTCTCCTGAGAAATCTATTGCTAAGAAGTACAGAAGGTTAAGGAAGGCTTATTATGCACACACACACAAGCCTGTTATTATTACTAACCCTGTTTTGCAGGAAACATATGCTCCCAAGGCTCCTGCAGAGCCAGACTCTGAAATCAAGAAAACACCTGAACCAGAGTCTAATGTTGAGTCAGAGTCTAGACTGCCTTTAGACTCTGATCAAGAAACATTTTGGGAAGGAATGCCATTGGATGCAGCCTCATGCCTAATTGATGAGATCATTACTCCAAGTGATGAGGCACTGCTATTCTTATATCCTTTGGTGGAATCAGTTGAAGATCCAGAGCAATATCAGACTAAATCTCAAGTCTTGGATTTTCTTTCAACCTATGAAGCCCTAAGGAAGAGAATGGAACAGGAGCTACAAATGTCTGCACAGGATGTGGTCAAAAATCTCTACAGCTACCTATTCAACTCTTCATTCCAAGTACAAGTAGCTGGGCTCATAGAAGGCAGAACTAATGAAGTTCTCAAAGCACTGGGTGTGCCAGACTCTGAACAGAAAATTACAAAGAAGCCTAAAAAGCTTAAGGTCCACAAAAGGAGAGAATCAGAGTCTGTTGCTGAGTTGGAAACTGAGATTGAGCAACCATTTTTTAACTATGAAGCAATTTGGGATAATGGAGTTACCTACAGGACAACCATTCAATGGATCTCTCAAATTTAACCTCTGTGAAGACAGGTGGCTGACTATCTTGTCCATAATATATGTACAATTACCAACAAATACATCTATCCAACCTACCAAAGTAGACTGGATCAATTCAAGGGCACATATTTTCAAAGAGTAAGAAGGGAACTGCAGGACCTCTTCAATCTCACAGATGCCCAGGCAATCAATGCAATCCATCTCAGGGCCTTTCATCACAAGTTGGATGCATTTATTCTTGAAGAACAACAGAAGGTAGCAGGTGGTGCAAGGCAGTTGGAGGTTGGGACTAGTGCACCAGTGGTGACTAGTGATAAAGATGCTCAGTCTGCCTCACCCACACAAGAACCACCTAGTCAGAGGTTGGGTGATAGTGGGGCAGGGGAGTATGCTGTTGGGCCCTCCTTGACAACTCATCAAAGAGCTGATGAGAACCCCAGTGATATGGGAGGACAGACTCTGATGGATGCTCATGAAGTGATTTCCCAAACTATTCTATCAGAGTCTATCCACCTTGAGGGGGAGTCTCATGCACCAACAGTCAAAGATGGTAACACTCAGACTCTGGCTTCTATTAAAGTCATACTGAAGCAGTCAGAGTCTAGAGTAGACCCTGAGACTGGAATACTGGAGCCAACAGACTCTGAAAAGAGAGAAGATGTTAATAAGGGTTCAGAATCTGTTGATGCTCACCCCTTGGTGGAAACCCCTAGCCTTCAGACATTTGAAGGGGTTCCCCTCCATCAAGGTGGTTCAGGTATTGAAGCACCATTTTTATCTCTCAACCCCTCTTTTGTAGGTTTCTTGAGTGCACCCTCCACATTGAGTGACAAAATATCTGAGAGGCTGGCACTGGACTAGGCAAAAGGAGAGGTAGATAAGGCTGTAGAGAGCCTGAGTGAGATTGAGAAAGTGGGTGCCCAACCCCACTGTGAGCATGAGAGATTAGGGTATCCTGAACCTAGCTTTACTTATTGGGATCAAGATTTTCCAAAGAGTTGGTCCAATGAGTTGGAGCAGGGGATGGATGACAATTCACAATGTCTGATTGTGCAGATTGGCAAACAGGAGGAAGCTCTTGCTGCTCAGAAATCATTTACACAGAGAACACATCTTCATCTGGTGGATTCTCTAGCAAGGAGAGCAGATAGGGTCATGGAGACCTTGATGGATAATCCTGTAATTACAACTGAGGCTGCATATTCGAAGTCAGAACACTCTTAATCATGCCTATAAGGGCTAGACTTCCAGAGTCTACAGTCTCTGATCACTCTTAGGAGGAGTCAGGGTCTATAGTCCCGTTTGCAGTTTCGGAGTCTACACCACCACCAGAGTCTACACCTCCATTCATAAAGCTAGAGCTTGTTGCTGAGGAGTGCATTTCTGCAGATGATGATCATGTTACTCCTTCTTTTATCTATTTTGATCAGGTGTTTCCTCAGTCTTGGGAGTCTGCACAGCAAAGAGGTATCAATGATAAAGATTCTTTTGAGTGTATTTTGGATATTCATCTTTCTGAGAGACCTAAGGCTTTTCAGAAATTTTTTTTTCAACAGGAACATGGTTACTATCCTGGTGAAGAAGATCAAGTCTTAGATGGAGCTGTTAAAGCTGAGCTACCTGATGTTGCTGCTCAATTATCCAGTGTGGTCCAGGACATTTCTCATATTAAAACAAAGCTCACTGGTGTTGATAATACAACTTCTCTGCTCAATACAAGATTTGACATAATTCACTCCCTTCAATTATCCAAAGAGGTCGCTTTTAAAGATGCTCTCGCTGCTATCACTACCACTCAAGCCTCTCTAAACTACAGTTTCTGATTTGACCACTAAGGTTGATTCAGTTATTACAGCCCAGGCAAATATCTCCACTGTTCTTGAGCAGATTCTTTTGGCTGTCACCAGTGATGATGATGTCAAAAAAGGGGAGAAGATGAAGCAAGGTGAGTCCTCTAGGAGACATAGGGATGAGGGATGCAAGGATAAATCAAGGGGAGTTAAAAGGAGGAGAGATGGTGATGATGGTGATAGTTCTCATGGTCCTAGGGGTCTTGATGATGTGCAACAAAAATAATCAGGCGTATCAAGAACTCAAACACATCAGTCAGGGACTAGACATGTGAAATCAGAGTCTAAGTCAGACTCTGATAAGCAAAGAAAGAAGTCAGACTCTGATCAAACTTAAGAACCTTCATACTGGAAGTGCAGTCAATCAAATCTGCAACTTAGAGCTAAAAAGAAGATAGGTCTTGGAGGATTTGAAGAATCTGACATTGACAGAACATCTACTCTAACCAGGGATCCTCAATCCTTGATAGATAGGCAGTTTGAGAAGATCACTCAGAAGCACTTAAATAAAGTGGTGTCTGCTCAAATTGTTTATAATGTTTTTGAAACAAAGATACAAGGAGGTCAGGGAGGTACAGAAAATGTGAAAAATGAGATGCTGGTTTACTTCTTAGAAGGTGGAAGTGTAAAATGGATTAGTCAGTCAAATTTTATCTTTTTCAAACAGGCTGAGGAATTACAGTATATTAGATTCCTACTTCAAATTGCTTATGAAGTTAACAAGAGCAAAGAAGCTGTCCAAACAAATGGTTCAAGGAGATTGATAGGAAGCTGATTTTGCACAGACAGGCAAATCGACAAATGGGCAAATTTTCTTTAAAATATGTTGATACTGAGGGAAATGATCAAGTAATGCCATTAGAAGAAAAACAGATTAAATTTCAAGAAGGTGTGGGTCATTATTTTGGGTTTCAGCCTATGAGTGGGAAAGTTAGTGTTCTGATGTTGAAGGACTTAAAAGATCAAGAAAGCAGTGCAAATGATCTTAGAGCAGCTTATTGTCAAATCAAATGTTCAAGTGAAGAAATGAAGAAACTGAAGAAATTTATTGGTGAGGCTCTGGCAATTGTGGAGGAAAATATGCTGAATTCATTTTTGAAGAATAATCCAGCCTTTGAAAAGATTAAATAAAAAGTAATTCTTTTTCCTTTATAATTCTTTTATACTGTTCTAGATTAATAGTTTTATTCTTTAGTTTTGACATCATCAAACCTTGATTTATGCTTACATTTTATAAAGCATAAATAGGGGGAGATTGTTAGGGATATATTCATTTGATGATGTACAAAATACTAGAACATGGTCTAGATTAGTTTATCTGTAATAAGTCTTTCTAGTCTCTGAAATGTATAATCAGAGACTAGATAGTCAATATTCATGTTATTTGTACTTGGAAGAATTTCTGTAGAAAATGAAACCAGAGTCTGGAAGGTGATCAGAGTCTATAGACTATCAGAGTCTATGATCTATCAGAGTCTACATGTGATCAGAGTCTGAAGATCATCAGAGTCTGAAGATTTCAGAGTCTATACAGTTGAGGATAAATTTGGAAGAAGATCACAGGAATGGAAAGTCTTCGAAGATCAAGATAAATATATTGCAGATATGCTATGGGAAAGAAAGAGAATTCTAGAAGGAAACTGTCAACTAATAATTAGGAATTCTATTCCTATTGTAATTTATCTTTCTGTTATTAGTTGATAGGCAGCTCTCTATATAAACTCTATGTAACCTAATTGTAAAGGTGTGGAAGTCGAAGCATAATTATCTGAGTGAAATTTTGTGAGAGCATAGAGATAGAGAGAGTTGCTGTGATAAACACAAAGAAGCTGCTAGGGTTTGTGTACACCCTAGGAGAGTTTTGTATTCACAAATCAATAATACAAAACAGTACTTATTCATATTTTTGTGTTTGAGTTTGTTCTTAATTTGATTTTAAATCAGGCAGAAAAGACATACAAGTATTCAACCCCCCCTTCTACTTGTATGAATGGGAAAACAATTACTAGCCCTAATAAATTTCACAGGTTCACTCAATGTTCCTTTTGTGTGTGTCTTAGTGTGTGTTTCCTTGTTAGATTCATAACTTAAGGCAGAAGTCCAATTTCTTGTTAGAAAGCATATGTTGGACTCTTTTACCATAGTTTTTCCAAACTTTGAAAATTTCATTCTCTTTAGTTATCTCAGATTTCAAATATTCAACTTGAATTTCTAATTGAGTTTGCATATGTATGGCATTTTCACAGTCTTTCTTAATTTTAAGCATGTTTGAATTTTCAGATTCAAGAATGTTATTCCGAGCAGTTAGAATCAGTATCTCAGATTTTAATCTTTCATTCTCAAGAGACTGTGATTTAAAACTAACATGCAAGGATCTAAGGAAAGACTTTAATTCACATATATTTTCAGTATCAATGTTAAAGATAGAGTCTGGTACCTTGTCAGAGTTTAAGATGGGAGCATCAGTGTTTGCCATGAGTGCATAATTTGTTTCTTCTTCAGAATCTGATGAATCCATCCAATCTTTCTTTGATGTGATGAGTGCTTTTCCAGATTCCTTGTTTCTGCTTTCAGTAGCAAAGTGCCCCATCTTATTACACTTGTAACACTTGACTTTGGATTTATCAATTGTTTTTGATTTTCCATCTCTATTTTTTCTTTTTATGAATCTGTCTTTCTTCTCTAATTCTCCATGCTTCTTCAGGAAGTTCCCTTGCTTTCTGTTCATTCTATACTTCATCTTCTTGAAACCCTTGACAATCATAGCAACCATCTCCATCATGTTAGAGTCTGTGGAGTTATCAGAGTTTGCATCAGATTTTGTCTCAGACTCTGATTCACTGTTTTCCTTGATCATTACAACTTTTCTTTTTCTTGTTGAGTCTTTAAAGACTTTTTCTTTTGGTTCTTCAATCTTGACCTCAATATTCAAAGCAATAGATTTTGCCTTGCTATTTTTCATGTTCTTTCTTTGCTGTAATTCTAAATCATGAGTCTTCAATCCTCCATAAACTTCATCTAGAGACATCTCATCTAAGTCAGCAACATCTCTTATTAAAGATGTTTATAGATCCCATTCTTCAAGAAGATCCCTTAGAAACTTAGAGTTTGAATCTTCATTGTCATACACCTTATCCACCAAAGCTAAGTTGTTCAATAGAGTTAGAAATCTGTCATAAATATCTGTGAGGGACTCATTCTGTTTAGCTTCAAAATATTCATACTCTTGAATTAAAACAGATCTTCTATTCTTCTTGATTTCCTTAGTTCCTTCGCATTGAACCTCAAGTGCATCCCAGATTTCTTTGGCAGTTTTGCATGCAATTACCCTGTTAGACATCACAGAGTGACGGCTGTTATGCAATATGTTCCTTACCTTTGCATCTTTGAGAACTTCTAGTTTTTCCTCATTGGTCCACTCATTTTTATCCTTTAGAGTATAATATTCAGGAACTTGTCTACCTTCCACAATTGTTGATGGCACTAGTTTGGTTAGAAGATAATGGCCTTCATTAATTATGACTAAATAATCAGGATTTATGGCTTCTAAGAACATCAACATCTTTACCCTCCATGTAGGGTACTCAGCTTTCTTCAAGATTGGAATTCTTATGCTTTCATACTTGTTTCCAAACATGTTTGATGATCTTTAGTTGAATTTAACAGCCTACTCTAATACCAATTGTTTGCCCAGATGATAATCTATTATAGAAGGGGGCTTGAATATAATAGACACCAAATAATCGATTAAAAATACAAGTATATAAAAGAAACACTATTGTGTATTAATATGATGAACTTGAATACAAAACTCTCTCAAGAAATTCATTATTCTTAAGAGCTGTTAGGTTATGAGAATGATATATCTTAAATAATTTTTATAATGTTAACCTATTTCTGTGTTTATATAGACACAGTTACAAATCCAACTACAAAACAAATAATGAGAAGAATAGCTTCAATAAGGTAATTTAGACTGGCATTCGAATTCTTTCTGCGCTATCCAAATCAAATTCTGATTTGTCTATTTTCTTTGCAAACTTTGATTGATAAACTATGTCGGTTGTTTAATCCCTGATAGAGCATTCTCTGTTAGAGTAAACTCTGATTGAGTATTCTCTGATAGGGTAAACTCTGACCGATAGCTTCTTATTCTCTGATGACGTCAGCAATCATAAACTCTGTTCTTTGTTATTCTCTGACAGCATCAGTGTTTTTTTAATAAGTGTTGGGTCTATGGTTTCCTCACTTCTACTATGTTCTGTTGGTGTTTATACTTAAGTGTCAAGCACTTTAAAGTGTTTCACTCTTTCTCTCCCTATCTCTCACTCAAGTGTATCTCACCCTCACTTTCACTTTAGTGTTTCTCTCCCTCACTTTCACTCTGCATTCCAAATATAGCCTTCGATATGTACCTACAAGTGAAATATGTCAATTCATTTATATTCGCATGACATGATTCATCAGAATGAACTGAATCACTATCAAGTGGAAAATTGCCTCGTAGAGGTGTTCTTGATCTATCATGCATAAGCACCGTCTCAGCACCAGACTCAATAGCTTTTGCTAAATCACTGTCTAGTAGAGCCTCACCTCTTTGAGATTGGTTATCCCAAGATATTAAATCTTTTTGGGAATCCTCCCTTGTTTTATCAAGGGGTTGCCTCACACCTTCTCCATAAATGGGTGGTGGATTGCCCTTTTCAGGGTCTAGAAATGTTCCTTCTAGGAGGGTCATCACATTGGATGATGTAATGAATGGAAGTTGAGAACCCGTGATTCCCTCAATAGCATGTGAAGGCATATCCTATACATGATCTACCTGTGGAGTCTCTACTATCTCAACAACTTCATCTTCCGTAACAAATGGTAAATAAAGAAGTTAATGAATGTTACATGTACCTCTCACTATGTACACCTTGCAATGTATTCCTAAAATTTATCTATTCAGGTTTACCATCAGCGTGAGTGTCGGTGGTGTGCTTGACTCATTATAAGATACTCTAGCTGATGAGCAAATTCCAATGGACTCACCATGGTGAGAGAATGATTAAATAGACATTTTTATTTCCTTTTCAGCTCTGCATTCTTTTGAGAAGATGCAGATGAGCTTACAGTTACCTCAATTTATATACTATTTTTCTTCTCCTAGAGGTAAAGTTGTAGGTACTCTTTCGACTTCATCCTTATTTGCTGCATCAAATGCAGTTTCTCCCTAATCAACCTCTAACTAACAAAGTTTTCTTATATCTCCAAGGGTTAATATATGGAAGTAGATGAATTAGTGTTTGGTACTATGCCATAGGTAAGAGATTGATGGGTTTTGAACCTCTTGGCCAGCTTCTAAAGCCACTGGGGCTGAACGGATAGAGTCAACAAGATAAAAAGATAATCATATTGTCATTCCAAAATATAATTTTCATCTCAGAGAGAAGGAAAAATATAATAGGGAATGGTAATATATTGCATTAAAGCACTTTTAGTAAAAGAGTTTTGTCTGATCTAAAGATTTACCATTTAAGAGCATGATACAATTTTTTTTAAAGATATATATCCCATAAAAAACGCGGGAAAGTTGATCAGAGAAGAAAGTTTCTATCCCTTATGAATTTCTTATAAGGTAAACTTCCTATAATAAAACACGAGAATTTATACCAAAAAGAAATTCAACTCTCTTACCAAATTCTATCTCAATAAAATGACTCATTTCCTTTACACTTAGTAATGTACATTTTAAAAATAGTTTAGCAATTAATCCTTATCAATAGAGGACAATGATATTCCGACTCATAATGCAATTATGATATTCATCATTTTCTACGATCTGATAGTATCCCCAATTTAAAATGAATATACATGTCAATGGGGGTGGATGTATTCTTAGCAATATAGTACAAGGCCTTCAAAACAACAACCACTGTTTAGTTACTATGAATCAATGAGAAATATACATTGAAACAAGTGTTAGAAAATAAATCATTTTACAAATGGTTGATATCTCGAAGTAAAAACTAATTCTCCTACTAAAATAGCAGACACAAAGTTTCTACCACTTTAAAGAGGAAAAATTAAGAGAGAAAAAAGTTTTAAAAATATAGCATTTAAAACCAGCTTTGGAGAGAAGATAAAAGATTTTCAGATTAGAGAAAAATAATCCTCAAGAAAAATTTGATTCACACCCATGAATTTAGAAAATAAAGTAGGACTGTAAATCAAAATATTTTCAAAAGAGGAGTTTTGAAAAAGAATTTTGAAGTTTTCTTTTCTAAAACTGATAAAAAGTGAATGTATCTTTGAATAAAACGTATTGTTAAAGAAACATACAAGAATTTCTTTTTAATACATTCTGGTTTAAAACATTCAGTCAAAGAGAGAAAACTAATAGGAATACTCATGCAACACTAAACAGTTATACCACAAACATGCATATATAAATCAAATAACACATGGAAATTATTCAGTAGAACAATAAGCATTAGAATATATTTTTATTATTAGTGATTTTCATATAAACAACATGTATTATTACTAATATTAAAATTATCACAATTAATTGCAAAGAAACATTAACAAAATATCATTACTAGATATTTATCAATAATTTCAAAATGTAAGAAATTATTCTTCTAATATTTCATCAAATCAAAATTATGAAACTAATAAACATTGAATTGCTTCAATCCATAATTTTAATAAGATAAAATAACTGCGCTAAATATTAAATATTCATAAGAATGAATATTAGCATATAACTTCCTACACTATATCTAATAATTGTTACTCAAACATATTGCAATTATACTCACAACAATTATTGTTGATATACTTAAACTCGAGAAAATAGTTGAATAGAAATTCATAAGTCCTTTAAATATTGACATTTAATACTTGTGATCCTAATTACAACTTCTCGCTAACAAAATCAAATTTAGAAATATTCCCTAAGTATATAAAATATTGAGAATTTTATCCACATTACTTAGAAAAATACTTCAGCTTTCAATATTAGTGAACTTTTTAAATATGCATTGATTACTTAAAACGGAACTTCTAAATAATATCACTAATACTAAAAGTATCACAATTATTTGTAAGAAAATATTAAAAGTGTCAGAGCAAAATATCAGAGCAATTAAGCAAGATATCATTGACTAATACTCATCAAATATTCTTCATACAAATAATTATGCTGCTAACTTATACTAGAAAAGTTAACTACTACATATGGATATAACATTGTAAGCATGATAATTAAACTAATAGCAAAAAGCACGATGTACTGGATTTCAAATAAATTCACAAGTTCTTTAAATATGAAAAAATTTAATACTTGAGACCTCATTTAAGAATTCCTTGCAGATGGGTTTCTCAAAAAATATGCACATAAATAATATCCCAAGTTTGTTAACCAACTTAGACAAAATGAATTCATCAAGTTATTTAACAAAGACGTGTAGTTTATTCTACTAAGGACAATCTCGAAAGAAATGATACCTGATGTCCTTTTGCTTATTCCGTGAGTGGTGTAGAGAGTGTTCAACATAGTTATTGGATTTGAAGTAGTTTCCTTGTCTAGAAGATCAGAGCATCATATTCACCAATTGCTTTAATTTCCGCCTTTGCTGCGACTGTGTATTGAGTGTTTCTTTTCATTTCAACAAGAAATCAACTTTTTCCACGAAATTGATAGCTTCTAGAAATTACTTTCATATCTTTCTTACAAACTGCATTATTTATACATATATAGCCAATTAGGTTAAACCTAGTATCTTCAGGGTACCAAATTCCACGAATTGGTGATCCCTAAGATATCTAACAATTCATGTCTTAGCTATAAGATAAGATTCTCTAGTATCCACTTGGAAACTTGCACATTGGCATATTGAGAATAAAATATATGGTCTTTATGTACTTGAATAAGTAATGAACTGATCATACCTCTATAGCTTGTCACTTCAGTTTATATACCTGAATTAACTTGATCAAGCTTAGTAGTCTGTTGGCGAGAAGTCTTGATAGGTCTAAAATCTTTCAAATTGCGCATCTTCAAAAGATCCTTGACTTACTTTAATTGCCATCATTTTTTTGAATTACTTATAATCCAAAAAAAATTGCAACTCTTCCAACATGCTCATCTTATACCTACTCTGCATTAACTTAGCAAAAATCTCTTGCCAAATTTTCATTAGTAGACTCACATATAATATAATCATGGTATACTTACACTAATATTGAATCATATGTGTGCCTTGCATTCTAGAGAGATATATGTATAACAACTATAATATAAAATTATTTTCGAGTAATACACAAGTTAGAATGTCATACCATATCGTTAATTATTTGCTTGAATCCCTAACTCCATTCATGGAGAGCTTGTGAAGAAAATGCTTTACAAATTTCAATGTATCTGTAACTTCAAAGTCCAGGAGTTTTACATCAACTTCAACTTCTAACTCACCATTCAGGAGATCACTTGTTCACATTTATCTGACAGATATTCATTCTTGAATGATCAACAGGTTATAGGAATATCATGTTATTAGGTCCTCATCTTGTTGGTCCTAATAGGATTAAGTCTCGTCACTGGTGCTTGTAGTTAGATCTTTAAAGTCCTGAAGTTTCTATTTCCATCATCATCGATACCTTCTACTTGATAGTAACTTGTAGCAACCAGTTTGGCTTTGTCCCTCATAACAATGCCAATAATCATCCAGTCTCTGAAAACCCGTATTGTACCAATTTCATCCTTGTCTTGTGGTCTTGGGTTCCAGCTTTAGTAGTTTCTGCCTTCGAACTGATTGAGTTTATCTTGCATTGCAATCACTCAATCTGGATTAATCAGTGCATCTTCACTCTCCTTTGGGCTACCAATTGTTAACAATTATTATTTCCCGAAGAATAACCATTTACTTTGCATAGCACTTCTAGCCTTTACTCAGATATTCGGATCACTAAGAACTAGACTCCATGATTGACTTTGACTTCAAACCTTTTGTCTTGACATATATTTTCTTGATGTATTCTTTTGATCTTCATTGTTTTGAGTACGACTAATAGATCCTTCTTTTGTTTGCTCCCCCTAAGATGCTGGTAGGATGTGTTGAAAATCCTTCACCTTTTTTAGTGGATTCTGTTAAAGTTCACGAGTTGTGTAGATTCATTACCATTTCTACTAATAGGATCTGAATCATCGTCATTTTCATTGATTCCTGCTGGAACCTCAGTTTCATCATCAGTATCTGAATTTAACTCTGACAAGATGTCAAACTTCAAAGATTCAGAATAGTCATTCATTTGAATGCTTGGGAGTTTGGTATAATTGAACGATACATTCAGACTTTCAATCACATACGCCTCATAAGCTTTCGACTTTAATGAATAGCCGAGGAACATTGTTCCATGAGCCTTAGCTTTAAACTTGCCAAGAAACTCATATAAATCTTTAATAAACACTAATTTACTCAAAACACACCAAAAAGCTTTAGTGTTTGATTCTGATTGGCCATTAACTCATATGATGTCTTTTCTCGATCTTTTTGATTAAAGTAACATGCTATGTTAATTGTTTCAGCTTCAAAGTGCCTTTATAAATGCAGATTTCATATAGAACTTCATTCACGAAATTCAATTTTCATTATCTGACTTCAAAGATCTCACAACATACTTTTCTTTCAACTTGATCTTCCTAATGTGATCAATCACCATCTATGATGTATTATCTGTTGAATGCACGAACATCACCAAATTATAACTAGAGTCGTCATCAACCACTACCAAGCATATTTTTTCCTTGACATAACTTGTTTAAGTGTGATGTTTTCAATGACTTCCCTATATGACATACTTAAAAATGTACTTCTGGATAGAATTCCATATGAAGCAGTCATCTCATTAATTTCTTCTTTAATAAAGAATCCATTGTCTCGAATATCAAGTGTGAGAGATTTTTATGCCATAGTTAACTCTTTATTGATGAAGCTTTACTGAAAATTTCACTTCAGCTTTGCATACTGAATGCATGTTAGCTATGGATAAAATTCCTCACTCCTAGTTGAGTGAGCTTCCAACCTTCTTGTTTAAGATCAAACAATTTTCTTTTTCAATGCTTTTCCAGAAAACCCTTGACAAAGAATTCCCTATTGCCCTGTAGATAGTGCTTAAGTCTTTCCACAAGAAAGATACTTCTAGTGATGACAATATAAAAATCATGATAGCCAAATCCCTTGTACATTCTTTTTTGTCATCTCCAAAGATTACCATTGGGTAGATATTCTCAACCAATTGTGATAGTAAAGATTCAATGCCAATCATATGCCTCGAACAATAAATGTCACGAAATCACATAACTTTTGTCTTTTTATTACATACTCTGCAATCACAAATGATTAAGCTTCTTGGTACTCAACTTCAATTGAGTCCAGATGAGTTAGAGATATTACTAATAGTGGTAACAATAACTTCAACCTTAACATGCACAAACTTATCTTTGACTGATCACTTCTCATTTACAGCAGCCATGACAAGGTAGTCTTAAGACTATGAGATTAGTGATTCCTACCTAAATTTAGATGTACTTATAGTCTTTACCCTATTCTGATTCTTATACATGCTTTGCCTAAGATTATGTAAGTCCTAAGATATGCATTTTCAAATTTAAATAAACAAGCATGAAAATAAGAACACACAGTAACATTCAGCTTCAATGCATTATAGATAAGAATTATGTAATTCAGGCATGTTATGCATATTAGAAAATTCAATACTATCTACTTTAATCACTCTACACAAGTGTAATAAATGTCAAGCAAAATTACAGATATTCAATAATTTTCTAAAAGTACATGGATAGAAGAACTAACAAATTAATAACTAATTCTGTCTAAACCCTTTATATTGTTATCTAACATTTTAACTATCTCTAATTATCTAAGTCAATTTTAGATTAAGCCTCGAATCTACAAATTTTAATGACTATTAGATAATTCTACTTTCTTTTAATCTTCTTAATCCCTAACAAACAACACATGATATGATATGACATTTTTTACAACTATGTGAGTAAGAGCAAATCATGTGAAAATAAGCACATCAATAATTTCAAGAATATGCAGAATATTTGAATACAACATTATAAGTAATATCAAATTTCACATATACTTAACAAGTCATTTATCAAAAATATAAAATATCTAATCAATGACCTGTTTGTCTATTTAGCAATTTTCATAACATTAGTAGAGATATTAAATCACATAAGATCTAAATTCAAGTTCAAACAAATATTTAGGGATACACCTAACCGTTTAACATAACTTATCTAATTCTCCATATATTCATTTTACTGCATAGAAAATCATGTATGAAATGTACTAACTTAAACTCATAAATCCTAGCATGCAATCTTATTCTTAGCAATAAATTAAGTATTTAAGTCCTAAGATGCTAACATGCTGGCATGAATATTATACATTTCAAAACTTAATAATTATACAGTTCTAATTTAGATAAGAGTATACTAGTTATAATGTGTACCTGTGAAATGGTTAGTGATTCATCTCCAATGTTGTCATTAATGCCAGATATCTATGTGGTTCATCGCTATCACTGATAGAATCAATTAACTTCACCAAAAAATTATTTCCCTTGATGCATCCTCACTAATGCTTGAGATTCTTGCTTCAACCCAACACAGTCTCTATCATCATTTGTTTGTTCAGGCTTCTTGATCTGTGTATCAAACCTTGATCTTGTATTGCTATTTTCAACCATCCTTGTCTTGTAACCACCTCTTCAACTGATCTTGAAAATATCCTTTGTGGAATCTATAGATAAGGACCTTAGATTAAGAATTGAGATTTTTTCTGAATCTGATGTCACTGAACTCCTAGTTGCCTTGCAGGCTTGACTTGTCGTCTTGTTTCTCAAATTATTCCAAAGTATAAAATTCACATACAACACCTTGACCACTACCTCGAGCTACTACATCTTCAATTCAGCTTCTTGGATCATTTCATTTCTATGCAGAGGTTCTCAACCTTGACTTCAATCAAATTTGATTCCTGGGTCACAAATACAGTGGATATGATAACAACTTCTGTTTTACCAAATATTATATTCTTTAGCTCTTGTTCTAGTTCATAGGCTTTCAGCACACCATATAGTTCTACTAAAGATAATGTGATCATATCCTTAGATTCCTGATAGTTGTAATCCTATGTTCCAGATGATCTGCAGTGTTATCACGAACTTCATGTAATTTCCTTGTAGAATAATCTTTAAGGTTTTGTACTGAGGATATCCAATCTATTTTCCTTCACTCTTTGACCCCAAAGATTTTTCATTCAAAAATTTAACATAAATCAACCAAAAACGGTACCCAAATTTATCTCTTCTTTTCCAGCATCCGAATAATTAGTGAGATCTTATGGAGTAAAACTCTGAGGAAATTAGTACCTCTACTTCTTCAGCCTGTTCCAGACTTGACTTCATTGGATTTTCTTCATTCCATTTTAATTGTCTTAAATACCCAGAAAAAATTTCAACTACAAACCCCTTAAGCACCCTTAATTTAATATTTTAAGAAAAATTTAAATTTCTAAAATTTTTATTTTTTTAGAAAATAAATTAATCAAAAATAAATATTTACGAAAAAATTAATTTTCAAGAATTTCTAATTTTCTTAAAATTTAAATAAAACATAAATTAATATTTAAGAATTTTAAATTTTCTAAAAATAAAATAAAACAAAAATAAAAAATAATCAAATGTGCTCTAACGATCAGAGCATGTAGTTGCTTAACAATGTGGGCTCCTCTAGTTGGATAACAATCAGAGATGGTCAACACAGCTTGGACAACTAGTTAATAACAATCGGAGCAACTAACCACAACAATCGGAAGAAATTCACTTGCACTAGCAAACAAACACATGCACTTGAATGCTGGTGCGTGAACTAACCACAATTCCTCATGTAAGCAAATGACATAGCTGAGGACCATTTTAATTGTTAAACCGATTTAAATAAAAACTTTATTAAATTTATAAATAAACTAATTAAAACATGTAACATAAACTTATAAAAGTTTATAAAATAAATTTTATAAAAGTTTATGAAATAAATTTTATAAAAGTTTATAAAATATATTTAATTTAAAATTTATAAAATAAACTAATTAAAATTTATAACATAAACTTATAAAAGTTTATAAAATAAATTTTATAAAAGTTTATAAAGTAAATTTAATTTAAAATTTATAAAATAAACTAATTAAAGTTTATAACATAAACTAATGAAAGTTTATAAAATAAATTTTATAAAATAAACTTATTAAAAGTTTATAAATAAACTTATTTAACAAGGTTTCCTCATTTTGAGTCCAAACAGCTTCGACACGGTGAGCTTCGCTAAGCTAATGGATCCTAATTTGTATATCAATCAGCAGGGTCTGATACAAATTGTTAGGTCCCAGAAGTATCATAGAAGGGGGGTTATATACGATACTCACAATAATTTAAAATTCTTTTACGAATTTTGCGGATAAATAAATTATTGCTTTTCTTGAGGGTTCGAGATAGTGTAGTGTTTCAGAGGCTTCTTATTAATTTTCTAGGTTTAGGATAAATCAATTCGGTTCTAGAAAATTAGCGAGTAATGAACAGGACGTGATTCGGGGAATATATCTATGTATAAATATAAATCCTGAGGTTGATTGCTACACCCGATAAATAAACCGGTTCCCGAAGAAAAAATTAGTTCTTCGCTTCTAACACAAAGATAAACTCAGTTTCGTATACAAGTATATATAAAATAGTACAAAGGAAACTAAGACCGTAAAGAGTGATATATAGTGGCCCTGAACATTTTTCTTTAAGAGACCAGCCACTAATATCTATCTGGTGAAGAGGTATGTGTATGTCTGTATATTTCTCTCTTCTCTGGCTCCGTCTTTTCTCTCTATATCTATTTGTGTTGGTGAAGCGAATAATGAACCAAATGAATGGTTCTTCTTCTTTTGTGTGTAGACTTTTTTAGTATAATTACATGGCTTCATGTGGTCCAAGTAAACTGAGCTGAATCGGTGCAAAATAGATTAACTCCCCCTGTCTCACATAAAAACAATCGGTAGAATAATAAATTAATTAATTCAAAGTGAATTAATTGACTTAATAACAATCAGTTGACTTGAAGTTGCACATGGGTGATGTCACTCGATTGTTATGATAACAATCAAATGATGCCATCCTCCCTTGTAACAATGGTTGAGTTTTAAATCAATTAAGCTTTGACCAACCATAATAATTGATGAATTCTCTTTGCCATAACAATCGGGTGACATCATGCTTACATCACTCGAATGTTATGTTTAGAGTTATAACAAATGGTGACATGGCATCCCTTTTAAATGATAACAATTAGCTAGTATTTAATGAATGGCCTTTGACTTGCTAATAATCGATGACTTCCCTTTATGCTATAACAATCGGCCAATTCAATTGTTTTGTCCTTAGAATATATTCATGTCTTTAAATAAACAACCTTCTGCCTTTAATCAAATTCTCTTGATTTATCTTTTATCTTCCAACATGATTCTTTGTGTCTGATTGAAATCACTTAACCAATTCTTCTACTTCTCAGATGTAGTTCCCAATATCTTTTGTGTTGACATTTAGTGCAACTGGTCTGGTTTACAAACGACTAACACGATTTTGATCTTCACATCTTCTTGATTATACAATTTCCTTTGTTCCTTGTTAGCAATTGAATGCTTCTGTTGTTGTAGGTACATTGGAATCCTCTGGCACTTATGTTGAACCAAGAACATATCTGAAACCCTGAAAGTCTTCAAACTTTATCCTTTACCGAAGTCTGAACATATGAATGAACTTCCTCCAGAAATCTATAGTACACTCCAAGATTTCATCCAATATTTTGATTCCTTATATTTGTCGTATATTCAATCTTCTCAATTCTTATACTTGAGTTCTGCAAATTATTGCTTGACTAATTCATAAAAAATGATTTAGAGTAATTATTGTTGGATCACTATAATCTTTCTGGTTCTTAGACAACTGCTTCACTACTTCCATATTCTTGAAAACTTCAACCTTTATTCTCCACTGAGGCATGAACATATTAATTAACTTCTTTCAATGAGGTAATGCTTCAAGTCTGTAGATGTATTCTTTATCCTTTGTCTTTTAACCTGTCTTCATGTCTTCCTGATTCCTATGATAACTTCATATTATTTACACGTCATGTTCTTGTGTTCATTTATAACCCTATGTAACATATAGGTCTATACATATAGCCTTATATACATAATCATTCTTGGTGCATGGAGAATATAAGAAGCTAGTTTTAATGGGATACACAAATTCTTGTTTACGGACTTACAATGATGACTTAATGTTTAAGTCTAAATTGGTGTTTTGCCTAAATAGGGTTGTTGTAAGTTGGAATTGTTCGAAGCAGATAGTAACAGATTTTACAATATATATATATATATATATATACACATATATATTTAAAAAGCATAGAATTAATATATATGCAGACCCACAGACTATACTTTTATTGCATCAAAAGTGTTAAGGTCACACTAGTGCAATGGGTATTGGATACATGATGATTGTCTCTAGTGCAAGTGAGAGATTGTTAGTGTAGGTGCCCTAAAGGCAATATATTATAGTTTTGCAAACATTATTTATGTCGTTACGTTTTAATTGATTATTCAATATATAATTGATTATGTCTTTATTTATTACAATACAAATGTTAGCATAATAAAATCATTAGAATTTTGATACAAATTATATAGTTGCAAGTATGTGATTTGAACATGAGATTATATAATTTATATGTATCATATTCTTAAAGATTCCTAGTAGAGTATTATTATTTAGGACAATGATAATACATCGAGAATAGTATGTTGATTGACAGATGACCATATCTCATTGGTCATAAGTATATGGATATTAAAGTCAATGCATAGGTACATGTAAGATTAAATTGTACTAGACAGACCCACCGTGAGAATTCTACATGGAAAATTATAACTGTGTCATAAGTAATTCTCACAATGACAATGGTGTAATGATCCTTTGACCTGAAATCATTATATTTCTACCCATGGATTTATATATTTTGATTTCATTCAAAGTTACCTTTAACCGCATAATAATAAAGGTGGACATTTGATATATTATGAATCGTGTGAGAAATATGAATGATCTAGATAAAATTTAATCTTTCTATTTTATGAATGATATTATTGGTCTCTTGTTTGAGCGAGACTATGAAATGCATGACCGTGCTCAAATATTAATATAGTATACTCATCGATCAAGAAATTAAAGATTAAATTATGAAGAAGATGATACAAAACATGCCTCGAGTTTAATCTATAATATCAAGGTTAAAAGGATTATATTACATGGAATATTTGTCGTAAAAGGTTTAATCGAATCATTGATTAATTATTATTATTTGGGTAGCAATGATGTATTACTAGATGCCGCTCATTGTTTATAATTTTATATTGAATATTAAAATTATTGTCAACGTAATAATAATATACATGGTCACATACACGAACGCTTGAAGGAGATTTAATATAAATTATGAATTTAAATTAAATAGTAATTCAAATTTATTTATGATATCAATTAAGTGAGACTTAATTAATTAATTAAATAGAAATTTGAATTTATTAATTATTAGAATTTGAATTATATTTGAATATTAATTAAGGATGACTTAATTAGTTATTTAAATTAAAATTCAAATTTTATTAAAACCCTAATCAGATTATGGGCTAGAAAGCTGATTTATCTGCTGCATAAATATATCTTTTTCGGAATTGAAAACCCAAAAAAATCTTGGTTTTTGGAAATCCCTAGCTGTTTTGAGAAAGAGATAGAGATAGAAATAAATTGGCTTTCAGAGATGCTAGTACATCGCTCCTTCAAATATCAAGCGTCCGTGTGCATACTGGTAGAGCATAGATCGCGAGAGCGGGATGCGTGGTGATCGTTTAATCTTAGACCTCTTTATTTCTCCCTTATTAAATTATCAAAGCATCGTTAAAGGTAAACACCGATCTCCGAACTAAATATCATGTTTTTGCATGGATCATGCGGTAGGGTCTTGAAATTTATCATTTTTTTTATTTTTTCAGTGCGTTTGTGCCTCGAAATCCTTCAATTATCTTGTAAGATTATCTTCATTTCTTATATATATATATATATATATATATATATATATATATATATATATATATATATATATATATATATATATATATATATATATTCTAAGTTATGCACATATGAAATATAATCCTTGAATCATATTTATTTAGAATTTTATTATAACTCAAATTATAGTCCAAATCTGAAAATTCCGTTTTCATAAATTTGAACAAGATTTTAGGGTCTTGAATATTTTTTACAGTTGACTTTAAGGGCTTAGATACTCCTTTCAAGACCCAAAAATTCTCTTTTTCGTAGTGTGAAGGTAGAATGGTTAGGCTAGTTTTTGGTGTTAATGTGAAAAATTCGTAGGAATTTTTTTGGTTGAGTCAGCAAGCTTGTTTTTACGATTCTCGGAGTATCTACGGTCGGATTGTACTAAATTTTGAGCAGTGTATTCCTTACTCCGATATCTAAATTCAGAATGGTAGAGATCGAAGTTGGAGGTCTATAAGGTCAGTTTAGTAAGGGATTGTACAACGGTTTGTCACTACGGTGACATGTTATGTTAACCGTGGTGATTTGTTTTATCCATCGGTCAAAGGTTGATTTGGACCGGGTATTTTTGGCCCAAATGTGTTTTTGGGTTAATTCTTAGACTAGGCCCATGGTATCTATGATATGTAAACGGAAGTGAATTAGCTAGGTTTTTAAACCTAAGGTGAAATATATTGTATACATATATATATATATATATATATCAATATATACAAGAAAAAAGGCTCTTTCACTTTGCCAAGAAAAATATTTCTTTGTATTTCTCATTTTACTTATTACTTTGTGTATTATTTGTGTTGAAGCTTATAACTAGTGGTGGTAGAACTCGGTGAGAGTTCTACACATAAAAGTTTCTCTTCACATGTTATTCCGCTGCGTCACAGTGTATCCCTTGCTTGGGACTCAACAATTTGAGGTAAAGCTCCAATTTGAGGTGTTTCTGGGTTATGTCTTGTGTAGTGCACACAAGGTGCTCGCTAAAATTTCTGAAAGAGACTGGGTGTTAAACAAGTTAGGTATGACTTCTACAAACAGTATGGTTAAAGTCGTAAAATATGAGATTGAGAAATTCAATGGGAAAAGTGATTTTTCCTATTGGAGGATAAAGTGTTTCAAGTGTGGTGAGTCTGGGCACTTTAGAGCAAGTTACCCCAACAAATGGGTAGATTGGAAGAAGAACAAGAACAACAATAATATCGGAAAAGTACATGAGAAACAAGAGCCTTGTTATGCTTCAGAAGAAGGGGGCAGTGATGATTGTCATTCTGTCACTTGTGAATGAGAAATCACTAATAGGTGGATTCCTAATTCTAGTTGCTCTTATCATATGTGTTTGAACAGAAAGTGGTTTGCAAAAGCTTTGAAGGTTGAACCATATTGATGGGGAATAATCATTCTTGTAAAATGATGGGACTTGGTTCTATAAGGATTATGATGCATGATGGAGTGGTAAGAATATTGACAGAAGTTATAACCTGTATTTTTAACGCATTTTTTTATTTTTATTTATAAAAGACCTTGATGAATAGTAATTATACAGGTTTATAAAAAATTTTTAGCCCACACTATATAAATGATGGGAGATTATATTACGGTAATACGAAACAAATGAGTGAATGCAAAAGCCGTCAGAATCCAAATATTTTCACTTTTACTATTCGTTTTGTAATTTATGAGATATTAAGGAATACGAGGATCCCAGCATGATACGAATCCTATAACATGAAATTTTATTGGATATAAGTCGAGCCCAAGTATTTAAAGTATTAAGAACAATTATAGTGAATACTACGTGATGAAACATTTCGTAAGAAAATTGAGATTAGCATTGGGATCAAGCGATGAACGAATAACATATCGGGAATTAAACAAACAAGGAAGCCATGCAATTACCAGCCTAACTAGGAATCTCAAGCCAACCAAGTAACCAAGTATTAGTTAGGAACATGGTTCCACAAATCATGGAAAAGTATAAACGAAGTTCCTTAATTCAAGGAACTTTAGTACTTGGCTTTGACATTTCACTACACCAAGCCATACTTGTGTGAGAATTCAGCTATGTAACAATACATATACATTATACAAACACAAAAATCAGCCAACACAAATTTAAAAAGTAAAAAGCTCTCTCCCCCTTCATTCTTCATATTCGACCAAGCAAGGAAATTGAGAAAAGAAAATTTTCAAAATTCAAGCTCCACTCATCCATAAAACACCAAATTTTGACCATAATCTTCCATAATTCATAATGAATGTATATTCGAAATCTCATGGTGTTAGGTCCAAAAGTATTGTAGAGGGGGGGTGAATACAATTGTTTTGAATAATGAGAGAAAATGAAATAAATGCAGGTAATAAATGATGACACAGAATTTCAAGAATATATCTTTATATTCATTGAAGAATTTGCTACAACATTCATAAAAACATCATAATCAGTTGAACAATAAATACAGCAATTAAGGCTTGATTCAACTGATTCTCTCTCACTTTCTTTTTACAGTAAATGCTCTCTTTTTAAAATATACTGTAGAAAATACAGAGATTGCTAAAAGTCTTTTTACAAATAAAACAAAGTGCTGCTTTTATAATGTCGTGTAGACTTGATCTTGTCCTTTTTGTGTACGTGGCCCAATCAAGACTCGTCAACAAAAAGTACTTTCCAACCACTCTGGATCAACCGTTCACAATAAGCCACTTGTCCCTTGAACATTAAATGCTACATATCGACCCACATCTCGATCTAGGCCTGGACCCATTTCGATCTCGATCTTGGTTGACAATCTCGATCTCGATCTCGATTTGTGAAAATCTCGATCTCGATCTGTGAAAATCTCGATCTCGATCTGTGAAAATCTCGATCTCGATCTATGAGAATCTCGATCTCTATCTCGATCTGCCGTGGATAGAGATTTGCCTTGTAATGTTTTACTTCAATTATAAATCTCGACCCGCATCTCGATCTGTTGTGGATCGACATTTGCCTTAGCAAATATGCACTCATCCAATGTTGACCTTCTTTAGTGACTAATTGTGGATTAACCTTTATGAGCAAGTTTCCCTAGCTTCTTCAACTTCTTTTCCTCACTCAATTCAAATGAGATCTTCTACTACTGACATGAACTTGCCTCCAATGTCCTGACACTTGATGCAATGGTCTGGTTCATAAGTGACTAGTCTTGTAGGGGTTCTTGCTTCTGAATGTCAGTTCTCATTTGTTGATTAACCTTTACATTATCCAGATGTTGATATACATTACATGAAATCACTTTGGTCTTCTTGATACTTCTTTGACATTAATTTGATTCTCCATTAGATAAGTTAGGGCATGAGCAATACTGAAATTAAACTTCTTCTCACTTATGCATCCTTGATTAACCAAATTAGTTACTTGTAGTTACCAAGTATCATTACCATTTCTTCAGTTGATTGATTCCATGTGCTTCTTCAGTTTCTCTTGTTTTTACTGTTGTTTTATCTTTTACCTAGTTGAGTTACATAGTAATTAAGTGTTACAAGTTAGTACACCTATGCCTTTCAATCTCCCCCTATTTGATTGTCTAACAATGACAACCAAATTCACAATGAGGATAACTCAACTAACCAGGGACTGAAAAAGATAAACTAACATTCATAAACGATCATGTCAACTTGCATAATGCTTGGCTTGATTAACTAGCTTCATGTCTATCACTGATACTTCAAGTGCCAAAATTGGACACCTGTTGGCTCGATCAAATGGCTTCATGCTCTTCTAGAGATTTTCTCTAAGTACTTAAGAGCACGGTCCACTCAATCTTCAATTATCCTTCTGAAGTCCTTTTAGCAGTATTACCACCGCCGAACTTCGCGAAATAATTGACGCCTAATATAAACCAGTTTCAAGACACTTAGCTAACTAACTTCTACCTTACACTACACAAGAAAACAGATAATGTACTTACAATGCAGGAAAGCAAGAAAACAAATTACAACGCAAAGAAACATTACAAGCTTAATACATTAAAATCTCGATTTCTTGCGCTCCTCTTCCTCACGAGCTTTCTTCTTGGCTGCCTTTTCTTTCTTCATGAACTCAGGGTTGCAGACTTCATCCATTCTTTTCTTGAGAAGATTAAGTCCTTCTGCTTCCACATGATTTCTGATCTTATAATCTCGAAACAACCTCAACCACCTCTCAACCATGCTGCGAGTGGTAAGCTTCGTGGGAATGTCTTCAAACCTCAGCTTAATTACTTTTCAGGATACCCCTTTTCCCCTTTCTTCCTTATGACCAGCTGCTTAGGGTATCCAATGACAATAGCGATGGTGCATTGCTGTAGCCTCTGAATATCAAGCTGTTGTCTTCTCTTACAGAAGTTCTCAAACGTGACCTTTAGATAGTCCTGATCAAACTCATCAACATCATCCATCTCATCAATCAATTCCCTTATGATACACAGTGTTTCATGACTGTGTTCTGCAAAGATGTCATACTTGAGCTCAATGACGGTTTCCACCTGATGCTTGTCTGTATAGATCAGCAGGTCATTCTCATTCTCAGCTTTGCTTTTGACAAACTTGACGTTTGCACCAACCACTGCACTAGCTTCCTCCCTTATTTCTCCTTCTTCAGGAATGTCTAATCTTGGATCTCCGTATCTCTGCACATGCTCCTTTATTGCCTCTTCTTGCTGCTCGAATGCATAGTCTTCAGGCTCCTTCTTAACCACTGGTAGTTTGGCTTCAGGCAACTTGTATCTAACATCTTGCCTTCTTATCAACTTCTCCAAGTCCTTAGCCACCAGCTTCTTTTCCTTTGTTAGAAAACCCTTTGTGAGGACTAGCTTTGCAACTGCCTTCAGTACATTTTCGCTCGGGGTCAGTTTCGAGTCATGTAGATTTACGATCCTCAAGACCTTGCCATGGACGTATCTGATTTGATAGGGATTTAGAATAATGTCAACCCCTCTGTCTTCAGCCATCTTCAATAGTTTCTCTTTAAACAGCACTCCAGTCTTGACAGAGGTGTCTACCTTGTGAGCATATTCTACTAGTTCACTAGCACCCCTTGCATGGAAGAATGCTTCATCAACCATACAAGGCTCGATTCTTGTTATGGGTGCCCAAGTAATCATCAGACTCCATGCTTTCTCCTTGAATATAACTTGAAAAGAGGTGCATCCCTGTCTTATACAGTTTAGATAGTTCAGAAGCCCAGGGTTTAGATTTTCTAGCTTGTGGAGAAGGAAACTCAATCTTTCTGAGTCAGGAGCATAGGCTCTTGGTCCAGCTAAGGCTTCTCTAGCCTTGTCCCACTCGGGACCTTCCCTCCTTATGTCAGCCTGGACCTTATGATCTGTGATCTTTTTCATTTCATACTCATGCTGAGTTTTCTGAGCCGCTCTCTTCTCCTTTGCCATTAGTTCCTTTTCCACTATTCCTTGAAGCACTTCTTCATTCACTCTTTCTCTGGCTTCCCTGAAAATCTCTTCTTGCATCTCCGATTCTTTCGCTACTTCATCAATTTCTTCTTCCGGCACATGCTCGTCAGCAACCGAGTGGTCTCCTGCATCACCTGCAACTCCTGCGCCAGATCCGCCAGGATTTAGACCTCTTTCTTGTTCCCACTCTCTTGCCCGTTGCTCGAATCTCGACCTCCTTGCCACTAAGGCTTCTACATCCATCTCATCCTCATCAGAATCTTCAATAAAGTCTCCCATAAATACATCGACGAGAGGTGTTTCTTTCTCAGCTCCTGCTTCTTCAACTACCATCTTCTGCTTGCCTTTGTCTTTAAGAGCCGGTTGAGCCTCCTCCACCTTTTCACCAGATTTGTTTGAGGACTCGATCACCGGACCCTTACTAGTCAGCTTTTTCAGACCCTGATCCTCCTTCTCCCCCTTAGGTGGGTTATCCTCATCAGGAGCATCATCATCATTTTTATCGTCACCACCACCACCGGTTGAAGGACCAGGTCTAGCCCTGTTACGTCCAAAGACAGCATCAAGTAGTTCATTCAGCTTCGACCAGCCCTGAGACATGCCATGAGTGACATCATCGACTGACCGCCCAACCTCCACTTGTACTAATCCAAGATTGTTTATCTTGTCAATCATTTGATTTTGGACGGCAATCAGGTTCTCCATGAACTGTGCTCCAACCTCCAATCTTCCAGAGTGAGAAGAGACAGCAGCAGTAACACCAGCAACTCCAGCCTCCAAAGCCTCCACCTTCTTCACTAGATCCTGCAATTTAGGGGACAGTGTTTGGCTTGGGTTAAACTGTTTACTCTCGCCGGTTTCTGTTTCACTCAAGATCCCTAAAGAGAAGGGATCTACTCTCCCTGTCTCTCTCTCGTGTTTAGAGCCTAACAGAACTAAAGCCTCATCCACTAGTCGCTGAGGACTAGCGGTGAGTTGGTCGGCGATATCGGTCAGTGAGACTGAACATTTAAACGCTGTGTCTACGTTAGGAGATGGCGTTATGACCATGTCATCCCCTTGTTCACCAAGAACCTTTTCTGGTTTGCTGGGCTGTTCTGGAGGCGTAGACCCACCAGTCACCAGATGTCATTGCTCTGCGAGCAACTTGTTTTCTGATTTAGATGAGGAAGAGTCATCAATACTTGATTCGACAGACTCTTCCACATATACACTTCCTGAGATTCTAGCATCAGAAGATCTAGTTTCAGTTTGCCATTCCCCTTCCGAGAAATTGCTCAAAGAGCCCTGAGCGGACAACTCAGGGGAGGTAGGGCCAGCTCCTATTGGCTGTTGAGCTGGACCCCCTCCTTGACTCTCACCAACATGCCTAGGCGAGTGCGAATGTGTTGGAATATTTAGGAGAGGTGAGCCACCAGCGTGAGGTGTGGTGGCTGTGAGAGGTGAACTATCCCTAACAGGTTGCGCAGTTGCCACTGGGATAGAATCCATCTTTAGCTTCTTTGAGAGTGGCAGAGCTGCTGATTTTACTACTCTCTCAACTCCTACACTCCCTCCACTCGATTCACTCGACTTAGATGGGCTTGCCTTCCTTTTATCACCAGTTTTAGGGCTGGCTGAATGTTTATGAACAGAAGGGTTTGCAGCCTGGGATAGAGCCTGGGGGTTTTCAGGCCCACGGCTGTAGAAAACAGGGGTTGGTTGAATTGAAATTTGATCAAGATCAGCAAGAATAGGTACCTGACTCAGAAGATCTTCATCCTTGTCAGCTCCAGCTTCTGCAACATTTGCTTCAGCCATTTCAACATCCATACCTGCTTCTCCCAAATTTCCAGACACTTGATCTCCATCAGCAGCTTCGTTGCCACTACCTTCCGCTTCTACTGCGGTAAACTGAGAAGCATGCCTCCTAGCATACTCATCTTGCAGATCCTGGAAGTACGGAGTCAGGTGCAACTCAAAAAGTCTGGACTTTTGCTGGGTTTCCATGGTGGAGATACTCTTTAAGGTCATATCAAAACATGCCATCCTTTCAGAGCCTTGAAAAATTCTTCTGTGCTCCTCTGAAAAAACGTCATCCAGAACCATCTGAAGAAATCTTGGCATCCAACATTTGACTGGTCCATCTTCCGGATTCCGAGATGCATTCTTTTCCAGTGCCCACCTCTCAAGCAACTGAATCAACAGATGTTTGCCCACATTCACTCTTCTGTTATTTGCCACTCCATATAGAATTACTCGACAGCTGTTGTTCATTGGCCTGTAGTCTTTGTCCTTTGGGAACATGCAGCGTTGAATGGCCTGAACTACATAATCCCACTCAGCTGGTAACATACCTGTGTGAATCTTTATTACCTTGATAGGACCCGTGGGAGGACGACAACCTATCTCTGTGAATAATTGCAACATTTCTTCCATAGTGGGTTCCAGAGCAAAATTTTCTGAAGGAAGCCCAAGAATCTCATTGAACTTTTGCAGACTTACCTCATATTTTGCACCACTGATAGTGAAGGACAAGCCTGTTGGATTTGCTTTACCACCCTGAATCTCTAATGTTGAGTAAGCAGCTTGAAGGGCTTCAACATTCAGGATGGGAGAGGTGGTTAAGGCATGACTTATTATGGATGTGTTGTTGAGGGACTCAATCCAAAACTGGTAGTGAATGAATCTACCAGTTGCTCGATCAGCAGAGAGATTAACAAAGTTGGTTTTGGGAATTGTGAAATTTGGGTTGGCCATTTGAGATTTGTGTTTGAGAAGAGAAATGTTTTGTAAAGATTTTGCACTGAAAATTTTAGAGAACAAGTTCTAAATTTAAACACAAAAAAAACGTACACGAACCCCACTAATTACCCACGTAATAAAACTCCCCACTAATGACCACTTAACTCCCCACTAATGATCACTTAACTCCCACTAATGATTGACGGTTTAGCTTTAGGAAATTAAAGTGAACAGTCGTTTTGTTTTGAAAAATGCGAGTATCTCGGAAAAACACAAAACAGGGCGGTTACTTGGTACTTTATAGATTGATCAGTAACACACACAACTATGCCACTTGAGAACAAAAAAAATGAAAAATACGAAGACACGAAATCAAAAAAAAACAAACTCACTCGAATAACAGGAGAACTGAACAACGATTTGCAAGAACACTAATGTTAAGAGATGACGTAGAATATGCACAAAAAGTTCAACAGTTTAATTTAAACAAAATTTTGGCAGAGTTTTGTTTTACTGATTAATGTTTTCAAGTAACAGTTAGTGATTTTTGTTTAAGAAAATCACAAGAAAAACTTGGTGTTATGGCAGGGAAGAGGATGCTGTGAATGTATGTATATGCGTGTGTATTTGCTTCAGCTTTTTGAACTAGTGAGAGAGAGAAGGTTAATAGAAATAATGAACAGACTATATAATGCTATATTATATACTTGCATGCCTAAAAAAAATAACTGAAGAGACAAGTCACATCTCGATCTCGAGATCCGCATCTCGATCTTCATCTCAAAGTCGATCTTGATGTCGATCTCGATCCGCATCTCGATCTACATCTTGATGTCGATCTCGATGTCGATCTCGATCCGCATCTCGATCTACATCTCGATGTCGATCTCGATGTAGATAGATCAAGATGTACCTCAACAGTTTTTAAGCAATTTTCGCAAGTCAATCTCGATCTCGATCCAGAACCAGATCGAGATTTGCCTTAGAAACTTACAATTTTGAAATGACAGGGAATTTAGCAAATAAACCATGCATTACAAAATTAAGTCTAGCATTAAATCCTATCACATTATTAGACATTAATCATATGGATACACAGATCATCATAAGATTAATGTCATGAAACTTTCTAACTTCCCCTTATGACATGCAATACATATATTTTTGAAGTTAAGTACACATTATTAATTATGAATATTCATGAACAACAATAATATGTACACAAACTGAATTATAACAGATAGGTAGCAAAACTAACAGGTGTTAAGCATCCCCAATTCACCAACCAATCTAGAAAATGTTGATTCGTCTAGAGGTTTAGTGAATATATTGCTATTTGACGTTCAGTAGACACAAAATGCAACGCTACAGTTCCATTTTCTACATGCTCTCTAATAAAATGATACCTTATATCAATATGTTTAGTCCTAGAGTGATCCACAGGATTGTTGGTCATTGCAATAGCACTTGTGTTGTCACACATGATAGGAATCTTAGATACTTCCACACCGTAGTCCTTGAGTTGGTTCTTCATCCACAGTATCTGGGCCACACAGCTTCCAGCAGCAATATATTCTGCTTCAGCTGTCAAGGTAGATACTGTGTGTTGTTTCTTGCTTTGCCAAGACACCAACCTTCTTCCAAGAAACTGACAGCTTCCTGAAGTGCTCTTCCTATCTATTCTACAACCTGCGTAATCTGAATCAGAATAGCCAACAAGATTAAACCCTGTATCTCTTGGGTACCAAATCCCAAGATTTGATGTTCCCTTGAGATACCTAAAAATACGCTTTACGGCTATGAGATGTGACTCTCTAGGATCCGCTTAGAACCTTGCACATAAGCATGTAGAGAACATAATATCAGGTCTGCTAGCAGTTAAATACAAAAGAGAGCCGATCATACCTCGATAGCTTGAGATGTCTACAGGTTTTCCCGCTTTATCCTCATCAAGCTTCGTGGCTGTTGCCATAGGAGTCTTAGCTTGTGATACATCTTCGAGACCATACTTCTTTAATAGATCATGAATGTACTTGGTCTGGCAGATAAATATCCCGTCCTTCTTCTGACTAACTTGAATACCGAGAAAGAACGTCAGCTCTCCCATCATGTTCATCTCATACTTTGATTGCATTAACTTTGCGAATTTAGCGCACAGCTTCTCATTTGCAGACCCAAAGATAATGTCATCCACATATACTTGCATCATTATTAGATCATCTTTGCATTTCTTTTAGAAAAGCGTCTTGTCGATTACTCCTCTGGTGAAACCACTTTCTAGTAAGAAGTCTGACAGAGTTTCATGCAACTTCCGCGGAGACTGCTTAAGGCCATATACTGATTTGAAGAGGCGATAAACATAATCACAGTATTTGCTGTCGACAAACCCAGGAGGTTGATCAACATACACTTCTTCATCCAGTTCACCGTTTAAGAATGCACTCTTGACATCCATCTGATAGACTTTAAAACCATGATGTGCTGCGAATGCTAAGAACATCCTTACGGCCTCTAGCCTTGCTACTGGTGCGTAGGTTTCATCATAATCAATTCCTTCTCTTTGAGTATAACCCTTAGCAACCAGGCGAGCTTTATTTCGTGTTATAAGTCCGTTTTCATCCAGCTTGTTTCTGAATACCCATTTTGTTCCAACAACAGATCTATTCTTTGGTCTGGGTACCAGCTTCCACACCTTCTGCCTTTCAAACTGATTGAGTTCTTCTTGCATAGCAATCACCCAATCAGCGTCATCTAGGGCTTCTTCCACCACTTTAGGTTCCAATTGAGAAAGGAACACTGAGTATAGACATTCATTCTCAGTGGCAATTTCAGCTCTAGCTTTTCCTCTAGTAGTCACTCCGGCATCTGGATCACCAATAATTAGCTCAAACGGATGGTCCTTGCTCCAAGTACGATCCCTAGCAAATGTTCTTGATGACTCAGCTTGATCTTGTAAGTGAAGGTGACTTAGTCTAGAAGCACTTCCACTAGCTCTTCCTGAGCCAGTACTAGCTCCCCCTGAGTGAGCTGCTCCCCCTGAGTGCATACTTACTCCCCCTGAGTTAGTACCAGGTCTAACGGAAGGTGATCCCTCAGCCCTAGTGTTTTGTATTGGCGAGACACTAGACTCTTGATTAATTACATTATTTATCATTGGATCACTACCCTGCACTACAAACTCAGGAATTGTATCCATTTCATCAATATCCATATTTTCAAATCTTAGGGAAGTGGGCTCACTGTCTTCTTTTTGTATAGAAGGGAGCTTTGAGTCGTCGAATGTGACATTAAGGCTTTCAACCACCTTGCGATCATTAAGCGCAAACACCCTGTACGCTGCTACTACTTCAAGAGAATATCCAATGAAAACCCCTTCATCTACTTTGGCATCAAACTTTCCAAGTTGTGCATTGTCTCTTAACACAAAGCATTTGGCACCAAACACGTGAAAGTACTTGATAGATGGTTTTCGTTTATTCATCAGATAGTAAGGCGTCTCATTATAGTCTTTTGTAATCAGGGTTCTGTTCTGTGTATAACACGCCGCGCTAACTGCTTCAGCCCAAAAATACAAAGGAAGTCTTGACTCATACAGCATTGTCCTAGCTGCTTCAACCAGTGTCCTATTCTTCCTTTCTACCACCCCATTCTGCTGCGGTATTCTCGGTGCTGAATACTGTCGTCTGATCCCTTTAGATATGCAGAAATCCATTAACACTGAGTTCTTGAATTCTGTCCCGTTGTCAGATCGGATAGTCTTCACAGTCAGACTTGCTACGTTTTCAATTACCAGTACATGCCTAATGATCTCATGTGGCACTTCATCTTTTGATGTCACAAACTTTACCCATGTGTATTTGGAAAAGTCATCGACTATCACCAGCGCGTATCTTTTCCTTGACATTGACATAACATTAACGGGTCCAAACAAATCCATGTGAAGTAGTTGTAGGGGCTCAGTAATGCTATTCACTTGCTTATCCTTATGTGAGGCTCTTTTCGATTTTCCCATCTCACATGCTTCGCAGAGTCCATCTGGAGTAAACTCCATCTGCGGCAGCCCTATCACCAATTCTCTCCTTACGAGATTATTCATTGCTTTAAAGTTCAGGTGAGATAATCTTTTATGCCATAGCCAACTTTCATCAGCAGAAGCCTTGCTGTAGAAACACGTGACTTCAGACTGATCAGCAGAATTCATGTCGGCTATGAACAAATTTGAATTCCTTACTCCTTTGAGAGCAAGGCTTCCATCCTTTTTGCTTCGAATCGAACAATCATGCTTCCCAAAGTTGACGTCAAAACCCCTGTCGGTGAACTGACTAACGCTGAGAAGATTATGTCGCAATCCTTCCACAAAAGACACGTCCTCAATGATAACATTTCCATAAACAATCTTGCCATATCCCCTGGTGTAACCTTTGATGTTATCTCCAAAAGTAACCACGGAGCCGGCTCTCAACACCAAATCTGTTAGCAGGGACTTATTGCCGGTCATATGCCTCGATGCTCCACTGTCCAGCACCCATATGACTTTACTCTTTTCACTGCCCTGCAAATCCAGAAAGATTAGGTGTTCTTCGGAACCCAATGATGTTTGGGCTCGGCATCAATAATTTTCTTTTTCTTTTCAGATAAAGAAGGCTTTGCCTTGTTGCCATCAGGGGCATACATCTTGACTTTGTCTTTTCCCTTGTCAACCTTGACTGGTTTGTCAGGTTTGGGAGTAGACTGGTCACTCCTAACTTTAGGAGGACTTGAAGTCTTAGCCTTTGACCCAGCATGCTTTTTCTTACCACTACTAGATGTATGTTCACCAGATGTACTAGCAGTATTCATCAAATTAAAATAAGCATGCATGATGTTTACAGCACATGGCATACAATTAGGATTATTGCATTTGGCATGATTTGCATACATGTTAGGCAAAGCAGTAGTTGCAGGCATGGTATTACAACCAACAGGTTTTTCTTCCTCTACATAGAACGGGCAATAGTAAGACAAATGATCAGTTTGATTACAAATATAGCATGCCTTCCTAGCTCGTGTAGATGTAGATACAGATACAGGTTCAGTTTTAACTACCTCTACAGGTGTTTTCATTTGGTCTGACCCTGCTACCCATTGTTTATATGACACCGTCTTAGCCTCCTTGGTTCCTACACCTCTCTTAGCATAAGCACTCTTACTCGCTCTCTTAGAAGTTGTAGGTTTTACTACTTGTTCTTCCGACTCTTTTTCCATTTTAATCTCATGTTCAATTTTAACAGCAACAGGATCTATTGTCCTAGGCTCAAACTGCTTAAAGATAGGTTTTCTAACATCCCCTAAAACCTCAGACACATTTTCTTTGACTAACACCGGCTCTAACAACTCAGCAGCCCTATTTTTCTTTTTCTGTGTGTAGTCAAGTCCTATGTTTACTTTTTCATTTTTACTCTTGCCTGCCAGTTTCATGTACATGTCCCTTTCTACAAAAACTTTATTAGCGGCTTCTTTAAAAGATTGACATGTTATTTTAAGCTCAGCTAATTCATTCTTAAGTTCTTTGTTAAGGTCTTCCCTAATCTTAAGCTTGTGTTCTAAAACGTCTACCTGATTCATTAACTGCCTTTCTTTACTTTCTCCTGATTCTAATTCCTCTACCTTGGCCTCGAGAAGTCTATTCTTAAGGGAGAGTTTAGCATTTTCCTCATTAACAGCGAATAGATTCAGTTGGAGATTGTACATGTCTTTAGTCATGGAAGCTAATTCATTTTGGTACTCAGAAATAGACATTTCATTTACGGTTAGAATTGGTACCTCTGATTGTTCTGAAGATTTTGCCATTAAAGCGAAGTTGCATAGCTCCTGATCTTCATCTTCATCAGACTCGTCCCAACCCTTCCCTTCAGTCACAACATACGCCCGGCTTCCCTTCTGTTGCTTGCTAACCAAGGCGTCATATTTCTTTTTCAGATCAGCATAGGATTCCTTGGGATGAACGTATTTGGGCTTCTTGCACTCTGTTGCAAAGTGTCCCAATTCATTGCAGTTAAAGCATCTGAACTTGTTCTTGTCTACCAGGTTAGGTCTGTAGCCACTACTAGATGTGCTACCTCGACCGCTGTAATTTCCCCGGCCACTTACACTACTACCTCTGCTACTGCTGCTGCTGCTGCTTCTTCGGCTGAAAGAACTACCAAATCGTCCTTTACCTTTTCTTGGCTTCCTGAAGCTGATATGAGCAAATTCTCGAGCAATACAAGCATATGACTTGTCTTCTAATTTGTCCAGCTCTTCAAGGGTATAATATTCATCCTCACTTTCTTCGGATGGATCTTCAATATCTAATATCACCCTTTCAGGATTAGCAGTTTTCAATGAGACAACTGCAAGTGCCTTTGCAATAGACTCTTCAGCTACAAGTCCAGATTCACTTACCGCTTTGTATTCTCCACTATTGTAGGATCTTCTTTTGTCATTTTGTTCTTGCTCCAGCTCGTAGGTCTTTAAAACACCATACAGCTTTTTGAGAGAAGTATTTTTCAAGTCTCTTGACTCTCGAATGGCAGTGATCCTGTGTTCCAGATGTTTAGGCAAATTCAAGAGAAACTTGATATTTGAATCTGCCAGTGGATAGACTTTATCTCTTATACTCAGCTCGATAAGCAATTTACTATAACGTTTGTAAACATCCGCTACACTTTCTCCTCGTTTGCATCTGAACGATTCATATTCAGATATCAGAATGCGCTTGTGATTATCTCTAACTTCCTCGGTCCCCTCTATCACTACAGCCAGTTTATCCCACATGGCTTTAGCTATTTTTAATCCCTTTATTTGAACATAGTACTCTGAGTTTAGGGATTCAATTATGACATTGCGTAACGACGCATCCATACCAACCAATTCTTTATCTGCGTCTGAAAACTCCATTTCATCTTTAGGAACAGACCGGGATGGTATTAGTATCCCTCCTTCCATTCGCTCTGGCTCAATTCTCATGGGTATGTATGGACCGTTCTCCAATATTCTCAAGTATACCTTGTTTATTGATTCAAGGTAGGCTTTCATCCTTCCTGTCCATTCGTCATAATGTTGTGCATCAAACGGAGGTATCTTAAATCTGTGTGCGGCGGCCATTTTAATAAAGTTTAAAATTAAGATAATACATTTTTCAAATTACAATAAATTGTATTTACTTGAAAAATTAATTATCTCACTTTAAATATCCAACACTTAATATCCAATGGGTTTTGCACTTAAGATTCAAGCAAGTTAGTTCTAATCTCAGGAACAGTAGCAGGGTCCACCACTTTTTCAAGTCCAAACAAAAAAATGTCCACTTTCTAGTTGACAGAAGTTCGAATATGTACTTTTTGTTTAGTCAAACAGTTGATTCACTTTTGGCCACAAGAAAACCCACAAAGCTCTAAGGTACAACGTTTGTAATGTTGTACAAATATTCCTTACACCATGACTCAGAACTTTTTAGATCTATGAACTTTTCAAGAAGAAACAAATAAAAGCTTTCGGCACAAACTTCAAGAAAAATGGATCTGGGATTTTCAAGAAACAACTCAAACAACACAGTAGGATCTCTGTTAGATGTGTTTAACATGAGCTTTGATACCAATTGTTAGGTCCAAAAGTATTGTAGAGGGGGGGTGAATACAATTGTTTTGAATAATGAGAGAAAATGAAATAAATGCAGGTAATAAATGATGACACAGAATTTCAAGAATATATCTTTATATTCATTGAAGAATTTGCTACAACATTCATAAAAACCTCATAATCAGTTGAACAATAAATACAGCAATTAAGGCTTGATTCAACTGATTCTCTCTCACTTTTTTTTTACAGTAAATGCTCTCTTTTTAAAATATACTGTAGAAAATACAGAGATTGCTAAAAGTCTTTTTACAAATAAAACAAAGTGTTGCTTTTATAATGTCGTGTAGACTTGATCTTGTCCTTTTTGTGTACGTGGCCCAATCAGGACTCGTCAACAAAAAGTACTTTCCAACCACTCTGGATCAACCTTTCACAATAAGCCACTTGTCCCTTGAACATTAAATGCTACATATCGACCCGCATCTCGATCTAGGCCTGGACCCATCTCGATCTCGATCTTGGTTGACAATCTCGATCTCGATCTCGATCTGTGAAAATCTCGATCTCGATCTGTGAAAATCTCGATCTCGATTTGTGAAAATCTCGATCTCGATCTGTGAAAATCTCGATCTCGATCTATGAGAATCTCGATCTCTATCTCGATCTGCCGTGGATAGAGATTTGCCTTGTAATGTTTTACTTCAATTATAAATCTCGACCCGCATCTCGATCTGCTGTGGATCGACATTTGCCTTAGCAAATATGCACTCATCCAATGTTGACCTTCTTTAGTGACTAATTGTGGATTAACCTTTATGAGCAAGTTTCCCTAGCTTCTTCAACTTCTTTTCCTCACTCAATTCAAATGAGATCTTCTACTACTGACATGAACTTGCCTCCAATGTCCTGACACTTGATGCAATGGTCTGGTTCATAAGTGACTAGTCTTGTAGGGGTTCTTGCTTCTGAATGTTAGTTCCCATTTGTTGATTAACCTTTACATTATCCATATGTTGATATACATTACATGAAATCACTTTGGTCTTCTTGATACTTCTTTGACATTAATTTGATTCTCCATTAGATAAGTTAGGCCATGAGCAATACTGAAATTGAACTTCTTCTCACTTATGCATCCTTGATTAACCAAATTAGTTACTTGTAGTTACCAAGTATCATTACCATTTCTTCAGTTGATTGATTCCATGTGCTTCTTCAGTTTCTCTTGTTTTTGCTGTTGTTTTATCTTTTATCCAGTTGAGTTACATAGTAATTAAGTGTTACAAGTTAGTACACCTATGCCTTTCACATGGCCATCCAACTAGTATAGCATAGCCAAATCAAAGATGAGGGTGAATAGTAACTCTGAAAATTACTAACTAGTTTCTTGATTTCTCTTGCAAGTTTAAGGTTGATAAGCATAGATCAAGGCTCCCTTAAGGCTTACAAGCTCTTGTTAGTATGTTTAAGGATTCAAGAAAGGTATAAACTCCATCCACCCTCTGATTTACTTTAAGCTATAAGCTTGAGTTTGACTTATGTTTAAGTATATATTGATTTAAGGAGTTTGGATATAAATGGGTCAATATTGTTAGTTTAATAATATGGGTTGATGATGGTGATGAGTTTATGAAGTTTATAAAATGATTTGGTTGTTAAAGACATTCTTTTGATGATTGAGGTATTAGTTAATAGATTTAAAATAGTTAAATTTGGGAATCGTTACGATTATAGCCGTCGTAATATCTATTCGTATATAGGCCTCTTTTGAATAAGAGTTATGAACTGTCAATAAATTATTTCTGGACACAACTTCCCCCAAAAATGGTAGATCTTGTTGTGTAGTTTGTTTTGGTATAAAAATCATGTCGATAAGATTTACGGTTTAAGAGAAACACTTGATTTAGTGAAAGTAGTTCTATTGAACCAAACTGCTCATTTAATATAATTTTGGGACTATTATTGGACTACTTAAAGAGTTAATTAAAATTATGACACTTGGATGATATATACCAAAGATCACTAAAAAGGTTTCGTGTTAAAACGTTAAAATTTCGATTTTATAAAAATATCGAAACAAAAGTTACGTGATGACACTATTCACTAAAGAGGCTACTGCTTTGTCCAGTAAATTCGGGATAATGAGTTGTCCAGGCACACATTTTTGATGAATTGTATTCTAGACATTCTCTAGATCATCCACCCAAAAACGGTGCATCGATTGAGTTAACGGTTTGGGAGAAATTAAGGTTTTAGTGAAAGCAGTGTAAATAGTAAAATCATGTAGTTGACTCAACTTTTAAAATGCATTCCACCTATTTACACTCATGTGTTCCAAATCCATATATTTTTTATAATTATTACAAATACTCAAGAAGCTCCTTGAGGTGGTTTCGTATTTAATTATGAATCTTCTGATCTATTAAAATCATTGGAGTGCAAGTCGCGTAATAGTAATTTTCAAGAAAGTCAACTCTAAGGGCACTGTTTTGACGAGCCACTTTGGCCAGGATAATAGGATAATTTTGAGTTGGTTAAAATACAAAAGACGTTGAGAAATAACATGACTATGTATTGGAGTAAAAAGATTAGATTAAAAGTCATTGATGAGATGGTTTATGAACGGTCAAGAAAGACCCAAGGAGGTGAATGTCGGGTAAGATAAGTGTTAAGTAAAAGGACTAAGTACCAATTTGAAGGTGTCATAATTGCACTCGTTATGCGATTTTACTTATTACTAATATAATTATTTAATGAGATTAGGAGTACTAATCAGGATTATGATATCTATTGATAGAAAATCTGGAACGAGTGGGACTTTGAGAACGTACTCCAGGCAAGTTTTCCTAACCTTATATTTTTAATATCAAAATGTTATATTCTGGATCTTGCATATGAAATTAAAGTATGCTTATGCAAGTTTTCGAAACCGTATTTCATGTACTGCTATTATATTTAAAAATTGTTGTTGTGATGTAATCCATTTATTGATATTACAAAGTAATGTATAATCTTTCATCAGATGTTTGGTTTATATGCTATAAGGTATTGTAGATATATACTGGTGTTTTATAGAGGCTTTAAGAGTAGAGAGACTTTCATATTTTCGAACGTAGACTAGGAGTCAGAATGTTATTTTAAATACTGTTATCATTCGGGAGCTACCGGAGACAGATTATTTTAAAATAATGATTATAAAATATTTCAATGAATATATTTTCGATATTATTTTGATAAAAAAATTAAAATATGTTAATAAATATTATTTGAATATTTATTTAAAAAAAGTTTATAAATTATTTACTATTTAATAAATATTATTTAAATATTTATTAAATATTCGAAATTGATCTAAAAATTATTTAAGGTCTTTAACAATTATTTAAAATATTTTCTGACCTTCAGAAAATTGATTTAAATATAGTGAGTGTTCCCTAATATCTATTTATATTTTATTTTATTCTTTTAATAATAAAAAATATTCTCGGACTTATCAAAAATAGGGAACTCGGTCTAAGGAGTACAAGATATTTTTTTCTCAAAAAGAGGTTGTATTTTGGCATCATTGGTCTACTGTAGTAGGCCTTTCAACTTATCAAATCATAAGACGTTTTCCGACTAACTCTCGGGTCGTGGGTTTAAATGGTTTTCATTCCTTGATAAAGGACATCAGTTGACGGAGGTTAACACACTTTTGTGGTGAGATGTTTGCCCTGATTATTTTGGCAATACCCATTCAGAGTTTTGTGAATCAATTAAAAAGTATTATATACTTGGGGAACTAGGATTAAATTCCGGTTCCAGGTTTATAGATTATTTCATTCATAGTTTTGTGAATCTATTAACAAGTATTATATATTTAAGGAACTAGGATTAAATTCCGGTTCCAGGTTATAGATTGTTCCGATGGATTAGGAGATATAGTGTAAGAGGCCGAGTGATGTACGACCAAGCACTTTGGCTCATATGCGGTCTAGGGTGATTCCTAATAATGATAGAGAACGTCATGGCTCCCCCTTCTACATATAGAGAAACGACGAGAGCTGTCGTATTTTATGATTGATCATCATGTATGTACAGTAAAAGCGTGATGTAATACTCTAGGTACAGTCCCATCTTCCAATTAGAATTGTGCTACAACATTGTAACCAAAGCCTATGATTTTAGTTACCGAGGGTATTGTCAGTGGTTGATATCTTGATTTTGTCCTTACTCATCCGAGATGTTTTGATGAAAAGCTATTTTAAAAACTTAAACGGGTGCATGATGTACACCAAACAGTTTGTAAATCTTTAAAATGTTTTACTGGATTTTAAACCTTACAAGTAATATGGTTTAAAGTGGTTTGATTTGCTTATGATGAGAAATAACTATTATTTACAGTATCTTGAACTGGGTACTTATTATAATTATGAGAGTCTAGCAAAGCTATAATTGGTGCTATTTTGCTAAGTTATTGATAATATTATTTCAAAACTATGAATACAATAAGTTCATTACGTTTTATCTCAAAAGCTTTAGAGGAAGTATAAAAGAGTGGTAACACTATATTCAATAGTGTCTTATTTTATATAATGAAATAAATTGTTCGGATTATATTCTTCTAAACTTCATTTTAAGTATAAATGTTTTTAACAGAAAACTACGACAATATGTATCGTCGAGAGATACATTGTCATGCTTACCCTATACCGGTAATCTTATGATATACTATTGAGATAGTATTGATTATCATATTCTTGGATGAGAGTCACATAGATAATTGGGTTGATAATTTGCTGAACATTCTTTCGCTCACTCTTGCTTTATATTAAATTTTTCAGAGAAAGTGATAATACATTCATTTGGCTCCATACTTCGAGGAAGTAAAGTAGGAGATTCATCTTTAAGATGGTTTAGTTCAGAACTATTACGCAGTAGTAAATTGAATAGGTTTTTCAGTATTGATCTAGTTATTAATGTCACTTCACGTAGAGGTTATCATTGATAGCGTGAGATCCTGGATAAGTTCATTTGGTTTGTAATAACTAATGATACTGGTTGTATATCGTTTCTAAAGCTATAACTTGTATGTGTGAGAGAGAGGGGTCTAGGATGTGATTTCATTGTATTATTGAGTTATTGCAGGTTTTAAATGATTGGATGGTGATGTGACGACTCAAATCCCTGACCTCGGGTTTGGGGGCGTTACAACAGATATGAGGCATATCCTTGAATTGAAGAAGAATTTAATTTATGTTGGTGCTTTGGATTCTGGTGCGTGTAAGATTATTACTTGGAATGAGGAAATGAAGGTTGTTAGTGGTTCTTTGGTAGTTATAGAAGGTATTTGGTATGGAAATCTTTATGCTCTTTTGGGTACAACTGTGACTAAAAGTTCAGCTGTTGCAGCAACTAATGGTGGTAGAGACCAATGTGAATGCACTCGTTTATGGCATAGACGGCTTGGGCATATGTCGGAGAAAGGTCTAAATTATCTTGGTGATGAGGGCTTGTTGAAGAACTTGAAAAAGGCTTGCATGGAATTTTATGAGCATTGCGTTTATGGTAAAGAACACCGGGTTTAGTTCAAGTCAAGCAAACATAGAAGTAGAGAAATATTAGACTATGTGCATACATATGTTTGGGGTCTAGCTATAGTCACTTCTAAGAGAGGTTCAAGGTATTTTATCACCTTTGTTGATGATTATTCTAGGTATGTTTGGGTTTACTTTATGTTACATAAGAATGAGGTATTCAACACATTCAGGAAATGGAAAATAATGGTTGAGAAAAGAACTGGCAAGAAATTGAAAACACTGCGATCTGATAATGGTACAGAGTATACTTATGGTGATTTCAAGGAGTATTGTGACCAGGAAGGCATTGTTAGACATTGGACAGTCAGAAAAACACCACAGTAGAATGGGGTTGCAGAAAGGCTTAATCAATGTGTATGTGATCCTATGCTGGTTTGGGAAGAGAATGGTGGGCAGAGTCAATTGTTACAGCTCGCTATATTTTCAATCGTTCACCTCATGCATCTCTATATAAAGATGTACCTTATAAGCTATGGTCAGGAAAACATGAAAATTATGGAAGACTTAGAATTTTTGGTTGCATGGCCTACTATAATGTTAACGAAGGAAAGCCTGATGCGAAGGCCAAGAAGGCTATACTATTGGGGTATGCAACAAGTGTTATAGGTTATCATCTTTGGTCTGTTGATGATTCTAAGTTCATAATCAGTAGAGATGTAACGTTTGATGAGGACTCTATGATAGCATCGTCGAAATCTAAGGTGGTTGCTGGTAATGACATTGAGACTTCTAAGTTTCAGGTGGTTGAGATAGAATCTAAAGATCATTCAGGTTATAGTCTTATTCTACAGGAGGAATATGGAGACACTTATGATGATGAGGATGATGAGTTTGACTATAAAACCATTGAACTAAAAAATGTGCAGGAACGCGAATGACAACAGTTCGAAGATAGTCCGGCTTCTACTAGGCCAAAACGAGCATACAAAAGGGTTCAAAAGCTTGGGTCAGATAAGTCTTTGAAGCACTACGAGCAGGTTAATGCTGTAGAGTATGCACTCTCGGTGGAGGATGATGAGTCTATTTCCTTCAAAGAATCTATTCAAAGTAGTAATGGTGAGATTTGGGTGGCAGCGATGGAAGAAGAAATGGAGTCTCTAGAAAAGAACCAAACTTGGGAGTTAATCCCTTTGTCTGCATATACAAAACCTATTTGTTGCAAGAAGGTGTTAACCAAGATAGTGATGGAAAGTAAGATCCAACATTGTTTGGACTTGTTGAATATCATCCTTTGTTAAATGCCCTTCGGTGCGGTGTTGGAGTGTGGTGGAGATTTAACCCCATAATGAGAACTACGGTGGCTTGATCCCGGTTGAGGGTATGTGGGCCACTATGGTATAATGGACAGCCAGGTTGGGTTTACATATCAAGGTGTTCAGAATTTTCTTATTATTCATCCATAATTTGAGGTCTATCAAATGATGTATAAGGTAGAGAATTGTGAAAGTAGAATGATTGGGATAGTTTCTTTGTGTTAATGTGAAAAATTCATAGGAATATTTCTGGTTGAGTCAACTATCTTGTTTTTGCAATTTCTAGAGTTACAACGGTCGAATCGTCCTGAATGTTGGACAACATGTTCCTTACTCCGATATATAAATTCTGAACTGTGAAGATCGGATTTGGAGGTCTAAAATATCAGTTTATTAGTGGATTTGTAAAGCATAATGTAACATAATATGTAATAGTAGTATCGATAACTCAACTAAGAAACAAAGACAGTCAAATAATACTAATATGCAGCATAGGAATCCAGAAAGACATGTGAACATGAATCATACATACATCATTTCAGATCATTCAAGATGAAAGGCTTACAAAATGTCAGTGAGAGAAGTTCATTAATATGTTCAGGACTAAGCAACAAATAAGAGTTCAGAAGATTTCATATTAAAAGCAGTGTAATGATTTGAGTATAAATGTCAAAGGGTTTCAGTGATAAGAAGCAATGGAAATGTCAAAGATTAAACAGCTGAAATAGAACATAAGTCAAAGGAATTCAATTCCGTGTTAGTCGTTTGTGAACTAGACCAGTGCACCAAGCGTCAATACAACAAGAAAAGAATTGTCTTGTTTAATCAGAAGAAATTCAGTTAGTCAAGCCAGAAGAATGCAAATCAAGTGATATATATTTCTAGAGCTTCAAGAATTTACCTTAAGGCAAATTATGTCAATATGATGTTCCTACACACTTGTCACAATGTGTCAAGCGCAACAAAGACTCCTCAAGGCTCAAGAAAATAGTGTTTAAGTGTATCATGTGCTTTGTGGAGCCTACATTAGGGATGTAGAGTCTAGGCGCAACAAAATATTTGCCTTGGTGTGTAGTGGAGTTAAAGGCGCAATAAAAGCTATTGGACATGTTTATGGCGCCTATACAGCGTGCCTAGAGTATAGGCGCAACAAACAAGTCACTTGGGCGCAAGAAATCTTCTCAAATAACTTGTGGCACCTCCTCTATGTCACAAGAGTGCAGGCGCAACAAAACCTCCCACTTGGCGCAACAAAAGTCATGAAGCGCAACAGAGGGATTTCGTGGCGTCTACACACTGCCACTAGAGTAGAGGCGCAACAAAGGACTTAACATTGTTGGAAAATCAATTCAATTGATTTCTAAAAGTCTAGGCAAATATATATGGGTTTAATTCGAAAGCATCTGTGTGCATCTTCTTCAGCAAACTCATCAGACTTACGGGAGCTCCATTAATAGCCAAGCATTAAATACCCACCTGTATTTTTTTTGTAATATTGTTTGAACCCATTGCAGCTAATTTCTTGATTAGAAGTGTAGCACCACATAGATTTAATAATATATCTTTATTTCCCTGAATCACTATGTTTCAATTGCTATCATTTTTATATCTCAAGAACAGAAACACTCAATCCGCAATTAAACGAAAATCTACCAATATCATATTCAACCCCCCCTTCTATGATGATTTAGGACCTAACAATTTGTACTAGAGCTTGTTGATTGAAGTTACAAATCATGATCTAAAAATAGTTTTACGAAAAAGTGTATTTTTAGATCTAGAAAAATTCATATCGAAATTTCCTTATTTTTAAAGAAAATTCAATTTTGAATTTTTTAAAGATTTTAAATCCACTAATTTTTAAAAAGCTATCAATCGTCAAGAATTTGAATTAAAATTTTATTTCTCAAAATCTAATTTTTATTCGAATTGATTTTAATTTTTAAAAAATTAATTATTTCTTGAGATTTAAAATTCTTCTTAACCATGAGTACCCAAAAACTTAGTAGCATCAAAATCTCAGCCTTTGATAAAAATGAATACATTTTATGGAAGAAGAAGATGTCCACTTTCATCAAATCAGCTAATTCTCAATATATGGGAGTTTTGGAAAATTGACCCTATGTTCCTCAGAAGCTTACACCAGAATTAGTATCAGATGACGGAGAATGGATTCCTTAAGGATTTACCTCATAGGAGCCTTTAGAGTACGCTGACACTGATAAAGAAAAAGTAGCATGGGATAATCATCTTCAATGTATCCTAATGGATTCACTGAACACTACAATGCTGAATCAAGTGATAAATTGCACTAGTGCCAAACAAATGTGGGATACGATTGATCTGATAATGGAAGGTACTGCAGAAGAGAAGGAGAACAGGTTGGATATTCTTACGTCCCAGTACGAAGCTTTCAAGTCACTACTAGGAGAAAGTATCACTCAAGTTTTTGAGAGATAAAATAAATTGTTTAATGACTTAGCAATGCATGGGAAGGCCTACTCACGTAGGGAGATCAACAGAAAATTTATGTTGACACTGCCAGCGCATCTTGAACACAAAATCTCTACTATTAGAGAGAGAAGTGACATAAATGACATGTCTATCAAAATTCTATATGGGAAGTTTAAGACTAATGAAATGGACCACGAGCAAAGATAGATCATTTATGGTTCAGGAACAATGGACAGTAAGAATACAACACTGTTGAAAACTACAGCAGTTGTAGCTAAAGATTTTACTGGTACAAAGACCAACAAAGAAAAACCTGTAACTGAGAAAGAAGAGATTCTAGAAGCTGAATTTACAGAGAATGCTCAAGCAGGTGATTAAGATGACTTCTACTCAATGGAAGAACTTGAATAGTTGGAAAACAAGACAATGGCCTATATGGAAGGAAAGTTCAAGAACCTCAGGTTCAGAAGGAACCCTAATTACAAATACAAGAGTAACACCAATTACAGTGGTTCTAGCATCATAAAAAACAACCGAGGTCGTTCGTCTTCAGGGTCCTACAACAAAGGGGGTTATAAGACTGGAATGGTAGACAACATTAAGTTTAAGTGCTACAACTGCAATGAACCAGGATATTTTGCCACAGAATGTCGGAAGCCTAAGCAAGGAAAAGAAAGAAAGGATTCGTATGATGAATTAAAAGAGAAGTATGATGCATTAGTAAAGAAGCATCAGGGCAGATCTTATATAGCTGAAGGAAAGAGCTGGAACGATTCAAACAACGATGAAGAAGAGACATATGGAAATATTGCTCTAATGGCAGACTCTTCAGAGGCATCAACTCAGTAATTGAAGGTATAATTTCTTTCCACAGTTGACATGTTTAATTCTGATTATAAAAGAACTGTAGAAGATCTTAGTGTAGAAATGTTTAATATACATACAAGCATGCTAGCATTAGAAGAAAAAAATGCTAAACTAGTTCTAAAGAATAAAATGCTAGAAGCTAGAAATGAAGAACTAGAACTTGCATGTGTTAACATAGAAGATCTTAAACAGAAGATAGAATATCAATAGAATAGAGACAAATGCAACCAAGAATTAGAAACTGCACTTAGGCATAAATTTTTTGAGTTAGAGTTAAAACTTTAGGCTTATAAGAAATCTGCTAATCTTATTAAGGAGGCAATAGATAAACAGGCCATAGGTCAAAAAACTAGAATATGATTTGACTATGATAAGAAGGCAGGAAAGAGACATGAGGAATCACTTGCTGATGAAAGTCCTATGAAGCAAGACATTCCCCATGTGTTAAAAAATGTCCCTAAGCCCCTATACAAGAAATTTGTCATACAACCCTTAGATGAAAAACTGATCTTAATGAAAGAAGAAATCCTTATTGAGGATAAAAAGAAAGAGGAAGAAGATAAAGAGAAGTTGCCTAAAAAATCTGTAAAAATTGTAGAACCTAATGAACAGATTAAAAGTGATTCAGGCAACAAGAATGAAAAGAAGAAAGCTAACAGAAATGGCAAGATAGTTGTTAATAAGAAAAATGATTATGCTTATTCTTCGAAAGCTATTAAGAAAGTCTGTAACAATTGTAATTCTACTAATCATCTTACGCATGCATGCAAAAAGATAAAAGTAGTGAAAACAGAAACTTCTAATATGCCTGTCATGTCTGCCATGTCTATCCCTCATCAACCTTGCGGTAAAGTAGGATGCATGCCATGTGCTTTCAACATCATGTCTACATATATAAACTTGATGAATGCATCATCTAGTACTTGAATTAATACAGATGTGAACATGAATAGAAAGCATGTTAGGGCAAAGACTGCTAGTCCTCCTAAGTTTAGGAAGAAAGCCCCCGTTCCTAAGCCTAAAGACACACCTGTCAAGGCTAAACCAAAGGGCAAGGGCATAGTCAATGAGAAAGAAAAGGACAAGGAAAATTCTGCATCTAAATTTGTTAACTTATCTAAGCCTCTTGGACCCAATCAAATTTGGGTGCCAAAGAAGAAGTAATCAATTTGTGGTTGTACGACATAACAAAGAACAAGTGTGTCATGCGGATTCTCGAAAGCAGCTATTTTAGACATATGATTGACGATAAAGCCTTGCTATCAGATGTGATTGAGAAAGCTGGCCCGATAGTGACCTTTGGAGATAACATCAAGGGATTCACAATGGGTTATGGCAATTTGGAGATCAGAAATGTTATCATTGAAAATATCTCTTCTGTGAACGGATTAAAGCATAACCTCCTAAGTATTAGTCAGTTCACTGACCAGGGCTACAAAGTTACGTTTGAAAAGGAAAAATGTGCAATCCAAAACAGGAAAGATGCGAAGCTTGCTCTTCAAGATGTGAGAAAGGATAATATCTTTGTGGCTGACTTATTCTCTACAAGCAAATGTGAAGTTCAATGTTTTTATAGCAAAGCTTCAATAGAGGACAGTTGGTTATGGCACAAGAAACTTTCACACCTAAACTTTAAGGCAATGAACTCTTTAGTTAAGAGGGAATTGGTTAGAGGTCTATATGAGATGGAATTCTGTCATGAAGGTTTGTGTGAAGCATGTGAAAAAGGGAAGTCAAAGAAAGCATCTCACTGAAGAAAAGACTCATCAGACATTATTGAACCACTGCAAATTATGCATATGTATTTATTTGGTCCGGTCAACATCATGTCTATGTCAAGAAAGAGATATGCACTAGTAATTGTAGATGACTACTCCAAGTACACTTGGGTGTTGTTTCTAGCCTCAAAGGCTGAAGCCTCTCATACAATTATTGATCACATAAAGAAGATAGAGTTAGAAGCTGATTTGTATGTCATAAAAATAAGGTCTGACAATGGAACATAATTCAGGAATGTAACCCTGAACCATTTCTGTATTGAGAAAGGGATATCAATACAATATTCAACACCCAGAACTCCACAACAAAATGGGGTAGTAGAAAGTAAGAACAGACCTCTAGTTGAAGCAACAAGAACAATGCTAAATGAAGCTAAGTTACCTCTACACTTTTGGGCTAAAGCAGTCAACACAACGTGCTACACTCAGAATCGTACCCTGGTTAATAAAGATCATGACAAGACTCCATACGAGTTGATGGCTAACAAGAAACCAACACTGAAATACTTTCATGTGTTTGGAGCAAAGTGCTTTGTATTGAAAGATGATGAACATATAGGAAAGTTTGAATCCAAGGCTCATGAAGGCATATTTCTTGGCTACTCTCTGGAATCTAAAGCATACAGGGTTTATGTGATTGAACAAAAAAGGTCATTGAAAGCATGAATGTAACTTTCGATGACCTCAAGCTCCCAAGTCTGCAAAGAATAGAAAACACTGAAACTCTGCAGTTTGAAAATATGAACTCAGATGAAGGTGAAGTAGAATCTGAAGCTACAATAGAAAATCAAGCACCAAATGAGAATAACAAAATGATGATTCTGACCCTAGTAGTGGAAACAGTGGAAGATTCACAGAGACAACTAATAGTGGCAGAGAATCCCATTCTCAACCAAGCAGCAGCTCAAGGGGAGCAACTGAAGGATCTACTAACAGGACTCAACACTTTAATGATAATCAAGCTGAATCATCATGGGCAAATATACCTAGGTAGAGGGTGTGGAGTAGAGATCTCCCCTTTGAGTTGATTCTAGGAGATCCAGATGCTGGAGTTCAAACAAGACATGCTTCACAGAATGAATGTTTATTTTCTGGTTTTTTCTAAGATAGAGCCAAAGAAAGTAGAAGAAGCACTAGAAGATCCAGATTAGATTATTGCTATGCAAGAAGAACTCAATCAATTCGAATGACAAAAAGTTTGGAAGTGTTGGGTTCCGAGGCATAAAACGCAGCGGATTAAACGTAAATATAACGAAAAAATTTCAGAACCCTAACGCAGGATCCTGTATAAGATTGACAGATTATGGTGAAACGGAATCATACCTTTGTTTGGTCTTGACTACTACGAACTCAACGGAGATCCTAGCTTTCACGACTTGTGTCTTCCTCTTGAAAACACCTCTATGGTATCCACACAAGCACCTTCAAGAACGTCTCACGATCTTGATTATAGAACGGATGTACTAGCCTCCTCTAGATGATTTCGAAATCTGCCTCTTCCTTTTTGCTGCTAGGGTTCGTTTTTCTCAAAAACTCAATACCTATTAACCCTACATTATCTATTTATAATGGTTGGTTAATAGGCCCATTATAGCAACCCATAACAGCAAAGCCTAACCCATGTAGGTTTGGGATTAAATAATAAAACCGAATTTTATTATTTAATTAATAACTAAGTCACACTTAATTATTAATGGCAGAATTAAAATTCGAATTTATATTATTTCAATTAATTAAGTCTCACTTAATTAATATAATAAAATTCAAATAATCATCAATTAATTTAAATCTATAATTTAAATTAATTATTCCTTCAAGTACTCTATGTGTGTGACCCTATAGGCTATTATTTAATTAGCAATAATTTTATTCTCCAATAAAATTATAAACAATGAGCGGTATCTAGTAATACATCATTGCTACCCAATTAAATAATAATTAAATCGTGATTCGATAAAACCTTTCGTGATTAATGTTTCCGTGTAATATAATCCCTTTAGCCATATATATATTATAGATTAAACTCGAGGCATGTATTTAGTCATCCTCTTCAACATTTAATCCGAGTTTACTTGATCCATGAGTAGACTATGAAAATAAATCATTATTTGAGCACGGCCATGCATTTTATAGTCTCACTCAATCAAGAGGCCAATAATATCTCTCATAATTATAGGAGGGTTAAATCCTTTATCTATCATTCATATTTCTCATACGACTCATGATATACCCGATGTCCACTTTTATCATCACCCGGTCAAAGGTAACTTTTAATGTAGTCAAAGTATATTAATCCTCGTATAGAAATATAATAATCTCAAGTCAAAGGATCATTACATTATTACTGTGAGTCTTTCTTATGACTTTATTAAACATGAAGAATCTCACTGTGGGTCTGTCCAGTATCATGTACTCCTACATGTACCTATGTATTGACTTTAGTATCCCCATACTTATAACCAATGAGATGTGGTTATCAGTCAAACAACATACTAGTCTATTTATGTATTATTATTGTCCCATAATAATAATACTCGACTAGGGACATTTAAGAATATGATATATTATATAATCTCAAGTTCAAGTCATGTACTAAACTATACAACGTGTATCATGATTCTAAGGACATTTATTATGCTAACAAATATATCGCAGTAATTAAAGTCATAATAAATATGTTTATTGAATAATCAATTGACATAAAGGTTTATCAAAATAAACATTGTATTGCCTCTAGGGCACCTACACCAACAATCTCCCACTTGCACTAGAGCCAATCACCCATGTATCTAATACCCATGGAACTAGTGTGACCGTCGTGCTTCTTCTGCGACAAGCCTTTGGTCAGTGGGTCTGCAATGTTATCATTTGTGTGCACTTTACATATGTGTATGTCACCCCTTTCATTAATCTCTCGAATGAGGTGATATCTCATGAGTATGTGTTTGGTTCGGGAGTGAGCTCTAGGTTCTTTAGCCTGTGCAATGGCTCCATTATTATCGCAGTATAGATCAATGGGATCTGCGATCGATGGAACCACTCCCAAATCAGTAATGAATTTTCGAATCCAAACAGCTTCCTTAGCCGCTTCATAAGCTGCAATGTACTCAGCCTCCATTGTAGAATCAGCTACTGTTTCTTGTTTTGAACTCTTCCAACTTACAGCACCTCCGTTTAGACAAAACACAAAACCAGACTGTGATACAGTATCATCCCTGTCTGTTTGAAAACTTGCATCGGTGTAACCTTTTACAACCAGTTTTTCCTCTCCTCCATACACCAAGAATGAATCTTTAGTCCTTTTCAAGTACTTTAGAATATTCTTAACAGCCATCCAGTGACCTTCACCTGGATTAGATTGGTATCTGCTCGTCATGCTTAAAGCATACGAAACATCTGGGCGAGTACATACCATCGCATACATGATGGATCCAATTGCTGAGGCATATGGAACCTTACTCATGCGGTCCTTGTCATCCAATGATTTCGGACACTGATCTTTAGAGATCGTTATCCCTTGAGACACGGGGACATATCCCCTTTTTGCATTTTGCATACCAAAACGATGCAAAACCTTATCGATGTATGTACTCTGACTTAGACCGATCATCCTTCTAGATCTATCCCTATAGATCCTCATTTATAGAATGTAGGATGCTTCTCCTAAGTCTTTCATAGAGAAGTTGCTCCCTAACCAAATCTTAACAGCCTTGAGAGAAGGTATGTCATTCCCCATTAGTAGTATGTCATCAACATATAGTACTATGAATGCCACATGGCTCCCACTAACCTTCTTGTAAACACAAGGTTTATCTTCGTTTTGAACAAAGCCATACTCTTTGACTGTTTCATCAAAACGGATATTCCATCTCCTAGAGTCTGGACTGTTCATAGCATCTTGGTATGTGAGAGGCTCATCTTCATCTATGAGCATCAAATCACCACATTGAGTCAAGAGAAATCCATATCTCTCTGGCTCATGGCGAATTCTACCAGTTCTACGAACAACCTGTGTTTATTGAGCATTATCATTATCCTGCTCATGTTCCACTTCAGGTTCAATGCTATTTTGTGGTTCTCGATCTTCATCGAGGTCTATAGTTCTCCCACTGTTTCTTTTGGAAACAAAATCTCTTTCCATGAAAACAGCATCTCGAGCAATAAACACTTTCTGCTCAGAAGGACTATAAAAATAATACGCCTTTGTTTCTTTAGGGTATCCCACAAAATTGCGCTCTTCAGATTTAGGTCCAAGCTTGTCAGATACTTGACGTTTCACAAACGCCTTGCATCCCCAAACTTTCATAAAGCTCATGCCTGACCGTTTCTTCTCCCATATCTCATATGGAGTCTTTTGAACCTTCTTAGTAGGAACACGGTTAAGTGTGAAAGCCGCTGTTTCTAGAGCGTAACCCCAGAAACTAATTGGAAGATCTGCATGACTCATCATCGATCGCACCATGTCCAACAAGGTGCGATTTCTCCTCTCTGAAACTCCATTCCATTGAGGTGTTCCTGGCGGAGTGAGTTGTGATACAATACCACACTCCTTTAAATAATCTTTAAATTCAGTGCTCAAGTATTCTCCTCCACGATTAGATCGTAAGATTTTAATACTTGCACCTCCGCCAATTTGCTTTTCTACTTCAGCCTTGTATTCTTTGAACTTTTCAAAAGAATCGGATTTATTCTTCATAAGATACCCATATCTACTGAAATCATCAGTAAATGTTATGAAGTAGTAGTAGCCTCCTCTAGCCATCACACGCATTGGGCCACATACATCACTATGTATTAGCTCCAGACGTTCAGTGGCCCTTTGACCCTTACCAGTGAAAGGGACTTTAGTCATTTTACCAAGCAAACAAGATTCGCATTCTTGGTATGATTCAAAATCAAACTTATCCAAATATCCATCCTTATGTAATTTGGATATGCGTTTCTCATTTATATGGCCTAGACGACAATGCCAGAGGTATGTTTGATTTGAGTCATTAACTTTAAGTCGTTTGTTTTCTATATTACAGACAGGATTATCTAAGTCAAGAACATATAAACCATTAAACAAACGCGCAACACCATAGGTTAAATCATTCAAAGCAAAAGAGCAACTGTTGTTCTTTATTGTAAACGAAAAACCTTTCTTGTCCAAACAAGAAACAGAAATAATGTTTCTGCGAATCGCAGGCACGTAATAACAATTTTCCAGTTCTAAAACTAGCCCAGAGGGCAAAGATAAATAATATGTTCCTACAGCTAAAGCAGCAACTCTTGCTCCATTGGCAACTCGTAGGTCCATTTCTCCTTTAGCCAATGTCCTACTTCTCTGCATTTCCTGCACATTTATACAAATGTGAGAAGCACATCCAGTATCCAATACCCAAGATGTAGAAATAGACAGATTGACTTCTATAACATATATACCTGAAGTAGAAGCTTGCTCAGCCCTCTTCTTCTTCAGATCCTCCAAGTAAACTGAACAGTTTCTCTTCCAGTGACCAGTTTTCTTACAGTAGTGACATTCACCCTTAGCGACCCCACCTTTAGGCTTTAAAGCCTGTTTGGGACCTGACTTTGGCTTGGGTGTAGAATCAGAACCTGTCTTCTTCTTACCCTTCCACTTGCCTTTCCCTTTGGCCTTACCTTTATTGCCCACCATCAGTATGGGAGCAGGTTCCGCCGTCTTCATGTTGGTCTCATATGTTCTCAACATAGCCAACAATTCAGTAGGTGTTTTGTCAAATTCATTCATATTGTAGTTCATAACAAACTGAGTGAATTTGTTGTTCAAAGAATTCAAGATTAGGTCAATACCAGTTTCCGGACCAATCGGGAAACCCAAAGTATCAAGATACTCAATGTAACCAATCATCTTCAGAACATGTGGGCCAACTGGTTCACTTGCCCCTTGTTTGCAATTAAAGAGTGACTTACTCGTGTTGAACCTTTCTTGACGAGTTTGGCTTGCAAACATGCTTTGCAAGTGCTCATAGATAGTATATGCATCCATATGCACATGTTGTCTTTGAAGCTCAGCACTCATAGTTGCCAACATAAGACATGCAACATCAGTTGCATCATTCTCATCCTTTGTATGGGCCGCTCGTTCCTCAACAGTAGCGCCCTCAGGAAGGGGACCTGCCGGAGGAATATCAATGACATGAAGCTTGCGCTCCTGCCTGAGGACAATCCTCAAATTCCTCTGCCAGTCTAGGAAGTTGTTTCCTCCAGTCAGCTTATCCTTCTCAAGGACAGATCGTACGGATAGTGTGTTTGTGTTGTTTGTCATTACTTGGTATCTACAATGATAATAGCACAAAATAAACATTAGATTGTCTGAGTTATTTATTATGTTCAAATGATTATGATACATTCATAATATATCTCCCACTATTTTTATCAAATTAATAGCCCTTACTATTAATTTGGAAAGTATATCCCATAATTCTTTCTAGTGAGCCAAGATCCATATTTCGTCATGTCTTAAGTCAACCACTGGAAGTCCTTAAGAATGATTATTTAGGTAGACAACATTTGTCAATTATATCATATATAATTCTTGGATAGTTTGGTGAGCAACGATTGATCTTATCTATCTAATAGATTTTTAACCAAACTCTATGCTTCTAAGTTCATAATGGTTGAATATAACGGTTTACTTTCACCTTATTATGACGACTCAGTTAAGTTTGACCCAATGATACAACGGCCGAATATAACCGCTTATATTCGTCGCATCTCACCACAATAGATAGGAGTCCCCTGTCACTGACAGTCTTTTCCCTAATCGATCTAGGATTCGATGAGTGTTCATTCATTGGAAAGCATCCGATTAAAACTTAATATTTTGTTAAGGGGTTTAGAAAATTTACGACGATCATGATCACATCATGAAGAGATCCTCAATTTTTCCTTGAACTAAATATTTCAAATTGACATCTTAAATTGTTCATTTCCCAGATAGATGGAGGATACCAGTGGTCACACTTAAAACCCATCAGCCTTACGAATACGCATATCCGTTTTTGTCAGAAAATCCCAATTATAGATATCAAAATCCATATTCAATTCCGTGTTTTAAAAATCCATATTTCATAAACACAAGAATCTCATGATCGTTTGTTAATTTTAAAATCTTAAATCGTTACAGATTTTATCTTGTTTAGCATGGCAAGCATGGCATGGGTGACGTATCTAATACATGCATACATCATTAATCTAATTAAAGCATGCATCTTCTACTCTACACATACATTCATACATCAATATGTAAAGTGCAGTATGTAAACGTGCTTGGTTATGGCCCCTTTCCTATGTGATCCTTTCGAGCTAATGAAAGGATCAAAGACAATCTATGGTGGTGAAATATAAATACAATTACATGTCTTCATTCTTCTTGTATCCATGGGTGCTTGCTCCTCTCTTGGATCATCCTTCAATCTTCAAGTACATTACATGGAATAATTGAATACAACCTATACTAATGTACTTACATAAGAAAACTCGAGTTACATTCGAGGTTAAACAATTACAAGAATGAAGAAAACGACATGCAAGTCGTATTTATAAAACCAAAACCAAAACCATTAATCTAGGGGTCTAAGGGCCATAACCAGCACCATGCTCAAGTACACAAAATAAAATATTGCATATCTGTTGGCCTTTTCCCCACTGCAATTTATACAGTCCATCAGAGTTTACTGCTAAACTCTGATCAGCACAGTCCATCAGAGTTTACTGCTAAACTCTGATCAGCACAGTCCATCAGAGTTTACTGTTAAACTCTGATCAGCACAGTCCATCAGAGTTTACTGCTAAATCTGATCAGCACAGTCCATCAGAGTTTACTGCTAAACTCTGATCAGAACAGTCCATCAGAGTTTACTGCTAAACTCTGATCAGCACAGTCCATCAGAGTTTACTGCTAAACTCTGATCAGAACAGTCCATCAGAGTTTACTGCTAAACTCTGATCAGCACAGTCCATCAGAGTTTACTGCTAAACTCTGATCAGCACAGTCCATCAGAGTTTACTGCTAAACTCTGATCAGAACAGTCCATCAGAGTTTACTGCTAAACTCTGATCAGAACAATCCATCAGAGTTTACTGCTAAACTCTGACCATGCCCTATACTATGACCTGACCATCAGAGTTTATTAAACTCTGAGCGAGTCCATCAGAGTTTACTAAACTCTGACCCAGCTCCAATTTCACAAACTCTGATCAGACACAGAATATACATTCTCTGACAGTTACATATTGGCAGAAGCATAGCAGTCTCATAACAGGCATGGCAGTTTCATAACAGAAGCATGGCAGTGGCATAACAGATTATGACAAAACAGTAGCATGGCATGGCAGTCACCAAAACAGGCATGTATGCATCAAATACATAAAACACGTAACCAAATCAGTCCCTTATACACGTAGCTCTGATGCCATTGTTGGGTTCCGAGGCATAAAACGCAGCGGATTAAACGTAAATATAACGAAAAAATTTCGGAACCCTAACGCAGGATCATGTATAAGATTGACAGATTATGGTGAAACGGAATCATACCTTTGTTTGGTCTTGACTACTACGAACTCAACGGAGATCCTAGCTTTCACGACTTGTGTCTTCCTCTTGAAAACACCTCTATGGTATCCACACAAGCACCTTCAAGAACGTCTCACGATCTTGATTATGGAACGGATGTACTAGCCTCCTCTAGATGATTTCGAAATCTGCCTCTTCCTTTTTGCTGCTAGGGTTCGTTTTTCTCAAAAACTCAATACCTATTAACCCTACATTATCTATTTATAATGGTTGGTTAATAGGCCCATTATAGCAACCCATAACAGCAAAGCTTAACCCATGTAGGTTTGGGATTAAATAATAAAACCGAATTTTATTATTTAATTAATAACTAAGTCACACTTAATTATTAATGGCAGAATTCAAATTCGAATTTATATTATTTCAATTAATTGTCTCACTTAATTAATATAATAAAATTCAAATAATCATCAATTAATTTAAATCTAAAATTTAAATTAATTATTCCTTCAAGTACTCTATGTGTGTGACCCTATAAGCTATTATTTAATTAGCAATAATTTTATTCTCCAATAAAATTATAAACAATGAGCGGTATCTAGTAATACATCATTGCTACCCAATTAAATAATAATTAAATCGTGATTCGATAAAACCTTTCGTGATTAATGTTTCCGTGTAATATAATCCCTTTAACCATATATATATTATAGATTAAACTCGAGGCATGTATTTAGTCATCCTCTTCAACATTTAATCCGAGTTTACTTGATCCATGAGTAGACTATGAAAACAAATCATTATTTGAGCACGGCCATGCATTTTATAGTCTCACTCAATCAAGAGGCCAATAATATCTCTCCTAATTATAGGAGGGTTAAATCCTTTATCTATCATTCATATTTCTCATACGACTCATGATATACCCGATGTCCACTTTTATCATCACCCGGTCAAAGGTAACTTTTAATGTAGTCAAAGTATATTAATCCTCGTATAGAAATATAATGATCTCAAGTCAAAGGATCATTACACCATTATCACTGTGAGTCTTTCTTATGACTTTATTAAACATGAAGAATCTCACTGTGGGTCTGTCCAGTATCATGTACTCCTACATGTACCTATGTATTGACTTTAGTATCCCCATACTTATAACCAATGAGATGTGGTTATCAGTCAAACAACATACTAGTCTATTTATGTATTATTATTGTCCCATAATAATAATACTCGACTAGGGACATTTAAGAATATGATATATTATATAATCTCAAGTTCAAGTCATGTACTAAACTATACAACGTGTATCATGATTCTAAGGACATTTATTATGCTAACAAATATATCGCAGTAATTAAAGTCATAATAAATATGTTTATTGAATAATCAATTGACATAAAGGTTTATCAAAATAAACATTGTATTGCCTCTAGGGCACCTACACCAACAGGAAGCTGGTACCCAGGCCAAAGAACAAGTCTATTATTGGCACAAAATGGGTATTCAAAAATAAACTGGATGAAGATGGCATTATTACGAGGAACAAAACCAGACTGGTTGCTAAAGATTATTCTCAAGAAGAAGGAATAGATTATGATGAAACATATGCACTAGTGGCAAGGCTTGAAGCTATTATGATATTTCTGGCATTCACAACACATTCCAACTTTAAAGTATATCAAATGGATGTGAAGAGTGCATTCCTGAATGGAGAGCTTGAAGAAGAAGTGTATATGAAACAACCCATAGGGTTTGAAGATCCAAAATTTGCTGATTTTGTGTACTTTTCTTCAAGGCACTCTATGGCCAAAAGCAAGCACCTCGGACATGGTATGACACTCTATCTATATTCTTACTTGAAAATGGTTTCACTAGAGGTGTCATAGATAAGTCTCTATTTCATAAAATGCATAAAAATGACATGATATTAGTACAAGTATATGTGGATGACATTATATTTGGTTCTACTAACGATCAGTTGTATAGTAGATTTGCTAAGTTAATGCAGAGTAGTTATGAAATGAGTGATGAAGAGCTGAATTATTTTCTTGGACTGCAAGAAAGCCAAAGGAAAGATGGAATCTTCATTTGCTAGACCAAGTACATCAGAGATCTTTTAAAGAAGTATGGTCTTAAAGATGTATCTCCATCCAAATCCCCAATGGCATCTGCCACTAAGCTTGATAAAGATGAACCTGGTAAGAGGGTAGACATCACAAGCTACAGAGGTATAATCGGCTCATTACTTTACTTAACTGCAAGTAGACCAGATATTATATTTGCTACATGCTTGTGTGCTAGGTTTCAGTCTGACTATAAAGAATCACATCTTATAGATGTTAAACGGATTTTTAGATATCTTAAGGGTAGTCCGAATCTTAGAATTTGGTACCCTAAATATACAGGTTTTGACCTTTTTGGCTATACAGATTCTGATTTTGTAGGATGTAGGATTGATCGAAAGAGTACATCACGGAGTTATCAATTCCTTGGTAGAAGATTGGTGTCCTAGTATAGCAAGAAGCAACACTCAGTTGCAATGTCAACAGCTGAAGCTGAATATGTCGTTGTTGGAAGCTGTTGTGCACAAATATTTTGGATAAGGAACCAATTTCAAGACTATGGATTGTTGCTGAGCAAAATTCCAATATTCTGTGACAACACAAGTGCCATAGCAATCACAAACAATCCAGTTCAACACTCAAGGATCGAGCACATTGATATCAGGTATCATTTCATAAGAGAGCATGTCATGAGTTGTACTGTAGACTTACCTTTTGTACCTACAGAGTAGCAAATTACCGACATCTTCACTAAACCACTGGATGAAATCATTTTCACTAGACTGGTTTGTGAACTTGGAATGCTAAATTCTACTAACTAATTAGTTAGTAATCAATAACTGCAATTTGAAGTTGATAAATTCACTAGTTGATTAATTTCAATATTTTTAGGACTTATGAATTCATTTACCAAATTATTTTCCAGTTCTTAAGATTATAAGTTAGATAAATACCATATACATGCCTACTAATTTTGTTAATCTGATATTTATTTAATTTTGATCTTAGAAAATATTTAAGTGCTTGTGTTTAATTAATAAATTCATAGCACTTATATATTAAAATCTTATTTGAAATTATTTTAAATACAAAGGATTAATATTTATATTTGTTCTCATATTTAAAATAAAAGTAAAATAATAAGGAAGCATAATTTATTTATGATAATAAATTTAACAGTTAATGTTATTATTGTTATTAATAAATATGTTGTGAAATAAATTTGTGAGTAATTAATTATTATTGATTGATTATTCAAATTATTCATAAATATTATTATTTAGTAGTAGCAAAATCTAGGAGCAACTTAAAATTTTAAATAAGTACTTAGTTGTGCTGCTTTAATTGGTGGCGCATATACAGTGGTTTAATTGCATAGGCACAACAAAAATAGCTCAGGTACTTAATGGAATTCTGTTGCGCCATGAGGTTTTGTTGCGTCTACACAGTGTCACCATTGTAGAGGCGCAACAAACTACTTAATGGATTTTATTTGTAGTTTTGTAGCGCAAAACAATTTTGTGACGTCATCACAGTGTATACACTATGTAGGCGCAAAAAAATATCTTAACCATTTTATTTTGTTGCGCTAATGAAGTTTGTGGCACCTTCACAATGTATACACTGTGTAGGTGCAACAAAAGTCCTTAGTAATTTTCTTTCTATTTTTGTGGCACCTATAAATAGTTGTGCAAGTGTTTTCGTTGCGATTCATATATATATATATATATACACAGTACTTACAACATTAAGGCGCAACATAGATCTAGTTTGTTTAATTACTCATATCTTTACGAATCCTTGTCAAAATTAAAATCCAAGACCAGTTCTGTAATACCCATAAGATTGTCTATCATTTGCAAGTTACTTTAACTGATTTGGTTAAGTAATTAGAAAATTCTTATGACCCATTATTCAAACTGATTAGCTAGGGTTGTTAAGGTTTTAGGTAATTAAAAATTAAAATAAAATCAGTTGTGTGCCTAGAATTACTAGAAGTTCATCACATATTAATTTCAAGTCAATCCAAGTAATTTTAAAATTAGGGTTTAATTCGTAATTTACTAAATTAATTTGACTTTAATTAGTAATTTTAATTCGTAAAAATTACCTTTCACTTTGATAAAATGGCAGGTCATTTTGTGATTAAAAAGACTAATTATTTATCCATTTTAGTAGATGACTAGTCTGAAGTATGTGAGTTAGGTAAATAGGCCCGGTTTTTAAATGAAAGTTCAGTGGTCCGTTATATACTAACTTCTAATGTGCATTTGAATAGAAATCTTCTTGGACAGGTATATAGGCCTTCTAAAGACACATCTGCAGATGGGATATCAGCCTTCACTTTTTCAATTCAGCGACAAAAAGTGCAAATAATAGAAAATGACATCAATCAGGCATTTCATTTACCAACTAAAAATTTTAAAGATGAACTATCTCAAACAGAGTTAAACAACTTCTTCATGTTTCTGCACTGCACAAGGGAAAACAACAATCTCCCTAAGAAGATCTACTAGCATCATCTGCCCAAGGAGTGGAATATGTTTTTCAACATCTTATCTCATGATTTTGCACCAAAGACATGTGGCTTCCATGAGATAACACAGTTCAACAAGGTGATCACTAATGCAGTGGCTTCGGATGTCACACTCAACTTTGGAAGATTGATCATGGCTGAAATTTTGAAGAACCAAGCAAAAATGGAGAATTTATGTCTATATCTAAGATTTTTGCAAATGGTGCTCAACAATAAACTAAACGCTGATCAACTTCAATTGTTTCAGAATAATCCTCTGGAAGAATCACCCTTACTGATGTTCAAAACAATCTTACTACTACAACATGAGAATGATTACCCAAACAGGTTTACTCCTGCCCCAATGACTATTTCTATTTGAGATTACTTTGTTCTTCTTAGACAGGCTGAAGAAGAAGATGTAGAAGAAGAAAAAGATCAAGTATCTCAAACTGATGAGTCATCAACCAGAGATTTAGAAGAAGCAGCCTCTCAAGAGGAGATTGAAGCTGAAACATCAGATATGCAAAAAGATGACTCTAGAATAGATGAAGCATCACAAGAAGAAGAACAGGAATCTGAAAAAGAAGATGAAATCATGGATGAAGTTGGTTCAGACAATGACAAAGAACCGGATCCTAAACAAGAACAACCAAGGCAAAGCCCTGATAATGTACCAGAAGAGATAGCTGAGGAAGAGACTCAGAACACTGATGTGTACATTCCTAACCTTTCTGATGAACATATGGAAGAAGGTACACTTCTAGATTTTAACTTTTCCACTTTTTCTACAAGATGAATTTATCACAATATCTACTTCTATGCCTCAAACGACAGCACACACACTTGATCCCTCAGTGGCCTTCGAAGCTGGCAATGAACTTGGCTACCAACCAGTTCTAACCACAGCTAGAGATCAACAAACACTCATTATCTCTCCTGAAACTAGAAAAAGATCACTTGATATAGATGATAGGAGTGTTTCCCTACTGAATCAGGAAGTTATTAAAATATCCCCTACATCTCTGCTTTCTAAAAAACGTCATGAAATGAATTTTACATCTAAGACATCTGTGAGCCAAGAACCTGATTCTCCAATCTCTAAGACCTTTCTTTTTCTCTATGATCTCAATTCTGAAATTGAACATCTCCTGAAAGGTACGGGAACTGAACTAGAGAGTGGAACACTTTTAGCTACTTCAGTAGCCAGTATTGTTTTGGTTAATCCAACTCAGAACCTATCTTCACAGACAGTTGGGGGAATCACTAACTCTCAAGAGTCATTCATTACATTGTCAAATGTGGTGACCCCCTGGATTTAACCCCTCCAGATCCTAGTAAGGATATTTTCCCTCCCCAATTAGGTGAAGTGGAAAGGTTAATCTCCTTTAAAAGAGAAGAGGTCTCCATTCATGGAGTAGCTGTGTCAGCAGCATCAACACTTCAAGTGAAATTGCCTTCACAGGTGTTGCGGGGAACCACAGGCTCTAATTTGTCAATCATTACATTGCATGGGGTGATGACCTCCCTGGTATATTTAAATCTAGCTCCTTCAAAGGAGGTCCTCCCTACCTTTTCAGGTCAGACAGATGGACAACACACCCATAGAAGGGATGTGGACTCTATACATAGAGTATTTGCTTCTTCGGTAGTAGAACATGTTCAGGGTGGCTCTAGACAGATAAGACTTTCAATAGCTTCAGCGGGCATCATGAATTCTTCTACTTTGCCAATCATTAGAGAATCCATAGTGGTGACCACACTGGGTCTAATTCCCCCAGTTCCTAAAAAAGGAGTTCTCTGAACCCAAGGAGATCAGGCGGGGAAGCAACCTACCCATAGAAGGGATAGGGATTTACATGCAGGTACAGAAGATCAGGATGCTTTCAATGAGATGAGTGAAACATTTACCCTGAGTCATCTTCAATTCCCTGACCCTGATCAACCGAGTGTGAGTGTTGAGGGACGAGAACAAATAGTAACAGTGAACGGTGAGACACCCACTGACCAAATAAACACCCCACACAATGTACACACAACACACATCCAAAGGATTCTAAATCTAGAGGTCCAAGTAACTGGAATTCATTATTCTCTAAGTAAGATTTTGGAAGTGCAAGAGCAGCAGCGAAATGAAATGAAAGAACTCAAAGATTTTGTACAACAACTGTTGGCTCATAAAACTCTTACTACTCAACAATCAACTTCTACAGCTCAGATAACTCTGGTCGAAAGGGAGGATAACCCAACTGAGGGGGAGAGAAGAGATCAAGAAAAAGTTGTAGCAGAAATGATAATGGAATATACAGCTTAGGGGGAGACAAATATCTTTTACAAGCCTGGAGCAAGGCAACTGGAAGAAGGTGAAATCTTTGAACCCTATGTGCCAATGGATATTCCTACTGAGAATGAGATAGAGGAGACCGCTAAGGCTACAGGTATTGATGTTGAAGAGGAATTTGCAGAGGAGTATGCATTTGATAATGACTGTCTTCTGGTTGGTGTGGATGAAGTTGTTACTCAAAATGTAGCTCAAGCTCAGGATTTATTGAAAATAAAGTGGAAAAGAGTTCAACATCCAATGGAAAGAAGAAATAGAATCAAGGACATTGAATCCAAAGTTGGTCCTGAATGAGATGAAGCAAGGAGTTTGTTGGAGAATAAAGAACTAACTCTAATCCAGAAGAAAGACAGAAAAGTCCTTGACCTGTTCAGAACCATGAGGGAAAAATTTCAAGATGTTCATGAGTTCTATGCTGCTCTATCAGAAAAGTAACAAGTGTGTCAGTCAGTGCCCTCAAATCCGGTTGGAAGATGTATATCAATTCAACAACATTGGAGTCAAGAATCTTTTCGACAAAGAGCTTCGAGAAAATGAATATAGTGGAGTTGTATGTGCTGAAGAGGAAAGTCATCTTTGGGGGGACACAAGACGAATGAGATACTGAGAGATCTAATTGAAAAGAAGATTATTGAGATCGATGTCGAATCATTTGAGAAGTCTCCGAAGGTCAAGTCTATAAAGCAACAACTCTACACAATCTAACTTTGTCTGATAAAGGTATGGAGTCAAGCCAAGTGATGTTTATGCAGTATGTAGATGGAAGACTTAGTAGCAAGAAGAATAGAACAGAAGAAGATCTTAAAGCTGCTGAGTTAATCTAAGCATTCAGGCTGAATAGAGCTATCAAAACACCAGAAAGATATCTTATGGAGACAACCAGATACTATTAGGATCTAGTGTATGCTAGAAAGGAAGATGGCACTGAAGAACTTCAAACTATTAAGGATTCTGAACCTTGCATCCAAACTGAACCAAATGGAAAAAAGTACTTCTTGTACAAGAAAGACGAAGTGGAGAAAAGAAAAGAACTGTCAAAACTGAAAAGGAACAATTCTGACATCATCGAAAAAGTCTTTTCTAGGGTTAAGAGATCCACTGTTAAATCAAATAATAAGGATTTGAGGATCGTACAAGATTTTATGGTGGAGAAATTAGTAGAAGAGTCTATGCATGATACTAAAAGAGTGAAAGGCTTTCCAAAAAGAATAACAGTGTTCGTGTTTTCAAAAAGACAATCACTAGCATTTGAGTCTATCTTAAAGACAAATTCAACTACATTTCTCACATAAGTTTTGAAGAAATTAGAAGATCCACCTCCTGTCAACACTCTTGAAGTTGAAGCGAGGGATTTGGTAAAAGTAAGATTAAAAGAAAAGGAAGAAGAGCTGAGGCAACATTACTCCAAGACAAGATCAAAGAAGAAGCAAGATTCAAGTCAAGCAAGCAAAAGACCAAAGAAATTTATGTTCAGGCTAGAGGAACACACTTCTCTTGTACTTGAAAAGAAATTTGGAAATGTATAATCCAATCCAGAATGTATTTAATATTATTTTATGTCTTTTTGCACTTTACTTTTTCTTGTAAGTATCAGTTGAGTTATCCTCTCACAGGATTTTCTTATCGAACTCTAACCACCAAATATGGGGAGATTGTAAAGCATAATTGTAAAGCATAATGTAACGTAACGTAACATGTAACCGAGGAAACTAACTCAACACAACAAGTCGGTAACTTATATTTAAATGAAGCACAGAATCGACTGCGAATCATTTATAAGTTGAATACAAAATACCAAATTATTGCAGGAAGCTTTGAAGACATTGAAGATCACTGAAAGAAGTTTATTAACATGTTCAAGCCTCAGTGAAGAATAAAGTTGAAGTGGTTCAAAGGTTCTGAAGATGAAGAAGGTTTTACTACAGAGAAAACAGAAGATTCCAGTGAAGCTTAGAAGCACTTCTAATCAACAAGGAACAAAGTCAATTGTATTGTAAAGAAGATGTGAAGATCAAGATCGTGTTAGTCGTTTGTGAACCAGACCAGTTGCACCAATCGTCGGCACAAAAGAGATTGAGAATTGCATCTATGGATGAGAAGAATTGACTATTTACTGAAATGGGTAACAAGTGAAGTGGTATATGATGAAGCTCAGAATAAATCAAGTTTGAATAATCAAGGAAATATTTATTAGACTTGGTTGTAGTAGAAGAAAATATATTAAGGGCTTATCAGATTCGAAATTGGCTAAGGAAAGAAGACTACAGAAGTTGTATCCAGAAGTCAACCTAGTCAAGCTATTTCGTCTTATTCACCAATGGTTAATAAAGCTATTTTGTCTTATTCATAAATGGTTAACAACCATCGGGTGAAAAAAAAGAAATGGTGAATAATTCAAGGGCTTATTTTGTCCTATTAGCCGATAGTTATTAACTATCGGAAAAGGAAACAAAAGCAAAGACCCCACTTTCCGATGGTTACTAAGATTGGAGTAATTGATTTTATTTCAGGAATTGTTTTAAGTCTCCGATACTTATTCTACAGACTCATCGATACTTAAATAATTAATCAGTAAATTGTTCCCGATACTTAAAGAAAAACAGAAGTGAAGAAGCAACTAGTTTACTTGGTCCTAAAAGAGCCACGTATCCTTAGTTGAAAAAGTCTACACAAAAAGGAAGCAAAGCATCGTCTTTGTTATTCATTCATTCAGTTTACAGATAGAGAAATACAAAGAGCATTGAAGAGAGAAACACAGAGAGCATTCAAGAGAAGTAAACACAGAAACCATTAAGTTTGTAATCAGCTGTTGTTACTTTGATTGTTCTTATTAAAGCTTGTAACTGTAACGGTAACTGTACTAGTGGATCATTGTAACTAATATACGGATTAGATTTGTGGAGCACCTCAGGGTTTATATAAATCAAAAGATATATTCCCCGAACTGTTGTGTTATTGCTTATCACCTGTTTGATTATATAACTGTTCGAATTGTATAAAGTCCATAAAGAACCATTCCGCGAATTAGAGTTAAAATTGGACAATATCTTATTCAACCCCCCTTCTACGATATTTGGGACTAACAATTGGTATCAGAGCTTACTGATTGAGTTTATAAATCAGGATCTATTGTTCGGACTTCAGTATTAAGCTTCTGGAATTTTTCGCGAATTTTTTAATTTTCAAAATATTTCACTCAGAATTTTTTTGAACTTTAAATAATTTTAAAAAGTTCAATATCATGAGTTCTCAGAAAATATGAAGTATTAAGGTTCCTCAGTTTGATAGAGCGAATTATAATCTCTGGAAAAAGAAGATGACCCTGTTTATTAAGGCTGCAAATCAGTTGTACATGGGTATCTTAGAGAACAGACCGTTTGTACCAATGAAGATGATTCCTGAATCTACAATGGACGGAGTAAGAGTTCCTCAAAAGTATACTCCAAAGGATTCTACAGAGTTCACTGATACAGAGAAAGAAATTGTTGTATTGGACATAGGCCTTCAGTTGATTATTGTTGACTCAATGGATGAAGACATGTGCCACCAAATTCTAAATTGTATATCTGGAAAGCACATGTGGGAAACTATCGAACTGATTATGGAAGGAATAGAAGAAGTAAAAGAGAACCGGTTGGATATACTTACATCAAGATATGAAGCGTTCAAATCTACTCCTGGAGAAACAATCACTCAAGTTTTTGAGCGATATAATAAATTATTAAATGAGTTGAGTATCCAGGGGAAGAACTATCCATTAAGGGAAACGAACATGAAGTTTATGTTGACTCTTCCACATCATGTTGAGCATAAGGTTTCTTCAATTAGAGAAAGGGACAACTTCAATGTCATGCCCCTTGAAAAGCTATATGGAAAATTGAAGACTTATGAAATGGAACAAGAACAGAGATTGATTATCTATGGTTCCGGCTCAGTGGACAGTAAGAGTGCAGCACTAATGAAGACCACAGCTCTTGTGGCAGATGAAGTTAAAACTTCTGAAGCAAAGGTTGTTGAAACCAAGATTGGTGGAGAATTGATCATTAAAGCTGAAATGGCTATAGAATCACAAGCTGAAGAGGAAGATTTTTTATACATTGGAAGAGCTTGATGAGATGGAAGACAAATCTATGGCGTACTTGGCAGGGCGTTTCAAGCATATAAGATTCAGAAGGAATCCCAAGTACAAGAAAAGTTTTGGTAGCAGATTTCAGAAGACAGGATCATTTTCGGGATCCAACTCAAGAGGTGGTTACAAGTCAAACATGGTAGACCGTAGTAAGTTCCGGTGCTACAACTGCACTGAACTATGGCATTTCGCCACTGAATGTAAGAAACCGAGACAAGCAAAAGACAAGAAGGTTTATAAGAATAAGAGTTCCTACGAGAAGAAAAGCTATGATGAGTTGAAAAGGGAGAATGAGAAGTTGAAACAGAGATTGGATGCTTTGGTTGCAAAACAACAAGGCAAGGCTTATATTGTTGAAGGTAGAAGCTGGGATGACACAGATTCTGAAGAAGAAGAATATGGAAATCTTGCATTAATGGAAGACACTTCAGAAGAATCTCCATCATCAGCACAGGTACCTATTCTCACCACTGTAGATAGGTCTCTATCTGAATATAAAAATACTGTTAATGACTTGAGTATAGAGATGTTTAACATTCATACAAGCATGCTAGCTTCTGAAGCAGAAAATGCTAAACTAGTTGCGAAGATTAAAAAGCTAGAATCTGGAAAGGAATATCTAGAGCTTGTGGGAATCACAGTTAATAACCTTAAGGAAAGAAATGAATATTTAGAGAATAAGGTTAACTGTAATGCAGAGGTTGAGACAACATTTATGGCTAAGATTTCTGAGCTAGAGTTAAAATTGGAAGCTTTTAAGAACTCAGCTAATATTGCTAAAGACATAATGGATAAGCAGAGCTTAGATAATAAGACATGTATAGGCTTTGACTAAGATGAACATAAAAGGAAAAACAAGAAGGATAAAAGGAATGTAATTTTCAATGCTTCTAGTACTGTTTTATTAGAAAATGAAAATGTTCCTTTTGTCATTAAGAAGAGTAGTAATCCTGTCTTTAAGCTCCCACTCTCAGAACCCTTAGACGAAGATACTATCGTATGGAAACAAGAAATCCTTGTTGAGGATAAGTTACACTTAATGAGCCAGTTAAAACTGAATCTGCTAAAACTGAATTAGGTGGTAACAAGAACAAGTCAAAGAGTAATAGGAATGGGAAAGTAGGTGTTAAAATTACTAATTCTGCTACACCTGCACCCACTGCACCTAGGAAATTGTGTACTAATTGCAATTCTGCTGGACACCTTAGTCATGCATGTAATAAGGTTAAAGTAGAATCTAATATTCCTGTTGTGCAGAACATGTTTAGCATGAATAGTTCTCATTTGCCTTGTGGTATTATTGGATGTATGCCATGTGCTTTTAATATTATGAATGCTTATTTGAATTTGATGAATGCATCTACTTCTAGTAATTGCATAGACATAGAAAGAAGCATGAATAAGAAAAAGGTAAGGGCAAAGACTGCTAGTCCTCCTAAAGTTAGGAAGGAGACTCAATCTCCTAAGCCAAAAGACAAATCTGTCAAGGCAAAGGAACATGATTCGAGTTCAGCCAAAGTAGAACTTAAAGATGTGAAAACTGAACCTATTACACCATCTGCAAGAACCTCTAAATTTCTTGGACCCAAACAAGTTTGGGTTCCAAAGAAACCTTAATCACTTTGTGGTTGCAGGGCATAGATACTAATGAAAAAGTCATATGGATTCTGGATAGTGGATGTTCAAGGCACATGACAGGAGACAAGTCCCTGCTGACCAATGTGGTTGAGAAGACCGGCCTAGTTGTAACCTTTGGAGATGACAGTAAAGGATTTACTAAGGGATATGGTGGTCTGGAAGTTGGAAATGTCATCATTGAAAATATCTCTCTTGTTGACGGTCTGAAGCACAACTTGCTGAGCGTTTGTCAATTTACAGATAAAGGATATAATGTGGACTTCAGGAAGGAAAAGTGTCTGATCACCAATAGGAAAGATGAAAAGCTTGCTCTTAAAGGAGTAAGAAAAGGAAATATGTCCGTAGCTGACTTAAACACTGCAAGCAGAGGAGAAGCAAGTTGTTTCTACAGTAAAGCATCTTCTGAATTAAGTTGGTTATGGCACAGAAAACTATCTCACCTGAACTTTAAGGCAATGAATTCTTTAGTTAGAAGAGAATTGGTGAGAGGGTTACCACAGATGGAATTCTACCAAGAAGGACTCTATGAAGCATGTGAAAAGGGTAAGTCAAAGAAGGCGTCACATAGAAGTAAGGACATGTCAAGCATCAGCGAACCTCTCCAGTTGATTCATATGGATCTGTTTGGACCGGTTAATGTCATGTCAGTTTCAAAGAAGAAATATGCATTAGTGATTGTCGACGACTACTCCAAGTACACGTGGGAGTTGTTTTTGCATTCTAAGGATGAAGCACCTCAAATGGTAATCGATCACATTAAAAAGATTGAGGTGGAAGCTGGATTGCCTGTGCGGAAAATAAGATCAGATAATGGAACTGAATTTAGAAATGCAGTTCTAAATGAATTCTGCACAGAGCGAGGCATTTCAAGACAATACTCAGCCCCAAGAACTCCACAGCAGAATGGAGTGGTAGAAAGGAAAAACAAGACTTTGATTGAAGCAGCAAGGACAATGTTAAGCCAGTCAAAGCTACCTACATATTTTTGGGCAGAAGCAGTCAACACAGCTTGTTACACTCAAAATAGGACCCTGATTAATAAAGATCTAGAAAAGACATCCTATCAGATTATGACCAACAGAAAGCCATCACTGAAGTACTTTCATGTGTTTGGTGGAAAATGCTATGTATTGAAAGATGAACATCTGGGCAAGTTTGATGCTAAAGCAGATGAAGGGATTTTCCTTAGTTACTCACTGGAGTCTAAGACGAACAGGGTATATGTGATTGAAACTCATAAGGTCATTGAAAGCCATAATGTAACGTTTGACGACACCAAACTCCCAAGTCTTCAAAAAGATAAAGATTCTGAATCTTTGAAATTTGAAAATATATCAGAATACTACTTAGGAGATGAAGACGTACCTGGTATTGCATCTGGTAGTCATGAATACACGAATATTGATAATCCAGAGCAAAGCAGTGGAAGTGTTGGTAATACCACACAGTCACAGTCACAGACTTTATTTGAACATCAGTCTGTTTCTGAACCTGCTAGCTCAACTGGAGGATCATCAAACAATGGAGGCAACAACTCAGGGGGAGGTGAAGAAGGATCAGTTAGTCACTCCCAACACAACTATGAAGAAGGACAATCATCAAGGGCTAATCTGCCTAGACAAAGGGTATGGAACAGAGATCATCCCTTTGAATTAATCATTGGTGACCCAGAGAGTGGTGTGAGGACTAGAAGAGCAACAGAGAATGAATGTTTGTACTCTGGTTTTCTATCAGAGGAAGAACCTAAAAAGGTTGAAGATGCTCTAGAAGATCCAGATTGGGTGATTGCGATGCAAGATGAACTCAATCAGTTTGATAGGCAGAAAGTGTGGAAACTGGTACCCAGACCTAAAGACAAATCTATTATTGGCACTAAATGGGTATTCAGGAATAAGTTGGATGAAGATGGCATTGTTACGATGAACAAGGCCAGACTGGTTGCTAAGGGGTATTCTCAAGAAGAAGGAATAGATTATGACGAGACCTATGCACCAGTAGCAAGACTTGAAGCCATTAGGATGTTTTTTGGCATTCGTAACACATTCAGACTTTAAAGTTTATCAAATGGATGTGAAGAGTGCATTCCTAAATAGGGAGCTGGAAGAAGAAGTATATGTAGAGCAACCTCCGGGTTTCGAGAACAAAGATAATATGAACTTTGTGTACTTCCTTTTTAAAGCTCTTTATGGACTCAAGCAGGCACCTTGAACATGGTATGAAACACTATCTGAATTTTTAATTGAAAATTGTTTTATCAGAGGTGTTATAGATAAGACTCTCTTTCATAAAATGCACAAAAATAATTTGATATTATTTCAAGTGTATATTGATGATATTATATTCGGTTCTACTAATGATGAGCTATGCAAGAGATTTGCTAAGTTAATGCAGAGTAGGTACGAGATGAGTATGATGGGCAAGATTACTTTCTTCCTTGGACTACAAGTGAGTCAGAAGAAAGATGGGATCTTCATTTGCCAGGAAAAGTACATCAGAGATCTTCTAAAGAAGTATAGACTTGAAGATTCAGCCCACGCCAAGACTCCAATGCCAACTGCCACAAAGCTTGATGAGGACAAATCAAGTAAATCTGTTGACATCACAAGCTACAGAGGTATGATTGGATCTCTACTTTACTTAACTGCAAGTAGGCCAGATATTATGTTTTCAACTTGCTTATGTGCACGGTTCCAAGATAACCCAAAAAAGTCTCACCTTATAGCTGTCAAAAGAATTTTTAGATACCTGAAGGGTACTCTAAATTTGGGAATTTGGTATCCTAAAGGTACCGGTTTTAATCTAATCGGCTATACAGACTCGGATTTTGTAGGTTGTAAGATTGATAGGAAGAGTACTTCTGGAAGCTGTCAATTCTTGGGAAGAAGATTGGTCTCATGGTATAGATGGAAGCAGCATTCGGTGTCTACCTCAACAGCAGAGGCATAATACATCGCAGCAGGTAGCTTTTGTGCTCAGATCCTATGGATGATAAACCAACTCCAAGACTATGGCTTTATGTTGAACAAGATTCCAATATTCTGCGACAATACAAGCGCCATAGCTATAACCAACAATCCGGTTCAGCATACACGGACCAAGCATATTGATATCAGGTATCACTTTATGCGAGAGCATGTCATGAATGGAATTGTGGAGTTGCATTTTATACCCAAAGAACAACAACTTGCAGACATCTTCACGAAACCACTAAACGAATCCACCTTCTCTAGGTTGGTTAGTGAATTAGGGATGTTAAATTTAAATTAATTTTTGTTTGCGAGGAGTTGTATGGATTCACAAGTTATTGAATTTTTATATCCAAAGGACTTGTGAACTCCAGTCCAACTATTCGATATAACATAAGTAGTTAACTGCTACATAAGTGTTTGTAGTTAACAAGAAGCATAACAGTCTGTGGTTTAGAATTAATTGGTTGATTTCAATTCATGAAATCAAGCTGAGAGATTCTATATTAGACAAGTTGTGATTTTTAGTGAGAAATTGGTTCTACAGACTTGTTTATTTAATGTACTGGTTCTCACTGGAAAAATGTGTAGCAATTACAATTCTCAGTATTAATATGTATATCTGACTGAATTATACTTAGTATGCTGTTATTATTAATTGAATTGTGATTGGGTTGGTTTTAAATTTTTGGAAATTACAACTGCAACAGAGTATGAAACAAATTTTTTTTGGTTTTCAAAAATCTTCAATCAACCACCTGTGTATTATATATTAATATGTATGTTATTATTGTATGCTTGTGTAATTCAAATTGAATTATCTTTAATTTTTAGTTATTTCTAAATTAAAATTTTAACAATTCTATTTTAGGAATATTAACTTTTAAATTTAAGAAATCTCTATTTAATTAAGTTTATGACAATTCAAATTTATATGTTTACATGTTTTAAATTATTTGATAAATACAAGTTTTATTTTAATTTTTAAATCATCAGTATTTCAATTATTAATGATTTTCTAATTAAAATTAACTTACATGTATCGATAGTTGTTAACTATCGGAAATGTATTCTATTTTATTTTAAAATTAATTAGATTGCATGTCCCGATGGTTAACTATGTTTTGTTTTATTATTTAAATATGCATGCATCGAATCGATAGTTGCTAACTATCGGAAAGAGTATTTTATTTTAATTAATTAAATGCATGACCCGATAGTTATACATGTATATATATATATATATATATATATATATATATTATATTCTTTTCTTTGCATGATCCGATAGTTAAAAAAAATGAAAAAAGCGAAAAAAAATGAAAAAAGCGAAAAAAAAGAAAAAAAATGAAAAATTGTTTGTCCCGATAGTTAATAACCATCGGGTGGTGGATGTTTTATTTGTTTACTTTAGTTTGCATGTGCTGATAGTTTGACTAGCTATATATATATATTTTTCTCTCTCCGATACTTCGCACAGCAACACAACATATACATACATCCGACTGTTAGTTAATATCGGAGCTAAATTGATTTTTTCACTTCAAATATCTACATTTCTAGGCAATATTTTGTAATTATAAAACCGTGAATGTGTAGATATGTTAACTAGCTTCATTTCCATACTAATTTTGCTTCGTTTTGTTTCGAAAAATTTCGAGTCTTTCGAACTTTGGGAATTTTTCTAGGGTTAACTAGAAGTCAAAAAATCGTAATAAAAATACTGGTGTATTTCAAATCTCTCCTAGTTTATCATATATTATTTTTAGAATTTTTGGAGAAGTTTGAATTATTGGGTGTTTTTGGTTCGTATTCGAATAAACTCAGTTCGTTTTTGTTTTGGAAAAGTTAAAAATTTTGGTAATTTTTACTTGTTAAAAATGGCTGGAATTTTTAGTATCACTCGTACGAATTTAGTTGCCGAATATAATATTCAGACCCTACCTGCTGATTATCGGGCTTGGGCACGAATATTTCTCGAATATTCTAGGATCAGGTATGCTTTAGTAACAGACATTCTATTAATCATAATATGTTGCGAGACTGTTACTGCGCTGCTACTGACTCCTTAGTTAGTGAAGTGTTGCCTTTTACTTTTCACTTAGGCAATCGGGAAATTAGGGTTACTGAACATGATTTGAATCGTATTCTTCGATTCCCACAGGATAATTTTGTTCAAGATCCTACACCCGAACAATTAGCTGATTTCTGTACTTTTGCCAACTACTTCAATTTCGAAGTTCGTGACTTGGGTGAAATGAATAAACAACATTTTCTCAAGGCATGGAATTTCTTTTTCCATACCATTATTCAGTGTTTTTCCTTTAAGAAGACGAGCACCCATGGTATTCCTTATTTTTATCAAGCTATCAGATATGGTGTTGCTAATAATCTTAGGTTAAACTATGGTCATTTGTTAATGCATAAAATTCTAAGCGTAATGGGACTTCCGGATAACAGAAACCTCCAACTTCGAAATGTGGAGTGTTTCTTTCCAAGGTTCTTACAGCTTGTTATTAATGATGTATCTACTAACGAGGAAAAGCTACGCTATTATAGTAGTCCTACTTCTTTTCCTGTGAAGCAGAAGAACAAGATTGCTACGACTTTGCAGAATAACAATGACTATCACAACAACTCACCAGCACTAATGACAGAATTTATGAGGAGGTGTTGTTAGGCCCCGGAAGTATTGTAATATTCCCAATTCCCAGGTACTTTTGAAACCTTATTAATAATAATATATATGTTGGATAATAATTATGGAATAAGATTTTGATGGGTATTCAAGTTATTAGAATTGCCGGAACGAGTTAAAGATTAAAATTATCGTTGCGAATTATTATGGAAACGAAGAAAATCAAATGAGTTTCCTTGATTATTAAAGAGCCAATTTTATATATTTGTATAAAATTTGATTAATGCAAATACTTGCATTAGTAAAGTATTAAGAATGCTAGCATCATTGACCAAGTAGTTGACTTGACCTTTGGTGGGATATAAAGACAAGAGCCAAGCTAGTTGTTAACAAAAAGAAAAAAAAATCAGCCAAAGCTCCATAACAAGAGCAACCATCGGCTGAAACATAGAAAGAGGAGGAAGAAAAAAATTCAAAGCTCCATCATCTCTTGCTTGTTTGTGTTGATTAAGAGCTTAAAAGAAAGGTATGATCATTGTCTAGCTTCCATATCAATTTGAAGCAAAATTAACCATAGAATCTCTTGATTTTCATGAAAGTTCAAGAACATGAATAGTAACCTTAGTTGTAAATAAATTCTTAAACTCTTGTTTTATGGTTCCTTAAGCTTTGCTAGTGTTTGTTAAGTGATAATTAGGCTATGGGTAGTAGTAATGAAGCATGAATGGCTTGAAAAACTCAAGCCCTAGTTATATGAGATTAATGTGATTTTAAGCATGCTATGTAATGAGCTTGATCATATGTTTAAGTGCTTGTTTTGTTGGCTATAGTTGTGTAATGTAGAGATGATTTGATTAAGGCTTGTGGATGTTAAGAGGATGAAGAGAATTGATTGTTTGTGAATTAGTAAAACAGTTTTAAAAGCTAACTGCAGTGGTGAAGGAGTTGGATGAATTATTGGTAATGTTTGGAGTATTGTTAAATTGTGTTTGGGCTTGGGATGTCTTGAGTACATTCCCAAGTAGTAGTGTAAAATATATGGAAGTCATTTGAGTTGAATTGGATAAGTTTAAAACGAGGTAAACGACGAACGTACAAACGGAACCATGCCAAATTTTCTTCTGCCTACCAACTGTTCAGATAACCCGAAGGGTCTAGCCTGTGTTTCTTGATGACTTCTTTATATGGTTAGATAGATATTAGTCTCTAGATCGTTTGCGCGCTAATTTTGCGTCAAACGGAGTTGTGAGCTAAAAGTTATGGCCAAAATGGTGAGGAGATGCAGAAAACTGGACTGCCCTGTTTTTAACCAACTTTGAGGAGATGATCAGCCTAGTTAGACTGCCTTATAAAATCTGAAAATTTTATACAAAATACTAGGAACATCTGGGAAGACTTGGGAAAAGGTTTCGGATTAAAATGAGTAAAATCTGATTTATGATAATTGTTGGAAGCAAGTAGGTGCAGTCAGGACACCTTGCAAAAACTGCTTGCATTACCTTTGCATAAGCTATGTTCTAAATAGAATTGGAGGCTAGCCTAGCAAACGGACTTTTAACGAAATGTGTTGGTAATACTTATAAGTTCATATCTAACTAAAATCCGCGCTAAAACTCGTTAGCAAGATAAATTAGTATACATTCATGAGCAGCTGTAAATAGCATTAAAAACCTTTGTGACTAATTAGGACCCGTGTTTTCTTTCTTATAGAGACACGTGCCAAGGAGGGACAAGCGAGCTACCACTTCAACAGTAAAAGCAAGTTCTCTAAACTCTGACCTTATAATATGTTTCTTGGTTATAAGGCTGTGGTGCTTGGAATTCGTTTCTGTCTTTGAATTGTTTATTCGACTGAATTGTTTGCTCGCGCCTCTGAACTCTCAAAAGTTAGAGGACGCTTCCTGTCAGTTTTGCATAACTGATTTCCGTGTTAAGTACATTTCTTTGGTACTTGACAGACGACCGGGAGTAGTGTATTATCTCTCGACTATTAGTCGATACTATCTAGGGATTCTCCCTGGAATATAAGTTTTGGGATAATAAGTAGTATGGGTTAGGGATTAATCAAGTTGATTAATATCCCTTCGATATTTTAAATAATATTTAGTTTTATTAAATATTATTTAAAAGGGTATATATATAGTATTTAAATGTGGATTAAATACTTTCAACTCACTCTGAGTTATTTAAATATTATTTAAGATTGAGTAAATATATTTAAATATTTTGGATTATTTAAAAAGTATTTACTCTTGATTAAATACTTTCAATTCTTTGGGATTATTTAAATATTATTTAATATTGATTAAATATTATAAAATATATTGATTGATTTAAAACTATTTAAATACTAAATAGTCATGACTAAATCCTAATTAAATATTTTAATTATTTTAAAATATTTTCAGGGACTATTCAAGGTCTCGTATTTATTGATTGAATATTTATTGGATCTTTAAAAATATTCCGGAGTTATCTAAAAATTCTTTCAATATTATTTTCATTAAATAATAAATACTGAGCTATGACTCAAATATTTTATACTTATTTTGAGTCGATAACTCCATGTTAGGGAAGGAATATCCCACTTTAACATTCTTTTCATTTAAACTGGTGCCCGTAGGGACCATTATTTTACCTAAAAGTATTATATTTTCGTGGGGTTTATTTTATCACCTACTAGCGACTCCCCAGTCGTGATCTTAATTCGAGCTATCCATTCGTTGACTAAGAGTCAACCTACTCCTATAAAGAGATTACTTCCACCTTGTTTCGGGAGTTAATCTGCTATCGAACTTTGAAATTCCGCCAAGCTTTGTTGTTATTCGGGAAGGCCGGATTAAATTCCCTTCCACACTTTGATTTGAATAAATTCTTGAAAGCTTTGTTGTTGTTCTGGAAGGTTGTATTAAATTCCCTTCTAGACTTGTTGATTGTACTCAAAGGGAACTGGAGATATAAAGTGTAAGAGGCTTGTGTGCGGCACAGTCCATCTAGCGTAAGAGGCCGAGTGACGCACGGTCCAGCATTTAAAGGCCCAGGTGTTGCCTAGGGTGATGACCGGTTTAGGATCATCCTTCTGCTAGTAGAAAAGGTTACTTAACTATTGTACTATACGACTGATCATCGTGTACAATAGGCGTGGTGGATGCTCCAGTATCTTCTTTTCTTCCAATTGGAATTTGATGTTGCACTGTAACGAAAGCCCAGGTGCTTAGTTACCGATAGTGTTAACGAGGATTATGGCAACCTATTATTCTTTTGTCCAGTATCTAGAACTGTTCACCATTTCAGTACAGGTTGCATTTTATTACTCTGATACACATATTGTCGTTGCTTCTTTAATATGCCATGTTGATTGATTCTATACTTGCTGAGCATTGTAGCTCACTCTTGCTTTCTGTTTATCTTTCTACCACCACAGCTGCAAACCATGCCTCGAGGGGTACGCAGGACGTTGAGAAAGAGCGTGCGAAGGGCAAGGACCCCCTATGACCGACCCCTTGGCCCTATTCCAGAGGTAGGAAGATTGAGCAGGATAGGATGGCAACTTCTGCTAGTTAGATTTATTTATAAACACTGCTTATGAAAATATATGTAACTTAATGAGATTTAATCTAACTTTTGGACTGCTATTATAGTTTCGAACAGAAGCTATATTTAGTAGTACGAACTCAATCTTTTGATAACTAGTAATGTAATGATGAAGACCTAAGTTGTATATTAATGTATGCTCGTTTCCTGAGACTATGGCTCGTGTGTATGTGTTAAAGTGTGTGGGGGTCACCAGATTGTTATTTACCTTAGAATGGTTAAATTTTATTATGATTATCAGTGAATTGTAAGTGTATGAATGTTGGAAGTTGGACCGTGACGACCTAGACCTTGGATCCCGGGTCTGGGGGCGCCACAGAGATGGTATCAGAGCCCTAAGTTATAGTACTCAGAAACGAGAGGCCTATCGGTAATAAAAGCAATAATAATAAAAGACTAAAAACTTTAAGAAGACTAAAACCCAGAAAGGGAACTATTCGTTACACGATAGTGACTAGTTATTGTTTTATTGTAGATACCCGACGATGAGGACTATGAGGCTCAGCTTGATTGAGCGTTGCTAGGGGAGGATGACGACCCCGAGGAGGACCCGATAGAGGCTCCATTAGAGGAGGGCGCCGTGCCAGCAGTACCAGCACCTACCCTCCCAGTGGCTGATCAGGCCGGACCATCAGAGGTTGTATACAGAGATATCCCCATGATACCACCACCAGTAGTGATTCCACCTTCACCCCCAGCTAGCCCTGTACCTTCCGAGGAGGACGAGCCAGAGGAATTCATCCCAGATCTCCCCGAGCCATAGGATGCTCCGCATGACACACCATCACCACCACCAGCACCACCTCCACCTCCGCCAGTTGTAGGAGAACCAGTAGCATCATGGATAGTATCTTCCCTCATAAGGGAACAGGATGTCTCGACCGGTCGTGTGGATGAGTTGAGACGCATAGTAGACAGGATGATTCCTGGACGTGTTGGACCTCAGGGCGGCCTACCTCCGAGCAGCACTTCTCAGGATGGCATTCCACAGGATGTTGCGACAGGCCTCACCGAGATTCAGACGTGGGCACGATATTTCCGCGAGTTGAGGGAACCCTTAGGGGGAGGGGCGATAGGGAGCAGTGATGCAGATGAGATGGTTGAGGGTGTGATGGTTCAGGTTAGGGATTTGATCCGTGGTAGGTTTCAGTGACTTCTATGGGAGGATATAGTCTTCTAGTATCAGATTTTGGCATGATGTATCGATGTGCCGTTTTTGAGGGAGTAGTATTTTGTGTATATAGTAGTAGTCCCGCTCTGACTAGAAGATAGCTTGCTGACATACTTTTGATGTAACCAGAAACTATGATGGAAGATGTAACCAAGGAATTATGTATATATATGTTGTTTCAGTTTCCTTAAATGCAGTCTTATTTTGTGTACTGTGTTTATACATCTTCTTGTCCTTGATATCAAGATTGTTCAGGAATGACTTATTATGTATATGCTGAACAGACCGTATTAGATGTAAATGCAAACCCTTATTCATGATTGTTTAATATAGCGAATAATATAGTGATTAAGACTAATAAAAAGATTGACCAATATTATTTAATTGTATCAGAAAATGCCACCAAGGAGGAATACTAGATTGCACCCTGTAGTCAGTGGGGATTCGCACGAGTCAAGTGTTCACGAGGAGGAAAGTGACTCAGAAGACTATAATGAGTTTGATGATGAAGAGTATGCAGAAGGGGAGTATGTGAGTTCTAGTGCCTCGGGTCATAGTCAGAATCAAAACCAGAATGAACAGGGAGAAAATGAGAGTCAGGGTCACCAAGGGGAAAACCGAAATATGGACCCCATGAATGTGTTCATGGATTTTCTCAGGCAGCATGTTAATCCCAATTCAAATCAGCCGCCACCAGTTCCCTATAACCCCGTTGCCAATTCCTTCCGAGCTTTCAAGTCCTTGCGACCACCCGAGTTTCAAGGGACTGCGGACCCAGTAAAGGCTAGGGCCTGGTTGAAAGAAATGGAAAAGTCATTTGAGATACTGTAGATAGAAGAGGCACAGAAGACGGTCTTCGCCACTTATCTCCTAAAGGGGGAGGCAAATTTCTGGTGTGAAGCGAAAAGGAATCTGGAGGAAGAAGGAGTAGTAGCATGGGAAAGGTTCACACAACTATTCTTAGAGAAGTATTTCCCCAAATTTATGGAAAACCAGATGGAGCTGAAATTTCTAGAGTTGAAACAGAATAACCTAACCGTAGCCGAGTATGAAGCAAAGTTTACTGAACTGTCTAGGTTCGTACCAGATTTTGTGAACACGGACGAGAAAAGAGCTAGGAGGTTTCAGCAAGGATTGAAACAGTGGATTCAAAATCGTGTAGCAATACTTGAGTTGACTGATTATGCAATGTTGGTGATGAAAGCTTCGATTGTAGAGGCTGGGAGTGATCTGATCCAAAAGGAAAGGGATGGGAAGAAGAGAAAGGCAGAAAGCCAGCGAGGAGGTTCAGCAAGTGGGAACTTTCCGAGTAAATTTAATCGAGGACAAGGGTCTCAGTTTCGGAGGAATGTTGGGTTCAAGAAGGCCGAAAGTGCAAGTGTTAACCAGGGCGGCAGACAGTCAGGGGTGGCATATTCCAATCCATCACGACCCCCACTGCCAGATTGTAAGACATGTGGGAAGAGACATTTAGGCACGTGTAACAAGTCAGGGGTTACCTGTTTCAAGTGTGGACGAGTGGGGCATTTCGCGTATAACTGCCCTCAGAATAGCATGGTTTGTCACAACTGCGGACAGATGGGACATGTAAAGAAAGACTGTAAATCTTCTGGACCAGCGGTAACGAGACAAAGCGGAGCTGCTTCTAATAAGGCTCCTACGGCTAGGACTTTCAACATGACGGTGAGGGATGCCGTGAGGAACACGGATGTTATTGCAGGTACACTCTTACTTAATTCCGTTAATGCAAATGTTTTGTTTGACTCCGGAGCAACTAGGTCTTTTATATCTCGAGACTTTGCGCGTAAATGGAATCTTGAGTCAAAACCGTTAAGCGATCCCTTACGTGTAGAAATAGCTAATCAGGAGGTTATTCCTGTTAGTTACGTATGTAATAACTGTGAACTAGAAATCGAAGGGCAGCGATTCATCCTAGACTTGATTCCTTTTTCCCTAGGGGAGTTTGATGTCATTCTGGGGATGGATTGGCTGACAAGTTGTGAAGCTAATATTGATTGCAAAGGAAAGAAAGTGAGGGTAAAGTTGCCCAACCAAGAAGAAGTGGTGTTTAAAGGGCAAAGGCAGATTAATAAATTCTTGACTAAGATGCAGGCCAAGAGGTTGTTACGCCAAGGGTGTGAAGCTTATTTAGCCTATGTAGTAGACACCGAGAAGGAATTAACTAGTATAAGTGACATAGCAGTTGTCAATGAATTTGAAGATGTATTTCCCGATGACCTTCCAGGGTTACCTCTTGACAGAGACATAGAGTTTGCCATCGAGTTAGCACCAGGGACAGCACCCGTGTCAAAGGCTCCGTACCGATTAGCCCCGGTTGAGATGAAAGAATTAGCCATCCAGCTACAAGAGTTATTGGATAAAGGAATGATTCGACCAAGCGTGTCTCCATGGGGAGCACCAGTGTTGTTTGTCAAGAAGAAAGATGGAAGTATGAGATTATGTATAGATTATAGGGAACTCAACAAGCTAACCATCAAGAATAAGTACCCTTTACCCAGGATCGATGATTTGTTTGATCAGTTAAAGGATGCTGTTTACTTTTCAAAGATCGACCTGAGAACTGGATATCACCAGCTGAAGATTAAACGCGAAGATGTTCCGAAGACAGCATTTCGTACCCGATATGGGCACTACGAGTTTTTGGTAATGTCCTTTGGGTTAACCAACGCCCCCGCAGCTTTCATGGATTTGATGAATCGAGTTTTCAAGAAGTATCTAGACAAGTTTGTTATAGTCTTCATAGACGATATATTGATCTACTCAAGGTCAAGGGAAGAGCATGAAGAACATTTGAGGATAATACTGGAAATATTGAGAAAGGAGAAGCTCTATGCTAAATTTTCAAAATGTGAGTTTTGGTTAAAGGAAGTTCAATTTTTGGGACACGTGATAAGTAGTAAAGGTGTGCTAGTCGACCCTGTTAAGATCGAAGCTATTTCAAATTGGGAAAGGCCAACGACACCAACTGAAGTAAGAAGTTTTGTGGGATTAGCGGGATATTACAGGAGATTCGTCCAGGACTTTGCTAAGATAGCTACTCCATTGACGAGACTCACCCGTAAAACCGAAAAGTTTGAGTGGACTGAAAAATGTGAAGAGAGTTTTCAGGAATTGAAAAAGAGGTTAATTACCGCGCCGATATTAGCCCTACCAGATGAAAAAGGTGATTTTGTGATTTATAGCGATGAATCTCATAAGGGACTAGGATGTGTACTGATGCAGCATGGCAAAGTAATTGCTTATGCATCCAGACAAGTGAAAGAGTATGAGATAAGATATCCAACTCATGACTTAGAATTAGCAGCGATAGTTTTCGCATTAAAGATATGGAGGCATTATCTATATGGAGAAAGGTGCGAGATTTATACAGATCATAAGAGCCTTAAGTACATTTTCACACAGAAAGAATTAAACATGAGGCAAAGAATATGGCTAGAGTTGATCAAGGATTACGACTGTTCGATTAACTACCACCCAGGGAAGGCCAATGTGGTGGCCGATGCCCTAAGTAGAAAGGAAAGACTAAAAATGATGGTTTCTTCTGAGGAATTGATACGAGAGTTTGAACGGATGAATTTAGAAGTAAAGTTTCCTGAAGATGGTATGGAGACGCTATTTGAGATTCGAGTTGAGTCAGAACTAATTGAGAAAGTAAGGATATGTCAAGAAAAGACAATGGAAGAAAAAGAGGAAAAGATGATTGGAGATGAACGAAGATGTGTTAAGGATGAGAGAGGGATTCTAAGATTTGCTAATAGAATTTGGATTCCTAACGTTCAGGAATTGAAAGATGAGGTATTGAATGAGGCACATAACTCTAGGTTCTCTATTCACCCTGGAGGTACCAAGATGTATAAAGACCTGAAAATGCATTATTGGTGGCCAGGTATGAAGAAAGACATTGCCGAATGGGTAAGTAAATGTTTGACCTGTCAGAGAGTGAAAGCAGAGCACCAAAGACCGAGCGGACTTTTACAGCCCCTGGAGATTCCAGAATGGAAATGGGAGCACATTGCAATGGATTTTGTAGTAGGGTTACCAAGGACAAAAGCCAACCATGATGCTATTTGGGTAATAATTGATCGATTGACAAAATCAGCGCATTTCCTTCCTATCAATGAAAGGTATTCAGTCGACCGATTAGTCGAGCTTTATTTCAAAGAGATAGTGGTACGTCATGGAGTTCCAGTAGGAATTGTGTCGGATAGAGACCCAAGATTCAATTCTAGATTTTGGAGAAGCTTCCAAGAATGCTTGGGGACAAGATTGAATATGAGCACCGCTTATCATCCACAAACTGATGGGCAGAGTGAGAGAACCATCCAAACAGTAGAAGATATGTTGAGAGTCTGTGCCATAGATTTCAAGGGTAATTGGGATGATCATTTGCCATTGATTGAATTTGCTTATAATAACAGCTATCATGCCAGCATAGAGATGCCCCCTTACGAAGCCTTGTATGGCAGAAAGTGTCGATCTCCCTTGTGTTGGGAAGAAGTAGGAGAGCGAAAGATGTTGGGACCCGAGTTGGTCCAGCAGACAAGAGAAACAATAGAGCTCATCCGGAAACGATTGATAGCCGCTCAGGACAGGCAAAGAAAGTATGCCGATCAAACCAGGAAAGACAGAGAGTACGAAGTGGGAGACTCAGTACTTCTAAAGGTGTCTCCGTGGAAAGGTTTAATGAGGTTTGGTAAGAAGGGGAAGTTAAATCCAAGATTTATTGGACCATTTGAAATATTAAGACGTATTGGAAAAGTAGCCTATGAGTTAGCCCTGCCTCCAAACCTACAGCAAGTTCATAATGTGTTTCACGTGTCAATGCTGAGAAAGTATAATGCGGATGCCAGGCATGTGATAGAGTATGAGCAAGTAGATCTACAACCGGATTTGACCTATGTGGAACGACCGGTGGAAATCTTAGACCGAAAAGAGCAAGTACTCAGAAACAAAGTGATAAAACTAGTAAGAGTCTTATGGAGAAACCAGAACACTGAAGAATCAACGTGGGAACTAGAAAGTGCTATGCTGGAAAAGTACCCTTACCTGTTTTCAAGTTAGATTCCGGGACGGAATCCTTTTAAGGAGGGGAGACTGTAATATTCCCAATTCCCAGGTACTTTTGAAACCTTATTAATAATAATATATATGTTGGATAATAATTATGGAATAAGATTTTGATGGGTATTCAAGTTATTAGAATTGCCGGAACGAGTTAAAGATTAAAATTATCGTTGCGAATTATTATGGAAACGAAGAAAATCAAATGAGTTTCCTTGATTATTAAAGAGCCAATTTTATATATTTGTATAAAATTTGATTAATGCAAATACTTGCATTAGTAAAGTATTAAGAATGCTAGCATCATTGACCAAGTAGTTGACTTGACCTTTGGTGGGATATAAAGACAAGAGCCAAGCTAGTTGTTAACAAAAAGAAAAAAAAAATCAGCCAAAGCTCCATAACAAGAGCAACCATCGGCTGAAACATAGAAAGAGGAGGAAGAAAAAAATTCAAAGCTCCATCATCTCTTGCTTGTTTGTGTTGATTAAGAGCTTAAAAGAAAGGTATGATCATTGTCTAGCTTCCATATCAATTTGAAGCAAAGTTAACCATAGAATCTCTTGATTTTCATGAAAGTTCAAGAACATGAATAGTAACCTTAGTTGTAAATAAATTCTTAAACTCTTGTTTTATGGTTCCTTAAGCTTTGCTAGTGTTTGTTAAGTGATAATTAGGCTATGGGTAGTAGTAATGAAGCATGAATGGCTTGAAAAACTCAAGCCCTAGTTATATGAGATTAATGTGATTTTAAGCATGCTATGTAATGAGCTTGATCATATGTTTAAGTGCTTGTTTTGTTGGCTATAGTTGTGTAATGTAGAGATGATTTGATTAAGGCTTGTGGATGTTAAGAGGATGAAGAGAATTGATTGTTTGTGAATTAGTAAAACAGTTTTAAAAGCTAACTGCAGTGGTGAAGGAGTTGGATGAATTATTGGTAATGTTTGGAGTATTGTTAAATTGTGTTTGGGCTTGGGATGTCTTGAGTACATTCCCAAGTAGTAGTGTAAAATATATGGAAGTCATTTGAGTTGAATTGGATAAGTTTAAAACGAGGTAAACGACGAACGTACAAACGGAACCATGCCAAATTTTCTTCTGCCTACCAACTGTTCAGATAACCCGAAGGGTGTAGACTGTGTTTCTTGATGACTTATTTATATTGTTAGATAGATATTAGTCTCTAGATCGTTTGCGCACTAATTTTGCGTCAAACGGAGTTGTGAGCTAAAAGTTATGGCCAAAATGGTGAGGAGATGCAGAAAACTGGACTGCCCTGTTTTTAACCAACTTTGAGGAGATGATCAGCCTAGTTAGACTGCCTTATAAAATCTGAAAATTTTATACAAAATACTAGGAACATCTGGGAAGACTTGGGAAAAGGTTTCGGATTAAAATGAGTAAAATCTGATTTATGATAATTGTTGGAAGCAAGTAGGTGCAGTCAGGACACCTTGCAAAAACTGCTTGCATTACCTTTGCATAAGCTATGTTCTAAATAGAATTCGAGGCTAGCCTAGCAAACGGACTTTTAACGAAATGTGTTGGTAATACTTATAAGTTCATATCTAACTAAAATCCGCGCTAAAACTCGTTAGCAAGATAAATTAGTATACATTCATGAGCAGCTGTAAATAGCATTAAAAACCTTTGTGACTAATTAGGACCCGTGTTTTCTTTCTTATAGAGACACGTGCCAAGGAGGGACAAGCGAGCTACCACTTCAACAGTAAAGGCAAGTTCTCTAAACTCTGACCTTATAATATGTTTCTTGGTTATAAGGCTGTGGTGCTTGGAATTCGTTTCTGTCTTTGAATTGTTTATTCGACTGAATTGTTTGCTCGCGCCTCTGAACTCTCAAAAGTTAGAGGACGCTTCCTGTCAGTTTTGCATAACTGATTTCCGTGTTAAGTACATTTCTTTGGTACTTGACAGACGACCGGGAGTAGTGTATTATCTCTCGACTATTAGTCGATACTATCTAGGGATTCTCCCTGGAATATAAGTTTTGGGATAATAAGTAGTATGGGTTAGGGATTAATCAAGTTGATTAATATCCCTTCGATATTTTAAATAATATTTAGTTTTATTAAATATTATTTAAAAGGGTATATATATAGTATTTAAATGTGGATTAAATACTTTCAACTCACTCTGAGTTATTTAAATATTATTTAAGATTGAGTAAATATATTTAAATATTTTGGATTATTTAAAAAGTATTTACTCTTGATTAAATACTTTCAATTCTTTGGGATTATTTAAATATTATTTAATATTGATTAAATATTATAAAATATATTGATTCATTTAAAACTATTTAAATACTAAATAGTCATGACTAAATCCTAATTAAATATTTTAATTATTTTAAAATATTTTCAGGGACTATTCAAGGTCTCGTATTTATTGATTGAATATTTATTGGATCTTTAAAAATATTCCGGAGTTATCTAAAAATTCTTTAAATATTATTTTCATTAAATAATAAATACTGAGCTATGACTCAAATATTTTATACTTATTTTGAGTCGATAACTCCATGTTAGGGAAGGAATATCCCACTTTAACATTCTTTTCATTTAAACTGGTGCCCGTAGGGACCATTATTTTACCTAAAAGTATTATATTTTCGTGGGGTTTATTTTATCACCTACTAGCGACTCCCCGGTCGTGATCTTGATTCGAGCTATCCATTCGTTGACTAAGAGTCAACCTACTCCTATAAAGAGATTACTTCCACCTTGTTTCGGGAGTTAATCTGCTATCGAACTTTGAAATTCCGCCAAGCTTTGTTGTTATTCGGGAAGGCCGGATTAAATTCCCTTCCACACTTTGATTTGAATAAATTCTTGAAAGCTTTGTTGTTGTTCTGGAAGGTTGTATTAAATTCCCTTCTAGACTTGTTGATTGTACTCAAAGGGAACTGGAGATATAAAGTGTAAGAGGCTTGTGTGCGGCACAGTCCATCTAGCGTAAGAGGCCGAGTGACGCACGGTCCAGCATTTAAAGGCCCAGGTGTTGCCTAGGGTGATGACCGGTTTAGGATCATCCTTCTGCTAGTAGAAAAGGTTACTTAACTATTGTACTATACGACTGATCAACGTGTACAATAGGCGTGGTGGATGCTCCAGTATCTTCTTTTCTTCCAATTGGAATTTGATGATGCACTTTAACGAAAGCCCAGGTGCTTAGTTACCGATAGTGTTAACGAGGATTATGGCAACCTATTATTCTTTTGTCCAGTATCTAGAACTGTTCACCATTTCGGTACAGGTTGCATTTTATTACTCTGATACACATATTGTCGTTGCTTCTTTATTATGCCATATTGATTGATTCTATACTTGCTGAGCATTGTAGCTCACTCTTGCTTTCTGTTTATCTTTCTACCACAACAGCTGCAAACCATGCCTCGAGGGGTACGCAGGACGTTGAGAAAGAGCGTGCGAAGGGCAAGGACCCCCTATGACGACCCCTTGGCCCTATTCCAGAGGTAGGAAGATTGAGCAGGATAGGATGGCAACTTCTGCTAGTTAGATTTATTTATAAACACTGCTTATGAAAATATATGTAACTTAATGAGATTTAATCTAACTTTTGGACTGCTATTATAGTTTCGAACAGAAGCTATATTTAGTAGTACGAACTCAATCTTTTGATAACTAGTAATGTAATGATGAAGACCTAATTTGTATATTAATGTATGCTCGTTTCCTGAGACTATGGCTCGTGTGTATGTGTTAAAGTGTGTGGGGGTCACCAGATTGTTATTTACCTTAGAATGGTTAAATTTTATTATGATTATCAGTGAATTGTAAGTGTATGAATGTTGGAAGTTGGACCGTGACGACCTAGACCTTGGACCCCGGGTCTGGGGGCGTCACAAGTATCGTAGAAGGGGGGTTGAATACGATACTCACTAAATTAAAAAAATTCTTTCGAATCTTTTGTGGATAAATAATTTAGAGTTCGGTTAGTGGGCTCGTGTTCTTGAGGTGAATAGTGTTTACGGAGCTGTTTACTAATTTTCTGTGTTTAGGATTAATTAGTTCGGTTCTAGAAAATTAGCAGTAAAATAAACAACACAAGAGTCGGGGAATATATCATTTGATAAATATAAACCCTGAGGTTGCTACACCCGGCCAACAAATCCGGTCCGAAGAACAAGTTCTTCGCTGCTTAACAAAAACATAACTCTCAATTTCCTATACAAGTATTTCTAGATCAGTATAAAGGAAACTAAGACCGTAGAGAGTGATATATAGTGGCTCTGAACATTTTTCGTTAAGGGACCGACCACTAATACATCTCCGGTGAAGAGGTATAGATTTTCTGGGTGTTCTCTCTTCTCCGGTTGCCTTCTCTCTCTCTGGATATTTTTGTTGTGTTGTAGAAGACTGACTCAAATGAATGGCTCTGCTTCAATTTATGTGTAGACTTTTTCAGTACAGCTACGTGGCTTCATGTGGTCCAAGTAACTGAGCTGCTTCTCACTTCTGTTTCTTCATAAGTATCGGGAACAATTTGCTGATTAATTGTTTAAGTATCGATGAGTCTGTAGAATAACCATCGGAGACTTAAAACAATTCCTGGAATAAATTCAATTAATCCAAGCTTAGTAACCATCGGAATTATTCCAAGCTTTTGTAACTATCGGGAAGTGGCTAGCTGACTTTTGTTTCTTTTCCGATAGTTAGTAACTATCGGCTAATAGGACAAAAAGAATACTTTGAATATTCACCATTTCTTGTTCATTTGTTTAACTCACCCGATGGTTAATAACCATAGGTGAATAAGACAAAAATACTTGTTAACCATTGGTGAATGAGACAAAATAGCTTGACCAAGTTGACTTCTGGATACAGCTTCTGTAGTCTTCTTTACTTAGCCAAATTCGAACCTGATAAGCCCTTAATATATTTTCTTCCACTGCAACCAAGTCTAATAAATATTTCCTTGATTATTCGAACTTGATTTATTCTGAGCTTCATCATATACCACTTCACTTGTTACCCATTTCAGTAAATAGTCAATTCTTCTCATTCATAGATGCAATTCTCAATCTCTTTTGTGCTGACGTTTGGTGCAACTGGTCTGGTTCACAAACGACTAACACGATCTTGATCTTCACATCTTCTTTACAATACAATTGACTTTGTTCCTTGTTGATTAGAAGTGCTTCGATTGTAAGTACATTAGAATCCTCTGGCACTTATACTGAACCATAAACATATCTGAAACCCTGAACATCTTCGAACTTTATCCTTCACTGAAGTCTGAACATATGAATGAACTTCCTCCAGCAATCTATAATAGACTCCAAGATTCCATCTAATATTTTGATTCTTTGTATTTGCCGTATATTCTATCTTATCGATTCCTGTACTTGAGCTCTGCAATTCATTGCTCGACTAATTTGCAGATTTGGATCACTAGAATCTTTCTAGTACTTTGACAACTGCTTCATTGCTTCCACATCCTTGAATACTTCAACCTTTATTCTTCACTGAGGCATGAACATATAAATGAACTTCTTCCAGTGAGCTAATGCTTCAAGTCTGTAGATTTCTTCTTTATCCTTTGTCTTTACCAAGTCTTCATGTCTTCCTGATTCCGGTGATAATTTCATATTATTTACACGTCATGTTCTTGTGTTGAGTTATAACCCTATATTACATATAGGTCTATACATACAGCCTTTCAATCTCCCCCTATTTGTTTGGTAGAGATTAACAAGTAAATCCCTAGAGGATAACTCAACTAACTACAAGAAAATATTAATGCTTTAGACTTGTAAATAATACTACTTGGGTTCTGGATCATATAATACATTTCCAGATTTCTATAAAGTAAAGAGAAATAGAAAATGAGTGTTCCTTTAGCACTGAACGCATCTTCAATAGATATCATCTTCATTCCTCTGTGTTTGAGCTTTTCTCTGCTTCAAAATCCTTCATAGCTTGACCTACAAAGAACTTATCATAAACTGAGCTTCATAAGAATCAAAATTCCTGGGAACATCTTCAATAAAATACAAAACATTGCTCAAATAATGTTCTCCCCCTGAGAATGTGATTCTCCTTCTTATTCTTCTTCTCCCTTTAGAAAATCAATGGAATAGTCATCTGTTCTTCCCACTTGGATTAGGAATCCTCTTCTGACAACTCCTTTCAAGTATAGAATACAGCTTCTTGATTCTCCCATATTTCTGTTGTTTCCCCTCAGGATCAGAAGATAAGATTTTCTTTTTCTCGTCTCAAATCTCCCTCTATGGATATTAACTTCTCCCAAGGATGCGAACCCCTTTTCCCCTTAAGGATCCAGGAACTTCCCTTAATGATCCAGGATACGAACCCCTTTAGGATATTAACTTTTCCAAAAAGTACGAAGATAAGACTTGATTAACTTCTCCTTTTTCTCCCTATAAATTCTCCCCCTTAGTTGAGGAATCCTCCAATGGCCCACTTTTGAATGGTTTGTCTTCCAAAGAAGGTTCTCGTCTGTCATTGATCGGGAAAAATATAGTAACTTTTCTTCCAGAAGTAGCATGTAGCAAGGGTAAGTGTTTGGCTTATGGTTTCCTCACTTCTACTACGTTCTGTTGGTGTTTACACTTTAGTATCGAGCATTTTAAGTGTTTCACTCTTTTTCTCCCTATCTCTCACTCAAGTGTATCTCTCCCTCACTTTCACTTAAGTGTTTCTCTCCCTTACTTTCACTCTGCATTCCAAATATAGCCTTCTGTACCTGCAAGTGAAATCCGTCAATTCATATATTCCCAACACCTGATTCATCAGAATGAACTGAATCACTATCAAGTGGAGAATTGCCTCGTTGAGGTGTTCTTGATCTATCATGCATAAGCACTGTCTCAGCACCAGACTCAATAGCTTTTGCTAAATCACTGTCTAGTGGAGCCTCACCTCTTTGAGATGGGTTATCCCAAGATATTAATATCTGTTAGGGAATCCTGCCTTGTTCTATCAAGGAGTTGCCTCACACCTTCTCCGTAAACAGGAGGTGGACATTCTTTTTAGGATCTGGAAATGTTCCTTCTAGGAGGGGCGACGTAGTAGACAATGTAATGAATGGCAATTTAGAGCATACGTTTCCCTCGTAACCCTGTGACGGGAATTTTGTATAAAATACCCTACTTGACTCATCCGAAGAATTGTCAAGCAGTTGCCTCTCAAGCCCAGATAAATCTGAACAAGAGATCTCCCTTTCGGGATGCAGAAGATTAACTTCTGTTTGAGGTAGATACATTGGACAATGTACTGTATGGCTAACTAGAGTCTGTATCTCCTCTGAATGCCTATACCTCTCACTGTGCACGCCTTGCAATGTGTTTCTAGAATTTATCTGTTTAGGCTTACCATCAGCTTGAGTGCCAGTGGTATGCTTGACTCATTACAAGTTGCTCTGGCTGACGAGCGAATTTCAATGGACTCACCCTGTTGAGAGAATGATTCCAGAGACAGTTTTATTGCCTTTTCAGCTTTGCATCCTTTTGAGAAGATACAGATGAGCTTACAGTTACCTCAGTTTATTTACTTCTTTACTTCGCTGGAGGTAGAGCTGTGGGTGAACTTCCCACTTCATCCTTATTTGCTGCATCAAGTGCAGTTTCTCCCTTATCAATCTCTAAGTAACATTTGTTCCTTATATCTCCAGGGGTTAATATATGGAAGTGGATGAATCAGTGTTTGGTATTATGGCCTGGGTAAGAGATTGATGTGTTTTAAACCTCTTGGCCAGCTTCTGTAGCCACTGGGGGCTAAAAGGATAGAATCAATTAAACAAGATAAAGAAATAATCACTTTAACATTCTAATATATATTTTTCATCTCAAGGAGAAGGAAAAATATACGAAAGAATGGTAAACGATTGCATTAAAGCCCTTTTAGTAAAAGAGTTTTGTCAGATCAAAAAATTTATCATTTAAGAGCATGAAATCAATAGAAATTTTCTTTAAGATACTTATCCCATAATAAAACGCGGGAATGTGTATCAGAGAAAAAGTCTATCCCTTATGAATTTCTTATAAGGCAAACTTCCCATAATAAAACCCGGGAATTTACACCAAAGAAGAAATTCAACTCTTCTACCAAATTCTATCTCAATAAAATGACTCTTTTCCTTTAAAACCTAAGCACTGTATGTTTTGAAAATAGTTTTGCAAAACATCCTTATCAGATAGAGGACTATGATTTTCCGACTCATAATACAATTATGATTTACATCATTTTCGTCCACCTGATAGTATCCCCGTCTTAAAATAAAAACATGATAATTGGGGTGAATGAATGTTTAACAATACAGTGCTAGGCCTTCAAAGCAACAATCACTGTTTTGGTACTATGAATCAATGTGAAACATACATTGAAACAAGTATTTAAAAACAAATCATTTTACAAGTGATTGATACCTCGAAGTTAAAACATTTTTTCCAAATCAAATAGCAGTCACAAAGTTTCTGCCACTTTAAAAAGAAAAATTAAGAGAGAAAACGGTTTTGAAAATATAGCATTTAAAACCAGCTTTGGAGAGAGGATAAAATATTTTGAGAATTAAAGAAAGATTATCCTCAAGAAAAGTTTGATTCACACCCTAGGATTTAGAAATCAAAGTAGGGCTGTAAATCAAATGATTTTCAAAAGAGAAGTTTTGAAAAAGAATTTGATGTTTTCTTCTCTAAAACTGAAAGGAAAATGAATGTATCTTTGAATAAAACGTTTTGAAAAAGAAATAGACAAAAATTTCTTTTAAATACATTCAGGAATCAGTCAAAGAAAGAAAACTAAATATATTAATACTAACGGCTTTTTCAAAAACCAATTTTTACTTAGAATAAAAACTAAGCAAATCTATTAGTATCAATATATCACAATTATTTTATAATAAAATATTATTCAATTATCACAAAGTAGTAAAAGATAATAATTATACTACAAATAATTATGCTTCGAATTTATTTTAATATACTTAAATCATGGAACCAATATATCACTGAATTGTTTTATATCATCATGATTTAAACAAATCAAAATAAATTAAATACTTATGTTGCACTAAGCAATTGCCAATCACATGCATATATATAAATCAAATAGACATGTCAATCATTCAGTAGAACAATAAGCATTTAGACATATTTTTATTCTTAGTGATTTCAGATAAACAACTTGTGTTATCACTAATATTAAAAATATCACAATTAATTGCACGCTGATACCAATTATTTGATATTTATCAATAATTTCAAGATGCAAGAAATTGTGCTTCTTATATTTTATCAAATCAAAATTATGAAACTGATAATCATTGTATTGCTTCAATCCATAATTTTAATAGGATAAAATAATTTCGCTAAATACTAAAATATTCATAAGATTGAATATTAACATCTAACTTCCTACACTATATCTAATAATTGTCACTCTAGCATATTACAATTATACTCATAACAATTATTATTGATATATGTAAGCTCGAGAAAATAGTTGAATAAAAATTCACAAGTCCTGTAAATATTAACATTTAATACTTGTGATCCTAATTACAACTCCTCGCAAATAAAATCAAATTTTAGAAATATTTTCTAAGTATATAAAACATTGAGAATTTTATACACATAACTTAGAAAATACTTCGTCTTCCAATATTAGTGAGTCTTGAAATATGCATTATTTATTTAGAACAGAACTTCTAAATACTATCACTAATATCAAAAGTATCACAATTATTTATAACAAAATATTTAAGAATATCAGAGCAAAATATCAGCGCAATTAAGCAAGACATCTTGACTAATACTCATCAAATATTTAACATGCAAATAATTATGCTTCTAACTTATGCTAAATAATTTAACTACCACTTATGTATATAACATTGTAAGCATGATAATTAAACTAATAGCAATAAGTATGAGGTACTGGATTTAAAATAAATTCACAAGTCCTTTAAATATGGAAAATTTAATACTTGTGAACTCATTTGAGAATTCCTTGTAGATGGGATTTCCAACATATATGCAAATAAATAATATCCCAATTTCACTAACCAACTTAGATAAAATGAATTCATCAAGTTGTTTAACAAATATCTGCAAGTTATTCTACTAAGGACAATCTCAAAAGAAATGATACCTGGTGTCCATGAGCTTGTTCCTTAAGTGGTGTGGAGAGATCAACAGAGTTGTTGGAATAAATTGACAGCTTCTAGGAATGACTTCCCTGTCTTTCTTACAACCTGCATTATCTATATCTATATAGCCAATTAGATTAAACCTAGTATCTTTAGGGTCCCAGATTCTAAGAATTGGTGATCCCCTAAGATATCTAACAATTCATAACTTAGCTATAAAATAAGATTCTCTAGTATCCACTTGGAAACTTGCACATAGGCATATCGAGAATAAAATATATGGTCTTTATGCACTTGAATAAGTAATGAGCTGATCATACCTCTATAGCTTGTCACTTCAGTTCATATACCTGATTTGTCCTGATCAAGCTTAGTGGATTGTTGGCAAGAAGTCTTGGCAGGTCTAGAATCTTCTAAATTGCGCATCTTCAAAAGATCCTTGACTTACTTTAATTGCCATCATTCTTTCGAATTATTTATAATTCAAAAAGAATTGCAACTCTTCCAACATGCTCATCTTACCTACTCTGCATTAACTTAGCAAAATGTCTCTTGCACAAGTTTTCATTAGTAGACCCACATATAATATAATCATGGTATACTAGCACATATATATATATGACATTGTGTGTGCCTTGCATTCTAGAGAGATATATGTGTATAACAGCTCTAATATAAAATCATTTTTAAGTAATTAACAGTTAGAGTGTCATACCATGTCCTTGACGATTTGCTTGAATCCCTACCTCCGTCATAAAAGAGCCTAGGAAGAGAATGATATACAAATTCTAATGATCTGCAACTTTAAAGTCCAGGAAATGTTGTACATCAACTTCAACTTCTAACTCATCATTGAGGAGTGCACTTGTTCACATTCATCTGATAGATCTTCATGCTTGAATGCTCCACATGTGCTAGAGATATCTTGTTAGGTCTTCATCTTGTTAGGCCCTAAAAGAATCAAATCTTGTCTCTGGTGTTTGTTGTTAGATCTTGAAAGTCCCGAAGATTCTGTTTCCATCATCATCGATACCTTCTTCTTGATAGTAACCTATAGCAACCAGTTTGGCTTTGTCCCTCATAACAATGCCAATTATTATCCAGTTTCTGTGAACCCTTATTGTACTAATTTCAGCTTCGACTTTAGTGGTCTGGGTTCCAGCTTCAGTAGTTTCTGCCTTCGAACTGATTGAGATCACCTTGCATTTGCAATCACCCAATCTGGATCAATTAGTCCATCTTCACTATTCTTTGGGATACCAATTATTGATTGTTGGGTCCCGAAAAATATATGTTCATTTTGATTAGCACTTCTAGCCTTTACTCAAAATCCGGTTTACTAAGAACTAGACTCCAGGAATGACTTTGACTTCAAACCCTTTGTCTCGGCAGATATGTTCTTGATGTATTCCTTTGATCTTCATTGTGTTGAGTACGACTAGTAGATCCTTCTTTTATTTGCTCCCCCTGAGTTGCTGCTAGGATGTATTGAGGATCCTTCACCTTTTTTAGTGGATTCTGTTAAAGTCCACGAGTTGTGTAGTTTCACTACCATTTCCACTAATAGGATCTGAATCAACATCATTATCATTGTTTCCTTCTGCAACCTCAGTTTCATCATCAGTATCTGAGTTTGACTCTGATAAGATGTCATACTTCAAAGATTCAGAATAGTCTTTCATTTGAATGCTTGGGAGCTTGGTGTAGTTGAACGATACATTCAGACTTTCAATCATCTTCTAGTTTTTAATCACAAATGCCTTGATAGCTTTTGACTAAGTCTTTTCACGATCTTTGTTGAATACAGTAGCATGCTGTGTTAATTGCTTCATCTTCAAAATACCTTTTTCAGTGCAGAATTCATATAGAACATCACTCGCGAAATTTAGTTCCATTATCTGACTTCAAAGTTCTCACAGCTTACTTTGCTTCCAACTCGATCTACCTGAAGTGATCAATTACCATCTATGACATTTTGTCTGTTGAATGCACGAACATCATCAATTTGTAACTAGGGTTGTCATCAACTACCACTAAGCATATTTTTTCATTGACATAAATTGCTCCAGTGTGATGTTTTTGTTGACTTCCCTATGTGACTTACTTCAAAATGTCCTTCTTGATAGAATTCCATATGAAGCAGTCCTCTCACCAATTTCATCTTTATCGGAGAATCCATTGTCTTGATTAACAAGTGTGAGAGCTTCTTATGCCATAGCTAACTCTTTACTGATGAAGCTTTACTGAAAAGTTTGCTTCAAATTTGCATACCGAATTCCATGTCAGCTACGAACAAACTTCCTCACTCTCAGTTGAGTGAGCTTCCAACCTTCTTGTTTGAGATCAAACACTTTTCCTTTTCAATGCTTTTCCAGAGAACCCTTGAAAAGAATTCCCTAGTGCCATGTAGATAGTGCTTAAGTCTGTTCACAAGAAAGATGTTTCCACTGATGACAGTTCTTAAATCATGATAGCCATATCCCTTGTACATCCTTTGCTGTCATCTCCAAAGGTTACCATCGGGGAGGCCTTCTCAACCAACTGTGATATTAGAGCTTTAATCTTTGTCTTTTGTTACATACTCTGCAATCACAAATGATTAAGCTTCTTGGTACTCAATTTCAATTGAGTCCAGATGGGTTAGAGATAATATCAGTGGTAACAACAGCTTCAATATGCATAAAGCACATGGATAGAAGAACTAACAAATTAATTACTAATTCTGTCTAATCCATTTCTGTCATTGTCTAACATTCTTAACTATCTCTAATTACCTAAGTTAGTTTTAGATTAATCCTTGAATCTACAAAACTTACTGACTACTTAGATAATTCTACCATCTTATCCCTAACAAGCAATACATGATCTAGTATGACATTTAAGTGCAACTATGTGAGTGCAAGCAAATCATGTGAAAATAAGCACATAAATAATTTAAGAATATGCAGAATATTTGAATAAAACATTATAAGCAATATCAAATTCCACATATACTTATCAAGTCATTTATCACAATAAGAACAAATATAAAATATCTGATCTATGACCTGTTTGTCTATTAGCAATTTTCACAACATTAGCAGAGGTATTAAATCACAGAAGATTTAAATCAAGTTTCAGCAAATGTTTAGGGATACACTTAACAGTCTAGCAACTATCTAATTCTTGGTATTCATTTTACTGCATAGAAAATCAAGTATGAAATGTACTCACTAAACTCATATAACTAAGCATGAAATCTTATTCTTAGCAATCAATTAAGCATTTAAGTTCTAAGATGCTAACATGCTGACACGAGCCTAATACATTTCAAAACATAATAATCATACAATTATGAATTAGATAAAGATATACTAGTTAGTAAGTGTACCTGTGAAGTGCTTAGTGATTCATCTCTAGTGTTGGTCATTGATGCCAGATATTCATTTGGTTCATCACTGTCACTGATAGAATCATCCTTGCATTTAACTTCACCAACAAATATTTTCCCTTGCTGCATCCTCACTAATGCTTGATATTCCTGCTTCAACCCAACATAGTGTCTGTCATCTTTTGCTTGTACAGGCTTCTTCAAACTATGTAACAAACCTTCTGATCTTGTCTTTTTAATATAAACCATCCATGTCTTGCAACCACCTCTTGAACTGATCTTGAAAATCTCCTTAACAGAATCTATAGGTAACGGCCTTAGATTTAGAATTTGGATTCCGTCTGAATCTGATGTCACTGAACTTCCTGTTGCCCTGCAGGCTTGACTAGTCGTCCAGATCTCAGGTTATTCCAAAGTGTCAAATTTACATAAAACACCTTGACCACTACCTCGAGCTACAACATCTTCGATTCAGCTTCTAGGATCAATTCATTTCTGTTCAGAGGTTCTCAACCTTGACTTCAATCAATTTGGTTCCTGAGTCACAAATACAGTGGATATGCTAACAACCTGCTTTACCAAATATTATCTGCTTCAACACTTGTTCTAGTTCATAGGCCTTCAGCACATACAGGTCTTTTACAGACAATGTGGTTGTGTCCTTCGATCCCTGTTGGCTGTAACCCTACGTTCCAGATGATCTGCAGTGTTAGCACGAACTTCCTGTAATCTCCCTGTAGAATAATCTTTACGTCTTCTGTACTGAGATGCTAGGATGTCCGGTTTGTTCTCCTTCACACTACTTAAACCCCTAAGATTTTTCATCTTCAAATTCAACTCAAACCAACTAAAAACTGTACCCAAATAATCTTTTCATAACCAGAATCAACTTCTTTGGATAATCTTCAGTCGATCTTCATTGTCTTCAATAACTCGTAAAAAAAACTTCAACTACTAACTTCTGAGCATCCTCGAATAAGTACTTAAGAAAAAAATTAAATTTACAGAATTTTTAATTATCTTAGAAAATAAATTAAACAAAAATAAAAATTTACAGAACTTAATTTTCAAGAATTTTGAATTTTCTTAAAAATTAAAATATTGTAAATTAATATTTAAGAAAAATTTAATTAACAAGAATATTAAATTTTCTGGAAAAATAAATAAATCTAATATAGATATTAAAGTTCAAAACGTTAAGTATGCCAAAATAGCATCTGAGGCGCTTATGTCCAAGAGTAACACTAATGATTCACATTTTTCCTCAAAAAGAAACTTCGCCAATATTAAGACCTAAGACATGATTACACAGTAAAAATACTATATGATCATATTTCAGAGTTTAATAAACACTGGTCAATTTTTATTCCGGAAACAAAAATTACACCAGGGGCAAATATCTTTTTCTGAGATGCAATTCAAAAATGAACACTCTGTGACGTCCAAGCAGCTTCGACACCCTTAATTTAATATTTAAGAAAAAGTTAAATTTCCAAAAATTTTAATTTTCTTAAAAAATAAATTAATCAAAAATAAATATTTACAGAAAAATTTAATTTTCAAGAATTTCAAATTTTCTTAAAAATTAAATAAATCGTAAATTAATATTTAAGAAAAATTTAAAGTTAAGAATTTTAAAATTTTTAAAACATAATAAATCAAAAATAAAAAATATCAGAATGCGGCTCCGATAGTTAGAAACTATCGGGGACGTGTCGATAGTTAGTAACTATCGGACAGTTTCTTTTCCCGCGCGTGCAGAGCTGACCTCGTCCAATTCTGTTGATGTTGCGCGTGGATTACACTGCTGGCCACAAACAATTGATTTTTTGTGGCGCAGTATAGACTCTGCCAAGCTAGTAATCATTTGCTTATTTGGCCGAATGATTTCAACAAAAATGGACCATCTTAAATGACTTTATTAAATTCTTTAAAAACAAACTTTTATAAATTTATAAAATAAACTATTAAAAGTTATAACATAAACTAAAAAAAATTTATAAAACAAATTTTATAAAAGTTTATAAAATAAATTTAATATTAAGTTTATAAAATAAACTAATTAAAATTTATAATATAAACTTATAAAAGTTTATAAAACAAATTTTATAAAAGTTTATAAAACAAATTTAATATTAGATTTACAAAATAAACTTATTAAAATTTATAACATAAACTAATAAAAGGTAATAAAATAAATTTTATAAAGTTTATAAGATAAACTTATTAAAAGTTTATAATTAAACTTATTTAATAAGGCCTCTAATCATTCTGAGTCCAACCAGCTTCGGTACTGTGAGCTTCACTGAGCTACGGATCCTGATTTGTATATCAATCAGTTAGCTCTGATACCAATTGTTAGGCCCCGGAAGTATCGTAGAAGGGGGGTTGAATACGATACTCACTAAATTAAAAAAATTCTTTCGAATCTTTTGCGGATAAATAATTTAGAGTTCGGTTAGTGGGCTCGTGTTCTTGAGGTGAATAGTGTTTACGGAGCTGTTTACTAATTTTCTGTGTTTAGGATTAATCAGTTCGGTTCTAGAAAATTAGCAGTAAAATAAACAACACAAGAGTCGGGGAATATATCATTTGATAAATATAAACCCTGAGGTTGCTACACCCGGCCAACAAATCCGGTCCGAAGAACAAGTTCTTCGCTGCTTAACAAAAACATAACTCTCAATTTCCTATACAAGTATTTCTAGATCAGTATAAAGGAAACTAAGACCGTAGAGAGTGATATATAGTGGCTCTGAACATTTTCCGTTAAGGGACCGGCCACTAATACATCTCCGGTGAAGAGGTATAGATTTTCTGGGTGTTCTCTCTTCTCCGGTTGCCTTCTCTCTCTCTGGATATTTTTATTGTGTTGTAGAAGACTGACTCAAATGAATGGCTCTGCTTCAATTTATGTGTAGACTTTTTCAGTACAGCTACGTGGCTTCATGTGGTCCAAGTAACTGAGCTGCTTCTCACTTCTGTTTCTTCATAAGTATCGGGAACAATTTGCTGATTAATTGTTTAAGTATCGATGAGTCTGTAGAATAACCATCGGAGACTTAAAACAATTCCTGGAATAAATTCAATTAATCCAAGCTTAGTAACCATCGGAATTATTCCAAGCTTTTGTAACTATCGGGAAGTGGCTAGCTGACTTTTGTTTCTTTTCCGATAGTTAGTAACTATCGGCTAATAGGACAAAAAGAATACTTTGAATATTCACCATTTCTTGTTCATTTGTTTAACTCACCCGATGGTTAATAACCATAGGTGAATAAGACAAAAATACTTGTTAACCATTGGTGAATGAGACAAAATAGCTTGACCAAGTTGACTTCTGGATACAGCTTCTGTAGTCTTCTTTACTTAGCCAAATTCGAACCTGATAAGCCCTTAATATATTTTCTTCCACTGCAACCAAGTCTAATAAATATTTCCTTGATTATTCGAACTTGATTTATTCTGAGCTTCATCATATACCACTTCACTTGTTACCCATTTCAGTAAATAGTCAATTCTTCTTATTCATAGATGCAATTCTCAATCTCTTTTGTGCTGACGTTTGGTGCAACTGGTCTGGTTCACAAACAACTAACACGATCTTGATCTTCACATCTTCTTTACAATACAATTGACTTTGTTCCTTGTTGATTAGAAGTGCTTCGATTGTAAGTACATTAGAATCCTCTGGCACTTATACTGAACCATAAACATATCTGAAACCCTGAACATCTTCGAACTTTATCCTTCACTGAAGTCTGAACATATGAATGAACTTCCTCCAGCAATCTATAATAGACTCCAAGATTCCATCTAATATTTTGATTCTTTGTATTTGCCGTATATTCTATCTTATCGATTCCTGTACTTGAGCTCTGCAATTCATTGCTTGACTAATTTGCAGATTTGGATCACTAGAATCTTTCTGGTACTTTGACAACTGCTTCATTGCTTCCACATCCTTGAATACTTCAACCTTTATTCTTCACTGAGGCATGAACATATAAATGAACTTCTTCCAGTGAGCTAATGCTTCAAGTCTGTAGATTTCTTCTTTATCCTTTGTCTTTACCAAGTCTTCATGTCTTCCTGATTCCGGTGATAATTTCATATTATTTACACGTCATGTTCTTGTGTTGAGTTATAACCCTATGTTACATATAGGTCTATACATACAGCCTCTCAGGTGTGTTATTGATATGGACAGAGACGTCCCTCTTGGACCGCAAGAAGATATACAAATCCTTGAATAAGATCAAGAAGAGATCAAGTGCCTACCCCTGAACTGGAGTTATCACAAGAAGAAAATGTTCAGGTGATCGAAGAGGTACAAGTTACATCTGGAGGAGATTCATTTGGGAATGCTAATACTCAAGATTCATATCATCTCATCTCTCTAACATGTAGTAAGTCAGGTAGTCCTACTGAATCTATATCTTCACTGTTTACTAATTTGCACAATTTGTATGAAGATAATGAAATGGAACTTGCTGTTCAGCCCTCTGTGGTATTAGGAAAAGGCAATGAATCTGCAACCCAACAGATTCTAACCCCTGCCTTAGAACCAAACACTACTCAATCCTTACCGTTATCTTCTCTTCTACCCTTGAAACACAAAATCGTGAGTGAGGGAGATAGTGCCTTAGAAGCACCACATAAGGCAGGTGAGGGAACCCCAACAGCTCTACCTCTGACTAGAAGGAGATTAGAAGAACCTGAGGTAACTGTTAGCCCATCTATGCCCTCTCAAAAGGACATAGAGCTGAAAAAGGCAAATACACAGTCTCTTGGGACACCCTCTCAACAGGGTGAACCTATTGAAATTCTCCCGTCAGCCAGGGCATCTGAAAGAGTGTCAATAATTGAGACTCCAACCAAGTTAAATGTTGCACTGAAAGGAGCACACACATAGGAGGAATTGACGGATGTTTCTACTACTGTAGCAGAACCTATGCAGGTAGATCCTGTACAGGTCATGCCTTCACAGGCTATTGCGGGAGTCACGGGTCCTTCATTGCTAAACATTACAGGATCCAATGTGATAAGCCCCCCCCAGGAGGAACATTCCTGGCTCCTAATAAGGAGGTCTTTACCACTATACGTGGAAAGGAGAAGCAACTAATTGGCAATAGTTCTTCGGATGAGCCATTTAGGATTTTAACTGCAGGTACAGAAGACTTGCTAGAGTCAAGGAGAGTGAGTGAAACACCAACAGAACGTTTGAGTGATCATAATTCACCCACACCCCTAAGAACGAGCGAGAGAATTGAGAGACAAACACCTACAGAACCTGTCAGTGAGGCACCTACCAGCCAAATAAATACCCTCAAAATGCACACACAATCTCTAAGTCAAATGGTTTATAACCTGGAGACTACTGTCACCGAAATGAAATCTGAATTTTACAGCACTGTTATGGAAATAAAATCTGTTCAATACAACATGTTGCTGGATTTACAGACTTTCAAGACTAAAATGAAGAAGTTTGTTACAGATTTGTTTGAAAAGCATCAATCTCAAACTACTCAAATCCCTGCTTCGGAGGATAACACAACTAAGGGGGAGATGATAGTGCGAGAGCAAGAAAAAGAATCTGGTGCTGATATGGGGAGTAAAGACAAAGGGAAAGGCAAGTTGGTAGAGGAAGAAGCAAACATTTATACATCTCAGGGGGAGCAAGATATACCGCTGGAGGTAAGGCTCACACTTGAAGAAGGAGAAATATGGGAACTTTCTCATACTACTCCTACAGCTCAGGAAGATGATTTGTTTGATGAATTTGTAAATGGTGCCGCTTATCAGTTCACTAAAACGGACTTTGTGGAAACTTTTGGTTTGCTAGATGCAAATTAATCCAGGATAAGGGCATGTGAAATTGCACGAATGTCTCAAGAGAAAGTCAGAAAAGAACACTACAACCACTATATTGTAAGGAGACAAAGGCCGTTGGTATTATCAAGAGAAGGAAGTGCATGGGATAAGGCTATGAGTCTTTTACAGAAACCAGAGTTAGGAATGATTCAAAATGAAGATCAAAAAGTTCTGGAAGCATTGCAAGAAGCTCACAAGAGTCATCCTTCAATAAACCAGTTCTTTCATGCATTGAGATAAACAATTAAATTGATATTCATCACGACTAACATCAATGGATGGCAGATTCATATTCAATTCAATAATTCGACTACTAAGACCATTTCTTCTAATTTTATCAAGTTGAGGTCTCTCACAGAATTGTATGTCATGAAGATTAGAGTGGACAAGAGATCTCATGTGAATGAACTTCTTACTGATATGATTGAAGATCAAATGAGCAAAGCAGAAGTTGAAGTTCACACAACTCCTTATACAGTGATATTCTACAAAGACAAGTTAGTTCAGACACTGTGTTTGAGTGATGAAAGACTAAGTCTATATCCTCTGAAGCGTCTGAAATATGTTGAAGGGCTTTTTAGGAGTGAAGGACTTAGAACAGAAGAAAAGTGGAAAGCTGCAGAGCGCATCTATGCTTATAGACTTAATGTCTTATCAAATCAATCAGTAGATATTTCCAAGGTCAGAAGGATAGATCCTTCAAATGGATCTCAATCAAAATTGCCTATGTATACAAAAGAAGAAGGAGATTGGGACTTTGAAAAAGTCAAGGCAATGAGTGAATTCAGATTTAACCATCCAGGGAAAGTGTTCGAGTATACAAAGAAGCCAGATTTTTCAATTGTCTTTCCGGATTTTGATGTAATCAGGGAGACAGAGACAATGGTGTTAAAGGATCCTCCAGCAATCAGGTACAAGAACCCCAAAGGAGAAACTGTAATAGTTGATATCCATAAGATGTCTTACATGACTTCTAAGGAACTGGGTTTTATACTTGATCAAATCAAGACTTCGACGAACTATAAAGACAAATCAGCATTGGCAGAAATCTCTAAGCTTTACATGGAGAAGTTGGGAGCAGAATCATGTTACAACACTAATCGAGTTAAAGCAGTTCCAAAAAGGTTGAGTGTTAAAGGAAAGACGAAAATTCTTGAATTTACATTCTAACAGGTTAAGCAGATCAGGAGGGTAGCTGTCTTGCAAACACTTCAGGAAGCTTTGTCAGATCCCAAGCCAAGAAATATGCTTGAAGAAGAAGCGCTGGATCTAGTGAATGACCAGCTTGCAAGTCTTGTGCAATGAGAATGACATAATGTATATCAGTTCAGGCTAGAGTAACATTCATTCTACATTGTAATTATTTTTGAAATCTGGAAATGTATAATATGATCCAGAATGTATTTAATATTAGTTTACCGTCTTCTATTTACTTTTTCTTGTAAGTTAGTTGAGTTATCCTCTTAAGGGATTTGCTTGTCGAACTCTAACAATCAAATAGGGGGAGATTGTAAAGCATAATGTAACGTAATGTAACATGTAACCGAGGAAACTAACTCAACACAACAAGTCAGTAACTTATATTAAAATGAAGCACGGAATCGCCTGCGAATCATTTATAAGTTGAATACAAAATACCAAATTATTGGAGGAAGCTTTGAAGACATTGAAGATCACTGAAAGAAGTTCATTAACATGTTCAAGCCTCAGTGAAGAATAAAGTTGAAGTGGTTCAAAGGTTCTGAAGATGAAGAAGGTTTTACTATAGAGAAAACAGAGGATTCCACTGAAGCTTAGAAGCACTTCTAATCAACAAGGAACAAAGTCAATTATATTGTAAAGAAGATGTGAAGATCAAGATCGTGTTAGTCATTTGTGAACCAGACCAGTTGCACCAATCGTCAGCACAAAAGAGATTGAGAATTGCATCTATGGATGAGAAGAATTGACTATTTACTAAAATGGGTAACAAGTGAAGTGGTATATGATGAAGCTCAGAATAAATCAAGTTCGAATAATCAAGGAAATATTTATTAGACTTGGTTGCAGTAGAATAAAATATATTAAGGGCTTATCAGATTCGAAATTGGCTAAGGAAAGAAGACTACAGAAGCTGTATCCAGAAGTCAACCTAGTCAAGCTATTTCGTCTTATTCACCAATGGTTAATAAAGCTATTTTGTCTTATTCACAGATGGTTAACAACCATCGGGTGAAAGAAAAGAAATGGTGAATAATTCAAGGGCTTATTTTGTCCTATTAGCTGATAGTTATTAATTATCGGAAAAGGAAACAAAAGCAAAGACCCCACTTTCCGATGGTTACTAAGATTGGAGTAGTTGATTTTATTTCAGGAATTGTTTTAAGTCTCCGATACTTATTCTACAGACTCATCGATACTTAAACAATTAATCAGTAAATTGTTCTCGATACTTAAGGAAAAACAAAAGTGAAGAAACAACTAGTTTACTTGGTCCTAAAAGAGCCGCGTATCCTTAGTTGAAAAAGTCTACACAAAAAGGAAGCAAAGCATCGTCTTTGTTATTCATTCATTCAATTTACAGATAGAGAAATACAGAGAGCATTGAAGAGAGAAACACAGAGAGCATTCAAGAGAAGTAAACACAGAAGCCATTAAGTTTGTAATCAACTATTGTTACTTTGATTGTTCTTATTAAATCTTGTAACTGTAACTGTAACTGTACTAGTGGATCATTGTAACTAATCTACGGATTAGATTTGTGGAACACCTCAGGGTTTATATAAATCAAAAGATATATTCCCCGAACTGTTGTGTTATTGCTTATCACCTGTTTGATTATATAACTGTTCGAACTGTATAAAGTCCATAAAGAACCATTCCGCGAATTAGAGTTAAAATTGGACAATATCGTATTCAACCCCCCTTCTACGATATTTAGGGCTAACAATAATGTAACATAATATGTAATAGTGGTATCGATAACTCAACTAAGAAACAAAGACAGTCAAATAATACTAATATGCAGCACAAGAATCCCGAAGGACATGTGAACATGAATCATACATACATCATTTCCGATCATTCAAGATGAAAGGCTTACTGAACGTCAATGAGAGACGTTGATTAATATGTTCAGGCCTAAGCAATAAATAAGAGTTCAGAAGATTTCATATTAAAGACAGTGTAATGATTTGAGTATAAATATCAAAGGGTTTCAGTGATAAGAAGCAATGCAAAAGTCAAAGATTAATCAGCTGAAACAGAACAAATGTTAAGGGAATTCAATTCAGTGTTAGTTGTTTGTGAACCAGACTAGTGTACTAAGCGTCAGTTGATCAAGCCAGAAGAATGGAAATCAAGTTATATATATTTCAAGAGCTTCAAGAATTTACCTTAAGGCAAATTATGTCACTATGTTGTTCCTACACACTTGTCACAATGTATCAAGCGCAACAATGACTCCTTAAGGCTCAAGGAAATAGTGTTTAAGTGTATCATGTGCTTTGTGATACCCACACTAGGGATATAGAGTATAGGCGTAACAAAATGTTTGCTTTGGTGTGTAGTGGAGTTAAAGGCGCAATAAAAGCTATTGTACATGTTTGTGGCGCCTATACAGTGTGTCTAGAGTATAGGCGCAAAAAATAAGACACTTGGGCGCAAGGAATCATCTCAAGTATCTTGTGGCGCCTCCTCTCTGCCACAAGAGTGCAGATGCAACAAAAGTCAAGAAGCACAACAAAGGGATTTTATGGCGCCTACACACTGCCACTAGAGTAGAGGCACAACAAAGGACAACATTGTTGGAAAATCAATTGAATTGATTTCCAAAAGTCTACACAAATATATATGGGTTTAATTCGAAAGAATCTGTGTGCATCTTCTTCAACAAACTCAACAAACTTACGGGAGCTCCATTAATAGCCAAGCATTAAACACCCACCTGCATTTTTATTATAATATTGTTTGAACCCCCATTGTAGCTAATCTCTTGATTAGAATAGTAGAATCTCAGGAATTTAATAATATATCCTTATTTTCCTGAATCGTTGTGTTTCAATCTCTACCAGTTTTATATCTCAAGAACACAAACACTTAATCCGTAATTAAACAAAAATCTACCAACATCGTATTCAACCCCCCCTTCTATGATGATTTAGGACCTAACATGATTGAAAAGTGGTTTGTCACCATAGTGACGGGTTATGTTCACTGTGGTGATTTATTTTATCCTTTGGTCAAAGGTTGACTTGGACCAGGTATTTTTGGCCCAGATGTGTTTTTGGTTTAATTCTTTGACTAGACTCGTTATTTCTAAGATATGTAAATGGAAGTGAATTAACTAGATTTTTAAACCTGTGTAATATATTGTATACATATAAAATATATACGTGTCAATATATACAAGAAAAAAGGCTCTTTCACTTGGCCAACAAAAATACTTCTTTCTGTTTCTCATTTTACTTACTACTTTGTTTATTGTTTGTATTGAATCTTATAACTTGTGATGGTAGAACTCGGTGGGAGTTCTAGACATAAAAATTTCTCTTCAAGTGTTATTCCGATGGGTCACGGTTTGTCCATCGTCTGTGACTCAACAATTGGTATGAGAGCTAGAATTCAGATTTGGGTGGTAAAGCTCCAATTTTAGGTGATTCTGGGTTGTGTCTTGTGTAGTGCACACAAGGTGTTCGCTAAAATTCCTGAAAGAGACTGGGTATGAAATAAGTTAGGTATGGCTTCTACAAATAGTATGGTTAAAGTTAGAAAGCATTAGATTGGCAAATTCAATAGGAAGAATGAATTTTCCTATTAGAGGATGAAGTGTTTCAAGTGTGGTGAGTCTGGGAACTTTAGAACAAGTTGCCCCAACAAAAGTGTTGGTCCCTGATATTGTAGAAGGGGGGTTGAATACAATATCAATATTTAATCACAGAATATTGAATTTAAAATATTATTTTAATTTCTCATGAAATATTAATTATTATGAAATACTGTTCAAGTATAATATATGATTTTTAACTTGAAAAGTATTACAAAATTAATATGATGAAAGTTTATATAACTGATAAAGTGTTCTAGAATGATTTTGACATGAATTGTTCTAATTTAACAATTATATTTCAAACTTGCACAGAAATATGTGAATATAACAATGCATAAAAATTTCTTAATTTGAATGTTTTCAACCCTCTTAAAATATGAAGCACTTGCTTCATATTTATAGAGGTAGTAAAACTGGTATGACATTTGCACTATGACATTTTTCAGACTCAATTTAACCCTTGTATGTCTTTTCAAATAGCTGAGTATGACTTTTCAAAAGTCGGTATGACTTTTTAATTTAGAGCTCGGTATGACCTTTTTGGATATCTTCAGCATGACTTTTCTTTAAGTCATATTCGGTATGAATTGTCTCATTATGACCTTTTGCACTCCAGCCTTCGGTATGACTTTCTCAAATGAATTTCGGTATGACTTTTGAAGACCAGAATTCGGTATGTCTTTCTAATAACTCTTTTAGACTTAATTAAAAGTTATACTAATTCATATCTTTTATAATAAATTAATTCTACTTGTATTAATTAAATAATTTATAAATTAAATTAAATTCAACTTGAATTAATTTAATTAGATAAATTAAATAATTAATTTACTTTTGATAGTAGAATTAAAATACTATCTTGATTTGTATAACATTGCTGTCAGCTCTGAAATCTTTCCGTCTTTCTTTTGTCTTCTGTCATAAAACAACTTAAGCTAGATGATTAATATTTATTAATTTAGTTGACACACAAATGTACTGTCTGGTTCATTTGTGTCACACTATAATAAATATTCTCTACCTTTTAACTTTTAAGTTGTGGTCTTCTGTCCTTCATTTTCTTTACTGTCTTTTCTCTTTAGTTTTCTTCTTTTGGAATCTACGTGTACTAGCCAGTAGAAATCTTCTGTATCTTCTGAATTATTCTGAAATACTACTCCTTTATTTTTTACTAACGCTTGAACATATTAATGAACTTCTTCCAGTGTTGAGTAGAAATCTCATAAATATACTTTTGATAAGTTGATTCTTCGTGTCAAGTTGACTTTCTTAGTCTTGATTCTTGTTATCATATTTATTATTTACTTCTTTTTCTTAACTGAGTTGAATTGTCATCTAATTATTACAAATAGGCCTAGTCATATGTTTTTCAATCTACCCTATTTGTTATTAAACATTTCACAAACAAATTTCTAGAGGATAACTCAACTAACAACTAAGAAAGTAATATGACGTGTAAGAACTGTAAATAACAAACAAAAGTTCAGGTTTTATATTTAACAATTTTTCAGATTCATGCTTGAAAGATAAATACAAGATATATGTTCCTCGAGACTGAACAAATATTACATAGTTCTATCTTGACCTATCTAAGTCTTCCATTTTTAGCATCTTCAGAGGTATCAACTTCACCTTCTTCTAGGTTTGAACCTTTATGCACAGGTGTCCTTGGTACGTCTTCAGTAGTTGATGTTCCTATTGTAGTGGATCCTCCATACAACCTTCTATGTTCAGTCTAAGCTAACTGCCACATCACTTTCAGCTCAACATGATCCATTTCCACTTCTTCCATACCTTATGGCTGAGTAGAATCTATCTTCTTCATTTTCCTCAAATAAGATGGTATAGATTTTGATAAGCAATAACTCCTAATCTTTGTAGTAGTATCTAACTTTTCTTAAGTTCTATACCCTTTGGATCTTAGCATTTTCTCTACCTCAATCATGTATCTGACTGTATATCCTTTTAAAGGCTTCTCATCCAACTTCATGATTTGATAGAACTTATTATAAAATATTACTTCATGAGGATCAAGGATGATTTGAGAACTGACAACTCTCGCAAAGTCCATGAGTTTGTCTCTTAGATGCTCATTCTCTTCTGAACTTCTTTTTACTTTTTTCAACAAGGTCCATATTATGGATAAGGAACTTTAATGGAAGAATTCCAAAGAGATTCTATATTTGTCATTCATGTTTGTGTAGAGCAAGATCTTCCAATCTTCAAGAATGATATAGTATACTTCTTCCTTCAGTGCTTTCATGAAATTGTCAATGCAATCAATAGAATTTTCCAATCGTTTGATCAAAGACCAAAACTTCTTGTCATCAAATGAACCCTTTGAAAGTCTGTCCATAATCTTTCTAGCAGTGTCCCATTTTTTTCCTATATTCAGTTGCACATCTCTTTTCTATTCCCTTACCATAGTAGCCCAAAGATTCTGTTTTTCCAAACTTGTTTTCCTTTCAGACTGAGCTTTCCCCCTGACTAGAGCTTTTAATTGTTCAGTTTTATCATTATTTTCCTTGATGTCTTTTTTCAGCTTCCCCATGGCCTCTTCATAGGCAGGATCAAACACTTTTTCTTTAGGAAACAAAAATTCCTCATCAAAGGTAGTTTCTTCCTCAATTATGCAGTAGTCAGGATTGAACGAGCATCTTGAGGACTATCTTCCACATATCGATCTTCACGAAAGTTTTGGTTCTCTAGAACATATGACTCAAACTGATCTTCAGAATACAGCTTGGCTTTGCCTTTTTCTCCAGTAGCCCCTTCTTCTTTAGCTACACTTACTTTCTCCTTTTCTTTATCCCCCTTAGTTGAGGATCCTCTACTGATTTAGAAGCTTCAAATTATTTAACAAGTTTCTCGATGGTCAGATAAACCTGCTTCATTCCTTCATTTAAATGAACCGTCCCTTCATCTAGCTTATTGAAACGTTTTGAAGAAATTTTTTGATTTTCAATTATTCTCTAAGTCAAGTTTCTTTCCACATCATCAATTCTTTCTTTAATAGAGCTTATCTCCTTCATATCCTCAACAATTAGACTTTGAACATTCAGGATATCTTGAGTTTTGAGGAGAATACTTGACTTGAAATTTTTAACATCTTTCCACACGATTGTCAGTTGTTCTATTACAGAGGCAGACTTGGATTCTGTTTTTGCTTTTTCCTTTTCTAACTCAGCTTGAACAACCCGTATTTCCTTCTGGAGGGATTCCATTTTTTATAATAGTTCACTGTGTGTGTACTCACCTCGCTTACACTCTTGTTTATTTCTTTATCACTACGTGTATGTGTATCGCTCGGTGTTTGCCTCAGTTCACTCATGTTTTTCTCATGTCCAGCTCCTGATGTTGTACCTGTATATAATATTATAGCTGTTGAAGAGTTGAAATGCTTTTTTGATGCCTGTGAGGGCGTGTCCAAAAGTGGCTCCGCTACTGACGTAGCTACTTCTTGAATGGAGTCCCAACTCCTTTTATGGAGTGGTTGCTTCTCAAATCTACTAGTGGATAAGAGAACTTCCTCAGAAGGAACTATATGTGAGACATCCAAGGGAGTCATCACATTAGACAATGTAATGCATGGCTCATAAGAGACTGTGATGCCCCTCAATACCTGTAAAGGCAACTGATGTTGCACTGCATCTAAAATATCTTGGTCCACTAAAAATGTGGCATCTGACAGATTTATTTCCAAAACATTTTCTTCATTTCATGTGCCCTCGATCCTTACTATGTGTTTCTGAAAGTGGAGGTCCTACTAGAGTGAGTGCTAATAGGGTGTGTGACTCTTCATAGGATGCTGCGGCTGGACGACGAATTTCAATAGAATCACCCAGTTGATCTAGTGAGTCCAGAGATTGTTATATTTCCATTTCAAAGTCCATATCCCAATGAGAGGATAAGGATATGTCTGCAGTTCTCCTAGGTTCATTTCTCGATCTTTTTGAAGGTGGACACGGAGCTGCGAGTTCACTCACTGTACTAATTTGACCTCTTCCCGTTAACTTTTCTAACAGGTTTCTTCCTTTTTCTGATGAGACTCAAAGAGGTTGAAGAAGAAGAAATTGTTTGGGGCTCTAGCTCAGCTTGGGATTGAACCTATGTGTTTTCAGGTTCATAGCCAAAATCCTGAAGTGTAACACCACAATAATATTAAGCCACATATATATTTAATGGTAAGAAATTAGAAGCTAATGGGTGAGTTATTACCTGTTGTACATGTGCTTCTTGTTCTACAGGTTGAGCAACTTCAAGCAGTAGCTGCATTGGATGTTCAACTTCAATTAGCACTGGATCCTGAATTTGTTATGGCTCTCGCTGAAGCGGTTGAGCCTGTGTAGGATTGGCAATTTGATCCAGGATCTCACCCATGTATTGAGTCATCACTATTGGTACCCCTTGGAATTTCTCCTTGTTCCTGAGCCTTGTGAATATATTTTTATGAAAAGTGGGAGATACTTCAACTCAGCTGTTCTAGAACAGTTCCTTATCCTCATCTGTAAGAAGATCATTCATAAACAACATTAAAAATCTTAGATAATAGCACGAGACATTTTATTCCCTGTTTTCTGGCATCCCCATCTTCCTTATGATTTCAGTCAACACCAGCTTCCCAAAATTGATCCTATTATGGGCCACAGAATACCCAATATTTTGTAGAAGTGAAGAGATGTTGTTGAAGTTTCTCTTTGTTGTAGGGGTAAACACCTTGGCCAATGTATCGAAGAAATAATCTCATTCGCTTATTAACTTTGCTTTAGTCATTTTCACAAGATTAATATCCCCTTGATACAATATTATTTGGAAGAATTAAATTATTTGATGAACAATTGGAAGATCCTCATGATTCTCAGTTGGGAACCCTAAAATTCTATTCACATCATTTCTAGTCACCATGTGCTCATTTTCTCCAATTATGAAAGAAAATTTTACTCTCGTTGCAACTGTTATGTTTCTTGTAGTCGTGTACGGAGCCCAAAGTGCATCAACTTGTAGTAGGGTGTCCAATGTGATTGCAGTCTGGATGAGCGAATGCTCATTCATAAATATGATCCAGGGTCGGAACCTCTCAATGGAACAATTCATCGGATTAAAATACCCTACAAAATTAGTCTTTACTATTTCACAAATACCAGTCATTCTAACACTATTGATACAATTTTCAGGATTAAAAATTGTAATAAAATTATACAAAAATTTTAGGCTGTCAAACACCTAATAATTCAAATTAAACCAAAAATACGTAAATAATCCCCAAAAATTCGAGAACTACACACAAAATGAAACCTTAACTACATAATAGTCTCCAAACCAATCTTTAACGCCAAATTGCTACACAACCAGTTATCAAACTTCACTTAGCCCAACAAAATCAGTCCTTGTGTCAATTAATCGAAATCAGTTTTTAACACCTAACCACAGTTCGATTATAACTAAAATCGGGCAGGACTTTGACTGTTACGAGAGATTAAACAGTAACCAGCAAGCTATTAGCTTGTAATGGAGTAAATGATAACAGTTGTAGGGTGAAAATTGAATGTTTTTTAAAAGTTCTAAGGTCTGATCGAGAGTGTATGTATGCATGTGTGTATGTATATTCTGGTATGACTTTTAAAATATGCTAATATGACTTAAAAAAATACAACAAAAACACATGTATGACTTTTTAAATAAAGAAAAATAGTCGGTATGACCTTTTAAAACTAAAGTCGGTATGACTTTTATTTAAAAGATGGGTATGACTTATTTTTAAAAAAACAAACATACGGTATAACATTTTTAAATAAAAAACCAGTATGACTTTTTACATCTAAAAGTCGGTATGACTTTTTTTTTAAATAAACTCGGTATGACCTTTTTTATAAATAAACTCGGTATGACTTTTTGTAAATAAACTCGGTATGACTTTTATAAAAAGTCATGCCGATTTACAAAATAAAAAGTCTTGTCGGATTTATTTAAAAACAAAGTCATGCTGAACTTATTTAAAAGCAGAGTCACGCTGAACTTTTATTAAATAAAAAGTCATGCCGAAAAAGCAATAAAATAAAAAATAATATAATAGGTAAACTAATAAATATATATTATTAATTTTTCCAAAATTTGAAAATAAAATAATGAAAGTTTTATTCAAATTTTAGATTAATTAATAATAATAATAAAATAAATAGTAGCAAGCACTAATAAAAAATATTAAAATAATAATTTACATACAACTAAATTATTAAAGACATATAATAATTATTTATAATTTTTTAGTTATTCCAATTAATTTAGAAATTAAATTAATTCAAACTTGAATTAATTTAATGAGTAAATTAATTAAATAATTAAAAACATGATAATTATTAATGTGAAATAATAATTAGAAAAACATACAGTAATTTACATAATAATGCTTGTTAAATGGTTAAAATAAATATAAGTACTTATGTTATAATTGAAATAATTATTTATTAAGAGTATTGAAATAATCATAAGCCCTAGGATATTGTTGATTCAAGTCTCATAAATCCTTTAAATATTAACATTTAATATTTATGAACTCAAATCAACTCCTAACAACAAAAAATTAGCCATTATTTAATATCCCTAATTCACTAACCAACTTAGAGAAAGTGGATTCATCAGGTGGTTTCGTAAAGATGTAGGCTATTTGATCTTTTGTGGATACAAAATGTAGCACCACAGTTCCGTTCATGGCATGCTCTCTGATGAAATGATACCTTATGTCAATATGTTTGGTTCAAGAGTGTTGTACAGGATTGTTGGAGATGGCTATAACACTTGTGTTGTCATAGAAAATCAGAATTTTATTCAACGCAAGTCTATAGTCATTTAATTGATTCCTTATCTACAAGATCTGTGCACAACAGCTACCTGTCGCGATGTATTCTGCTTCAGCTGTCGAGGTAGATACTGAGTGTTGTTTCTTGCTATCCCAGGAAATCAACCGACGTTCTAGAAACTGATAGCTTCCAGAAGTACTCTTCATGTCCATCTTACATCCTGCATAATCTAAATCTATATAACCTATTAGTTCAAAACCTGTATCTTTAAGGTACCAAATTCCAAGATTTGGTGTAGCCTTTATATATCTAAAAATTCATTTAACATCTATAAGATGAGATTCCCTAGGATCAGATTGAAACCTTGAACATAAGCATGTTACAAATATTATGTCAGGTCTACTTGCAGTTAGATATAATAATGAACCTATCATACATCTGTAGCTTATGATATCAACATGTTTACCGGTTTCATCTTTGTCAAGCTTTGTGGCTGTTGGCATTGGGATTTTTATCGGTGAGGAATCTTCTAGACCGTATTTCCTCAGAAGATCCCTTACGTACTTTGATTGGCAAATAAAAATCCCATCTTCCTTTTGCTTCACTTGCAGTCCAAGGAAGAATGATAGCTCACCCATCATGCTCGTTTCATACATACTGTGCATTAACTTAGCAAATCTCTTGCACAAGTTTTCGTTAGTATAACCAAATCTAATATCGACAACATAAACTTGGACAAATATCATATCTTTATCATGCAATTTATAAAAGAGATTTTTATCTATGACACCTATAATAAAGCTATTTTCAAGTAAAAACTCAAAGAGAGTGTCATACCATGTCCTCGGTGCTTGCTTGAGTCTTTAGAGGGCTTTGAATAGAAAATATAAAATATCAGCAAACTCTGGATTTTCAAAGCCAGGGGTTGCTCCACATATACTTCCTCTTCTAGCTCTCCATTCAGAAACGCACTCTTCACATCCATTTGATAAATTTTAAAATTGGAGTGTGCTGCGAATGCTAGAAATATCTTAATGACTCAAAATGATCTTCAGTTTGAACACTTGGGAGTTTAGTGTTGTCAAATATAAAATTGACACTTTTTTTACTTGGTGATGATCAATTATGTACACCCTGTATGCTCTTCTAGAATAACCGACAAAAATAGCTTCGTGTGTTTCGGCTTCGAACTTGCCGCGATGTTATCTTCATCTTTCAGCACAAAACATTTGGCTTCAAATACATGAAAGTACTTGAGTGTTGGTTTCTTGCCATCCATTAATTCATAGGTGGTTTTCATATGATCTTTATTGATTAAAGTTCGATTATGAGTATAACATGCTGTGTTTACTGCTTCATCCCAGAAGTAGATAGGTAACCTTGATTCACTTAACATTGTTCTTGCAGCTTCAATCAGGGTTCGACTCTTCCTTTCTACAACTCCATTCTGTTGCGGAGTCCTTGGTGCTGATTATTGTCTTGTTATCCCCATGTCTAAGCAAAAGTCATTAAGAACTTCATTCTTGAATTTTGTTCCATTGTCTGACTTGATTTCCTAGACAACTAACTTTGAATCTAACTCAATTAGCTTTACATGATCAATCACCAATTGTGGAGTTTCATCCTTAGAGTTCAAGAATAAAATACACGTGTATTTTGTTAAGTCATCTACAATAACTAAGGCATATCCTTTCCTTGACATTGACATAATATTAACTAGACCAAATAAATCCATATGTAACAGTTGAAGTGGTTCAGTAATGTTTGTAGTGTCTGTACTTTTGTGAGTTCCTCTTTTTGACTTTCCTTTCTAACATGCCTCACACAATCCTTCTTGTGTAAATTCCATCGGAGGTAGTCTTCTCACCAAATCCCTCTTGACTAGAGAGTTCATTATTTTGAAATTTAGGTGTGAGAGTTTCTTATGCCACAACCAGCTTTCTTTTGATGAAGCCTTTGAGTAGAAATAGTTTGCTTCATCTTCAGTTTCTGAGTTGAGATCGGCTACGTACAATATTCCTTTCCTTACTCCATGTAAGGTCAGTTTGTCATCTTTAGAATGAGCTATAAAACACTTTTCCTTGCTAAAGTTTACTTTGTATCCTTTATCACAGAAGTGACTGACGCTGAGTAGATTGTGCTTAAGTCCTTCCACTAAAGAGACATTCTCAATGATAACATTCCCAATATTTAACTTGTCATATCCCGTAGTCATTCCTTTGCTGTTATCTCCAAAGGTAATAATTGGGTCAACTCTTTTAACCACATCTGATAACAGGGCTCTATCTCCGGTCATATACGTTGAAGATCCGCTTTCCATGATCCATACAAATCGGTTTACCTATTTAACTCCCTGCAAATATCAAATGGATTAAATCGTCTTCGGAGCCCAAAATTGATTGTGTCCGGCATACTTAAAGAATTGACCTTTTTCAGCTTTGACAACAGATCCTTTTCGAACAACAGCAGCATCTACCTTGACTGTACTTACATTCCTACAAAAAGTATTAACAACTTTCTGTTTACACTTAGGAATATATGTTTCCTTTTTGACAGGTGAAGGAATCGCAGTCATGGATTTTACAAATTTATTATTGATGTGTTGTCTAGGTGTCATGTTATTTTTCTTAGAAAACATGTTTTTGAAATAAGTAGTCATAGAAATAAAAGCACATAACATACAATTTACAACACCACATGGTTTATAGATATGTTATTCAAAGCACATACATCAATAATAGGCATGTTATTCAAAGTAGTAGGTGTCTTAACAGTTTCTACTTCAACTTTATCAGCAGTTTTGAAGTTCTCAGTAGAATAATATATGTTGTTACTATCCCTACTATTTACAAAGCTATTAGATCTATTCAATTTCTTCTTTAAGTCTTTAGCACCTAGAACCGGATTGGGGGAATCAGAAGTTCCCAAATCTTTCACTAGTGTCATGGGTGCCCATTTATCTTGTTTGACATTAACTCATTGTAGGAATTTATGCACCAGCGGAAGCATTGAATAACATTTATTTGCATATATTCCTATGTATACATACATATAGATACAAAACTATTTTATAAATTGAAGAATATCTCGATTGCTTTCCGACAACAGCTAGAGAAGATCTTGTTCTTCAATCTTTGCAATCACTCCTCAAGTGTGGAGTGCTCTAAAGATATCCACCAAGAATCAAACTAAAAGATGAAGGAGGAGGCTAGAGAGGAACTTAGGGTTGCCTCCCTTTTAAAATATTTCTCACAAATATTAGGGTTCTTTTTTTATTAGGGTTTATATTCCTATATTTATAGGCAAATATCTCAGCTGAGATATTTTCTATAAATATCTTATTATTAATTCTCTTTTTAATTAATTAATCTTATTAATTAATTAGTTAATGATTAAAACTATTTTAATCATTAATTCCTTTTTCTAAACTCTTTTAGAAAATTATTCTCTTTTCATATTTAATTATTTTAATTAAATATTTAATTAATAATATTAAGATCTTATCTTAAATAATTTATAATCAATTAAATCTCATTTAATTAATTTATAAAATTTGCTAAGTAATTATTTATTTCATAAATAAATAATGACTAGCTATTATTAATTATTCTTTCATCTATAATTTAATCTCTTTTATGGTGTTACTCTTTAGGTTCAATATTAAGCCGGTAGTAGAAATAAATAATAATAAATATTTTATTTATTATTTATATGAATTCTATTAATTCATTAAATATAATTAATCTGATTAATTATATTTATTCTACATCGTGAGTGATGCTTCTCAACATATCGCGACTATCCAGATAATACGAAATCATTGCTTAGAATAATTAGAACCTGTCAGTAATTAGTTATCGTACAATTAATTCCTTCTACCCTTCAATATCCCGATTAAATACAAGGCATGGAACTCGTGTCAAGCCTATCTAATTTAATCATATGATTTCTTATTCATAATGCAAAGTTCCTTTTAATGCAAATTAGAAACTCTTTCTAATTTCATTCACTCTGGCCAGAGATTCCTGAACTTGCATATCTAAGAATAACATAGGATATTCATTTCCTTTACTGGAAGAGGCAGATCCTTTATTGATCCGTTAACTATCTCCATACACAAATCACTATGCCCAGAATGGACCTAATGAATGTCCTAGAGACTAAGGACTAAACCAAAACATAAATCATTGTGTACGAGATTACTCTAACGATCTCAAGTCTAAGGATACTTGTACAACTTTTTACTTAATAAACAACTATCGACACGTGAGTAAACTCCATTAGTTGTTCTACTTATCGAGTCATGTTCAGTGAACTTATTCCTTAATAAGCACCTACATACTAGATATAGTGTCACCACACAAATGTCTATGAGAACAGACATCCTCCTAAGAGAGCTAGCATAGTATGTACTAATCTTTACGGATTTACCAATTTCCGATTAGTTATCCTATGATCAGGAACTGTTTAAGTCTAAAGGTATTATCTTCTAGATCTCATTATTACAATCTCATTATAATTCTAGAAGCTTTGCTCTAAATTAAAGAACATCTTATTTAATACACTTCAAATAGATTAAGCCCGTAACATAAATACTTTATTATTATCAAATGAAATCAAATAAGAGTAGCAGAAAATTTTTCCTAACTCATCATACATGATTGGTTTTAGGTCAGACACTTTCAATCTCCCACTTGGCGTAAAGCCAATCACTCTGGTATCTAATACCCATCCGCTCCTTATGACGATCAAAATTTAACTGAGACAGCGGCTTCGTGAACGAGTCTGCTATGTTGTTATGTGTGTCAACTCTTTCGATCTTGACATCTCCTCTTTCAATGATCTCCCTAATCAAATGAAACCGCCGCAATATATGTTTGGTATTCTTGTGAGACCTCGGTTCCTTGGCTTGAGCTATTGCAGCGTTATTGTCACAATATAACACAATAGGCCCCTCTATGCCAAGAACTACTCCCAACTCAAAAACAAATTTCTTCATCCAAACAGCCCTTTACAGCCTCACTTGCAGCTATATACTCTGCTTCTGCTGTGGAGTCAGCCGTCGTAGCTTGCTTACGACTTCTCCAACTAATCGCCCCACCATTTAGAGTAAACACATACTCTGACATGGATGTACTATCATCACACTCTGACTGAAAACTGGAGTCAGTGTAACCCTCTATTTTCAACTCAGACCCACCAAAAACAAGAAAAATATCCTTAGTCCTTCTCAAGTACTTAAGGATGTTCTTCACTGCTTTCCAGTGGTCTTCACCTAGATTTGACTGATATCTGCTAGTCACACTAATTGAGTGAGTAACATCAGGTCTAGTACATAGCATCGCGTACATGATAGATCCTATTGCCGACGCATAAGGAATCCTACTCATACGCTCTCTTTCTTCAGGTGTCTTAAGAGATATCTTGTCAGAAAGGGAGACTCCATGGCTCATCGGTATGAGACCTCTCTTGGAGTTTTTCATGCTAAACCTTTTAAGCACCTTATCGATGTACGTACCTTGGGTTAGACCTATCATTCTTCTTGATCTATCTCTATAGATCTTCATACCAAGAATGTAGGACGCTTCTCTCAAGTCCTTCATGGTGAAGTTCTTTGATAGCCACATTTTTACTGATTGCAGCATTGGTATGTCATTTTCTATTAAGAGTATGTCATCTACATACAAAATAAGAAATGTTAGTGCGCTCCCACTAACCTTCTTGTAGACACATGGTTCATCTATGTTTTTGATAAAATCAAACTCTTTGATTGTCTCATCAAAACGGATGTTCCATCTTCGAGAAGCTTGCTTTAACCCATATATGGTTCGTAGTAGCTTACATACTAGATGTTCATTTCCTATGGAAATAAAACCCTCTGGCGGCTGTGTCATATACACTTCTTCTTCAAGTTCCCCATTGAGGAAAGCCGTCTTTACGTCCATTTGCCAGATCTCATAGTCATAGTAAGCTGCAATAGCAAGCAAAATCTGAATTGATTTGAGCAAGGCTACAGGCGAAAAAGTTTCATCGAAGTCAATCCCTTGTCTTTGTTTGAATCCTTTTGCCACGAGCCTAGCCTTGTAGGTCTCTACCTGGCCATTTGCTCCAATCTTTCTCTTGTATACCCACTTGCACCCTATAGGCTTCATATCCTTGGGTGCCTCTACCAAAGTCCATACTTTGTTGGCATACATGGAGTCCATTTCGGATTTCATGGCACTCTGCCATTTCTCTGAGTCAACACTACTCACATCCTCGTTGAAGGTCATAGGGTCGTCTCCATCAATGACCGTCAATTCATTGTCATTCTCAATGACAAGGCCATAATACCTCTCAGGTTGGTGAGACACCCTTTGTGATCTACGGATGGGCTGTTCTACGGAAGGTTGTTCAATATGAACAGGTGTTTCCTCTTGAACAGTAGTAGTTTGTTCTTCATGAACTTCATCAAGTTCAATCTTGCTCCCACTATTCCCTTGAAGGATAAACTGTTTTTCCAGGAAGGTAGCATGTCGGGAGATAAACACCCTTTGTTCGGTGTAAAAGTAATACCTAAATTCTCTTTAAGATATCTTACAAACCTACATTTCACGGATCGAGATTCTAGCTTATCGGGGTCAACTTTCTTGACATAAGCCAGACATCCCCAAATCTTAACGTGCTTAAGACTCGGTTTCCTTTCTTTCCATATCTCATACGGAATTTGAGGAACAGATTTGGAAGGCACCTTGTTCAATATATATGCTGATGTTTCCAATGCATAACCCCAAAGTGATACTGGAAGATCTGTATAGCTCATCATGGATCGAACCATCCAACAAAGTTCGATTTCTCCTTTCGGATACTCCATTCAATTGGGGAGTGGCCGGAGGAGTCTATTGAGAGACTATACCATTTTCTTTGAGATAATTTAGAAACTCGCCACTTAAGTATTCACCTCCTCGATCTGATCGAAGGGTTTTAATACTATTCTTGGTTTGTTTCTCTACTTCATACTTATATTCTTTGAACTTTTCAAAGGCTTCGGATTTGTATTTCATCAAATACACATATCCAAATCTAGATCGATCATCTGTAAAAGTAATGAAGTATGAAAATCCACCCATGGCTTGCATGGACATCGGCCCACACACATCTATATGTACCAATCCAAGCAACTCCACAGCTCTTTCTCCATGTCCACTAAATGGAGATTTGGTCATTTTGCCTAACAGACAACTCTCGCATGTAGGATATGATTCAAAATCAAAAGGTTCTAGTAACCCTTCCTTATGCAATGTCTTAAGTCTATTTTCACTAATATGACCAAGTCTGCAGTGCCACAAGTAGGTGGGATTTTCATCATCTCTTTTTCTTTTATTACTATGTTCAATTTGAAGTAAACTATGTTCTACGTCACATACACACAAACCATTATTTAAAATACCAACACCATAAAGAACATTATTTGTAAAAATTGAACATTTATTATTCTCAATAACAAACGAAAAACCATCCAAGTCTAACATGGGAATAGAAATAATATTCCTCAAAATTGAGGGAACAAAATAACAATTATCCAAAATAATAGTCTTGCCCGTAGGCATAAGTAAATCAAACGATCCTACAGCTACAGTAGCAACTCTTGCTCCATTGACCATACGTAGGATCACCTCCTCTTCTTCAAGAGTCTTACTTCTCCTTAGTACCTGCAACGAATTGCTAATGTGAGAACCACAGGCGGTATCTAATACCCAAGTAGAAGTTTGATTAAGTGACATATTTAGTTCGATCATGAACATAACTGAAGCAGAAACGGTAGTCTCACCACCCTTCTTCTTCTTCAATTTTGCAAGGTAAGCCTTACAGTTTCTCTTCCAGTGCCCCACTTTGTTGCAGTGAAAGCAAACAGCTTTGCTTTTGGGATCTTCAACTTTTGGAGGAACTGGCCTTTTCTCACCTACCTCCTTCTTCTTCTTAGGAGGGCTCCTCTTCCTCTTCTTAGGGTTAGAGCTTTCACCAATTAGAAGAAAAGAACTCTTCTTTGTGGGAAAATTTGACTCAGCAGTTTTCAGCATGTTATGGAGTTCAGGCAAGCTGACATCCAACTTGTTCATGTGAAAGTTCACAACGAACTGCGAGAATGAATCTGGAAGTGATTGCAAGACCAGATCTTGATTCAGCTCCCCATCCATGACAAATCCAAGTTGTCCAAGACGCTCAATCAAATTGATCATCTTGAGCACATGAACATTCACAGATGATCCCTCAGTCATCCTACAACGGAACAGCTCCTTCGATATCTCATATCGAGCTGTCCTTCCTGCCACGTCATACAAATCTTGTAGATGCATAAGGATAGAGTGAGCATCCATATGCTCGTGTTGCTTTTGGAGCTCATCATTCATGGATCCCAGCATAACATAATGTGCAACTCTTGCGTCATCTATCCAATTACGATACACAATATGTTCATCATTAGGTGCATCCTGAGCAGGTTCAGCAGGTTTAGGTGAGTCTAGTACATATTCCTTCTTCTCAATCCTAAGAACAATTCTCAGGTTTCGAAGCCAATCAGAATAGTTGGGACCAGTTAATTTGTGTGCATCGAGCATGCAACGGAGTGATAGTGCAGAAGACATTATGTATATAGTAAATCTGCAAATAATAAACACATAACAACATTTAGCAAATACTCTGTTTCATTATCTAAAACACCATATGAATCGGGTCTTTATTCATAAGTGCCTCCCACTATTCTATCTAATTTCTATATCCCTTATTGAAATTAAGCATTCATAATGATAGTGGGATAGGGATCCTACATTCCATCACACAACCTCGGCTGTAGCACGAAACGCCATGTAACGTTCAATAGGCAGACAACTCTTGTCAGCTACATCTCATGTTATTCCCTAATCTTACTTTAGCCTCTTGAATACTTGAGTCACGGCTGTGGCACGACAAACTTAATATTCTAAGTCAAGTCAATCCCAACATCTCGTATAATTAAACTAGTTTCAAATAGCCCACGGCTGTAGCACGTAACGGCCATAAGATTCCAATTCATCATACACATATCATGTTATAGACAAGTATCTCTTCTTTCGGAAACAACGCCCTCGGTTGTAGCACGAAACGACAGAGTTTCAAAAACAAGAAATACTTTCTATTATGTTGGAAGGCTATGACCAACACAAGCCCTTTATGTTTTATGGCCAATTTCTACTTGATATTCTTTATATTTTAGGGGATTATATTATGTTACAATCATAATCATATTATAAAGAGATTCTTTTATATTGGATTAAATATTTCAAATCAACTATTGATACTTGGAGTCATCCCAGGCCAGGGGTGAAGCATTGTCAAGAGGAGTCTCTTAATAACCCCATTTCTTACAGATAGAACATCTGCTGTTTGACAGAATCATCCTTTCACTTAAGTTGAAAATTCATATTCAATCACGTGTGTCATAAACACAAAAATCTCATGATTGTATTCATAATATGTAAATTAAGGTCACGAAACAATTTCACTATTCTAGATTGTCTAACATACGCCTTATGTTAATTAAGTTCACCTAAATCTATCATCTCATGATAATTCAAGCATATATCACATATATATAATCACGAATAAACATAAGGTAGGCATGTTAAATCATATATTACAACATATAAGCATTATACATCTCTATGTATCACATGATGTATTTAAAAGCAACTTAAAACAGTTAAAACTTGCTTTAAAACACTTTTGGAAGCTCTAAACAGTCCGAAACAATTTCAGAAAAATTATTGTAATATACCATTAGAACTGTCTCGGAAAAATGAATCCAGCGGTATATTACACGCCCCATTCTGAGCTCCCACACACCCGCACGCGCCCCCGAGAAGTTTCCGACGCATCCCCATGCGCGCACGCGCGTTAGGCGCGTGCAAGACACCCTGTCACGCATCTCTGGTATGCATTACAAGCCAAAAACCCCTTTTTAGCTTGTAACGCATGCGCAAAATGCGTTACACCTTTTTTTTAATAGATATTATTATTTAATTACGAATTAATTAAAAATAACTTTAAAAATCCATAATAAATAATCTATTGCTCGGAATAATATTCTAAAAATACCTGGACGATCTACAACAGTTGTAGAACACATGAAAAATATAAAATAAATTTTGAGGAACAGTAATGAATTAATCATAATTAAATCATTATTATTGCTTTCAAAATTCATAATAAATATTCTACGCATCAGAAAATTATGAAAAATTAACTGGACGATCTACAACACTTATAGAACCCAGGAAAATTATCAAAATAATTTTGACGAATAGTATCATATTTATCATAATTAAAACATGATATTGCTTGTATAAATCATAATAAATACATACATGCTCATAAAATTCTGAAACTTGACCACGAATCTATATGCATACAACCTAAGCTCTGATACCATTTTATAAATTTATGCACCAGCGGAAGCATTGAATAACATTTATTTACATATATTCCTATGTATACATACATATAGATACAAAACTATTTTATAAATTGAAGAATACCTCGATTGCTTTCCGGCAACAGCTAGAGAAGATCTTGTTCTTCAATCCTTGCAATCACCCCTCAAGTGTGGAGTGCTCTAAAGATATCCACCAAGAATCAAACTAAAAGATGAAGGAGGAGGCTAGAGAGGAAATTAGGGTTGCCTTCCTTTTAAAATATTTCTCACCAATATTAGGGTTCTTCTTTTATTAGGGTTTATAATCCTATATTTATAGGCAAATATCTCAGCTGAGATATTTTCTATAAATATCTTATTATTAATTCCCTTTTTAATTAATTAATCTTATTAATTAATTAGTTAATGATTAAAACTATTTTAATCATTAATTCCTTTTTCTAAACTCTTTTAGAAAATTATTCTCTCTTCATATTTAATTACTTTAATTAAATATTTAATTAATAATATTAAGATCTTATCTTAAATAATTTATAATCAATTAAATCTCATTTAATTAATTTATAAAATTTGCTAAGTAATTATTTATTTCATAAATAAATAATGACTAGCTATTATTAATTATTCTTTCATCTATAATTTAATCTCTTTTATGGTGTGACTCTTTAGGTTCAATATTAAGACGGTAGTAGAAATAAATAATAATAAACATTTTATTTATTATTTATATGAATTCTATTAATTCATTAAATATAATTAATCTGATTAATTATATTTATTCTACATCGTGAGTGATGCTTCTCAACATATCGCGACTATCCAGATAATACGAAATCATTGCTTAGAATAATTAGAACCTGTCAGTAATTAGTTATCGTACAATTAATTCCTTCTACCCTTCAATATCCCGATTAAATACAAGGCATGGAACTCGTGTCAAGCCTATCTAATTTAATCATATGATTTCTTATTCATAATGCAAAGTTCCTTTTAATACAAATTAGAAACTCTTTCTAATTTCATTCACTTTGGCCAAAGACTCCTGAACTTGCATATATAAGAACAACATAGGATATTCATTTCCTTTACTGGAAGGGGCAGATCCTTTTTTGATCCGTTAACTATCTCCATACACAAATCACTATGCCCAGAATGGACCTAATGAATGTCCTAGAGACTAAGGACTAAACCAAAGAATAAATCATTGTGTACGAGATTACTCTAACGATCTCAAGTCTAAGGATACTTGTACAATTTTTTACTTAATAAACAACTATCGACACGTGAGTAAACTCCATTAGTTGTTCTACTTATCGAGTCATGTTCAGTGAACTTATTCCTTAATAAGCACATACATGCTAGTTATAGTGTCACCACACAAATGTCTATGAGAACAGACATCCTCCTAAGAGTGCTAGCATAGTATGTACTGATCTTTACGGATTTACCAATTTCCAATTAGTTATCCTATGATCAGGAACTGTTTAAGTCTAAAGGTATTATCTTCTAGATCTCATTATTACAATCTCATTATAATTCTAGAAACTTTGCTCTAAATTATGGAACATCTTATTTAATACACTTCAAATAAATTAAGCCCGTAACATAAATACTTTATTATTATCAAATGAAATCAAATAAGAGTAGCAGAAAGTTTTTCCTAACTCATTATACATGATTGGTTTTAGGTTAAACACTTTCACATACATCAATAATAGGCATGTTATTCAAAGCAGTAGGTGTCTTAACAGTTTCTACTTCAACTTTATCAGCAGTTTTCAAGTTCTCAGTAGAATGATATATGTTGTTACTATCCCTACTATTGACAAAGCTATTAGATCTATTCAATTTCTTCTTTAAGTCTTTATCACCTAGACCCGGATTGGGGGAATCAGAAGTTCCCAAATCTTTCACTAGTGTCTTGGGTGCCCATTTATCTTGTTTGACATTAACTCATTGTATGTCCCTAGCTTGTTCCTCTCTTTTCTTTTCCTCATCGAGATCCTCTAAATTCATTTCAAAGGGAATTAATATAGAGCTCTCAAGGATTGGTTCTGCTACAAGTGTAACACCCCCAAAATTACTACACCAATTACTGATTAATTAACAATATTAAAAAGATAATAGCAGTGATTATATATATATATAACCCTGCCACCCAAACACAATCCTAGATCGCCATCAGGTTCATGTATGAAAACAACATACTATTTAAATATTAGAAGTCCAAATCAAAAAGTCTAAGTTCTAAACTTATTACAACTTACTGATCCAACTGAATCTCAACACACCTGCATACGGTCTCTATATGCTCTACCTGTATCTCCTGTAACCTTACGGGTGGTTCTGTAAGTACGTACCATCTTCTACAGCTGCTGAAAGGGTTAGGAAGCAAGGAGTGAGCTAAATTGCTCAGCAAGTGTAAACAATAATCGTAATATGCTATCTGAGAAGGTTCAAAATGATAATAAGGAAGATAGTACTATTTCTGGTTCATAAAAGCTAAAGGTATTTTAAAACAGTTTCCTTTTTAAAGTAAATTCAGGGAACGTACATTTTGAAACTGTAAGTGCATTTCCAAAAAGGTTACTAAAAATAGGAGGTACTATTGTAATACTGGTAAATCTTATTTTTCCATTTGCTTTTGAAATCAATACTTTTAGAACTGTTTCGGAACAATAGTATTCGGATAATTGGGATTTAATTTGACGCTACGAGTTAAGCTAGGTGATCAGCCAACGCATTAACTCCGGGCCACCACGCAGAGTGACTCCACCTTTCAAACAATTGTGGATATCCTTGGCACGCTTTGGCCGTTAGCATTGAGCTATATTACTTCACAGACCGGCGTCTCGGTCTAAAACATTTTTAATAATCCCATAACTTTCAAATCGTAATATAATATTCAGTTTCAGCAAAATCTCAATCTTTGTAATTGATACAGTAAATAAACTTGAACTGAATAAGGATATGAAAAGATCTTTCAGAATACTTGTAAAACAATTTCATCATAATTATTGTTCGTAAAATCATGGTATAAAACTGTGTTCAAAATCAGGGTTCAGCATAGGTATTATATAGAATTGGATATAATATGGAACTGGAATGATAACAGGATATCAAGAGGGAAAAGGAACACTTGCCTTAATCTGAAGGGCTGTCTGACTAACTCTCGAAATAATCTTTGTGCGTCCTAACAACCGGGTCCTGGTCCACTCTTTTTACTCGTTCCTAATCATAAATTATATGTATAAGTCACTCTCTTATTCGACGAATAATTTAATAATAGCATACTCATAGTCACATAAGCACGTAATCACTTAGCACTCAATGCACGTAATTTTATTATCAAATCATACTAATAAATTAATATAAAGCTCGGATTAGAAATCTAATTATACCAGTAATTTCGAAAAATTATTTATAATAACTTTCGTTTTAAACACGTAAGCAAATTCTTTACTTAAACCTCTCAAATAATTATAACACAATATTTAATAATAAAAACCAATCACAATAAGCCACATCATCAAATACTACTCAATCACACAATACTATACTATTCTCAACCAATAGCTATCTATACAAGGATGATGTGCCGTTAACCTTTTAAAGATCGTTAGTTTTGGAAAAAATTTGGCAGCATCTCCTTTGTATATCGAGCTATCCGTCGGAATACAACCGACCCAATTAATTCAAATGTTCACCAAAACAAACTTGCCCAAGCAAAGACATATGTTAATTCGAATAACTTATAGCAATTAACAATTCATCTCAACTCATTTACCATCCAAATACTAGATTACATATATATACATATTCGAATTATATAAAACATAAAATCCGATAATTTCATCGTTTTGCAAATAAAGATTAACATGCAATAGTTGAGACTCCAAACAATCAATCCTAGTTCATGGCATAGCTCAACCAACATCAATTACAATGCAACCAAGAACAACCGAAGCTAACATGGATTATAATTCGGAAAATAGCATAAAAGTTGGCATGCAAGCTTTATCAAAGATCATACAAGCAACTAGATTATGTTACCCACATTAGCAACCCTTTACGGGCATAAACCCATCACCGGCTCGCCGGAGTCATCGCCGGTGATGGCTGAGGTACACGGTGGGAGTCCCTTTACGGGTCTTTCACCACCAAACTCAGCCCCCATCCTCTATTTCCTACTACCAACATCAAAATCGACTTGTTTCCACCAAAAATCTCACTCCCGACTCTTGCATGCAACACTAGACTCATACATACACACACGGCAAACATATATATATATACATGCAAGCAACAAAAACGAATTGTATACACATCTAGGACTTGATTACTCTCAAAACTCGAAGTAATTACTAGTAGTTTGACATGAAAATCAAGAGGACATGAAGAAATCGCCTGGAGAGAAAACAACTGATCTATAACTGAGATATAGAGCACGAAATGAGAAGAAACTGGGCTGGGTTTGGTTTATAAAGACAAGGGCAAAGTGGTCTTTTCACAATTGCTGTTTTCTGAATTAAAACAATTAAAATTTCGTATTTGATAGGCAAATGGGTACAAAAATAAATTTTATATTTTTAAAATAAAGAACACGATTTTAGAAGCTCGCCCATATTTTTAAAATATTTTTCTGATGAGCGGATAATTAATTAAATATCTTTGAAGTTTCAGCACAAAAACAGAAAATAAGAGTAGGAAAATCATAAAAATAATTTTTGGGCTCAAATAAAATAAACTTTTATTTTTATAAAGTCCTAGAATATATAAGGAACATTTTGGAAAAGGTTTCATGATTTTTGGACATTCCAATAATTAAATATGGAATTTAGAAGAGAAATATTTTCAGGATAAAATAGGATTGAGAAAATCATATAAAAATATTGACACTGAATTAAATAACACCACTATTTTTAGAAAGTCTTTAAAATCACATAGAAGCTACATATAACATTTCATAATTATTGGACACACCAATAATTTTATAAAAATCAAATAGTTACTCAATTAAGCATTTAATCTATGCACGTAGTTTCACAGATACACATGTAAACATATAATTGACTTTCTAACAGTTAAACATAGTTGACTTGGTCAACTAGAACACATAATTAATATAATCACATTTTATAATATATTCGTCGCACTCGTTAAACGTAACTAATCGGGACTAAAATATTATTAAAATTATCGGTTTATTATAATCTACCCTCCTTAAAAGGATTCTGTCCTCAGAATCAGTCTAAGAAAACAACTGAGGGTAATTCTCTTTCATCTCACTTTCTAACTCCCAAGTGAATTCTTCAACCTTGGGGTTCCTCCATAACACTTTAACTGTTACAACTGTCTTATTCCTAAGAATCTTCTCCTTGCGGTCAACTATCTTAACTGGATGTTCTACAAAAGACAAATCAGGTTGAACATCTACTGGATCATATTCTATTACACAAGCAGAATCTGGAATAAATCTCTTAAGTAAAGACACATGGAAAACATTGTGTACGCTTTGCATGTTTGGAGGCAACGCTAGTTCATAAGCGACCTTTCCTACTCGTCTTAAAACCTCAAAAGGTCCTATGTATCGGGGACTGAGCTTTCCTTTCTTGCCGAATCTAACTATTCCTTTCCAGGGCGATATCTTCAACAGCACGCTTTCTCCTTCAGTGAATTCCAATTTTCTTCTATCAGGATCTGCATACTTTTTCTGTCTATCTTGTGCAGCTTCCATTCTCTTCCGGATTATTCTCACGACTTCATCGGTTTGCTGAATCAATTCTGGGCCAATAAGCTTGCGATCTCCAACTTCCTCCCAACAGATGGGGGATCTGCAATTCCGTCCATACAGGGCTTCAAACGGGGGCATCCCTATGCTGGCATGATAACTGTTATTATAAGAGAACTCAACTAATCTCAAATTTTCATCCCAACTTCCTTTAAAGTCCAATGCACAAGCTCGAAGCATGTCCTCGATCGTCTGGATAGTTCTTTCACTTTGTCCGTCTGACTGTGGGTGATAGGTTGTACTCATTCGCAATTGTGTTCCTAAACATTCCTGAAACTGCCTCCAAAATCTTGAATTGAATCGTGGATCCCTATCTAACACAATGGATACAGGAACTCCGTGTTTGCTCACAATTTCATCTAGATACATGTGTACCATCTTGTCCAAAGAATATCTCTCGTTGATTGGTAGAAAATGTGCTTACTTGGTTAGTCGATCAACAATGACCCAAATGGCGTCGTGATTTGACTTGGTCCTGGGAAGCCCTACAACAAAATCCATTGCAATGTGCTCCCATTTCCATTCTGGAATATCTAACGGTTGCAATAATCCACCAGGCCTTTGATGTTCTGCTTTGATCCTTTGACACGTGTAACATTTGGCTACCCAGTCTGCTATTTCTCTTTTCATGTTTGGCCACCAAAAGTTTCTTTTTAAATCCTGATACATCTTTGTACTTCCTGGATGAATCGAATGTCTTGAATTGTGTGCCTCTTGTAGTATCTCGTTCTTCAACTTTAACACGTCGGGAATCCAAATTTTCGCATTAAATCTCAGAATTCCTTGTTCATCTTTCTGTGTACAAATTTCTTCGCCTGTCAGTTCGTTCATCCCTTGGCTCATTATTTCGTTTTGACACTTCCGAATATTTTCAAGTAATTCCGGCTGAAATGTCATGGTGAAAATCATATCATCCACTGTTTCCGGCTGCCGTACTTCTATCCCTAATTTCTCAAAGTCTTCGAACAACTCCCTAGTCATTGCCAACATATTCAACCGTTCTTTTCGACTTAAAGCATCTGCGACCACATTCGCCTTTCCCGGGTGATAATTTATTGAACAGTCATAATCCTTTATTAGCTCCAACCATCTTCTTTGCCTCATGTTCAACTCTTTCTGCGTGAAAATATACTTCAGACTCTTGTGGTCGGTGTAAATCTCACACTTTTCTCCATAATGGTAATGTCTCCAAATCTTGAGTGCAAACACGATCGCTGCTAGTTCCAAATCATGCGTAGGATACCTTTGCTCGTGAGGCTTGAGTTGCCTTGAAGCGTAAGCTATTACTTTATCATGTTGCATTAAAACACAGCCTAGTCCTTTAAGAGACGCATCGCTGAATATAACAAATTCTCCTTTATCGTCTGGCAAAACCAATACTGGAGCCGTTACCAATCTTTTCCTTAACTCTTGAAAGCTTGCTTCGCAATTATCATTCCATTCAAATTTCTCGTTCTTCCTTGTCAACTTGGTCAGAGGTATCGCAATTCTGGAAAAATTTTGCACGAATCTCCGGTAGTATCCTGCTAATCCCAAGAAACTTCTGACCTCCGTCGGAGTCTTCGGTCTTTCCCAATTCATCACAGCTTCAATCTTAGCGGGATCTACTTTTATTCCATCACGGCTGACTATATGTCCGAGAAACTGCACTTCTTTAAGCCAAAACTCGCACTTGGAAAATTTCGCATACAACTTTTCTTTCTTCAGGATTTCTAAGGCTAACCTCAAATGCTGTTTATGCTCTTCCTCTGTCTTAGAATATATCAGTATATCGTCGATGAAGACTATCACGAATTTATCCAAGTACTTTTTAAATACTCGATTCATCAAATCCATAAAAGCTGCGGGCGCGTTCGTCAATCCAAAAGCCATCACTAAAAATTCGTAATGTCCATACCTGGTTCGAAAAGCTGTCTTTGGCACATCTTCTGGCTTTATCTTCAGTTGGTGGTATCCTGATCTTAAGTCAATTTTTGAGAAACTGGTTGCTCCTTTCAATTGATCAAAAAGGTCATCAATCCTAGGTAATGGGTACCTATTTTTGATGGTTAACTTATTTAACTCCCTGTAATCGATACACAGTCTCATGCTTCCGTCTTTCTTCTTCACGAATAGAACTGGAGCTCCCCACGGAGAAAAACTGGGCCTTATGACTCCCTTGTCCAACAGATCTTGTAATTGACTGGATAATTCCTTCATTTCTGCCGGGGCCATACGGTAAGGGGCTTTGGATACCGGTTCCGTACCTGGGGCTAAATCAATGGAAAACTCGATTTGCCTATCTGGGGGTAAACCTAGTAATTCGTCTGGAAACACATCAGGAAACTCATTTACTATTGGGATCTCTTCCAAATCTGGTATCTCCTTACTCCTGTCTACAACATACGCGAGATATGCTTCACATCCGTGCTTCATCATTCTTCTTGCTTGCATCATTGTTAAAATAACTTTTCTTGCCTTTGTCCTTTAAAGATCACCTTCTTTCCTTTCGTCGTTCTGAGTACCACCTTCTTATCTTTGCAGTTAATCTGAGCGTTATGCTTAGTTAACCAGTCCATTCCTAAAATTACGTCAAAATCTCCTAGCTGAAAAGGTAATAGCGATATCGGAAAACTATACCCTTCTATGCTAACTTCACACTGGGGACAGACTTGGCTTACTTTCACTTTCTCCTGATTAGCTAACACTATGTTTAACGCACTCTCCAAATTTACAGCCTCATAGTTTGACTTATTCACAAAATCTCTAGATATAAAAGATCTAGTGGCACCAGTATCAATTAACACTTTTGCGATAGCAGAATTTACAAGAATCGTACCTGCTACCACATCCGAACTCTGGACAGTATCTTTCATATTCATGTTGAGATTCCTCACTTGTTCTGAAGATTGAGAAGGTTGATAACCCAAATATCTTTGTCCGGTCATTGGAGTAACTGAAGCATAGCTTGAGGCTGAAGGAGCTGGCTGAACTTGATACTGCACTGAAGTGGCTGATAATCTCATCATTCTATTGCTTTGTACTTGGGACCTACATTCTCGAGATATGTGCCCTGGCTTCCCGCATTTAAAACATGTTACATTTGAGCTGGCCTTCGGGCTTGGACTCACTACCCGGCATTCACTTGCATAATGTCCCTTTATGTTACATTTAAAACAAATAATATCCGCCTTATTGCACGCTCCAACATGCCTTTTCTTGCAGATTCTGCACTCCTTATTTGTTACTGATTGTCTGTGGCCCCTGAAATTTGCTTCCCTTACTACTTTCATTCCTTCGAAAAGACCCGCCTCCACTTCTCGGCGGAAATCCTGACTTCTTTACAAACTTGCTGACGGGCTCACTTTGACTTGTTCCATCATCTTTTTGTCCAAACTTTCTTTTCTGCTCATTCTTCTCCCTTTGACCCTGTTCACCTTCTGTTTCGGCAATCAATGCCTTCTGTACCACCTCCGCATACGTCTTCAATTCTAAAATTGCCAATTTCGCCCTAATCCATGATTTCAATCCCTGTTGAAATCTCCTGGCCTTCTTTTCTTCAGTGTTCACATATTCAGGGACAAATCTTGACAACTCAGTGAATTTCTTCATGTATTCCGACACACTCATGTTGTTCTGTTTTAGTTCAAAGAACTTCAGCTCCATCTGAGCTTGCATGTATCGGGGAAAGTACTGTTCCAAAAACAATTCCTTAAATCTATCCCAAGATATCATTTCTGCTGTCTCCAACGCTTTAACTGACTCCCACCAATAGTTTGCATCACCTTTCAGAAGGTAACTTGCAAAGGTTGTCTTCTGTTCTTCTTCCACCTTAACCAATTCAAATACTTTTTCTATCTCCTTCAACCATTTCTGAGCTTCAATTGGATCAGGTGATCCCTGGAATTCTGGAGGCTTTACTGATTGAAAAGTCTTGAATACCGCTGTAGCCTGGCCACGTGGCTGGTCTTGTTGTTGGTTTTGTTGTTGTTGCAATTGCTGTTGAAGCATTTGCTGCTGTTGGGTTAGAGCTGTTGTTTGTTGGCGCAGAAGTTCTATTAACTGGGCCATGTTGTGGTTATCTTGATTTACATTAAGGTTCTCGGGGTTATTCTGATTTACACCTTGATTTACTTGAGGGTTCTGAGCTTCATTCTCATCTTGGTTGGGGTTATTAGAATTTGAAGCTGTTTGTGAGGGTGTCCCTCGGGAACGTCTCTTTGGTGGCATCTTACTGTAGGTAGATACGAAAATTTAGACTAACGTATAAAATAGTTCGCATGGTATATGACATGGTGAGATAAAGTATACGGAAATCAAGTTCTGAATTATCGATCACATGCTGTGTGGTTTTAAAGAAGTTAACTACTATCGAACATCAAAATACGCAACTATGAATTAGATGGCATAAAACGGAAACATAAAATAAATAAACTGACACTATAGTGCCAATAAGTCACAAGATCCATGGGTTCACATCGGAGACCCAACAATATCCATAATACAACACCAAATGCGGAAGATAACAGAAACAACTACTAAACTAGATCCTGCCCCATACTGCAGTCATCCCTAACCACGATTCCTCTATTGGTCGATGATGTCTCGGATCTGGTTGATGATCATCTCGCAGATCATCCGTCCCTCTCCATATCTCACTCTAGTAGGTGGGGGTAGCTGCTCCATCTGAACCGTGGCCATCTCCACCAATGCTCGGAGTCTGGTAGTCGAATCTGGCCTGAGAGAAGGGAAGTCTCTGTAGTAGATGCTCAACAATGACTCCAGCTGGTCGTTGGCAACAACCAAGTTATCATAGTCCTGTCGTAGCTGTGAGTAGACGCTAAAGGGGACTGTGTCAGTCGACGAGCCTGTCCCTAATAGAGTGGAGGAGGAAGCAACACGACTAGAGGATCCGTGTCGGGCGTGTACACCTGCTATCCCTAATCCTGGCATTGCATCTGAAGACTCTGGAAATGACTCGGGGGATAGGGACCTCATCTCATCTGGAGTATCTATCTCCTGCTCATCCGCCTCCCTAGCATTCCACGATGCTAGAAAGTGACTCATCTCTGAGTCCGAACTCGAAGAAGGAGTGGGAGTGAGAGGTTTCTGGGCTCGGCGCTGAAGAGAATTAAAAGAATATATATATACTTATTATTAGTAGGTTAGGGTGTAAACTTGTACTCCTATTACTACTTATACCTTGGTTAAGATTTGCTAAGTTAGGGAATTTCTAGTACTTAATCCTGAAAGTCTACATATTACTTAATACTGATCTTAACACTTAATCCTATATTGTTTCAGTGACTCAAACCTGTGGCTCTGATACCAAACCTGTAACACCCCCAAAATTACTACACCAATTACTGATTAATTAACAATATTAAACAGATAATAGCAGTGATTATATATATATATAACCCTGCCACCCAAACACAATCCTAGATCGCCATCAGGTTCAAGTATGAAAACAACATACTATTTAAATATTACAAGTCCAAATCAAAAAGTCTAAGTTCTAAACTTATTACAACTTACTGATCCAACTGAATCTCAACACACCTGCATACGGTCTCTATATGCTCTACCTGTATCTCCTGTAACCTTACGGGTGGTTCTGTAAGTACGTACCATCTTCTACAGCTGCTGAAAGGGTTAGGAAGCAAGGAGTGAGCTAAATTGCTCAGCAAGTGTAAACAATAATCGTAATATGCTATCTGAGAAGGTTCAAAATGATAATAAGGAAGATAGTACTATTTCTGGTTCATAAAAGCTAAAGGTATTTTAAAACAGTTTCCTTTTTAAAGTAAATTCAGGGAACGTACATTTTGAAACTGTAAGTGCATTTCCAAAAAGGTTACTAAAAATAGGAGGTACTATTGTAATACTGGTAAATCTTATTTTTCCATTTGCTTTTGAAATCAATACTTTTAGAACTGTTTCGGAACAATAGTATTCGGATAATTGGGATTTAATTTGACGCTACGAGTTAAGCTAGGTGATCAGCCAACGCATTAACTCCGGGCCACCACGCAGAGTGACTCCACCTTTCAAACAATTGCGGATATCCTTGGCACGCTTTGGCCGTTAGCATTGAGCTATATTACTTCACAGACCGGCGTCTCGGTCTAAAACATTTTTAATAATCCCATAACTTTCAAATCGTAATATAATATTCAGTTTCAGCAAAATCTCAATCTTTACGATATAATTGATACAGTAAATAAACTTGAACTGAATAAGGATATGAAAAGATCTTTCAGAATACTTGTAAAACAATTTCATCATAATTATTGTTCGTAAAATCATGGTATAAAACTGTGTTCAAAATCAGGGTTCAGCATAGGTATTATATAGAATTGGATATAATATGGAACTGGAATGATAACAGGATATCAAGAGGGAAAAGGAACACTTGCCTTAATCTGAAGGGCTGTCTGACTAACTCTCGAAATAATCTTTGTGCGTCCTAACAACCGGGTCCTGGTCCACTCTTTTTACTCGTTCCTAATCATAAATTATACGTATAAGTCACTCTCTTATTCGACGAATAATTTAATAATAGCATACTCATAGTCACATAAGCACGTAATCACTTAGCACTCAATGCACGTAATTTTATTATCAAATCATACTAATAAATTAATATAAAGCTCGGATTAGAAATCTAATTATACCAGTAATTTCGAAAAATTATTTATAATAACTTTCGTTTTAAACACGTAAGCAAATTCTTTACTTAAACCTCTCAAATAATTATAACACAATATTTAATAATAAAAACCAATCACAATAAGCCACATCATCAAATACTACTCAATCACACAATACTATACTATTCTCAACCAATAGCTATCTATACAAGGATGATGTGCCGTTAACCTTTTAAAGATCGTTAGTTTTGGAAAAAAATTGGCAGCATCTCCTTTGTATATCGAGCTATCCGTCAGAATACAACCGACCCAATTAATTCAAATGTTCACCAAAACAAACTTGCCCAAGCAAAGACATATGTTAATTCGAATAACTTATAGCAATTAACAATTCATCTCAACTCATTTACCATCCAAATACTAGATTACATATATATACATATTCGAATTATATAAAACATAAAATCCGATAATTTCATCGTTTTGCAAATAAAGATTAACATGCAATAGTTGAAACTCCAAACAATCAATCCTAGTTCATGGCATAGCTCAACCAACATCAATTACAATGCAACCAAGAACAACCGAAGCTAACATGGATTATAATTCGGAAAATAGCATAAAAGTTGGCATGCAAGCTTTATCAAAGATCATACAAGCAACTAGATTATGTTACCCACATTAGCAACCCTTTACGGGCATAAACCCATCACCGGCTCGCCGGAGTCATCGCCGGTGATGGCTGAGGTACACGGTGGGAGTCCCTTTACGGGTCTTTCACCACCAAACTCAGCCCCCATCCTCTATTTCCTACTACCAACATCAAAATCGACTTGTTTCCACCAAAAATCTCACTCCCGACTCTTGCATGCAACACTAGACTCATACATACACACACGGCAAACATATATATATATACATGCAAGCAACAAAAACGAATTGTATACACATCTAGGACTTGATTACTCTCAAAACTCGAAGTAATTACTAGTAGTTTGACATGAAAATCAAGAGGACATGAAGAAATCGCTTGGAGAGAAAACAACTGACCTATAACTGAGATACAGAGCACGAAATGAGAAGAAACTGGGCTGGGTTTGGTTTATAAAGACAAGGGCAAAGTGGTCTTTTCACAATTGCTGTTTTCTGAATTAAAACAATTAAAATTTCGTATTTGATAGGAAAATGGGTACAAAAATAAATTTTATATTTTTAAAATAAATAACACGATTTTAGAATCTCGCCCATATTTTTAAAATATTTTTCTGATGAGCGGATAATTAATTAAAAATCTTTGAAGTTTCAGCACAAAAATAGAAAATAAGAGTAGGAAAATCATAAAAATAATTTTTGGGCTCAAATAAAATAAACTTTTATTTTTAGAAAGTCCTAGAATATATAAGGAACATTTTGGAAAAGGTTTCATGATTTTTGGACATTCCAATAATTAAATATGGAATTTAGAAGAGAAATATTTTCAGGATAAAATAGGATTGAGAAAATCATATAAAAATATTGATACTGAATTAAATAACACCACTATTTTTAGAAAGTCTTTAAAATCACATAGAAGCTACATATAACATTTCATAATTATTGGACACACCCATAATTTTATAAAAATCAAACAGTAACTCAATTAAGCATTTAATCTATGCACGTAATTTCACAGATACACATGTAAACATATAATTGACTTTCTAACAGTTAAACATAGTTGACTTGGTCAACTAGAACACATAATTAATATAATCACATTTTATAATATATTCGTCGCACTCGTTAAACGTAACTAATCGGGACTAAAATATTATTAAAATTATCGGTTTATTATAACAATGGTTATGAAAAGAGGTTTAGGTGTGTCCTTAACAACATGTGGAGTACCCATTTCTTCAACACTTCTTTTGAATGGGGTGATGTTGCTTGCCTTTCCTACAGATTAATTGTACTCAAAGTTTATTCCAAGTTTACGTTTTATTTCTTGTTAGTCAATTAGGTCTTTTACAATATAAGAGGAATTCTTATAGGATAGACACTTCTTTTGTTCTTCCACTATCTGATTTATGAGATGGGTTTCAACTTTAACATAACAACTGACTCTATTGACTTGAAAAGCTAAGTCCTCAGTTAGATTGTCATTTCTGGTTTTTAACAATTTTAAAACATCATTCTCATCAGTTAAGGCTTTATTTTTTAGAATTAGTTTCTTAACTCTATCTCTTGTATCATCTAGTTGTTTACCTAGCAATTTAAATATCTTAGGGCATGAAGGATCTACCTCTTTTCCACCTTGTCGAGTTGGAGACAGTGATTCTTCGGAAGAAGCCATAAGAGCAAGATTTTACATCTCTTCCTCATCATCTTTGTCTGAATCATCTCAGCTTTTGCCCTCTATTAAATAAGACTTTCCCTGATGCTTTTTCACAAGTGCATCATACTTTTCCTTGACCTCTTCATAAGACTATCTCTTCTTCCCTTACTTAGGCTTCATGCATTCAGCTACAAAATGGACTAGCTCATTGCAGTTGAAGCAACAAAACTTGTTTCTATCAACTAATCCGATTTTGTAGCCGCTTTCTGATACAGCTATCGAAGAACCTTCTTTTTGGAACCTTCTAAAATTAGGTTTAACTCTATAGGAGGAGTTCCTTCGGAATCTCATGTTGTCAAACCTCCTAGAAAACATAGCTAGAGATTCATCTTTCAGCTGATCTAGTTCTTCTAAAGAGTAGAACTCACCATTTTTCTGATTATCTGAGTATGTCCAAATTCTTGAACCACATACTCCATTGAACTGTTAGAAGGTGCAACAGCCTTCAGTTTCTTCTTCTCTGGTACTTCCACTGTCGTTGCTTTAGAGAAACTCAGAACATTACCTATGCCATATGTTTCTCTGGTCTGGATCTGTTCCAATTTATATTTCTTCAGATCTTTGTAGAGTCTTTCTAGGATTACTTCTTTCATGTCCCTAGACTCCCGGATAGCTGCAATCCTATGTTCCAGATGCTCTGACAAGGTTAGCAAAAATATCATGTTAACCTCCTAGTTCTTCTAATATTTCCCATTTAGGTTGAGCTCGTTCATCAGTTTGTTCAATCTCTGAAATATCTCAGAGATAACCTGACTAGGGTTGGATTTAAACTGCACATATCGGGAGGTCAGGATCTCTAGTCTATTCTCTTTGACTTCTTCAGTACCTTCGTTTATTATGTCTATTATATCCCATATTTCTTTGGCATTTTTACAATTGACCACGTGATTGTACTTAAAGTAGTCTAGGAATTCAATCAATATGAGTTTGAGATTGTTATCCAGAGATACTGCTTCCTTTTCTTCATCTGTGTAGTCAACCAAACATTTGAAAACTTCTTGTGTGAGAAATATTTGAGAAAAAAGAGATTATTTGACTATAAGTCAACATGTTCATATAAGTTTACTTCCTCATAATTCTGGGAGTTAATCAATCATCTGGTGTTGAAATCTGAGAGGAAAATGAGATGTATTTTTGGACAGAATTCAATTTCCTTCCAAATAAATTATTCAAAGGGATTGGAGATATAAGTGTTAGAGGCTTGTATGTGGCACAGTCCATCATAGCGTAAGAGGACGAGTGAGGCACAGTCCAGCGATTAAAGGGCCATGTGTTACCTGGGGTGATGACCAGTTGAGGATCATCCTTCTACTAGTAAAAAAAGTTACATATTCTATTGTAAGATACGACTGATCATCATGTACAATAGGCATGGTGAATGCTCCAGTATAGTCCCATTTCTTCTAATTGGAATTTGACATTGACACTGTAACGAAAGTCAAGGTGCTAAGTTACCGATAGTGTTAATGGAAACTGTTGAACTTTAACTGTTCTTTTCGCGATATCTTGAACTTCTTTCTTAGTGATTCTTGAATGAATAGTAACCCTGTAACTGATACCATCGTGGAAAGTTATCGATAGTGTTGACGAGAGATTGAGAACTTTTGTGGTGTGTTTAGAAATATCTAGAATTATTTACTTTTCAACTTGTGGTGTATTATAAATTTCAGAAACTATCTTTTATATTGAGTTAAAATTTCATAAATTATTTTAACTGCTATTATGATTGGAGTTATTGTTGGGCTGTAGTATATCATTCTTGCATTGTTTTAAATTTCCAAACACAACAGCTAGATCAGATGGATTGCATTACTTCAAATTATAACCCTACAGTGAAAAGTAGCTTGACGAGACTTATCGGCATAGTTCGGAAGAAGAATGCAAGATGCCATGATGAAGATGATTTGGTTCAGATTATCTAGATCTGGTGTAAGAATGATTTATAAGTTGATATGTAATAAATATTATCTTGTATAGAATATTATTGGTAGATGGTATACTTCTTATCGAAGTTATGCTAGTTTTATAAGATTTGTGTAAGTAGAGACTGGTTATATTAAATTGTGGTAATTGGGAAATTTTTTCTAAAAAACTAATTTTGAGGACTTTATGGATGGGGTCGTAAGTGTGATTTTATTTTTTTGAGAATTGTAATAGTTGATGTATGACTTGGGATTCTTATTTCTAGCCCTATAACATAAAAGTTTATTTGGAATTGGGGTCGCAGATGTATTTCCAATTATTGTATGACTGCAGGTGAAATCGAAATTGTTAAATAGGTGGTTTTATGTTGAGAATTTTCGCAGTGATGACCAGATCCATGACTTCGGATTTGGGGGCGTTACAGAAAAATTAATAAGAGCCCGGAACCCCGAACTGGGAAAAGGTTAGGATTTCGAAGAATGGGGAGTGAGACTGTTAACCAGGGCTGTAGGCAGACAAGAGTGCCACCCCCCAACCAATCCAGACCTCACTGCTAGAGTTCAATACATACAAGAGGAAACATACAGGGAATTATAAACCCCAGGACATAAAATGTTATAAGTGCAATGTCTATCTATTTCAGTGGCAGGAAATCAGAGTGTGTAAGATTAAGAATTTAAGTTGAAAGAATTATCAAGATTTCCCAATAAAGTAAGTGAGTTCATAAGAGATTTGAGGTTCTTGAAGGAACCAACCATGCTACATTGGTTCAAGAAGTATCCAATTTTTTGGAAATTCAAATAGACCAATTGATTAGAGACCGGAGCTCTATTTCAGTGAAAAATAAATGGATTTTAGAACCCAAACTGAGATGGCAGTTAAGTGTGTCCATAATATGAAACTTAGATACTAGAGTACCATTCTTACAAAGATCTAATTCCTTTTTAGTTAAGAAATTTAGTTGCTCTATTGAGAATATATTAATTGACGAGTTGTGACGCTTATATTGATAGTGAGAGTAAGGATGTGACGTTAACCAAACCCAATAAGAATGAGAATGTGTTCGAAGGTAGACAAAGAATAAGAAGTTTTAACCAAGGTTAAAACAAAGAGATCGTTGCGACGAGATGTGAGGCTTACTTACCCTATGTGGTTGATATGGAAAAAGGAGAAAACCTAGTAAAGAGGAGATTCTCATAGTTAATGTTACTTTTAGATAAATGAACTTAAAAACTTAAAACATGTTATATATGCAGAGAAGGGAGTACCCGACTTAAGGGACATCCCAGTAGTGAATGAAATTGATGATGTGTTTTCAAGAGACCTTTCGAGATTACCACCCGACCGAGACATAGAATTTTCTATAGACCTAGCACTAGGGACCTCACCAGTTTTGAAGGCTCCATATCGGCTATCTCCTGTCAAGATGAAGGAATTGGCCATTCAGTTAAAAGATTTGTTAGAGAAGGGAATAATAAGACCGATTGTGTCACCTTGGGATGCACCAGTGTTATTTATAATGAAGAAAGAGGGCAGTATGAGATGATGTATTGATTACCAAGATCTATATAAGTTGACCATTAAGGACAAATATCCACTGCTAAGGATAGATATTTTTTTTCAAACTGAAAGGCAAAATCTACTTTTCAAAGATTCACCTGAAAACTGTATATCACCAAATGAATATTAAACAAGAAAAGGTGTCGAAGACAGCCTTCCGCACAAGATATGGACATTATGAGTTCTTGGTGATGTCATTCAGATTAACCAATGCGTCAGCCACTTTAATGGATTAATGAATCAAGTTTTCAAAATGTACTTGGACAAGTGTGTCATAATATTTGTTGATGATATATTGTTCTACTCTAAAACAGAGGAAGAACACGCAGAGCATTTGAGGCTAATTCTAGAGATATTGAGAAAATAAGAGTTATACGCTAAATTTTCGAAGTTCGAGTTTTGGTTGAGAAAAGAGCCTTTCTTAGGGTATGTGATCAGTAGTGAGGGAGTGTTGGTCGACCTCGCCAAGATAGAAGCTCTGATGAATTGGGAGAGACCGACTACCCCAACAGAGGTGAGAAGTTTTGTGGGACTAATAGGTTACTATTAGAGATTTATTCAGGATTTTCGCTAAGATAGCTACCCCATTGACCCGACTTACTCGCAAGGCAGAGATGTTCTAATGGACAGAATAATGTGCAGAGAGCTTTTAAGAGCTAAAGAGAAGGTTGGTGACAACCCCAGTGCTGCCATTAACTGATGATAAAGGAGCTTTTGTAATTTACAGTGACGCATCTCATAAGGGATTAGTCTGTGTTCTAATGCAACATGGCAAGGTAATGACATGTGAAACTTTTATCTAATATACTAAGGATGTCAAGGATGACTCCAGAGAAAGATTCAAGTTAATTTGATTAAAAATCAATTTACTAAAAATGCTTAAAGTTGGGTGTTTAAAGTGAAAATTACTAAAAAGTGACGAATTGTTTATTATAACTATAAAACGTAGACGTAATTGAACTTCGAGGCTTAATTCCTACATGAGTTATATATGAAAGTTGTTAAGGGATAACATGAGAACGTGATGAGCTAAAGAAGTTGTTTAAAACTTGTTGTTGAAAGGTACTTATGAAGTCACGAAAGTGAGTATAAGTCAATAAAGAGTATAGAATTCCAAGTACTAATTTGAGATTTTACGCTTAATTCTTAGAGTATCGTCGAGGAACGAAAGCCAACCAACCCCGTAATAACTACAAAAAAGTTTTCGAACCTTTTTACCTTTTGGCGAATACTGCTTCATAAAAAGGTTCTGTTGTGTTTGGAATATATTTTCTTACAAACATATATATATGCTTGTACTGTTTACTATTCATTAATTGTTCTTACTTATCAACTCTGAATCTTATAAAGTTAGAGTGTGTATAAGTAGAGAATGAGGAGTATTCTAAGAGTTGAATTTCATATTTCTTGTTCGAAGTTTTGACTGGGAGTTAGTGTGTGAGATTCTGATAGTTTGTCAACAGAGTCTTGAGAACTTTTCTTCAGAAATATTTTGAATATTATCAAATACTAAAGAAATATTTTGTTAAAATATCCATTAAATCTTTAGAGTTTATTTATTTATTGGAATATTTTAATGAGAGGTTAAATATTATTCAAATAATTACTTAACCTTTGGGAAATTATTCAGAGTTATTCAAATTTGATCTAAAACCTTCTGAAAATGATTTAGCTATCCAATAATCATTTTGATAACTTTGGTGATTTTAAAACAACTCCCTGGTCGTGTGATTTTGAAAACTTCTTGTGTGAGAAATATTTGAGAAAAAAGAGATTATTTGACTATAAGTCAACATGTTCATATAAGATTACTTCATCATAATTCTGGGAGTTAATCAATCATCTGGTGTTGAAATCTGAGAGGAGAATGAGATGTGTTTTTTGACAGAATTTAATTTCCTTCCAAACAAATTATTCAAAAGGACTAGAGATATAAGTGTAAGAGGCTTGTGTGCAGCACAATCCATCACAGCGTAAGAGGCCGAGTGACTCATGGTCTAACAATTAAAGGCCTATGCATTGCCTGGGGTGATGACCAGTTGAGGATCATCCTTCTACTAGTAGAGAAAGTTACATATTCTATTTTACAATACGACTGATCATCGTGTACAACAGACGTGGTGAATGCTCCAGTATAGTGCCATTTCTTCCAATTGGAATTTGACATTAACACTGTAACGAAAGCAAAGGTGCTAAGTTACCGATAGTGTTAATGGGAACTGTTGAACTTTCACTGTTCTTTTCGGGATATCTTGAACTTCTTTCTTAGCGATTCTTAAATGAATAATAACCCTGTAACTGATACCATCGTGGTAAGTTATCGATAGTGTTGATGAGAGCTTGAGAACTTTTGTGGTGTGTTTAACAATATCTAGTATTGCTTACTTTTCAACTTGTGGTGTATTATAAATTTCAGTTTCTTAAACTATCTTTTATATTGAGTTAAAATTTCATAAATTATTTAAACTGCTAATATGACTGGAGTTATTGTTGGGCTATATTAGCTCATTCTTGCATTGTTTTAAATTTCCAAACACAACAGCTAGATCAGATGGATCGCATTACTTTAAATCATAACCCTACAATGAAAAGTATCTTAACGAGACTTATCTGTATAGTTCGGAAGAAGAAGGCAAGATGCCATGATAAAAATGATTTGGTTCAGAGTATCTAGATCTAGTGTAAGAATGATTTATAAGTTGATATGTAATAAATATTATCTTGTATAGAATATTATTGGTAGCTGGTATACTTCTTATCGAAGTTATGCTAGTTTTATAAGATTTGTGTAAGCAGAGACTGGTTATAATAAATAGTGGTAATTGGGAAAATATTTCTAAAAACTAATTTTGAGGACTTTAAGGATGGGGTCGCAGGAGTGATTTGATTTTGTTGAGAATTGTAATAGTTTATGTATGACTTGGGATTCTTGTTTCTAGCCCTATAACCTAAAAGATTATTGGGAGTTGGGGTCGCAGATGTATTTTCAATTATTGTATGTCTACAGATGAAATCGAAATTATTAAATAGGTGGTTTTATGTTGAGAATTTCCGTAGTGATGACCAGATCCATAACCCCAGATTTGGGGGCGTTACATTATCCATCTAACAGATCCTCCTTCCATGAAGTACACAAGCATCTCATTTTTTTACTTTCTCTATACCTTCTGGCATCTTTCTTTCAAAAACATTATAAACAATTTGAGTAGATGCCACTTTATTTAAGTGCTTTTGTGTGATCTTTTCAAATTTCCTACTTGTCAATGATTGAGGGTCCCTGGATAGAGTTAATGTTCTATTAATATCTGATTCTTCAAAGCCTCCAAGTCCTATCTTCTTTTTGGCTCTCAGTTACAGATTAGTTTGACTACATTGCCAGTAAGTAGGTTCTTTGGCCTCATCAGAGTCTGACTTCTTCTTTTCCTTATTAGAGTCTGGCTTAGACTCTGACTTCCCATGTCCAGTCCCTGACTGATGTGTTTGAGATTTTGATAATATAGTCACTATAGAATGTTTGAGTGGTACACCACCAGGACCCCTAGGACCATGAGAACTATCACCACCATCTCTCCTCCTTTTAACTCCATTTTTCTCATCCTTGCATACATCATCTTTATTTCTCCTGTAAGAATCACCTTTCTTCTCCCCCTTGTTGACATCATCACTACTGGTGACAGCCAACAGAATTTGTTCAAGTACTGTGGAGATATTGGCATGTGCAGCAATCATTGAGTCAACCTTGGTAGTTAGAGCAGAGACTGTGGTTTGAAGCTGAGCTTGATTTGTATTAATATGAGCAATAGCATCCTTGAAAGATTCCTCTTTGGATAATTGAAGGGAATGGATTATATCAAATTTAGTCTTGAGCAGAGAAGTAGTATTATCAAATTGATTCTAGTAAGTTTGGTTTGAATATGAGATATATCCTTCACCACACTAGCCAATTGGGCAGCAACATTCTCTGTCTCAATCTGAACATCTGCATCAATTGCTTGATTTGCTTCACATGGATAGTGTCCATGTTCTTGTTGAAAAGATTTTTTCTGAAAGGACATAAGTCTTTCAGACTAATGAATACTCAAAATGTAGCCAAAGGTTGCTTTATCATCTATGCCATTTTATTGTGCAGACTCCCAAGACTGAGGAAACACTTGATCAAAATAAAAAAAAAGATGGATTAATTGGTCCAATCTTGGTAACTGGAGGTGTAGACTTTGGTGGCGGTGTAGACTCTGAAACTGCAAAAGTGACTATAGATCCTGACTCCTCCATAGAGTGATTAGAGTCTATAAACTCTAGAAGCCTAGCCCTTATAGGTATGACCAATAGTGGTTCTTCTGACTTCAATTTTACAGTCTCAGTTGGAATGATAGTTGGACCCACCAAATCCTCCATGAATCTTTCTGCTCTTCTTGCTAGAGAATCCACCAAATGATGTTGTGGTCTCCGTGTAAATGACTTTTGTGCAGCTAGAGCCTCCTCTTTTTTCCCAATCTGCATCATTAAAAGAAAAGAATTTTCATCCATCCCCTACCCCAACTCATTGGACCAACTCTTAGGAAAATCTTGATCCCAATAAGTGAAGCTAGGTTCATGATACCCTAGTCTCTCATCCTCACAGTAGGGTTAGGCACCCACTCTCTCTTTCTCACTCAGGCTCTCTACAGCCTTATCTACCTCTCCTTTTGCCTGGACCAGTGTCAACCTCTCATTTATTTTTTCACTCATTCGGATAGGTGCACTCAAAAGTCCTATAGAAGAGGGGGTGAGAGAAATGATAGTTGCTTCAATACCTGAACCACCTTGATGGAGGGGAATCCCTTCAAATATCTGAAGGTTAGGGGTTTCCACCAAGGGGTAAGCAATAACGGACCTTGAACCCTTACAAGCTTCTTCTTTCTTTTCAGAGTCTGTTCGCTCTAGTATTCCAGTCTCAGGGTCTACTCTAGACTCTGACTGCTTCAGTATGACTTCATTAGGAGCCAGAGTTTGAGTGTCACCATCTTTGATTGTTGGTGCTTGAGACTCCCCCTCAAGGTGGATAGACTATGATAGAATAAAGTGTAGAATATTTTCATGAACATCCATCGGAGTCTGTCATCTCATATCACTGGGGTTCCCAACAGCATATTTAAGAGTTGCCAAGGAAGGCCTAACAAGATGCTCCCCTGCCCCACTATCATCCAACCTCTGACTAGGTGGTTCTTGTATGGGTGAGGCAGACTGAGCATTTTTCTCACTAGCCACCACTGGTGCACTAGTCCCATACTCCAACTTCCTTACAATACCTTCTACCTCATGTGGTTCTACCGTTATTAATGCATCCAAGTTGTTATTTAGAAATGACCTTGCAAGGATTGCATTGATGGCCTGGGCATGAGTCATGTAAAAGGAATCATGCAGTTCCCTCGCAATATTCGGATAGTATGAGCCCTTTATTTGATCAAATCTACTCTCATATGTTAGGTAGATATATTTGTTGGCCACCTTTCTTATATTATGGACAAAAAAATCAACCACCTTCCTTGGAAGAGGTTGAATAGTTGAAATCCAATCAATAGTTGTCATGTAGGTAATTCTTTTATCCCAAATTGCTTCATAATCAAAAATTGGTTGCTCAATCTCAGTTTCCAACTTAGCAACAGTCTCTGATTCTCTCCTTTTATGGACCTTAAGGTTTTTAGGATTCTTTGTGCTTTGCTTTTCAGAGTCTGGCAACCAAGTATTTGAGAACTTCATTAGTCATGCCTTCTATGAGCCCAACTGTTTTGTCTCGTAATGAAGTGTTGAAGAGGTAGCTATATAGATTTGTGACAGCATCTTGTGCAGATATTTGTAGCTCCATCTCCATTCTCTTCGTAAGGGTTGCATAGGTTGTGAGAAGATCCAAGAATTTTTGTTGTGTCTTATAGACTTGAGGATCTTCTAGTGACTCCATCAAAGGATATAGAAATAGCAGTACCTCATCATATGGAGTAATGATTTCATCAATGAGACATGAGGCTGCATCCAATGGCATTCCTTCCCAAAATGTCTCATAATCAGTGTCTAAAGGTAGTCTAGACTCTGACTCAACATTAGACTCAGGTTCAAGAGTTTTCTTACTTTCAGAGTCTGGCCCTGCAGGAGCCTTGGGAGCATCTGTTTCCTGCAAAACAGGGTTAGTAACAATAATAAGCTTGTGTGTGTACAGAATAAGCCTTCCTCAACCTCTGGTATTTCTAAGCAAAAGATTTCACAGGAGACCCAATTTGAGAATCCTGAAGTGCTTCCCTAGGTTTATCAGAGTCTATAGCCTTTTGAGAGTCTACAAACTTGGATTGAAGGTTAGAATGATGTGTATCATGACCATCTTTTAGCAAAGGGAGTCCTTCAACAACCAGTTTCTCAAGGGGATTGAGCTCCCCATCACTTGGCTCATCTACAAGCCTTGATTATACCGATCTTCTCTTCTTTACAAATGGTTCCTGTTGAGTGCCACCAGAGGTTGGTTTCTTTTTGGATTTTGGTTTTGAAGATTGTTTATTTGAAGGGGATTTGGTTACTTGGGTAGGTGCAAGAGGGTTCTCCATTACTTGTTCCTGCACCATTTCACCACCAAAAAATGAAGAGTTCTAGAAAGAAGGTTTGTAGGTTGAGAGTTTTACCTGCATTATATGTGGGTAGACCATGGCAGGTAGACTCTTTTTCTTCTCATCAATTCTCTTAATACCATAGAATATCCTTCTTTGTTGCTTATATGCCTGTACACAACAATCATCTGCAATCTTCGCAGACATGTTAGGAATGAAGTGATTGAGGAGAAGCATAAGGAATCTATGATAATAGACCTTTTTCCTCCCCTCCTGCACATTATTCAATTTTGCTCCCATTTGAGTTAGCAACATATCACCAATGTTGACCACTTTATCAAACCGAAGACAGTGATCAATCTGATAAGTGATCAAAGTTAAGGCATCAAATCCACTGCATTTACTAGTGAAACACTTAGCAATTTGATCAAAAAAGAATGACCACTCTTTCCTCAAGTAAGGCCTAGTTATTTTACTCATGTTTTCTAAACTAGCAGAATAACCTATTGCCTTAAATATGCTCTTTATTTCATCATCAGACACAATGTTATCAAAAGAAGATTGAACAGGCAATTGAAATACAGAATTGAGCACATCAGCAGTTACATCAAAAGTAGTGGAGCCAAAGGTGAACATGATTTTACATGGTTGATCCTGAGAAGGATCAACTACCTTTGCAGAGCTCCAGGCCTGAGAAACAGCATCCATATGAATCACTGGTGATGCCTTGAGAATGTAACTGAGTTCACTGTGCTCCAAGAAATCCATCAATGGGTAGTAATCAGCGTCTACCCCTTTCTTCTCTCCTAGTACTGGCACATGATTAGTGGTCATGAACTCAAAATCCCCAAATGTGAATACAATTGCTTTGGGACCCCTCATAACAGTTGAGATAACAGGCATTCAAAATGTTGAGTTGAGAGTGATAAAAATTCTTGAGAAAATTAGCTAGGGTTCATGAAAAGCTCTGTGAGTATTTTTGCCTTGGAGAAAAAATTGCAGTAAAGAAGTGAGTAAATTATATGAAAAATTCTATTTTATTGAAGTTGCATACAATACACACGAGTCTACGGCCTTTCACCAGTCAAAAGTAATTGTTACCGCCTATTTCAAGTCATTTGAACAGTTTGAACGTAATCAGAGTCTGCAGGTGTGAATGTTAACTGTTTCAGAGTCTAGGTGTTTATAACCTTCTTAGAGTCTATAGACTCGTCAGAGTCTATAGACTCATCAGAGTCAATAGACTCATCAGACTCTAGGAATTAGACTCTGTCAAGATAAAGTACCTCAATAATTTTTTAAGAATAAATCATAGTTTGAGAAATCAGGGACTATAATAAAGTACACACCTTACTTCCTTTATGATAGAATACTTACATATTTAACATTTCAAACTCACCTACCAGTCTAAGAAAAGTAGACTCATCAAGTGGTTTGGTTAATATGTCTGCAATCTGTCTATCAGTTGGAACATAATGAAGTGTCACAGTACCATTTTCAACATGTTCTCTAATAAAATGATACCTGACATCAATGTGCTTTATTCTGGAATATTGGATTGGATTCTCTGCAATTTTAATAGCACTAGTATTGTCACAATACATAGGAATATTTGAGAATGTTAGTCCATAAACAAGTAACTGATTTCTCATCCACGGAATTTGAGCACAGCAACTTCCAGCTGCTGTGTATTCAGCTTCAGTTGTTGAGGTTGAAACAGTTTGTTGTTTCTTGTTAAAACCAAGAAATTAACCTGTTGCCAAGAAATTGGCATTGTTATGTTGTGCTTTTCCTATCCACTTTGCATCCTGCATAGTCAGAGTCTGAATAACCAATTAGTGAAAAATCTGACTCTCTAGGACACCAAAGTCCAAGTGTTTGTGCACCTTAGCGATATCTAAAAATTCTTTTTATAGCTAACAAATGTTGCAAACATTATATCAGGTCCGCTTGCAGTTAAATATAACAATGAGCCAATCATACTTCTATAGTTAGTGGTGCTGTTAACTTTCTTACCCTTTGGATCAGAGTCTAGCTTAGTGGTTGTTGACATGGGAGTTTTGGCAGTTCCACAGTCTTTCATATCAAACTTCCTCAATAGGTCTTTCACATACTTTGATTGATTGATGAAAATTCCATCATCATTCTGTTTGACTTGAAGTCCCAAAAAGAAGTTCAATTCTCCCATCATGCTCATTTCATAATTTGACTGCATTAATTTGCTAAACTTTTCACAGAGTTTTTCATTAGTAGAACCAAATATAATATCATCAACATAAATTTGAACAAACAAAATATCACTTTTATGTTTTCTAATAAAAAGAGTTTTGTCAATGGTATATCTAATGAATCCATTTTCAAGAAGAAATTTTAATAGAGTTTTATACCATGCTCTAGGTGCTTGCTTCAATCCATATAGTGCCTTGTCTAACCTGTAAACATGATCAGGAAATTTTGGATCAACAAATCCTAGTGGTTGCTCTGCATAGACTTCTTCTTCCAATTTATCATTCAAGAAGGCACTTTTCACATCCAGTTGATACACCTTAAATTTTGAATCGGCTGCAAATGCAAGAAACATTCTGATAGCTTCCAATCTTACTACTGGTATAAAATTTTCATCATAATCAATTCCTTCCTCCTGAGAGTATCTTTTTGCAACTAGCCTTGCTTTGTTTCTAATCACAGTCTCATTTTCATCAAGCTTGTTTCTGAACACCCATTTGGCTCCAATAATTTATCTATCTCTTGGTCTTGGTACAGGTTTCCACAGTTTATTTCTCTCAAATTCATTCAATTCTTCTTACATCGCAATGATCCAATCAGGGTCTTATAATGCTTCCTCAACTTTCTTAGGTTCATTCTTTGAGAGAAATCAGTTATAAAGACATTCATTTTGAGTGGCTGCTCTAGTTTGTATACCACTCTCAGGATCCCCAATTATCAAATCAAGAGTGTTATCCCTTGTCCATTTTCTAGCTAGTGGAACATTGATTGTTGAACTTGAAGCTCCCCCTAAATCATTGGCATTTCCTAATTGAGAGTGAAATTCAAATGAAGAGGCTCCCCCTGAATTATTTGTCTTTGAGAAGAATTCAGAATTTCCTGATCCAGACCCTGAAGAGTTAGACTCTGAAAAACTTGATTCTGTCTGTCTAGACTCTGTCTGCATAAACTATGAACTGTTAGACTCTGAATTATTTGGAGTTCAATTTTTTGGCTCCCCCTCATAGTGTGAAGGATTCTGTGTTGTTTCAGGAGTAATTTGAATCTCTTCATCCTCATCATCTTCATCTATCTCAGAACTTTTCAAAATTTTAAATTCCAATGTTATAGACTCTAATTCATCATACAATCCTGTAATCTTTTCGTCATCAAATACCATGAATAGATTCCATAACAATTCTGGTTCTGAGATTAAATACTCTGAATGCCTTTGTTTTTTATGCATATCCATGAAAAATTTCTTCATCAGCCTTGGTTTCAAATTTTCTTTGATTTTCTAGATGTACTTTTAGCATAAAACACTTGCATCCAAATATGTGAAAATGTTTCACACTTGGCTTCTTGTTCTTTACCATCTCATATGGAGTCATTCTATGCATATTAATCAATGTACAATTTTGAGTGAAACATGTTGTACCTACTACCTCAGCCCAAAATAACATCTCATCCTTTTTAGTTGTAAGCAATGTCTCTTCACTTTATGAGCCCGCTTTGAGTGACGAATGCTTAAGGAAGTTTCGCGCCTATTCTACACGCGCAATCCCATCCATTTTTGTTCAGGCAATTCTGACGGTGCGGTGGTTAGGCATCCTTAGACGAAAGAGTGGTCTTTCAGGATTGGTCTTTGTGTGGTAGTTTAGACTCTGTCAACATTGTTCTGGAAGCTTCTATGAGTGTTCTATTCTTTCTCTCCACAACTCCATTTTGTTGGGGTGTTTCTGGTGCATAAAATTGTTGAGTAATTCCCTTTGATGCACAATATTCCTCAGTGGTTGCATTCTATAATTCAGTACCATTGTCACTTCTTACAACTCTAACTGTCTTCTTTGATTTTGTTTCCATAAAAGTGATATGGTCTACTATTTATTGTGAAGCTTCATCCTTTGAATGTAGAAAGAAAACCCATGTGAATCTTGTAAAATCATCTACAATGACAAGAGCATATTTCTTTTTATTAATTGTCACATTTCCTGGACCAAATAAATCAAGATGTAACAAATAAAAGGGTTCATAAATTGTGTTTAGTGTCTTGCTCTTGAAGGATGTTTTCTTTTGCTTTTCAAGTTGACATGCTTCACAAAGTCCATCTTTCACAAAATCAACATGTGGTAATCCTCTCACAAGATTCTGTTTAACCAACTTGTTGAGTGTTTTGAAGTTGATGTGTGACAGTTTCTTGTGCCATTTCTAGCTTTCTTTAGTTGAGGTCTTGCTATATAAACATGTGACTTCATTGTAAATATAATCCTCCAAGCTGGCTTCATATATGTTACCATGTATGTACCCTTTGAAAAACAAAGTGCCTGTTTCTTTGTGAGTTACAAGACACTCTTTGTTGTCAAAGTCAGTATGGTAACCTTTATCTCCAAGTTGACTAATGCTGATTAGTTTGTGTTTTAAGCCATCAACTAGAGCTGCTTTTTCAATTATGACATTTTCAAGTACAATCTTGCCATATCCCAGTGTTTGTCCTTTGTTTCCATCTCCAAAGGATATTTCTGAGCCATCCATCTCCTCAAAATCTGTAAGCAGGGATTTCTTTCCAGTCATGTGTCCTGAGCATCCACTGTCCAGGATTAGGGTCACTTTTTTCCCTAGTTCCCTGCATACATTAAAACAACTAGTTAGATGTTTTGGGGATCTAAACAGTTTTGGATCCTTTTCTACTAACTTTAGGTGAAACAGGTTTATAATTCTTCACTTTTGTTTTACCTATCTTCTTTGTTGCTTTAGACTCTGGTGGAGTCTTGACAGTGTCATACCAACTTTTATCAATTAAAGATTTTAGCTTATAAAAGTTGTAATACAAATCATGATAGTCTCTACACATATAAATTGAATGATATATGCTACCACAGTGATAACAAGGCTTCTGTGGAATGTAGTGACTTTTCAGAGTCTGTGAAGGAATAGACTCCGATCTCTTCTCAATTTTCGCTTTACAGTCTAGAGCTAAATGTTTGTGATTGACACATCTATAACACTTCTTTCTAGGAGCATTAGGAATCTTTTGATAGTTATTGGCCTTGTTTATTCATTCCTTACCATTCTTATTTATTCTAGTTTTGGTAGACTCTGATAAGTTATCTAGCCTTTCCTTTAACTTAGACTTAGACAAGTACCCTATGTTAATGTTTTTCTTAGACTTATTTGATCCTGGTTCATCTGTCTTTTTATCAACAACCGAGGGAAAATTGACAAATGAGTTTGTGGTTTGTTTAGGTAAATCATTCTTTAATTCAGAAGTCATAAACTTAACAGGGATAAAGGTACTTTTGTCCTTAGTCTTATTAATTTTACTAGACTCATCAATGTTATCACTCTCAATAATAGGTATTTTGCCTTGACTCTTGTCATAGCCTAGACTAGCAGTTTGACACACATGTTGATTATTGAGAATTTCCTGAATTTTTCTTCCAGAGTATGTCCAGACTCTGAACTTAAGTCTTTATTCCTCTAGTTCTTTCTTAACATGGTCAAAAGCTTTCAAAATTTTAGGGTAGTTGTGACTATATTTCTCAGATTCCTTCTTGTATTGTTCCATTAATTGTAACTCAGACTCTAAATGATCATTTGTGTTTGTCAATGTTAAATTTTCTTATCTTAAAATTTCACTTTCACTAGTGAGAGATCTGTTGTTTATCATTATTTTATTAACCTCACTTTGCACAATTTGTATACCATCAGAGTCTAAATTAAGTAAGGATTCAGGAGTGTAGATTGATACTTGAGTTTTAGGAGATGAGGGTTCTTTGGGAGATTCTGATTTTCTTGAGGAGGATGTCATCAATGCTAAATTTTCATAATCAATTTCATCCTCCGAGCTTGAATTTTCCCAATCCTTTCCTGTTGATAGAAGTGCTTTCCCTTTTCCTTAAATTTTTAACTTTCTGCATTCACTAGCAAAGTGCCTCAATATTCCACAGTTGAAACACTGGACCTTTGCTTTGTCAAGTTTTATTATAGTGCTCTTGCTCTTCTCAACCTTCTCATCTTCCTTCTTAAATGATGGACTCTTGCTAAATTTGCCAGTTCTTTTATTAAATTTCATTCTTTTGAAATTTTTAGCAAACATAGCCATCATTTGACTTAGATCAATCTCTTCATCAGAATCAGATTCTGTGTCAGTAGACTCTGACTCCTCAACAGCTTTACCCTTCTTCCTTGAATCCTTGATTCTAGCTTCTATGGGTTGTTCATGTTGTTCTTTCCAAGACTCCAATAAGAGTTCCAAAGATTTTATCTTTACAGATTTCTTATTCTTCCTCTGTTACATCTCTAAATCATATGTCTTGAGTCTGTCATACAATTCTTCTAGAGTTATGTCATCAAAATCTCTAGATTCCCCTATGGCTGCTGTTTTTTTGTCCTACTATTCAGGAAGTTCTCTCAGAAACTTGGTGTTTGTATCTTCAGAATCATAAACCTTACCAAGCACAGTCATTTGTTATTTTCCCTTAAGTACAAGAAGTTTGTAGAAGGGGGGTTGAATACAAACTTAAGAATTATTTCAGATTCTTGCGGATTTAAGTTTGTTCAATAAAAGTGTTTGAGTGTTTGGACAGATTAAACAAAAGAGAAAACTAGAATAACTAAAGTAAATTTGAAACCAAATCTTTTAAAATTACTAGTGGATTGGTTTTTCCACTAGTGTATTTTTGCTTTCAATTAATCTTAGTAAAGATACCAAGCTGCTTACACAATGTGATTTTGAACTGAGAAAAGTACTACAAATATTTTATATCCTTCTATTGTGCCTTTCTTGAGTTCTTGATATTTTTCACACTTAATGCTATAATGGACTACTACTACATATATAGTAGTTCACATTCTACTTCTATTTTCTATTCTTCGATTGATAACATTGTGAATTATAAATTACAGTTTACAATGTATTCACTAAATTAGATTGTAGCTTCTTTTCACAGTCTCTTTTGCATTTGTCTTGTTCTGGAAAAATCTTTGTCTTGATCTTTTCCATGAAGACTGTGTTGCCTTGAAAGTCTTCACAGTCCTGACAGGACTGTCTTTCATTGATTCAGTTTCTGCAAAAATCTCATTCCTTTTGTCTTTAACCAATTTGGGAAACCTTGATCTACTGATAATTGATGTCAAGCTTATCAGTCGATCCTAATTTGCTCATCCATCGATGGATAGGTTATCCATCGATGGATAGGTTATCCATCGATCAACTGATGTATCGATGGATAGTTCGATTATTCATCGACTCCTTATCCATTGATGGTCCTTTATCCGTTGATTGCCTTTATCCGTTGATTGCCTTTATCCGTTGATAGCCTTTATCCATCGAGTAGTATCTTTATCCATCGACTCCGATATATGTTGATCACTTCATTTGTGAGAATTCTGACTTAGAATATTTATAATTGATCAGCCATTCTTCATATTTGTTGGAAAGCTAAAATTGAAGTCAATAACATCAGTCGACTACTTCACTGCATCCATCAAGACAGTACATCCAATTGATAATGAAACATAAATTAAATGTTATAATCCACTTTATCAGTTGATTAACGAGCTTCAACTGATAATTGGTTTCCTAGTCAATGGATATTTATAAGTCATATATCCATCGACTAATTACAATAAAATTTAAATCCCTATTGTAATTCTAAGTAATTTTTTATTATCAAATCTCATAATTCCTAACAATCTCCCCTTATTTATGAATATGTGAAATATGCATAAATTTTGTGTTAATGATAACAAAACTCTTAAACATTTTCTTTCTAGCAGGAATTACAATATTGACAAAAGTAATTTTGAGACAGAGTGATCAAATATCAGTAGTAGATGAATTCTGATAACTTTGATGTTGAGTCTGAATCTTCTACATTTTTCTTGTTCTCCTTAACACATTCATTTTATCTTCATTTTCCTTCATCTTTCTGTATAGGGATCCCTTCAAAATCTTCTCATCCTCAACTCTGTAGTCTAGTTGGCTTGCAAGATAATTCAATTCCAGATTGGGAAGTTTGTCTATCTCCTGACAAATATCATTGCCTTTTTCCCTGCCTTCCATGTCCTTGTAAATCATCATGTAAAATTGTTCATGAAGTACCTTCCTTCCATCAGGGTTCCAAATCTTGATTTTGTCATCCCTTTTTACTTGAATAGGTGCCTCCCTTATCCTCTTCATTTTCTCAAGGATGGCTTTACCTAGTTCTTCAGTTAGATAATAATTCATATTGAGCAAGGTGTAGATTTTCCTTAAGGTTCCATAGCCTTGTTCCATGACTTAATTAAATGTGAAAGTTGAATGTTATGCATCTTCATAATTAATATGAAGTAGATCAATATCTCTCTTCCTTTGACCTTTTACTGCAGGCATTCCTTCAATTTTGATTGGCATAAAATTCCCAGGTTTAGATTTGAACACTTCTATTTCCTTGGATTGACCACCCCCAGATGTTTGACTCTCAAGCTTCATCTCATTTGGTTTCTCCTTCATGGCTATCTTTTCATCAACAACAAGTTTCCTTTTGACTCCAGAAGTTTTAGGTTTGCTGCAGGCTTGTTTGCTCTTTGTTTCATCCTTGGCCTATTTTCACCTTCTTTTCTTCTGGCTTCTCTAATTAGCCTATCCTCCTCATCAAATTTCCTTTACAGTTGAATGGCTAGTTCTTCTTGTGACTTCTCTTGCTGCTCCCTTTCTTTCATACCAACAACTATTTCTTTGCTCAATAGTTTCTCACATCCACTAATGTCAGAATTCTTCTTCTTTCCTTCTTCTATTAAAATGCCCTTCCCCTTTTTGTCACCATTTTTTGAGCTACCTTCATCTACCCTTATTTCTCCTTTCTTTACTCCCTTGATAATTTCTGGCATTAAGGCAATTGACTCTTGTGCATCAATCTCCTTGTTTTTGTTGGCAATTGAATCAAATTGCCTTACAATCTATTGATCCAATGCCTTCTTTAGATCTATCTTTTGAATAGCATTCTCTATAGTCTTGATCACAGCTTCAATCTCCCTTCTCCTTAACTCCACATCCTTCTCCCCCTTTTTATTATCAGCAACTGGTTCTTGTTCCAAGGAGTGAGAAATAAGAGTGGTTTCCAAGAGTCTGTTTAGAAATTTGATTTGAGTGACTTGATTCTTTAAAATTTGGTCCATGATAACTTTCATGGTAGTCACTATTTTCTCCAATGCCACAATTTTGTCCTTGGTTATAGACTTCGTATCAAGCCTTTGCTTGATTATTGTTAACATGGTGAGGCTGAGTCTAGAATCAATAGTGGAGTCAAAATGTGTCCTTGCACTATCAATTTCTTCCATGATCTTCTTGAGTTCATACTTGGAACCTGTTACATGCATCTTTTGGATTTTCAAGTTATCTCTGTAGAAGTTGAGAATTCTTCTATGTACAGGATCCTCTACATTTACTTCATCCATAGATCTTCTATAGTGTGAAACTATGGCCCTTTCAGTGTCAGCCAAACTAGTTTCATCACTAGCCATTGCAGGCTCCAATAGCTCATCATCATAATTATCTTCAAAATATTCAAGATTCATGTGAGACACATCATCCGGATGTCTTGCCGAACTCCCATTGCCACTCCTGAATTGTTCTTCTGTTTTCACTAATCCCAACATCTTTTCAGCCTCTTGATTAGAGGCTGCTTCCAATTCTTGGTAGTGTGGATCTTCATGTTGAAATGTTGTAGCATCAAGATTAAATTCAATCTCATCATCCACCTTCATGTAAGAATATGCAACTCCTGCAGGAATTCCATATTCTCCATTTCCTCCATCTCCCCCTAACTCCAACCCCAACTCTTGCGTGATTTCAGCTGCAACCTGCTCAGTTTTAGAAGTTGATGCTTCATGAGATGGTGAAATTGGTTTCTCTCTATTCTTTTCTCTCTCACTCTCTTCTCTCTATTTTTGTATCAGGATCTCAGCCTGGATTCTCACTTCTCCCTTACTATTCTCTCCTTTTGCATTACCTGCTAAGGTGGAACTCTCTTTGCTCACGTCCTCTCCTTTTGCCACCTCAGAAGAAATTGAGGGTCTCTCATTCACACATTCTCCTTTTGCCAAGGTATGCAACCCTTGCCTCACACACACCTCACCCACTCCACTCAATCCTAGTAGATTATTGGGCACTTGAATTGTTTCAATGGATGATTCATGAATTGAAAGTAAAGTGTCAATCGATGGATGTGAAATATCCATCGATTGATGAATATCCGTTGATTGGAGCTCGTCGATGGATGTAAGGATATCCATTGATGGAACTGAACTAGTCAATGGATGTTGAAAATTATGAGTTGATTGAGTCATATACATTGACTTATGAGAATTATCAATATTGTCATGATCAACCAAGGTGTTAACCTTATTTGGTGATACAGGTGAGAGTGTTGGATCCACTCTGAGTTGCAAACAAGGTGAATTTGAAACATTGAAGTTGTCAATCAATAAAGTTTCTGAAGAAATAGATCTTAAAGGAGATTGAGGAGATTTAATAGATAGTGAAAGGGGCTATGCCTCAGGAAAATTCTGAGACACATCAAAAGTAGAAACTGAAGGTTCCACCAAATTTTCATTTGGTTTTGCAAGTGTTTGTGCTCCCTGTGCAATGTTACTGTCCTTCTTTCTCCTTTTGTATGGTTGAATTATTTTGTATCTCTCACCCCCATCAATTGATCCTGGTTGAGACCTCTTTTCAATAGCTACACCATGTTGAGAAGGTGCAACTAGGGATGTTCTAATATCCTTTAACACAGCCTCAATCCTTTGAGAGATTGGGTTGGTGGCTGGCTGGATACTCTCATTCTCTCCTTCCTTATTCTTCTAGATTTCTTGATGTTGGCCAGTTCCCTTATCCTTATCAACCACCTTCACACTCCCCTCAGTAGTTTTTCTTTTCTTGGTTTTTACAACAATAGTCTTTTGAGAAACTACTGAGGTAGTTTGTTTAGATTTGATTTTAGAAGGTTGTGCAACTTGGGTATGAGGGATGGGGGCATTTCTAACTCCCTTTATTATTGTAGAAGGCAAAGAAATTGGGATGCCAAAGGAAGTAAAGGAGAAATTAAGTTTCTTGAGATATACCTGCACAAAGGGAGGATATATGATGCACAACTTAGGGTATAAGTTGATTCTCACCGAGTCCTTGAAGACCCTTTTGTTCTATGTCCAGGGCTCCATTGTTTCTATCTCTGCTGTAATCTCATAATCTCCAATAGCAACATTAATCAACAACATAACAAATCTAGCAAAATAGATGTTATTTTCCTAGATGCCTTATTTCCTAATTTAGCAGTTATTTAGGAGCAATGTGCTAAAATCAAAGTACTTATCAAATAGGATATAATAAGTAATTTATTGCATACTTGTGGTAATTGCATCAAAATTACTTATTTTTGCATAAAATACTTTAATAATAGCATCAAAGAAGTAACTCCATTCTTTTCTAAGATTTTTCCTAACAACCTCACCTAATCCAGTTTCAGCATTAGCATAGTTAATGGCTTCTAACATATCCCTAATTTCAGTCTCAGTGGGTGACTTATCACAATTATTTTCAGGCAATTCTAAGCATTCAGAAAGAGTAGTACTTGTAATGGTATAGGGATTACCTTTGCAAGTATAATAAATTACCTTCCCATCTTGTGAGACTTATGTAGTGTTCCATAGCTCTTCAATAAATGAGCATACTATTGTTGGTGCTTCACTGAGAGCCTTGGACACTTTGCAGTCTCACAGAAACCTCATCATGGAGGAAAGTCTACAGGAGCATCATCCACGGTTAGGCATGCGGGAAAATTGTTTTGTTCATAGGTGAACCCGGTTGAAGAAACAATCCTGTTTTGAGGTGCCATTATTGTTCTTAGAGAGATTGGAGAGAAAACTTGAAAACAAGTGAGTGAATTTGATTTAAGAGTTCTTCAGAGGAAGAGATAGAGATACAGAGTTTAGATATAAAGAATAAAATAGCAAGTAAGATTGGAATGACTAATTACTTTGTTATTTATATTTTTGAGATTAAAATGACTTGAATAGTCAGTTTAATTAAGAATATAACCATTGAAAGATAAAAAGAATTAAAGTAAATTACTCTAAATGGCAATAAATAGATATATTCATCTGTTGACAAATAAAGTAGAGAATCAACGGCTATAATTTGATCAATGGATGTGTACAATTGTAGAAATTTTATTACCATCGATGGGTAATTACATTAATTGATAAAAAAATATTATTTTATCGATCGATAAACAATTACCGGGGCAATTATCTGTCGATAGATAAATATCCATCGATAGGAATATATTTTATCAGTTGATCAAATCTATTCATCGATGGCTGCAAAATATCCATTAACAATTAACACAGTTATCAATTAATCACTTTGTTTCAACAGATAATTATGAACAATGGCTACAAAAAACAATTACTTAGCATATATTTAAGATTGAGCAAAATTAAGCATACCTAATTCACAAACTAATCTATTAGAAGTAGATTCATCTAGAGGTTTGTTAAGATTGACCAACTGATTCATTGCTTTAAAATTTAAGTGATTTAATTTCTTGTGCCACAGTTAACTTTCATTTGTACTTGCCTTAGAGAAAAGACAAGTCATTGAGTCTGCATTTGTTGAGTTGAAGCCAGCTATGTTCACATTTCCTATTCTATTCTCAGTCATAACTAGGCTTCCATCTTTCTTGTTGGAAATTATGCATGCTTCAGTTGTGAAACAAACTTTATTTCTACTGTCACATAGTTGACTTATGCTTAGCAGGTTGTGTCTTAAGCCTTCAACCAATGCAACAGGTTCAATGATGACATTCTCTTTTAAAATCAAGCCATATCACATGGTGTATCTGTTAGGGATTGTGGTTCTATCGATGTAATAAACTAATGTTTACTTAGATTAATTAATAATTAACTAAATAAAAATATAATGCATATATAGTTTGACAGTATGCTTAAAATGTCACTTGTAATAAACATGTTTAAATAGTCAATTAGGTGACAGTAAGTATCAACAGTTACTGTCATATGTAATTAGAATAAATGATCAATGAGGTAGAAGTTCACAAAGTGTTCATGCACAGCATAGATCAAACTTCTGACAGTAACATTCTACATTCTGGAGCCTATGACAGCATGTTAGAGTGACAGCACCTTTTGGAAATAGACGACAACAACTATTCTTTGACAGTAAACTTGGCGGAGAATGAAGATTCTATGATAGCAAGTTTTATTGACAGCAACTATCCCCTAACTGTAAACTTGGCGGAGACTGAAGATTCAAGACAACAAGTTTTCTGACAGTAGCTTTGGCGGGGAGAGTTGACAGCATATTTGGCGAAATGATCGACAGCATGTTTGGCGGAGTAGTTGACAGTACCTTTGGATGATAGCATGTTTTAGAAGACTGGTGTTACTGATAGTAAAGTTTGTTGTAACAAAGATGATGTTCCAAAGTGAAGCTGAAGGTTGACAGTAACTTTCATAGAAGCTGACAGTCTGTTTCAAGTAGCAGACTAGGTTAAGTCGTTCACAGATTGATCTTGACATTTCTACCTAGTCTGTCAGGTCTACAATTGCAACTTGAGATAAAGTAAGCAAAAAAGTGAAGCGTGCTCATGGTGTCAAGAATGTCAAATCCTCTCAGAGTACCTTTATCTACATTTGGAATGAAGACAAGACTCATGAAGAAAAAGTGAGATTACCATTTCGAGTATTGTCCAGTAAACAAGAGAAAGTGTACTTGTAAGTGAGATATGTGTTTTAGTTTAAATACACACATCTCACAAGCACTTTCTCAACACACACAACTGAGCTTAACTTTTCTCAAGCATAGAAACCATAGCAATATCTTATTATATCTATTGAAGCTGGAAATCCTTTCCAGTCAGTTGTAGCAACAAAAATTAATAAAACTAATTTTTGAAGTAAAACACTGTGTGTCCCTAGCTTACTTGTCTGTTGTTTTGTTACTTAATACATTTGTTTTTGTTTTGTTGTTAGCAAAAGTTTTAAAATCTATTAAGTTGCATTCAACCCCCCCCCTTCTGCAACACTTATACTGTTTTGTTTAACAACAGGAAGGAATTGATTATGAAGAAACATTTGCTCCTGTTGCCAGACTAGAGGCAATTAGATTGTTCTTAGCCTTTGCTACATACAACAACTTCAAGGTATTTCAAATGGATGTCAAAAGTGCTTTTCTTAATGGAAAGTTAGAAGAAGAAGTGTATGTTTAACAGCCCCCAGACTTTGAAGATTCAAAAATGGGAAACTTTGTGTACAGGCTGCTCAAAGCATTGTATGGACTAAAACAAGCACCAAGAGCTTGGTATGATACTCTTTCCAAGTTTCTTCTTGATAATAGCTTTACAAGAGGGATTGTGGACAAAACTCTTTTCTACAAAAAGCATGGAAAGGATATCATTCTAGTTCAAGTGTATATGGATGACATTATCTTTGGATCAACAAATGAAGACCTATGCAAGAAATTCTCTGAGTTGATGCAGAACAAGTATGAGATGAGCATGATGGGTGAATTAGTATTCTTTCATGGACTTCAAATCTATCAAAAGAAAGATGGAATATTTATTTGTCAATCCAAGTATGTTAGAGATCTTTTAAAAAAAATTGATATGGAAGACTCATCTCCTGCAAAGACTCCAATCTCTACTACAACACAACTTGACAAGGATCCAAAGGGAAAGAAGGTGGAACAAAATGTACAGAGGCATGATTGGCTCTCTTCTTTATCTAACAGCTAGTAGACCTGACATTATGTTTGCTACAGGTTTGTGTGCAAGGTTTCAGTTTAACCCCAAGGAGTCACATCTAATGGCAGTAAAAAGAATTCTAAGATATGTAAAAGGCACTCAAAATCTTGGCCTTTGGTATCCTAAAGAATATGGTTTTGACTTGGTTGGTTACTCAGATTCAGACTATGCAGGATGCAGAATAGACAGAAAAAGTACAATAGGGAGCTGTCAGTTTTTGGGAGAAAGATTGGTGTCATGGTTTAGCAAGAAGCAACATTCAGTGTCAAATTCAACTGCAGAAGCTGAATATATTGCAGCTGGTAGTTGCTGTGCTCAGTTACTTTGGATAAGGAACCATCTATTGGACTATGGGTTGACTCTGCAAGGAATTCCTATTTTCTGTGACAACACTAGTGCCATAGCAATTTCTGAGAATCCTGTTCAACATTCCAAAACTAAGCATATTGACATCAGACATCATTTTATTAGAGAGCATGTGGAGGAAGGCACAATCAAGCTAATCTATGTGTCCACAGAGAAGAAACTTGCAGATATTTTCACCAAACCATTGGATGAAAAGACTTTCAACAGGCTAGCGAGTGAATTGGGTATGTTAAATTTGACCTGTTAATGTAATTCTGTTTAGTTGATGAAATTTTAGTTAACTAAATTTCACAGTGAATTAATGGCCTATAAAGGTGTTTTGATTTTTTCACAGTGGGAAGACATGATGATATTTAACTGAGAGGTTAACTAATTTATTTTTAAGTAACTTAACTTCTATGTGAATCATAAAAGATGATGTCAAAATGCTTGACAATATGTTTTACTCATACTGTCACATAATGATAAGTTACTGTCAAAAATCTGTGAAAACCCACTTTCACATGGTTGATAAGTCTTGACAGTAAAGTCTGCGGGATTAAAACTTACTGTCAAACGGCTGAGAAAACTTGACAGTATGTTTCGCAGGATTAAAACTTAGTGTTAATATCTCTTGACAGTATAGTTTTTCAATGACAAGCATAACATACTGTCAACAATTAACATTAGATTTATTCACTCATTATTGTTTACTAATGTTACTGTCAAGAGTGTTTGTCATTTTAGCGCAGAAGTTACTGTCGAGGAATGGAACTTGAATACAACTATCACTTAAAGTCGTTTCAAATTATTTCTTGACAGTACCTTTTCAAATCATATAAATACTCAGCTGAAATTTCTCTCACTCTTTACTTTACTTTATTTCTCTCATAACTTCCCACTCTCTTACATCCTTAAAACTCTTCAGTTTCTCTACAACTTTTTATTCTAAACCGTCTTCTAATCATCTAAATCTTTCATTCTTTCTCAACCCTAACATCAATCAACCATGTCTGGACCTCAAATTCTTTGCACCCTAGCTCAGACCAACTTCACCACCAAGGCTTCAGTGGGTGAAGCTGGTGAAGCCTTCAAACCTTTTGTTGGCTTCATGAACAACACATATCTCACTTATGCCCTTACTGCTAGTCCACATCTCAAAATTCCTAGACTCTCTAAATTTTGGAATTCTACTATATGTGAGGGGGAGCAAGATTCTAGCTCAATCTCTTTTCAAATTGATGGTACTTCTTACACCCTCGATTTCTCTCACATCAATGAAGCTCTTCATGTGGAAGAGACTGAAGGCTTGCTGTTTGAGGAGCCTGCAAGTGAAGAACAACTCACCAAGTTCTTCAAGTTGATTGGGTATGCTGGACCCAAACTAACTGCGAACAATGATGAATGGTATCCTTCGGGAGGCATGGACAGAAAGTACCTCAACAAAGAATGGAGCATGATTCTTGATGCAGTCTCCAGATCTATGTCAAGCAAAACAAGTGGATGAAATGAAGTGCCAGCGTACATCAGGAGGATTGTGCATTCCATGATGCACAATTACAGAATAGATGTCGGAAAGCTCCTGATGCCTCTATTCAAGCTGGTGCTGGGAAAGAAAGAAGCAAGAAAACCGGTAATATACTATCCTAGATTTTTTATGCTTATAATTAACTCTGTTGTAAGCATAATTGATTTAGATAGTGTTCAATGCATGGAGTCCCCAACTCTCAAGAAAAATACTCATTCTTTGTTAACCAGTAAACCTCTTAACACTGAATTGAGTCTGTACATAACTGATTTCATGCTTGCAACTATTAAAAGTTTGAATTTAAAAATTGTTGGGGACTACCATGTATTCTCTTTGAGTGATGAAAATGGTGTTGATCTCTCCATTCCTAACCCACACTCTAAACCTTTTGAAGGAGTCCGGCCTTCTAGAGTCTCTAAGTCTATAAACCAAGGATTTGGTTCCTCTCAAAAGGACCAGGTCTCGAAAATGATGAGAACCAATAAACCTAGGGTAGAAACCTTTCCACAGGTAGGTGGTGAAACTGCACTAGATGCGGCAAATAAGGGTGGTAGTAAGATCACAGAATCCACAGAGGCCCCTAGTGAGCCTAGGAGAAAGAAGGCAAGGGTATCAACCTCTGTAAGCCAGGGTGTGTCCTCTCAAAAGGGCACATCTCTTAAAAGGGACAAAAACTCATCTCTAGATGTCCCCTCTCAAAAGGAGGCATCTATTGAACTTGGCCACTCTCCCATGACACCCTGTACAGAGTCTGCACAACAGGTTGAACTCACTCAACCTGAGCCCCCACTTGAAGATACTCACACTATAGGACTAGAAAATGTGGAACACAGTTCAGTTAACTATAGTGCATCACACTTTTCCAACATTGAAGATCAAAATGTTGATGCACTATTTCAACAGTTGGATGAAACTGATCATAGCAATCCACAAGAACCTTCTGTTCACAGGATAGAAGAGATTGTTGTCACAGCCTCTGTAGCTGTTAATGACAAAGTTGTTGTCAATCCTCATGACAGTAACTTCTCTGAAGAAGTTGCCACATTCACAATTGTTGTAAACACTCCTATTCAAGACAGAACTTCTCAAGTGGCTGGCTCATCCCAACAATTCAGTGATGATGACTCTGCTCTCATTTCTTCCCTACTTAAGGTAAAATCTACAACTCTTATGGAAGATGTACCTGCTCAGTCTCTTGCACCTAGGATGAATGAGGGTGTGAAAAGAAAAAGAGAGATAAAAGAAAAGAGAGGTTAGCCTAAAAATGAGGGGCTGGGAAAATTCCAGGCAAAAAGAGAGGGCCCTGAACAAGGCTAAAATAAAAAACAAGATGTTGGAGCCAAAAATCAAAGGCATTAGGCCTGGAGAGTGAGTTGGTGAGGAGTGATGAGATCACTCATAAAAAAACTAGAGAGTGTAAGAACCACCACAGCCTCTAAATCATCCAAACAAGCTGATAAATGGTTGAAATCCCTTTCACACAAGGTTACTAAATTATCAAATAACTTGGACACAGTGGGTAGAAATCAGGTGAAGCTAGTGAACAGGATGTCCAATTTGGAGCAGACTATGAATGAAGGGTTCAAGGCTATCTTTGATAAGCTTCAGGAATTTCAAGCACGGTTTTCAACCCCTGCAGTTGCTACCTCAACTAAGGGGGAGAAAAGTGGTAAGGATGAAATGTTTGTTGCAGATGAAGGAATGAGTGATAAGGTGGCTGTTGGGGAGACAACAACTCAAGCTGCATCTCAGGGGGAGAGTCAAGTATCATTGTTGTCTAGTGTGGCTGCTGAGATTGCTACACAGCTTGGAATAAATAAGGTGGAGAGACCAAAGGAGAAATGAGTAGTGATAAAGGAGGGAGTTGTGAAGAAAGATTATGTGGTAAGTGTTGCTGGAAAAGGGAAGGAAAAGCTTTTTCAAGATGAAGGTGATGATTTTATTTTAGAAGAAAGAGAAGATCTTGATGATGAAGAAGCTACAATCCTGATGGTGGATGATAATGAAAACAGCAGAGTGTTTGAAGATGCCAAGTTTAACAAGAGGATAAATGATCTAAGAGCCTCATCTAACAGGGACCCCAAGAAATTTTCTGATTCAATGAGACAATCAATAGTGGGAGCAGCTGTGATGGCGTCTAGGAGTAACAAATGGGTAATCTCTGTTAGAACTGAAGGAGGTTTCAGTTGGTGTGTAAGCATGGCTTATCTGAGTAGGTAGGAGATTGCAGTTATAGAAGCAATTAAACTCAAAATCAAAATAGATAAGTCATAGCTGAATGAAAATCTGAAAAGGACTCTGCAGAAGTTGATTGTTGAGAAGCTCCCAGAAGTAACTCAGGATCCTTTGGGAATCAAGTTCAGTAGCTCCACAGATGGAAAGTACAGATCTATGAATTTGGAGAGAGTGAGCATGTGTAGGCCAGGGTCTTTAAAGGAAGCTTTTGACTACTTCAAGCAACTTCCAAGGAATGAAGAAAGGGGTGAAGTGTTGAGAGTGCTGGAGGGAGAATTGAGGAGACTTGAAGGTTTGAGATTGAAAAAACGTGAGAAGAAAACTCAAGAGAAGAAGGATAGAGATGATAATGAAAAGCCTGATGGAGGTGCAGGTAGTTCCAGCCAACACCACACTGGTGAAGGACCTTCTAGAACTGGAAATAAGGTGGAGCTGGAAGAGGAGAAGAAGGAGAAGGGGTACAAAGATGGTGTTGAAGGGAAAGTGATGAAGACAGTAGTTCTTGGCTTTGAAATGGATGAAAAAGATGCTGTTAGGAGTAATAAGGAGAAACTTACTGTCAAAGAACCTGCTGTCAAACATGACTTGACAGTAACCTCTCAAAAGTTACTGTCAAAGAAAGTATCCTTTTCCAAGAAGTATATGAAAGCAAGGGCAGAGAGACCTAAGCCTCATTCAAGTAGGAGGCCTAGCAGGAAAGGGTGAAAGCTTATGTCTGAAATTCTACATGATGATTGTCTGGATGTTAGGAGGCCAACCATCAACAACATAGCAGAAGCAAAAGCAGAATCCTTAGTGAATGTGAAAGTTGAGTGGTCTGGAATGAATACTCTAAGCAAGATAATTCTCTTGTATTCAAATGGAACAGTTGAAGAATTGAGTTATGAGATGAAAGAAGTAAACTACTTTCTGGTCAGAAGAATGCTGATTATAGCACAAGGATTAGACATGAGAACACAGTTAATAAGGAGTCTGTTGATAAAGAAGCTCATGGAGTTAATGGATTCTTTCAAACCTCATCCTTTAGATTTCAATGATGTTGAAGAACCTGAAACAGTTGTTTACTCTGATGGAGTAATGTTTGAGGGTGAAGATGGAATCAAAGAATTTTGGAGCACAGAATCTCTACAGGACAAGAATTTAGATCTACTTGAAAGGTTGATAAAGCAGTTGGAAGGATATCATTATCCTGAGGAGAGTAGATACATGTCAAATGTTCTGAGAGTTATTCAAGCCAAAAAGAAGAGGGAGATTGAGAAGAAGTTTGAATATGAGAGGACACGGAAATGTCGTCTCAGGAATCCTGATAGAGTTATCTTCTACAATACTGGTGGTTCTACAGAAGAAATCACTTTTGAGGAGTTAAAGAAACTGGCTGTCAATGACCCTCACATCATTGAGCTCATCAAGAAGCAACTGCTAAATATCACAAACTATGAGATTTTTTATTCGAAAAATAGAGCACTGGAGATCTGTGACTCTAAAATGAAGGAGGAGAAGGAGAAAAGTTTGATGATGAAGTTGAAGCTGCAAAGTGGAAAGTTGAACAGATTTCCAAAAGAATTAAGGAGGTTGAGATTGACATGAAGCATGCTTTGCTGAATGATCAATTCTCTAAAAGTTCCAGCTATGTTTCTCCAGTCCTATTTGGGCCCCAGAGAATCATTATTGATAGCATTGAAGTGAAGGTTGTCAATTTCAGGGTGCTCAATAATGAAAATTTAAGGAAGATATTCAGAATGATTACAGGCTCATTCCTTGAGTTTGAAAGAGATCTGAGTAAAGTTGTCTAGGAGATCATTGAGTCCAGAGAAGAAGAGGATGAGTCCATTGACAAGCTCAGGGTGAAACAGATCTACTCTTCTACAAAGGAAAGATTTGTCAAAGACATGTTTGGGATGAAGTTCTTATGCATATCCAAAGGGCCATCTGAGAACTATTACACCTACAAGGAGCTGAGGAGTCTTTCTCATAAAATGGTGAAGCTAGTCTTAGATTGTGTTGTTGATCATGCCAAGACAGAAGAAGAGAAGAGGAAACTGAAAGCCCTTGAGGGACTGTATGGAAGGATGACAGCAGAGAAGAAGTAGTTACTGCAGCTCAAGTTAAAATTGAAGAATTACTCAGTCTAGAGGAGCTAAATTTGAGATAGGAGTGTACTTGTAATTTCTTTTATTTCCTGTACAAACACTTCTATTTTTGTTAGTTGAGATAGCATCTGCAGTTTTTTTTGAATTTGTCTTTATTCATCATAAAAACAAATTGGGGGAGATTGTTAGGGATTGTGGTTCTATCAATGTATTCAACTAATGTTTACTTAGATTAATTAATAATTAAATAAGTAAAAATATATTGTCATATATAGTATGACAGTATGCTTAAAATGTCACTTGTAATAAAGATGCTCAAATAGTCAATTAGGTGACAGTAAGTATCAACAGTTACTGTCATATGTAATTAGAATAAATGATCAATGAGGTAGAAGTTCACAAAGTGTTCATGCACAGCAAAGATCAAACTTCTGACAGTAACATTCTACATTCTGGAGCTTATGACAGCATGTTCGAGTGACAGCACCTTTTGGAAACAGACGACAGCAACTATTACTTGACAGTAAACTTGGCGGAGAATGAAGATTATATGACAGCAAGTTTTATTGACAGTAACTATCCCCTGACAGTAAACTTGGCGGAGACTGAAGATTCAAGACAACAAGTTTTCTGACAGTAGCTTTAGCAGGGAGAGTTGACAGCATGTTTGGCGAAATGATCGACAACATGTTTGGCGGAGTAGTTGACAGTACCTTTGGATGACAGCATGTTTTAGAAGACTGGTGTTCCTGACAGTAAAGTTTGCGGTAACAAAGATGTTGTCACCAAAGTGAAGCTGAAGGTTGACAGTAACTTTCATAGAAGCTGACAGTCTGTTTCAAGTAGCAGACTAGGTTAAGTCATTCACAGATTGATCTTGACATTTCTACCTAGTCTGTCAAGTCTACAATTGCAACTTGAGATAAAGTAATAAAAAGGTGAAGCGTGTTCATGGTGTCAAGAATTTCAAATCCTCTCAGAGTACCTTTATCTACATTTGGAATGAAGACAAGACTCATGAAGAAAAAGTGAGATTACCATTTCGAGTATTGTCCAGTAAACAAGAGAAAGTGTACTTGTAAGTGAGATATGTGTTATAGTTTAAATACACACATCTCACAAGCACTTTCTCAACACACACACAACTGAGCTTAACTTTTCTCAAGCATAGAAACCATAGCAATCTCTTGTTATTATATCTATTGAAGCTGGAAATCCTTTCCAGTCAGTTGTAGCAACAAAAATTAATAAAATTAATTTTTGAAGTAAAACACTGTGTCCCTAGCTTACTTGTCTGTTGTTTTGTTACTTAATATATTTTCTTTTGTTTTGTTGTTAGCAAAAGTTTTAAAATCTATTAAGTTGCATTCAACCCCCCCCCTTCTGTAACACTCATACTATTTAACAGTATCCTTTACTGTCATCTCCAAAATTTACTCCAGGGATTAGTTTCTCCTCAAACTTTATGAGCAGGGATCTATCTTCAGTCATTTGTCTTGAACACCCCTGTCCAAGTACCAAAGATTTCTTCTTTTTCCCTGCATACATCCAAAAACAATCAAGTTGATTTTGGTACCCAAGTTGTCTTGGGTCCTTTCTTATTAGTTGCTACCTTTGGTTTGATTTCCAAATTTTATACCTTTGATTTAAGTGGTTTTACCTCCACTTCAACCTTAGGTGTTGGTTTCCTCACCTCAGGATTCTCAGTGCTAATGTTTGGAATATTCATGCTTACAGAATTAGAGAAATTTGGAGTACGAAAATTTTTATGCATATTCCAGGGCATAGTAGGCATATTCATGTTGGAAAACACAAGATATGGACTAAACATATAAGGTATTGATGCATATTGAGCATGGGGATCAACTAAATGAGGGTAAACAGAATTAGAATGCATGTTAGGTATAACAGGCACATTGGATGATGCATGCATATTGGACTTGCATTACACAGATAAGTGATTCTTACTACCACACTTAGCACATATCTTTCTAGGAGCATACTTGTCAGGTGTGTAGTTATTATGCTTGTTTATGCCTACTTTACCATTTCTTTTCTTTTTCTTCTTTTCATTAGTGAAAGGGGAGATTGAAAGGAGAGATAGGAGTGAAGGGAAGTAACTCACTGCACTTTCATGTGTACTAGAAATGTTAAATGTAACCTCTATGTAATGGTTGACGATAACTCAACAATAGAACAGGACATGTAATAATATACAGGTGCACAGGAATCTTGGAACAAAGAGTTCAGTTAAGACAAAGTATCAAAGGATCATCTACAGACTTGAAGCTCACTGGAAGAAGTTCATTAATATGTTCAGGCCTCAGTGAAGAATAAAGGATGGTAACATCTAATCAAGAATGTGGAAGCTATAGAAGATTGTCTTAGTGTCAGAAGATTTCAGGGTACCACAATCGAAGCTGCAGTAAGGTTTAAATAGAAGAGTGTGGAATCATATTCGGAAACAAGAGCCCCTATCAAGACTAGTCACTTATGAACCAGACCATTGCATAAAGTGTCAGGACATTGGAGGCAAGCTCTCGTCGGTTAATATGGTTTTAATCATTCTAAAGTTGTTGGTTTTCTTGAGTCACGTGGAGGATCAACAAAGGTGATAAATCAGTGTTGGAGAAATGTCAGCCTAATGGATAAGGGACAGACGGCACAACCTGATTGGATCTTACTAAAGCTTCACAGATTAGAAGGCCAAATATTTGGACGTGGTGGAGTCACGTATACGGGGCCAATTATTTGGATAAGGAAGTCTACACAAATTGAAGAGTGGAATGGAAATATTTAATTTAATTAAATAAAGTATTTATTTAATTTAATTAAATAAAGTACTTATTTAATTATTTATATATTTTATAAATAAAGATATTCTTTATTTATATTTTATATAAATATTAAATATTACTTTTATATTAAATATTTCCAAAGGCATGCTTGGCACATGACATTGCATTAGGGTTTGGTGGAGCAAGTAAAGAAAAAGGAAAAAGAAAAAAAATATACTTTTCCTTTTTGACAAAAGCACAACCAAGCCTTCTTTTTCACTTAGTGGATAAAAAAAAAAAAAAAACACTGCAAGTGTGCAGCCGAATGGAGAAAAGAGGGGAGAGAGAGAAAATCATTTTTCTCTCCCCCATGGCTAGATCTGTTCTTGAAAATACTTGTAGCCATGATTTTCTTTGTTACACCACTCCTCTATCTTTCTTGTATAAACACATGTTAAATCTTGTATAGAAGATAGGGTTGATTTTGGCCTCCTAAGTCCATAGACTTTAATATTTTTAGAGGAGCCAAGAATCATTTCTTTGTTGTGTTCATGAGCTTATGTTCTTGAACTTGTTTGTAGCATTACCCCCACTTCATGAATATAAATCTATATTTGTGAATCTTGTTGTGTTGTGTGTTTTGGGTGATTTTCTGTTCTTGGTCTTGGCTATTTTAATGGAGTTTTATGCTTGGAGAAGACTATGAACAGTAACCGGGTTTGAGCCAAATTAATTTTTATGTTGTCCCAAAAATATTTAAAAGTCATAATTTTTATTTGGGGATCGTATTCACCCCCCCCCTCTACGATCTCCGGGACCTAACAATTGGTATCAGAGCTACTCGATTGACATACAAATCGATTGGATCTATTGTTATTTTTGAGATTAAAGAGGGTACGTTTGGTTCACTGGGCATCCAGAATTTTTTTAAGCCCGGAATTTTTCTAAGTACAAAATGTTCTAGATGGCCAAGTAGAATATTCCTATGTAGAATATTCGAGTTAGAAATTTCGACTTAGAATATTCGAGTTAGAAATTTCGACTTAGAATATTCGAGTTAGAAATTTCGACTTAGAATATTCGAGTTAGAAATTTCGACTTAGAATATTCGAGTTAGAAATTTCGACTAAGAATATTCGAGTTAGAAATTTCGACTTAGAATATTCGAGTTAGAAATTTCGACTTAGAATATTCGAGTTAGAAATTTCGACTTAGAATATTCGAGTTAGAAATTTCGACTTAGAATATTCGAGTTAGAAATTTCGACTTAGAATATTCGAGTTAGAAATTTCGACTTAGAATATTCGAGTTAGAAATTTCGACTTAGAATATTCGAGTTAGAAATTTCGACTTAGAATATTCGAGTTAGAAAGTTAGAAATTTCGACTTAGAATATTCGAGTTAGGAATTTCGACTTAGAATATTCGAGTTAGAAATTTCGACTTAGAATATTCGAGTTAGAAATTTCGACTTAGAATATTCGAGTTAGAAATTTCGACTTAGAATATTCGAGTTAGAAATTTCGACTTAGAATATTCGAGTTAGAAATTTCGACTTAGAATATTCGAGTTAGAAATTTCAACTTAGAATATTCGAGTTAGAAATTTCGACTTAGAATATTCGAGTTAGAAATTTCGACTTAGAATATTCGAGTTAGAAATTTCGACTTAGAATATTCGAGTTAGAAATTTCGACTTAGAATATTCGAGTTAGAAATTTCGACTTAGAATATTCGAGTTAGAAATTTCGACTTAGAATATTCGAGTTAGAAATTTCGACTTAGAATATTCGAGTTAGAAATTTCGACTAAGAATATTCGAGTTAGAAATTTCGACTTAGAATATTCGAGTTAGAAATTTCGAGATAGAATGTTCGAGATAGAGATGTTCGAGTTAGAAACTTCGAGTTAGAATGTTCGAGTTTGAATGTTCGAGATAGAAATGTTCGAGTTAGAAAATTCGAGTTAGAATGTTCGAGTTAGAATGTTCGAGTTAGAATGTTCGAGTTAGAATGTTCGAGTTAGAATGTTCGAGTTAGAATGTTCGACTTGGATGTTCGACTTGGATGTTCGACTTGATGTTCGACTTGATGTTCGACTTGGATGTTCGACTTGGATGTTCGACTTGATGTTCGACTTGATGTTCGACTTGGATGTTCGACTTGATGTTCGACTTGATGTTCGAGTTGATGTTCGACTTGATGTTCGAGTTGATGTTCGACTTGGATGTTCGACTTGGATGTTCGACTTGGATATTCGACTTAAATATTCGACTTAGAAATTTCGAGATGGAATCTATGTAGAACATTTCTATGTAGAATTTCTACTTAGAAGGCTGTTTCAACATGACACATGGCTACATAACTTAACTTTTATTTAAAACAAAAATTGTTTTTCTCTCAAATTGTTTTTAGTTTAATAATTAATTTAATAATTAAATTTGAATTTAATTATATAAAATATTTTGGAAATAATTTTTAAATTTAAATAATTTATTTTTCAAGTTTATTTTACATCTTGGAAAATATTTTATTTTCTTTTAAATTTTAGAGTCAAATATTTTATATTTTTAATATTCTTAGTTAAGAATTTTATTAATTTGAAAACTAAAATTAATTTTAAAATCCAATTTAATTTCTTTTGAGTTTAATATTCTTAAAATTATTTTGAGAATTATTTTTGAAGTTTAATAATTTATTTTTCATAAAACTTTAATTACAAATTTTATAAAACTCTTTGGAAAATGTTTTTGGATTGAAATAATTTATTTTCATGAACATTTTAAATGTTTTGAAAATTTAGTATTTCTATTTCAAAATTATGGTTTCGAATTGTTTTATTTTAATTATAATTTAAGCTTGGAAGTTTTAATTATAAATCTCATAAAACTTTTTGGAAAATCATTTTGGTTGAAATAATTTATTTTCAAGAATATCTAAGATGACTTGAAAATTTATTATTTTTATATCAAACATATATTTTCAATCAGTTTTATTTTAATTATAATTAAAACTGTTTTGGATTATAAATTCTATAAAATTCTTTGGAAATTAATTTTGATTTGAAATAATTTCTTTTTCAGGATTATTTAATATACCTTGAAAAATTTGTTATCTCTATATCAAAACTTTCTTTTCGAATTTTATTTTATTTATAATTTGAAATTGAGAAATTTATTATTATTTATCAAAAATGCATTTTCAATTTATTTTGATTATTTAAATTCCTAAAAAAAATTAAATACTTCTGGTTGAACAAAATGTTTTATTAAACGAAACAACAGGAGTTGATTCTTCGTTCGTTGAGGACAAACGAACTGACTGAAGAACATTCTAATGGAATTGAGACCTGATCTTACCATTGGAGATGTATTTCTACATCGGTCTACTCAGTGGATCATTTGGTTATTGAAAGGGGATTAGTTCATTTAGGGAAGAGTCTTCGATCAGTGGTTTTCGAATCAATATATGAAGAATTTGGGATTTTGAAAAGGAATTCAGTTTATCGGTCAAAGAACCAAAACAACAATTGAAGATTTGGTTAAAGGACATCAGTGGCAGAAATACACAAGGTTTGATTATCACTGACATATGATAATCAAGGGGTTATTGCTACACATACAAAGAAGAGTGATCTTTTCAAGCAAAACATGAAGACATTTTATGTCGGGTTTTTAAGCAGAACAGTCAGGCATCAGTTTGGGTTGAAGCAGGAACTGTTGAGGTCAAATGCAAAGATACTTCCATGAGTGTCAGTGGAATGGAAATTGATTGGGATCAATTGATTATCACTGGAGATGGAATGCTAATCATCGTTCAGGTAAACACTCTAACTAGTTATACTTGTTTGATTTAATTATAGAGTATTAAATGCTGAACTGCATTATATTATAAGTTTGATGTAATGCATGTCTCACCTTTATTTCTATATAAATTAGATAACTTAAGCTAGTTTGTTAAGTGTTGCTTGTTTATCAGTATTTGACTTCATGATTAGATATTGTGTGATTTAATGCTTGCTTTACGATAATTGATCATGTTAGCATATAGAGTCTTAGGTATTTGTAGGGGTACATTTACCGGAAAGAGTATTTGCTGCATGCTAATTGCCTTGATGTTTACATTGTCTATAATCTGTTTATACTCGCATGGGTGTATTAAATGCTATATTTGATCATGTGCTTGTTAAGATGAGTTTGTTTCTAATTTGGGAATTGCCTAGGGGTCAGTATAATAAACCATGAATTAAATTTTTTTAATTTAAATTGACTCAGGTAATTAGAGATAATATAATGTTAAAGTGAACAACAAAGGTGATTTAGAAGAATTAGGAATCTGAGTGATTGATTCTTCTATGACTACATATATGTATGACATGATTCTTATAGACTGCTAGACCACCTTAAGTTAGGTTGGGATCACTGAGCTCATAGCCAATACTACTTGTTGAGGCTGATATAGATGAGGAGTGATCAGTCAGATAAGAATGAGCATGTTGAACTTGAATGCTTTGTTGTTAACTATGTTTAGAAATATCTCTAACCTTTGGACTCAATCAAATTGAGGACCACGTGTCTTAATCATTTGTGAATGCAGAGTATCTTTCAGCATGTACAAGTTATATATCTCTGACATTTTCATGTTCGAGGCATGTAACTACTTTTGCTTTGGTATTCAAATGGTTAAGCAAGGTTACCTATTTTTCTTGAATGATCTGAAGCACAATATTAAGGAAGACCTAGGGAATTCTTTGCGAAGGGTTTCCTAATATCAGTTCGAGGATGAACAGTATTGATCGAGGTCAAGAGAAATAGAAGCTCACTCTACTGGAAGTGAGGTTACTGCTGACACGAAATGTAATGCTTATGATGAAGTCAACTATTCGTTGAAGTTTATCATAATAGAGTTAGCTGCAACAACAAGTGATGCTCTTACACTTGGTTTATCAACTAATACTTGGTTTATCAAGATAACGGATTCGACGGTAAAGATGAAGTTTTTGAGAAAGGACTACTTCTAATGAAATTTTTTTAAGAAGGACATTAGTGAAGTATGTCAGTTGAAGGGAAGTCAAGTCAAAGGCTACCCTGTTTAGTTTTGGTGTTTGTTCATGCATTCGATAGATGAAGCATCTCAGTGATTAATCACATTCAAAGGATTAGGCAGATTGCTGTAAGAACACTTTGAGGGCAGGTAATGGAATTTGTTGACGAACGAAGTTCTATGTTATGTCTGCACTGAAAGGAGTATTCTAGAGTAAAGTTCAGTTTCCGGACTTCATGACCAAATGGAGGAGTTGATAGGGAAATCCAGACCTTGAGTGGAATTACAAAGATAATGGATAGACTTAAGGTTTCCTATTCACTACGGCTGAATCAGTTGACACAGCAAGTCTAATCAGCAAATGTAAAGAGAAGACATCAAGTAAGATTAATCATGCCTGAAGTCACATGGTGTGATAGAGGGTTATCTTATTTGGAGTTAAGAACTTACAAAGAAGTTGTGATTGAATTGAGGAGGTCTTAGATGCAGTGAACATCATCATCATCAAGCTCCCTAGCACTCGTTTGATTTTAGCTCTGAATTCCTAAAGGTTGACATCCTGTTTAGGGCTCAAGATCAGATGACACTAGATGAAGAAAAGTTGCAAGCAACATCGCAGGGAGGGCATTAACAAGATGGATCAACTAGTCGAGGTTGATGGTTCTGAGGCTAGTAGTGCTCATTGGGCAAGAGTTAAAGATTCTTAGGAGCACTGAGTGATCCGTATTGAGTGATTGCATATTGGAAATGAATTTGCCAGTTTAAATTCAATGCAAGATGATCTCAACTAAATTGAAAGAAGACTACTCTACCCACTGGAAAATCTAAGGAAACATTAAGGACATTTCTGTCATGACAAAGGGTTTTGTGTAACAACATTTCCTAGAGTCAGTTCTTAATGAATCTGGGAAGTAGAGTAGTGATTAGTAGTGTAGTGCTTGAATGAGAGTGTTTCATTGGTGGTTCTGAGTGAATTCAATGAAGACTGAAGATGCACTAACTAATCAAGATTGAGTTGAGTTCGTTAAAGTTCGATCCTAAGAAATTAGTTAGGGTTCGAATCAAGGGACTAACTCAATTGAACCAGAGGCAGATACACTTAGCACAAGGAATTAATCCACATGAAGACTTGGTAGTGATACAGAAGTTGAAGGGTAGTTTGAAAATTCTGGAGGTTCTACTCTGCTAGTATCAAGACTGTTGGTTTCTAGTGTGCTGAATTCGGTGAAGCTGCCACCAAGACCAATTTCTACAAGGAAACATTTGGGTGTTGAAGGTAATGCAGTTTCCATCTGGATTAGCAAGACATTGCTTCGAGGAACAATGTCAACTGGTAACTGGAGGGTTATTCATGTCCAAATAGAGTAAATGTTCAATCTCAAAAGGAGTAAACGTTCGATCTCTTGGACTCAAAAAGGGAGTAATTGGTTATTCAACGATCATACACCAGTAAAGCTTCATTGACTAAGGTACGTCACTCTAGTCTAGTATTGACTTATCTAAATGCAATGTTAATAGAGTGTTCATGCTATTTAGATGTCTATTTTCTTTAGGCTCTGGTTAATGTTTGGATTGTGTTTACCCGGGACCCGATATTATATCTATGTGATAAATTAGGAGCTCCCAGGACCTTACATGACCATTAGAAACCTAACAATGTAGCATCTCCTTGTATAGTCAATGTATATCCAGAACTTTATACTTCATGCTGTTGTATGTTATTCATGCTATATGTTAAGTGTTTCAGCATAAGTATTTATATGTTTTCATTAGTTGTATGTAAGGTTATTGACTTATACCAGTTAATGGTAGTTAGTCGTAATTTTATTTACTTCTGATTGTTTAATGCTAATATTAATGGAATCACTTAATATGTAGTTTAAGTGAAGCAATTAATGTCTTTTGCAAAATCCATTAATTTTAGTTGTCATTCTTTTGATATTAGTGATATCACTTAGAATTTCTGCACTAAGTGACAAAAAGATTATTTCAAAAACACTAATATTGAAAGTGATATACTACATCGCGAGGGGTTGTCAAAGATCATAAGTTTTAGTATGAATATTTAAAGGACTTTGATCTCTGATGCAACTAGTACCTCGAGCTTACATACATTATGATTGTCATGAGCATTTTCAATATGCTTATGTGATAATTGTTGAGATGTAGTGTAAGAAGTTAAACACTGTTATTCGGTAAATGTATATTCAGTGTTTGGCGGATGCTTATATTTTATGCTTTAGAATTACCATGATCTATGGTATTGCATTATGTGTTTGTCTCAAGCGACAAGTGGTAATTGTCAAGCAAAATGTAAGTGTCTTATGTGCTTAATTGTTTTGTAGTAAGATGCGTTTTATTACAAAATGATTGAATGATGTTAGTACTTATGAATGTTTTGTCACTCTTAGATATGAATTCCATCCGTTTTGGTAGTCATTGCTTGGTTAAGACCATGTAGTTGGAATTCATACCCTTGATAATTCATTAGTATTAATATGTGCGTTTCATTCTTTAGAACTTGAATGCATAAAGAAATTTCTTGTCTATTTCTTATGAAAAATGTTTTATCTAAACATGCATTCATTTGCTAGAGAATGAAAAGCAACGAAAAGACTTTTTCAAAATTCTCCTTGAAAAGTTTCTTGAGGATTATCTTTCTATTTCAAAATCATATATTCTCTCTCTCTCTAAATATTTTGTAATGCAAAATGTTTGCTCTCCACGATTTGTTTAAGTAAAGTTACTTGATAACTTGTAACTTAGGTTGCACGGTATCAGGCTATTTTATTTGAGTAAATTGTTTTAATTTTTAAGGTAGCAACCATTGGCAACTCATTTTTCAAAATTCTTGTCGGTGTCTGTTTCACATTGACTCGTAATATCTTAACAATGGTTGTTGTCTTAAAAATTAGTGCCTTGGACTGTATGACTAAAGCATTCATTCGATCTCCCGTTGTCATAAATGATCTATGTTTTAAGTCAGAGATAATATCAGATAGACGAATATGATGCATATCATACCTAAGTATATATTGGAAATCATAGTCATCTATCTGATAAGAATGAATTGCAAAACGATTTCTGAAAAACATACAGTGAGCAAGATGAAATAGATTTGAGTTATTAATCAAAATGTTTTTGTTAAAAGAGTTGAATTTCAATTGGATATTTTTGTCTAAGAGAAATTCAGAAGAACACTTTTGGAAATCTGTTAAACTCTTTGTCAAAATTTTATTTAGCTATTATACAGTTCTGATTAACTCTTTCTGTTTAGCCGAAATGGCTTAGCCTCAGTGGCTATAGGGGAAGGTCGTGAAGTTGATTAACCCATCAATTTCTAACCAAGACCTTAGTACCAAACACCGTCATTCTAATTCAAACTTTCAACCCTTGGTGATATAAGGAACTTTTGTAAGTTAGTGGTTGTTAAGGGAGAAACTGCATTAGTTGCAGCAAATAAGGATGTGTCGGAAGTGCACCCACAACTCTACCTCTCGAGAAGTAAAGTAGTATACAAACTGAGGTAACTGTAGCTCATCTGTATTCTCTCAAAAGGATGCAGAGCTGAAAAGGCAATTCAACTGTTTCTGGATGAACTCTCTCAACAGGGTGATTCCATTGAAGATTCGCTCGTCAGCCAGAGCACCTTGTAATGGGTCAAGTACACCAAAAGCATTCACGCTGATGGTAAGCCTAAAGGACTAACATTTTTTTTACACATTGCGAGGAGTGCACTTTGTGAGGTATAGGTGGAACCCCTAAACTTCTTTGTTTACCATTCATGGTGAATGAAGTTGTTGAGCCGCCTTCACAGGCATTTGAGGTACACTTGGATTTCTTGCCATATATTAGAACCCTTGTCAATCCTCCTAGGAGAAATAGTCCTAGTTCCCTATTGGGATTTCACATCCGCAGAGCAATCTGTTGATGTTGAGAGGCAATCACTAACAGTTTTCCATGACTGAAAATAGTGAGTTAATTCACCTTCACAGGTGATTGAGAGAGATGTTTGTACACGTCTACTCTCCCAGAAATTCAAATTCTGGAACACATGGAATGCTCAAAGCTTAAACGCATATCACATTCAACGATCCAGTGCATGGATTTGCATATGGGGAGTTTGTTGATGCAGAAAGTAGCTGAGCAACAACTCATTGACTATGATTCAGTTGGTTTACCAATTTGATGAGTCTTTTGAGGATCAGGGTTTTGGAATTTCAGTCACTCCTGGAATGGAGGAGATTCCAATTTCGGAAGGGTTATTCCCCGACGACGAGCCACGTGTGCATGGATTTGCTCATGGTGAGTTGGGTGACGGCCTAACTGAAACTCTGTTCAGTGATCGACAACATGCTATAGTCAACGATCCATAATATCTTGGTGACACTAGCATGGATTTACTTGCAGGTACAAATTGCTAAATTGAATGAGTGCAAGTAAGGGAGAGAAACACTTGAGTGAAGTGAGAGAGTGATACACTTGAGTGAGAAATAGGGAGAGAAATGAGTGGAGCACTTACGCTTGAAAGTGCAAACACCAACAGAACGTAGTAGATGTGAGGAAACCATAGACCAAACACTAACCTTGCTACTATGTCTGAATACTGTAACTAAATTTTCCTGCTCAAAAATGTTGAAGAGATTCTTTTCTGGAAGACAAGCCAAAGAGGAGTCTAGCTGAAGCTTAGTGGGAATGTCCAAGCTATTACCTTTGGGTGTATTAATCCGTGTTGTTCTCAATCTCAAAGGAGGAGACATTGATTTTTAGGCCTAAGGAGGATTTTATGTTCAATTGGAGGAGAGTTTCTTATTCAATTGGATGTAGATGATACTTTTATTGTCTTAGAGGATATTCTCAACTAAGGGGGAGAATTTGGTGATACAAGAAACAAGAAATATAGTTTGGTATCAAGAAATATAAATTGATACCAGGGGAAAATTTGAAGAAACTTGGAACATATCTTGTGGAGGTTAAATAGAGGATATCTAATGACACAAGATTGGATTGGAGCTTGCATGAACTAAGGGGGAGAATTAGATAACATTTAAAGCTTAGTGATGCAAGAACTTAGGGGAGAAATTACTAAGGGGGAAAGTCTTAGTAATTTGTTGGAGCCTAATTCCTAAAGGTGTTGTAGATTTAACTGTCTTTTCATCTGAAGTGTAGAAGTTACTTTTTGTCAAATGGGAGAAGTTACTTGATGCACAAAGGGGGAGAAGTTATGGAGAATCTTAACATCTTGATTTTAAAATGCTATATCTTATTCTGAAAAGATATCTAAGGGATTTTGCTCTGTTTGTTTGAAGATTTGTACTTGAAACATTCTTAGGAGAGGTTCGGCAGAAGAATTCTTTCTAGCACGATCAATGAATGAAAATGAAGATTTCTATGAAGAGTATCAACTCAGGGGGAGTTTTTGCTAAGTAGAAGTTTTCTGGGAAAAGAAGAATGTTGAGGGAGATTTTCAAGGGGCATTCGAAAAGTGTCCAAGTGTGTTCTATTTCTTGTTTTCAGTGACAGATGAAGTCAGTGGAGCAGTACAAGGAAGAAAGAAAAATATATTTCCTGGGAATAGAACATCCTGAAGAAAAAGAAGAAGTGACTTTCATTCTAAGAAAGAACAACCTTAAGGGGAGAATGAGTTGACCTCTTGTGGGGAACATAGAGAGCTGTATGTTCTAGTTCAAATTGCAAGATGAACCGGAATGATTGTTAAGGAGTCTCTACTAATGATTTTATTCTTTATTGAAAGAACCCCATCTTTGAAGAACAATGAAGTGGAGAAAGCTCAAGGAAAATGAAATTCAGAAATTCATCATTCATTTTCAGGAAATCTGGATTAAACTGATTATATCTTTCCAGAACTCTTTGTATATTATTTTCATGTCCAGTACTTTAATTGTTTCTTGTATGTTAGTTGAGTTATCCTCTAGTAGTTGATTTTATTTAATTGCTATTGGGGGAGATTGTTTGGAAATAGTATTTGATTGCTATTCCATATCAACCAAATAGGGGGAGATTGAAAGGGGAGATTGAAAGGAGAGATAGGAGTGAAGGGAAGTAACTCACTGCACTTTCATGTGTACTAGAAATGTTAAATGTAACCTCTATGTAATGGTTGACGATAACTCAACAATAGAACAGGACATGTAATAATATACAGGTGCACAGGAATCTTGGAACAAAGAGTTCAGTTAAGACAAAGTATCAAAGGATCATCTACAGACTTGAAGCTCACTGGAAGAAGTTCATTAATATGTTCAGGCCTCAGTGAAGAATAAAGGATGGTAACATCTAATCAAGAATGTGGAAGCTATAGAAGATTGTCTTAGTGTCAGAAGATTTCAGGGTACCACAATCGAAGCTGCAGTAAGGTTTAAATAGAAGAGTGTGGAATCATATTCGGAAACAAGAGCCCCTATCAAGACTAGTCACTTATGAACCAGACCGTTGCATAAAGTGTCAGGACATTGGAGGCAAGCTCTCGTCGGTTAATATGGTTTTAATCATTCTAAAGTTGTTGGTTTTCTTGAGTCACGTGGAGGATCAACAAAGGTGATAAATCAGTGTTGGAGAAATGTCAGCCTAATGGATAAGGGACAGACGGCACAACCTGATTGGATCTTACTAAAGCTTCACAGATTAGAAGGCCAAATATTTGGACGTGGTGGAGTCACGTATACGGGGCCAATTATTTGGATAAGGAAGTCTACACAAATTGAAGAGTGGAATGGAAATATTTAATTTAATTAAATAAAGTATTTATTTAATTTAATTAAATAAAGTACTTATTTAATTATTTATATATTTTATAAATAAAGATATTCTTTATTTATATTTTATATAAATATTAAATATTACTTTTATATTAAATATTTCCAAAGGCATGCTTGGCACATGACATTGCATTAGGGTTTGGTGGAGCAAGTAAAGAAAAAGGAAAAAGAAAAAAAATATACTTTTCCTTTTTGACAAAAGCACAACCAAGCCTTCTTTTTCACTTAGTGGATAAAAAAAAAAAAACACTGCAAGTGTGCAGCCGAATGGAGAAAAGAGGGGAGAGAGAGAAAATCATTTTTCTCTCCCCCATGGCTAGATCTGTTCTTGAAAATACTTGTAGCCATGATTTTCTTTGTTACACCACTCCTCTATCTTTCTTGTATAAACACATGTTAAATCTTGTATAGAAGATAGGGTTGATTTTGGCCTCCTAAGTCCATAGACTTTAATATTTTTAGAGGAGCCAAGAATCATTTCTTTGTTGTGTTCATGAGCTTATGTTCTTGAACTTGTTTGTAGCATTACCCCCACTTCATGAATATAAATCTATATTTGTGAATCTTGTTGTGTTGTGTGTTTTGGGTGATTTTCTGTTCTTGGTCTTGGCTATTTTAATGGAGTTTTATGCTTGGAGAAGACTATGAACAGTAACCGGGTTTGAGCCAAATTAATTTTTATGTTGTCCCAAAAATATTTAAAAGTCATAATTTTTATTTGGGGATCGTATTCACCCCCCCCCCCCTCTACGATCTCCGGGACCTAACAATTAGGTTTACTATCAGGCTCTATCTTTTCTAACTTTTCCTTCAATTGGACTTTAGATAAGAAACCTATATTAGCCTTTTCAATTTTGATTTGAGATTTAGAGGAGCTTCCTTCTTTTACAAATTTAACAGGTCTGTTAAGCTTGGTTTTTAAAATAGTTTGTTTAGCAGTTGATGATTCCTCAATCGATGGATGATTATTCATTGAGATAACAATATCAATCGATGGATAATCTTTATCAGTTAATTCAGGATTAGCAATCGATTGCTTCTTTTCCCCAGATCGATTTTCATCAATGGCTAATTTATCAAGAGTCTCAGACAGCATGGTGAAATAATTTGTTCCATGAATGTCATTCATCTTCTTACTGGCTTTACTTAATATGTTCCATTTGTCAATGGTTCTTAGTTATTCTTCCAGTTATTCTTCCAATTATTCTTTCAAATTTTTTATTTCCTTTTTACACTCAACTAGTTCTTTTCTAGCATCTTTGTTTTCTACCTTGAGTCTGTCCATTTGTACTAGCTCACTCTCTAGATAAATGTTTCTTTCATTAAGGGATTCTAAGGTGCTCTTGAGCCTAGTGTTTTCTTTGTTTAAAGATTTAAGAGTGACATGCAAATTATACAGTTCATTTGACATTTCAGTAATGGTAGTATTGCATTCATCTTTGGATAGTCAGATAGATTTGTAGAAATTATCTGATTGCTAGAAGAACTAGCTTCTTGGTCATCATGATTGGCCATTAGTGCAAGATTGATGTATTCCTCTTATTCAGAATCATCCTTAGCAGCCCAGACCTTTTCTTCTGTTATAAAAGCCTTCTCTCTTTGTTTGAGCAAGTCAAAGTACTTCTTCTTATAGTCAATACCATCACTAAACTTTGACTTCTTCTCCATTTTTGGCTTTCTGCATTCATTAGAAAAATGACCAGTCAATCCACAGTTAAAGCATTTGAATTGAGTCATGTCAACAAGATTTTTATCTTGTTGATTGTCTCTCTTAAACTGAGATCCAGGCCTTTGCATGGGATTCCTCTTGAATTTGAGTTTTGAAAATTTCCTTGATAGAAAAGCCAAATGCTCATCTATTTCATCCATTTCATCCTTGGTGAATGACTCATCATCCTCAACTATTTCTTTTCTTTTATTAGTTGAAGATTCATCATATCTGACACCACTTGCACTATTACCATGACTTTCCTTCTTGCCTTCTTTGACAACAACATCTTCACAAGATTCTGCAATTTGCTTATCCTTGACCACCAAGGCAACAGTCGTTTCTTTCTTCTGACTTTTCTCAATCTCTTGATCTTGCTGTATTTCCAACTCATAGGTTTTCAAGATTCCATACAGCTTGTCAAGAGTGTATTCCTTAAAGTCAGGAGATTGTCTTATAGAAACAGTCATTGGTTTCCATTCCTTGGTTAAGGACCTCAAGAATTTGAGGTTGGTATCTTCAACAGCATATACTCTTCCATATAGTTTTAGCTCATTCAACAGCTTTTGAAACCTACTATATGTGTCATTGATTGCTTCACCACTCTTGAAATGAAAGGCCTCATATTTCTGAATCAAGAGTTGCATCTTGTTCTTTCTTACTTGCTCAGTGCCTTCACATAGAGTTTGAAGAGTATCCCACACTTCCTTGGAGGTTGTACAATTGATAACATTGTCAAACATATCCTTGTCAAGGCCATTAAATAAAATGTTCATAGCCTTTTTATCCTTGTGTACTTCCTTTTCATCTTCATCTGTGTATTCACTTACAGGTTTTGGAATAAGTTTGTCTGATGCGTGAGTACCGTCTGTATTCACACTTGTAACTATTTTCATAGGCACATGTGGACCTTTCTCTATGCAGTTGACATAGGAAGGATCAATGGATAGCAGATGCAAGTGCATTTTGACTTTCCAGGAAAAGTACTCATCTTTCTCCAGAACTGGAATCTTCACTCCTGGTCTTTTTGACCCATACATGATATACTTTAGATCTTAACTTTCTGTATGTTGAAAGCTAGGCTCTGATACCAAATGTTATTTTCTTTTAAGTACACGAAGTTTGTAGAAGGGGGGTTGAATACAAACTTAAGAATTATTTCAGATTCTTGCAGATTTAAGTTTGTTCAATAAAAGTGTTTGAGTGTTTGGACAGATTAAACAAAAGAGAAAACTAGAAGAACTAAAGTAAATTTGAAAATAAATCTTTTAAAATTACTAGTAGATTGGTTTTTTACTAGTGTATTTTTTCTTTCAATTAATCTTGGTAAAGATACCAAGCTGATTACACAATGTGATTTTGAAATGAGAAAAGAACTACAAATATTTTCTATCCTTCTATTGTGCTTGTCTTGAGTTCTTGATATTTTTCACACTTAATGCTACAATAGACTACTACTATATATATACTAGTTCAAATTCTACTTTTATTTTCTATTCTTCGATTGATAACATTGTGAATTACAAATTACATTTTACAATGTATTCACTAAAATAGATTGTAGCTTCTTTTCACAGTTTCCTTTAAATTTGTCTTGTTCTGGAAAAATCTTTGTCTTGATCTTTTCCTTGAAGATTGTGTTGCCTTGAAGACTGTGTTGCCTTGAAAGTCTTCACAATCCTGACAGGATTGTCTTCCATTGATTCAGTTTCTTCAAAGATCCCATTCCTTTTGTCTTTAACCAATTTGAGTGTGACGTCCTCCCGACCCGGGGTCTAGATCGGAGAGTCATTAACATTCTATATGCATGCATCTTATATAAATATAAACAAAGCATATATATATATATATATATATATATATATATCATTATAAATACACATGACCCCGACTACTACCCTGGACCTTTAACAGGTAATGGTATGAAACAAGCACGACTCTACATTCATTAAGTTTACATTACCAAAATAAATATCATTACAACTCTGAATCATCACACAAAAGTCTATCAACATCTATACATTATAAGACTTATAACAAAGCCCTTCCCTTCTAACTCAGTTGTGATCCTACCTGTTCCACTTCAGCCAGCCTAGCATAATTAATATATGAGGTGTTCTTCCTCACAGTTTGCATAAATCGTACCATGCTTCTCAAAAGCTGTAGAGGTTAGAAAATAAAAGAATGAGCTATAAAGGCTCAGTAAGTAACCATGCATAAGGTTATGAACAGTTCTACAGCAGAATAAGTAATTTGGAAATCATTTCTCAAAACCATAACTGGACCTTATTGTCCTTAAAACATCAATCTAGAATTCATTAATAAATCTGGGAATTCTTTATGCATAAAACTTTCTTCAATACTATTCATTGGTAAAGGCACATGTAAGGAAAGAGTTCAGTTCAAGGTTTAGCATAAAGCTTGTGGTTTTTAGATGGATAACAGGAAGTATTGCACATAAGTAAGACGGAGTCAAAATCATGGTAAACTTGACAGTTCAAAGTTGTATAAACATGGCATCATAAAAGTATTTCTTTACTAATCTTTTTAATAAAAATTATTCTCTTATTAGAATCATCAGTATCGAAATCCTTTTCGTAGAAACTATCCTTTCATTAGGACATTATTTTCATAAAATCAACAATCATTTTGATTGGAGTTTTCTCACAACGCCCGGACAATACGGGTGATCAGCCACGTAAAGTCCCCATAACGGACCGAAGTCCCTCTGGACCTTTAAGGAGTACTCATAATTAGCACTTATTGACATTGGCCATTAAAGATGCTGGACTAGGACCGCCCTAGCCTCTTACGCTAAAAAAATGCTGGACCGACGTCACTCGGCCTCTTACGCCTCCAATCTATAGGATTCCGCAGAAACCATTTTGATCGAAATTCCTATAATATCAAAACCTTTCTTTTAAAAGTTACCAAATCATTTGATGAAAAAGACTTCTTGAAAGTCGGATTTCATATTTAAATCCATTTTTAAAAATCAAGAGACAGAGGTAAATTTTATTCGAAGACAAGTATATATTCAAGTCTCTTTTGCAGTAAAGTGAGCAGGGTTTAAGTAAAGAATCAGAATCATGTCATAGGCACAAGTTTTAAAACAATTATAAGGGATAGCAAGAGGATCTAAAATAAGTTAAAAGCATTTGATTTAAAACAGTAACTAGGGAGTAGCAATGGGGTACTAATCATAGTTAAGGTTAACAGTTCAGGGTTAACAACTTAAGAATTTTGAAACAAGTTCATAAGGTGATAGTCAACAAGGTTTCAGCAGTTCAGGGATTGAAAAGTATAAGGTACATTCAAGGTTTATATGGGATTGCAGTTTAAGTTTAACATTTAGAATAAAACATGTTGTAGATAATAAAACAGTTATAGGGTGTAAAGCAGTTGTAAAAGTGTAAAATAGTTCATATCTTTAAAAGAGAATACAGGCAAGAGTTACTTGCCTCAAAGTTGCTTCGGCTGCTGAACAAGTGGATCCTACTAACACTGTCACTAACTTTATATCTTTGCTTTTCCTTTATCCTTCACTTCTATTTCAGTATCTCAAAAATACTTGACGTTATCTTTAACGTCTAACTCAATCTACCCTTTCGATATAATACTACTGTAATCCCTTAATACGTATCTTATTAATCATATATCACTAATCAGGTATACACTAACAGGCATATAGCACATAGCATAAAATCTTAATTATGTATCACTATTCTCAACTGATAGCCTTGCCTATACAGGAACGACGTGCCAATAACGTTTTAAAATATTGTTCATTTTTAGAAAAATTTCGGCAGCATCTCTCCTGTAAATAGAGCTACCCGTCGGAATTCAACCGACACAACCAACCACTAATGACAATTATATATAATCAGTCTTATATAATACCAAATCCATACCCTACAAAGCAATATCCACATAAATCATAAAACTCAATTCACTTCTCATATTCAGATATTAGCAATTATATCAATTTGTACCTTTATAGTCGAATATACACTTAAACATGTAATTCGAATTATAGTATTAAAATTCTTCGACCAACCATTACTGAATCTAATCAAATATTGAACTCAAAACATGGTAAACGAACCAATTTAACATACTAGTGCTAGTATCAAAACTTTATATGATTCATGGTTACCCGTATAAAGAAATCAATCTTTTAAAATAAGTGAGTAACTGAAAACCTCATTGCGCAGGCTATGGTAAAACATTTTTCATAAATTGAAAAATAATCATTTTGACACCAAATTTGGCAGGTGCATACTTGAATACTAATCCAAAATCATATAAAAGTTTCAGTTGTAAATAATTTAGAAAAGACTAAAAACGAATTATTTGAAATCAGAAACCGTAACAGCAATTTTTCAGCGCTGCGCGGTGTTTACTAAAATGACCATAACTTTTTACTAGCTAGTCCAAATAACATAAAATTAGTGTCCAGTTAAACTTGAAATAATAAGCAACATGTTATACACCTGGTCAGCCTAGAGCAGCGCACAATCAGTCCCTAATTAACAGAACAGAACATGGCAGTTTCTTTGCCCAAAATCTATTTCTAATTCTTAAAAATCAATCTACCTTTAATTATCAACAACTAAGTACTTGCAGTTATCATCAAATTCGAAGCATCTAGTGACTACAATCAAGCTACCAAATCCTCATATCATAGTTACAAAGTCTACATGACTCGAATAAGCCGAACATAGACTAGAATCCAAACAATTTGATACAACTAATTCGGACATATATAAAATGGTACCATAGCCAACATGCAATTCCTCTTGTTAACAAGAACAGAACGTAATTGACAAGATCATCATCTCTACGTCAAGATTACAAGCAAACTCATATTGTAGGCTCCTCGGAGGTCATCGCCTATGGTGACAACTCCGGTGGAGGCCAATGGTAGTCCTTCCACACCGGAACTGCCTCATTTCACCATACAAAACTAACCCAGCTCACCATAGATCAAAATCAAGCATCCAAGCTCATTGCATGCAACTCAAATAACCGATATACACACACCCACGAACATATACATACATGCAAGTTTAAAACGAGACTACAAGTAACAATCGACTAGATTACTAGCATTGAATTGAAGAACTAGCAGAATTATTGCTATGATTTTGAAAAGGAATGAAGAAATCGCAAGAAGGAAAGAGAGAATGACCTCGGAGATGAATTGCAGAATAAAGACAAGATAGTGGGTGGTGGGTTTGGTCATATAGAGCAAGGGGCAGTTTTGTCATTTTACAATTACTAGTTTCTAAATTAAAATAATTGATAATTCGACTTTTAATGAAAATGGGGTACAAAAATAAGTTGTATATTTTTAAAATAAAGATCTTAAATTTATAAGCTCACTCATATTTTTAAAATAGTTTTCTTATACACAGATAATTAAATAAAAAATCATTGAAGATAAATCACTTTAAATAGAAATAAGAGTAGGAAAATCTTTAAAAATAATTTGGAGCTCGAATAAAATAAACCTTTATTTTTTAAAAAGTCTCTGAATATTTAGAAAACATTTGGAAAAGATTTTAAGATTTTTGGATATCCCAATAATTTATTATGTAATTTAGAAGATAAACCTTTCTAGAATAAAATAGGACTCAGAAAATTATTTAAAAAGATTGGGACACAAAATAATTGAACCACTATTTTTAGAAAGTCTCTAATATTACAAGGAAGCTACATATAAAATTTCATAATATTTGGATACACCAAATATTTTATATAAATCAAAAAGTACATTAAAATGGCATTTAAAAACTATAAAACACTTTAATAATTCACATTAACATATCTTGGTCAAACTGGCAGTCAAATGGACATATAATAGGACCACATAACACACAATACACATTGGATTATAAAATCATATATTTCATATTATTATAATATTTAAAATAGCACAGTCGTTACATTGAGAAACCTTAATCAATTGATAATTGTTGTCAAGCTTATCAGTCGATCCTCATTTGCTCATTCATCGATGGATAGGTTATCCATCGATCAATTGATGTATCGATGGATAGTTAGATTATCCATCGACTCATTATCCATTGATGGTCCTTTATCCGTTGATTTCCTTTATCCGTTGATAGCCTTTATCCATTGAGTAGTGTCTTTATCCATCAACTCCAATATCTATTGATCACTTCATTTGTGAGAATTCTGACTTCAAATATTTATAATTGATTAGTCATTCTTCACATTCATTGAGAAGCTATAAATTGAAGTCAATAACATCAGTCGACTACTTCACAGTATCCATTGAGACAGTACAATCAATTGATAATGAAACATAAATTAAATGTTATAATCCACTTTATCAGTTGATTAACAAGCTTTAACTGATAACTGGTTTCCTAGTCAATGGATATTTATAAGTCATATATCCATTGACTAGTTACAATAAAATTTAAATCCCTATTGTAATTCTAAATAATTTGTTATCATCAAATCTCATAATTCCTAACATCATCTCATTCAAGAGTTTTGTAAACCTATCATTCATCTCAGTAATAGATTCTCCATATTTAGCTTCAAAATACTCATATTCCTGAATTAGCAAAGATCTAGCATTCTTCTTGACATCTTTAGACCCTTGACAGTGCACTTCAAGATTTGTCCACGTCTCCGTAGCAGTTTTGCATGATATAACACAGTTTGTAAGAACAGATTCCAAACTGTTAAAGAAAATGTTTTTACATTTGCCTCTTTAAGGACATTCTCTTTGTCCTCTTTTGTCCATTCATCATTTGGCTTTTCAATGAAGTGTTCTTCAATTACTTTACCTTCTTCAATGATTTGAGGCAAAAGCGTTAAGGGCACATAGGGTCCTTCATATATCCTTTCAAGATAGTCAGAGTATGTAGCTTCCAGATGGTGCAGCATCTTAACCTTCCAGTGGGTGTACTCGTTTCTCTTAAGCATAGGGATCTTAGAATTGCCATCTTTATTTCCAGACATCTTTGATTAATTTTAAAAATTAGGCTCTGATACCAATTGTTTTCCCAGTTGCACAAGTAGAAGGGGGGTTGAATACTTGTGTGCTTTTTGTGCCTGATTAAAATCAACTCAATATGAATTGAATACTAGAATACAGAACAAAGATTAAACATAAAGATATGAATGAAAACTATTTGTATTATTGATGTGTAAATACAAATTCTCCTAAGGTGTACACAAACCCTAGCAGCTTCTCTGTGTTTCTCACAGCAACTCTCTATATCTCTATGCTCTCCAAAACTTTGACTTATTTCTCACAATATAATTAGGTTACATAGAGTGTTTATATAGAGAGCTGTCTATCAACTAATAACATAAAATCAAATTACAATAGGAATATAATTCCTAATCATTAGCTGACAGTTTCCTTCTGCAATTCTCCTTCCTTCCTATAACATATCTGCAATATCATTGGCTTTATCTTCGAAGACTTCCTTTTTCTGTAATCATCTTCCAAATTCAGCTTTGACTTCATAGACTCTAAAATCTTTAGACTCTGTCAGACTATAGACTCTGAACATTTATAGACTCCGACAGATTGTAGACTCCGATAGTCTAGAGACTCTGATCACCTCCCAGATTCTGATCTCCATCTAGACTCTGGTTTCACTTTCTACAGAAAATCTTTTAAGTACAAGAATGTTGACTAATTAGACTCTGATTATAAAATTCAGAGACTTGAAAGACTTATTACAAATAAACTATGTTAAATCCTGTTCTAGTATTTTGTACATCATCAAATGAATATATTCTTAACAAATCTACGTGTAGTAGCCACTAGAAATTTTCTATATATTCTGAATTCTTATGAAATACTATTCCTTTATTTTTCACTGACGCTTGAATATATTAATGAAGTTCTTCCAGTGTTGAGTAGCAATCTCATAAAAATACTTCTGATAGTTTGATTTTTCGTGTCTAGTTGACTTTCTTCATCTTGATTCCTATTATCATATTTATTATTTACTTCCTTTTCTTAAGTGAGTTGAGTTGTCATCTAATTATTACAAATAGTCCTAGTCATATGTCTTTCAAAAAGGGTAGCTTGGAAGAAGAACAAGAACAGCAATAATACCGGAAAAGTACATGAAAAACAAGAGGTTGGTTATGCTTCAGAAGAAGGGGCAGTGATGATTTCCATTATGTCACTTGTGAAGGAGAAATCACTAATAGGTGGATTATTGATTGTGGTTGCTCTTATCATATGTGTCCGAATAGAAAATGGTTTACTACTTATAGAAGCGTTGAAGGTGGAACCGTATTGATGGGGAATAATCATTCTTGTAAAATGGTGGGACTTGGTTCTATAAGGATTAGGATGCATGATGGAGTGGTAAGAACATTGACAAATGTGAGGCATGTCCCTGAATTGAAGAAGAACCTAATTTCTGTTGGTGCTTTAAATTCTGGTGAATGTAAGATTATTACGTGGAATGGAGAAATGAAGGTTGTTCGTGGTTCTTTGGTAGTTATGGAAGGTATTTGTCATGGGAATCTTTAAGCTCTTTTGGGTACAACGGTGAATGAAAGTGAAGCAGTTGCAGTAACTAATAGTGGTAGAGACCAATGTGAGTGCACTTGGTTACGGCATAGGCGGCTTGGGCATATGTTGGAGAAAGGTCTAAATTATCTTGGTGATGAGGGCTTGTTGAAGAACTTGAAAAAGGTTTGTATGGACTTTTGCGAGCATTGCGTGTACAGTAAAGCACACCGAGTTTAGTTCAAGACAAGCAAACATAGAAGTAGAGGTATATTAGACTATGTGCATACATATGTTTGGGGTCCAGCTATAGTCACTTTTAATGAAGGTTCAAGGTATTTTGTCACATTTGTTGATGTTTATTCTATGTATGTTTGGGTTTACTTTATGAAATATAAGAATGAGGTATTCAACACATTCAAGAAGTGGAAAATAATGGTTGAGAAAAGAACAGGCAAAAAATTGAAAACACTGCGATCTGATAACGGTACAAAGTATACAGATGGTGCTTTCAAGGATTATTGTGACCAGGAAGGCATTGTTAGACACTAAACATTCAGAAAAACACCATAGCAGAATAGGGTTGTAGAAAGGTTGAATCGCACATTGAGGAAACAATCAATGTGTATGCAATCATATGCTGGTTTGGGGAGATAATGGTGGGCAGAGTCAATTGTTATGACTCTCTATATTGTCAATCGATCACATCATGCATCTCTAAATGGAGACCTTATAAGATATGGTCAAGAAAACATGCAGATAATGGAAGACTTAGAATTTTTTGGTGCACAGCCTACTGTCATGTTGACGAAGGAATGCCTGATGCGAAGGCCAAGAGGCTATATTCTTAGGGTATGCAACAAGTGTGAAAGGTTATCGTCTTTGGTCTGTTGATGATTCTAAGTTTATAATCAGCAGAGATGTAACGTTTGATGAGGAATCTATGATAGCATCGTCGAAATCTAAGGTGGTTGTTGGTAATGACATTGAGACTTCTAAGTCTCATGTGGTTGAGATAGAATCTAAAGATCATTCAGGTTCTAGTCATGTTCAACAGGAAGATCATGGTGATACTTATGATGATGAGGATGATGTGTTTGACTATGAAACCATTGAACTAGAAAATGTGCAGGTACACGAACGGCAACAGTTCAAAGATAGTTCAGCTTCCACTAGGCCAAAACGAGCATACAAAAGGGTTCAAAATCTTAGGTCAAATAAGCCTTTGAAGCACTACGGGCAGGTTAATGCCGTAGAGTATGCACTCTTAGTGGAGGATGACGAATCTATTTCCTTCAAAGAAGCTATTCAAAGTAGTAATAGTGATAGTTGGGTGGCAGCGATGGAAGAAGAGATGGAGTCTTTGGAAAAGAACTAAACATGGGATTTAGTCCCTTTGCCTGCAGATAGAAAACCTATTGGTTGCAAGAAAGTGTTAACCAAGGTAGTGACGGAAAGTAACTTCCAACATTGTTTGGACTTGCTGAATATCATCTGTTGTTAAATGCCCTTCGGGCCGGTGTTGGAGTGAGGTGGAGATTTCACCCCATGATGAGAACTACGGTGGCTTGATCCCGATTGAGGGTACGTAGGCAACTATGGTATAATAGTGCAGCCAGGTGGGGTTTACATATCAAGGTGTTCATTATTTTCTTGGCATTCATTCATAATTTGAGATCTATCAAATGATGTATGATGTAGAGAATTGGGAAGGTAGAATGGTTAGGCTAGTTTTTGGTGTTAATCTGAAAAATTCATAGGAATTGTTCTAGTTGAGTCAGCTGCCTTATTTTTGCGATTCCCGGAATTTCAATAGTCGGGTCGTCCTGAAGTCAAAGGTTAACTTGGACCGGATATTTTTGGCTCAGATGTGTTTTTTGGTTAATTCTTAGACTAGGCCCATGGTTTCTAAGATATGTAAATGAAAGTGAAGTAGCTAGGTTTTCAAACCTAAGGTGTAATATATTGTATACATATAAAATATATATGTATCAATATATACAAGAAAAAAGACTATTTCACTTGGCTAACAAAAATATTTCTTTGTGTTTCTCGTTTTACTTATTACTTTGTTTATTATTTGTGTTAAACCTTATAACTTATTGTAGTAGAACCCGGTGGGAGTTCCACACATAAAAAAGGTGTTATTCCGCTATGTCACGGTTTGTTCCTCACTTGGGACTCAACATATAGGCTCCATAAAACTCAACACTTTGTTCATTCAAAATAAGAGTATAATTCTCATTTCATTCGTAAGTGAACTTAACTTACGAATTGAAACTTTACAAAAAAAAAATTAAAAAAATCGACGTTATAATTTACAATGAAATTCTATTCTCGATGATTCCATTCCACCAAGTAATGAATTTACCACAACGAGTGCGACAGAACGCTTCTCAATCAATATACTTGTACACTCGTGGACCAAGAGTAGGATGTATTGGTTAATTGAAAAGACCAATACAAAAATATTTGTGGATGATAAATGTTAAATATCATTACAAAGTTGACATAGTTGGGGATATGCAAAAAAATAATGCAAATTTAAAAACCATTACAAAGTTGACGATTTAACAAACAATTGTGACTTGTGAGGTGTAAAAAAAAGAATATGACATAAAATACGACTCTAACGGTATCTAATGGTTACCTAAATTATTAGGATATTCTAAATTTTAATAGTCATGTCCTATTAACAGGGATCCTTTAGGATATCTTAGTGAATAAAAAATTAATTTCCCCTCCTTTTCTTACATCTTTTCTCTTTCTTTTTTTTCTTTCCTCCTTTTTAAGACTAACTAGATTCAAATTTATTATTAATATAATAATAGGGAATGAATATAGGGATAATTGTTGGGATTAACATGTAAAATAGATTACCTAAATCATTATGACCCATTGTTTTATAATATTTATAGAGAATTAACTAAGACACTGTCCAACAATGTTCTAACTCATTCTTAAATATAATATAAAAAATTAGTTTCTAGTAACTTAGAACATGAATAAATAATTTCATCTCCAACAATGTTCCTTAACCACATTCCTTATTTAATATTTTATTATTAAAAGTACGATTCATCATTAAAGTATAATATATAATTGAGAGAGAAAGAGAGTGTTTGTAATAATTTATAATAAAATATTATTTATGACAAAGAGAATGCTTTTTAAAAATAAGGAAGAAAGAGGGTGTTCCGGTGATTTAAGGAATCACTAGAATATTGTTGGAGCATCTTTTTTTTTTGTCAACTTCTTTAAATTTTAACTTAGGAAATCATTTAAGCAACCTTTTGGATTTGCTCTTAGATGGTTGTCCATAAGGTTGTTCACGAATAGAATCGAGCCGAGTTTTATCATAAACGAGATGAGCATAATTTTTTTTTTGACGAACCGGATCTTTCTTATCGCACAAAAATGCATTCGAGCTCGAGTTAGTTAACAAATCGAGCTCGAGCTTTTATAGCACAAAAATGAGTCGAACCGAGCTCGAGACCTTAACGAGCAACTTGCGAACAATTAAGTTTTAGATGCAAAAAAGGTTCAAACCCACTTGACCCAACTAATTAACGATTTTTCACTCAACCCAATATCAAATTTTAATCTATTATCTCAAATGATTCACATATTAAATATTTGAATTGTAATTTTAAACTTAAAGTGGTATAAATATTATAAAAATATTCAAAAAAATTATTTTTTTCGAGTTTTAATGAGCCGAGCTCGAGCCGAACATACTAAAAGCTTAACTTGAGCTCGTTTTCTTAACGAACACATTTTTGTATTCGAGCTCGAACTCGAGTGTTGAACGAGCCAAGCCGAACGAGCCCTTAACGAGACGAGCTCGAGCTTGTTGGCGAACAGCTCTGTTCGTGAATAGCCCTATTTGTCCATTTAATTTTTGGCATATATTTTAATGTGTATAAAAATATATTTGATACATTTTTTAAAAAAAAATCTTTTAAAGTCACAAGTTTAAATATTAAATTTTTATTTAGATAAAAAATTTAGAAAAAAACTATTTGAGTCATATTTTATATACATATCGAAATATATATAAAAAACAACTAATTAGGAATGAAGAGTAATACGTTCAATTTTTCGGTGCACTATGTCAACGGGAAACAACTTCTTCTATATTTTGCGCTTGCAAAATTTTTTAGTATTGTTTTCTGATTAACTGTAAGTGGAAACAGTTTGAATCGTAGTATTTATATATATGATGAAAGTTTAAGTTTTAAACTATGACAATTTTTCAACTAAAAATTTCTAACATATATTAGATCAGCATAATATTAAAAAGTAAAATTTAACTTTTTTGTCAGAAAAGTAAAATTTAACTCTCTCTGCATATATTAACACAAAATTCTAGATTAGATAAGCTTGTTCAAAAATATGGCAGAAAGGATCAACATCATTACTAGATATATCATCCAAAGTTATTTTCTGGACAAAATTTAACATCGGTACAATTTTATTACCTAATATGTTTCCCCTAACGGAAATGGCTAAGCCAAAGATCAATGTCTACATTGGTCCACAAATTCCAAGCTATATATTTGTTGTTTGTAACTTGTAAGGATCACTCCACCACTTATAATTTACTGTTTGCATGAACTATATTCTTAAGACTTATATTTGTATGCACAATCAAGGGTCTGGTCTGATGTTGCGAGTCCCCTGTAACATACAAGAAATGTTCATGGAGGGGCTATGTTAAATCCTCAGTGATGTAACTCATACTATGCATGATTCTAGATAAAACGGATAAAATTGGATTTGGTGTGACGAAATTCAAATCTAAATCTGACATTTTTAACCAAATTTAAATTATCCAAACTTGAGTTCATTTGGATGAATTTTGAATTGAAGTTGAGTTTATCCGAAAACTCTGAAGTTATGAAGCAAAATCTGATTGAATTTAAAAAAACACATACAAATCTAAAGTTTCAGGTTCGACAAGATCCAATCAGATTGAATTATAGGAAAACACTTGTGTAATCATTTCTATATACAACACTGATGAGGTATGATGGCCGGTCAGATTCACTATCAATTGTACATAAGTTAGCCTTCCCAAACAACTTGATGCACCATCTCACTTCAACCCTGCAAGGGAAATGCAGGAAAAGGAAAATTCATTCATGGACCAACTCCATCATCTAAAAATTTATAGGGAAATTCATTCATGGACCAAACCCATCATCTCCACCCGTAGCAAATACTACCTGAGTACACCTTCAGCCCGGGTTATTCATCTCTCAGTGGATTGTTGCCATTAACCATTGTACAAAAAAAAAAATTGTCTCAAATTTGTCATATCTTATCATTTATAACAATATTATGGTCTACCTTTAATCAGTCAAAATAATCGTCAATTTTTTATCAAACTCTAGGTAACAAGCATACATTGATCTAATCAAACCACCATAGTCCAAGAGTATTAGTATTTTACAATCACAACAGTACCACATGGAGGGATTCACACTAGACTAAAAAAGGTTTTTACTGTACATCTTTTGGTTATGAGTCTTGAACAAAAATGACTTGCCACCTTTTGCTGACCATTTTGCATAATAGAATAAAAAGAATCTCCCACATGCAGATTGATGCATACCTTATTTCCTAGAGATTCTTTAGACTGGTTATATATATGAATCTAGGTATTTATATTCATTTATTCTGTTGTACTGTAGCAAGCTCGCATAAGTTCGGTCCCATACGCCAATGAAGAGAGACTCGTCGTCTGGGCTGAGAGAAACCCCGGAAATCTCCCCAAAGAAATCAATCTCTTGACGTTTTTTGTAATCTACACGTGCACTGTAGACATGGACAAAATCTGCAGGTTCAGCCACTACCAAAAATTGTCCATCTGATGAGAAGCGGACTGATCGAACTGCACCCATGTTTCCTTTAAGAACTGCAACTGGCTTTGAAAGGTTCCTTAGGTCCCATACTCTACATGTCTTGTCTTGATTCCCTGTTGCAAAGGTGTGTCCATCTGGATGCCACGCGGAAGCAAAAGAGTAGTCTAGGTGACCGACAACTGAGGAAATGGTCTGAAACATAAAAATGACAGAAAATTTTAAACGCTGTTATCTTTCCTGATGACAAACAAATATAAATTCGGTGTCAGTCGCTGTTGCATGATGGCTAAATGCTTTTGTCAACACATTAAACACATACTGATGAAGAGAGACAACATTCATGCTTATGCGATGTATCATCATCCTTATTTCTGCCCTTTACTATTGAATCATAACTAATATGAACATGATTTAATGAAAGATTTTACACCGTAATCGCATCTTGATGAGTAAGTCGGATTCTGGAAAGGAAAGAATCTAAAAGCAATTGATTGTTCATATTTTCTTTATACATAAGAGTTCAAAGAGGAGTTCAAAGAGGGTAAGATACCTAAACAATAGGCAGCAACTTAGAGCATCTCCAATAGAGGCACCTCTATGGGGTGCAAAATATTGTCAACTCAAAATAAATAATAATTTTGTATTCTCTTTCATCCATATCAAATTTGGCAACTTTTATCTCCAATAGTTAGCACCCCATATAAGGTTCCTAAACGGTCCCAACATAAATTTAATAAATAAAAGAAAAAATATATAACAAAATAGGTATGAATGTTATGTACTTTTAGTACAAAGATTTGTGTTTTATCCATTTCGAGGGGGTGCCAAAAGTAGTTGCCAACTTCTTGCACTCTTTGAGCACCTTTGCAACTCCAAGTATCCAATAGAGTGGCACACAAGGGTGTCTTGCCACAGATTTAGAATTAATGTGCATAGCTTAATCAGCTGCCTCTACTAGCTTAACTGTACTGAAACTAACTTGGCTACTACTTGCCACCTTTGAAAGAATATTCTAGACTAGTAAAGCCTGGTTGTAGTTGGGTATTTACTACTCTTGGATGATGCACATTATTAATATGATACTACTCTTGGATGTAACACATTTTAATATGATCTGTTTAGTAAACCATGAAATTATTAACTTCTCAAGCTACATCAACAATGGAAATAATTAAAGGTCAAGCAAGGCTAACATGGCAAGCCAGGTTTGATTGTTCAGTGACTAACGATCGTAACATTGAGTCGAATAGTTCAGGGACTTGGACAATTAATTATCCCTTCTGGAATTATTGTTATATTCATTAAGCTGTTGATGAACTAATAAAATACCTTATAAATATGCCTATTCAACTGATGAGAATTAAATTAAATAATTGTACAACTGCTGTAAAATCAATACATTATATGTTTTACTAATACAGTATAGTGTGTGTCATATTAATAATCAGATACTTATTTAGAAAAAACACGTAAAATCTATCATATACTTGTATAGAAATAATGACTACCTATACATGGATACCAAATGGCTGTGCTTGAAGCATATGCACCAATACAAAAACTTAGTTAATCCGTTAGACGGATTGGCGGAGTTTAATAATGCAACAATTCTTTATTGGTCCATCAATAAAATCAAAGTCCCCCAATCCATTAACTACTCCATCAATTTTTTCCAGAGTAGTCGACGGCCGTCAATTTATATTGTTATCAAAAACTTATTACATAATAACATTTCAAATATAATAAAATGATGGATATAAAAAAATATCAATTATTCGAAATCTACAAAAATATTTAGTGATAAAATATATTAAAATAAATAATTAGAATTGAATAAACAATATAATATATGATTTTTACTTCAATGAATAGTAATTGAAAATTTAACGGAGTTCAACCATTGTATGAAAAATATATAAATAAGTGATTTTGATATAAATAGTAATTAACTCAATCAATTTAATTGATAAATTGATAAATTGATGGATTGACGGGGTATATGGGTGCATATGCTCTTAGAATCCAAAATACTAATCTACAGATGCAATTAAGTTCTGTAGCTAACCACGTAAAAAAAAGTGGAATATAATTAGGGTTGTAGAAGATAAAAAAAGGACTCGACTTCCAAAGGGGTTTCTCCAAATTTGTTCAGTTATATGTGCCCCAACATAATATGCCCATGGCATATGGAATCCAATCTAGTGAGTCTAAGAGGTACACTTAAAAATAGATTCTTAAGCATGACTCCTTTGACTTGGAGCCCTGAAATTAGGCAGTTTGGTGTCGCAACACCAACCCATCAGCCAAAAAAAATATCCAGTGCAATGAAGTTCATACCAAAGTTATTTCCATGGTCAGGTAACAACCCTTAATCAGCCGAAGCAACCGAAGCAGAGTGGGACAGTCACCACCCTTTATAACTAGCATGTCAAAATTATTGCAACTCTTATATCATGGCTTAGGTTCCGATCCTTATATGTAACCAACTTTAAAATAATTAGAAAGAAATAAAGAAACATTGTGTACCTTTCCATTTTGGGAATCCACAAGCAATGCCTCAAGGTCATCTCCTACAACAGCAAGAATTTTACTGTCGGGGCTCACTGATGTATGCTGCATAAACAAGAACATAAAGAATGCAAGTATAAAAAAACAGCAATACCAAGTGACTATATATGGCATATTTTTCTGTTGGGTGGAAAAAACTAACATTCACAGGCCATGGAAATCGGAAAAGATTCATATGCTGAAACTTCTCCATGTCATATTCTCTTATACAACAATCATTGTTTGATGCCATAAAATGGATTCCACCGCTGCAAAATTATATACAGTTGCAGCGTTCAACTTGACATGTATTGTATATGAAAGATGATATTATTCAGCATTGATATTTAAAAGATTCAGTACCTCAAACTGTCATATATCTCGACAGCATTGGTGATGGCATTATCATCGTAAGTGGTCCTCGTGCAGAAACTTACACCCTTTTTATCCAATCTCTGCAATGTTAGAAAGAAGATTAATTTATAAAGTTTAAACTATTTGAAAAATACATGAACCGCCATAATTTCATTGCTGGGATCAACAACATTAGATTGCATTCAACCCCATTGACATATATCATCTTTGCAGCTACGAAGGAGTTATCAAGTGGTTATGCATTATTTTTGTAGTATCGAAGTTGTTTCCACCAATGTATTTATATTAGCAGTGTAAAAACAGCATAAATGACACTCTAGGTTAATTTTAAGCTAGTGCAGCCCATAAATGCATTATCAATCAAGTCAAAGACAGCTAAGCAACATTAATAATGACACTTCTATCATCATACACATTTAGACTAATTTGTAAGTTAGAAGGACAGACATACATCACACTCGATCCTATCCACATTTTCAACTAAAGGGTTATTTATTTTTAAATTGAGGGGGCACTTATATCCATAAATATAATCATTTATCATTTTATTTTCCTGATTGAAGGACTCATATAACAGAAGGTATGCCTGCTTTTTTCCCGAGTACTCAAAAAGGGATAGAGCCCTAGAAACTCATTTAAAGTAGATCGGTGACCACAGATTAATCCAACTCTTAAAAGTACTTTAAAAACAATCCTAGGAAGTAATACATGGGCAACAACTATTGGAATTTCATGTCCTTGAAAACTAGGATGCCAACTCAAAAGGGAAGTATGTTGAGGTAGGGGTAAGCTTGCGAAGTTAAATGAGCTACAAATAAAATATGAGTAGGAGTTTTGCACATTATTTGAAGTATGAAGTTTTTCCATAGATATTTATGCAACTGAACTACACGTATTATTAAGGGAGCAGAGAAAGTAGAACCAAATGGATTACAAAGATAGTGAGAAATCGAATAGAAAAAATTTTGAGAAAAAAGGAGAGAATGGAGAGGAAGGAGATAGAGAGAAGTAGAAATCATTAGCTTGCTAATTTATTCTCCCATATTTACCTACTTGCAATTATTTTCTTTCTTAATAGTTCATCCACTTTCAAACATCCATGTCTTAAGGATTTAGTAGTCTCTGTGGCTCAATTTAATATCATAGCAGTTTCGAATTAACTGCACTGATTATAATCAATAGTTCCATCCAAACCATGATCCCACAATCAATGACATCACAATCAGGTGAGCCAATTTTACATCACCATATTTATAGAAAATGGCAGAAAACTTAAATCGATAAGATAGATTGAAGGAAACCTGAGAATAAGATAGAGCATAAACACGGAAAATTCAGGTCTAAAAAGGAATAAGAGGTTAGAGACGGAACAAGAGCGGTGGGAAACATGGACTATGTTTGGTTACAATATTTAGGAATCATTGATTCATTTTGTCCACATTTTTTATTAATTTATTTAGGTTTTTCGGGATACCAAAATATTAAGTTGGTAGCATCTTCCCTTTTCGCTACAAGAGCAATATCACTTGCACACAGATCCTTCACGAACAGATAACTATCAACTATTCTAATAACCATCAATCAATCAGTTGTCCTTCAGCATAAAATAACATACTTACCAGGTTCTGTTATATCTATTAATCAACTAGAATTATAACTTTGCTTCCTTGCTTGATGAGAATCCCATTTCATGTTGGTAAAAGTAAGAGAAGCATGTTATTGAACATAATTCTTTCTTTACTCTAGTATCTGAGATACAATCTATGATTTATATACCTCGACCACCCTATAACACATTAATTTTCTATTCTATACATAATGAGGACTGGAATGCGAGGAGCTACAATTTTCAGGACAGGAGAACAAGGCACTTCAATTTTCAGGTCATGAGAACAAGGAACTACAATTTCTATTGTTTGCAAGAAGATATATCACTATAGCATGCAGAAGTAAGGAGTCTAAAGTAAGGTGCTTTAGTTTTCGGGTCATGATGCAAAGATACATAATCATCCAAACGCATATACTGTTGCAGCTATGCTAGCAAAACAGACACGGAATCAACTTTACTCAACAACTTAATGATAAACATATATAATAACCTATGAAATACCAAGAAGTAGCATATATAGTGTCTTGCCATCTCTCAGCTACACTTTTCTCAACCACCAGAAACAAATGAAACGAAGATCTATCCATATATTTACAAATGCATATTCACACTTGTAGGTATATGTTTACCATTTACAAGCTTACCTTACAAGCGAGTTCTCCCTCAAAGCCCCCTGCAACTAGAAAATTTTTCCTTACTGCAAGTGTGCTGATCTGAGTTTGTGTAAACCCTTCTAACAAGCTCCCAGCATGTTTCTAGACACCAAAGTATATAAGAAGCTCAGCAGCATAACAAGATAACAAAAGATATAGATCTATTAATTCTCAACTGTCGAATAAACTTGAGAATGCAACAGAATCAATTTGATTTCACAATACCTCAGTTGGTGCCACATGTCCCGAAAAGTTGAGGACCTCAGACAAGTTGTGGGATAATGATGACCAGTGCATGATAGAGTAGTTAGACATGAGATACACATCATGTTTTGAAGTAGCCCACACCAAGTTTCTAAGCTGCAAAGACAAAAAAAAAGTGATTGTCAAGGACTTGAGGTGAACCAAGAAGCCTCGACTTCTAATGACAACTAAATCACGGAGCAGGCAATTATGTAATTTCTAACTTGACAAGTTGTGCTCAATCAAAGTAAGCTTGATATAACAACATGATACAAAATCCAGTTCAGCGTGACTGATGTGCGTGATGTTTTTAGAGGCAAATCAAGAGTTACTACAAGTTAATTATCAAGAAAAGTTCCACAATTAGATTTTTATAAAAGAGATATTTTTTATGGTACCATTGTGGTATTGGCTTTTCCCAGTGGAACCATTGAGAACAACCATAATTGCAGATGAATTTTTAAGAGAAGATTGTGAACAGTAGACAACCAGAAAGAAGACAAATATCCCTAATTGTCTGTAATTCATGAGATGAAGAATATTGATGGGAAATCTCCCCCAATCTTTATTAAATTATTGTATAGTGGATAAACAATTTTCTTAGCATTGGCCAACTGCAAGGGCATAAAACTATTGAAATTCAAAGTTTCACTGTATCATGTGCAAGTCAAAAATACTAAATGGTACCAATACAAAGAACCAATACCACATTGGGTATACCATTGAAAATATCCCTTCAAAAAATCAAGGCACAACGGACAAAAGCCAGGAAAAGCATGGAAATCAATACTGTCAATCGCGCTAGCCAATGTTTTGAGTTCAATACTATAAGAAAAAGGGAATATCAAAAGAGATGTTTCCATGAATCTATCACTTTATTTCTTCAATATATATATATATATATATATATATATATATATATATATCAGAAACACACACACACAGAGACAGATATATAGGATAATTAAACTATGTCCATCCCTCCACTTAGTTTCAAGTTCACAACCCTAACTTGAAAGGATGAAAATAAGACCATGATGAAATTCAACGAATTACTTGACAAAAAATTCTTGCAACAAAGGAAATCACAGAAAACTTTAGCCTGTGCCCAAGTACAAGAAAAAAAGGTAGGAATTGTATATCAAAGAAAAAGAAATCCACTAGAACCAACCAAAAATTGCATCCAACAATTGCACCCATAATAAGAAATTTAAAGGTAATCTGTGATGCTCAAACTCTCCTCTGGAACCAGCCGTACCCGTGTCGACCAACATAGATATGGACAAGGGAACAGGATTGCATCCGTCTTGTGTAAAGTGGACTCGTCAAGTCATATCATGTGTATGGAGTACGGAACAAGGGGATAAGGAGAACACGAAATCTTAAATCATGTTAAAATATGATTTAACCTCAAAAGGAAGGAAAAGATAAGAGACCAAATGACGAGGGAGAAGAAGTGGATGTGATGAATGATGATGCCTCGATCTTAGCAAAATGCTTCTATAATATTTGTATGATTGTATTCCCAATTTGTAATGTTTTTAAATAAAACATGTTACTTTCTAAAAAAAACTTATCTTAATTACACAAAACAATATATGTTACTTTCTTAAAATACAAAAATTTGTGTTAACTAGAGAGATCCTTGCCTAAATTACAGTTTGCGTAAAAAAACGAAAAAAGTTAACTTACATCCATAAGCTTTCAAGTAAATTAAAATAAAAAATTTGTTTCAAAATGTATTATCTTTAAACAAAATAAAAGATCATTGAACAAATTATATTATATATATATAGGCTTAGGTTCAATGAGGAACTCTCTTATTTGAGTAAATGAGGAACCAACCATAAATATAATTACAGAACACATTAAAAATTGCTGAACATAGAAAAAATTACAGAACACAAAAAACAATCACAAAACAAACAAAAAATTACATAACATACAAAAAATATAGAACACAAAATTACAGAACACTATACATCATTAGTGTTAGTGTTCTGTAATTTGTGTTCTATATTTTTTTGTATATTATGTAATTTTTTTGTTTGTTTTGCAAATATTTTTGGTGTTCTACGATTTTTTGTATGTTCTGTAGTCTTCTATAGGTATTTGTTAATCAAATTCTTATAAAATAGGAATTGCTTCCTCAGTTACTCAAATAAAGAGTTCATCGTTGAGCCTTACTCTATATACACCAAAAATATTTTCAAAACAAACAAAAAAATTACATAATATACAAAAAAATATAGAACAAGTGTTCTGTAATTTTGTATCCTATATTTTTTGTATATTATGTAATTTTTTTGTTTGTTTTGTGATTTTTTTTTATGTTCTGTAGTTTTTTCTATGTTCAACAATTTTTTCATATGTTCTGTAATTATATTTGTGATTGGTTCCTCAATTAGTCAAATAAGGAAGTTCCTCATTGAACATTATATATATATATATATATGTATATGTATATGTATATGTATGTATATGTGTGTGCGTGTGTTCTGTCCAAAGCCCAATGTGCATCCAAATCCCAATCCCAGGGTCAAATCCTTATTAAACGTTTCCCCGATTCTATAATTTCAGTGTTAGAAGAATCTGACACAGATTTATATCCATGTCGGATCCTTTCAAAAGAGTCCAAGCATCTTATGTAAATAAGAAACTAAATTCCAAGTTCAATACCAACACAAACCTGAAAGTGCAGAATAGTAGGCTTTACTAGTCTTGTATTGTAAAAAAACTCATAGTAGGAACCACCCTTCTGCATTCTTTTGCATTCCTGCAAATCAAGAATTTTTTTAGCAAAATGAACATGCAGGACAAGAAATCCAATCTCCTAAAACCAACTGGAGACAGAACTTTGCTGAAAACATATGCTGCTTAAAGGCCAACCTTATCTACTGCTTCGCCCGATAAAGGGATGTTCTCATAATTCCTGTATTGTTCTAGCCTTGTCAACCTGTAGCTCTCCCGCGTTATATTCAGCCTTTCCCATGGTATACCCTGGATATCTTTACCTTTTCTTGCTTGGGCAGCGGATGTATCGGTTACCTTCATAAGCTGGTCAGTATAACAATTATCTAATAATGACACTAAAGGAAAACAAATTATTTATTTATTTTAAATATTTCATTCGACCGCTCCTAAAATTGAAATTTGAACAAAACAATGTTGAGCAAAAAAACTAACCACGTCATAATCATCAAGAGGCGTATCATTGCCAGCAGCCTCGCCACCATAGTATTCCTCATCAGCATCATCCAAGAAATCCGACATATCCCCTTCATCGGCCATGAAATAATCATATGGATCCAATTGGTTATCAGCCATACTCTTATGCTGCAATTCCACATAAAATTTCACAAATTAAAATCTTCCAAAAAATAAACCCCATATAAATACCAACAACAAACAGCAAATATCTAAAACCCTCAAACCCCAGAAACTATCATACACCAAAAAGTTCATATCTTTACATATACATACAGAAAATGGATAGAAATCAGCAGAAATCAATAGATATCTATACATAATATATAAAAATAAACCAAGCCAATATATGCCAATTACTATAAAAACCATAAAAATTGCACAATGAAACCTGAAAACATATAGATACATACACATATAATGATATGAACAAATCAACAGATTGACAAACGGTAAAAATAACAAAAGGGTATCAAATATGGGCTAAAAAAAACACACTCAACAAATAAAAAGGCATGAGATGAGATTAGATTTGCCTGAAATTTGAAGATCTGGGTCTTCACTCAAATTTATTTTGGGTTTGGAGGAGCGCTTGATATCGCCTCAAAAAAGGCTTTTGATATATAATTATTGATTGATATATGTAATATTAATTGTTATTTATATTTATTGTAAATTGTAATTGTAAATATCAAATTAAATAAGTAGTAATAATAATAAGTTGATAAAAGGGCAAAAATAGTGTTTGTGCTTAGCAAGAGGCACGCAAGAGAATGAGGATATATGTATGCAATCATGTCATGTCAAAGGGGAGTCAGCCCCACAAGCTAATGGACACTGGGCCTCTTTTTTATCTTCTTTGTTCTTTCTATGCTCTGTTGCTCTTAATGTTTTTAAGATTTTTTATTATTCGGCCCATTGGTTCAGATTAATTGATGTTTAATTAACTAGTATTTTGCCTCAATTTCGCACCCGGCTCAAAAAATGTTAAATATTAAAAAATGTATACAAATAAGTTGTTATCATTTTATCAATATTTTTTTAATTTATTCAACCATTTTAATAAAATATATTTTTATTGCATTTTATGGAAAATAAGTCTTTAATTTTCAACGTTAATATTTATTAGATTTGTTTATAAATCACAATTTTTTTTTTGCCAGAATTTATAAATCACAATTTAAAATACTCTGAAATATGCATTTTTGTATACATTATTAATCAAGATTTATGTCCATACTTTGCACCGGATTTAAAATTTTTAAATTGTATATATGTATAATGTTACATTTGAATATTTAATATTATTAATATAGTATATAAGATAAATTATATATATTCATATGTGTTATTATATTCAATTTATATTAGATATAAAATCTATGTTATACAAAAATAATGAATAATTAAATATTATTTTAATCATTTAATACACTAAAATCTTTAAAAATTATTACTTCATAAATTAATAATCTTTTTAAAATAAAAAAAATTCTAAACTTTTAAAAATAATAGTTATGTATAACTTGTTTACGATATCTAAACTTATACATATATAATTATAAAATAAAAATCGTTTAGTATATTAAAACCAAATTTGGTAGAATAAAATAAGGGGTATAATAATGAATTTGAAAAATATAAAACACTATAAATTAAATCATCTAGAAATTTGTGTGTTATTTTTAAGAACAAATAGGGTGAGATTGAAAGATATATGACTAAGGCTATTTGTAATAATTAGATGACAACTCAACACAAATAAGAAACAGAAGTAAATAATAAATATGATAACAGGAATCAAGACAAACAAAGTCAACTAGGCACAAAGAATCCTAGGAATCAGAAGTGTTCTAATGAAGCTGCTGCTTTTCACCGGAATAAGTTCATTAATATGTTCAAGCGTCGGCGGAAAAAAGAAGAAGTAGTATTTCAGAAGAGTTCAGAAGATTCCAAGTGACTACTACAGAAAGATTCCAAGAAAATAAAATATTGAAGACAAATTGAGAAGCAAGAACACGACAGAAGATCACAGCTATTAAAGTTAAAAGGTGAAGAATATTTATTTAGTATGACACAAATGAACCAGACAGTACATTTGTGTGTCAACTAATTAAATAAATATTTATCACATAGCTCAAGTGATTTTCAGACAGAAGACGGAAAGATTCAAGTCAAATCTACAGTGGTTGTGCAGTGAAGAAACTAAATTAATTCTACTATCAAAAGTTAATTAACTATTTAATTTATCTACTTAAATTAATTCATCTTGAATTAATTTAATTTATAAATTATTTAATTAAAAATTGGTGAAATTAATTAAGTTAAAAGAACATTTAATTTAACATTTAAAAAAAGTCTGGTTGCACTATTATTAAAAGTCTTACCGAATTAATTCAATAAGACTTATTAAAAGTCATACCGAATTAATTCAATAAGACTTATTTAAAAATCTTGCCGAATTAATCTAATAAGACTTTTCAAAAGTCTTACCGAAATTAATTCAATAAGACCTTTTCAAAAGTCTTACCGAATTTTTCAATAAAACTTTTCAAAAGTCTTACCGAATTTCAAAAATCTTACCGAGTTTCAAATGTCTTGCCCATCTTATTTAAAAAGTCTTATAGGCTATTTTATAAAGTCTTTTGATTTTTTAAATAAGTTTTATTCAAAAGTCTTGCTAGCTTTTTTCTCTATAAATATGAGAAAAATGTCTTCATTATTTCAAGATTGAAAAGATCAAAAACATTCAAATTTCAGAAATTTGTATGCATTGTAATATTTATAGATTTCTGTACAAGTTTGGAATATAATTGTTAAACCCGAACACTTCATGTCGAATTCGTTCTAGATCACTTAATCAATTATATACAATTTTCATCAGATAAATTTTGTAATACCTTTCAAGTTAAAAATTATATCTTCTACTTGAACAGTATTTCATTAACATTAATATTTCGTGATTAATTAAAATAATATTTTAAATCTGAAACTTCGTGACAATTTTTAGATATTGTATTCAACCCCCCTTCTACAATATCAAGGACCAATACTTGTTCATACAGAAACTAACTAAACTTTTATAATTCTCAAAGGTTACATCAGGCAATAGATAGCTAAAAATCAACTGTAAAAATCTAGCAAAGTATACTGTATGTGCATCATCATTTATTTTGCTAACTATCTGCCTAATTAATAAACAAGGAAAATTAAAATTCAAGTTATGGGTCAAAGAATACCCAATATGTTGTGAGAGCTGTGGGATGGCATCGAAATTAGTGCATTTGGAAGTGAATGCTCTTGTGATGCAGTCAAAGAAGAAACTCCACTCTCTTCTTAGATTTGGCCTAGTGAGGCTTCCGAGCTTTGACAGACTGCCTCCATAGCCTATTGATTTAAAGAACTCCTTGATATGTTCATCATCAACAATATCATCATATTTAGCCACTTCAGGAAGGTGAAGGGCTTGTCGAACAACCTCAGGTGTTATTGAATATTTGCCATTGCATTGAAACGTGATGACTGGCTCCTCATCATCACCAGCATTATTGAATTTTGTAGTTGACCATATCTTGGTTAGAGTCTGTGCAGAGATAGCCCTGGATTCTTGAAGTGAATACCCAATACAGCTTTTTTGTAAGAAACCTTGAATGACATGAAAGTCTTGCGGTGCTTCAGATTTAGTCAACAAGGAGATGTAATTAATAGAAGCAAAAACGCAGTTTTGGAAAGTAAGACCCTTGGCTGCCATTGATGCACGTAGAATTTCATATATGAGAAATTAGGGTTTGAGAGTTCAAGAGAGAGAGAGAGTAAAAATAAAATGCAGTTGTTAATTCAAAGTGAAAAAATATGAATTAATTTATTCCCTCTCAATTGCATATAGTATGTAGTGGGACACGTGGTATGAAATTATTGGAAGAGTAATGAGTAGTACAAGTCTCAAAATACAGCAAATATGTGTGTATATCTGTGTATAGATATGAAACATTTTTCATGGAATACACGCACCCTAATGATTACTCCAATCAGAGAATAACAAATATGATGTCACATAATGAAATATAATGTCATAAATACAGTAATCAATAATAACTCAGAGTTTAGCATATAGACTAATATCAGAGTTTACAGTAATCAGAGTTTACAGTCACTGTCAGAGTTTACCACATACTCTGACAGATTTTACCATAAACACTGATAGCTTGAGATCAGAGTTTAGTTATTCTAAGGATCAGAGTTTATTTTCTATCAGAGTTTGCCACAAACTTTGATAGAGTTTACCATAAACACTAATTGAGTCTACTACTTGCTGTTTGGAGTTGAATCAATTGTAACCATTCCTAATTCAGAAACCAATCTTGTAAAGGTTGCTTCATACAGAGGCTTGGTGAATATGTCTACTAACTGTTGATCTGTGGGAATAAAATGCATTTCAATTGTTCCTTCCATGACATGTTCCCTTATGAAGTGATATCTAATACTGATGTGCTTTGTCAGAGAATGTTGAACTGGATATCCTGTCATTGCAATAGCACTTTGATTATCACAATAAATAGAATTTTTTGAAAAGTTCAAACCATAGTCTAACAGTTGATTTCTCATCCATAAAATCTGAGCACAGCAGCTTCCTGCAGCTATATATTCAGCCTCTGTTGTTGATGTTGAGATAGATTTTTGTTTCTTACTAAACCATGAGATAATTCTTACACCTAGAAATTGACAACTTCCACTAGTGTTTTTCCTGTCAATCTTACTCCTGCAAAATTAGAATCTGAATATCCTACTAGTTTAAAGTCAGACTCTCTAGGATACCATAGACCAAGATTAATGGTGCCCTTGAGATATCTAAAAATTCTCTTAACAGTAATCAAATATGGTCCCTGGGGTTTACCTGAAATCTATCACATAGGCAAGTTGCAAACATGATATCTAGTCTACTTGCAGTCAAATAAAGAAGTGATCCAATCATTCCCCTGTATGATGTTATGTCTTCAGGTTTACCAGTATCTTAATCAAGCTTGGTTGCAGTGGCCATTGGAGTTGTAGTAGATGCAAAGTCTTGTATTTGAAGCTTTGTGAGTAAATTCCTTGTATATTTTGACTGACTTATGAAAATGCCTTCATTAGTCTGTTTCACTTGCAAGCCTAGGAAATAACTTATTTCTCCCATCATACTCATTTGATACCTGGACTGTATTAGATTTGAAAATCTTTCACAGAGTTTTTCATTAGTGGAACCAAATATAATATCATCAACATATATTTGAACCAGTAATAAATCCTTACCTTGAGTTCTATAAAACAAGGTTTTATCAATTGTACCTCTTTTGAAACCACTTTCAAGTAGAAATTGAGCTAGTGAGGATCTTGGAGCTTGCTTGAGTCCATATAATGCTTTATCCAATCTGTAACATGATTTGGATATTTTGGATTCATAAAACCTGGAGGTTGTTCGACATATACCTCCTCCTCAAGCTCACCATTCAAAAATGCACTTTTAACATCCATCTGGTATACTTTGAATTTCTTGTGTGTAGCATAAGCAAGAAAGATTCTGATTGCTTCAAGTCTAGCTACAGGTGCAAAGGTTTCATCATAGTCAATACCTTCCTGTTATGAGTAAATTTTGGCAACTAGTCTTGCTTTGTTCATTCTTATGATTCCATTAGAGTCTGTCTTGTTTCTGAACACCCACTTTGTGCCTACAATAGATCTGTTCTTTGGTCTTGGAACAAGATTTCAAACCTCATTTCTTTCAAATTCATTTATTTCTTCCTACATTGCAGTAACTCAATCTGTATCCTTCAAAGCATCTTCAACTTTCTTTGGTTCTGTTTGAGAAATAAAACTATGGTATAGACATTCATTTTGAGTAGCTTTTCTTGTCTTTATTCCACTTTCTAGATCACCAATAATCAAGTCGGGTGTGTTGTTGGGTCCCGGAAGTATCGTAGAAGGGGGGTTGAATGCGATACTGACAACAATTTAAAATTCTTTTCAGAATTTGCGGAATTAAATTATTGCTTTAGCTGAGGGTTCGAGTCCTTGTAGTGTTTTGGAGGCTGACTTACTAGCTTTCTATTTTTATGATATCACATTTAAGATATAAAAAATTAGCAAGTAAGTAAACAAGATTCAAGTTAAATACGTATATTAAACTTGAAAGGGTGTTACAACATTCGGTAGAATAAACATTTAATTCCTAGAACAAATTTGACTCGAATTGTTCTACTTATGGAATTAAACTCAAACCAGCACAGAAAGTCTGTGAATATGACATTGTAGACAAATTGCTGAATTTGAATGTTTTTCTACTACTAAAAATGAAGCCCATCCTTCATATTTATAGAGGTTGCAAAGCTAGCATGACCTTTTTCACTATGACTTTATTTATTGAAATTAAGCCTTGTATGACATTTGAAATAGCTGGGTATGACTTTTTTCACTCGGTATGACTTTCAGAAATTCGGTATGACTTTTTTTATTAATTAAAAAATCGGTATGACTTTTTAATTAAATAAAAAATCACTCGGTATGACCTTTTGTTCAACAGAAATTCGGTATGACCTTTTTGTTTATTAATTAAAAAATCGGTATGACTTTTTAATTAAATAACAAAAATCTCGGTATGACCTTTTGATAAAAGAATTCGGTATGACATTTCTTTTCTTTTGCTCGGTATGACATTTCAATCAACTTCCTTGTTCATTTCTTTTCTTCTTGATTGGACAAGTGGCAGCTTCTGATTGGTTGTTGAAATCTCCTGCCAAATCAAATTGAAAAGGGGCCTATTTCGTCTTATTATAGACAGGCTCCGTAGAAATGTTTTTCGACCCGCACAGCTTATAATATTTGATTAATAAATAATAAATTTAATTCAGAAATTATAAAAATAAATATCTAATATTATTTAGATATTTATAAATATAATTTACTAATTAAATAAAATATTTATTAACTAAATAAATCCTTACGCTCTAAACTGCGGTCTTCTGAACGTCTGGAACCGAACTCCTTTTGACTTGGAAATGATAAATCAATTCCAACCGGGGTTCCACCTTTAAGAATATATTACTCTGCATTTCTTCAGTGTCAATACTTTTTCCGTCTTGTCTTAAAGTCTGTACCGTCAGGCCTGTTTAGCTGTATCTACCGTTGCAATTAGAAGTACCTCTGTTCCTTAAATAATTTGACTCTTTAAACTAGCCAATACTTCTTTTCACCACTGCATGTACCCAGTCAAATATTCAATCTTGGATTCTGACTCTTGTACACTGCATTCCAAACAAACCTGTATCCCTTTGAGCTTCCAGCTTCTGTCTTCTGTCATTCATTTTAACCACTTGAACTTGTTGATGACGAATCTTCACTGACATTGTTGACACCCTGTGCACTGGTCTGGTTCACGGATGACTAACTACAATGTTGATTCTCATTTCTGCTGTAGTGGTCTTTGTGACTTATCTTGTCCTGTCATGGCTTCTTTTTGTTCTTCCTCTATATTCAATATTTATTATTTACTTCGCTTTCTTATCTGAGTTGAGTTGTCATCTACTTATTACAAATAGGACTAGTAATATGACTTTCAATCTCCCCCTATTTGTTGTTAAACATTTAACACACAAATTCCTAGAGGATAACTCAACTAACAACTAAGAAAATAAATACAACATTTAAGAACTGTAAATAATAAATTATTTTCTGGATCATATAATACATTTCCAGATTTCAATTATGAAAGATAAATATAAGATAGATGTTCCTTTAGACTGAACATATTTAACAAAGTTCTATCTTGACTTACCTATCATTACCAGCTTCAGAAATATCAACTTCACCTTCTTCTAGAGTTTATCTTTTGTAACCAGGTGTCATTGGTAGATCTTCAGTGGCTGGTTTCTCTGGATCAGATTCTGCATTTCCAGATTTCTTGAGTAACTGAAATGAAAGATGTTTGTTCCTCTGGCACTGAACATATTATACATGTAGTATTATCTTCATTTCTCAGACTCATCATTACTCCCCCTTAGGATGGCAGGGATGAAGTCTTGTTCTCTTCTTACCATCTATCCTCTGTTTCTCTAACTTCTGTCTTCACTTCTCTCCCAAGGTGAATTCATTCTCCCCTTACGTGAATTATCCAACTAATTTAATAGAGGTAACAACAGACATGGCATACATACAGCATTAAACCATCGCAAATATAAAAAAATGCAAACTATGACATGTTATGCATTTTAGAAAATCCAGTTAATCATATATACAAGAATTTTCTAAAATCAAATGGATCCAATCCAAGCATGTTGTTATATACCCCCTTTTCTTGTTCAACAATGGAGTAATCCTCTTCTAGTAAAAGTCTTTGTTAAACAATTCTCCCCTTTGGATCTTGTTCAACACTTCTCCCTTTTTGGATCTACTTCTCCCTTTTTGGATCTTGTTCAACAGTTCGAACTGTTCAACACTTCTCCCCCTTAGTTGAGTAATCCTCTTCAGAATCCTTATTAGAAGAAATTTCATCCCCCTTAGTTGAGTAACATTAGAAATCTGTAACAGGGAATTGGGAATGAGATTTGGTAATTGTGCTAGTGTGTAATTTTCCTTTGTGTTTCTGACAAATGTTTCGCTCATATACTCTCTAAGTGTTTCACTCATAGAATATATATTTTCACTCTTTCTCACTTGTGTTTCACTCTTTCCTCACAACACTATTTCTCTCTCTCAGTACGGATGACACAATCGTTTGTACCTGCAAGAAAGATCACCATAGCCCCTTCAAGAGAGGTCACTGGTGGTGCAATGGGGTTTCGTAAATCCTCGTCCTCAATTGAATCCATTAAAATATTTGACTTTAAAAACTGAATTGCTTCAGGAATAGATTCAATGAGTTGCTGATCATCTAAAATGATCTATTCCGTTAGGAATCCAGATATGTTCCATCTGGGGAGTGAGACAAGGATCTATAATGTAGCACATGATCCAAGTTTCCTCCTGACGCCTGTGAAGGCATGTTGATTCAGTCAGAATCATCAATCATCCTTCCTTCCTTGATATGGAAGTTTAGAATAATTGCTTCCGTCAATTCATCCTTAGTGTGTGACAATCCTTATAGTGCATTTGAATATTACATATATGGTTTGCAGTGTTTGAGAGTGTCCAGATGAAGTTGACTCTTTATAAATGGCCTTGGCTGACAGGCCGAATTCAATAGACTCACTCTGTTGAGAGAATGAACCTAGTAACAGTTTTGCCATTTGCAAATCTAAACCCTTTTGGAAGGATATAAATTAGTTAGCAGTTGCCTTGGTTTCAATTTCATATTCTAACTAGAGGCAGAGCTGCTGAAACACTCATAGATACTTCTCTTTTCTAGTGCACTAGAGGCACGTACTCTCTCACCCTCTTTAGTTGATAAAACTTTTCTTTTCAGGGGTTTAGTAGATGAAGTTGTATCTGTTTGAGTGTTTGTGGTTATGATCTGTGTTAGAAATTGTATGTTTTCAATCCCTTGATCTTGTCCTATAGCCACTGAGGGCTCAATATATCAATTGTATATATTTTTATATCAATTGATTTGAGAATATATCAAGATCAAGATTACTTGCTTTTACCTCGAGTCGATTGCTCTTGTTCGGCAGGACACAGATATGCATTTATTATTAGTGATTATCAGATAAACAATATATATTATCACTAACAACAAAAATCATAATTAATTGTAATGAAATAATAACAAACTATCAAAATATGATAATTAATAATAATTTCAAAAAGCAAGTAATTATGCTCATAATATATCATCGCATTAAAACTATGAAACTAATAAACGATGAATTGCTTCAATTCATAATTTTAATAAGATAAAATACTCTTGCTAAATACTAAATAATCATAGGAATGAAAATTAGCATTTTAACTTCATACACTATATCTAATAATTGTTACTTAAGCATATGACAATTATACTCATAACAATTATCAGTGATATATGTAAGCTCGAGAAAATACATGTAAAGAAATTCACAAATTCTTTAAATATTGACATTTAATACTTATGATTCTTAGAACAATTTCTCGTAGATAAAAATAAATTTTAAAAATAAAATGAAATAAAAATATGCCAATAAAAAAAATAAAAATAACTATAAAAATAAAATATGCCAATTTATAAGAAAAATAAAAAAATAAAAAACAAACTTACACACATATATATCTATAGAAATAATAATATTAAAAGGTTGAAAACAAAAAATATGTGCCAATTGTTAAAACAAAAATAACAACTAATCGATATAAAAAGCACCAATCGAGATAAAAAGATAACCACCTTAACATTCCAAAACATATTTTTCATCCTGAAGAGAAGGAAAAATATAATAAGGAGTGGTAATAGATTATATTAAAACACTTTCAGTAAAAGAGTTTTGTCGGAACTAAAGATTTATCATTTAAGAGAATGATAAGAAATTTTCTTTAAGATACATATCCCATAATAAAACGCGGGAAAGTTGTATCAGAGAAGAAAGTTTATATCCCTCATGAATTTTCTATATGCAAACTTCCCATAATAAAACGCGGGAATTTATACCAAATAAGAAATTAAACTCTCTTTCCGAATTCTATCTCGTTAAAATGACTCTTTTTCTTTATACCTTAATACTGTATGATTTAAAAACAGTTTTGCAAACCATCATTATCAGATAGAGGACTATGATTTTCCGAGTCATAATGCAATTATGATATTCATCATTTTCGTCCACCTGATATTATCCCTAACTTAAAATAGAAAATTTCATTACAATAGGGGTGGATGTATTCTTAGCAATACAGTATAAGGCCTTCAAAGCAACAACCACTGTTTAGGTACTCTGAATCAATGTGCAACAAACATTGAAACAAGTGTTTGAAAACAAATCATTTTACAATTGGTTGATATTTAGAAGTAAAAACAATTTTGGAAATATTTCTAAGTATATAAAATATTGAGAATTTTATATACGCATAACTTAGAAAATACTTCCGTTCATTTCAATATTAGCGTTTTTGAAATATGCATTGATTACTTAGATCAGTAATTCTAAATAATGTCACTAATATTAAAAGTATCACAATTATTTGTAATAAAATATTTAAAAATATCAGAGAAAAATATCAAAACAATTAAGGAAGATATCGTTAACTAATACTCATAAAATATTTATCATACAAACAATTATGCTGCATATTATTTTAATTCATTTAAATCATGAGACTGGTATGACATTGAATTGTCTAACATCATAATTTAAATCAATTAAGATAATATACAAACTTATGCTAGAACACCTAATTACCACATATGCATATTACATTGTAAACATGATAATTAAAGTAGTAGCAATAAGCACGAGGTTTTGGATTTCAGATAAATTCACAAGTCCTTTAAATATGAAAATTTTAATACTTGTGAACTCATTTAAGAATTCTTTACAGATGAGATTTTCAACAAATATGCACATAAATAATATCTCAACTTTACTAACCAACTTAGACAAAATGAATTTATCAAGCTGTTTTAGCAAATATCTGCAAGTTATTCTACAAAGGACTACTCTCGATATAAATGATATCTGGTGTCCATGCGCTTGTTCCGTGAGTGGTGAAGAGATTATCCAGTAGAGTTGATGGAGTTTGACAGCTTCTAGTAATTACCTCCCCGTCTTTCTTTCAACCTGCATTCTCTATATCTATATAGCCAATTAGGTTAAACCTAGTATCTTTAGGGTACCTGATTCTTATAATTGGTAATCCCTTAAGATATCTAACAATTCATATCTTAGCTATAAGATTAGATTCTCTAGTATCCACGTGGAAACTTGCACATAGGCATATTGAGAATAAAATACATGGTCTTTATGCACAGTAGACCCACATATAATATAATCATGGTATACTTGCACTAATATTACATTATCTGTGTGTGCCTTGTATTCTAGAGAGATATGTGTATAACGACTCTAATATAAAATCATATTCAAGTAATTAGCAGTTAGAGTGTCATACCATGTCCTTGACAATTGCTTGATTTCTTACCTCCGTCATAGAGAGCTTTGTGAAGAGAATGATATATAAATTCTAGTGGATATGAAACTTCAAAGTCCAGGAGTTGTTGTACATCAACTTGTTCAGCCCTAATAGTATCAAGTCTCGTCTCTGGTGCTTTAGTTAGATCTTGAAAGTCCCGAAGATTCTGTTTCCATCATCGTCGATACCTTCTGTAGCAACCAGTTTGGCTTTGTCCCTCATAACAATGCCAAATTTCATCCAGTCTCTGAAAACCCTTACAGTACCAATTACAACATTGTCTTGTGGCCTGGGTTCCAGATTCAGTAGATTCTGCCTTCGAACTGATTGAGATCATCTTGCATTGCAATCACTCAATCTGAATCAATCAGTGCTTCTTCAATCTTCTTTAGGATTCCAACTGTTTAACAATTGTTCTTTCCCGAAGAGTAACCATTTACTTTGCATAGCACTTCTAGTCTTTACTCTAGTATCCGGAACACTAAGAACTAGACTCCAGGAATGACTTTGACTCCAAACCCTTTGTCTCGATAGATGTGTTCTTAATGTATACATTTGATCTTTATTGTGTTGAGTACGACTAGTAGATCCTTCTTTTATTTGCTCCCCCTGAGTTGCTGCTATGATGTGTTCAGCTCATTCACCTTGTTGAGTGGATTCTGTTAAAGTCCATGAGTTATGTAGATTCACTACCATTTCCACTACTAGGATCTGAATCATCATCATTAACAATGATTCCTTCTACAACCTCAGTTTCATCATCAATATCTGAATATGACTCTAAGAAGATGTCAAGCTTCACAGATTCAGAATAGACTTTTATTTTAATGCTCGGGAGCTTGGTGTAATAGGACGACACATTCAGATCTGTTGAATGCACGAACATCACCAATTCACTCTCAGTTGAGTGATCTTCCATCTTTCTTGCTTGAAATCAAACACTTTTCTATTTCAATGCTTTTCCAGAAAACCTTTGACAAAGAATTCTCTAGTGCCCTATAGATAGTGCTTAGTGCTTAAGTTCGTCGACAAGAAAGATATTTCCAGTGATGACAATTCCAAAATCATGATAGCCAAGTCCCTTGTATATCCTTTGCTGTCATCTCCAAAGGTTACCATTGGGTAGGTTTTCCCAACCAACTGTGATAGTAGAGCTTCAATGCTAGTAATATGCCTCGAACAATAAATTTCACGAAATCACATAACTTTTGACTTTTGTTTATTCTCTGCAATCACAAATGATTAAGATTTTTGGTAATCAATCTTCAATTGAGTCCAGATGGGTTAGAGATATTACTTTCAATAGTGGTAACAACAGCTTCAACCTTAACATGCACAAACTTATCTTTGACTGATCACTTCCCATTCACAGCAGCCTTGACAAGGTAGTCTTAAGGCTATGAGATTAGTGATTCCAACCTATCTTAAGATGGACTAGCAGTCTTTACCCTATTGTGATTCTTATTGATGCTTTGCCTAAGATTATGCAAGTCCTAAGATATGCATTTTCAGATTTAAACGAACAAGCATGAAAAATAAGAGCACATGGTAAACATTCAGCTTCAATGCATTATAGATAAGAATTACGCAATTCAGGCATGTTATGCATATTAGAAAATTCAGTACTATCTACTTTAACCATTCTACATAAGTGTAACTGTTAGTGTAGGTGCCCTTGAGGCAATACAATGTTTCTTTTAATAGACCTTTATGTCATTTGATTATTCAATGAACGTATTTATTATGACTTTAAATACTGCGATATATTTGTTAGCATAATAAATGTCCTTAGAATCATGATACACATTGTATAGTTTAGTACATGACTTGAACTTGAGATTATATAATAGATCATATTCTTAAATGTCCCTAGTCGAGTATTATTATTATAGGACAATAATAATACATAAATAGACTAGTATGTTGTTTGACTGATAACCACATCTCATTGGTTATAAGTATGGGAATACTAAAGTCAACACATAGGTACATGCAGGAGTACATGGTACTGGACAGACCCACAGTGAGATTCTTCATGTTTAGTAAAGTCATAAGAAAGACTCACAGTGATAATGGTGTAATGATCCTCTGACTTGAGATCATTATATTTCTATACGAGGATTAATATACTTTGACTACATTAAAAGTTACCTTTGACCGGGTAATGATAAAAGTGGACATCGGGTATATCATGAGTCATATGAGAAATATGAATGATAGATAAAGAATTTAACCCTCATATAATTAGGAGAGATATTATTGGCCTCTTGATTGAGTGAGACTATAAAATGCATGGCCGTGCTCAAATAATGATTTGTTTTCATAGTCTACTCATGGATCAAGTAAACCCGGATTAAATGTTGAAGAGGATGACTAAATACATGCCTCGAGTTTAATCTATAATATATATGGTTAAAGGGATTATATTACACGGAAACATTAATCACGAAAGGTTTTATCGAATCACGATTTAATTATTATTTAATTGGGTAGCAATGATGTATTACTAGATACCGCTCATTGTTTATAATTTTATTGGAGAATAAAATTATTGCTAATTAAATAATAGCCTATAGGGTCACACACATAGAGCACTTCAAGGAATAGTTAATTTAAATTATAGATTTAAATTAATTGTTGATTATTTGAATTTTATTATATTAATTAAGTGAGACTTAATTAATTGAAATAATATAATTCGAATTTGAATTCTGCCCTTAATAATTAAGTATGACTTAGTTATTAATTAAATAATAGAAATTCGGTTTTTATTATTTAATCCTAAACCTACATGGGTTAGGCTTTGCTGTTATGGGTTGCTGATTGGGCCTCTTAACCAGCATTATAAATAGATAATGATAGGGTTAAGAGGGATGACGTTTTTGAGAAACAAAACCCTAAAGGCAGCATCAGCAAGGAGGCAGAAAGAACAAAATTCGAAATCATCAAAGGAGGCTAGTACATCCATTCCGTAATCAAGATCGTGAGACGTTCTTGAAGGTGCTCGTGTGGATACCATAGAAGTGTTTTCGAGAAGAAGACACAAGTCGTGAAAGCTAGGATCTCCGTTGAGTTCGTAGAAGTCAAGACCAAGAAAAGGTATGATTCCGTTTCACAATAATCAGTCCGAACTTATACATGATCCTGCATTTAGGGTTCCGAATTTTTGTTATATTTACGTTTAATCCGCTGCGTTTTATGCCTCGGAACCCAACAGTAACATGTGTTTAGCAGATTTACAGATATTCAATAATTTTCTAAAAGCACATGGAATAGACGAACTAACAATTTTAATTACTAATTATGTCTAACCCATTTCTGTTGTTGTCTAACATTTTAATTATCTGTAATTACCTAAGTCAGTTTTAGATTAAGTCTCGAATCTACAAATTTTACTGACTACTTAGATAATTCTACCATCTTTTAATCTACTATACCTTAACAAGCAATGCACTAAGTGATTTGACATTAGAGTGCAACTTTGTGAGTGTGATCAATTCAACATTAGCAAAGGTATTAAATCACAGAAGATTTAAATCAAGTTCAAGCAAATATTCAGGATACATCTAATCGTCTAGAATAATCCTATCTAATTCTAGATATTCATTTTACTGTATTGAAAATCATACAGTTCTGAATTAGATAAAGGTATACTAGTTAGAATGCGTACCTTTGAAGTGCTTAGTGATTCATCTCCAGTGTTGGTCATTGATGACAGATATCCATGTGGTTCATCACTATCACTGATATAACCAACTTTGCATTTAACTTCACCAATAAATGCTTTCCCTTGCTGTAACCTTACTAATGCTTGACATTCCTGTTTTTAACTCATCACAGTCTCTGTCATCATTTGCTTGTTCAGGATTCTTGAATATTGTAGCACAGCCCTGATCTTGTCTTGCTACTTGTAGCCTCATATGTTTCTTCAGTTGTGACCTCTAACGATTCTTAAATCCGTTTTGTATAAGTACAAAAACTAGAATGATCATTAGAGTCAGAAAAAAAAATCTTCAGAGTTCCCCACTAATAAATCTATCATATCTTTACATTTGAGCAGTTTGTGGAACTATAACATGAACAATCGTATTATCCACAATAAAATCCAAATGCTCCGGAATAAACCTACTAATACGAAATGACCACTTTCCTCGAAACCGGGTCATATGCTCTGCGAATTAATTCTGAACCAAAACGAAGAATTTTCCAAGTACAAACCCTTTTGGAAAAATGGACCAAGTTTTAATATCTTTAGATTATAAATTAAATCTATATAAATTTAACTAATAAATTTACTTAAATTAAATTTATAAAATAAATTCATTTAAATTAAGTTTATAAAATAAACCTTTTTCAAGTTTAAATAATAAACTCATTTAAATTAAATTCACAAAATAAATTTATTTTAAATAACATTTATAAAATAAATTTATCTAAATTTAAATTTATAAAATAAAATTATTTAAATAAATTTAAATTATAAAAGGAAATCTATTTAAACTTAAAGAATAAATTTATTTAAATTTAAATTTATAAAGTAAACTTATTTAAATTAAGTTCATAAAAGAAACTTTTTCAAGTTTCAATAATAAACTCATTTAAATTAAATTCGCAAAATAAATTTATTTTAAATAACATGTACAAAATAAATTTATCTAAATTTAAATTTATAAAATAAAATAATCTAAATAAATTTAAATTATAAAAGTAAGTCTATTTAAATTTAAAGAATAAATTTATTTAAATTAAAATTTATAAAATAAACTTATTTAAATTAAGTTTATAAAACAAACTTTTTCAAATTTAAATAATAAACTCATTTAAATTAAATTCACAAAATAAATTTATTTTAAATAACATTTATAAAATAAATTTATCTAAAGTTAAATTTATAAAATAAAATTATCTAAACAAATTTAAATTATAAAAGGAAATCTATTTAAATTAAAAAAATAAATTTATTTAAATTAAAATTTATAAAGTAAACTTATTTAAATTAAGTTTATAAAAGAAACTTTTTCAAGTTTAAATAATAAACTCATTTAAATTAAATTCACAAAATAAATTTATTTTAAATAACATTTATAAAATAAATTTATCTAAATTTAAATTTATAAAATAAAATTATCTAAATAAATTTAAATTATAAAAGGAAAGCTATTTAAATTTAAAGAATAAATTTATTTAAATTAAAATTTATAAAGTAAACTTATTTAAATTAAGTTTATAAAAGAAACTTTTTCAAGTTTAAATAATAAACTCATTTAAATTAAATTCACAAAATAAATTTATTTTAAATAACATTTATAAAATAAATTTATCTAAATTTAAATTTATAAAATAAAATTATTTAACATGGCCTCTAGACATTCAGAGTTAAAACAGTTTCGGTACCCTGAGCTTCACTGGACTGCGGATCTTGATTTGTATATCAATCAGCTTGCTCTGATACCAATTGTTGGGTCCCGGAAGTATCGTAGAAGGGGGGTTGAATGCGATACTGACAACATTTTAAAATTCTTTTCAGAATTTGCGGAATTAAATTATTGCTTTAGCTGAGGGTTCGAGTCCTTGTAGTGTTTTGGAGGCTGACTTACTAGCTTTCTATTTTTATGATATAACATTTAAGATATAAAAAATTAGCAAGTAAGTAAAGAAGATTCAAGTTAAATACGTATATTAAACTTGAAAGGGTGTTACAATATTTGGTAGAATAAACATTTAATTCCTAGAACAAATTTGACTTGAATTGTTCTACTTAAGGAATTAAACTCAAACCAGCACAGAAAGTCTGTGAATATGACGTTGCAGACAAATTGCTGAATTTGACTGTTTTTCTACTACTAAAAATGAAGCCCATGGCTTCATATTTATAGAGGTTGCAAAGCTAGCATGACCTTTTTCACTATGACTTTATTTATTAAAATTAAGCCTTGTATGACATTTGAAATAGCTGGGTATGACTTTTTTCACTCGGTATGACTTTCAGAAATTCGGTATGACTTTTTTTATTAATTAAAAAATCGGTATTACTTTTTAATTAAATAAAAAATCACTCGGTATGACCTTTTGTTTAACAGAAATTCGGTATGACCTTTTTGTTTATTAATTAAAAAATCAGTATGACTTTTTAATTAAATAACAAAAATCTCGGTATGACCTTTTGATAAAAGAATTCGGTATGACATTTCTTTTCTTTTGCTCGGTATGACATTTCAATCAACTGCCTTGTTCATTTCTTTTCTTCTTGATTGGGCAAGTGGCAGCTTCTGATTGTTTGTTGAAATCTCCTGCCAAATCAAATTGAAAAGGGGCTTATTTCGTCTTATTATAGACAGGCTCCGTAGAAATATTTTTCGACCCGCACAGCTTATAATCTTTGATTAATAAATAATAAATTTAATTCAGAAATTATAAAAATAAATATTTAATATTATTTAGATATTTATAAATATAATTTACTAATTAAATAAAATATTTATTAACTAAATAAATCCTTACGCTCTAAACTGCGGTCTTCTGAACGTCTAGAACCGAACTCCTTTTGATTTGGAAATGATAAATCAATTCCAACCGGGGTTCCACCTTTAAGAATATATTACTCTGCATTTCTTCAGTGTCAATACTTTTTCCGTCTTGTCTTAAAGTCTGTACCGTCAGGCCTGTTTAGCTGTATCTACCGTTGCAATTAGAAGTACCTCTGTTCCTTAAATAATTTGACTCTTTAAACTAGCCAATACTTCTTTTCACCACTGCATGTACCCAGTCAAATATTCAATCTTGGATTCTGACTCTTGTACACTGCATTCCAAACAAACCTGTATCCCTTTGAGCTTCCAGCTTCTGTCTTCTGTCATTCTTTTTAACCACTTGAACTTGTTGATGACGAATCTTCACTGACATTGTTGACACCCTGTGCACTGGTCTGGTTCACGGATGACTAACTACAATGTTGATTCTCATTTCTGTTGTAGTGGTCTTTGTGACTTGTCTTGTCATGTCATGGCTTCTTTTTGTTCTTCCTCTATATTCAATATTTATTATTTACTTCGCTTTCTTATCTGAGTTGAGTTGTCATCTACTTATTACAAATAGGAATAGTAATATGACTTTCATATGTGATCTTTGGTCCATTTCCTTGGATGTGGAAGATTTCTTAAACTAGATGCTCCCCCATGATTTGTGCCTTCATAGTTTGATTCCTCAGTAAATGCTGATCCTTCCCCTGAAGTTGTGCTTCCATCAATGTTTGATGAGTCAGTGTTTCGGCTTTCAGAGTTTGATGGATCAAATTTTAGGGTGTCAGAGTTTGATGGATCAGAGTTTAGGTTTTAGAGTTTGTATTTGTCAGGGTTTGGTAAGACTCTAATATTTCAATAATTGAGGTTGGTTCTCTAATTTCAGTAGAATATTGATGTTGTTCCCCCTCAACATGTGCAGAATCTTCAATTACTATTTCAATTATTTCTGAATCAGAGTTTAAGGATCAGTGTTTAACTCATCAGAGTTTACCTCATCAGAGTTTAGCTTTTCTAGTCTTTACTCCATTGGTCCACTCTTTCTTGTCTTTCAAAGTATAATATTCAGGAACCTGTCTTTCTTCCACAATTGTTGATGGAACTAGCTTGGTCGATAGATATTGACCTTCATTGATTCTGTCTATATAATCAGAATAAGTTGCTTCCAAGAACATCATCATCTTTACCCTTCATGTAGGGTATTCAGCCATCTTCAAGATTGGAATTCTGATACTTTCATACTTTTTCCAGACATATTTATATGATCTTTAAGTTGGAGTTAACTGCCTGCTCTGATACCAATTTTTGCCCAGATAAATAGACTATTATAGAAGGGGGGTTGAATATAATAGTATCAAAATAATCGATTATGAACACAAGTATATAGAAGAAACATTATTTTGTATTAATCTTTAACAATCTGAATACAAAACTCTCTCAAGAAAAACAAGGTTCTTAAGAGCTGCCAGGTTATGAGAATGATATATCTTCAATTATTACAATATAAAACCTAATTCTGTATTTATATAGAACACAGTTACAAATCCAATTATAAAACAGATAATGATAAGAATAGCTTCCATAAGGTAATAGAATTGTATTTGAATCCCTCTTTTTCTATCCAAATCAAATTCTGATTTGTATCACTGTCAAACTCTAATTGATCATAACCTCTGTTGGTTGATAATCTCTTATTGAGTAAACTCTGATTTGAGTAAACTCTGTTAACAGCTTCTAAACTTTGATGACATCAGCATAAACTATGTTCTTCAATAAACTCTATTTGTGATATTCTCTGACAACATCAATATTTGCATTTCTAACAATATTTGCTTATAATAGTATAGTATAGTATAGATTTAATAGGATTATAAAAGAAATTATAATTTATAATTTTAATAGATATTAAAGAGCTTGAGTAGCATTTATATAATTCAACTATATTGATTACAATTGTATTATATTTATACTACTATATTATCTATATTGTACTAGATTTTAACTCGTGCGATACACAGATATTTTGTTTTATTAATTAAATTATTTATTTTAAAATTACTAATATTTTTATAATTTTAAAAAGTTTTAATGTATTATAGTTATATTAGTTTTTTAACTTATTTAAATTATATATTTTTTCATCAACCGAATTAAATATAAATAAGGAAATTATAGAATACTAAAAATTAATATGCATATCGCACAAAATATAAATTTATATTATTAATGAAATCCTTTTGGATTTTGTAGTAGCCAAGCTGTTATACATGTATTAACATGGTTTTGCAGGTATTAGCTTACAGATATGAAATATCAATATAATGTGAGTTAGTACATTGACAGCAAGCTGAAAGTAGGAAAACAGGGCGTTCAAGCAAGCTGACAGCATGGAAATATTTTGTATCAGCGAGCTGACACTAGGAGCGCATAAACTGTTTGGATATGCAAGGAAGTCCGAAATTCATGGGAATTTTGTAGGATCTTACTTGTACGAGTTTATCTAATATATATATGATTATATATTATATTAGAGCTCAGTTTTACTTTATTCAAATATATTTTATTATTCAAATTAGTTTTCCTATTTAATAGGAGTTGGGTTTTGACTAAAACTTATCTTTTATCTAACCAACTCTTATCTAATATTTAAACTTATATTTGAGGCTTTCTTTAAACGTATATTTTATCTTCAACAAACCTCAGTATTCGTAGTTTTGAATACTGGTCTTTTGAATTAGCCTAATCAAGTTGAACGTTGTAATTCAAACATTACTTTGGGTTTGTTAATTCGAATGTAAGTATTCATATAAATATCTGGTGTGTATTATTTTCTTTTTCACCAAGTGAAGACATACTGATTTGCAAAATATATACACACTTCTTCTCAAACTCAAATCTTTCTTAGATAACATCTTTGAGCTCTAGTATTCTATATATTTATATATATACGTGATGAGCTTTTAGTTTGAGTTGTAATCGTTTGGTTGTAATCAAGTTGTGGCTGAATTGCTAGGCTTGTGAAACAGGGTTCAAGGGAACTAGAGGCTAGAGAAGGCTGTACTAGGGTAGTGTAGTGCTTAGAGGGCATATTAGTTCAGGGAACAGGTGTTTCAACAAGCTAGGATCAGCTGTAAGGGATGAAGGGAAGAATATTATTGTAATTTGTAATCATGGTTCAGTTTAATTAATAATATTCTCTCTTTCCAGTTGGTAGGGGACCAGGACATATACCATAGGGGATTAAGGGTCGAACTTGACTAAAAAATCTAGTGTTATTTACTTTTTCTATACTGCATTGCATATAGCAGCTAGCTGACAGTGTCTGTTAATCCAACTTAGCTAGATGACAGGTTTAATGACGCGGTAAAATTAAAATCGGTCATTGTTAGCCATAACACCTATTCACTCCCCCCCCTCTAGGTGTGCATTTTCATTTGGTATCAGAGCTTGGTGTACCAATATTTCTGTAACAGGAAGGTACCGATCCTATGACACACTTTTATGCAGGAAGAGAATTAAAGGAAGTATGTTTCAAGTCCAAACAACAAGCTGCTTCAAAATACAAAAAAATGAAGACTCAAATGACGTGGAGTGATGAAGAATTTGTTTCCAGAAAAGATTTAAATGAATATATAGTAAATTTTGCATTGGTTGGCGTTGATGATGATGTGGTACGAGGAAACACAAAAGAATTTTTTATAGAAAACAAAGATTCAGACTCGGACGTTGAATCTAGTGCGGTAAACTCATTTCAATTTGATATGTCTTCTGATAATATTATCCTAGATCAACTAACCATGCAGGATCAAGATGGTGTTCCACCAGAGGAATATAACTCAGTAAAGACAGAAAATAGTAAGTTGTCAAAGAAGAATGCTTACCTTAGACAGATGGTTTAAGATCTGATGGCAAATGTGGAATCATTAATTGAAAGTAAGGAACCTGTCTAAGCTACGGATGAATTCAAAAACAAAGAGCTTAAATCAAAACTTAAAGATCTAGAAGGTTTCAACAAGATTCTGTTGAAAAGGAACAATGATCTAGCTGATGAGATTTCTGACCTAAAGGCTGATATAAAGGCAAGGGATGCATGTCTTGAAACATTCAAACTCAGAGAATCTTCCAAAAAAGAATCATCTCAGCCTGCTGAAACTACATCTCATCCTGCTGAAACATCATCTCAGCGTGCTGACAGTACATCTCAGCCTGCTTCCACTTCTTCAGAGCAAGCATAAATAATTAATTCCTTGGAGAATGAAGTCATAAAGCTCAGAAAAGGTATGGGCACTTTTGTTCAAGAAGAAGAAGATCTCAAATCAATGATGAAAAGCATCACGGTACCTTTGGACAAAGAAGGAGTTGGTTTGAACTTCAATAAGAGGCCTATTGCACTAAAGTATGAAGGCAGACAAGGAAAGCCATACAATATGCTATTCCCTGGACAAGATGCAAGAAATGTGGTGGTAAAGGTCATCTAGCTCAAAATTGCAGATCTCAACGAGCTACCAAAATTTACCAAAAAGTAGCTGACAGGAAGCCAGCTTACTGGAACAAACAGACAGCTAGCCGAAATGGTTCTAGCAGGAAACAAAGAACACATAATTCCTCTCCCAAAGTGATCCAAATGTGGATCAAGAAATCTGAATTAAATGTTCTTTATATATTTGCTACTAACCAATTAGGACCCAAACCAATATGGGTACCAAAAGGTTAAGTGTTGTTTTTATTTGTTTTGTAGATATGTCTTCCTGCTAAGATCAAATCGAAATCATGGATCATTGATAGTGGATGTACAAGACATATGTGTGGAGACAAATCTCAATTTATTAATCTCAAATTCAAGAAAGGTGGAGGTGTCACAATTGATGATTATAAGACTCTTCATATTCTGGGTAAAGGTAAAGTAGGTAATGACACAACTTTTATTGATAATGTTCGCTATGTTAAGGACTTAAAATATAATTTGCTTAGTGTAAGTCAGTTGCATGATGATGGTCATTCAGTTGTTTTTGATAAAGATAAATGTGTTATTATTGTTGCTACTAACCAGATTCCTCTAGTTTCTAGAAGGGAAGACAATGTGTATGTTTTAGACTTTGAATTGCAGGAAACAGCTTGCTGCTTAGCTGCTGTTAACAATGATCCAATAATCTGGCATAGAAGATTGGCTCATGCTGACGTGGACTTGCTCAACAGATTATCTAGCAAGAAGCTAGTGAGAGGTTTGCCAAAATTGAAGTATGTCAAGACACAAGTTTGTGATGAATGTCAATTGGGAAAACAGATTCAAAGTTCTCACAAGGCCAAAAAGGTTGTATCTACTACAAAATCCTTAGAATTATTGCATCTAGATTTATTTGGTCCAGAATCTTATAAGAGTATTGGAGAATTTGATAAGCTAATTAAGGTACTTGAGAACAAGCTGTACACAAGGCTTATAGGTATAAGAAGTGATCGAGGTGGTGAATTCAAGAAAGATTTTGTCACTTACTGTGAAGCAAGGGGCATCACTCATGAATTCTCTACACCTAGAACTCCACAACATAATGGAGTAGTGGAAAGAAAGAACAGGTCTTTGGAGGACACTGCTAGAACTTTATTGCAGGAAAGCAAGCTGCCAAGGAGTTTTTAGGCAGAAGCAGTGAACACAACATGCTATGTTCTTAACAGAGTGGTGATCAGGCCTGTTCTTGAGAAAACTCCATATGAGCTGTTGAGCAATAAAAGGCCTAACATCAGTTACTTCAAGGTGTTTGGCTCAAAGTGTTTTATCCTCAAGAAAATTGACAGGGATGGTAAATTCGATGCTAAATCTTATGAGACAATTTTTTGGCTATTCTTTAACTATTAGAGCATATAGAGTCTTTAATTTAAAGAAACACATTGTTGAGGAGTCTATTTATGTTATTTTTCATGAACCTAACAATGATATGCCAAGAGATGAGGAAGATGATGCAGGTGATGATGATGGAAGCAATAAAGCTATTGCTGAAAGTAGTAAAGCTAATGCAACATCAGATAGTCAGCAAACTGACAAGACAAAGGAGCAAGCTGCTACAACATCTACTGCTCAACAGACAGACAGTCATCAAGCTGGAACATCCAATCAGCCAGTTGACACTGCAATATCAGTAGATGATACTATTGAACAACTATCTAAATTAATCTAGGAGGGTCACAAACTCCTATGGCAAGGACTACAATTTCTGTTAGAGCTGTTCATGAAGATATATCCCAACATTCTCTCCCCAAAGCTACAAGAACTGTGAAGAATCATCCACCAACACAAATCATTGGTGAGGCTTCTGAGGGTGTCAAGACTAGAAGAGGGAAAGCAAACTTTTGTGCTTTTACAGCTTTCCTAGCTCAAGAGGAACCCAAAAATGTTCAAGATGCTTTAGAAGATGAAAATTGGATCATGGCTATGTAAGAGGAGCTGAATCAATTCAAAAGATGTGATGTGTGGGAACTTGTAGAAAAGCCTAAAGATGTCTCAGTCATTGGTACTAAATGGGTCTTCAAGAACAAAGTTGATGAATTTGGTACAGTTACAAGGAACAAGGAAAGGCTAGTTGCACAAGGCTACAATCAACAAGAAGTGATTGATTTTGATCAAACTTATGCACCTGTTTCAAGGTTGGAGTCTATAAGAATGCTACTTTCATTTACATGTTATAAGAAATTCAAGCTTCATCAAATGGATGTCAAAAGTGCATTTCATAATGGTTATCTCAAAGAGGAAGTTTATGTCAAGCAACCTCCGGGCTTTGAGCATGAAAAGTATCCAAACCATGTCTACAAACTAAAGAAGGCATTTTATGGACTAAGGCAAACTCATAGGTCTTTGTATGAACGGTTAAGTAAGTTTCTACTCAAGAATGGCCTTATTCAAGGTAAAATTGATCCAATTCTATTTCTTAAATTTGATGATAATGATATACTTGTTGTTCAAATTTATGTGGATGATATTGTTTTTGGATCAACTAATGATGCCATGTGTGAGTGGTTTTCTAAGCGTATGCACAGTGAGTTTGATATGAGCATGATGGATGAACTCAATTACTTTTTGGGTCTTCAAGTCAAACAAACAAAAGATGGAATCTTTGTGCATCAACCCAAGTACATAAAGAATCTACTCAAGAGATTTGGATTTGAACCTGTCAAGGTGAAATCAACACCAATGAGTCAAGCTACCAAGCTGACAACAAATAAAAAAGGTGTACATGTTCATGATTGGTAGCTTACTGTATCTTACTTCTTCTAGACCTGATATAATATATGCAGTTTGTGTATGTGCTAGATTTTAATGCAAGCCTAAGGAGTCCCATTATAATACTGTTAAAAGAATCTTTAAATATTTAAGTGGCACTATAAATTTGGCTTTATTTTATCTTATCACAAATGCATTTGATCTTGTTGGGTATAGTGATGCAGATTATGCAGGTTGTCATACTGATCGAAAGAGTACAAGTGGTGTTTGTGTTTTTTTAGGCCAGAGTTTGGTCACTTGGCAATGCAAGAAACAGAACTCTGTTGCTTTATCAACAGTTGAGGGAGAGTACTTGGCAGCTGACAGCTGTTTCTCTAAAATTTTGTGGATGATACAAACACTAAGGGATTTTGGAATCAAATGTGGAAGGATTCCAATATATTGTGACAATACAAGTGCTATCAACATTTCAGAAAATCATGTCCATCACTGAAGAACAAATCATATTGATGTTAGACACCATTTCTTGAAAGATAATGTGGCAAATGGGAAGATCAAGCTGATTTTTGTGCCTTCAGAGTATCAGCTAGCTGACATCTTTACAAAGCAATTGGAAGAAGAGAGATTTTCTACCATACGAAGGGAACTTGACATGTGTAACATCTAGTTAGCAAGCTGACACCAAGTTTTTCTAAATCTCAGCTTACTGATTGATTAAAAGCACTTATGATTTTATTGATTTAGATTGAACTTATTTGATTTAATTAATTTATTTGTTATGTGTTCCGTTATAAGTTTGGTAAAATCCACTAACTTGTTATATGTGTGTGACTATTCGATTTTCTAGGCGAGTAATTAGTGTTAATTTCAATTTTGAATTATCTTGTCATTTCATGATTATATATATATATATATATATAATGCTTATCTGTTATTTATGTGTTAAATGTTAATTGTTTAAAAATATTTAATATAGTAAGGGGTCGGGTTTTATCTAGTTTTATCTAGTTTTTATCCAAAAATACTCATTTTCAGTCAATTAAAATAGGAATAGTAGAGGTTTTTCATACACGGCTCTTCACATTCCTATATCCAAGGCAACAAATCAGATCTACTCTATTCAAGCTAGCTATCAACCGATATTCTCTCTCAATTGGGGTTATTTTCTCAATCATCAAAATCATGTGTCAAACAAGGAAAATGAAAGCTGCTTCAGCAGGTCAGGGTTCCAAAATGAACAACCTCAGGCGAAAGTTAATCGATGAGGATGATGATCATGTGGAAGAACTTTTCCTTGATAGTGAGGAGGAAGGTTCAGGTATTGGTCTTTCTAGTGATCGAGAAGGGTCTGAAGCAAAGAAGGTCAAGCGTTGTTTAAGGTTCAGTTCTGATAAGATGGAAACCAGGTTCAAAACTCTCGATCTTTCAAACCGGAAGATTGTGTATGGGCATCCGATATCTGGTAAGGCTTTCCAAAACTGTGGTTCTGTTGAACTATTCATTGGTATAGGTTTTGAATCATTCTTGGTTGATTTACCCAAAGACTGTTATCCTGAGTTTGTCCAAGAATTTTATGCTAACTTAACAACCGATAACTTTGGAAATTATGTGTCTTATGTTGAAGAGAAGAAAATCACTTTGAATGTGCCTGTTTTGAATTCGATTTTAAGGATTGTTAACCCATATGATGTGTCTGTGTTTACTAAAAAAGGTCCTGTTATGTTGGAGGATTTTGGTCCTTTAGATCAATTAAACACAGTTAGGGGCTTGCATGGTATTTTGGAATTCACTACACCTACTACTGCTTTATTTATGCCCATGGCTCATTTACTGTTCAAAGTGTGTATAACTAATATTAGTCCTCGGTTAGGAAGTAAGTCAAACTTTAATTGTCAGGATGTGTGTGTGGTTGTTATGATCTTAGCTGGGGAAAAGTTTGATTTATCAGACTTAATTTTGAAGAACATGATGGAGGTTTTTGAAGGTAATTAATCAACTGGATTGCCTTATAGTCTGTTGTTAACCAGAATTTTTGACTGGTATGGAGTTGTTTTTACTGAATCTGAGAAAGTGACGTTAAGGAGTTTCTTGATGCTAAGAGTTTAGCACAGTCACATTTAAAGGTTGAGAAGGATGGAAAATTGGTTCAAGTTAAATTTCTACACCTCCTGCTCCAAGTGTTGAACAACTACCTGGTGATGGTTTAGTTAGTAGGTTTGAGTTTTTGGCTAAGGAATTAAAGTATGACAGTGTTAATATGAATGTTGACATTGCTCATCTTACTTCAAAGATTGAAGGTTTGACAGATGAGGTGAAGTGTTTAAGGGAGTTTATGGTAAGTAAGTTGCTTGCAAGTTATCAAAAAGAGCTGGATACTGCAGCTGGTGGTGAATCTTCTGAGGGAAATTTAGCTGGTCTAGCAAATGCAGCTGTGAAGTCTGCTGAACAGGTAGGGAAGAAGTTGCAGACTGTAGGTTCTAGTCCAGATGACAAAGATGTTGAAGCTAATGCTGAAGGTGACAAGTTTGCAGACCCTGAAGATGATGCAGCCCAGGATGAATCCTAATTATTCCTTTTTAATGATTAAGGGGAAGTATTTTAGGAGAATTATGATGGGTTTAGGGTCAGTTTTTAGTTTTTAATTTGCATCAAGCATGCTAAACTTGTTTAAGTGTTTTTGCTGGTAATTATGAATATTTGGTACTTGGTTTATTTTGGATATTTTGCTAGTTGGATAATAGTAAGCATTTTTTATTATGATATGCTATGATTTTGGTTTAAATTTATCTGTTAAGTGCTTAGCAAGTTATATTTGCAATTTTATATCATGTGTTTATAGGATTGCAGGAATTTAAGGGGAGTTTATATTCCCCTAAATTTATTTGTTTGAGTAATCATCAAAAAGGGGAGATTGAAACCCTTTTGGATTTTGATGATCACTGTTAACATGGTTTTGCAGGTATTAGCTTATAGATATGAAATATCAGTATTATGTGAGTTAGTACATTGATAGCAAGCTGAAAGTAGGAAACCAGGGCGTTCCAGCAAGCTGACAGCATGAAAATATTATGTATCAGTGAGCTGATACTTGGAGCGTAGAAACTGCTTGGATATGCAAGAAAGTCCGAAAATCATGAAGATTTTGTAGGATCTTACTTGTATGAGTTTATCTAATATATACATGATTATATATTATAATAGAGCTCAGTTTTACTTTATTCAAACATATTTTATTATTCAAATTAGATTTCCTATTTAATAGGATTTGGGTTTTGACTAAACCTTATTTTTTATCTAAACAACTCTTATCTAGTATTTAAACTTATATTAAGGCTTTCTTTAAACATATATTTTATCTTCAACAAACCTCAATATTCGTAGTTTTGAATACCGGTCATTTGAATTAGCCTAATCAAGTTAAACGTTGTAATTCGAACGTTAGTTTGGGTTTGTTAATTCGAATGTAACTATTTATATAAATACCTGGTGTGTATTATTTTCTTTTTCACTAAGTGAAGACATACTGATTTGCAAAACATATACACACTTCTTCTCAAACTCAAATCTTTCTTAGATAACATCTTTGAGCTCTAGTATTCTATATATTTATATATATACATGATGAGCTTATAGTTTGAGTTGTAATCTTATTCACTTGTAATCATTTGGTTGTAATCAAGTTGTGGCTGGATTGCTAGGCTTGTGATACAGGGTTCAAGGGAACTAGAGGCTAGAAAAGGTTGTACTAGGGTAGTATAGTGCTTAGAGGGCAGATTAGTTCAGGGAACAACTGTTTCAGCAAGCTAGGATCAGCTGCAAGGGATGAAGGGATGAATATTATTGTAATCTGTAATCGTGGTTTGGTTTGATTAACTATTGCCAGTTGGTAGGGGACCAGGACGTAGACCATAGGGGATTAGTGGTCGAACTTGGCTAAAAGATCTGATGTTATTTACTTTTTCTGTACTGCATTGCATATAGCAGCTAACTGGTAGTGTCTGTTAATCCAACTTAGCTAGCTCACTGGTTTAATAACTCGGTAAAATCAAAATCTGTCATTGTTAGCCATAACACCTATTCACCCCCCCTCTAGGTGTTCATTTTCAATTAATACATATAAATGTAAAATTTTGTGATTCAGAATATTATGAACATGATTTTTTAATATATCAAACAAATATTTAATATATTTAAGATTATACGTATTAATTTAAATATATTTTTTATAAGATCCCTATTATGTTCTTTATTGAACCAAATAATTTTTCTCATATATAAATTGATTAAATTAAAAAAAATATTTATTAATTTATATTATTTCTATTTTAATTATTTTATTTAACAAAAAACATGATTCAAAGTATGTGATAACGTATTTTTGATGTAGTATTATATATAATATAGTAACAAAATAGAATGTGTATTTAATATCTTAGGCTAAGGTTGAACTTTTAGTCGGTGAACTCAAATAATTATTTTTAAAAAATATATAATTTTTCGATTTGATCCAAACCAATGAATTAATAAGGTTTCTGAATTCTCAATATAATAATTTCTCTTGTAAGTGTAACTGATTCTCCGTAAAAGGTTACCCTTATATCTTATATAATATATTAAATATTTTTATAAAAAAGGTTTGGATAAAAAATTTTAATCCTCCCTCTCATAGGAAAATTCACGGCTTTCCTTCATCTCTCTATATGCAAAATCCTAATAATATCTCTACTCTAATCTAATAATAATACATAATAATATGTGATATATGACATGTCTCTATATAAATCTAATATAAAAACTATTTTAATATTTTAAATCAATTATAAAAATGTTTTCTAAATGGAATAAAATTCTCCGAGTTGCTCCCGTTGGATATTCTAAACGGAATAAATGTTTTATAAAATGGATTTTATAATAAAATTATAAAAAGGTTTTAATAGGATTTTAAAATAAATAATAATTTATAATTTTAATAGAGTTTAACGAGTTGAGTAGTACTGAGATTGAGATATATAATTCAATTGTATCAATTGTATTAGATCTCTACTATTATATTATCTGTATCAACTGTATCAATTGTATTATATTATTATAACTAATATTATATTGTAAATAAAATAAATTATATATATATATATATATTTAATAATTTTGGAAAGTTTTTATAATTTTTTAGAAAGTGGTACCAACCATACCAAACCAACAATAAACTCATGTTTTGTTTATAGTAGTATAGATATAGTAAAAAAATTTTGAATTGTATTATTGTTAGGAATTATGAGTTTTGATGATAACAAATTACTTAGAATTTCAATAGGGATTTAAAATTCATTGTAACTGGTCGATGGATATGTTAGGAATAAATTCATTTGATGATGTACAAAATGCTAGAACAGGGTCTAGCTTAGTTTATTTGTAATAAGTCTTTCTAATCTCTGAAATGTATAATCAGAGTCTAGATAGTCAACATTCATGTTACTTGTACTTAGAAGAATTTCTGTAGAAAGTGAAACCAGAGTCTGCATGAAGATCAGAGTCTGGAAGGTGATCGGAGTCTATAGACTATCAGAGTCTATGATCTATCAGAGTCTACATATGATCAGAGTCTGAAGATCATCAGAGTCTGAAGGTTTCAGAGTCTATAAAGTTAAAGTTAAATTTGGAAGAAGATCACAGGAATGGAAAGTCTTCGAAGATCAAGATAAATATATTGCAGATATGCTATGGGAAAGAAAGAGAATTCCAGAAGGAAACTGTCAACTAATAATTAGGAATTATGTTCCTATTGTAATTTATCTTTCTGTTATTAGTTGATAGGCAGCTCTCTATATAAACTCTATGTAACCTAATTGTAAAGGTGTGGAAGTCGAAGCATAATTGTCTGAGTGAAATTTTGTGAGAACATAGAGATAGAGAGAGTTGTTGTGATAAACACAGAGAAGCTGCTAGGGTTTGTGTACACCTTAGGAGAGATTTATATTTAATCATCAATAATACAATTAGTACTTATTCATATCTTTGTGTTTGATCTTTGTTCTTAATTCATATCGAGTTGATTTTAAATCAGGAATAAAAGTAACACAAGTATTCAACCCCCCCTTCTACTTGTGCAACTGGGGAAACAATTGGTATCAGAACCTAACGTTTAAAATCGATCAAAGATGTCTGGAAACAAAGATGGCAATTCTAAGATTCATATGCTTAAGAGAAACGAGTTCACCCACTGGAAGGTTAAGATGTTGCACCATCTGGAAGCAACAGACCCTGACTATCTTGACAGAATTAATGAAGGACCCTTTGTGCCCTTAAAAATTATGCCTCAAATCAACGAGGAAGGAAAAATAACTGAAGAACACCTCGTTGAGAAACCAAAGGCTGAATGGACAAAAGTGGACAAGGAAAATGTCCTTAAGGAGGCAAAAGTGAAAAACATTCTCTTTAACAGTTTGGATTCTGTTCTAACTAACTGTGTCATATCATGCAAGACTGCTAAGGAGATGTGGACCAAACTTGAAGTGCACTGTCAAGGGACTAAAGATGTCAAGAAGAATGCTAGGTCGTTGCTAATTCAAGAGTATGAGTATTTTGAAGCAAAATCTGGAGAATCTATCACTGAGATGTATGATAGGTTTACAAAACTCTTGAATGAGATGGCTATGCTTGGTAAGGTTTATGATTCTGAAGATACAAACACCAAGTTTCTGAGAGCACTTCCTGAAGAGTGGGACAATAAGACTACAGCCATAAGGGAAGCTAGAGATTTGGATGAACTAACTCTACAAGAATTGTATGGCAGACTCAAGACATATGATTTGGAGATGCAACAGAGAAAGAATAAGAAGTATGTAAAGATAAAATCTGTGGCACTCTTGATGGAGTCTGAGAAAGAACAACATGAACCATCCACATAAGCAAGAATCAAGGATTCAAGAAAGAAGGGTAAAGCTGCTGTGGAGTCAGAGTCTACTGACACAGACTCTGATTCTGATGAAGAGTTTGATCTAAGTCAAATGATGGCTATGTTTGCTAAAAATTTCAAAAGAATGAAATTCAACAAAAGAACTGGCAAATTTAGCAAAAGGCCATCATTCAAGAAGGAAGATGAAAAGGTTGAGAAGAGCAAGAGTACAATTATCAAACTTGACAAAGCAAAGGTCAAATGTTTCAACTGTGGAATATTGGGGCACTTTGCTAGTGAATGCAGAAAGTCAAAAAGTCAAGGAAAAGGAAAAGCACTTCTATCAACAGGAAATGATTGGGCAGATTCAAGCTCAGAGGATGAAATTGATTATGAAAATCTAGCATTGATGGCATCCTCCTCAAGAAAATCACAATCTCCTAAAGAACCCTCATCTCCCAAAACTCAGGTATCAATCTTTACTCCTGAATCTTTAATTAATTTAGACTCTGATGATATAAAAATTGTGCAAAGTGAGGTTAATAAAATAATGACAACATGTAGATCTCTCACTAGTGAAAGTGAAAGGTTGAGAGATGAAAATTTAACCTTGACTAAAAGGAATGATCATTTAGAGTCTGAGTTAATATTAATGGAACAATACAAAAAGGATTCTGAGAAACATAGTCATAACTACACTGAAATCCTGAAGGCCTATGACTATGTTAAGAAAGAACTAGAAGAAGAGAGACTCAAGTTTAGAGTCTGGACAGACTCTGGTAGAAAAGTTTAAGAAATTCTCAATAATCAAAATGTGTGTCAAACTGTTGGTCTAGGCTATGACAAGAGTCAAGACAAAATACCTATTGTTGAGAATGATAACAATGAAGAATCTAGCCAAGTTAATAAGACTAAAGACAAAAGTACATTTGTTCCTGTTAAGTTTGTGACCCCTAAAGAAAAATCTGAAACCACAAACTCATCTGTCAATAGTCCCCCTGTTGTTGACCAAAAGACAGATGAAACAAGAGTAAATAACTCTAAGAAAAATATTAATATAGGGTACTTGTCTAAGTCGAAGTTAAAAGAAAGGCTAGAGAACTTATTAGAGTCTACCAAAACTAGGAGAAATAGGAATGGTAAGGAAGGCATTAATAAGGCAAACAATTATCAAAAGGATCCTAATGCTCCTAGAAAGAAGTGTTATAGATGTGGCAATCACAACCATTTAGCTATAGACTGTAAAACAAAAATTGAGAAGAAATCAGAGTCTAGCCTTTCACAGACTCTGAAAAGTCACTACATACCACAGAAACCTTGTTATCACTGTGGTAGCATATTTCACTCTATTTATATGTGTAGGGACTATCATGATTTATATTACAATTTTTATGAGCTAAAATCTTCTATTGATAAGAGTTGGTATGACACTGTTAAGACTCCATCAAAGTCTATGGTAACAAAAGAGACAGGTAAGCCAAAAGAGAAAAATATTAAGCCTGTTTCTCCTAAAGTTAGTAGAAAAGGATCCAAAATTGTTTGGGTCCTCAAAACATCTAACTAGTTGCTTTATGTATGCAGGGAACCAAGGTAAAGAAAGTAACCCTAATCCTGGACAGTGGATGCTCAGGATGAAGGGTTTCGTGACACAAACGCAGCGGAATAAACGCGAAAAATAAATCAAAATAGTGAAACCCTCCGCAGGATCCATGCGAAAACAAAAGATTTAATTCGGAGATAAATAATAAATACCTTTAGAAGCTTTAACAGTTCATTAATGGAAGATTAATGGAGGTCCAAAGCTTGTTTAATCACCACGTATCCCGCTCTCGCGATCTACGCTCTACGGTATCCACACGAACACTTTTCATGAAGGATTGGTGTGTACTAGCACCCGAAAACTTCTTCTTTCTCTATCTTCCTCCTCTCTCAGAGCGGCTAGGGTTTTTGTAAAATCTCTATCTTATTAAATCAGCCCATAAAGAGATTATATAGAGAGAGGAATAAGTTTTCTAATTATAATCCAATTATAATTAATACTAATCCAAAATTCTAAATTATTTAATTAAGTCTCACTTAATTAATTAATTATTAATTTTGGAATTAGTTTAAGTAATTCATTTATTCTATTTATATAATTAATTAAGTCATACTTAATTAATATCATAAATAAAATAAATTACTTATTTAATTTAAATTCATAATTTAAATTATTTCTCCTTCAAGCGTTCTTTGTGTGTGACCCTGTAGGTTACTATTACGTTGACAACAATTTTAATATCTAATTAAAATTGTAAACAATGAGCGGAATCTAGTAATACATCATTGCTACCCAAGTAATAATAATAAATCGGTGATTCGATTAAGCCTTTCGTGAATAATGTTCCATGTAATATAATCCCTTTAATCTTGATATTATAGATTAAACTCAAGGCATGTCTCGTGTCATCCTCTTCATAATTTAATCTTTATTTTCTTGATCGATGAGTAGACTATTAAAATCAAATCAACATTTGAGCACGGCCGTGCATTTCATAGTCTCACTCAAACAAGAGGCCAATAATATCACTCCTAAAATTAGGAGGATTAAATCCCATCTAGATCATTCATATTTCTCATACGATTCATAATATACCCAATGTCCACTTTTATCATCACCCGGTCAAAGGTAACTTTTAATGTAATCAAAGTATATTAATTCTCGTATAGAAATATAATGATTTCAGGTCTAAGGATCATTACACCATTATCACAGTGAGAATTACTTATGACACTTACTTAACATGTAGAATCTCACGGCGGGTCATTCCAGTGCCATGCATTGATACATGCACTTATGTTCTTGACTTTAGTATCCCCATACCTATGACCAATGAGATGTGGTCATCTGTCAAGAAACATACTAGTCTTTGTGCATTATTATTGTCCTTAAATAATAATACTCGACTAGGGAATTTTAGGAATAAGATACTATTCATATAATCTCATTTTTTAAGTCACATACTTAAAGATATATAATACGTATCAAAATTCCAAGGACATTTATTATGCTTTCAATTTATTATGTAGTAAATAAAACATAATAAATAAATAATAATCAATAAAACATAATCCTTAATAATAAATATTTTCCTTAAAATATAAAAAGTATTGTCTCTAGAGCACAATTACTAACACATGACACATGACTGGAAAGAAATCCCTGCTTACAGACTTTGTGGAGATGGCTGGCCCAGAAGTATCCTTTGGAGATGGCAACAAAGGACAAACACTGGGATATGGCAAAATTGTACTTGGAAATGTCATCATTGAACAAGTAGTTCTAGTTGATGGCTTAAGGCACAATGTCATCACAGGAATGGAAAGTCTTCGAAGATCACGATAAATATATTGCAGATATGCTATGGGAAAGAAAGAGAATTCCAGAAGGAAACTGTCAACTAATAATTAGGAATTATGTTCCTATTATAATTTATCTTTCTGTTATTAGTTGATAGTCAGCTCTCTATATAAACTCTATGTAACCTAATTGTAAAGGTGTGGAAGTCGAAGCATAATTGTCTAAGTGAAATTTTGTGAGAACATAGAGATAGAGAGAGTTGCTGTGATAAACACAGAGAAGCTGCTAGGGTTTGTGTACACCCTAGGAGAGATTTGTATTTAATCATCAATAATACAATCAGTACTTATTCATATCTTTGTGTTTGATCTTTGTTCTTAATTCATATCGAGTTGATTTTAAAACAGGCATAAAAGTAACACAAGTATTCAACCCCCCCTTCTACTTGTGCAACTGGGAAAACAGGATATGTGACTTATAAATATCCATTGACTAGGAAACCAGTTATCAGTTGAAGCTTGTTTATCAACTGATAAACTGGATTGTAACATTTGATTCATGTTTCATTATCAATTGATTGTATTGCCTCAATGGATGCTATGCAGTAGTCGACTGATGTTATTGACTTCAATTTATAGCTTCTTAACTGATGTGAAGAATGGCTGATCAATTGTAAATATTCTAAGTCAGAATTCTCACAAGTGAAGTGATCAACTGATATTGGAGTCGATGTATGAAGACACTACTCAACAGATAAAAGCTATCAACGGATACAAGTCATCAACGGATAAAGGCAATCAACGGATAAGGGATCATCAATTGATAGGGAGTCGATGGATAACTCAAATAGCCATCGATTCAATAACTGATCAATGGATATCTTATCCATCGATGGATGAGCAAATGAGAATCAATTGATATGCTTAACAGCATTTATCAGTTGATTAAGGTTTCCCAATTTAGTTAAAGACAAGAAGAAAGGAAACTGTGCAGAAACTGAATCATTGGAAGACAGTCCTGTCAGGATTGTTGAGACTTTCAAGGCAACACATTCTTCAAGAAATGCATCAAGACAAAGATACTTTCAGGACTAGGCAGGTCCAAAGAAGACTGTTCAAGTAGCTAATTTCTATTTTCATGTAAACATTGTAAGTTGTAATTTTATAATGTTGTCTGTCGATAGGAATTAGAAGTGAAGAAAACCACTATATAGTGGTTAGTAGTTCATTATAGCAAAGTGTAGAAAAGAAGAAACACAGTGAAAAGATTGTAAACACTACTGTGCAGGAACACTTTGTAAGCAGCTTGGTATTTTTACCAAGATTAATTGAAAGAAAAAACATACTAGTAGAAAACCAATCCACTAATAATTTTTAATATTGTTTGTTCTGTTTTCAATACTTTAATTTCTGCATTCTTAGTTCAATCAGTTTTATATATATATACTCAAACACTCTAGTTGAACAAACTTAAATCCGCAAGAACTTAAATAATTCTTAAGTTTGTATTCAACCCCCCCTTCTCCAAACTTAGTGTACTTAAGGGCAAATAACAATTGGTATCAGAGCCTGTTAGGTCCAAATGTGTTGTAGAGGGGGGTGAATACAACTTTTCGAATTAATGAAGCAATAAATACTATGTAATAAATGAACACAATGATTCAAGGAATATATGTTTTATATATAACTTGAAAGGGTTGCTACAACATTCATTACAAAGTACACCAGAAGTAAAGAGGGTAGTAAATGATACTAAGCTCTGTGAATATACTCTCTCTCTTTTACAAGTGTTTATCTCGAAAATATTGCTCTCTATTTAAATTAATACACACGTACTTCTATTTATACTACTTGTAATCTATGTCTTGTAGTCTTCAAAGATTAAGATATACGTGGCCCAATGATGTCCACATAAATCTTATCTAATCTTGAAAGCTTGGAAATCTGCCAATTAGATGATGCCATGTGTCATGTTGAAACTGCCCTTCATGTAGAACATCTACTTGAGAACTTCTACTTGGCCATCTCGAATATCTATCTCGAATATTCTACATAGGAATGTTCTACTTGGCCATCTCGAACATTTAAGTCGAATATTCTACATAGGAATATTCTACTTGGCCATCTCGAACATTTAAGTCGAATATTCTGCATAGGAATATTCTACTTGACCATCTCGAACATTTTGTACTTAGAAAAATTCTGGGCTTCAACTTGAAACTTCAATGCAACATTTTGAACTTGTGATTTCTTTATGTCTTCCATATTCTTCAACAAGCTCTTGAAACTGGATCTCTATTACTGACATAAACTTGCTATCAATGTCCTGACACTTGATGCAATGGTCTGATTCATAAGTGACTAGTCTTGATAGTGTTTCTGCTTCTTGAATAGATTATCATATTCAATTAGTAATGTGGCTTTCCAAATCTTGCTTTCCTTCTTGTTCACTTGAAATCAATTAGTCTTATTGATACTGATAGTTATGATCTTGAGTCTTTAAGTTACAAACCACTGAGGCATGAACAACTTTGTCTTGAACTTCTTTCAATGATTTCTTCTTTGTTTGATCATAGTTAACAAATTGAATTGTATCAATTACCTTGTCTTCATAGTTAACATTGATTTCTTTGTGACTTCATGTTCTTGATTGTCTTCTGGTTAAGTATCTTTTCTTTTAGTTGAGTCACATAAGTTATAGTGTTACAAGTTTAGACACTCTGCCTTTCAATCTCCCCCTATTTGATAGTCTAACAATGACATTCAAATTAACAAAGGGATAACTCAACTAAACAATGAGACGAGAAAAAGATAAATAACATTACTGTCTTGTTTGAATTACAACTGAAATAAACTTGAAAACAATTCAAGGAACTAGAATAAATAAAACTTAAGCTAGACAGAGAATTCGAACTTTGAATTAAAGATCATTTGGGTGATTCCTATCACCTGGATTATTTCATACCTTTCAGTCAGACTTATATCACCTTATTGGATCCACTCTGATTCACGGTTACAGTATGGTACGTTAGCCTATCTCGCATACCGTGATCAGGTAAATTTTCCTCAAGTGAGTTAAAGCAACCAAAAAGATATGAAGTTTTTCCAACTTCAAGTTCACACCACTCTGACCGTTAATTCTAATTCCGTCTCTTCTTCCTAACTTCTTCAGCTTGGCGCTTCTCCTCCTTCAACCTTCTGCGCCTTTCCTTCTGTTGATGTTCTTTCTTGTAAACTGGATCATGAAGCTGCTTCCACCTTGCATTCAACAGACTTACCGCTTCCATTTCTAGAGGATTCCTGGGCTCTGGATAAGGATGCCTGAAAGGCCTTCTGAGTTTGTTCACTTCCTGAGTAGTTCTGATCTTTGGAATGTCCTCAAAATTTTTCATTATGAGCTGTGACTTCCAATGAGACTTATCAGCCTTAAACTGACAATAGATCATTTTAGGGTAGCCCTTAACACGGTTAGTATTGTGGACACTAGCCGCATCTCGCTCCATTCGCTTCTTTTCCACCACTACTTCAGATAAGTACTTCAGGAGTCTCTGCTTCTCATTTACATTCTCATTCTCCACTTCGCCCCCATTTGAATACTTCTAAAACTCTCTCCAGAAAAGTAGCATCTTGAGTCTGCAGCAGCCATTTCCTACTCATGTGCAATAATGTTTGATTTTGGTCTGCGTCTATGAATGCTAAAGCATCAGCTGTGTCATTGTCATATGAGTGTATCCAGTACACACTATCTCTCCCTGGAACACCGACTGCCTCCCTTATTTCTCCTTGTTCCAGTGATCCAGAAGGAAGAGTCAGAGCTTCATCTACATTTTTAACAGCTTGTAGAATATTCCACTTTCTTTCAATTAGCTCCGGCTCAATCTTTACATTGTCTAGAGGGTTTAGAGCAATAATGTCACACTTCCAGATTTCATTGATCATTTTGAATATGACCCTTTCAATGAACTCCACTGACTTCTCCTTAATGTCAGAAGTGAATCCCTTACTCATCATTTGCCTGCATACCGCCTTTAGGGATTCTACTGATAGAGCCATTAGGTCATTTTCCTCTAAGCACACCCTCTTCATCTTTCCATCAACAACCATCTGAACAATATCAGGATTCGCTGAGAATTCTGGTCCCTTGTCCTCTGCTAGCTGCATTAACTGATCCCTATACAGAATGTTAAGCTCCTCAGCTTGAGAATATTGAATTTTTGTTGCTAGCAAGAACAACTCTGACGCAGATCTTCTCGAGATGAATTGATCATCCACATACAAGAAAGATGTCGGGACTCCTTCGACTAAAGACAAGATGACCTGTCATTCCTTAACCATTGCATTATATCCAACTCTGACTTTTGAGATCAACCTTTTCAAAGCATTTATGTAGTCAACAATCAGTGGATTCTGCAAGTTCAAGTTGTAGAACAAGTCTTCCGCCTCTTTGTTATGAGTTCCTTTTGTACAAACTCCCGATAGAATCTTCCTTGCATCATCCCATTTCTGTCCGATCCTTTTCTTGTGCAGATCTACTTGAGGATCAGCTAACCTTGCAAGCTCATGATAATACTGTTTCTCCTTAAGCTCCGCTTTCTTTTCAAGGAAAACAGCCTCATCCTGCATCATCTTCATTTTATAGAACTGAGCTTGTTCCAAGGCCAACTGTTGGGCTTCTAGAGTTTCCTTATCAACAGGTATTTCTTCAGGCTGTCCGGAAGACATTCCAGCACCTCCACCTTGTTCCTTCAAAGATCTTCTAATAGCATGTGCTAACGGAACATCCTCCATATCAGAATCTGAATCAAGTACTTCATGTGCCTCTTCCTGATGATGACTCAAGTCAATGAATGGCTCTTCTTGTTCAGCCACCACTGCCTTACCCTTCCTCTTTCTTTGAGCCTCTTCTTCATTCACTGGCTCATTTTCTTTGACAACATCAGCAGTTTGTTCTTCAATTTCTTCAATTATTACCGACTGCTGTCTCGTCTCCTTACCACTCTCCCCCTTAGGTGAGTTATCCCCAACACCACCTTTCTCGCCAGATCCAGCAGTTGCATGAGAACCACCAAAACCAAAACCCGAGGGTCCAGCTCCACCAGCACCTCCAGCACCACCAGTACCATCATGATCAGGGGGAGGCTGAGTAAATTGTTCGTTAAAGCACTCGGGGGGAACAAAGCTTCTAACTGCATACATCAACCTGCTGATCTTTGTCGCCATGGTATGCATTATGCTCTCCACTGCTCCCATTCTCGCATTCAGAGTGCTGCCCAAGATACCACCAGCATGGCCCAAGTCATTCACCTTATTTGTCAACTCATCCATCGCTGTTGCTTGACTGGCCATCCGTGCTGCGTAGTCATCAAGAGCTCGTTGATTGTCACCAACATTGATCCCCAACTGCCCCATCGACTGCTCGAACTGCTTGATTTCAGTTTCAATTGCTGTCATACGCGTGTCAAGATTTGCAAGATGAAGGGACGGTGTTTGGTCTGGGTGTCCTCGCTCTAAAGATCGTTCTGTTAGTGTTTGTCGTCGGTTTCGGGCCTTAAAAATGAAGGTCCCTCACTCCCTAAATGCTCACACACACTCCCTGTCTCACGCTCGTGTATGTCTTCAACAATAGTCCTGAAAGAGAAAGCAGTACATGCAGAAACTGGATAAGCAAAGTAAGTAGCAGTAATGGGATCTGGTCCTGTCATGTCCTGAGGTGGAATCTCAGGCTGAGAGGCCGCAGAGTGTTCTAGTACAACATCAGAACCGATCCTCTCTGCAGCATCAGTATGTACCGGTGAAGGTACTTCGAAAGCAATGAAAGCTTGTTGCCGCTCTGAAGTAACAGGCTCTTCAGAAGGCATAGAATCCTCACCATCTTCCCTATGTGTTGAATGTGCACGGGGCGAACCACTCGCGTGAGGTGGAGTGGTTGTGATAGACACACTAGGGTGGGACTGGGCTTGAGAAGTTGCAACATGAGAAAATTTAGGTTTCTTCCGAATAAGGGGCTGCACTTCAGGGTCACTCTCAAAACCCTCACCTAAATCTAAAGCTGCCTGCCTTTTAACTCCCGTAAGCGAGGGTGAAAGAGAGGAAGCAAATGTGTCAGACTCCGAATCAGAAATATAGCTCTTGCCCGGGGATAGATCCTGCGGGCTAGCAGAATCTTGGGCCATGGAATCAGATTTAGGGGAAGAAGTATCAGTAGTGTGAACAGAGAGTTGCTCTTGGTAAAAGAAATTACCTCCTTCATTACCTTGTCCAGCAAAGGGATCAGGATTGACATGTGGAGAAGGTTGTCTTTCCCTTTGACCGGCAGAGGTTTGACCGTGAGAGTGGCCATCATCATCTTCATCACTTTGAGGCTCGTCAGGAATCCCTTGAAATGCGTCAGCATGTGCAGATGGATTCTGAGCATGTGATGATACGTGCGAGGTCCCCGCCATTGAAGTAATACCTGCATCATACTGAAGCCACAGTTGAAGATTAGCAGGAATAATCACCGCTTTACCGTGATGTTTATCCTGATTAGCAATCGTTGTGAGTGACTTGGTGCCCATGCCAAGTGATGCAGATGTTTTACTCGTTGCAAATGCCTGTCTTACAGATAAAGCATTAGTCGGTACTAAATGATTAATGAGCATTTGTAAGAAACGAGGATACCAGCATACAACGTTAGTAGTTGTAAGGTTTCTATTTGCAGATGATCCCATTGTAGCCACTATTTCGGAAAGAACTATTCTTCCATAATTAATGTCCAGTTCACGGGCTAGGGAAACGGCAAAGATCTGCATGGGAATTGGAATCTGATGATAATCTTTTTCACGCGGCCGAAAACATCTCGTGATGGCCTCGAAAAAGTAATTCCATTCCACCTGGAAGTATTGTTTCTGGATGGCGCCAGCTAAGATCCGTCCAGAAAGAGGATAACATCCAATTTCCTCAAAGAATTTGAGACGTTCGGCCGTTGAAGGTTCAGGGTCATAAACATCTTTAACTGGAAATCCCAGAACCCTGTTGAACACTTCCTCTGTTACTTCATATTCCTGACCCGCCAAGGTAAACCTGAAACCATAGCGGATATTTTTGCTCCCAAAAGTAACCGCACTAGTCCATAATTGCTGTAAAGCATCATGGACTAGTATTGGTTTAGCAGTAAAAGCAACACTAGCCTTGGAGTACAAATTAAGAAATCGTATCCAAAACTTGAAGCGCGGGAGATGATCACCAATTTCCGTACTAATGTTATAAAAATTATTTTTCACAAGAATAAATTGGCGAGCCATTTGTAAAATAATTTTTCCTTGAATTAATGTGATTTGAGAGAGAAAAAAAATTAAGGTAAGCACTGAAGCAAGGAAAAATACGCAAATTCCTTTTAATTACGACAAGAGACACTTAAATGAAGAACAGGAATAAAAAAAGTAACTGATCGGAATTAAACTACGGAATTTAAAACAATAATCACGAAATCAAAAACACAACCATGAAACTACTAAGTGAAAATCGATCCAAATAACAACGTTTGCAAAGAACAGGGCTTTTTGCGTGTTTGTAAGTGTGTGTATAGACGTGTGTATATCTCTAAGAAGGAGATGAACATGTACGAATCTAAACACAGAAACACACAATCAAAAGTGATGCAAATAAGTAATCAAGACAAAAATTGGATAGTAGTTCGGGGTATTTACGAGTATTAACACGTAATCACTGGGAGTTTTGAAATCGCTGGGAGGGAGGGAGGGTGGGGGCTGTAAAATATTAGGGTTAAAACAAATAGGTAAAAGTGAAAAAAAAACGAGTTAGAGATGTATATATATACATCAATGAGCAAAGACAAAAATACCCCTGTGAAAACAAAAAAAATGCTAAGTACGCACTGGGGAACATCAAGTCGAATACTATCTCGAACATTTAAGTCGAAATTCGAGATGAGGTTCGAGATAGACTATCTCGAATAAATAATCACTTGGATCAATTAAAACAGCATACTAAACCCACCAGGGAATCCCACTCGAATATCAAGACAAAATCCCAAAAAAACGAGTAAAATTTCAAGTTCAATCCTGGGAACTCTATGTCGAACATCAAGTCGAATATTTGAGATAATGTTCGAGATAGGACTCAAGTCGAACATCAAGTCGAATATTCGAGATAATGTTCGAGATAGGACTCAAGTCGAACATCAAGTCGAATATTCGAGATAATGTTCGAGATAGGACTCAAGTCGAATATTCGAGATAATGTTCGAGATAGGACTCAAGTCGAACATCAAGTCGAATATTCGAGATAATGTTCGAGATAGGACTCAAGTCGAACATCAAGTCGAATATTCGAGATAAGTCGAATATTCGAGATAATGTTCGAGATAGAGATTAACTCGAACAATTTCCCAGACTTGGAATTTGAAACAGGCACACGGGGAACTGTAACTCGAAATTCAAGTCGAATTTCGAGATGAATTTCGAGATAGACCTTATCTCGAATATTCTTCCTAGACTTAGAATTTTCAAAATTTTAATTTTGAAGATAGTCATAATAATTTGGCAATTTTTGTAATAAAAACAACAATTAAATTTTGCCAAATTAAGATAAATATCAATTCAAGAATTTTTATCAAAGCAAATAATAAAAACATTCTTTGACAATTCTAAGGCCTCTAAATTAAACAAAATTACATGAAAAACACAGGTAAATTCATCTAAAAATCATGAAAAATTTAGAATAATATGAATTTAACTCCCCCTATGATCATGCAATCATACCAGCATAAATTCAAAGATTTAACCAATAATTACACATAAAGCACAATGAATTCATGTAAAATAACACAACATGCATCCTAAAATACTCATTAATTAACCATTTTAAAGTCTAAGTCCATAATGATTAATTAGCATGCAGAAGTGATATTTTGAGCAATTGTAGAGATTATTTACATATGTTTTCAACTATGTATCAATAAAATAGGCAATTGACAAGACTAAAAACATATGTTCATGATTAAAACTGGAGTTTTACAGATAGGAGAAATCACTAACTTGTGTTAAGCATCCCCAATTCACCAACCAACCTAGTGAATGTTACTTCATCAAGAGGTTTAGTGAATATATCTGCAATTTGTTGCATTGTGGGTACAAAATGTAACTCCACAGTCCCCTCCTCGACATGTTCTCTAATGAAGTGATACCTGATGTCTATATGCTTGGTTCTTGAGTGGTTTACAGGATTGTTGGTCATGGCAATGGCACTTGTGTTGTCACACATGATTGGAATCTTTTTGTGCTCCATGCCATAATCTTTCAATTGGTTCCTCATCCACAGTATTTGAGCTACACAGCTTCCAGCAACAATGTACTCAGCTTCAGCAGTAGAAGTAGATACTGTGTGTTGCTTTTTGCTTTGCCAGGACACCAATCTTCTGCCAAGAAATTGACATGCACCAGATGTGCTTTTTCTATCAATCCTGCAACCTGCATAGTCTGAATCCGAATAGCCAATTAGATTAAAACCTGTATCTCTTGGATACCAAATCCCTAGATTTGATGTGCCCTTGAGATACCTAAAGATTCGTTTGACGGCTATGAGATGTGATTCTCTAGGATCCACTTGGAACCTTGCACATAAACAAGTTGCGAACATGATATCGGGTCTACTTGCAGTTAAATAGAGTAGTGAGCCAATCATACCTCGATAACTTGTGATATCAACTGGTTTACCTGATTTGTCTTCATCAAGTTTCGTGGCTGTTGCCATAGGAGTTTTAGCCGTTGATGCATCTTCTAGATTATACTTTTTGAGTAAATCTTTGATGTACTTGGACTGACAGATAAAGATTCCATCTTTTCTTTGACTAATCTGTAATCCAAGGAAGAAGGACAGCTCTCCCATCATGCTCATCTCATACTTATCCTGCATTAACTTGGCAAATTTCTCGCACAAGCGTTCATTAGATGACCAAAAAATAATATCGTCCACATAGACTTGAACAAGTATTAATTCACCTTTTACATTTTTGTAGAACAATGTTTTATCAATTACTCCCCTAATAAATCCACTTGCAATTAAGAATAAGGATAGGGTTTTATACCATCGTCTTGGGGATTGCTTGAGGCCATAGACAGCTTTGAAGAGAAAGTACACAAAATCTACAAGTTCTGGATTAACAAAGCCAGGAGGCTGTTCCAGATATACTTCTTCTTCTAGTTCTCCATTCAGGAAGGCACTTTTCACATCCATCTGAAAAACCTTGAAGTTCTTGTGTGCTGCAAAGGCCAAGAACATCCTGACTGCTTCAAGTCGTGCAACTGGAGCGTAGGTCTCATCATAATCAATACCTTCTTTTTGAGAATAACCCTTCGCTACCAAACGAGCCTTGTTTCGTGTTACAAGTCCGTCTTCATCCAGTTTATTTCTGAATACCCACTTAGTTCCAATTACTGATCTGTTCTTCGGTCGGGGTACCAGCTTCCAAACTTTCTGCCTTTCAAACTGATTGAGCTCTTCTTGCATTGCAATTACCCAATCAGCATCACCAAGTGCTTCTTCTATTTCTTTAGGTTCAAGCTTGGATAAGAACCCAGAATATAAGCAAATATTAGCTATGTCAGCTCTTGCAGATCTTCTAGTAGACACACCAGCATCTGGATCACCAATAATTAATTCAAACGGATGGTCTCTACTCCATACCCGTTCTCTTGGAAATTGTCTTGATGATTCAGCTTGAAATTCTGAATTGTTGTGTTGACTACTTGTGTTATTTCCACTAACTCCCCCTGAGTTAGTGCCAACTCCTACAGAACTAGTGTCATCTCTTCTTGAGCCTTGAACACTTGTCCTTGAGCTGCTATTTACTCCCCCTGAGTTGTTGCCGGACTGTGCTGAGGAAGTTTCTTCTGATCTTGCATTAGACTCAGGTGTTTCTTCTCGAACACTTGGCATATTTGAAGTAACAACCAACTCAGGTTCATCTTCAATTTCATCTAAGTCTAGATTTTGAAACATTAGGGACTCAGGTTCACTATTATCTTTAGAAATTGATGGGAGTTTAGTATCGTCAAATCTGACATTGTAGCTTTCAATCACTTTCCGATCATTCACTAAGAATACCCGATAAGCAGCCACCACATCTGTAGAATAACCCACAAATATCCCTTCACGTGCTTTAGCTTCAAACTTGCCTAAATTCTCATCGTCTATAAGTACGTAACATTTAGCTCCAAAGACATGAAAGTATTTGATTGTTGGTCTTCTGTTATTCATTAGTTCACATGGTGTCTTTTCTTTATCTTTTATGATTAGGGTTCTATTCTGAGTGTAACACACTGTACTCACTGCTTCGGCCCAAAAGTATAGAGGAAGTTTTGAATCATACAACAATGTTCTTGCTGCTTCAGCCAGTGTTCTGTTCTTCCTTTCAACTACTCCATTTTGCTGTGGAGTTCTCGGGGCTGAGTACTGATGACGTATTCCCTTAGATACACAGAAGTCATTCAACACTGCGTTTTTAAATTCAGTGCCATTGTCTATTCTAATCGTCTTTACAGTAAGTGTAGAAACATTCTCAATTTAAGTGATGTGATCAATGATTAGGAAAGGTACTTCATCTTTTGTCATAACAAACAATACCCATGTATATTTAGAGAAGTCATCCACGATTACCAACGCATATCTTTTCCTTGATAACGATAGCACGTTCACTGGGCCAAATAAATCCATATGAAGAAGTTGCAGAGGCTCAATGATACTAGAAATTTCTTTACTTTTATGCGATGCTCGCTTTGACTTTCCCATTTCGCATGCTTCGCAGAGTCCTTTAGGAGCAAACTCCATTTGAGGTAGATCTTTCACCAATTCTCGCCTTGCAAGAGCATTCATCGTTTTGAAGTTTAGGTGAGATAGCTTTTTGTGCCATAACTAGCTTTCATCATCTGAAGCTTTACTATAGAAATAAGTGACTTCATTCTGGTTTGCCGAATCCATATCAGCAACAAAAAGATCTGTCTTCCGAACTCCTCTTAAAGCTAACGAACCTTCCTTGATGTGAGTTATTGATACACCTTTCTTGTTGAAGACAATTTCATAACCTTTGTCACAGAATTGACTTATACTCAACAGATTGTGCTTCAATCCCTCAACATAGGAGATATCTTCAATGATGACATTGCCAGTCTTCAGTTTGCCATATCCCTTTGTCACTCCTTTGCTGTCATCTCCAAAGGTAATATAAGGGCCAGCCTTCATAACCAACTCTGTAAGCAGGGACTTGTTTCCTGTCATATGCCTTGATGCTCCACTATCTAGCACCCATATAACTTTATTTCTGTTTCGGTTAATGCCCTGCAATGTCAGATTGATTAGACATTCTTCGGAACCCAAGATTGATTGGGCCCGGCTTTTCTATAAGATCGAGAATTATCAGTTTTAACAACAGGAGATGCATTTTCTTTAACATTCTTAGAGCTTTCGACTTTGTCTTTTCCCTTGTCAGACTTAACAGATTTGTTAGTCTTAGGAGTAGGCTTGTCACTCCTGACTTTAGGAGGACTGGCAGTCTTAGCTCTTACATTCTTCTTCTTGACATTAGAACTAGTAGCAGTATTTAAACATGTTTGACTAGTTGCATTCATCAAGTTCACGAAGGTTTGCATGACATTAAAAGTGCATGGCATACAGTTAGGTTGACCACATTGTACATGATTTTGATGCATGTTAATCATTGTGTGTGGTACAGGCATGGCATGTGCAACAGGAATATTCATGTTAGATTTACATGCATAAGAAAGATGTTCAGTGGATTTACAGTGATAACATGCTTTCTTTATTCTTTCTACCTTAACCTCTTTTTCAACCTTTTCTTTCTTAACCTGTTGTTTAACAGCCTTGGCTCCTAATCCTGGTCTAGATTCTTCTCTAGGGGATTTGATTTTAACTGATTTAGTAGGAGTTACAGGTTGTTCTTTCTTCCGATCTTCCATCTCGATTTCATATCTAACTAATAAATCAGTCTCTTCTTCTTCTCGAGGAGCAAAGTGTTTGAATATTGGTTTAATAGCAGATTTGAGAATTGTAGGTACTTCTTTTTTAATCTCACTGGGACTGGTGTCTACAGGCCTTTTCCCTTCTTTCTTTGATAAGTTAGAATAGTCAAGTCCTACACCAACACCAGTTATCTTCTTAAATGTGCTACTATCAACATTCACTTTACTAGCTGCTAGTTTATAAACTTCGCATTTTGTTTCTAACTCAGCTAGTTTATTCCTAAGACATGCTTCTATTTCATCTTTAAGGTTAAGCTTGTGTTCCAAAGTTTTAATAGAGTCTCTTAGGGAAGTATCTATAGTGCAAACAGCCTCTAATTCTTCCACTTTTGCCTCAAGCATTTTGCATTTGGCAACAAGTGTTTTCTGTTCTTTTTGAGAAGTATTTAGGCTTTTGCACAGCATATAGATCTCTTCGCTAAGAGCCCCGTTCTACACCTTATAATCATCTATAGACATTTCTTCCTAAAGGGTTAGAACTGGTACCTCTGGTTCATCTGATGTCTCAGCCATGAGGGAAAAGTTTGCTGTATGAGTAACTTCTTCCTCATCTGAATCATCCCACGCTCTGCCTTCTGTGACAACTAAAGCTCTTTTTCCATGTCTTTCCTTCACCAGGGCCTCATACTTGCTTTTGAGGGCTTCATAAGTTTCTTTTGGATATGTCTGTTTAGGCTTCTTGCAATCTGTAGCAAAATGTCCAGCTTCACCACAGTTATAACATTTGAACTTCATTTTGAAATCCAAAGGAGATTTGTAGCTGGTACTCTTGCCTTTCCCTTTGTAGCCTTGTGAACTACCACCACCCCTAGTAACCCGATAGTAAGATGAAGATTTACTTTGCGGTCGGTTACTCTTTCTGAATTTGATATTGCTGAACTTCCTTGCCATGTATGCCACGACACTGTCATCCATGTTGTCCAGCTCTTCTTGGGTGAAGTAGTCGTCATCACTATTTGATGTGCACTCATCATCATTTTCAACTTGATGTGATGCAGGTGATGACCTAGGCTTTTCTGCAACCATTGCCTTTTTAGACTCTACCTCATCAGCTACTAACCCTGATGCAACTTCTTTTCCTCTTGAATCATTATCCCATGCTTGATCTTGAAGTGTTTCCAGCTCATAGGTCTTTAGAATTCCATAATATTCTTCCAGAGTAGTTGTGTGCAAATCTCTGGTTTCTCTAACAGCATAGACTCTATGTTCAATACTTTTTGGCTGGTTCCTCAGATATCTCGTGTTGACTTCAACCACGAGGAGAGTTACACCTCTCAGATTCAAATCCAAAACCAACTGACTGAATCTTAGATAGACATCGGTTATACTTTCACCTTTTCTTATCCTGAAAGTGTCATACTCCATCTTGAGTATAAGTGTTTTGTTGCTTCTGACCTCAGAGGTACCTTCCATGACGACCTCTAGCTTATCCCAAATCTTCTTTGTTGTAGTTAGTCCTTTAACTACGTTAAACATCTCATGATCTAGGGATTCCATCAGTGTTTGTCGAATGGATGTGTCGAAAGATATTTGCTCCTTATCAGCATCTGAAAAGTCTACTGCCTTCTTAGGCTCAGACCGTTGTGGTACTACCACATCTCCTTCCATATGCTCAGGAACAACAACCATTGGTACAAATTTACCTTTATCGAGGACTTCCAGATATTCAGGATTGACGGACTCAAGGTAAAGTTTCATTCTCAACACCCATTCTTCATAATGATCTCGGTCGAACATTGGAATCTTGAAATTGTTTTTAGGTGCCATCTTAATGCGGATTTAAAGTAAAGATAATAAATTTTTCTTATTACTTGAGTAATAATTAAAAGAAAATTAAATTATCTTAAAATAAATCAAGGTTCAAATTCTGGACCAAAAAAAAATTTCTAAGTACCCAAGACTAGGCTAAGTAGAATATCTATGTAGAACTGCCCAAGTCGAATTTCTCTAAGTAGAACTTCTGTCCAAGTAGAATATTCCAAGTAGAATATTCAAGTAGAATATTCCAAGTAGAATATTCAAGTAGAATATTCAAGTAGAATATTCCAAGTAGAACTTTTGTCCTTGGAAGAAATTTGCTGAAGGTCACTTTTAATATTGAATAAACAATATTACTTTTCACACTTTTTGACTTTTGTGGCTTTTCTCACCTAACTCACCTAACCCACGTGCTAGGTACTGAATATCTTCTGTAACATTTTTGTTGTTGTGAGATTTATGTCAAATCAAAAGCCAATAACACCTTTTTAACTTTATGTCTCTTGAAAAGGTAATCAAAAGTTGCTGGGTTTATCTTCTTTATCAAGAACAGTGATGACTCCTTGAAGAACACCAAAAATCAAAGTACCCAGAATAATTCACAAAAATTATCTAAAGTCCTCCCAAGCTAAATAATCACACCCGGAGTATTTAAATAATTTTTAGAGTGAGTTTTCTCTGTCAAACAAATTTGAGCACTCTTTTCGAGAAGAACTTGAAAAGTAGATCTATAGATGAAAACTCACTAATCTTCTACCAAACACAAGGATCTATGTTTTGTATATTAAACATGAAGCTCTGATACCAATTGTTAGGTCCAAATGTGTTGTAGAGGGGGGTGAATACAACTTTTCGAATTAATGAAGCAATAAATACTATGTAATAAATGAACACAATGATTCAAGGAATATATGTTTTATATATAACTTGAAAGGGTTGCTACAACATTCATTACAAAGTACACCAGAAGTAAAGAGGGTAGTAAATGATACTAAGCTCTGTGAATATACTCTCTCTCTTTTACAAGTGTTTATCTCGAAAATATTGCTCTCTATTTAAATTAATACACACGTACTTCTATTTATACTACTTGTAATCTATGTCTTGTAGTCTTCAAAGATTAAGATATACGTGGCCTAATGATGTCCACATAAATCTTATCTAATCTTGAAAGTTTGGAAATCTGCCAATTAGATGATGCCATGTGTCATGTTGAAACTGCCCTTCATGTAAAACATCTACTTGAGAACTTCTACTTGGCCATCTCGAATATCTATCTCGAATATTCTACATAGGAATGTTCTACTTGGCCATCTCGAACATTTAAGTCGAATATTCTACATAGGAATATTCTACTTGGCCATCTCGAACATTTAAGTCGAATATTCTACATAGGAATATTCTACTTGACCATCTCGAACATTTTGTACTTAGAAAAATTCTGGGCTTCAACTTGAAACTTCAATGCAACATTTTGAACTTGTGATTTCTTTATGTCTTCCATATTCTTCAACAAGCTCTTGAACCTGGATCTCTATTACTGACATAAACTTGCTATCAATGTCTTGACACTTGATGCAATGGTCTGATTCATAAGTGACTAGTCTTGATAGTGTTTCTGCTTCTTGAATAGATTACCATATTCAATTAGTAATGTGGCTTTCCAAATCTTGCTTTCCTTCTTGTTCACTTGAAATCAATTAGTCTTATTGATACTGATGGTTATGATCTTGAGTCTTTAAGTTACAAACCACTGAGGCATGAACAACTTTGTCTTGAACTTCTTTCAATGATTTCTTCTTTGTTTGATCATAGTTAACAAATTGAATTGTATCAATTACCTTGTCTTCATAGTTAACATTGATTTCTTTGTGACTTCATGTTCTTGATTGTCTTCTGGTTAAGTATCTTTTCTTTTAGTTGAGTCACATAAGTTATAGTGTTACAAGTTTAGACACTCTGCCTTTCAGAGCCTGTTTTCAACATACAGAAAGTTAAGATCTAAAAGTACATCAAGTATGGGTTAAAATGACACAGGAGTAAAGATTCCAGTTCTAGAGAAAGATGAGTATCAACATGAATATGCCTGCTATGCCATGGAATATGCCTGCTATGCCATGGAATATGCTTAACAATTTTCATGCTCCAAATTTCTCCAATTCTGCAAGCATGAATATTCTAAATATTAGCACTGAGAATTCTGAGGTAAGGAAACCAACACTTAAGGTTGAAGTGGAAATAAAACCATCTAAACCAAAGGTACAAAAATTGGAAACCAAGCCAAATACAACAACTAATAAGAAAGGACCCAAGGCAACTTGGGTACCAAAATCAACTTGATTGTTTTTGACTGTGTGTAGGGAAAAAGAAGAAATCTTTGGTACTTGGATAGTGGATGTTCAAGACACATGACTGGAGATAAATACCTGCTCATAAAGTTTGAGGAGAAAGCTAGCCCTGGAGTAACTTTTGGAGATGACAACAAAGGGTACACCATGGGATATGGCCTGATTTCAAAAGAGAATGTCATCATTGAACCTGTTGCATTAGTTGATGGCTTAAGACATAATTTGTTAAGCATAAGTCAACTATGTGACAATGGAAATAAAGTTTGTTTCATAACTGAAGCATGCATAATTTCCAACAATGAAGATGGAAGCCTGGTTATGACTGGGAATAGAAAAGAAAATGTGTACATAGCTGACTTCAATTCAACAAATGCAGATTCAATGACTTGTCTTCTCTCTAAGGCAAGTACAAATGAAAGTTGGCTATGGCATAGGAAATTAGCTCATTTAAATTTTAAGGCCATGAATCAGTTGGTCAAGAAAAATCAAGTGAGAGGCTTACTACAAATGGAATTTGTCAAGGATGGACTTTGTGAAGCCTGTCAGATAGGAAAACAAAGGAAGGCATCATTCAAGTCAAAATTGGAATCATCAATTGAGAAGCCACTTGAGTTATTACACATGGATTTGTTTGGTCCTGTAAATATCATGTCCATTGCAAAGAAGAAGTATGCTCTAGTCATTGTGGATGACTTTTCAAGGTTCTCATGGACTTATTTTCTGCATTCAAAGGATGAAACTAGTCATCTCATCATCAAGCACATAAGAGAAGTTGAGAAAAGTTTTGGATTGGATGTAAAGAAAATAAGAAGTGACAATGGAACAAAATTTAAGAATTCCACAATGAAGGAGTTCTGTGAATCTAAAGGAATCATACACACCTTCTCTGCACCAAGAACATCTCAACAAAATGGGGTAGTTGAAAGGAAGAACATGACATTGATTGAAGCAGCAAGAACTATGTTGAAAGATGCTAAATTACAAACATACTTCTGGGCTGAGGCCATTAACACAACATGTTACACTCAAAACATCTCCATAGTAAATCAAGCTCAAGGAAAGACCCCTTATCAATTGATCAAGAAAGACAAAAATCCAAAGGTGGGATTTCTTCATGTCTTTGGTTGCAAATGCTATGTGCTAAGAAATCAAGGTGAAAACCTAGGAAAATTTGAAGCCAAGGCTGATGAAGCCATATTTGTTGGGTATGCACTATCAAGCATAGCCTATAGAGTCTATAATCTTAGACTACACATTGTTATGGAATCTGTACATGTAGTTTTTGATGATTAGAAGATTCAAGGGCTGTTTGATGAAGGAAATCATGACACACTGCATTTTGAGAATGAATCAAATGATGTAGATAATGATGAAGAAGCAGAAATTATAAAATCACAAGTACTCAGAAACCCAATATCAGTTGATGTCTCTGCATCAATGGATAATTTATCAGTTGACAAAATTCCATCAACTGATAATCCTTCAATGGATAATCAACACTCTACATCTAGGGTATCCAATTCAGGGGGAGGGTTTCAGAATCAGTCCACAAATTCAAATCAATTTGAGTACAATACTAATGATAACGAAGCTTCATCATCAAGGCAAAATTTGCCTCCTCAAAAAAAATGGACAAAAAGCCATCCATTTGAACTAATCATTAGAAATGCAGAATATGGTGTCAAGATAAGAAGTGTTGCTCAAAATGAGTGTCTGTATAACAACTTCCTATATCAAGAAGAACCTAAAAGAGTTGAAGATGCTCTCTTGGATCCTGATTGGGTTTTAGCTATGCAAGAGGAACTCAATCAATTTGAAAAAAATAAAGGGTGGAAGCTGGTGCCCAAACTAACAGATAGATCAGTAATTGGTACAAAATGGGTATTCAAAAATAAAATGGATGAAACTAGTACAGTGACTAGAAACAAAGCAAGGCTTGTGGCAAAGGGATACTCACGGGAAGAAGGAATTGATTTTGATGAAACATTTGCACCAGTTGCAAGGTTAGAAGCAATCAGAATCTTTCTAGCTTATGCTGCACATGTTAATTTCAAAGTCTACTAGATGGATGTGAAGAGTGCATTTTTGAATGGAATATTAGAAGAAGAAGTCTGATATGGGTAAAAATAGCCCTGAAAGAAATAATAAATATAGTATTTATTAGGCCTGGTATGGTCCAAAGGTTTTAGGCCCTCGAAACAAACTAGGAATGTAATAATTGAATTGTTGAGTCCAGTCCGCGAGGCTCCGTGCATAGGCCCAGTAAGCCCTTTTTAATAGTTAATTTCGTAATTATTTAATAAAGGCCCAGAAAAGGCCCAAAAAGCTTGTTGAAGGCCTTCATCCTAGAAGGATCTAGGAGCCCAAACGTGGGAGGAGTCCGACAAGGACTCTCATTCCTATAAGGTTTTGGATACCCCTACTGATAGGAGACTTGGCCCCCAAGTCTCCTAACCCTAATCTAACTCCAAGGCCTTTAAGCACCTATATAAAGGGCCTAACCCCTTAACATTAGAACTACTTTTTTGGCTTGATTCTCATACGAACTGAGATACGTAGGTAGTTAACGAGGACCTGAGCTAAGTCACGAAATGTTAGTGCAGCCATTAAAGCTTGAAGCTCTCCCAAACCCTAGCATTAATTACGTATTAAAGACACCACGTTTTTGATCTGTAACATTTGGCACCGTCTGTGGGAAGCGAATAAAAACCATGGCACCCTTGAAGGAGAGATCCCTGACACCGCTGCTGACACCACTGTTCCCCCTATTACAACTCAGGAGCAACAAACTGTTGTTCCAACCACCTCCATTGAAGACCCTGAAGCAAGCACCCGGCATGCCGGACCCCTTAGCATCGTCGTTCATCCTTCCAACCCTGAAGTATCAATTCATGCTTCAGCTCCTCCACTCCAGGTAATTCCACCCCTTCATACAACTTTTGTTGCTCCTCCTACTATGCAGGTCTCGTCTGCTATAACACCTGACCTTCATTATGGGCTCCCAAGGAACTACGAGCCCCCTTATGAGCAATGGTTGTTGCCCCACTATACCTCACAACGAAGAAGTCGGGACTTCTCCGGACCTTACTCAACTGATGACGAAAAGTCGTCTGACGAAGATGTTAACCCACGAAGGAGGCGACTTGGTAAGGAGCCCCTTAGAGGGAGGAGTACCCAGCCCCGAGGGCCTCAAAGTAATGACTCCCTGAACCTTCAGGAAAGAATACGCGCTCATGAAGCCGAAGCTCAACGACTAAGGAAAGACCTGGAAAAGGCATTGGCAAGGCGACAGCGCCCCAGAGTGGAGGGTGCTGGAGAGTTGATGAGAAACACCTCTGTAATAGATTTGGATAAGCCCCCGAGGCAAATAAGGACAAGTCATGTTAGGGCTGATCCCCAAGACTTATTGCCGCTTGGAGATCCTGATGATCCCACACCCCCCTTCACAGAGAATATTATGAATGAAAAGATATCAAGGAAGTTTAAGATGCCGACAATCAGGGCCTATGATGGAACGGGAGATCCCTCAAATCATGTTCTCACGTTCTCTAATGCACTGTTGCTGCAGCCTGTAAACGATGCCATCAAGTGTAGGGCGTTTCCCCAAACCCTGAGTGGCATGGCTCAGCGGTGGTTCAGTCATCTACCACCAAACTCTGTTGGGTCATTCAAGGATCTGAGCATGGCCTTCATTGGTCAATTCATTAGCAGCAAGACTCATGAAAAGAGCTCAGCTTCGCTAATGAACATGCACCAGGGGAAGAACGAATCCTTGAGAGATTACATGAATAGGTTCACAAAGGAAGCCTTGAAGGTTCCTGATCTAGATCAGAAGTAGCTATGATAGCCTTGCAGCAAGGGACTTCTGACGAAAATTTCAGGAGATCGTTAGCCAAGAGGGCCCCTGAAACTATGAATGAGCTCCAAGAGAGAGCAGAAAAGTATATCAAGGCTGAGGAAAGTATGAGGAAAGCTCAAGGGTTTCAGGCCTCGAACGCCTATTCTAAAAAACGATCCAGCGATACCGAGTACACTGTTGATACCAAGTATGCGAAGAATGGAGACGCCAATGACTCCAAGAAGAAAGGAGGTGCCAGGTTCACCGAGTATGCAAGGCTAAACACCGCCCGTAGCCAGATACTAATGGACATTGAGAAGGGTAAAGATCTTCGATGGCTGAAGCCACTGAGGACTGATCCTGAAAAGAGAAATAAGAGCGCATACTGCCGGTTCCATAGGGATGTGGGACACGACACTGACGACTGTCGTCAGTTAAAAGACGAGATCGAATTTCTGATTAGAAGAGGGAAGTTGGAAAAATACACCAAGGATGGTGCTAGAGACGATAGAAGGAACGACAAATGAAGGGACTCAAACCCCAAGGAAAGAAACAATCAGCCCAGAGGGCCTGTGATTAACGTAATATCAGGAGGGCCAACTGCAGCAGGCAACTCCCGAAACTCCAGGAAGGCGTATGCCCGGGAGGTAATGAGCATTGTAGGAGAACCTCCTAAGAGGGCAAGGACTGAGGTCTCGTTGACCTTCGACGACTCTGACCTAGAAGGGGTGAGGTTCCCCCACGATGATCCCTTAGTAATCACCCCCACCATAGGGAATTCTCCTGTGAAAAGAGTCTTGGTAGACAATGGTTCTTCTGTTGACATCCTATTTTATGATGCCTATGTGAAAATGGGATATAGTGATTCACAGCTAACCCCCTCCAACATGCCCATATACGGTTTTAATGGAGTAGAGTCTCGGATCGAGGGGATCATACAACTACCAATGACTATGGGCGAAGAACCTCGAATATCCACTCAAATGCTGAATTTCTTAGTTATTAAGGCAAGCACTACCTATAATGCAATCCTTGGGAGGACATGGTTGCATGCCTTCAAAGCAATAGCTTCTACATACCACTTGAAACTCAAGTTCCCGACTAGGAATGGGTTGGGGGAAGAAAGAGGAGATCAGAAGATGGCCAGAAGCTGTTATGTGGCTGCTTTGAAGCCTGATGGCATTGGGGGGCAGGTTCTCCCTATTGAAGATATGGATGTCAGAGATCACGAAGAGAGGAGGGGGAAACTTGCGGAGGACTTGGAGTCCATTCCCCTGGATCCTTCATATCCTGAGAGAGTGACATATGTTGGGGCTTCACTCCCCAAGGGCCTAAAACAACAACTGATACAGTTCCTGCAAGATAACAGGGATGTTTTCGCTTGGACAGCAGCTGACATGCCAGGAATAGACCCCGAGCTTATAACACATCAGTTGAATATAAATCCTGGAAGGACAGCGGTCAAACAGAAGAAAAGAAGTTTTGCCCCTGAAAGACAGGAGGCCATTAAGCAGGAAGTGGAAAAATTGCTAGAAGCTGGATTTATTGAAGAAATCCAATTTCCTGAATGGTTAGCCAACCCTGTGATGGTTAAAAAGAGCAATGGGAAGTGGAGAATGTGTGTGGACTTCACTGACTTGAATGATGCATGTCCCAAGGACTGTTTCCCCTTACCAAGGATAGACATGTTAATAGATGCCACAGCTGGGCACGAGATGCTTAGCTTCATGGATGGTTTCAGTGGCTACAACCAAATTAAAATGCACCCCGATGACATTCCTAAGGTATCATTCATCACTGACTTTGGTGTTTTTTGTTATCTGGTTATGGCTTTTGGACTTAAGAATGCAGGAGCCACATATCAAAGGCTTGTGAATAAGATCTTCAAACATCTCATTGGTACGACCATGGAGGTCTATGTAGATGACATGTTAGTCAAAAGCATAGACAAAGCCGATCATCTTGCGCACCTGAGTGAGGCATTTGAAATTCTGAGAACCCATAAAATGATGTTGAACCCGGCCAAGTGTGCCTTTGGTGTAGGGTCTGGAAAATTTCTAGGCCTGATGGTCTCTAAAAGAGGCATTGAGGCCAATCCCGATAAGATTCAAGCAATCTTGGACATGGAGCCCCCCAAGACTGTTAAGGAGGTCCAAAAGCTCATTGGAAGGGTAACAGCCCTGGGGCGTTTCATATCTAAATCTGGAGAGAAGTGTCTGCCATTCTTCAAGGCCCTCAAGAAGGTCAAGAACTTTGAATGGAATGAGGAGAGCCAAGCAGCATTTGAAGAACTAAAGAAGTACATGGCTGCGTCGCCCTTGCTTGCCAAACCAAAACCAGAAGAGGTGCTATTCATGTATCTGGCTGTCTCAAACTCAGCCTTGAGTGCAGTACTTGTGAAAGAGGAAGCTAAGGTTCAGAAGCCCATCTATTACGTTAACAAGATTCTGCATGGTGCAGAACTAAACTATTCAAAGGTTGAAAAGTTTGCATTAGCATTAATAATGGCTTCGAGGAAGTTACGCCCGTACTTCCAGGCGCATGTTATTGAAGTCTTAACAGACCAACCCCTGAGAAACATACTGCATAGCCCCAAGGCTAGTGGGAGGTTAATTAAATGGGCTGTTGAACTTGGTGAGTTCGAAATCAAATACAAGCCGAGAACGGCCATCAAAGCTCAGGCTCTAGCTGACTTCGTGGTTGAATGCACCATTTCAAACCAAGAAGTCGGGGGGCAAGAAGAGGATAAAGAGAGTGAAGAGAAGAAGGAAAAAGAGGAAAAACTCAAAGAATACTGGGTGCTCTTTTTTGACGGAGCTTCAAAAACGAAAACTAGTGGAGCTGGCCTAGTGTTGCAAAGCCCGGATGGCTTCATTGTCGAGTATGCAATTAAGTTGGATTTCCCGACAACAAACAACGAGGCAGAATACGAAGCTCTGATAGCTGGGCTTGGTCTGGCCAGAACCCTGAGGGTAAAGAACGTGAAAGTATGTGGTGACTCAAGGTTAGTAATCTCTCAAGTAAATGGGGAGTTTGAAGCCCGAGAAGAGACTATGGCAAGATACTTGAGAATTGTTAAAGCTCAAGCCACACAGTTTGAAGAATGTCACTTTGAGTACATCCCAAGAGAGGAAAATATGAAAGCTGATGCCTTGTCCAAATTTGCATCATCAGAAATTGAAAGTTACTCGGGCAGTGTTTATTTTCAAGTCTTGAAGACCCCAAGCATTGATGCAAAACTAATAGCTCCTATTGAGCCGGGAACATGTTGGATGGATCCCATCAAACTTTACTTGGAAACAGGAAAAACACCTGCCAATCCCATAGAGGCTCGCAAGCTGTCGGTTAGGGCCTTGAGGTATGCCCTCATAGAAGGAATACTCTACAAAAAATCATACGTGATACCTTATTTGAAATGCCTGAGACCCAACGAGGCTGAAGCTGCCCTAAAAGAAGTTCATGACGGTGTATGTGGCCAACACCTTGGAAGCAGGGCCTTGGCTCATAAAGTTATAAGGCTAGGATTCTATTGGCTTGAGATGCTTAAAGATGCCAAAGCTTATGTTAAGAAATGCGATCGCTGCCAAAGGTTTGCACCTATTGTCAGGCAGCCACCTGAGATGCTGACATCAATTAACTCTCCAATCCCCTTTGCAATGTGGGGGATGGATATATTAGGCCCGTTTCCTATGGCCAGCGCGCAAAGAAAGTTCATCGTTGTTGCCATTGATTACTTTACTAAGTGGATAGAAGCCAAGCCCTTGGCCAAGATTGACACTAAGAACGTGACTCAATTTTTCTGGGAGAATGTTATATGCAGATATGGGCTACCCCGAATCCTAGTGACGGACAACGGAACTCAGTTCAATAATAAGGACTTTATGGGGTACTGCGGAAATTATAACATTGAACTACGCTTCACTTCAGTAGCTCATCCACAATCAAACGGGCAAGCAGAGGTTGCTAACAGGATAATCCTTGATGGACTCAAAAAGAGGATCGAACGCTCCCAAGAGACTTGGGTTGATGAGTTACTCCCAATCTTATGGGCATATAGGACTACTTGCAGAACATCAACAGGAGCTACTCCATTTCAACTAGCCTACGGGGCTGAGGCAGTGGTGCCCGTCGAGATTGCTCAGACGTCACCAAGGATACAAGAGTTTCATGTTGACACAAATGAAGAAGGCATGAAGCTAGCTCTAGACTTAATAGATGAGCTGCGCGACGAAGCTAATGCCAGGATAGTGGAAAGCCAGAAGAAAGCTTCGTTCTGTTACAACCTTAGAGTCAAGGAAAGGTTTTTCCGCGAAGGAGACTTAGTCCTGCGAAAGATCGAGGCGTCTGGAGTTGGTCCCAAGGGCAAACTAGCTCCGAATTGGGAAGGACCATATCAAGTGAAGGAAGTCATAGGGCAAGGCGCGTACAAGCTCCAAACCCTTGAAGGGGTCGAAGTCCCCAGAAGCTGGAATGCAACCAACTTAAGAAAGTATTATGTTTAGATTTTAACTTTGATTTTTGAAACGTTTAAGTATCAGTTTATTAGCCTTGAAGGCATGACATTTATTAGCCTTGGAGGCATGATATGTTTTTAATACTAAGTTACATTTACATTTGGGAACTTATAAAGTTTCTGAGGAATGTTATTTGTTTTCCCTATATAACACTTGTCATTTTCACTTAGTCTTTTTACGAGCCTCGAGAGTATTTGTTGTTTATGTTTAAGTTAAAAACGAAAAACAAACAAAGCTAAGGCAGGAAGTGAAAAGAAAAACATGGTTACATAAATAAAAGCCCGGAGCCTAAATGTTTTTTACAATGACCCTAAGGCCAACGTAAATAAAACCCAACTACTGAGAAGACTCCTCCTCTCTTGAAGCTTCCTCCCCGCTAGAAGAAGTCGAACCATCTTCGTCTTCACTCGACCCTTCTTCTTCTTCAGAAGATTTTTGCTCTGATTCTTGGAGAATTGCTTCGGAGGCAGACTTCTCCAAAGTAGTCCTGGGAGGAGAAGGAACTGGGGAAGGAGTAAGGGAAGGTTCACGAATCCTTTCTGTTCTAACATCCGGGCTGTCCTCCCCATCGGTTTTCTCGTGCTCCTCGAACAACCGCTTCAACGTTTCAGCCGATTGAGGGCATTTGAAGTCTACCTTTGGGTTAAACAAACCCGGGTGTTTGCCCAGCACTTCCTTGAGGGCGTCATTCCACCCAATAGTGTAGTTAGCCGGGAAGATTAGGTCGTCATGAGCCTCGATTAAATCCCGGTACTCATCAGAGGCCATATATTGATCAACTATAGCATTTCTATCTGCCCGTAGCTCGACCACCTCAGCTTGGGCCTGTTTAAGCTGCTCCTCCTTCTCAGCCAGCTTTTCTTCAAGATTTTTGAGCTTGGCATGAGCCACTATCAGCTCTTTCTTATGTTTTCCTGCCCGGGCTTTCCAAGCCTCCGTCTGGTGCAAAGAAGCTTGGAAATAGGCGTTGGCCTGAAAAAGCAACAAAACAAGTTAAGACATATAGAAAGGCCCAGACCATAAACGGAAGATGTGTGAACTACAAGGTAAGCAAGTAAATAAGCTTACCGATGCCAATGCCTGCGCACCCAAAGCCTTGGTGCTTTCCTCGTCCCGTCCCAAAACAATATCCTTGTAATCGCAAGGAGTGAGGGAGTGAAGGGACCAGTCCCTCACGTGATCTGTACATCCGACCACCGTATCAGACTTCCTGATACCCCAGCCAGGTTTGTATGCCAGGGATTTGGGCGCCTTGACCGGCTCGCTGCTCCCAGCTTCGATTGGCCCAGTGTGCGGCTGTAAGAAAGCCAGAGGTTCCTTTACCTGCCTGGGGTCGTTCATCAGTCTTAGCCATTTCATACGGCCAGTTTCTTCTACGGGTGGAATGGTCCACTCGTTTATCAATTCAACAGCTGAAAAAGAAAACATAGAAACATTAGTAAGGCAATCAACGAGTAAAACGAGAACAGAGTCGAGTAAAATAGTATACCTTTGTTCGAGGCCCTTGATAGGCCCACAGCTCTCAACCTGTGTTCATCAAGAAGAACCCAAGCAAGCTGCTTGGTTTCAACCTGAATAAGCTTGGCATAAGCCTCTTCTTCTTCCCCTGACTAATAGCATCAAAGCTCCCATCTGACACTTTGCTAAACATGGGCCTAAAAAGGGTACCCCAGTCTCCCCCTTCCCACTTTACTTGGACAAAATTTTCCTTCCAGTGAAGGTTGTTGTCAGGGATCGAAGAGGTATCAAAGATATGGGGTTTGTTAGGCCTGTGAGCTATGTGAACCCAGCATTGGGAAATGCTAGAAGAGTTTTTGAATTGAAAGATTTTGTGAAAGAGAGGGACTGTCATTTTTATTTTATTCTCCAAACATAAGACCATGAAACAATGGGTATGCCTCCATCCATTGGGCACAAGTTGACATGGATTTATTTGAACATCAGCTAAGAGGGTGGGGATGAAATCGTGCAAAGGAAACCTAAGCCCCGATAAGAGGGCATCTACGTAAACAAATAAACGACTAGGATGCCAATGGAAGGTCCTGTCGCCAGGTTCAACTAAGGAAATGGAAAATCTATGTGGAAAATTAAAAAGCTTGTTATACTCTTCTACTACATCGGCTTCAAAAAATTTACTACTATGACTGTAAGAATCTAGATGGGATTGACTAGGGTATTCATCCCCCCGTTGGTTGATCATATCTATCAAGGACATGTATGTAGAAAAAATGGGGATTCGATTTAGGGATTTACCTCTCTTGGCTGATCCCGCGTTCATGGCTGCCAATCTAGAAGCTCTCTTATCTGCCATCTGATTTTCGACTTTATGTAATTCTTTGAGGAAGCTAACGATTTAAATTACTTAGAAGCTTGAGAGCTCGAATACAGAAGGGAGAAGTGAGGAGTAAAAGATGAGAAGTGTGAGAAATGAAGCCCACACCACTCATATATACAACCCCAGCCGGTCACCTGACCGTTTAAATTCACCTTTTGACAGGCATCTCTAAGTCGAACAACCGTCGAAAGGAAAGTCAACCGGTATCACCGGTGAAGGGGCCTGAAAGCCCATATTCTAAGGCCCAAAACCTCTACGACCCATAAACCGGGAAAGATCTAAAACATGGGCCTACCAAGCCCGTAGTCACAAAACCTCATAGGCCCATTCTATAAGGTCGAAAATTAAAGGCCATGAGGCCCTGAAGGAATTTCGACCTCAAAGAGTTTTGAGGTCTATTTCGACTTCAATCCAAGTCGAAAATTAAAGGCCATGAGGCCCTGAAGGAATTTCGACCTCAAAGAGTTTTGAGGTCTATTTCGACTTCAATCCAAGTCGAAAATTAAAGGCCATGAGGCCCTCAAGGAAATTCAACCTCAAAGAGTTTTGAGGTCTATTTCGACTTCAATCCAAGTCGAAAAATAAAGGCCATGAGGCCCTCAAGGAATTTCGACCTCAAAGAGTTTTGAGGTCTATTTCGACTTCAATCCAAGTCGAAAATTAAAGGCCATGAGGCCCTCAAGGAATTTCGATCTCAAAGAGTTTTGAGGTCTATTTCGACTTCAATCCAAGTCGAAAATTAAAGGCCATGAGGCCCTCAAGGAATTTCGATCTCAAAGAGTTTTGAGGTCTATTTCGACTTCAATCCAAGTCGAAAATTAAAGGCCATGAGGCCCTGAAGGAATTTCGACCTCAAAGAGTTTTGAGGTCTATTTCGACTTCAATCCAAGTCGAAAATTAAAGGCCATGAGGACCTCAAGGAAATTCGATCTCAAAGAGTTTTGAGGTCTATTTCGACTTCAATCCAAGTCGAAAAATAAAGGCCATGAGGCCCTCGAGGAATTTCGACCTTAAAGAGTTTTGAGGTCTATTTCGACTTTAATCCAAGTCGAAAATTAAAGGCCATGAGGCCCTCAAGGAATTTCGACCTCAAAGAGTTTTGAGGTCTATTTCGACTTCAATCCAAGTCGAAAATAAAAGGCCATGAGGCCCTCAAGGGATTTCGACCTCAAAGAGTTTTGAGGTCCTGTTCGACCTCGATCCAGGTCGAAATCGACCTCAATCACTATGTTCGACCTCAAGGTATTTTGAGCCCTTGTTCGACCTCGATCCAGGTCGAAATCGACCTCAATCACTATGTTCGACCTCGATCCAGGTCGAAATCGACCTCAAACCACTATTTCGACTTCAAGATATTTTGAGTCCTATTTCGACCTCAAACGAGGTCGAAATCGACCTCGACCCTCCAATCCTGGTCGAAATCAACTACAATCCAGGTCGATATTGACCTCGATCCAGGTCGACTTAGGGGAGAAATGCAGAAAAAGCATCCTTGGCGACTTAGCTACAAATAAAGTCCTTTGGGGGGACGATTTATTTAAATATTAACTCTTTGAGAAAGGCATGAGCCCAGGTAAAATTGATTAAAACAAGTCGAAGCCTAAGAAGGCATTGAGAACCCTTGGTGAAACTTTTACGAAAACTTGTAGAGTTTTTCCAAAAGTTGGGGGGTAAATGATATGGGTAAAAATAGCCCTGAAAGAAGTAATAAATATAGTATTTATTAGGCCTGGTATGGTCCAAAGGTTTTAGGCCCTCGAAACAAACTAGGAATGTAATAACTGAATTGTTGGGTCCAGTCCGCAAGGCTCCGTGCATAGGCCCAGTAAGCCCTTTTTAATAGTTAATTTCGTAATTATTTAATAAAGGCCCAGAAAAGGCCCAAAAAGCTTGTTGAAGGCCTTCATCCTAGAAGGATCTAGGAGCCCAAACGTGGGAGGAGTCCGACAAGGACTCTCATTCCTATAAGGTTTTGGATACCCCTGCTGATAGGAGACTTGGCCCCCAAGTCTCCTAACCCTAATCTAACTCCAAGGCCTTCAAGCACCTATATAAAGGGCCTAACCCCTCAACATTAGAACTATGTTTTTGGCTTGATTCTCATACGAACTGAGATACGTAGGCAGTTAACGAGGACTTGAGCTAAGTCACGAAACGTTAGTGCAGCCATTAAAGCTTGAAGCTCTCCCAAACCCTAGCATTAATTACGTATTAAATACACCACGTTTTTGATCCGTGACAAAGTCTATGTGGAATAACCTCCTGGCTTTGAAGATCCAAATTTCCCTGACTTTGTCTACTATCTACTCAAAGCACTCTATGGCTTGAAGCAAGCACCAAGGGCCTGGTATGACACTTTATCTCAGTTCCTCATTGAGAATCACTTTACAAGAGGTACTGTTGATAAAACTTTATTCAGTAGAAATGTCAATGGCTCTATTATTCTTGTACAAATATATATGGATGACATTATTTTTGGCTCAACTAATGAGGGACTTTGCAAAAAGTTTACCAAATTAATGCAGAGTAAATATGAAATAAGCATGATGGGAGAGCTTACCTACTTTCTTGGTTTGCAAGTCAAACAAGTTAATGATGGTATTTTTATAAATCAAACAAAGTACATTCATGATTTATTAAAGAAATTTAACTTAAGTGACTGTTCTTCTGCAAAAACTCCCATGGCCACTGCCACCAAACTTGAATTAAACACTAAGGAAGCTAAGGTGGATATTTCAAGTTATAGAGGCACGGTAGGCTCACTTTTATATTTAACAGCTAGTAGGCCAGACATAATGTTCTCTACATGCTTATGCGCTAGATTTCAGGCCGATCCTAGATAATCTCATTTAGTGGCTATTAAAAGAATTTTTAGATATCTCAAGGGTATATCAAATTTAGGTATTTGGTATCCTAGAGATTCTGGTTTTAATCTAATAGGCTACTCAGATGCAGATTATGCAAGTTACAAAATACACAGGAAAAGTATTACAGGCACCTGTCAATTTCTAGGAAACAAACTTGTGTCATGGTTTAGCAAAAAGCAACACTCAATATCAATTTCAACTGCAGAAGCTGAGTACATTGCTGCTGGAAGTTGCTGTGCACAAATATTATGGATGAGAAATCAACTGTTTGACTATGGGTTCAACTTGAACAAGATTCCTATTTTCTGTGATAATACAAGTGCCATTGCAATAAAAGAAAATCCTTTGCAACATTCCAGAACAAAACACATTGACATAAGATATCATTTCATTAGGGAACATGTAATGAATGGTACAGTTGAAATATATTTTGTCCCTAGTGAACAACAACTTGCAGACATTTTTACCAAACCTCTAGATGAATCTACTTTTAATAGATTAGTCTGTGAGTTAGTTATGCTTAATTTTACTCAATCTTGAAATGTATGCCAAGTTTTGTTTTCTTTCTTTGTTTTAGCCATTGTTCACAATTATTTGTTAAAACCAAGTGATCAATTGATAACTGTGTTAATTGTCAATGGATATTTAGCAACTATGGATGGATATATTTGATCAACAGATAAAATATATTATTATCGATGGATATTTATCTGTCGACAAATAATTACCTAAGTAATTGTTTATCGATTAATAAATTCTTTTTTATTTGGTCAACAGATAAATTTTATTCCTATCAATGGATATTTATCTATCGACAGATAATTACCCTAGTAGTTATTTATCGATCGATAAATGATTAATTCTCTATTTTATCCATCGATGGTAATAGAATTTCTACAGTTTTATTCATCCGTTGAACAAATTATAGCCGTTGATTAATTACCTTATTTGTCAACAGATGAACATACCCATCGATTGTCATTTACAGTAATTAAATTTAACTTCTTTTTCCTCACAACGGCTATATCCTTAATTAAAACTGTCTATTCAATTCTTCTTAATCACAGAAAATATAAATAGCAACAATAATTTCTATTTCATTCTTACTTGCTATTTTATATTCTATCTCTAATTGTTGTATCTCTGTTTCTTTCTCTCAAGAACTCTCAAGTCAAATTCACTCACCCGTTTTCAAGTTCTTTTTAATCTCTCAAGAATCAGTGATGTCACCTCAAAAGAAGATTGTTTCCTCAACTGGGTTCATTTATGAACAAAACAACTTCGCAACATGTCTAACTGTGGATGATGTTGTTGTAGATTTTCATCCGTTGATGAGATTTCTGGGAGACTGCAAAGTGTCAAAAGCTCTTAGTGAAGCACCAACAATAGTCTGTTCATTTGTTGAAGAGCTATGGAACACTGCAGAAGTTTCATAGGATGGGAAGGTAATTTCGTATACTTGCAAAGGTAATTCCTACACCATTACAAGTACAACTCTGACTGAATGCTTAGAATTACCTGAAAATAACTGTGATAAGTCACCCAATGAAGAAGACATTAGGGACATGTTAGAATCTGTTAATTATGCTAATGCTGAAACTGGATTAGGTGAGGTTGTTAGGAAAAATCTTAGAAAGGAATGGAGTTATTTCTTTGATGCTATTAATAAAGTATTTTATGGTAAAATAAGTAATTTTGATGCAATTACCACAAGTTTGCAAGAAATTGCTTAATCTATCATATTTGATAAGTACTTTAATCTTAGCACATTACTCCTAAATGAATTAACTGCTAAGTTAGGAAATAAGGCATCTAGGAAAAATAACATCTATTTTGCTAGATTCTTTATGCTATTGATTAATGTCTCTATTGGAGATTATGAGATTAATGCAGAAATGGAAACTTTGAAGGCCTGGACACAGAACAAAAGGGTCTTCAAGGACTTGGTGAGAATCAACTTACACCCTAGGTTGTGCCTCACCTATCCTCCTTTTGTACAGATATATCTCAAGAAACTCAATTTCTCTTTTACCGCTTCTGGCATCTCAATTCCTTTGCCTTCTACAACAATGGAGGGAGATGGAAACGCCCCCATCCCTCCTACCCAAGTTGCCCAACCTTCCAAACACAAATCTAAGCAAACAACCTCAGTAGTTTCTCAAAAGACTACTGTTATAAAAACTAAGAAAAGAAAAATAATTGAGGGGAGTGTGAAGGTGGTTGATAAGGGTGAGGGAACTAGCCAATATCGAGGAAGCCAGAAGAATAAGGAAGGAGAGGTTGAGAGTGTCCAGCCAGCCACCAGCCCAATCTCTCAACAGATTGAGGCTGTTATAAAGGAATTAAACACATCCCTAGTTGCACCTTCTCAACAAGGTGTAACTATTGAACAAAGGTCTCAACCAGGACCATCAGATGGGGGTAAGGGTCACAAAATTCTACAGCCATACAAAAGGAGAAAGAAGGATAAAAATATTGCACAGGGAACACACACACACCTGCAAAGCCAAATGCAAATTTAGTGGAGCCTTCAGTTTCTTCTTTTGATGTGTCTCAGAATTTTCCTGAGACACAGCCCCACTTTCTATCTATTTCTTCTCCTCAATCCCCCTCAAAATCTATTTCTTTAGAAGCATTGTTGATTGACAACTTCAATATTTCAAATTCACCCTCTTTGCAACTCAGGGTGGAGCCAACACTCTCACCTGTATCACCAAATAAGGGTAATACCTTGGTTGATCAGGTACCTACTGAAACTTCTCTTAAGTCAATGGATATTATTCCATCAACTAATAAATTCCAACATTCATTGAATAGTTCACTTCCATCGATGGATATCCTTACATCCATCGACGAGCTCCCATCAACGGATATTCATCCATCGATGGATATTTCTTATCCATTGATTGACACCTTAATTCCAATTCATGAATCATCTAATGAAACACTTCAAGTGGCCAATACTCTACTAGGATTTAGTGGAGTAGGTGAGGTGTATGAAAGGCAAGGTTTGCATACCTTGGCAAAAGGAGAGTGTGTGCATGAGGGGCCCTCAAATTCTTCTGAGGTGGCAAAATGAGAGGGTGTGAGCAAAGAGAGTTCCACCTTAGCAGGTGATGCAAAAGGAGAGGAAAGCAAGGGAGAGGTGAGAATCCAGGATGAGATCCTGATGCAAAAATAGAGAGAATAGAGTGAGAGAGAAAAGAATAGAGAGAAACCAATTTCACCATCTCATGAAGCATCAACTTCTAAAACTGAGCAGGTTGCAGCAGAACTCACCCAGGAGTTGGGGTTGGAGTAAGGGGGAGATGGAGGAAATGGAGTCCCTGCAGGAGTTGCAGATGCCCACATGGAAGTGGATGCTGAGATTGAAGTCAACCTTGATGCTTCAACCTTTCACCATGAAGATCCACACTATCAAGAACTAGCAGCAGCCACTAATCAACTAGCTGAACAAATGTTGGGATTGGTGTAGACAGAAGACCAATTCAGGTGTGGAAAGGAGTATCTAGCTAGTCAACCTGATGATGTCTCCCACATGAATCCTGAAGATTTTGAAGATAGTGCTGATGATAAACTTCTAGACCCTAATGTGGCCAGTGATAAAACAAGTTTGGCTGATACTGAGAAGGCAATCATTTCTCACTACAGGAGCTCCATGGCTGAAGTGAATGTAGATGATCCTTTGCACAGAAGAATTCTCAACTTTTACAGGGACAACTTGAAAATTTAAAAAATGCATGTCACAGGATCTAAGTATGAATTAAAGAAGATCAGGGAGGCCATTGATAGTTCAAGGATGCACTTTGACAACATAATTGACTCCAGACTCAGCCTTACACTGTTAACCAGAATTAAGCAAAGGCTAGACACTGAGTTTACAGCCAAAGACAAGGTAGTGGCATTGGAGAAAAGGGTGACTTCTATGGAAGTTAACATGGAGCGCATCATGAAGAATCAAGAAACTCAAATCAAACTCCTGAGCAGACTCTTGGAAACCCCTCTCATTTCTCAGTCATTGGAGCAAGAGCTAGTTGCTGATAACAAAAAGGGGGAGAAGCATGAGGAGTTAAGGAGAAAATAAGTTGAAGCTGTAATCAAGAATGCAAAGGAAGTCATACAAAAGAAGGATCCAAAGCAGGAATTGGCTCAAAATATTGTAAGGCAATTGATTCAATTGCCAGCAAAAATAAGGAGATTGATGCACAAGAGCCAATTGCCCTATTACCAAAAATTCTTGAAGCAGTAAAGAAAGGAGAAATAAGGGTAGATGAAAGTAGCTCACAACCTGGTGATAGAAAAGGAAAGGGAAAGTGGATTGAAAATGCAAGAAGAAAGAGAAATGTGTCACAAGTGGAGGTGAGAAACTATTGGGCAAAGCAATAGTGGTTGGTGTGAAAGAAAGGGAGTAACAAGAAAAGTCACAAGAAGAACTAGCTATTCAATTACAAAGGAAATTTGATGAGGAGGATAGGCTAATAAGAGAAGCCAGAAGAAGAGAATGTGAAAAGAGGCCAAGAATGAAACAAAGAGCAAACAAGCCTGTAGATGAACCAAAAACTTCTGGAGTTAAGAGAAAACTTGTTGTTGAGGAAAAGGAGGCTAAGGAGGAGAAGCCAAAAGAGGTGAAGCTTGAAAGTCAAGCTTCTGGGAGTGGTCAAGCCAAAGAAATAGAAGTGTTCAAACCCAAATCTGAGAACTTTGTGCCAATCAAGAGTGAAGGAATGATTGCAGTAAAAGGTCAAAGGAAGAGGGATGTTGATCTTCTTCACATTGAATATGAAGATGGATCACATTCAACTTTCATATTCAATCAAGTCTTGGATCAAGGATATGGCATCTTAAGGAAGATCTACACCATGCTCAACAGAAAGTACTATTTAACTGAAGAGCTAAGGAAAGCCATTCTTGAGAAAATGAATAAGATAAGGGAGACACCTATTCAAGAAGAAAGGGATGACAGAATCAAAATTTGGAACCCTGAAGGAAGGAAGGTACTTCATGAACCATTCTACATGATGATCTACAAGGACATGGAAGGTAGGGAAAATGCATTGATATTTGTCAAGAAATTGACAAACTGCCCAATCTGGATTTGAACCATCTTGCAAGCCAACTGGATTACAGGGTTGAGGATGAAAAGATTCTGAAGGGATCCTTATATAGAAAAATGAAGACAAAATGAATGAGTCAAGGGGGAAAAGAAGAAAAAGGTAGAAGATTCAGACTCAACATCAAATTGTCAGAATTTATCTCTTACTGGTATTTGATCACTCTGTCTCAAATTTACTTTTGTCAATAATGTAATTCCTGCTAGAATGAAAATGTTTAGGAGTTTTGTTATCATCAACAGAAAATTTATGCATATTTCACATATTCATAAATAGGGGGAGATTGTTAGGAATTATGAGTTTTGATGATAATAAATTACTTAGAATTTCAATAGGGATTTAAAATTCATTGTAACTGGTCGATGGATATGTGACTTATAAATATCCATTGACTAGGAAACCAATTATCAGTTGAAGCTTGTTTATCAACTGATAAACTGGATTGTAACATTTGATTCATGTTTCATTATCAATTGATTGTATTGCCTCAATGGATGCTATGAAGTAGTCGACTGATGTTATTGACTTCAATTTATAGCTTCTCAACTGATGTGAAGAATGGCTGATCAATTGTAAATATTCTAAGTCAGAATTCTCACAAGTGAAGTGATCAACTGAAATTGGAGTCGATGGATGAAGACACTACTCAACGGATAAAAGCTATCAATGGATACAAGTCATCAACGGATAAAGGCAATCAACGGATAAGGGATCATCAATTGATAGGGAGTCGATGGATAACTCAAATAGCCATCGATTCAATAACTGATCAATGGATATCTTATCCATCGATGGATGAGAAAATGAGAATCAACTGATATGCTTAACAGCATTTGTCAGTTGATTAAGGTTTCCAAATTTAGTTAAAGACAAGAAGAAAGGAAACTGTGCAGAAACTGAATCATTAGAAGACAGTCCTGTCAGGATTGTGAAGACTTTCAAGGCAACACAGTCTTTAAGGAATGCATCAGGACAAAGATACTTTCAGGACTAGACAGGTCCAAAAAAGACTGTTCAAGTAGCTAATTTCTATTTTCATGTAAACATTGTAGGTTGTAATTTTATAATGTTATCTGTCGATAGGAATTAGAAGTGAAGAAAACCACTATATAGTGGTTAGTAGTTCATTGTAGCAAAGTGTAGAAAAGAAGAAACACAGTGAAAAGATTGTAGGCACTACTGTGCAGAAATACTTTGTAAGCAGATTGGTATTTTTACCAAGATTAATTGAAAGCAAAAACATACTAGTGGAAAACCAATCCACTAGTAATTTTTAATATTGTTTGTTCTGTTTTCAATACTTTAATTTCTGCATTCTTAGTTCAATCAGTTATATATATATATACACTCAAACACTCTAGTTGAACAAACTTAAATCCGCAAGAACTTAAATAATTCTTAAGTTTGTATTCAACCCCCCTTCTTCAAACTTAGTGTACTTAAGGGTAAATAACAATTATATAGTAATATAAAATTCAAAATAAAATTCTAAATATATAAAATATAGTATAAATATATTATTAAAAATATAAAGTTACTTTAAAAATTGGTAGATAAAATTTGTAATATTTGGGGAGTATACAGAAAAGTCCCGTGAAATAAAACCCCAAGATGAGTCTGGGTTAAACCCTAGCAGCTACTTCCATCGCATTTTCTTGTACTCTCTCGTCAATATACACACAAATATGTAGAAACATATTTGTATATTGAAGCGATGGATGCTATGGATATGGGTGGCGTGGGAGGACATGAAGAAGAAGAAATATCAAGACAAGTACAAGTACGGTTCGTAACAAAATTATTATATTTTCATATTGATCTATCAGTATACATATAGCAAGATTTTGTGCTCCAAGTGCTTTGGAGGAGTCAACAGAAACTTCAAGTTCTTTCTTTTGTCTCATAGGTCTTTCCATATAAATGGAGTTCATTGATCAGTTTGTTAAACCTTTCAAAAACCTCAGTTATATCTTCATTTGGTTTTGACATAAATGCTTCATATTGTGAAATCAACAGTTGTCTTTGATTTTCTTTTACTTACACTGTGCCTTCACATAGTAGCTCTATGGTTTCCTAAATGTGCTTGGAAGTGGTGCAGTTGACAACATTTCTATACATGGCCATGTCTAGAGAATCAACTAGTATGAGCATGAGATTGTTGTCAAAAGCCACTTTCTCTCTTTCAGTGTCAATGTACTAAGATGGATCTTTTAGTACCTATGTGGCTGATATCACTTCTGAGCCACTGGTTGTTTCAGGAACTAGTGTTACTAGCATGAAAGGTCAATTCTTCAAGATCTTAGGATACATGTAGTTTGGAGTCTTGATGAATGTTAGCATTTTCTTTTTCCATATTATGTACTGTTCTTTGTCAAATGGAGTAATCTTGATGTTATTTAGCTTCTGTGAACTCATCTTAATCTTTTTACTATTTGTATGTCAACAGCCTGAGCTCTGATACCACTTGTTAGGAATGAGAATCACAGAAGTTATAAAGAGGGGGGGTGAATATATATCTTAAAATCTTAAACTTTTCTTTTGTTTTGTTTGTAATGAACTGTTTGTAAGATATTGTAGCTTTAATAACTTGATCAGTGTTTTCTTTGAGAAATGCGGAATTGAAATGAACACTCAAAGTTAACATTCAATCTAATTGTATATTAGAATAAATTGCTACAATATGAGATTCATGATGTGTAATATCCCTAAAATCCAGGTACTTTTAAAACCTTGTTATTAAAAGTATGTATTGGATGATAAGTATGGATTAAGGCTTTGTTGGGCAATCAAATTATTAAAATTGCCGGAACGAGGCAAAGATTAAATTTATCGTCATGAATTATTACGAAATTGAAAATCTAAGGATTTTCAAGAGTTATTAAAGAGCTTATTTTATTTTTGACCTGGATTGTTAAAAATACAAATACTTGCATTTGATTTATGAAATAAGAAATGCTAAGTATATTATATGAAGTCAAAGAAGCTAGAACATTGACCAAGACTTTGACTTGCTCTTTACATAAACCAAGGGTCAAGTGTTTTTAGCATAAAGAAAAGAAGAAGAAAAAAATCAGCAAAGGTAGCTCTAGCAAGGGGGAACCATTCGGCCAAGAATAAGGAGGAAGAGGAAGAAAAATTCAAAGCTCACATCATACTTGCTTGATCATAGTGAGTTAGAGCTTAAAAGAAAGGTAGTAACTTTGTCCATAACATACTTTAATTTCATGCAAAGTTAACCATGGAAGCTTGTGATTTTTATGAAAGTTCAAGAACGTGAACAGTAACTTTAATCCTGGAAAAATTCTGGAATGCTTGTTTTATGATTCCTTAAGCCTTGATAGCACTTGTTAATGAGTTGTTTAAGCTTTGGGTAGTTGTTAATGAGCATGGGTAACTTGAAAATACAAACCCTAGCTATGTGATGTTTATGTGATTTAGCATGCTATGATTATGGTTTTGATCATGAGTATAAGTGCTTGTTTTGTTGGCTATGGTTGTGCAATATAGTGATGATTTGGTTAAGGCTTATAAATGTGTAATGTGGAAATGACTTGGTAAAGAATTGTGGTTGTAAGAGGAGTAAGTGATTTGTTGTTTTCAAAGTAGTAAAACTGGTGTTAAAAGCTGTCTAGCAGTGGTGATGAAATTGGTTGAATTATTGGCAATGTGTGGAGTGTTATTAAATTGTGTTTGGGCTTGGGATGTCTTGAGTACATTCCCAAGTAGTAGTGTAAAATATATGGCAGTCGTTTGAGTTGAATTGGATGAGTTTAAAACAGGGTAAATGATGAACGTACAAACAGAACCATGCAAAATTTTCTTCTGCCTACCAACTGTTCATAAAACCCGAAGGGTCTACCCAGCCTGGCTTGATGATTTATTTATATGGTTGGATAGATATCGGTCTCTAGATCGTTTGCGCGCTAATTTTGCATCAAACGGAGTTATGAGCTAAAAGTTATGACCAAAATGGTAAGACTAGGCAGTAAACTCAGCTGCCCTGTTTTTGACTACCTTGGAGTAGATGATCATCCTAGTTAAGCTACTCCATAAATCTTGAGCCTTTTATTTTAAATAGTAGGCACATGTGTGAAGACTTGGAAAGAAGAATTGGGTTAAAAAGATTAAAACCTGATTTATGAAAATTGTTTGAATCCAAGTGCTGCAAATGAAAAGTTAAGGGAAATGCTAATGTTTTGATTTAGCCACTTCCTTTTTATAAAATGACGTTTGAGGCTAAACTAGAAAACGAAACCTCAACGAAAAATGTCGTGTGATGACATAAGAATGCTATGGGTCAATGGACTTGTTTATTATATGTCGTTTGGAATGAATAAGGTAGTTATACGAGTATATGTTAATAGAACGATTAAGAAATACTCGTATAGCTAAAGGTGAATTGTTTTTGTTCGTAGATACTCGGACGAAACAAGGAAGGAGTTTACTTCCGCAGAAACCTACAGGCAAGTATCTGACACTTTGTCATATTGATTCTGATGTATGACATATGTATGCATAGGTTGTGTAAGGTAATTCCTTGTGAGTAAGACTAGATCCTTTCAACTTAACCCTGAGACTCCTCTGAACTTCTTAAAAAGTTAGAGGACGTTTATTCTTCAGTTTGTATAACTGAATCCGTGTCGAGCATATCTTTTTGGTGCACGATGGTCGACCGGGAGTAGTCTAGCGTGTCTCGACGGTTAGTCGAGGTTTATTGTTTTAAATAATATTTAGTTTATTAAATATTATTTAAAGAATATAGAAAGTATTTAGAGGTTAAATAAATACTTTCAGGGCATATGAAATTATTTAAATATTATTTAATATTGATTAAATATTATTTAAATATTTTGGGGCATTTAAAAGTATTTAACTACTGATTAAATACTTCCAACTCATTTTGGTTTATTTAAATATTATTTAATATTGATTAAATATTATTTAGATATGTTGAATCATTTAAGATTATTTAAATATTAAATAATCTTGATTATATTGGGATTAAATATTTTAACTCTTTTAAATCCTTTTAATATTTTTCGAGGACTATTCTGGGCCTCCTAAATATTAATAAAATATTTAATTGCCCTTTTAAAAATATTCTGGAGTTGTCTAAACTTCTTTAAATATTATTTTTCATTAATTAATAAATAGTGAGCGATGACTCGAATATTTTGTATTTATTCTGAGTCGATAACTCCAGGTTCAGGAGGTAACGTCCGACTTCGATATTCCTCCCAGTTGTATTGGTGCCTTATGGCCCATGGTTTCACTCCAAAATGGTAATGTTTTGTGGAGTCTATTTTAACTAGTATTAGCGGCACCCCGGTCGCGTTCTTGAGTCTCTTTGATTCAAGGGTTCTGTCTTGTTAAATGCGTTGACTGTGGGTCAACCCAAGTGTTTCGAGAGTACTCCCACCTCGTTCGGGAGTCAAGCTATTGTCAGATATTGAAATCTATAATAGGTCGTCGTGTTGTTCTGGAAGGTCGTATTAAATTCCCTTCCTTAGCTGTTGATCGAAATCCTGTGATGGATTGTCGTGTTGTTCTGGAAGGTCGTATTAAATTCCCTTCCTTATCTGTTGATTGAAATCCTGTGATGGATTGTCGTGTTGTTCTGAAAGGTCGTATTAAATTCTCTTCCTTATCTGTTGATTGAAATCCTGTGATGGATTGTCGTGTTGTTCTGGAAGGTCGTATTAAATTCCCTTCCTTATCTGTTGATTGAAATCCTGTGATGGATTGTTGTGTTGTTCTGGGAGGTTGTATTAAATTCCCTTCCTTAACAGTTGATTGGAATCCTAGAATGGATTTCTGTTGTTCTAGAAGGTTTGATTAAATTTCCTTCTAGGTTTGATGAATGTTAAAGTATTCATCAGGGACTGGAGTAAGGTTGCGTAAGAGGTCGGTGACGCACGACCCAGCCGTAAACTAAAGGCCCATGTGTTGCCTAGGGTGACGTCCCGATATGGGGTTGTCCTTCTACTAGTAGAGAAAGTGATTGGTTTTCTATTGTACAAGGCGACTGATCATCGCGTACAATAGGGCGTTGAAAAATCTCCAGATTAAGCCCGTTTCTTCCAATTGGAATTTGGCGTTGCACTGTAACGAAAGCCTAGGTGCTGAGTTACCGATAGTGTTAACGGGGAACATAATCAACTTGAGTTTGTTGATTGCTTTGAGTATTGTTTTACTTGCATTTGGCAGTTTCATTGATATCTTGATATTGTATCCTGTTGTTGATTCAGTACCTTGTTATACTGTTATCTATTACTTGCTGAGCATTTGTAGCTCATTCTTGCTTGTTGTTTCCTGTTATTGTTCCTACCTTACAGTTGCAGACCATGCCCAGACGAGTACACCGCATCTTGCGCAAGCGGGTCACCAGGGCAAGGACCCCCTATGAGAGATTCCGCTTTACGGTACCTGAGGTAGAGAGGCTTAGTAGGATAGGCTTCCAGCTTCTACTAGTCAGGTTTATCTATAGTTATGACTTATGTAAGTGTATGGAACAGATGTAAGTTAATTTACTTTTGACTGCGGCATAGTTTCCTCAAGGAGCTTTAGCCAGCAGTGCAACCCCAGTTGTGATAACTTTATAATATAACAGTTAAGATGTAATGATGTAAACTATGAAACTCCGTTTCTGAGACTATGACTCGTGTGTGTATGATAAGGTGATGGGGTCACCAGCATGTCGTTATTTTGTGATTATTATATTGTGGTTTGCTATTGTTGGATTACAAGTGTGTGTGTATACTGGAAATTAGACAGTGACAACCTGGATCTCCGACCCCGGATCTGGGGGCGTCACAGAAGTGGTATCAGAGCCCTAAGTTATAGTACTCAGAAATGATAGGCGAAAGGACAAGACGACCATTAAAATAAACCTAAAAGCCTTAATAAGAGTAAAACCCATAAAAAGGGAACTTATTAAGATCTGGTAGTAACGAGTGGTTGTTGTATTGTAGATACCTGATCCCGAGGCGTACGAGGCCCAGCGAGATTTAGAGTTGCTGGACGAGGATGAGGATGACGATCTGGAGGAGGATCCGGAGGAGGTTCCGGTCGAGGTTCCGGTAGAGGCACCGGTAGAGGTTCCAGTTGCAGTGCCTGCCGAGATTCCAGTTGAGGTACCGGCAGAGATTCCTGTAGAGGCCCCAGTGCCACCTGCTGTTCCAGCACCCACCATTACACCTACTGATCAGGCTGGACCCTCTGGTACAGTATTTATAGATATTCCTATGGTGCCACCTCAGGTAGTGTTTCGACCCCTACCTCCTCTCAGTCCGATACCATCCGAGGACGAGGGATTTGAGGAGCTGACCCCAGAGCCAGAGGATGCTCCCCTTGATTCGCCTCCACTGCCACCAGTATCCCCTTCGCCGCCACCTACTCCACCACCTCCACCTCTACCTATTGCCGAGGAGTCGATACCTCCTTGGGTAGTGTCTGCGCTCATGAGAGAGCGGGATGCCTCAGCTGGTCGGATTGACGAGCTCAGGCGTATTGTGGACCGGATGTTGCCGGGGCCCTCTGGACCATCGGGTGGTCTACCTAGAGTCGGTATTCCACCGAGTGGCCCTTCTACAGACGGTGTTCCCCAGGACGTGGAGCTTGGCTTCATTGGTATCCGGATGTGGGCACGAGCTTTTCAGGAGATGAGGACGCCTTTGGGCGGGGGACCGATGGGAGGTGACGAGGTAGATGCGATGGTAGACAGTATGATGGGGCAGGTCCGGGACTTGGTCCGCGGGAGATTTAGATGATGTGTATATGATGACGTAGTCTTCTAGTACTAGACGTGGCACTATATGTATATAGTGGTGCCAATTTTGAGGGATTAACTTTTAATGTATATATCAGTAGTCCCGTCTTGACTAGAGGATAGAGTAGTTGATCTAACTTTTGAGATGTATTCAGACTCTGTGACAAGAGATGTAACTGCAAATGATATATATATATGTGATGATCAGTTCTTGTCAGTTGTCGTTGACTTTGTTTTTCGTGTTATATGCACTCTTGTCTTTGATACAGAAATTGAATGAGAATCATTGTATAACTGTGATTATTGGATAATGTTGTAGTTGGCACTCATTACTTAGGTGATTGTTCCTTGTAACAAGTGTCGGAGTAATCTAGTCTGGCGGTAATTAATTGATATTGTTTGATTGTGCCAGAATCATGCCACCAAGAAGAAACACAAGGTTACACCCTGAGGCCCAGGAAGAGCCAAGTGAGCAGGGTATTCAGGAGAGTGCAGGGTATGAGGAGGGTGATCATGTGAGTTCAGGAGACTCTGAACATAGTCTAAACCAGGATCAGAGAGAACAGGGGGAACCCCAGGATCAAGGGGGAAACCAGGATGCGGACCCCATGAACTTATTTGTAAACTTTTTAAGGCAGCATGCCACCCCTCACCCGACTCAACCACCCCCAGCTCCCCGCAATGTTGTAGCGAATGCTTTTCGTGCCTTTAAGTCCTTGAGACCGCCTGAGTTTCAAGGGAGTGCTGACCCGGTAGAGGCAAGGGCATGGCTCAAAGAAATGGAAAAATCATTTGAAATATTGCAAGTAGAAGAGGAACAGAAAACAGTCTTCGCCACTTACCTCCTAAAAGGGGAGGCCAATTTCTGGTGGGAAGCTAAGAAGAGTATGGAAAGAGAAGGAGTGATAGCCTAGGAGAGGTTCACTCAGTTGTTATTGGAGAAATATTTTCCCAAGTTTATGGAAAGTGAAATGGAGTTGAAGTTTTTGGAATTAAAATAGAATAATCTGACGGTGGCTGAGTACGAAGCCAAGTTTACGGAGTTGTCCCGGTTTGTACCGGACTTTGTAAACACAGAAGAGAAGCGAGCCAGAAGATTTCAGCAAGGGCTCAAGCAGTGGATTCAGAATCGGGTGGCTATATTTGAATTGACTGATTATGCCACGTTGGTACAGAAAGCCTCGATTGTAGAGGCCGGTGGTGATCAAATCCAAAGAAATAGAGAAGAAAATAAGAGAAAGACGGAAAGCCTGAAGGGAGGATCATCATCGGGAAAGCATCCTAGCAAAGCTAGCCGTGGGCCAGGATCTCAGTCTAGGAGAAGTTTTGAAACCAGGAGGACAGACAGAGTGAGTGTCAGCTTGGGAGGCAGACAGTCCGGGGTGAGGTATTCAAACCAATCCCGACCTCCATTGCCAGATTGCCAGAAATGTGGTAAGAAGCATCTGGGAGGGTGCAACACGGGGAAGGTTACATGTTATCGGTGCCATCGGGAAGGGCATTACTCTAGAGATTGTCCCTAAAGGAATATGACATGTTTTAAGTGTGGCCAGCTAGGGCATGTGAAGAAAGACTGTCGGGTACCTGCGCCAACTATGTCAAAGCAAAGTGGAGTCGCCTCTAATAGGACTCCTACGGCCCAAACTTTTAACATGACTGTGAGGGATGCGGTAAAGCACACAGATGTAATTCCAGGTACACTTTTACTTAACTCCATCCATGCAAATGTTTTATTTGATTCCGGAGCAACCAAGTCTTTTATATCTTGGGATTTTGTGAATAAATGGAATCTTAGAACACAACCGCTAAGAGACTTCCTACAAGTAGAAATAGCTAATCGGGAAGTTATTCCTGTTAGTCAATTATGCACTGACTGCGAGTTAGAAATAGAAGGACAACGATTCAGTGTTGACTTAATTCCTTTTGTGCTGGGAGAATTTGATGTCATTTTAGGAATGGATTGGCTAGCCAGTTGTGGAGCTAGCATAAAGTGTAGCGGAAAGAAGGTAAGAATGAAGTTACCTAATCAGAAAGAAGTAGTGTTTCGAGGGTAGAGGCGGACTAAGAAGTTCTTGACCCGGATGCAAGTTAAGAGGTTGTTGCACCAAGGGTGTGAGGCCTATTTAGCCTATGTAGTAGACCAAGAAAAGAGTGTACCAGGTATAAGTGACATACCAGTGGTTAATGAATTTGAAGATGTGTTTCCAGAAGATCTTCCAGGGCTACCACCTGACAGAAATATAGAGTTTAATATTGAATTAGCGCCAGGAACGGCACCGGTATCAAAAGCTCCTTATCGATTAGCCCCGGTGGAAATGAAGGAATTAGCTACCCAATTACAGGAGTTGTTGGAGAAAGGTTTGATTCGACCAAGTGTGTCCCCATGGGGTGCACCAGTATTATTCGTTAAGAAAAAGGATGGGAGTTTGAGGTTATGTATAGACTATCGAGAGCTTAACAAACTAACTATCAAGAATAAGTACCCTTTACCCAGGATCGATGATCTGTTTGACCAGTTGAAGGATGCGGTCTACTTTTCAAAGATCGATCAAAGGACTGGATACCACCAATTGAAGATCAAACCTGAGGATGTGCCAAAAACGGCGTTCCGCACCCGTTATGGGCACTATGAGTTTTTGGTAATGTCCTTTGGATTAACCAACGCCCCTGCAGCCTTTATGGACTTGATGAATCGAGTCTTCAAGAAATATCTAGATAAGTTTGTGATAGTCTTCATCGATGATATCTTGATTTATTCAAGGACACCGGAAGAACATGAAGAACACTTGAGAACTGTTTTGGGAATATTGAGAAGAGAGAAGCTGTATGCTAAGTTCTCGAAGTGTGAGTTTTGGTTGAAAGAGGTACAATTTTTGGGCCACGTAATTAGTAATAAAGGCGTGTTAGTAGACCCTGCTAAGATCGAAGCTATTTCCAACTGGGAAAGGCTAACAACGCCAACGGAAGTAAGAAGTTTTGTGGGACTAGCCGGATATTATCGGAGGTTTGTGCAAGATTTTGCCAAAATAGCTACTCCGCTGACAAGGCTCACCCGCAAGACTGAGAAATTCGAATGGACTGATAAATGTGAAGCAAGTTTTCAAGAACTGAAGAAGAGATTGGTCACTGCACCAGTGCTAGCCCTACCTGATGAGAAAGGAGATTTTGTGATTTATAGCGACGCATCGCACAAAGGGTTGGGCTGTGTATTGATGCAACATGGCAAGGTGATTGCGTATGCATCTAGACAACTGAAAGAGTATGAGTTAAGGTATCCAACCCATGATCTGGAATTAGCTGCGATAGTTTTCGCGTTAAAGATCTGGAGGCATTATCTTTATGGAGAGAGGTGTGAGATCTACACCGACCATAAGAGCCTTAAGTATATATTTACTCAGAAGGAGTTAAACATGAGGCAAAGAAGGTGGTTGGAATTAATTAAAGATTATGATTGTTCCATCAACTATCACCCTGGGAAAGCCAATGTGGTGGCTGATGCCCTAAGTAGAAAAGAAAGGCTGAAAATGATAGTTTCTTCGGAGGAATTGGTGAAAGAATTTGAAAAGATGGAACTGGAGGTAAAATTTCCCGAGAAAGGCACGGAAATGCTGATGGAAATCCGAGTAGAGCCTGAACTAATTGAGAAAATAAAAATATGTCAAGAAAAGATGATGGAAGAAAGAAATACCAAGGTGAATGGAGATGAACGAAGGTGTGTTAGGGACGAGAAAGGAATCCTGAGATTTAATAATAGAATTTGGATTCCAGATGTCCAAGAACTAAAAGATGAAGTATTGCATGAGGCACACAACTCTAGATTTTCTATTCACCCAGGAGGTACCAAAATGTATAAAGATCTAAAAGAGTATTATTGGTGGCCGAACATGAAAAGAGATATAGCCGAATTGGTAAGCAAGTGTCTGACCTGTCAGAAAGTGAAGGCAGAACACCAAAGACCCAGTGGACTGTTACAACCTCTGGAAATTCCGGAATGGAAATGGGAGCACATTGCGATGGATTTTGTAGTGGGGTTACCAAGGACGAAACTGAACCATGATGCCATTTGGGTGATAGTGGATCGGTTAACGAAGTCAGCACATTTTCTACCCATTAATAAGAGGTATTCAGTTGACCGATTAGTTGAGCTATACCTAAAAGAAATAGTGGTATGTCATGGAGTTCCCGTGGGTATTGTGTCTGATAGAGACCCAAGGTTCAATTCTAGGTTTTGGAGAAGTTTCCAAGAATGCTTGGGGACAAAACTGAATATGAGCACCGCGTATCACCCACAAACCGATGGGCAAAGTGAGAGGACCATCCAAACAGTGGAAGATATGTTGAGAGTTTGTGCTATAGATTTCAAAGGCAGTTGGGATGATCATTTGCCATTAATTGAATTTGCCTACAATAACAGCTATCATGCCAGCATAGGGATGCCCCCGTACGAAGCCTTGTATGGCAGACAGTGTCGATCTCCCTTGTGTTGGGAAGAAGTAGGAGAGCGAAAGATGTTGGGACCCGAGTTGGTCCAGCAGACAAGAGAGACAATAGAGCTCATCCGAAACCGACTGATAGCCGCTCAGGACAGGCAAAGAAAGTATGCCGATCAGGCCAGGCAAGACAGAGAGTATGCGGTGGGAGACTCAGTACTTCTAAAAGTGTCCCCATGGAAAGGTTTGATGAGGTTTGGTAAGAAAGGAAAGTTAAGTCCAAGATTTATTGGACCATTTGAAATCCTAAGACGTATTGGGAAGGTAGCCTATGAGTTGGCCCTACCCCCAAACTTACAGCAAGTTCATAATGTGTTTTACGTGTCAATGCTGAGGAAGTATAATGCAGATTCCAGGCATGTAATAGAGTATGAGCATGTAGATCTACAACCGGATCTGACCTATGTGGAACGACCGGTGGAAATTTTAGACCGAAAGGAGCAAGTGCTCCGGAACAAAGTGGTCAAGCTAGTAAGAGTCCTGTGGAGAAACCAAAACACTGAGGAATCCACATGGGAACTGGAAAGTGCAATGCAGGAAAAGTACCCTCACTTGTTTTCAAGCTAGATTCCGGGACGGAATCCTTTTAAGGAGGGGAGACTGTAATATCCCTAAAATCCAGGTACTTTTAAAACCTTGTTATTAAAAGTATGTATTGGATGATAAGTATGGATTAAGGCTTTGTTGGGCAATCAAATTATTAAAATTGCCGGAACGAGGCAAAGATTAAATTTATCGTCATGAATTATTACGAAATTGAAAATCTAAGGATTTTCAAGAGTTATTAAAGAGCTTATTTTATTTTTGACCTGGATTGTTAAAAATACAAATACTTGCATTTGATTTATGAAATAAGAAATGCTAAGTATATTATATGAAGTCAAAGAAGCTAGAACATTGACCAAGACTTTGACTTGCTCTTTACATAAGCCAAGGGTCAAGTGTTTTTAGCATAAAGAAAAGAAGAAAAAAAAAATCAGCAAAGGTAGCTCTAGCATGGGGGAACCATTCGGCCAAGAATAAGGAGGAAGAGGAAGAAAAATTCAAAGCTCACATCATACTTGCTTGATCATAGTGAGTTAGAGCTTAAAAGAAAGGTAGTAACTTTGTCCATAACATACTTTAATTTCATGCAAAGTTAACCATGGAAGCTTGTGATTTTTATGAAAGTTCAAGAACGTGAACAGTAACTTTAATCCTGGAAAAATTCTGGAATGCTTGTTTTATGATTCCTTAAGCCTTGATAGCACTTGTTAATGAGTTGTTTAAGCTTTGGGTAGTTGTTAATGAGCATGGGTAACTTGAAAATACAAACCCTAGCTATGTGATGTTTATGTGATTTAGCATGCTATGATTATGGTTTTGATCATGAGTATAAGTGCTTGTTTTGTTGGCTATGGTTGTGCAATATAGTGATGATTTGGTTAAGGCTTATAAATGTGTAATGTGGAAATGACTTGGTAAAGAATTGTGGTTGTAAGAGGAGTAAGTGATTTGTTGTTTTCAAAGTAGTAAAACTGGTGTTAAAAGCTGTCTAGCAGTGGTGATGAAATTGGTTGAATTATTGGCAATGTGTGGAGTGTTATTAAATTGTGTTTGGGCTTGGGATGTCTTGAGTACATTCCCAAGTAGTAGTGTAAAATATATGGCAGTCGTTTGAGTTGAATTGGATGAGTTTAAAACAGGGTAAATGATGAACGTACAAACAGAACCATGCAAAATTTTCTTCTGCCTACCAACTGTTCATAAAACCCGAAGGGTCTACCCAGCCTGGCTTGATGATTTATTTATATGGTTGGATAGATATCGGTCTCTAGATCGTTTGCGCGCTAATTTTGCATCAAACGGAGTTATGAGCTAAAAGTTATGACCAAAATGGTAAGACTAGGCAGTAAACTCAGCTGCCCTGTTTTTGACTACCTTGGAGTAGATGATCATCCTAGTTAAGCTACTCCATAAATCTTGAGCCTTTTATTTTAAATAGTAGGCACATGTGTGAAGACTTGGAAAGAAGAATTGGGTTAAAAAGATTAAAACCTGATTTATGAAAATTGTTTGAATCCAAGTGCTGCAAATGAAAAGTTAAGGGAAATGCTAATGTTTTGATTTAGCCACTTCCTTTTTATAAAATGACGTTTGAGGCTAAACTAGAAAACGAAACCTCAACGAAAAATGTCGTGTGATGACATAAGAATGCTATGGGTCAATGGACTTGTTTATTATATGTCGTTTGGAATGAATAAGGTAGTTATACGAGTATATGTTAATAGAACGATTAAGAAATACTCGTATAGCTAAAGGTGAATTGTTTTTGTTCGTAGATACTCGGACGAAACAAGGAAGGAGTTTACTTCCGCAGAAACCTACAGGCAAGTATCTGACACTTTGTCATATTGATTCTGATGTATGACATATGTATGCATAGGTTGTGTAAGGTAATTCCTTGTGAGTAAGACTAGATCCTTTCAACTTAACCCTGAGACTCCTCTGAACTTCTTAAAAAGTTAGAGGACGTTTATTCTTCAGTTTGTATAACTGAATCCGTGTCGAGCATATCTTTTTGGTGCACGATGGTCGACCGGGAGTAGTCTAGCGTGTCTCGACGGTTAGTCGAGGTTTATTGTTTTAAATAATATTTAGTTTATTAAATATTATTTAAAGAATATAGAAAGTATTTAGAGGTTAAATAAATACTTTCAGGGCATATGAAATTATTTAAATATTATTTAATATTGATTAAATATTATTTAAATATTTTGGGGCATTTAAAAGTATTTAACTACTGATTAAATACTTCCAACTCATTTTGGTTTATTTAAATATTATTTAATATTGATTAAATATTATTTAGATATGTTGAATCATTTAAGATTATTTAAATATTAAATAATCTTGATTATATTGGGATTAAATATTTTAACTCTTTTAAATCCTTTTAATATTTTTCGAGGACTATTCTGGGCCTCCTAAATATTAATAAAATATTTAATTGCCCTTTTAAAAATATTCTAGAGTTGTCTAAACTTCTTTAAATATTATTTTTCATTAAATAATAAATAGTGAGTGATGACTCGAATATTTTGTATTTATTCTGAGTCGATAACTCCAAGTTCGGGAGGTAACGTCCGACTCCGATATTCCTCCCCGTTGTATTGGTGCCTTATGGCCCATGGTTTCACTCCAAAATGGTAATGTTTTGTGGAGTCTATTTTAACTAGTATTAGCGGCTCCCCGGTCGCGTTCTTGAGTCTCTTTGATTCAAGGGTTCTGTCTTGTTAAATGCGTTGACTGTGGGTCAACCCAAGTGTTTCGAGAGTACTCCCACCTCGTTCGGGAGTCAAGCTATTGTCAGATATTGAAATCTACAATAGGTCGTCGTGTTGTTCTGGAAGGTCGTATTAAATTCCCTTCCTTAGCTGTTGATCGAAATCCTGTGATGGATTGTCGTGTTGTTCTGGAAGGTCGTATTAAATTCCCTTCCTTATCTGTTGATTGAAATCCTGTGATGGATTGTCGTGTTGTTCTGGAAGGTCGTATTAAATTCTCTTCCTTATCTGTTGATTGAAATCCTGTGATGGATTGTCGTGTTGTTCTGGAAGGTCGTATTAAATTCCCTTCCTTATCTGTTGATTGAAATCCTGTGATGGATTGTCGTGTTGTTCTGGAAGGTCGTATTAAATTCCCTTCCTTATCTGTTGATTGAAATCCTGTGATGGATTGTTGTGTTGTTCTGGGAGGTTGTATTAAATTCCCTTCCTTAACAGTTGATTGGAATCCTAGAATGGATTTCTGTTGTTCTAGAAGGTTTGATTAAATTTCCTTCTAGGTTTGATGAATGTTAAAGTATTCATCAGGGACTGGAGTAAGGTTGCGTAAGAGGTCGGTGACGTAAGACCCAGCCGTAAACTAAAGGCCCATGTGTTGCCTAGGGTGACGTCCCGATAAGGGGTTGTCCTTCTACTAGTAGAGAAAATGATTGGTTTTCTATTGTACAAGGCGACTGATCATCGCGTACAATAGGGCATTGAAAAATCTCCAGATTAAGCCCGTTTCTTCCAATTGGAATTTGGCGTTGCACTATAACGAAAGCCTAGGTGCTGAGTTACCGATAGTGTTAACGGGGAACATAATCAACTTGAGTTTGTTGATTGCTTTGAGTATTGTTTTACTTGCATTTGGCAGTTTCATTGATATCTTGATATTGTATCCTGTTGTTGATTCAGTACCTTGTTATACTGTTATCTATTACTTGCTGAGCATTTGTAGCTCATTCTTGCTTGTTGTTTCCTGTTATTGTTCCTACCTTACAGTTGCAGACCATGCCCAGACGAGTACACCGCATCTTGCGCAAGCGGGTCACCAGGGCAAGGACCCCCTATGAGAGATTCCACTTTACGGTACCTGAGGTAGAGAGGCTTAGTAGGATTGGCCTCCAGCTTCTACTAGTCAGGTTTATCTATAGTTATGACTTATATAAGTGTATGGAACAGATGTAAGTTAATTTACTTTTGACTGCGGCATAGTTTCCTCAAGGAGCTTTAGCCAGCAGTACAACCCCAGTTGTGATAACTTTATAATATAACAGTTAAGATGTAATGATGTAAACTATGAAACTCCGTTTCTGAGACTATGGCTCGTGTGTGTATGATAAGGTGATGGGGTCTCCAGCATGTCGTTATTTCGTGATTATTATATTGTGGTTTGCTATTATTGGATTACAAGTGTGTGTGTATACTGGAAATTGGACAGTGACAACCTGGATCTCCGACCCCGGATCTGGGGGCGTCACATGATGTGAATCTCAGCTTCTTGTTCTTGGAAGATACAAGGTATGAATACACTTGAGAATATTCAAATATACTAATTAATGAGGCTGTGCATAATCTATATAGACAACATGTCTTTTGGCATATGCTCTCACTAGACAGTTATGCTAAAACTAGAAATAGACAAGAAATACTTTATATTTGACTACTATCTATTTCTAGCTAACACAATCTTCTGACAATCTTTTGTTTCTAGCTTTATCTCTTTTGTCTTTTGTCTTGTTCTTCTTCAAGTTACATTGTAGACTTATCTCCATCTTCACAGGTTTGACTGATCCTGTAATGACAGAGCTTCAAAATACTTGTCTTGTTCTTCTGCAACTCTCCTTGAATTTAGCTTTTTGAATCAATCGAATACTTACTTGAATTTGCTTTGAGAAGTCACAGTGATAGACTTCTCGAATAGGTACTCCTTAGACTTCTCGATCAGTCCTTGCATAGATTCACTTCTCGAATGACTAGACTTCTCGATTGCATACTTCACATGATGACTTCTCGATTAGACTAGACTTCTCGAATGTATACTTGAAACACAGACTTTTCGATTGGTTCTACCCTTGGTACTTCTCGATTGCTCCTTTGGCTAACTTCTCGATTTGTTCAACTAGACTTCTCGAATTATTCACATTCTATACTTCTCGACTACTTGCAATTTCTTTGACTTCTCGATTGTTTTCCACTTCTCGATCGATTACTGAGTTAGTTGATTATCTGAGACTTTTCTACCAGCTTCACATGACTTCTCTATAAGGATGACTTATCGACCACATACTTGACTAGGAACATTTTCTAACTGTAACTTTTATTTGATGAAGTCTTCTTGGATTTGATACATGATCCATAGCTGAATCTTCTATCAATCTTTATTATTGACTTATATTTACATACCAACTTTACAGTAGAAACATGCTTCTATCTGTAAGTATATTTAAGAATTGCTAAGTCACAAATCCTAACAAAGATGTTTTATATGTGTTACATCAAGAATAAGTAATTAACTATGGTAAGCTTGATTTGGTCCAACATTGGGTCTTTCCTTTTCCTCACGGCGCAAATGCAACTAACTCCCCGTTAGAATACCCAAGGCTTGGGTCTTAGAACAAGGATCACATCACGTCACTTCACCTCACGTAAGTGTAGAATACAATATCTACAAAAATCACCTTTCAAACAAAGAAAGATTTTTGGTCTAGAATGTTACAGTTCTAGACCGGTGGGACAACAATAATATTCTAACAAGTCTAACAAGTAAGAATATTAATGCAACAATTCACACAAGTTATATTTAAATCAATTAAGTAATAAATATGAATATAACTTAAGTACAAATTAGAATATTAATATATAAGCCGAATATAGAATTATTTACCTAATATATATTAATATTAATTACTTAAGTACAACTTTTTGAGTCAATGATATCTCGATTTATACGGAAGTTGATACGTTAAGTATAAGTAGTACCGAAATGGTACAATATATTCTATATGAATATATTAAAAAGCCGAGTCACTCTTAACAGTTTCGTGCTAAACAATGTGACTATTTAATAACCGCTCCGTTTGCTAGTTAGCTAAAAGCTAAACTTAATTACTTCCACTTAGGAGACTTTGAAGGTTACTAAATAGGCTAGTCAAGCTTTGACCTAGAACTTATTCCAAATAGAACACGTTATGCATGGATAAAATTCAAGCCAAGATTATAGTGACTCAAAGTCAACGATAAAGAGCTTGTTTGGATTTAATCCAAATCTAGAATACAAGCTTAGGACCTTTTTACAAAAAACACTAAAAAGTGTTCGTGTAAGAAAACAATCAAACACCGAAAGTAAGTATAAATTGGAATATTAAACTAAATACTAGAAAGTGCAAGTCTAAATTCAAACTTCCTTTTTAGGCACTTTGATTGCTGGATATAATATGTAGAAGCACTTGGCTGATTAAGGCTCGAATGAAAAGTCTTCAAAGAGATTCTCTTTTAATTAATAAGCAAAGGTTACCACAATTCACTACAAGTTCACCGGAATTTCGATCGGAAAAATTACGAAGGTTGGATTTTTCTCTTATCAAAATAGTCGAATATTCAAGAGAACAAGATGGATAGTTGAAGGCTTTTCTATTTTCCAAAAAAAAAACCAAAAGCTTGCTGGAAAAATTCGCCGGAGTTTCAACCAAAAAAATCAAAGTGGCTTGATTTTTCCAATACGAAAGGGGCCGAATATTCAAGCTACTAGTGGGCTTGATGGAGCCTTTTTAGAAAGAGAGAATCCAGCTAAAAATTTGAATCTTTCTAGTAGATCTACAAATATCTTAACCAAATGGATTTGATAAGATGTGGTATCTTTATAAAAGATATGTGCACAAAACTTGGGCATATCTAAAGATTTTGAAGCCAAGAAGGTTTCCTCTTTGTTGCACCACAAATATGAACTCAAAAACACTTTTTAGAGTTCGCCGGAAAAACTCACCGGAATTTGGTCGGAAAAATCGAAAATGATTTTTTCTTCCTCTTTTCAAGGCAAATGAGTTTTAATGGACTAGATCTAAGATGTTTATGCTTAGTGTAGAAGAGAAACCAAAGATGGAAAGCTAGTTTAGAAATTATAACCTTTTGTTGAAGAACTTGAAAGTTAGAATAAAATGGGTTATAAGAGAGAAGTATTCTAGAGAGAATGAGGATAGAATACTTCTTCTAAATATGATACTAGCTTTTGCAAAAATGAGAAGTGTTTTGGCTTTCTTGTTGTAAGAAACTATGGGGGGTGGGGATTGTATTTATAGGAAAAGTTGGGGGAATGATTGGTGGAGATTGACTTGGAATGAGTGGTTGAGATTAGGGGGGGGGGCAGTATTTTGGGGTTGGACCAAGTCAACTAGTGCTTATTGTATCGTATTAATCAAATAAATACGTAACAAATACAAATAAACACGTAGCACCAAAATTCATTAATAAATACAATAAATATAAAAATAATATCTGTATTTTTTTGGGTATATTATAAATAATATTCTGTCCAGAAAAATATTTTTCGGAATATTTTCCTGAAAAATGAATAAAATATGAATCAGACGAACTAGCTCAAAAATAAAAGTTCTCAGAAAATTATGAGAAAAATTCTAATATTATTTTACATTATTCTAATCACCAATAAAAAGTTTCAAGTTATTCTAATAAGTGGAAGTATTTTATTAGATCAAAATACGATAAAGTTGTGTCTCAGATCTAAATAAAATACATATAGCCTTTACTAGTGTATCTAAAATATTTTTCTCCGAATAAAAGATAAACTGGAACACTGGGAGAAAAATTATATTTTAAATATTAGGCTAAGGTAAAAATTGCACAAATAATATTTTTACTAAGATAGTTGATTTTTCATTCTGGAAGTTCTTTTAGGAAACATCATATCTCAATAACCAATATTATTCGGAAAAATATTTATAATTAAGTATACCGAAAAATCTTTACCTTGCCTTTTCTGTATAGCAACAGTGTTCTAAAAATACCATAACATGATATTTCTTTTTTGAACTTTTTGCGTTATACAAATAGAAGTTTTAGGAAAATAACCACTTGTAGAAATTAACATTGAACTCTCGAATGGATCACTCGAATAATCCTATGGGAGGTTGCTAAGTGATTTAGTTACTTCCTAAAATCCATTTAAATTTAATAATATTAGACAAACATTAAAACACTAAAAAGATTAGAAAATATGAAAAGAACAACATCCTTTCAGAAGAAGGTTTGCGGAACATCCTGAAAATAATAAGGCTTAGTTATTCTTTATAAAAACTTTATGCAGGAAATAACATAAATAGAAACAATTAATACAAGCTCATAAATATAGAAAATTGTCAATGGTGATCTTACGATTCCTCCATTTATTAAAATTTCATTGATTTGCATTGATACAAAGTTGCATCCCATTTCACCAAAGGTATCTATGTCAATGGTATAAATTAAACATTAATGGTAAAAGTATAATAAAAAACTTGCTATTGATATGTAATTTTTACTAATTAGCAATTTCTTTTACCTTGATCATTAATACAAGTTTGAGGAACTTGAGTTATTGGCCCAAATTCTATTTCTGTCATTCCATCATTAAAAATGTTAGCAAAGAAATTGTCATTACCTTTGTAACATATAACCAACACCAAATTTAAGTAGTCTTTATAATCCTTTACCAGTTGATCAATAACCATTAGAGATTGCTCATTCTTTTTGTAATGACATTCTAACCGATGTCCATTTGGCAGGTGCAATTTAACAGTGCAAGGAATTTCTTCTCTATACTTTTCACTAAATTTACTATGCAATTTCTGTTAACAACTAAAATTTATTCACTGAATTTTAATATAGCATGAACTCAAATTGAAAATGAATCAATATATGCAATCAGCATAAAGCATTCATTTAAACAATTTCATACCAACCAAGCATTATGAAATTCGTTCCTTCCCAGGTGTAGTAAAATTCTTGACCAGTTTCCAAGTACAAATGCATTGTCATGCGACTATTTTTATAAAATATATGTTTCCAAGCACAAATTCAATTCAGTCTATATGAAATATGTATATACTTCACAAAACAGAACCACATATCGAATTCATTCTTATTCACAAAACAAAGGCACAATGTATTTAAAACAATATGATCCAACACAAGAATGTGGAGCAATCTATTTTTTATAGTTATAATAACAATATACCTAAACAACGATATTAATGTTTACTTTAACAAGAATTGGATCCTGTTTATGGATTTTATAACACCTTAAACTCAATCCATTTTTGACAACCAATAATAAATATTGTTAAGAATTATGAGATTTGATGATAACAAATTACTTAGAATTTCAATATAGATTCAAGTTTAAATGTAATTGGTCAATGGATATATGACTTATAAATATAAATTGACTAGGAATCCAATTATCAGTTGAAGTTGTTGTTAATCAACTGACAAATTGGATTGTAGTAATTGATTCATGTTTCTTGTTTATCAATTGATTGTAATGCCTTGATGGATGCTAAGTTCTAGTCAACTGATGTTTATTGACTTCAATTGATAGCTCTTCAACGGATGAGAAGAATGGTTGATTAATTATAAATATTCTAAGTTAGAATTTTCTCAAATGAAGTAATCAACAGATGTTGAAGTCGATGGATATAGATGATGTTCGATGGATAAAGGTCAACCAAAGTCAAATCAATGGATCTCTATCAATGTATGAAAGCACCAAGGCAATCAACGGATGAAAGACAATCAATGGATAAGGGATCGATGGATAACCAAGATATCCATTGATACATTAATTGATCAATGGATAACCTATCCATCGATTGATAAGCAAAGAAAGATCGATTGATAAGCTTAACAACAATTATCAATTAATCAATGTTTCATAAATTGGTTAAGGACAAAAGGAATGAGAACTTTGCAGAAATTGAATCATTGGAAGACAGTCATGTCAGGATTGTGAAGACTTTCAAGACAACACAGTCTTCAAGGAAAAGATCAAGACAAAGATTTTTTTCAGAACAATACAAATGCAAAGAAGACTGTGAAAAGAAGCTACAATCTATTTTATTGAATACATTATAAAATGTAATTTTAAATTTGCATTTTTACCTGTCGATAGAAAAATAGATGTAGAATATGAACTGCTATATATAGTTTTAGCAGTTCATTGTAACAAGAGTGAGATAGAACAGAAACAAGAAAAACATAAAAGTGTTAGAAATCATATTATTGCTTTTCTTAGTTCAATTTCATATTGTAAGAATATTGGTTATTAAGACCAAGAGTTATCGAAAACAAACCATTCACTAGTGGAAAACCAATCCACTAGTAATTTTAAATTGTTGTGTTTTATTTTCAAATCAGTTAGTTTCTTCATCTTAAAACACTCAAACTCTAAATACAAACTTATAATCCGCAAAGAATTCCTAAAAATTCTTAAGTTTGTATTCAACCCTCCTTCTACAAACTTGTACTAAGGGAAAATAATAATTGGCATCAGAGCCTAGATTTCAATATACAAAAAAGTTAAGATCTAAGTACATTAAGTATGGGTCAAAAAGACACAGGGGTGAAGATTCCTGTTCTTGAAAAAGATGAGTACTTTTCCTGAAAGGTCAAAATGCACTTGCATCTGTTATCCATTGATCCCTCCTATGTCAACAGCATAGAGAAAGGTCCACATGTACCTATGAAAATAGTTACAAGTATGAATGCAGATGGTTCACATGCACCAGACAAGCTTATTCCAAAACCTATGAGTGAATACATAGATGAGAAAGAAAATGAAGTACACAAGGATAAAAAGGCTATGAACATTTTTTTAATGGTCTTGACAAGGATATGTTTGACAATATTATCAATTGTACAACCTTTAAATAAGTCTGAGATACTCTTCAAACTCTATGTGAAGGCATTGAGCAAGTAAGAAAGAACAAGATGCAACTCTTGATTCAGAAATATGAGGCCTTTCACTTCAAGAGTGGTGAAGCAATCAATTACACATATAGTAGGTTTCAAAAGCTATTGAATGAGCTAAAACTATATGGAAGAGTATATATTGTTGAGGATACCAGCCTCAAATTCTTGAGGTCCTTACCCAAGGAACGGAAACCAATGACTGTTTTTATAAGACAATCTCCTAACTTTAAAGAATATACACTTGACAAGCTGTATGGAATCTTAAGGACTTATGAGTTGGAACTACAACAAGATGAGGAGATTGAGAAAAGTCAGAAGAAGGAAAAGTCTGTTGCCTAGGTGGTCAAGGATAAACAAGTTGCAGAACCCTGTGAAGATGTTGCTGTTAAAGAAGGGAAGAGGGAAAGTCATGGTAAAGCTGCAAGTGGCACTAGATATGATGAATCTTCAATTAGAAAAAGAAAAGAAATAGTTGAAGATGATGAATCATATACTAAGGATGAAATAGATGAGCATCTGGCTTTTCTATCAAAAAAAATTTCCAAACTCAAATTCAAGAGGAATCATATACAAAGGCCTGGATCCCAGTTTAAGATAGATAATCAACAAAATAAATATCTTGTTGATAGGACTCAATTCAAATGTTTTAACTGTGGATTGGCTGGTCACTTTTTAAATGAATGTAGAAATCCAAAAATGGAGAAGAAATCAAAGTTCAGTGATGGTATTGACTATAAAAAGAAGTAATTTGACTTACTTAAATAGAAATAAAAGGCATTTGTAACAGAAGAAAAGGACTGGGCTGCTGAGGATGATTCTGAAGAATAAGAATCCATCAACCTTGCACTTATGGCCAACCATGATGATCAAGAAGCTAGTTCCTCTAGCAATTAGGTAATCTCTACTAATCTATCTGAGTTATCCAAAGATGAATGCAATATTACAATTACTGAAATGTCTAATTAGTTATATAATTTGCATGTCACTCTTAAGTTCTTGAACAAAGAAAACACTAGACTAAAAACTCCCATAGATTCTCTAACTGAAAGGAACACACACTTAGAGAGTGAACTAGTACAAATGGACAGACTCAAGGTAGAAAACAGAAATGCTAGAGAGGAATTAGTTGAGTGTAAAAAGGAAATAAAAACTTTGAAAGAAAAATTAGAAGAAGAACTAAGACTATTGACAAATGGAATAGGTCCAGTAAAACTAGAAAAAAGTTGAATGACATTCATGGAACAAACTCCATCATCATGTTGTCCGAAACTCTTGAGAGATTAGCTATTGATGAAAATCAATCTTTGGACAAGGAGCAATTGATTGCGAATCATGAATTAATTGATAAGGATTATCCATCGATTGATAATATTGACTCAACGGATGATCATCCATCGATTGAGAAATCATCAACTGCTAAACAATCTACTTTGAAGACCAAGCTCAACAGGCCTATTAAATTTGTAGAAGAAGGTAGCTCCTCTAAACCTCAAATCAAAGTTGAAAAGGCCAATATAGGGTTCTTATCTAAAGACTAATTGAAAGAAAAATTAGAAATGATAAAACCTGATATTAAGCCTAATGAAAAGAAGAAAAAGAATAGAAATTGTAAAGTAGGCATAAACAAGCACAATAACTACACACTTGACAAGTATGCTCCTATAATGATATGTGCTAAGTGTGGTAGTAAGAATCACTTATCTGTGCAATGCAAGTCCAATATGCCTGCAACATCCAACGTGCCTGTCATACCTAACATGCATGCTAATTCTGTTTATCCTCAATTAGTTGATCCTCATGCTATTCATGCTCAATATGCATTAATGCCTTATATGTTTAATCCATATCTTGCATTTGCCAACACGAATATGCCTGCTATGCCCTTGAATATGCACAACAATTTTCATGCACCAAATTTTTCTAATTCTGTAAGCATGAACATTCCAAATATTAGCACTGAGAATCCTGAGGTGAGGAAATCAACACCTAAGGTTGAAGTGGAAGTAAAACCATCTAAACCAAAGGTTCAAAAATTGGAAACCAAACCAAAGATAGCAACTAATAAGAAAGGACTCAAGGCACCTTGGGTACTAAAATCAATTTAATTGTTTTTGGATGTTTGCAGGGAAAAAGAAGGAATCTTTGGTACTTGGACATTGGATGTTCAAGGCATATGATTAGAAAAAAATCCATGCTCATAAAGTTTGAGGAGAGAGCTGGCCCTAGAGTAACTTTTGGAGATGACAACAAGGGTTACACCATGGGATATGGTTTGATTTCAACAGTAAATGTCATCATTGAACCTATTGCACTAGTTGATGGTAAGACACAATTTGTTAAGCATCAGTCAACTATGTGACAATGGAAATAAAGTTTGCTTCACAACTGAAGCATGCATAATTTCCAACAAGGAAAGTGGAAGCCTAGTCATGACTAGGAACAGCAAAGGAAATGTGTACATAGCTAACTGAAAGTCAATAAAAGTAGATTCCATGACTTGTCTTCTCTTTAAGGCAAGTGTATATGAGAGTTGGCTATGGCATAAGAAATTAGCTCACTTAAATTTCAAATCCATGAATCAGTTGGTCAAAAAAAATCAAGTGAGAGGTTTACCATAGATAGAATTTGTCAATGATGGACTATGTGATGCTTGTCAGAAAGGAAAATAAAGGAAAACATCATTCAAGTCAAAAATAGAATCATCAATTGAGAATTCTCTTGAGCTATTACACATGGATTTATTTGGTCATGTGAACATCATGTCTATTGCAAAGAAGAAGTATTCTCTAGTCATTGTGGATGATTTTTCTAGATTCTCATGGACTTATTTTCTGCATTCAAAAGATGAAGCAACTGATCTCATCATCAAGCACATCAGAGAATTTGAGAAAAGCCTTGGATTGGATGTAAAGAAAATAAGAAGTGACAAAGGAACAAAATTTAAGAATTCCACAATGAAGGAGTAATCATACATACTTTCTCTGCACCAAGAACACCTCAACAAAATGGGGTAGTTGAGAGAAAAAATAGGACATTGATTGAAGCAACTAGATTAATGATGGAAGATGTTAAATTACCAACATATTTCTGGGCTAAGGCCATTAATGCAGCATGCTATATTCAAAACATCTTCATAGTGAGTCAAGCCCAAGGAAAGACTCCATATCAATTGATCAAAAAAGGACAAAAAGCCAAAAGTGGGATTTCTTCATGTCTTTGGTTGTAAATGTTATGTTTTGAGAAATTAAGGTAAAAATCTTGGAAAATTTGATAACAAGGCTGATGAAGCTATTTTTGTTTTGTATGCACTATCAAGCATAGCCTATAGAGTCTATAATCTTAGACTACACATTGTTATGGAATCTATACATGTAGTGTTTGATGATAAAAAGATTCAAGGCTTGTTTGATGAAGGAAATCATGACACACTGCAGTTTGAAAATGAATCGAATGGAACAAATGAAGAAAGTGATGAAGAAATTATTCCAGTAAATTAACAAGTACTCAGAAACCCAACATCAGTTGATGTCACATCATCAATGGATAATTTATCAGGTGATAGACATTCATCGACTGATAATGCATCAACTAATAATTCTTTAATGGATAACTAACATTCTACATCAAAGGTATCTAACTCAGGGGGAGGGTTTCAAAATCAATCTTCAATTTCAAACCAATATGAGTACAACAACAATGATAATGAAGCCTCTTCATCAAAAAGGAATTTACCTCCACAAAGAAAATTGACCAAAAGTCATCCATTTGAGTTAATCATTGGAAATGCAGAAGATGGTGTCAAAACAAGAAGTGCTACTTAAAATGAGTGTCTGTATAGCAGCTTCCTATCTCAAGAAGAACCTAAAAGAGTTGAAGATATTCTCAAGGATCATGATTGGGTATTAGCTATGAGAGAAGAACTCAATCAATTTGAAAGGAATAAAGTTTGGAAGCTAGTGCTCAAACCAAAAGACAGATCAGTAATTGGTATAAAATGGGTATTCAGGAATAAGATGGATGAAACTGGTACTATGACTAGAAACAAGGCAAGGCTTGTGGCAAAGGGTTATTCACAAGAAGAAGGAATTGATTTTGATGAGATTTTGCACCAGTTGCAAGGTTGGAAGCAATCAGAATCTTTCTAGCTTATGCTGCACATGCTAATTTCAAGGTCTACCAGATGGATGTGAAGAGTGCATTTTTGAATGGGGAATTAGAAGAGGAAGTCTATATGGAACAACCCCTTGGCTTTGAAGATCCAAAATTCTCTGAATTTGTCTATTATCTACTCAAAGCACTCTATGGCTTGAAAAAAGCACCAAGGGCCTGGTATGACACTTTATCTCAGTTTCTCATTGAGAATCACTTCACAAAAGGCACTGTTGATAAAACTCTATTTCATAGAAATGTTAATGGCTCAATTATTCTTGTCCAAATCTATGTGGATGACAATATATTTGGCTCAACAGATGAGGGGTTTTGCAAAAAAAATTCCAAACTAATGCAAAATAAATATGAAATAAGCATGATATGAGAACTTACCTACTTTCTTGGTTTGCAAGTCAAACAAGTTAAGGATGGTATTTTTATAAATCAAACAAAGTACATTCATGACTTGTTGAAGAAATTTGACTTAAGTGAATGTTCTTCGGCAAAAACTCTCATGGCTATTGCCACTAAATTTGAATTGAATACTAAGGAAGCTAAAGTGGACATTTCAAGTTATAGAGGCATGGTAGGCTCACTTTTGTATTTAACAGCTAGTAGGCCAGATATAATATTCTCTACATGCTTGTGTGCTAGATTTCAATATGATCCTAGAGAATCTCATTTAGTTGTTATTAAGAGAATATTTAGATATCTCAAAGGTACACCAAATTTAGGTATTTGGTTTCCTAGAGATTCTGGCTTTGATCTAATAGGCTACTCAGATGCAGATTATGCAGGTTGCAAAATAGAGAGGAAAAATACTGCAGGCACTTGTAAATTTCTAGGAAACAAACTTGTGTCATGGTTTAGTAAGAAGTAACAATCAGTATCAACTTCAAACACATAAGCTGAGTGCATTACTGCTGGAAGTTGTTGTGCACAAATATTATGGATGAGGAATCAATTATTTGATTATGGGTTCAACATGAATAAGATTCCTATTTTCTGTGATAATACAAGTGTCATTACAATAACAGAAAATCTTGTGCAACATTTCAGAACCAAACACATTGACATAAGGTATCATTTCATTAGGGAACATGTAATGAATGGTACAGTTGAATTACATTTTGTCCCTAGTGAACAATAACTTGCAGACATGTTTACCAAACCTCTAGATGAATATACTTTTAATAGATTAGTCTGTGAGTTAGGTATGCTCAATTTAACTTAAATTTTGCTTAAAATGTCCACTAAGTTATATTTAGTTTTATGCAACCATTGTTCACATTTATCTGTTGAAACTAAGTGATCAATTGATAACTGTGTTAATCATCAATGGATATTTTTCAGTCATCAATGGATATTGTAATTCATTAGAACAATGTCAATTTTTGTAGAAGGGGGGTTGAATACAAATATCAAAACTTTTTACTCTTTTAATATTTGTTCTTAGTGTTTGAGAAGTAAGAGAATATGTATGAACAACAAAGATACTGAAAAATAAATTGAACAAAGAGATTTGAAATTACTGATGGATTGGTTTTTCCATCAGTGTATAGTTTTGCTCAATGTTTCTAGGTTAAAATAAACCTAGTTTCATTTTTACAAAATTAGAAGATAAACCAACTGTTTTTACAAAGTGCTCTAAGGCTAAACAGTTGATTCTTTAAGAAATGCTGTAACTTGTTACTCCTCTAACAATGCTACCACACTTTTTTATATATTACAAATGTGTTTTACAATTCCTATTTTAGTATTGTTTCTATCTACTTTTCTTTTACCTTTTTCCTTTTCAGGAAAACAAGCTTGAAAGACAGCTATAGATTGAGTCTTCACAGTCATCATTGACTATCTTCCATAGGTTTACTTTTGTCCTCTAGATCTACAACAGATAATCCTTCTATGTTGTTATAATCAATTGATAATTTGCTGTTAAGCATATCAATTGATCCATCCTTTAATCCATCAACTGATGTTCTTCTTCGATTGATCTTTATATCCATCGATTGATAAATAATGACTTATCGATTGATAAATGTTATCAATCGATATATCAATCGATGGGTCTTCACATCAGTTGATGGTCTTCAATACTTGACTTAGCTTCTTCGATTGATCTCCTATCCATCGATGCTTCAATATCAATCGATCATCCTTCACTTGTGCAATTTCCTATCTTCAAATAATTATAATTTGACAGTTTAATTTACACATCAATTGATGATCTATATCAATCGACTCTAACATCAATTGATAAGAATAATATCAATTGATTTACACCTTATCGATTGAAATAGACTAAGTACACCTATGTTACGGTCCAAATTATCAGTTGATTCATAAAAATACTTCAACTGATAAATGGTTTCCTGATCAATTGATATTTATAAATTTCATATCAATTGATCAGTTACATCAAATAAAATTTCTATGATTCTAAGATTAATGTTATCATCAAATTACATGTAGATTCCAAACAATCTCCCCCTATTTGTGTCTGTGATAAGAATATGCATAAATCTACTTGATGATAACAAAACCCCTAATCATTTTCATTCAGATAGAATTAAGAAATTTAAGTAGCACTTTTAATTTAGGAAGTACCAGTTTGATAGATAATCTTGCTTTTTTCCTTGTTACTGTACCAGATTCATCCATTTTGTTTTTGAACACCCATTTTGTACCAATGACAGACTTGTTCTTTGGTTTGGGCACCAGCTTCCATACCTTGTTTCTTTCAAACTGATTCAACTCTTCTTGCATAACTATTATCTAATCAGGATCATTCAAGGCTTCTTCAATCCTTTTTGGTTCTTCTTGAGATAGGAATCTACTATACAAGCTTTCATTTTGAGTTACACTTCTAGTTTTGACACCATCATTTGCATCTCCAATAATTAATTCAAAGGGATGGCTTTTTGTCCATTTCCTTTGAGATGGTAAATTTGTCCTTGAAGATGATGCTTCATGATCATTGGAATTGTTATGATCATTGTGATGTGATTGATCATTTGAGAACCCTCCCCCTGAGATGGACACTCTTCTTGAAGATTATTGTGCAGAGTTGTTATCCATCGAATGATTATCAATTGATGTATTATCAGTCGATTGATAATTGTCAACTGATAAGTTATCTGTTGATGCATTGACATCAATTAATGGGAGGATTCTAGGTACTTGATTTCTTGAAATTTCCACATCATTATCACTATCTTCAATATTATTTGTGGATTCATTTTCAAAGTGCAGTAGATCATGATATCATTCATCAAACAACCTGTTAGGTCCCGAAAGTATCGTAGAAGGGGGGTTGAATACGATACTCACTAAATCAAAAAATTCTTTTGAATCTTTTGCGGATATATGATTTAGAGTTCGGTTAGTGGGTTCGTGTTCAGGAGTGTTTAGCTGTTTAGGAGACTGGCTTACTAATTTTCTGTGTTTAGGAATGAACAAATAATGCACTAGAAAATTAGCAAGTAATTAAATGCGAGACAGGTTTCGGGGAATATTACTTTCGTATTAATCCCTGAGGTTTTGCTACACCCAGTTAAAAATATAACTGGCTTCCAAAGAACTGATTAGTTCTTTGCTTCTAGAGAGATAAAGCTAGATCCCTATTACAATGTTTGACAGTATTTAATAGTAACGGAATCAAGCTAACAGTGAGTGTTTTACAGTAGCCCTAAACATTTGAGACATATTTAACCGGCTAAAATGTAAAACCCAGGAGAAGAAGGTATAGATTTGGCATTGTGACTTCTTCTTCTCCGGCTTCGAAATATCTCACTGCCTCTCTCTTGATTGGCTGTGTCTCCACCAACCGTATTTAACAAATTGAATAATTCATTTTATTTAATATAGTGTAGACTTTTCAAATCAAGAGAATTGATTTGCTTCACAATTGCTTAAGTCCCTGAGTTGCGCCTTAAGAGTGTGAGTGGTGTATGGAAGCTGAGTTGCGCCTGTGACTTTGAGTTGCGCCTTGAATGTGAGTTGCGCCTATACAGTGGTTACCCTGTATAGGCGCCACTCATGCCTTAGAAACTTCACAGCATGTTGCGCCTAGTATGTGAGTTGCGCCTACACTCTTGTTGCACTGTGTAGGCGCCACTCATACACTGTCTTTGCCTTAGAAACTTTAGAGCAGCTGAGTTGCGCCTCTACTCTGTTATCACTGTGATGGCGCCACTCATGCCTTAGAATCTTTTGTGCCTTGGACAAGATATGTTGCGCCTATACACTACTTCCTCTGTATAGGCGCCACTCATGATATAGATTCTAAGTTCAACATATTTCCTGAGCTTTGGATATATTAGTTGCGCCTGCACTCTTGCTTCACTGTGTATGCGCCACTTAACATTTCCTTGACATTTTCTTGCACCTGGAAATATATGTGTTGCGCCTCTCCATTGCTTCAAGAGTATTAATCCACCTTATGTAGTAATACTTGCCTTGGCATATTTCTTTGAAATGCTTGAAGTATTTACCACTTTATTTCACTCCTTGGCTTGGCTTGATCAACTGATTTTCTTATGATTAATCAAGGTAATTCTCTTCTTGTTGTGCTGACGCTTAGTGCACTGGTCTGGTTCACAAACGACTAACACTGAATTGAGTTCCCTTGATTTCTTTTCTGTTTCAGCTGAGTAAGCTAGGACTGTTGCATTGCTTCAAAACACTGACTGTTGATAGACATGAAATTTCACTGGAATCTTTTCTGGTACTTCGACAACGTCTTCATTACTACAATCCAGTTCAAGACTGCAGCTGTCTTCTTTAACCTTTGTCTTCACCCTTCTGGATTCCTATGCTTCGAACATTGCCTATTTCCAATCAATGCTACTACACTGAAATCTGTTAGTGGCACTGCAATACTGAATCTTCAACACTTATCTGAAACCCTGAAAGTCTTTAAACATTGTTCTTCACTGAGGCATGAACATCTAAATGAACTTCTTTCAGTGACCTGTAGTAGACTTCAAAACTTCTTCTAATGTCTTGATCCGCTGTATCTGCCATGTCTTCATGTCTTGCTGATTTCTGTGTAGGCGTAGTATTATTTACCTGTCCTGTTCTAGTGTTGAGTTATCATGATTACTATACATACAGCTTTGTAATCACCAACAATCTCCCCCTATTTGATTGTTAAACTTTAGCAAACAAATCACCTAGGGAGGATAACTCAACTAACAACTAGAAAAAGTAATCGTCCTGGACTTGTAAATAATGCTACTGGTTTTTCTGGATCAGATAATGCATTTCCAGAATTCTTGAGTGACTGAAATGAATGATGCTTGTTCCTCTGGTACTGAACTGATATTCAACTTGTGCCATCTTCATTTCTGTCTGTTTGAGCACTCTCTGTTTCAAAATCCTTCATAGTTTAAACTTAAAGAACTTATCATTAACAAAGCTTCATAAGAATCATTATTCCTGGGTACGTCTTCAATCATTACTGAACATAGCTCAAAAAATGTTCTCCCCCTAAGAATGTGATTCTCCTTCTTATTCTTCTTCTCCTTTTAGAAAATCAATGGAATAGTCATCTCTGTTCTTTCAAGTATAGAATTACAGCTTCTTGATTCTCCCATATATCTGTTGTTTCCCCTCAGGATCAGAAGATAAGATTTTCTTCTTCATGTCTAAAATCTCCCCCTAAGGATACGAAGATAAGACTTATTAACTTCACCTTTTTCTTGTTATAATTATAACACTATAACTTCTCCCTCATAAGAAGAGGAATCCTCCAATTTCTTTTTCTTGTTATAACTATAACACCATAAATTCTCCCCCTTAGTTGAGGAATCCTCCAATGGCCCACTTTTGAAGATACCAAATGTTAATACCAATTGATAGGTCCTCTTTTAAATGGTTTGTCTTCCAAGGAAGGTTCTCGTTTGTCGTTGAACGGGAAAAATATAGTAACTTTTCTTCCAGAAGCAGCAAGTAGCAAGGGTAAGTGTTTGGCTTGTGGTTTCCTCACTTCTACTACGTTCTGTTGGTGTTTACACTTAAGTGTCGAGCACTTAGAAGTGTTTCACTCTTTCTCTCCCTATCTCTCACTCAAGTGTATCTCTCCCTCACTTTCACTTAAGTGTTTCTCTCTCTCACTTTCACTCTGCACTTCACATATAGCCTTCTGTACCTGCAAGTGAAATCCGTCAATGCATACATTCCCAACACCTGATTCATCAGAATGAACTGAATCACTATCAAGTGGAGAATTGCCTCGTTGAGGTGTTCTTTATCTATCATGCATAAGCACTGTCTCACACCAGACTCAATAGCAATTGCTAAATCACTGTCTAGTGGAGCCTCACCTCTTTGAGATGGGTTATCCCAAGATTTTAAAATCTTTTTGGGAATCCTGCCTTGTTCTATCAAGGAGTTGCCTCACACCTTCTCCGTAAACGGGAGGTGGACATTCCTTTTCAGGATCTGGAAATGTTCCTTCCAGGAGGGGCGACGTAGTAGACAATGTAATGAATGGCAAATTAGAGTCTACGTTTCCCTCTTAACCCAATGACGGGTGTTTTGTTAACATGCCTATACCTCACACTGTGCACTTCTTGCAGTGTGTCCAATTGTTAGGCCCCTAGTATAACTGTTAGGATTGTTAGGTCCCAAAAATTATATAAGGTTCCTAGTATATATCTGCTTAGGCTTACCATCAGCGTGAGTGCCGGTGGTGTGCTTGACTCATTACAAGTTGCTCTGGCTGACGAGCGAATTTCAATGGACTCACCCTGTTGAGAGAATGATTCCAGAGACAGTTTTATTGCCTTTTCAGCTCTGCATCCTTTTGAGAAGATACAGATGAGCTTACAGATACCTCAGTTATATACTTCTTTACTTCTCTGGAGGTAGAGCTGTGGGTGCACTGCCGACTTCATCCTTATTTGCTGCATCAAGTGCAGTTTCTCCCTTATCAACCTCTAAGTAACATAAGTTCCTTATAACTCCAAGGGTTAATATATGGAAGTGGATGAATCAGTGTTTGGTATTAAGGCCTGGGTAAGAGATTGATGGGTTTTCAACCTCCTGGCCAGCTTCTGTAGCCACTGGGGACTAAACGGATAAAATCATTTAAATAAGATAAAACGAAATAATCAATTAACATTCCAAAACATATTTTTCATCTCAATGAGAAAGAAAAATATATGAAGGAATGGTAATTGATTGCGTTAAAGCACTTTTAATAAAAGAGTTTTGTCGGTTCTAAAGATTTGACATTTAAGAGCATGACATCAATAGAAATTTTCTTTAAAATACTTATCCCATAATAAAACGCGGGAGTATCAGAGAAAAAGTCTATCCTTTATGAATTTCTTATAAGGCAAACTTCCCATAATAAAACGCGGGAATTTACAACAGATAAGAAATTCAACTCTTCTACCAAATTATATCTCAATAAAATGACTCTTTTCCATTAAACCTAAGCACTGTATGTTTTGAAAACAGTTTTGCAAAACATCCTTATCAGATAAAAGAAAATGATTTTCCGACTCATAATGCAATTATGATTTACATCATTTTCGTCTGCCTGATAGTATCCCCGACTTTTAAATAAAAACATGACAATTGGGGTTGGATGAATGCTTAACAATACAGTATTAGGCCTTCAAAGCAACAACCACTGTTTTGGTACTATGAATCAATGTGAAACATACATTGAAACAAGTATTTGAAAACAAATCATTTTACAAGTGATTGGTACCTTGAAGTTAACACACATTTTCAAAAAGAGAGAAAAAGCTTTGTTAGATAAAACATTTAAAACAAGCTTTTGGGAGAGGATAAAATTTCGAGATAAAAGAAAGATTATCCTTAAGAAAAGTTTTTCAAAAGAGAAGTTTTGAAAAAGAATTCTTAAGTTTTCTTAACTAAGACTGATTAAAAAGAGTGAATGTATCTTTGCATAAAACATTCTGAAAAAGAAATAGACAAAAATTTCTTTTAAATACATTCAGGATTGTGAACCAGTCAAAGAAAGAAAACTATATATCACAATTATTTTGTAATAAAATATTGTTCAATTATCACAAAGTAATAAAAGAGAATATTTATATTACGAATAATTATGCTTCTTATTTATTTTAATTTATTTAAATCATGGAACAGATATTTCACTGTATTGTTATATATCATCATGATTTAAACAAATCAAAATAAATTAAATACTTATGCTGTACTAAGCAATTGCCAATCACATGCATATTTATCAACTAACCATGGCAATTATTCAGTAGAACAATAAGCATATCACAGTTAATTGCACGCTGATACCAATTATTCGATATTTATCAATAATTTCAAAATGCAAGAAATTGTGTTTCTGGTATTTTATCAAATCAAAATTATGAAACTAATAAACATTGAATTGCTTCAATCCATAATTTTAATAAGATAAAATAAATTCGCTAAATACTAAAATATTCATTGAATTGAATATTAGCATCTAACTTCCTACGCCATATCTAATAATTGTCACTTTACACATTGTAAGCATGCTCATAACAATTTTTAATTGATATACGTAAGCTCGAGGTTTTAGTTGAAAGAAATTCACAAGTCCTTTACATAGGGAAATAGTAATACTTGTGATTCTTTTTACAACCCCTCGCAAACAAACTTATTTTTAGAAATATTTTCTAAGTATATAAAATATTGAGCGTTTTATACACATAACTTAGAAAATACTTCATCTTTCAATATTAGTGAGTTTTGAAATATGCAATAATTATTTAGAACAGAAATTCTAAATACCGTCACTAATATCAAAAGTGTCACAATTATTTGTAATAAAATATTTAAAAATATCAGAGCAAAATATCAGAGCAATTAAGCAAGATATCATTGACTAATACTCAGTAAATATTTAAGACATACAAATAATTATGCTTCTTACTTATGCTAAGTAATTTAACTACCACTCATGCATATAACAATGTAAGCATGATAATTAAATTAATAGCAAAAAGTATGAGGATCTGGATTTCAAATAAATTCACAAGTCCTTTGGATCGGGAAAAAGTAATACTTGTGAACTCATTTGAGAATTCCTTGCAGATGGGATTTTCAATAAATATGCATATTAATATCCCAAGTTTACTAACCAACTTAGATAAAATAACTTCATCAAGTTATTTAGCAAAAATCTGCAAGTTATTCGACTAAGGACAACTCTTAAAAGAAATGATACCTGGTGTCCATGCGCTTGTTCCTTAAGTGATGTGAAGAGATCAACAGTGTTGGTGGAAATTGACAGCTTCTAGGAATGACTTCCCTGTCTTTCGTACAACCTGCGTTATCTATATCTATATAGCCAATTAGGTTAAACCTATTATCTTAAGGGTCCCAGATTCCAAGAATTGGTAATCCCCTAAGATATCTATCAATTCATAACTTAGCTATAAGATAAGATTCTCTAATTTCCACTTGGAAACTTGCACATAGGCATATCGAGAATTAAGGTATACTTGCACATATATATGTCATTGTGTGTGCCTAGCATTTCTAGAGAGATATGTATAACAACTCAAATGTAAAATCACTTTTAAGTAATTAACAGTTAGAGAGTCATACCATGTCCTTGACGTTTTGCTTGAATCCTTACCTCCGTCATAGAAAAGCTTGCGAAGAGAATGATATACAAATTGTAATGGATCTGCACCTTCATCTTCTAGCTCACCATTCAGGAGTGCACTTGTTCACATTCATCTGTTAGATCTTCATGCTTGAATGCTCCACATGTGCTAGGGATACCAATTGTTTGGTCCTAATCGTTGGGTCCCTGAAAATTGTTAGGTCCCCATTGATGAGTCCCAAAGGATCAAGTCTCGTCACTGGTGCTTACTGCTTGATCTAGAAAGTCCCGAAGATTCTGTTTCCATCATCGTCGATACCTTCTGCTTTATTGTCTTGTAGCAACCAGTTTGGCTTTGCCCCTCATAACAATGCCAATAGTCATCCAGTTTCTGAGAACCCCTACTGTACCAGTTTCAGCTTCGACTTTAGTGGTCTGGGTTCCAGCTTCAGTGTTTCTGCCTTCGAACTGATTGAGATCACCTTGCATTGCAATCACCCAATCTGGATCAATCTGTGCATCTTCAGTATTCTTTGGGATACCAATTGATGGGTGATACCAATTGTTGATACCAATTGTAAGTTGACAATTTCTCTTTCCCAACTTGGTCCCGAAAAGATATATGATCATTTCGAATAGCACTTCTAGCCTCTACACAAGAATCCGAATCACTAAGAACGAGACTCCAGGATAGAATTTGACTTCAAACCTTTCGTCTTGGCAGAAATGTTCTTAATGAAATCCTTTGATCTTCATTGTTGAGTACGGCTAGTAGATCCTTCTATTATCTTGCTCCCCTGAGTTGCTGCTAATCATTAAATCCTTCTGCAACCTCAGCTTCTACATCAGTATCTGAATTTGTCAAAGATTCAGAATAGTCGTTCACTTGATTGCTTGGGAGCTTGGTGTAGTTGGTCGTCATATTCAGACTTTTAATCACCTATGAGTAGCCGAGGAGAATTGTTCCAAGAGCCTTAACTTCTTGTCAAGTTACTCAAATAAATCTTAAAAAAAAAAAATCAATTCCCTCCAAACACACGAAAGAGCTTCAGTGTTTGCTTCTGGTTGGCCATTAACTCAAATGATGTCTTTTCACGATCTTGTTGAATAAAACAGCATGCTGTGTTAATTGCTTCGGCTTCCAAATACCTTTTCAGTGCAGACTTCATTTAGAACTTCACTCGCGAAATGCAGTTCCACTATCTGACTTCAAAGTTCTCACAGCTTACCAATTGTTTCCAACTTGATCTTCCTTATTTGATCAATCACCATTGTGACATTTTGTCTGTTGAATGCTTGAACATCACCAATTTGTAATTAGGGTTACCAATTTCAATCACCACTAAGCATATGACTTTCATGACTTTTCTTCATTGTGATGTTTCCATTGACTTCCCTATGTGACATACTTTAAAATGTCCTTCTAGATAGAATTCCATATGAAGCAGTCCTCTCACCAATTTCATCTTTATCAGAATCCATTGCCTTGCTGACTAACAAGTAAGAGAGCTTCCTTTGCCATAGCTAACTCTTCATTGATGAAGCTTTATTGAAAAGTTCACTTCACCTTTGCATCCAAATTCCATGTCAGCTACGAACAAATTTTCTCACTCAAATTAGAGTAAGCTTCCAACCTTCTTGCTTGAGATCAAACACCTTTCCAGAAAACCCTTGACGAAGAATTCCCTAGTGCCCCTTAAATAGTGCTTAACTCCTTCCACAAGTAAGTTGCTTCTACTGATGACAGTTCTTAAAATATGATAGCCATATCCCTTGTACATCCTTTGCTGTCATCTCCAAAGGTTACCATTGGGGAGGCCTTCTCAACCAATTGTGATAGTAGAGCTTTAATCTTAATCATATGCCTCGAACAATAAATGTAACGAAGTCACATAATTTGTTGCCTTTCATAACATACTCTACAATCACAAAAGATTAAGCTTCTTGGTCCTCAATTTTAATTGAGTCCAGATGGGTTAGAGATATTATCAAAGGTAACAACAGCTTCAACCTTAACATGCAAAACTTATCTTAGACTGATCACTTCTCATACACAGCAGCCTTGACAAAGTAGTCTTTAGGCTATGAGAATAGTGATTCCAACCTAGCTTAAGGTGGACTAGCAGTCTTTACCCTATTGTGATTCTTATACATGCTTTATCTAAGATTATGCAAGTCCTAAGATATGCATTTTCAAATAACTAAGCAAGCATGGAAATAAGAGCACATGGTAAACATTTAGCTTCAAAGCATTAGAGATAAGAATTAAGCAATTCAGGCATGTTATGCATATTAGAAAATTCAGTACTTAATTTTCTAAAAGCACATGGATAGAAGAACTAACAAATTAATTACTAATTCTTTCTAATCCATTCTGTCGTTGTCTAACATATTTAACTATCTCTAATTACCTAAGTCAGTTTTAGATTAAGCCTCGAATCTACATGACTTACTGACTACTTAGATAATTCTACCATCTTTTAACCAATTAACCCTAACAAGCAATACATGATATGATATAGCATTTAAGAGCAACTATATGAGTAAAAGCAAATCATATAAAAATAAGCACATAAACAATTAACAAGTCATTTGTCATGAAGAATAAATAAAATCTGATCTATGACCTGTTTGTCTATTAGCAATTTTCACAACATTAGCAGAGGTATTAAATCACATAAGATTTAACTCAAGTTCCAGCAAATGTTTAGGGGATACACCTAACCGTCTAGAACACCCTATCTAATTCTAGATATTCATTTTACTGCATACAACATCAAGTATGAAATGTACTAGTTAAACTCATGAACCCTAACATGCAATCTTATCCTTAGCAATCAATTAAGCATTTAAGTCCTAAGATGCTAACATGCTTTCATGAATATAATACAATTCAAAACCTAATAATCATGCAGTTCTGAATTAGATAAACGTATACTAGTTAGAACGTGTACCTGTGAAGCGCTTAGTGATTCATCTCCAGTGTTGGTCATTGATGCCAGATATCCATTTGGTTCATCACTTTCACTGATAGAATCATCCTTGCATTTAACTTCATCAACATATGCTTTCCCTTGCTGCATCCTCGCCAATGCTTGATATTCCTGCTTCAACCCAAAATAGTGTCTTCATCTTTTGCTTTTACAGGCTTCTTCAAACTGTGTAGCAAACCCCTGATCTTGTCTTTCAAATATAAACCATCCCTGTCTTGCAACCGCCTCTTGAACTGATCTTGAAAATCTCCTTCATGGAATCTATAGGTAAGGACCTTAGATTAAGAATTGGGATTCCGTCTGAATCTGATGTCACTGAACTTCCTGTTACCCTGCAGGCTTGACTTGCAGTCCAGTTCTCAAGTTATTTCAAAGTGTAGAATTCACTTGCAACACCTTGACCACTACCTCGAGCTACTACATCTTCAATTCAGCTTCTAGGATCAATTCGTTTCTGTTCAGAGGTTCTCAACCTTGACTTCAATCAATTTGGTTCCTGGGTCACAATTACAGTGGATATGCTAACAACCTGCTTTACCAAATATTATCTGCTCTAGCTCTTGTTCTAGTTCATAGGCCTTCAGCACACAAATAGTTCATCTAAAGATAATGTGGTTATATCCTTAGATTCCCTATGGCTGTAACCCTGTTTACCAGATGATCTGCAGTGTTAGCACGAACTTCCTGTAATCTCCCTAAAGAAAACTTCAACGCTTGATGGAGATGCCAGGTAGTCCAGTCTGTTCTCCTTCACAACTTTTAACCTCCAAGATTTTTCATCTAAACATTCAACTTGAATCAACCAAAAGCTGTACCCAAATAATCTCTTCTTTTGCAGCTTCCAAAATAAACAGTGGGATCCTGTTGAGTAAACCTCTAAGGAAATTAGAACCACTATTTCTTCAGCTGCTCCAGAATCAACTTCATCGGATAACCTTCAGTCAATCTTCGTTGTCTTCAAATACCCTGAAAAATCTTCATCTACTCCTTCTTGAGCACCTTCGAATCAATAACCATGACCAGCTGCTTCCTTGATAGATGAGCCATTTATGTTTAATAAATTTAAATGATAAACTTTAATATTTAAAACTTATAAAATAAACTAATTAAAATTTATAACACAAACTTATTAAAAGTTTATAAAATAAATTTCATAAGAGTTCATAAAATAACTTTTATTTTAAAATTTAAGAGATAAACTAATTAAAATTTATAAATCAAACTAATAGCAGTTTCTAAGATAAATTTTATAAGAGTTTACAAAATAAATTTCATTTATAATTTATGAGATAAACTAATTAAAATTTAAATCATAAACTAATAAAAGTTTATAAAATAAATTTTATGAAAGTTTATCAAATAAATTCTAATTTAAAATTTATAAAGTAAACTAATTAAAATTTATAATATCAACTAATAAAAGTTTGTTAAAAAAATTTTATAAAAGTTTATAAAATAAATTTTATCTAAAATTTATAAAATAAACTAATTAAAATTTATAACATAAACTAATAAAAGTTTACAAAATAAATTTTATAAACGTTTATAAAATAAATTTTATTTTAAAAAGTTTAAAATTAAATTTATTTAACTCTGTCTCCATTCTGAGTCGAGACAGCTTCTGCACGGCGAGCTTCACTGAGATACGGATCTTGATTTGTAACTTCAATCAGTCTGCTCTGATACCAATTGTTAGGTCCCGAAAGTATCGTAGAAGGGGGGTTGAATACGATACTCACTAAATCAAAAAATTCTTTTGAATCTTTTGCGGATATATGATTTAGAGTTCGGTTAGTGGGTTCGTGTTCAGGAGTGTTTAGCTGTTTAGGAGACTGGCTTACTAATTTTCTGTGTTTAGGAATGAACAAATAATGCACTAGAAAATTAGCAAGTAATTAAATGCGAGACAGGTTTCGGGGAATATTACTTTCGTATTAATCCCTGAGGTTTTGCTACACCCAGTTAAAAATATAACTGGCTTCCAAAGAACTGATTAGTTCTTTGCTTCTAGAGAGATAAAGCTAGATCCCTATTACAATGTTTGACAGTATTTAATAGTAACGGAATCAAGCTAACAGTGAGTGTTTTACAGTAGCCCTAAACATTTGAGACATATTTAACCGGCTAAAATGTAAAACCCAGGAGAAGAAGGTATAGATTTGGCATTGTGACTTCTTCTTCTCCGGCTTCGAAATATCTCACTGCCTCTCTCTTGATTGGTTGTGTCTCCACCAACCGTATTTAACAAATTGAATAATTCATTTTATTTAATATAGTGTAGACTTTTCAAATCAAGAGAATTGATTTGCTTCACAATTGCTTAAGTCCCTGAGTTGCGCCTTAAGAGTATGAGTGGTGTATGGAAGCTGAGTTGCGCCTGTGACTTTGAGTTGCGCCTTGAATGTGAGTTGTGCCTATACAGTGGTTACCCTGTATAGGCGCCACTCATGCCTTAGAAACTTCACAGCATGTTGCGCCTAGTATGTGAGTTGCGCCTACACTCTTGTTGCACTGTGTAGGCGCCACTCATACACTGTCTTTGCCTTAGAAACTTTAGAGCAGCTGAGTTGCGCCTCTACTCTGTTATCACTGTGATGGCGCCACTCATGCCATAGAATCTTTTGTGCCTTGGACAAGATATGTTGCGCCTATACACTACTTCCTCTGTATAGGCGCCACTCATGATATAGATTCTAAGTTCAACATATTTCCTGAGCTTTGGATATATTAGTTGCGCCTGCACTCTTGCTTCACTGTGTAGGCGCCACTTAACATTTCCTTGACATTTTCTTGCACCTGGAAATATATGTGTTGCGCCTCTCCATTGCTTCAAGAGTATTAATCCACCTTATGTAGTAATACTTGCCTTGGCATATTTCTTTGAAATGCTTGAAGTATTTACCACTTTATTTCACTCCTTGGCTTGGCTTGATCAACTGATTTTCTTATGATTAATCAAGGTAATTCTCTTCTTGTTGTGCTGACGCTTAGTGCACTGGTCTGGTTCACAAACGACTAACACTGAATTGAGTTCCCTTGATTTCTTTTCTGTTTCAGCTGAGTAAGCTAGGACTGTTGCATTGCTTCAAAACACTGACTGTTGATAGACATGAAATTTCACTGGAATCTTTTCTGGTACTTCGACAACGTCTTCATTACTACAATCCAGTTCAAGACTGCAGCTGTCTTCTTTAACCTTTGTCTTCACCCTTCTGGATTCCTATGCTTCGAACATTGCCTATTTCCAATCAATGCTACTACACTGAAATCTGTTAGTGGCACTGCAATACTGAATCTTCAACACTTATCTGAAACCCTGAAAGTCTTTAAACATTGTTCTTCACTGAGGCATGAACATCTAAATGAACTTCTTTCAGTGACCTGTAGTAGACTTCAAAACTTCTTCTAATGTCTTGATCCGCTGTATCTGCCATGTCTTCATGTCTTGCTGATTTCTGTGTAGGCGTAGTATTATTTACCTGTCATGTTCTAGTGTTGAGTTATCATGATTACTATACATACAGCTTTGTAATCACCAACACAACCCTTGAATTTTCTTGTCATCAAAGACTACATGCATAGATTACATAACAATGTGCAATCTTAGATTGTAGACTTTGTATGCTTTGGTTGTTATTCCATATCCAACAAATATAGCTTCATCAACATTGGCTTTAAATTTTCTTAGATTTTCACCTTGATTCCTCAATACAAAGCATTTGCAGCCAAAGATATGAAGAAAATTAACTGTTGGCTTCTTGTCTTTCTTCATCAACTGATATGGTGTTTTGCCTTGAAGTTGATTGACCATGGAAATATTTTGAATGTAGCAAGCAGTATTAATTGCTTCTGCCCAGAAATATGTAGGAAGTTTTGTTTCTTCTAACATATTTCTAGCAGCTTCAATTAAGGTCCTATTTTTCCTTTCAACTACTCCATTTTGCTATGGAGTCCTTGGTGAAGAGAAATGATGAGTGATACCTTTTTCTTCACAAAATTCTTTCATTGATGCATTCTTGAATTCAGTACCATTATCACTTCTTATTTTCTTGACCTTCCATTCAGTGCCATTGTCAACATTCTTCACATGATTGATAATTAATTTGTTTGCCTCATCCTTATACTGTAAGAAATATACCCATGAAAATCTTGTGAAGTCATCCATAATGAATAAGGCATATTTCTTTTTGGAAATTGACATGATATTGACTGGACCAAATAAGTCCATGTGTAATAATTCCAAAAGTTTGTCAATTGATGATTCAGACTTTGACTTGAATGATGTTTTCCTTTGTTTTCCCTTTTGACAGGCATCACATAGTCCATCCTTGGTGAATTCCATCTGTGGAATGCCTCTAACCAAATTCTTTCTAACCAATTGATTCATGTCTTTGAAATTCAAATGGGCTAGCTTCTTGTGCCAAATCTAACTTTCATCTGCATTGGCTTTGTAAGTAGGCATGTCATTGAGTTTGCTTTTACAGAGTTGAAATCAGCCACATAGACATTTCCTTTTCTTTCTCCAGTTAAGAGAATTTCACCAGATTCTTTGTTGGCAATGATGCATGATCCAGTTGTATACCACACACCATTTCCATTATCACACAGTTGACTAATACTGAGCAAATTATGCTTCAATCCATTAACTAGTGCTACAGGTTCAATGATAACATTTTCTTTTGCAATTGAGCGATATCCAAGAGTAAAACCTTTGTTGTTATCTCCAAAAGTAACTCCTGGGCCAGCCCTTTCCATAAACTTTGTGAGCAGGGACAAATCTCTAGTCATGTGCCTTGAACATCCACTATCCAAATACCATAGATTTTTCTTCTTGTTTCCCTACACACACATAAAACAATCAAGTTGTTTTTGGTACCCAAGTTGTCTTGGTTCCTCTTTTATTAGTTGCAGCTTGAGCCTTGGTTGTCAACTTTGGTTCCTTTTATTTTGGTGGGTTTAAATCTACTTTAACTTTGGGAGTTGGCTTTTGGGGCTTAGACACCTTGGAACTCATGGCTGAATTTCCATGCATTTCATTATCTATATTAGGCATGTTACATGGCATACCAGGCATGTTCATATTTGCATATGCAAAGAAAGGATTATACATGTCTAGAACTTTTGCATAAGGCATATGAACATTAGGTGCAACTAAATTAGAAGACATGACATTCATGAGCATAGGATTGGTAAGCATGACATTTGCAGTCATGGCATGTGCATTTAAATCATTTGAAGATATAGAGTTCTTTTCATTCTTGCATTGCATAGACAAATGATTTACACTACTACATTTATCACATACCTTTCTAGGGGCATACATATTAGGAGTGTAATTGTTGTGCTTATTTATGCCTACTTTTCCATTCCTATTCTTCTTCTTTTTCTCAGACTTGGGTTGGATAATTTCCACAGGTGCTATCTCTTCTAATTTTGCCTTTAATTTTTTCTTGGATAAGCTACCTATGTAGATTTTCTCAACCTCAGCCTCAACTTGATTTTTGATTTCCTTAACAAACTTGATAGGAGTGCTAAATTTTTTCTTCTTATTAGACATTGATGATTTACTTATCGATGGATGTTTATCGATTGATCGATTGATTCAACATCAATCGATTGATAATCCTTATCAGTTGATTAAGGATTAGTAGTCGATTGATCTTTATCCATTGAAGTATCAGCCAATGGCTTGCCAATTGATTTGTGGGGTTCTCCTAGAGTATTTACACCCTGAACATCAATGATTTGTTTGGCAGTTTTAGCATACCTATTCCATCTATTAATGGTTTCAATTTCTTTAGCTAATTGTTCTTTTAACAATTCTTCTCTTCTCAAACTATTCACTAGTTCATCTCTAGCATCCTTACTTTCTTACTTGAATCTATTTAATCAAACAAGTTCATTTTTAAGAAAAATATTCCTCTTAGTTAAGACAAAAATGGTGTTCTTTAACTTGAGATTTTCTTTGTTTAGAGATTTTAGAGTGACATGCAAATTGTACAATTCATTAGACATATCATTAATAGTACTATTGCATTCATCAGTTGTAAGCTCAGAAAAGTTGGTAGCTAGTACCTGATTAGATGATGAACTAGCTTCTTCATCTTCATAGTTGGCCATTAGAGCTAGATTGATGAACTCTTCAGAATCACTATCCTCAGCAGCCCAGTCCTTCTCCTCAGTAACAAAAGCCTTTTCTTTCTGTTTTAAAAGGTCAAAGTATTTCTTTTTGTAATCAATCTCTCAGATAACTTTTCCTTTTCTTGTTTTGACTTTCTACACTCATTAGAGAAATGACTAGCCAATCCACAGTTAAAGCATTTGAATTTAGATCTATCAACCAAATTCTTGTTTTGATTATTGCTTCTAAACTGGGATCCAGGCCTTTGAGCATTTGGATTCCTCTTGAAAATTAGCTTTGAAAAATTCCTTGACAGAAATGCAAGGTGCTCATCAATCTCATCCAAATCATCCTGTGAGCATGTTTCATTTTCTTCACACTTGACCTTTCCTTTTCTCTTGGATGATTCTTCAACAGCATCACCATCCACCTGTTAGTAATTGTGCTCTAGAGACAATACTTTTTATATTTTAAGGAAAATATTTATTATTAAGGATTATTTTTTATTGATTATTATTTATTTATTATGTTTTATTTACTGCGTAATAAATTGAAAGCATAATAAATGTCCTTGGAATTTTGATACGTATTATATATCTTTAAGTATGTGACTTAAAAATGAGATTATATGAATAGTATCTTATTCCTAAAATTCCCTAGTCGAGTATTATTATTTAAGGACAATAATAATGCACAAAGACTAGTATGTTTCTTGACAGATGATCACATCTCATTGGTCATAGGTATGGTGATACTAAAGTCAAGAACATAAGTGCATGTCTCAATGCATGGCACTGGAATGACCCGCCGTGAGATTCTACATGTTAAATAAGTGTCATAAGTAATTCTCACTGTGATAATGGTGTAATGATCCTTAGACCTGAAATCATTATATTTCTATACGAGAATTAATATACTTTGATTACATTAAAAGTTACCTTTGACCAGGTGATGATAAAAGTGGACATTGGGTATATTATGAATCGTATGAGAAATATGAATGATCTAGATGGGATTTAATCCTCCTAATTTTAGGAGTGATATTATTGGCCTCTTGTTTGAGTGAGACTATGAAATGCACGGTCGTGCTCAAATGTTGATTTGATTTTTATAGTCTACTCATCGATCAAGAAAATAAAGATTAAATTATGAAGAGGATGACACGAAACATGCCTTGAGTTTAATCCATAATATCAAGATTAAATGGATTATATTATATGGAACATTATTCACGAAAGGCTTAATCGAATCACCGATTTATTATTATTACTTGGATAGCAATGATGTATTACTAGATGCCGCTCATTGTTTACAATTTTAATTAGATATTAAAATTATTGCCAACGTAATAATAACCTACAGGGTCACACACAAAGAACGCTTGAAGGAGAAATAATTTAAATTAAATAAGTAATTTATTTTATTTATGATATTAATTAAGTATGACTTAATTAATTATATAAATAGAATAAATTAATTATTTAAACTGATTCCAAAATTAATAATTAATTAATTAAGTGAGACTTAGTTAAATAATTTAGAATTTTGGACTAGTATTAATTATAATTGGATTATAATTAGAAAACTTATTTCTCTCTATATATAATCTCTTTATGGACTGATTTAATAACACAGACATATTTTTACTAAAACCCTAGCCGTTTTGAGAAAAGAGGAAGATAGAGAGAGAGAGAAGCAGTTTTCGGGTGCTAGTACACATCAATCATTCATGAAAGTGTTCGTGTGGATACCGTAGAACGTAGATCGCGAGAGTGGGATACGTGGTGATTAAACAAGCTTTGGACCTCCATTAATCTTCCATTAATGAACTGTTAAAGCTTCTAAAGGTATTTATTCTTTATCTCCGAATTAAATCTTTTATTTTCACATGGATCCTGCGGAGAGTTTCGCTATTTTGATTTATTTCTCACGTTTATTCCGCTGCGTTTGTGCCTCGAAACCCTTCAATGGCATCAGAGCTACTTGCGAAACGTTTTAATTCAGGTATGTGCTTAATAGTTTTCGATATGTAAGCATGTATGCGATCTATCATGATTTTGTATTGATACAATATGTATATGTTTTATATATTATGAATATATGATATTCATATGATGTATAATCATGTGATGATTGTGTGAATTGATGTATGTATATGATACATGTTTGTTCTTATTATGGGAATCGTATTCGATACGAATTCTGAAACGGCTGCCGTAGATTTTCTGAAATATGTGTCCATTGTCTGATTTTCGCAAATGATATGTGTTTTCTGACTGCAATCGGGTCACTGAGAAATACTGATATTGTCAGCTCTGTGTCTGTAAGCCATTCGATATCGTTACAGGCCCCAAAACGGTGATTTATTATTTTTTGAAAATTATTTAATTTTCAAAATTTTTGAGTATATGTATGTATATATTATGAATATATGATACTCATGTGATGTATAATCATGTGATGATTGTATGTATCACTGTGTATGTATATATGATATATTCTTGTTCTTTTTATGGGGATTGTATATGATACAATTTCTGAAACACCGTCAGATTTGGTGAAATCTGATTGCCGTATCTGATTTTTGCAAACAGTATATGTTTTTTGACTGAAATTGGGCCAATGAACAAAACTGATAGTGATACTATCATCGACGGATCTGTAAGGCATTTGACGTCGGTAAGTGCCTCGAAACAACGATTTATTGTCTTCAGAAATCTATTTTTAATTTTCTGAAATTTTGAAATTTGTTATATATGATTATATGATATGTTTATATAATCTGAGATATATTATATGTGTTATGTGATAGCATGGTGGATGGTTATGGCCTAAAAACCCATAATATAGTGGTTTTGATTTATGGTTTTGGTTTCTAAATACGACTTGCATGTCATTTATTCATTGTAATTTAATTATCTCGAATGTAACTCGAGTTCTTCTTGTAATTTCAATAGAATAGTTTTATTTTTATTATTCAATATAATTATCAATGAAGACTTGCAAGCAAGGAGGCGATCCAAAAGGGGATGATGGGGCAATGAAGAAAGAAGACATATAATAGATAATATTTTTAAAACCACCATAGACTAACCTTGATATTTCCATTAGCTTGGAAAGATCACATAGGATGCGGTCATAACCAAACACGTTTAATTTACGCATATTACATATATGTATATGATTGCATGTATTGGTATGTATGCGTAGATATAATCAAGATGCATGCTTAATATTGATTAACCATGTATGTATTAGATACGACACCCATGCCATGTTTACTTAAGAAAGATAAAATCTGTAACGATTCAAGATTTTAAAATTGAACAAACGATCAAGAGATTCTTGTGTTTATGAAACACGGTATTAAATATGAATTTTCTTTTTCTGATATGGGGAGATTTTGTCAAAAGCGGATTATTAGTTTAATTCGTAAGGAAGTTGGGTTTTAAGTGAGACCGCTTATGACTTCTCCGACAACCTGGAAATCAATCCATTGACGAATATTGAAATGAATTATTTGATCAAGGAAAAATTGAGAATCTCTTTATGATGGGATCATGATCGTTAATATAAACAATAAAAATCCCTAAATACATATTAAGTTAATCAGATGCCTTCCAATGTTTAATACTCGTCAAGATCTAGATTGAGAAGGAGTGGGTTTGCCAAAGCAAGGTGCTTTTATCAATCATGGGAAGACGTGATAAGTAAGTGTACTTAGTTTGTTGAAACATTGGGTCTAACTTAACTAAATCATCACAATAGGATTGTGGGTTTAGAGGCATAGAGTTTGGTGAGATTTATTGAATAAATGTGTACAAAGGGTTGTTCCACCAATATTTCCAAGAGTTATATTTGATATAATCGACAAATGTTGTCTACCTAAATAGTCATGTTTTGAGTGTATTAGTCAACGCTATCTTAAAATATGGATGAAATATGGATCTTGGCTCACTAGAAAGATTTAAAGAAATATTTTCCGAATTAATAGTTAGAGCTATTAGTTTGATAAAAATAGTGGGAGGTATATGGTGATATACCATAATCACTTAAACATAATTAATATTAAATTTGCAATCTAGTTTATTTTATACACTTTCATATTGTAGATATCAAATGATAAACACAAACAACTTCTCTATGCGATCAGTTCTTGAGAAGGACAAGTTGACGAGAATATATTTCCTTGACTGACATAGGAGCTTGAGGATCGTCCTCGGACACCACGATTTAAGTCAAATCTCTTCCCCTGCTCTTAAAGTTGAGAATGTAACATGTGCAAATCATAGTGCTTATTGGAAGCAAATTGATGTTTCATGTCTCATGCTCGCAAATATGTGTGTTGAGCTTAAGAAGCAACACGAGCATATAGAAGCTTATGAGACGATTGAGCACAAGATATATTTGAAAATAAAAGGGCACTATACACTTACAAGTAGGGAGAGTGAGACCCGGTTACACCACATGTTCTAAAGATTATAGGGTATAATGAGTACCTTTGATATTTTGAGTTTCCAGATTGGTCTGGAGACTTGGTTAGATTTGATCTTACAATCTTTGGACAAATATTATTCTTAGTTTGTTATGAACAATAAAATGAATAAGATTGGTAAAACACCCATTAAGTTGCTAAGCATGTTGAGAACTGCTGAAAGCAATATGATAAATGCATGAACTACTACTATATTGATGGTAAACATAGGGAATGCAAAAGGGAAAGGAAAATGGAAAGGCAATGAGAAGATTTGATCTACTTACATTGTCAAACCAAAGTTCAATCCCTAAAGCAGACTCTAAAGTCTGAATGAGGTGTTGATAAAGAAGACGATTGTCACTTCTGTGGAAAATTGGGAGACTGAAAATTAAACTGTCATACTTATTTGGAAGATCTGAAAAAGATGATCAATAAGGGTCAAGCTTCAGGTATCGGGTTGGAATTGGAGTAAAAGTAGTTGCTCTGGTTAGAGGAACTCGTTACTTAACTTTTAGCCTATAAGGAAAATTTAGAATTTGATAATTGTTATAATGTACTTGCAATTGGCAGAGACATTATTTCAGTTTCTTGTTTGGACAAGAAAGGCTTTTTCATTTTAATTAAATAACAATAGTTGTTTAATCTATTTTGATGATGAGGCTTATAATGTTGTACAACTAATTAACAATTTATATGTTCTAAAGTGACTCAAATCAAATATTACCTTTGGCACTGTTGTTGAGGCCATATTAATGAGAAACGCATTTCCAGAATACATAAGGATGCATTCATGGATAAGTTTGATTATGAATTATACAAAAGGATGCGAATCTTGGTTTATTTGGCAAAATGACTAAAGCTCCTTTTACCGGACATGGTGAAGGGGTCATTGAACGTGTATGACTTATACATAGTGATGTATGTGGTCATATGTGTACGATGACAAAAGGTAGATTTTATTAACTTCATAAAATTTACTAATTATTTTAGTAGATACGGATATATGTATCTTTTGAAGAACTAATCCGAATCATTTGAAAAGTTCAAAGACTATAAACATGAAGTAGAAAATATCAAAGAAAAGTTTTTTTTTATAGGAGGGATCACACCTTGTTGGACATGGTGTGATCAATATTGAGTCAAGGAATCTTCCAATTAGTTTCTGGGGTTGCACCCTGGAAACGGCTCCACATACACTTAACCGTGTTCCTACTAAAACGGTTCAAAAGACTCCTTATGAGATATGGACTGAGAAACGTCACAGCATGTCATTTATGAAAATTTAGGGATGTGAAGCGTTTGTGAAACGTCTAATCTCTGACAAGCTAGGACCAAAATCAGACAAATATAATTTTGTGGGATACCCAACTGAAACAAGGGGTTATTCTTTCTATAATCCTTCCGAGAACAAAGTGTTTGTTGCTTGAACTACTATGTTCCTTGAGAGAGTTGCTCTCTAAGAAAGACAGTGGAAGGATAATAGATCTCGATGAAGTTCGAGACCCACATGATAACATTGAACCAATGGAAGAACCTAAGCAGAATGTATAAGAAAATAATACTGCTCAAGAAACACAGGTTATTCGTAGGTCTAGTAGGATTCGCCATGAGCTCGAGATATATTATGGATTTCTCTTGACTCAAGATGGTGATGTGATGCTTGTGGAAAAAGATGAGCCTCTCACCTACCTAGACACTATAAACACTTCATATTCTAAGAGATGGTTGGATGCCATTAAATCTGAGATGGAATCCATGTATACTAATCAAGTATGGACTTTGGTTGATCCACCTGAAGGGGTAAAACCTATAGGGTGCAAGTGGGTTTTCAAGAAGAAGACCGACATGGATAGTAATGTACAGACCTATAAGGCACGATTAGTGGCAAAAGGTTTAAATAAAATTCATGGTATTGACTATGATGAGACATTTTCACCAATGGTTATGGTCAAGTCCATCAGGATTTTGCTTGCTATAGCTGCTTACTATGACTATAAAATATGGCAAATGGATGTCAAAACTGCTTTCTTAAATGAGAGCCTTGAAGAAGATGTGGATGTGTACATGACATACCCTGAGGGTTTTTGAAAGGCATAGGTGTACTAACTTGTAACACTTAATTACTATGTAACTCAACTAGGTAAAAGATAAAACAACAGCAAAACAAGAGAAACTGAAGAAGCACATGGAATCAATCAACTGAAGAAATGGTAATGATACTTGGTAACTACAAGTAACTAATTTGATTAATCCAGAATGCCTAAGTGAGAAGAAGTTCAATCTCAGTATTGCTCATGCCCTAACTTATCTAATGGAGAATCAAATTAATGTCAAAGAAGTATCAAGAAGACCAAAGTGATTTCATGTAATGCATCTCAACAACTGGATAATGTAAAGATTAATCAACAAATGAGAACTGACATTCAGAAGCAAGAACCCCTTCAAGACTAGTCACTTATGAACCAGACCATTGCATCAAGTGTCAGGACATTGGAGGCAAGTTCATGTCAGTAATAGAAGATCTCATTTGAATTGAGTGAGGAAAAGAAATTGAAGAAGCTAGGGAAACTTGCTCATAAAGGTTAATCCACAATTAGTCACTAAAGAAAGCCAACATTGGATGAGTGCATATTTGCTAAGGCAAATGTCGATCCACAGCAGATCAAGATGCGGATCGAGATTGATAATTGAAGAAAAACATTGCAAGGCAAATCCCGATCCATGGCAGATCGAGATTCTCACAAATCGAGATCGAGATTCTCATAGATCGAGATCGAGATTTTCACAGATCGAGATCGAGATTTTCATAGATCGAGATCGAGATTTTCATAGATCGAGATCGAGATCGAGATTGTCGACCAAGATCGAGATCGAGATGGGTCCAGGCCGAGATCGAGATGCGGGTCGATATGTAGCATTTAATGTTCAAGGGACAAGTGGCTTATTGTGAACGGTTGATCCAGAGTGGTTGGGAAAGTACTTTTTGTTGTCGAGTCCTGATTGAGCCACGTACACAAAAAGGACAAGATCAAGTCTACACGACATTATAAAAGTAGCACTTTGTTTTATTTGTAAAATAGCAATCTCTGTATTTTCTACTGAATATTTTTTAAGAGAGCATTTACTGTAAAAAGAAAGTGAGAGAGAATCATTTGAATCAAGCTTTAATTGTTGTATTTATTGTTCAACTGATTATGATGCTTTTATGAATGTTGTAGCAAATCCTTCAATGAATATAAAGATATATTCTTGAAATTCTGTGTCATCATTTATTACCTGCATTTATTTTATATTATCTCATTATTCGAAACAGTTGTATTCACCCCCCCCCCCCTCTACAACACTTTGGACCTGACAATTGGTATCAGAGCTTCCTGTTAAACACATCTAACAGAGATCCTACTGTGTTGTTTGAGTTGGTTCTTGAAAATCCCAGATCTATTTTTTTTTAGTTTGTGCTGAAAGCTTCTATTTGGTTCTTCATGAAAAGTTCATAGATCTAAAAAGTTCTCAGTCCTGGTATAAGGAATATTTGTACAATATTTCAAAAGGTTGTACTTAAAGAGCTTTGTAGGTTTTTCTTGTGGTCGAACATCTGGTTATAAAAGAATATTTGATTGGTTGACTAGGTAACTTGAATCAACTGGTTGACTAAACAAAAAGGTCACTTTTGAACTTCTGTCAACCAAAAAGTGGACAACTTTTTGTTTGGACTTGAAAAAGTGGTGGACCCTGCTACTGTTCCTGTGATTAGAACTAACTTGCTTGAATCTTAAGTGCAAAACCCATTTGATATTAAGTGTTGGATATTTAAAGTGAGATAATTAATTTTTCAAGTAAATACAATTTATTGTAATTTGAAAAGTGTATTATCTTAATTTTAAACTTTATTAAAATGGCCGCCGCACACAGATTTAAGATACCTCCGTTTGATGCACAACATTATGACGAATGGACCGGAAGAATGAAAGCCTACCTTGAATCAATAAACAAGGTATATTTGAGAATTTTGAAGTACGGTCCATACATACCCATGAAAATTGAGCCAGAGCGAATGGAAGAAGGGATAGTAATACCATCCCGGTCTGTTCCTAAAGAGGAAATGGAGTTTTCAGACGCATATAAAGAATTGGTTGGTATGGATGCGTCGTTACGCAACGTCATAATTGAATCCCTAGACTCAGAGTACTACGTTCAGATAAAGGGATTAAAAACAGCTAAAGCCATGTGGGATAAACTGGCAGTAGTGATGGAGGGGACCGATGAAGTTAGAGATAATCACAAGCGCATTCTGATATCTGAATATGAATCGTTCAGATGCGAGCGAGGAGAAAGTGTAGCGGATGTTTACAAACGTTACAGTAAATTGCTTATCGAGCTGAGTATAAGAGATAAAGTCTATCCACTGGCAGACTCAAATATCAAGTTTCTTTTGAATTTGCCTAAACATTTGGAACACAGGATCACTGCCATTCGAGAGTCAAGAAATTTAAACAATACTTCTCTCGAAAAGCTGTATGGTGTTTTGAAGACCTACGAGCTGGAGCAAGAACAAAATGACAAAAGAAGATCCTATAACAGTGGAGAATACAAAGCGGTAAGTGAATCTGGACTTGTAGCTGAAGAGTCTACTGCAAAGGCACTTGCAGCTGTCTCATTGAAAACTGCTAATCCTGAAAGGGTGGTATTAGATATTGAAGATCCATCTGAAGAAAGTGAGGATGAATATTATACCCTTGAAGAGTTGGACAAATTAGAAGACAAGTCATATGCTTGTATTGCTCGAGAATTTGCTCATATCAGCTTCAGGAAGCCAAGAAAAGGTAAAGGACGATTTGGTAGTTCTTTCAGCCGAAGAAGCAGCAGCAGCAGCAGAGGTAGTAGTGTAAGTGGTCGGGGAAGTTACAGCGGTCGAGGTAGTACATCTAGTAGTGGCTACAGACCTGACCTGGTAGACAAGAACAAGTTCAGATGCTTTAACTGCAATGAATTGGGGCACTTAGCAACAGAGTGCAAGAAGCCCAAGTACGTTCATCCCAAGGAATCCTATGCTGATCTGAAAAAGAAATATGAGGCCTTGGTTAGCAAGCAACAGAAGGGAAGCCGGGCTTATGTTGTGATTGAAGGGAAGGGTTGGGACAAGTCTGATGAAGATGAAGATCAGGAGCTATGCAACTTTGCTTTAATGGCAAAATCTTCAGAACAATCAGAGGTACCAATTCTAACCGTAAATGAAATGTCTATTTCTGAGTATCAAAATGAATTAGCTGCCATGACTAAAGACATGTACAATCTCCAACTAAATCTAATCGCTGTTAATGAGGAAAATGCTAAACTCTCCCTTAAGAATAGACTTCTCGAGGCCAAGGTAGAGGAATTAGAATCAGGAGAAAGTAAAGAAAGGCAGTTAATGAATCAGGTAGACGTTTTAGAACACAAGCTTAAGATTAGGGAAGACCTTAACGAAGAACTTAAGAATGAATTAGCTGAGCTTAAAATAACATGTCAATCTTTTAAAGAAGCAGCTAATAAAGTTTTCGTAGAAAGGGACATGTACATGAAACTGGCAGGCAAGAGTAAAAATGAAAAAGTAAACATAGGACTTGACTATACACAGAAAAAGAAAAATAGGGTTGCTGAGTTGTTAGAGCCTGTGTTAGTCAAAGAAAATATGCCTGAGGTTCTAGTGGATGTTAGAAAACCTATCTTTAAGCAGTTTGAGCCTAGGACCATAGATCCTGTTGCTATTAAAATTGAACATGAGATTAAAATGGAAAAAGATTCAGAAGAAAAAGTAGTAGAACCTACAACCTCTAAGAGAGCGAGTAAGATTGCTTATGCTAAGAGAGGTGTAGGAACCAAGGAGGCTAAGACGGTGTCATATAAACAATGGGTAGCAGGGTCAGACCAAATGAAAACACCTGTAGAGATAGTTAAAACTGAACCTGTATCTGTATCTACATCTACACGAGCTAGGAAGGCATGCTATATCTGTAATCAAACTGATCATTTGTCTTACTATTGCCCGCTCTATGTAGAGGAAGAAAAACCTGTTGGTGGTAATACCATGCCTGCAACTACTGCTTTGCCTAACATGTATGCAAATCATGCCAAATGCAATAATCCTAATTGTATGCCATGTGTTGTAAACATCATGCATGCTTATTTTAATTTGATGAATACTGCTAGTGCTTCTGGTGAACATATATTTAGTAGTAGTAAGAAAAAGCATGCTGGGTCAAAGGCTAAGACTTCAAGTCCTCCTAAAGTTAGGAGTGACCAGTCTACTCCCAAACCTGACAAACCAGTCAAGGTTGACAAGGGAAAAGACAAAGTCAAGATGAATGCCCCTGATGGCAACAAGGCAAAGCCTTCTGTATCTGAAAAGAAAAAGAAAATTATTGATGCCGGGCCCAAACATCATTGGGTTCCGAAGAACACCTAACCTTTCTGGATTTGCAGGGCAGTGAACAGGAAAAGAGTAAAGTCATATGGGTGCTAGACAGTGGAGCATCAAGGCATATGACCGGCAATAAGTCCCTGCTAAAAGATTTGGTGTTGAGAGTCGGCTCCGTGGTCACTTTTGGAGATAACAGCAAAGGTTACACCCGGGGATATGGCAAGATTGTTTGTGGAAATGTTATCATTGAGGACGTGTCTTTTGTGGAAGGATTGCGACATAATCTTCTCAGCATTAGTCAGTTCACCGACAGGGGTTTTGACGTCAACTTCGGGAAGCATGATTGTTCGATTCAAAGCAAAAAGGATGGAAGCCTTGCTCTCAAAGGAGTAAGGAAGTCAAATTTATTCATAGCCGACATGAATTCTGCTGATCAGTCTGAGGTCACGTGTTTCTACAGCAAGGCTTCTGCTGATGAAAGTTGGCTATGGCATAAAAGATTATCTCACCTGAACTTTAAAGCAATGAATAATCTCATAAGGAGAGAATTGGTGAGAGGGCTGCCGCAAATGGAGTTTACTCTAGATGGACTCTGCGAAGCATGTGAGATGGGAAAATCGAAAAGAGCCTCGCATAAGGATAAGCAAGTGAATAGCATTACCGAGCCCCTACAACTACTTCACATGGATTTGTTTGGACCCGTTAATGTTATGTCAATGTCAAGGGAAAGATACTCGCTGGTGATTGTCGATGATTTTTCCAAATACACATGGGTGAAGTTTGTGACATCGAAAGATGAAGTGCCACATGAGATCATTAGGCATGTACTGGTCATTGAAAACGTAACAAGTCTGACTGTGAAGACTATCCGATCCGACAACGGGATAGAATTCAAGAACTCAGTGTTAATGGATTTCTGCATATCTAAAGGGATCAGACGACAGTATTCAGCACCGAGAACACCGCAGCAGAATGGGGTAGTTGAACGAAAGAATAGGACACTGGTTAAAGCAGCTAGGACAATGCTGTATGAGTCAAAACTTCCTCTGTATTTTTGGGCTGAAGCAGTTAGCGCGGCTTATTATACACAGAACAGAACCCTGATTACAAAGGACTATAATGAGACACCGTATTATCTGATGAATAAACGAAAACCATCTATCAAGTACTTTCACGTGTTTGGTGCCAAATGCTTTGTGTTAAGAGACAATGCACAACTTGGAAAGTTTGATGCCAAAGCAGATGAAGGGGTTTTCATTGGATATTCTCTTGAAGTAGTAGCAGCGTACAGGGTGTTTGTGCTTAATGATCGCAAGGTGGTTGAAAGCCTTAATGTCACATTTGACGACTCAAAGCTCCCTTCTATACTAAAGAAAGACAGTGAGCACACTTCTCTAAGATTTGAAAATATGGATATTGATGAAGTGGATCAGTAACTGAGTCTGTAGTGCAAGAGAGTGACCCAACGATAAATAATGTAATTAATCAAGAGTCTAGTGTTTCGCCAATACAAAACACTAGGGCTGAAGGATCACCTTCCGTTAGGCCTGGTACTCAGGGGGAGTAAGTATGCACTCAGGGGGAACAACTCACTCAGGGGGAGGTAGTATTAGCTCAGGGGGAGCTAGTGGAAGTGCTTCTAGACTAAGTCACCTTCACTTACAGGATCAAGCTGAGTCATCAAGAACATTTGCTAGGGATCGTACCTGGAACAAGGACCATCCGTTTGAGCTAATTATTGGTGATCCAGATGCCGGAGTGACTACTAGAGGAAAAGCTAGAGCTGAAATTGCCACTGAGAATGAATGTCTATACTCAGTGTTCATTTCCCAGATGGAACCTAAAGTGGTGGAAGAAGCTCTAGATGACGCTGATTGGGTGATTGCTATGCAAGAGGAACTCAATCAGTTTGAAAGGCAGAAGGTGTGGAAGTTGGTACCCAGACCAAAGAATAGATCCGTTGTTGGAACAAAATGGGTATTCAGAAACAAGCTGGATGAAAACGGACTTGTAACACGAAATAAAGCTCGCCTGGTTGCTAAGGGTTATACTCAAAGAGAAGGAATTGATTATGATGAAACCTATGCACCAGTAGCAAGGCTAGAGGCCGTAAGGATGTTCTTAGCATTCGCAGCATATCATGGTTTTAAAGTCTATCATATGGATGTCAAGAGTGCATTCTTAAACGGTGAACTGGATGAAGAAGTGTATGTCGATCAACCTCCCGGGTTTGTCGATGGCAAATACTGTGATTATGTTTATCGTCTCTTCAAATCAGTATATGGCCTTAAGCAGTCTCCGCGGAAGTGGTATGAAACTCTGTCAGACTTCTTACTAGAAAGTGGTTTCACCAGAGGAGTAATCGACAAGACGCTTTTCTACAAGAAATGCAAAGATGATCTAATAATGGTGCAAGTATATGTGGATGACATTATCTTTGGGTCTGTAAATGAGAAGCTGTGTGCTAAATTTGCAAAGTTAATGCAATCGAGGTATGAGATGAGCATGATGGGAGAGCTGACGTTCTTTCTGGGTATTCAAGTTAATCAGAAGAAGGACGGGATATCTATCTGCCAGACCAAGTACATTCATGATCTATTGAAGAAGTATGGTCTCCAAGATGTATCACAAGCTAAGACTCCTATGGCAACAGCCACGAAGCTTGACGAGGATAAAGCGGGTAAACCTGTAGACATCTCAAGCTATCGAGGTATGATCGACTCACTTTTGTATTTAACTGCTAGCAGACCTGATATTATGTTCTCTACATGCTTATGTGTAAGGTTCCAAGCGGATCCTAGAGAGTCACATCTCATAGCCGTAAAGCGTATTTTTAGGTATCTCAAGGGAACATCAAATCTCGGGATTTGGTACCCAAGAGATACAGGGTTTAATCTTGTTGGCTATTCGGATTCAGATTACGCAGGTTGTAGAATAGATAGGAAGAGCACTTCAGGAAGCTGTCAGTTCCTTGGAAGAAGGTTGGTATCTTGGCAAAGCAAGAAACAACACACAGTATCTACCTCGACAGCTGAAGCAGAATATATTGCTGCTGGAAGCTGTGTGGCCCAGATACTGTGGATGAAGAACCAACTCAAGGACTACAGTGTGGAAGTATCTAAGATTCCTATTATGTGCGACAACACAAGTGCTATTGCAATGACCAACAACCCTGTGGATCACTCCAGGACCAAGCACATTGATATCATGTATCATTTTATTAGAGAGCATGTAGAAAATGGAACTGTAGAGTTGCATTTTGTGTCTACTGAACTTCAAATAGCAAATATATTCACTAAACCTCTAGACGAATCAACATTTTCTAGACTGGTTGGTGAATTGGGGATGCTTAACAACTGTTAGTTTTGCTACCTATCTGTTATAATTCAGTTTGTGTACATATTATTGTTGTTCATGAATATTCATAATTAATAATGTGTACTTAATTTCAAAAATGTATGTGTTGCATGTCATAAAGGGAAGTTAATTTCATTAAAATTGTCTAAGGCAAATCTCGATCTGTTTCTGGATCGAGATCGAGAACGACTTGCGGAAATTGCTTAAAAATTGTTAAGGTCAATCTCGATCTGTCCACATCGAGATTGAAATCGAGATGTAGATCGCGATGTAGATCGAGATCGACATCGAGATGTAGATCGAGATGCGGATCGAGATCGACATCGAGATGTAGATCGAGATGCGGATCGAGATCGACATCGAGATGTAGATCGACATCGAGATCAACATCAAGATGTGGATCGAGATGCGGATCTCGAGATCGAAATGTGACTTGTCCTTTCAGTTTTTTTAAGCATGCCTATATATATATATATATAGCCTTAGATAAACTGTTCATTATTTCCATTAACTTTCTCTCTCTCTCTCTCTCTTTCCAAAAAGCTTAAGCTCATTCGTATACACACGCATATACATACATACACTGCATTCTCTTCTCTGCCATTACACCAAGTTTTCTTGTGATTTTCTTAAATAAAAATCACTAACTGTTACTTGAAAGCATTAATCACTAAAACGAAACTCTGCCAAAATTTAGGTTAAATTGTTGCTTTCTTGTTCTTCAGTTATTTTGTGTTCTTGAGTGGAATAGTTGTGAGTATTGTCGTTTAATCCATAAAGTGCAACTTAACCGCCCTGTTTTGTGTTTTTCCGAAATTTAATTTTTTTTCATAGCTAAAACAACAAAAACGGTTGTTCACTTTAATTTTTGAAAACTCAACCGTCAATCATTAGTGGGGAGTTAAGTGGTCATTAGTGGGGAAATTAATTTGCTTTAAATTGTGTCACTAATTACGTGGGGTAATTAGTGGGGATAGTGTACGTTTTTTTTTTGTTTAAATTTAGGACTTGTTCTCTAAATTTTTCATTGCAAAACCTTTTCAGAACAGTTCTTTTCTCAAACACAAATTTAAAATGGCAAACCCAAATTTCACAATTCCTAAAACCAACTTTGTTAATCTCTCTGCTGATCGAGCAACTGGTAGATTCATTCACTACCAGTTCTGGATTAAGTCCCTCAACAACACATCCATGATAAGTCATGCCTTAACCACCTCTCCCATCCTGAATGTCGAAGCCCTTCAAGCTGCTTACTCAACATTAGAGATTCAGGGTGGTAAAGCAAATCCAACAGGCTTATCCTTCACTATCGGTGGTGCAAAATATGAGGTCAGTCTGCAGAAGTTCAATGAGATTCTTGGGCTTCCTTCAGAAAATTTTGCTCCGGAACCCACTATGGAAGAAATGTTACAATTATTCACGGAGATAGGTTGTCGCCCTCCCACGGGTCCTATCAAAGTAACAAAGGTTCACACAGGTATGTTACCAGCTGAGTGGGATTATGTAGTTCAGGCCATTCAACGCTGCATGTTCCCAAAGGACAAAGACTACAGGCCAATGAACAACAGCTGTCGAGTAATTCTATATGGAGTGGCAAATGACAGAAGAGTGAATGTGGGCAAACATTTGTTGATTCAGTTGCTTGAGAGGAGGGCACTGGAAAAGAATGCATCTCGGAATCCGGAAGATGGACCAGTCAAATGTTGGATGCCAAGATTCCTTCAGATGGTTCTGGATGACGTTCTTTCAGAGAAGCACAGAAGAATATTTCAAGGCTCTGAAAGGATGGCATGTTTTGATATGACCTTAAAGAGTATCTCCACCATGGAAACCTAGCAAAAGTCCAGACTTTTTGAGTTGCACCTGACTCCGTACTTCCAGGATCTGCAAGATGAGTATGCTAGAGTGCACGCTTCTCAGTTTACCGCAGTAGAAGCGGAAGGTAGTGGCAACGAAGCTGCTGGTGGAGATTAAGTGTCTGGCAATTTGGGAGAAGCAGGTGTGGATGTTGAAATGGCTAAAGCAAATGTTGCAGAAGCTGGAGCTGACAAGGATGAAGATCTTCTGAGTCAGGTACCTATTCTTGCTGATCTTGATCAAATTTCAATTCAACCAACCCCTGTTTTCTACAGTCGTGGGCCTGAAAACCCCTAGGCTCTATCCCAGGCTGCAAGCCCTTCTGTTCATAAACATTCAGCCAGCCCTAAAACTGGTGATAAAAGGAAGGCAAGCCCATCTAAGTCGAGTGAATCGAGTGGAGGGAGTGTAGGAGTTGAGAGAGTAGTAAAATCAGCAGCTCTGCCACCCTCAAAGAAACAAAAGATGGATTCTATCCCAGTGGCAACTGCGCAACCTGTTAGGGATAGTTCACCTCTCACAGCCACCTCACCTCACGCTGGTGGCTCACCTCTCCTAAATATTCCAACACATTCGCACTCGCCTAGGCATGTTGGTGAGAGTCAAGGAGGGGGTTCATCTCAACAGCCAATAGGAGCTGACCCTACCTCCCCTGAGTTGTCCGCTCAGGGCTCTTTGAGCAATTTCTCCGAAGGGGAATGGCAAACTGAGACTAGCTCTTCTGATGCTAGAATCTCAGGAAGTTTATATGAGGAAGAGTCTGTCGAATCCAGCACGGATGACTCTTCCCCATCTAAATCAGAAAACAAGTTGCTCGCAGAGCAACGACATCTGGTGACTGGTGGGTCTACGCCTCCAGAACAGCCCAGCGAACCAGAAAAGGTTCTTGGTGAACAAGGGGATGACATGGTCATAACGCCATCTCCTAACGTAGACACAGCGTTTAAAGGTTCAGTCTCACTGACCGATATTGCCGACCAACTCACCGCTAGTCCCCAGCGACTAGTGGATGAGGCTCTAGTTCTGTTAGGTTCTAAACACGAGGGAGAGACAGGGAGAGTAGATCCCTTCTCTTTAGGGATCTTGAGTGAAACAGAACCCGACGAGAGTAAACAGTTTAACCCAAGCCAAACACTGTCCCTTACATTGCAGGATCTAGTGAAGAAGGTGGAGGTTTTGGAGGCTGGAGTTGCTGGTGTTACTGCTGCTGTCTCTTCCTACTCTGGAAGATTGGAGGTTGGAGCACAGTTCATGGAGAACCTGATTGCCGTTCAAAATCAGTTGATTGACAAGATAAACAATCTTGGATTGGTACAGGTGGAGGTTGGGCGGTCAGTAGATGATGTCACTCATGGCATGTCTCAAGTCTGGATGAAGCTAAATGAATTACTTGATGCTGTCTTTGGACGTAACAGGGCTGGACCTGGTCCTTCAACCGGTGGTGGTGGTGACGATAAAAATGATGATGATGCTCCTGATGAGGATAACCCACCTAAGGGGGAGAAGGAGGATCAGGGTCTGAAAAAGATGACTAGTAGGGGTCCGGTGATCGAGTCCTCAAACAAATCTGGTGAAAAGGTGGAGGAGGCTCAACCGGCTCTTAAAGACAAAGGCAAGCAGAAGATGGTAGTTGAAGAAGCAGGAGCTGAGAAAGAAACACCTCTCGTCGATGTATTTATGGGAGACTTTATTGAAGATTTTGATGATGATGAGATGGATGTAGAAGCCTTAGTGGTAAGGAGGTCGAGACTCGAGCAACGGGCAAGAGAGTGGGAACAAGAAAGAGGTCTAAATCCTGGCGGATCTGGCGCAGGAGTTGCAGGTGATGCAGGAGACCACTCGGTTGTTGACGAGCATGTGCCGGAAGAAGAAATTGATGAAGTAGCGAAAGAAGCGGAGATGCAAGAAGAGATTTTCAGGGAATCCAGAAAAAGAGTGAATGAAGAAGTGCTTCAAGGAATCGTAGAAAAGGAACTAATGGCAAAAGAGAAGAGAGTGGCTCAGAAAACTCAGCATGAGTATGAAATACAAAAGATCAAAGATTCTAAGGTCCAGGCTGACATAAGGAGGGAAGGTCCCGAGTGGTACAAGGCTAGAGAAACCTTAGCTGGACCAAGAGCCTATGCTCCTGACTCAGAAAGATTGAGTTTCCTTCTCCACAAGCTAGAAAATCTAAACCCTGGGCTTCTGAACTATATAAACTGTATAAGACAGGGATGCACCTCTGTTCAAGTTATATTCAAGGAGAAAGCATGGAGTCTGATGATTACTTGGGCACCCATAACAAGAATCGAGCCGTGTATGGTTGATGAAGCATTCTTCCATGCAAGGGGTGCTAGTGAACTGGTAGAATATGCTCACAAGGTAGACACCTCTGTCAAGACTGGAGTGCTGTTTAAAGAGAAACTATTGAAGATGGCTAAAGACAGAGGGGTTGACATTATTCTAAATCCCTATCAGATCAGATATGTCCATGACAAGGTCTTGAGGATTGTAAATCTGCATGACTCGAAACTAATTCCGAACGTAAATGTACTGAAGGCAGTTGCAAAGCTAGTCCTCTCAAAAGGTTTTCTAACAAAGGAAAAGAATCTGGTGGCTAAGGACTTGGAGAAGTTGATAAGAAGGTAAGATGTTAGATACAAGTTGCCTGAAGCCAAACTACCAGTGGTTAAGAAGGAGCTTGAAGACTATGCATTCGAGCAGCAAGAAGAGGCAATAAAGGAGCATGTGCAGAGATACGGAGATCCAAGATTAGACATTCTTGAAGAAGGAGAGATAAGGGACGAAGCTAGTGTAGTGGCTGGTGCAACTGTTAAGTTTGTCAAAAGCAAAGCTGAGAATGAGAATGATCTGCTGATCTATATAGACAAGCATCAAGTGGAAACCGTCATTGAAATCAAGTACGACATCTTTGCAGAACACAGTCATGAAACACTGTGTATCATAAGGGAATTGATTGATGAGATGGATGATGTTGATGAGTTTGATCAGGATTATCTAAGGGTCACGTTTGATAACTTCCGTAAGAGAAGACAACAGCTTGATATTCAGAGGCTACAGCAATGCACCACCGCTATTGTCATTGGATACCCTAAGCAGCTGGTCATAAGGAAGAAAGGGGAAAAGGGGTATCCTGACATAGTCACTAAGCTGAGATTTGAAGACATTCCCACGAAGCTTACCACTCGCAGCATGGTTGAAAGATGGTTGAGGTTGTTTCGAGATTATAAGATCAGAAATCATGTGGAAGCAGAAGGACTTAATCTTCTCAAGAAAAGAATGGATGAAGTCTGCAACCCTGAGTTCATGAAGAAAGAAAAGGCAGCCAAGAAGAAAGCTCGTGAGGAAGAGGAGCGCAAGAAATCGAGATTTTAATGTATTAAGCTTGTAATGTTTCTTTGCGTTGTAATTTGTTTTCTTGTTTTCCTGCATTGTAAGTACATTATCTGTTTTCTTGTGTAGTGTAAGGTAGAAGTTAGTTAGCTAAGTGTCTTGAAACTGGTTTATATTAGGCGTCAATTATTTCGCGAAGTTCGGCGGTGGTAATACTGCTAAAAGGACTTCAGAAGGATAATTGAAGATTGAGTGGACCGTGCTCTTAAGTACTTAGAGAAAATCTCTAGAAGAGCATGAAGCCATTTGATCGAGCCAACAGGTGTCCAATTTTGGCACTTGAAGTATTAGTGATAGACATGAAGCTAGTTAATCAAGCCAAGCATTATGCAAGTTGACATGATCGTCTATGAATGTTAGTTTATCTTTTTCAGTCCCTGGTTAGTTGAGTTATCCTCATTGTGAATTTGGTTGTCATTGTTAGACAATCAAATAGGGGGAGATTGAAAGGCATAGGTGTACTAACTTGTAACACTTAATTACTATGTAACTCAACTAGGTAAAAGATAAAACAACAGCAAAACAAGAGAAACTGAAGAAGCACATGGAATCAATCAACTGAAGAAATGGTAATGATACTTGGTAACTACAAGTAACTAATTTGATTAATCCAGAATGCCTAAGTGAGAAGAAGTTCAATCTCAGTATTGCTCATGCCCTAACTTATCTAATGGAGAATCAAATTAATGTCAAAGAAGTATCAAGAAGACCAAATTAATGTCAAAGAACTGACATTCAGAAGCAAGAACCCCTTCAAGACTAGTCACTTATGAACCAGACCATTGCATCAAGTGTCAGGACATTGGAGGCAAGTTCATGTCAGTAATAGAAGATCTCATTTGAATTGAGTGAGGAAAAGAAATTGAAGAAGCTAGGGAAACTTGCTCATAAAGGTTAATCCACAATTAGTCACTAAAGAAAGCCAACATTGGATGAGTGCATATTTGCTAAGGCAAATGTCGATCCACGGCAGATCGAGATGCGGATCGAGATTGATAATTGAAGAAAAACATTGCAAGACAAATCTCAATCCATGGCAGATCGAGATTCTCACAGATCGAGATCGAGATTCTCATAGATCGAGATCGAGATTTTCACAGATCGAGATCGAGATTTTCATAGATCTAGATCGAGATTTTCACAGATCGAGATCGAGATCGAGATTGTCTACCAAGATCGAGATTGAGATGGGTCCAGGCCGAGATCGAGATGCGGGTCGATATGTAGCATTTAATGTTCAAGGGACAAGTGGCTTATTGTGAACGGTTGATCCAGAGTGGTTAGGAAAGTACTTTTTGTTGTCGAGTCCTGATTGAGCCACGTACACAAAAAGGACAAGATTAAGTCTACACGACATTATAAAAGTAGCACTTTGTTTTATTTGTAAAATAGCAATCTCTGTATTTTTTACTGAATATTTTTTAAGAGAGCATTTACTGTAAAAAGAAAGTGAGAGAGAATCAGTTGAATCAAGCTTTAACTGCTGTATTTATTGTTCAACTGATTATGATGCTTTTATGAATGTTGTAGCAAATCCTTCAATGAATATAAAGATATATTCTTGAAATTCTGTGTCATCATTTATTACCTGCATTTATTTTATATTCTCTCATTATTCGAAACAGTTGTATTCACCCCCCCCCCCCCTCTACAACACTTTGGACCTAACATTTTTGTTGATCCAAAGGTGTTGGAAAGGTATGTATGTTGCGTCGATCCATTTATGGATTAAAGCAGGCCTCGTGGAGATGGAAGATTCATTTTGATAAAATAGTCAAAAAGAGTTTGACTTTATTCAGAATGAAAATGAAACTTGTGTTTACAAGAAGTTTAGTGGGAGCCATGTGGCATTCCTAGTATTATATGTTTATGATATATTACTAATAGGGAATGACATTCCTTCTCTATAGACTGTGGAGACTTGGTTGAGAAATAATTTCTCAATGAAAGACTTAGGCGATGCGACCTATATATTAGGGATCAGGATCTATAGAGATAGATCAAAGAGATTGATCGGTCTAAGTTAGAGTACATACATTGACAAAGTTTTACATCGATTTCGAATGCAAAGAGGCTAAAATGGATATGTCCCAATGTCTCATGGGATAGTGATCTCAAAATAAAATTTGTCATAAATCATTGGATGATAAGGACCGTGTGAGTAAAGTTCCATATGCGTCAGCAATTGGTTTTATAATGTATGCAATGATATGTACTCGTCCTGATGTCTCGTATGCTTTAAGCATGATGAGTAGATATCATTCTAATCCAGGTGAAGGTCACTGAACGGCAGTCAAGAATATTCTTAAGTACTTGAAGAGGACTAAAGATTCATTCTTGTTATATGAAGGAGATGTGAAGCTAGTTGTAAGAGGTTTCAGTGATGCTGGTTTCTAGACAAACAACGATGATTTAATGTTTTTGTCTGGCTTTGTATTTTATCTATTTTTATTGAGATGTTGTATGCTGGAATGGTTCACAGCAGAGACAGTTGTTGATTCTACAATAGAGCTTGAGTATATTGATGCTTGCGAAGTAGCCAAGGAGGCTGTTTGGGCATGTACTTAGGAGATATCACCTAATTAATGAGATTAATGATTAAGGAGATATATATATATATATATATATATATATATATATATATATATATATATATATATATATATATATATATATGTAAAGTTCATACTAATAATAATATTGCAGACCCACTGACTAAGGCTTTGTCGCAGCAGAAGCACGAAAGTTACACTAGTTCCATGAGTATTGGATACTTGGGTAATTGGTTCTAGTGCAAGTGGGAGATTGTTAGTAATTGTGCTCTAGAGACAATACTTTTTATATTTTAAGGAAAATATTTATTATTAAGGATTATGTTTTATTGATTATTATTTATTTATTATGATTTATTTACTGCGTAATAAATTGAAAGCATAATAAATGTCCTTGGAATTTTGATACGTATTATATATCTTTAAGTATGTGACTTAAAAATGAGATTATATGAATAGTATCTTATTCCTAAAATTCCTTAGTCAAGTATTATTATTTAAGGACAATAATAATGCACAAAGACTAGTATGTTTCTTGACAGATGACCATATCTCATTGGTCATAGTTATGGTGATATTAAAGTCAAGAACATAAGTGCATATCTCAATGCATGGCACTGGAATGACCCGCCGTGAGATTCTACATGTTAAATAAGTGTCGTAAGTAATTCTCACTATGATAATGGTGTAATGATCCTTAGACCTGAAATCATTATATTTCTATACGAGAATTAATATACTTTGATTACATTAAAAGTTACCTTTGACCAGGTGATGAAAAAGTGGACATTGGGTATATTATGAATCATATGAGAAATATGAATGATCTAGATGAGATTTAATCCTCCTAATTTTAGGAGTGATATTATTGGCCTCTTGTTTGAGTGAGACTATGAAATTCACGGTCGTGCTCAAATGTTAATTTGATTTTTATAGTCTACTCATCGATCAAGAAAATAAAGATTAAATTATGAAGAGGATGACACGAGACATGCCTTGAGTTTAATCCATAATATCAAGATTAAAGGGATTATATTATATGGAACATTATTCACGAAAGGCTTAATCGAATCACCGATTTATTATTATTACTTGGGTAGCAATGATGTATTACTAGATGCCGCTCATTGTTTACAATTTTAATTAGATATTAAAATTATTGCCAACGTAATAATAACCTACAGGGTCACACACAAAGAACGCTTGAAGGAGAAATAATTTAAATTATGAATTTAAATTAAATAAGTAATTTATTTTATTTATGATATTAATTAAGTATGACTTAATTAATTATATAAATAGAATAAATTAATTATTTAAGCTAATTCCAAAATTAATAATTAATTAATTAAGTGAGACTTAATTAAATAATTTAGAATTTTGGATTAGTATTAATTATAATTGGATTATAATTAGAAAACTTATTTCTCTCTCTATATAATCTCTTTATGGGCTGATTTAATAACAGAGACATATTTTTACTAAAACCCTAGCCGTTTTGAGAAAAGAGGAAGATAGAGAGAGAGAGAAGCAGTTTTCGGGTGCTAGTACACATCAATCCTTCATGAAAAGTGTTCGTGTGGATACCGTAGAGCGTAGATCGCGAGAGCGGGATACGTGGTGATTAAACAAGCTTTAGACCTCCATTAATCTTCCATTAATGAACTGTTAAAGCTTCTAAAGGTATTTATTCTTTATCTTCGAATTAAATCTTTTGTTTTCACATGGATCCTGCGGAGAGTTTCGCTATTTTGATTTATTTTTCACGTTTATTCCGCTGCGTTTGTGCCTCGAAACCCTTCACCACCATGACATAATATTCTACACAGCCAGTTTCCTTCTTCTTTTCATTTCCCTTGACCATCAAATCCACAGTTTTCTCCTTTCTTTGATTCTTCTCAATTTCCTCATTTTGTTGGATTTCCAACTCATATGTCTTGAGAATACCATAAAGTTTCTCAAGAGTATAATCCTTGAAGTCCTGAGATTGTTTAATGGAAACAGTCATTGGTTTCCATTCTTTTGGAAGAGATCTAAGAAATTTTAGATTTGTATCCTCAGGTACATAAACCCTACCATACAGCTTTAATCCATTTAATAACTTCTAGAATCTGCTATAGGTGTCATTAATAGATTCTCCACTCTTGAAATGAAATGATTCATATTTTTGAATCAAGAGTTACATCTTGTTTTTCCTTACTTGTTCAGTTCCTTCACATAGAGTCTGAAGAGTGTCCCATACTTCTTTTGATGAAGTACAGTTTATCACATTGTCAAACATATCTTTATCTAGACCATTAAACAGAATGTTCATGGCCTTCTTGTCTTTAAGTACTTCTTTTTCATCCTCTTCTGTGAACTCAGAGATGAGATTTGGAACATGTTTGTCAAGTGCAGGAGTTCCATCAGGGTTTACACCTGTGACTAGCTTTATGGAAATATGAGGATCTTTCTCTATGTAGTGAACATAGGAAGGGTCGAGAGAAAAAAGATGCAGATGCATTTTTACCTTCCATGGAAAGTATTCATCATTTTCTAACACAGGAATCTTTACACCTGAATCTTTTTGACCCATATTGACTGTTCTTGATCTTTAAACTTTCTGTATATTGAAAGCCTGCTTTGATACCAATTGTTATTCCTTAGAACAATGTCAATATTTATAAAGGGGGGTTGAATACAAATATCAAAACTTTTTACTGTTTTAATATTTGTTCTTAGTGTTTGAGAAGTAAGAGAATATGTATGAACAACAAAGATACTGAAAAGTAAATTGAACAAAGAGATTTATAATTACTGATGGATTGGTTTTTCCATCAGTGTATATTTTTGCTCAATGTTTCTAGGTTAAAATAAACCTAGCTTCATTTTTACAAAGTTAGAAGATAAACCAACTATTCTTACAAAGTTCTCTAAGGCTGAACAGTTGATTCTTTAAGAAATGCTCTAACTTGATACTCTTCTAACAATGCTACCACACTTGTTTATATATTACAAGTGTGTTTTAAAATTCCTATTTTAGTATTGTTTCTATCTACCTTTCTTTTACCTTTTTCTTTTTCAGGAAAACAGGCTTGAAAGACAGCTATAGATTGAGTCTTCACAGTCATCATTGACTGTCTTCCATAGGTTTACTTTTGTCCTCTAGATCTACAACAGATAGTCCTTCTGTGTTATCACAATCAATTGATAATTTGATGTTAATCATATCAATTGATCCATCCTTTAATCTATCAACTGATGTTCTTCTTCGATTGCTCTTTATATTCATCGATTGATAAATAATGACTTATCGATTGATAGAATTTATCAATCGATATATCAATCGATGGGTCTTCACATCAGTTGATGGTCTTCAATACTTGACTTGGCTTCTTTGATTGATCTCCTATCCATCGATGCTTCAATATCAATCGATCATCCTTCACTTGTACAATTTCTTGTCTTCAAATAATTACAATTTGACAGTTTAATTTACACATCAATTGATGATCTATATCAATTGACTCTAACATCAATTGATAAGAATAATATCAATTGATTTACACTTTATCGATTGAAATAGACTAAGTACACCTATGCTACAGTCTAAATTATCAGTTGATTCATAAAAAAACTTCAACTGATAAATGGTTTCCTGATCAATTGATATTTATAACTTTCATATCAACTGATCAGTTACATCAAATAAAATTTCTATGATTCTAAGATTAATGTTATCATCAAATTACATGTAGATTTCTAACAAATATATTTGATCAACTGATAAAATATATTCATATCGATGGATATTTATCTATCGATAGATAATTACCCTTGTAATTATTTATCGATTGATAAATTACTTACCAATGGTTGTAATTACCCATCGATGGTAATAGAATTCTATTTAGTTCTAAACATCCATTGACTACCTTTTAATTTAGCCGTTGATACTCTATTTTATCCATCGATAAATACATATACTTCTGTATGTATAAAGTCGATTTCTATTTAGAATATGTCTATTAATCTCTTTTTATAATGGTCATTTCTTTTTAGTAAAATATCGAAGCAATTGGTGTTTTTTTGTTTTTGTCAGTTTATTCTTGATAAGTAGAAATAGCAGTTTCATTTCTTATTTCATTTAACTTGTTATTTTTCTAACTCACCAATTTTCTTGCTTTTTGCTCTCTAAGAACCCTAAGGCAATTTTACTCATTTTTCTTCAAGTCTCTCTCTTTCTCTCTCTCTCTAATTTCTTTCTAAGATCAACAATGGCACCACAAAAGAAGATTCAGTCATCAACATGATTCATCTATGAGCAGAACAATTTTGTGGCATGTTTAATAATGGATGATGCTCCTGTAGATTTTCATCCATTGATGAGGTTCATAGGAGAATGCAAGGTATCCAAGGCTCTCAGTGAACCACCCATAATCGTGTGTTCTTTTGTTGAAGAGCTATGAAACTCTGCAGAGGTATCACAAAATGGTAAGGTAATTTCATATACTTGCAAAGGTAAATCTTACACCATCTCTAGTGCTACTCTTTCCGAATGTCTAGATATTCTTGCTAACAACTGTGCAAAAACCCCAACTAATGAAGAAATTAGGAATATGCTAGCCACTGTTAATTATGCTAATTCTGAAACTGGTTAAGGTGAGGTTGTTAGAAAGAATCTTAAGAAAGAATGGAGCTATTTCTTTGATGCTATTATCAAGGTATTCTCTGGAAAAATAAGTAATTTTGATGCAGTTACTACCAGTATGCAAGAAATTGCTTATAGTATCATATTTGATAGATACTTTGATTCTAGCACAGTGCTCCTAAATGAATTGACTACCAAATTAGGAAATAAAGTATCTAGAAAGAATAATATTTACTTTGCTAGATTCTTTATGTTATTTATTAATGCTGCCATTGAAGAGTATGAGATAACATGTGACATGGAGATAATGGAGTCATGGACTCAGAAACTAAGGGTCTTCAAGTATTTGGTGAAAATCAACCTACATACTAGGTTGTGCCTCATCTACCCTCCCTTTGTAAAGGTATATCTCAAAACTCACAACATTCCTTTTTCTGATGTGGAAATCTCACTTTCTTTGCTTTTTGCAACAATGGAGGGAGATGGAAATGCCTCCATCCCTCCTACCCAAGTTGCACAACCTTTCAAATCCAAATCTAAGAAATCCACCTCAGTAGTTTCCCAACAAACTACTGTTGTAAAATCCAAGAAAAGAAAAACCACTAAGGGGAGTGTGAAGGTGGCAAGTGAGGGTGAGGGAACTGACCAACATCAAGAAAGCTAGAAGAATAAGGATAGTAAGGGTGTGATTGTCTAGCCAGCCACTAGCCAATCTCTCAAAATATTGAGGTTGTGATAAAGGAATTAAACACATCCCTAGTTGCACCTTCTTAACAAGGTGTAACTATTGAAAAGAGGTCTCAATCAGGACCATCTGATGGGGAAAAGGGACACAAACTAGTTCAACCCTACAAGAGAAGAAAGAAGAGTAATAGTAATACACAAGGGTCACACACACCTGCAAAGCCAAATGAAAATTTGGTGGAGCCTTCAGTTTCTTCAATTGATGTGTCTCAGAATTTTCCTGAGGCACAGCCCCATTCACTATCTATTTCTTCTCCACAATCTCCTTCAAAATCTATTTCTTCAGAAACTTTGATGATTGATAACATCAATGTTTCAAATTCACCCTCTTTGCAACTCAGGGTGGAGCCAACGCTCTCACCTGAATCACCAAATAAGGTTAACACCTTGGTTGATCAGGAAAATATTGAAAATTCTCCTAAGTCAATGAAAATTACTCAATCAACTTATATTACTCAACATCCATTGACTATTACACTTCCATCGATGGATATCCTTACATCCATCGACGAGCTCCAATTAACAGATATTCATCAATCAATGGATATTTCTCATCCTTCAATTGACACTTCCATTCCAATTATTGAACCATCTGTTGAAAAATTCAAGTGGCAAACACACTTTTAAGATTAAGTGGAGTGGGTGAGGTGTGTGAGAGGCAGGATTTGCATATCCTAACAAAAGGAGAGAATGTGAATGAGAGACCCTCAATTTTTTCTGAGGTGGCAAAATAAGAGGGTGTGAGCAAAGAGAGTTCCACCTTAGTAGGTGATGCAAATGAAGAGCATAGTGAATGAGAGGTGAGAATCCTGGATGAGATCCTGATGAAAGAAAAGAGAGAAGAGTGTGAGAGAGAAAATAATAGAGAGAAACCATCTTCACCATCTCATGAAGCTTCAAGTTCTAAAACTAAGAGATTTGCAGTAGAACTCACCCAGGAGTTGGGGTTGGAGTTAGAGGGAGATGGAGAGCAATGAGTTCTTGCAGGAGTTGCAGATGCCTACAAGGTGGTGGAGGATGAGGTTGAATTTAACCTAAATGCTTAAACATTTCAACATGAGGATCCACACTATCAGGAATTGGCAGCAACCACAAATCAAGAGGCTGAGAAGATGTTGGGGTTAGTTCAATTTGAGAAAGTATTCATGAGTGGGAATGAGAATTTAGCAAGGATGCTTGATGATATTTCTCACATGAATCCTGAGGATTTTAAATCAGATGCAGATGATGACTTACTTGAACCAGACATGGCCAATGATGAAATCAATCTGGCAGATACTGAAAAGGCCATTCTTTCCCACTACAGAAGATCCATGGCTGAAACCAATGTGGAAGATCATGTCCAAAGAAGAATTCTAAATTTTTACAGAGATAACTTGAAAATTCAAAAGATGCATGTCACAGGTTCCAAGTATGAATTGAAGAAGATTAGAGAAGAGATTGACAGTGAAAGGACACACTTTGACACTAACATTGACTCTAGGCTCAGTCTAACCATGATGAAAAAAATCAAGTAAAGGCTTGACACTAAGTCTACAGCCAAGGACAAAGTTGTGGAATTGGAGAAAAAAATGAATGCTATGGAAGTTAACATGAAGCAAATTTTGAAAAATCAAGTAACCCAAATCAAATTGATGAGCAGACTCTTGGACACCCCTCTCATTTCTCAAACCTTGGAGCAAGAACTTGTTGTTAACAAAAAAAAGGGAGAAAATGAAGAGATGGGGATGGAGATTGAAGCTATGGTCAAGGACACAAAAAATGTCATTCAAAAGAAAGATCCAAAGAAGGCATGGCTCAACAAATTGTGCAACAATTTGATTCAATTACAAGAAAAAACAAGGAAATTGATGCACAAGAGCCAATCTCTTTAATGCCAGAAATTCTTGATGCTGTGAAGAAAGGAGAAATAAGGGTGGATGAAGGTAGCTCAAAACCTTGTGATAAAAAAGGAAAGGGTATATTAATTGAGGATGGCAGGAAGAAAAAGGAATCTGTCACAAGTGGAGGTGACAAACTATTGTCAAAAGCAATAGTTGTTAGTAGTAAAGAAAGGGAGCATCAATAATAAGCACAAGAAGAGCTAGCAACACAGTTGCAGAAAGAATTTGATGAGGAAGATAAGCAGATTAGAGAAGCTAGGAGGAAAGAAGGTGAAAAGAGGATAAGAATGAAACAAAGGGCAAATAAACCTAAAATCTCTGGTGTTAAAAGAAAGTTGGTGGTTGATGAAGTAGAGGTGGATAAGGATGAAAAGCCAAAGGAGATAGAAAATCAGAATCAAGCACCTGGGAGTGGTCAATCCAAGGAGATAGAAGTTTTCAAATCTAAGCCTGAAAACTTTGTTTCAATCAAACTTGAAAGAATGATGGCTATCAAAGGTCAAAGAAAAAGGGATGTGGATCTTCTTCACATTGAATATGAAGATGGTTTACATTCAACTTTTACCTTTAATCAAGTTATGCAACAAGGTTGTGGGATCTTGAGAAAGATCTACACTTTGCTCAACAAAAGATATTATTTGACCAAGGAGCTTGCGCATGATATTGTGCATGAAATGAAGAGTATAAGGGAATCACCACTACAGGTAGAAAGGGATGACAGAGTGAAGATCTGGAACCCTGAAGGAAAGAAAGTACTTCATGAGCTTTTCTACATGATGATCTACAAGGACATGGAGGGTAGAGAGAATTGCATTGACATCTGTTAGGAAATCAGAAAACTACCCAATCTGGAATTGAATTACCTTGCAAGCAAATTGGACTATAACGGTGAGGATGAAAGGATTTTGAAAGGGTCACTGTACAGGCAGATGAAGGAAAATGAAGACAAGATGAATGAGTCAAGCAAAAGGAGGAAATAGATAATTCAGACTCATCATCAAATTTATCAAAAAAACATCCGTCATTAGTACTTGATCAATCTTTACATGTTTCCATATTGAAATTCCTGCTAGAGTAAAAATTCTTAGAGTTTTGTTATCATTAACTGTGAATTTATGCCTATTTGTTATACTCATAAATAGGGGGAGATTGATAGGAATTATGAGATTTGATATTAATAAATTACTTAGAATTTCAATATAGATTCAAGTTTAAATGTAACTGGTCAATGGATATATGACTTATAAATATCCATTGACTAGGAAGCCAATTATCAGTTGAAGTTGTTGTTAATCAACTGATAAATTGGATTGTAGCAGTTGATTCATGTTTCTTGTTTATCAATTGATTGTAATGCTTCAATGGATGCTAAATTTTAGTCAACTGATGTTTATTGACTTCAATTGATAGCTCTTCAACGGATGAGAAGAATGACTGATTAAGTGTAAATATTTTAAGTCGGAATTTTTTCAAATGAAGTGATCAATAGATGTTGAAGTCGATGGATATGGATGTTGTTCGATAGATAAAGGTCAATCAAAGTCAAATCAATGGATCTCCATCAACGGATGAAAGCACCAAGGTAATCAACGGATGAAAGACAATCAATGGATAAGGGATCGATGGATAACCAAGATATCCATTGATACATTAATTGATCAATGGATAATCTATCCATCGATCGATAAGCAAAGAAGGATCGCTTGATAAGCTTAACAACAATTATCAATTGATTAATGTTTCCTAAATTGGTTAAGGACAAAAGGAATGAGACCTTTGGAGAAATTGAATCAATAGAAGACAGTCCTGTCAGGATTGTGAAGACTTTCAAGGCAACACAGTCTTCAAGGAAAAGATCAAGACAAATATTTTTCTAGAACAAGACAAATGCAAAGAAGAATGTGAAAAGAAGCTATAATCTATTTTAGTGAATACATTATAAAATGTAATTTTAAATTTGCATTTTTATCTGTCGATAGAAAAATAGATGTAGAATGTGAATTGCTATATATAGTTTTAGCAGTTCATTATAACAAGAGTGAGATAGAACAGAAACAAGAAAAGCATAGAAGTGTTAGAAATCATAGTATTGCTTTTCTTAGTTCAATTTCATATTGTAAGAAGCTTGGTTATTAAGACCAAGAGTTATTGAAAGTAAAATATTCACTAGTGGAAAACCAATCCACTAGTAATTTTAAATTGTTGTGTTTTATTTTCAAGTAAGTTAGTTTCTTCATCTTAAAAACACTCAAACTCTAAATACAAACTTATAATCCACAAAGAATTCCTAAAAATTCTTAAGTTTGTATTGAACCCCCCCTCTACAAACTTATTTTAAGGGAAAATAATAAATATACATAAGGTACAACCCTAATCATGTAATATACACATCAACCGATATATACAACTCAACAATAATTAAAAGTTCGTATATTATAGTGTATAAACGATATCATGATATGCAGTATATTTTGTATCAATGATATTGATGATTAATACAATGGGTATGTAGTAATCAAATGGAAACTATAAATATACCACACATCAATATGCATACATGAGATACATACCTCCATCTGATAAGTTAAATGTCTTGAACTTGATTATTGAATCCTAATGTCTATGTTTTTGTTGCCTTTTAAAAATATATGGATATTCCTTTTAGAGCTATATTTCATTAATTAACAAGACAAATTAGACTAATGTGAGTTCCAAGATATATAGTAGTAAGAAATAAGTAATATTTTAACAATAACAATTAAGTATATAACTCTATAATTTATTGTATTTAATATGGATTGTAAGACTTATTTTAAAGTAAATCAATTACTTAATATTCAAATTTAATTTAACTTCATCCTAAAAAGTTATTTCTGTAATAACTTTAACAAATTATTAAAATCAAGTAATGTTATGGAATAAAAACTAAGGTGTAGTTAATGCGATGTATGTCAGAGCTTAACGAGCTTTAATGGCTAAGCTTGTATTTCGTAGCTTGGTTCTGCCCTCACAAGATGCCTACGTATCTATGTTGTGTCTAGAGAATCAAGCCAAAACGTAGTTCTAAGAATAAGGGGTTAGGCCCTTTATATAGATGTAGAGAGTCTAAGAATTAGAGTAGGTTTAGGAACCTTGGTGGGCAGGCCACCTCCTAGAAGGATTCTGGACTTTTCTTGTGATAGAAGTAGTTTTCAAGTAGGAATAGGTTTCCTTGTTGACCGAGGTGTCTTGGGGGCTACTCTTTGGAATAGTTCCCATGTATTTGGACATAATTAATTACCTGTATATTTAGCCAATCAATTAATTACGAATTTATTTACTAATTAGGGTTTCAAGCCTTATTAATTGGGCCTCCCTTTTGGACCAGACTAGGTCTAATTAATGCCACATTAATTGTGTTTTTAGGGCTTACTTTCAGCCCATATCATTTGCCCCCCCAACTTCTGTAAAGTGTGCAATACTTTATAGAAGTTAAGGTTCATGTATCTGTTACTCAAGTTCCCATTTATGAAGAATAATTTTTTTCTTGTGCCCATCACTATTGATTTCTATGAATTTTTCTCTATTTTTAGAGAATTTCCCATAATTTATTGGTACCCACATGTATTTTTCCTTAATTTCTAGGAATTTTTCTCTATTTTTAGAGAATTTTTCCAAATTTATTTGCCTTTTAAATCATTTTTAATGATTTTCTGGCATTTTCTAGTATTATTTTCGACCAGGAATCGTTTCTTGCTTCAACCAGGGATCCTGGTCGAAAGGGAGTCCTAGTCGTGGATCCCTAGTCGAATTCGACCAGGATCCTGGTCGGTTATTGCCTTAGCCAGGAATCCTGGTCGGTATGGACTCCTGGTCGTGAATCTCTAGTCGTTGATAGGGCCAACTGTGGTTCCTAATCGTAGAGGATTCCTGGTCGTATATTCGACCAGGATCCTAGTTATTTTTAAGGTGTTTTTAACACCTAGTCGTTGAGGATTCATGGTCGTATATTCGACCAGGATCCTAGTCGTTTTTAAGACGTTTTTAACACCTAGTCGTTGAGGATTCCTGGGCGTATATTCGACCAGGATCCTAGTCATTTTTAAGGCATTTTTAACACCTAGTCGTTTTTAACACCTAGTCGTTGAGGATTCCTGGTCGTATATTCGACCGGGATCCTAGTCGTTTTTAAAGCATTTTTAACACCTAGTCGTTGAGGATTCCTGGTCGTATATTCGACCAGGATCCTAGTCATTTTTAATGATTGTTGAGTATTGACCCACGGGTCTTTGGGCTTTTTTATGGCCCAAATTTTTGTTTTATTCAAAACAAAGTTTTAGGCCTCCTCGATTTTTGGGTCGTATATTGTCGTGGCCCAAATTACTTTGTGGGCTTCTTCCAGCTGTGAGAAGTTTAAACGGTCGAGTTATTGTTTTTCTCGGCTATAAATCAGTGAAGTAAGAACTCAATCTTTTCACTTCTCACTCTCTTAGTAAAAACTCTCCCAAAATTTCACTTTAGAGCTCCTTTGTCAAGGCGATTTTCGGCGGAATTTTCCGATCAATCTTCATCTTCTTCATTCATTCAAGCATTCATCCGTTGAATATCAATGGCCGATCCGTTGCTGTTTTTAGGAGTATTTTTCAATTTAAAAATAGTCCGTCGAGCATAATGGGCTGGGTTTATATAAACCATAGGCATAGGACCTCCTTCTGCAAAGTGAAAGATGGCAACCCAGGCCTAATCCAGTTGACCCCCGAGGAGAAGCTAATAGTCGCAGATTTGGGCCAAGATAAGGGCCAGACTCACTATAGAAAGCTTCTTGAGGAATTTTATTTGAAGGCCGTGGGCCTTTCTCATGTTTCTAATAATGGTACTTTCCTTACTTGACTTGTCTTTTCTTTTTGATTTTTCTAAGCCCGATTTTTATTTTCTTGTTTATCTTGCTGCTGCTGAAAATATAAACTTTCACTTGGGCGTGGGTGACCAAGAAACCCACAAGATGCGGACGGCCCGCGAGGCTCTTGAAGGCCCTATCAAGGAGCCCAACGTTCCTGGGTTCCTTCAGCATTCTGATGGGGCCCAAACTAAGGGCAAGGGAAAGAGGCCTCGTGAGGAAGATGAAGATCCAGCCACTAGGGCTTGGAGGCCCAGCTGGGGCATCTGGAAGCAGGACACCGTTGTTGAGAGTGTCCTGAACTCCGTGGATTAGTCCCAAAATTTGATTCCTCCGGCCGACAGGGCCAAAATTGTTTTAAAGACGGACATAGAGGAGGCAGAGTCTCTTGGGTCCCAGGCCGTTGCTTTGGTAAGACCCTACCTCTTCTTTGTACTTTAGCTGATTCTTGCGCTTTTCTATTTTTTGATTTTGAGTTTTTTATGTCTTTATCAGGTCAACACCTACTTCCAGACCATGGCTCATCAGGCCAAGACTTGGCGTTTCTCAGAGAAGGCCCAGAGGAAGGGAAAGGCTAAAGCCGATGCCAAAGTGGCCGGGCTTGAAAAGAAGTTGCTCGAAAAGGAGTAGGAGTTGGTGGCGGCCCATGCTGAGCTGCAGGAGCTGAGGACTGAGAAGAAGGTCCTGATTGCTTTTATTGATAAACACGACGACATGGTGTTCGTGACGGCCGGGGCCCAAGCTTGGGGTAAATGTATGGATGCCGTCTTGGCTAAACATCCGGGTCTTTTTGATCCAGATGATTTTCCTTGCCCCATGGGCCAGCCGCTAGCTCTTGCTTCAACTGCTCAGAGGACAGGATCAGGAGACTTGTCAGGGGTCCAGGCTTTGGATGAGTTTAATCGGGTCTTTGATTCTACTCTTGAGGCTGAGGATAACGCTCAGAAGGAAGCGGAGGAAGAAGAGAAGACCGAAGAGGAAGAGAAGGGTGATGACACTGAAGACTTCCCTTAGTTTCCTTTTTCCTGTATTTCCTGTATTCTTGCATTTCCTTGTATTTCCATTCGATTTTTAAATTGTGTAATCCTAAAGACTTTTTATTTATAAAAAGCCTCTTTGTTATTTGTTTTTCTGTTTTATGCCTTAGCATATTTGATAAAATATACCTTTTGAGCATAAAAGAACAGATAAATCTGGACATTACTCGAAGTGCCAACTGTGCTACATTTTATTCTTTTTCTTGCCTTATCATATTTGATAAAATATACTTTTCGAGCATAAAGAACAAATAAGCATATATATTAAAGTGCCTATCCGGGCTCGATCTTGCTACTTTATCATAAAGGAACTTAATAAAAACTGCCAACTCTAGGCTAAACACACATGTTTTTGAAGGTGCTATAAAGCTGAGAATTTCATTAATAATGCCTTCGAGGCTAAAGTGGGCACAACCCTTACAAAATGAGAATCTTGTCTAGAGCGAATGGCTCTTACATCCTAATGGTTTCATTGAACCTTATTTCTACTTAGTTCCTACTAAATATAAGAACTCATAGTTGAATTCTTTAAACATAGTAAACCTTCAGGTTTGAAGCATGCCAAGTCCTTGGCACCTCAACATCTTCTAGGGTTTCAAGGATGTATGATCCTCCTCTCTTTACTTTTTTTATCTTGTACGGCCCTTCCCAGTTGGGGGCTAATTTTCCTTTAGGGCCTACCCCGGAAGCTTCAGCTTTCCTGAGGACCAATTCCCCTTATCTAAAAAATCTTTCTTTAACCCTTAAGTTTAGTAGAAAGACGACTTCTTTTGATATTCGACAATTTTTGCATGAGCTTTGTCCCTGACTTCATCTATTAAGTCTAATGCAAGTTTCATTCCTTCTTCATTATCCTCAGGCTCAAAGGCCTTAATTCTTGGGGATACATGTGATATTTCAACTAGGACCACTGCTTCGGCTCCATAAGCTAGAAAGGATGGAGTTGTGTCAGTAGTGACTCTATGAGTGGTTCTGTAAGCCCATAGTATTGGCAAAAGCTCATCCACCCAAGTGTTGGCAGAACGCTCGAGCCTTTTCTTAAGACCATCTAGGATGATTCGATTAGCTACCTCAGCCTGCCCATTTGCTTGAGGATGTGCAACAGAAGTGAAGCATAGAGCGATGTCATTATCGTTGCAATATCCCTTAAATTCCTCGTCGTTGAATTGTGGGCCATTGTCCGTCACCAGGATTCGTGGTATCCCATACCTACATATGATGTTTTCTCAGAAGAATTGAGCTACTTGTTTTGTGGTTATCTTGGCTAGTGGTTTTGCCTCAATCCATTTAGTGAAGTAATCAATTGCAACGATTAGGAACTTTCTTTGTCCGCTAGCTATTGGAAAGGGCCCAAGAATATCCATTCCCCACATTGCAAATGGGATGGGTGAATTAATGGACGTTAACATCCCAGGAGGTTGCCTAACGACCGGTGCATGCCTTTGGCACCTGTCACACCTTTTCACATACTCTTTTGAATCTTTTAACAAGTCAGGCCAGTAAAAGCCTAGACGGGTGATCTTACGAGCCAAAGCTCTGCCCCCCAGGTGTTGGCCACAGATTCCTTCGTGTACTTCTTTTAAAGCCTCATGGGCTTCATCTGGCTTTAGGCATTTCAAGTATGGAATAACAAAAGATTTCTTGTAGAGAATCCCATCAATAAGAGCGTACCTTAAGGCCCTCACAGTGAGTTTTTTGGCTTCCATGGCGTTGACAGGTGTCCATCCAGATTGAAGGTGGGCTCTAATTGGGTCCATCCAGCAACTGCCCAAGTTTATCGGGGCTACCAGCTTTGCATTGATGCTAGGGGTTTTCAAGATTTGGAAGTAAACGCTTCCCACATGTTCGTCTACTTCTGACGTGGCGAATTTTGACAAGGCATCGGCCTTTGCATTCTCTTCTCTAGAGATATACTTAACCTGACATTCTTCAAACTAAGTCATTATAGCTTTGACCAATCGGAGGTATTTGACCATGATTTCTTCCCTTGCTTTAAAATCCCCGTTTACTTGGGATATAACTAGTTTCGAGTCTCCACAGACTTTGAGATGTTTGGCATTTAGCGCTTTGGCCAAACCTAGGCCTGCTATCAGAGCTTCATATTCAGCTTCATTGTTGGTTGTTGGGAAGTCAAGCTTAATAGCATATTCAATAATGAATCATTCGGGACTTTGTAGCACAAAACATGCTCCACTAGATTTTGTTTTTGATGCCCCATCAAAATTGAGCACCTAATATACTTTAGAAGTTTGTTTTGCTTCTTGTGTTACTGTCATATTATCCTTATCCTGCCCCCCGACTTCTTGGTCGTTAATAGTATATTCGACCACGAAGTCAGAAAGGGCTTGAGCTTTTATGGTCGTTCGAGGCTTATACTTGATGTCGAACTCCCCTAACTCTATGACCTACTTGATCAACCTCCCACTTGCCTTAGGGCTATGTAAGATGTTCCTTAGCGGCTGATCAGTTAATACCTCGATTTTATGCGCTTGGAAATAAGGATGTAGTTTTCTCGAGGCCATTACCAAGGCCAGGGCAAATTTCTCAATCTTGGAGTAGTTAAGTTCTGCTCCGTGCAAGACCTTACTTACATAATAAACTAGTTTCTGAATCTTTTCTTCTTCCTTTATAAGGACAGCGCTCAGGGCTTTATCAGATACAACCAAGTACAGGTATAAAACGTCTTCGGGACTAGGCTTGGCCAATAATGGAGCTTCAGTTATATATTTCTTCAGTTCTTCGAATGCTGCCTGACTTTCCTCCGTCCACACGAAGTCCTTCACTTTCTTCAATGTTTGGAAGAAAGGTAGACACTTATCCCCGGATTTTGAGACGAACCTTCCTAGGGCTGCAATTCTCCCTGTTAATTTTTGGACATCCCTTACTGTCTTTGGGGATTCCATGTCGAGTATAGCTTTAATTTTGTCAGGATTGGCCTCAATCCCCCTTTTAGAGACCATCATTCCTAAGAATTTCCCGGATCCTACACCAAAGGCGCATTTTGCAGGGTTCAACATCATTTTGTGGTGTCTCAACACTTCGAACGCCTCTCTTAAGTGTTGAATATGGTCGGCCTTATCGAGGCTTTTGACTAGCATGTCATCAACATAGACCTCCATGGTTTTTCTGATAAGATGCTTGAATATTTTATTTACTAGCCTTTGATAGGTGGCTCCCGCATTCTTTAACCCAAAGGCCATAACTAGATAACAAAATACACCAAAGTCAGTGATGAAAGATACCTTGGCGACGTCATCCTCATGCATCCTGATCTGATTATATCCACTAAAGCCATCCATGAAACTTATCATCTCATGTCCTACCGTGGCATCTATAAGTGCATCGATCCTCGGGAGGGAGAAACAATCCTTTGGGCATGCGTCATTTAAATCAGTGAAGTCCACGCACATCCTCCACTTTTCATTGGATTTCCTGACCATTACAGGATTAGCAAGCCATTCGGGGAATTGAATTTCCTTGATGAATCTAGCCTCTAAGAGCTTTTCCACCTCTTGCTTTATGGCTTCTTGCCTTTCTGGAGTAAAATTCCTCTTCTTTTGTTTTTATCATTTTTCGCCGTGGATCCACATTAAGCTTATGAGTAATTAGATTGGGATCAATTCCTGGCATATCAACGTTTGTTCAAGCAAATAGGTCCCCATTCTCTTGCAAGAATTTTGTCAGTTTCGCTTTCATAGGCTCTTCTAATGAGGCTCCAATGTATGTGACCTTTTCAGGCTCTCCTAGTACTAAGGGAATTGGAACCAAGTCTTCGGCTGGCTTTCCCCTTCTTTCCTCGTCTTCTCTTGAGTCCATGTCGTCTATGGGTAGGACTTGCCCCCCCCGACTCCATCGGGTCTCAAGGCTACCACGTAGCAACTTCTCGCCATTTTCTGGTCTCATTTCTCCTCTCCAACACCGTTTCTGGTGGGGAACTTGATTTTTAAGTGATAACTTGAGTCTACAGCCTTGAAAGCATGCAAACCTGTTCTTCCAAGGATGGCGTTATATGTAAAAGATGCTTTGACCACCAAAAAAGTTAGCATCTGAGTGACCTCTCTAGGTTCTCTTCCCATTGTCATTGGTAGCTGAATGGTTCCTTCTACTTTTGACTCTACTCCATTAAAGCCATAGATGGGAACATCCGAAAGGGTTAGTTGGGAGTCATTGTATCCCATCTTTACAAATGCATCATGGAACAAGATATCAACAGATGTTCCATTGTCCACCAGGACTCTATTTACTTCTGAATTGCCTATCAAAGGGGCAATAACGAGAGGATCATCATGAGGAAACTTTATCCCTTCCAGGTCTGAGTCATTAAAAGATATGACCGCCTCCGTCCTAGCACGTTTAGGTGCTTCTCCTATGACTTGCATAACTTCTCTTGCGTATGCTTTTCTTGAATTCCGTGAATTTCCAGCAGCAGTGAGTCCTCCGAAAATCATATTAATAACTGGTCCTCTAGGTTGAGGATTCCTATCCCGACCATCATTATTTTTTCTGTTATCGTCGCGCCTATCATGACTTCTATCCTTGGTGTATTTAGAAAGTTTTCCTCTTCTGATAAGGAATTCGATTTCATCCTTCAATTGTCTACAGTCATCCGTATCATGCACGGTATCCCTATGAAACCGGCAAAACGCGTTCTTGTTCCTTTTCTCAGGATCAGATTTCAGGGGTTTAGGCCATCTCAGGTCTCGATCTCTTTCGATATCCATAAGGATTTGACTTCGAGGTGCGTTCAGCCTTGCGTATTCGGCAAACTTTTGCCCTAAATTATTTTTCTTAGGGGGAGATTCTGAATTCTTCTCCATCTTGGAGTACTTGTCTCGGGCATCATATTCTTGATCACCCTTTCTCTTCTTATTATTATTCCCGTGTGTCGCCACCGATATAGTGGTTTTCTTCATACTTTCCTCCGCTTTAATGTATTTTCCTGCCCTGTCTTGAAGAAGAAGCATGTTCACGGGCGGATGTTTAGCCAGAGATCTCTTGAAGTAAGGATCAATTGTTCCCTGTTGTAAGGCTATCATGGCCACTTTTTCGTCCAAGTCCGGGACTTTCAAGGCTTCCTTGGTAAAGCGGTTCAAGTAGTATCTTAAAGATTCGTTCTTTCCCTGTTCCAGATTCATGAGAGAAGCCGAACTTTTTTCGTGTACTCTTCCACTTATAAACTGGCTTATGAAGGCCTTACTGAGCTCTTTGACGGATCCAATGGAGTTGGGCGGCAACCGGCTATACCAACGTTCGGCCATGCCCCCCAGGGTTTGGGGAAACGCCCTACACTTCACAGCATCATTGATAGGTTGTAGTAGCAATGCATTCGAGAAGGTCATCACGTGATTGGCTGGATTGCCTGCTCCATCATAAACTTTGATGGTGGGCATCTTGAACTTACTTGAGATGTGAGCGTTCATGATGATTTCGGTGAAGGGCGGCGTGGGATCATCAGGATCTCCGAGTGGTAATAATTTAGCGGGGTCAGCCCTCGCCATTTCCGTTCTTTTACCTCGTGGGGTTTCATCCAGTTCTATGACGTCGGGGGCTTCATACCTCAAGGCTGGCCTTCTATCATGCCGATCCAGGCTTTTCTTCAGTTCTTTGAGTTCAGCCTCGTAGGAAGCAATTTTCTGTTCTAGTGTCCTACGGGACTGTGAATGCCGGCTTCCTACGGGTTCTTTACTAGGCCTTCTTCTCTTGGGATTGACATCGGTGCCTTCTGAGCTTTCATCATCAGTTGAGTATGGTCCTGAGAAATCACGGACATCTACTCTACGCCCATAGTTCTGTGGTTCCAACCCTCTAATGTAAGGAGGGGGATAGGCTTGGGAGAGTCCAAGTCTTGTTTGGGCAATAGTGCTACTAGGGATAACAATAGTGGAAATTTGTGCGTGAGGAGCCGTAGCCATAAAAGGAGTTTGAGTTACCTGAGATAGTGGGTTGGATCCATGGACAATTTCCTCAGGATTGGTGGAGTGGACGATCTCACTAAACGGACCAAGCCTTTGGGTGTTAGGACCTTGAGTTCCAGCGGGAATAGTGGTTGTAACGGGGACCTCGGTAGCTTGAATTTCATCAGGAAGGATGATAGCAATCGGATCGCCTGTGGTAGGGACGATGTCTCCGTCAGTTCGTCGTGTTCTTGCCATGGTTAATGTCTTCTTCCCACAGACGGCGCCAAATGTTATGGAATAAAAACTAAGGTGTAGTTAATGCGATGTATATCGGAGCTTAACGAGCTTTAATGGCTGAGCTTGTGTTTCGTAGCTTGGTTCTGCCCTCACAAGATGCCTACGTATCTCTGTTGTGTCTAGAGAATCAAGCCAAGACGTAGTTCTAAGAATGAGGGGTTAGGCCCTTTATATAGACGTAGAGAGTCTAAGAATTAGAGTAGGTTTAGGAACCTTGGTGAGCAGGCCACCTCCTAGAAGGATTCTGGACTTTTCTTGTGATAGAAGTAGTTTTCAAGTAGGAATAGGTTTCCTTGTTGATTGGGGTGTCTTGGGGGCTACTCCTTAGAGTAGTTCCCATGTATTTGGACATAATTAATTAGTTATATATTTAGCCAATCAATTAATTACGAATTTATTTACTAATTAGGGTTTCAAGCCTTATTAATTGGGCCTCCCTTTTGGACCAGACTAGGTCTAATTAATGCCACATTAATTGTGTCTTTAGGGCTTACTTTCAGCCCATATCAAATAAGGTTATCATTATTTCAGCATGTGTTAAAGTAGCAAATAACTTATTTTTTTGTCTGGTGATCAAGCAGGGTGATCATTCTTTTTTCTACAATTTATTTCTTTTTGAGTATGGATATGTGATTTCAATTTCAGAAATACTACCTTCTTATATTTTATAAGATTACTATATATTAATATTTTTATTTTAGAATATTCTAAAGAGATTTATATTATTTATATTTTTTGGTATATAATTGAAATTAATATTTTTATTTTGTAATAATCTAAAGAGATGGCATGAACTTGAGTGGATATGAGTCGCCTAATAGATGGTTAAATTTGACGAGACAATTAAAATTCTGAATTTTTCAATATATATATATATATATAATTGAATTAGAAAATAATAAATCGTTTATCGTGTGCGAATTAAGTATATAATTATATTATCTATTGTATTTAATATGACCAGTAAGAATTTTTAAAAGTAAATCAATTTCATAATATTGAAATTTAATTTGACTTCATCTTAAAATTTTATTTCTGTAATAACTTTGACAAATTATAAAATCAAGTAAGTTGATCATTATTTCAGCATGTGTTAAAGTAGCAAATAAGATATTTTTTTGTACGGTGATCATTTAAGGTGATCATTCTTTTTTCACGATCATTAAAAATATTTTTCTACGATTTATTTCATTTTGAGTATGGATATGTAATTTCAATTTCAGAAATACTACATTCTTATATTTTATAAGAATACTATATTATACTATTATTTGGTTAATATTTGAAATTAATATTTCTATTTTGTAATTTGTAATAATCTAAAGAGAAGGTATGAACTTGAGTGGATATGAGTCACCTAATAAATAGTTAAATTTGATGAGACGATTAAAATTCTAAATTTTTCACAATATATAAACGAAAAATAAAGTTGAATTATAAAATGATACATCGTTTATTTTGTGCGAAGCACGGGCCATAGTCCCAGTGATAATAATATTCACAATCAAAATCTTTCTCATATATATATTTTTAAAAAGTTTCATTTTAAAATTTCATATTTTTTTTATCTTTCGGATTTAATTCATTTCCTTCGGATCTGTTTTCAAATATTTCGTATATAATATTTTTAAACGATTTTGATATTATATATGTTCCTCTACGAGGCAGTGCCAATTTTATAGCGTTTTGACCAGATATGATGGTTGTTATATGTCGTTGAATGAAGATCTTGTGTCATATTTGATGACTTTTGTTTATATGTTGGGAGTTATACATACATATATATATTATGTTTTATATTAGACATATTTTAGACACTTATTATTTTATTTTATTAGACATATATATATATATATATATATATATATATATATATATATATATTATGTTAAATGAAAGAAACTCCTTTCATGATATTGTATCTCGATACAATTTATCTACGAGTAAGTATATACAGTCAAAAAAATAATAATAATTGGGCCTAAAATGTGGCCTAAAAAATATACATGCATTAAATATAATTTTACTTATTATAATACTAGTTCTAACTATATACATATTAATATTAACTAAAATTTTATTTTTAGACCAAATTATATATTTATTATAACACAGGTCAAAATTATAACATATTTATATTGAATATAATAAATTTATATAAAATAAAAGAACATATAATATTAACATAAATTTTTAATATTATAAAATTTTATATTAAATATCAATAAAAATATAAATAAAAAATTTAATTTACCTAAATATTAGTTATCCCGTGCGAATAAGGTTGTAACAATATAGTATAGATATAGTAAAAAAATTTGAATTGTATTATATTGTAATATTAAATTATAAATAAAATTCTAAATATATAATATTTAAAATATAGTGTAAATATATTATTAAAAATATAAAATTACTTAAAAAATTGATAGTTAAAATTTGTAATATTTGGGGAGTAAACACAAAAGTCACGTGAAATAAAACCCCAAGATCGGTCTGGGTTAAACCCTAGCAGCTACTTCCATCGCCTTTTCTTGTACTCTGTCGTCAATATCAATATACACACAAATACATAGAAACATATCTGTATATTGAAGCGATGGATGCTATGGATATGGGCGGCGTGGGAGGACATGAAAAAGAAGAAGAAATGCCAAGACAAGTACAAGTACGGTTTGTATTTAATTTTTAGATACAGTAATAGTATTAGTGTTTACTAATTTGTAGTTAATTTTTAGGGAAATGAAATTTTCTTGTAATTTTAATGGTAGTTATGGAATCGAAGCTGTGATGAACTGGGGTCTTTGTATTTTCATCGAAAAGTTGATTTTTAGGGAACTGTTTGGTAGTATACACATTGTTTAATTTTTAATTTTAATTCTCTGTCTATTTATATGTGAAAATTGAATTAGGTTATGTATGTTTCTGTGCAAGTTTGAGATATGTTTTTATCATATAGTAGATAGATAATAGTGTTAGTGTTCCTGAACTGTTGTAGTTAATTTTTACGGAAATTATTTTTTTGTGTAATTTGTGATTTGTGTGTAATTGTAATGTTAGTTATGTAATCAAAGCTTTTGATGAACTGGGGTCTTTGTATTTTTGTCGGAAAGTTGATTTTTAGGGAACTGTTTGGTAGTATACACATTGTTTAATTTTTAATTTTAATTCTCTGTCTAGTTATATGTGAAAATTGAATTAGGTTATGTATGTTTCTGTGCAAGTTTGAGATATGTTTTTATCATATAGTAGATAGATAATAGTGTTAGTGTTCCTGAACTGTAGTAGTTAATTTTTACAGAAATGATATTTTCGTGTAATTCGTGATTTGTGTGTAGTTGTAATGTTAGTTATGTGATCAAAGCTTTGATGAACTGGGGTCTTTGTATTTTTGTCGAAAAGTTGATTTTTAGTGAACTGTTTGGTAGTATACATATTATTGAATTGTAAGATTTCTTTATATATTGGTTTTAATGATTTAGGAAGACAATGAGGGAGATGGGTTTGATTTCGATGATGAGAGTGATGGAGTGGAAGATAATGAGAGTGATGGAGATGATGAAATTAGTGGAGAGGAAGAAGAAGTCGAAGATGACGATGAGGTGGAGAATGCAGAGGAGGAGAGGAATGTTGCCGAGGTTGAAGAACTAGAGAAAGAATATATGGGGCTTCGTCACCAGGAGCAGTAAGTATTTGCTTTTTATATGGTTTATTTATTTCTAGAAAATACACGTGTATGACTATATTAGTTTCAGTGCATTGCAATTGAGCACCTAATTGTTTTGATTGTGTTTATTGATATCTTGAAAACATGCCTATACTACTTGTTGTAAGAGCTGAATAAGCATATATTGAATTTTGATTGTCATGGATTTAAGTTTTATTATTATTATTATTATTATTATTATTTTGTTGTTGACTAATTGACTAATGATACATTTCATATTAATCTATTAGTATACATATCGCAATTTTTAGTGTGTGGAATAATTTTTAGTTGAGGGTATTAGGAAGGCTCAGTACGTGCAGGTACTTTGTCAAGTTATTATTTGGTGAGGAAAATGATTATTATAATAATAGGTCACAGCTGCATTTTGTAAATTGCAATTATATAATGAGTAACAATGATTGTGCTTGCCGAGTTGCTTGCAATAACTTCTATATATTCACCATCTTTTACCTTTCTGGGGGTCACTGTTATTAATCTTTGTATGTGAGGAATTGAAGTGTCTCTTTTTTAATATGTTATTGAAATGTTTATATCAATTTGTGTCTAGAGATCTTTTGAATAACTTAAGGCGGCAAAAGGATGAAGATGTTCTGAAAGGCCAAGCTGTAAAAAACCAGAAGGTACAATTATTTCATGTTTGTACCATCGTTGAACAGGCTCATAATCAATTCCAGTGTAGCCCAAATAAGCTATTTGGTAATTTAGCCTGCTGTCATCCATGTCATGTTAAATTGCAATGCCTATTATTGTTTTTATACTGTGTATCACATTACTGCCAAGCTATTTGGTCTGGACCATTGTACACAACATTTTTTTGATTATGAGGTGGCGGTGTTTCTCTTGTAATCAGTTCTCTTTCGCTTTTTGTTTTTATACTTTTTTTGAACTGTAAAGACAGTCTTTGGTGTGCAGAATGGTTTGAGGGTTTAATGACATGAACCATTTTGATGCTTTTTTCTTCTGGCATTGTAAATCCTAATGATTATCAACACAAATTTTTTATGGTCATATGTTTAAGTTATAAAGTTTAGCTTGAGATTTTAGCACTTGCCATTGCTTGAAGTGCACTCTTATTAGACTAAACTAGCTTGGTGATAAAGCTTTTTTAAAGTCAATATATAAGACGCATCATTGTGCATAGGAAGCCTGAGGAGGGATAGGATCGATAAGAAATTTTATGCATTCATTGTACCATACCTACTTGAGAATTGAGATTATGCTTTAACACCCGCTTCACCTTAAGCGTACTTACTAGTTCATCATATAACTTCACTTCAATGGCTGAGTTAGATATACAGAAATTCCTAACTTTGTGAAAGATTTTCGCCTTTCTTTGTTTATTATTCATTTCTTGGTGATTTTAAAACTATATTTGGTTTCTGCAAGTCATATTTAGGTTTGCTTCTATTAACTCTGCTTCTATTAACTTATATTATGAATATTCTTGTTATTGATTAATATGACGATTTGTGTTTGTTTTGTGAAGGCCTTATGGGATAAGACTCTCGAGTTAAGATTTTTGCTTCAGAAAGCATTTTCCAATTCAAATAGACTTCCGCAGGTTAACTTTGGCTTATAAGTCTCTATACTTACTGCATCTATGTTTGAATGAAGATACGTGTGTAACAAACATGGAGCTATACAAACACACTATCCACCATTTAGCCCCATCATTTGCCAAGTTTTTGTTAGTTTGTGATATGAAGTTTAAGATGTGCTAGAACTGTAAACCAAATATATTCTTGAGATATGCAAGTTAATCTATCGTATTCTTAATTACTTAATATTTCTTCTGTTCCAATTGCCTAGCATTGACCTTTAACGAACTGTTAATATAAAATACAATGGCAATGGTTCATCCATCTAGTCTGTAAAAGTATATCAAGCATGTCTTAAAATCCATGCAATACTAGTAGAAGTACTGCAACCACATGAGATGGAGGGAGTATAATGTTGATACGAAGCGAGAAATTAAAATATTAATTTGTAATATATTATTTTATTATTATTTTATTAGTTAGGAATAGATTTAATTTCAGTTTATTATAAAGTTATAATATATAAATAGATTGTTCTAAATTTTCTAGATTCATATAGAGAAGAAAACAATGCTTTGTTTCCTTTATTCTTCAGATATATAGTTGTTGGTTAAGGTTTAGGGATTGATTCCAATATAAGGAGATATAGTCTTTTATTTTTAAGGGAATTTGATTGATTAATTGAATTAAGAATGTTCTCTCCCTTTTTACGGGTTGCGATCCTAACAAATTCCTCTCTTTGTGGTGGAGAGATTCTAAGGGAAGTGGTTCTTCTGCAGTTGAGAAGAACTATATCTACCTTTTTTTAATTCATTTTTTTCATCTTGTCCTGCATCATATGTTGTGAAACACTGATTTGAATTACGGTGGTGTTTGGTGCAGGATCCAATAAGATCCTTATTCTGTGATTCTACTGAAACCAGTGAAGCGTATTCGGACCTTATAACTTCATCAAAGAAGACATTAGATTCTATACTAAAATTACAGGAGGTTTGTTTTGTATAGCTGTTATGTAGATGTTTTTTGTCTTTTAAGTTCTAATCTAGTATAACCTTAATACCTTGAAACTTTACATAGTGCACAGGAAGTTTTACAATCATAATATAGCTCATATATTATGCCTGATGCATCTATCTGATCATTTATATAACAGGTACTAGTTGAGAAAAATCCAACAATTACTCAGTCTACAGATGGTATGCTACATGGTTTATTTTATTTAATAATTTAATAATACAAGCTTGATATACTTCAATCAAGGAATATAATTTTATTTTCTAAAATCAGTTTTTCTTTAACCCTTTTCTGATCTGGATTGCATATTTGCATTACCTTTGCAATCTTTTACTAATATATAATTTTTTAGTGATGATATATTGGAGGAGCTAAGAGTTTTGAAATGTTTAGTGGCACTACCCTCGGGGGAGTGTAAACACCTATGTGCTACAGTTTTATCTCGCTCTTGGTGATCTTTTTTTTTAAAAAAGAAACATATCCAAGGGAAAAACACTGTTCTTAACTGTTCTACTTTTTCACATCCACATCGTGTCTAGAACCAAAGTTTGACAGATAGGCACACTTCTCTATTCTGTCGTTTCTTATGGTAACTGATGCTCGTGGTTGCACTACTTATTGCTATCTTTTGGACATTTTGTTGTACTTCTCTACAAGCTTATTTACCAGCTTTATACAACATTATTTTTTCATCTTAAAGGTAATGCAGGAAAAAACACCAAGAAGTCAAAAGCTTCTGAAAACTCGACTGTGGAAGAAGATCAAGAGTGGCAAAAGATATCTGAAATGCAGTCAAGGTATTTACATCCTTATTTTAAATCTTTTGTAGGCAATATGCAACAAGTTTCTTTTCTCAGTTTTGCTTGCATCCTCTATTTTTCCTGCATATTAGCACCTTGATTTAGCTTTCAGAGAGTTCATTGATGAAAGGTCTTAAGCCAGTAACTTAGATTACATATACTGCCTTGTTTTTCAGGTTCACATCGGCATATTTATATTTGAAATTATAAATTACACGAGACAGATTTATGTGCTCATGATGCTTTTGCACATCGTCTTATACCTCTTTTAGGGGTCATTTGTTTTCTTCTTTATCCCTCTTAATCCTTCTTAATGGGTTTATCTTAACGCTTAGGATCATTTGGGCCTCTCTTATTACTTCTTAACGATTAATAATCTCCTGAACCGTTCAAAAACAAAATCCACGTTGAAGCGTTAAGATTAATGTTAGGGTTTTATATAGCAAAAGCAACAGCATCAAAGTCTAGCAAAAATCCTAACATGTAACATGTAACATAAAACAAACTCTTACTCTGTCTTTTACTATTAGTATGTTACGGTTGTTGACCTGCAATTTTATTAATTAATGAATCTCTGCGAATGTGTCTATATATTTGCTGCTTTGCTTTGTACATTAGTTATTTCCGTGAGTTTAATGGTTTTATGTGTCTATGCAAATCTTTATAAAATTTAATAATGCATTAAAATTTCAGTAAATTTTTAATGTGTAATATTTTTAACATTATTGCAGCATAATTAGTTTGTCAAAATATTATGGGTTATTTATTAGATTTTTATTACATAATTGATTTAGTTTATTCATAAAGTATTATTATATTTAAAGAGCATATAATTTAAATAAATTGTCAAACATAATTTTTTGAATAACATTATTCATTTATTAGGATATAATAATATATATTTATATCATTTAGATTTTTAAAAAAAGAGATTAGGGAACCTAAGATATATCTGAGGTAAGTTAAGTGAGATACAATGGATTTTATATGCAAACATGGTAGGGGTATTTTTATAAGATCATATTTCATTTAAAATTTTATTTACTACTATTTTGTACTAAAATCTTAGGAAATTACCTAAGATACATCTTAGGTTCCTTTTTCTCTTTAAAAAAATAGACATTCAGATATTTACCAAACAGTATTATTCATCCAGAATTCAGATTACTAACCATTCAGAAATTTTAGCCATTCAGAAGTATGTGATTCAGATTTGCCAAAAGACCCCTTAACGAGTATTATATCATGAGGTTAGTCAGATTTTCTAAACTGATATAGTTGATGCTTTTATTTTTCAGAATAATTCCTTTTAGGAATAAGGCAGTAGATAAATGGCATAGGAGAACACAGGTGACCACTGGTGCTGCTGCAATAAAAGGAAAATTACAAGCCTTTAATCAGGTGCGTCGAATTGGCTTAATTTATATCCTTTTGTAACTCTAATAGCCAAGTTTTTCTAATTGTTTAATTTATTAATTTGGTCGTCTTCAGAGTATTAGTGATCAAGTTTTTGCTTATATGAGGGATCCTAGTAGAATGGTAAATGGAATGCAGCAAAGGAGATCAGCTGTTGCCATATTTGGAACTGTAAGCTTTTGTTGGTTCACCAGTTTGTTCACTTATTGGTACATTGTGCTTGGATAAGTTTGTAGTATATCATATGGTTGATGTATACTACTGTACTGACTTGTAATTGTTGGTTGACAGGATCCAGAAAACTCTAATAACACCAAGGAAGAGGTATCCTGTGATTATTCTTTTGCAAATTTAGATCCATTTATCATATTATAAAGATCAAGCCAAATAAAATATACTTGTGCCAATAATAATGGAAATTAGGATTTTGGGGCACACTTCAAACACGCTTCTAGAATTGTCCTCTGCTTATGATGATCTGATGGCGTGAGATTAGTTTAATATATTGACATCATGATCTTCTGGTTTTAACTCATCTGTTAAGCTCCTTAAAAACCTATGTGGTGTGTTACTATTGTGATGCTTTTGCTATATGTTGACAATAAGGATGCTATGGGGTCTGCCACAGAATGCCAGTTATATGGCACCATGGCGTTCAAAAATCACTAGGCGTCTGGCTAGCTTTTAGTATGCACTAAGGTGTTCGTCGCAGTCGCCATAAGATTGACTTATTTGGACCTACCCGGTATTCCCGGATCACAAATATGTGAATCCCTAGTCCACAATAGTTACCTTGTATGCATTTTTTTCTGAATCCCTAGTCAACATTTGTTCTTTTTCATACACTTAGTTTTTCATCTTCTCATTTTATTTTACATTGTTTATTGTTATTTAGTATTTTATTACAATACATGATGTAATATATAAATCTATAACCATGTCAACACAGTGCACTCTGCGTTTCCATATTGTTGTGAAGATCTTCAAGCCATTGTGGGTGGTAACAAGCATGGTTGCTAATAGTTGGATGATTATTAATACTTAATATGATGTTTCTTCCATAAACTATAGACTATATTAAATGATTTTACATCTAAATTGATTAAAATTACATTGATTTACAGTAATTTAACGTTTACAGGATGTAAATGGTGATCCAGAGCTTTTAGACGACGCTGAATTCTACCAGCAGTTGTTGAAAGAATTTTTTGAAACAATTGATCCAGCCTCATCTGGTAAGCCTTCTATTTAATATTACGTGCTAATACTATGTAGGACCGTATATATTAATTTTTGAACAGCAGACTTATGCTATATCCCCTAAAAGAAAAAGGAAACACAGCAGCTTCATACCAAAATATATGAAAAGTTCTTTCCGGGCATTGTCTAAACCACTAACCTAATGCAAAACTCATGTGGTTGATCATCTGGCTACAGAGGCTGCATTTTATGCTCTCAAGAGGATGCAGACTAAGAAACGGAAAGTTGTTGATCAACGTGCCTCTAAAAGTCGCAAAATTAGGTAAGCAGTGGATTCTCTCTGCTGTTGCTCTGATATCAATTTCTGGGCAGGGGTTAGTTAATAAGTTAATAATTAACCCTGAAAAGGGAAGGAATATAAATGGTATTATATGTAAACAAGCATATATAACAGAATTCATTATGAATTTTTAAGATATCCATAATTTCTAACCAATAATTTCTAACCAATACTAATATCAAGATTACAAAAATAATTAATTTACCAGTAACATAAATAGTAATAATTAGTTCAGTATATGTATATTACCTAGTAGTTGTATTTTAGATCACCGTAGCTTTCAACCTTTCCTGGCTCCTTGTTCCTCCTGCAATCTGGCTTGGCTTCTGGGATATTGAGATGTTTAAAAGTTAGTAAATACCCTAGATATTTATGCAGTGAAAATGCTAACTCAGATATTGTTGAAAAATTGTTTACTTATGAATTTATTGATAAAATTGTAGTAACAGAAACTTTACAAAGTATTTCAAAATTACCAACAATAATTATAGAATTAATAAATGCCATGATGGAAGCCTTTGGAAAAGGAGTCCATGGAATATAAATATTTGATGCCTCTATTGACTTTAGTAGGAAAACCCATAGTAATATGTCAGATTTTTAAGATAGGAAAAAAGATGGGATTTAACTCGCCTAATCTCTTCCATCAGTGTAACATGACACTTTATTGTTTTAATTGGTTCACAGATATCATGTTCATGAAAAGATTGTCAATTTCATGGCTCCTCGGCCCATGAACCTTCCACCGATGGCTCCAAAATTGTTTGAGAATCTTTTTGGTCTTGAAGCACGGAAAGCTGCCTGAGCATCGTCAAATATCTATTAGTTGTAGCATTCTAGCAATTGTGTAATAGAGGCACAACTATTGATATTTTTTTGCTCTACGGTATCGGATTTTAGGTAAATGTTAACTTTGCTGTATAAGTATTGCATTTTTAGTTTGTCGAATTGTTTCTGCGATTTCATGTGTATCGTAGTTGTATTGTATTATTAATTGTGACGGGTGTAATTACATTAATAGTATGGTTGTACGAATGAATGAATGGGAAAAAAAAATACTTGGGGTAGCATTTTCTGTCCATATATGGGATAATAAATATGATACTAGTCGTACTTTAGATAACATCATCACTCATGTTAAATTTCATGTTAAAATAATATATAATAATGATTAATTAAAAGTTTATGTAAAGGTATTGTGTATTTAATTGAGTTAGTTAAAATTTTATTATGTAATTTAATAAATATAATCAATGAAATATGATTATCTAAGGTTATTTCATTATTTAAAATTTTAGTCATTATCTAAGGTTTCTTGGGTTGAAAATCCTATAGTTTGGTCATCGAGTCGCACAAGGTTAAAAAAATCCTTGGGAAAAAAATAAATAATATATAGACTACATTAATTTAATATTATCTAAAATGAAAAAAATTAATGAAAAGATATTTAATAATAAAAATAAAAAAATATATAAACTAAGTTACATGGAGAACAAAAAAACATTTGAAAACATATATGTGTTGCAAGAAGAAAAACCTTAATATATATTAATATATTGTTTTAATATGTATAGTTATCAAAATCTCTAATTTAATGTTAGTTTCTATATAGTGTCCAAATTTTCAATTTAATATTAATTTTTATATGACATTTTTCTATTTATTAATTAATATAACTAATAATATATTAATATTTTTACATATAATATTAAATAAAATTAGAAATATTGTTTAAAGAATAAAATAATAAAATACAAAATTTAAAATAATAACAAAAGCCAGGAGTGACAAATTGATTGACAAAAGTTGATACCGTACCTGTTGGCCCTTAAATTCAATTCAAATTCGAGTTTGAGCTCAAGTTCGAGTTTGTTACTTTTTTAACGAATCAAAATTGATTGTTTTGGAGTTTGACTCGACTCATTTACAACTCTAATTATACGTTGATAAAAAAAAGTTATGGCAACAACAATGGTGTATTCTGCAAACATGAATATTCGGAAACAATATTTCTCCACGTTACTATATTTGTAATGTTTGCATTAAAAGAGTATTATATTGGTCATGGATTGATGATGTGATAAGATATGATTTGAATAGTGAGGTTTCTATCATGAAAAATTACGTACAGTCCTGCGGCAAAATATTAGATACTGTGAGGGAATTTGAACAATACCCCACAAAATATGTAAAATTTTCAATTGCCTAGACAGGTTCACAGTCGAGCTTCTACAATACACATGAAAATGATTTTGATTATATTTGGACTCAATTCGTCCGGTTTCTGATGAATAAGGGTGGTGCAGCTCCGTGCAAACCTTCCTAAATTACCAGAAAATAGATCTCGCGAGTATTTAGGATGCCCTCGTCCTTACTTAAATGACCATCCCCCAGAAATGGCCTACATATCCTATTAGTTCCAAACATCGTAGAAGGGGGATTTAATACGGTATTGTCAAATTTTAATTTTCTTCGCGCAATATAATTTTATGGACTTAGACTCCTAAACAGAAGTACAGTCAAACAACAATCATAACAATAATAACACGGCTCGTTCGAGAATATATCGTTTGATTAATATAATCCCTGAGGGGTGTGCTACACTTCTAACAACTAAAGTTAGCTACAGTGAGTCACTAGTACAATTACAAGTGTTCTTAAATGAGCAATCAATACAACAGCTTAACTAACATTAATGGCTTCGTGTGTATCTCTTGAATGCTCTCTGTATATTTTCTCTCCGGCTTGAACTGTAATGAATGAATATCCAAAGATGATGCTTCGCTGCTTTTGTGTAGTCATTCTACCAACCTTGATGCGTGGCTCGCTGAGAACCAAGTAAATTGATTGCTTCACATTGTATTTTATCAACCATCGGAACAACAGTAAATTGATTGCTTCACATTGTATTTTATCAACCATCGGAACAACTTAAATTAACCATCGATGAGTCTGGGAATAAGAATCAGGATAGAAATAAAATGAATTAAATCAATTCAATTTATTCTATTTGTTAACCAAAGGATGAAAGTAGTGGGATAACTATGGGCAATAGCAATCGGCCAAACCCCTTATACTGGATTTATTATAGGCATTTTCTTCCATAACCATCAGAGTACATTAAGTACAGACATTTTTTCATCTTTGAATTTCCATAACCATCGGCCAAAACAAAGTGTAGGCAATTTATTAATGCCTTAAGTGTAGGCAACTTTTTAGTGCCTTAACTATGGGCAACTTCTTAGTGCCTTAACTGTAGGCATCTTTCTTTGAGTGGAATAAGTATAGGCAACTCCTTTAGTTGAATAACCATCGGCCATTTCTTGAAGTGACTTAACCTTTGACTTTCTTTTGATGAATATTTGTACTTAGCCAATTTTCCAAACTCTTTAAAATTGTCTGCTGCCTTAAATAATGTTTACTGAATTCCTTTGCTTTACGAACTTGATTCTTTCTTAGGTTTGACATCCCTAGCCAATTCTTCTGATTCACAGACGTAGTTCTCAATTTCATTTGCGCTATGTTTAGTGCAACTGGTCTTGTTCACAAATGACTAACACGATCATGATCATCACATCTTCTTGACTATACAATTGGCTCTGTTCCTTGTTGATAAACAAATGCTTCTATAACTCACTGGAATCTGTTGTCTTCTTTGTAATAGCCCTTGATATCATTAGAACTCTTGAACCATTTAAATTTTATTCTTCATTGAGGCTTGAACATGTTAATGAACATCTTTCAGTGATCTTCAATATCTTTAAGGCTTCTTCTGATATTCAGGATATTTTATCTTGAAGTTATAATCGTTTCGCAGTCGATTTTTGTGCTTCATGCTATATTAGTTATCTGTCTTTAAGTGTTAAGTTAGTTACCTCGATTACATGTTACGTTACGTTATATTATACTTTACATATCCCGTATTTATAGAGAATCAAGCCCATAGGTAGTTCTATGGGCCGTGGACTTATGATTTATCATGATCAGCCACGTTTGAAGTAGTTTGTCATTATCCAAATGTGTATTTGTAACTGTTGAAGCTGATTAGGACACTGCTAGAAGGTTCTAACATAGTCTACTACGCCATAAGTGCTCGTATGCAATACTCTTTGATGTTGCCTTATGTGCCAAATCTTGTTACATCTACGACCATTGCCTTTGAAGACAACAAGTTTTACTGACAGCAACATTGGCGGAGATAGTTGACAGCATCTTTGGAGACAGTATGTTTTAGTGGACTATCAAAACTTGACAGCAAAGTATGCGGAGCCGAAAATACTATCACCATAGATGAGCTAAAAGTTGACAATATACTTTTAGTGAAGCTGACAGTCTGTTCCTGGTAGCAGAGTAGACATGGAAAACACAAGGAATGATTTTGACATCTCAATCTACTCTGTCAAGTCTACTACTGCAACTTGAGAGAAGACAAACAAAAAGATAAAGTATTTTCAAGGAGTCAAATATTTCTGTACATCTCAGAACAACTTTATCTACAAAGGGAATGAAACTGTTTTCCCAGTTGCACAAGTAGAAGGGGGGGTTGAATACTTGTGTGCCTTTTCTGCCTGATTTAAAACCAACTCACTATGAATTAACAGATATGAATTAAGAATAAAGATCAAACACAAAGATATGAATAAATACTGTTTGTATTATTGATTTGTAAATACAAACTCTCCTAGGGTGTACACAAACCCTAGAGATTCTCTGTGTTTTTCACACTAACTCTATTTATCTCTATGCTCTCACAAAATATGACTAAGACAATTATTCTTCGACACCTTTACAATTAGGTTACATAGAGTTTATATAGAGAGCTGCCTATCAACTAATAACAGAAAGACAAATTACAATAGGAATATAATTCATAATTATTAGTTGACAGTTTCCTTCTGAAATTCTCTTTCATTCTCATAGCATATCTGCAATATATTTGTCTTGATCTTCGAAGACTTTCCATTCCTGTGATCATCTTCAAAATATAACTTCAACTGTATAGACTCTGAAATTTTCAGACTCTGACAGATTATAGACTCTGATGATATGTAGACTCTGATCATTTGTAGACTCTGCCAGATCATAGACTCTGATCATTTGTAGACTCTGCCAGATCATAGACTCTGATAGTTTATAGACTCTGATCACCTTCCAGACTCCGATCTTCATGCAGACTCTGGTTTCACTTTCTACGAAAATTCTTCTAAGTACAAAGAATATTGACCATCTAGACTCTGATTATACATTTCAGAGACTAGAACGACTTATTAAAAATAGACTATGCTAGACCCTGTTCTAGTATTTTGTATATCATCAAATGAATATATTCCTAACAGAAGCCAAGGTTGAACAAGAAAAGTAAAATTTCTATTTCAAGCTTTATTCTAGGACAAATGAAAAGTGCATCTGTAAGTGAGATATGTGTTTCAGTATAAATACACATATTCCACAAGCACTTTTCCTTAAGGAACTGAACTAGAACTTGTTTATTCTCTCAAGTTTAGTAACAATAGCAAATCTAATTGTTATTGTAACTTTGTAGCTGGAATAATTTTCCAGTACAGTTGTAGCAACAAAATTACTAATATATTAATTTTGAAATTTAAACACTGTGTCTTAATCTGCTTGTTTGTTTGCATTTATAACTTGTTAAAAAATTAATCTTGTTTCTTGTTAATGAGATTAGTGATTATTTAACATGTTGCATTCAACCCCCTTCTGTAACACTCATTCTGTTTAACATTTTTACTAGTTCCCTAATAGTGTTATTGTCATATATAATAGTTAACCCTTTTTTTAAAAGCTTGTCCATCAGTTTTGAAGCAAACAATGTAATTTAAATCATAATCATATTTTTCAGCAAAATCCTCAAAATCACAAAAAGATAACAAATCTGTATCAAAATCAGATATTACATCTACCCTACCACCATCCACGTATTTCATATTTGGAGGAGATGTAAAATCGTCATGGTGGTGAAAATATATGTCCACTGTAAATAATAACAAAAAGCACATGTATAAGTCATATATTTTGCATACACATACAAATCACCCGGTACACACATAATGCACAATACAAAGTTATACATACAATTTATTAAGGCTGCAAATGAACAGAGGTGTTCGGGAACAAAACTCGAGCTCGGCTCGTTTAAGTGAGTTCGACTCTGTTCGTTTATTAAAAGAACCTGATCTTGAACATAAAAATCCGTTCGGTTAGTAAACGAACCCGAGCCGAGCTTTATGCCTGTTCGGCTCCAGCTCGGCTCGTTTAGCTCGGGATCGGCTCGAGTTCGGCTCGAGCTCGTCTAGCTCGGCTCGGATAAAATTTATATATATTATAAATAAAAAAATATTATGAATAATTTAATATTTATATCATATTTAATATATTAATGTTTATATGAAATTATTCATATTATATATATATTGTTAATGTTTGTTCATATTTAATATATTAATGTTTATATATACCGTCTAAAATATTTATAGTTTGATTATGTATTTGTGTAAATTGTGAATCTGTGATGTACTGATATGTCTTAATTCTTGAACATTTTATTTTTAAAATCTCTAAATATAATAATTAACACAAATTCAAATTTTATATTATGTTTTTATTATGATATGTATAAATATATACACACACGCATATATTATAATGTATTTACATTTGATTATTTGAATCATATTTAATATATTAATTTTTATGTGACTATATATATATATATATAACATACATAATTTTATAATCTTTTAATTTTCTTGAATTGATTACAATCTCATTTTAGAAAACGAAAATCAATTTTATTTAATTTGTCAAAATTAAAAAATTGATTAAATCATGCCATTTTTCTCACAAGTCACAACACAAATATGAAATTTGGAATTCAACATCAAGAATTTAAAAAAACAACTTATGACCTATTCAACTTCGATCACATAGAGAAATTGAGCATAATTAAATATGTTACATTTGTATTATTATACATAATATATATTAATAAATATAATACATTAAATTTGGGAATATCATTAAATTAAATATATCTCGACATCTGTACGGTTGGATCGTCGAGAAATATTTTTAAAAAAATGGAAAGAACAATTCGTGACAAAACATTAGTTACGAATTCTAGTCAATATAGTAGTGATATACTAAGATCTCTAACCAAATTTATTTTTTATTTTTTTAAAATTTGGAAATATCATTATATTAGATATATCTTGACATCCGTACGGTTGGATTGTCGAGAAATATTTTAAAAGAATATAAACAACAATTCGTGACAATGCACTAGTTACGAGTACTAGTCAATATAGTAGTGATATATTAAGATCTCCAACCAAATTAATTTTTTTATTTTTTTAAAATTTGGGAATATCATTATATTAAGTATATCTTGACATCCGTATGGTTGGATCGTCGAGAAATATTTATTAAAAAATAGAAACAACAATCCGTAAAAGTTATTTTTATTAATTGGACTTAATTGAGTAAAAAATATTTGTTTTGTTAGCGAATAACTCGATTCGGCTCGGACTCGGTTCGAATTCGACTCGACTCGGACCCGACTCGATTTGTTCGCGAAAAACTCATGTTCGGCTCGTTTATTAGGAAACTCGGCTCGACTCGGTTCGTTTTAAAAAAAAGTCAAACTCGGCTCGGTTCGGTTCGTTTAAAAAAAAGTCAAACTCGGCTCGGCTCGGCTCGGGCAAAACTCGGCTCGACTCTGTTCGTTTGCAGCCCTACAACTTATACACATCAAACACTTCACATTTAGACTAAGAGTACTGAATATACCTCAAATTAAAGATTTGATGCGATTATTTAGTAGCAGGAAGAAGCCCTAGTTGATCGCAAGTCGTATCGAAGGAATCGCAAGTCGCCTCCTAGTGTTTTTTCCCCAATTTTCTTCTCTCCCCCATTGATTTTACTTTTAATTAAGGATTCTATTCCCCCAATTCTAATATATATACATATACATTATATGGGTCATTGTCCACTTGTATTGCCACATAGGCGTTTGTCAGAATCCAATTGTTAAACGCTAGTCCACATCAAGGTCATGATTTGACATTTAACAGTTGTATGATTACTTCCAACTACAGTGCAACTCAGACCCCAAAAAATTAATGAAGAATTTGATAAATCCCGGTGAACACTTTGATACTTAACCCCTTCTTTTAACTATCGTTATAGTAGCTTCTTTACTGTTTATTTGATCTTCTCGTTACATATCATAATTACGAGGCACTCAGGGATGGTAAACTTTCGAATTCAGCACGTCTTCCTGAATTTAAGTTTTTAGCAAATAAGTCAAGACCACTGTCATTCCAATTTTGGTGCCAACAATAAATTTATATTGAGTTTAGGAACAACCTCACTTAAATTGGCATTTAAGAACTGATATAAAAACAACAGAAAATAGTTGTTCCCGCATAAATAACTATATAGGTTGCAAAAAAGAGTTTCGAAATGCATTTATGCTCAGGCGTTTATATATATATGACCAGTCAAAGCAATATAGATGAAAAATACTTCATACAAATACATTTGGAAGCTCATACTAATCTATGCATACTCCTTCACAATTTTGTATATGCATTCATACTGATTCTGTCGTACTGTCTGTTATACTAAGGATAACAGACAGTACGACAGAATCAGCACACTCCTTCACAATTTTGTATATGCATACAATTTGACCATATTCACTTGAGTGCTATATCACCAAGCAGGTGTCCCGAGTGCAAACCAAAACACATGCCAACCCAGCAACCCCTTCAAAGCTTCCCCATGTGTTCACGAAACAAATTTCCATATAAATATATACAAGGTGCATTTACACAATATATTCGGTATAAAACAAGATATGTTGTAATAATGTGTATATATCAATGGAAGCACATCCCAAAACTTTGAGTTCCTTCCTTTCCCCTGTTATCCCAACTAAAAGCAGCAATATTAAACTCACTATAAACATGAGAGTCCTGTAAGAATGTGTATATATCAACTGGATCTTAGCCCAAAGTTCTCTAGGAGTTGCTTTCATTTCCCCCCTTTCTCCCCAACAGCAAAACAAGGCACATCCTATTCGCCAGCTGATATATTGAGACCTTATATGATATTATTTCATTACCATTCTTTCACTGCACAGTATTTTCTATATCTACGAGTATGTGATGCTTATATCCCTACATACTGGTCAGCTAAGTAAACCATGCAGCAAAATAGCTAATAACCAGATATGATATGCCCTTTGGGTCCACCATCTGCAAGCAGACGACAAGAAGTGTGCACCTACTAAATGTACAGATCCAGTAATCTCATCCTTCAGTTTAATGCTTGAAGAACCTGCGTCCATACAGAAGTGTCACACACACAAGTGTCACAAACTAGTAAATGTCAGTGGGAAAGTTCATCTACAGAGCATCAACAGTTTTTTGTGCAAAGCTTTGACAGAAACACAACTAGAACTTTTCTATTAGCATGGTAAAAGATCAAGCAAGACACAAATACTCGAGTACTTGGGTACTTTCTACACAATAGTGCAATATTCTTTAAGTCGTCAGTAAAAGAAATTTGTTCATAGATCAGACTAATAGGCCAGACTTCAACGATCTGACTTGGGCGAAAGAGGCATGGTCTACAGTTTACTAGAAGCATCAAGATGATTTAGGGACTCTAGGCCATCAAGCTATATTTTTAATAACTACTACCTCTTCCATGGAACGATTGATCTTTTTCTATCGCTTCCATAGTTATGTTTATATTGACTATAAAACAAGGAAATGTCATCAAAGATGAAAGGGGCCCTAATCTCACATGGGACTACTCTTGTGCAATAGACACTGGGCAGTACCCGGAAAAACAACTATAACAGCTAAATTTGACATGCTTGGGAACCTTGCAATCATAATATCAAGTCATTAAAATCTTGTCAGACAGACATGATTACCCAGTGCAGTAGTTCCTTTAGGGGAATCTTTGTTTTTTTTCTTGACAAGTTTTATATGGGAATCTTTGTACCCAGAATTATAATATTATGTAAAATTTTGAGAAGTGTGTACATTATTGGTACCTAGAGTACAACCATGTAATGTTTTAATTAATGGACTGCAATGTAAAATAACAGTACACCGGTTCAGTTCTTTCTGCAAAATTAAAAAATATTTCAATTACTATCAGGCCAAATTTATTTTTACATAATATGGTGTTTAGTTTATATATAATATAAACCATACATTAATGAAAAATACAATCCAGGTAATCAAGTGATTCCTGCACCAGAGTTGCTAACAGGCCGAGCATTCCCACGAGGCTCACTGTTAGATCGATAGAAGTTTGCATGTTTCTGGCTTAATATTTGAACAAGCTGAGCTCAAACTTATTAATCTTTGATATATGCAAAACAAGGCCCAGCTTAAACATGAAAATCTACGGTTCTTTGAGAAATCTAGCAGCTCAGATATAAAATTGCAAACTGAATGTACACAAATCGAGATTGTTGATTGAGTCCTTAATTTTTTTTTTGGGGGGGGTGTATATTGAAATGCATAGGTAATTTTTATATTTTTTATTTTGTGATCAAATTTAACAAGGCAAGCTCCTGCCAAGCTTGTAATCTAAGCTCTAAGCACCATCAATGAGCTTAAACATACTTCATAAGAGTCTAAAAGATACTGCATAACACTGAGACTAATGAAATGCTCGCTTATCTCAAAATCCAGCTTATGCTAAATGCTCACTAACGCTAATTATCCAGCTTATGTTAACACGAGCCTATATAATGTTGAAACGAACACTAAAAATGGAAATTTTTTGAATTGAGCTCTAACACTATATTTAAGGCAAATCGGACTTGAACACTATTTCAAAAAAAAAAACTAACTAGAAAATTGATATTTTATAAAATTGGTGACACGGGACCATGTCCTTATTTGGATACGACTATGGGACACATCAAATTGTTTTGAGATGTATAATAAATAAGATGTTGTAGCAGATTCCAAAGAGTCCAAGTAACAGAGATAGTAACCGCATATACATTAGTAATTGGCAAAATACCATCATATATTTTGGGTTATTACAAATTATAACTTCAAGACCAATACACTTCAATCATATTGCCTACACATATAATCATATCTTATATCATTCAAGGAAACAACATTTTTTGTGGCTTTGTATTCAGTATATCATGTGCCCTCGGTTTTAGTACATTGTTCAAAACTTGCAGGTGTTCCTTTAAAAATCAACTCAGCAAATTTTAATTTTAGGAAGAAATAATTACTCGTGGGACTAGATAAAATCTTACATATGGATTATCCTATACAAGATATAGAGGTTAAGGTCCTTTTATTTAACCATCTTCGTTCTTAAATCCAGTATTCAACATCAGTCATGCACTAAAATTAACTGAGTTAAGATCATACAAGGTCTAAACTTAAGTAAGCTCACCTAGTTACAGAGTTTGGATGGCATCCGAGGGACATGGTTGTAGCATGGTATAATCAATTAATCATGATATACAAATCTTTCCAAGTTGCAAGTAATGATTTAGTTTCCAGTCACAATCAAATATAGTGGTCCATAATTCTGGAGCTTTTCTACTTGTAATATAAGAGAACATAAAGTGTAAAGATACATGGAACATAATAATTGATTAAAAGGTAGCATTAACGATCACAAGGCACTGCTCTAGGACTAAATTCAAAAGAATTATTTGTGGACAGAAAAAGGATACTCACAGTTATACTTTGTCCATCCAATAGCCTGGTTTTCAAGATCGTAAAGAACTAGCCTATTAGAAAGTACTAGATCTGCAAACATCAGAATAGAGGGTTCAGACTTCAGACTAATCAAGAAACTTTATGGCCAGTAAAACTGTAATTAGCTTTTTAGATATGTACTATTCATCGAATAACTAAACCTAAGACCCATTCAAAAAAATCCTAAGATAAACATATAATAACATAGCTCAAGTACAAGTATAACAGGAAAAGGAGTACTGAAGCTGACGTGCAACAGGGAATTAAATATTAATTGGTATATATTTTATGTTATTATTTAGGAATAGATTCAAGTTGGGATTGCTTAGAAAGTTTAGGAATATAATTCTGCGTATCCATAATGATGAGACTGCTCAATCAAGGTGGCTTTGGACATTTTTATTCGACGTTGTGCATGGGAATTGATTGGGCAATAATACCAGTCCAATAGTCGGTTTAATTAGTAACATGAGCTGACTTGTCGGGCCAGGCTAGACCGAGTATTTTATAATTATTAACTAGATCTTTCGCTTTCAAGTTTTTACCTGTCACTTGAAAGATTTTTTCTTGTTTCAAGTCCTTAAAGTATTTTTCTCCTTGTTGGATTTGGATTTTATGCCTTTTCTTGTTAGATTGGGATTTTGATGGGTTTCCCGGGGTTTAAATATTAGCAAATTTTCTTGTTTGGTTCTGAACTTCTTTTAGATTCCTATTAGGTTTCATTTATTTGCCTAGCCTATAAATAATCACATCATGTAATCTTTTAAACGATGCATAATTAATTTTGAGAATGGAACAATGATACAGTAATCTTTTTTTATTCTAAACTTAAATTCCTGGATTGTGTTAACAGCTATATATAAATTACTCAGTTTATGGATTGATCTAAAGAATTTGAGATTTAAAGTTCAAGATTGTGAATTTTTTTTTTGTGTTCTTTTGATGTATCCATTGGTTTTGTTTTCGTAGAAGAGTTAGACAATTTTCACATCAGAAGCCTGACATCATCCAGAACATTCTTATTGAGGGTTAAATCAATAAACACTTACTTATACAAGTACAATATTCATATGTAACATTAAGTCATACGGCAATGTTATACCTCCTAAAATAGTAAGGTTCTTTTTATCGTTGGTTCCCATACCACTATCCTGCCAACCAAGACAAAACAAATTTTCCTGCAAAATTCCATCTTAGTAACATACAACAAGTTTAAGATCTTACAGAACTCAAGAACGGAAATATGAATGAGTTTGTTTGATGAAGAAAAAAGAAAATAGAATAGCAATATAGTTTAAAAATAAATTGTACTCTATCAGTAATATTCACGAGACAAATATATATGCGCAGAGAGAGAGTGAGAGAGCCTTTGCCTGCTTACCTCAGACAGAAGCCTATCCCCCACCATTTTAATATATAAGTGATAATAATACTGGCTCTATGCCGGAAAAAAACATTTATTGTTTTAAAATGTCCAACATTAGATAACACTCTCCATAAGGAGGCCGCTATTGAATCTATTATGGACGTAGGGCCATAAATGAAAACGGGCGGCACAGTCGTATGCTCCACTTTTGTTATAAGAGGGAAATCACCTTGTAAACTACTTTAATTTAATATAGTCTCGAGAAATTCCATCCCTTGGCGGGGAGATGCAGAAGTATAGTAATGAAGGTTATCGCCAGGGACTGCAGTCAGCCCTTCCCCTGTAGTCGTCAGCTTGTTCTTGACAGAGCTTCCATGGAGCTCATCCAATGCCTATTTCCGCAGCCATCCCTCTTGTCTGGAAAACGGTACAGCCCTCGAGGTGCTGCCGAGGAACTCAGGGACCTTATCGAGTACAGGATAGGTAATTGAGAGATAGAGCTAGCCTATTCGTTATGGGGAATAAATGCTCCAGGCCAAATAGAGCCCCTTTTATTTGGATTTTTTGGGGCTAGGCATAAAAGCTTTCGCGCCAAAAGATTGTCTAAAGCAGAAGAAAATGGGTCTAACACATTCTAGAAGCAAAGCTTCCCGACCGCCTTTGGTTGTAGTTTCACTCAGTTTGAACAATAACATCATGTCAATTAGAATCAATCTATAAATGTTTGAGTATACGAAGTTGAATTCACAAATACGATTTTTCTTGCTTATTTATTAATTTAATCTCAACAAACGAAAACCTTTTTAGCGTAGAAACAATAAGGAGATGTTAACTTAAAGGTAGCTTTATCATTGAAAAGGAGAGTTAATGGAAAAACTGAATACATAGCCGATAACGTGGAAGTTGATCAATTATATCAAAAGTAATAAAGTATAAATTATACAGAATGCTACAGTAAAGTTCATAACATTTTACAGGTATAAAATAGCATCTAAAATAATGATATCGTAGAAAATTATGGGAAACTGTTTAAGTCTTTCAGATTTTCATGGTAAAGGCTAGCTTTTGGCAACAAAATCTCATAAGCCCATAACGAAGATTCTTTGAATACAATGTAAATTAACTTGAGGAAAATTTTCTTAATTAATTCACAACTTTGACAACAAGAAAAAAGCAAAACGACAAACCTAACCAGTTCTAGCTCTCGTTTGAAATTCTCTCTCTTTTTCTAGGCTGTTGCCTCCATATCTAGCTGCTACTTTCTCTGACATTATTTATTACAAATAAGAATGTTAATCTGGAAAGATCCGGAATGCCACTGGAATTTTAACTCGTCGTGTGCTTATATGATAAAAATTTAAATGGGCTCCTATGATCCCAAGTTCAGAATCAGCTAAATTTTATAGATCTAGAATTTTTATACAAACAAAATGGATATTTTTTGGAGCATAAAATCATATCAAGAGTTTCAAACAAGCAAATACTAAATTCACCATGCCACTGCCATATATTGAAATGTAAAAAAAAAAAATACAAACTGCTACGAGGTTGGAACCATAGATATATAATTGCTAAACAATAACTAAAGTAACAGATATATCTTCAGTACTTGAAAACTAAGCCTGCACCTACACTTCAGGATATTAATTTCATAATAAGGCATAATAAAAAAATACTTACAAATGGGAACAGGTACTCATGAGGATAAACCTCCAAAACAAGGGACTTTTCAAAATGAAAAGTAACCAGGGGAAATCCATCATCAACACTGCAACAGAAAGTCAGAAAGTACCAAAACTTAAAAACCCAATATATACAGTCTCTAAAGCTTATTGATAATCAGATCACCTTTTCTACTTATTCATTTGTTCTCTGACACAGATTATCTACATACTTGTCTCACTTCATTTGAAATTGGTCAATTCATCAGTTTGTTTATAGGCTTCCTGTTGCCGCTATTATCTTTATACACAATTATGTTCACTTCAGCAAATCTATTTATTATCTGTGTATCTAGGAAGCACGGACTCGGATACGGAGACACGGGACACGGGTACGGGGACTCACCAACTCTCAATGAGTCCTGGATACGGGACCCAGCAAATAAAAAAATAATAAAAAAATTATATGTATATATATAGGATTTGTATGCGTCAAACACTTAATAGTTTCATTTTATTCAAACTATAATTTATATGTATATATAAAGGATTGCCACCCTTTTTTTCCCCTTTCTCTACTATTGTTAGATAGAAATTACAAGTAATATATACGTATATATATTTATGGATGTATGTATATATACGAGAACAATGATAGATAATACTATATATATATATATTGAGGAGAATGATGGGTTTTTTAAGGTATATTGAACAACGCTTTAAATTTGGTTAAAATAGGTAGACTGGGCTTTTTTTTGATTGGGTCGTATCCATGGGAGTGTCGAACCCGAGTCGGTGGTGAGTCGGTGTCGAGTCGACTGCCATTTGTGCATATCAGACACGTACTCAGCCGAGTCCCCGAGTCGGCCGAGTCCGATTTGCATACGGAAGCCTTTTATAAGAGTCTGTGCTCCCTAGCTGTGTATCTTAATTCTTCCCATCTTCATTTTAGTCATCCATTTGTGACTTTGTGCCAAAGCATTTACATATGTTTGTATTCATTTCATAACTGTATGCTGTATCGAAAATAGCCGTTTAACTTGGTCGTGTTATGGCAGGTAACTGAGATAACCTGGGCATGTGTGATAGATTAATCCTGTCAAGTTGCCTCATATGGTTAATTATGTCTAGACTTTTACTTCAAGATTGACTTTTTAGAGAAGGTTGGTAATAATTATTGATATCAGTGAACTCTTTTATTCTAAATTATTGAGGACTTTGGAGGTTAATACATCACCAATTGTGGTATTTAGAAATGCATACTATGTGTAGGAAGGGGGAGGGAGTGTTACATGATCATTTAGTGGTTAACTTTATATATGCAATGTCACGGTGAAATGTGTAAAAGTTGACTAAATCATGTCACAGTGAAATGTGTAAAAGTTGACTAAATCCAGAGTTACGTGGAACTTGGTCTCAAATTTACTAGTATTATTCCATGTTGGCTGCAAGCATGAAAGCTAGAACCTACCATTTCCTATAAAAATTAGAACTATTCTCTAAAACTTTTGCAGACTGCAAATCTTCATTTTTTGACAAGTAAAATTACAGAACATTATTTAGCAAAAATATATAAAATACACCAAGGACCTGTAAAGGGGTGCACAAAACTACACATAATTTATCAGAAAGGGCCGAGAGAACAGTCCTTCCCAGGCACAATAGAACCGTAACGCTAAGAAAAACTTTTACTTATACTACAGTATTACACGAGCACATTGTCAGGAATTATAAGTTCCTGAAGTAGTTTTCTTACTGTTTTTGGTGTTCTCTGATTATAAAAGCAGAAAATAAGAGATGAACAGAGAAAGAGAGACAGATAGAGAGAAACTAGAGTAAGAATAGAGAGGAACCAGAGAGATTAAGGCAGAATTAGAGAGATACAGCAGAGAGATAGAGATAGAGATAGAGATAGAGACAGATCAGAATAGCGAAGAGAGATAGAAACTAGCACAGGAAGATAGAATCTAGAGTGAGAAAGTTAGTCAGACACTAGAGAGAGAAAGAGTGGTAAAACAAGTTCCATTTTCATATATTCATTGCATAATCCCAAATTACAAATGTGCTGCTATTTATACTACTCCATACTAACTAATTCTGAAATTACTTAACTACCCTTACTACTAAAAGAAATACTACTACTAATACCCTATTGATGCCTTCCTGACACACATTGAAGTACAGAAAGAAACATAGAAAGGAGGACCCGTCAACTTAGCATATTTATCAACTTGTCCTGCCATTGCCGGGTTGACGCTTAGGACCTGCACAACCGGTCAACACAGAAGGCTTGCCGCAACATATGTGTAGCCTGAAAATAAATACTAGTCAACCTAGGGTTTGGGGTCGCCGGCTAGGAGGTGTAATGATAGCTTAGAAAAATGGAACCTCAAAACAACATCGTTTTAGATGCCCCTTTCATAACGACAATTGATGTCTACCAAGATATCCTAATGACAGACAATATGAGCCCATTTGCAAACGTGAATATGGCTAATTTAGAAAGAGAAGAGCCTTATTTGAAAAACATTAAAAAGAAAGAAAGAAAGAGAAGAGCCTGAACTGTAAAAAGAAAAAGAATGACAGACAAGGGGGAGAGTGATTTAACACCAATTCCCCTCAGATTACCTTAATGCTTTTAATTGATGTGTATGTCATTTGTAGCATTAGAGCATAAAATTTATTACCCATGATATATCTCAATACGACGATAGATGTTTTACTCAAAGTTACAACTGTTTTAGTGGTATATAGCTGCGTCATACAACTTGCTGAGATACTGTGACAACCGAAAGGGTCAAGAGAACCAAAATTGTAAGAAGATACAAGGGAACTAAGAAGAAAAATAGAAATTCTGCATATCACATTATTACAGACCTAGACGAAAACAAAAAATTTATGTTCCTCTCACAAACCAACAAAAGGAAAAAAAGGAAAAAACCCTCATTATGCTGGAAGAAACAAGTACCTACGGAACCACACCTATTAAACTTTAAATAAGGTACTATTAAAAGGTAATAGAAAATTTCAGGTTTGGGGAAAAACTTTATCCAAGAACTGATTATATTGATTATTAGGAGCTTATTCACAAACTTTTTTGGCATTCTAGTTTCTAGACCAGGTTCAGAATAAGTGTTTTCATTTTAAAAACTTATTTAATTGTGTTGCTTCCAGGATATTCTCTCATGTTTAAAACCCTTGACATTTAGATGATATAGATTGAGAACATCATAGATTGTAGAACGTAATATTAGCATACGAAATCAATGGCTTTACTTCCTAATTTTGGAATGAATGATGGACAGAACTAAAATATTTTCTTATTAAATCAGGTCATTCTTATGCCTTTGTAACTAGTACAATCTATCATATACCATAATGGGGAAGACATTGGACTTATATCAGAACCAGACGTATATACCTTTTAGAGTACTCAAAGCATGTGTACTGGTCTCGAAGAGTACGCAATTTTAAATCCGGCTGCCAGGTAAATATCTGAGACAAAAATATATTTAATCAAGACAGATAGCAAGCCAAGTGCAGAAATATCCTACTTATGCGAAGTGGGATCTTTGCATAAATGCCAAATGGTTATAAACTGCTAGATTAGACACCACCAATCTGTGGACCGTAGGATCCACTAATAATATGCTCAAGATTTAAAATTTAAGAGATCAATGGTTCGATTCATCACCACTACATTAAATAACAAAACATTATTTTATTATTAAAATTAAGGCATCGATTCTCGATTTTTCATACAAGAAAATATATAATGTTAATTTATTATATAGAGAAGGGATCAAGGATTCTACTCATAATACCTACAAGAAATTATACATAATAATTTTTCAGAGACTAGGTTAATTTCTGTGTTATGCATGGTTAAAAAATTGATCACTTTTATATATTATAATTAAAATTTTATTTACTAATAATATTATTGTCACATACTAATATACTATCAGATAAATTAATATAATATATGAAGCATTAAATTAGAATTGTGTAAAAATAATAAGAATAATACTAGAGAATTAAATAATAGTATAAATATAAATTAAAAATAATATGATTTCGTATATATTGTAATTAAATATTCCAAACTATTTACGATAAGTTTAGAGAACATGTTTGAATTTTTTAATTTATTCTTAGGAAATTTTACAATTGGTTTATAAATATAATTAACACATAAAAATTTAATATGTAATAAATACTAATATATATATCGAATATATGTGCGACACACAGGATTTGAGCTGGTTAAACTAGAAAAGGTAGATCTACAGTCTTCAAGAAGCACACCACATGCTATATGTATGTGTGTACTGAATACATGTATCGTATCTGAATACATACCTTCCGAACCAGTGCTTTATATATAACTTCAGGAAGATAAGCCAACGTTGTACCACTATCGATGATTGTTCCTTTCTTATCTCCAGTTGCAAACACATCCACTGTAAGATTAAGAAATTCATGGCCAACTTCAACCCCCGTCATATTTACATTGTAATGCAGCCTTTAATTTTTAAAAAGATACTAGTTAGAACGATTTCAAACTGATACGTTATTTAGAAATATTAATGATATACCAGGATTACAAGAAAGAGGTCGGGGGAGACAATTAACATTAAGTAGAAGAGAATGATTAATAATAAGTTCCGACTGATACAATAAGAAAGAGGGCGGGGGAGAAAATTAACATTAAGTACAAGAGAACGATTAATAATAAATTCCGAATTATGCAATAAGTAAAAAAATAACAAATAAGTCCATTATATAAAATAAACTACAACATAAGTAGACACCATTTGTATACATGTTCCACCTTTATACTAGGAACTAAAGAACATTATAAATTAATGCATTTACCATCATATTCTATTCTGCAATTCTGTTAAAATTTTATTTTCTTATAAGTACGTTGCTATAATATAATACTATGTGTGTGTGTGTAAGAGAAATGATAAGAATCCACAAGTTTGAGCTTGACATATATGCATATTCAAATGGCACCAAAGAGGAATCTGCTATTAAGCAAAAGTGAATGAAATTCAACAAGAAAGAAAAGTTGCTAGGACATTAAAATTAACATATAAGAAATATATTTATTAGAGTAAAAACCGCGCACTGGTTTGGCATCAGAGGAGTTGTGTTGACTTTGGGTTGAACAACAAGCCCCATTGCAAAAATGCCGCCACCATTAACACCATCTAGACAATGTGCAAACATCTTTTTAACTTTACCAGACGAAGCTAGCTGTGATATAATAGATGAATTTGATTTTCCAAAACCAAGAATCCCGTCAAGTGCATCATCATCAGAACCAAGATCCCCCGACTGTCTTGCACCACAACTAAAAAACCCAAAATGAGACATACAAGGATTAAATTCAAAACAAGAACAACATGAGTAATCATCAAAGAAGATGCATAAAATCCAATAAGAAGTGTTTATAGCATTCTTGGAAATTCAAGAACTAATAAGAAAACAGCTAAGAAACATTTAGAAGCAGAAACATACATTAATGAAGGAAATGAGGAAACTATGCAGAAGTCAAAATAATTTAATATTTTTGTGACCAAACTTCTAGCTTCTACAAGCTTAAGGAATGAAAGAGAGAACCATCTCACCAAACTATTAGTTTCTTCTATGCAAAATTTCAAAATTTAAATAGTCTTTTTGAAACTAAACGTTTAGCTTCTACAAGGTCATGTAACATTTGCTTTATTAGAGACACAATTATACGCCAATCCGAGTAAAAAAAATTATATAAGAAAGAACGAGTAAAATTTAAGTCGACTTAAGTACCAAGGGTACTGAGGCCAACACACCCACCCATATATATATATATATATATATATATATATATATATATTATGTACCTCTAGAACTAGATAAGTCAACCGAAGACGGAGCCATGCGGTGAGATTATCATTGCCCATTACAGATGAAAAAGATTCCAATATGATATAGTAATTTGGATGTTCAAATATAAGCAATATTAATTTAATCCTTTGCCGGTAATCAGATGATAAACTCAAAGAAGACAATGTACGTGGTATGACTCACAACTACGATAGAACTTGCATTAACAAGCCTGACACAGTTCGCCTCCATATAAACACATAACAGGAGCAACAGGACAGGGGTACAGAAATGCAAAGGGTTTCATAAAATTCCTAAGAAAGTGTCTCATTTAGTTGAGCTTATAAAAGCTGTAAGAAATTTCATTACAGGTTTTGTATATCATTTGAACCTTAGATATGTGTGGAAGTTTATTATAATAGGTAATTAGCTGGATAATATATGAAAGGTGCTTTCAATTAGGTCAACAGATACAAGGTTGCATCAAGTACAGCCATTTTTTACATATGTCTCATAGTAACTTTTCAAGCCTAATAGAGAGACAAATAAAGCTATATAGATAAAAGTTCACAAAAGCAGAAAAAGACTACCATACTGCATCAGTCAATATATTGAACAGTGAGATACATAGACTTACCCAAAAATAACACTTCCGTTTGCCAAACTAGTTTGGCGATCGCCAGACACACGATCATATTGGACTACATCCCGAACAAAGTATCCCAGACTATAGCCACCATCACCATACACTTCGGTATACATACATGACATATTAGGTTTGCAGGTAGACACAGAACCTCTGCTGACCTCTAAACAAAATTCATGATCACAAGAAATCTTCTTTCCCGTAATTGAATCTAATGGATTGTAGAGTGTGAGTTCCAGCTGTTAGGAGGTTGATACCAAAGTAAGGACCAAGAAAAAAAAGTGTATGTCAAGAAGACCTATTGATAAATAAATTAGTTTAAGGTAAAAGCATCTATACCTAAATAAATAAGTTATATCAAAGACAAAAAGCAAACAGAAAAAGGAGAAGAGAGAGAAGGTTCAATTACATTGTGATAGCCTCGTTTCGGACACTCTCTGCACTGAATGCAATTAACCCACATTATGTCACTTCCAGTGTCTACTTGCACAGAGTAGTTCTTTGAAGGTGTTCCGATCCCGATATTAGCATAATAAAGCCTAAATATATGGACATAATAGAAAAAAGACATCAACACAAATTTAGCACTGATTCTCATGGATAGCATCAAATGTAAATAAGTTCAAAGCCATGTTTCTCTCCATGAGAACAAGAACATCAGCCCATACATCAACATGGTACAAAAACGAAGTTTAGAAAGAGATGCATATAGTCTTGCATGTCTAAAGAGAGGACATTATCTTTCCACTAATCCAATAGTACAGAAACTTTTCTAGAGACCAGATCCCAAACAGAACTTACAACGTACACACCATATGACCACAATTAGCGACCAACTTGACAGCATCATCACTCACTTCTTACAAAGGTTATTACGGAGTTATCTCATTGCCAACTTAAAGTAACCATGTAAACAGAAAACTAACTCCACCTTCACAAAAAAACAATCTGAAATCTATTTCATTCTAATGCACGCTTCTTTAATATTTTTCCTTTTTTTATGAAGAAGTATATGTAGTAGCTATATTGCGAAATCCAACTATAGGGAGACAAATGTTCCAAACCTGATATTATCATAAATATTGATTAGCCGAAAGGATAGATTTATCTCATATTAGCATCTTTTTGATATATAAAAAGAATGAAAATGTTTGATTTGAACAACAAATCAAGGTTGAAACAAAGAGTCTAGTTCGAAAATGATAAGAATTTGATGAGGGAGAATGTATATGGAGATGCGGTTAGAGTGTATAAGGGATGTCTTGTATAGTATTTTGTTAGGAATATGTTCATTTGATGATGTACAAAATACTAGAACAGAGTCTAGCATAGTTTATCTATAACAAGTCTTTCTAGTCTCTGAACTTTTCTATAATCAGAGTCTAGATAGTTAACATTCATGTTTAGATGTCATTTATACTTACAAGATTTTCAAGAGAATTGAAACCAGAGTCTGGATGCAAATCAGAGTCTGGGCGTTGATCGGAGTCTATAGACTATTAGAGTCTATAGTCTATCAGAGACTGAAGATCATCATAGTCTGAAATCTTTCAGAGTCTATAAAGCTGAAGCTATATTTGGAAGGTCATCAACAGAAAGGGAAAGCTTCGAAGAAAGAGACAATTATATTGCAGATATGCTATGGAAAGGAAAGAGAATTTCAGAAGGAAACTATCAACTAATAATTAGGAATTTAATTCCTATTGTAATTTGATTTTCTGTTACTAGTTGATAGGAAGCTCTCTATATAAACATTCTATGTAACCTAATATTATTGTCGTACTTTTGTGAGAGCATAGAGATAGAGAGAGTTGTTGTGAAAACACAGAGAAGCTGCTAGAATTTGTGTACACCCTAGGAGAGTTTGTATTCAATATTCTTTAATACAAACACTGATATTTTTATTCTATGGGTTTTGATCTTTGTTAAAATAGTTCAAGTTTGATTCTTTTATAATTGATTTAAAGTAAGGCAAAAAGATCACAAAAGTATTCAACCCCCCCTTCTACTTGTGAAACTGGAATAACAATTGGTATCAAAGCCTACGTTTTAAAATCGATCAAAGATGTCTGGATTCTGGAAACAAAGATGACAATTCTAAAATTCTTATGCTTAAGAGAAACGAATACACCAATTGGAAGGTTAAGATGATGCACCATTTGGAAGCTACAAACCCTAACTATCTTGACAGGATTCATGATGGATCCTATATACCTTCAAGACTTGTTCCTCAAACCACTGAAGAAGGAAAAATAATTGAAGAACACTTTGTCAACAAACCAAAGGCTGAGTGGTCAAAGGAGGACAAGGAGAATATCCTTAAGGAGGCAAAAGTCAAAAACATACTCTTTAACAGTTTGGACTCTATTCTTACAAAATGTGTCATATCATGCAAAACTGCTAAGGAGATGTGAACAACTTGAAGTGCACTGTGAAGGAACTAAATATGTCAAGAAGAATGCAAGATCTCTACTAATTCAGGAGTATGAGTATTTTGAGGCAAAATCTGGGGAATCTATTACTGAGATGTATGATAGGTTCACAAAACTTTTGAATGAGATGGCTATACTTGGTAAGGTTTATGATTCTAAGAGCCCTTCCTGAAGACTGGGACAACAAAACAACAGCCACAAGAGAAGCAAGGGATTTGGATGAAATCTCTCTGGAAGAATTGTATGGCAGACTCAAAACATATGATCTAGAGATGCAATAGAGAAAGAACAAGAAGTCTGTGAAGGCAAAATCTATGGCACTCTTAATGGATTCTGAGAAAGAACAACAGGAAGAACCAACAGAAGCAAGAATCAAGGATTCAAGGAAGGGTAAAATTGTTGTTGAATCAGAGTCTACTGACACAAACTCTGATTCTGATGATGAGATTGATCTGTAAAACAAAGATCGAAAAGAAATCAAAGTCTATTCCTTCTCAGACTCTAAAAAGTCATTACATTCCATAGAAGCCTTGTTATCACTGTGGTAGCATATTTCATTCAATTTATATGTGTAGGGACTATCATGATTTGTATTACAATTTTTATGAGCTAAAATTTTCCATTGATAAAAGTTGGTATGAGCCTGTCAAGACTCCACCAGAGTCTAAGGAAACAAATGAAACGGGTAAAACAAAAGTGAAGAATACTAAGCCTGTTTCACCTAAAGTTAGTAAGAAAGGACCCAAAACTGTTTGGGTTCTCAAAACATCTAAATAATTGCTTTATGTATGCAGGGAACCGGGGTAAAGAAAGTATCCCTAGTTTTGGACAGTGGATGTTCAGGACATATGACAGGAAAGAAATCTCTGCTTACAGACTTTGTGGAGATGGTTGGCCCAGAAGTATCCTTTGGAGATGGCAACAAAAGACAAACACTAGGATATGGCATGATTGTACTTGAGAATGTCATCATTGATCAAATAGCTCTAGTTGATGGATTGAAACACAACTTAGTTAACATAAGTCAACTTGGAGATAAAGGTTATCATACAGAAACAAGCATTCTGGTTTTCAAAGGGCACAGACATGGTAACATATATGAAGCCAACTTGGAGGATTGCAATCACAAGGAAGTCACATGTCGTTATAGCAAGGCCTCAACTGAAGAAAGCTGGAAATGGCACAAGAAACTATCACACATCAACTTCAAAACACTAAACAAGTTGGTGAAACAGAGTCTTGTAAGAGGATTACCACATGTTGACTTTGTGCAGGATGGACTTTGTGAAGTATGTAAACTTGGAAAGCAAAGGAAAACATCTTTCAAGAGGAAGATAATAAACACCATTTCTGAACCCTTTTATCTATTACATTTTGATTTATTTGGTCCAGTAAATATGATGTCAATTAACAAAAAGAAATATGTTCTTGTCATTGTAGATGATTATACAAGATACACATGAGTTTTCTTTTTGCACTCAAAGGATGAAGCTTCACAACATATAATAGACCATATCACTTTTCTGGAAATAAAATCAAAGAAGGCAGTAAGAGTTCTAAGGAGTGACAATAGTACTGAATTCAAAAATTCAATCATGGAGGAATACTGTGCATCAAAGGGAATTACTCAACAATTTTCTACACCAAAAACACCTCATCAAAATGGAGTTGTGGAGAGAGAATAGAACACCCATAGACGTTGTTAGGACAATGTTGGCAGAGTCTAAACTGTCAGTATATTTCTGGGCTGAGGCAGTCAGTATAGCATGTTTCACTCAAAACTGTACATTGATTAATATGCATGGAAAGACTCTCTATGAAATGGTGATGAACAAGAAGCCAAGTGTGAAACACTTTCACATATTTGGATGCAAGTGCTTTGTACTAAAAGTACATCCCGAAAATCTAAGCAAATTTGAAGCCAAAGCTGATGAATCAAACTTCCTTGGATATGCACAAAATACAAAGGCATTCAGAGTCTTTAATCTCAGAACCAGAATTATTATGAAATCTATTCATATTGCATTTGATGATAAAAAGATTACAGGATTGCAGGATGAGTCAGAGTCTACAACACTGGAATTTGAAAATCTTAAAAGTTATGAGATAGAAGAAGATGATGAGGATGAAGAGTCTCAAATCACTCCCAAAACAATACAGGAACCTGCACACTCTGAGGGGGAGCCAGAAAATTCAATTTCAATCAACTCATAGTCTAACAGTTCAGGGTCTATCCAGATAGAGTCTAGACAGACATAATCAATTTCTTCAGAGTCTAACTCATCAGGGTCTGAATCCTTTTCAGAGTCGAGCAATTTAGGGGGAGCCTCTTCATTTGAATTTCACTCAAATACAGGAAATGCCAATGATTTAGGGGGATATTCAAGTTCAAGAACCAATCTTCCACCAGCTAGAAAACGGGCAAGGGATCATACTCCTGATTTGATAATTGGTGATCCTGAGAGTGGTGTACAAACTAGAACAACCACTCAAAATGAATGTCTTTATAGTTGTTTTCTCTCAAAGAATGAACCCAAGAAAATTGAGGAAGCTTTGCAAGACCCTAATTGGATTATTGCAATGCAAGAGGAATTGAATGAATTTAAGAGAAATAAAGTGTGGAAACTTGCACCAAGACCCAGAGATAGATCAATTGTTTTGCAAAGTGGGTGTTCAGAAACAAACTTGATGAGAATGGAACTGTGATTAGAAACAAAGGAAGACTAGTTGCAAAAGGATACTCTCAGAAATTTTATTCCTATTGTAATTTGATTTTCTGTTATTAGTTGATATACAACTCTCTATATAAACATTCTATGTAACCTAATATTATTGTCGAACTTTTGTGAGAGCATAAAGACAGAGAGAGTTGTTGTGAAAACACAGAGAAGCTGCTAGGGTTTGTGTACACCCTAGGAGAGTTTGTATTCAATATTCTTTAATACAAACACTGATATTTTTATTCTCTAGGTTTTGATCTTTGTTAAAATAGTTCAAGTTTGATTCTTCTATAATTGATTGAAACTAAGGCGAAAAGATCCCACAAGTTTTCAACCCCCTTCTACTTGTGAAACTGGGATAACATATTTAATATTGTGAAGACATTGAAAAAACATATATTCATCTATATGTTCAAAGATCTTTATCTTGCTTTCAGTAAACGCCATGTCATCATCATAATAACTAAAGCAATAAAAAACTTGACATTTTCTTTGAGAAAACGTAGTGCATACGTATCACGTAGGGACATCTAAGGTCAGTCTAAGCAATTGTTAACTAGTAAACTTATATTTATTTCACAAATCTCTGTCTAAACTAACAGTATAATGCTCTGACATGCACGAACATAACTCTCTACTGCCAAATCTTCAAATTGATTGCAAAGTAGCTATAGTATCATTTTTTTGTTTTTGGATCGAAATATTGTAAAGAAAATTAGCAGTCTTTGCATCACAAACTATGTACTTAAAAAACAAGATTCAATCAATTAAAGTAGACGGAGTAGATAAGGCTCGCATTATGTGGAAATAATGCGGCACTCTACTCCTACTCCAATATATTAATACTTACACTTAAAGTGCATATTTATTGTTGTAAAAAGAGGACTATTTTTTCACAAAATTTTGATCCAAATTTAACAAAAATATAATATTTGAGCTACTACGACTAATTTGAAATTTCTGTAGAAAAGGACAGAGCTAAGTTCATGTACATGAGATCGTCAGTTTAGATGGAGATATGTGCAATAATTATACGTGCCACAGGCAGTTGTTTAGAGTCGGAGGGCTAAAGTTAGGTAATACATATCGACAACATTTTCTTGAAGAAAAAGACAAGCTATTTTATGGTGTTTGCCCGTTACAATGTTAGGTATTCTCGAAAAGCTAAAGACATTCTTTTCAAACGTCTTGCATCGGTAGGCTTGGCCAGGCTGTAAATATAATTTACATCACTTCTCAATTCAATTCAATATAGCAGCGAGAGAGAAATAAGCATACATTCCAATACAAGTAAAATCAACAAATTTATAATTACTAACAAATTCGAATTGGATATCATTGCACACAATTACAAAACACAATAACACACACACATATCGAGATTTTACTAAAAACGGAGTAGAATGGAGTAGAGTAGAGTAGAGTAGAGCTGACCCGACAGCATCGGCGCGGCCAATTCCGCCGATAGGAAGGTCGACACCGGCGGCGAGAATATGTAAATGACGGAGAGAATCGTGAGATTTGAGAGCAGCGAGTGAGTTATCCACACCGCGACTAGCGAACTTTGAGTTGACAGTGATTACATAACCACTAGCACTTGTGTTGTTATTACTTGTTAATATACAGATCATAATAATCATTATATATAACACCGCCGATTGAAGACGTGTACACCTGCTGGTGGTGACGGAGGACGGAGTGGTGGTGGTGGTTGACCACGGTGTTGGCACCTCCAACGCCATTACACTTTGATTCCACTTTTCTTTGCTTTTTATATTCTGTTTATAAAGCGTTATTAATTTATACTACTAAACAAAATTGCAAATTAAAAAATTTGTACGAGAGAGAGGGAGGGGGGATTGATTTTAGTAGTGGCGTAGTCCCCACACCGGTAGTGATTGCGGAAGCCAAGTGATATATTTCTATCATTTCCCGTGGGGTGGCTATAATAGTCGGTTAAAATAAGGTAATATAATTATTTATTAAAATTTGTTGAATTTATAAGATATTGTGCTTCTAATGGGATTGGTTATAATGATCGGTTATATTTAGAAAAGTGTTTTTATATTATTTTCAAATTCGAACGGTTATATTTCAACGGTTATATCCAGCAGCTATATTACAACGGCTTCATTGCAATAACTATATTCTACCAGATATATTTTAACATTCTATAAATAAATGATTAAATTGAGAATTGAATAAAATACAAACTCGTGATAAATTAAAAATTAATTTCAAATTTTTAAATAAATTAATATTAAAATTATATTACACTAAGGCAACTATACATATATATATTATAGTAATTAATCACAAAAAACACAATTATGCAAATTAATAAACAAACTGGGGGAACAAAATTTTGGAGACGTGGCATTCACTATAAGTCTATAGTCAGTATATATAGGCAACCAATTGTGGTTGGCTAAAAATTTGGTCAAGGATAACCGCCAGGAGGAGCACAATTTTGAATGGTTATATATAACTAGCTTTAAAGTCTGTGCGAGGCACAAACATACTCTAGATAAATTTAAATTTCATTCAAGGCATGAAAAATGCAAATCTTTCTAGGTGATATTAGTAGAGCTTTCTATATTAAATAGTATTACATCGGAACTTTCAATGTTACGTGAACTTTTTAACATATAAAATCAAGTTTCAAGGTTAAAATTTAAGTGAAGCCTAGTTTACTGTCTAAAATAAATGTTGTAAATACATATAATTTATCCGTAAGCAGCTCAGAAAATACATAAAATTGATCTAAATAAGTGCACATAACTTCACAATCGATCTTCTCATCTTGGAACAATTTCATTAATTATTTGTCATACAAATTTGAAAGTTCGATATCACTAATCATTTTAGTATTCTCACAAAGTTTCCTAAAGGCCTTCACAAACTCTGAAAGCCAATCATGTTGCACGTTCCAAGTGATGTAATCATTCTGCTCGATGATCATCACACTCCATATTCTCTGATCTCTCTACTTTCCGGACATGAAAGGTTGGTGGCCATGCATGCAAAACTTTTGATTCTTCATCTAAGATTCAGATAACATGATGTCCACAACTGATGATACTAGCGACATTAAGACGCAGACAATAATAAAACACCCTTTAAATTATATGATTGAGTGAAATTCGATTGAGAACATGGATCATAAAGTATTTATAACACTTTTGAGTATAACTAAGTAAGCCGTAGATTAATTAAATGAATGAAGCACCGCCAAATATAATTGACATTCATAATATTTAAAAGCAATTTTATTAAAAAGAAATGCAACAACGAAGATGTCATTTTAAGTAAGCTCATCCTTTCCCGAAATAGCAATAATATCCTGCACCATCTTGTAGTTCTGAATAATCAACAGTAGACGGAATACGACTAAGCAAAGCAGATAGTTCGTAATTAGCCCAGAAGATAATGAGAAGCATAGAAATCATATACAATATCACAAAGATGCTACTACAAACTTATTTGAAAACTTGAAAGTTCAATAGTAGAAAACAGTATCTGGTTGAAACGGAAGATGTTGATTAACAATACTAATGAATTGTTCATCAATAGCACTATGATCGGTAGATTTTAAAAAGTTAACTGCATTAAAACAAATTTATGGTGCTCTTCTACCAACTAATACACATGAGAATTGTTATATTTAATCTTGTCTCTTGCATAGCATGTCTTATGGAAGAAAAGTATATATGCATATTTTTTCATTCAAATGCATGTAATCAATTGAACTGCATGACCGCAATACTATTTATAAATTATAGAATGGAAACCAATGATGATTTAATAAAATAATAATAACAATTTAACACAAATTTTTTATAATACCTTTTATGTTTGCAGCTTTGTCCGGAGAGCCGGCCATTGATTTAACCCAAACACTCGCCCAGTGCACTAACTAAATTCTCTCTATAGACGAAACCTTTTAGAAAATGATTTTTGGATATGGCACGACATGCATGATTAAAGGGCTTCAAGAAGCAATGCAAAATTGTGTTCCATTGCAATCAGGGAAGGGGTGTCAGGCAAGGTGTATAATATAGAAACCCCTACTATTTTGGAACCTTGATCTTAGATATATCAGTAGTTGGCAAATCAAAAAATAGATCAAGCCCACCAGAATCCGATTTTGTGACCCTAAGCTTCATTCATTAATTAAACTATTTATTAAGCATCTGAAATGCATTTTCTTGAATGTAAATTATTGTTTTGCTAGAATCGATTATCATTCCGCCACTACCATCTTCTCTAAATTTAAACATAAAATTTGATATATGCAATAGTGTAGCACAACACATCCATCATCAAGGCACATATGAGGTCTATAAATATTGAAAATTCCACTGATCCTCATCTGCAAAATACAGATGAATTTTCTCAAATGTTTTCACTTCATTTTCAAGGAACAGCTCTGAACACCTACAACAATTCCAAACCAGGAATCTCATTAAAGGAATAGATCGATCAAGAGCCTCTTATTATAGTTTGCATGCACAGCTCTAGTCAGATCCCCGGGAAATCTGAAATAATTAGAGGAAGGACGAGGCGAAGTTTCAAAGCTACCAAATATTCATTCTCATGGAGGTAAAGGAATATAGAAAACATTTTCCGACCCAAATTCTGATTAGTTAGCCCATAGATAAAATCCTTACAATATCCATGCACCAAAAGGCATACATAACTATGTATATTGAAGCATGGTGTGTAGCCTCAGTTCTGTTTTGTCCTTGAGAACTAAGAAAAATATGTATTATCTTCACTGCATCCAACACCTTAACAATTAAAAGAGTACATTTCTAAAGCACCCTAGAGTTATGAGCATGTCCCTGCACCTGACAATTAGACTCTTGTGTGATCGACAAAAGTTTAGGTTCTCGTACAAAGAAGTTTGAAATTGTGAAACTATATGTATATCGTACTACAGTAGGATTCACAATTAAGTTTAACTAAAATATTTAGGTTGACTTAGACCAAAACGTACCATTTGTAACATCAAAATTGATTGATGTCGTATACCAAAACCAAGTTTGGTCAGGGTATATTTCAAATATTTAATAAACCACTCATAATTTTATAAAATAAGGAAAATCACTTAAAAATATGTCTAACCTTCTTCCCCAGATAATCTGCGAGCGTAGTTGCATCAAGAGGGCGTGCTGGCAAAGCATTATATATGCTCTCTAAATTAGAAGTAATGTTTTGTGCAAATTCTGCCGACACTTCAAGCATTCCTATGATTGCTTTAGCATTGTCGAAAAAATGTTCATTGTCTTCATATTCAAAGAAAAGAACATAGATTTGAGATGACATCTGACATATTGTCCACATATATAATCTCTTGATTTTGAAATATATATTTCAAGGTGCATATAAAACATGACATATTTACATGCTTAATACACCCACACATTAGATACCAATTAGGAAAAAAGAACGCACTTGAGATTGCCAATGTAGTGAGTAACTTGAACAACTGTTTACCTTACAATTTTGACAATGCTCATGAAGGGAAGACACAAGTATGGTGAGGGTGAAAGAGCAAGAGTTTGTCCCTGAGCCCTTGGGGTGAGAATTTCCTCAAGACCATCTATATGCCATGAATGAGCAACTGACAACGGAGTCCATCTTTTACCATAAAAAACTATTATAATTTTCAGTTTATTCATCAAATTACATAAAATAAAAGATAACAGTGTTAGAGACAAAATTCAAGCAGGTTCACTCACTACTCAATACGTTCCTTCACACCATGAACTGGCTCATATTCTCACCAAACCATTGTCTGGAAAATAGCACAATTACATCCTAAACAAGCTTAGCACTTTTGTTCCATCTGTTGTATAGCTTGAAGGGGAGTAATGGTGATTGTGATGTCTATTTTGTCTAATGTTTTCTATAGTCCATAAATAAGGTTGCACATGTCAGCATTCCAATAATGTGTGGTCCTTCCTTATGGAATATTCTGTAGGGTACAGAAAATGCAGCTGTGTAACATTACCACGAAAATCTTATCATGGGTTGTTCTTATTATTATTTTTAGAATTATCGGATTATGAATACAAACATTATTAGTGGTGGAATTATTTTGGAATAATACCCGAGAATCCACTAAAGTTTGAGAATGGGATTTCTAGATCCTAGAGTATTATTATTTTGAGAAAAAGATTTTTTTATTGGGAATCATTTATATTGTAGAAAATTGGCGGGACTTAAAGATTTTAAATCCATTTTTTAAATTAATGAATTTTAAGTGAGTTGGGCCATGGATCTTTATATTGGGCTTAAGGCTTTAATTTTTGCATTACTAATAATTATTAAAGTCAATTTAAGCTAGAAATATTAATAGCGAAAATTAGTTGTAAAATTCATATTTTTACATTATTTTCCATTCTAAAAATTTATAGACAATATAGTGAGAGGAGAGAGAAAGCAAACAAACATTTTACAAACTAAGAATTTGAGCAAACGAAGGCTGATCGTACATGCAATTGGCGATTTGGAAAAAAGATTTTATATTGTCTACACGGACAGACACTACATACCAGAGACAACAATACATCTATCAATACCATATTCTACTTACCAGTCTGCTCGAAGGTGCACAATGATATTATGACCTATAGAATTTATAAAATCTATTTCACTAAGAGAATGAACTAGCAAATTTCAGATCTCACACACACATAGATATCTAGCAAACAATTCTATTATTTATACGATAAAAATGATGCATCACTTTTTAAAGTAGATTAAAAGAACCAAGAAAGGTGAATAAAGTTAGAGAAAAAATATGATGGTTATTATAATGTATCATGGGGAATGCAGGGGGAACCAACATAAGAATAGAAGACATTGTGTTAAAGTTCACACATTGGAAGTTACCTATTAGATCAATTATTGTCTCATCTTCAATAGTGACCTCAGATACGAAAGCCCCGAGTGCAATGAGTAAATGCATGCTATCAACATGCCCATTTAGTGCATCCATATGAAGGGCAGTGATACCTCCATCGGAGGCACTATTAATTACCTGATAGAACGAGCTGATGTAATAGAGCCAAGAACATAGATTAGGCATAAATGGAATACATTAAGTAGACTGTGGTGTTGGGCACCTCTTATCAAACTCTAAGATAGATTCTTTAGCTCTAGATCTTTTGTTTTTGATATTGCAAAAATTTGGAACGCTGGGAATGTAGCCATCTAGCAGGATCTGAATGCATCGAGAATGTCCATTAAGAGCAACTAGATGTAGTGCAGTACCTCCATTAAGATAATCAGCTCTGTGCATCTGAAATATATACTTTTAAGTTCATAATGATCTTATAAAGGATATTGCAACTAATTGTAGTAAACAGAGTCATACATTAGCTTTGAAAAGGACAAGTGTTAGAACAACTTCCTAGTGGTTGTATTGACAAGTTTGTATCAATGCGATCTATTCCACAAACATGTACCCATTATTTATCTCTCTCAGTAAAAATATCGATGGATACTGTAAATCTGAAACCTACAGTATAGTAAGCACATATTTTTGCTTCTTGTATCGAAAAATTGTCAATGCCTTGTCATAAAATAGATTTGTTTAAATTTCAAATTATTAATTGTAAATGTAGTAACAGAAGACAAGATTTTACAAGTATAGACTCATCAATACACAAAAACAGAACCAAATTTTGTCAACAAGAATAATTTCACTTAATAATGGAAACATAACATATCTATATATTATAATATTAATATCAACAGTATCGTAACATAGTACTTGAATAAAATTAATATTTCAAGATATAGCATATAACAAAATAATGCACCAAGTTACAACAACTCTGATAATATCGATTCTTTAATAAATTATTTAAAATAAGCTGTTTAAATTGACACAATAACTATTGATAAAGGGATTTTTGAGATGATTCCATCGCGATTTCCGATAGATATGCAAAGGTTCAAAAGAGGTCTCTATATATGTATGTTGGTAGGGCAAGGGAGTCAATCAACTATTTTCCATGAAAGAAAGCTGCATATAATGATAGTGTTACTGTGTTTTCATTTTCTCCTCCTTACTTTCCTTAGAATCCTTTCAGTCTCTTCCTGTGGTTCTTGCATTGAAAACTTGCCAGGGCCTTGTCATAAAATAGACTCGTTTAAATTTCAGATCATTAATTGTAAATGTAGTAACAGAAGACAAGCTTCTACAAGTGTAGACTCTATTGGACACAAAAACATAAAATTAAGGTAATCACCTATTTTTTATATCTGAGGAATTAGCAAAAGTCTCTTATGTTCTCCTCGTTTGACTCAATGTTAATCCTAGAAACTCATTCCTGCATCAATAATCGTATTTCTAACATTATAAAAACAAATAACTACTGTTTATACAACTAGAAATTTATGTAAATATGTTTAGAGATATCTTAATTAGAGACATTCTTGAACCAATATGTTCGCAGGTATCTCATGATACAACGAGCGGGGAGCATTACCAGTTCCTTTGGAGAGTTTTCTCTCTGCTTGTTTACCATTACAGAATTTCTCCATTTCTACATTTACTGTCGGAGGTTTCATGTTTGTCATGATCTGATAAGGAGTCTTTCCAACAGGTTTTGTGACGAGTGTCCTGTTTTGAGTATAACATGCAGTTCTGACAGCTTCAGCCCAAAAACTGGTTGGTAGACATGCTTCTGCTAACATGATCCTTACAGCTTCAATGGGTGTCATGTTTTTTCCTTCAACCACTCCATTTTGTTGTGGAGTTCTAGGAGCTAAAAATTGGTGAGTGAATCCATTTTCCTTGCAGAATTCACTTAATGTAGCATTTTTGAATTATGTTCCATTATCACTCCTTATGGCCACAACAGGTGTAGGGACTTTGTCCAATCTTTTCAAATTTTCAATAATAAATTCAGGAGATTCATCTTTTGAATGTAGGAATTCCACTCAAGTATATTTGGAGAAGTCATCCACCATGACAAGTGCATATCTTTTCTTGGACATGGACATGACATTTACTTGTCCAAACAGATCCATGTGAATCAATTGTAATGGTTTAGTGATTAAGGTGAATTCTTTACTTCTGTGACTTAACATTTTCATCTTTCTTTTTTGACATGCCTCACACAATCCTTTTATGCAGAATTCAAGTGAAGGCATGTCTTTCACTAACTCTCTTTTGACTAGAGAATTAAGATTTTTAAAGTTCAAATAAGACAACCTCTTGTGCCAAAGCCAACTTTCTCTTTCAGAGGCCTTGGTGTAGAAATAACAAATTCTTTCCTTGTTTGCAGAGTCCAAATCTGCTATAAACAGGCTTCTTTTCCTTACTCCTTGTAAAGCAATTTCTTTGGTTTTTCTGTGTGATAAGAGGCACAAATATTTATCAAACTCCACTTTTAAGTCTTTGTTGCAGAACTGAGTGATGCTCAGTATATTCCTTAGAAAAATGTCAATATTTATAGAAGGGGAGTTGAATACAAATATCAAAACTTTTTATTATTTTAATATTTATTCTTGATGATTGAGTATTTGAGAGAATATGTATAAACATAAATAAGACTGAAAATAAATTGAACAGGAGATTTTAAAATTACTGACGGATTGGTTTTTCCATCAGAGTATATTTTTGCTCAATGTTCATAGGTTAATAAAAACCTAGCTTTGTTTTACAAGGTTAGAAAATAAATCAACTGTTCTTACAAAGTGCTCTAAGGCTGAACAGTTGATTCAAGAAATATTGTCCAACTTGTATATTTCTAACAATGCGACCACACTTGTTTATATACCACAAGTGTGTTTACAATTCCTAGAAAGAGTAATAAAATAATTAATCTACACTAGAATTGTTTCTGATCTATCTTTCCTCTTGCCTTTTTCCATTCTGGGAAAAGTCTTCTGACTTGGAAAGACAGCTTCAACTTGAGTCTTCACAATCATCATAGACTGTCTTCCATATGTGTGCTTTTGTCTGTCAACTTGCCAACTTGTGTTATCTCACTCAATTGATAATTTGCTATCAAGCATGTCAATTGATCCTTTCTTTTATCCATTAACTAGTACTGCTCTTCGATTGATCTTTGTATACATCAATTGATAAAAGATGACTCATCGATTGATAGATGTTATCAATTGATATATCAATCGATGGGTCTTCACATCAGTTGATAGTCTTCATTACTTGACTTGGCTTCTTCAATTGATCTTCTATCCATCGATGCTTCAATAGTAACTGATCATCCTTCACTTGTATAATTTTCTATCTTCAAATAATTACAATTTGACAGTCTAAGTTACACATCAGTTGATGACATATATCAATCGACTATAACATCAATTGATGGGAATAATATCAATTGACTTACACTTTATTGATTGAAATAGACTAAATACACCTATGCTACAATCCAAATTATCAGTTGATTCACATAAATATTTCAACTGATAAATGGTTTCCTAATCAATTGATATTTATAATTTTCATATCAATTGATCAGTTACATCAATTAAAATTTCTATGATTCTAAGTTTAAAGTTATCATCAAATTACATGTAAATTCCTAAAAATCCCCCCTATTTGTGTCTGTGACATGAACATGCATAAATCTACTTGATGATAACAAAACCCTTAGCTATTTTTACTCAGATAAAATCAAGAAATTTAAATAGCACTTTGAATTTTGAAAGTACCAGTTTGATGAATAGCTTCTGCAAGCAGATCCAATGTTTTCATAGTCTTCATGATTCAATTACTTCTTCTTTTTCCTCTTTTCAGCATTTTCCTTTAGTTGTCTCATGAAAGAACTCCTCAAAATTGCTTCATCTCTATTAGCCTCTCCAAGTTGCCTCATAAGGTAGTGAATTTTTTCATCTGTGACTTTGTCCAAATATTTGCAGATATCAAAGAACTTTATGTTGCCCTCTACATCTGTAAAAATCATTGCATATTTTGGCTCCAACACCATATTTTTGACTTAAGACTTCCATAGCTTAAGGGGTGAATCATGTTCAACTTCTGCCTTTGATTTCCTTAGCTTTGAGATTTGATGTTGAATTTCCTGAGCAATTGTTGAATTGAGTTTGTACTTTCTGTTGAGAAGAGGTAGAATGGTCTTCAGAACATTGTAGATTTGTTTCATTATCACCTTTACTGAATAAGTGGTTTTTGCTCTATTTTCATAATCCAACCTCATTGATTCTTCTTGGTTAGAGGTTGCAGGGTGATTTCTTACTCCAATCAACCCTTTTTCACTTATTACTGGTATCCCTTTCATGTCATATCCTTCAATTGTTACCTCCTCATTGATTTCTTCTTGTTTAATTTAAGGATTTTCCTGAACCACTGTTTCTTTAGTAGAACTAGTCATTTTCTTGGCCATGGCTATTTTTTTCCTTTTTCTTAGTGGTTGATCTTCCTGTTCCTCTTTCATATTCCATTGAATTTCTATTTGGCTATTAATTTCTTCATTCTCCTTTTCTCTTCTTGCAGCATCTAAAATTCCTGAGGAAATGACTCATTGAAGAAGCTTCTGACCAACTGGCTTCTTCTTTTCTTTTTCTTCTTCAATCATTATTGCTTTTCCCTTTTTCTTCTCTTCAAGGGTTTCAATATCAATTAGAAAGGCTTATACATTTGAGTTGCTTTCTTTGGCAGCCTTCTTTGCATTTTCATTTACCATTCTTGTTTGAGCAATGAACTCATCCAAGTTTCTTGATTCTGCTTCTATTGACACCAACTTAGTGCTCTTCTTTAGATCTTCAATTCTTTTCCTTTCCCTCACAATCATCAATTGAGTTTCTCTTTCCCTAGAAATTCTTCTAGCTTCTACTTCATCTTCAAACTATTTCAAATCTTTCTTTTTCTGTTCTAGGTCATCTGTGGGTGACTCAGATGACATTGAAGTTTGTCTATCTCTGTTACTCCCATTTTTGGTAACCCTCTTTGTTACAGTACCACCAATACCACTTGATTTACCAAAACTAGAACCACCAACACCACCATTGCCACTTAAAATCGTTTAAAATTCCTTCTTGACAGTTCCTTTTTCACATCATATATAAAAACAACTAAAATTTCTCTCACTCTTCACTTTACTTTATTTCTCTCTTAATTTCTTTACTCTCTTACATCCTAAAAACTCTCTATTTTCTCTACAACTTCTCTCTCTAAACCGTTCTTCAAACCCTAAACCTTTCTCGATTTCTTAACTTCAACCAATCCTTAACCATGTCTAGACCTCAAATTATCTGTTCTCTTGCCCAAACCAACTTCACCACCATGGCTTCAGTGGATAAAGCTGGAGAAGACTTCAAACCTCTTGTCAACTTCATGAACAACTCTTACCTTGCCAATGCCCTTACTGCAAGCCCCCATCTTGAAATCCATACACTCTCTCAATTCTGGACCTCTGTCGTATGTGAGGGGGAGCAAGATGCTAGATCTATCTCCTTCCAAATCAATGGTACCTCTTACACCATTGATTCCTCTCACATCAATGAAACTTTTCATGTGGAAGAAGTTGAAGGCTCGCTATTTCAATAGACTGCAAGTGAAGAACAACTCTCTAAGTTCTTCAAAATGGTTGGATATGCTGGACCCAAGTTAAGCTCAAATGGTGATGAATGGTATCCTTCGGGAGGCATGGACAAAAAGTACCTCAACAAAGAATAGAGCATGATGCTAGATGTTGTCTCAAGGTCCATGTCCAGCAAGACCAGTGGCTGGAATGAAATGCCAGCCTACATCAGTAGAATTGGGCATTCCATGGTGCACAATTACAGAATTGACATTGAAAAGCTCCTGATGCCTTTATTCAAACTGGTACTTGGAAAGAAAGAAGCCAAGAAACCGGTAATATAATATCCTAAATTTTTTATGCTTATCATTAGCTATGTTGTAGGTATAATTATTTTAGATAGTGTTCAATGCATGGAGTCCCCAACTTTAAAGAAAAACACTCCTTCTTTGTTAACTAGTAAACCACTTAACACTTAATTGAGTTTGTTTATAACCGATTTCATGCTTTCTACTATCAATAGATTAAATTTAAAAATTGTTGGAGACTACAATGTATTTTCATTGAGTGATGAGAATGGTGTTGATCTCTCCATTCCTAACCCACATTCTAAACCTTTTAAAGGAGACCGGCCTTCTCGAGTCACCAAAAATATTAGCCAAGGGTTTGGTTCCTCTCAAAAGGACCAGATTTCTAAAAGGAGGAAAATCACTAACCCTAGGCTAGAAACCTTTCCACAGGTAGGTGGTGAAACTGCACAAGATGCAACAAATAAGGTTGGTGGTATGGACACAGAACCCATAGAGGGCCTTGGTGAGCCTAGGAGAAAGAAGGCAAGGGTATCAACCTCTGTTAGCCATGATGTGTCCTCTCAAAATGGCACATCTCTTAAAAGGGATCAAAACACATTTCTGGATGTCTCCTCTTAACAGGAGGCATCTATTGGACTTAGTCAGTCTCCCATGACATCTTGTAAAGAGTCTGCACAACAGGTTGAACACACTCAACCTGAGCCCACACTTGAAGAAACACACACAATAGGGGTAGAAAATATGGAACACGGCTCATTTAATTATGGTGCATCACATTTTACAAACTTTAAAGATCAAACTATTGATGCACTATTCCAACAATTAAATGAGACTGATCATAGCAATCCACAAGAACCTTCCACTCAAAGGATGGAAGAGATTGATGTCACATCCTCTGTAGCTGTTAAGGACACAGTTGCTATTAATCCTCATGACAGTAACCTCTCAACAGATGCTGCCACAGAAGCTGTCAACATTCAAAATCCAGACAACATCTCTCCAATAGCCACCACTTCTCAATAAAACAGTGATGATGATTCTGCTCTCATTTCTATAATCCTCAAGGTAAAATCTAAATCTCTTGTGCAAGATGTACCTGCTCAGTCTCTTGCACCTAGGATGAGTGAGGGCGTGAAAAGAAAAAGAGAGATAAAAGAAAAGAGAAGTGAGCATAAAAATGCAGGGCTGGAAAAATCCTAGGTAAAAGGAGAGGGCCATGAGCAAGGCCAAATTAAAAAACAAAATGTGGTAGCCCAATTATCTGAGGCAATAGGCCTTGAGAGTGAGATGGTGAGGAGTGATGAGATCACTCAGAAAAAACCAGAGAGTGTGAGATCCACCAAAGCCTCCAAACAAGCTGATGAAAGGTTGAAATCTCTTTCACATAAGGTTACAAAGTTATCTAAAAATATGGATACAGTTGGAAGAAACTAGGTGAAGCTCATCAACAAAATGTCTTCCTTTGAGAATATGATGACTGAAGGGTTCAAGGCTGTGTTTTCCAAACTAGAGGAATTCAACTCCAAGCTGGCAGCTGCTACCTCAACTAAGGGGGAGAGAAGTGTGAATGAGGAAGTGTTTGTTGAAGGTGATGCTGAAAAGGAGAAGGAGAAAACTCAAGCTGCATCTCAGGGGGAGAGTCAACTAGCATTACTGTCTAGTGTGGCTGCTGAGATTGCTATAAAGCTTGGTGGTGATAAGGTGGAGAGGCCTAAGGAGAAAGGCATTGTGATAAAGGAAGGTGGAGTGAAAAAGGATTATGTAGTCCATGCAGTTGGTAAAGGAAAGGCAAAGCTATTTCAAATAGATACTGATGATACTATTCTGATGGAGAGGGATGATCTTATAGAGGAAGAAGCTACTGTCTTAATGATTGATGAGAATGAGAACAATAATGCATTTCAGGATGCAAGCTTCTATGAAAGAATCAAAGAAATTAATATGTCATCCAACAGAGACCTAAAGAAATTCTACGATCAGTTGAAACAGTCAATAGTGGGAGATGCTGTGATGATTTCTATCAGTAATAAATGGGTGACAACTGTAAGAATGCTAGGAGGATTGAGTTGCTACGTCAGCCTAGGATTTCTCAGCAAACATGAAATCCCAGTAATTGAAGCTATCCAACTCAAGATCAAGGCTGAGACATCTTTCTTGAATGAGAATCTAAAAAGGACATGTTGAAATTGATAAGGGAGAAGCTACCAGAAGTCACCTACAATCCTCTAAGTGTCAGGTACAGTTTCTCAAATGATGGCAAGTACATATTCATGAACTTGGAAAGAGTGAGTGAGTACAAGCTAAAGTTGATGAGAGTAGCATTTGACTAATTCTGCAAATTGGATCAAAGTGAGGAGGTGATGAATGTAATGAAAATCCTAAAGAAGGAAATTAAAAGGGTTGAAAGATTGAGAGATGATAGAATGGGGAGAAATAAGGATGAGAATGATGATGAAAAGCCTGATGGAGGTGTAGGTAGTTCCAGCCAACACAACAATAATGGTGAATGATCATTTGGAACTGGAAATAAGGTGGAGAAAGATAAGGAGAAGGATGAGAAAGATTACAAGGATGGTATTGAAGGAAGGATTTTAAAAACTGTAGTTCTTGATTGGGAAGAAGACAAGAAAGATGCTGTCAGGAGTGATGAGGGTGAACCTACTGTCATAGAATCTACTATCACAAAACCTACTGTCGAGCCTGCATTGACAGTAACTTCTCAAAAGACGCTGTTAAAAGAAGTTATGGAAGAGTTACTGTCAAAGAAAATATCTATTCCTAAAAGGTACATGAAGGCAAGGGCAGAAAAACCAAAACCTCATTCAAGCAGGAGTTTTAGTAGGAAGAAATGGAAGCTTATGTCTGAGGTGCTCCATGAGGATTGTCTTGATCTTAGAAGACATACAATAAAAAACTTGGCACAATCAAAGGCAGAATCTCTGATCAAGGTGGATGTTGAATGGGCTGAAGTCAATTCTCTTAGCAAGATAATTCTTTTCTATTCAAGTGGAGTAGCAGAAGAGATGAATTATCAGATGAAAGATGTGAACTATTTTCTAATTAGAAAGATGATGCTCATAATTCAAGGAACAGATATAAGGATACAAGTGTTGAGAAGGATGCTAATAAGAAAATTCATGGAACTGATGGATTCCTTCAAACCTCACCTTTGGATTTTACAGATGTTGAAGAGCCTGAGACAATTGTCTACTCAGATGGGGTGATGTTTGAAGGTGAAGATGGAATTAAGGAGTTTTAGAGCACAAAGTCACTGTAAGACAAAAATCTTAATCTACTTGAAGAATTGGTGAAGCAGTTGAAAGAATATCTATATCTTGAGGAAAACAATTTCATGTCAAGTGTTATGAGAATAATTCAAGCTAAGAAGAAGAAATAATTTGAGCAAAAGATTGAATATGAGAGGACACAACAATGTCTTCTCAGAAACCCTGACAGAATAATTTTCTACAATTCTGGTAGATTTGCTAAGGAAATCACCTTTGATGAATTGAAAAATCTGGCTGTGAATGATCCTCAAATCACTGAACTGATCAAGAAGCAACTTCTCAACATCACCAACTTTGAGATTTTTTATCTAAAGAATAGAGCACTGGAGATATGTTACTCTAAGAAGAAAGAAGAAAGAGAAAAGAGAAAGAAATTTGAGAGTGAAGTTGAAGTTGCTCGGAAGAAGGTGGAGAAAATAACCAGAAGAATCAAGGAGACTGAGATTGACATGAAGCATGAAATATTGAATGATCAATTCTAAAAAAGGCCTAACTATATTTCTCTAGTTCTTTTTGGGCTCCTGAGAATTATTCTTGATAGCATTGAAGTGGAGGCTGTCAATTTCAGGGTGCTCAACAATGAAAATTTGAGGAAGATATTCAGACTCACTACAGGTTCATTTCTAGAATTTGAAAGAGATCTTATCAAGGTTGTCTGGGAGATTATTGAATCAAGAGAAGAAGAAGATAAAGCCATAGACAAACTCAGAGTAAAGCATGTTTTCTCTTCTATAAAAGAAAGATTTGTCAAAGACATGTTTGGGATGAAGTACTTGTGTATATCCAAAGGACCAACTGAGAATTACTACACCTACAGAGAATTGAAGAACCTTTCTTACAAAAAGGTAAAGCTAGTCTTAGATTGTGTCTCTGATTATGCTAAGACAGATGAAGAAAAGAAGGAACTGAAAGCTCTTAAAGGTTTGTATGGAAGGATGACTGCAGATAAGAAGTGAAAATGGAGCTCAAGCTAAAGTTGAAGACTTGCTTAGTCTAGAGGAGCTTAACTTGAGATAGAATTGTACTTGTAATTTTTCTTGAATATTTTTCTGTACCAATACTTCTGTTTTTATTAGTTGAGTTAGCATCTACAATTTTCTTTGAATTTGTCTTTATTTTTCATAAAAACAAATTGGGGGAGATTGTTAGGGATTGTGGTGTTAACTATGTAACCGACTAATATTTACTTAGATTAATTAGAAATTAACTAAGTAAAACATACTGACATACACACATTGACAACATGTTTAAATGTCACTTGTTATAGTATGTACAAAAAGTCAAGTAGGTGACAGTAAGTATCGATAATTATTGTCTTGTACAAATGTAATAAATGATCTATGAATTAGAAGTTCACAAAGTGTTCATGCACAGCATGGATCAAATCATTGACAGTAACATTCTACAAACTAAACCTACGACAGCATAATCAAGTGACAAACACCTTTTGGAACAGACGACAACAACTATTCCTTAACAGTAAACTTAGTGGAAAATGAAGATTCTAAGACAGCAAGTTTTACTGACAACAACTATTCATTGACAGTAAACTTGACGGAGAATGAAGATTCTAAGACAATAAGTTTTACTGACAACAACTATTCCTTGACAGTAAACTTGGCAGAGAATGAAGATTCTAAGACAATAAGTTTTACTGACAGCAACTATTCCTTGACAATAAACTTGGCGGAGATTGAAGAATTGAAGACAACAAATTTCCTGACAGTAACTTTGGCAGGGATAGTTGACAGCATGTTTGGTGGGATAGTTGACAATAACTTTGGACGAAAGCATGATTTAGAAGATTGGCAAACTTGACAGTAAAGTATGCGATGTCAAAGATGTTGTCACCAAAGAGAAGCTAAAGGTTGACAGTAACCTTTTGATGAAGCTGACAGTCTGTTTCAAGAAGAAGACTAGATAATGTTCATTAACTGATTGATCTTGACAACTTTACCTAGTCTGTCAAGTCTACTACTGCAACTTGAGAAAAAGCAAGCAAAAAGATGAAGCGTGTTCATGGAGTCAAGAATGTCAAATCCTCTCAGAGCAACTTTATCTACAAATGGAATGAAGACAAATTTGAATAGAAAAATTGAAATTTCTATTTCAAGTATTGTCCTAGAAATAAGGGAAAGTACACTTGTAAGTAATATATGTGTTTTAGTATAAATACACATATCTCACAAACACTTTCCCTTATGCAATTGAGCTTAACTTTTCTCAAGCATAGAAACTTTAACATTCTCTTGTTATTGTATCTATTGAAGCTGGAAAACATTTTCCAGTCAGTTGTAGCAAATCAAAAATTAATAAAATTAATTTTTGAAGTTAAACATCGTTCTTCTTTTTCTTGCTTACTGTTGTTTACATTTTTAACTTGATTTTATTACTTCTTGTTTTGTTGTTAACAAGATTAGTAATAAATTATTAAGTTGCATTCAACCCCCCCTTCTGCAACACTCATACCGTCTAACAGCAGCTTATAGAGCTTCTTTGGTATGTTGTTGTTTACATCTCTGGTGCATTGCATCCAAGTGAAGAAGTCCGACAAAACTTCATTAGTGGGTACATCTACAAAGTTGTCAGCAAAGAGTTGTAATGCTGCATTCAAATCATCTTCAGTAAGTCTACATTCTTCTCTTGAATTTCAAATTTAAATCCTAAATGACCCTTCCTCGAAGCACTGGTTGCTGAGGTGTGAACCTGTCTAAGTAGATCAAAATTCAATTTCACATTAGTGGTTAGTGCATAATTGACAATTGACGCTGTGTTTAAAAAACGAATCCACTTAGTAAATATTCTTGATCTATTAAAATCATTATCTAAAATAGACAAGTAATTGGTCTTTTTAATATCAAAATTAGCAGCCATTTTAATTAATTATATTAAATAAAATGGGTGCAAATATTTTTGAATTAAAAAGATTAAATTAAAGTCAAATTTTCGAAAGGGGTCCACAGATTATACTAGCACTATCCGATCACTAGCAAAATTACACACTTAAAAAAATTACTTGTTTCGAAATACACTTAACAAAAATTTTAAACCCCAAGCAATTATCCACTAAGGCCTCATTTAAATTAATTAAGCAATTAAACAATTTCAAATAGATCAAAACCGTGGGCCAGATCAAGCTACACAACTGTTCGAAATGTGATTTTAAGGAACTTTACTAAATCGATCTAATGATATGTCAAAATGATTATTTAGTCAAGGATTATCTAAAACAAGTCTCAAAATCACAAACGGACAAGAAAATAATCAGCTAAGTTCATTCAATAAACCAGATCTCAGTCGCGCTTGAAGGTGTGTGTATTATTGTGCGTATATCGCCGTTTGAGAAAGAAAATGATTAAGTGAAAATTGAAGCATCAAATATATATAAACATAATATTTATGAGATTTATCAGAGTTGTAATTTTAAATAAATTAAAGAATTTGAGCATTGATGTCATTGAAATGTGTAAGTAGATTATATTGAGTTATATAAATATTATATTATAAATATAATATTTAATATAAATATATATTTTTTGAACTAAAATTGAGATATAATATAATATATTATATAAAAAATATTAAATTAATTAAAAAAATTGAGATAACCAAAACTTTGATTGACCAAATTGAAAGATCTCAATTTTTTTCATAATTATGTAATATAGATTATACCGCTAAAAATCTAATAAGTATTAGGAGAAGTTACATAAAACAAAATATAATATGCGGGTGAATCTATCTATATCTTTATAAATAATTACATAAATATTTAATTTAGTTTAAATATATTATGAATTGGATCTGAAATTCAAATAATTTTAATTGTTAACACTTATGATCAGTTAAAATTAACACACATATTAAAAAGATATGACTACATAGTTAAAATATTTTTTTCGTGAACAAAAATATTAAACTAATACTTTTAGTCACAAAAAGAAAATTTTAAAAATAATATGTTTAACTGTTTGATTAAACCTCCTTAATGTATGCCAGAAGATAAAACGATAAATATAAAAAAATAAAAGAAATACTTTAAAATATATTAAAAAATGTACAGAATATTGTGTAAGGGAAAAATAATGTACAGAATATTGTACAAGGGAAAAAAAATAAGACATAGGTTGGATTCAGCAACTCCCGAGGGGTAGTATATCGATGAGATTTAAATTTATAGTCTCTCCGTCACTTGGAATAATTTATGTTTCGAGCGACTTTTCGGTATGCATTTTAAGGTACATTTTAATGATAGTTTCATAATTTATTTTTAAATTTTTTTCTTTTGTATAAAAACAGTATTGTTAAATTTTTATACAAAAAAATATTTTAAAAATAAGTTATGAAACTATCTTTAAAATTTACTTTAAAATATGTGTCAAACATGCGAGTTTTTTATGTAAAGAAATGAGAGGATCAGAGGGACTACTGTTGGAGTCAAGGTGACAGGACAGAAATATAGATTATAGTAGCACTATATGTTACTGTAGCAGTCATCCTGACAATTCAGTATAAAATATTGTGGGGTAGTAGTAATACTGTAGTAGTTTAAATAATTAAACCTGTGTACAATTTGCAACGTACGTATTCATAGCAAATCTAGACTTAACTTGGACCCATTCATTACTCTAGCGAAGAAACCATAGCACTACTGTTACAAAGGCTCTCTCTCTTCCCCTCCTTCCTTCCCTCAATGCATTTTCAAACTTGTAATTCTTCTATATATAATGTTAGCTTTCGATGATTAGTTGATGTTTCACTGCAGAGCCAAATGTTTGGTCGGGAATGTGCTCGAATTTTAAGTGCTGTATCCTGCAACACTCGGTTGCGGTTTTTCTGCTCATTTCCAGTGCCAAGAGACAGAAGATCAGCAGTAGTAAGCTTTCATAGCCTTGATTAGCTTGCAATTGCTAACTTACTCTTTAGAATGGCATTATTAATTCCTCATTTATCTTTCCCTCTTCATATATACTTGCTCTTGACTAATGCACTTTGTCGTGAAAATAAGTAGTTATGACTCATATGATAGATTAGAAGGTGTTTTGCAGAGTCGGAAACTTGCACTTATAATTTGTACACCACAATATACAGTCATTTACTACTTTTGAATCAACTTGCCTTATTCCTTTTAAGCGAACATTGATTCTTTTATGTTAACTAGATTGAATTAAGGCTATGATTTGTAATATTTCACGAGATTTAAGTATGTTAGACTAGGAAGCTAAAGAACGACCAGAGCAGCTCGGAAGAGAGAAATATTCGATTATAAGCCTACCTTAATTATTCTAGCAAATCTTTTTTCTTCGTTAAGAAACAAAATTTCTCCAGACAAAAGTCTACCTTAATTAGCTGAATGGCTTCCCAAAGAGTTAGACTGTATAATTTTTTATCAGTAGTATCTTTGTTGCTACTTGCTAGTGCCTGCAAGGTATCCGCCTATACAGCTTTATAAGTGATTTTCTTGTGAATAGCAGTCCTGGAGTTGTAATGAAATCTTTATACGTGCTTTTCATGATGCTGGACAGCCTGTTGAATCTCAAGTTGTCACTGAACTCAAGGTTGGCTTCTCTTTTTGACATGTTTCGATTTCTTATCCATTAAAATAGATTGAGTGTATGATTGATGTAGGCAATGTAATGCTTTATTGATAAACCTCATATGCCCTGTGTCTTCGGGATTCTATACTGTACAGTCTTACAGCAATTCTCAGATGCGAAAATGGTATACAACATATTCATTTAAAACCTGACTTTACAAACGAGAGATACATTTAATTATTGTGAGTGCCCGTGGTTTTTCTCTGCCTAACAATGACTAGCTGCTTATAGCATCCCAAAGCAAAGACACTTCTCACTTTGTTTGACCCCACTCGTATGCCAAGTAGATACCAAGTGTCCTAACAAAAATGGCTATTTATTTCCGATGCAAGGGACACTTCTATATAACTATATCAATATTTTTATTTAATATTTACATACAAATACAAATATTAACCGTTAAAAGTAAAAAAAATTAAAAAGGCAAGTGGCCAAGGCCATCAAAGTGTTCCTGCCCACTATAATTCAAGTAGCTCCAATGCATTATTAATGAAAAAAGCAGAGCTTATGTCAGTTTACATGGCCCAGGACGAAATTGGCAAAGCATTGTATATGCTCTAATAGACCTCAAAACTTGTGTATATGGACTTTATGTGCAATATATTTTAGTGTCATGTATCTAAAATTTAATATAAATATGACAAAAAATATATTCGTGTATTTAATATATTTTTTTCTGGAAAAAATGAAGAATCGTTTTATTGATATATTATATCCGATAATATATATCATAAAGATAAAAAAAAACTTATCATCTAATCGAAAGGTATGCTTAACCAATTCATGAGTCGAAGTACTCATAAAAAAGAGATTCCCCGGAAGTTTAGATAATAAAAAACCTTTATATCCGATAAAACGGACCTCGTTAAAACCCCATTTGAGTAAAACCTATAGGAAAAACCTCAAATGGGAAAAAAGAGTACCCTAAAACTATCATATAATTATCAATTTACATAGTGCCTCCTAGCACAAAAACCGAAAATTCTTGAACTTTTGTGAGTCCCCAGTACTAAAAAAGTAACCACATCTTGTTATTTCTGCTATAAATTCAAGTTCATGTCTCCATCCACATTCTTTTTACTTTTCTTCTCATTCAAGTGAGTTTGAAAAGTCAACAAATGAACCACAAAAACTGAGTCAAAGTAACATTATCAAAAATATTAATTAATATCTATTATGTTCAATCTACTTAATAAATAGAATTTTATATATATCTAACCAAAGGGGTCCCCTTTGGTTAGACACTTAAAACTCCGAGTACTCATAAATAAATAAAAATGTACTTCCCTTTTATTGCTTCATCCAATCATCCTATATTTTTTCTTATTTTTATCAATTGTCAATTTCTCATAACAGATAAAGAAGTCATCTAAAATGACACAGATTCGTCAACTGACGACATATAATACACACCAATAAATGATCCAAAAAGTCAACATTTATAGCACGCCCTTAAAAAATACAAAAGTTTCGTATAAAATGGCACAATCTACAATTTATGAAAACTTTAAGAACCTTAAAAATAATATACAACGTAATCACTCAATTTTTATGACATATTTGATTAAGGAAAAACGTTACCAATTAAAATAATTAAAGGAACAGTTTTAAAAAGATCATTAAAAGATAAATCACATTCAACCAAAAATTTCTTAATTTCTCAAAAAGACACCAGATCTGCCACAATATCTGCCTCCTTCTCAACATCAACACATTTAAAACAAAACCCTAAAATCCTAGAAACGCCCATTAACCAAAGAAGAACAAAGCAAATCAAGCTCAAATTATTTCTTCCTATCAATTCAACACCAAATCCAAAAACTAAATCAACAGTACTAAAGTACAAAGATTAGAATTTTAACACTATATAACAACTAAAAATCAAATCTTTAACTCACCCATATATAAAAAATCAAGGCTTTACTAACTTGCAGATGTAAAGGAACAAACTTTCCTACCAAAATTAATTATACATACAAAACCCATGATAATTTAAACATGTATTCTCATAAACTTAGACCCTATATTCATCTTTATTCATATGCACTATTTTATCAACCAAAAAAAAGATCCAAACATTAAAGAGAAAACATAAACATATACACAAACATGAGTACATAACAGATTTGAGCAAATAAAAAAGAGATCACTTTAAATATAGCACTTTGAATTTCAGTACAACCATTTGTTTATATTAAAACACTACTAATATACTATTTTCCAAATACCATGTATGTACCTATATTATATACTATAAATTATATATTAATATATATTATAAATTATTATTTTATTTAATTCATTACGTCGTGTACCTAAAAGATAAACACAAACACAACACTAAATTTAAGTTGTACTTTCGTGTCGTGTCATGTACTAATTATGTAAACACAAATATTAAATTTTTTTGTCACGTTTTTCGTGACATGTACTAAATTTTCTGGTATAGGTGCTAATAGATCTATATGAACTTGATAGAAATAATAATATATGTTTATCGTTTTTCCTTTAATATTAAGATAAATGAAGATTATAAATGTGAAATATTTGATTGAAACTTGTTAGATAAATTCTCTATGCATTGCTCTAAATTTTTTTATTTAATTTATTTATGTCAACGATATGAAAATTATCAATCAATCAACTCTATTAAGTTGTAAGGAACATTGTGGTGCACGTAGAATACATTATTTACATTAACATTAAGCTTTATGTGAATTTAGTTTTAAATATAATAAAGTTATAAGCATATAAAACTTTCAGAAAACCAATTCTCATCAAATTAATACTACAAAATAATGAAATATTTCGATCTGTTTATAAAAAGTTATATTTAATATTAATAATATTTGGATCCGAGACTTATTCAACATTAATAATATTGTGTAAAATAACAAGTTATATTTATTGTAAGATGTTGCACTATATATTTGTAATTAAATTATTAGTATTATGGATGAAATGATTTGTTAGAATAATATATGATCTTGCTAAGTACTCTTTTGAAAGCCTTAAAATTTTAGAAAAACTAGTAACTTAACATGATATCAAAAATTTTGTAAAAAAACATGGTATCAAAACTCTAGTCAGCAGGGGTCTGAGGTTCGATTTTCTACCACCCCTAATATTATCATAATTTATTATGGATACAATAGCTAGTTATTACTGAAAAATGGATTTTCGAGTGAGGGGAAATGTTAGAATAATATATGATTCTGATAAGTCGTCTTCTTAAAACACTAATACGGTCTACGGTTTTATGAAAACTTATAACTTAACATAATAAAAATTGAAGGTAGTTTTGTACATTATGGGAGTAAATAGAAAGAAAATCATGTCGAATATGATTTTTTAAAGCCTTACCCGGTCCTTTTAGCATATTATTCATAATTCGACAAGTTCATTATTTACATATCCATTCACGCATCACAATATCTCATATATAAAATATTCCTTCCTCGAATATTTATCTTCCACCTTATTTCTGTAAAAGGTACCGCTTGATCCATTTTTACTTGTCGCGGATGAATATGAAATTTTGGCTGATAAGTTGCAAAGAATGATAGTTACCGAGGTATGACATTCTGATCTATTACTAGATTTTCTTATTATGTATATTGTTCTTGTAAATCATAGTCTTTAGCTTCTATCAGACAGTGATCAAGTAAATGTCTTTTATTTGCTGACCTGAAAAAAAATTAGATTTTTACTATAACATTAATCTATATCAATATATAACTCATTTGTATGAGTATTGCATCACAATGTCACATCATCCACTCGCATAAACAAAACGTTGCAATAAATGATGACTCAAATAATATAATAGTGAAAAACCATTAATTTTACCTATGTTTCATACGTTTCCTATTTATTTGTGGTATATAATTATTTACTATGATTATTATGATTATGAAACTTGACTTGTGGTATATATTTGTACAGCTGCCAAAACTTGCCTCAAATGCTGAGTTTTTCTTCAACATGTTGGTGAAAGAAAGGAGGTTCCAACCATCGGTCTGATTTAATGATTACATATTATAATTTCATTTATTATACATTATGTGGTACAAAATCTTCTCCACAACTACTTTGTTTATTCTATATCTATCTGTTATTTTAAGAAATTATCATTTTCTTTAAATTTAGCTTCTTTGCGCAAGTATTTTTATATAATTATAATCAATCTACTCCAAATTGGTGCAATAAAAACTTTTATGTCCAGATAACAAGATATGTACTTATCATTTAGCAAAAAAAAAGAGAGGAAGGATACATGTCCTTATTATCATGCCAATAATACAACTGGTCACATAAGTAAAAATCCTAAATTAAGTATTTTTAATTAGTACTTAGGATATTAAAAATATATTCTTCTTATTTTGCTAAAAATAACAAGTGATATGGTAGGCATTTTGGGAGGATTCGGTCATTCTTGCAATCGACATTATGTAGGGTGCTTGTAAACTTATCTCCACCCTTTTAGAATATATGAGATGAGTACATTATATTTTTATTAAAAAAACATTTATATAACGTAATCTAGGTTTATTACTTGTTGTTTTTTGTTTTTTTTGATAATATGTTTGTTAGCTTAGTATGATCTAAAAGCTATTGTTATGAGTTTTTTTCATTAATGTGGAATACTATGTCAAGGGCAAATATATACTATTATTTTTATTCTTTTAACTATATGCATGATTTTACACTTAAACTTCTATTATAGGTTCTATTGTTGATGGAAAAAGTTATGATTGTCCCTGCGTCTACTCAAACTTCAAAGTATTGCGTTGAAGCATCACCATTAAGATTCACTTCACGACACCAATGTATACCTGAAATCGCAGGGATGTCAAATGTCAGATTCTACTTTTTCCTTCTATTTTCCTCATGTGTTCTTTCATAATTAAATCTAGATCCATGTTGATATTGACTTACCTACTTATGGAGGAAAAATTCTAGATATAATTTTCTTAAATCTAATATAGTATTATAGTATATATCACACTATTATAGCTAGATGATTATTTTCTATTTTCAATAAAATCTTATCTCAAATTCGATTTTCTTTCCTTTATATATATATATATATATATATATATATATATATATATATATATATATATATATATATATATATATATATATATATATATATATATATATATATATATATATATATATATATATATATATATATATATATATATATATATATATATATATATATATATATAATACAACTAGCCTGATCATTAAAGGATATTTGATCCCGATATGAAGTATAGTTATACTAGATTTAGATTAAATATTAAATGTTGATGTGATTGCTATGCTAAATTAATGATAAAAATCATATTTGATATATAGTCTAGCTAACAAGTGCCTCTAGCTTGCTTATTATCTAGTGATTATGCGGCCCCTGAAAATATGGTCATAATGTTACGTTGATATTGATATTAGTTGTCACCCATACATATCTTCTTCTACTAATTGATTTCAGATTTACAATTATGTTCGTCACAATATGCTTGATGCTGCTGACACAAGATACCATGTTAGTTCCCTAAACTTCGTACTAGGTGCTAAGGTACGTGACTTCTTATAAATCTGTTACTGTTATTTATACCCATTCCAATACAAATTTTCCTTCTCAATATTTTTTTAACATTTTTCCTAAAATTGAAAGTTCAATATTATATTGAAAAAAGAAAGATTGTGATGAAACCTCTATGTAATTTTACAATTAAAATAAGGATGCTCTTTTTTTCTTTTGTATTTTATAGGTAGAATTTATTAATAAAGCATAGCTAGATGTGACATATCAATGAAAAGATTAGGGCTAGGTCTATTTTACACTTCGATAAAAAAAGACCAACCTTGTTGACTGAAGATTCCAAAATCTTGATTTAATAGGACACCAATGTGATATTTTTTTTCTTATTAAGATCAGGTTTGTGATTTTTTCTCCTAAGTCCACCCTATGATGAAATGGGAAGAGGCTAATCTCTTACTTTTAGTGATCCTTATATGTCGATATTTAGAACTAAAATGATACATTTGTATTATTTAAGAGAAAACCTATACTTTAATGGTTTTTATGTGTTAATATTTATAACAAAAATGATACATCCATATTATTCAAGACTATGTAAGTGATTTGAGCTAACTTCAAGGAGGAATTGTAATACAAATTTTTCTCAAAGAACCATATACATAGGGAGAGACTTTTGTGAGCAATAAATGTCAACACGACTACTAAATTTGTGGAATGAAAATATATACTTAAAAGGGAAAGTTTAAGGAGTAGTGTCTATCTTATGTCGGAATCTAATGACTTTTCTGTCTTTGTGTTGAGATATTTTTTTTACAATATTTCTTTATTGAGGTGGGGGGGGGGGGGTATTAAATTATACTTCTATTATTATGATTCCATAACTGCAATTTTACTAATTTTGTAAGTGTTATATGTTACTCTTCTAATAATAATTTATTAATATTGAAATAGATTATAATATTTATTTGATATATAAGGTATACATTGTGCATCATTAATTTATATATCTAAATACCAATAGATAATTTGCCTTTTCAATATCTTACTCCATAGAACTCTAAGTGTATTTTATGAGATATATTTGCTTGGTTTATAGGAAAATTATCTGTTAGGTCCCAAAGCATCATAGAAGGGGGGACGGTTGAATATGATAATGATAGATTTTTCTTAGATTGCGGATTAAGTGTGTGTGTTATTGAGATATTTAAATGGTAAGCTAGAAAACACAACGATTCGGGGAAATAAAGATATATTATTAAAATTCCTGAGGTGGTACACTTCTTATCAAAAGATTAGCTATAATGGTTGTAATCAATACGATTCAACGAAATACAGTTGAGAAATAAAGGTTCGTGTTTATAGCTTTTGTGAGTTTGTGGGGGAGGGTTGAATATGATGTTGGTAGATTTTTCTTGGATTGCGGATTAAGTGTTTGTGTTATTGAGATATTTAAATGGTAAGCTAGAAAACACAACGATTCGAGGAAATAAAGATATATTATTAAAATTCCTGAGGTGGTACACTTCTTATCAAAAGATTAGCTATAATGGTTGTAATCAATATGATTCAACGAAATATAGTTGAGAAATAAAGGTTCGTGTTTATAGCTTTTGTGAGTTTGTGTAGGCTTTTGAAATCAAATGAATTGATTTCACTTCACAGTGCATAAGTCCTTTGTTGCTCTTGGCAGAGTGAGTCCCTTGTGTTTGGCGCCACTAAATTGTTTGTTGCGCCTATTCTGCTTTATTGCGCCAAGCTTATTTTTTTGTACCAGGGATATGTTTTGTTGCGCCTCTTACTACATTTACCTTGTAGTGGCGCAACAAACCACTTTGTCATACTTGAATACGATTTTCCTTGCGCCAAGAAGATTTATTGCGCCAAATCATTTTTCTTGCGCCTAATATGAGTTTGTTGCGCCATTTCTTGTTTTGTTGCGCCAAGTGAAGTTTTGTTGTGCCTTGACTTCACCTTGTCTTGTAGATGCTTGATTTTGATTCAATTATATCCTAAGTGGTGCCAATAGACTTTTGTGGTGCCACATACATTGAACCAAGAGTACAAGAGCAACTAAAATGATATTACTTGCCTTAGCCATATTCTTGGGATGCTTGAAGTAAATACCACCTTATTTTCATTCTCTAGCTTGATCAACTATTTTCTTCTAATGAATCAAGGTAATTCTTTTCTTGTTGTGTTGACGTTTAGTGCACTGGTCTGGTTCACAAACGACTAACACTAAATCAAATCTTCTTGACTTCTATTCTTTTCCAGTTGATTAAACCTTGACTGTTACATTGCTTTTGTTCACTGAAACCCTTTAACATTCATACTTAAACCATTGCATTTTCTTGACTCTGAAAATCTTCTGATATTTTATTTGTTGTTGATGCCTGAACATACTAATGAACTTTTCTCGCTGATTCTTCTGAAGACTTCCAACTTGCATTCCTTGTAATGACTGTATTCTGTTTGCATGTCCTTCTGGATTCTTGTACTGCATATTAGTATTATTTATCTGTCTTTCTTTCTATGTTGACTTATCATTACCTCTATTACATATTACGTTACATTATGCTTTACAATATCCCCCTATTTGGTTTTTAGAGTTTGACAAGCAAATCCTTTAAGAGGATAACTCAACTGACATTATAAAAAAAAGTAAAGTACTGAAAGATAGGAAATAATATTAATTACATTTTGGATTGGATTTTTACATTTCCAGATTTCTTAACTTCTAAACAAGTACAAGACATTTTGTTTCTATAGCCTGAACATATAATTCTATCTTCTTCTACTTGTTTGTCCTGCATCTTGTTTCTTCTTAGATCTTATTTCTGAGTAGTGATGCCTTAGATCTTCTTCCTTTTCTTCAAGTCTTGCTTTAATCATGTCTCTCGCTTCAACTTCTAGAGTGTTGACAGGAGGTGGATTTTCCAGCTTCTTAAGTACTTCAGAGAGAAAAACTGTAGAGTTTGTCTTTTCAATTGATTCAAATGACAATGATGTTTTCTTCGAATACACAAACACTATTATTCTCTTAGGAAACCCCTTCACTTTGGCAGTGTCATGCATTGACTCTTCTACCAGTTTCTGTTGGGTCCCGGAGATCGTAGAGGGGGGTGAATACGATTCCCAAATTAAAAAATGACTATTAATTATTTTTGGGACAACATAAAAATTACTTTGGTTCAAACCCGGGTACTGTTCATCATCTTCTTCAACCTCAAGAACACCATTAAAATAACCAAGATAATGAACGGTAAATCATCCAAAACACACAACACAACAAGATCCAAGAATATAACTTTATATTCATTGAAGTGGGGTAGATGCTACAAACAAGTTCAAGAACATAAGCTCAAGAACACAACAAAGAAGTGATTTTTGTCTCCTCTAAAACTATTACATTTTGTAGATCTAGGAGACAAAAATCAGCCCTATCTTCTAAACAAGATTTAACAAGTGTTTACAAAAGAAAGATAGAGGAGTGGTGTAGATAAAGAAAATCACGGCTCCAAAATATATTCAAGATCTAGTTCGGCCATGGGGAGAGAATAATTTTTCTCTCTCTCCCCTTTTCTTCTCCTGCACCCACCACTAAAGATGGAGACTTGAGTTTTTTTCTTTTTATATTGAAAAAGGTATTACTTTTTGTTTTTCCACCTTTTACTCTTGTCCACTCAAATCTTATCTTTAAAGTCATGTGCCAAGCATGCCTTTGGAAATATTTAATGTAAAAGTAATATTTAAATAAATATATATAATATAAATAAAGATTGTCTTTATTTATAAAATATATAAATAATTAAATAAATACTTTATTTAATTAAATTAAATATTTCCATTCCACTCTTCAATTTGTGTAGACTTCCTATCCAAATACTAGGCCCCGTATACGTGACTCCACCACGTCCAAGTATTTGGCCTTCTAATCTGTGAAACTTTAGTAAGATCCAATCAGGTTGTGCCGTCTGTCCCTTATCCATTAGACTAACATTTCTCTAACACTGATTTACCACCTTTGTTGATCCTCCACATGACTCAAGAAAACTAACAACTTTAGAATGATTAAAACCATATTAACCGACGAGAGCTTGCCTCCAATGTCCTGACACTTGATGCAACGGTCTGGTTCATAAGTGACTAGTCTTGATAGGGGCTCTTGATTCCGAACATGATTCCACATTCTTCTTTGCAAACCTTACTTGTAGCTTCGATTGTAATGCACTAAAATCTTCATCGACTAAGACAATCTTCTGTAGCTTCCACATCCTTGAATAGTTGTCAACATCTTTTATTCTCCACTGAGGCCTGAACATGTTAATGAACTTCTTCCAGTGTGCTTCAAGTCTGTAGATGATCCTTTGATACTTTGTCTTAACTGAACTTTGTGATCCAAGATTTCTGTGCACCTGCATATTATTACATGTCCTGTTCTATTGTTGAGTTATCATCAACCATTACATAGAGATTACATTTAGCATTTCTAGTACACATGAAAGTGCAGTGAGTTACTTCCCTTCACTCCTATCTCCCCTTTCAATCTCCCCCTATTTGGTTGATATGGAATAGCAATCAAATACTATTTCCCTTTACAATCTCCCACAAAATCAATTAAATGAAATTAACTACTATAGGATAACTCAACTAACATACAAGAAACAATTAAAGTACTGGACATGAAAATAATATACAAAAGGTTCTGGAAAGATATAATCAGTTAAATCCAGATTTCCTGAGTTGCTGAAAATGAATGATGAATTTCTGAATTTCATTTTCCTTTAGCTTTCTCCACTTCAATGTTCTTCAAAGATGGGGTTCTTTCAATAAAGAAACAAATCATTAGTAAAGACTTCTGAACAATCATTCCTGTTCATCTTGCAATTCGAACTAGAACATACAGCTCTCTATGTTCCCCATAAGAGGTCAACTCATTCTCCCCTTAAGGTTGTTCTCTCTTGGAATGAAAGTCACTTCCTCTTTTTCTTCAGGATGTTCTATTTCCAGGAAACATATTTTTCTTTCTTCCCTGCACTACTCCACTGACTTCATCTATCACTGAAATAAGAAATAGAACACACTTGGACACTTCTCAGATGCCCCTTGAAAATCTCCTTCACATTCTTCTTTACCCAGAAAACTTCTACTTAGCAAAAACTCCCCTTGAGTTGATACTCTTCAAAGAAATCTTCATTTTCATTCATTGATCGTGCTAGAAAGAATTCTTCTGCCGAACCTCTCCTAAGAATGTTCCAAGGACAGATCTTCAAACAAATAGAGCAAAATCCCTTAGATATCTTTTCAGAATAAGATATAGCATTGCAAACCAAGATGTTAAGATTCTCCATAACTTCTCCCCCTTAGTACGACAAGTAACTTCTTCCCATTTGACAAAAAATAACTTCTCCACTTCAGACGGAAAATCAGTTAAATCTACAATACCTTTAGGAATTAGGCTCCAACCAATTACTAAGAAAATCCCCCTTAGTAATTTCTCCATTGCATCACTAAGGTTTCAATTTTATCTAATTCTCCCCCTTAGTTCATGCAAGCTCCAATCCACCCTTGTGTCTTTAGATATCCTCTAAGTAACCTCCACAAGATAGGATTGACAGATCTCATTTCTTGTATCACCAAGAGATCTCGTTTCTTGTATCACCAAATTCTCCCCCTTAGTTGAGAATATCCTTTAAAACAATAAAAGTATCATCTACATCCAATCAAAAAAGAAACTCTCCTCCAACTGAACATAAAATCCTCCTTAGGCCTAAAAATTAATGTCTCTCTCTTTGAGATTGAGAACAACATGAATTAATAGACCCAAAGGTAATAGTTTGGACATTCCCACTAAGCTTCAGCTAGACTCTTCTTCAGCTTGTCTTCCAGAAAAGAATCTCTTCAACATTCCAGAGCTAGAAAATTCAGTAACAGGATTCAAGCATAGTAGCAAGGTTAGTGTTTGGTCTATGGTTTCCTCACTTCTACTACGTTCTGTTGGTGTTTACACTTTCAAGCGTAAGTGTTCCACTCATTTCTCTCCCTATTTCTCTCACTCAAGTGTATCACTCCCTCACTTCACTCAAGTGTTTCTCTCCCTTACTTGCACTCATTCCATTTATAGCAATTTGTACCTGCAAGTAAATCCATGCTAGTCTCACCAAGATATTATGGATCGTTGACTGTAGCATGTTGTCTATCACTAAAGATCTAGGTTCTGAGATGGAATCTCAGACAGGGTTTCAGTTAGGTCGTCACCCAACTCACCATGAGCAAATCCATGCACACGTGGCTCGTCGTCGGGGAATAACCCTTCTGAAATTGGAATCTCCTCCATTCCAGGAGTGACTGAAATCCCAACACCCTGATCCTCAAAAGACTCATCAAATTGGTAAACCAACTGAATCATAGTCTACGAGTTGTTGCTCAGCTACTTTCAGCATCAACAATCTCCCCATATGCAAATCCATGCACTGGATCGTTGAATGTGGTATGCGTACTAACAACTATCTAAGCATCAACCGACTCCCCATATGCAAATCCATGCACTGGAACGTTGACGGTGATATTCCTTTAAGTTTTGAGCGATCCATGTATTCCAGAATTTGAATTCCTGGGAGAGTAGACGTGTACAAACATCTCTCTCAATCACCTGTGAAGATGAATTAACTCACTATTTTCAGTCATGGAAAACTGTTAGTGATTGCCTCTCAACATCAACAGATTGCTCTGCGGATGTGAAATCCCGTTAGGGAACTAGGACTGTTCCTCCTAGGAAGGTTGACAAGGATTTTAATATATGGCAAGAAATCCAAGTTTCCCTCAAAAACCTATGAAGGTGGCTCAACAACTTCATTCACCATGAATGGTAAACAAAGAAGTTTAGGGTTTTACCTATACCTCACAATGTGCACTTCTTGCAATGTGTCCTCACAATAGTTAGTCCCAAGAGAGGCTAGAGAACTGTTAGGTCCTATAACATCTCTTAGAAGCAAAAACTTTAGGATTACCATTAGCGTGAATGCTTTTGGTGTGCTTGACTCATTACAAGGTGCTCTGGCTGACGAGCGAATTTTCAATGAAATCACCCTGTTGAGAGAGTTCATTCAGAAACGGTTGAATTGCCTTTTCAGCTCTGCATCCTTTTGAGAGAATGCAGATGAGCTACAGTTACCTCAATTTGTATACTTCTTTTCTTCTCTGGTGGTAGAGCTGTGGGTGCACTTCTGACACATCCTTATTTGCTGCATCAAGTGCAGTTTCTCCCTTAACAACCGCTAATCTATATAAGTTCCTTATATCACCAAGGGTTGAAAGTTTGAATTAGAATGATAGTGTTTGGTACTAAGGCCTTGGTTAGAAATTGATGGATTATTCAACTTCTTGACCTTCCCCTATAGCCACTAAGGCCAAGCCATTTCGGCTAAATAGATAGAGTTGATCAGAGCTATATAAAATTTGGTAGAGTATGATTAAACTTATTCTCTATTCCTTCTCAGAAATATAGCATCGGAGCAATGTGTCCTCAAGAAACAATGCACCAGAGCTAAATTGTGGGAATTAATAAAGAATAGGTAAAAGAATATTAAGCCAAATTTCATAAACTCACAATTTTAAAAAAAGTTTAATAGATTAACAAGTGTTCTTTTGAATTTCTCTTAGACAAATATCCAATTGAAATTCAACTTTTTTAACAAAAACATTTTGATTAATAACTCAAATCTATTTCATCTTGCTCACTGTATGTTTTCAGAAATTGTTTTGCAATTCATTCTTATCGGATATTATCTCCGACTTAAAACATAAATCATTTTTAAAAAAATCGAATGAATGCTTTAGTCATAAAGTCCAAGGCACTAATCCCAAAGCAAACAACCATTGTTTTAATACTACAGGTCAATGTGAAACAGACATTAAAAAGAGTTTTGAAAAACGTTTTACCAATGGTTGATACTTTAAGATCAAAACAATTTACTCAAATAAAATAACCTGATACCATGCAACTTAAGTTACAAGTTATCAAGTAACTTTATTTAAACAAATCGTGGAGAGAAAACAGTTTTCATTACAAAACATTTAGAGAGAGAGAGGATATATGATTTTGAAATAGAAAGATAATCCTCAAGAAATGTTCTCTTTCAAAGGAAACTTTTAGTGGCTTTTCATTCTCTGGCAAATGAATGCATGTTTAGATAAAACATTTTTCACAAGAAATAGACAAGAAATTTCTTTATGCATTCAAGTCCTAAAGAATGAAAAACATATGTTAATACTAATGAATTATCAAAGATATGAATGACAAGACATTCAAAAGTACTAACATCATTCAATCATTTTGTAATAAAACGCATCTTACTACAAAACAATCAAGCACATAAGATACTTACATTATGCTAGACAATTACCATTTGTCGCTTGAAACAAACACATATTGCAATATAGATCATGGTAATTCTAAAGCATAAAACATAAGCATCCGCTAAACACTGAACATACATTGACCGAATGACAGCATTTAACTTCTTACACTACATCTCAACAATTATCACATAAGCATATTGAAAATACTCATGACAATCAGAATGTATGTAAACTCGAGGTACTAGTTGCATCAGAGATCAAATACCTTTAAATATTAATGCTAAAATTTATGATCTTTGACAACCTCTCGCGATGTAGTAAATTACTTTCAATATCAGTGTTTTTGAAATAATCTTTTTGTCACTTAGTGCAGAAATTCTAAGTGGCATCACTAATATCAAAAGAATGACAACTAATATTAATGGATTTTACAAAAGACATGAATTACATCACTTAAACTACATATTAAGTGGTTCCATTAATATTAGCATTAAACAATTAAAAGTAAATAAAATTACAATTAATTAATATATACAAATACTTATGCTGAAATATTTGATACATATAGCATGAATAACATATGACAGCACAAAGTACGAGATCCTGGATATAAATTGACTATACAAAGAGATGCTACAATGTTAGGTCCCTAGGTCCCGGGTGATCATAGGTAATCTCATAATGATAATATTGAGTCCCGGGTGGTCACAAGCCAAACATTAATCAGTTCCTAGAGATCGTAGACATCTAAATAGCATGAACACTCTCTATAAACATTATGTTTAAATAAATCAATATTAGACTAGAGTGACATACCTTAGTCAATAGAGCTTTTACTGGTGTATGATCGTTGAATGAACAATTACTCCTCTTTGCCCTAGAGATCGAACGTTTACTCCTTTTGGACAGGAATAACTTTTCAGCTACCAGTTAACATTGTTCCTCGAAACAATACCACGCTCATCCAGACGGAAACTGCATTACCTTCAACACCCAAATATTTCCTTGTAGATATTGGTCTTGGCAGCAGCTTCACTAAACTCAGCACTCTAGAAACCAGTAGTCCTGACACTAGCAGAGTAGAACCTTCAAATAAAACTCCGAACTACCCTTCAGCTTCTGTATCAATACCAAGTCTTCATAAGGATTGATTCCTTGTGCTAAGTGTATCTGCCTCTGGTTCAATTGAGTTAGTTCCTTGATTCGAACCCTACTCAATCTTGATTAGTTAGTGCATCTTCAATCTTCATTGAATTCACTCAGAAAAACCAATGAAATACTCTTATACATGCACGACACTACCAATCACTACTCTACTACCCAGATTCATCAAGAACTGACTCTAGGAAATGTTGTTACACAAAACCCTTTGTCATGACAGATGTGTCCTTAATGTTTCCTTAGATATTCAGTCGGTAGAGTAGTCTTCTTCAATTATGATTGAGATCATCTTGCATTATCTTTAAATTGATAATTTCCTTTCTAATATGCAATCACTCAATCTGGATCACTCAGTGCTCCTAAGAATCTCAACTCTTACTCAATGAGCACTGCTAGCCTTTGAGCATCAAACACGACTAGTTGATCCAACTTACTGATGCTCCCCCTGTGATGCTGCTTGCAGCTTTTCTTCATCTGGTGTCATCTGATCTTGAGCCCTAAACAGGATGTCAACCTTTAGAAATTCAGAGCTAAAATCAAACGAATGCTAGGGAGCTTGATGATGATGTTCACTGCATCTAGATTATCTTAAATCAATCACAGACTCTGTGTAAGCTCATAACTCCAAATAAGATAGCCTTCCATCACACCATGTGACTTCAGGCATGATTAATCTTACTTGATGTCTTCTCTTTACATTTGCTGATTAGACTTGTTGTGTCAACTGATTCAGCCGTAGTGAATAGGAAACCTTAACTCTATCCATTATCCTTGTAATTCCACTCAAGGTCTGGATTTCCCTATTAACTCCTCCATTTGGTCATGAAGTCCGGAAACTGAACTTTACTATAGAATACTCCTTTCAGTGCTGACATAACATAGAACTTCGTTCGTCAATGAATTCCATTACCTGCCCTCAAAGTGTTCTTACAGCAATGTGCCTAATCCTTTGAATGTGATTAATCACTGAGATGCTTCATCTATTAAATGCATGAACAAACACCAAAACTAAACAGGGTAGCCTTTGACTTGACTTCCCTTCAACTGACATACTTCACTAATGTCCTTCTTAAAAGAATTTCATTAGAAGTAGTCCTTTCTCACCAACTTCATCTTTACCGTCGAATCCGTTATCTTGATAAACCAAGTATTAGTTGATAAACCAAGTGTGAGAGCATCACTTGTTGTTGCAGCTAACTCCATTCTGATAAACTTCAACGAATAGTTGACTTCATCGTAAGCATTACATTTCGTGTCAGCAATAACCTCACTTCTAGTAGAGTGAGCTTCTATTTCTCTTGACCCCGATCAATACTGTTCATCCTCGAACTGATATTAGGAAACCCTTCGCAAAGAATTCCCTAGGTCTTCCTTAATATTGTGCTTCAGATCATTCAAGAAAAATAGGTAACCTTGCTTAATCATTTGAATACCAAAGCAAAAGTAGTTACATGCCTCGAACATGAAAATGTCATAGATATATAACTTGTACATGTTGAAAGATACTCTGCATTCACAAATGATTAAGACACGTGGTCCTCAATTTGATTGAGTCCAAGGGTTAGAGATATTTTTAAACATAGTTAACAACAAAGCATTCAAGTTCAACATGCTCATTCTTATTTGACTGATCACTCCTCATCTATATCAGCCTCAACAAGTAGTCTTGGCTATGAGCTCAGTGATCCCAACCTAACTTAAAGTGGACTAGCAGTCTATAAGAATCATGTCATACATATATGTAGTCATAGAAGAATCAATCACTCAGATTCCTAATTCTTCTAAATCACCTTTGTTGTTCACTTTAACATTATATTATCTCTAATTACCTGAGTCAGTTTAAATTTAAAAAAATTTAATTCATGGTTTATTATACTGACCCCTAGGCAATTCCCAAAATAGAAACAAACTCATCTTAACAAGCACATGATCAGATATAGCATTTAATACAACCATGCGAGTATAAACAGATTATTGACAATGTAAACATCAAGGCACTTAGCATGCAGCAAATACTCTTTCTGGTAAATGTACCCCTACAAATACCTAAGACTCTATATGCTAACATGATCAATTATCGTAAAGCAATCATTAAATCACACAAGATCTAATCATGAAGTCAAATACTGATAAACAAGCAACACTAACAAACTAGCATAAGTTATCTAATTTATATAGAAATCAAGGTGAGACATGCATTACATCAAACTTATAATATAATGCAGTTCAGCACTTAATACTCTATAATTAAATCAAACAAGTATAAACTAGTTAGAAAGTATACCTGAGCGATGCTTAGCATTCCATCTCGAGTGATAATCAATTGATCCAAATCAATTTCCATTCTACTAACACTCATGGAAGTATCCTTGCATTTGACCTCAATAACAAATGATGTTCCTGCTTCAACCCAAACTGATACCTGATTGTTCTGCTTAAAGACCCCGACATAGAATGTCTCATGTTCTGCTTGAAAAGATCACTCTTCTTTGTATGTGTAGCAATAACCCCTTGATTATCATATGTCAGTGATAATCAAACCTTGTGTATTTCTGCCACTGATGTCCTTTAACCAAATCTTCAATTATTGTTTTGGTTCTTTGACCGTTAAACTGAATTCCTTTTCAAAATCCCAAATTCTTTAGATATTGATTCGAAAACCACTGATCGAAGACTCTTCCCTAAATGAACTAATCCCCTTTCAATCACCAAATGATCCACTGAGTAGACCGATGTAGAAATACATCTCCAATGGTAAGATCAGGTCTCAACTCCATTAGAATGTTCTTCAGTCAGTTCGTTTGTCCTCAACGAACGAAGAATCAACTCCTGTTGTTTCGTTTAATAAAACATTTTGTTCAAACAGAAGTATTTAATTTTTTAGGAATTTAAATAATCAAAATAAATTGAAAATGCATTTTTGATAAATAATAATAAATTTCTCAATTTCAAATTATAAATAAAATAAAATTCGAAAAGAAAGTTTTGATATAGAGATAACAAAATTTTCAAGGTATATTAAACGATCCTGAAAAAGAAATTATTTCAAATCAAAATTAATTTCCAAAGAATTTTATATAATTTATAATCCAAAACAGTTTCAATTATAATTAAAATAAAACAGATTGAAAATATAAGTTTGATATAAAAATAATAAATTTTTAAGTCATCTTAGATATTCTTGAAAATAAATTATTTCAACCAAAATGATTTTCCAAAAAGTTTTATGAGATTTATAATTAAAACTTCCAAGCTTAAATTATAATTAAAATAAAACAACTCGAAACCATAATTTTGAAATAGAAATACTAAATTCTCAAAACATTTAAAATGTTCATGAAAATAAATTATTTCAATCCAAAAATATTTTCCAAAGAGTTTTATAAAATTTATAATTAAAGTTTTATGAAAAATAAATTATTAAACCTCAAAAATAATTCTCAAAATACTTTTAAGAATATTAAACTCAAAAGAAATTAAATTGGATTTTAAGATTAATTTTAGTTTTCAAATTAATAAAATTCTTAACTAAGAATATTAAAAATATAAAATATTTGAGTCTAAAATTTAAAAGAAAATAAAATATTTTCCAAGATGTAAAATAAACTTGAAAAATAAATTATTTAAATTTAAAAATTATTTCCAAAATATTTTATATAATTAAATTCAAATTTAATTATTAAATTAATTATTAAACTAAAAACATTTTGAGAGAAAAACAATTTTTGTTTTAAATAAAAGTTAAGCTATGTAGCCATGTGTCATGTTGAAACAGCCTTCTAAGTAGAAATTCTACATAGAAATGTTCTACATAGATTCCATCTCGAACATCCTATCTCGAACATCCTATCTCGAACATCCAAGTCGAACATCCTATCTCGAACATCCAAGTCGAACATCCTATCTCGAACATCCAAGTCGAACATCCAAGTCGAACATCCCAAGTCGAACATCCCAAGTCGAACATCCCAAGTCGAACATCCCAAGTCGAATATGCTAACTCGAATATGCTAACTCGAACATGCTAACTCGAACATGCTAACTCGAACATGCTAACTCGAATATTCTAACTCGAATATTCTAAGTCGAATATTCTACATAGAAATATTCTACTTGGCTATCTCGAACATTTTGTACTTAGAAAAATTCTGGGCTTCAAAAAAATTCTGGATGCCCAGTGAACCAATCGTACCCTCTTTAATCTCAAAAATAAAAATAGATCCAATCGATTTGTATGTCAATCGAGTAGCTCTGATACCAATTGTTGGGTCCCGGAGATCGTAGAGGGGGGTGAATATGATTCCCAAATTAAAAAATGACTATTAATTATTTTTGTGACAACATAAAAATTACTTTGGTTCAAACCCGGGTACTGTTCATCATCTTCTTCAACCTCAAGAACACCATTAAAATAACCAAGATAATGAACGGTAAATCATCCAAAACACACAACACAACAAGATCCAAGAATATAACTTTATATTCATTGAAGTGGGGTAGATGCTACAAACAAGTTCAAGAACATAAGCTCAAGAACACAACAAAGAAGTGATTTTTGTCTCCTCTAAAACTATTACATTTTGTAGATCTAGGAGACAAAAATCAGCCCTATCTTCTAAACAAGATTTAACAAGTGTTTACAAAAGAAAGATAGAGGAGTGGTGTAGATAAAGAAAATCACGGCTCCAAAATATATTCAAGATCTAGTTCGGCCATGGGGAGAGAATAATTTTTCTCTCTCTCCCCTTTTCTTCTCCTGCACCCACCACTAAAGATGGAGACTTGAGTTTTTTTTCTTTTTATATTGAAAAAGGTGTTACTTTTTGTTTTTCCACCTTTTACTCTTGTCCACTCAAATCTTATCTTTAAAGTCATGTGCCAAGCATGCCTTTGGAAATATTTAATGTAAAAGTAATATTTAAATAAATATATATAATATAAATAAAGATTGTCTTTATTTATAAAATATATAAATAATTAAATAAATACTTTATTTAATTAAATTAAATATTTCCATTCCACTCTTCAATTTGTGTAGACTTCCTATCCAAATACTAGGCCCCGTATACGTGACTCCACCACGTCCAAGTATTTGGCCTTCTAATCTGTGAAACTTTAGTAAGATCCAATCAGGTTGTGCCGTCTGTCCCTTATCCATTAGACTAACATTTCTCTAACACTGATTTACCACCTTTGTTGATCCTCCACATGACTCAAGAAAACCAATAACTTTAGAATGATTAAAACCATATTAACCGACGAGAGCTTGCCTCCAATGTCCTGACACTTGATGCAACGGTCTGGTTCATAAGTTACTAGTCTTGATAGGGGCTTTTGATTCCGAACATGATTCCACATTCTTCTTTGCAAACCTTACTTGTAGCTTCGATTGTAATGCACTAAAATCTTCATCGACTAAGACAATCTTCTGTAGCTTCCACATCCTTGAATAGTTGTCAACATCTTTTATTCTCCACTGAGGCCTGAACATGTTAATGAACTTCTTCCAGTGTGCTTCAAGTCTGTAGATGATCCTTTGATACTTTGTCTTAACTGAACTTTGTGATCCAAGATTTCTGTGCACCTGCATATTATTACATGTCCTGTTCTATTGTTGAGTTATCATCAACCATTACATAGAGATTACATTTAGCATTTCTAGTACACATGAAAGTGCAGTGAGTTACTTCCCTTCACTCCTATCTCCCCTTTCAGTTTCTCTGCCAGTATATCTTGAACAATTCTCAAAGCCTTCTTATCAGATTTGTTGGTAGATCTCTTGACCTTTGATAGAACTTTTCTAATGATGTCAGAATTACTTTTCTTGAGCTTGCTAAGTTCTTTCCTCTTCTGAACTCTATCCTTCATGAACAAGAAGTGCTTTGATCCATTTGCTTCAATTAATATGCAAGGATCAGAATCTTTGATAACCTCTAGTTCTTCAGTTCCATCCTCCTTTCTTACATACACCGGATCTTGATAATACCTAGAAGTATCCCTTGGATAAGATCCTGAAGTTTTCATCGCTCTATTCAATTTAAATGCATAGATCATCTCAGCAGCCTTAAGATCTTCCTCAATTATATTTTTCTTGCTTCTGAGCTTTCCCTCTACATACATCATGAAATTGACTTGACTCCTATCTAGGCATTCATCCGATAAAGTTAGATTGTGAAGAGTTGTGGCTTTGTAGTACTTGACCACTTGAGGTTTTTCGAATGCTTCAACACCGATTTCAATGATCTTCTGTTCAATTTGGTCTCTCATCATTTCATTCACCTTATGTCCCCCAAATATGACTTTACTTTTCAACACATACAACTCCACTATATTCATTTTTTTTAAACTCTTTGTCAATAGAACATTCGATCCCAATGATGTTGAATTGATATACATCTTCCATCCGGACTTCAAAGCACTAATTGAAACAATGGTTATCTCCTCCAATAATGTTGCATAGAACTCATGAATATCTAGAAACTATTCTCTTAGGATTCTGAACATGTCTAGAACTTCTCTGTCTTTCTTCTTGTCCAAAGACAACTCCTTCTTTTCCAACAGCTTCCTTGCCTCATACCATTCAGGGCCTATTTTAGCTTGAACATCTTTAATCCTTTTTCTCTTTTCTTTTGCATGTAAGATTCCTTTCCACTTGCGTTTGATCAAATCCTGAGCTTGTTTCACATCTTGAGCAATAACTTCATCTATACCAACTAAAAGACAGTCATCAACAAATGCATATTTTTCAGCAAACTATTCCTTAGAATCAATCCTTGCAGCCTTTGTTGTTTCCTCAATCTCCATATCAGTAGGAATATAAGGTTCATAGATCTCTCCCGCTTCTATTTGCCTAGCTCCAGGCCTATAGAAAACATTTGTCTCCCCCTGAGCTGTATATTCCAGAATCATCTCAGCACCTACTTTTTCTTGCTCTCTTCTCCCCCCCTTAGTTGAGTTATCCTCCTGAGTTTTCTGAACTGTAGTTGATTGATGTTGAGAACTTTGAGATTTTTGAGCTAGCAGTTGTTTGACTAGGTCTTTGAGCTCCTTCATATCCTCCTTTTACTGCTCTTGCACTTCCAAAATTTCTCTTAATGAATAGTGAATTTTAGTGAAGATTGGTAGTCTTAACAATTAGTGGACTCAAAATCTTGGAAAAAATAGAAATTGGATTTTCTTTAAAAATAAATAAATTTCAAAATAAAATTTTCTAGATCTCAAAATGCACTTTTTGAAAATCTCTATAGGATCTTGATTTGTAACTTCAATCAACAAGCTCTAATAACAATTATTAGGTCTCAAATCATCATAGAAGGGGGGGGGGGGGTTGAATATGATGTTGGTAGATTTTTCTTGGATTGCGGATTAAGTGTTTGTGTTCTTGAGATATTTAAATGGTAAGCTAGAAAATATAATGATTAGGGGAAATAAAGAAATATTATTAATTCTCAGAGGTGCTGCACTTCTAATCAAAAGATTAGCTACAATGGTTACAATCAATACGATTCAACAAAGTACAGTTGAGAAATAAAGGTTCGTGTTTATGGCTTTGTGAGTTTGTTGAGAGGTATTGAAGACGATGCACATTGTACTCAGTGTTGTAAATCCATATATATATATATATATATATATATATATATATATATATATATATATATATATATATATATATATATATATATATATATATATATTTGTGTAGGCTTTTGAAATCAAATGAATTGATTTCACTTCACAATGCACAAGTCTTTTGTTGTTCTTGGCACAGTGAATCCCTTGTGTTTGGCGCCACCAAATTGTTTATTGCGCCTATTTTGCTTTTGTTGCGCCAAGCTTATTTTGTTGTGCCAGAGATAGGTTTTGTTGCGCCTCCTACTACATTTACCTTCTAGTGGCGCAACAAACCACTTTCTCATACTTGAATACGAAAGTTATATACCTCTAAAGTTATATAGATTATTGAAAAAAATTCTAATCACTAAATCCTCTTAAATGATAAATATAGTTGTGGGTTATATATATATATATATATATATAAGTCTCTCAAGTTATATAGATTATTGAAAAAAATTCTTTTTTAATCTCAACCAATATACTGTATATAATTTGTTGTTGACAAAATTCAATGAACCTTTAAGCACGAAAAGGAGGGGATCGTAACATAGTTTTCACTTGATTCAATTCTTCGACCATTACTATTTTTAGTTTGTTATATATGTGTATTTCCTATAGCAAATGTGTTTTAGTTTCATATATATAATTTCATGTTAATATTTAATGTATTATACAAATGTATAATATTTTTTAATATTAATTAGAGAATCAGACCCATGCATATATGTAAGTTATGTGTATAAACCATATACTTATTATGCTCTATTGTGTTTAGCTCTCAGTATTGGTTGGAGACTTCCTACTTTCCAAAATATTGGCGACTCTTGCCTCCACAGAGAACTCTGAGGTATGCATTTTAAATATATAGACTGTTGAATCATGCATGTTGTATTTATCTGCAGGAATATTTTTGTACTCGGCAATGTTAGACAACATATATACTTTGCTACTACAGGTTTTATCCTTCGGGGACTAGGATCAACTTATATATAAATATTTTGTGACATTGGTCAAATGCTTTGAATTTCTACCTTGTGCGTACTCTTTCTTTTATTCGTGATGTCTATTAATTTAAAATATATCAGTTTAGATTGGAAAATAGTCTTCAATAATGCTAAATATTAGGTTTCAAAGAAACAATCTTCGTAGATTATGATACCTTTCATGTTTCATCGAGAATGACTTTTAGGCTAAAGGGTACTCTAGAGTATACACATTCATGTTTGGCTTGTAAATACAAACCATTTATACATTCAGTTATGAAGTAGTTCATAATCCAATCATGCATCTTGTGATAGTATATGCATTTATACTCGAATGTCTTGATAATATAAATATATCTTATAGCAAAATTCTCATGAAAAGTGTTCCATCTTATATGTTTATACATAATAATACTGTCTACACAACTTTATTTTTTAATATCAACACAAAGATATTTCTACGAACCTTGTTATACCTATTTTTCTCAAGAATAAATGTTTAGCACATTTTTATCCTATGTATAAATAAATTTTTACCTCGCCCCTACCATAATTTTCTTAATATGACCTTGTCAGCTTAATCCTTTTGGAATCGATAAAATGTGATCATTTTCTAGAAGTTACCGAAGAAAATACAATCACTACAGTTATATAATTTTTTTTTCTTCTTGTGCTATTAAAGTGTTAAATCAGTCTGATGCATAAAATTTGTCGTGTCCTCCCTTTCCTTGAGAACGATTTTTTTCTTGAAAAATGAATGTGCACTGTGAAAGAAAATGATTATTAGTTTTGAAAGTGATCAAGTATAATTCTAAAACCAAATTGGATATATTAACATAAAGTTTTATTTTCTTAAAAAATTTCCTGATAGTGGATGTACACTATAAATCTATGAATAATTATTTTCCACTCATTTAACTATCAATGGGATATTGCAGGTTCAGTCAATACTTTCAAAGGTTGTAGAACATCTTGTTATAGGTGAGGCAATGGAAATGACCTCTTCATCTGAACAACTCTGCAGGTATAACAAATATGATACTGACAATACTTATAACATTGTTTACCATACTACTTAATTGTCTTATCTTCTTTAGCAGTTTAACCTAATTCTGACTACTTTCACTTGAGTAATAAAGAAATATAAGAGAAAACTAGAAATAAATCAAACAACTATAGAGTTTGAATATTTATTAGTCAAATTTTGACATTTATATTGTGAAAAGTTATAGACTTCTAGCGAAATCTTGAATTTTTAGCTTTAAGGTTTATATCTTTACACATACTAAGTTGGTACCCTGAAATGACATGATTCCATTTACATTTGAGAAGTAATAATGATCTCTTCGTAAATAGTTTCCTTTAAGAATTTTAAAAATGGAAAATTTACTTTCAGTTTTTAATGGTGATTACAAATAAACTATTTACTAGTTAAAATAATTGTGTATGTCGACTAATTATTTATGTTGGAACCTTATTATATTTTATAGGACATCATAAATAAAACATATTTTATAGGACATCATAAATGGTACAATACCCACTTGTAATTTAAACTATAGAATATGAGACATCTTATTGAAAATTAAGGATCTCCCCTATAAGAATATAAAAGTAAAGTGCTCTTAGAATTATGTCATGCTTCATTAATTTATAAGTCAAATGTACTCCGTATAACATAATTTTAAAAGACACTAAGCATACTTGGGCAATAAGTCTTTATAGGCTTCGGTTTTAGTATCAAATAGTTGGTAATATTAACATTAATGAAATAACAAGTCACGGGTTTAGTAATATTTTGTATACAAAAAGAAATAAGTTAAAGTTGTTATGCATATGGTGCGTGGAAACTTCTTCAGATTAAATTGTTTAATTATTTTTCTTGTGTTAGTGTTATTAAGATCATTCTAATGCATGATATTGTATAGCTTAAAAAGAAATTCTATGTTGCATTGCTTGTTTATGGGGGCAACACCATAACTAACTATATTTCATGATTCATAAATGTAGCATTGAAAACTATTTGGAGATGGTCTATAACAAAAAGGCCTCTTTATTGGCAAATAGTTGCAAGGCAATTGCCATCTTATCAGGAAAACATGAAGAAGTTGCAATGACGGCATTCGATTATGGAAGATACCTGGTATGCCACATCTCTCGAATAATTTATCATATTTAAATAAATAAATATTCAAAATAAAGCACATATTGATTGAAAAACTTTTACATATAAAATATACATCCAACCAAGAGCATTATCTAGAGGCCGAAGCATGAGCTATTAGGATATAACAAATTTATGAAAATGGAATTTTTCAAATACCTTCAAAGATTAAAGGACCCAGATCAAGAAATTATGTCAACATGCACTTAATGTCATATTATAAATCACACATTTTTGAAAGAACATGCCCAAATATATGACATGCCCCTAACTTGCTAGAGACAATAACTAGTGGTACTTTACATGAAAAAAATTAAAATTTCCTCTATATAAAATTACCTAGTTCTACTTTTAAAATCATATTTCTAGAATTACATACATATAGTATTATAAATGTCATTTTGTTTCTTATTGATTCTCTTTGCAAGAGTATTACCTTGAAGAAAAAGTGCATGACGTTTCAAGTACTAAATGCATATATTTGTAACTAACTTATTTCTTTAAATTGTTTCATCATTTCTAGTTATGTATAAGTGTTTATTATGTTGAAAACCTCTTTGTATATATATATAGGGTTTTGTTCCGTGAAAAACCTTAAATGGAGTACTAATTGGAGAACATATATGTCTTGCATTAGACTCTGAAACATATTTTAAGTAAAATATAATGCATGATATAAATGTTCTCCAAAGAACTTTTCTCTCTTTCTCTCTCTCTCTCTCTCTCTCTCTATATATATATATATATATATATATATATATATATATATATATATATATATATATATATATATATTCTTTAACAATATTATCTCTACATATCTTTATTTAGCTTAATTTTTATGCTTTCAGGGTTATGCTTATCGGTTAATGGATGATATTCTTGATATTGCTGGCAGATATGCTACCTCCAAAAACCTATCACCTGATCATGCCAATGTAATCCATCTTTTTTATTTTATTGCCCTAACAATTGCATCTTGATGTTATTTTCGATCATCCATGCATAATTTAGAGATAGAGTCGTATATATATACACGCATATAATATATGTTTCTTTATTATGTCATACATATGTATGTGATGTCGAAAATAAAAGTAAAACGAGCATAACCCAAATATATGAGTCCATCGTGTTTATAAATGAAGTTAAAGAATTTTTTAAGTCGTAAAAAGTAGGATAATAAGAATATACCAATGTTTATAGATGCACCCATATGGAAAAGGAAATATTTGAAGATGATTGGTAGTGGTTCAATTTATGCAAATTCATTTTCTTAGTCTCAAGAAATAGATGAATTTTAAATGTAGTATTGTAAGATTGATTTTTTTTCTTCTGTTGTTACATAATAGTTTAAAAGGCTAACAAGACTGACTAGCTTAAATATGGTTCCTTATGAAAATAATAAATTTTTGATGATCAAAATGACAACAAAGTAAGTGGATGGTAAAAAAAAATATAAAATCTAAGAGAGACAATCTAGAGGGGAAAATAATTCTTGAACCTGTGTAAGAAGAAACAAAACGTTATGTAGAATTATTTCCAACCATTCAAGATGGATCTTTGGACAATATTAACTGCATTTTAATCTCTACAAAAATAAAACTATTTGATTTTCCTTTTTAGCCCTAATCTCCTCTCAGTGTATTCATATTCTTATTGCATGTTAATATGTGCTCATATATGCAGATATAAAAAGTACAATTTTTTCTTGTGTCATGTATAATTTGATTTCTATATCGAGGAATTATTGAGAAAACTAAACCCACTTCTTTCATAGGGAATGCTTGGAGCCCCATTGCTATTCGCGATAGAAGAATTTCCACAATTGCGCAAAGCTGTTGATAACAAATTCATGAAGCCCTCAGAATTGGATTTTGTGAGTTTACATGTCACTATGTGTAGCAAGTTTATTCTTGAATTTTCATTTATTTCTTGAACTAAATGGTATTAGATAGTCTCCCATTATTTAAATGAAAAACAATCTATGAGATTATTTTTTCCGACTAGGTTAGAGAAAATGATAACATATTAAAAATTATCCCAGAATATAATGCATGTAAGCATAGTCGTTGTGAAAAGTAGAGTAAAATTTGTGCACAGTACCAAATCACTAAGAATATGAATATACAACTATGTTTTATGAAAAGAGTTTAAGTTTTGTCATATTAGGTGGAGACATAGCGTGTTTATAAATCATAGATTTCGATATGGTATATACCCCGCTATTCAAGTGTTGTGCACCAAAGTCTAATATTTTAGGAGTTGTCAGTTTAATAATAACCATATCCAATTTTGAATTGTACAATGTAACAGTTTATTAGAGCCTTTATTTAATCATATGAGCAATTAAAAAATTGTCCAGACTTCTATTATAGACATGGAAACATTCATTCTAAGATAGCTGAATTTTACTCAATGCTATAAATTCCTCGTAAAACATTTCCACAGGGTTTGCAGGTGGTTTGAGCTAATTTTACATATTGTTTAGTTATCCTTTTGCTTAGTAATTGATAAATATTCTTCTTTTGTTAGTAATAAATGGTTTGAGATATCAATAGGGGCATGGGTGCATTTCCAAAATATGATCAGTAAATAAAAACTTCACCTACCACACTTAAAGATCTAAACTTGGAAAAATTATCAGGTGTTGCATGTACCTATATAAGTTGATCGAGTTCAGGAAATTTTAGTATATGGGGCATACCTTATCAAGTTTAAACCAACAGTTAAAAGAGTTGTAAAACATAGTTTATTTTTTCGGCTCAAGTCAATATTGAGTCTCTTTTTCAAGTCAAAATTAGTTAGAATTATATGAGTTAGAATTATATAGTTTTAGAACAAAGGAAATAGTATTTCATAATAGCACACTATTCACTCTAAGGTTGAGATTTAACTACAACATGCAGGCTCTCAAGTACCTTAAAAAGAGCCGAGGAATGCAGAGAACAAGGGAACTGGCTACGAAATATGCCGGACTTGCGTTGAAAGCAATTGAGACTTTGCCTAGGACCAACAATAAAGATGCAGAGCTGTCAAGACGAGCGCTAGTTGATCTTGCGCAAAAAATCATTTGATGCTAGCAATTGTCGAAGAAATCAAGTGTTAATTAAAGAGCGTAAATTTTGTCATGCTCCATTTTTTTTTCTTTTTATGGATATTTAATCTTATGAATGTATGGAATCAAGTCCAATTTTATATCTGAATTTGTTAATTTGAAATTTAACCGAATCCCAAATAATCCGATATGAATCGATATCGCTTTAATATAATCAAATCTGATAATGATTCGAAAATGACCTAGAACCAAAACTTTAGCCGAAAATAATCCTGAATATGAGATCTGATAATGACCAGAAATCGGTCATGTTCTGATAAAAGAATTATTCAAACTAACTATGACTCGACCCAAATTATATAACCTAAGTAATCCAGATAAATAATTTTATGATTCGTCACATTTCACAAGTAAATTATAAAATTTAATTATATATATTCTACACGTATAATACATGTATTCGTAAAGTAAAATATTAAAAAATTAAGATTGATATTTGTTTTGACTTTGCTTGAAAGTAAAAAAAGTGAAAATAAATTCATATTTTATAATGAAATAAATATCATATATTATATATATATAAATATATAATTTATTTTATTTAGTTTATTTGGCTCTAAAAAATTATATACAATTATTATATTATCAATTTAGCGAAAATATTATTTTATCACATCGGTCTAAGTCGAGACTAGAGAAATATATTATTTAATTGAGGTTACTACTTTTTTGGGTATTTTTTTTTTGAGTTTTAACTCTAATTTGAAAACCTTACTTAACAACCTTTATTTCAGTTTGAAGGTAATTTAAAATAATCCAACATTAATCTGAACCGAATTTTTCGAATTCAAACAAATCTGATTCTAAATAAGAAAAGATCTGAACCGAATTTAGTCAGATTTTTATCCAAAATTCACCCGATTTCAATTCAAATGTGATCCAAACTGAAATTGTTTCGATCGTAAACGAAACTTATAAAGGACATGCATTAAAAATTAGTGACAAATAGATTATCATTAAAGAAAGAATTGAATACTTTGGTATGCTAATAGACCGACTACTTGATATGTCAGGGTAAGGCTGAAATGAATAGGTATATCTTTCGTACTTGAGTCTTTAAATCCATGTTATCCCATCGTCCTGTATCAGGTTCTCTAAACTGGGGTGACTTTTTGCAAGGCAGATTCCTCGCTGGCCAACAAATTTAGATGAATGCAAATATTGTATATCTTTATATTCCAATATCTAGACACCAAATCTAGAAGAAACGTAATTTAAGGATGCATAATCACCAATAAACACTAAACCAAGTCATTTTTGAAGTGAAGCAACGATTACCCAATAAATTTGTTGAAAATAGTTTGTATAGGTCAAACAAGCCTACACTATCTATTGTCCCCGTACTTGGTTGTTTTATTAATTAAGTTGTAATTTATCAATCGTACAACAAAGTCTTGAATAACTATATGGTAAAGTTGAGACATAACAGTTTGTGTAGAATGTTATAGTCATTTTAATTCACTTTAATAGAATTGTAAATATATTGGTCATCAAATAAATGTTTAGGAAGAAGTTCTAAAATTTATTCATGCAACATGGGAAATAAGCCCAAGAAAATAACATTTGCAGTTTCAAAAAACTGTCTGAGGAAAATAACGTGAAGTCTAGAAATAACTATGTAGCAAGGTCCAGATTTTGAAGATATTGTAAAGTGCTATATCGAGAAGTTTAAAGTATATAATGTTGAGAAGTAGCAATATTATGAAGTCTAGGCTCCGATGAGAAGTCGAGAAATAGACTATGACAAGCTATTAAGAAGCCCAGATTCTGATGAAATGTCGAGAAGCTAGTCACCACGACCTTAGCATCGAGCAGTAGCTATATCGGAAAGTCCAGTATATCAATGTCTAATAACGAGAAGTCTCTCATACATGAATATTTATTTATCGACATGCTTTTGTTTTATTTCAAGAAGTCTGAGTTCAACAAGTCTACTCAACATACCGACAAACGTAGAATTTTTTAAATGTTCAAGAGTTCACGATATATCTACGTAGCATTTTCAAGACAAAATAAAACAGAAGCAAAAGAAAAATTACATGAAGCATATTTGAATTCTCAAAAGTGATCCAACTTTGAATTGCACATGTGCTTGAGGAGAAGATTAAAGAAGTGACATAGAGACAAATTAGAAAATACATAATGGAACGAACTACAATTTATGGAAGACGAAGATTCATCCTTTTGATGGAATGAACTACAATTTGTGGAAGATGAAGATGTTCTCATTCATCAAGGCTGGAAACCCCATGTACCTTGATATTTTGAAGAATGGTCATTTGATGCTTGTAACCCTAGTTCCAGAGACAACTAGTGGCTCAGAGGTTATTCCAGCCACTTGGGTTTCAAAGAATCCTTCAAATCATAAATTTTTTTAATATTCCAATGCCATGAACTTATCATCTTAAATCAACTCAAAAAATTTATACTAAAAATATATTTGTATAAAAACAAATCCTCGAAACCGCAACCCAAGCACTTTAGAAGACAAAAGTAATATATTTTAAAATAACCAAAAATAATTTATCTGCTAACCATACTCAACTTAAATACAAGCTAAAAACAAGTGTATAGTATCATAAAATAAATGCACAAAAGAAAGCATGACAATAAATCAAAATGGACATAAGAGAATTTTATAAAAAAATATAAAAGCTAATATTATTGATACAAGATAAAATATATGTATATGCTTGTATAAAAAAAACACAAAATGTATAACTAATACATAAAACCAGGTTAACCACATGGATCAAAATAATATATTAATATAACAAGAACTATGCTAAAAATATGTCCATAGAAGATGGAAAAAGAAAAAAAAAGATAATCATGAAAGCAACAGTTACATATATGAGAATGAAAATAATATAACGGGAAACACGTGATCATGCAATACTCCAATTTATGCACATAACTGTAACTGTTATGTTGTAATTTATCAATCGTACAACAAAGTCTTGAATAACTATATGGTAAAGTCGAGACATAACAGTTTTACTAATTAAGTTGTAATTTATCAATCGTACAACAAAGTCTTGAATAGCTATATGGTAAAGTCGAGACATAACAGTTTGTGTAGAATGTTATAGTCATTTTAATTCACTTTAATAGAATTGTAAATATATTGGTCATCAAATAAATGTTTAGGAAGAAGTTCCAAAATTTGTTCATGCAACATGGGAAATAAGCCCAAGAAAATAACATTTGCAGTTTGAAAAAACTTTCTGAGGAAAATATCGTGAAGTCTAGAAATAACTATGTAGCAAGGTCCAGATTTTGAAGATATTGTAAAGTGCTATATCGAGAAGTTTAAAGTATATAATGTTGAGAAGTAACAATATTATGAAGTCTAGGCTCCGATGAGAAGTCGAGAAATAGACTATGACAAGCTATTAAGAAGCCCAGATTCTGATGAAATGTCGAGAAGCTAGTCACCATGACCTTAGCATCGAGCAGTAGCAATATCGGAAAGTCCAGTATATCAATGTCTAATGACGAGAAGTCTCTCATATATGAATATTTATTTATCGACATGCTTCTGTTTTATTTCAAGAAGTCTGAGTTCGACAAGTCTACTCAACATACCGACAAACCTAGAATTTTTTAAATGTTCAAGAGTTCACGATATATCTACGTAGCATTTTCAAGACAAAATAAAACAGAAGCAAAAGAAAAAATACATGAAGCATATTTGAATTCTCAAAAGTGATCCAACTTTGAATTGCACATGTGCTTGAGGAGAAGATTAAAGAAGTGAGATAGAGACAAATTAGAAAATACATAATGGAACGAACTACAATTTATGGAAGACGAAGATTCATCCTTTTGATGGAATGAACTACAATTTGTGGAAGATGAAGATTTTCTCATTCATCAAGGCTGGAAACCCCATGTACCTTGATATTTTGAAGAATGGTCATTTGATGCTTGTAACCCTAGTTCCAGAGACAACTAGTGGCTCAGAGGTTATTCCAGCCACTTGGGTTTCAAAGAATCCTTCAAATCATAATTTTTTTAAATATTCCAATGCCATGAACTTATCATCTTAAATCAACTCAAAAAATTTATACTAAAAATATATTTGTATAAAAACAAATCCTCGAAACAGCAACCCAAGCACTTTAGAAGACAAAAGTAATATATTTTAAAATAACCAAAAATAATTTATCTGTTAACCATATTTTTAAAATTCCGAAATTATTCACTTAAATAAAATGCTCCAAAAATTCATTAAACGATACAAGTTCTCAATATCCAACAACTTATAATCCAAAAATAAAAGCTACAACTTAACTATACAAATTCAAATCTAAATATAAACTTTACAACTTCTCAAAGTCAACAACTCGCACTCTTCCCATTAATTATCCCACCTAACCTGCCGGGGGAAACAAAGAAATATAGACCGGCAGTGAGCGAAAGGCTCATATACGGATATAAAATTATGCAAAGAGTACAAGGGTTAGAACGAATGCAATATGAACAAATAAAATGTCTGAATAAAGAATGTTGAAACAAACTGAAAGAGACAAAAGATACTGGTCATACTTAACTCACGATATAAACAAATAAAAAGATACGATAGATACTTATCTTACAATCACAACGTACATACTTTTTAATCCCAAATATTCTTACTCTTACTCGTACACTTACTAGTCATATATTATAATGATCAAATACTGAAATACAAATTTACTTACTGATATGGGAGACAATCTTACACTTACAGGATGTCCTACATTTCGGTTCTCCAGAATATGTAGTCATCAAAACTTACAGGAGCTTGCATAGAACAAATCAAATGCTACCCAAAATCTTACAGGGGCTTGCACGACACAAAGCACAATACTACCCAAACGACCAAAATACACATATACAATAGTCATGACTCTACGTGTCCCATAACTCCGGCGACACGCCTATACAATTTAAATACACCCTATAGGTGGTGCCAAAGCATGAGATTATCCACTCGTGACGGAATCTTACAAAATCTCCAAAATCAATCATATATCTCAAATATACTGAAAATACATCAGTTAAAGATCATACTCAAATATCTTACAAAAATAGACTATTAATAATAAAATCAGATCTGCCCATTTCAGAAAAAGGTAATTTACTCTATCAGGATGAACTCAAATGAAAAAGTATAAAACACAGAATTTGTAGAGGATTCCGAGACCTTTCCAGAATGATAAAACTCGTCAGAAACGGAGAAGTAACGAATTCAGAAACAATTAAAATGTGAACTGCCATAACAGAATAAGGCTATGATCACAGTAGTATTTTGAGATTTAAGACGTCGAAACCACAGAATCTGACAGCGGATTGTAAACAACGAATGAAGAACTCGAAAATACCTTTCCAGAATGATATTACTCACAATAATCGAATACAATTTCAATTTACTAGGAATTTCTGAAGGTACAGCAGAACAACTCCAAATAACCAACCAGATTACACAAAAGACAGATTTCGACATGTTTGTAGGAAGAATTTCAGAAAACACAAAGAACGAAAGTTGTAGATAATTGAAATATCTTTCTAGGGACAGTAAGTTCATAACAATCCGATAAATAACGAAGGAGATACGAATTTAACAAGAATCAGAATGGATACAATCTATACACAATATACATACAATATTGAATCACAAATAGAGAATAAAAAGAGTGTTAAGAATACAAAGAGAGTGTAACGAAGATATCCGTACTTTAAATCTCCAAATACATGAATGATCTTCTGTAAAAATATAGATGTCCCCATCACATGAACCCTAATTTGATACAATAACCCATCTTCTGAAGATTTTTCTTCTTCTCTTTCTCAATCTTCTCCCTCTCCTTCTCTTTTTCTTTCTCTTCTATCTTCTCTACGGCTTCTCAACTTTTCTTACGTAACTTACAAAACCCTAACCCTTTTTCTTTTCTATTTTATTTTATTCCCTTTTCTTTTTTTTTTTCTTCTATTTCTATTTTTCTTGTTGACTAAAATACCTTCTAAAATATTCTAATAATAAAATAAATATAAATATATGCAACTAATAAATCAATAATAACCTACTAATATTATTCAGAATATTAAATAAAATAGCTAAAATATTTTAAAAATTACGGGATGTTACAATACTCAACTTAAATACAAGCTAAAAACAAGTGTATAGTATCATAAAATAAATGCACAAAAGAAAGCATGACAATAAATCAAAATGGACATAAGAGAATTTTATAAAAAAAATATAAAAGCTAATATTATTGATACAAGATAAAAATATAGGTATATGCTTGTATAAAAAGACACAAAATGTATAACTAATACATAAAACCAGGTTAACCACATGGATCAAAATAATATATTAATATACAAAGAACTATGCTAAAAATATGTCCATAGAAGATGGAAAAAGAAAAAAAAAGATAATCATGAAAGCAACAGTTACATATATGAGAATGAAAATAATATAACGGGAAACACGTGATCATGCAATACTCCCATTTATGCACATAAATGTAACTGTTAAGTTGTAATTTATCAATCGTACAACAAAGTCTTGAATAACTATATGGTAAAGTCGAGACATAACAGTTTTACTAATTAAGTTGTAATTTATCAATCGTACAACAAAGTCTTGAATAGCTATATGGTAAAGTCGAGACATAACAGTTTGTGTAGAATGTTATAGTCATTTTAATTCACTTTAATAGAATTGTAAATATATTGGTCATCAAATAAATGTTTAGGAAGAAGTTCCAAAATTTGTTCATGCAACATGGGAAATAAGCCCAAGAAAATAACATTTGCAGTTTGAAAAAACTTTCTGAGGAAAATATCGTGAAGTATATAAATAACTATGTAGCAAGGTCCAGATTTTGAAGATATTGTAAAGTGCTATATCGAGAAGTTTAAAGTATATAATGTTGAGAAGTAGCAATATTATGAAGTCTAGGCTCCGATGAGAAGTCCAGAAATAGACTATGACAAGCTATTAAGAAGCCCAGATTCTGATGAAATGTCGAGAAGCTAGTCACCATGACCTTAGCATCGAGCAGTAGCAATATCGGAAAGTCCAGTATATCAATGTCTAATGACGAGAAGTCTCTCATATATGAATATTTATTTATCGACATGCTTCTGTTTTATTTCAAGAAGTCTGAGTTCGACAAGTCTACTCAACATACCGACAAACCTAGAATTTTTTAAATGTTCAAGAGTTCACGATATATCTACGTAGCATTTTCAAGACAAAATAAAACAGAAGCAAAAGAAAAATTACATGAAGCATATTTGAATTCTCAAAAGTGATCCAACTTTGAATTGCACATGTGCTTGAGGAGAAGATTAAAGAAGTGAGATAGAGACAAATTAGAAAATACATAATGGAACGAACTACAATTTATGGAAGACGAAGATTCATCCTTTTGATGGAATGAACTACAATTTGTGGAAGATGAAGATTTTCTCATTCATCAAGGCTGGAAACCCCATGTACCTTGATATTTTGAAGAATGGTCATTTGATGCTTGTAACCCTAGTTCCAGAGACAACTAGTGGCTCAGAGGTTATTCCAGCCACTTGGGTTTCAAAGAATCCTTCAAATCATAAATTTTTTAAATATTCCAATGCCATGAACTTATCATCTTAAATCAACTCAAAAAATTTATACTAAAAATATATTTGTATAAAAACAAATCCTCGAAACAGCAACCCAAGCACTTTAGAAGACAAAAGTAATATATTTTAAAATAACCAAAAATAATTTATCTGCTAACCATATTTTTAAAATCCCGAAATTATTTACTTAAATAAAATGCTTCAAAAATCCAATAAACGATACAAGTTCTCAATATCCAACAACTTATAATCCAAAAATAAAAGCTACAACTTAACTATACAAATTCAAATCTTAAGGAGAAGATTAAAGAAGTGACATAGAGACAAATTAGAAAATAAATAATGGAACGAACTACAATTTATGGAAGACGAAGATTCATCCTTTTGATGGAATGAACTACAATTTGTGGAAGATGAAGATGTTCTCATTCATCAAGGCTGGAAACCCCATGTACCTGAAAGTGTTTGACCTAAAACCAATCATGTATGATGAGTTAGGAAAAACTTTCTGCTACTCTTATTTGATTTCATTTGATAATAATAAAGTATTTATGTTACGGGCTTAATCTATTTGAAGTGTAATAAATAAGATTTTTCATAATTTAGAGCAAAGCTTCTAGAATTATAATGAGATTGTAATAATGAGATCTAGAAGATAATAGCTTTAGACTTGAACAGTTCCTGATCGTAGGATAACTAATTGGAAATTGTTAAATCCGTAAAGATCAGTACATACTATGCTAGTTCTCTTAGGAGGACGTCTGTTCTCATAGACATTTGTGTGGTGACACTATAGCTAGTATGTAGGTGCTTATTAAGGAATAAGTTCACTGAACATGACTCGATAAGTAGAACAACTAATAGAGTTTACTCACGTGTCGATAGTTGTTTATTAAGTAAATAGTTGTACAAGTATCCTTAGACTTGAGATCGTTAGAGTAATCTCGTACACAATGATTTATGCTTTGGTTTAGTCCTTAGTCTCTAGGACATTCATTAAGTCCATTCTGGGCATAGTGATTTGTGTATGGAGATAGTTAACGGATCAATAAAGGATCTGCCCCTTCCAGTAAAGGAAGTGAATATCCTATGTTATTCTTAGATATGCAAGTTCAGGAATCTCTGGCCAGAGTGAATGAAATTAGAAAGAGTTTCTAATTTGCATTAAAAGAAACTTTGCATTATGAATAAAAAATCATATGATTAAATTAGATAGGCTTGACACGAGTTCCATGCCTTGTATTTAATCGGGATATTGAAGGGTAGAAGGAATTAATTGTACGATAACTAATTACTAACTGGTTCTAAGTATTCTAAGCAATGATTTCGTATTATCTGGATAGTCACGATATGTTGAGAAGCATCACTCACGATGTAGAATAAATATAATTAATCAGATTAATTATATTTAATGAATTAATAGAATTCATATGAATAATAAATAAAATGTTTATTATTATTTATTTATACTACCGGCTTAATATTGAACCTAAAGAGTCACACCATAAAAGAGATTAAATTATAGATGAAGGAATAATTAATAATAACTAGTCATTATTTATTTATGAAATAAATAATTACTTAGCAAATTTTATAAATTAATTAAATGAGATTTAATTGATTATAAATTATTTAAGATAAGATCTTAATATTATTAATTAAATATTTAATTAAAGTAATTAAATATGAAGAGAGAATAATTTTCTAAAAGAGTTTAGAAAAAGGAATTAATGATTAAAATAGTTTTAATCATTAACTAATTAATTAATAAGATTAATTAATTAAAAAGGGAATTAATAATAAGATATTTATAGAAAATATCTCAGCTGAGATATTTGCCTATAAATATAGGATTGTAAACCCTAATACAAAAAAATCCTAATATTTGTGAGAAATATTTTAAAAGGGAGGCAACCCTAATTTTCTCTATAGCCTCCTCCTTCAACTTTTAGTTTGATTCTTGGTGGATATCTTTAGAGCACTCCATACTTGAGGGGTGATTGCAAGGATTGAAGTACAAGATCTTCTCTAGCTATTGCCGGAAAGCAATCGAGGTATTCTTCAATTTATAAAATAGTTTTTGTATCTATATGTATGTATACATAAGAATATATGCAAATAAATGTTATATAATGCTTCCGCTGGTGCATAAATTCCTTCAATGGTATCAGAGCATAGGTTGTATGCATATAGATTCGTGGTCAAGTTTCAGAATTTTATGAGCATGTATGTATTTATTATGATTTATACAAGCAATATCCTGTTTTAATTATGATTAATATGATACTGTTCGTCAAAATTGTTTTGATAATTTTCCTGGGTTCTATAAGTGTTGTAGATAGTCCAGTTAATTTTTCATAATTTTCTGATGCGTAGAATATTTATTATGAATTTTGAAAGCAATAATAATGATTTAATTATGATTAATTCATTACTGTTCCTCAAAATTTATTTTAAATTTTTCATGTGTTCTACAAGTGTTGCAGATCGTCCAGGTAATTTTAGAATATTTTACTGAGCTATATATTATTTATTATGGATTTTTAAAGTTGTTTTTAATTAATTCGTAATTAAATAATAATATCTGAAAGAAAAAAAAAAGGTATAACGCATTCTGCGCATGCGTTACAAGCTAAAAAAGGGTTTTTGGAATGTAACGCATACCCGAGATGCGTGACAGGGTGTCTTGCACGCGCCTGACGCGCGTGCGAGCATGGGGATGCGTCAGAAACTTCTCGGGGCGCGTGCGGGCGCGTGGGAGCTTAGAATGAGGCGTTAATATACCGTTGGATTCATTATTCCGAGACGGTTATAATGGTATATTAAAATAATTTTTCTGAAATTGTTTCGACTGTTTAGACCTTCCAAAAGTGTTTTAAAGCAAGTTTTAACTGTTTTAAGTTGCTTTTAAATACACCATGTGATACATAGAGATGTATAATGCTTATATGTTGTAATATATGATTTAACATGCCTATCTTATGTTTATTCGTGATTATATATATGTGATATATGCTTGAATTATCATGAGATGATAGATTTAGGTGAACTTAATTAACATAAGGCGTATGTTAGACAATCTAGAATAGTGAAATTGTTTCGTGACCTTTATTTACATATTATGAATACAATCATGAGATTTTTGTGTTTATGAAACATGTGATTGAATATGAATTTTCAACTTAAGTGAAAGGATGATTCTGTCAAACAACAGATGTTCTATCTGTAAGAAAAGGGGTTATTAAGAGACGTCTCTTGACAATGCTCCACCCCTGGCCTGGGATGACTCCAAGTATCAATAGTTGATTTGAAATATTTAATCTAATCTAAAAGAATCTCTTTATAATATGATTATGATTGTAACATAATATAATCCCCTAAAATATAAAGAATATCAAGTAGTAATTGACCATAAAACACAAAGGGCTTGTGTTGGTCATAGCCTTCCAACATAATAGAAAGTATTTCTTGTTTTTGAAACTCTGTCGTTTCATGCTACAGCCGAGGGCGTTGTTTCCGAAAGAAGAGATACTTGTCTATAACATGAGATGTGTATGTTGAATTGGAATCTTATGGTCGTTACGTGCTACAGCCGTGGGCTATTCGAAACTAGTTTAATTATACGAGATGTTGGGATTGACTTGACTTAGAATATTGAGTTTGTCATGCCACAGCCGTGACTCAAGTATTAAAGAGGCTAAAGTAAGATTAGGGAATAACATGAGATGTAGCTGACAAAAGTTGTATGCCTATTGAACATTACATGGCATTTCGTGCTACAGCCGAGGTTGTGTGATGGAATGTAGGATCCCTATCCCACTATCATACTGAATGCTTAATTTCAATAAGGGATATAGAAATTAGATAGAATAGTGGGAGGCACTTATGAATAAAGACCCGATTCATATGGTGTTTTAGATAATGAAATAGAGTATTTGCTAAATGTTGTTATGTGTTTATTATTTGCAGATTTACTATATACATAATGTCTTCTGCACTATCACTCCGTTGCATGCTCGATGCACACAAATTAACTGGTCCCAACTATGCTGATTGGCTTCGAAACCTGATAATTGTTCTCAGGATTGAGAAGAAGGAATATGTACTAGACTCACCTAAACCTGCTGAACCTGCTCAGGATGCACCTAATGATGAACATATTGTGTATCGTAATTGGATAAATGATGCAAGAGTTGCACAGTGTGTTATGCTGGGATCCATGAATGATGAGCTCCAAAAGCAACACGAGCATATGGATGCTCACTCTATCCTTATGCATCTATAAGATTTGTATGATGTGGCAGGAAGGACAGCTCGATATGAGATATCGAAGTTGCTGTTCCGTTGTAGGATGACTGAGGGATCATCTGTGAATGTTCATGTGCTCAAGATGATCAATTTGATTGAGTGTCTTGGACAACTTGGATTTGTCATGGATGGGGAGCTGAATCAAGATCTGTTCTTGCAATCACTTCCAGATTCATTCTCGCAGTTCGTTGTGAACTTTCACATGAACAAGTTGGATGTCATCTTGCCTGAACTCCATAACATGCTGAAAACTGCTGAGTCAAATTTTCCCACAAAGAAGAGTTATGTTCTTCTAATTGGTGAAGGCTCTAACCCTAAGAAGAGGAAGAAGAGCCCTCCTAAGAAGAAGAAGAAAGTAGGTGAGAAAAGGCCAGTTCCTCCAAAAGATGAAGATCCCAAAAGCAAAGCTGTTTGCTTTCACTGCAACAAAGTGGGGCACTGGAAGAGAAACTGTAAGGCTTACCTTGCAGAATTGAAGAAGAAGAAGGGTGGTGAGACTACCGCTTCTGCTTCAGGTATGTTCATGATCGAACTAAATATGTCACCAAATCAAACTTCTACTTGGGTATTAGATACCGCATGTGGTTCTCACATTTGCAATTCGTTGCAGGGACTAAGGAGAAGTAAGACTTTTGAAGAAGAGGAGGTGATCCTACGTATGGGCAATAGAGCAAGAGTTGCTGTTGTAGATGTAGGATCGTTTGATTTACTTATGCCTACGGGCAAGACTATTATTTTGGATAATTGTTATTTTGTTCCCTCAATTGTGAGGAATATTATTTCTATTCCCATGTTAGACTTGGATGGTTTTTTCGTTTGTTATTGAGAATAATAAATGTTCAATTTTTAGAAATAATGTTCTTTATGGTGTTGGTATTTTAAATAATGGTTTGTATGTATGTGACGTAAAACATAGTTTACTTCAAATTGAACATAGTAATAAAAGAAAAAGAGATGATGAAAATCCCACCTACTTGTGGCACTGCAGACTTGGTCATATTAGTGAAAATAGACTTAAGACATTGCATAAGGAAGGGTTACTAGAACCTTTTGATTTTGAATCATATCCTACATGCGAGTCTTGTCTGTTAGGAAAAATGAACAAATCTCCATTTAGTGGACATGGAGAAAGAGCTGCGGAGTTGCTTGGATTGGTACATACAGATGTGTGTGGGCCGATGTCCACGCAAGCCATCGGTGGATTTTCATACTTCATTACTTTTACAGATGATCGATCTATATTTGGATATGTGTATTTGATGAAATACAAATCCGAAGCCTTTGAAAAGTTTAAAGAATATAAGTATGAAGTAGAGAAACAAACCAAGTATAGTATTAAAACCCTTCGATCAGATCAAGGAGGTGAATACTTAAGTGGCGAGTTTTTAAATTATCTCAAAGAAAATGGTATAGTCTCTCAATGGACTCCTCCGGCCACTCCCCAGTTGAATGGAGTATCCGAAAGGAGAAATCGAACTTTGTTGGACATGGTTCGATCCATGATGAGCTATACAGATCTTCCAGTATCACTTTGGGGTTATGCATTAGAAACATCAGCATATATATTGAACAAGGTGCCTTCCAAATCTGTTCCTCAAACTCCGTATGAGATATGAAAAGAAAGAAAATCGAGTCTTAAGCACGTTAAGATTTGGGGATGTCCGGCTTATGTCAAGAAAGTTGACCCCGATAAGCTAGAATCTCGATCCGTGAAATGTAGGTTTTTAGGATATCCTAAAGAGACTTTAGGGTATTACTTTTACACCGAACAAAGGGTGTTTGTCTCCCGACATGCTACCTTCCTGGAAAAATAGTTTATCCTTGAAGGGAATAGTGGGAGCAAGATTGAACTTGATGAAGTTCATGAAGAACAAACTATTACGGTTCAAGAGGAAACACTTGTTCATATTGAACAACCTTCCGTAGAACAGCCCATCCGTAGATCACAAAGGGTGTCTCGCCAACCTAAGAGGTATTATGGCCTTGTCATTGAGAATGACAATGAATTGGCGGTCATTGATGGAGACGACCCTATGACCTTCAACGAGGCTGTGAGTAGTGTTGACTCAGAGAAATGGCAGAGTGCCATGAAATCCAAAATGGACTCAATGTATGCCAACCAAGTATGGACTTTGGTAGAGGCACCCAAGGATATGAAGCCTATAGGGTACAAGTGGGTATACAAGAGAAAGATTGGAGCAAATGGCCAGGTAGAGACCTACAAGGCTAGGCTCGTGGCAAAAGGATTCAAACAAAGACAAGGGATTGACTTTGATGAAACTTTTTCGCCTGTAGCCTTGTTCAAATAAATTCGGATTTTTCTTGCTATTGTAGCTTACTATGACTATGAGATCTGGCAAATGGATGTAAAGACAGCCTTCCTCAATGGGGAACTTGAAGAAGAAGTGTATATGACACAACCAGAGGGTTTTATTTCCAAAGGAAATGAACATCTAGTATGTAAGCTACTACGAACCATATATGGGTTAAGGCAAGCTTCTCTAAGATGGAACATCCGTTTTGATGAGACAATCAAAGAGTTTGATTTTATCAAAAACATAGATGAACCATGTGTCTACAAGAAGGTTAGTGGGAACGCAGTAACATTTCTTATTTTATATGTAGATGACATACTCTTAATAGGAAATGACATACCAATGCTGCAATCAGTAAAAATGTGGCTATCAAAGAACTTCACCATGAAGGACATGGGAGAAGCGTCCTACATTCTTAGTATGAAGATCTATAGAGATAGATCAAGAAGAATGATAGGTCTAACCCAAGGTACGTACATCGATAAGGTGCTTAAAAGGTTTAGCATGGAAAACTCTAAGAGAGGTCTCATACCGATGAGCCATGGAGTCTCCCTTTCTGACAAGATGTCTCCTAAGACACCTGAAGAAAGAGAGCGTATGAGTAGGATTCCTTATGCGTTGACAATAGGATCTATCATGTACGCGATGTTATGTACTAGACTTGATGTTGCTCACTCAATTAATGTGACTAGCAAATATCAGTCAAATCCAGGTGAAGACCACTGGAAAGCAGTGAAGAACATCCTTAAGTACTTGAGAAGGACTAAGGATATTTTTCTTGTTTTTGGTGGTTCTGAGTTGAAAATAGAGGGTTACACTGACTCTAGTTTTCAGTCAGAGTGTGATGATAGTACATCCATGTCAGGGTATGTGTTTACTCTAAATGGTGGGGCGATTAGTTGGAGAAGTCGTAAGCAATCTACGATGGCTGACTCCACAGCAGAAGCAGAGTATATAGCTGCAAGTGAGGCTGCAAAGGAAGCTGTTTGGATGAAGAAATTTGTTTCTGAGTTGGGAGTAGTTCCTGGCATAGAGGGGCCTATTGTGTTATATTGTGAAAATAACGTTGCAATAGCTCAAGCCAAGGAACCGAGGTCTCACAAGAATACCAAACATATATTGCGACGGTTTCATTTGATTAGGGAGATCATTGAAAGAGGAGATGTCAAGATCGAAAGAGTTGACACACATAACAACATAGCAGACCGTTCACGAAGTCGCTATCTCAGTTAAATTTTGATCGTCATAAGGAGCGGATGGGTATTAGATACCAGAGTGATTGTCTTTAGGCCAAGTGGGAGATTGAAAGTGTTTGACCTAAAACATATCATGTATGATGAGTTAGGAAAAACTTTCTGCTACTCTTATTTGATTTCATTTGATAATAATAAAGTATTTATGTTACGGGCTTAATCTATTTGAAGTGTATTAAATAAGATGTTCCATAATTTAGAGCAAAACTTCTAGAATTATAATGAGATTGTAATAATGAGATCTAGAAAATAATAGCTTTAGACTTAAACAGTTCCTGATCATAGGATAACTAATTGGAAATTGGTAAATCCGTAAAGATCAGTACATACTATGCTAGCTCTCTTAGGAGGATGTCTGTTCTCATAGACATTTGTGTGGTGACACTATAGCTTGTATGTAAGTGCTTATTAAGGAATAAGTTCACTGAACATGACTCGATAAGTAGAACAACTAATGGAGTTTACTCACGTGTCGATAGTTGTTTATTAAGTAAATAGTTGTACAAGTATCCTTAGACTTGAGATCGTTAGAGTAATCTCGTACACAATGATTTATGCTTTGGTTTAGTCCTTAGTCTCTAGGACATTCATTAGGTCCATTCTAGGCATAGTGATTTGTGTATGGAGATAGTTAACGGATCAATAAAGGATCTGCCCCTTCCAGTAAAGGAAGTGAATATCCTATGTTATTCTTAGATATGCAAGTTCAGGAATCTCTGGCCAGAGTGAATGAAATTAGAAAGAGTTGCTAATTTGCATTAAAAGAAACTTTGCATTATGAATAAAAAATCATATGATTAAATTAGATAGGCTTGACACGAGTTTGATGCCTTGTATTTAATCGGGATATTGAAGGGTAGAAGGAATTAATTATACGGTAACTAATTACTAACTGGTTCTAAGTATTCTAAGCAATGATTTCGTATTATATGGATAGTCGCGATAAGTTGAGAAGCATCACTCACGATGTAGAATAAATATAATTAATCAGATTAATTATATTTAATGAATTAATAGAATTCATATAAATAATAAATAAAATGTTTATTATTATTTATTTCTACTATCGGCTTAATATTGAACCTAAAGAGTCACACCATAAAAGAGATTAAATTATAGATAAAGGAATAATTAATAATAGCTAGTCATTATTTATTTATGAAATAAATAATTACTTAGCAAATTTTATAAATTAATTAAATGAGATTTAATTGATTATGAATTATTTAAGATAAGATCTTAATATTATTAATTAAATATTTAATTAAAGTAATTAAATATGAAGAGAGAATAATTTTCTAAAAGAGTTTAGAAAAAGGAATTAATGATTAAAATAGTTTTAATCATTAACTAATTAATTAATAAGATTAATTAATTAAAAAGGGAATTAATAATAAGATATTTATAGAAAATATCTCAGCTGAGATATTTGCCTATAAATATAGGATTATAAACCCTAATACAAAAAACCCTAATATTTATGAGAAATATTTTAAAAGGGAGGCAACTCTAATTTCCTCTGTAGCCTCCTCCTTCATCTTTTAGTTTGATTCTTGGTGGATATCTTTAGAGCACTCCACACTTGAGGGGTGATTGCAATGATTGAAGAACAAGATCTTCTCTAGCTGTTGCCGGAAAGCAATCGAGGTATTCTTCAATTTATAAAATAGTCTTTGTATCTATATGTATGTATACATAGGAATATATGCAAATAAATGTTATTCAATGCTTCCGCTGGTGCATAAATTCCTTCAGTACCTTGATATTTTGAAGAATGGTCATTTGATGCTTGTAACCCTAGTTCCATAGACAACTAGTGGCTGAGAGGTTATTCCAGTCACTTGGTTTTCAAAGAATCCTTCAAATCATAATTTTTTTTAATATTCCAATGCCATGAACTTATCATCTTAAATCAACTCACAAAATTTATACCAAAAATATATTTGTATAAAAACAAATCCTCGAAACAACAACCCAAGCACTTTAGAAGACAAAAGTAATATATTTTAAAATAACCAAAAATAATTTATATGCTAACCATATTCAACTTAAATACAAGTTAAAAACAAGTGTATAGTATCATAAAATAAATGCACAAAAGAAAGCATGACAATAAATCAAAATGGACATAAGAGAATTTTATAAAAAAATATAAAAGCTAATATTATTGATACAAGATAAAATATATGTTTATGCTTGTATAAAAAAACACAAAATATATAACTAATACATAAAACCAGGTTAACCACATGGATCAAAATAATATATTAATATACAAAGAACTATGCTAAAAATATGTCCATAAAAGATGGAAAAAGAAAAAAAAATAGATAATCATGAAAGCAACAATTACATATATGAGAATGAAAATAATATAACGGGAAACACGTGATCATGCAATAATCCAATTTATGCATATAAATGTAACTGTTAAGTTGTAATTTATCAATCGTACAACAAAGTCTTGAATAACTATATGGTAAAGTCGAGACATAACAGTTTTACTAATTAAGTTGTAATTTATCAATCTTACAACAAAGTCTTGAATAGCTATATGGTAAAGTCGAGACATAACAGTTTGTGTAGAATGTTATAGTCATTTTAATTCACTTTAATAGAATTGTAAATATATTGGTCATCAAATAAATGTTTAGGAAGAAGTTCCAAAATTTGTTCATGCAACATGGGAAATAAGCCCAAGAAAATAACATTTGCAGTTTGAAAAAACTTTCTGAGGAAAATATCGTGAAGTCTAGAAATAACTATGTAGCAAGGTCCAGATTTTGAAGATATTGTAAAGTGCTATATCGAGAAGTTTAAAGTATATAATGTTGAGAAGTAGCAATATTATGAAGTCTAGGCTCCGATGAGAAGTCGAGAAATAGACTATGACAAGCTATTAAGAAGTCCTGATTCTGATGAAATGTCGAGAAGCTAGTCACCACGACCTTAGCATCGAGCAGTAGCAATATCGGAAAGTCCAGTATATCAATGTCTAATGACGAGAAGTCTCTCATATATGAATATTTATTTATCGACAAGCTTTTGTTTTATTTCAAGAAGTCTGAGTTCGACAAGTCTACTCAACATACCGACAAGCGTAGAATGTTTTAAATGTTTAAGAGTTCACGATATATCTACTTAGCATTTTCAGGACAAAATAAAACAGAAGCAAAAGAAAAATTACATGAAGCATATTTGAATTCTCAAAAGTGATCCAACTTTGAATTGCACATGTGCTTGAGGAGAAGATTAAAGAAGCGACATAGAGACAAATTAGAAAATACATAATGGAACGAACTACAATTTATGGAAGACGAAGATTCATCCTTTTGATGGAATGAACTACAATTTGTGGAAGATGAAGATGTTCTCATTCATCAAGGCTGGAAACCCCATGTACCTTGATATTTTGAAGAATGGTCATTTGATGCTTGTAACCCTAGTTCCAGAGACAACTAGTGGCTCAGAGGTTATTCCAACCACTTGGGTTTCAAAGAATCCTTCAAATCATAATTTTTTTTAATATTCCAATGCCATGAACTTATCATCTTAAATCAACTCACAAAATTTATACTAAAAATATATTTGTATAAAAACAAATCCTCGAAACAGTAACCCAAGCATTTTAGAAGACAAAAGTAATATATTTTAAAATAACCAAAAATAATTTGTCTGCTAACCATACTCAACTTAAATACAAGCTAAAAACAAGTGTATAATATCATAAAATAAATGCACAAAAGAAAGCATGACAATAAATCAAAATGGACATAAGAGAATTTTATAAAAAATATAAAAGCTAATATTATTGATACAAGATAAAATATATGTATATGCTTGTATAAAAAAACACAAAATGTATAACTAATACATAAAACCAGGTTAACCACATGGATCAAAATAATATATTAATATACAAAGAACTATGCTAAAAATATGTCCATAGAAGATGGAAAAAGAAAAAAAAATAGATAATCATGAAAGCAACAGTTACATATATGAGAATGAAAATAATATAACGAGAAACACGTGATCATGCAATACTCCAATTTATGCACATAAATTTAAGCAAGATGTAATTTCCACGGTAGCTAGTAGACCTGACAAATTGGGTCTGGACCCGAAGAACCGAACCGAAATGTATGGAACCGAGATCCGATTTTATATCCGAATTATATAATCCGAAATTTAACTGAATCCAAAACAATCCGATCCGAACCGAAATCCGATGCAATATAGTTAAATCCGATAATGATCCGAAATCCGATCTCACCCGAACCGAATATTATCCGAACTAAAAATTTAACTGAAAATAATCCGAACTAATGGATCCAACAATGACCCGAAATCAATTAAACCCGAATAAAAAATTATCCGAACCAAATATGACTCGAAAATTTTGATCCGATGTAAATCCAAAATTAAAATTTTCCAATAAAATAATATTATAAAAGTTATATTTTTTATCATCGTCGTTGTAATCAAGTTGTAGTAAACTAGAAGAGTTGTTAGGTTAAAATAACTATAAATTTTATAATTTAAATTATAATTTATTTATTTTTATTTATTCAATACAAATGAAAATAATAAAAATGATAATATTATAATATTTTTATAAATATGTACATATTCTAAAGTCAGGTATAAGTAACCAATTATTATGATTAAAAATATATAACATATTTAAGCAGGATCAAAAATATTATATAAACACGATTAATGTCACATGCAACTTAATACTAGAGTATCCCTTTAAAATTATCAATGTCGATTACATAAGAATACACGATTCAGTACTCAGAACATATTAAAGGTTTTATCAGAAATGCTCATCAAAGACCATGAGAAGAGGAAAAGAAAGGGTAGGTAAGACAAAACTGATGAAACAATTAATAAGAAAATTTAACCAAAAAAAACTAGAAACATGATATCACTGTTAGTTGTGATTCTTGTGAATACATTCAAAGACTGAACTCTAAAATATACAAAACAGAAGAGGAAGCGGGCGCACAATCAATGGCCAGATCCAACTCTCAACCAACAATAGACCTGGTCTTTGAAAGTAACCCATTAAAGTTGGATGTAGCCATGTAGTACATCTCAGCTCCTGGGGCAACAAATCACTGAGGCTATCTAACGAAATAATAATAACATTGGCAAATACATCTCGTCTATATAACAGTAACTTCCAGCACAATTAATACTTTGTTCAAATATGGGATAAGCTTGTTCTACGAAGCTGATACTTCGGCTCAACAGGCAGTACATGTGGCAACTCCTTTTCAACCTCCTGGAAGAATGTTGCAATAATCAGAAATTTATAAATGCTAAAAATGATAATATATTAATCGTCTTTTCTGAGGTAAAGAAAACTACAACAACAACACAGAAACACGATTCTGTTGTTGCAAGGGAAAGGGGCCTCTTCAATGTCAAAGAAAGGCAAGCCTATTATATACTGGCTCATTCTCTTGGTATACATAAGAAAAAAGAGGACAATAGTATTCAATGAACTGTGCAAGCTAGTGTTCTAAATTGTCAGAATCTAGCCATGTGTTGAAGGATATTCAGTTTGTCAGAATAGAAGTTAATCTAACTAGTTCATCATCATTCATCACATATATAATAGTTGTCCGTATATTAATTCAAGTATCTACTTGAACAACATCTGCCTTGCAATCAATTCAAGTACATACTTAGAGAACAGACAAGCTATTAGATCCCATTCGTGAATTAATTATAGAAATCCTATAGTAGTTTATGTAACAGAAGCAGGAGACTGTGATATGCATTACCGGCCTTGTAATGAATATGCATCAGTTTATTAATCACTTCATTAAAAATAACAAAATGGAGATTTATTGTTAAAAAACAAAGTTATATACGTTGATAAATTATCCAACATAGATTATCTTTCTGGAAAGGAGCATATAGATTGGTGTGTGAGTTCATCCGATGCTGCAAAATTTAAATCTGCTACTAATTGAAACCTACAAATGAAAAACCTTTATGGATGCAAGACTATGAAACAAATACATAAATATCTAGATTGGTTAAATCACAAATCAGCACAAAGTCAGAGCAAGTGGAAATTTCTAATACATTTAACCATATCCATTATCTTTCTGGAACGGAGCATACAGATAGATAATCTTGGACAACATAGGCCATTTGGTTGTCGTGACTCATGAATGATAACTCTACAGAGTTCTTGCTTGACAAGTAAAATTTGAATACTAGTATACAGAATTCAACCTAGTATTGAGCATTTTACCAGTTTATTAGCGTCATTCTACCTCAGGAAAAGCTAATAGCTTACAAGACTCTGCTTAACGCTTGTATGAGTTATTCAGAAATTAATCTAGGACTGGAAATCGCAGATAAACTCCTACAATTGGGTTCAGTAAGAAATGAGGTTAATGTCATGTTATCTACACCAAAAACTCGAAAAGTGTAGAAAGGTGTTGCTACCTTGAACTATAGAATGACATAGCAGTGTAATATTATATTCAGTTGACAAAAGAAAATCTGATTTATAAACACTATGCTATGAATATCAGTTGTCATAAAACAAACTCTGAAACTAAAAGGAACTAGTTGCTATGAATATAAATATATGATACCTTTAAACTAAACTTATTTCTTTGTAGCCCAATCCACTTCACAACCGAAGTATTCTCTGTCGTCCATTGCTTTCAAAAGATAACATAAAACAAATTTAAATTATATAATGAAGATAAAGAGCTAATGTATTCTGCCTTTTAATAAAAATAGATTCTAAAGAATACACACCTTCATAACCATATAGCCAGCTACGAGCAGTGATGAGAACCTCTACATTTTCGGGGAGGTAAGAACTTCGCCATTTATTCAAAATCCTTCCACCAATGCTAAAAGTGGACTCTGAAGCAACTGTTGTCAACGGCACCGATAAAATATCCCTAGCCATATAAGAAAGCTCGCCATATTTTGCTTCATTTCTCCCCCAAAATTCTAAAATATTTAAATCTGTAGCTCGACTAATTCTAGGCTCCTCCAAGTAAAGATCCAACTTACTCTTTATTGCAACATCAGATGAATCTTGAGTGTCTAAATCCTGAAAGTAAAATTATAAATGATCAAATTACAACAGTAGCAAGAAATTAAAATTATGTAATAATATGATAAAAGACTTCACTTAACACAAAATAAAAACTTACTGCAAGGTTATATTTAGACCTCTTGGAGGCACTACGATGTGATGTAGTTGAAGATGCTTCTACTGAGTTATTACTCCTGTTTGGCATATACTCGAGAAAGAGCTTCTCTAGCTTAAACTTAACATTAGCTACCTCATTTAAAACCTCTTGATCTTTATATAGCCGTTCAAAACAAAGTTTAAGGCATTGTACCTTATATCGAGGATCAAGTACTAATGCAAAGGCAAATAATGTATTGTACTCTTGAACACCATAATCCTCAGATTTCAACCAATATTTTCCAAACTTATCCTTCATGCTTATTCCCGTACATTTTATATCATTATCTTCACTAGTTACTAATTCTCTCAAATGCATTGCTATCCTTCATACATTCTCAAAATACAAATTAGTAGTGGGATAATCACTTCCAGAAAATAATTCAGTTATATCACAAAATGGTTCTAAAACATCTCGAATTTTTTGAACTTTTTCCCATTCATCTGGATTTGGAAGATGCGTATATGCATCATCAGCACAACTCAATTCTTCAAATGCCCTACGATATAAGAGAGCCCTATCAAGCATCATATAAGTAGAGTTCCATCTAGTTGCAACATCTAACCACAATCCCTTAGTCTCAGTAATCCTAACATTTTTTACCGCTATTTCAAAAGATTGTTTTCTAGTTTCTGACCACTTTACATACTTAACACTTCTCCTAATCTTTTCAATACTATGGTCAATCTTCTTGAGCCCATCCTTAACAATGAGGCTCATGACATGAGCAGCACAACGGATATGAAAAAATTGACCCCGACATAACAATGACCCTTGAACGTTAAGAGAGTCTCTCAAGTAATCTTGTATTTTATCATTACTTGAAGCATTATCCAGTGTGATTGAAATTTTTTTATGATCAATGCCCCAATCTCGAATTAATGCAGACACATTACTATACATAGCATATCCTGTGTGTGGAGATTCAATATGAACAAAATTGAGAACCTTATTGTTTAATCTCCATTTAGTATCCACATAATGTGCAGTTAAGCACAAATAACCTTCAGTTTGACATGAAGTCCACATGTCAGAAGTTAAGCAAATTCGACCAGGCACAGTTTGAAGAATCTTAAACATTTGATCTTTTAAAGTCTTATGTAATTTCAAGCAATCAGCTTTAGCCGTGTTCCTAGTAATTGATTGAACCTCATGATTAAGATATGCATGAATTTCCCTATTTCCCTCATGTTCAACCCATGAAAAAGCATATCCATGTCTAGTAATAGCCCTAACAATCAATTCCCTAAAGCGAGTTTGCGTAAATTGTGGAATCTCCCGATTTGTTTTCAGAAACTCAATATACTCTTTACATTTTTTCATATGTTTATTCATATTACTGGTACTCATCGTTGAGTTAGCAAGAAAAGTTGCTTTCTTACAGTGCTTGCATTGCGCTCTCCTCATCTTCGGTTCAACATTTGTTCCATCTATGAACACGAACACATCCCAACATTTGCTCCATCTCCTATCAGGTTTTTGTATCGTTCGCTGATGCACAGAAGGGATATGTGTGTTATCTCTATCGTGAAGATCTACCATCACTGACTCACTGTTATCTGCAATCAAGAAAAAAAAATCAATTGCAAACCCTCAAAACTATTGTAACATATATACACTGAAATTAAACCCGAATAATTAATAATGATAAAAATCCCCTAAGAGAGAGACGGAGAGATTACCTCTATTACTCTATATCACTTTGTGATCACTCACAAAGTTGTACGCTATTTTTCTGTGTACCCGCCATCTATATAGAAATTTTACCTGCTCTTAAGTCTTATTAGTGTATTATTTAACCGCCTAAAGTTTTACTATTATATTTTTACCCGCTATTTTACGAGTCACAAAATTTATTTATCCGCTTTTTTTTATTGTAGCATTGATATTTTAATATTTGTAATTAATATTTATTTTTTATTTTTGTATTTCCCTTTCCATTATATTCTTAAATGTATTATTATAATTTTAATTTAAATAATTACTTATCTATACTATATTAAAGTTAATTAATTATTGAGCCTAATTTTAAAACATTAATTTTCTAACTAAAATACATATGACATTATTCTTTATAAATATTATCTTATTAAAATATAAATATAAATAAAGTATATTAAAGTTTATATAAATATATATACATATAAAATTAAATAAAGTTTAAATTATTATTATAAAAATTAAAATAAATTCTAATCATATAAAATTATTAAAATTATCTATTTATTCTTATTTTTTTAAATACATGTTTTAAGTGCACAAAATAAATTACTTATTAACACACCAGAAAGGTCTACTCAAATTAAAAAACTGAGTTTTCATCAACAAGACAACAGTCAACAATCATCTCTCTGTGAACTAAAACGTATCTCACATTAATCTTCTAACTAAAAATATATACATACAACATTAAATAAATTCAAATTATTATTATAAAAATAAGAATAAGTTCAAATCATATAAAAATATGAAAATAGTAAAAAAAAATCGATCCATGCATCCCACGGGAAATAAGTATAAGTGTAACTCGTGCAAACTATGAGTCCAAATATTTTGAAAAATTTATTTTATATTATTGATGTATAATGAATTTATTGTTAAATTATATTAGAGATCTAATCATTATCAACTATCAAGTTAATTGAAACAAGATAAGTTCTATTGATATATTAACTAGCTAATAAATTATAACCCGGCAAAGCACATATGGTATTTAAGTTATATATATATAAATTATTTTATATGATTTAAATATTAAATTTAAAATTTTCTAATATGTTGGTTATAATAATATAGTACATAATAAAAATTATTTAATATAGATAAAATAATAATATTATTTTAATATTTATAAGATTTAATTAATAAGCTGTAAATTCAAATAAATTGAAGAATTTTAACGGTAATAGAAGAGAAATGTGTTTATTAGATTATTGTACAAAAAAAAGAGGGCTTACCGGATAATTGAGTTGTTGATAGAATATATATATTTTAAAATTAGATTATAATAGTTGCATAAAAAGAGAACTTACCGGATGGACGACCAACAACTTTAATAATACAGTGTAGATATAGATATATGGCTGATTGAATACGAATCTGACATCTTTATTTGTATTTTTAAAATTATTATATAAATTTTTTATTTGAATCATAAATTTTTAATTGTAAAAAATCAAATTAGCAAAAGAAACTTGTTGTATTATTAAAATATTTATATGAATTTTTTATTTGAACCAAAAAATTTTAATTGTAAAAAATCAAATTAGCAAAAAAAAAATCAAGTCTTTTAAAAACTTTTTTTTAAGTAAAATTTTATTTTTCAAAAATAAGTTTTGTTCTTAGTTTGTTTTCTAGAAATAAGTGCTTATTTCCAGAAAAAAGTAGGTAAATGTGTACTTTTTTAAAAAAAATAAACACTTATTTTTCAGAAATAAGTTTAGCCAAACGGGCCAAATATATTACCACTTAGGCTACAAAGTAATGAGTGAAAGAATATATACTACAAACTAGACACAGATTCATTATTTAAAAGTAAATGAATATCATATAATATATATATCAATATAAAATTTTAGAAATATTATTTTATTTTCATTTAGTCCTTAAGAATGTTTTCAAAAATTATAATATTATATATTTATCGAATATATAATTTTATCATATTGACCCAAGTCGGTATTAGAAAAATATATTCCTTAATCAAGTTCACTACTTAATTGGATATTATTTTATCATTTTTTATTTACATCTTGACATATTTACTAATACAACATTAATCATAATTCATAACCGAATTTTTCTAATCCGAACAAAATCCGATCTGAAAATATCCGAACCGAAATTCATCCGATTTTAATCCGAATTTCATCAGATTTTAATTCGAAATCAAACCGATCCGAAATCAAACCAATCTGAACCGAATTTGATTTAAATTACGTAAAACCGAAAGTACACCCGAACCGAATCGGACCCAATCCGATCCGAATTGTATCCAAATATATCATAACCGAAAATTGATCCGATCCAAAATTGATCTGATCCGAAACCGATCCGATTATCCGATTTACCAGGTCTAGTAGCTAGACAAAACAAAAATAATACCATAAAAAAGGGGGAACAACCTAACAAAATTTAAACTAAAAAAATTGACATCACATCACCACCAAGACCAAGAACGTGCTTATATATCACATGATAAGATAAAATATATACTAAGCACAAGAACTGGACCCGTTGAAAAAATAAAAAAACATGCAGGACATAAGAATAAATGGAGAAAAATGCATATGTATTGTATTACTAATCAACACACAACTTGATGATCTAAACACAAGTAAAAAGGATATTCACGGATAATTTGGGAATGTAAACCTGTCTTCATAAACAACTTGAGAAGGTAAACCCGTCTTGATAGATTCACTCCTAGCTCTGATACCAATGTTAGAACAACGTATAACATATTAATAAATATGTATATATTATATATAGAGAGGAGAAAGATTATTGGTATATGAAAAGGGTTCCAGATTATGACATAAACAAGCTATCTATGGTAGTGTTTTTTCTTATGGTGTCAACCATAATATATAGGCTACAAGCATATCCTCCACCCCTTACAATGTAACTGCCTTGTTCATACATATTCAATATAATCATCAATAGTTATCGATATAATCAATATATTGCTATGCAACTCCCACAATTATTTTATTTCATATAAATATTTTATAACTTCCAATCATTAAATCATATACAAAGTCTCTAAATACATTATTCATGTATTTATTTCTTTTATTAAATTTGACAAAATAAGTCAAATATTACATATAAGTCATATAAATATCCGTTGATCATGTAGCAATTTATCAGTTGAAACTGTATGTAATCAACTGATAAATTTAGTGTAGCAGTTGATACAGTGTTTATTTTAATTATCAGTTGATTATGTAATCGATGGATGTGTAATAATTGATCAACTGATATCTATTGGCTTCGATTAATAGCTCAATAAAGGATGTGAAGAATGGCTGACAAATTATAAATATTCTAAGTCAGAATTCTATCAAATGAAGTGATCAACAGATAAATGAGTCAATGGATACCGATCAATGGATGTGGCTCGATGGATGCAAATCAATGGATATTTAAAGGCATTAATGGATCTACATCAAAGGATAAATCTGTCAAAAGGAGTCAACGGATAAAAGAACAATAAATGGATATGAATCAATGGATAATCAAATATCCATTTTTTTTCCTATCTTAAAATAAACTATGAATATTGTAAGTTGAATAACAAAAAAAGAATAAATCACAAAGATATTGAAGAAATACTGTTTGTATTATTGATATGTTAATACAAAATCTCCTAAGGTATACACAAACCCTAGCAGCTTCTCTGTGTTTATCACAATTACTCTCTCTATCTCTATACTCACACACAACTTTGAAAAATTACATTAGATTTTTTATATAGAGAGGTGCCTATCAACTAATAAAAGAAATTACAATTAATTAGGAATAAATTCCTATCTATTAGCTGACAGTTTCCTTATGTAATTCTGCTTCCTTCCCATAGCATATTTGTTGTATCTTTGACCTAATCTCGTAGACTTTCCTTTCTTGATTCACCACCTTCCAAAACTAAACTCAGCTTCACATAACCTAAAATACTCCAGAATTTGACAACCTTTAGACATTGATGATCTTTAGACTTTGATAGTCTATAGACTCTGATAGTCTATAGACTTTGATTGGCTTCTAGACTCTTGTCTTAATTCTTCTGAAAATCTTCTAAGTACAAATCATTTGTTACACCTGTATAGGGTCTAAGATAACTCCTGATAGACAAACTAGACTATGATAATATGAACTTCGTAAGAGACTAGAGTGACTTATTCTAATATATTACATATACATGCTATGCTAGACTTTGTTCTAGTATTTTGTACATCATCAAATAAATATATTCCTTACACCACTGATAAAACACTTGATCAACAAATAACATATCTGTCGATGGATAAACAAAGGGGAATCGATTGATAAGTTTCACAACAATTATCAGTTGATAAAGTTTCCAGAAATGGCTAAAGGAAAACTAGCTGGAATCTTTGCAGAACTCTGTATCACTGGAAGACAGTCTATGTCAGGATTGTGAAGACTCTCAAGAAACACAGTCTTCTAGGGAAGCTGCTAGACAAGACTCTTTCCAGAAACAAAGAAGATTATGAAGCAGCTATTTTTCTATTCTTATATAAACATTGTAAAATGTGATTTATATCCTATTAGTTGATAGGAATAGATGAGCAGGATATGCACTATTATATATATGCAGTGCATAGAAACTAGAAAGAGAGAGTTGAACACATAACTAAGAACACACCTTAGCAGATTGAAAATATTATAAATGTTTTCTAAGTTCTTAACTTTATTTTTCCTTATAAGCAACTAAGTTTTTAGACTAAGATTATTTGAAAGCAAAATTCTTGCTAGTGAAAAAACCAATCAACTAGTAATTTTTAAGATTCCTTTTCAAACTAATATTTTACTATTCTTCTGTTGTTTTTACAAATTATACACTAAATACCTAATCTACTATAACACAAACTCTATATCTGCCAAGAAATTTGAATTTCTAGAGAATTTGTATTCATCCCCTTCTACAAACTCATTGTTTATGCTAGGGCAAATAACAATTGGTATTAGAGCTATGCTTTAAATATAAAGAAAGCTTGAAGATCAAGCACAATAACAATGGGTCAAAAGGACACAGGACTAAAGATTCCAGTCTTGGAAAAAGAAAGTTACTTTCACTGAAAAGTTAAGATGTATCGCATTTGCTGTCTTTGGATATCTCTTATGTTCATTGCATAGACAAAGGTCCACATGTGCCTATGAAAATAGTCACTAGTATAAATGATAATGGAACTCAGGCACCAAACAAAATTATTCCAAAACCTATGACTAAATACACATATGGGGATGAAATGGAAGTGCACAAGGACAAAAAGGCCATAAACATACTATTTAATGGTCTTGACAAGGACATATTTGATAATGTTATCAATTGCACAACCTCTAAAGAAGTCTGGGATACTCTTCAAACACTATGTGAAGGCACATAACAAGTAAGGAAGAACAAGATTCAACTCTTGATTCAAAGATATGAGGCCTTTCACTTCAAAAGTGGTGAGTCAATCAATGATACATATAACAGGTTCAAAAGCTTCTAAATGAGCTAAAGCTATATGGAAAAGTGTATGCCACTGAGGAGACCAACCTCAAAAGCTTCAAGGATTATACACTAGAAAAACTGTATGGTATTTTAAAGACCTATGAGTTGGAAATACAACAAGATGAAGAAATTGAGAGAAGCCAAATGAAGGACAAATAAGTTTCTTTGATGGTGAAAGGCAAGAAAGCTGCAAAACCCTGTTGAAAATGAAGAAAGAAAAGTGATTCATGAAAAGGCTATGAGTAGTAGTTGGCATGAGGAATTTAAGGCCATCAAGAGAAATGTTGTGGCTGAGGATGATGACTCAGGCACACATGAGGATATTAACGAAATAGATGAACATTTGGCTTTTCTATCAAGGAAATTTTTAAAGCTAAAATTCAAGAGGAATCCAAAAATGCAAAAGCCTGAATCCCAGTTTAAAAACGAAAATCAACAGAGAAAAAATCTTGTTGATAGATCCAAATTTAAATTCTTTAACTATGGATTGGCTGGTTATTTTTCTATTAAGTGCAGAAAGCCAAAGGTGGAAAAGGAGTCAAACTACAATGATGGTTGTTGGGTTCCGAGGCATAAAACGCAACGGATTAACGTAAATATAACAAAAAATTTCGGAACCCTAACGCAGGATCATGTATAAGATTGACAGATTATGGTGAAACAGAATTATACCTTTTTCTGGTTTTGACTTTTACGAACTCAACGGAGATGCTTGATGAATCACAGTAGTCCTTTTCTTCAGGAACTGCTCTGTAACGGTATCCACACGAACATCGATTTGTCTAACGATCAGCGGAGATGGTACTAGCCAAGGCAGCCACGAATTATCTCTTATCTCTTGCTAGCCTCTCTGTTGGTCCCTGATATTGTAGAAGGGGGGTTGAATACAATATCTGATAATTATTCGCGGAATAATTGGATTAAAAATATTATTTTAATTACTCACGAAATATTAATTATAATGAAATACTGTTCAAGTGAAAGATATTATTTTAACTTGATTAGTATTACACAATTAATATTTTAGAAAAACTGTTATATAATTGATATAAAGTCTAGAACGAATTCGACATGAAGTGTTCGTGTTTAAACAATTATATTCAAACTCAGCACAGAAATCTGTGAATATTACAATGCAGATAAATTACTGAATTTGATCTGATTTTTCTAACTCTTCACAAGTTGAACAACAAACAAATGAAGAAATCATCTCATATTTATAGAGATTAGAAAAGGCTGGTATGACCTTTTCTAGTATGACTTAATTTCAAGAAAATAAGTCTGTATGACTTATTTTAACACTTGTATGACTTTCAAAAGACTGGGCATGACTTATTTCTGGTCGGTATGACTTTCTAAATTTCGGTATGACTTATTGAAAGTCATATTCGAATTATATTTAATTAAAACAAGTCGGTATGACTTATTATAATTAAACAAAATTCAATCAGCATGACCTTTATTAAATCTGCTCGGTATGACTTATGAATAAAGCTCGGTATGACTTATTTAAATAGGTCGGTATGACTTATTTAAACAGGCTCGGTATGACTTATTTATATATATATATATATATAAGAAATTCGGTATGACTTATTTAATAAGTCATACTAACTGATTATATATATATATATAAGTCATTTTAATCCATTTCTTTTATAGTAAATTAATTCTACTTAAATTAATTAGTTAATTTACAAATTAAATTAAATTCAACTTGAATTAATTTAATTAGATAAATTAAATAATTAATTAACAATTGATAGTAGAATTAAAATACTATCTTTAATTGCATAGCCGTGCTGTCAGTCTTGAAATCTTCCCGTCTTTTCTTCGTCTTCTGATCTTGAAACCTCTTGAATTAAACAAAGAATAAATATTATATTAGTTGACACACAAATGTACTGTCTGGTTCATCTGTGTCATCCCAATAAATATTCTCCATTTAAATAACATTTAACTAGAGGCCTTCTGTCATTAATTCTTCTTCACTGTTTGCATTCTTCTTCTGGAATCTACTTGTAGTAACCACTTGAAATCTTCTATATCTTCTGTCTTCAATAGAAGTACTACCACATTATTAATTTCACTGACGCTTGAACAAATAATTGAACTTCTTCCAGTGTTGAGTAGCAATCCTACAAAATACCTCTGATACTTGGATCCTTTGTGATTAGTTGACTGTCTTCGTCTTGATTCCTGTTTAGTGTTTAGTATTTACTTCTCTTTATTAGTTAGAGTTGAGTTGCCATCTAATTATTACAAATAGGTCTAGACATATGCCTTTCAATCTCCCCCTATTTGTTGTTAAACATTTAACACACAAATTCCTAGAGGATAACTCAACTAATAACTAAGAAAGTAGTACGACATGTAGTGACTTGTAAATAATAAACAAAAGTTCTGGTTTTATATTTAACAATTTTCCAGATTCATACATAAAAGATAAATACAAGATAGATGTTCCTCTAGCACTGAACAAATATTACAAAGATTCTATCTTGTTCTATCTACGTTTTCAGTCTTTAGAAGTATCAACTTCACCTTCTTCCAGGGTTGTACTTTTATGCACAGGTGTCCTTGGTACCTCTTCGGTTACTGATTGTTCTGTTGTAGTGGCCTCTCCATACAACCTTCTTTGCTCAGCTCTTGCTAACTGCCACAGTACTTCCTGTTCAACAGGATCTACTATCTCTTCTTCTACATCAGATGGTTGTGTTGAATCTATCTTTGGTATTTGCCTGATGTATGAATGAATTCTTTTTGACAGACAGTAGTTTCTTATCTTCTCTGCAGCATCCATTTTAGCTTGAGATTTGAAACCTTTTGACCTTAGCATCCTTTCAACTTGAATCATGTACTTAACTGTGTAGCCCTTAAAAGATTCCTCATTTAACTGCATGATTTGATACAACTTGTTTGAAAAGAATCTTACCTCATGAGGATCAAATAAGATTTGAGGACTAGCAGCTGTTGCAAAGATTCTAAGTCTATCCCTGAGAAGTTCATTTTCTTCTGAGCTTCTCTTGACTTTGTTCAAGAACGTCCATATTACTGATAAACTTCTTTGTCTGAAAAACTCCAAGGAAATTCTGAATGTCCCATTCCTGTGTGTATAGACTAGTATCTGCCAGTCTTCAAGAATGTGATCCACTAAGATAGTGATGTAGTCCACTTCCTCTTTCAGAGCTTTCATGAAGTTGTCAATGTTGTCGTTTGTCTTTTCTAGACGATCAATTAATGATTTCAGATGCTTGTCTTCAAATGGACCCTTCTGTTGTTTGTCCATAATTTCTCTTGCAGTATCCCATTTCTTACCAATTTTGAGCTGTACATCTCTCTTTTTCTCTCTGACTGCTATGGCCCAGAGATTTTGCTTTTCTTGGCTTTCTTCTCTTTCTGCCTTTGTTCTTTCTATGACTAGAGCTTTTAGATTTTCAGTTTTTGCATGACTTGCCTTGATGTCTTCTTTTAGTTTCTTCATTGCCTCTTCATAGGCTGGATCAACTTCTTTTTCTTCTGGAAACAGAAAATCTTCATCAAATGCAATCTCTTCCTCAGCTCTGCAGTAGTCAGGAAAGTTTGATTCATCATGAGCACTGTCATCAATGAATTTCTCTTGATCATAAAACTGTTTTTCTGGTTCTGGATCATACGACTGAAATTGATCTTCAGAGTACAGTTTATCTTTCCCTTTTTCTTGAGTAGAAGCCCCTCCATCTTTAGCTACTTTCTCTTTTGATTTCTCCCCCTTAGTTGAGGGATCCTCTTGAGTTTTAGAGGCTTCAAAAGATGTCAACATTTTCTGCATAGTCAGATAGACTTGCTTCATTCCTTCATTCAAATGTGTCATTCCATCATCCAGTTTGCTGAATCTTTGTGAAGAGATCTTCTCATTTTCAATGATTGTTAATGTCAAGCTTTTCTCAACCTCATCAATCTTTTCATGTAATTTGCTGACTTGTTTCATGTCTTCAGCAATAAGATTCTGTACACTCTGGATGTCTTGAGTTTTTAGAAGAATGGAGGTTTTGACATCATCAACATCTTTTCGTACTATTGTCAGCTGCTGTGTTACAGAGGCAGATGTAGTTTTTTCTTCTGCTTGTGCTTTTACTTTTACCAACTCAGCCTGAACAATTTGCATTTCTTTCTGGAGAGCTTCCATTTTAGATAATAGAACACTGTGTGTGTGTGCACTCAGCTCACTTGCACTCCTGTTTATCTCACTATCACTCTGTGCATGTGTTTCACTTTGTGTTTGCCTCACATCACTCGTGTTTAGCTCTTCTCCAGATCCTGAAGCTGTACCTGCATATATAACAATAGCTTTTGAAGAGTCAAATTGCTCTTCTGATGCCTGTGAAGGCGCGTCCTCAACAAGATTAACTTGAAGTGGCTCCGCTACTGACGTAGCTACTCCGTGAATGGAGTCCCATCTCCCTCTATGGAGTGGTTGCCTCTCAAATCCACCAGTGGATTCGAGACCTTTTAAAATCACTGGATGTAATATATCCAGGGGGGTCACCACCTTAGACAATGTAGTGAATGGCTCATTAGAGTCTGTGGTGCCCCTAAGTACCTCAGAGGGTATCTGATGCTGCATTGCATCGAAAGTGTCATGGTCCACATCATAGGTGGCATCCGACCAGTTTTTATTAAAAACATTTTCTTCAAAAAATGTGCCCTCATGTGTTTGTGTATCTGCAAGCGGAGGTCCTGCTAGTGTGAGAGCTAGCAGTGTGCTTTCCTCACTATCTGAAGCTGTGGCCGAACAGCGAATTAGATCACCTGGTTGAGCAAGTGTATCTAAAGAACCTTGGATGGCCATGTCAAAATCCATATCCCATTGAGAGGAAAAGGATGAGTCTGCAGGTGTCTCAGGTTCAACTCTAGAAATTTTTGAAGGAGGAGACAGAGCTGCGGGTTCATCTATATCAGCACCAAGACCCCTAACTATTCTGACAGGTGTCTTCCTTTTTCTGACTTTTAGCGAAGAAGAGGAGGAAGGAAAAACTGTTTGAGGCTCTAATTCAGCTGGGGGCGGAACCTGTGTGTTTTCAGGTTCGTAGCTGATATCCTGGAGTGTAAGAACACCATCATAGTCCGCCACAGATAAATCTAATAGTGCAGTAGATATTTCTATAGGTATTGAACTAGAAGATTGTGATTGAGATATTACCTGTAGATCTTGTGCCACTTGATCGACATGCTGAGCAGCTTCAAGTAGAAGGTGCACAGGATGTTCTAATTGCATAGGCACTTGTTCTTGCTCTTGTTCCTGCACAGGATTAGCAATATCATCTAATATCTCAGCCATGTAATCTGTCCTTACCACTTGCACATCTTGAAACTTGGGGTTGTTGTGGAGCCTTGCAAATAAGTTGTTCTGAGAAGTCGGAGATTCTTCTACAGGACCATTCTGAAATAAGGCTTTGTCTTCTTCCATCAACAAGTCATTCATAAACAGCATCAGGAACCTCGGATAGTAGACTTGAACATTCTGTTCCCTGCTTTCTGGTTTCCCCATTTTCCTGATTATTTCTTTTAGAATCAACTTCCCAAAATTTATCCTCCGATTGTGGGCCACGGAAAACCCTATGATTTGCAGTAGTGAAGATATGTTGTTGAAGTTGTTCTTTGTAGTGGGAGCAAACACTTTGGCTAACGTGTCAAACACATAGTCCCACTCGCTTACCAGCTTTGACTTTGTCAACCTTACTAAGTTGATCTCACCCTGATATCTAATAGAATAGAAAAATTCTAGAATTTCTGGTACAGTGGGTGGATCCACGAAGTTGTCAGTTGGAAAGCCCAAAATTCTGTTCACGTCCTCTTCAGTCACCATATATTCATGATCTCCTATGCTGAATGAGAACTGAACTCTGCCTGCAGTACTCCTATTCCTAGCAGTGGAATACAGAGCCCTAAGTGCTAACCCTTGCAACGGGGCGTCCAGAGTAATTGCAGTTCTGACGAGTGAATGTTCATTCATAAATACGATCCACGGTCGAAACCTCTCGACTGAACAATTCACCGGATTAAAATATCCAACAAAATTAGTTTTTACTAATTCGTAATAACCAGCCATTTTTTTTTTATTTAAGCTATTACAAATAATAAAATTATAAAGTGCGATTACAAATTTAAAATTAACAAATACAGCCAATAATTCGAAAATTACAACCAAAGAAAAATTAACAACCCTAATTTTTATTAATCCCCAATTCAACTTTAAGCATCAAAACACTACACAAACAGACCTCTAAATCAATAAAAATCGCATATAACTACGATTTAAATCAAACAACAAGAACAATCGATTTTCTTCGAAAATTGGGCAGAGTTTTGCTTAGCTTTACACGATTTTAACAAACTTGCAAGTAATTATACTTGTAATCTGGGAGCAAAGCAACTGATAGCAGTTGAAAAATGATAAAGATCGATCGTTTTCTTGTTTAAAGAAAAAAAACTGTTCGATTATATGAGTGTGTGTATGACTGCGTGTGTGTATATGTATGAAAATAGGACTGAGTATGACTTAATTAAGGGAATTAACCTTATATGCTCGGTATGACTTTAATTAAAAACAAGGCACTTGTATTTCTCGGTATGACTTAACAAAGGTCATACCGAGTTTTATTTACATAAAACTGAGTGAATATGTCGGTATGACTTTTTTTGATTAACTCTCGGTATGACTTATTTACAAACAAAAAAGGTCATGCCGAGATTTATTCAATAAGTCATGCCGAGATTTTTTAATAAAGTCATACTGTTAAACTAAACCAATAAAATTAAGAAACTATTTTAATAAATATAACAAAAATTTACATACTTATAATTTTTAAAGACATAAAATAAATAAATATTTACATTACTAATTGTTTTAATTAATTTAGGAATTAAATTAACTCAGCTTGAATTAATTTAATAAGCAAATTAATTGAATAATTAATAACATAAACATTTATTTTTAAAGTACAATAAAAAAAATTTGAAAAATAAACAATAATATACACATGCTTAACATAACTATACTAAAAATTAGAAAAATATATTCATTAATTTACTTAATGCTTATAAATGCTTAATTTAAACAAAAGTACTTATGCTTTTATTGAAATAATTATCTTGTAGGAATATTGATTTAATCTTAAGATAATTTTCCAAAAATTCATAAGCTCTGGGATTTTATTAATTCAAGTCTCATAAACTCTTTAAATATTAACATTTAATATTTATGAGCTTAAATTAATTCCTAGTAAACAAAAATTTAGCCATAGTTTAACATCCCTAATTCACTAACCAACTTTGAGAAAGTGGATTCATCAAGTGGTTTTGTGAAGATGTCGGCTATCTGATCTTCTGTGGGTACAAAATGTAGCACCACAGTTCCATTCATGACATGCTCTCTGATAAAGTGATACCTTATGTCAATGTGCTTGGTTCGCGAATGTTGTACAGGATTGTTGGAAATAGCTATAGCACTTGTGTTGTCGCAGTAAATTGGAATTTTGTTCAACGCAAGTCCATAGTCATTTAGCTGATTCCTAATCCACAAGATCTGTGCACAACAGCTACCTGCCGCAATGTATTCTGCTTCGGCTGTCGAGGTAGATACTGAATGTTGTTTCTTGCTGTACCAGGAGATCAACCGTCGTCCTAGAAACTGACAGCTTCCAGAGGTACTTTTCCTGTCCATCCTGCACCCTGCATAGTCTGAATCTGTATAGCCTATTAGGTCAAAACCTGTATCCTTAGGGTACCAAATTCCTAGATTTGGTGTACCCTTTAGATATCTAAAAATTCGTTTAACAGCTATTAGATGAGATTCTCTTGGGTCAGATTGAAACCTTGCACATAAGCAAGTTGCGAACATTATGTCGGGTCTACTTGCAGTTAGATATAATAATGAGCCTATCATACCTCTGTAGCTTGTGATGTCAACTTTCTTACCAGTGTTATCTTTGTCAAGCTTCGTGGCTGTTGGCATTGGGGTTTTTGCCGGTGAAGAATCTTCTAGATTGTATTTTCTGAGAAGATCTCTTACATACTTTGATTGGCAAATAAAAATCCCATCTTCCTTTTGCTTTACTTGCAATCCAAGGAAGAATGACAGCTCACCCATCATGCTCATCTCATATCTGCTCTGCATTAACTTAGCAAATCTCTTGCACAAGTTTTCGTTAGTAGAACCAAATATAATATCGTCAACATAAACTTGGACAAATATCATATCTTTTCCATGCAATTTATAAAAGAGAGTTTTATCTATGACACCTCTAGTGAAACCATTTTCAAGTAAAAACTCAGAGAGAGTGTCATACCATGTCCTCGGTGCTTGCTTGAGTCCATAGAGAGCTTTGAAAAGAAAGTACACAAAATCAGCAAACTCTGGATTTTCAAAGCCAGGGGGCTGTTCCACATATACTTCCTCTTCTAGCCTTCCGTTCAGAAATGCACTCTTCACATCCATTTGGTAGGCTTTAAAATTGGAATGTGCTGCGAATGCCAGAAATATCCTGATGGCTTCAAGTCTTGCAACTGGTGCGTAGGTTTCGTCATAATCAATTCCCTCTTCCTGGGAGTAACCTTTTGCAACCAGTCTGGCTTTGTTCCTTGTAACAATGCCATCACCGTCTAATTTGTTCCTGTATACCCATTTTGTGCCAATAACAGATCTATCTTTAGGCCTGGGTACCAGTGTCCAGACTTCTTGTCTTTCGAACTGATTGAGCTCTTCTTGCATGGCAAGAACCCAATCTGGGTCAATTAGTGCATCTTCAATCTTCTTTGGTTCTTCTTGAGATAGAAAAACTGAGAATAAACATTCATTTGAAGTTGCACTTCTGGTTCTTACTCCAACATCTGGATCACCTATGATCAATTCAAAAGGATGATCTCTGCTCCATATCCTTTCCCTAGGTAGGTTTGATCTTGATGATTCGCCTCGAAATTCATTGTGATGTTGTGTTCTGCCAGTTGATCCTTCATCTCCCCCTGAGTTGCTGCCAGGATGACTTGTTGATCCACCACTGGTATTAGTAGAATCCCCAGTGTTGCCATTGTTTCCACCATTAATACCTGGATCATTACCATCATTGATGTCATTATTTCCTGCTGCAACTTCAGGTTCTTCTTCATCATCAGTATGTGAGTCTGGATAATTGTCGAATTTTAATGACTCAGAAGAATCTTCAGTTTGGATACTTGGGAGTTTAGTGTCATCAAAAGTTACATTGACACTTTCCTTCACTTGGTGCTGATCAATTATGTAAACCCTATATGCTCTTCTTGAATATCCGACAAAAATGGCTTCATGTGCCTTGGCCTCAAATTTGCCAATGCGTTCATCTCCATCTTTTAGCACAAAGCATTTGGCTCCAAATACATGAAAGTACTTGAGAGTTGGTTTCTTGCCAGCCATTAATTCATAGGGAGTTTTCATATGATCTTTGTTGATCAGAGTTCGATTCTGAGTATAACAAGCTGTATTAACTGCTTCAGCCCAGAAGTAGATAGGTAACCTTGATTCACTTAGCATAGTCCTTGCAGCTTCAATCAGGGTTCGATTTTTCCTTTCTACAACTCCATTTTGTTGTGGAGTTCTTGGTGCTGAGTACTGCCTTGTTATCCCCTTGTCTGAGCAGAAGTTATTCAGAACTTCATTTTTGAATTCTGTTCCATTATCTGATCTGATTGCTCGGACAGGTAACTTTGAATCTAACTCAATCAGCTTTATATGATCAATCACCAAATGTGGAGTTTCATCTTTAGAATTCAAGAATAAAACCCATGTATACTTTGTGAAGTCATCCACAATCACTAAGGCGTATTTCTTCCTTGACATAGACAGAATATTTACTGGACCAAATAAATCCATGTGAAGGAGTTGAAGTGGTTCAGTGATGTTTGTAGTGTCTGTGCCTCTGTGAGTTGCTTTCTTTGACTTGCCTTTTTGACATGCCTCACACAATCCTTCTTGTGTAAATTCCATCGGAGGCAGTCCTCTCACCAAATCCCTCTTGACTAGAGAGTTCATTGTTTTGAAATTCAGGTGTGAGAGCTTCTTGTGCCATAGCCAACTTTCCTCTGTTGAAGCTTTTGAATAGAAACAGTTTGCTTCAGCTTCAGTTCCCGAGTTGAAATCAGCTACGTACAAGTTTCCTTTCCTTACTCCACGCAAGGCTAGTCTGTCTTCTTTAGAATGAGCTATTAAGCACTTCTCCTTGATAAAGTTTACTTTGTAACCTCTATCACAAAATTGACTGACGCTGAGTAGATTGTGCTTAAGTCCTTCCACCAAAGAGACATTTTCAATGATAACATTTCCTGTATTTAACTTGCCATATCCCATAGTCATTCCTTTGCTGTTATCTCCAAAGGTGACGATTGGGCCAGCTCTCTCAACCACGTCTGATAGCAGGGCTCTATCTCCGGTCATATGCCTTGACGATCCGCTGTCCAGGATCCATATAACTCGGTTTGCCTGTTTAACTCCCTGCAATTATCAAACAGATTAACTTGTCTTCGGAGCCCAAAATTGATTGGGCCCGGCATACTTAAAAAATTGACCTTTGTTTGCTTTGACAACAGATCCTCTTCGAACAACATCCTTTTCTTCCTTGACTGTTCCTACCTTCCTATAAACAGTCTTAACAACTTTCTGTTTAGACTTAGGAATATATGATTCCTTCTTCTCAGGTGAAGGAGTCGCAGTCTTGGATTTAGCAAATTTACTATTGATGTGCTGTCTAGGTGTCATGTTATCTTTCTTAGCTATCATGCGTTTGAAGTAAGCAGTCATAGCATTAAAGGCACATAACATGCAATTCATTATACCACAAGGTTTATGGAAAGCATCAATAGTAGGCATGTTATTCAATACAGTAGGAGGCTTAACAGATTCTACTTCAATTTTCTCAGCAGATTTGAAGTTTTCAGTAGAATGAAATTTATTGTTGCTGTTCCTACTGTTCACAAATATGTTGGGTCTGTTCATTTTACTCTTTAAGTCTTTTGCACCTACACCAGGTCTGGGGGAATCAGAAGTTCCCACATCTTTCACTGGTGTTTCTAGTGCACATTTTTCTTTCTGGACATTAACTCCTTTTATGTCCTCAACCTGTTCTCCTCTCTTCTTCTCTTCCTCAAGATCTTCCAGCTGCATTTCATATGCAATTATTACAGAGGTCTCAAGGATGGGTTCAGCTATCGGTGTTATGAAGAGAGGTTTCGGTGTGTCTTTAACAACATGTGGGATACCCCTTTCTTCAGCACTTTTTCTAAAGGGGGTTATGTTGCTTGGTTTTCCTACAGATTTGTTATACTCGAAGCCTATTCCAACTTTACGATTTATTTCTTGTTGGTCAACTAGGTTCTTAACAATATATGAGGAATTCTTATAAGCAAGACACTTCTTCTTTTCTTCTTCTATCTGGTTTCTGAGATTAGTTTCTACTACAACATGACAACTGACTTTGCTGACTTGAACAGCTAAGTCTTCAGTCAACTTAATAGTCAACTTGTCATGATTTCTTTTTAACTGTTTAAAAACTTCAGTCTCATCAATTAACTCTTTGACTTTGAGTCTGAGTTTCTTAACTTTATCTCTTTCACCATCTAGTTCTTTACCTAGCAAAGCAAACATCTTAGGACACGAAGGATTTACCTCTATTCCTCTGTCACTGGTGGGAGACAGTGATCCCTCTGATGAAGCCATAAGAGCAAGATTTCCCAGCTCTTCCTCATCATCGTTATCTGAGTCATCCCAGCTTTTGCCTGCTGCTAGATAGGACTTTCCTTGATGCTTTTTCACTAGCGCATCATACTTCTCCTTGAGCTCTTCATAAGACTCTCTCTTCTTCCCTTGCTTAGGCTTCTTGCACTCAGTTGCAAAGTGGCCTAGCTCATTACAGTTGAAGCAACGAAACTTGCTTCTATCAACTAAGCCGGTCTTGTAGCCGCTTTTTGATACTGCTGTCGAAGAACCTCCTCTTTGGAATCTTCCAAAATTAGGCTTACTTCTGAATGAGGAGTTTCTTCGGAATCTCATGTTGCCAAACTTCCTGGCAACCATAGCTAGAGATTCATCTTCTAGCTGATCTAGTTCTTCCAGTGAGTAGAAATCACCATCTTCTTGTTTGTCAGCAGTATGTCCAAGTTCTGGAACCACATACTCTGTTGAACTGTTAGAAGGTGCAACAGCCTTCACTTCTTCTTTCTCTGGTGCTTCTACCATTAATGCCTTGGAGGAACTCAGTACCTTACCTCTTCCATACATTTCTCTGGTTTGGATCTGTTCCAGCTCATAAGTTTTTAAAACTCCGTAGAGTCTTTCTAGGGTTACTTCTTTCATGTCCCTAGATTCCCGGATGGCTGCAATCCTGTGCTCCAGATGCTCTGGTAAGGTCAACAAAAACTTCCTGTTCACCTCTTGGTTCTGATAAAACTTTCCATTCATGTTTAGCTCGTTTATCAATTTGTTTAGTCTCTGAAACACCTCAGAGATACCCTCACCAGGGTTGGATCTAAACTGTTCATATTGGGTGGTCAGGATCTCCAGTCTATTCTCCTTAACTTCTTCAGTTCCCTCATTGATAATTTCAATTGTTTCCCAGATTTGTTTTGCATTCTTGCAATTGACTACTTGGTTGTACATGATGTAGTCTAGGGATTCAATTAATATGAGCTTCAGATTATTATCAAGGGACACAGCTTCTGTTTCCTCATCTGTATAGTCTGCCGGACTTTTCGGAAACTGTCTGTGGGGAATTACGACCCCATCTACTGTATGTTCGAGAACAACTGATATAGGGAGCTCAACACCTTTAGCCATAATCAATGCATACTTAGGATTTGCAATCCCGATAAACAGTAGCATTTTTTGTTTCCACAAGTTGTAGTGTTCTCTGTCGAACTGTGGAATCTTGATGCTTGTAACTTTCTGGGTACTCATCTTTAATAAGATTAAAAATTAAGTGTTTCAAAAAAATATTTTAATTTTTGACTGAAAACAATTTTTGATCAGAAATAATTTTTAGTGAAAAATTATTTCGAATAAAAAATTATTTTGAATTAAAAATAATTTTTGAGATCTGTATGAGTTGCGGAATTTTTGGTTTGGATCTGATATTTTCTATATCAACCGGCTCTGATACCAATTGTTGGTCCCTGATATTGTAGAAGGGGGGTTGAATACAATATCTGATAATTATTCGCGGAATAATTGGATTAAAAATATTATTTTAATTACTCACGAAATATTAATTATAATGAAATACTGTTCAAGTGAAAGATATTATTTTAACTTGATTAGTATTACACAATTAATATTTTAGAAAAACTGTTATATAATTGATATAAAGTCTAGAACGAATTCGACATGAAGTGTTCGTGTTTAAACAATTATATTCAAACTCAGCACAGAAATCTGTGAATATTACAATGCAGATAAATTACTGAATTTGATCTGATTTTTCTAACTCTTCACAAGTTGAACAACAAACAAATGAAGAAATCATCTCATATTTATAGAGATTAGAAAAGGCTGGTATGACCTTTTCTAGTATGACTTAATTTCAAGAAAATAAGTCTGTATGACTTATTTTAACACTTGTATGACTTTCAAAAGACTGGGCATGACTTATTTCTGGTCGGTATGACTTTCTAAATTTCGGTATGACTTATTGAAAGTCATATTCGAATTATATTTAATTAAAACAAGTCGGTATGACTTATTATAATTAAACAAAATTCAATCAGCATGACCTTTATTAAATCTGCTCGGTATGACTTATGAATAAAGCTCGGTATGACTTATTTAAATAGGTCGGTATGACTTATTTAAACAGGCTCGGTATGACTTATTTATATATATATATATATATAAGAAATTCGGTATGACTTATTTAATAAGTCATACTAACTGATTATATATATATATATAAGTCATTTTAATCCATTTCTTTTATAGTAAATTAATTCTACTTAAATTAATTAGTTAATTTACAAATTAAATTAAATTCAACTTGAATTAATTTAATTAGATAAATTAAATAATTAATTAACAATTGATAGTAGAATTAAAATACTATCTTTAATTGCATAGCCGTGCTGTCAGTCTTGAAATCTTCCCGTCTTTTCTTCGTCTTCTGATCTTGAAACCTCTTGAATTAAACAAAGAATAAATATTATATTAGTTGACACACAAATGTACTGTCTGGTTCATCTGTGTCATCCCAATAAATATTCTCCATTTAAATAACATTTAACTAGAGGCCTTCTGTCATTAATTCTTCTTCACTGTTTGCATTCTTCTTCTGGAATCTACTTGTAGTAACCACTTGAAATCTTCTATATCTTCTGTCTTCAATAGAAGTACTACCACATTATTAATTTCACTGACGCTTGAACAAATAATTGAACTTCTTCCAGTGTTGAGTAGCAATCCTACAAAATACCTCTGATACTTGGATCCTTTGTGATTAGTTGACTGTCTTCGTCTTGATTCCTGTTTAGTGTTTAGTATTTACTTCTCTTTATTAGTTAGAGTTGAGTTGCCATCTAATTATTACAAATAGGTCTAGACATATGCCTTTCACTCTCTTTTCTATGAGCTGCTAGGGTTTCTGTTGTAAAACAAATTCACAAGTTCTGCCCTTGTAAACACATCATAATGTATTTATATGAGCAGAGATAATGGGCCAAACCTTAATCCATGGGGCTTCTTAAAAAACACATTCTGATTTTGGGTTTATTTATTAATCCGAATTCTAGTATGTTTATAATTAATCAAGTCTTACTTAATTAATTATAAATTCGAATTAATAATAACATCATTTAAATTCATAATTTAAATAAAGCTCCGTTTAAACGTTCTTTGTGTGTGACCCTTTAGGTTATTATTACGTTGGCAATAATTTTATTTTCTAATAATAAAATTATAAACAATGATTGGCATCTAGTAATACATCATTGCTACCCAAGTAATAATAATAATTGGTGATTCAATTAAACCTTTCGTGATTAATGTTTCTGTGTAATATAATCCCTTTAACCATATATATTATAGATTAAATTCGAGGCATGTATTTCAGTCATCCTCTACAACATTTAATCCGGGTTTACTTGATCCATGAGTAGACTATGAAAAACAAATTATTATTTGAGCACGACCATGCATTTTATAGTCTCACTCAATCAAGAGGCCAATAATATCTCTCCTAATTATAGGAGGGTTAAATCCTTTATCTATCATTCATATTTCTCATACGACTCATGATATACCCAATGTCCACTTTTATCATCACCCGGTCAAAGGTAACTTTTAATGTAGTCAAAGTATATTATGTTAGTGTATATCAAAAGTCACTTTTGACCGGGTGATGATAAAAGTGGACATCGGGTATATCATGAGTCATATGAGAAATATGAATGATAGATAAAGGATTTAACCCTCCTATAATTAGGAGAGATATTATTGGCCTCTTGATTGAGTGAGACTATAAAATGCATGGCCATGCTCAAATAATGATTTGTTTTTCATAGTCTACTCATGGATCAAGTAAACCCGGATTAAATGTTGAAGAGGATGACTAAATTCATGCCTTGAGTTTAATCTATAATATATATGGTTAAAGGGATTATATTACACGGAAACATTAATCACGAAAGGTTTTATCGAATCACGATTTAATTATTATTTAATTGGGTAGCAATGATGTATTACTAGATACCGCTCATTGTTTATAATTTTATTGGAGAATAAAATTATTGCTAATTAAATAATAGCCTATAGGGTCACACACATAGAGTACTTAGAGGAATAGTTAATTTAAATTATAGATTTAAATTAATTGATGATTATTTGAATTTTATTATATTAATTAAGTGAGACTTAATTAATTAAAATAATATAAATTCAAACTCGAATTTGAATTCTGCCCTTAATAATTAAGTGTGACTTAGTTATTAATTAAATAATAAAATTCGGTTTTATTATTTAATCCTAAACCTACATGGGTTAGGCTTTACTGTTATGGGTTGCTATTATGGGCCTATTAACCAACCATTATAAATAGATAATGTAGGGTTAATAGGTATTAAGTTTTTAAGAAAAAACGAACCCTAGCAGCAGCAAAGGCAGAGAGAAAAGGCAGAGGCAAAATTCGAAATCATCAAAGGAAGCTAGTAAATCCATTCCGTAATCAAGATCGTGAGACGTTCTTGAAGGTGCTCGTGTGGATACCATAGAGGTGCTTTCGAGAGGAAGACACAAGTCGTGAAAGCTAGGATCTCCGTTGAGTTCGTGTAAGTCAAGACTAGACAAAGGTATGATTCCGTTTCACCATAATCTGTCAATCTTATACATGATCCTGCGTTAGGGTTCCGAAATTTTTCTTTATATTTACATTTAATCCGCTGCGTTTTATGCCTCAGAACCCAACATATTAATCATCGTATAGAAATATAATGATCTCAAGTCAAAGGATCATTACACCATTATCACTGTGAGTCTTTCTTATGACTTTATTAAACATGAAGAATCTCACTGTGAGTTTGTCCAGTATCATGTACTCCTACATGTACCTATGTATTGACTTTAGTATCCCCATACTTATAACCAATGAGATGTGGTTATCTGTCAAACAACATACTAGTCTATTTATGTATTATTATTGTCCTATAATAATAATACTCGACTAGGGACCTTTAAGAATATGATATATTATATAATCTCAAGTTCAAGTCATGTACTTAAACTATACAATGTGTATCATGATTCTAAGGACATTTATTATGCTAACAAATATATCGCAGTAATTAAAGTCATAATAAATACGCTTATTGAATAATCAAATGACATAAAGGTCTATCAAAAGAAAACATTGTATTGCCTCTAGGGCACCTACACTAACAATCTCCCACTTGCACTAGAGCCAATCACCCATGTATCTGATACCCATGGAACTAGTGTGACCATCGTGCTTCATCTGCGACAAGCCTTTGGTCAGTGGGTCTGCAATGTTATCATTTGTGTGCACTTTACATATGTGTATGTCACCCCTTTCATTAATCTCTCGAATGAGGTGATATCTCTTGAGTATATGTTTGGTTCGGGAATGAGCTCTAGGTTCTTTAGCCTGTGCAATGGCTCTATTATTATCGCAGTATAGATCAATGGGACCTGCGATTGATGGAACCACTCCCAAATCAGTAATAAATTTTCGAATCCAAACTGCTTCCTTAGCTGCTTCACAAGCTGCAATGTACTCAGCTTTCATTGTAGAATCAGCTACTATTTCTTGCTTTGAACTCTTCCAACTTACAGCACCTCCGTTTAGACGAAACACAAAACCAGACTGTGATACAATATCATCCCTGTCTGTTTGGAAACTTGCATCGGTGTAACCTTTTACAACCAGTTTCTCCTCTCCTCCATACACCAAGAATGAATCTTTAGTCCTTTTCAAGTACTTTAGAATATTCTTGCTGCCGTCCAGTGACCTTCACCTGGATTAGATTGGTATCTACTCGTCATGCTTAAAGCATACGAAACATCTGGGCGAGTACATACCATTGCATACATGATAGATCCAATTGTTGAGGCATATGGAACCTTACTCATGTGGTCCTTGTCATCCAATGATTTCGGACACTGATCTTTAGAGATCGTTATCCCTTGAGACACGGGGACATATCCCCTTTTTGCATTTTTCATACCAAAACTATGCAAAACCTTATCGATGTATGTACTCTGACTTAGACCGATCATCCTTCTAGATCTATCCATATAGATCCTCATTCCTAGAATATAGGATGCATCTCCTAAGTCTTTCATAGAGAAGTTGCTCCCTAACCAAGTCTTAACAGCCTTAAGAGAAGGTATGTCATTCCCTATTAGTAGTCTGTCATCAACATATAGTACTATGAATGCCACATGGCTCCCACTAACCTTCTTGTAAATACAAGGTTCATCTTCATTTTGAACAAAGCCATACTCTTTGACTATTTCATCAAAACGGATATTCCATCTCCTAGAGGATTGCTTCAATCCATAAATGGATCGACGTAATTTACATACCTTGCTAACATTCCTTGGACTGACAAAACCTTCAGGTTGTGTCATGTACACATCCACATCCTCTTCAAGGCTTCCATTAAGGAAGGCTGTTTTGACATCAATTTGCCATATTTCATAATCATGGAATGCTGCAATAGCAAGCAAAATCCTTATGGACTTGACCATAGCCACTGGTGAGAAAGTTTCATCATAGTCAATACCATGAATTTGTTTGAAACCTTTTGCAACCAGCCTTGCTTTATAGGTCTGAACATTTCCATCCATGTCAGTTTTCTTCTTGAAAACCCATTTGCACCCTATGGGTTTTACCCCTTCAGGTGGATCAACCAAAGTCCATACTTGGTTTTCGTACATGGAATCCATCTCGGATTTCATGGCTTCTAGCCATCTCTTAGAGTCTGGACTGTTCATAGCATCTTGGTATGTGAGAGGCTCATCTTCATCTATGAGCATCAAATCACCACATTGAGTCAAGAGAAATCCATATCTCTCTGGCTCATGGCGAATTCTACTAGTTCTACGAACAACCTGTGTTTGTTGAGCATTATCATTATCCTGCTCTTGTTCCACTTCAGGTTCAATGCTATTTTGTGGTTCTCGATTTTCATTGAGGTCTATAGTTCTCCCACTGTTTCTTTTGGAAACAAAATCTCTTTCCATGAAAACAGCATCTCGAGCAATAAACAATTTCTGCTCAGAAGGACTATAAAAATAATCCGCCTTTGTTTCTTTAGGGTATCCCACAAAATTGCACTCTTCAGATTTAGGTCCAAGCTTGTCAGATACTTGACGTTTCACAAATGCCTTGCATCCTCAAACTTTCATAAAGCTCATGCCTGACCGTTTCTTCTCCCATATCTCATATGGAGTCTTTTGAACCTTCTTAGTAGGAACACGGTTAAGTGTGAAAGCCACTATTTCTAGAGCGTAACCCCAGAAACTAATTGGAAGATATGCATGACTCATCATCGATCGCACCATGTCCAACAAGGTGCGATTTCTCCTCTCTGAAACTCCATTCCATTGAGGTGTACCTGGAGGAGTGAGTTGTGATACAATACCACACTCCTTTAAATAATCTTTAAATTATGTGCTCAAGTATTCTCCTCCACGATCAGATCGTAAGATTTTAATACTTGCACCTCCGCCAATTTGCTTCTCTACTTCAACCTTGTATTCTTTAAACTTTTCAAAAGAATCGGATTTATTCTTCATAAGATATACATATCCATATCTACTGAAATCATCAGTAAATGTTATGAAGTAGTAGTAGCCTCCTCTAGCCATCAAACGCATTGGGCCACATACATCACTATGTATTAGCTCCAGACGTTCAGTGGCCCTTTGACCCTTACCAGTGAAAGGGGCTTTAGTCATTTTACCAAGCAAACAAGATTCGCATTCTTGGTATGATTCAAAATCAAACTTATCCAAATATCCATCCTTATGTAATTTGGATATGCGTTTCTCATTTATATGGCCTAGACGACAATGCCAGAGGTATGTTTGATTTAAGTCATTAACTTTAAGTCGTTTGTTTTCTATATTATAGACAGGATTATCTAAGTCAAGAACATATAAACCATTAAACAAACGCGCAACACCATAGGTTAAATCATTCAAAGCAAAATAGCAACTGTTGTTCTTTATTGTAAACGAAAAACCTTTCTTGTCCAAACAAGAAACATAAATAATGTTTCTGCGAATCGCAGACACGTAATAACAATTCTCTAGTTCTAAAACTAGCCCAGAGGGCAAAGATAAATAATATGTTCCTACAGCTAAAGCAACAACTCTTGCTCCATTGCCAACTCGTAGGTCCATTTTTCCTTTAGCCAATGTCCTACTTCTCTGCATTTCCTGCACATTTATATAAATGTGAGAAGCAAATCTTCTCCAGTATCCAATACCCAAGATGTAGAAATAGACAAATTGACTTCTATAACATATATACCTGAATTAGAAGCTTGCTCAGCCCTCTTCTTCTTCAGATCCTCCAAGTAAACTGAACAGATTCTCTTCCAGTGAACAGTTTTCTTACAGTAGTGACATTCACCCTCAGCGACCCCACCTTTAGGCTTTAAAGCCTGTTAAGGACCTGACTTTGGGTTGGGTGTAGAATCAGATCCTGTCTTCTTCTTACCCTTCCACTTGCCTTTCCCTTTGGCCTTACCTTTATTGCCCACTATCAGTATGGGAACAGGTTCAGCCGTCTTCATGTTGGTCTCATATGTTCTCAACATAGCCAACAATTCAGTAGGTGTTTTGTCAAATTCATTCATATTGTAGTTTATAACAAATTGAGTGAATTTGTTGTTCAAAGAATTCATGATTAGGTCAATACCAATTTCCTTAATAATCGGGAAACCCAAAGTTTCAAGGTACTCAATGTAACCAATCATCTTCAGAACATGTGGGCCAACTGGTTCACTTGCCCCTTGTTTGCAATTGAAGAGTGACTTACTCGTGTTGAACCTTTCTTGACGAGTTTGGCTTGCAAACATGCTTTGCAAGTGCTCATTGGTAGTATATGCATCCATATGCACATGCTGTCTTTGAAGCTCAGCACTCATACTTGCCAACATAAGACATGCAACATCATTTGCATCATTCTCATCCTTTGTGTGGGCCGCTCGTTCCTCAACAGTAGCGCCCTCAGGAAGGGGACCTGCCGGAGGAATATCAATGACATGAAGCTTGCGCTCCTGTCTGAGGACAATCCTCAAATTCCTCTGCCAGTCTAGGAAGTTGTTTCCTCCTGTCAGCTTATCATTCTCAAGGACTGATCGTACGGATAGTGTGTTTGTGTTGTTTGCCATTATTTGGTATCTACAATGATAAAAGCACAAAATAAACATTAGATTGTCTGAGTTATTTATTATTGTCAAATGATTATAATATATTCATAATATATCTCCCACTATTTTTATCAAATTAATAGCTCTTACTATTAATTTGGAAAGTATATCCCATAATTCTTTCTAGTGAGCCAAGATCCATATTTCGTCATGTCCAAAGACAACCACTGGAAGTCCTTAAAAATGATTATTTAGGTAGACAACAATTGTCAATTATATCATATATAATTCTTGGATAGTTTGGTGAACAACGATTGATCTTATCTATCTAATAGACATTTAATCAAACTCTATGCTTCTAAGTTCATAATAGTTGAATATAACCGTTTATTTTCACCTTATTATGACGACTCAGTTAAGTTAGACCCAATGATACAACGGCCGAATATAACCGTTTATATTTGTCGCATCTCACCACGATAGATATGAGTCCCCTGCCACTGACAGTCTTTCCCCTAATCGATCTAGGATTCGATGAGTGTTCATTCATTGGAAAGCATCCGAGTAAAACTTAATATTTTGTTAAGGGGTTTAGAAAATTTATGACGATCATGATCACATCATGAAGAGATCCTCAATTTTTCCTTGAACCAAATATTTCAAATTGACATCTTAAATTGTTCATTTCCCAGGTAGATGGAGGATACCAGTGGTCACACTTAAAACCCATCAACCTTACGAATACGCATATCCGATTTTGTCAGAAAATCCCAATTATAGATATCAAAATCCATATTTAATTCCGTGTTTTAAAAAATCTATATTTCATAAACACAAGAATCTCATGATCATTTGTTAATTTTAAAATCTTAAATCGTTAAAGATTTTATCTTGTTTAGCATGACAAGCATGGCATGGGTGACGTATCTAATACATGCATACATCATTAATCTAATTAAAGCATGCATCTTCTACTCTACATATACATTCATACATCAATATGTAAAGTGTAGTATGTAAACGTGCTTGGTTATGGCCCCTTTCCTATGTGATCCTTTCGAGCTAATGAAAGAATCAAAGTCAATCTATGGTGGTGGTAAAACATAAATACAGTTGCTTGTCTTCATTCTTCTTGCATCCATGGCTGCCTTCTATTCTTCTTGGATCATCCTTTGTCTTCAAGTACATTACATGGAATAATTGAATACAACCTAATCTAATGTACTTACATAAGAAAACTCGAGATACATTCGAGGTTCAGCAATTACAAGAATGAAGAAAACGACATGCAAGTCGTATTTATAAAACCAAAACCAAAACCATTAATCTAGGGGTCTAAGGCCATAACCAGCACCATGCCCACATAACAATTACTGACATCTCAGAATGCATAATCATATCATCATGCATCATAAAATAAAATTATCAAAAATTTAAAATTATGATCTCAAAATAGAAAACTGCGTTTTTGAGGCCCTTAACGATGTCAAATGGCCAAAAAACACCATAGGTCACGGCAAAGCGGTGATTTTTACTCGTGGCGATTTTCCCTTTCCAGAAAGAATAAATTCGACCCATTCTGACTCCGTCGAAAAATACTATTCACTGCATAATCAATATTCATAGAAAATTGCATCTTATGCGGTTGTGTTTTCAAACGTCTCAGAACGATTCCGACGACCTTCGTATGACTGTATCTCGTATCACATACATACAGTGCATCACACATATCATGCCATAACAGATTATAACATTGCAGTAGCATGGCAGTCTCAAACAGGCATGGCAGTAACAAAGCAGTAGCATGTCAGTGGCATGACAATCACCAAAACAGGCATATTTGCATCAAATACAGTTAACACGTAACCAAATCAGTCCCTTATACACGTAGCTCTGATGCCATTGTTGGGTTACGCGGCATAAAACGCAGCGGATTAACGTAAATATAACAACAATTTTCGAAACCCTAACGCAGGATCATGTATAAGATTGACAGATTATGGTGAAACAGAATTATACCTTTTTTCTGGTCTTGACTTTCACGAACTCAACAGAGATCCTTGCTTGATGAATCACAGTAGTCCTTTGCTTCAAGAACTGATCTCTAACGGTATCCACACGAACGTCGATTCGTCTAACGATCAGCGGAGATGGTACTAGCCAAGGCAGCCACGAATTATCTCTTATCTCTTGCTAGCCTCTCTTTTCTATGAGCTGCTAGGGTTTCTGTTGTAAAACGAATTCACAAGTTCTGCCCTTGTAAACACATCATAATGTATTTATATGAGCTAGAGATAATGGGCCAAACCCTAATCCATGGGGCTTCTTAAAAAATCCATTCTGATTTTGGGTTTATTTATTAATCCGAATTCTAGTATGTTTATAATTAATCAAGTCTTACTTAATTAATTATAAATTCAAATTAATAACAACATCATTTAAATTCATAATTTAAATAAAGCTCCGTTTAAACGTTCTTTGTGTGTGACCCTTTAGGTTATTATTACGTTGGCAATAATTTTATTTTCTAATAATAAAATTATAAACAATGAGTGACATCTAGTAATACATCATTGCTACCCAAGTAATAATAATAATTGGTGATTCAATTAAACCTTTCGTGATTAATGTTTCTGTGTAATATAATCCCTTTAACCATATATATTATAGATTAAATTCGAGGCATGTATTTCAGTCATCCTCTACAACATTTAATCCGGGTTTACTTGATCCATGAGTAGACTATGAAAAACAAATCATTATTTGAGCACGACCATGCATTTTATAGTCTCACTCAATCAAGAGGCCAATAATATCTCTCCTAATTATAGGAGGGTTAAAACCTTTATCTACCATTCATATTTCTCATACGACTCATGATATACCCAATGTCCACTTCTATCATCACCCGGTCAAAGGTAACTTTTAATGTAGTCAAAGTATATTAATCCTCGTATAGAAATATAATGATCTCAAGTCAAAGGATCATTACACCATTATCACTGTGAGTCTTTCTTATGACTTTATTAAACATGAAGAATCTCACTGTGGGTCTGTCCAGTATCATGTACTCCTACATGTACCTATGTATTGACTTTAGTATCCCCATACTTATAACCAATGAGATGTGGTTATCTGTCAAACAACATACTAGTCTATTTATGTATTATTATTGTCCTATAATAATAATACTCGACTAGGGACCTTTAAGAATATGATATATTATATAATCTCAAGTTCAAGTCATGTACTTAAACTATACAATGTGTATAATGATTCTAAGGACATTTATTATGCTAATAAATATATCGCAGTAATTAAAGTCATAATAAATACCTTTATTGAATAATCAAATGACATAAAGGTCTATCAAAAGGAAACATTGTATTGCCTCTAGGGCACCTACACTAACAATGGTGTGGACTATAAAATGAAATACTTTGATCTCTTGAGACAAAAAGAGAGGTTTTTGTCACAGAAAAAAAGGACTGGGCTGCTGAGGATGATTCTGAGGAAGAAGAATTCATTGATCTATCTGAATTTTCAAAATATGAATGCAATGTCACTATAACTGAAATGTAAAATGAGTTATATAATTTACATATTACTCTTAAATCTTTATCCAAGGAAAACACTAAGCTAATTTTTTTTATTGAAACCTTACCAAAAAAAGTCTTTTTAGAAAATGAGCTAGTGTTAATGGATAAACTCATGAAAGAAAACAAAGATACTAGAGAGGAATTAGGTGAATGTAAGAAAAGGGAAGAGTTGTTGAAAGAACAATTAGCAGAAGAATTAAAAAAACATTGACAAATGGAACAGATCTACTAAAGCTAGCAAAAAGATGAATGACATTCATGGAAGAAACTCCTTCTCCATATTGTCTAAATCCTTTGAGAAATTAGCTATTGATGATGATCAATCAATGGATGAGAAGCAGTCGATTGATAATCCTAAATCGACTTATGAGAATTATCCATTGACTGGTGATATTGATTCAACGGATAAACATCCATCAATTGAAAAGTCATCAATTGCTAAAACTCATGTTTTGAAAAACAAGCTTAATAGACATACTACATTTATAGAGGAAATTAGCACATCCAAACCTAAAAACAAAGTTGATAAGACTGACATAAGTCATCTACCCAACAAACAATTAAAAGAAAAAATTGAGAAGATAGAGCTTGTTGTTAACACATCCCAGCATGTTAAAAAGAAAAAGAACAGAAATGGTAAGGTAAAAATTAGTAAACATAACAATTATATGCTTAACATGTATGCACAAAGAAAAGTCTGTGTGAAATGTGGTAGTTTCAATCATTTGTCTGTGCACTGTAACAATGCTAAAAATACCATGCCTGCTAATGATTCAACTGCTAATGTCATGCCTATAAATGTTATGCCTGCCAATACGATGCCTATGAATGCCATAACCTCTAACCCTGTTGCACTAAATGTTCAAATGCCATATGTATCTATGCCTTACATTTTTAATTCATTCATTGAATATATTAATATGAACATGCCTGATATGTCTTGGACTATGCTAAATGTTAATCATGATCATATTGCACAAATTGATAATTTAATGATCATGCATGACATTCCTGACATGAGCTCCAAGGCAACTGTGTCATAGAAACCAACTCTCAAAGTTAAAGTGGATTTAAACCCACTAAAACCCACCAAAACCCAAGGAACATAAGTTGACATCTAACACACAGATTGCAACTAATAAAAGAGGACCCAATGCAACTTTTGTACCAAAATCAACTTGACTATTTGTGGATGTGTGCAAGGAAAAAGAAGGAACCTGCGGTACTTGGACAGTGGGTGTTCAAGACACATGACTGGAGATAGATCCCTACTCACAAAGTTTGAGGAGAAAGCTGGCCCTGGAGTGACTTTTGGAGATGACAACAGGGGTTATTGTTGGTTCCTGATATTATAGAAGGGGGGTTGAATACAATATCAATATTTAATCATGGAATTTTGGATTTAAAATATTATTTTAATTAATCACGAAATATTAATTTTAATGAAATACTTAAAGTAGAAGATATGATTTTTAACTTGAAAAGTATATCAAAATTAATATGATGAAAGTGTTTATAACTGATAAAATATTCTAGAACGATTTCGACATGAATTGTTCTAATTTAATAATTATATTTTAAAATAGCACATAAAGTCTGTGAATATTACAATGCAGACAAATTACAGAATTTGAATATTTTCTACAACCTGAAATAATGAAGCGCTTGGCCTCATATTTATAGAGATGGAAGCTAGCAAGACTTTTCTAACAAGACTTTTCAAACACAATAAATTAACCCTTCAGACTTTTCTAAAATCAGTGGGCAAGTCTTTTAAATTTGGTAAGACCTTCTAAAAATTTGGTAAGACTTTTTCCTTGGCTTCAACAAGACTTTTTTCACTTGTAAATTCGGTAAAAGTTTTGCTTGGCTTGCAAGACTTTTCTTTAATCAACAATTCGGTAAGATTTCTCTTAAGCACTCCAAGACCTTTTTGAAGTCTTATTTCGGTAAGACTTTTGATAAAGCCTTAGACAAAATTCGGTAAGACTTTTTAAATTAGTGAACAAGACTTATTTTAATTTTTAAATAAAATGTTCTATTTAACTTAATTAATTCCATCAATTTTAATTAATTAATTTATAAATTAAATCAATTCAAGATGAATTAATTTAAGTAGATAAATTAAATAATTAATTAACTTTTGACAGTAGAATTAATTAGTTTCTTCCCTGCACAACCATTGTAGATTTGACTTAAATCTTTTCGTCTTCACCGTACTGTTTGTCTGAAAATCACTTGTACTTGATGTTGAACCTTCATCTATATAGTTGACACACAATGTACTATCTGGTTCATCTGTGTCACACTAAAATAAATGTTCTTCACCTTTTAACATTAAATCTGTTTTCTTCTATCTTGTTCTCGCTTCTAGCTTTATATCTATAATTTTCTTCTCATGGAAGCTTTTTGTAGTAGCCACTTGAAATCTTCTGTATCTTATGAACTTCTTCTGAAATACTACTTCTTTATTTTACACTGACACTTGAATTTATTAATGAACTTCTTCCAGTGTTGAGTAGCAACCTCATCAAAATCTTTATGATAAGCTGATTCTTCGTGTCTAGTTGACTTTCTTCATCTTGATTCCTATTATCATATTTATTATTTACTTCTCTTTCTTATCTGAGTTGAGTTGTCATCTAATTATTACAAATGGGCCTAGTCATATGCCTTTCAATCTACTCTATTTATTGTTAAATATTTAACATACAAATTTCTAGAGGATAACTCAACTAACAACTAAGAAAATAATAAAATATTTGAGAACTGTAAATAACAAAAAGTTCTGGTATTATATTTAACAATTTCCCAGATTTATACTTGAAAGATAAATACAATATAGATGTTCCTCTAGAATGAATGTGTATTACAAAGTTCTATCTTGACCTATCTATGTCTTCAATCTTCACCATCTTTCAAAGTATCAACTTCGCCTTCTTCTAGAGTTGAACTATTATGCACATGTATCCTTGGTACATCTTCAGTGGCTGATTATCGTGGTTGAATGGATTCTCCATATAATCTTCTTTGTTCAGCACGTGCCAATTGCCATTGCACTTTATGCTCAACTGGATCTTCTTCCTCTTCTTGCATATTATACGGCTGACTTGAATCTTTTTTTGACATTTTCCGAATGTAAGATGGGATACCTTTTGATAAGCAATAACTCCTGATCTTTTCATCCGCATCTCTTTTATCTTGAGTTCTGAACCCCTTAAACCTTGGAATAGTCTCAACCTCAATCATGTATTTGAGTGTATATCCCATTAAGGACTCCCCATCTAGCTTTAGAATTTGATAAAACTTATTTATGAGAAACCTTATTTCATGTGGATCATGAATGATTTGAGGACTAACTGCTTTTGCAAAGTCTCTAAGTCTGTCTCTTAGAAGCTCATTTTCTTCTGAACTCTTTTTCACTTTATTCATCATTGTCCATAAAATATATAGAGATCTTGCTCTGAAGAACTCCAATGATACTCTGAATGAGCCATTTCTGTGGGTGTAAACTAGGATCTGCCAATCTTCAAGAATGTGATCCACTATCATAGTGATATAATATACTTTTTCTTTCAGGGCCTTCAAGAAATTATCAATGTTATCATTTGAAATTTCCAAGTGTTTGATAATTGGCTTTAGCAGGTTTTCTTTAAATGGACCCTTCTGAATCTTGTCCATGTTCTCTCTGGAAGTGTCTCACTTTTTACATATTTTCAATTGTACATCTCTCTTCTTTTCTTTAACAATAATGGCCCATAGATTCTGTTTTTCTAGGCTTGCTTTCCTTTCAGCCTTTGCATTCTCTTTGACTAGAGCCTGCATTTGTTTAACTTTAGCATTACATGTCTTCATGTCTTCTTTCAGTTTCCTCATAGCTTCTTCGTAGGCATGATCAGGATGTTCCTCACTGGGAAATATAAATTCTTCATCAAAGGCATCTTCTTCTTCTGTTATGCAATAGTCTGGATTGAGAGTGTCATCTTGACCACTATCCTCAACAAATTGATCTTCAAGATAATATTGTTCTTCTTGAATAACTGGCTCAAACTAATCTTCAGAATATAGCTTGGCTTTGCCTTATTCTTTAGTTGCTCCTTCTCCTTCAGCTACTTTCTCTACTCTTTCTTCCCCCTTAGTTGAGGGATCCTCTACAGCTCGTGAAACCTCAAACGATTTGACTAGTTTCTCCATGGTCTCATAGACCTGCTTCATACCTTCATCTAGCTTGTTAAATCATTTTGTGGAGATTTCTTCATTTTCGATTATTTTCATATTCAAGCTCTTCTCTACATCATCAATTCTTTCATTTATATTACAAATCTCCTTCATATTCTCAGCAATGAGTCTTTGAAAATTCTGGATATCTTGAGTTTCAAGTAGAATGCTTGACTTTACATCCTTCACATCTTCTCGCACGATTGTCAGTTGTTCTGTTACAGAGGCATATATAGACTTGGTTTCTGCTTGTGCTTTTACTTTTGCTAACTCAGCCTGAACAACCTCCATTTCCTTCTAGAAAGCTTCCATTTTTTATAAAAGTTCACTGTGTGTGTACAATCACCTCACTTGCACTCTTTGTTATTTCAATATGACTAGGTGCATGTGTTTCACTCAGTATTTGCCTCACACCACTCATATTTTACTCCTTTCCAGATCCAGTTGGTGTACATGTTGTTGGTGAGATTACGAAGCTGTTTGAATAGTAATCGTGATAACTCAATACTAGAATAGGACAAGTAAATAATACTACGCCTAATCAGGAAGAAATGAAGACAAGGCAGATACAGTAAATCAAGACATTAAAAGAAATTTTGAAGTCTACTACAGGTCACTGAAAGAAGTTTATTAATATGTTCAAGCATCAATGAAGAATAACGTGTAAAGACTTTCAGAGTTTTAGAAGTGTTGAAGATTCAGTATAGAAGTGCCACTAGAAGATTTCAGTATAAAGGCATTGATTGAAAATAGACAGTGTATGAAGCATAGGAATCTAGAAGGGTAAAGACAAAGGTTAAAGAAGACAGCTGTAGTCTTGAAGTTATACTCACTGAAATAAGTTCATTTAAATGTTCAAGCGTCAGTGAAGAACAGAGAATGAAGTATTCAAGATTATGGTAATAATGGAGACGTTATCGAAGTACCAGAAAAGATTCTAGTGAAGTTACAGTGTTTATTGACAGTCAGTGTTCGAAGCAATGAAGTTGCTGCAAACATAACAATGTACGTAAGACAATAATACGAAGACCAGGATCGAAGTTAGTCATCTGTAAACTAGACTAGTTGCACTAGGCGTCAGCAGTTTTGTGAAAGGAATCTGAGTATTAACTATAGAAGAATTGTTAATTTGAAGAACGTACTTGGAAAGAACGATTATTTATTAAGGTATGAAAAGTGATTTGTAGATGCTACAGCCAAACAACTAAACAGCTCAAAGGGTGCAGGGTGCAAAGTGTCAAAACCTTGGTACGAAAAGTGAAAGTTTCTTGGCCCCACTTAGCCCTCAGCCAATCAAATTACAACAGCTTACTTTATTTGATTTAAAGTCTACACTGATAAAAAGATGAAGCCACTGATTCAAAAGGATCGTCTTCTTCAACACAAAAATATGTAGAGAATATCCATGGCCGGAGCAAGAAGAGATAATTAATACACACCCATACCTTGCTCCCGGTCAGATATTAGGATCCGGTTCTTAAACAAAAAATGCTCAGGGCTCCTAGATATCACTCCCTACGGACTCAGTTTTTCCTTGTACTAATTTAGATACATTTGTATATGAACTGAGCCTTATATTTTTGTATTAGTAGCAAAGAAATAATTTGTTCTTTGAAAACCAGTTATATTTTTAACTGGGTGTAACACCCCTCTGGGTTTATATACGAAAGATATATTCCCGGAAACTTGTCTCATTTATTTACTTGCTAATTTTCTAGAATTTTAATGTTTATTCATAAATATAGAAAATTATTAAGTCAGCCTCCTAAACACTATTCACCTCATGAATTCGAACCCACTAACCGAACTCTAATTTATTTATTCGTAAAAGATTTAAAAGAATTTTTTAATTTAGTGAGTATCGTATTCAACCCCCTTTCTATGATATTTCAGGACCTAACAATTGATATCAGAGCAAACTGATTGATATACAAATCAAGATCCGTTGGTTCAGTGAAGCTCACCGTGCCGAAGCTGGTTGGACTTAGAATGATTAGAGGCCTTATTACTTATAAACTTTTAATAAGTTTATTTTATAAACTTTATAAAATTTATTTTATAAACTTTTATTAGTTTATGTTATAAATTTTAATTAGTTTATTTTGTAAATCTAATATTAAATTTATTTTATAAACTTTCATAAAATTTGTTTTATAAACTTTTATAAGTTTATATTATAAATTTTAATTAGTTTATTTTATATACTTAATATTAAATTTATTTTATAAACTTTTATAAAATTTATTTTATAAACTTTTATTAGTTTATGTTATAAATTTTAATTATTTTATTTTATAAAGTTAATAAAGTTTTTGTTAATAAAGCAAACTTGGTGATCCACGTACATTTCATATATATGTTTACTTGGCCAATTTGTTTTCAACTGAGAACATGTTGACTACTGTGTCATACACGTGCGACATGTATATAGAAGTGATCTTTTTATGTTGAGCTGGTACAGGGAATTACCAAGTAAAGCGCCACGAAAAAGCAGCCATGAATTAACAAGTCCATTGCTTGTTTGTTGCGCCTAAACAAGGTTTTAGGTGAAACAGCGCAACAAAAGGACTCAGGCGCAACATAAAAACTTGACGCCACTTATTCCTAAACTGCATTTTGGTCCCCCAAGTTTTGTACCCTTTAATTTTTAATTTTTATTTTAGATTTATTTATTTTTCCAGAAAATTTAAAAATCTTGAAAACTAAATTTTTTCTTAAATATTAATTTACGTTATTTTAATTTTTAAGAAAATTCAAAATTCTTAAAAATTAATTTTTTGTAATTTTTTATTTTTTATCAATTTATTTCTAAGAAAATTAAAAATTCTGTAAATCTAAATTTTTCTTAAATATTAATTCGAGGGTGCTCAAGGAGTTTGTAGTTGAAGACAACTAAAATTGACTGAAAATTATCCAATAAAGTTAATTCTGGAACATGTTAAAGAAATAGTGGTACTAATTTCCTCAAAGATCTACTCCATAGGATCCCACTGTTTATTCGGAAGTTAGAAAAGAAGAAATTAATTGTGTACAGTTTTTTGTTAATTTGAGTTGAATTTTTGGATAAAAAATCTTAGGGTTTAAAGTAGTGAAGGAGAACAGACTAGACTACCTGGAATCTCAGTACAAGCTTTAAAAATTATTCTACAGGGAGAGTACAGGAAGTTCGTGCTAACACTGCAGATCATCTGGAACACTGGATTACAACCAACAGGGATCTAAAGATACAACCACATTGTCTGTAGAAGAACTGTATGTGCTGAAGGCCTATGAACTAGAACAAGAGCTGAAGAAGATAATATTTGGTAAAGCAGGTTGTTAGCATATCCACTGTATTTGTGACCCAAGAACCAAATTTGATTGACGTCAATGTTGAGAACCTCTGACCAGAAACGAAATGATCCTAGAAGTTGAATTGAAGATATAGTAGCTCAAGGTAGTGGTCAAGGTGTTATAAGTGAATCTTACACTTTGGAATAACCTGAGAACTGGACTGCAAGTCAAGCCTGCAAGGCAACAGGAAGTTCAGTGACATCAGATTCAGACGGAATCCCAATTCTATATCCAAGGTCCTTATCTATAAATTCTATAAAGGAGATTTTCAAGATCAGTTCAAGAGGCGGTTGCAAGACAGGGATGGTTTATATTTGAAAGACAAGATCAGGGGTTTGCTACACAGTTTGAAAAAGCCTGTACAAGCAAATGATGACAGACACTGTGTTGGGTTGAAGCAAGAATCTCAAGCATTAGTGAGGATATAGCAAGGGAAATCATATGTTGGTGAAGTTAAATGGAAAGTTGATTCTATCAGTGACAGTGATGAACCAAATGGATATCTGGAATCAATGACCAATATTGGAGATGAATCACTAAGCACTTCACAGGTACACATTCTAACTAGTATACGTTTATCTACTTTAGAACTGTATGATTATTAAATACTGAAATGTATTAGATTCATGAGTTTAAATAAGTACATTTCATACTTGATTTTATATGCAGTAAAATGAATATCTAGAATTAGATAGGGTATTCTAGACAGTTAGGTGTATCCCTAAACATTTGCTGGAACTTGATTTAAATCTTCTATGATTTAATACCTCTACTAATATTGTGAAAATTGTTAATAGACAAACAAGTCATAGATCAGATATTTTATATTTGTTCTTACTTGAAATTATTTATGTACTTATTTTCAAATGAGTTGCTCACACTCACATAGTTGTACTTAAATGTCATATCATTTCATGTATTGCTTATTAGGAGTATAATATTAAAAGATGGTAGAATTATCTAAGTAGTCAGTAAGACCTGTTGATTCGAGGATTAATCTAAAACTGACTTAGGTAATTAGAGATAGTTAAGAATGTTAGACAATAACAGAAATGGATTAGATAGAATTAGTAATTAATTTGTTAGTTCTTCTATCCATGTGCTTTTATGCATATTGAAGCTGTTGTTACCACTGTAGACAGTAATATCTCTAACCCATCTGGACTCAATTGAAGTTGAGTACCAAGAAGCTTAATCATTTGTGATTGCAGAGTATGTAACAAAAGGTAAAAGTTATGTGACTTCGTGACATTTATTGTTCGAGGAATGTGATTAAAATTGAAGCTCTACTATCATAGTTGGTTGAGAAAGTCTACCCAACGGTAACCTTTAGAGATGATAGCAAAGGATGTGCAAGGGATTTGGCTATAATGATTTTTAGAATTGTCATCAGTGGAAGCATCTTTCTTGTGGAAGGACTTAAGCACTATCTACAGAGCACTAGGGAATTCTTTGTCAAGGGTTTTCTGGAAAAGCATTAAAAAGGAAAAGTGTTTGATCTTAAATAAGAAGGTTGAAAGCTCACTCAACTGAGAGTGATAAATCTTGTTCGTAGCTGAAATGGATTTTGTATGCAAAGGTGAAGTGAACTTTTCAGTAAAGCTTCATCAGTAAAGAGTTAGCTATGGCAAAAGAAGCTCTCACACTTGGTCAATAAGACAATGGATTCTCCGATAAAGATGAAATTGATGAGAGGACTGCTTCATTTGGAATTCTATCCAGAAAGATATTTTGAAGTACGTCAGATAGGGAAGTCAATGAAAACATCACACTGAAGCAAATTATGTCATGGAAGAAATATGCGTAGTGCTAGTTGGTGACAACCCTAGTTACAAGTTGGTGATGTTCGTGCATTCAACAGAAAAAATGTCACAGATGGTAATTGATCACTTCAGGTAGATCAAGTTAGAAGCAAAGTAAACTGTGAGAACTTTGAAGTCAGACAATGGAACTAAATTTCGCGAATGAAGTTCTATGTGAATTCTGTACTGATAAAGGTACTTTGAAGCTAAAATAATTAACACAACATGCTGTTTTAATCAACAAAGTTCATGAAAAGACATCATATGAGTTAATGGCTAACCAGAAGCAAACACTGAAGCTCTTTCGTGTGTTTGGGTTTGAAGTTGAGGCTCATGGAACAATTTCCTAGGCTACTCATTGAAGTCGAAAGCTTATGAGGTGTATGTGATTGAAAACCAGAAGGTGATTGAATGTCTGAATGTATCATCCTACTACACCAAGATCCCAAGCATTCAAATGAAAGACTATCATGAATATTTGATGTTTGACATCCCGTCAGAGTCAAATTCAGATACTGATGTTGAAACTGAGGTTGTAGAAGGAATCAATGATAATGATGATGATTCAGATCCTATTAGTGGAAATGGTAGTGAAACTACACAACTCGTGAACTTTAACAGAATCCACTTAATAAGGTGAAGGATCTTCAACACATCCTAGCAACAACTCATGGGGAGCAAATAAAAGAAGGATCTACTAGTCGTATTCAACACAATGAAGATCAAAGAAATACATCAAGAACATATCTTCCAAGATAAAAGGTTTGAAGTCAAAGTCAATCCTGGAGTCTAGTTATTAGTAAACCAGATTATTGAGTAAAGGCTAGAACTGCTAATCAAAATGAACATATATTTTTTCGGGACCTAACATCTAGAATCCCAAAGAATACTGAAGATGCACTGATTGATCCAGATTGGGTGATTACAAATGCAAGATGATCTCAATCAGTTTGAAAGGCAGAAACTACTGAAGCTGGAACCCAGACCACAAGACAAAGCTGTAATTGGTACAGTAAGGGTTTTTAGAAACTAGATGATTTTTGGCATTGTTACGAGGAATAAAGCCAAACTGGTTGCTATAGGTTTATATCAAGTAGAAGGTATCGACGATGATGATAACAGAATCTTCGGGACTTTCAAGATCAGACAACAAGCACCAGAAATGAGACTTGATTCTTTTAGGGCCTAACAAGATGAGGACCTAACAAGATATTTCTAGCACATGTTGAGCATTAAAGCATGAATATCTATCAGATGAATGTGAACAAGTGCACTTCTGAATGGTGAGTTAGAAGTTGAAGTTGATGTACAACTCCTGAACTTTGAAGTTGCAGATTCATTGGAATTTGTATATTATTCTCTTCACAAGCTCTTCTATGAATGGAGTTAGGGATTCAAGCAAATCGTCAAGGACATAGTATGACACTCTAACTTGTAATTACATGAAAATGATTTTATATTAGAGTAGTTATACACACATATCTCTCTAGAATACAAAGCACACACAATGTAATATATGTACAAGTATACCACGATTATATTATATGTGGGTCTACTAATGAAAACTTGACAAGAGATTTTTGCTAAGTTAATGCAGAGTAGGTATAATAAAATGAGCATGTTGGAAGAGTTGCAATTCTTTTTGGATTATAAGTATTTCGAAAGAATAATGGCAATTAAAGTAAGTCAAGGATCTTTTGAAGATGCGCAATTTAGAAGATTCTAGACGTGCCAAGACTTCTTGCCAACAAACCACTAAGCTTGATCAGGACAAATCAGGTATATGAACTGAAATGACAAGATATAGAGGAATGATCAGCTCATTACTTATTCAAGTGCATAAAGACCATATATTTTATTCTCGATATGCTTATGTGCAAGTTTCCAAGTGGATACAAGAGAATTTTATCTTATAGCTAAGTTATGAATTGTTAGATATCTTAGGGGATCACCAATTCTTAAAATCAGGTAGCCTGAAAATAATAGGTTTAACCTAATTAGCTATATAGATATAGATGATGCAGGTTGTAAGAAAGACAGAGAAGTCATCCCTAGAAACTGTCAACTCCAACAACTCTGCTGGATACTCTCTACACCACTCACGGAATAAGCACAAGGACATCAGGTATCATTTCTTTCGAGATTGTCCTCAGTAGAATAACTTGCAGATATTTGTTAAACAACTTGATGAATTCATTTTATCTAAGTTGGTTAGTGAACTTGAGATATTAGTTAGATGTATATTTGTTGGAAATCTCATCTGCAATAAATTCTCAAATGAGTTTATAAGTATTAAAATTTTAATATTTAAAGGACTTGTGAATTTATTTGAAATTCAGTACCTCGTGCTTTTTGCTATTAGTTTAATTATCATACTTACAATGTTATATGCATATGTGGTAGTTAAATGATTTAGCATAAGTTAGCAGCATAATTATTTGTATGTTAAATATTTGATGAATATTAGTCAATTATATCTTGCTTAATTGCTCTGACATTTTGCTCTGATATTTTTAAATATTTTATTACAAATAATTGTGATACTTTTGGTATTAGTGATGTTATTTAGAATTTCTGTTCTAAGTAATTAATGCATATTTTCAAAACTCACTAATATTGAAAGACGAAGTATTTACTAAGTCATGTGTATAAAATTCTAAATGTTTTATATACTTAGAAAATATTTTTAAAATATGATTTTATTTGTGAGGAGTTGTAATTAGGATCACAAGTATTAAATGTCAATATTTATAGGACTTGTGAATCTCTTTTCAACTATTTTCTCGAGCTTACGTATATCATTAATAATTGTTATGAGTATAATTGCAATATGCTAGAGTGACAATTATTAGATATAACGTAGGAAGTTAGATGCTAATATTCAATCTTATGAATATTTTAGTATTTAACGAAATTATTTTATCTTATTAAAATTATGTTTTCCCAGTTGCACAAGTAGAAGGGGGGGTTGAATACTTTTATGTCTTTTCTGCCTGATTTAAAATCAACTTAATGTGAAATAACATATATGAATTTAGAACAAAGATCAAACACACAGATGTGAATAAGTACTGTTTGTATTATTGTTTTGTCAATACAAAACTCTCCTAGGGTGTATACAAACCCTAGCAGCTTCTCTGTGTTTATCACATCAACTCTCTCTATCTCTATGCTCTCATAAAATTCACTAAAACAAATTATGCTTCGACTTCTACTTTATACTTAAGTTACATAGATTTTATATAGAGAGCTGCCTATCAACTAATAACAGATAGTAAAATTACAATAGGAATAAAATCCCTAATTATTAGTTGACAGCTTCCTTCTTAATTTCGCTTTCTTTCTCATAGCATATCTGCAATATATTTGTCTTGATCTTCGAAGATTTTCCTTTCCTGTGATCATCTTTCCAAATATAACTTCAACTGTATAGACTTCTCGATTGATATATATCCGTTGATGACTTCGATTGATATATATCTGTTGATGACTTCTCGATTGGTATATATCTGTTGAAGACTTCTTGATCAGGATATATCTGTTGATGACTTATCGATCGATATATATATATTCGTTGATGACTTATTACAGATAGACTATGCTAAATCCTGTTATAGTATTTTGTATATCATCAAATGAATATATTCCTAACAATGAAGCATAAATCAAGATTTGATGATGTCAAAACTAAAGAATGAAACAATTAATCTAGAACAGTATAAAAGAATCATAAGGCAAAAAGAAAAAAAGAATGATTTCTCACTGCCTATCTGTCAAGGATAGATATCACCATCTCTCCTCCTTTTAACTCCTAATCATCCGTGTTTCTCCTGAAGAAATCACCTTTCTTCTCCCCCTATCTTTAATCACCTTTCTTCTCCCCCTTTTTGACATCATCACCACATGTGACAACCAAAAAAATCTGTGCTAGGACTGTGGAGAAAGTGGCCTGTGCTGCAACTACTGAATCAACCTTTGAGGTTAAGTCAGAGACTGATGTTTGGAGTCTGGCTTGATTAGCAGTGATATCAGCAATAGCATCCTTGAAAGCTACTTCTTTAGATAATTGAAAGGAGTGAATTCTGGCAAATCAATAAAAATGAATTTTCATCCATCCCCTGCCCCAACTCATTGGACCAACTCTGTGGAAAATCTTAATCCCAATAAGTAAAGCTAGGTTTAGGAGACCCTATTCTCTCATCCTCATAGTGGGGTTGGGCACCCACTCTCTCATTTTGACTCAGGCTCTCTACAGCCTTATCTACATCTCCTTTTGCCTGGACTAGTGCAAGCCTCTCAATTATTTTTTTCACTCAATTTGGAGGGTGCACTCAAAAATCCTATAGAAGAGGGGTTTAGAGAAGAATTATGTGCTACAATACCTGAACCACCTTGATGGAAGGGTACCTCTTCAAATGTCTGAAGGCTAGGGGTTTCCATCCAGGGGTGAGCATCAACAGATTCTGAACCAATACTAGAATCTTCTTTCTTTTCAGAGTATGTTGGCTCCAGTATTCCAGTCTCAGGGTCTACTCTAGACTCTGACTGCTTCAGTATGACTTCATTAGAAGCCAGAGTCTGAGTGTCACCATCTTTGAATATTGGTGCATGAGACTCCCCCTCAAAGTGGATAGACTCTGATAAAATAGATTTGAAAATTTCTTCATGAGCATCAATCAGAGTTTGTCCTCCCATATCATTGGGGTTCTCATTAGCATTTTATTGAGTTGTCAAGGATGGCCTAACAGCATACTCCCCTGCCCCACTATCACCCAACCTCTGACTAGGTGGTTCTTGTGTGAGTGAGGCAGACTGAACATCTTTCTCACTAGTCACCACTGGTGCACTAGTCCCATCCTCCAACTTCCTTGCATCACCTGCTACCTCCTGTGGTACTACCATGGTTAATGCATCCAAGTTTTTATTTAGAAAAGTCCTTGCATGGATTGCATTGATGGCCTGGGCAAGAGTCATATGAAAGGAATCCTGCAGTTCCCTTGCAATCTTCTGATAATATGAGCCCTTGAGTGTATCCAATCTACCTTCATAGGTTGGATAGATGTATTTGTTGGCCACCTTTCCTACATTGAGGACAAGAAAATCAACCACCTTCCCTAAAAGAGACTGAATCTCAAATTGTTGTCCTGTAGGTAATTCCAATCAATAGCTGTCATGTAGGTAATTCCTTTATCCCAAATTGCTTCATAGTCAAAAACTGGTTGCTCAATCTCAGTTTCCAACTCAGCAACAGACTCTGATTCCCTCCTTATGTGGACCTTAAACCTTTTAGGCTTTTTTGAAATTTGCTGTTCAGAGTCTAGCACACCAAGTGCTTTGAGAACTTCATTTGTTCTGCCTTCTATGAGCCCAGTTGGTTTAACTTGTAATGAAGAGTTGAAGAGGTAGCTGTAGAGATTTGTGACCACAGCTCTTGTAAACACTTGAAGCTCCATCTCAAATGTTTTATATACTTAGGGCTTCATAGGTTGTGAAAAGATTCAAGACTTGAGATTTAGTCTGATATTGCTGTTGATCTTCAACTGATTCCACCAAAGGATATAAGAATAACAGTGCCTCATCACTTGGAGTAATGATTTCATCAATTAGACTTGAGGCTACTATTAATGGCATTTCTACCTAAAATGTGTCGTGATCAGAGTCTGAAGGCAGGCTAGACTTTGACTCAACAGTAGACTTTGGTTCAAGTGTTTTCTTGCTTTTAGAGTCTGGCTCTGCTGGAGCCTTGAGAGCTTCTGTTTCCTGCAAAACAGGGTTAGTAATAGTAATAGTCTTGTGTGTGTGTACAGAATAATCCTTCCTCAACCTCTTGTATTGTTTAGCAAAAGATTTCTCAGGAGACTCAAATTGAGGTTTCTGAGGTGCTTCCCTAAGTTTTTCAGAGTCTGTAGACTTTTGAGAGTCTACAGCTGTGACTTGAAAGTTAGATTCAGAGACTTTCTTTTAACAAAAAAAGTCCTTCAATAACCTATCTCTCTAGAGGGTTGAGTTCCTCATGACTTTACTCATCTATAAGCCTAGTTTGTACCAATCTCCTTCTTTTTGCAACTGGTGCCTTTTGAGAGACACCAGAGGTTGGTTTTCTAGATAGTGATTTCTTAGATTGTTTAGTAGAAGGGGATTTGGCTACTTGGGTAGGTGCAGGGTGATTCTCCAATACTTGTTCCTGCACCATTTCACCATCAAAAAATGAAGCATTGTAGATAGAAGGTTTGTAGGTGGAGGTTTTACCTTCATTGCCTGTGGATATGTCATGGCAGATAGACTCTTCTTCTTGTCATCAATTCTCTTAATGTCAGAGAATATTCTTCTTTGCTGTTTATATGCCTACACATAGCAATCATCAGAGTTTATAGACTCATAAGAGTGTAGGAACTCATCAAAGTTTAGAGACTCATCAGAGTTTAGCAGTTAGACTCTGTCAAGATAAGGTACTTCAAGAATTTTGCATTAAGAAATTATAGTTTGACACATCAGGAACTATAATTAAAGTACATACCTTGCTTCTTGTAATTATTGATCACTTACATATTTAACATACCTAATTCACCTACCAGTCTGAGAAAGGTAGACTCATCAAGTGGTTTTGTCAAAATGTCTGCAAGCTGTCTGTCAGTTGAAACATAGTGAAGTGTTACAGTACCATTTTCAACATGTTCTCTAATAAAATGATACCTGACATCAATGTGCGTTGTTCTGGAATGTTGGATTGGATTCTCTGTAATTTTAATAGCATTAGTATTATCACAATACATAGGAATATTTGAGAATGTTAGTCCATAATCAAGTAATTGATTTCTCATCCACAGAATTTGAGCACAGCAACTTCCAGCTCCAATGTATTCAGCCTCAGCTGTTGAGGTTGATACAGTCTATTGTTTCTTGCTAAACCAATAAATTAATCTATTACCAAGAAACTGGCATTGTCATGTTGTACTTTTCTTGTCTACTTTGCATCCTGCATAGTCAGAATCTGAATAACCAATTAGGGAAAAATCTGACTCTCTAGGATACCAAAGTCCAAGTGTTTGAGCCCCCTTGAGATATCTAAAAATTCTTTTTACAGCTATTAAATGTGATTCTCTAGGGTCAGCTTGAAATCTAGCACACAGACAAGTTGCAAACATTATATCTGGTCTAATAGCAGTTAAATATAACAATGAGCCAATCATACCTCTATAGCTAGTATTATTAACTTTCTTACCCTTTGGGTCAGAGTCTAGCTTAGTGGCTGTTGACATGGGAGTTTTGGCAGCTGCAGAGTCTTGTATATCAAACTTCTTCAATAGTTCTTTCACATACTTTGTTTGATTGATGGAAATTCCATCATCATTCTGTTTGACTTGAAGCCCCAAAAAGAAGTTTAATTCTCCCATCATGCTCATTTCATAATTTGACTGCATTAGTTTACTAAACTTCTCACAGAGATTGTCATTAGTAGAACCAAATATAATATCATCAACATAAATTTGGACAAGTAAAATATCACATTTATGTTTTTAACAAAGAGAGTTTTGTCAATGGTACCTCTTATGAATCCATTTTCAAGAAGAAATTTTGAAAGAGTTTCATACCATGCTCTAGGCGCTTGCTTCAATCCATAAAGTGCCTTGTCTAAACTGTAAACATGATCAGGAAACTTTGGATCAACAAATCCTGGTGGTTGCTCCACATAGACTTTTTCTTCCAATTCTCCATTTAAGAAGGCACTTTTCACATCCATCTTATACACCTTGAATTTTGAATGAGCTGCAAAGGCAAGAAACATTCTTATAGCTTCCAATCTTGCTACTGTTGCAAAAGTTTCCATTCTCATCAAGTTTGTTTCTGAATACCCATTTTGCACCAACAACTGATCTATCTCTAGGTCTTGGTACAAGTTTCCACACTTTGTTTCTCTCAAATTCATTCAATTCTTCTTGTATTGCAATAATCCAATCAGGGTCTTGCAAGGCTTCCTCAATTTTCTTGGGTTCATTCTTTGAGAGAAAGTAGCTATAAAGACATTCATTTTGAGTGGTTGTTCTGGTTTATACACCACTCTCAGGGTCACCAATTATTAAGTCAGGAGTGTGATCCCTTGTCCATTTTCTAGCTAGTGGAAGATTGGTTCTTGAACTTGAGGCTCCCCCCTAAGTCATTTGCATCTTCTGTATTTGAGTGAAATTCAAATGGAGAGGCTCCCCCTAAATTGGTTGACTCTAACAAGGATTCAGAGTTTCTTGATCTAGACCCTGATGAGTTAGACTCTGAAGAACTTGATTCGGTCTGTCTAGAATCTGTTTGGGTAGACACTGACCTGTTAGACTTTGAATTATTTAGAGTTGAATTTTTTGGCTCCCCATCAGAGTGTACGTGCAGGTTCCTGTGTTGTTTCTGTTAGTGTAGGTGCCCTAGAGGCAATACAATTTTTCCTTTTAATAAACATTTATGTCATTTGATTATTCAATAAACGTATTTATTATGACTTTAATTACTGCGATATATTTGTTAGCATAATAAATGTCCTTAGAATCATGATACTCGTTATATAGTTTAAGTACATGACTTGAACTTGAGATTATATAATATATCATATTCTTAAAGGTTCCCTATTCGAGTATTATTATGATAGGACAATAATAATACATAAATAGACTAGTATGTTGTTTGACAGATAACCACATCTCATTGGTTATAAGTATGGGGATACTAAAGTCAATACATAGGTACATGTAGGGGTACATGGTACTGGACAGACCCACAGTGAGATTCTTCATGTTTAATTAAGTCATAAGAAAGACTCACAGTGATAATGGTGTAATGATCCTCTGACTTGAGATCATTATATTTCTATACGAGGATTGATATACTTTGACTACATTAAAAGTTACCTTTGACCGGGTGATGATAAAAGTGGACATCGGGTATATCATGAGTCGTATGAGAAATATGAATGATAGATAAAGGATTTAACCCTCCTATAATTAGGAGAGATATTATTGGCCTCTTGATTGAGTGAGACTATAAAATGCATGGCCGTGCTCAAATAATGATTTGTTTTTCATAGTCTACTCATGGATCAAGTAAACCCGAATTAAATGTTGAAGAGGATGACTAAATACATGCCTCGAGTTTAATCTATAATATATATGGTTAAAGGGATTATATTACACGGAAACATTAATCACGAAAGGTTTTATCGAATCACGATTTAATTATTGTTTAATTAGGTAGCAATGATGTATTACTAGATACCGCTCATTGTTTATAATTTTATTGGAGAATAAAATTATTACTAATTAAATAATAGCCTATAGGGTCACACACATAGAGCACCTAGAGGAATAGTTAATTTAAATTATAGATTTAAATTAATTGATGATTAATTCGAATTTATTATATTAATTAAGTGAGACTTAATTAATTGAAATAAATTCGAATTTGAAGAATTATATTTCTGCCAATAATAATTAAGTATGACTTAATTATTAATTAAATAATAGAAGCATGTTTTATTATTTAATCCTATGCCTACATGGGTTAGGTTTTTGCTAAAAAGGCCCATTAACCAATCATTATAAATAGATAATGATAGGTTAAATGGCTTGCACGTTTTTTTAAAAACCCTAGCAGAAGAGGCAGCATAGGAAGAGGCAGAGAGAATTCGAAACCTATCAAAGGAGGCTAGTACTTCCGTTCCGTGTTCAAGATCGTGAGACGTTCTTGAAGGTGCTCGTGTGGATACCATAGAGGTGCTTTCGAGAGGAAGACACAAATCGTGATAGCAAGGATCTCCGTTGAGTTCGTGGCATTCAAAATCTTAATAGGTATGATTCGATTATCACCATAATCCGTCAATTCTTATACATGATCCTGCGTTTGGGTTCCGAAAATTTTCGTTATATTTACGTTTATCCGCTGCGTTTTATGCCTCGGAACCCAACAATGGCATCAGAGCTACGTGTATAAGGGACTGATTTGGTTACGTGTTAACTGTATTTGATGCAAATATGCCTGTTTTGGTGACTGCCATGCCACTGCCATGCTACTGCTTTGTTACTGCCATGCTTCTGCCATGCTATGTTCTTCATGTATATTCGAATTGTAATATGTGGTGATGATACTAGCATGTTAATGATTTGTCATGACTGATTTATATGCCATATTGCGATTTGTATATTATGCATGAGGGTCAGTTTGTATAGTGATATAAACTGGTGGACAGATTATGTCGGACATGATCTGTTAACTGGGATATGATAAGTATGTATATGATACATGCTTCTGAAACTGTATAAGATGCAGTGGGAAAAAGGGCCAACAGATATGATCTGTAGTTCAGAAATTGATGATTTCTGAATAGGACTGGTCTTCGAAATTAAAAAAATTTCTGATTTCGAGCTGACCTGGCATTGTCGTCTAGGCCATATAAACGAGAAACGCATATCCAAATTACATAAGGATGGATACTTGGATAAGTTTGATTTTGAATCATACCAAGAATGCGAATCTTGTTTGCTTGGTAAAATGACTAAAGCCCCTTTCACTGGTAAGGGTAAAAGGGCCACTGAACGACTTGAGCTAATACATAGTGATGTATGTGGCCCAATGCGTGTGATGGCGAGAGGAGGCTACTACTACTTCATAACATTTACTGATGATTTCAGTAGATATGGATATGTATATCTTATGAAGAATAAATCTGATTCTTTTGAAAAGTTCAAAGAATACAAGGCTGAAGTAGAGAAGCAAATTGGCAAAGGCGCAAGTATTAAAGTCTTACGATCTGATCGTGGAGGAGAATACTTGAGCACAGAATTTAAAGATTATTTAAAGGAGTGTGGTATTGTATCACAGCTCACTCCACCAGGTACACCTCAATGGAATGGAGTTTCAGAGAGGAGAAATCGCACCTTGTTGGACATGGTGCGATCGATGATGAGTCATGCAGATCTTCCAATTAGTTTCTGGGGTTACGCTCTAGAAACAGCAGCTTTCACACTTAACCGTGTTCCTACTAAGAAGGTTCAAAAGACTCCATATGAGATATGGGAGGAGAAACGGTCAGGCATGAGCTTTATGAAAGTTTGGGGATGCAAGGCGTTTGTGAAAGGCATATGACTAGGCCTATTTGTAATAATTAGATGGCAACTCAACTCTAACTAATAAAGAGAAGTAAATACTAAACACCAAACAGGAATCAAGACGAAGACAGTCAACTAATCACAAAGGATCCAAGTATCAGAGATATTTTATAGGATTGCTACTCAACACTGGATGAAGTTCATTTCTATGTTCAAGCGTCAGTGAAATTAATAATGTGGTAGTACTTCTATAGAAGACAGAAGATATAGAAGATTTCAAGTGGTTACTACAAGCAGATTCCAGAAGAAGAATGCAAACAGTGAAGAAGAATTAATGACAGAAGGCCTCTAGTTAAATGTTATTTAAATGGAGAATATTTATTGGGATGACACAAATGAACCAGACAGTACATTTGTGTGTCAACTAATATAATATTTATTCTTCATTTAATTCAAGAGGTTTCAAGATTAGAAGACGAAGAAAAGACAGGAAGATTTCAAGACTATCAGCACGGCTGCGACTAAAGATAGTATTTTAATTCTACTATCAATTGTTAATTAATTATTTAATTTATCTAATTAAATTAATTCAAGTTGAAATTAATTTAATTTATAAATTAACTAATTAAATTAAGTAGAATTAATTTACTATAAAAGAAATGGATCAAAATGACTTATATATATATATATAATCAGTTAGTATGACTTTCAATAAGTCATACCGAATTTCTTTATATATATATATATATATAAGTCATACCGAGCCTGTTTAAATAAGTCATACCGACCTATTTAAATAAGTCATACCGAGCAGATTTAATAAAGGTCATGCTGATTGAATTTTGTTTAATTATAATAAGTCATACCGACTTGCTTTAATTAAATATAATTCGAATATGACTTTCATTAAGTCATACCGAAATTTAGAAAGTCATACCGACCAGAAATAAGTCATGCCCAGTCTTTTAAAAGTCATACAAGTGTTAAAATAAGTCATACAGACTTATTTTCTTGAAATTAAGTCATTCTAGAAAAGGTCATACCAGCCTTTTCTAATCTCTATAAATATGAGAAGATTGCTTCATTTGTTTGTTGTTCAACTTGTGAAGAGTTAGAAAAATCAGATCAAATTCAGTAATTTATCTGCATTGTAATATTCACAGATTTCTGTGCTGAGTTTGAATATAATTGTTTAAACACGAACACTTCATGTCGAATTCGTTCTAGACTTTATATCAATTATATAACAGTTTTTCTAAAATATTAATTGTGTAATACTAATCAAGTTAAAATAATATCTTTCACTTGAACAGTATTTCATTATAATTAATATTTCGTGAGTAATTAAAATAATAATTTTAATCCAATTATTCCGCGAATAATTATCAGATATTGTATTCAACCCCCCCTTCTACAATATCAGGGACCAACAATTGGCATCAGAGCTGGTTGATATAGAAAATATCAGATCCAAACCAAAAATTCCGCAACTCATACAGATCTCAAAAATTATTTTTAATTCAAAATAATTTTTTATTCGAAATAATTTTTCACTAAAAATTATTTCTGATCAAAAATTGTTTTCAGTCAAAAATTAAAATATTTTTTGAAACACTTAATTTTTAATCTTATTAAAGATGAGTACCCAGAAAGTTACAAGCATCAAGATTCCACAGTTCGACAGAGAACACTACAACTTGTGGAAACAAAAAATGCTACTGTTTATCGGGATTGCAAATCCTAAGTATGCATTGATTATGGCTAAAGGTGTTGAGCTCCCTATATCAGTTGTTCTCGAACATACAGTAGATGGGGTCGTAATTCCCCACAGACAGTTTCCGAAAAGTCCGGCAGACTATACAGATGAGGAAACAGAAGCTGTGTCCCTTGATAATAATCTGAAGCTCATATTAATTGAATCCCTAGACTACATCATGTACAACCAAGTAGTCAATTGCAAGAATGCAAAACAAATCTGGGAAACAATTGAAATTATCAATGAGGGAACTGAAGAAGTTAAGGAGAATAGACTGGAGATCCTGACCACCCAATATGAACAGTTTAGATCCAACCCTGGTGAGGGTATCTCTGAGGTGTTTCAGAGACTAAACAAATTGATAAACGAGCTAAACATGAATGGAAAGTTTTATCAGAACCAAGAGGTGAACAGGAAGTTTTTGTTGACCTTACCAGAGCATCTGGAGCACAGGATTGCAGCCATCCGGGAATCTAGGGACATGAAAGAAGTAACCCTAGAAAGACTCTACGGAGTTTTAAAAACTTATGAGCTGGAACAGATCCAAACCAGAGAAATGTATGGAAGAGGTAAGGTACTGAGTTCCTCCAAGGCATTAATGGTAGAAGCACCAGAGAAAGAAGAAGTGAAGGCTGTTGCACCTTCTAACAGTTCAACAGAGTATGTGGTTCCAGAACTTGGACATACTGCTGACAAACAAGAAGATGGTGATTTCTACTCACTGGAAGAACTAGATCAGCTAGAAGATGAATCTCTAGCTATGGTTGCCAGGAAGTTTGGCAACATGAGATTCCGAAGAAACTCCTCATTCAGAAGTAAGCCTAATTTTGGAAGATTCCAAAGAGGAGGTTCTTCGACAGCAGTATCAAAAAGCGGCTACAAGACCGGCTTAGTTGATAGAAGCAAGTTTCGTTGCTTCAACTGTAATGAGCTAGGCCACTTTGCAACTGAGTGCAAGAAGCCTAAGCAAGGGAAGAAGAGAGAGTCTTATGAAGAGCTCAAGGAGAAGTATGATGCACTAGTGAAAAAGCATCAAGGAAAGTCCTATCTAGCAGCAGGCAAAAGCTGGGATGACTCAGATAACGATGATGAGGAAGAGCTGGGAAATCTTGCTCTTATGGCTTCATCAGAGGGATCACTGTCTCCCACCAGTGACAGAGGAATAGAGGTAAATCCTTCGTGTCCTAAGATGTTTGCTTTGCTAGGTAAAGAACTAGATGGTGAAAGAGATAAAGTTAAGAAACTCAGACTCAAAGTCAAAGAGTTAATTGATGAGACTGAAGTTTTTAAACAGTTAAAAAGAAATCATGACAAGTTGACTATTAAGTTGACTGAAGACTTAGCTGTTCAAGTCAGCAAAGTCAGTTGTCATGTTGTAGTAGAAACTAATCTCAGAAACCAGATAGAAGAAGAAAAGAAGAAGTGTCTTGCTTATAAGAATTCCTCATATATTGTTAAGAACCTAGTTGACCAACAAGAAATAAATCGTAAAGTTGGAATAGGCTTCGAGTATAACAAATCTGTAGGAAAACCAAGCAACATAACCCCCTTTAGAAAAAGTGCTGAAGAAAGGGGTATCCCACATGTTGTTAAAGACACACCGAAACCTCTCTTCATAACACCGATAGCTGAACCCATCCTTGAGAGCTCTGTACTAATTGCATATGAAATGCAGTTGGAAGATCTTGAGGAAGAGAAGAAGAGAGGAGAACAGGTTAAGGACATAAAAGGAGTTAATGTCCAGAAAGAGAAATGTGCACTAGAAACACCAGTGAAAGATGTGGGAACTTCTGATTCCCCCAGACCTGGTGTAGGTGCAAAAGACTTAAAGAATAAAATGAACAGACCCAACACGTTTGTGAACAGTAGGAATAGTAACAATAAATTTCATTCTACTGAAAACTTCAAATATGCTGATAAAATTGAAGTAGAATCTGTTAAACCCCCTACTGTATTGAATAACATGCCTACTATTGATGCTTTCCATAAACCATGTGGTATAATGAATTGCATGTTATGTGCCTTTAATGCTATGACTGCTTACTTCAAACGCATGATAGCTAAGAAAGATAACATGACACCTAGACAGCACATCAATAGTAAATTTGCTAAATCCAAGACTGCGACTCCTTCACCTGAGAAGAAGGAATCATATATTCCTAAGTCTAAACAGAAAGTTGTTAAGACTGTTTATAGGAAGGTAGGAACAGTCAAGGAAGAAAAGGATGTTGTTCGAAAAGGATCTGTTGTCAAAGCAAACAAAGGTCAATTTTTCAAGTATGCCGGGCCCAATCAATTTTGGGCTCCGAAGACAAGTTAATCTGTTTGATAATTGCAGGGAGTTAAACAGGCAAACCGAGTTATATGGATCCTGGACAGCGGATCGTCAAGGCATATGACCGGAGATAGAGCCCTGCTATCAGACGTGGTTGAGAGAGCTGGCCCAGTCGTCACCTTTGGAGATAACAGCAAAGGAATGACTATGGGTTATGGCAAGTTAAATACAGGAAATGTTATCATTGAAAATGTCTCTTTGGTGGAAGGACTTAAGCACAATCTACTCAGCGTCAGTCAATTTTGTGATAGAGGTTACAAAGTAAACTTTATCAAGGAGAAGTGCTTAATAGCTCATTCTAAAGAAGACAGACTAGCCTTGCGTGGAGTAAGGAAAGGTAACTTGTACGTAGCTGATTTCAACTCGGGATCTGAAGCTGAAGCAAACTGTTTCTATTCAAAAGCTTCAACAGAGGAAAGTTGGCTATGGCACAAGAAGCTCTCACACCTGAATTTCAAAACAATGAACTCTCTAGTCAAGAGGGATTTGGTGAGAGGACTGCCTCCGATGGAATTTACACAAGAAGGATTGTGTGAGGCATGTCAAAAAGGCAAGTCAAAGAAAGCAACTCACAGAGGCACAGACACTACAAACATCACTGAACCACTTCAACTCCTTCACATGGATTTATTTGGTCCAGTAAATATTCTGTCTATGTCAAGGAAGAAATTCGCCTTAGTGATTGTGGATGACTTCACAAAGTATACATGGGTTTTATTCTTGAATTCTAAAGATGAAACTCCACATTTGGTGATTGATCATATAAAGCTGATTGAGTTAGATTCAAAGTTACCTGTCCGAGCAATCAGATCAGATAATGGAACAGAATTCAAAAATGAAGTTCTGAATAACTTCTGCTCAGACAAGGGGATAACAAGGCAGTACTCAGCACCAAGAACTCCACAACAAAATGGAGTTGTAGAAAGAAAAAATCGAACCCTGATTGAAGCTGCAAGGACTATGCTAAGTGAATCAAGGTTACCTATCTACTTCTGGGCTGAAGCAGTTAATACAGCTTGTTATACTCAGAATCGAACTCTGATCAACAAAGATCATATGAAAACACCCTATGAATTAATGGCTGGCAAGAAACCAACTCTCAAGCACTTTCATGTATTTGGAGCCAAATGCTTTGTGCTAAAAGATGGAGATGAACGCATTGGCAAATTTGAGGCCAAGGCACATGAAGCCATTTTTGTCGGATATTCAAGAAGAGCATATAGGGTTTACATAATTGATCAGCACCAAGTGAAGGAAAGTGTCAATGTAACTTTTGATGACACTAAACTCCCAAGTATCCAAACTGAAGATTCTTCTGAGTCATTAAAATTCGACAATTATCCAGACTCACATACTGAGGATGAAGAAGAACCTGAAGTTGCAGCAGGAAATAATGACATCAATGATGGTAATGATCCAGGTATCAATGGTGGAAACAATGGCAACACTGGGGATTCTACTAATACCAGTGGTGGATCAACAAGTCATCCTGGCAGCAACTCAGGGGGAGATGAAGGATCAACTGGCAGAACACAACATCACAATGAATTTCGAGGCGAATCATCAAGATCAAACCTACCTAGGGAAAGGATATGGAGCAGAGATCATCCTTTTGAATTGATCATAGGTGATCCAGATGTTGGAGTAAGAACCAGAAGTGCAACTTCAAATGAATGTTTATTTTCAGTTTTTCTATCTCAAGAAGAACCAAAGAAGATTGAAGAGGCACTAATTGATCCAGATTGGGTTCTTGCCATGCAAGAAGAACTCAATCAGTTCGAAAGACAAGAAGTCTGGACACTGGTACCCAGGCCTAAAGATAGATCTGTTATTGGCACAAAATGGGTATACAGGAACAAATTAGACGGTGATGGCATTGTTACAAGGAACAAAGCCAGACTGGTTGCAAAAGGTTACTCCCAGGAAGAGGGAATTGATTATGACGAGACCTACGCACCAGTTGCAAGACTTGAAGCCATCAGGATATTTCTGGCATTCGCAGCACATTCCAATTTTAAAGTCTATCAAATGGATGTGAAGAGTGCATTTCTGAACGGAAAGCTAGAAGAGGAAGTTTATGTGGAACAGCCCCCTGGCTTTGAAAATCCAGAGTTTGCTGATTTTGTGTACTTTCTTTTCAAAGCTCTCTATGGACTCAAGCAAGCACCGAGGACATGGTATGACACTCTCTCTGAGTTTTTACTTGAAAATGGTTTCACTAGAGGTGTCATAGATAAAACTCTCTTTTACAAATTACATAATAAAGATATGATATTTGTCCAAGTTTATGTTGACGATATTATATTTGGTTCTACTAACGAAAACTTGTGCAAGAGATTTGCTAAGTTAATGCAGAGCAGATATGAAATGAGCATGATGGGTGAGCTGTCATTCTTCCTTGGATTGCAAGTAAAGCAAAAGGAAGATGGGATTTTTATTTGCCAATCAAAGTACGTAAGAGATCTTCTCAGAAAATACAGTCTAGAAGATTCTTCACCGGCAAAAACCCCTATGCCAACAGCCACGAAGCTTGACAAAGATGAAACTGGTAAGAAAGTTGACATCACAAGCTACAGAGGTATGATAGGCTCATTATTATATCTAACTGCTAGTAGACCCGATATAATGTTTGCAACATGCTTATGTGCAAGGTTTCAATCTGACCCTAGGGAATCTCATCTAATAGCCGTTAAACGAATTTTTAGATATCTGAAGGGTACACCAAATCTTGGAATTTGGTACCCTAAAGATACAGGTTTTGAACTAATAGGCTATACAGATTCAGATTATGCAGGGTGCAGGATGGACAGGAAAAGTACTTCTGGAAGCTGTCAGTTTCTAGGACGACGGTTGATTTCCTGGTACAGCAAGAAACAGCATTCAGTGTCTACCTCGACAGCCGAAGCAGAATACATTGCGGCAGGTAGCTGTTGTGCACAGATCTTGTGGATTAGGAATCAGCTAAATGACTATGGACTTGCGTTGAACAAAATTCCAATTTACTGCGACAACACAAGTGCTATAGCTATTTCCAACAATCCTGTACAACATTCACGAACCAAGCACATTGACATAAGGTATCATTTTATCAGAGAGCATGTCATGAATGGAACTGTGGTGCTACATTTTGTACCCACAGAAGATCAGATAGCCGACATCTTCACAAAACCACTTGATGAATCCACTTTCTCAAAAATGGTTAGTGAATTAGGGATGTTAAATAATGGCTAACTTTTGATCGCTAGGAATTAATTTAAGCTCATAAATATTAAATGTTAATATTTAAAGAGTTTATGAGACTTGAATTAATAAAATCCTAGAGCTTATGAATTTTTGGAAAATTATCTTAAGATTAAATCAATATTCTTACAAGATAATTATTTCAATTAAAGCATAAGTACTTTTGTTTATTTTTACTAATTATTATTGCACATTAAAATAAATGAGTATGTTATTAATTATTCAATTAATTTGCTTATTAAATTAATTCAAGAATGAGTTAATTTAATGCTTAAATTAATTAAAATAAGTTAATAATGTAAATATTTATTTTATATCTATAATAATTTGTTAGTATGTAAAATATCATTAGTTAATATTTATTGCATAATTATTAAGTTATCTAATATTCGAATAAGATTTTTATTATTTTATTTCGAATTTAGAAACAATTATTAAAATAAGTAACTATTCTATCTTTATTATTTTATTTCGTAGTTAAGATCTATTAATTAAACATATATAGATATTGATTAAATAGTTTGTCAGTATGACTTTTGTTATAAAATCTCGGCATGACTTATTCATTAAAACTCGGCATGACTTTTTATATTTATTAAAAAGTCATACCGAGAGTTAACAAGAAATAAGTCATACCGACCGATTTTATTGAGTTTTAATCAAATAAAGCTCGGTATGACTTATTAAAAGTCATACCGAGATCTTCAAATAATCCATTTTTAACAAAGTCATACCGAGTAAATATATACTCTTTAATAAGTCATACTCAGCATTGCAATACATATACACGCAGCTACACACGAACAGTCCTTTAATCCATAACAAAAATCGATTGATTTCCTTACATTTTCAACTGCAATCAGTTGCTAGTTCCTTGTTTACAAGCATAGTTGCTTGCTAGTGTGATAAAATCAATTGTTTCAAGCAAATCTCTGCCCGATTTTCATCAAAATCGAACACTACTTTTGTTCTTAATTTAATACAAAGCTCTTGGGTTTGATTGTGGTTAAAGTCAGTTGTGTAGTGAATTGTTGAGTTTAGTTGATTTGGGGATTGTTAGAATTTAGAGTTTCAATTTACAAGTGTAATTTTCGAAGTTTGGCTTGTATTTATTAATTTTAAGTTGTAATCGCACTTTATAATTTTATTATTTGTAATAGCTTAAAAAAAAAAAAAAAAAAATGGCTGGTTATTGCGAATTAGTAAAAACTAATTTTGTTGGATATTTCAATCCGGTGAATTGTTCAGTCGAGAGGTTTCGACCATGGATCGTTTTTATGAATGAACATTCACTCGTCAGAACTGCAATTACTCTGGACGCCCCGTTGCAAGTGTTAGCACTTAGGGCTCTGTATTCCACTGCGAGGAATAGGAGTACTGCAGACAGAGTTCAATTCTCGTTCAGCATAGGAGATCATGAATACATGGTGACTGAAGAGGACGTGAACAGGATTCTAGGCTTTCCAACAGACAACTTCATGGATCCACCCACTGTACCAGAAATTCTAGAATTTTTCTACAACATTCAATATCAGGGTGAGATCAACTTAGTAAGAATGACTAAGTCCAAGTTGGTAAGCGAGTGGGACTACTTCTTTGACACGTTAGCCAAAGTGTTTGCTCCCACTACAAAGAACAACTTCAACAACATATCTTCAATACTACAGATCATAGGGTTTTCTGTAGCCCACAATCGGAGGATAAATTTTGGGAAGTTAATTCTAAAAGAAATAATCAGGAAAATGGGGAAACCAGAAAGCAGGGAACATAATGTACAAGTTTACTATCCAAGGTTCCTGATGCTGTTTATGAATGACTTGTTGATGGAAGAAGACAAAGCCTTATTTCAGAATGGTCCTGTAGAAGAATCTCCGACTTCTCAGAACAACTTATTTGCAAGGCTCCACAACAACCCCAAGTTTCAAAATGTGCAAGTGGTAAGGACAGATTATATGGCTGAGATACTAGATCTTATTGTTCATCCTGTGCAGGAACAAGAGGCAGAACAAGTGCCTATGCAATTAGAACATCCTGTGCACCTTCTAATTGAAGCTGCTCAGCATGTCGATCAAGTGGCACAAGATCAACAGGTAATATCTCACTCACAATCTTCTAGTTCAATACCTATAGAAATATCCAATGCACTATTAGATTTATCTGTGGCGGACTATGATGGTGTTCTTACACTCCAGGATATCAGCTACGAACCTGAAAACACACAGGTTCCGCCCCCAGCTGAATTAGAGCCTCAAACAGTTCTTCCTTCTTCCTCCTCTTCGCTTAAAGTCAGAAAAAGGAAGACACCTGTCAGAATAGTTAGGGGTCTTGGTGCTGATATGAGTGAACCCGCAGCTCTGTCTCCACAATCTAAAAGATCTAAATTTCAACCAGAGACACCTGCAGACTCATCCTTTTCCTCTCAATGGGATATGGATTTTGACATGGCCATTCAAGGTTCTTTAGATACACTTGCTCAACCAGATAGTGAGGAAAGCACACTGCTAGCTCTCACACTAGCAGGACCTCCGCTTGCAGATACACAAACACATGAGGGCACATCTGTTGAAGAAAATGTTTTTGATAAAATCCCGTCGGATGCCACCTATGTTGTGGACCATGACATTTTTGATGCAGTGCAGCATCAAACACCCTCCGAGGTATTAAGGGGCATCACAGACTCTAATGAGCCATTCACTACATTGTCTAAGGTGGTGACCCCCCTGGATTCTTTACATCCAGTTCTTTTAAAAGAAGGTCTTGAATCCACTGGTGGATTTGAGAGGCAACCACTCCATAGAGGGAGATGGGACTCCATTCAAGGAGTAGCTACGTCAGTAGCGGAGCCACTTCAAGTTAATCTTGTTGAGGACGCGCCTTCACAGGCATCAGAAGAGCATTTCGACTCTTCAAAAGCAATTGTAATATATGCAGGTACAGCTTCAGGATCTGGAAAGGAGCTAAACACTAGTGATGTGAGGCATACACAGAGTGAAACACATGCACCGAGTGAAAGTGAGTTAAACAGGAGTGCAAGTGAGCTGAGTGCACACACACACAGTGATTTATTATCAAAAATGGAAGCTCTCCAGAAGGAAATACAAATTGTTCAGGCTGAGTTGGTAAAAGTAAAAGCACAAGCAGAAGAAAAATCTACATCTGCCTCTGTAACACAGCAGCTGACAATTGTTCGAAATGATGTTGATAGTGTCAAGTCATCCATTCTTCTAAAAACACAAGATATCCAGCACGTACAGAGTCTCATTGCTGAAGATATGAAAGAAGTGAGCAAATTACATGAAAAAATTGATGACGTTGAGAAAAGTTTAACCCTCAAAATCATTGAAAATGAAAAGATCTCTACTCAACGATTCACCAAACTAGATGATGGCATGACACATCTGAATGAAGGAATGAAGCAAGTCTATCTGACTATGCAGAAAATGTTGACATCTTTTGAAGCCTCTAAAACTCAAGAGGATCCCTCAACTAAGGGGGAGAAAGCAAAGGAGAAAGTAGCTGAAGATGAAAGGGCTTCTACGAAAGACAAAGGCAAAGCCAAGCTGTTTTCTGAAAAAGAATTTCAATCGTTTGATCCAGTACCAGAAGAACAGTACTATGCCCAAGAGCAATTCATTGATGACAGTGCTCATGATGAATCAGTTATTCCTGACTACTGCAGAGCTGAGGATGAAACTGCATTTGATGAAGAATTTTTGTTTCCGAAAGAAGTTGATCCAGCCTATGAAGAGGCAATGAAGAAACTAAAAGAAGACATCAAGGCAAGTCATGCAAAAACTGAAAATCTGAAAGCTCTAGTCATAGAAAGAACAAAGGCAGAAAGAGAAGAAAGCCAAGAAAAGCAAAATCTCTGGGCCATAGCAGTCAGAGAGAAAAAGAGAGATGTACAGCTCAAAATTGGAAAGAAATGGGATACTGCAAGAAAAATAATGGACAAACAACAAAAGGGTCCATTTGAAGACAAGCATCTGAAATCATTAATTGATCGTCTAGAAAAGACAAACGACAACATAGACAACTTCATGAAAGCTCTGAAAGAGGAAGTGGACTACATCACTATCTTAGTGGATCACATTCTTGAAGACTGGCAGATACTAGTCTATACACACAGGAATGGGACATTCAGAATTTCCTTGGAGTTTTTCAGACAAAGAAGTTTATCAGTAATATGGACGTTCTTGAACAAAGTCAAGAGAAGCTCAGAAGAAAATGAACTTCTCAGGGATAGACTTAGAATCTTTGCAACAGCTGCTAGTCCTCAAATCTTATTTGATCCTCACGAGGTAAGATTCTTTTCAAACAAGCTATATCAAATCTTTCAGTTAAATGAGGAATCATTAAAGGGCTACACAGTTAAGTACATGATTCAAGTTGAAAGGATGCTAAGGTCGAAAGGATTTAAATCCCAAGCTAAGATGGATGCTGCAGAAAAGATAAGAAACTACTGTCTATCAAAGAGGATTCCGTCATACATCAGGCAAATACCAAAGATAGATTCAACACAACCATCTGATGTAGAAGAAGAGATAGTAGATCCTGTTGAACAGGAAGTACTGTGGCAGTTAGCAAGAGCTGAGCAAAGAAGGTTGTATGGAGAGGCCACTACAACAGAACAATCAGTAACCGAAGAGGTACCAAGGACACCTGTTCATAAAGGTTCAATCCTAGAAGAAGGTGAAGTTGATACTTCTGAAGACGGAAGACGTAGATAGAACAAGATAGAATCTTTGTAATATTTGTTCAGTGCTAGAGGAACATCTATCTTGTATTTATCTTTTATGTATGAATCTGGAAAATTGTTAAATATAAAACCAGAACTTTTGTTTATTATTTACAAGTCACTAAATGTCGTACTACTTTCTTAGTTGTTAGTTGAGTTATCCTCTAGGAATTTGTGTGTTAAATGTTTAACAACAAATAGGGGGAGATTGAAAGGCATATGACTAGGCCTATTTGTAATAATTAGATGGCAACTCAACTCTAACTAATAAAGAGAAGTAAATACTAAACACCAAACAGGAATCAAGACGAAGACAGTCAACTAATCACAAAGGATCCAAGTATCAGAGATATTTTATAGGATTGCTACTCAACACTGGATGAAGTTCATTTCTATGTTCAAGCGTCAGTGAAATTAATAATGTGGTAGTACTTCTATAGAAGACAGAAGATATAGAAGATTTCAAGTGGTTACTACAAGCAGATTCCAGAAGAAGAATGCAAACAGTGAAGAAGAATTAATGACAGAAGGCCTCTAGTTAAATGTTATTTAAATGGAGAATATTTATTGGGATGACACAAATGAACCAGACAGTACATTTGTGTGTCAACTAATATAATATTTATTCTTCATTTAATTCAAGAGGTTTCAAGATTAGAAGACGAAGAAAAGACAGGAAGATTTCAAGACTATCAGCACGGCTGCGACTAAAGATAGTATTTTAATTCTACTATCAATTGTTAATTAATTATTTAATTTATCTAATTAAATTAATTCAAGTTGAAATTAATTTAATTTATAAATTAACTAATTAAATTAAGTAGAATTAATTTACTATAAAAGAAATGGATCAAAATGACTTATATATATATATATAATCAGTTAGTATGACTTTCAATAAGTCATACCGAATTTCTTTATATATATATATATATATAAGTCATACCGAGCCTGTTTAAATAAGTCATACCGACCTATTTAAATAAGTCATACCGAGCAGATTTAATAAAGGTCATGCTGATTGAATTTTGTTTAATTATAATAAGTCATACCGACTTGCTTTAATTAAATATAATTCGAATATGACTTTCATTAAGTCATACCGAAATTTAGAAAGTCATACCGACCAGAAATAAGTCATGCCCAGTCTTTTAAAAGTCATACAAGTGTTAAAATAAGTCATACAGACTTATTTTCTTGAAATTAAGTCATTCTAGAAAAGGTCATACCAGCCTTTTCTAATCTCTATAAATATGAGAAGATTGCTTCATTTGTTTGTTGTTCAACTTGTGAAGAGTTAGAAAAATCAGATCAAATTCAGTAATTTATCTGCATTGTAATATTCACAGATTTCTGTGCTGAGTTTGAATATAATTGTTTAAACACGAACACTTCATGTCGAATTCGTTCTAGACTTTATATCAATTATATAACAGTTTTTCTAAAATATTAATTGTGTAATACTAATCAAGTTAAAATAATATCTTTCACTTGAACAGTATTTCATTATAATTAATATTTCGTGAGTAATTAAAATAATAATTTTAATCCAATTATTCCGCGAATAATTATCAGATATTGTATTCAACCCCCCCTTCTACAATATCAGGGACCAACAGTTTGTGAAACGTCAAGTATCTGACAAGCTTGGACCTAAATCTGAAGAGTGCAATTTTGTGGGATACCCTAAGGAAACAAAGGCGTACTATTTCTATAGTCCTACTGAGCAGAAAGTGTTCATTGCTCGAGATGCTGTTTTCATGGAAAGAGATTTTGTTTCCAAAAGAAACAGTGGGAGAACTATAGACCTCGATGAAGATCGAGAACCACAAAATAGCATTGAACCTGAAGTGGAACAAGAGCAGGATAATGATAATGCTCAACAAACACAGGTTGTTCGTAGAACTGGTAGAATTCGCCATGAGCCAGAGAGATATGGATTTCTCTTGACTCAATGTGGTGATTTGATGCTCATAGACGAAGATGAGCCCTCACATACCAAGATGCTACGAACAGTCCAGACTCTAAGAGATGGCTAGAAGCCATGAAATCCGAGATGGATTCCATGTATGAAAACCGAGTATGGACCTTGGTTGATCCACCTGAAGGGGTAAAACCCATAGGGTGCAAATGGGTTTTCAAGAAGAAAACTGACATGGATGGAAATGTTCAGACCTATAAAGCAAGGCTGGTTGCAAAAGGTTTCAGACAAATTCATGGTATTGACTATGATGAAACTTTCTCACCAGTGGCTATGGTCAAGTCCATAAGGATTTTGCTTGCTATTGCAGCATTCCATGATTATGAAATCTGGCAAATGGATGTCAAAACAGCCTTCCTTAACGGAATCCTTGAAGAGGATGTGGATGTGTACATGACACAACCTGAAGGTTTTGTCGATCCAAGGAATGTTAGCAAGGTATGTAAATTACGTCGATCCATTTATGGATTGAAGCAAGCCTCTAGGAGATGGAATATCCGTTTTGATGAAACAGTCAAGGAGTATGGCTTTATTCAAAACGAAGATGAACCTTGTGTTTACAAAAGGGTTAGTAGGAGCCATGTGGCATTCATAGTACTATATGTTGATGATATACTACTAATGGGGAATGACATACCTTCTCTCAAGGCTGTTAAGATTTGGTTAGGGAGTAATTTCTCTATGAAAGACTTAGGAGATGCATCCTACATTCTAGGAATGAGGATCTATAGGGATAGATCTAGAAGGATGATCGGTCTAAGTCAGAGTACATACATCGATAAGGTTTTGCACCGTTTTGGTATGCAAAATGCAAAAAGGGGATATGTCCCCGTATCTCAAGGGATAACGATCTCTAAAGATCAGTGTCCGAAATCATTGGATGACAAGGACCGCATGAGTAAGGTTCCATATGCCTCAGCAATTGGATCCATCATGTATGCGATGGTATGTACTCGCCCAGATGTTTCGTATGCTTTAAGCATGACGAGCAGATACCAATCTAATCCAGGTGAAGGTCACTGGACGGCTGTCAAGAATATTCTAAAGTACTTGAAAAGGACTAAAGATTCATTCTTGGTGTATGGAGGAGAGGAGAAACTAGTAGTAAAAGGTTACACCGATGCAAGTTTCCAAACAGACAGGGATGATACTGTATCACAGTCTGGTTTTGTGTTTTGTCTAAACGGAGGTGCTGTAAGTTGGAAGAGTTCAAAACAAGAAACAGTAGCTGATTCTACAATGGAGGCTGAGTACATTGCAGCTTGTGAAGCGGCTAAGGAAGCAGTTTGGATTCGAAAATTCATTACTGAATTGGGAGTGGTTACATCAATCGCAGATCCCATTGATCTATACTGCGATAATAATGGAGCCATTGCACAAGCTAAAGAACCTAGAGCTCACTCCCGAACCAAACATATACTCAGGAGATATCACCTCATTCGAGAGATTAATGAGAGGGGTGACATACACATATGTAAAGTGCACACAAATGATAACATTGCAGACCCACTGACCAAAGGCTTGTCGCAGCAGAAGCACGACGGTCACACTAGTTCCATGGGTATTAGATACATGGGTGATTGGCTCTAGTGCAAGTGGGAGATTGTTAGTGTAGGTGCCCTAGAGGCAATACAATTTTTCCTTTTAATAAACATTTATGTCATTTGATTATTCAATAAACGTATTTATTATGACTTTAATTACTGCGATATATTTGTTAGCATAATAAATGTCCTTAGAATCATGATACTCGTTATATAGTTTAAGTACATGACTTGAACTTGAGATTATATAATATATCATATTCTTAAAGGTTCCCTAGTCGAGTATTATTATGATAGGACAATAATAATACATAAATAGACTAGTATGTTGTTTGACAGATAACCACATCTCATTGGTTATAAGTATGGGGATACTAAAGTCAATACATAGGTACATGTAGGGGTACATGGTACTGGACAGACCCACAGTGAGATTCTTCATGTTTAATTAAGTCATAAGAAAGACTCACAGTGATAATGGTGTAATGATCCTCTGACTTGAGATCATTATATTTCTATACGAGGATTGATATACTTTGACTACATTAAAAGTTACCTTTGACCGGGTGATGATAAAAGTGGACATCGGGTATATCATGAGTCGTATGAGAAATATGAATGATAGATAAAGGATTTAACCCTCCTATAATTAGGAGAGATATTATTGGCCTCTTGATTGAGTGAGACTATAAAATGCATGGTCGTGCTCAAATAATGATTTGTTTTTCATAGTCTACTCATGGATCAAGTAAACCCGGATTAAATGTTGAAGAGGATGACTAAATACATGCCTCGAGTTTAATCTATAATATATATGGTTAAAGGGATTATATTACACGGAAACATTAATCACGAAAGGTTTTATCGAATCACGATTTAATTATTGTTTAATTAGGTAGCAATGATGTATTACTAGATACCGCTCATTGTTTATAATTTTATTGGAGAATAAAATTATTACTAATTAAATAATAGCCTATAGGGTCACACACATAGAGCACCTAGAGGAATAGTTAATTTAAATTATAGATTTAAATTAATTGATGATTAATTCGAATTTATTATATTAATTAAGTGAGACTTAATTAATTGAAATAAATTCGAATTTGAAGAATTATATTTCTGCAAATAATAATTAAGTATGACTTAATTATTAATTAAATAATAGAAGCATGTTTTATTATTTAATCCTATGCCTACATGGGTTAGGTTTTTGCTAAAAAGGCCCATTAACCAATCATTATAAATAGATAATGATAGGTTAAATGGCTTGCACGTTTTTTTAAAAACCCTAGCAGAAGAGGCAGCATAGGAAGAGGCAGAGAGAATTCGAAACCTATCAAAGGAGTCTAGTACTTCCGTTCCGTGTTCAAGATCGTGAGACGTTCTTGAAGGTGCTCGTGTGGATACCATAGAGGTGCTTTCGAGAGGAAGACACAAATCGTGATAGCAAGGATCTCCGTTGAGTTCGTGGCATTCAAAATCTTAATAGGTATGATTCGATTATCACCATAATCCGTCAATTCTTATACATGATCCTGCGTTTGGGTTCCGAAAATTTTCGTTATATTTACGTTTATCCGCTGCGTTTTATGCCTCGGAACCCAACAGTTTCAGGAGTTATTTGAGGGTCTTCATCCTCATCATCTTCATCTATTTCAGAACTTTTTAGATTTTCAAATTCCAGTGTAGTAGACTCTGACTCATCCTGCAATCCTCTAACCTTTTTATCATCAAATGCAACATGAATAGATTCCATAACAATTCTGGTTCTGAGATTAAACACTCTGAATGCCTTTGTGTTTGATGCATATCCAAGAAAAATTGATTCATCGGCCTTGGCTTCAAATTTGCTTAGATTTTCAAGATGTACTTTCAGTACAAAGCACTTGCATCCAAATATATGAAAGTGTTTCACACTTGGCTTCTTGTCCTTTACCATCTCATAGGGAGTCTTTCAATGCATATTAATTAAAGTACAGTTTTGAGTGAAACATGTTGTATTGACTGCCTCAGCCCAAAAATATACTGGTAGCTTAGATTCTGCCAACATTGTTCTGGCAGCTTCTATGAGTGTTCTATTCTTTCTCTCCACAACTCCATTTTGTTGAGGAGTTCCTGGTGTAGAAAATTGTTGAGTAATTCCCTTTGATGCATAGTAAACCTCCATGATTGAATTCTTGAATTCAGTTCCATTGTCACTCCTTAAAACTCTAACTATTTTCTTTGATTTTGTTTCCAGAAAAGTGTATATGGTCTATTATGTGTTGTGGAGCTTCATCCTTTGAATGTAGAAAGAAAACCCATGTGAACCTTGTAAAATCATCTACAATAACAAGAGTATATTTCTTTTTGTTAATTGACATCACATTTACTGGACCAAATAAATCAAGATACAATAAATAAAAGGGTTCAGAAATGGTGTTAATTGTCTTGCTCTTGAAGGATGTTTTCCTTTGCTTTCCAAGTTGACATGCTTCACAAAGTCCATCTTGCACAAAATCAACCTGTGGTAATCCTCTTACAAGATTCTTTTTTAACCAATTTGTTGAGTGTCTTGAAGTTGATGTGAGACAGTTTCTTGTGCCATTTCCAGCTTTCTTCAGTTGAGGCCTTGCTATATAGACATGTGACTTCATTTTAAATGCAATCCTCCAAGCTGGCTTCATATATGTCACCATGTCTATGTCCTTTAAAAATCAAAATGTCTGTTTCTTTGTGAGTCACAAGACACTCCTTGTTGTCAAAGCTAGTATGGTAACCTTTATCTCCAAGTTGACTTATGCTTATCAAATTGTGTTTTAAGCCATCAACTAGAGCTACTTCTTCAATGATGACATTCTCAAGTACAATCTTACCATATCCCAATGTTTTTCTTTTGTTGCCTGTGAATGCACACCTAGAGGGGGGTGAATAGGTGTATATGACTAATTAAGGCCAATTTTAACTTTTACCAACTTGTATCGACTGTTACAAACAAAACAGTCTGCTGCTGATACTGTCAGCTTGCTGATTACAGATTACTGAGTATAATAGCTTGCTGTTATGATGCAGTGCAGAATGTAAATACTGAAAATAAAGAACACAATCGATTTTAGCCAGGTTCGACCCCTATCCACTAATGGTCTACGTCCTGGTCCCTTACCAACCCGGTAAGAGAATATATTATTGATCAATAAAAATACCAATTACACGATACAATAATATATCTCCCTTTAACCCAGTTGCTGAAAACGGCTTGCTGAAACACTATGTTTCCCTTTGAATAATCAGCCCTCTTGAACCCCAAGATCCTCTAACAAGCTTGTTCCTCTTGAACTCTGAATTCCTCGAGCAAACCACTCCCTTGAATTCCTTAGTTCCCGAACAACCTGTTCTCTAATACAAAGAGTTCCCTAGAGCAATATTCCCTGATCACCAAGATCCCTTGCCACTACTTCAGCAACTAATCAAGACAACTTTGTTTACAAAGAATAATAAGCGTTACAACCCAAACTATAAACTCTTGTATATAATATACGTGTATATAACTATGGAGCTCAGAGTTTATAAAATTAAAGTGTTTTGAGAGAGAAGAGATGAAGCGTGTATATTCAGGACTCAAAACTTTTTACGTTGTATATCGATTGGTTACTTGCAATAAAGATTGCAAGTGAATATATATAAGAAGCATACAACGGGTCTGAGAATATTATGTAATAAGAAAAGATTTGATTAGCATAATATATTCTCCAACAACTAGGATATTAGAAGATTTGAAATTCGAAATTTGAAATAGTTTAAATCTTCTAACAATTCAATTTTGAAAGGTAATATCAATTTCCAACAGCTAGAAAAAGATCAAAACGAATTTGAGCTGTTATGGAAAGATTTTGATATGGAAAAGATTGATAGAAATCTGTTTTGGAAAGATATGGTAAGGAGAATCAAATCTGAGTAAATAAGGAAGGTATTTGAAAATCCTTTTTGAGCTCTATTAATTATATAAACTATATATTATATAATAGAGTCCTTACATATTTAAATCCTAACCAATCTCTGATCTCTCCAAGCATCTTCAAGGAATATCCATTATCGAAATTGATTTTGAATAGCTTCTGGGCGGAACAGTGTCAGCTTGCTGTTACGGTTCTGTGACTGATCTTAGCAGGCTGTTACGAACACTTTCCTGAAACTTTGTCTTTCCACATACTCAACCAAGTTACCTGAGAATATACTTATACATAGCAAACTCATATATATGTAGGATATATCAAGTGAGTCAATCATATAATGGTAAGCTGTATAGATTAAAACTAGTTACTTAGCAAGCTGTTACAGTAACAAATAGCAAATCAGCATGCTGTTATATATCATCAAAACACATCAGATTAACAATCTCCCCCTTTTTGATGATTATACACCAATATATGATTGTGCTAATATCTCCCCCTCAAACACTGCGGGTGTGAGCTAAACGGCTCCCCCTCAAACAATGCTTCCTGCAAAACAAGCTCAATATGCAATATATCTTTCTCACAAATATTAGACATGCATAAAACATATTTATCTCCAGTATAGCATTAACCACGTAAGCATGCAATCAGACTATATATTTTCTCCCCCTTAATCATCAAAAAAAATATCACCTTTCATGCACATCACATAAGTCCATATATAGCAAGTAATAAGATTAGATACCAGACTTTTCAAAGTAGCTTGCTATTTAGACATTGCACATCCCAAGTTCCCTTCGAAGAACAGAAAATCTTTCTTCTGCTAATGGTTTGGTGAAGATGTCAGCTAGCCGATACTCTGTAGGCACAAATATCAGCTCTACCTTTCCCTTTGCAACATTATCTCTCAAGAAATGGTGTCGAACATCAATATGTTTTGTTCTTGAGTGATTCCCTGGATTCTTTGAAATGTTGATAGTGCTTGTATTGTCACAATAGATTGGGATTTTCTCACATTTAATTCCAAAGTCCTTGAGTGTTTGAATCATCCAAAGCATTTGAGAGCAACAACTACCAGCTGCCAAATACTCCCCTTCTGCAGTAGATAATGCAACAGATGTTTGCTTCTTGCATTGCCAAGATACCAAACTCTGTCCTAAAAATGCACAAACACCACTAGTACTCTTTCTATCCGTTTGACAACCTGCATAATCTGCATCACTATATCCAACAAGATCAAATGCATTTGTGATAGGATAAAATAAACCAAGAGTTATAGTACCACTCAAATATCTAAATATCCTCTTGACAGCATTCAAATGAGACTCTTTTGGTTTTGCTTGAAATCTTGCACAAACACATACACTATACATGATATCAGGTCTAGAGGCAGTTAAGTACAATAAACAACCGATCATACCTCGATATCTAGTGATTTCTACATCCTTACCCTTTTCATCCGAAGTCAGCTTGCTGGCTGGGGTCATTGGAGTAGATTTTGGCTTAACATTTTCAAATCCAAATCTTTTGAGTAACTCTTTTATGTACTTGGATTGATGCACATAGATTCCATCTTTTGTTTGCTTGATTTGGAACCCCAAGAAATAATTAAGCTCTCCCATCATGCTCATGTCAAATTCACTGTGCATACACTCAGAGAACCACTTACACATACTTTCATTAGTAGATCCAAAAATTATATCATCTACATAAACTTGAACAACAAGTATATCATTCTTATCATGCTTAGTAAATAAAGTGGGATCTATTTTACCTCGTGTGAAACCATTCTTAATTAAAAACTTACTGAGTCTTTCATACCATGACCTAGGAGCTTGCTTTAATCCATACAAGGCCTTTTTCAGCTTGTATACATAATCTGGAAATTGCTCATGCTCGAAACCAGGAGGCTGTTTTACATATACTTCCTCTTTTAAGTAGCCATTTAGGAAAGCGCTCTTCACGTCCATCTGATACAGCTTGAATTTCTTGTAGCATGCAAATGAGAGAAGCATCCTAATAGATTCCAACCTTGCAACAGGTGCATAAGTCTGATCATAGTCGATTCCCTCTTGCTGATTGTATCCTTGTGCGACCAATCTTGCTTTATTTCGGGTAACTGTTCCATATTCATCCAATTTGTTCTTGTATACCCATTTTGTTCCTATTATTGAAGCATCCTTTGGTGGCTTGACGAGTTCCCAAACATCACATCTTTTAAAATTGTTAAGTTCCTCTTGCATCGCCACTACCCAATTTTCATCTTCCAATGCTTCTTTGACATTTTTCGGTTCTTCTTGAGCTAAAAAAGGCAGCATAAGCACAAAAATTTATTGCTCCTTTTCTGGTCCTCATTCTTTCATTAACATTCCCAATCACAAGCTCTTGTGGATGATTCTTTGATGTCCTTGTTGTCTTTGGCAATGTATGTTGAGAGATTTCTTTATAAAGATCAGCAACTCTTCTAACTTTTGATGATGGTGATGAATGATCTGATTCAATGGTATTAGACCTCTCTGGAGTTGTTGGTGAAGATCCTCCAACAAAATCAGCTACTGGAGTTGAGGTTCCAGCTTGCTGTTCACTATTAGTATTTTTATCAGGTGTTCTGTCAGCTGGCTGTTTCTCTTCTGCAATGCTTCTCAGCTTGCTGTCAGTACCTGTACCTGCATCATCTTCCTCATCTCTTGACAGAACATTAGTAGCTTCTTGAAATGTAACATTAATAGACTCTTCAACAATACGTTTTTGTATGTTATAGACTCTATAAGTTCTACTATTTAAAGAATAGCCAAGAAATATAGATTCATAAGATTTTGCATCAAATTTACCATCATTACCAATCGTTTTGAGTACAAAGCACTTGGAACCAAATATTCTAAAGTACCCAATATTTGGCTTCTTGTTCCTCAGCAATTCATAAGGAGTTTTGTTGAGAATAGGTCTGATCAGCACTCTGTTAAGAACATAGCTTGCTGTATTTACAGCTTCTGCCCAGAAACTCCTTGGCAGCTTACTTTCTTGCAACAGTGTCCTTGCTGTTTCTTGTAGTGACCTGTTTTTCCTTTCAACAACACCGTTTTGCTGTGGAGTTCTTGGTGCAGAGAATTCATGAGAGATACCTCTTTCTTCACAATAAGTTACAAACTCCTTTTGAAATTCTCCACCTCGATCACTTCGAATACCTACAAGTCTTGTATCTAGCTTGTTCTCAAGTAATTTGATTAGTTTCTCAAATTCACTAAAAGCAGAATCTTTAGTACGAAGAAACAATACCCAAGTAAATCTAGAGTAATCATCAACAATTACAAAACCATACTTTTTACCTCCAATACTTTCATATGCTTCGGGACCAAACAAGTCCAAATGAAGAAGCTCTAAAGGTTTAGAAGTAGATACCATTTTCTTTGACTTGTGAGGTGTCCTGACCTGTTTTCCTAATTGGCAAGATGAACATGTTTCGGTTTTGACATACTTCAATTTGGGCAGTCCTCTAACTAGCTTCTTTGAAGACAGCTTGCTGATTAAGTCCATGTGAGCATGTCCTAGCCTTCTATGCCAAATATATGGTTCAACATCAAGAGCTGCTAAACAATACGCTGTTTCCTGCATCTCAAAGTCCACAATATATATATTTCCTTCCCTTCTAGCAACTAGGGGGATTTTGTTAGTACCAACAGTAATAGTACATTTATCTTTACCAAAATTAACAGCATGTCCATCATCATATAATTGACTTACACTAAGCAAATTATACTTAAGACCTTGGACATATTGTACATTATCAATTGAAATCATACTATTACCAACTTTGCCTTTTCCAAGAATTTGAAGAGTCTTGTTATCACCAATTGTGACTCTTCCTCCCTTTTTCCTCTTAAGGCTAAGAAACTGAGATTTGTCTCCACACATATGTCTTGTACAACCACTGTCCAATATCCATTGCTTTGCATTTATTTTGGCAGCAAGACATACCTACAAAACAAACAAAAACAACTCAACATTTTGGTACCCATATAGGTTTGGGTCCAAATTGGTTAGTTGATAACACATAAAGAACAGTTAAATCAGATTTCTTGATCCACTTTTGGATCACTCTTGGTGCTTGATTCTTTGCTTTTTGTGTTCTTCCAAACTGCTGTCGGCTAGCTGTCTGTCTGTTCTAGTAAGCTGATTCTGCATTCTGCAGTTTGCAATGCTTTGACAGGTGGCCCTTTCTTTGACACTTCTGACAAATCTTCCAAGGCATAGCATAGTCATATGGAATACCATGTTTGCCTTCATACTTGAGACCTTTATCCTTCAATTTAGTTTCCATTCCTAATCCTTCTTTTGCCAATGGTACTTTAGTTTGCTTCATCATGGATTTGAGAACTTCTTCACCTTGAACAAACTTTCCCATTCCTTTTTCAAGATGTTTTATCTCATGTTCCAACTCTTTGATCTTTTCAGCTTGCTGAGATACTTCTCCAGAATCTGATTCCATAAGTTTGAACGTCTCAAGACATACATCTCTAGCTTCAATGTCTGCTTTCAGCTCGCTGATTTCCTTCATCAGAACATCATTTCTCTTTTGCACAAGTTTGTTAATTCCTTCAAGATTAGAAACTTCATTTTTGAGTTGAACAAGTTCATCACTGTTATCATTGGGCATCTTTCCATCCAAGACATCATATAACATTCCCTTGAGATAAGCATTCTTTTCTTCCAGCTTGCTGGTTTTAGCTTTTAGTGCTAAAAACTCATCTATCGAAACGACTTCTATTTCCTGCATGGTTAGTGATTTCGGAATAATAGTTTCAGATGGTTTACCAGAATAAAAGGAGTTTACCTCACTACCATCTGATTCTGAATCAGAAACATCACTTTCAAGCAACACTTCTTCTGTATTCTCTTGAAGTATTTCATTATCGAGACCAACAAGTGCTAGGTTGACCATGTCATCACTTGATTCAGCACCTGAACCATCTTCATAATCACTCCATGACAAAAAAGCTTTTGATTTTGTTTTCTCCTTTGTAGCAGCTTGCTGTTTGTTCTTCAGCTTATAACAGTCCTTTCTGTAGTGTCCTGGCTTGCCACATTCGAAACAATATTCCTCCTTTGAATCTCTGGAGTATTTTCTGCCTTTTTCTTTCTTCAACATGTTCTTCTTGTGTATGAGCATCTTGATCTTTCTGGATAGTAAAGCTATATCTTCATCTTCTGATTCTTCTGATTCCAGCTTGCTGTTATCAGTATGAAGTGCCAAGTTTTTCATCTTAGCCACTGGAGCTTGAATGATTTCAGTTTGACTAGCCTTTATTTTGCTTTCAAACTGTTCTAGTTCAGCAAATACCGCCAAGGTATCCAGAGTATCTATTGTTGGTGAAGATTCCAAAGCAGTCACCTTTGGTTCGTAGATAAATGGCACGGCACTGAGTATTTTCATATTGATTTCTTCTTGAGGAATCTCCTTGCCAAGTTGTTTGAGAGCATTCATATTTATTTGAAATCTAGATTGACTTTCTCTGATTGTTTCTCCTTCTCCAAGCTTGAAATTTCCAAACTCGTTCATCAGTTTGCTGAGTTTCACCTTTTTCAGCCCTTTAGAACCTTCATGACATAATTCCAAGGTATCCCAGATTTCTTTTGCCGTCTTGCATGAAGAAACTTTGTCACATTCAGTAGGACACAATCCATTCATTAGAGTGTTCCTTGCTCTGCCATTATAACTCATCTTTGATAGTTCACCATCTGTGAGATCATCAATGTCTTTCGCCTTGCCTTCTTTGTCTTTAAACTCAAACGGACCCTTTTGAACAACTCTCCATTCAAGTGGCTCTCTGGTAAGATGTATCTCCATTCTATTTTTCCACCAGTTGTAATTTTCAGTACCCAAGAGAAGTGGTGGCCTCGAACTCGATGTTCCTTCAGGATAAAAGTTAGTAGCCATGGCCATAGGACTCGTACTTTCCTGTTACAGAAATATTAGTACACCAAAGCTCTGATACCAACTGTGAATGCACACCTAGAGGGGGGTGAATAGGTGTATATGACTAATTAAGGCCAATTTTAACTTTTACCAACTTGTATCGACTGTTACAAACAAAACAGTCTGCTGCTGATACTGTCAGCTTGCTGATTACAGATTACTGAGTATAATAGCTTGCTGTTATGATGCAGTGCAGAATGTAAATACTGAAAATAAAGAACACAATCGATTTTAGCCAGGTTCGACCCCTATCCACTAATGGTCTACGTCCTGGTCCCTTACCAACCCGGTAAGAGAATATATTATTGATCAATAAAAATACCAATTACACGATACAATAATATATCTCCCTTTAACCCAGTTGCTGAAAATGGCTTGCTGAAACACTATGTTTCCCTTTGAATAATCAGCCCTCTTGAACCCCAAGATCCTCTAACAAGCTTGTTCCTCTTGAACTCTGAATTCCTCGAGCAAACCACTCCCTTGAATTCCTTAGTTCCCGAACAACCTGTTCTCTAATACAAAGAGTTCCCTAGAGCAATATTCCCTGATCACCAAGATCCCTTGCCACTACTTCAGCAACTAATCAAGACAACTTTGTTTACAAAGAATAATAAGCGTTACAACCCAAACTATAAACTCTTGTATATAATATACGTGTATATAACTATGGAGCTCAGAGTTTATAAAATTAAAGTGTTTTGAGAGAGAAGAGATGAAGCGTGTATATTCAGGACTCAAAACTTTTTACGTTGTATATCGATTGGTTACTTGCAATAAAGATTGCAAGTGAATATATATAAGAAGCATACAACGGGTCTGAGAATATTATGTAATCAGAAAAGATTTGATTAGCATAATATATTCTCCAACAACTAGGATATTAGAAGATTTGAAATTCGAAATTTGAAATAGTTTAAATCTTCTAACAATTCAATTTTGAAAGGTAATATCAATTTCCAACAGCTAGAAAAAGATCAAAACGAATTTGAGCTGTTATGGAAAGATTTTGATATGGAAAAGATTGATAGAAATCTGTTTTGGAAAGATATGGTAAGGAGAATCAAATCTGAGTAAATAAGGATGGTATTTGAAAATCCTTTTTGAGCTCTATTAATTATATAAACTATATATTATATAATAGAGTCCTTACATATTTAAATCCTAACCAATCTCTGATCTCTCCAAGCATCTTCAAGGAATATCCATTATCGAAATTGATTTTGAATAGCTTCTAGGCGGAACAGTGTCAGCTTGCTGTTACGGTTCTGTGACTGATCTTAGCAGGCTGTTACGAACACTTTCCTGAAACTTTGTCTTTCCACATACTCAACCAAGTTACCTGAGAATATACTTATACATAGCAAACTCATATATATGTAGGATATATCAAGTGAGTCAATCATATAATGGTAAGCTGTATAGATTAAAACTAGTTACTTAGCAAGCTGTTACAGTAACAAATAGCAAATCAGCATGCTGTTATATATCATCAAAACACATCAGATTAACATTGCCATCTCCAAAGGATACTTCAAGGCCAGCCATTTCCACAAAGTCTGTAAGTAGGGATTTCTTTCCAGTCATGTGTCCTGAGCATCTACTGTCCAGGATTAGGGTTACTTTCTTTACCCTGGTTCCCTACATACATAAGGCAATTAGTTAGATGTTTTGGGGATCCAAACAGTTTTGGATCCCTTCTTACTAACTTTAGGTGAAATAGGTTTAACAATTTTTTCTTTGAATTTACCTGTTTCTTTTGTTGCCTTAGACTCTGGTGGAGTCTTAACAGTGTCATACCAACTCTTATCAGTAGAATATTTTAGCTCATAAAAATTGTAATACAAATCATGATAGTCCCTACACATATAAATAGAGTGAAATATGCTACCATAGTGATAACAAGGCTTATGTGGAATGTAGTGACTTTTCAGAGTCTGGGAAGGACTAGACTCTGATTTCTTCTCAATTTTTGTTTTACAGTCTAGAGTTAAATGGTTGTGGTTACTACATCTATAACACTTCTGTTGGTGTAGGTGCCCTAGAGGCAATACAATGTTTCTTTTGATAAACCTTTATGTCATTTGATTATTCAATAAACGTATTTATTATGACTTTAATTACTGCGATATATTTGTTAGCATAATAAATGTCCTTAGAATCATGATACACATTGTATAGTTTAGTAAATGAATTGAACTTGAGATTATATAATATATCATATTCTTAAATGTCCCTAGTCGAGTATTATTATTATAGGACAATAATAATACATAAATAGACTAGTATGTTGTTTGACAGATAGCCACATCTCATTGGTTATAAGTATGGGGATACTAAAGTCAACACATAGGTACATGCAGGAGTACATGGTTCTGGATAGACCCACAGTGAGATTCTTCATGTTTAATAAAGTCATAAGAAAGACTCACAGTGAAAATGGTGTAATGATCCTCTGACTTGAGATCATTATATTTCTATACGAGGATTAATATACTTTGACTACATTAAAAGTTACCTTTGACCGGGTGATGATAAAAGTGGACATCGGGTATATCATGAGTCGTATGAGAAATATGAATGATAGATAAAGGATTTAACCCTCCTATAATTAGGAGAGATATTATTGGCCTCTTGATTGAGTGAGACTATAAAATGCATGGCCGTGCTCAAATAATGATTTGTTTTCATAGTCTACTCATGGATCAAGTAAACTCGGATTAAATATTGAAGAGGATGACTAAATACATGCCTCGAGTTTAATCTATAATATATATGGTTAAAGGGATTATATTACACGGAAACATTAATCACGAAAGGTTTTATCGAATCACGATTTAATTATTATTTAATTGGGTAGCAATGATGTATTACTAGATACCGCTCATTGTTTATAATTTTATTGGAGAATAAAATTATTGCTAATTAAATAATAGCCTATAGGGTCACACACATAGAGTACTTTAAGGAATAATTAATTTAAATTATAGATTTAAATTAATTGATGATTATTTGAATTTTATTATATTAATTAAGTGAGACTTAATTAATTGAAATAATATAAATTCGAATTTGAATTCTGCCATTAATAATTAAGTGTGACTTAGTTATTAATTAAATAATAAAATTCGGTTTTATTATTTAATCCTAAACCTACATGGGTTAGGCTTTGCTGTTATGGGTTGCTATTATGGGCCTATTAACCAACCATTATAAATAGATAATGTAGGGTTAATAAGGGTTAACGTTTTTGATAAGAAAAACCCTATAAAGGCAGCAGCAGCAGCAAGCACATCAAAGGCAATTTCGAAATCATCTAGAGGAGGCTAGTACATCCGTTCCATAATCGAGATCGTGAGACGTTCTTGAAGGTGCTCGTGTGGATACCATAGAGGTGTTTTCAAGAGGAAGACACAAGTCGTGAAAGCTAGGATCTCCGTTGAGTTCGTAGTAGTCAAGACCAAACAAAGGTATGATTCCATTTCACAATAATCAGTCCATGATTATACATGATCCTGCGTTAGGGTTCCGAAATTTTTCGCTATATTTACGTTTAATCCGCTGCGTTTTATGCCTCGGAACCCAACAACTTCTTTCTAGGAGCATTAGGATCTTTTTGATAATTATTGGCCTTGTTAATGCCTTTCTTACCATTCCTATTTCTCCTAGTCATTGTAGACTCTGACAAGTTCTCTAGCCTTTCCTTTAACTTAGACTTAGACAAGTACCCTATGTTAATGTTTTTCTTAGATTTATTTATTCCTGTTTCCTCTGTCTTTTATTCAACAATAGGGGTACTATTAACAAATGATTTTGTGGTTTCAGTCTTTTCTTTAGGGGTCACAAACTTAACATGAACAAAGGTACTTTTGTTTTTTGTCTTATTAACTTGGCTAGCTTCTTCAATTTTATCATTCTCAACAATAGGTTTTTTGCCTTGACTCTTGTCATAGCCTAACCCAGCAGTTTGACACACATTTTGATTATTGAGAATTTCCTGAACTTTTCTACCAGAGTCTATATAGACTTTAAACTTTAGTCTCTCTTCCTCTAGTTCTTTCTTAACATGGTCATAAGCTTTCAAGACCTCAGTGTAGTTGTGACTATATTTCTCAGAATCCTTTTCATATTGATCCATTAATATTAACTTAGACTCTAAATGATTATTCCTTTTAGTCAAGGTTAAATTTTCCTCTCTTAACCTTTCACTTTCACTAGTGAGAGACCTACATGTTATCATTATTTTATTAACCTCACTTTGAACAACCTTTGTACCATCAGAGTCTAAATTAAGTAAGGATTCATGAGTAAAGATTGACACTTGAGTTTTAGGAGATGAGGATTCTTTGGGAGATTGTGATTTTCTTGAAGATGATGCCATCAATGCTAGATTTTCATAATCAATCTCATCATCTGAGCTTGAATCTGCCCAATCCTTTCCTGTTGATATAAGTGCTTTCCCTTTTCCTTGACTTTTTGACTTTCTGCATTCACTAGCAAAGTTCCCCGGTATTCCACAGTTGAAGCATTTGACCTTTGCTTTGTCAAGTTTGATTATAGTGTTTTTGCTCTTCTCATCCTTCTCATCTTCCTTCTTGAATGATGGGCTTTTGCTAAATTTGCCAGTACTTTTGTTAAATTTCATTCTTTTGATTTTTTTTTCAAACATAGCCATCATTTGACTTAGATCAATCTCTTCATCAGAATTAGAATTTGTGTCAGTAGACTCTGACTCCACAACAGTTTTACCCTTCTTCCTTGAATCCTTGATTCTAGCTTCTGTGGGTTGTTCCTGTTGATCATTCTCAGACTCCATTAAGAGTGCCACATATTTTGTCTTCACAGATTTCTTATTCTTCCTCTGTTACATCTTTAAATCATATGTCTTAAGTCTGCCATACAATTCTTCTAGAGTTAGTTCATCTAAATCTCTAGCTTCCCTTATGGCTGTAGTTTTGTTGTCCCACTCTTCAGGAAGTGCTCTCAGAAACTTGGTGTTTGTATCTTCAGAATCATAAACCTTACCAAGCATAGCCATCTCATTCAGGAGTTTAGTAAACCTATCATACATCTCAGTAATAGATTCTCCAGATTTAGCTTCAAAATACTCATTCTCCTGAATTAGCAAAGACCTAGCATTCTTCTTGACATCTTTAGTCCCTTGACAGTGCACTTCAAGTTTAGTCCACATCTCCTTAGCAGTTTGGCATGATATGAAACAGTTTGTAAGAACAGAATCTAAACTATTAAAGAAAATGTTTTTGACTTTTGCCTTCTTAAGGACATTCTGCTTGTCCTTTCTTGTCCATTCAGCCTTTGGTTTTTTAATGAAGTGTTCTTTAGTTACTTTACCTTCTTCAATGATTTGAAGCATAAGCTTTAAGGGCAAATAGGGTCCTTCATGAATCCTTTCAAGATAGTCAGGGTCTATAGCTTCCAGATGGTGTAGCATCTTAACCTTCCAGTGGGTGAACTCATTTCTCTTAAGCATATGAATCTTAGAATTGCCATCTTTATTTCCAGACATCTTTGATCGATTTTAAACGTTAGGCTCTGATACCAATTGTTTTTCCAGTTGCACAAGTAGAAGGGGGGGTTGAATACTTGTGTGTCTTTTCTGCCTGATTTAAAATCAACTTAATGTGAAATAACATATATGAATTAAGAACAAAGATCAAACACACAGATGTGAATAAGTACTGTTTATATTATTGATTTGTAAATACGAAACTCTCCTAGGGTATACACAAACCTAGCAGCTTCTTTGTGTTTATCACAGGAACTCCCTCTATCTCTATGCTCTCACAAAATTCACTAAGACAAATTATGCTTCGACTTCTACTTTACAATTAGGTTACATAGAGTTTATATAGAGAGCTGCCTATCAACTAATAACAGAAAGTAAAATTACAATAGGAATAAAATCCTTAATTATTAGTTGACAGCTTCCTTCTTAATTTCACTTTCTTTCTCATAGCCTATCTGCAATATATTTTTCTTGATCTTTGAAGATTTTCCTTTCCTGTGTTCATCTTTCCAAATATAACTTCAACTGTATAGACTTCTCGATTCATATATATCCGTTGATGACTTCGATTGATATATATATATATATATTGATGACTTCTCGATTGGTATATATCTGTTGATGACTTCTTGATCAGGATATATCCGTTGATGACTTCTCGATCGGTATATGTATATATTCATTGATGACTTATTGCAGATAAACTATGCTAAATCCTGTCTAGTATTTTGTACATCATCAAATGAATACATTCCTAACAAATTATGGATTGAAGCAATTCAATGTTTATTAGTTTCATAATTTTGATTTAATAAAATATTAGAAGCATAATTTCTTGCATTTTGAAATTATTGATAAATATCAAATAATGATATTTTGTTAATGTTTCTGTGCAATTAATTGTGATATTTTTAATATTAGTGATAATACAAGTTGTTTATCTGAAATCACTAATAATAAAAATATGTTTAAATGCTTATTGTTCTACTGAATAATTGCCACATGTTATTTGGTTTATATATGCATGTCTGTGGTAACTGTTTAGTATTACAAGAGTATTTATATTAGTTTTCTTTCTTCGACTGAATTTTAAACTTGAATGTATTAAAAAGAAACTCTTGTCTATTTCTTTTTGAAAATGTATTATTCAAATATACATTCATTTTTCTATCAGTTTTAGATAAGAAAACTTCAAATTCTTTTTCAAAACTTCTCATTTAAAAATCTTTTGATTTACAGCCCTACTTTGATTTCCAAAACCTAGGGTGTGAATCAATTTTTCTTCAGGATAATTTTTCTCTAACCTCGAAATCTTTTATCCTCTCTCAAAAGCTGATTTTTTAAAATGCTATATTTTGAAAACCTTTTTCTCTCATAATTTTTCCTTTTAAAATGGCAGATACTTTGTGACTGCTATTTTATTTGGAGAAATTATTTTTACTTCGAGGTACCAATCACTTATAAATTTATTTGTTTTTAAATACTTGTTTCAATGTATGTTTCACATTGATTCAGAGTACCTAAATAGTGGTTGTTGCTTTAAAGGCCTTGTACTGTATTGTTATGCATTCATTCACCACAAATGTCATGTTTTTATTTTAAGTCGGGGATACTATCAGGTGGACGAAAATGATATAAATCATAATTGCATTATGAGTCAGAAAATCATAGTCCTCCATCTGATAAGGATGTTTTACAAAACTATTTTCAAAACTTACAGTACTTCGGTTATAAAGGAAAAGAGATATTTTATTGAGATAAAATTTGATAAGAGAGTTTAATTTTTTCTTTGGTATAAATTCCCGCGTTTTATTATGGGAAGTTTGCCTTATAAGAAATTTATAAGGGATAGAATTTTTCTCTGATATACTTTCCCGCGCTTTATTATGGGATAAGTATCTTAAAGAAAATTTCTATTGGTATCATGCTCTTAAATGATAAATCTTTAGATCCGACAAAATTCTTTTATTAAAAGTGCTTTAATGCAATCCATTACCATTCCTTCTTATATTTTTCCTTCTCTTTGAGATGAAAAATATGTTTTGGAATGTTAAGGTGATTAATTTTTTATCTTATTGATTGATTCTATCCGCTTAGCCCACAGTGGCTACAGAAGCTGGCCAAGAGGTTGAAAACCCATCAATCTCTTACCCATGCCTTAGTACCAAACATTGATTCATCCACTTCCATATATTAACCCTTGGAGATATAAGGAGCTTTTGTGAATTAGAGGTTGATAAGGGGGAAACTGCACTTGATGCAACAAATAAGGATGAAGTCGGATGTGCACCCACAGCTCTACCTCCAGAGAAGCAAAGTAGTATATAACAGAGGTAACTGTAAGTTCATCTGCACCTTCTCAAAAGGATGCAGAGCTGAAAAGGAAATAAAACTGTCTCTGGAATCATTCTCTCAACAGGGTGAGTTCATTGAAATTCGTTCATCAGCCAGAGCATCTTGTAATGAGTCAAGCACACCACTGGCACTCACGCTGATGGTAAGCCTAAATAGATAAATTCTAGGAACACATTGCAAGACATGCACAGTCTGAGGTATACACATTCAGAGGAGATACAGACTCTAGTTAGAGATACATTACATTGTCTAAGTATCTACCTCAAACAGAAATTAATCATCTATATCCCCAAAGGGAGATCTCTTATTCAGATTTATCTGGGCTTGAGAGGCAACTGCTTGACAAGAATTCTTCGGATGAGTCAAGTAGGGTATTTTACACAAATTCCTGTCACAGGGTTACGAGGGAAACGTAGGCTCTAATTTGTCATTCATTACACTGCCTACTACGTCGCCCCTCCTGGAAGGAACATTTCCAGATCCTGAAAAGGAATGTCCACCTCCCGTTTACGGAGAAGGTGTGAGGCTAGTCCTTAATAGAATAAGGCAGGATTCCCTAAAAGATTTAAATCTTGGGATAACTCATCTCAAAGATGTGAGGCTCCACTAGACAGTGATTTAGCAATAGTTATTGAGTCTGGTGCTGATACAGTGCTTATGCATGATAGATCAAGAACACCTCAACGAGGCAATTCTCCACTTGATAGTGATTCAGTTCATTCTGAAGAATTAGGTGTTGGGAATATATGAATGGACAGATTTCACTTGCAGGTACAAAATGCTATATTTGAAACACAGAGTGAAAGTGAGAGAGAGAAACACTTAATTGAAAGTGAGGGAGAGATACACTTGAGTGAGAGATAGGGAGAGAAAGAGTGAAACACTTCTAAGTGCTCAACACTTGAGTGTAAACACCAACAGAACGTAGTAGAAGTGAGGAAACCATAGACCAAAAACTTAACTTTGCTACTTGCTACTTCTGAAAGAAAAGCTACTATGTTTTCCCAATCAATGACAGACGAGAACCTTCTTTGGAAGATAAACCATTCAAAAGATGGGCCATTAGAGGATTCCTCAACTAATAGGGAGAATTTATAGGAAGAAAAAGGAAGTTCATAAAGTCTTATCTTCGTACTTAGGAGATGTTAATATCCTTAGGGGGAGAATTTAGACAAGAAAAAGAAGAAATTCTTATCTTCTGATCCTCAAGGAAAACAACAGAATATGGGAGAATCAAGAAACTATATCCTATACTTGAAAGGAGTTGTCAGTAGAGGATTCCTCATCCAAGTGGGATGTACAGAAAATAATTGACACTTCCATTGATTATCTAAAGGGAGAAGAAGAAAAAGAAGAAGAATCACATTCTTAGGGGGAGAACATTATTTGAGCTATGTTCTATGTTCAACAGAAGACGTTCCCAGGAATTTTAATTCTTATGAAGCTTTATTTATGATAAGTTCTTTAAGGTCAAACTATGAAGGATTTTGAAGTAGAGAGAGATCAAACAGATAGAAATGAAGATGATACTATATGAATATCAGTTCAGTGCTAGAGGAACAAACATCTTTCATTTCAGTTACTCAAGAATTCTGGAAATGCAGTATCTGATCCAGAAAAACCAGTAGCATTATTTACAAGTCTCGGAGAATTACTTTTTCTAGTTGTTAGTTGAGTTATCCTCTCTATGAGATTTGTTTGCTAAGTTTAACAATCAAATAGGGGGAGATTGTTGGTGAGATTATGAAGTTGTATGAATAGTAATCATAATAACTCAACACTAGAACATGACAATTAAATAATACTATGCCCACATAGAAATCAGGAAGAAATGAAGACAAGGCAGATACATTGAATCAAGATATTAGAAGAAGTTTTGAAGTCTACTATAGGTCACTGAAAGAAGTTCATTAATATGTTCAAGCGTCAGTGGATAATAATGTGTAAAGACTTTCAGGGTTTCAGAAGTGTTGAAGATTCAGTATAGAAGTGCCACTAGAAGATTTTAGTATAAAAGTATTGATTAAAGATAGACAGTGTTCGAAGCATAGGAATCTAGAAGGGTAAAGACAAAAGTTAAATAAGACAGTTGCAGTCTTGAAGTTATACTCACTGAAATAAGTTCATTTAAATGTTCAAGCGTCAGTGAAGAACAGAGAATGAAGTATTCAAGATTATGGTAATAATGGAGATGTTGTCGAAGTACCAGAAAAGATTCTATTGAAGTTACAGTGTTTATTGACAATCAGTGTTCGAAGCAATGAAGTTGCTGCAAACATAACAATGTACGTAAGGGAATAACACGAAGAACTGGATGGAAGTTAGTCGTCTGTGAACCAGACTAGTTGCACTAGGCGTCAGCAGTTTTGTAAAAGGAATTTGAGTATTAACTATAGAAGAATTGTTAAGTTGAAGAACATACTTGGAAAGAACGATTATTTATTAAAGTACGAAAAGTGATTTGTAGAGGCTACAGCCAAACAGCTAAACAACTCAAAGGGTGCAGGGTTCAAAGTGTCACAACCTTGGTACGAAAAGTGAAAGTTTCTGAACTACAGTAGAAGAACGGAAAAAACTAAGGGTACAGGGTGTAATGTGACAAGACTTTGGTACAAGAAATGGAAGTTGGTGAACCTTAAGGAATGAAAAGAGGGTCAAAGTGCAGTGATCAAATTGCACTTTGACCATGAAAATTAATAAGCGCAACAAAAGTGCATGGCACAACTTGTGTTTTATTATACTCCAAGGCAATAAGAGGCACCACATAAAGGTGGTCAAGAGATTCTATATTACAGGCACAACAAAATAAGTACAGGCGTAACAAAGACTTCCTAACGCAACAAAATTAATATGGCGCAACTAAAGTTCCTGGCGCCACAAAGATTCTAGCGCAACAAATTGAAGAAATTTTATTAAGTAATTAAATGCGCCACTTGAAGCTACACATGTGATACACTCTACAAGCGCAACAAAATATTCTTGGCGCAACAAAATTCTAAGGAGTAATAAAATATTTTTTGGCCTCACTTAGCCCTCAGCCAATCAAATTACAGTAGCTTACTTTATTTGATTTAAAGTCTGCACAGATAAAAAGATGAAGGCACTGATTCAAAAGGGTCGTCTTCTTCAACACAAATATATGTAGAGAGCAGCCATGGCCGGAGTAAGAAAAGATAATTAATACACACCCATACCTTACTCCCAGTCAGATATTAAGACCCGGTTCTTAAACGAAAAATGCTCAGGACTCCTAGATATCACTCCCTACGGACTCAGTTTTTCCTTGTACTAATTTAGATATATTTGTATTGGAACCGAGCCTTATATTTTTGTGTTAGTAGCAAAGAACTAATTTGTTCTTTGAAAACCAGTTATATTTTTAACTGGGTGTAGCACCCATCTGGGTTTATATACGAAAGATATATTCCTGAAAACTTGTCTCATTTATTTACTTGCTAATTTTCTAGAACTTTAATGTTTATTCATAAATACAGAAAATCAGTAAGCTAGCCTTCTAAACACTATTCACCTCATGAATTCGAACCCACTAACCGAACTCTAATTTATTTATCCGTAAAATATTTGAAAGAATTTTTTAATTTAGTGAGTATCGTATTCAACCCCCCCTTCTACGATACTTCGAGATCCAGCACATGTATATAATACAATAGCAGCTGAAGACTCGTAATGTTCTTCTGAATCCTATGAAGGCACGTCCGTAATGGGATTAACCTGAAGTGGCTCTGCTACTGACGTAGCTACTCTGTGAATGGAGCCTCAACTCCCTCTATAGAGTGGTTACCTCTCATCTGATCCACTAGTGGATGGGAGAACTTCCTCTGAAGGAACTGGATATGTGAAATCCAGGGGGATCACCACCTTAGACAATGTAGTGACTGGCTCGTTAGAGTCTGTGGTGCCCCTTAAAGTCTGTAAAGGCATTTGATATTGCACAATATTGAAAATGTTCTGGTCTACTATAAATGTGGCATCAAACAGATTTGTATCAAAAACATTTTCTTGTACATTTTTTGTGCTCTCTTCTCTATGTGTATCTTGTATAATTGGAGGTCCTGCTAGAGTGAGTACTAGCAGTGTGCTTGACTCTTCACAAGATGCCACGACCGGATGTCGAATTTTAATAAAATCACCGTCTTGATAGAGTGAGTCCAGAGACTGTTAAATTGCCATATCAAAGTCTAAATCCCATTGAGAGGATAAAGATGGGTCTGCAGTTGTCTCAGGTTCAATTCTCGATCTTTTATGTGGTGGAGACAGAGCTACAAGTTCACTCACTTAATTACCTTCACTTCTTCCCCTTATTTTTCTAACAGATATCTTCCTTTTTCTGATTTGACTCAAAGAGGTTGAAGAAGAAGAAACTGTTTATGACTCTAGCTCAGCTTAGGATTGAACCTGTATATTTTTCAAGTTCATAGCCGAAATCCTGAAGTGTAAGACCACAATCATAGTCTGCCAGCCTTGTGAAAAGATTTTTCTGAGACGTGGGAGATACTTCTACTCGGCTGTTCTGGAACAATGATTTATCCTCATATGAAAGAAGATCATTCATAAATAGCATTAAGAACCTTGGATAATAAGCACGAGACATTTTGTTCCCTGCTCTCTAGCGTCCCCATTTTCCTTATGATTTCAGTCAATATCACCTTCCCAAAATTAACTTTCCTATTATGGGCCACAGAATACCCAATATTTTATAGAAGCGAAGAGATATTGTTGAGGATGTTCTTCATTGTTGTTGCAAGCACTTTAGCCAGTGTATCGAAGAAATAATCCTATTCGCTAATCAACTTCCTTTTAGACATCTTGACGAGATTAATTTCACCTTGATACAAAATTGCTTGGAAGAATTCAATTGTCTGAGAAACAGTTGGAATGTCGTCATGATTCTCAGTTGGAAATTCTAGGATTCTGTTCACATCTTCCTCAGTTACCAAGTACTCATTTTCTCCAATTTTGAACGAAAATTGTAGTCTAGCTGCAACTGTCCTATTCTTTGCTGAGGTGTACAAAGCTCATAGTGCATCAACCTGTAGCGGGGCACCAGTGTAATTGCATTTCTCACTAATGAATGTTCATTCATAAAATTGATCCACGGTCGAAAAACCTCAACTGAACAATTCACTGTGTTGAAATAACCTACAAAATTGGTCTTTACAATTTTACAATTTCATAATTTGGGTTGAAATACAATTTTTTAAAATAAAAAATTTCAATAACACCTAATTAATTCGAATTAAGCAACAAATTTGAAATTAATCCTAGTAATTCGAAAATCACAAAAAAGATTGAAACCCTAATTTCAAATAATCCTCAGTTCGATTTATAACACAAAATCACTGTTACAACGGTCCTTTAATCTTCAAAAACTAACCACAATCAGTCCTTAACACAAACTCAAACTCGATTTGAAGCCAAAAAAATTGGGCAGACATTCGTTTGTTTGTACGATTTTAACCAAACTAGCAAGCAAATAAGATTTTAGACAAGGAATTAAGCAATTGAAATCAGTTGAAATGGATCAAAATCAACAGTTCCTGAAAAGTCCAATAAAAGTCTGATCGAGTGTGTGTATATATCTGAATATGACTTTTCAATAAAAAAAACAAAAAAAGTGGTTCGTATGCCTTTTTAAACATCAAAACCCGTCGGTATGACTTTTTAAAAATAATAGTCGGTATGACTTTATTTTATACCAAAAATCAGTATTAATTTTGAAACGCAATCTCGGTATGAATTTGTTTTTTAAAAGTCATACCGATTTTATTAAATAAAGTCATATGTCATTTTTAGAAAATGTCATACCGAAAGAAAAAAACATAAAACAACAAAATAAAAAGTCATGCTAACATTCAGTAAAATAAAATAAAATGAAATAAAATAGTTAAAATATAAAATATTAAACAAATAAATATAAAAATATATTATTAATTGTTCCAAAATTTGGAAAAAATAATGAAAATTTTATTCAAATTTTAGATTAATTAATAAAATAAATATTAACAAGCAATAATAATTAGAAACATTAAGACAATAATTTACATATTAATGCTTATAAATACTTAAAATAAATATTTAATATAATAAATAAAAATAAGTACTTATGTTATACTTGAAATAATTATCTATTAAAAGTATTAAATTATTCTCAAGATAATTTCTTCAAATATTCATAAGTCCTAGGATTCTGTTGATTTGAACTTTATAAATTCTTTAAATATTAACATTTAATATTCATGAATTCAAATCAACTCCTAGCGATAAAAAATTAGTTATTGTTTAACATCCCTAATTCACTAACCAACTTAGAGAAAGTAGATTCATCAAGTGGTTTCGTGAAGATATCGACAATTTGATCTTTTATGGGTATAAAATGTAACACCATAGTTCCGTTCATGACATGCTCTCGGATAAAATGATACCGTATGTCAATGTGCTTGGTTCGAGAGTGTTGTACAGGATTATACTTGTGTTGTCGCAAAAAATTGGAATTTTGTTCAACGGAAGTACATATTCATTTAGTTGATTCCTTATCAACAAGATCTGTGCACAACAGCTACCTGCTGCAATGTATTCTGCTTCGGCTTTCGAGGTAGATACTGAGTGCTGTTTCTTGTTGTACAAGGAGACCAACTAACGTCCTAGAAACTGACAACTTCTAGAAGTACTCTTCCTGTTCATCATGCATCCTGCATAATCTGAGTCTGTATAGCCTATTAGTTCAAAACCTGTATATTTGGGGTACCAAATTCTAAGATTTGGTGTACCCTTCAGATATCTAAAAATTCGTTTAGCTATAAGATGAGATTCCCTAGGATCAGACTGAAACCGTGCACATAAGCATATTGCAAACATTATGTCAGGTATACTTGCAGTTAGATATAATAATGAGCATATCATACCTCTTTAGCTTGTGATATCAACCTTTTTACCAGTTTCATACCTCTTTGTGGCTGTTGGCATTGGAGTTTTTTCCGGTGAGGAATTTTCTAGACTGTATTTTCTTAGAAGATCCCTTACATACTTTGATTGGCAAATAAGAATCCCATCTTTCTTTTGCTTCACTTGTAGTCCAAGGAAAAATGACAACTCACCCATCATGTTCATCTCATACCTACTCTGCATTAACTTAACAAATCTCTTGCATAAGTTTTTATTAGTAGAATCAAATATAATATCGTCAACATATACTTGCACAAATATCATATCTTTATCATGCAATTTATAAAAGAGAGTTTTATCCATGACACCTCTAATAAAACCATTTTCAATTAAAAATTTAGAGAAAGTGTCATACCATGTCATCGGCACTTCCTTGAGTCCATAGAAGGCTTTGAATAGAAAATATACAAAATCAGCAAACTCTGGATTTTCAAAGCCAGTGGGTTGATCCACGTATACTTCATTTTCTAACTCTCCATTTAGAAAGACACTCTTCACATCCATTTGATAAACTTTGAAATTGGAGTGTGCGGCGAATGCTACAAATATTTTAATAGCTTCAAGTCTTGTAACTGGTGCGTAGGTCTCACCATAATCAATTCCCTCTTTCTGAGAGTAATCATTTGCCACCAGTCTGGCCTTGCTGTAAAACATAATGTAACGTAGTATATAATAGTGATAATGATAACTCAACTAAGAAATAAAGGCAAATAAATAATACTAATATGCAGCACAGGAATCCAGAAGGACATGCAAACATGAATCACACATACATCACTGCAGAGCATTCAAGATGTAAAGTTTACTGAACGACAGCGAGAGAAGTTCATTAATATGTTCAGGCCTCAGCATCAAATAAGTGTTCAGTAGATTTCAGACTAAAGACAGTACAATGATTTAAATATAGTTGTCAAAGGGTTTCAGTGATCAGAAGCAATGGAACAGTCTAAAGTTAATCAGCTGAAACAGAATAGAAGTCAAGGGAATTCAATTCAGTATTAGTCGTTTGTGAACCAGACCAGTGCACTAAGCGTCAGCACAAGAAGAAAAGAATTGTCTTGATTAATCAGGAAAAAATCAGTTGATCAAGCTAGAAGAGAGAAAACCAAGTGGTAATTACTTCGAGAATTGAAGACATTGTTTAAATGGTAAAATCTTCTAAGGCAAGGGTTAGTGGCGCGTTTACAGGGTAACCACAGTGCAAGGTGTAACAACAAAAAAGGCTTAGGCGCAGCAAAACAAGTTCAAGGCACAAGGAAGAAGTTGGACATGTTTGTGGCGCCTATACACTGCATATAGAGTGTAGGCGCAACAAACATGTTGTGGCGCATCATGGCTAAGTCAAGGCGCAATAAAATATTTTTGGAAGGTTTCGTGGCGCCTACACACTACAACAAGTGTGCTGGCTCAACTAAATATTCAACAGGCGCAACAAAGCATTATGAAATGCTTCTAAGTCTTTTAGTGGCGCTTGTACAGTGTAACAACTGTATAGGCGCAACAAAAAGCTTATAGAGGCGCAACAAACCTTTCAAGGCGCAACAAACCTCTATGTGCCGCCTACACTCCACCACCACTCTTCAAAGCGCAACAAAGGACTTACATTGTTGGAAATCAATTTCCAATAAGTCTACAAATTATATATGGGTGAAATCAATAAGGACAGAATAATTCATTCATCTTCAACAAAAGAGATACAGACGGGAGCTCCATTAAAGACAGTCATTTATTTCACCCAACTGTATTTCTATTGTAACTTTGATTGAACCCATTGAAGCTAATCATTTGATTAGAAGTGTAGCACCTCAGGAATTTAATAATATATTGTTATTTCCCCGAATCTTTGTGTTTCATTTACTGCCATTTTTATATCTCAAGAACACGAACACTTAATCCGCAATTAAATGAAAAATCTACCATATCATATTCAACCCCCCCTTCTATGATGATTTTGGACCTAACAATCGGTGTCAGAGCTTGTTGATTGAAGTTACAAATCAAGATCCAAAAATAGTTTTTCGAAAAAGTGCATTTTTAGATCTAGAAAAATTTATATTGAAATTTCTTTCTTTTTAAAGAAAATTCAATTTTAAATTTTTTAAAGATTTTAAATTCACTAATTTTTAAAAGACTATCAATCATCAAGAATTCGTATTAAAATTTTATTTCTCGAAATTTAATTTTTATTCGAATTGATTTTAATTTTTAAGAAATTAATTATTTCTTAAGATTTAAAATTCTTATAACCATGAGTACCCAAAAACTCAGCAACATTAAAATCCCGGCCTTTGATAAAAATGAATACATCTTATGGAAGAAGAAGATTTCCATTTTCATTAAAACTTAAATTTCTCAATACTTGGGAATTTTGGAAAATGGACCCTATGTACCTCAGAAGCTTACACCGGAAACCGTTTCAGAAGACGGCGAATGGATTCCGTAAGGATTTACCCCAAATGAACCTTAAGAGTTTACTGACACTGATAAATAGAGAGTTGCATGTGACAATCATCTTCAATGCATCCTGATGGATTCTTTGGACACAACCATGTTAAATCAAGTGATAAATTGCACAAGTGCCAAACAGATGTGGGATACAATTGATCTGTTGATGTAAGGTACAACAGAAGTGAAGGAGAACAAGCTTGATATTCTTACTTCCCAATACGAAGCTTTCAAGTCACTACAAGGAGAAAGTATCACTCAAGCCTTTGAGAGATACAACAAATTATTAAATGACTTGTCACTGCATGGGAAGGCCTACTCATGTAGGGAGATCAACAGAAAATTCATGTTGATACTGCCAGCACACCTGGAATACAAAATCTCTGCCATCAGAGAAAGGAGTGACATAAATGACATGTCCACTGAAATTTTATATGAGAAGCTCAAGGCTCATGAAATGGAGCAAGAGCAAAGATAGATCATTTATGGTACAGGTACAGTGGACAATAAGAATACAGAACTGTTGAAGACAACAACTCTTATAGCCAAGGATTTTGCTATCACGGAGACCAGCTCAGTGAAACCTGTTGTTGAGAAAGAAGAAATTCTGGAAGCTGAATTTATAGAGAACACTAAACCAGGTGATGAAGACGACTTCTACTCAATAGAAGAACTTGAACAATTGGAAAATAAAACAATGGCCTATATGGAAGGGAAGTTCAAAAACCTCAGGTTTAGGAAGAACCCTAAGTACAAATTCAAGAGTAACTCCAGTTACAATGGTTCCAGTTTCAGAAATAGCAACCGAGGTACACCAAAGGAGGTTATAAGAAGGGGATGGTAGATCGCAATAAGTTCAAGTGCTACAACTGTGATGAACTCGGGCATTTTGCAACAGAATGCCAGAAGCCGAAGCAAGTGAAAGAAATAAAGGAGTCATATGATGAACTTGTTAGGAATATATTCATTTGATGATGTACAAAATACTAGAACAGAGTCTAGATTAGTTTATCTGTAATAAGTCTTTTATAATCAGAGTCTAGATAGTCAACATTCATGTTACTTGTACTTAGAAGAATTTCTATAGAAAGTGAAACCAGAGTCTGCATGAAGATCAGAGTCATATTTTTCACTAATTGGCTATTCAGATTCTGACTATGCAGGATGCAAAGTAGACATGAAAAGCACAACAGGACAATGCCAGTTTCTTGGCAACAAATTAATTTCTTGGTTTAGCAAGAAACAACAGACTGTATCAACCTCAACAGCTGAGGCTGAATACATTGCAGCTGGAAGTTGCTGTGCTCAAATTCTGTGGATGAGAAATCAATTACTTGATTGTGGACTAACATTCTCAAATATTCCTATGTATTATGATAATACTAGTGCTATTAAAATTGCAGAGAATCCAGTCCAACACTCCAGAACAAAGAACATTGATGTCAGGTATCACTTTATTAGAGAACATGTTGAAAATGGTACTGTGACACTTCACAATGTTCCAACTGACAGACAGATTGCAGACATTTTGACAAAACCACTTGATGAGTCTACCTTTCTCAGACTGGTAGGTGAATTAGGTATGTTAAATATGTAAGTAATCAATAATTACAAGAAGCAATGTATGTACTTTAATTATAGTCCCTGTCTTAACACACTGTGATTAATTATTATTGCAAAATTTTGTTTGTTACTTTATCTTGACAGAGTCTAGTTTTTAGACTCTGACGAGTCTGTAGACTCTGACGAGTCTGTAGACTCTGAGAGTCTGTAGACTCTGAGAAAAATATCGCATAGCCTCTGAATTGGTTAAAATTCGCGCCTGCAGACTCTGATTGCGTTTAAATTGTTCAAATGACTTGAAATAGGCAGTAACAATTATTTTTGACTGGAAATAGGCTGTAGACTCGTGTGTATTGTATACAACCTGAACAAAATAGAATTTTTCATACAATTTACTCACTTGTTTATTGCAATTATTTTCTAAGGCAAAAATATTCACAGAGCTTTTTTTTTACGAACCCTAGCTAAACTCTTTAAGCTTTTCCATCACTTTCAACTCAACAACTTCAATGGCTGCCATTTCTACTGTCATGAGGGGACCCAAGGCAATTGCTTTAACATTTGGGGATTTCGAGTTCATGACCACAAATCATGTTGCCGCCCTTGGAGAAAAGAAAGGAGTAAACGCTGACTACTACCCTGTGATGGATTACTTGGAGAAATCCGAGCTCCACTACATTCTCAAGGCATCACCAGTCATTCACATGGATGCTGTATCACAAGACTGGAGCTCTGCAAAGGTAGTTGATCCTTCTCAGGATCAACCAGGTAAAATAATGTTTACCTGTTAGGTCCAAATGTGTTGTAGAGGGGGGGTGAATACAACTTTTCGAATTAATGAAGCAATAAATACTATGTAATAAATGAACACAATGATTCAAGGAATATATGTCTTATATATAACTTGAAAGGGTTGCTACAACATTCATTACACAGTACACTAGAAGTAAAGAGGGTAGTAAATGATACTAAGCTCTGTGAATACTCTCTCTCTCTTTTACAAGTGTTTATCTAGAAAAATATTGCTCTACTAAAAATAATACACAAGTACTTCTATTTATACTACTTGTAATCTATGTCTTGTAGTCTTCAAAGATTAAAATATACGTGGCCCAATCATATCCACATAAATCTTATCTTATCTTGAAAGCTTGGAAATCTGCCAATTAGATGATGCCATGTGTCATGTTGAAACTGCCCTTCATGTAGAACATCTATTTGAGAACTTCCACTTGGCCATCTCGAATATTCTATCTCGAATATTCTACATAGGAATGTTCTACTTGGCCATCTCGAATATTCTATCTCGAATATTCTACATAGGAATGTTCTACTTGGCCATCTCGAATATTCTATCTCGAATATTTTGTACTTAGAAAAATTCTGGGCTTTAACTTGAAACTTCAATGCAGCATCTTGAACTTGTGATTTCTTTATGTCTTCTAAATTCTTCAACAAGCTCTTGAACTTGGATCTCTATTACTGACATAAACATACTATCAATGTCCTGACACTTGATGCAATGGTCTGATTCATAAGTGACTAGTCTTGATAGTGTCTCTGCTTTTTGAATAGATTACCATTTTCAATTAGTAATGTGGCTTTCCAATCATTGCTTTTCTTCTTGTTCACTTGAAAACAATTAGCCTTGTTGATACTGATAGTTATGATCTTGAATCTTTAAGTTACAAATCACTGAGGCATGAACAACTTTGTCTTGAACTTCTTTCAATGATTTCTTCTTTGTTTGATCATAGTTAACAAATTGAATTGTATCAATTACCTTATCTTCATGGTTAACATTGATTTCTTTGTGACTTCATGTTCTTGATTGTCTTCTGGTTAAGTATCTTTTCTTTTAGTTGAGTTACATAAGTTATAGTGTTACAAGTTTAGACACTCTGCCTTTCAATCTCCCCCTATTTGATAGTCTAACAATGACATTCAAATTAACAAAGGGATAACTCAACTAAACAATGAGACGAGAAAAAGATAAATAACATTACTGTCTTGTTTGAATTACAACTGAAATAAACTTGAAAACAATTCAAAGAACTAGAATAAATAAAACTTAAGCTAGACAGAAAATTCGAACTTCGAATTAAAGATCATTTGAGTGATTCCTATCACCTGAATTATTTCAAACCTTTCAGTCAAACTTATATCACCTTATTGGATCCACTCTAATTCACGGTTACAGTATGGTACGTTAGCCTATCTCGCATACCGTGATCAGGTGAATTTTCCTCAAGTGAGTTAAAGCAACCAAAAAGATATGAAGTTTTTCCAACTTCAAGTTCACACCACTCTGACCGTTAATTCTAATTCCGTCTCTTCTTCCTAACTTCTTCAGCTTGGCGCTTCTCCTCCTTCAACCTTTTGCACCTTTCCTTCTGTTGTTGTTCTTTCTTGTAAACTGGATCATGAAGCTGCTTCCACCTTGCATTCAACAGACTTACCGCTTCCATTTCTAAAGGATTCCTGGGCTCTGGATAAGGATGCCTGAAAAGCCTTCTGAGTTTGTCCACCTCCTGAGTAGTTCTGATCTTTGGAATGTCCTCAAAATTTTTCGTTATGAGCTGTGACTTCCAATGAGACTTATCAGCCTTAAACTGACAATAGATCATTTTAGGGTAGCCCTTAACACGGTTAGTATTGTGGACACTAGCCGCATCTCGCTCCATTCTCTTCTTTTCCACTACTACTTCAGATAAGTACTTCAGGAGTCTCTGCTTCTCATCTACATTCTCATTTTCCACTTCGCCCCATTTGAATACTTCTATAACTCTCTCCAGAAAAGCAGCATCTTGAGTCTGCAGCAGCCATTTCCTACTCATATGCAACAATGTTTCATTTTGGTCTGCGTCTATGAATGCTAAAGCATCAACTGTGTCATCATCATATGAGTGTATCCAGTATACACTATCTCTCCCTGGAACACCAACTTCCTCCTTTATTTCTCCTTGTTCCAGAGATCCAGAAGGAAGAGTCAGAGCTTCATCTACATTCTTAACAACTTGTAGAATATTCCACTTTCTTTCAATTAGCTCCGGCTCAATCTTTACATTGTCTAGAGGGTTTGGAGCAATAATGTCACACTTCCAAATTTCATTGCTCATCTTGAATATGACCCTCTCAATGAACTCCACTGACTTCTCCTTGATGTCAGAAGTGAATCCCTTGCTCATCATTTGCCTGCATACCGCCTTTAGGGATTCTACTGATAGAGCCATTAGGTCATTTTCCTCTAAGCACACCCTCTTCATCTTTCCATCAACAACCATCCGAACAATATCAGGATTCGCTGAGAATTCTGGTCCCTTGTCCTCTGCTAGCTGCATTAACTGATCCCTATACAAAATGCTAAGCTCCTTAGCTTGAGAATATTGAATTTTTGTTGCTAGCAAGAACAACTCTGACGCATATCTTTTCGAGATGAATTGATCATCCACATACAAGAAAGATGTCGGGACTCCTTCGACTAAAGACAAGATGACCTGCCATTCCTTAACCATTGCATTATATCCAACTCTGACTTTTGAGATCAACCTTTTCAAAGCATTTATGTAGTCAACAATCAGTGGATTCTGCAAGTTCAAGTTGTAGAACAAGTCTTCCGCCTCTTTGTTATGAGTTCCTTTTGTACAAACTCCCGATAGAATCTTCCTTGCATCATCCCATTTCCGTCCTATCCTTTTCTTGTCCAGATCTACTTGAGGATCAGCTAACCTTGCAAGCTCATGATCATACTGTTTCTCTTTAAGCTCTGCTTTCTTTTCAAGAAAAACAGCCTCATCCTACATCATCTTCATTTTATAGAACTGAGCTTGTTCCAAGGCCAGCTGTTGGGCTTCTAGAGTTTCCTTATCAACAGGTATTTCTTCAGGCTGTCCGGAAGACATTCCAGCACCTCCACCTTGTTCCTTCAAAGATCTTCTAATAGCATGTGCTAACGGAACATCCTCCATATCAGAATCTGAATCAAGTACTGCATGTGCCTCTTCCTGATGACGACTCAAGTCAATGAATGGCTCTTCTTGTTCAGCCACCACTGCCTTACCCTTCCTCTTTCTTTGAGCCTCTTCTTCATTCACTGGCTCATTTTCTTTGACAACATCAGCAGTTTGTTCTTCAATTTCTTCAATTATTACCGACTGCTGTCTCGTCTCCTTACCACTCTCCCCCTTAGGTGAGTTATCCCTAACACCACCTTTCTCGCCAGATCCAGCAGTTGCATGAGAACCACCAAAACCAGAACCCGAGGGTCCAGCGCCACCAGCACCTCCAGCACCACCAGTATCATCATGATCAGGGGGAGGCTGAGTGAATTGTTCGTCAAAGCACTCGGGAGGAACAAAGCTTCTAACTGCATACATCATCCTGCTGATCTCTGTCGCCATGGTATGCATTATGCTCTCCACTGCTCCCATTCGCTCATTCAGAGTGCTGCCCAAGATACCACCAGCATGGCCCAAGTCATTCACCTTATGTGTCAATTCATCCATCGCTGTTGCTTGACTGGCCATCCGTGCTGCGTAATCATCAAGAGCTCGTTGATTGTCACCAATATTGATCCCCAACTGCCCCATTGACTGCCCGAACTGCTTGATTTCAATTTCAATTGCTGTCATACACGTGTCAAGATTTTCAAGATAAAGGGACGGTGTTTGGTCTGGGTGTCCTCGCTCTAAAAATCATTCTGGTAGTGTTTGTCGCTCGGTTTCGGGCCTTAAAAATGAAGGTCCCTCACTCCCTAAACGCTCACACACACTCCCTGTCTCACGCTCGTGTATGTCTTCAACAATAGTCCTGAAAGAGAAAGCAGTACCTGCAGAAACTGGATAAGTAAAGTGAGTAGCAGTTATGGGATCTGTTCCTGTCATATCCTGAGGTGGAATCTCAGGTTGAGAGGCTGCAGAGTGTTCTAGTACAACATCAGAACCGATCCTCTCTGCAGCATCAGTATGTACCGGTGAAGGTACTTCTGAAGCAATAAAAGCTTCTGGCCTTTCTGAAGCAACAGGCTCTTCAGAAGGCTCCAGATCCTCACCAAGATTCTTAGGTGTAGAATGTGCAAAGATAGAACCACTCGCGTGAGGTGGAGTGGGTGTGATTGACATTCTAGGTTGGGACTGGGCTGAAGAAGTTGCAGCATGTGAAAATTTGGCTTTCTTCCGTAAAATTGGCTGCACTTCTGGGTCACTCTCAGAGCCCTCACCTAAATCTACAGATGCCAGCCTTTTAACTCCCGTGAGTAAGGGTGAAATAGAAGATGCAAGAGTTTCAGACTCAGAATCAGAAATATAGCTCGCACCCTGGGATAGATCCTGCGGGCTAGCAGAATCTTGGGCAATGGAATCAGATTTAGTTGAAGAAGTATCAGTAGTGTGAACAGAGAGTTGCTCTTGTTCATAGAAGTTACCTCCTTTATTACCTTGTCCAGCGAAGGGATCAGGATCAGCATGTGGAGTAGGTTGTCTTTCCCTTGGACCGGTAGAGGATTGACCGTGAGAGTGGCCATCATCATCCTCATCACTTTGAGGCTCTTCAGGAATCCCTTGAAATGCGTCAGCATGTGCAGATGGATTCTGAGCATGTGATGATACGTGCGAGGTTCCCGCCATAGTAGTAATACCTGCATCATACTGAAGCCACACTTGAATATTAACAGGAATAATCAGCGCTTTACCGTGATGTTTATCCTGATTAGCAATTGTTGTGAGTGACTTGGTGCCCATGCCAAGTGATGCAGATGTTTTACTCGTTGCAAATGCCTGTCTTACAGCTAAAGCATTAGTCGGTACTAAATGATTAATGAGCATTTGTAAGAAACGAGGATACCAGCATACAACGTTAGTAGTTGCAAGGTTTCTGTTTGCAGATGATCCCATTGTAGCCACTATTTCGGAAAGAACTATTCTTCCATAATTAATGTCCAGTTCACGGGCTAGGGAAACGGCAAAGATCTGTATGGGAATTGGAATCTGATGATAGTCTTTTTCGCGCGGCCGAAAACACCTCGTGATGGCCTCGAAAAAGTAATTCCATTCCACTTGGAAGTATTGTTTCTGGATGGCGCCAGCTAAGATCCGTCCAGAAGGAGGATAGCATCCAATCTCCTCAAAGAATTTGAGACGATCTGCCGTTGAAGGTTCAGGGTCATAAACATCTTTAACTGGAAAGCCCAGAACCCTGTTGAACACTTCCTCCGTTACTTCATATTCCTGACCCGCCAAGGTAAATCTGAAACCATAGGGGGTAGATTTACTCCCGAAAGTAACCGCACTAGTCCATAATTGCTATAAAGCATCATGAACTAGTGTTGGTTTAGCAGTAAACGCAACACTAGCTTTGGAATACAGATTTAGGAATCGTATCCAAAACTTGAAGCGTGGGAGTTGATCACCAATTTCCGTACTAATGTTATAAAAATTATTTTTCGCAAGAATAAATTGGTGAGCCATTTGTAAAATAATTTTCCTTGAGTTAATGTGATATTTTGAAAAGAAACAATTAAGGTAAACACTTAAGGAAAAAAATGTAATCTAATTAATTCCTTTTAGTGAATCGAGAAGATGAACAGCCGATTTGAACTAAACTACGGAATGAATTATGATCAAAATCAAAACACACAGAATCCAGTCCAGTAAATACTGCAACCCAAATCAGTGATATAAAAACTAAACTATGTTTGTGAATAACCGTGATAGTTGTGTGTATCTGTGTGTATATGACAAACTGAACAGATGAACAGACAGGTCCAAATACACAAATACAGGGCAAACAGAGAATAGTAAATTGAAAAACGGGCAGCAGTTCGAGATATGTAAGAGTTTTAACACAACTCGAATGAACAGGGCAATGACTGTTTGAAATCGCAGGGAGGGAGGCTGGGGGCTGTAAAAATTTAGGGTTAAAACAATTAGGTAAAAGTGAAAAGAAAGACGGGTTAATGTTGTATATATAGGCATATATGTGCAAAGACGAGAATATCCCTGTGAAAAAGGAAAAAAAAACGTTAAGTACATACAGGGGAACATCAAGTCGAACACTATCTCGAACATCTAAGTCGAAATTCGAGATGAGTTTCGAGATAGGAACTATCTCGAACATCAAGTCGAATATTCGAGATAAAGTTCGAGATGACACTAACTCGAACAAATAATCACTTGATCAATTAATACAGCTTAATAAACCCACCAGGGAATCCCATCTCGAATATCAAGACAAAATTCCATTAAAATGGGTAAAATTGCAAGTACAAACCTGGGAACACTATCTTGAACAGTAAGTCGAATATTCGAGATAATGTTCGAGATGGGACTCAAGTCGAACATCAAGTCGAATATTCGAGATAATGTTCGAGATGGGACTCAAGTCGAACATCAAGTCGAATATTCGAGATAATGTTCGATATGGGACTCAAGTCGAACATCAAGTCGAATATTCGAGATAATGTTCGAGATAGAGATTAACTCGAACAATTTCCCTGACTTGTAATATTTTTCAACACGCACACGGGGAACTGTAACTCGAAATTCAAGTCGAATTTCGAGATGAATTTTGAGATAGACCTTATCTCGAATATTCTACCCAGACTTAGAATTGTCAAAATTTTTAATTTTGAAGATACTCAGAATAATTTGGCAATTTTTTTGTTTAACAACAATTAAATTTTGGCAAATTAAGATAAATATCAATTCAAGGATTTTTATCAAAGAAAATAATAAAAACACTCCTTGACAATTCTAAGGCCTCTTAAATTAAACAAAATTACATGAAAAACACAGGTAAATTCATAAAAAAAATTTAGAATAATATGAATTTAACTCCCCCTATGATCATGCAATCATACCAGCATAAATTCAAAGATTTAATCAATAATTACACATAAAACACAATGAATTCATGTAAAATAACACAACATGCATCCTAAAATACTCATTACTTAATCATTTTAAAGTCTAAGTCCATAATGATTAATTAGCATGCAGAAGTGATATTTTGAGCAATTGTAGAGATTATTTACATATGTTTTCAACTTTGTATCAATAAAATAGGCAAATGACAAGACCAAAAACATATGTTCATGATTAAAAACTGAAATTTTGCAGATAGGAGAAATCACTAACTTGTGTTAAACATTCCCAATTCACCAACCAACCTATTGAATGTTACTTCATCAAGAGGTTTAGTGAATATATCTGCAATTTGTTGCATTGTGGGCACAAAATGTAGCTCCACAGTCCCCTCCTCGACATGTTCTCTAATGAAATGATACCTGATATCTATATGCTTGGTTCATGAGTGGTCTACAAGATTGTTGGTCATGGCAATGGCACTTGTGTTGTCACACATGATTGGAATCTTTTTGTGCTCCATGCCATAATCTTTCAATTGGTTCCTCATCCACAGTATTTGAGCTACACAGCTTCCAGCAGCAATGTACTCAGCTTCAGCAGTAGAAGTAGATACTGTGTGTTGCTTTTTGCTTTGCCAGGACACCAATCTTCTGCCAAGAAATTGACATGCACCAGATGTGCTTTTTCTATCAATCCTGCAACCTGCATAGTCTGAATCCGAATAGCCAATTAGATTAAAACCTGTATCTCTTGGGTACCAAATCCCTAGATTTGATGTTCCCTTGAGATACCTAAAGATTCGTTTGACGGCTATGAGATGTGATTCTCTAGGATCCACTTGGAACCTTGCACACAAACAAGTTGCGAACATAATATCGGGTATACTTGCAGTTAAATAGAGGAGTGAACCAATCATACCTCGATAGCTTGTGATGTCAACTGGTTTACCTGATTTGTCTTCATCAAGCTTCGTGGCTGTTGTCATGGGAGTCTTAGCTGTTGATGCATCTTCTAGATTATACTTCTTGAGTAAATCTTTGATGTACTTGGACTGATAGATAAAGATTCCATCTTTTCTTTGACTGATCTGTAATCCAAGGAAGAAGGACAGCTCTCCCATCATGCTCATCTCATACTTATCCTGCATTAACTTGGCAAATTTCTCGCACAAGCGCTCATTAGATGACCCAAAAATAATATCGTCCACATAGACTTGAACAAGTATTAAATCACTTTTTACATTTTTATAGAACAATGTTTTATCAATTACTCCCCTAGTAAAACCACTTGCAATTAAGAACAAGGATAGGGTTTCATACCATCGTCTTGGGGATTGTTTGAGGCCATAGACAGCTTTGAAGAGAAGGTACACAAAATCTACAAGTTCTGGATCAACAAAGCCAGGTGGCTGTTCCAGATATACTTCTTCTTCTAGCTCTCCATTCAGGAAGGCACTTTTCACATCCATCTAAAAAACCTTGAAGTTCTTGTGTGGTGCAAAGGCCAAGAACATCCTGACTGCCTCAAGTCTTGCAACTGGAGCGTAGGTCTCATCATAATCAATACCTTCTTTTTGAGAATAACCCTTCGCTACCAAACGAGCCTTGTTTCGTGTTACAAGTCCGTCTTCATCCAGTTTATTTCTGAATACCCACTTAGTTCCAATTACTGATCTGTTCTTCGGTCGGGGTACCAGCTTCCAAACTTTCTGCCTTTCAAACTGATTGAGCTCTTCTTGCATTGCAATTACCCAATCAGCATCACCAAGAGCTTCTTCTATTTCTTTAGGTTCAAGCTTGGATAAGAACCCAGAATATAAGCAAATATTAGCCATGTCAGCTCTTGCAGTTCTTCTAGTAGTCACACCAGCATCTGGATCACCAATTATTAATTCAAACGGATGGTCTCTACTCCATACTCGTTCTCTTGGAAATTGTCTTGATGATTCAGCTTGACTTTCTGAGTTGTTGTGTTGACTACTTGTGGTATTTCCACTAACTCCCCCTGAGTTAGTGCCAGCTCCTACAGAACTAGTGTCATCTCGTCTTGAGCCTTGAACACTTGTCCTTGAGCTGCTATTTACTCCCCCTGAGTTGTTGCCGGATCGTGCGGAAGAAGTTTCTTCTGATCTTGTAGGATTCGATTGTTTATTAAGCTCAGATGTTTCTTCACGAACACTTGGAACATTTGAAATGACAACCAACTCAGGTTCATCTTCAGGTTCATCTAAGTCTAGATTCTGAAATTTAAGGGACTCTAGTTCACTAGAATCTTTAGATATTGATGGGAGTTTGGTATCGTCGAATCTGACGTTGTAGCTTTCAGTCACTTTTCGATCATTCACTAAGAATACCCGATAAGCTGCCACCACATCTGTAGAATAACCAACAAAGATTCCTTCACGAGCTTTTGCTGCAAATTTGCCTAGATTTTCATTATCTATAAGCACATAGCATTTAGCTCCAAAGACATGAAAGTATTTGATTGTAGGTCTTCTGTTATTCATTAGTTCACATGGTGTCTTTTCTTTATCTTTTATGATCAGGGTTCTATTCTGAGTGTAACACACTGTACTCACTGCTTCGGCCCAAAAGTAAAGAGGAAGTTTTGAATCATACAACAATGTTCTTGCTGCTTCAACCAAAGTTCTGTTCTTCCTTTCAACTACTCCATTTTGCTGTGGAGTTCTCGGGGCTGAGTACTGACGACGTATTCCCTTAGATACACAGAAGTCATTCAGCACTGCATTCTTAAATTCAGTACCGTTGTCTGTTCTAATCGTCTTTACAGTAAGTGTTGAAACATTCTCAATTTGAGTGATGTGATCAATGATTAGGAAAGGTACTTCGTCTTTCGTCATTGCGAACAATACCCATGTATAATTGGAGAAGTCATCCACGATTACCAAAGCATATCTTTTCCTAGATAAGGATAGGACATTCACTGGGCCAAACAAATCCATATGAAGAAGTTGTAAAGGCTCAGTGATACTAGAAATTTCTTTACTTTTATGTGATGCTCACTTTGACTTTCCCATTTCACAAGCTTCACAGAGTCCTTTAGGAGCAAACTCCATCCGTGGTAGATCTCTCACTAATTCTCACCTCGCGAGAGCATTCATCGTTTTGAAGTTTAAGTGAGATAGCTTTTTGTGCCATAACCAGCTTTCATCATCTGAAGCTTTGCTGTAGAAACAGGTAACTTCATTCTGATTTGCCGAATCCATGTCTGCAACAAAAAGATCTGCCTTTCGAACTCCTTTCAAAGCTAACGAACCTTCCTTGATGTGAGTTATTGATACACCTTTCTTATTGAAGACAATTTCATAACCTTTGTCACAGAATTGACTTATGCTCAACAGATTGTGCTTCAATCCCTCAACATAGGAAATATCTTCAATGATGACATTGCCAGTCTTCAGTTTGCCATATCCCTTTGTCACTCCTTTGTTGTCATCTCCAAAGGTAACATAAGGGCCAGCTTTCATAACCAACTCTGTAAGCAGGGACTTGTTTCCTGTCATATGCCTTGATGCTCCACTATCTAGCACCCATAAGACTTTATTTCTTTTCTGCTTAATGCCCTGCAATGTCAGATTGATTAGACATTCTTCGGAACCCAAGATTGATTGGGCCCGGCTTTTCTATAAGATCGAGAATTATCAGTTTTAACAACAGGAGATGCACTTTCTTTAACATTCTTAGAGCTTTCGACTTTGTCTTTTCCCTTGTCAGACTTAACAGATTTGTTAGTCTTAGGAGAAGGCTTGTCACTCCTAACTTTAGGAGGACTTGCAGTCTTAGCTCTTACATTCTTCTTCTTGACATTAGAACTAGTAGCAGTATTTAAACATGTTTGACTAGTTGCATTCATCAAGTTCACGAAGGTTTGCATGACATTAAAAGTGCATGGCATACAGTTAGGTTGACCACATTGTACATGATTTTGATGCATGTTAATCATTGTGTGTGGTACAGGCATGGCATGTGCAACAGGAATATTCATGTTAGATTTACATGCATAAGAAAGATGTTCAGTGGATTTACAATGATAACATGCTTTCTTTATTCTTTCTACCTTAACCTCTTTTTCAACCTTTTCTTTCTTAACCTGTTGTTTAACAGCCTTGGCTCCTAATCCTGGTCTAGATTCTTCTCTAGGGGATTTGATTTTAATTGATTTAGTAGGAGTTAAAGGTTGTTCTTTCTTCCGATCTTCCATCTCGATTTCATATCTAACTAGTAAATCAGTCTCTTCTTCTTCTCGAGGAGTAAAGTGTTTGAATATTGGTTTAATAGCAGATTTGAGAATTGTAGGTACTTCTTTTTTAATCTCACTGGGACTGGTGTCTACAGGCCTTTTCCCTTCTTTCTTTGATAAGTTAGAATAGTCAAGTCCTACACCAACACCAGTTATCTTCTTAAATGTGCTACTATCAACATTCACTTTACTAGCTGCTAGTTTATAAGCTTCGCATTTTGTTTCTAACTCAGATAGTTTATTCCTAAGACATGCTTCTATTTCATCTTTAAGGTTGAGCTTGTGTTCCAAAGTTTTAATAGAGTCTCTTAGGGAAGTATCTATAGTGCAAACGGCCTCTAATTCTTCCACTTTTGCCTCAAGCATTCTGCATTTGGCAACAATTGTTTTCTGTTCTTTTTGAGAAGTATTTAGGCTTTTGCACAGCATATAGATCTCTTCGCTAAGAGCCCCGTTCTGCACCTTATAATCATCTAGAGACATTTCTTCCTTAAGGGTTAGAACTGGTACCTCTGGTTCATCTGACGTTTCAGCCATGAGGGCAAAGTTTGCTGTATGAGTAACTTCTTCCTCATCTGAATCATCCCACGCTCTGCCTTCTCTGACAACTAAAGCTCTTTTTCCATGTCTTTCCTTCACCAGGGCCTCATACTTGCTTTTGAGGGCTTCATAAGTTTCTTTTGGATATGTCTGTTTAGGCTTCTTGCAATCTGTAGCAAAGTGTCCAGCTTCACCACAGTTATAACATATGAACTTCATTTTGAAATCCAAAGGAGATTTGTAGCTGGTACTCTTGCCTTTTCCTTTGTAGCCTTGTGAACTACCACCACCCCTAGTAACCCGATAATAAGATGAAGATTTACTTTGCGGTCGGTTACTCTTTCTGAATCTGATATTGCTGAACTTCCTTGCCATGTATGCCACGACACTGTCATCCATGTTGTCCAGCTCTTCTTGGGTGAAGTAGTCGTCATCACTATTTGATGTGCACTCATCATCATTTTCAACTTGAGGTGATGCAGGTGATGACCTAGGCTTTTCTGCAACCATTGCCTTTTTAGACTCTACCTCATCAGCAACTAACCCTGATGCAGCTTCTTTTCCTCTTGAATCATTATCCCATGCTTGATCTTGAAGTGTTTCCAGCTCATAGGTCTTTAGAATTCCATAGTATTCTTCCAGAGTAGTTGTGTGTAAATCTCTGGTTTCTCTAACAGCGTAGACTCTATGTTCAATGCTTTTTGGCTGGTTCCTCAGATATCTCGTGTTGATTTCAACCACGGGGAGAGTTACACCTCTCAGATTCAAATCCAAAACCAACTGACTGAATCTTAGATAGACATCGGTTATACTTTCACCTTTTCTTATCCTGAAAGTGTCATACTCCATCTTGAGTATAAGTGTTTTGTTGCTTCTGACCTCAGAGGTACCTTCCATGACGACCTCTAGCTTATCCCAAATCTTCTTTGCTGTAGTTAGTCCTTTAACTACGTTAAACATCTCATGATCTAGGGATTCCATCAGTGTTTGTCGAACGGATGTGTCGAAAGATATCTGCTCCTTATCAGCATCTGAAAAGTCTACTGCCTTCTTAGGCTTAGACCGTTGTGGTACTACCACATCTCCTTCCATATGCTCAGGAACAACAACCATTGGTACAAATTTACCTTTATCGAGGACTTCCAGATATTCAGGATTGACGGACTCAAGGTAAAGTTTCATTCTCAACACCCATTCTTCATAATGATCTCGGTCGAACATTGGAATCTTGAAATTGTTTTTAGGTGCCATCTTAATGCTGATTTAAAGTAAAGATAATAAATTTTTCTTATTACTTGAGTAGTAATTAAAAGAAAATTAAATTATCTTAAAATAAATCAAGGTTCAAATTCTGGACACCAAAAAAAAATTCTAAGTACCCAAGACTAGGCTAAGTAGAATATCTATGTAGAACTGCCCAAGTCGAATTTCTCTAAGTAGAACTTCTGTCCAAGTAGAATATTCCAAGTAGAATATTCAAGTAGAATATTCAAGTAGAATATTCAAGTAGAATATTCAAGTAGAATATTCCAAGTAGAACTTTTGTCCTTGGAAGAAATTTTCTGCAGGTCACTTTTAATATTGAATAAACAATATTACTTTTCACACTTTTTGACTTTTGTAGCTTTTCTCACCTAACTCACCTAACCCACGTGCTAGGTACTGAATATCTTCTGTAACATTTTTGTTGTGAGATTTATGTCAAATCAAAAGCCAATAACACCTTTTTAACTTTATGTCTCTTGAAAAAGTAATCAAAAGTTGCTGGGTTTATCTTCTTTATCAAGAACAGTAATGTCTCCTTGAAGAACACCAAAAATCAAAGTACCCAGAATAATTCACAAAAATGATCTAAAGTCCTCCCAAGCTAAATAATTACTTCTGGAGTATTTAAATAATTTTTAGAGTGAGTTTTCTCTGCCAAACAAATTTGAGCACACTTTTCGAGAAGAACTTGAAAAGTAGATCTATAGATGAAGACTCACTAATCTTCTACCAAACACAAGGATCTATGTTTTGTATATTAAACATGAAGCTCTGATACCAATTGTTAGGTCCAAATGTGTTGTAGAGGGGGGTGAATACAACTTTTCGAATTAATGAAGCAATAAATAATATGTAATAAATGAACACAATGATTCAAGGAATATATGTCTTATATATAACTTGAAAGGGTTGCTACAACATTCATTACACAGTACACTAGAAGTAAAGAGGGTAGTAAATGATACTAAGCTCTGTGAATACTCTCTCTCTCTTTTACAAGTGTTTATCTAGAAAAATATTGCTCTACTAAAAATATTACACAAGTACTTCTATTTATACTACTTGTAATCTATGTCTTGTAGTCTTCAAAGATTAAAATATACGTGGCCCAATGATATCCACATAAATCTTATCTTATCTTGAAAGCTTGGAAATCTGCCAATTAGATGATGCCATGTGTCATGTTGAAACTGCCCTCCATGTAGAACATCTATTTGAGAACTTCCACTTGGCCATCTCGAATATTCTATCTCGAATATTCTACATAGGAATGTTCTACTTGGCCATCTCGAATATTCTATCTCGAATATTCTACATAGGAATGTTCTACTTGGCCATCTCGAATATTCTATCTCGAATATTTTGTACTTAGAAAAATTCTGGGCTTTAACTTGAAACTTCAATGCAGCATCTTGAACTTGTGATTTCTTTATGTCTTCCAAATTCTTCAACAAGCTCTTGAACTTGGATCTCTATTACTGACATAAACATACTATCAATGTCCTGACACTTGATGCAATGGTCTGATTCATAAGTGACTAGTCTTGATAGTGTCTCTGCTTTTTGAATAGATTACCATTTTCAATTAGTAATGTGGCTTTCCAATCATTGCTTTTCTTCTTGTTCACTTGAAATCAATTAGCCTTGTTGATACTGATAGTTATGATCTTGAATCTTTAAGTTACAAATCACTGAGGCATGAACAACTTTGTCTTGAACTTCTTTCAATGATTTCTTCTTTATTTGATCATAGTTAACAAATTGAATTGTATCAATTACCTTATCTTCATGGTTAACATTGATTTCTTTATGACTTCATGTTCTTGATTGTCTTCTGGTTAAGTATCTTTTCTTTTAGTTGAGTTACATAAGTTATAGTGTTACAAGTTTAGACACTCTGCCTTTCATTACCTTTGGTGACATTACATTTGATGTTACTGCTGATGTTATTAATTCTGTGTTTAAATTACCAGTTAAACAATCTTTTGATGAAACTGTTTCTGATGCTGAAATTAAAGATATGTTTAAATCACTAGGTTATTCTGGTAGTCTAGAAAACATGAGTAAGTTAACTAGGCCCTATTTGAGAAAAGAATGGTCCTTTTTCTTTGATCAAATTGCTAAGTGTTTTACTGGTAAGTGTAGTGGATTTGATGCTATTACTGCTATTACTTATCACATTGGTCACAGTCTCCTATTTGATAGAGTAATTAACATTGGTGATATGTTGCTCACTCAAATGGGAGCAAAATTAAACAATGTCCATGAGGGGAGGAAGAAAGTCTACTATCATAGATTTCTTATGATTCTTCTCAACCACTTCATTCCTGACATGTCAACCAAGTTGGCAGATGATTGCTGTGTGCAGGCATATAAACAACAAAGGAGGATATTCTCTGATATTAAGAGAATTGATGACAAGAAGAAGAGTCTACCTGTCATGACTTATTCACAGGTAATGAAGGTAAAACTCTCAACCTACAAACCTTCTATCTACAATGCTTCTTTTTTTGGTGGTGACATGATGCAGGATCAAGTAATGGAGAGTCCCCCTGCACCTACCCCAGTCACCCAATCCCCTTCAATTACACAATCTTCTAAACCAAAATCAAAAAAGAAACCAATCTCTAGTGTCTGTCAACAGGCACCAGTTGTAAAGAGGAGAAAATTGATTCAATCTAGGCTTATAGATGAGCACAGTGATGAGGAGCTTAACCCTTTAGAGAAACAAGTTGTTGAAGGTCTTTCTTTGCTAAAAGAAGGTCATGAGACACTTGATTCTAACCTTCAAGCCAAGTCTGCAGTCTCTGAAAAGGCTACAGACTCTGAAACACCTAGGAATGCACCTCAGGATTCTCAAATTTCATCTCCTGAAAAATCTTTTGCTCAGAAGTACAGAAGGTTAGGGAAGGCTTATTCTGCACACACACACAAGCCTATTATTATTACTAACCCTGTTTTGCAGGAAACAGATGTTTCAAAGGCTCCTGCAGGGCCAGACTCTGATAGCAAGAAATTACCTAAACCAGAGTCTAATGTTGAGTCAGAGTCTAGACTGCCTTTAGACTTTGATCATGAGACATTTTGGGAATGAATGCCATTGGATGCAGCCTCAAGTCTAATTGATGAAATCATTACTCCAAGTGATGAGGCACTGCTATTCTTATATCCTTTGGTGGAATTAGTTGAAGATCCAGAGCAACATCAGACTAAATCTCAAGTCTTGGATTTTCTTTCAACCTATGAAGCCCTAACGAAGAGAATGGAACAGGAGCTACAAATGTCTGCACAGGATGTAGTCAAATCTCTCTACAGCTACCTATTCAACTCTTCATTCCAAGAAAAAGAAGTTGGGCTCATAGAAGGCAGAATAAATGCAGTTTTCAAAGCACTAGGTGTGTCAGACTCTGAACAGCAAATCACAAAGAAGCCTAAAAAGCTTAGCATCTACAAAAGGAAAAAATCAGAGTTTGTTGCTGAGTTGGAAACTGAGATTGAGCAACCAGTTTTTGACTATGAAGCAATTTGGGATCAAGGGATTACCTACAGGACAGCTATTGATTGGATCTCTACCATTCAACCATTTTCAAGGGAGGTGGTTGATTTTCTTGTCCAAAATGTAGGTAAGGTGGCCAACAAATACATCTATCCGACCTATGAAAGTAGATTGGATCAACTTAAGGGCTCACATTATCACAAGATTTCAAGGGAACTGCAGGATTCCTTTCATTTGACTTTTGCCCAGGCCATCAATGCACTCCATGCCAGGATGTTTCTCAATGGACACTTGGATGCATTAACTATGGTAGAACCACATGAGGTAGCAGGTGATGCAAGGCAGTTGGAGGTTGGGACTAGTGCACCAGTGGTGACTAGTGATAAAGATGCTCAGTTTGCCTCACCCACACAAGAACCACCTAGTCAGATGTTGGGTGATAGTGGGGCAAGGGAGTATGCTGTTAGGCCCTCCTTGACAACTCACCAAAAGGTTGATGAGAACCCCAGTGATATGGGAGGACAGACTCTGATGGAGGCTCATGAAGACATTTTCCAATCTATTCTATCAGAGTCTATCCACCTTGAGGGGGAGTCTCATACACAAACAGTCAAAGATGGTAACACTAAGACTCTGGCTTCTAATGAAGTCATACTGGAGCATTCAGAGTCTAGAGTAGACCCTGAGACTGGAATACTGGAGCCAACAGACTCTGGAAAGAAAAAAGTTGCTTGTAAGGGTTCAGAGTCTGTTGATGCTCACCCCTTGGTGGAAACCCCTAGCCTTCTGACATTTGAAGGGGTTCCCCTCCATCAAGGTGGTTCAGGTATTGAAGCACCATTATTTTTTCTCAACCCCTCTTCTGTAGGATTATTGAGTGCACCTTCCCACATGAGTGACAAAATATCTGAGAGGCTGGCACTGGACCAGGCAAAAGGAGAGGTAGCAAAGGCTGTAGGGAGCCTGAGTGAGATTGAGAAAGTGGGTGCCTAACCCCACTGTGAGCATGAGAGATTAGGGTATCCTGAACCTAGCTTTACTTATTGGGATCAAGATTTTCCAAAGAGTTGGTCCAATGAGTTGGAGCAGGGGATGGATGACAATTCACTATGTCTGATTGTGCAGATTGGCAAACAGGAGTAGGCTCTTGCTGCTCAGAAGTCATTTACCCAGAGACCACAACTTCATCTGGTGGATTCTCTAACAAGGAGAGCAGATAGAGTCATGGAGGCTTTGGTGGATAACACTGTCATTTTAACTAAGACTGCAAATTTGGAGTCAGTTGAACCACTTTTGATTATGCCTATAAGGGCTAGACTTCCAGAGTCTACAGTCTCTGATCACTCTCAGGAGGAGTCAGGGTCTAATAGTCCTGTTTGCAGTTTCAGAGTCTACACCACCAGAGTCTACACCTCCAATTACAAAGCTTGAGTCTGTTGCTTAGGAGTGCACTTCTGAAGATGATGATCACGTTACTCCTTCTTTTGTCTATTTTGATCAGGTGTTTCCTCAGTCTTGGGAGTCTGCACAGCAAAGAGGCATAACTGATAAAGATTCTTTTGAGTGTATTTTGGCTATTCATCAGTCTGAGCGACTTAAAGCTTTTCAGAAGAAATCCTTTCAACAGGAACATGGTTACTATCCTGGTGAAGAAGATCATGCTTTGGATGGAGCTGTTAAAGCTGAATTACCTGATGTTGCTGCTCAATTAGCCAGTGTGGTCCAGGACATTTCTCATATTAAAATCAAGCTTACTGATGTTGATAATACAACTTCTCTGCTCAATACAAGATTTGACAGAATTCACTCCCTTCAATTATCCAAAGAAGTAGCTTTTAAAGATGCTCTAGCTGCTATCACTACAACTCAAGCCTCTCTTAAATCTACAGTCTCTGATTTGACCACCAAGGTTGATTCAGTCATTGCAGCACAGGCCACTATCTCTACAGTTCTTGAGCAGATTCTTTTGGCTGTCACCAGTAATAAGGATGATGATGTCAAAAAGGGGGAGAAGGATAGGCAAGGTGAATCCTCCAAGAGAAATAAGGATGATGGATGCAAAGATAGGTCACAGGGAGTTAAAATGAGGAGAGATGGTGATGATGGTGATAGTTCTCATGGTCCTAGGGGTCTTGATGATGTGCAACAAAAGCAATCTGGAGTAGCAAAAACTCAAACACATAAGTCAGGGACTAGACATAGGAAATCAGAGTCTAAGTCAGACTCTGATAAGCAAAGCAAGAAGTCAGACTCTGATCAAACTCAAGAACCTTCATACTGGAAGTGCAGTCAATCAAATCTGCAACTTAGAGCTAAAAAGAAGATAGGTCTTGGAGGATTTGAAGAATCTGACATTGACAGAACATCTACTCTAACCAGGGATCCTCAATCCTTGACAGATAGGCAGTTTGAGAAGATCACTCAGAAGCACTTAAATAAAGTGGTGTCTGCTCAAATTGTTTATAATGTTTTTGAAACAAAGATATAAGGAGGTCAGGGAGGTACAAAAAAGGTGAAAAATGAGATGCTGGTTTACTTCTTAGAAGGTGGAAGTGTAAGATGGATTAGTCAATCAAATTTTATCTTTTTCAAACAGGTTGAGGAACTACAGTATATCAGATTTCTTCTTCAAATTGCTTATGAAGTTAACAAGAGCAAAGAAGCTGTCACACACAAATGGTTCAAGGAGATTGATAGGAAGCTGACTTTGCACAGACAGGCAAATCGACAAATGGGCAAATTTTCTTTAAAATATGTTGATACTGAGGGAAATGATGAAGTCATGCCATTGGAAGAAAAACAGATTAAATTTCAAGAAGGTGTAGGTCATTACTTTGGGTTTCAGCCTATGAGTGGGAAAGTTAGTGTTCTGATGTTGAAGGACTTAAAAGATCAAGAAAGCAGTGCAAATGATCTGAGAGCAGCTTACTGTCAAATCAAATGTTCAAATGAAGAAATGAAGAAATTAAAGAAGTTTGTTGGTGAAGCTCTTGCAATTGTGGAAGAAAATATGCTGAACTCATTTTTGAAGAATAATCCAGCCTTTGAGAAGATTAAATAAGAAGTAATTCTTTTTTCTTTATAATTCTTTTATACTGTTCTAGATTAATAGTTTTATTCTTTAGTTTTGACATCATCAAACCTGGATTTATGCTTATATTTTATAAAGCATAAATAGGGGGAGATTCTTAGGAATATATTCATTTGATGTTGTACAAAATACTAGAACAGGGTCTAGATTAGTTTATCTGTAATTAGTCTTTCTAGTCTCTGAAATGTATAATCAGAGTCTAGATAGTCAACATTCATGTTACTTGTACTTAGAAGAATTTCTGTAGAAAGTGAAACCAGAGTCTGCATGAAGATCAGAGTCTGGAAGGTGATCAGAGTCTATAGACTATCAGAGTCTATGATCTATCAGAGTCTACATACGATCAGAGTCTGAAGATCATCAGAGTCTAAAGGTGTTCAAAGTCTATACAGTTAAAGTTATATTTGGAAGAAGATCACAGGAATGGAAAGTCCTCGAAGATCAAGATAAATATATTGCAGATATGCTATGGGAAAGAAAGATAATTCTAGAAGGAAACTATCAACTAATAATTAGGAATTATATTCCTATTGTAATTTTTATCTTTCTGTTATTAGTTGATAGGCAGCTCTCTATATAAACTCTATGTAACCTAATTGTAAAGGTGTGGAAAAAAGTAGAAGCATAATTTGTCTGAGTGATATTTTTGTGAGAGCATAGAGATAGAGAGAGTTGCTGTGATAAACACAGAGAAGCTGCTAGGGTTTGTGTACACCCTAGGAGAGTTTTGTATTCAATCATCAATAATACAAACAGTACTTATTCATATCTTTGTGTTTGATCTTTGTTCTTAATTCATATCGAGTTGGTTTTAAATCAGGCATACAAGTAACACAAGTATTCAACCCCCCCTTCTACTTGTGCAACTGGGAAAACAGAACTCAAGCAGAAATATGATCCACTGGTGAAGAAGCATCAGGACAGAGCTTATATAGCTGAAGGAAAGAGCTGGGATGATTCAAACAACGATGAAGAAGAGACTTATGGAAATGTAGCTTTAATGGAAGACTCTTCAGAGGCATCCCCTCAATCATCGAAGGTATCATTTCTCTCCTCCGTTGACATGTCTAATTCTGAATATAAGAAAACTGTAGAAGATCTCAGTATAGAAATGTTTAATATACATACAAGCATGCTAGCATCTGAAGAAGAAAATGTTAAACTAGTTCTAAAGAATAAAATGCTAGAAGTTTGAAACGAAGAACTAGACCTTGCATGTGTTAATCTAAAAGATCTGAAACAGAAAATAGAATACCTCCAGAATAGAGATAAATGCAACCAGGAAGTGGAGACTACGCTTAGGAATAAGATTTCCGAGTTAGAGTTGAAACTTTAAGCTTATAAGAAATCTGTAAATCTTGTAAAGGAGGCTATAGATAAGCAAATCATAGGTCAGAAAACAGGAATAGGATTTGACTAGACAAGAAAGCTGGAAAGATGCATGTTAAATCTATTACTGAGGAAAGTCCTGTGAAGCAAGACATTCCGCATGTATTAAAAAATGTCACCAAGCCCCTATATAAGAAGTTTATCATACAACCCCTAGATGAAGAGGAAATCTTAATGAAAGAAGAAATCCTTGCGGAGGATCAAAAGAAGAAAGAGGAAGAGAATAAACAAAAAATGCCTAAGAAATCTGTAAAAATTGAAGAACCCAAAGAACAGATTAAAAGTGAATTAGGCAACAAAAATGAAAAAGTGAAAGCGAACAGAAATGGCAAAATAGGTGTTAACAAGAAAAATGATTATGCCTATTCTCCCAAAGCTATTAGAAAAGTTTGCAATAATTATAATTCTACTGGTCATCTTACGCATGCATGCAAAAAGATAAAACTAGTAAAAGAAGAAACTTCTAATATGCCTGTCATGCCTGCCATGTCTATTCCTCATCAACCATGCGGTAAAGTAGGATGCATGCCATGTGCATTTAATATCATGTCTGCATATATAAACTTGATGAACACATCATCTAGTACTTGCATGAATACAGATATGAACATGACTAGAAAGTATGTTAGGGCAAAGACTGCTAGTCCTCCTAAGACTAGGAAGGAAGCCCCTATCCCTAAGCCTAAAAACACTCATGTCAAGGCTAAACCAAAGGGCAAGGGCATAGTCGATGAGAAAGATAAGGACCAGAAAAGTTCTGCAGCTAAATTTGTTTATTCAACTAAACCTCTTGGACCCAATCAAGTTTGGATACCAAAGAAAAAGTAATCAATCTGTGGATGCAGGGTATAACAAAGAACAAGCGTGTCATGTGTATTCTCGACATCGGCTGTTCTAGGCATATGACTGGTGATAGAGCCCTGCTATCAAATGTGATTGAAAAAGTTGGCCTGATAGTGACCTTTGGAGATAACAGTAAGGGATTAACAATGGGATATGACAATTTGGAAATTGGAAATGTTATCATAGAAAATATCTCTCTTGTGGATGGATTGAAGCACAACCTTCTAAGTATCAATCAGTTCACTGACAAGGGCTTCAAAGTAACCTTTGAAAAAGAAAGATGTGCAATCCAAAACAGGAAAGATACGAAGTTTGCTGTTCAAGGAGTGAGAAAGAGGAATCTCTTTGTAGCTGACTTATTCTCTGCAAGCAAAGGCAAAGTTCAATGTTTTTACAGCAAAGCTTCAATAGAGGACAGTTGGTTATGGCATAATAAACTTTCACACCTGAACTTCAAGGCAATGAACTCTTTAGTTAAGAGGGAGTTGGTTAGATGTTTACCTGAGATGGAATTCTGTCAAGAAGGTTTATGTGAAGCATGTGAAAAATGGAAGTCAAAGAAAGCATCTCACCGGAGCAAAGACTCATCAGACAATACTGAACCACTGCAACTTCTGCATATGGATTTATTTGGTCCAGTCAAAGTCATGTCTATGTTAAGGAAGAGATATGCACTGGTAATTGTAGATGACTACTCTAAGTACACGTGGGTGTTATTTCTAGCCTCAAAGGATGAAGCCCCTCAAATAGGCATTGATCACATAAAGAAGATAGAGGTAGAAGCTGGTTTGCCTGTCAGAAAAATTAGGTCTGACAATGGAACAGAATTCAGAAATTTAACCCTGAATGAATTCTGTGTTGAAAATGGGATCTCAAGACAATACTCAGCGCCCAGAACTCCACAAAAAAATGGAGTAGTAGAAAGGAAGAACAGGACTTTGGTTGAAGCAGCAAGGACAATGTTGAATGAAGCTAAGTTACCTTTATACTTTTGGGCTGAAGCAGTCAACATAGCTTGCTACACTCAGAATCGTACCCTGATTAATAAAGAACATGATAAGACTCCGTATGAGATAATGGAAAACAAGAAACCAACACTGAAATACTTTCATGTGTTTGGAGCAAAGTGCTTTGTATTGAAAGATGATGAGCATCTAGGAAAATTTGAATCCAAGGCTCATGAAGGCATATTTCTTGGCTACTCTCTGGAATCTAAGGCATACAGGGTTTATGTGATTGAACACAAAAAGGTCATTGAAAGCATGAATGTAACTTTCGATGATCTCAAGCTCCCAAGTCTACAAAGAACATACAACACTGAAATTCTGCAGTTTGAAAATATGAACTCAGATGAAGGTGAAATAGAACCTGAAGCTGCAACAGAAAATCAGGCACCAAATGAGAATAACAACAATGTTGAGTCTGACCCTAGTAGTGGAAACAGTGGAAGATTCACAGAAACTACTAGTTGTGGCAGAGAATCTCATTCTCAACTAAGTAACAGTTTAGGGGGAGCAACTGAAAGATCCACTAGCAGGACCCAACACTTGAATGATAATCAAGATGAATCATCAAGGGAAAATCTTCCTAGACATAGGGTATGGAGTAGAGATCACCCCTTTGAGTTGATTCTAGGAAATCCAGATGCTGGAGTTCAAACTAGACGTGATTCTCAGAATAAATGTTTATTCTCTGGTTTTCTCTGAGATAGAGCCAAAGAAAGTGGAAGAAGCACTAGAAGATCCAGATTGGGTCATTGCTATGCAAGAAGAACTCAATCAATTTGATAGAAAAAAAGTTTGGAAGCTGGTACCCAGGCCAAAGAACAAGTCTATTATTGGCACAAAGTGGGTATTCAGAAATAAACTGGATGAAGATGGCATTGTTATGAGGAACAAAGCTAGACTGGTTGTTAAAGTTTATTCCCAAGAAGAAGGAATAGATTATGATGAAACATATGCACCGTGGCAAGACTTGAAGCTATCAGGATGTTTCTGGCATTCGCAGCACACTCCAATTTTAAAGTATATCAAATGGATGTGAAGAGTGCATTCCTGAATGGAGAGCTTGAAGAAAAAGTGTATGTGGAACAACACCCAGGGTTTGAAGATCCAGAATTTGAAGATTTTGTATACTTCCTCTTCAAGGCACTCTATGGCTTAAAGCAGGCACCTCGGACATGGTATGACACTCTATCTATATTCCTACTTGAAAATGGTTTCACTAGAGTTGTCATAGATAAGACTCTGTTTCATAAAATGCATAAACATGACATGATATTAGTACAGGTATATGTGGATGACATTATATTTGGTTCTACTAACGATCAGTTGTGTAGTAGATATGCTAAGCTAATGCAGAGTAGGTATGAAATGAGCATGATGGGAGAGCTGAATTACTTCCTTGGACTCCAAGTAAGCCAAAGAAAAGATGGAATCTTCATTTGCCAGACTAAGTACATCAAAGATATTTTGAAGAAGTATGGTCTTGAAGATGCATCAATAGCTAAAACCCCTATGACAACTACCACTAAGCTTGATCAAGATGAACCTGGTAAGAAGGTAGACATCACAAGCTACAGAGGTATGATCGACTTATTACTTTACTTAACTGCAAGTAGGCCATATATTATATTTTCTACATGCTTGTGTGCTAGGTTCCAGTCTAACCCTAAAGAATCACATCTTATAGCTGTTAAACGGATTTTTAGGTATCTTAAGGGAAGTCTGAATCTTGGAATTTGGTACCTTAAAGATACAGGTTTTGACCTTATTGGCTATACAGATTCTGATCTGCAGGTTGTAGGATTGATAGAAAAAGTACATCAGGGAGTTGTCAATTCCTTGGTAGAAGATTGGTATCCTGGTATAGCAAGAAGCAGCACTCAGTTGCAATGTCAACAGCTGAAGCTGAATATGTTGCTGCTGGAAGTTGCTGTGCACAAATTCTGTGGATAAAGAACCAACTTCAAGACTATGGACTGTTGCTGAATAAAATTCCAATATTATATGACAACACAAGTGCCATAGCCATCACAAACAATCCTGTTCAACATTCAAGGACCAAGCACATTGATATCAGATATCAATTCATAAGAGAGCATGTCATGAATAGTACTGTAGAGTTACATTTTGTACCTACAGAGCAGCAAATTGTAGACATATTCATTAAACCACTGCATGAAATCACTTTCACTAGACTGGTTTGTGAACTTAGGATGTTAAATTCTACTAACTAATACGTTAATAATCAAAAACTGCAATTTGAAGCTGATAAATTCACTAGTTGATTAATTTCAATATTTTTAGGACTTGTGAATTTATTTACCAAATTATTTTCCAGTAATTAGGATTTTAAATTAGATAAATATTTTGTGCATACATGCTGATTTACTTTGTTATTTATTTAATTTTGATCTAGAAAATATTTAAGTGCTTGTATTTAATCGATAAATTACTGGCACTTATATATTTAAATATTATTTGAATTAATTTTAAATAAAAAGGATGAATATTTATATTTATTCTTATATTTAAAATAAAAGTAAAATAATAAAAAACATAATTTATTTATGATAATAATTTTAATAATTAATTTTATTATTGTTATTAATAAATATTTTGTGAAATAATATTTGTAAGTAATTAATTATTATTGATTAATTATACAAATTATTCATAAATATTATTTATATTAATTACTAGCAAAATCTAGGCACTTGAATTGTATAAGTACTTTGTGGCGCTAAAAGTATTTAGTGGCGCCTATACAGTGTGTTAACTGTGTAGGTGCAACATAAAGTAACCTCAATACTTAGTATATTTATATGACAAGTCAAGTGACACCTATGATTTTATTGCGCTTACACAGTGCATGCACTGTAAAGGTGCAACAAAACACTTGGAAAGATTTTGGTTTAGCATGTTGCGCTTGTATATTTTATGGCGCCTACACAGTGAATACACTGTGAAGGCGCAACAAAAATTAACAAGCATTTTAGTTGCGCCTAAATCATTTTATGGCGCCTACACAGTGAAAGCACTATGTTGGCGCAACATACTTACTTAGCAATATTTCTGTTGTTTAGTGGCGCCTATAAATACATGCAAGGTCTTTTTGTTGCGTCCATTATTTACTTACACAGTATATACACTCTTAAGGCGCAACAAAAACCTCAGATCTACCAATTTTTAATCGATCAAAACTAAGTCAATTTTTGTCCATTTGTTAATCTGAGACTAGATTTGTGAACCCCACATTCAAGACTATCATTTGCAAGTGGTCTCATTGGCTGTGGTTACGTTTATAAAAGTCTCATTTTTTTAAACTTGAACAATTTGGCAAGGGTTTGTTAACTTTAGAACCAACTAAAAATTATAATAATATTAAAAGTGTGCTAAGAATTACTAGGAGTTTATCATTTATTAATTTCTAGTCACTCCAAGTAATTTTAATTTATTAGGGTTTTAGTCCATTATTCTTGATTAATTCAATTTTGATTAGTAATTTTAATTCATAAAAATTATCTTTCATTTTAATTAAATGGCAGGTCGTTTTGAGATTAAAAAGACTAATTACTTATCCATTTTAGTAGATAATTGGACTGAAGCAGGAGAGTTAGGTAACTGAGCTAGGTTTTTAAATGAACATTCTTTAGTCCGGTATGCACTAACAGCTTCTGTTTCTTTGAATAAAAATTTATTAAGACAGGTATACAGGTCTGCTCAGGACACATCTGCAGATGGAATCTCAGCCTTCACTTGTAAAATTCAGAGAAAGGAGGTGCGAATAATTGAGAATGACATCAATAGAGCACTTCCATTTCCAACTGAAGATTTTGAAGATGAGCCATCTCAAGCAGACATAAACAATTTCTTCATGTTCATGCACTGCACCAGAGTGAACAATAATCTTCCCAAGAAGATTTACAAGAATCACCTACCCAAAGAATGGAACCTATTTTTCAACATCCTGTCTCATGGTCTTGCACCAAAGACAGGTGAATTCCATGGAATTACTCAGTTCAACAAGGTGATTGGATATGCAGTAGCTTCTGGGTCCAGAATAAACTTTGGGAAGTTAATCATGGCAAGGATTCTCAAGAACCAGGCAAAAATGTAAAACTTTTGTCTTTATCCTAGATTTTTGCAGCTGGTATTGAATCAAGTGCTAAGAGCTGATCAACTACAAGGGTTTTAGAAAAGTCAATTGAAAGAGTCACCCTCTCTACAGTTCAAGACAATCTTACTGCTCCAGAATGAGGATGACTATTCAAACAGGTACACTCTTGCTCCACTGACTGACCCTATCAGAGATTACCTTGCTCTTCTTAGACAGGTTGATGAAGAAGAAGAAGCTGCATCTGAAGCAGAAAAAGAAGCAACCTCTGAAGAAGATCATGTATCTGAAACTGATGAGTTAGTAAATGAAAACTCAAAAGAACTTTCATCTCAAAAGGAAAATGAAGCTGATACCTCAGTTGATTCTGGAAGCAAAGAAGCAACTGAAGAAGAAGAACCAGGCACTGAAAAAGAAGATGAAAATATGGAAGAAGTTGGTTCTGAACATGAGCAAGGACCTATTCCTGAAGAAGAAGAAAAGAATAGCCCTGAAAATCCAACAGAGGATGACAATGTTGAGGACATGGTGGAAGAGGATCAGACTACAGAGCTGTACATCCATATCATTTCTGATGAATAAACGGATGAAGGTACACTTCTTGACTTTGACTTTTCTGCTTTTCTAACAGAACACTTTGTCACAATATCTCATACTGAGCCTGAAACGGTAATGCACACACAAGAGCCCTCAGTGGTCATCGAAGCTGGCAATGAACTTGGTCAAAACCAACCAGTTCTAACCACTTCCAGAAAACAACAAACACTCCCTTCATCTCCCAAAACAAGAAAAAGAACCATTGATTTAGATAATAGGGATTCCCTATCGAATCAGGAAATTATTGAAATATCCCGTACAGCTCCGCCCTCTCGAAAATGACGTAAAATGAATTTTAAACCTAGGGCAACTGTGAGCCAGGAACCTGATTCTCCAGTATTTGAAACCTTTCTTTTCCTTCGTGGTCTAAATTCTGAAATTGACAAAATCCTGAAAGGTAAGGAAACAGAGATGGAAACAAAATCCGTTACTTCAGTAGCTAGTACTGTTTTGGTTTATCCAATTCATAACCTGTCTTCACAGACAGTAGGAGGCATCACTGACTCTCAAGAGCCATTCATTACATTGTTAAATGTGGTGACCACCCTGGACTTAACATCTCCGAATCCTTTTAAAGATGTTTTCCCTCCCCAAGTGGGTGAAGTGGAAAGGCAACTCTCCCATAGAAGGGAAGAGGTCTCTATTCATGGAGTAGATGTGTCAACAACATCACCACTTCAAGTGGAACTGCGTTCACAGGTGTCGCGGGGCACCACAGGCTCTCATTTGTCAATCACTACATTGCCTGAGGTGGTGACCCCCCTAGAGATTCAAATTACAGCTCCTACAACGGAGGTCCTCCCCACCTTTACAGGTCAGACGGAGGGACAACACACCCATAAAAGGGATGTGAACTCTATTAATAGAGTATCTGCTACTTCGGTAGTAGAACCTGTTTAGGGTGTCTCTGAGCAGGTAAGACCTTCAATGGCTTCAGCTGGCATCACAGATTCTTATTTCTTGCCAATCATTACAGAATCCACAGTGATGACCACACTGGTTCTCAAACCCCCAGTTCCTGAAAAAGGAGTTCTCCTCACCCAAAGTGGTACAGCGGAGAGGCAACCTACCCATAGAAGGGATATGGATTTTATTACAGGTACAGAAGATCTCAGTGCTGTCATGGAAATAAGTGAAACACTTAACCTAGGAGATCTTTTATTCCCTGACCCTAAACAGTCGAGTGTGAGTGTTGAGGGACGTGCTCAAACAGTAACAGTTAGGAGTGAGACACCCACTGACCAAACAAACACCCCACATAATGCACACACTGCACACAGCCAAGGGATTTTAAATTTGGAGGCCTAAGTAACAAAAATTCACTACTCAATCAGAAAGATCTTGGAGGTGCAAGAGCAGCAGAGTTCAGAAATGCAAGAAATTAAAGATTTAGTCAAACAACTGCTGGCTCAGAAAGTTTCTATTTCTACTCAATCAACTTCAACAGCTCATATTCCTCTGGTCAGAAGGGAGGATAACCCAACTGAGGGGGAGAGAAAAGAACAAGAAAAAGTTTGTGCTGAAATGATTATGGAATACAAAGCTCAGGGAGAGTCAGATATCTTTTACAGGCCTGGAGCTAGGCAACTTGAAGAAGGAGAATTATTTGAACCCTATATGCCAATGAAGATTCCAATTAAGATTGAAATAGAGGAAACTGCAAAGGCTGTAAGAATAGATGTTGAGGAGGAGTTTGCAAAAGAACATGCCTTTGATAATGATTGTCTTCTAGTTGGTGTAGATGAAGTTGTTACTCAAGGTATAGATCAAGCTCAAGAACTGATGAAGAGAAAATGGAAGAAAGTACAACATGCAATAGAAAGAAGAAATAGAATCAAGGACATTGAAGCAAAAGTTGGTCCTGATTGGGATGAAGCAAGGAGTCTACCAAAGAAGAAGGAGTTAACCCTTACTCAAAAGAAAGACAGAGAAGTCCTTGATCTCTTCAGGACCATGAGGTAAAAAATCGAAGATATTCATGAATTCTATGTTATGCTATAAGAAGAGATTACAAGTGTGTCAGTAAATGCATCCGAGTACGGGTGGAAAATGTTCATAAATTCTACAACACTGGGATCAAAGGTTTTGTCGACAAAGAGTTTTGAAAAGATGAATATTGTGGACCTGTATGTGCTGAAGAGTAAAGTCATCTTTGATGGTCACAAAACAAATGAGATACTGAGAGATCTGATTGAGAAGAAGATAGTAGAGATCGATGTCGAAGCATTTGAGAAGCCTCCAATGATCAAATACTACAAAGTAACAACACTTCATAATCTAATTTTGTATGTTGAATGTCTGGATTCAAGCCATGCAATGTTCATGCAATATGTAGAAGGGAAACTCAGAAGCAAGAAGAATAGAACAGAAGAAGATCTAAAGGCTACTGAGTTGATCTATGGATTCAGACTGAACAGAGCAATTAGAACATCAGGGAGATACCTAATGGAAATGACTAGATACTATCAAGAACCAGTGTATGTGAGAAGATATGATGGCATAGAAGTACTTGAAACCATAAGAGATTATGAACCTTGCATTCAGACGGAAGCAAATGGAATAAAACACTTCCTATTCAAGAAGGATGGAGTGGATAATAAAAAAGATCTATCAAGACTAAAGAGAAATAATTCTGAAACTATCCGAAAAGTCTTTTCAAGGGTAAAGAGATCCACTGTCAAATCAGACAAGAAGGCTTTGAGGATGATTGAAGATGTTCTAAGGGAGAAACTGGCAGAAGAGTCAATGCATGACACTGACAGAGTTAAAGGCTTTTCAAAAAGAATATTAGTGTTCGTGTTTTCAAAGAGACAATCTCTGGCCTTCGAGTCTATCTCCAAGACAAACTCAACCGCTTTTCTCACTGAAGTTTTGAAGAAATTAGAAGAACCACATCCAGTTAATACTCTTGGATTGGAAGATAGAGATTTATTGAAGGCGAGGTTGGAGCAGAAGGAAGAAGAACTAAGAAAGCATTACTCCGAGACAAGATTTAAGCACAAGCAAGACTCAGTACAAAGAAGCAGAAGATCATAGAATTATCTGTTCAGGCTAGAGGAACAAACTTCTGTTGTATACAAGAAATTTGGAAATGTAAAATCTAGTCAAGAATGTAATTAATATTATTTACTGTCTTTCTGCACTTTACTTTTTCTTGTAAGTATCAGTTGAGTTATCCTCTTACAGGATTTGCTTGTCAAACTCTAACAACCAAATAGGGGGAGATTGTAAAGCATAATGTAACGTAATATGTAATAGTGATAACAATAACTCAACTAAGAAATAAACGCATATAAATAATACTAATATGCATCACAGGAATCCAGAAGGACATGCAAACATGAATCATACATACATCACTGCAGAGCATTCAAGATGTAAAGTTTACTGAACGACAGCGAGAGAAGTTCATTAATATGTTCAGGCCTCAGCCTCAAATAAATGTTTAGTAGATTTTAGACTAAAGACAGTGTAATGATTTAAGTATAGTTGTCAAAAGGTTTCAGTGATCAGAAGCAATGGAACAGTCCAAAGTTAATCAGCTGAAACAGAATAGAAGTTAAGGGAATTCAATTCAGTGTTAGTCATTTGTGAACCAGACCAGTGCACTAAGCGTTAGCACAACAAGAAAAGAATTGTCTTGATTAATCAGAAGAAAATCAGTTGTTCAAGCCAGAAGAGAGAAAACCAAGTGGTAATTACTTCAAGAATTCAAGATATTGTTTAAATGGTAAAATCTGCTAAGGCAAGGGTTAGTGGCACCTCTACAGGGTAACCACAGTGCAAGGCACAACAATAAAAAAAGGCTTAGGCACATCAAAACAAGTTCAAGGAACAAGGAAGAAGTTGGACATGTTTGTGGTGCCTATACACTGCATATAGAGTGTAGGTGCAACAAACATGTTATGGCACATCATGGCTAAGTCAAGGCACAACAAAATGTTTTTGGAAAGTTTCGTGGTGCCTACACACTACAACAAGTGTGCAGGCGCAACTAAATATTCAACAGGCACAACAAAACATTATGAAATGCTTCTAAGTCATTTAGTGACGCCTGTACAGTGCAACAACTGTATAGGCGTAACAAAAAGCTTCTAGAGGCGCAACAAACCTTCTAAGGCACAAAAAACCTCTATGTGGCGCCTACACTCTACCACCACTCTTCAAAGCGCAACAAAGGACTTACATTGTTGGAAATCAATTTCCAATAAGTCTACAAATTATATATGGGTGAAAATCAATATGGATAGAATAATTCATTCATCTTCAACAAAAGAGATACAGATGAGAGCTCCATTAAAGACAATCATTTATTTCACCCAACTGTATTTCTATTGTAACTTTGATTGAACCCATTGAAGCTAATCATTTGATTAGAAGTGTAGCACCTCAGAGATTTAATAATACATTGTTATTTTCCCAAATCTTTGTGTTTCATTAACTGCCATTTTTATATATCAAGAACACAAACACTTAATCCGCAATTAAACGAAATATCTACCATATCATATTCAACCCCCCATTCTATGATGATTTTGGACCTCACACTTGCTCCTTATAACAATGCCATCATCGTCTAATTTATTCTTGTATACCCATTTGGTACCAATCACATATCTATCTCTTGGCCTGGGTACCAGTGTCCAGAATTCTTGTCTCTCAAACTGATTGAGCTCTTCTTGCATGGCAAGAACCCAATCTGGATCAGTTAGTGCATCTTCAATTTTCTTTGGTTCTTCTTGAGATAGAAAAACTGAAAATAGACATTCATTCAAAGTTGCACTTCTAGTTCTAACCCCAACATATGGATCACTTATGATCAATTCAAAAGGATGATTTCTGCCCCATATCCTTTCCCTTGGTAGGTTTGACCTTGATGACTCGCCTTGATATTCATTATGATGTTCTGTTATACCAATAGATCCATCATCTCCCCCTGAGTTGCTGCCTGGATGACTTGTTAATCCACCACTGACATTAGTAGTATCTCCAGTGTTTCCATTATTTCGACCACTATTACCCGGTCATTATCACCATTATTTTCATTATCATGTCATGTTACAGCTTCAGGTTCTTCTTCATCATCAGAATGTGAGTCTGGATAATTATCAAATTTTAATGACTCAGAGGGAACTTCAGTTTGGATACTTGGGAGTTTAGTGTCGCCGAACGTAACGTTGACATTTTCTTTCACTTGGTGCTAATCAATTATGTACACCCTATACGCTATTCTTAAATAACCGACAAAAATAGCTTCGTGTGCCTTCGCCTCAAACTTTCCACGATGTTCATCTCCATCTTTCAGAACATAACATTTGGCTCCAAATACATGAAAGTACTTGAGTGTTGGTTTCTTGCCAGCCATTAATTCATAGGGAGTCTTCATATGATCTTTATTGATTAGAGTTTGATTCTGGGTATAACATGCAGTATTTAGTGCTTCAGCCCAAGAGTAGATATGCAACCTTGATTCAATTAACATTGTTCTTGCAGCTTCGATTAGGGTTCGATTCTTCCTTTCTACAACTCCATTCTGTTACGGAGTCCTTGGCGCTGAGTACTATCTTGTTATTCCCTTGTCTGAGCAAAATTCAATCAGAACTTTGTTCTTGAATTCTATTACATTGTCTAATTTGATTTCCCAAACAACTAGCTTTGAATCTATTTCTATTAGCTTAATATGATCAATCACCAGTTGTGGTGTTTCATCCTTAAAGCTCAGGAATAAAGCCCACATATATTTATTGTAGTCATCCACAATCAATAAGGCATATCTTTTTCTTGACATTGACATAATATTAACTAAACCAAATAAATCCATGTGTAACAGTTGAAGTGGTTCAGTAATATTTGTGGTGTTTGTGCCTATGTGAATTGCTCTCTTTGAATTTACTTTCTGACATGCCTCACACAAAACTTCTTGTGTAAATTCCATCGAAGGTAGTCCTTTCCCCAAATCTCCCTTGACTAGAGAGTTCATTGTTTTGAAATTTAAATGTGAGAGTTTCTTATGCAATAGCCATCTTTCTTCTGATGAAGCCTTTGAGTAGAAACAATTTTCTTCATCTTCAGTTCCTGAGTTGAGATCGGCTACGTACAAGTTTCCTTTCCTTACTCCATTTAAGGCTAATTTGTCATCTTTAGAATGAGCTATTAAACACTTTTTCTTGATAAAGTTTACTTTGTATCCTTTATCATAGAAGTGATTGACGCTGAATAGATTGTGTTTAAGTCCTTCCACTAAAGAAACATTCTTAATGATAACATTCTCAGCATTTAACTTGCCATATCCCGTAGTCATTCCTTTGCTGTTATCTCCAAAGGTGATGATTGAGTCAGCTCTTTTAACCACGTCAGATAGCAGGACTCTATCTTTGGTCATATGCCTTGAAGATCCGTTGTCCATGATGCATATAACCCGGTTTACCTGTTTAACTCCTTGAAATTATCAAACGGATTAAATCGTCTTCGGAACCCAACATTGATTGGGCCCGGTGTACTTAAAGTATTGACCTTTGTCAGTTTTGACAACAGATCTCTTTTGAACAACAACAGCATCCGCATTGATTGTGCATACATTCCTATAAATAGTCTTAAAAACTTTTTGTTTAGACTTTGGAACATATGTTTCCTTCTTGATAGGTGAAGGAATCGTAGTCTAGGAGTTTGCAAACTTTTTATTGACATGTTGCCTAGGTGTCATGTTATTATTATTAGCACGTATACTTTTAAAATATGCAAACATGACATTAAAAGCACATAACATACAGTTTACAACACCGCATGGTTTATGGCAAACATCAATAATAGGCATGTTATTCAAAACAATAGGTGTCTTAACAATTTCTACTTCAACTTTACCAACAGTCTAAAAGTTCTCAGTAGAATGATATTTCTTATTACTATTCCTACTATTAATAAACTTATTGGGTCTGCTCAGATTATTCTTTAAGTCTTTAGCACCTATACCAGGATTGGGCGAATAAGAAGTTCCCTTATCTTTTACTGGTGTCTTAGGTGCCCACTTCTCTTTTTGGCCATTAAATCCTTGTATGTCCCTAATTCCTCCTCTCTTTTCTTTTCTTCCACGAGGTCCTCTAAATTCATTTTGTAAGCAATTAATATAGAGCTCTCAAGGATTGGTTCTGCTACAGGGGTTATGAAAAGAGGTTTAAGTGTGTCCTTAACAACATGTGGAATACCCCTTTCTTCAGCACTCTTTCTGAACGGGGTAATGTTGCTTTCCTTTCCTACAGATTGATTGTACTCAAAACCTGTCCCAACTTTACGTTTTATCTCTTGTTGGTTAATTAGGTCTTTTACGATATAAGAAGAATTTTTATAGGCTAGAAACTTCTTCTTTTCTTCCTCTATCTGATTTCTGAGATAGGTTTCAACCTTAACATAAAAACTGATTTTATTTACTTTAAAAGCTAAGTCTTCAGTCAATTTGTCATTCTTTCTTTCTAACTGTTTTAAAACATCATATCATCAGTTAAAACTTTGTTTTTAAGAATTAGTTTCTTAACACTATCTCTTGTATCATCTAGTTCTTTACCTAGTAATTTAAATATTATAGGGCAAGAGGGATTTACATCTACTACTCCTTGTCAATTTGGAGACAATGATTCTTTGGATGAAGCCATAAGAGCAGGATTTCCCAACTCTTCTTCATCATCATTTTCTGAGTCATCCCAGCTTTTGCCCTCTGCTAGATAAGACTTGTCTTGATGCTCTTTCACAAGTGCATCATACTTTTTTTTGAGCTCTTCATAAGATTCTCTCTTCTTCCCTTGCTTCGGCTTCTTGCATTCAGTTTCAAAGTGACCTAACTCATTACAGTTGAAGCAACGAAACTTGCTTCTGTCAACTAAGACCGTCTTGTAGCCGCTTCTTGACATAGCTGTAGAAGAACCTCCTCTCTGGAACCTTCTAAAATTAGGTTTAACTTTGTAGGAGGAGTTCCTTCGAAATCTCATGTTTCCAAACCTCCTAGCAACCAAAGCTAGAGATTCATCTTCTAGTTGATCCAGTTCTTCTAACGAGTAGAACTCACCATCTTCCTGGTTATCTGAAGTATGTCCAAATTCTGGAACCACATACTCCTTTGAACTGTTTGAAGGTACAACAGCCTTCATTTCCTTCTTCTCTGGTGCTTCCACTATCAGTGCTTTAGAAGAACTAAGAACCTTACCTCTTCCATACGTTTCTCTGGTCTGGATCTGTTCCAATTCATAGGTTTTAAATACTCCATAGACTCTTTCTAGGGTTACCTCTTTCATGTCCCTAGACTCCCGGATTGCTGCGATCCTATGTTCTTGATGCTCAGGTAAGGTTAACAAAAACTTCCCATTGACCTCATGGTTCTATTAATATTTCCCATTGAGGTTGAGCTCGTTTATCAGTTTATTCAATCTCTGAAACACCTCAGAGATACCCTCACCAGGATTGGATCTAAACTGCTCATATTGGGAGGTCAGGATCTCCAGTCTATTCTCTTTGACTTCTTCAGTCCCCTCATTTATTATCTCAATGGTATCCCATATTTGTTTGGCATTTTTACAGTTGACAACATGGTTGTACATAGCGTAATCTAGGGATTCTACCAGTATCAGTTTGAGACTGTTATCCAGAGCCATATTTTCCTTTTCGTCCTTTATATAATCAGTCAGATATTTAGGGAACTGTCTATGAGAAATTATGACCCCATCTACCTCATGTTCGAGAATAACTGTAACCAGGGGCTCAATACCATTGGCCAAAATCCTTGCATATTTGGTATTTACATTCCCAAAAAATAATAGCATCTTATGCTTCCACAAATTTTAGTGATCTTTATCAAATGATAGAATTTTAATGCTCATCACTTTTTGTGCACTCATCTTTAATAAGATTAAAAATTAAGTATTTCAAAAAAATTATGTTTGACTTAAAATAATTTCTAATCAAAAATAATTTTTGGGTAAAAATTATTTCGAATAAAAATTATTTCGAATTTAAAAATAATTTTTGAGTTCTATATGAGTTATAGAATATTTGGTTCAGATCTGATATTACAAATATCAATCAGCTCTGATACCAATTGTTGGTCCGTAATATTGTAGAAGGGGGGGGGGGGTTGAATACAATATCAATATTTAATCACGGAATTTCAGATTTAAAATATTATTTTAATTAATCATGAAATATTAATTTTAATGAAATATTGTTCAAGTAGAAGATATAATTTTTAACTTGAAAAGTATTACAAAATTAATATGATGAAAGTGTTTATAACTGATAAAGTATTCTAGAACGATTTCGATATGAATTGTTTTAATTTAACAATTATATTTCAAACAAGCACAGAAAGTCTTAGAATATTACAATGCAGACAAATTACTGAATTTGAATATTTTCAAAAACCTGAACTATTGAAGCTCTTGACCTCATATTTATAGAGGTGGAAGCTAGCAAGACTTTTCGAACAAGACTTTTAAAACACAATAAATTAACCTTTCAAACTTTTCTAAAATCAGTGGGCAAGACTTTTAAATTCGGTAAGACCTTTTAAAAATTCGGTAAGACTTTTTCATTGGCTTCAACAAGACGTTTTTCACTTGTAAATTCGGTAAAAGTTTTGATTGGCTTGCAAGACTTTTCTTTAATCAATAATTCGGTAAGACTTTCTCTGTTTTCCCATAAAGATAACTATTATAGAAGGGGCGGTTGGATATAATAGTATCAAGTAAATCGATTTTTGAACACAAGTATGGAAGAAACACTATTTTGTATTAATATTATGAACTTGAATACAAAACTCTCTCAAGAAATTCTTTGTTCTCAAGAGCTGCAAGGTTAAGAAAATTATATCTTGAATGTTTTAATAAAGTTAACCTATGTCTGTGTTTATATAGACACAGTTACAATTCAATTACAAAATAGATTATGAAAAGAATAGCTTCCATAAGGCAATAGACTTATATTTGGATTCCTTCTTCACTATCCAAATCAAATTCTGATTTGACTGTTTCCTTTACAAACTCTTATTTGTAAACTATGTCGGTTGTCATTCTCTGATTTGAGCATTCTCTGTTAGAGTAAACTCTAATTTGAATATTCTCTAATAGAGTAAAATCTGACCGACAGCTTCCGTATTCTCTGATGACATCAGCAGTGTAAACTCTGTTATGTTATTCTCTGACAGGATCAATATTTATTTCCTAACAATCTCTCCCAATTTATGCTTTATGAAGTAAAACATAAATTTTACTTATTATGTCAGAAATATGGACAAATGCATCAGAGTTTGAATCTTTATTCTTGACTTAGATCCTTCTGTAAGAAAAGTCTTCCTTGAAAAAATTATCCAGCAGCTTCTTCTTAGCATTCTTCAACAATTCAATTAGCTTTTCCTTGAGTTCTTTCATTTGATAAGAAGAATCATCAATTTGGAAAATAGCAGCTCTTAGATTATATATTGATGATCTCTCCATCCTTTCATCCAAAGGAATGCAACAGACCTTCTTTCCATCAGGATTTAAAATTAGTGTAGGAATGCCTAACACCATCTTGACCTTTGCATCTCCTTTTGTCATGGCCTTTTCTGAATCATCTTTAAGTACATATCCTGGTCTGTATTCTTTAGAGTTTATCACTAATAATCTCTCATTCTTCTTTTTCTCATGTATCACACCTTCAAGAATTTTTACCCCTCTGAAAGTGACTTCATTTTCATCATTAAGAAGATAAAGAACATGTTCAAGTTCTTTAGATGCTTTGTGGATCAAATCTTCTTCAACAATCTTCAAAACTCTCCCATTTTCTAAGAAATAAAGCAACTTCACCTTGACTTGAGCTCCATCAAAAATATCCTTCACTATGTTGACATATATCAGTTTGTCAAGATGTTATTGTGTCAAATCTTCCTCATGTTTGTCTTTTAATGAGAAGGGATCTCTGAAAGTATTGGCTTCACCCCTGTAAACCTTTGCTTATGAATCACCAATACCACCTTTGTTTTTACCAGGTCTGGTATTGAGAGTCAGAGTTTGAGTTTTTGTCCACAAAAGATAAGGCTTTTTCTTTCTGATCAGAGATTGTTGATCTTCTTCTTCATCTTCAAAACTTGCTCCACCTGGGAGAAAAGTTGTTCCTTGCATAGTGAGAGGAGTTTTTGATTTTGCTGGGGCTTTCTTCTGTATTGTAGAGGTTGATCTTGTTTGAATGATTGGCTTTGCTTGAGCTTCAATAGGTTTAGAAGCTTCAGTAGGTTTGGTTTGGATAGGCTTAGATACTATTTGTTTTGTTTGAGCAGGTGCCTTCCTTTGTATTGGAGTCCTTTTCACATATCTTCTTTTGTTCTGGACTTGAGCATTGTTAGTACTAGATTTCTTCAATTCTTCCTCTATAGCAATTAGATTCATTCCTGGATTTTCTTCTTCAAAAAGTTTTCTTGCCAGTTCTGCATCTTTTAGATTTTGCTCTTCAATCTTCTCAGACTTCTCTTCTTCTTCAAGCCTTTTTTCCAATTTCAAGTCTGCATCTATCAGAGTTTTCTTATCAGAGTTTGTTGTCATCAGAGTTTGAGAGGTTGTCAGAGTTTTTCCAATCAGAGTTTGCTGCTTTAGATTTTGCTTCCCATCCTTACGACTCCATTGATCTTCATCATCATGTTTTTCATCTTTTTGTACAGCATCCCCATTGCATTTGTCTGTAGACACCTTCTCCCCCTTTCTGACATCATTACCTTTTCTGACTGTGAGAATCTCAACAATTGTATATAGCAGGCTTTGCATAGAATTTACAGTAGTGGAAAGATTATCAACCTTAAGTTCCAGAGCATCCTATTTTGCTGAGACATTCTTGAGCTTTAATTCCAGAACATGTTGAGATGTTGTAAAAACAGTTTGAACAGATGCAGTGGTCTTGTTGATAGATTCTTTTAATTCACCAACTTCATTGTGAAGTCCCTTGGACAACACAGTAGTAGCCTTCAAAACTGTTTTAATTTCATCAGAGTTTATTTCCTTGTAAGCTTTATTGATCAATTCATGAACATGAGGCCATGTAATTTCTTCATTTGTGTATTTCCAAGAAATATCCCAGATGGATTGTCTGGGTGAATTGAGAAGATCTTCATGTGATGGCTCTGCTTTTGAGCTAAATCCTTTTTGATACCATCTTCATCCAAGACAACTTCAATTTCACCTTTTAGCTGTTCAACAGCCATGTAATCAGTATAATCCATCCTTAGCCTTTCATGTGCATCAAAAGAATCAGTTGGCCATTTCTTTGTGTTGTATCTCTGAGTGAAGGGAATTAAGAGATCTGTAACTTCTTCATCAGTAAAAATTGGCTCATCAGAGTTTGTATCCTCCCCATAGAGTTTATAGCTTTATTAGAGATTGGTATATCAGAGTTTGTGGTGAATGATAAACTCTAAGTACCTGTAAAAGATATAGAACATGCTAAGTCACTCTGATTTTTTAAAGTAATCTCATTATTTCTCACATCACACATATCATAACTTTTAATAGTTAGATTTTTCTCACTAGAAGTAACTAACTTCTTTCTCAAATTTACCTCTCCTATTGCCAGATTCAGTATCTACCACTCATTATTAATTCTGTTTTTCACACATTTTATCAAAGTGCAATTCTGAGTAATGAATGCAGTGTTCACAACTTTTGCCCAAAAATAAGTAGGTAGTTTTTCTCCTTCCAACATTGTTCTGGCAGCTTCAATTAGAGTTCTGTTCTTTCTTTCAACTACACCATTTTGTTGAGGTGTGCCAAGTGCTAAGAATTGTTGAATAATTCCTTTTGTTGAGCAAAATTCCTTCATTGCAGAGTTCTTAAACTCTGTTCCATTGTCACTCCTTAAATTCTTTACTTTGTGTGGTGATCCATTTTCAATCATTGCAATATGATCAAAAATTATCTCTGCAGTTCCATCCTTCTTATGTAAAAAGTACACCCAGGTAAATCTTGTGTAATCATCTATAATCACCAGAGTATATTTTTCTTTCCAATGGACATAATATTGACTAGACCAAATAAATTAAGATGCAATAGATGAAAAGGTTGATCAATAGAATTTTCAGCTTTGGTCTTGGAAGATGTCTTCTTTTGTTTGGCCTTTTGACATGAATCACAGAGTCCATCAGGATGAAATTGAACTTTTAGAAGACCTCTAACTAGATCCTTTTTCACCAATTCATTAATGTTTCCAAAGTTCAAGTGACACAACTTTTTGTGCCAATTCTAGCTTTCCAAAGATGATTCCTTTCCAAGTAAACAAGTTAAGGGACCATCAGAGTTTACATCCAAGCTAGCTTAAAATAAGTTGTTATGTCTGTGACCAATGAGAACTACTTTGCCATCCTTTTTGCATTTCATTTCACAATGAGTTCCATGAAATTCCACAGAATAACCTCTGTCTGTCATTTGACTCACACTTAACAGATTATGTTTGAGTCCTTCAACCAGAGCTACATTTTTAATGATGACATTTCTAATAACAATATTTTCATATCCCAGTGTTCTTCCTATGTTGCCATCTCCATAAGATACTGTTGGGCCAGCCTTCTCCTCAAACTCTGAAAGCAGGGATTTGTTTCCAGTCATATGTGTAGAACATCCACTATCAATCACTAGGATGTTTTTCTTGTTTCCCTGCAATCATTTAATGCAAATTAATTAGTAGATTTGGGAACCCAAACAAGTTTGGGTGATTTCTTTTTAAACTTGTTAACTCTTGCAGCAGAATTGTTTTTATCAGAGTTTATGTTAACAGAGTTTGCACTATCAAAGTTTGCATTATTAGAGTTTATAATGTCAGAGTTTACTTTTCTTTTATCATATTTTATCACATATATTTGTTTGACAGTACGTTTAGGAGATTTATTTAGTTGAGGCAATGGTTCATAATAATTGTAATACAAACTATGATATTCTTTGCATGTATAAATTGAATGCCACAGACTGCCACAGTGAAAACATGGATTTTGTGGTCTATATCTAGTTTGTTTTCTATCCTCGGAACTAGGTCTCACAGGTTCCTTCTTTTTGTTTTGTTTATAGTCAATGGTAAGGTGATTTGAATTACCACAAGTAAAACATGTTTTTCTAGGAGCATCAGGGATATACTTATAATTATTCTCTTTAGTAATTCCTACTTTTTCATTTCTATTTCTTTTTACCTTTTTAGGTTTATTTTTCTTAGTGACTGCTTTCAACTTTTCTTTAAGTTACTTCTGTGTAAGTAACCCTATATTACCTTTTTATTTTCTGACACACTATTATTTTTAGAGCATTCACTAGGATTTTTCTTGTCATTACTAGCTCTATTAAATTTCACAGGTTTATTCAATATTCCTTTTTTGTGTGTTTTAGTTTGTTTATCCTTATCAGATTCATAACCTAAGGCAGAAGTCTAATTCTTGTTAGAAAGCATTTGTTGGACTCTCTTACCAGAGTTTGTCCAAACTCTGAAAGTTTCTTGTTCTTTAGCAATTTCAGATTTCAAATATTTAACTTGAATTTCTAATTGAGTTTGCATGTGTATGACATTTTCATTGTCTTTCTTTATGTTAAGCATGTTAAAATTTCCAGATTCAAGAAGGTTATTTCTAGCAGTTAGAGTTTGTATCTCAGATTTTAATCTTTCATTCTCAAGAGACTGTGATTTAAAACTAACATGCAAGGATCTAAGAAAAGAATTTAATTCATAGATATTATCATTTTGAAAATTGAAGACAGAGTTTGGAATGGGAGCATCAGTATTTAGCATGAGTGCATAATTGGTTTCTTCTTCAGAGTCTGAGAAATCCATCCAATCCTTCTTTGATGTGATTAGAGCTTTTTCAGATTCCTTGCTTCTGCATTCAGTAGCAAAGTGCCCCCATCTTGTTACACTTGTAACACTTAACCTTTGATTTTCAATAGTCTTTGATTTTCCATCTCTCTCTTCTCTTTTTCTGAATCTGTCTTTCTTTTCTGGTTTTCCATACTTTTTCTGAAAGTTTCCTTGCTTCTTGTACTTTATATACTTCATCTTTTTGAAGCCTTTAACAATCATAGAAACCATCTCCATCATGTCAGAGTCTGTGAAGTCATTAGAGTTTGTCTTAGATTCTGATTCACTGCTTTCCTGGACCATTACAGCATTTCCTTTTCTTGTTGAGGCCTTAAGGACTTTTTCCTTTGGTTCTTCAATCTTGGCTTCAACATTCAAAGCAATAGATTTTGCCTTATTACTCTTCCTATTTCTTCTTTGCTGTAATTCCAAGCCATGTCTCTTATCAAGGATGGCTGCAGATCCCATTCTTTAGGAAGAGCTCTTAGAAATTTGGTGTTTGAATCTTCATTGTTATACACCTTATCCACCAATGCCAAATTGTTCAATAAAGTAAGAAATATGTCATAGATATCAGTGAGAGACTCATTCTGTTTAGCCTTAAAATATTCATACTCTTGTATAAGCATAGATCTCCTATTTTTCTTAATCTCCTTGGTTCATTGGCATTGAACCTCTAGTGCATCCCAGATTTCTTTAGAAGTTTTGCATGCAATAACCCTGTTTGACATTACAGAGTCTAGACTATTATGCAGAATATTTCTTACTTTTGCATCTTTGAGGACTTCTTGTTTTTCCTCATTAGTCCACTCCTTCTTGTCCTTAAGAGTATAATGTTAAGGGACTTGTCTGCCTTCCACAATAGTTGATGGCACCAATTTTGTTGGGAGGTATTGTCCTTCAATGATTCTGTCAATATAATCAGGATCAGTTGCTTTTAGGAACATCATCATCTTCACCCTCCATGTAGGGTACTCAGCTTTCTTCAAGATTGGAATTCTTTTGATATCATACTTGTTTCCAAACATGTTTTTATGATCTTTTAGTTGAATTCAACTGTCTGCTCTGATACCAATTGTTTGCCCAGAAAGATAACTAATATAGAAGGGGGGGTTGAATATAATAGTATCAAGTAAATCTATTTTTGAACACAAGTATGGAAGAAACACTGTTTTGTATTAATATTATGAACTTGAATACAAAACTCTCTCAAGAAATTCTTTGTTCTCAAGAGCTGCAAGGTTACAAAAATTATATCTTGAACGTTTCACTAAAGTTAACATATGTCTGTGTTTATCTAGACACAGTTACAATTCAATTATAAAACAGATTATGAAAAGAATAGCTTCAATAAGGCAATAGACTTGTATTTGGATTCCTTCTTCACTATCCTAATCAAATTCTGATTTGACTATTTCCTTTACAAACTCTGATTTGTAAACTCTGTCGGTTGTCATTCTCTGATTTGAGCATTCTCTGTTAGAGTAAACTCTGATTGAGTATTCTCTGATAGAGTAAACTCTGACCGACAGCTTCCTTATTCTCTAATGATGTCAGCAGTGTAAACTCTGTTCTGCTATTCTCTGACAACATCAATATTTATTTCCTAATATTATCTTAAGCACTCCAAGACCTTTTTGAAGTCTTATTTCGGTAAGACTTTTGATAAAGCCTTAGACAAAATTTGATAAGACTTTTTAAATTAGTGAATAAGACTTATTTTATTTATTAAATAAAATATTCTATTTAACTTAATTATTTCCACCAATTTTAATTAATTAATTTATAAATTAAATCAATTCAAGATGAATTAATTTAAGTAGATAAATTAAAAAATTATTTAACTTTTAATAGTAGAATAAATTAGTTTCTTCCCTACACAACCATTATAGATTTGACTTGAGTCTTTTCATCTTCACCGTACTGTCTGTCTGAAAATCACTTGTACTTGATATCAAACCTTCATCTATATAGTTGACACATAATGTACTATCTGGTTCATTTGTGTCACACTAAAATAAATGTTCTTCACCTTTTAACATTAAATCTGTGAACTTCTGTCTTGTTCTCGCTTCTAGCTTTATCTCTATAATTTTCTTCTCATGGAATCTTTCTATAGTAGCCACTTGAAATCTTCTGTATCTTCTGAAATACTACTTCTTTATTTTACACTGACGCTTGAACATATTAATGATCTTCTTCCAGTGTTGAGTAGCAACCTCATCAAAATCTTTCTGATAATCTAATTCTTCGGGTCTAGGTTACTTTCTTCGTCTTGATTCATGTTATCATATTTATTATTTAGTTCTCTTTCTTATCTGAGTTGAGTTGTCATCTAATTATTACAAATAGGCCTAGTCATATGCCTTTCAGTTATAACATGAGATATGGCTTGATTTCAAAGGATAATAACATCATAGAACCTGTTGCATTGATGGATGGCTTAAAACACAATCTCTTAAACATTAGCCAATTGTGTGACAATGGGAATGATATATAGTTCAGATCTAGAGCATGCATAATTTCCAAAAAGAATGATGAAGGCCTAGTTATGATTGGAACATAATTTCCAATAATACATAGCTGATTTTAACACAACAATTACAAATTCAATGACTTGCCTCTTTTCAAAAGCAAGTTTAGATGAAAGTCATTTGTGGCACAAGAAATTAGTTCACTTGAATTTCAAAGCCATTAATCAATTGGCCAAGAAAGGTCAAGTAAAGAGGGTTACCATAAATGGAATTTGTCAAAGATAGACTTTGTGATGCTTGCCAAAAAGGGAAGCAAAGAAAAGCCTCATTCAAGTCAAAATTAAAGACATCAATTGATAAGCCACTTGAACTGTTGCACATGGATCTCTTTGTCCATGTAAACATTATGTCTATTGCCAAGAAAAATATGCCTTGGTTATAGTGGATGATTTCTCAATATATTCAAGGACTTACTTTCTACAATCCAGTGATGAAGCAAGTCAATTAATTATTAATCATATAAGGAATGTTGAGACTGACACTGAATTGACTGTAAAAAAACAGGAGTGATAATGAGACATAATTTAAAAATTCTACCATTAAGGAGTTCTGTGAATCAAAAGGAATCACACATACCTTTTCTGCACCTAGAACACCTTAATAAAATGGGGTTATTGAAAGGAAAAACATGACATTAATTAAAGCAGCCAGAACTATATTTGAAGATACAAATTTGACAACTTAGTTCTAGGCAGAGGCCATAAACATAACTTGCTATATTCAAAACATTTCCATGGTGAATCAAGTGCAAGGAAAGACTCCGTATCACTTGATTAAAAATGAAAAAAAGCCAACAGTGCCATTTATTCATGTCTTTGACTATAAATGCTATGTATTGAAAAATCAAGGTGAAAAACTAGCATATATAGTTTACAACCTAAGACTAAACATTGTTATGGAATCTGAACATGTAATTTTTGATGAGATGAAAATTTAAGTCTTATTTGATGAAAGAAATCATGACACTCTGCAATTTGAGAATGAGTCAAGTGGTGTTGATAATAATAGTGATGAAGAATCACTTCCAACAATATCTCAAGTACCAATGAATCCAATATCAGTTGATGGAATAAATCAATGGATATTTTATCAGTTGACAGACATCAGTCGACTGATAATACATCAACTAATAATCCCTCAATGTATAATCAACTTTTTGCAAGAAGGGCATTCAATTTAGGAGGAGAATCTCATAAACAAGTCTCAAATTCCAATCACTATGAGTACAATGACCATGAGAATGAGGCATCTTCATCTAGAGCCAACTTACCACCACATAGAAAATGGACTAAAAGTCATCAATTTGAGCTAATCATTGAAAATGCAGAAGATGGTGTCAAAAAAAGAAGTGTTACTCATAATGAGTGCATGTACAGTAGCTTTCTATCTCAAGAAGAACCAAAAAGGATTGAAGATGCTTTGAAGGACCCTGATTAGGTGTTAACTATGCAGGATGAACTCATCCAATTTGAAAGAAACAAAGTATGAAAGCTAGTACCTAAGCCAAAGAACATGTCTGTTATTTGTACCCAATGAGTATTCAGAAACAAGATGGATGAAACTTGTGTAGTAACTAGAAATAAAGAAAGTGAAAGGCATATGTTTAGAAGCCTATTTGTTTAGCGAGATGAAAACTCAACTCAAACATAGATAATTTGTAAGTAAATATATTATCTGTCACATGAATCTTCAACAGGTATTACCTAACAAGAAAAAGAAGATGAAAGTCAATCTACAGACTTGAAGTAGTACTACATTGAAAGAAGCTCAATTTAATTGATCATGCCTCAGTGGAGTATTTAAGTTTGAAGAAGCTACAGTGTCAGAAGATTTCAAGTTTTGTGACATCAGAAATAGTCAAGTCAGAAGGAGCAGAAGTGAACCACATTATAAAAGTCAAGTGAAGAATTCTATTTGTTATGAATCACTTGTGAACTTGACAGTATACAAAGTGTTGGCAAAATACAGAGAAGGTTCTTTATTACAGAAGAAGTGCTCAGCTACAGACATTGGTGTGAAGATGGAAGATTTGGAATTATATCATCAATTGTTGTGCAATCAAGACTTTAATTTAATTCTCTATTAATTGATTAAATTATTTAGTTAATTTAATTGGTAAATTAATTCAATCAAAATTAATTTATTCCTTAAATTAATTAAGAAATTAATTAATTTAGAATTATTTTAGAATGAAGAAGTCATTAATTTAATTCTATTTTCAAAAAGATAATTTATTATGTATCATATTTACTTAGATTATTTCAAAAAGAATTAATTTAATTTATAAGATATATAATAAAAGAAATAGAATTTGAATTAAATTTAAAGGATATACATTCAAAGAGAAAGTCTCCCCGAGCAAGGAAAGTCTCCATGAGCAAAGAGAAAGTCTCCCCGAGCAAAGAGAAAGTCTCCACGAGCAAAGAGAAAGTTTCCCCGAGTGGAAAAAGTCTCCCATGTCTGATTTGCCTATAAATACAGACTAGATCATAATTTCCAAGCAATTCAATCACTTTCTATTTTGGCTAAAAACAAATTCTACGAGCATTTCATGTCAAAATCTCTCTAGAATTTTCAGAGCTAATTAGTGAATATTTTCTGATTTAATCTTGTAACCAACTTCAAGTTTAATATAAGTATTTTACTTGAACTGTGATATACACTTTTTCATCAGATTAATTTTATAATACTTTTCAAATTAAAATTATATCTTCTACTTGAACGTATTTCAATAAAATTAATATTTCATGGTTTATTAAAATAATATTTTTAAATCCAAAATTCTACGACAATTTCAGATATTGTATTCAACCCCCCTTCTACAATATCAGGGACAAACAATTGATATCAAAGCTTGTTGATATTCTTAATATCAGATCCGAACCAAATATTCCGCAACTCATACAGATCTCAAAAATTATTTTTAATTCGAAATAATTTTTATTCGAAATAATTTTTTCACAAAAAATATTTTTGATCGAAAATTGTTTTAAGATAAAAATTAAAATATTTTTTTGAAACACTTAATTTTTAAACTTATTAAAGATGAGTACACAAAAAGTGAAAAGCATTAAAATTCCACAGTTTGATAGAGATCACTACAATTTGTGGAAGCACAAAATGCTACTATTCATTGGGATTGCCAATCTCAAGTATGCATTAATTTTGGCCAAAGGTGTTGAACTCCCAATAATAGTTATTCTCGAACACGAGATAGATGGGGTCGTAATTCCTCACAGACAGTTTCTAAAGAGTCCATCTGACTATACAGAAGAAGAAACGGAAGTTGTGTCCCTGGACAACAACCTCAAATTCATATTGATAGATTCCCTAGACTACGTCATGTACAATCACGTGGTCAATTGTAAAAATGCCAAATAGATCTGGGATACAATAGAGATTATCAATGAGAGGACTGAGGAAATCAAAGAGAATAGACTGGAGATCCTGACCTCCCAGTACGAGCAGTGTAGATCCAACCCTACTGAGGGTATCTCTAAGGTGTTTTAGAGATTGAATAAACTGATAAACGAGCTCAACCTGAATGGGAAATACTATAAAAATCAGGAGGTCAACAAGAAGTTTTTACTAACCTTACCCGAGCATCTGGAACACAGGATCGCAGCAATCCGGGAGTCTAGGGACATGAAGGAGGTGACACTAGAAAGACTCTATGGAGTATTAAATACTTATGAATTGGAACAGATCCAGACCAGAGAAATGTATGGCAGAGGTAAGGTTCTAAGTTCCTCCAAAGCATTGATAGTGGAAGCATCAGAGAAGATTGAAGTGAAGGCTGTTGCACCTTCTAAAAGTTCAATAGAGTATGTGGTTCAAGAATTTGGACATACTTCAAATAAACAAAAAGATGGTGAGTTCTACTCTTTAGAAGAACTAGATCAACTAGAAGATGAATCTCTAGCTATGGTTTTCAGGAGGTTTGGCAACACGAGATTCCGAAGAAACTCCTCCTACATAGTTAAACCAAATTTTGGAAGGTTCAAAAAAGGAGGTTCTTCAATAGCTGTATCAAAAAGCGGCTACAAGACCGACTTAGTTGATAGAAGCAAGTTCTGTTGCTTCAACTGCAATGAGCTAGGCCACTTTGCAACATAATGCAAGAAGCTTAAGCAAGGGAAGAATGGAGGGTCTTGTGAAGAGCTCAAGGAAAAGTATGATGCACTTGTGAAAAAGCATCAAGGCAAGTCTTATCTAGCGGAGGGCAAAAGCTAGGATGACCCAGACAATGATGATGAGGAAGAGCTGGGAAATCTTGCTCTTATGGCTTCATCCGAGGAATCACTGTCACCAACACGCCAAGGAGGAAAATGTTAGGAATGCAAACACTGATGGCAGTCAGAGAATATAAATCAGAGTTTACACTGCTGATGTCATCAGAATTTAAGAAGCTATCGAACAAAGTTTACTCTAACAGAGAATGTTCTATCAGATAATAACATCCGACAGAGTTTAAAAGACATAGTTTGTCAAGAAGCAGTTCAAATCAGAGTCTGAATAGGATAGTAAGAAGGAATCCTAATTCAAGTCTATTTTCTTAGGTAAAGCTGTTCTATTTCTAATCTGATTTGTAATTGAATTATAGCTGTGTCTATATAAACACAGGCATAGGTTAACATTAAAGTAATCTTTGCAAATCATATTATTCATAACCTAGCAGCTCTTGAGAACAAAGAACTTCTTGAGAGAGTTTTGTAACCCATTCATTATCTTTAATACATAATAATATTCATCTTTTATATACTTGTGTTCTTAATCGATTTATTTGTACTATTACATTCAACCCCCCTTCTATAATAGTTTATTCATCTGGGCAAACAAGTGGTATTAGAGTCGGCAGTTCGAATTCAACTGTTAGATCATAACATCATGTCTGGAAACAAGTATGAAAATATAAAAATTCCTATCTTAAAGAAAGCTGAGTACCCTACATGGAGGGTGAATTCCAATCTTTCTCACATTAGGACTAAGATAAAGAACAAGGAAATTTTGGGTATTCCGAAGGAACCCGCAGGTACGTTAATGAAATGAGGAAAGAAAGAAAGCATGGAGTGAGAGACTTCATATTTCTAGAAACATTATCACGTAAAGTGGTAACGAGATTTGGTAAAAGAGAGCAATTAAGCTCGAGGGTATTAAAAGTTGGCAGGTCCTGAAGTATGACAAGTTAATGTTTATACGTTGGCATTATTTTGTAATATTTATAATATGAAAACCTCACGTGCCCTACGTCTATATTACAAGAGAATAATGTGAATGCTAGACATGTGTAATAAGAAGAAATTGAAGAGATGGTAACCAAATGTGTTTTACGACCGGTAAAGATCAATGACCGAAAAGAGAAAGTGTGGAGAAGTAAAACCATAGCACCAGAAAGGGTGTAAGGATGAATCAAAAGATTGTAGAGAAACCTTAGTGACTTTTGTTTAGATTCCGAGGACGGAATCCTTTTAAGGAGGGTAGACTGTAATAACCCGTATTTTTGGACATATATTTTTTTTTTATAAACTATCCTGATGAATAGTGATTCTACGGATTATGAAAAATATTTTAGCCCACACTAAGAAAGTGGTGGAATATGGGAAAACCGAATATGTGGTATTGTTGTATGAAGAAAATGAGTGAATGTAAAAGTCGTCAGAATTCGAAGATTTTCACTTTTACGATTTATTTCGTAATTTATGAGATATCGAGGAATAAGAGAATTATGTTATGATCGGGAGGATTACAAATTAGAAAACCAATGGTTTGTTTCGAATTAAGTATTTGGAATATTAAGGATTTACGCTACGGAATTCCTACGACGAAAAGATTTCGGAAATTAATCGAACTTACGTGGGGGATTAAGTGTTAATCATGGAAAGGTAAGTTAAATACACTTAAGAACCATGCAACCAAATTGGTTAGAGATGAACCAAGTCAACAAGTCAAGCAAACCAAGTAACCAAGTATTGGTTAAAGACATGGTTCCACAAAACATGGAAAAGAAGGAAACAAGTTCCCTAAATTCATGATAAAGGTGTACTCAAGCTAGCAACTAGACTTGGAAGATGTGAGTAATAATACATACAAGTTATACAAACATAAAAATCAGCCAACACAATTTGATAAAGTAGAAAAAGCTCTCTCCCATCTCTTTCTCCATTTTCTGCCCAGCTTGAGCAAGGTGCAAAGACGATTTTATAACTTCGGTTCTACTCATCCAAATATCACCAAATTTTAACCATAGCTTCTTCACTATATGTAGAAGGTACCTATTTAATTTCATAATATTTAGAGGTGTTTTGATTAGGTAAATAAATTTTAGAAGTTGAGGCTGAATAGTAACTCCGAAAATTTACTAACTTGTTCTTGATTTTCTCTTGCAAGTTTAAGGACTATAAGCATAGATCAAGGCTCTCTTAAGACTTACAAGATCTTATTAGTGTGTTTATGTATCCAAGGAAGGTATAAACTGTTGGGTTCCGAGGCATAAAACGCAGCGGATAAACGTAAATATAACGAAAAATTTCGGAACCCTAACGCAGGATCATGTATAAGATTGGACGGATTATGGTGATAATCGAATCATACCTATTACGATCTTGAATGTCACGAACTCAACGGAGATCCTTGCTATCACGACTTGTGTCTTCTTCTCGAAAACACCTCTATGGTATCCACACGAGCACCTTCAAGAGCGTCTCACGATCTTGATTACGGAGTGGATGTACTAGCAAACCTTTGATAATTCGAATTGTCTTCCTGCCTCTTTGCTGCCTCTTCTAGAGTTTTTCTATCAAAACGTGTTCTGCCTCTTAACCCTACATTATCTATTTATAATGTTTGGTTAACAGGTCCATAGCAGCAAAACCTAACCCATGTAGGTCTAGGAAAATAATAAAACGAATTTTATTATTTAATTAATAACTAAGTCATACTTAATTATTATGGGCAGAAATACAATTCTAATTTGAATTTATATTATCTTAATTAATTAAGTCTCACTTAATTAATATAATAAAAATTCAAATAATTATCAATTAATTTAAATCTATAATTTAAATTAACTATTCCTCTAAGTGCTCTTTGCGTGTGACCCTATAGGTTATTATTTAATTTGCAATAATTTTATTCTCCAATAAAATTATAAACAATGAGCGGCATCTAGTAATACATCATTGCTACCCAATTAAACAATAATTAAATCGTGATTCGATAAAACCTTTCGTGATTAATATTTCCGTGTAATATAATCCTTTTAACCATATATATATTATAGATTAAACTCGAGGCATGTATTTAGTCATCCTCTTCAACATTTAATCCGGGTTTACTTGATCCATGAGTAGACTATGAAAACAAATCATTATTTGAGCACGGCCATGCATTTTATAGTCTCACTCAATCAAGAGGCCAATAATATCTCTCCTAATTATAGAAGGGTTAAATCCTTTATCTATCATTCATATTTCTCATACGACTCATGATATACCCGATGTCCACTTTTATCATTACCCGGTCAAAGGTAACTTTTAATGTAGTCAAAGTATATTAATCCTCGTATAAAAATATAATGATCTCAAGTCAGAGGATCATTACACCATTATCACTGTGAGTCTTTCTTATGACTTTATTAAACATGAAGAATCTCACTGTGGGTCTGTCCAGTACCATGTACTCCTGCATGTACCTATGTGTTGACTTTAGTATCCCCATACTTATAACCAATGAGATGTGGTTATCTGTCAAACAACATACTAGTCTATTTATGTATTATTATTGTCCTATAATAATAATACTCGACTAGGGACATTTAAGAATATGATATATTATATAATCTCAAGTTCAAGTCATGTACTAAACTATACAATGTGTATCATGATTCTAAGGACATTTATTATGCTAACAAATATATCGCAGTAATTAAAGTCATAATAAATATGTTTATTGAATAATCAACTGACATAAAGGTTTATCAAAATAAACATTGTATTGCCTCTAGGGCACCTACACCAACATAAACTCTATCCACCCTTTGATTTACTTTGAAGTTAAAAGCTTGAGTTGAGTTATGTTTAAGCATATGTGGATTAAGGAGTTTGGATGTAAATGGTTGAGTGTTTTTGGATGATTTTGTGAAGTGGTGTTGGTTAAAAGTTATGAAATGAGTAGTTGAATGATATGACCATATTAGAATGTTGATGATTTATCTTGGTTGTGAATGGATTTCAATTGATTGAATCCGGAAAACGTTAAGTTTATAGCCGTCGTAATGCCCGTTTGATTTAGGGACTGTTTTGAACAAGAATTACGATCTGTTAATAAATTATTTCTGGACACCATGCATGTGTAGACCTTATTTCATAGTTTGTTTTGACACTTGAATCATGTTGATACGATTTACGGTTTAGGAGATAAGTTCATTTTAGTGAAAGTCGCGCAAAGAGACCAAACTGCTGCCTTGTACTCACTTTGATGCTATAAACGAACTAGTTAAGGGTGGACTAAACTTATGAAACTTGGATGATATATACCTTGGACAGTCAGTAAGATCACCAAAAAGGTTTTGTATTAAAAAGTTAATTTTTCGATTTTATAAAAATGTCGGAACCAAAGTTGCACGATGACACTATTCATATAAGAGGCTACTGCCTTCTTCAGTAAATTCGGAAAAATTCCTCATCTGTTCAGGGCCAAAATTTTGATGAATTATATTCTAGACATTCTCTAGATCGTGCACGCGAAAACGGTACATCGATTGAGTTAACGGTTAATGAGTTATGAGCATTTTAGTGAAAGCGGTGAAATAGCAAAACCTCGTAGTTGCCTCGATTTCTAAAATGCTTTTCGCTTAGTTAAACTCAAGTGTTTCAAATCAAAATATTTTTGATAAATATTACAAATACTCAAGAAGCTCCTTGAGGTGGTTTCATATTTAATTATGAATTTTCTGATTTACTAAAAATATTAAAGTGCGAGTCGCGTAATAGTAATTCGCAGGAAAGTCAATTACAGAGACACGGTTTTGACGAGCCGTTTTGGCTAGGATAAAAGGATAATTTCGAGTCGGTTAAAACACGAAAGATGTTAAGGAATAACATGACTATGTATTGGAGTAAAGGATTAGATTAAAATCCGTTGACGAGATGGTTTACGAATGGTTAAGATAGATCCGAGGAGGTGAATACCGGGTAAGACAAACGTTAGTAAAATGACTAAGTAAAATTCGAGGTTGTCATAATTGGAATCGATATATGATTATACTTATGAGTAATATAAGTAGTTGATGGGGGTAAGAGTACTAACGAGGATTGTGATATCTATTGATAGAGAATCTGGAACGAGTGGGACTCTGAGAACGTATCTTGGACTTCAGACAAGTTTTCTAACCTATGTTTTTACATATCAAAATATATGTATTGCTACGTATGCACGTTTTTAAACACCTGTACTTAATGTACTACTATTATGATCGAAAGACTGTTGTTGTTGTGATATAACTGTATATTGAAAAGTATGAATTGTTTCATGTATTATTAAAGCTTTCGTAATGTTTCGGTTATATGCTATAAGAAATATAGATATAAGCCGGTGAAGGTAAAAGGCTCTAAGTGTATAGCGAGTTATGTATTTTCGAACGTAGACCGGGAGTCGGAAGATTATGTTAAGTACTGTCGTAATCCGGAAGAAGTCGGAGACAGATTATTTTGAAATGATGATATAAATATTTCGATATTTATATCTTGATATTCTTTTGATAAAAGAGTTAAATGAGGATAATAAATATTATTTCTAATATATATTTAATTAATGAATATTATTCTGAATATTCATTTAAGAAGGAGATAATAAATATTATTTTAATATTTATTTAATTAATGAATATTATTTTGAATATTCATTTATTGAGGATTATTTATTAATTATAATTAATAAATATTATTTAAATATTTATTAATTATTCAAAATTCATTTACAAATTATTCTAGGTCTTTAATAATTATTCGAAGCTTTCGATAATTATTTTAAATACTTTCCGACCTTCAGAAAATGATTTAAAGATAGTGAGAGCTCCTTAATATTTTAATTTAATTATTTTATTTTATTCTTTTAATAAGAATAAAATACGTTCAGACATATCAAAAATAGGGAACTCGGTCTAGGAAGTGAATACCTATTTACTTCTCGAAACCAGTCAAGTTTTGGAACTAGTTTCCACAGTAGCAAGAGCTTTTCAACTTATCAAAAGCAGAGAGGTTTCCGACAAACTCCCGAGTCATGGTTTTCAAAATGAATTCATTCCTTGATGAAAGAGATTAGTGGGTAAAGGTCACTTACCTGTGTGGTGAGAGGACAACCCGACTAATCTAATCAGTGACTACTCATAGCTATGAGGGTCTATCAACAAGTACTATATACTTGGGGAACTAGGATTAACTTCCGGTTCTAGGTTAGATAGACAAATCTATTAACAAGTATGATATACTTGGGGAGCTTGGATTAATGTTCCAGTTCCAGACTTATAGATTAATTCAGTGGACTTGGAGTTAGCGTAAGAGGCCGAGTGACACACAATCCAGCACTTTGACCCGTATGCGGTCTAAGGTGATTACCCATTAACGGTAGCGATTACCGGGGCTCCCCCTTCTACATGTAGAGAAACGGAAGGCTTCCATAGGTTGCTGATGAAGGCTGCCACGTGCTACGACTGATCATCGTGGATGTGTGGTAGCGGGCGTGTGGATGCTCCAGTTACAGTCCCTTCTTCCAATTGGAATTGTGCTTCACACCGTAATAAAAGCCTATGAGCTGAGTTACCGATGGTGTTGATTGCAAATGAAATCTTGAAATGTTTTGACGAAAAGAAAGGAAAACTTCAGATGGTATCTGATGAGAAAAAGTTTTAACAATTTGAAATGTCATCTTGTTATTCGTATGATTTATGGAATAGTTATATGAAAACTTCAGAAGGTAACTGATGTATGAAAAGCTTACAAGATTTTGAAATGTTTATCAGAAAGTGTGTTTATAGAAGTTATGATTATAGTGGGCCTATGTTGCTCACTCTCGTTTTCTTTATATATCACAACACAACAGGATCTTTAAAGAAATTTTATGGGAGTTTAAACCTTATAAATGGTATGGTTCAAAGTGAGTTAATTTTCTCAAAGATAAGCAACTATGATTGTTGTATCTTGAATGGTGTACCCCGTATATTAGGGGAGTTTAGCAAAACTATAGTTGAAGCTATTTTGCTAAGTTATGGAAAGACTATTTCAAAACTATGAACGTAATAAGTTCATTGAGTTTTATCTTAAAAAGCTTTAGAGGAGATATGAAAGCGTGGTAACACTATATTTGATAGTGTCTTATGTTATATACCGAACCAAATTGTTCGTATGATATTTTCTAAACTTTATGTTTAGTACAAATGTTTTTAGCAGAAAAACTCTGATCATGTGTATCGTTGAAAGATACTGTATTATGCTTACCATATACTGTTAAACCTTATGATTATACTATTGAGATAGTAGTGATTATCATGTTCTTGAATGAGAGTCACATAGCTAATTGGGTGAATAACTTGCTGAGCATTCTTTCGCTCATTCTTGCTTATATTATATTTTTTAGAGAAAGTGATAACATGTTTGATTGGCTTCATGCCTAAAGAGAGGAATGTAGAAGATTCACCTTTGAGATGGTTCAGTTCAACCATATTCTACGAAAGTAAGTTGGATAAGTTTTCAGTATTGAGCTAGTTATTAATGTTACTTCTTGTAGAGGTTAGCATTGATAGTAAGAGATCCTGGATAAGTACATTTGGTTTGTAATAACTAATGATACTTGTTGTATATCGTTTCTAAGACTCTAACTTATGTGTATGTGAGAGAGAGAGGGGTCTACGATGTGATTTCATTGGATTATTGAGTTATTGCAGGTTCTAAATGATTGCATGGTGACATGGCGACTCGAATCCCTGACCCCGGATTTGGGGGCGTCAGAATTGAAGCCAAGATTGAAGAACCTAAAGAAAAGGTGCTTAAGGCCTCAACAAGGAAATGGAAAGAAGTAATTGTTCAAGAAAGCAGTGAATCAGAGTTTGAAACAAACTCTGAAACAAACTCTGATGACTCGACAGACTCTGATATGATGGAGATGGTTGCAATGATTGTTAAGGGCTTCAAAAAGATGAAATACAGAAAGTATAAGAAGCAAGCAAATTTTCAGAAGAAGCATGGAGAGTCATAAAAGAAAGAAAGATACAAAAAAAATAGAGATGGGAAATTAAAGACTTTTGACAAGCCAAAGATTAAGTGTTACAAGTGTAACAAGATGGGGCACTTTACTACTGAATGCAGGAGTAAGGAATTAGGGAAGGCTTTAATCACATCAAAGAAGGATTGGATGGATTCCTCATATTCTGAACAAGAAACAAATTATGCACTCATGGCAAACACTGATGCTCTAAACTTTGATAAGGTACCAGACTCTGTCTTTAACTTTCAAACTGATAATATATGTGAACTAAAGTCTTTTCTTAGGTCTTTGCATGTTAGCTTTAAATCACAGACTCTAGAAAATGAGAGATTAAAATCTGAAATACAAACTCTAACTGCTACGAATAACATGCTGGAATCTGAAAACTCTGATATGTTAAATATTATAAAGGACTTTGATAATGCTATTCACATAGAAACTCAATTAGAAATTCAAGTTGAATATCTAAAATCAGAAATAACAAAAGAAAAAGAAACTTTCAGAGTTTGGGCAAACTCTGGAAAAAGAGTCCAACAAATGCTGACTAATAAAAATTGGACTTCTGCTTTAGGCTATGAATCAGACAAAGATACACACACTAAATCTCATATAAAAGGAATATTGATTAAATCTGTGAAATTTGTTAGAGCTAGTAATGACCAGAAAACTACCAATGAATGCTCTAAAAACAATAGTGTGCCAGAAACTAAAAAGGTGAATATAGGGCTACTTTCTCAGAAGCAACTTAAGGAAAAGTTGAAGGCAATCACCAATAAAGATAAACCTAAAAAGGTTAAAATAAATAGGAATGGCAAAGTAGGAATTACTAAGGAGAATAACTACATGAATATTCCTGATGCCCCTAGGAAAATATGTTTTACTTGTGGTAATTCTAATCACATTGTTATTGACTGCAAACAAAAAAAAAGAAGGAAACTGAAAGACCTAGTATTGAGGCTAGAAAACAAACTAGATATAATCCATGTTTTCATTGTGGTTGTATGAGTCATTATATTTATACTTGTAAAGAATATCATAGTTTGTATTAGAGTGTTTATGAACCACATCCTCAAATAAATATTTCTCCAAAACATATTGTCAAGCAAATATATGTGATAAAGTCTGATAAAAGGAGTGTAAACTCTGACAGTACAAACTCTGTGAATGTAAACTCTGTTCATATAAACTCTGTTAACATATATTCTGATAAAAGTATTTCTGCTGCAAAAGTTAACAAGTTTTCAAAGAAAGGACCCAAACTAGTTTGGGTCTCCAAACCTACTAATTAAGTTGCATTTACTGATTACAGGGAAAAAGGAAAAACATCCTAGTGATTGATAGTGGATGTTCTGCACATATGACTGGAAATAAATCTCTGCTTTCAGAGTTTGAGGAGAAGGCTGGCCCAGCAGTATCTTATGGAGATGGCAACATATGAAGAACACTGAGATATGACAAAATTGTGATTGGAAATGTCATTATTAAGGGTGTAGCTCTAGTTGAAGGACTCAAACATAATTTGCTAAGTGTGAGTCAAATGACAGACAGAGGTTATTCTATGGAATTTCATGGAACTCATTGTGAAGTGAAAAGCAAGAAGAATGGGAAAGTAACTCTTATTGGTCACAGACATAACAATTTATTTGAAGCTAGCTTGGATGTTAATTCTGATGGTCCCTTAACTTGCCTACTAGGAAAAGCATCATTCTTGGAAAGCTGGAATTGGCACAAAAAGTTGTCATTTGAATTTTGAAAATATAAATAGATTAGTGAAGAAGGATCTAGTTAGAGGTCTTCCAAAAGTTCAATTTCATCCTGATGGACTTTGTGATTCATATCAAAAGGCCAAACAAAAGAAAACATCTTTCAAGAGCAAAACTGAAAATTCAATTGATCAACTTTTCCATCTATTGCATCTTGATTTATTTGGTCCTGTAAATATTATGTCCATTGGAAAGAAGAAATATACTCTGGTTATAGTTGATGATTACACTAGATTTACCTGGGTGTACTTTTTGCATAAAAAGGATGAAACTATAGAGATAATTATTGATCATATTGCAATGATTGAGAATGGATCAACTCACAAGGTAAAGAATCTAAGGAATGACAAAGGAACAGAGTTTAAGAACTCTGCAATGGAGGAATTCTGCTCCGCAAAAGGTATTTTTCAACAATTCTCAACACCTAGCACACCTCAACAAAATGGTGTAGTTGAAAAAAAGAACAGAACACTAATTGAAGCTGCCAGAACAATGTTAGAAGGAGCAAATCTACCTACTTACTTTTGGGCAGAAGCTGTGAATACTGCATGCATTACTCAAAATTGTTCCTTAATAAACAAACATGGAATGACTCTATATGAATCTTTGAAGGGAAGAAATCCAAATGTTAAGTACTTTTATATCTTTGGAAGCAAGTGTTTTATTCTCAACACACATCCTGAACAATTGAAGAAGTTTGAACTTAAAGCAGATGAAAGAATTTTTGTTGGTTATGCAACTACTTCTAAAACCTCTTCAAGGGCATTCAAAGTATTCAACCTAAGGACAAAGACAGTCATGGAATCAATAAATGTTTCTTTTGATGAAGGAAAGATAACTGGATTACATGCACAGGAAACTCTGAGATTTGAGAATGAGCTGCAGAAAATAAACTCTGGTGAACCAAACTCTGATGAGTCAAATTCTGTTGAACCAAACTTTGATAAAATAAACTCTGCTCAACCAAACTCTGGAGAGGTAAACTCTGATTCTTTAAAATCTGATTCAGAAATGATTGAAATAGAAATTGAAGATTCTGCACATGTTGAGGAGGAGCAACATCAATCAAATACTGAGATTAGAGATCAAAACACAGTTATTGAAATATCAGAGTCTGATCAAACTCTAAACAACCCAAACTCTGAACCCTTAACCTCTGATCCATTAAACTCTAAGACTACAAGCACTGATACCTCAATCTCTAACAATTCAAATTCTGAGTACATAAACTCTGAGTACATAAACTCTGAGACATCAAACACTGAAGGAAGCACAACTTCAGGGGGAGGATCAGTATCTACAAAATATTCATTCTATGAAGGCACAAATCATGGGGGAGCATCTAGTTCTAGAAATCTTCCACATCCAAGAAAGTGGACAAAAGATCACACACCTGATTTAATTATTGGAGATCCAGAAAGTGGAGTAAAGACAAGAAAAATTACTCAGAATGAATGTCTATTTCATAGTTTTCTCTCTCAAACAAAACCAAAGAAGGTTGAAGATGCTTTGAAGGATGCAGATTGGGTTACTGCAATGCAGGAAGAATTGAATGTGTTTGAAAGGAATGAGGTTTAGACCCTAGTTCCAAGGCCAAAAAACAGATCTATTATTGGCACAAAATGGGTATTCAGGAATAAGATAGACTCTGATGGAATCAATACAAGAAACAAAGCAAGACTGGTAGCCAAAGGTTATTCTCAATAGGAAGGCATTGATTATGATGAAACCTATGCACCAGTAGCCAGATTTGAAGCAATCAAATTTTTTCTTGCTTATGCTGCACATAAGAAATTCAAGGTCTACCAGATGGATGTTAAAATTGCATTTTTAAATGGTGAACTTGAAGAAGAAATTTATGTTAAGCAACCACCTGGCTTTGTCAATCCAAAATATCCAGATCATGTCTACAGATTAGATAAAGCCTTATATAGACTCAAACAAGCACCAATGGCCTGGTATGAAACTTTAGCTCTATTTTTACTTGAGAGTGGTTTCACTAGAGATATAATTGATAAAACCTTGTTTTATAGAACTCAAGGTAAGGATTTATTATTGGTACAAATATATGTTGATGATATTATATTTGGTTCCACTAATGAGAAGCTCTGTGAAAGATTTTCAAAGTTAATACAGTCCAGGTATCAAATTAGCATGATGGGAGAATTGAGTTATTTTCTAGGTTTACAAGTAAAACTGACTGAGGAAGGCATTTCCATTAATCAGTCTAAATATACAAAGAATCTACTCACAAAGTTTTAAATACAAGACTCTGCATCTGCTACTACTCCTATGGCTACTGCAACAAAGCTTGATCAAGACATTGGAGAACATGTTGATACTACAGCATACAGAGGAATGATTGGTTCTCTACTTTATTTGACTGCAAGTAGACCAGACATCATATTTTTCACATGTCTTTGTGCTAGATTTCAAGCATATCCAAGGGCACCCCATTTGATAGCTGTGAAAAAGATTTTCAGATATCTCAAGGGTACTATTAATCTTGGCTTATGGTATCCTAGAGAGTCTGATTTTAAATTGATTGGCTATTCAGATGTAGACTTTGCAGGATGCAAAATTGATAGAAAAGGCACAAGTGGGAGTTGTCAATTTTTAGGTGGAAGACTTGTGTCATGGTTTAGCAAGAAGAAGAAATCAATATCAACATTAACAGCAGAGGTTGAATATATAGCTGTAGGAAGCTGTTGTGCACATATCTTATGGATGAAAAATCAACTGTTGGATTATGGTTTGAACTTTTATAAAATTCATATTTATTGTAATAATCAAAGTGTTATTGCAATGACAGGAAATCCAATTCAACATTCTCTGACAAAGCACATCGGTATCAGGTATCATTTCATAAGGGAACATGTGATGGAAGGCACAATTGAAATACATTTTGTTCCCACAGATCAACAATTAGCAGATATATTCACTAAGCCTCTGCCTGAAGCAACATTTAATAGACTGGTTTCTGAATTAGGGATGGTGACAAGTAGCTCAGCTTGACTTAGCAAATTTCAGACAATCAGAGTATATGACAAAGTATTTGGTAAACTCTGATCATTGAAGCATATAATATCTGATCAAAAGCTTATGGTAAACTCTGTCAGAGTGTGGCAAACTCTGATGGTACATTCTAAACTCTGACTCATATAAACTCTGATTTCATGCTTGGTAAACTCTGATTAAATGCTAAACTCTGAGATCATATTTATGACATCATATTTCATTTTTGTGACATCATAATTATCATTCTCTTATTGGACTTGAAAAAGGGCGTGTGTATCTCACGAATGATGGTTCATATATTCACACAGATATTCACTTATTATATTTGGAGACTTGTTTTAATAATTGCTCATCCAATCAGTTTTTACCACGTGTCACACTATAGGTTTTATGCAAATGAAAGGGCACATTTTAATTCTTATTGTCATTTTGAGTTATTCACTTGTATCTATTATAATTCATTTTCTCTTTCGTTTCACATAAACCATAAATGGTGTTACTATTGGTGTCCTAGAGACAATACTTTTAATGTTTTATTGAAAACAATTAAGGATTATGTTTTATGTGATTATTTAATTAATATTTATTATATCTTTGGTTACTGCGTTATAAATTGAAAGAACAATAAATGTCCTTGGAATATTAATACGTAATATATGTCTTTAAGTATGTGACTTAAAAATGAGATTATATGAATAGTATTTTATTCCTAAAAGTCCCTAGTCGAGTATTATTATTTAAGGACAATAATAATGCAATAAGACTAGCATGTTTGTTGACTGATGATCACATCTCATTGGTCATAGGTATGTTGATACTAAAGTCAAGAACATAAGTGCATATCTCAATGCATGGCACTGGACAGACCCGCTGTGAGAATCTACATGTTAATAAGTATCATAAGAAATTCTCACTGTGATAATTATGTAAAGATCCTTTGACTTGAAATCATTATATTTCTATACGAGAATTAATATACTTTGATTACACTCAAAGTTACCTTTAACTGGGTAATGATAAAGGCGGACATTGGGTATGCTATGAATCGTATGAGGAATATGAATGATAGATATTGGATTTAACCCTCCTATTTTAGGAATGATATTATTGGCCTCTTGATTGAGTGAGACTGTAAAATGTATGGTCATGCTCAAATGTTGATTTGATTAATAGTCTACTCATTGATCAAGGAAACCCGGATTAAACATTGATGAGAATGATACAATACATGCCTCGGGTTTAATCTATAATATAAGGTTAAAGGGATTATATTACATTGTACATTATTCACAAAAGGTTTAATTGAATCACAATTATTATTATTACTTGGGTAGCAATGATGTATTACTAGATGCCGCTCATTGTTTATAATTTTATTATTGGAAAATTAAATTATTGCCAACGTAATAATAACCTAAAGGGTCACATAAAGAACGTTTAAACGGAGTGTTATTTAAATTATGAATTTAAATAATGTTATTATCATTAATTCGAATTTATTTATTTAATTAATTAAGTGAGACTTGATTAATTATATACATATTAGAATTTGAATTTAATAATAATATAAATCCAAAATCTGAATGGGTTTTAAGAAGACCAATCAGATTAGGGTTTTGGCCCAAGTCCCTCTCTCCCCTATATATATACATAAAGATGTATAGTTTAGGGTTAAGTTTTTCATAATTTCATTTTTAGTAAAAACCCTAGCAGCTCTACGTTTTGAGAGGCTAGACAAAGAGAGAGACAAAGAGGCAGAAATAGGCTAGTACCTAACTCCGATGATCGTTAGACGATACGACGTTCGTGTGAATACCGATAGAGAGCAGATCTTCGTGAAGGGCTGCTGTGATTCATCGCTTCTGGACCTCTATAATCATCATAAGGAAAGCTTTAATAAGGCACACAGTCTCCTTCTACATAATCATCCGTAAATTATACACGGATCCTACGTTTGGGATTGTTATTTTTTTTGTATTTTGCGTAATTCCGCTGCGTATATGTGCCCGAATCCCAACAAACTGCTCATACCCGCAAATCTTCATTGTTTCAATGGCATCTAAAGGTCAAACCTTCCAAAACTATACATTTACTGCCACCAACTATATTGCTCTGTTACATAAATTTGATGCACCTGAGGATTATCATGTCGTTCAAGATTTCTGAAGGCAGAGTTACATAGGCTATGTTTTGCAAGAACCTTTAAATTTCTCTACTCAATCCTTAATAAGAATATGGTCGTCTGCAAAGTTTAACAATGCAGGTGATGATGAAGAACCAATCATCACGTTCAACTATAATGGGAAGCACTTGATTACACCAGCCATAGTTCGTCAAGCCCTTCATCTACCAGAAGTGGCTGTGTATGATGACATGGTGGAAGATGATCAGATTAAAGAATTTGTTAGGTCTATAGGCTATGGAGGAAACCTATCAAAGTTGGGGAGCCTAACAAGACCTAATCTTCGAAGAGAATGGAGTTTCTTCTTCGATTGCATAACAAGGGCCTTCACAGGCAAGTGCATGAATTTTGATGCAATTTCACAGTTTGCACAACAGATTGGGTATTCTCTGACCCATAATCTTAATTTTAATTTCCCATGTTTAATTATTAGGCAGCTTGCTAGAAAAATAAAAGATGATGCTCATACTATATATTTTGCTAGATTTCTTCAGTTAATTTTTAATCATTTGTTACATGATGTAAATGTTGAGTCTGATCAGAGTTTAGCTAGTTTTTGTATGAATAAGAGAATTTTTGCTGACCTAGCTAGGAAGGATGCTAAGAAAGGTAATTTATCTCCTATCTACTATCCTACATGGATCAGCCTTCTCTTAAATAAGAAAATGCCTACCATGTATGGAAGGGACTTTCTCTCTGTGGCTATGGATCAGAGTTTAGCACCCTTTGATTCAAACCCAAGCCACCCTCTAAACACTGAAACCCAAACACTTTTGCCAACCTCTACAGTCTCCCAAAAGGCTGTAGTTGTAAAACACACCTCTCAACAGGGCTCAAGCAAAAGGAAGGGGAAGGCAGTGAAAGAATCTTCTCCTAGAAAGAGAAAATTAATTGATGAAGATTCAGATTCTGATGAAGGGTTTGTTTTTGCTAAAAGAAAGACTGTTGAACAGGCTTCTGAGATACCTCCTGCACCTTTTATGAAACCATTCACAGTGAATCCAATGCCTGAAGTAAAGAAGAAGAAGATGAGATTATTCAAGGCAGTAAACACTGAAGGACTAAAATCTGATGTAGCAATAAACATTGATGCCCTAATCCCAGATCATTAAAAATCACAGGATTTAAACTCTGAAGACATTCTAAACTCTGAGCCAATTTCTGATGTCTTCACAAATTCAGTTGAAGCATTGCATTGCTGGAAGGCAAATTTTCCTTGGAAGGAACCTGGATTACCAGTTCCAATTGAGAACATGATTCTTCGGTATGTCAGCCAAAAGCTGATTGATGGTCAAATGTTGCCCATTATAATCATGAACGTATTAGACGGGGAACTACTGTTGACAAGACAGTCTGCAAAAAAAATTTGGGGAACCTAAATGATCTTTGGTTCAAGGCTGAACAAGAGTGACAACATAATTATTTGAAAGATGGGCAATATGTTAATCCAGAGGAAGCTGTTCCTATATATATCTCTGATTCTCCTATAAACTCACCTAAGGAAATTGTCAAGGAGATTTCTTATGAAAGGGTTAGGGAGTTGGAAGAACAAGTCAGGAAAGAAATGGAAGCTAAGAAGACTACATCATCTGCCTCTCTAAGTTCAAAATAATTTTTCAGAAAGAAGAGGAAGTCTGTCTTTGTTGGCCAGGATACACAAGAACCTATCTCTCAAAGTGAGGTAGAAATCTTTAAATGGCTAGGCACACAAGAACCTATTGATCAAAGTTCAACAATAGGCACTATTCCAGCAGATGAAGCCAGCATGAATCAGGGGTACAACCCACAAGAACCTTCAGCTCGAAGAGTTGAAGAAGTTGTTGAGGCCCCTTCCACACAAGAACCATCCAATCAGGGTTTATATGCAGGCACTCTACCTATTTTAAAAGACCTTGCTGTTGCTGATGCTAAAGGCCAATCTATGGCAGAGTCAAGCCCACAAGAACCTTCACCTCAAAGTGATGAAGCAGCTGAAGATATGACTCAGGTCCCACAAGAACCAATCATCCTTTTTATGATTGCAGACCAAGATTCTAATGTTGGACAGACAAACTCTGATGAAGCTCCACTTGCAATCTCTGATGCTCTACTGGTGCAACCAACATCTGCACAACTAAAGGCTACAACATCCACATCTACAACTAAAGATATAAAATATGACTTTTCTACAGAATTTGCATTCTCTGATTGTTTAAGTTCAGATTTTACCTTTCCTACATTAACTGCTAGAATGATCATGACTAGTCCTAAAAAGGGTACCCCTAATCATGTAACTACAGTCAACCTTTCTTAGGCACCTCTTATTTCTGTAGGACATTGTGTGTTGAGCCTTTCTAGTGAGTTTGAGGTAAAATGTGTGAAAAACATAATTAATGAGAGGCAGACACAGATTCTGGCAAAAGGTGAGGTAGAATTGAGAAAGTAGTTACCTACTTCTAGTGAGAAAAATCTAACTCTTAAAATTTATGATATGTGTTATGTGAGAAGTAATGAGATTACATTAAAAAATAAGAGTGATTTAGGATGTTCCATATCTTTTGCAGGTACTAAGAGTTTATCTATTGCAAACTCTGATTCTTTATTAAACTCTGAGAAAGTTGTAAACTCTGATGGGGAGAACACAGACTCTGATGAGCCTATTTTTACTGATGAAGATGTTACAGACCTGTCAATCCCCAACACACAAAGATACAATACCAAGAAGTGGCCAGACCTGTCACTCTGATAGGGAGAACACAGACTCTGATGAGCCTATTTTTGTTGATGAAGAAGTTACAGACCTGTCAATCCCCTACACACAAAGATACAATACCAAGAAGTGGCCAGTAATTCTCATGATGCACATGAAAGACTGAGAATGGAGTATCCTGATTATCTGGTGGTGGAGCAACTTAAAGAATAAATTGAAGTTGATCTAGATGAAGAAGGTGTAGGAAGGGATTTCAGTTCCAAATCAAAGTCATCTAGTGAAGATTTTCTTACCTCTTATAGACAATCGATCTGGGATTCATCTTGGAAGTTTTCTGAGCAAGGAATTTCATGGCCTCATGTTCTTGAATTGATCAATACAGTTGACAAGGAAATAACCTCTGATGAATTGAAGACAATTTTCAAAGCTTCTGCTATTATGTCCAAGGGAATTCAAAATGAAGTTAATGCTCTCAAGGCATCTGTCAATAAAACTTCTATAGTTGTTGAAACTGTTGTTTCCTCATCTCAACATTCTCTAGAAGCAAAACTTAAAACTGTCTCAGCAAAACAGGATGCATTGGAAGCTGAAGTTAAAAAAATTTCTACTTCTGTCAGTTCTATACAGGGAATGCTACATATTATAGTTGAAATTCTTACTGTGTCGAAAGGGAGTGATGTCAGAAAGGAGGAGAAGGGTTCAAACAAATGCAAAAAGGATGTTGCACAACAACTTGAAAAACCTGATGAGGAAGATCAAGGGAGTCACAAGGAGGGAAAACAAACTCTGAAGTAACAAACTCTGATTGGTCAAACTTCAACCACTCAAACTCTGATGACAGCAAACTCTGATAAATAGTTAGTCTATGGTAAACAGCAAACTCTGATTGAAGCTGACTTGGCACTAGCAAAAAAACTTGAAGAAGAAGGGAAGCCTAAGAAAATTGAGGGACAAAATTTAAAGGATGCAAAACTGGCAAGGAAGCTATTTGAAGAAGAACATCCGGGATTAGATTCAACTGCTGTGGAAGCTGAATTGAAGAAATCTGGTACTGACAGTGCTCAAGTCTAGAAAAAGAAAAGATATATGAGGAAAGGTCCAGTTCATAAAAAGGCAATTCCTTCAAAGAAGAAATTAGAATCTAATCATATTCAAATCAAATCTATTGAAAACCCAAAACCAGTTGCTCAATCAAAGCCAGTCTCAGAAATTCAAACAAGATCATCTTTAAGAATTCAACAAAAAGATCCAGCTAAACGAAAGACTTCTTTCACTATACAAGGAACAATATTTCTCCCAGGTGGATCAAGTTTTCATGTAGAAGGAGAAGAAGAACAAGCATTGATCAGAAAGAAAAAGTCTGATCCTTTGTGGACTAAAACTCAAACTCTGACTCTCAATGCCAGACTTGGAAAAGATAAAGGTGGTATTGAAGATTCACATGCTAAGGTCTACAGGGGAGAAGCAAATATCTTCAGGGATCCTTTTTCATTAAAAGATAAACCTGATGAAGAGTTGACTCAAGAACATTTGGACAAATTAATCTTTGTTAACATTGTGAAGGATATCTTTGATGGTGCTCAAGCTAAGGAGAAGCTCATTTATTTCTTAGAAAATGGAAGAGTTTTGAAGATTGCTCAAGAAGATTTGATTCAAAAAGCATCTAAAGAACTTGAACATGTTCTATATCTTCTTAATGATGAAAATGAAGTTACTTCTAGACGGGTGAAAATTCTTGAAGGAGTAATAGCTGAGAAAAAGAAGAATGAAAGGCTAATGATGATGAATTCTGAAGAATATGAGCCTGGATATACACTTGATGATGGAATAAGAAGAGCTATGAGAAAATGAGATGCAAGGGTCAAAATGGTGTTAGGGATTCCTACACTAATCTTAAATCCTGATGGTATGAAGGCTTGTTGCATTGCTTTGGATGAAAGTATGAACAAATCATCAATTTATGCTCTAAGGGCTGCTATATGTCAGATTGATGATTCCTCTGAGCAAATGAAGGAATTAAAGGAGAAACTAATAGATCTGTTGAACAATGCTGAAGAAAAGATCCTGAATCAATTTCTGAAAGAAGATTTCTCTTACAGAAAGATCTGAATCCTGAAGGAAAAACAAACTCTGATGCATTTGTCTTGTGTTTCTGACATCATAAGTGAAATTTATATTTTAATACTTAAAGCATAAATTGAGGGAGATATTTAGGTCTACCAGAAGTAGTTTTGTATGATGACATGGTGGAAGATGATCAGATTAAAGAATTTGTCAGGTCTATAGGCTATGGAGGAAACCTATCAAAGTTGGGGAGCCTAACAAGACCTAATCTTTGAAGAGAATGAAGTTTCTTCTTCGATTGCATAACAAGGGCCTTCACAGGCAAGTGCACGAATTTTGATGCAATCCCACAGCTTGCACAACAGATTGGGTATTCTCTGACCCATATTCTCAATTTTAATTTCCCATGTTTAATTATTAGGCAGCTTGCTAGAAAAATAAATGATAATGCTCATACTATACATTTTGCTAGATTTCTTCAGTTAATTTTTAATCATTTGTTACCTGATGTATATTTTGAGTTTGATCAGAGTTTAGCTAGTTTTTGTATGAATAAGAGAATTTTTGTTGACCTAGCTAGGAAGGATGCTAAGAAAGGTAATCTATCTCCTCTCTACTATCCTACATGGGTCAGGCTTCTCTTAAATCAGAAAATGCCTACCATTTTAGGAAGGGACTTTCTCTCTATGGCTATGGATCAGAGTTTAGCACCCTCTGATTCAAACCCAAGCCACCCTCTAAACACTGAAACCCAAACAGTTTTGCCAACCTCTACAGTCTCCTAAAAGGCTGTAGTTGTAAAACACACCTCTCAACAGGGCTCAAGCAAAAGGAAGGGGAAGGTAGTGAAAGAATCTTCTCCTAGAAATAGAAAATTAATTGATGAAGATTCAGATTCTGATGAAGGGTTTGTTTTTGCTAAGAGAAAGACTGTTGAACAGGCTTCTGAGATACCTCATGCACCTTTTATGAAGCCATTCACAGTGAATCCAATACCTGAAGTAAAGAAGAAGAGGAGAAGATTAATCAAGGCTGCAAACACTGAAGGACTAAACTCTGATGTAGCAATAAACATTGATGCCCTAATCCCTGATCAGCAAAAATCACAGGATTTAAACTCTGAAGACATTCTAAACTCTGAGCCAGACTTTGATGTCTTGACAAATTCAGTTGAAGCATGGCGTTGCTTGAAGGCAAATATTCCTTGGAAGGAAGCTGGATTACTAGTTCCAATTGAGAACATGATTATTTGGTATGCCAAGTAAAAATCTGATTGGTGGACAAATGTTGCCCATTATAATCATGAATGTATTAGATGGGGAGCTATTATTGACAAGATAGTCTGCAAAAAAATTTTGGGGAATCTAAATGATCTTTGGTTCAAGGCTGAACATGAGCGACAACACAATCATTTGAAAGATGGGCAATATCTAAATCCAGAGGAACCTGCTCCTATAGATAACTCTGATTCTCCTACAAACTCACCTAAGCAAATTGTCAAGGAGATTTCTTATGAAAGGGTTAGGGAGTTGGCAGAACAAGTCAGGAAAGAAATGGAAGCTAAGAAGACTACATCATCTACCTCTCCAAGTTCAAAATAATTTTTCAGAAAGAAGAGGAAGTCTGTCTCTTTTGGCCAGGATACAGAAGAACCTATCTCTCAAAGTGAGGTAGCAATCTCTACATGGCTAGGCACACAAGAACCTGTTGATCAAAGTTCAACAACAAGCACTATTCCAGCAGATGAAGCCAGCATGGATCATGGCTACAACCCACAAGAACCTTCAGCTCAAAGGGTTGAAGAAGTTGTTAAGGCCCCTGCCACACAAGAACCATCCAATCAAAGTTTAGATGCAGGCACTCTACCTATCTTAGAAGACCTTGCTGTTGTTGATGCTGAAGGCCAATCTATGGCAGAGTCAAGCCCACAAGAAGTGGTGAAGCAGCTGAAGATATGACTCAGGTCCCACAAGAACCAATCATCCATTTTATGATTGCAGACCAAGATTCTAATGTTGGACAGACAAACACTGATGAAGCTCCACTGGCAATCTCTGACGCTCTACTGGTGCTACCAATATCTGCACAACCAAAGGCTACAACATCCACATCTACAACTAAAGGTATAAACTCTGACTTTTCTTCAAAATTTGCATTCTCTGATTGTTTAAGTTCATATTTTACCTTTCCTACTTTAACTGTTAGAATGATCATGACTAGTCCTAAAAAGGGTACCCCTAATCATGTAACTACAGTCAACCTTTTTCAGCCACCTCTTATTTCTGTAGGACATTGTGTGTTGAGCCTTTCTAGTGAGTTTGAGGTAAAATGTGTAAAAAACAGAATTAATGAGAGGCAGACACAGGTTCTGTGGAAAGGGTGAGGTAGAATTGAGAAAGAAGTTACTTACTTCTAGTGAGAAAAGTCTCTCTTAAAAGTTATGATATGTGTGATGTGAGAAGTAATGAGATTACTTAAAAAAATAAGAGTGATTTAGGATGTTCCATATCTTTTGTAGGTACTCCGAGTTTATCTATTGCAAACTCTGATTCTTTATTAAACTCTGAGAAAGCTGTAAACTCTGATGGGGAGCACACAGACTCTGATGAGCCTATTTTTGTTGATGAAGAAGTTATAGACATGTCAATCCCCTATACACAAAGATACAATACCAAGAAGTGGGCAGTAATTCTCATGATGCACATGAAAGACTAAGAATGGAGTATCCTGATTATCTGGTGGTGGAGCAACTTAATGAACAAATTGAAGCTGATCTAGATGAAGATAGTGTAAGAAGGGATTTTAGTTCCAAATCAAGGTCATCCAATGAAGATTTTCTTACCTCTTATAGACAATCGATCTGTGTTAGGTCCAAAGTGTTGTAGAGGGGGGGGGGGGGTGAATACAACTGTTTAAAATTAATGAGAGAATAAACAATATGCAGGTAATAAATGATGACACAGAATTTCAAGAATATATCATTATATTCATTGATGGATTTGCTACAACATTCATAAAAGCATCATGATCAGTTGAACAATAAATACAACAATTAAAGCTAGATTCAACTGATCCTCTCTCTCACTTTTTGTTTTACAGTAAATGCTCTCTCTTTAAAAATTATCGTTGAATTACAGAGATACAAGTCACTTGACTAATAAAAACAAAGTGCTGCTTTTATAATGTCATGTAGTCTTGATCTTGTCCTTTTTGTGTACGTGGCCCAATCAGGATTTTGACAACAAAAAGTACTTTCCCAACAACTCTGGATCAACCGTTCACAATAAGCCACTTGTCCCTTGAACATTAAATGTTACATATCTACCCGCTTCTCGATCTTCGCCTGGACCCATCTCGATCTCGATCTGTGAAAATCTCGATCTCGATTTGGGAGAATCTCGATCTCGATCTATGAAGATCTCGATCTCGATCTGGGAGAATCTCGATCTCGATCTATGAAGATCTCGATCTCGATCTGGGAGGATCTCGATCTGCTGTGGATCGACATTTGCCTTAGCAAATATGCACACATCCAATGTTGACCTTCTTTAGTGACTAATTGAGAATTAACCTTTATGAGCAAGTTTCCCTAGCTTCTTCAATTTCTTTTCCTCACTCAATTCAAATGAGATCTTCTATTACTGACATGAACTTGCCTCCAATGTCCTGACACTTGATGCAATGGTCTGGTTCATAAGTGACTAGTCTTGTAGGGGTTCTTGCTTCTGAATGTCAGTTCTCATTTGTTGATTAACCTTTACATTATCCAGATGTTGATATACAATACATGAAATCACTTTGGTCTTCTTGATACTTCTTTGACATTAATTTGATTCTCCATTAGATAAGTTAGGGCATGAGCAATACTCAGATTGAACTTCTTCTCACTTATGCATCCTTGATTAACCAAATTGGTTACTTGTAGTTACCAAGTATCATTACCATTTCTTCAGTTGATTGATTCCATGTGCTTCTTCGGTTTCTCTTGTTTTGCTGTTGTTTTATCTTTTACTTAGTTGAGTTACATAGTAATTAAGTGTTACAAGTTAGTACACCTATGCCTTTCAATCTCCCTCTATTTGATTGTCTAACAATGACAACCAAATTCACAATGAGGATAACTCAACTAACCAGGGACTGAAAAAGATAAAATAACATTCATAAAAGATCATGTCAACTTGCATAATGCTTGGCTTGATTAATTAACTTCATGTCTATTACTGATACTTCAAGTGCCAAAATTGGACACCTGTTGGCTTGATTAAATGGCTTCATGCTCTTCTAGAGATTTTCTCTAAGTACTTTGAGAGTACGGTCCACTCAATCTTCAATTATCCTTCTGAAGTCCTTTTAGCAGTATTACCACCGCCGAACTTCGTGAAATAATTGACGCCTAATATAAACCAGTTTCAAGACACTTAGCTAACTAACTTCTACCTTACACTACACAAGAAAACAGATAATATATTTTTACAATGCAGGAAAACAAGAAAACAAATTACAACGCAAAGAAACATTACAAGCATAATACATTAAAACTTTTATTTCTTGCGCTCCTCTTCCTCACGAGCTTTCTTCTTGGCTGCTTTTTCTTTCTTCATGAACTCAGGGTTGCAGACTTCATCCATTCTTTTCTTGAGAAGATTAAGTCCTTCTGTTTCCACATGATTTCTGATCTTGTAATTTCGAAACAACCTCAACCACCTTTCAACCATGCTGCGAGTGGTAAGCTTCGTGGGAATGTCTTCAAACCTCAGCTTCGTGACTTTGTCAGGGTACCCCTTTTCCCCTTTCTTCCTTATAACCAGCTGCTTAGGGTATCCAATGACAATAGCGGTGGTGCATTGCTGTAGCCTCTGAATATCAAGCTGTTGTCTTCTCTTACAGAAGTTATCAAACGTAACCCTTAGATAATCCTGATCAAACTCGTCAACATCATCCATCTCATCAATCAATTCCCTTATAATACACAGTGTTTCATGACTGTGTTCTGCAAAGATGTCGTACTTGATTTCAATGATGGTTTCCACCTGATGCTTGTCTGTATAGATCAGTAGATCATTCTCATTCTCAGCTTTGCTTTTGACAAACTTGACATTTGCACCAGCCACTGCACTAGCTTCCTCCCTTATTTCCCCTTCTTCTGGAATGTCTATTCTTGGATCTCCGTATCTCTGCACATGCTCCCTTATTGCCTCGTCTTGCTGCTCGAATGCATAGTCTTCAGGTTCCTTCTTAACCACTGGTAGTGTAGCTTCAGGCAACTTGTATCTAGCATCTTGCCTTCTTATCAGCTTCTCCAAGTCCTTAGCCACCAGCTTCTTTTCCTTTGTTAGAAAACCCTTAGAGAGGACTAGCTTTGCAACTGCCTTCAGCACATCTCCGCTCGGAGTTAGTTTCGAGTCATGCAGATTTACGATCCTCAAGACCTTGTCATGGACATATCTGATCTGGTAGGGATTTAGAATAATGTCAACCCCTCTGTCTTCAGCCATCTTCAACAATTTCTCCTTGAACAGCACTCCAGTCTTGACAGAGGTGTCTACCTTGTGAGCGAATTCTACCAGTTCACTTGCACCCCTTTCTTGGAAGAAAGCTTCATCGACCATACACGGCCCGATTTTTGTTATGGGTGTCCAAGTGATCATCAGATTCCATGCCTTCTCCTTGAATATGACTTGTACGGAGGTGCATCCCTGTCTTATACAATTTAGATAATTCAGCAGCCCAGAGTTTAGATTTTCTAGCTTATGAAGAAGAAAGCTCAATCTTTCTGAGTCATGAGCATAGGCTCTTGGTCCAGCTAAGGCTTCTCTAGCCTTGTCCCACTCGGGACCTTCCCTCCTTATGTCAGCCTGGACCTTAGGATCTTTGATCTTTTTCATTTCAAACTCATGCTGAGTTTTCTGAGCCGCTCTCTTCTCCTTTGCCATTAGTTCTTTTTTAACTATCCCTTGTAGCACTTCTTCATTTACTCTTTCTCTGGCTTCCCTGAAAATCTCTCCTTGCATCTCCGCTTCATCAACTTCTTCTTCTGGGACATGCTCGTCAGCAATCGAGTGGTCTCCTGCATCACCTGCAACTCCTGCGCCGGATCCGCCAGGATTTAGACCTCTTTCTTGTTCCCACTCTTTTGCCCGTTGCTGGAGTCTCGACCTCCTTGCCACTAAGGCTTCTACATCCATCTCATCCTCATCAGAATCTTCAATAAAGTCTCCCATAAATGCATCGACGAGAGGTGTTTCTTTCTCAGCTTCTTTTTCAACTACCATCTTCTGCTTACCTTTGTCCTTAAGAGCCGGTTGAGTCTCCTCCACCTTTTCACCAGATTTGTTTGAGGACTCGATCACCAGACCCTTACTAGTCAGCTTTTTCAGACCCTGATCCTCCTTCTCCCCCTTAGGTGTGTTATCCTCATCAGGAGCATCATCATCATTATTATCGTCACCACCACCACCGGTTGAAGGACCAGGTCCAGCCTTGTTACGTCCAAAGACAGCATCAAGTAGGTCATTCAGCTTCGTCCAAACCTTAGACATGCCATAAGTGACATCATCTACTGACCGCCCAACCTCCACCTGTGCCAATCCAAGATTATTTATCTTGTCAATCATTTGATTTTGGACGGTAATCAGGTTCTCCATGAACTGAGCTCCAACCTCCAATCTTCCAGAGTGAGAAGAGACAGCAGCAGTAACACCAGCAACTCCAGCCTCCAAAGCCTCCACTTTCTTCACTAGATCCTGCAATTTGGGGGACGGTGTTTGGCTTGGGTTAAACTGTTTACTCTCGCCGGGTTCTGTTTCACTCAAGATCCCTAAAAAGAAGGGATCTACTCTCCCTGTCTCTCCCTCGTGTTTAGAGCCTAACAGTACTAGAGTCTCATCCACTAATCGCTGGGGACTAGCGGTGAGTTGATCGGCGATATCGGTCAGTGAGACTGAGCCTTTAAGCGTTGTGTCTACGATAGGAGATGGCGTTATGACCATGTCATCCCCTTGTTCACTTAGAACCTTTTCTGGTTCGCTGGGCTGTTCTAGAGGCGTAGACCCACCAGTCACCAGATGTCGTTGCTCTGCGAGCAACTTGTTTTCTGATTTAGATGAGGAAGCGTCATCCGTACTGGATTCGACAGACTCTTCCTCATTAAAACTTCCTAAGATACTAGTATCAGAAGTGCTAGTCTCAGTTTGCCATTCCCCTTCCGAGAAATTGCTCAAAGAGCCCTGAGCGGACAACTCAGGGGAGGTAGGGCCAACTCCTATTGGCTGTTGAGCTGGACCCCCTCCTTGACTCTCACCAACATGCCTAGGCGAGTGCGAATGTGTTGAAATGTTTTGGAGAGGAGAGCCACCAGCGTGAGGTGTGGTGGCTGTGAGAGGTGAACTAGCCTTAACAGGTTGTGCAGTTGCCACTGGGTTTGAATCCACCTTTTGCTTCTTTGGAGGTGGCAGAGCTGCTGAAGTGACTACTCTCTCAACTCCTACACTCCCTCCACTCGAATCACTCAACTCAGATAAGCTTGCCTTCCTTTTATCACCAGTTTTAAGGCTGGCTGAACGTTTATGAACAGAAGGGCTTGCAGCCTGGGATAGAGCCTGGGGGTTTTCAGGCCCACGGCTGTAGAAAACAGGTTGAATTGATGATTGATCAAGATCAGCAAGAATAGGTACCTGACTCAGAAGATCGTCCTCCTTGTCAGCTCCAGCTTCTGCAACATTTGCCTCGGCCATGTCAACATCCATACCTGCTTGTTCCAAATTTCTAGGCACTTGATCTCCACCTTCAGCTTCATTACCGCTACTCTCAGCTTCTACTGCAGTAAACTGAGAAACATGCCTCCTAGCATACTCATCTTGCAGATCATGAAAGTACGGAGTCAGGCGCAACTCAAAAAGTCTTGACTTTTGCTGGGTTTCCATGGTGGAGATACTCTTTAGAGTCATATCAAAACATGCCATCCTTTCAGAGCCTTGAAATACTCTTCTGTGTTCCTCTGAAAGGACGTCATCCAGAACCATCTGAAGAAATCTTGGCATCCAGCATTTGACTGGACCATCTTCCGGATTCCTAGATGCATTTTTCTCCAATGCCCACCTCTCAAGCAACTGAATCAACAGATGTTTGCCCACATTCACTCTCCTGTTGTTTGCCACTCCATATAGTATTACCCGGCAGCTGTTGTTCATTGGCCTGTAGTCTTTGTCCTTTGGGAACATGCAGCGCTGAATGGCCTGAACTACATAATCCCACTCAGCTGGTAGCATACCGGTGTTAACCTTTGTTACCTTGATAGGACCCGTTGGAGGGCGACAACCTATCTCCGTGAATAATTGCAACATATCCTCCATAGTGGGTTCCGGAGCATAATCTTCTGTAGGAAGCCCAAGAATCTCATTGAACTTCTGCAGACTGACTTCATATTTGGCACCACCAATAGTAAAGGATATGCCTGTTGGATTTGCTTTTCCACCCTGAATCTCTAGTGTTGAGTAAGCAGCTTGAAGGGCTTCGACATTCAGGATGGGAGAGGCGGTTAAGGCATGACTTATGATTGAAGTGTTGTTGAGGGATTCAATCCAGAACTGATAGTGAATAAATCTACCAGTTGCTCGATCAGCAGAGAGATTAACAAAGTTGGTCTTGGGAATTGTGAAATTTGGGTTTGCCATTTTAAATTTGTGTTCGAGAAAAGAGAAGTTCGAAAAGATTTTGCAATGAATTTTAGAGAACAAGTTCTAAATTTAAACAACCAAAAAAAACGTACACGAACCCCACTAATTACCCTACGTAATTAGTGACATGAATTAAAACAAATTAACTTCCCCACTAATGACCACTTAACTCCCCACTAAAGATTGACGGTTGAGTTTTCGAAAATTAAAGTGAACAGCCGTTACAAAATAAATTATTTTTCCAGAAAACCACAAACACGGCGGTAAAGTTGCACTTTAAGGATTAAACAGTAGTACTCACAACTATTTCGCTCATGAACACAAATGAACTTAAGAATAAGAAAGCACAAAACAAAAACCAAACTCACTCGAATGAAAAGAAAACTAAAGAACTATTTGCAAGAACAGTAATGACGTTAAAAACAACACAAGAAGTTCAACAGTTTTAAACAAAATTTTAGCAGAGTTTCGTTTTAGTTATTGATGCTTTTAAGTAACAGTTAGTGATTTTTGTTTAAGAAAATCACAAGAAAACTTGATGTAATGGCAGGGAAAAGAACTCTGGTAATGTATGTATACGCGTGTGTATATGAAGAGCTTAAGCTTTTGAAGGAGAGAAAAAAAGTTAATGTTAATAATGAACAGCCTTTTTAATGCTATAATATATACTTGCACGCAAAAAAAAAATCTGAAAAGACAAGTCACATCTCGATCTCGAGATCCGCATCTCGATCCTCATCTAGATGTCGATCTTGATGTCGATCTCGATCCGCATCTCGATCTACATCTCGATGTCGATCTCGATGTCGATCTCGATGTCGATCTCGATGTGGATAGATCGAGATGTACCTTGACAGTTTTTAAGCGATTTTCGCAAGTCGTTCTCGATCTCGATCCAGAAACAGATCGAGATTTACCTTGGAAAATTTTAATGAAATTATGTGACTTAAACATTTATATGCAAAATTCACAAGATTTTACCACAAATTTTCACACCATTTAAGAAACTTACAATTTTGAAACGACAGGGAATTTAGCAAATAAATCATGCATTACAAAATTAAGTATAGCATTAAATCCTATCACATTATTAGACATTAATCATTTAGTTACACAGATCAGCACAAGATTAATTTCATGAAACTTTCTAACTTCCCTTTATGAGATGTAATACATACATTTATGAAGTTAAGTACACATTATTAATTATGAATATTCATGAATAACAATAATATGTACACAAACTGAATTATAACAGATAGGTAGCAAAACTAACAGGTGTTAAGCATCCCCAATTCACCAACCAATCTAGAAAATGTTGATTCGTCTAGAGGTTTAGTGAATATATCTGCTATTTGACGTTCAGTAGACACAAAATGCAACTCTACAGTTCCATTTTCTACATGCTCTCTAATAAAATGATACCTGATGTCAATGTGCTTGGTCCTTGAGTGATCCACAAGATTGTTGGTCATTGCAATAGCACTTGTGTTGTCACACATGATAGGAATCTTAGATACTTCCACACCGTAGTCCTTGAGTTGGTTCTTCATCCACAGTATCTGGGCCACACAGCTTCCAGCAGCAATATATTCTGCTTCAGCTGTCGAGGTAGATACTGTGTGTTGTTTCTTGCTTTGCCAAGACACCAACCTTCTTCCAAGGAACTGACAGCTTCCTGAAGTGCTCTTCCTATCTATTCTACAACCTGCGTAATCTGAATCCGAATAGCCAACAAGATTAAACCCTGTATCTCTTGGGTACCAAATCCCAAGATTTGATGTTCCCTTGAGATACCTAAAAATACGCTTTACGGCTATGAGATATGACTCTCTAGGATCCGCTTGGAACCTTGCACATAGGCACGTAGAGAACATAATATTAGGTCTGCTAGCAGTTAAATACAAAAGTGAGCCGATCATACCTCGATAGCTTGAGATGTCCACAGGTTTACCCGCTTTGTCCTCGTCAAGTTTCGTGGCTGTTGCCATAGGAGTCTTAGCTTGTGATACATCTTGGAGACCATACTTTTTCAATAGATCATGAATGTACTTGGTCTGGCAAATAAATATCCCGTCCTTCTTCTGACTAACTTGAATGCCCAGAAAGAACGTCAGCTCTCCCATCATGCTCATCTCATACCTTGATTGCATTAACTTAGCGAATTTAGCACACAGCTTCTCATTTGCAGACCCAAAGATAATGTCATCCACATATACCTGCACCATTATTAGATCATCTTTGCATTTCTTGTAGAAAAGCGTCTTGTCGATTACTCCTCTGGTGAAACCACTTTCTAGTAAGAAGTCTGACAGAGTTTCATACCACTTTCGCGGAGACTGCTTAAGGCCATATACTGATTTGAAGAGTCGATAAACATAATCACAATATTTGCTGTCGATAAACCCGGGAGGTTGCTCGACATACACCTCTTCATCCAGTTCACCGTTTAAGAATGCACTCTTGACATCCATTTGATAGACTTTAAAACCATGATGTGCTGCGAAAGCCAAGAACATCCTTACTGCTTCTAGCCTTGCTACTGGTGCATAGGTTTCATCATAATCAATTCCTTCTCTTTGAGTATAACCCTTAGCAACCAGGCGAGCTTTATTTCGTGTTACAAGTCCGTCTTCATCCAGCTTGTTTCTGAATACCCATTTTGTCCCAACAACAGATCTATTCTTTGGTCTGGGTACCAGCTTCCACACCTTCTGCCTTTCAAACTGATTGAGTTCCTCTTGCATAGCAATCACCCAATCAGCGTCATCTAGAGCTTCTTCCACCACTTTAGGTTCCATCTGAGAAAGGAACACTGAGTATAGACATTCATTCTCAGTGGCAATTTCAGCTCTAGCTTTTCCTCTAGTAGTCACTCCGGCTTCTGGATCACCAATAATTAGCTCGAACGGATGGTCCTTATTCCAAGTGCGATCCCTAGTAAATGTTCTTGATGATTCAGCTTGATCTTGTAAGTGAAGGTGACTTAGTATAGAATCACTTTCACTAGCTTCCCTTGAGCTAGTACTGGCTCCCCCTGAGTGAGCTGCTCCCCCTGAGTGCATACTGACTCCCCCTGAGTTAGTACCAGGTCTGACGGAAGGTGATCCCTCAGCTCTAGTGTTTTGAATTTGCGAAACACTAGACTCTTGATTAATTTCATTATTTATAGTTGGATCACTACCCTGCACTACTGACTCAGGAACTGTATCCACTTCATCAATATCCATATTTTCAAATCTTAGGGAAGTGGGCTCACTATCTTCTTTTTGTATAGAAGGGAGCTTTGAGTCGTCGAATGTGACATTAAGGTTTTCAACCACCTTGCGATCATTAAGCACAAACACCCTGTACGCTGCTACTACTTCAAGAGAATATCCAATGAAAACCCCTTCATCTGCTTTGGCATCAAACTTTCCAAGTTGTGCATTGTCTCTTAACACAAAGCATTTGGCACCAAATACGTGAAAGTACTTGATAGATGGTTTTCGTTTATTCATCATGTAATACGGCGTCTCATTACGGTCCTTTATAATCAGGGTTCTGTTCTGTGTATAACAAGCCGTGCTAACTGCTTCAGCCCAAAAATATAAAGGAAGTTTTGACTCATACAGCATTGTCCTAGCTGCTTCAACCAGTGTCCTGTTCTTCCTTTCTACCACCCCATTCTGCTGCGGTGTTCTCGGTGCTGAATACTGTCGTCTGATCCCTTTAGATATGCAGAAATCCATTAACACTGAGTTCTTTAATTCTGTCCCGTTGTCAGATCGGATAGTCTTCACAGTCAGACTTGCTACATTTTCAATTTCCAGTACATGTCTAATGATCTCATGTGGCACTTCATCTTTCGATGTCACAAACTTCACCCATGTGTATTTGGAAAAGTCATCGATGATTACCAGCGCATATCTTTTCCTTGACATTGACATAACATTAACGGGTCCAAACAAATCCATGTGAAGAAGTTGTAGGGGCTCGGTAATGCTATTCACTTGTTTATCCTTATGCGAGGCTCTTTTTGATTTTCCCATTTCACATGCTTCGTAGAGTCCATCTGGAGTAAACTCCATCTGCGGCAGCCCTCTCACCAATTCTCTCCTTACGAGATTATTTATTGCTTTAAAGTTCAGGTGAGATAATCTTTTATGCCATAGCCAACTTTCATTAGCAGAAGCCTTGCTGTAGAAACACGTGACTTCAGACTGATCAGCAGAATTCATGTCAGCTATGAACAAATTTGACTTCCTTACTCCTTTGAGAGCAATGCTTCCATCCTTTTTGCTTCGAATCGAACAATCATGCTTCCCAAAGTTGACGTCAAAACCCCTGTCGGTGAACTGACTAACGCTGAGAAGATTATGTCGCAATCCTTCCACAAAAGACACGTCCTCAATGATAACATTTCCACAAACGATCTTGCCATATCCCCTGGTGTAACCTTTGCTGTTATCTCCAAAAGTAACCACGGAGCCGGCTCTCAACACCAAATCTGTTAGCAGGGACTTATTGCCGGTCATATGTCTCGATGCTCCACTGTCCAGCACCCATATGACTTTACTCTTTTCCTGTTCACTGCCCTGCAAATCCAGAAAGATTAGGTGTTCTTCGGAACCCAATGATGTTTGGGCCCGGCATCAATAATTTCCTTTTTCTTTTCAGATACAGAAGGCTTTGCCTTGTTGCCATCAGGGGCATCCATCTTGACTTTGTCTTTTCCCTTGTCAACCTTGACTGATTTGTCAGGTTTGGGAGCAGACTGGTCACTCCTAACTTTAGGAGGACTTGAAGTCTTAGCCTTTGACCCCGCATGCTTTTTCTTACTACTACTAGATGTATGTTCAACAGATGCGCTAGCAGTATTCATTAAATTAAAATAAGCATGCATGATGTTTACAGCACATGGCATACAATTTGGATTATTGCATTTGGCATGATTTGCATACATGTTAGGCAAAGCAGTAGTTGCAGGCAGGGTATTACAACCAACAGATTTTTCTTCCTCTACATAGAACGGACAATAGTAAGACAAATGATCAGTTTGATTACAGATATAGCATGCCTTTCTAGCTCGTGTAGATGTAGATACAGATGCAGGTTCAGTTTTAACTGCCTTTACAGGTGCTTTCATTTGGTCTGACCCTGCTACCCATTGTTTACATGACACCGTCTTAGCCTCCTTGGTTCCTACACCTCTCTTAGCATAAGCAATCTTACTCACTCTCTTAGAAGTTGTAGGTTCTACTACTTTTTCTTCTGAATCTCTTTCAATTTTAATTTCTTGTTCAATTTTAGTAGCAACAGGATCTATGGTCCTGGGCTCAAACTGCTTAAAGATAGGTTTTCTAACATCCATTAAAACCTCAGGCACATTATCTTTGACTAACACTGGCTCTAACAACTCAGCAGCCCTATTTTTCTTTTTCTGTGTGTAGTCAAGTCCTATGTTTACTTTTTCATTTTTACTCTTGCCTGCCAGTTTCATGTACATGTCCCTTTCTACGAAAACTTTATTAGCGGCTTCTTCAAAAGATTGACATGTTATTTTAAGCTCAGCTAATTCATTTTTAAGTTCTTCGTTAAGGTATTCCCTAATCTTAAGCTTGTGTTCTAAAACGTCTACCTGATTCATTAACTGCCTTTCTTTACTTTCTCCTGATTCTAATTCCTCTACCCTGGCCTCGAGAAGTCTATTCTTAAGGGAGAGTTTAGCATTTTCCTCATTAACAACAATTAGATTTAGTTGGAGATTGTACATATCTTTAGTCATGGCAGCTAATTCATTTTGGTACTCAGGAATAGACATTTCATTTACGGTTAGAATTGGTACCTCTGATTGTTCTGAAGATTTTGCAATTAAAGCAAAGTTGCATAGCTCCTGATCTTCATCTTCATCAGACTCGTCCCAACCCTTCCCTTCAGTCACAACATACGCCCGGCTTCCCCTCTGTTGCTTGCTCACCAAGGCATCATATTTCTTTTTCAGATCAGCATAGGATTCATTGGGATGAACGTACTTGGGCTTCTTGCACTCTGTTGCGAAGTGCCCCAATTCATTGCAGTTGTAGCATCTGAACTTGTTCTTGTCTACCAGGTTAGGTCTGTAGCTACTACCAGATGTGCTACCTCGACCACTGTAACTTCCACGACCACTTACACTACTGCCTCTTCGGCTGAAAGAACTACCAAATCGTCCTTTACCACTTCTTTGCTTCCTGAAGCTGATATGAGCAAATTCTCGAGCAATACAAACATATGACTTGTCTTCTAATTTGTCCAGCTCTTCAAGGGTATAGTATTCATCCTCACTTTCTTCGGATGGATCTTCAATGTCTAATACCACCCTTTCAGGATTAGCAGTTTTCAATGAGACAGCTGCAAGTGCCTTTACAGCAGACTCTTCAGCTACAAGTCCAGACTCACTTACCGCTTTGTTTTCTCCACTATTGTAGGATCTTTTTCTGTCATTTTGTTCCTGCTCCAGCTCGTAGGTCTTCAAAACACCATACAGCTTTTCGAGAGAAGTATTTTTCAAGTCTCTTGACTCTCGAATGGCAGTGATCCTGTGTTCCAGATGTTTAGGCAAATTCAATAGAAACTTGATATTTGAATCTGCTAGTGGATAGACTTTATCTCTTATACTCAGCTCGATAAGCAATTTACTGTAACGTTTGTAAACATCCGCTACGCTTTCTCCTCGTTCGCATCTGAACGATTCATATTCAGATATCAGAATGCGTTTGTGACTATCTCTAACTTCCTCGGTCCCCTCCATCACCACAGCCAGTTTATCCCACATGGCTTTAGCTGTTTTTAATCCCTTTATCTGAACATAGTACTCTGAGTTTAGGGATTCAATTATGACGTTGCGTAACGACGCATCCATACCAACCAATTCTTTATCTGCGTCTGAAAACTCCATTTCCTCTTTAGGAACAGACCGGGATGGTATTAGTATCCCTCCTTCCATTCGCTCTGGCTCAATTTTCATGGGTATGTATGGACCGTTTTCCAATATTCTCAAGTATACCTTGTTTATTGATTCAAGGTAAGCTCTCATCCTTCCGGTCCATTCGTCATAATGTTGTGCATCAAACGGAGGTATCTTAAATCTGTGTGCGGCGGCCATTTTAATAAAGTTTAAAATTAAGATAATACACTTTTCAAATTACAATAAATTGTATTTACTTGAAAAGTTAATTATCTCACTTTAAATATCCAACACTTAATATCCAACGGATTTTGCACTTAAGATTCAAGCAAGTTAGTTCTAATCACAGGAACAGTAGTAGGGTCCACAATTTTTCAAGTCCAAACAAAAAGTTGTCCACTTTCTAGTTGACAGAAGTTCGAAAATGTCCTTTTTGTTTAGTCAATCAGTTGATTCCAATTTTGACCACAGGAAAATCCACAAAGCTCTAAAGTACAATATTTTGGAATTTTGTACAAATATTCCTTACACCATTACTTAGAACCTTTTAGATCTATGAACCTTTCAAGAAGAAACAAACAAAAACTTTCGGCACAAACTTCAAGAAAAAAATGGATCTGGGATTTTCAAGAACCAACTCAAACAACACAATAGGATCTCTGTTAGATGTGTTTAACAGAAGCTCTGATACCGATTGTTAGGTCCAAAGTGTTGTAGAGGGGGGGGGGTGAATACAACTGTTTAAAATTAATGAGAGAATAAACAATATGCAGGTAATAAATGATGACACAGAATTTCAAGAATATATCATTATATTCATTGATGGATTTGCTACAACATTCATAAAAGCATCATGATCAGTTGAACAATAAATACAGCAATTAAAGCTAGATTCAACTGATCCTCTCTCTCACTTTTTGTTTTAGAGTAAATGCTCTCTCTTTAAAAATTATCGTTGAATTACAGAGATACAAGTCACTTGACTAATAAAAACAAAGTGCTGCTTTTATAATGTCATGTAGTCTTGATCTTTTCCTTTTTGTGTACGTGGCCCAATCAGGATTTTGACAACAAAAAGTACTTTCCCAACAACTCTGGATCAACCGTTCACAATAAGCCACTTGTCCCTTGAACATTAAATGTTACATATGTACCCGCATCTCGATCTTCGCCTGGACCCATCTCGATCTCGATCTGTGAAAATCTCGATCTCGATCTGGGAGAATCTCGATCTCGATCTATGAAGATCTCGATCTCGATCTGGGAGAATCTCGATCTCGATCTATGAAGATCTCGATCTCGATCTGGGAGGATCTCGATCTGCTGTGGATCGACATTTGCCTTAGCAAATATGCACACATCCAATGTTGACCTTCTTTAGTGACTAATTGAGAATTAACCTTTATGAGCAAGTTTCCCTAGCTTCTTCAATTTCTTTTCCTCACTCAATTCAAATGAGATCTTCTATTACTGACATGAACTTGCCTCCAATGTCCTGACACTTGATGCAATGGTCTGGTTCATAAGTAACTAGTCTTGTAGGGGTTCTTGCTTCTGAATGTCAGTTCTCATTTGTTGATTAACCTTTACATTATCCAGATGTTGATATACAGTACATGAAATCACTTTGGTCTTCTTGATACTTCTTTGACATTAATTTGATTCTCCATTAGATAAGTTAGGGCATGAGCAATACTCAGATTGAACTTCTTCTCACTTATGCATCCTTGATTAACCAAATTGGTTACTTGTAGTTACCAAGTATCATTACCATTTCTTCAGTTGATTGATTCCATGTGCTTCTTCGGTTTCTCTTGTTTTGCTGTTGTTTTATCTTTTACTTAGTTGAGTTACATAGTAATTAAGTGTTACAAGTTAGTACACCTATGCCTTTCAATTTGGTATTCATCTTGGAAGTTTTCTGAGCAAGAAATTTCATGGCCTCATGTTCTTGAATTGATCAATACAGTTGACAAGGAAATAATCTCTGATGAATTGAAGACAATTTTGAAAGTTCTGCTATTATGTCCAAGGGACTTCAAAATGAAGTTAATGCTCTCAAGGCATCTGTCAATAAAACTTATGTAGTTGTTGAAACTGCTGTTTCCTCATCTCAACATTCTCTAGAAACAAAACTTAAAACTGTCTCAGCAAAATAGGATGCATTGGAAGCTGAAGTTAAAAATCTTTCTAATTCTGTCAGTTCTATACAGGGAATGCTACATACTATAGTTCAAATTCTTACTATGATGAAAGGGAGTGATGTCAGAAAGGGGGAGAAGGGTTCAGACAAATGCAAGGAGGATGTTGCACAACAACTTGACAAACCTGATGATGAAGATCAAGGGAGTCTCAAGGAGGGAAAACAAATTCTGAAGTAATAAACTCTGATTGGTCAAACTTCAACCACTCAAATTCTAATGATAGCAAGCTCTGATAAATAGTTAGTCTCTGGTAAACAGCAAACTCTGATTGAAGCTGACTTGGCACTAGCAAAAAAACTTGAAAAAGAAGAGAAGCCTGAGAAAATTGAGAAACAAAATTTAAACGATGCAGAACTGGCAAGGAAGCTATTTGAAGAAGAACATCTGGGATTATATCTAGTTGCTGTGGAAGCTGAATTGAAGAAATATTGTACTAACAGTGCTCAAGTCCAGGAAAAGAAAAGATATATGAGGAAAGGTCCAGTTCAGAAAAAGGCAACTGCTCCACAGAAGAAATTAGAATCAAAGCCTATTCAAATCAAATCTATTGAAAACCCAAAGCCAGTTGCTCAATCAAAACCAGTCTCAGAAATTCAAACAAGATCATCTTTAAGAATTCAACAAAAAGCTCCAGCTAAGCCAAAGACTTCTATCACTATGCAAGGAACAATATTTTTCCCAGGTGGATCAAGTTTTGATGTAGAAGGAGAAGAAGAACAAGCATTGATTAGAAAGAAGAAGTCTGATCCTTTGTGGACTAAAACTCAAACTCTGACTCTCAATGCCAGACTTGGAAAAGACAAAGGTGGTATTGGTGATTCACATGCTAAGGTCTACAGGGGGAGAACCAAATATCTTCAGGGATCTTTTTTCATTAAAAGATAAACCTGCGGAAGAGTTGACTCAAGAACATTTGGACAAATTAATCTCTGTTAACATTGTGAATGATATCTTTGATGGTGCTCGAGTTAAGAAGAAACTCATTTATTTATTAGAAAATGGAAGAGTTTTGAAGATTGCTCAAGAAGATTTGATTCAAAAAGCATCTAAAGAACTTGAACATGTTCTATATCTTCTTAATGATGAAAATGAAGTTACTTCTAGATGGGTGAAAATTCTTGAAGGAGTAATAGCTGAGAAGAAGAAAAATGAAAGGCTAATGATGATGAATTCTGAAAAATATGAGCCTGGATATACACTTGAAGATGAAACAAGAAGAGCTATGAGAAAAGGAGATGCAAGGGTCAAAATGGTGTTAGCGATTCCTACACTAATCTTAAATCCTGATGCTATGAAGGCTTGTTGCATTGCTTTGGATGAAAGTATGAACATATCATCAATTTATGCTCTAAGGGCTGTTATATGTCAGATTGATGATTCTTCTGAGAAAATGAAGGAATTAAAGGAGAAACTAATAGATAGTTTGAAGAGTGCTGAAGAAAAGATCCTGAATCAATTTCTGAAAGAAGATTTCTCTTATAGAAGGATCTAAATCCTGAAGGAAAAACAAACTCTGATGCATTTGTCTTGTGTTGCTGACATCATAAGTGAAATTTATATTTTAATACTTAAAGCATAAATTGGGGGAGATTGTTAGGAATCCAAACACTAATGGCTGTCAGAGAATACAAATCAGAGTTTACAGTGCTGACGTCATCAGAGTTTAAGAAGCTGTCGAACAGAGTTTACTCTAACAGAGAATGTTCTATCATAGAATAAAAACTGACAGAGTTTACAGTGCTGACGTCATCAGAGTTTAAGAAGCTGTCGAACAGAGTTTACTCTAACAGAGAATGTTCTATCATAGAATAAAAACTGACAGAGTTTATAAGACAGAGTTTGTCAGGAAGTAATTAAAATCAGAGTCTGAATAGGATAGTAAGAAGGAATCCTAATTCAAGTCTATTTCCTTAGGTAAAGATGTTCTATTTCTAATCTGATTTGTAATTGAATTGTAGCTGTGTCTATATAAACACAAGCATATGTTAACATTAAAGTAATCTTTACAAATCATATTATTCATAACCTAGCAGCTCTTGAGAACAAAGAACTTCATGAGAGAGTTTTGTAACCCATTCATTATTTTTAATACAGAACAATATTCATCTTTTACATACTTGTGTTCTTAATCGATTTATTGGTACTATTACAGTCAACCCCCTTTCTGTAATAGTTTATTCATCTAGGCAAATAGAAAAGATGTAAATCCCTCTTTCCCTAAAATGTTTGCTTTGCTAGGTAAAGAACTAGATGGTGAAAGAGGTAAAGTTAAGCAACTAATTCTCAAAAACAAAGTTCTAACTGATGAGAATGATGTTTTAAAATTGTTAAAATGAAAAAAATGACAAGTTGACTGAGGACTTAGCTTTTCAAGTCAATAGAATCAGTTATTATGTTAAAGTTAAAGCCCATCTCAGAAATCAAATAGAGGAAAAGAAGAAGAAGCGTCTAGCCTATAAAAATTCCTCTTATATTGTAAAGAACCTAATTGACCAACAAGAGATAAACCGAAAAGTTAGAATAGGCTTTGAGTACAATAAATCAGTAGGAAAGCCAAGCAACGTAATCCCATTTAGAAAAAGTGCTGAAGAAAGGGGTATCCCACATGTTGTTAAAGATACACCTAAACCTCTTTTCATAACCCATATAGCTGAACCAATCCTTGAGAGCTCTATCTTAATTTCTTATGAAATAAAGTTAGAGGATCTCGAGGAAGAAAAGAAAAGAGAGGAATGGACTAAGGACATACAATGATTTAATGTCCAAAAAGAGAAGAGTGCACCTAAGACATAAGTGGAAGATGTGGGAACTTCTAGATCGCCAAATCCTGGTATAGGTGCTAAAGACTTAAAGAATAATGTAAACAGACCTAATACATTTGTTAATAGTAGGAATAGTAACAACAAATATCATTCTACTGAGAACTTTAAAACTGCTGATAAAGTTGAAGTAGAAACTGTTAAGACACCTACTATTTTGAATAACATGCCTATTATTGATGTATGCCATAAACCTTGTGTTATTTTAAATTATATATTGTTCTTTTAATGCTATGACTGTTTATTTCAAACGCATGATTACTAATAAAGATAACATGACACCTAGACAACACATCAATAATAAATTTGCAAAATCTAAGACTGTGATTCCTTCACATTTCAAGTAGGAAACATATATTTTTAAGTCTAAACAGAAAGTTGTTAAGACTATTTATAGAAAGGTAGGTACAATCAAGGTGGATGATACTATTATTCGAAAAGGATCTTTGTCAAAGCTGACAAAGGTCAATTATTTAAGTATGTCGGGCCCAATCAGTTTTAGGTTCCGAAGACAAATTATTCCGTTTGATATTTGCAGGGAGTTAAATAGGTAAACTGGGTTATATGGATCCTGGACAGCGGATCTTCAAGGCATATGACCAGAGATAGAGCCATTCTATCAAACATGGTTGAAAGAGCTGGCACAATCATCACTTTTGGAGATAATAGCAAAGGAATGACTACGGGATATGGCAAGTTAAATGTTGGGAATGTTATCATTGAAAACGTCTTTTTAATGGAAGAACTTAAGCACAATCTACTCAGCGTCAGTCAATTATGTGATAAAGGATACAAAGTAAACTTTATCAAGGAAAAGTGCTTAATAGCTCATTCTAAAGATAACAAACTGGCCTTATATGGAGTAAGGAAAGGAAACTTGTACGTAGCCGATCTCAACTCAGGAACTGAAGATGAAGCAAACTATTTTTATTCAAAGGATTCATCATAAGAAAGCTGGCTATGGGATAAGAAACTCTCACACCTGAATTTCAAAACAATGAACTCTCTAGTCAAGAGGGATTTGGTGAGAGGAATTCCCCCGATGGAATTTATACAAGAACGATTGTGTGAGGCATGTCAGAAAGGGTAGTCAAAGAAAGCAAGTCACAGATGCACGAACACTACAAACATCACTGTACCACTTCAACTCCTACACGGATTTATTTGGTCAAGTCAATATTATGTCTGTCAAAAAAATTTATTCCTTAGTGATTGTAGATGACTTCACAAAATACACATATGTTTTATTCTTGAACTCTAAGGATGAAACTCCACAATTGGTGATTGATCATGTAAAGTTGATTGAGTTAGATTCAAAGTTAGTTGTCCGGGCAATCAGATCAGATAATGGAACAGAATTTAAGAATGAAATTCTGAATAACTTTTGCTCAGATAAGGGGATAACAAGATAATATTCAGCACCAAGAACTCCGCAACAAAATGGAGATGTAGAAAGGAAAAATAGAACCCTGATTGAAGCTGCAAGAACAATGTTAAGTGAATCAAGGTTACCTATCTACTTCTGGGCTGAAGAAGTAAACACAACATGTTATACCCAGAATCGAACTCTAATCAACAAAGATCATATGAAGACTCCCTATGAATTAATGGCTGGCAAGAAATCAACACTTAAGTACTTTCATATATTTGAAGCCAAATGTTATGTATTGAAAGATAGAGATGAATATCGTGGAAAGTTCGAGGCCAAGGCACATGAAGCTATTTTTGTCGGTTATTCAAGAAGAGCATATAGGGTGTACATAATTGATCAGCACCAAGTGAAAGAAAGTGTCAATGTTACTTTCGATGACACAAAACTCCCAAGTATCCAAACTGAAGATTCTTTTAAGTCATTAAAATTTGATAATTATCTAGACTCACATTCTGATGACGAAGAAGAACCTGAGGTTGTAGCAGGAAATGATGATGACAATAATGATAATGATCCAGGTAATAGTGGTGGAAATAATGGTAACACTGGAGATACTACAAATACCAGTGGTGGATCAACAAGTCATCCTGGCAGCAACTCAAGAGGAGATGATGGATCTAGTGGCAGAACATAACATCATAATGTATATCGAGGCAAATCATCAAGATCAAACCTACCAAGTGAAAGGATATAGAGTAGAGATCATCCTTTTGAATTGATCATATGTGATCCAAATACTGGAGTTAGAACTAGAAGTGCGACTTCAAATGAATGTTTATTTTCAATTTTTCTATCTCAAGAAGAACCAAAGAAAATTGAAGATGCACTAACTGATCCAGATTGGGTTTTTGCCATGCAAGAAGAGCTCAATCAGTTTGAGAGACAAGAAGTCTGGACACTGGTACCCAGACCAAAAGATAGATCTGTAATTGACAGTAAATGGGTATACATGAACAAGTTAGACGGTGATGGCATTGTTATAAGGAACAAAGCCAGATTGGTGGAAAAGGGCCACTCCCAGGAAGAGTGAATTGATTATGACGAGACCTACGCACTAGTTGCAAGACTTGAAGCCATCGGGATATTTCTGGCATTCGCAGCACACTCTAATTTCAAAGTTTTTCAAATGGATGTAAAGAGTGCATTTCTGAGTGGTGAGTTAGAAGATGAAGTATATATGGAACAGCCCCTGGCTTTGAAAATCTAGAGTTTGCTGATTTTGTGTGTTTTCTATTCAAAGCTCTCTATGGACTCAAGCAAGCACCAATGACATGATATGACAGTCTCTCTGAGTATTTACTTGAAAATGGTTTCATTAGAGGTGTCATAGATAAAACACTCTTTTATAAATTGCATGATAAAGATATGATATTTGTCCAAGTTTATGTTGATGATATTATATTTGATTCTGCTAACGAAAGCTTGTGCAAGAGATTTGATAAGTTAATGCAGAGTAGGTATTAAATGAGCATGATGGGTGAGCTGTCATTCTTCCTTAGATTACAAGTGAAGCAAAAGGAAGATGGAATTTTTATATTCCAATCAAAGTACGTAAGGGATATTCTAAGAAAATATAGTCTAGAAGATTCTTCACTGGTAAAAACCTCAATGCCAACAACCACTAAGCTTGACAAAGATGAAACTGGCAAGAAAGTTGACATCACAAGCTATAGAGGTATGATAGACTCGTTATTATATCTAACTGCTAATAGACCTGATATAATGTTTGCAACATTCTTATGTGTAAGGTTTCAATCTGACCCTAGGGAATCTCATCTTATAGATATTAAAAGAATTTTTAGATATTTGAAGGATACACTAAATCTTAGAATTTGATACCCTAAAGATACAAGTTTTGACTAATAGGCTATACAGATTCAGATTATGCAGGATGCAGAATGGACAGGAAAAGTACCTCTGGAAGATGTCAGTTTCTAGGAAGTCGGTTGATCTCCTGGTATAGCAAGAAACAACACTCAGTATCTACATCGACAGCCAAAATAGAATACATTGCGGTAGGTAGCTGTTGTGCACAGATCTTGTGGATAAGGAATCAGCTAAATGACTATGGAATTGCATTGAACAAAATTGGAATTTTTTGCGACAACACAAGTGCAATAGCCATCTCCAATAATCCTGTACAACACTCACGAACCAAGCACATTGACATAAAGTATCATTTTATCCAAGAGCATGTCATGAACGGAACTATGGTGCTACACTTTGTACCCACAGAAGATCAAATAACCGACATCTCCACGAAACCACTTGATGAATCCACTTTTTCTAAGTTGGTTAGTGAATTAGGGATGTTAAACAATGACTAATTTTTGGTTGCTAGGAATTGATTTGAGTTCATAAATATTAAATGTTAATATTTAAAAATTTTATGAAGTTCGAATCAACAAAATCCTAGGGCTTATGAATACTTGGATAAATTATCTTAAGAATATTTTAATACTCTTAATAGATAATTATTTCAATTATAGCATATGTACTTATATTTATTTTAAGCATTTATAAATATTAGTATATTTTTCTAATTAGTATTGCACATTAATAATTTAGTTGCATGTAAATATTTATTTATTTTATTATTATTAATTAATCTAAATTTTGAATAAAATTTCCTTTATCATATTTCGAATTTTGGAACAATTAATAATATTTGTTTGTAATTGCAAAGACAAATTTCATTGGATACTTTGATCCGATAAACTGCAAAGAGGCTAGGTTTAGGCCCTGTATACGGTTTATGAATGAGAACTCATTAGTGAGGACAACAATTTCCCTGAACACACCTTTAAAGATTGAACCTCTCAGAGCCTTATACTTCACTGCCAGAAATATTTCAAATAACAGGCTGGTTCAATTTTCCTTCAGAATTGGAGAGACGGAGTACGTTATAGATGAAGTTGATATAAATAAAGTGTTAGGGTTCCCAACAGATAATTTCGAGACCCTGCCCACAGTTGAAGTCATAACAAACTTTTTATAGTCAATTCACTATTAAGGCACGATAGACCTGGTAAAGCTATCAAAATCCCAGTTGGTAGGCTCATGGGATTACTTCTTTGACACTTTAGCCAAAGTATTTGCTCCCACAATGAAAAGAAACTTCCACAACATCTCAACTCTCCCTCAAGTCATTGGATATCCTGTGACCCACAACCGAAGAATAAATTTTGGGAAGCTGATCCTGACAGAGATTATAAGAAAGATGGGCACTGTTGAGAGCAGAAGAATGGATGTAGATAAGAAAGTAGCCTGTTTTTGTTCAAGATTTTTAATGTTGCTAATGAATAATGTATTGACAGAGGAGGACAAAGCAAGATTTGCTAACAGCCCAGTGGAATAATCCCTTAAAACTCAAAAGAATTTGTTCACTAGACTCGATAACAAGAACAAATTTGAAGGGGTAGCCATTATAACCACAAAATACATGGCGAGAATTCTCAATCAGATAGCCAATCATGTACAGGCTCAATCGCATCAGCAAGAGCCAGAACAAGTGCTAATGGAAATCGAAAGTTCTACGCAGCTACTAATTAAAGCTGCTCATCATGCAGAACAAGAGGCACAGGTACAACAGGACTTCGGCTATGAACCTCACAACACACAGGTTCAATCTCAAGATGAACTCGAACCTCAAAAAGTTTCTCCTTCTTCAACCTATTTAAGTCAAATCAGAAAAAGGAAGAAACCAGTTAGGAAAGTAAGAGGTAGAGGTATCACAGTGAGTGAACCCACAGCTCTGTCTCCACCATAAAAAAGATTGAGGAATGAACCTGAGACAACTGCAGATCCATCTTTATCCTCTCATTGGGATATGGACTTTGAAATGAAAATTCAACAGTCTCTGGACTCACTCGATCAAACGGATGATTCTATTGAAATTCGTCGTCCGGCCGCGGTATCCTGTGAAGAGTCACGCACAGTGCTAATGCTCACACTAGCAGGACCTCCACTTGAAGAAACACAATCAGATGAGGACACATTAATAAATGAAAAAAATGTTTTTGAAACAAATTCGTCAGATGCCACATTTACAGTGGACCAAGCATTTTTGATGCAGTACAACATCAGGTGCCATTAGAAGTACTGAGGGGCATCACAGACTTTAACGAGCCTTGCATTACATTGTCTAATGTGGTGACCCCTGGATTTCTTACCTCTAGTTCCTTTAAAGGAAGTTCTTTTATCCACTAGTGGATTTGAGAGGCAACCACTCCATAGAGGGAGATGGGACTCCATTCATGGAGTAGCTACGTCAGTAGCGGAGCCAGTTCAAGATAATCTTGTTGTGGACGCGCCTTCACCGGCATCAGAAGAACATTATGAGTCTTCAAAAGCTATAGTAATATATGCATGTACAACAAAAGATTCTGGAAAGGAGTAAAACACGAGTGAAGTAAGGCAAACAGAGAGTGAAACACATGCACATAGTGATAATCAAACAAACAGGAGTGCAAGTGAGATGAGTGCACACACACACAGTGAACTATTGTCTAAAATGAAAGCTCTTCATAAAGAAATGCAGATTGTTCAGACTGAGTTAGCAAAGGAAAAAGCACAATCAGAATCCAAGTCTGCCTCTGTAACAGAACAGCTGACTATCGTGCAGAAAGATGATGAAAATGTGAAGTCCATTCTCCTCAAAACCCATTATATCCAAAATGATATGAAAGAGATTTTCAATATCAATGAAAGAATTGATGATATTGAGAGGAGCCTGAATCAGAGAATCATTAAAAATGAAGAGATCTCAACCAAGAGATTCAATAAACTTGATAAAGGTATAATTCATCTGAATGAAGGAATGAAGCAGGTCTACGAGACCATGGCTAAACTTATAAAATCTATTGAAGCCTCAAAACCTGTAGAGGACCCCTCAACTAAGGGGGAGAAAAAGAAAGAGAAAGTAAGTGAAACTGGAGCTGAAGAAAAAGGGGCTTCCAGAGATAAAGGCAAAGCCAAGCTGTATTCTGAAGATCAATTTGAATCTTATATTCCAGAAGATCAGTTTGTTAAAGATAGTGGTGCAGATGAAGAATTTAATCCTGACTACTGCAGAGCTGAGGAAGAAACTGCCTTTGATGATGATTTTTTATTTTTGAAAGAGAAAGAGTCTGATTCGGCCTATGAAAAGGCCATGAGGAAATTGAAAGAAGTCATCAAGGTGAGCCATGCTAAAACTGATAAACTAAAAGCTCTAGTCAAGGAAAAAGCACAGGTTGAAAGGGAAGGAAGTCAAGAGAAACAGAACCTTTGGGTTATTGTTGTGAGAGAGAAAAATAAAGATGTGTAACTAAAAATAGGAAAGAAGTGGGACACAACAAGAGAAATCATGAAGTAAGATTCTTCTCTAACAAGTTTTATCAGATCATGAAACTAGATGAGAAATCATTGAAGGGCTATACAGTCAAGTTTATGATTGAAAGTTGAGAAGATGCTAAGGTCTAAAGGGTTCAGATCCCAAGCCAAGCTAGATATTGCACAGAAGATCAGAAGCTACTGCTTTTCCAAAAAGATTCCCTCTTACATCAGGCAAATGAAGAAGATAGATTCAACTCATTCATTTAATGTAGAAGAAGAAACAGTAGATCCTGTTGAGCAAGAAGTAATGTTTCAGTTAGCAAAGGCTGAACAAAGAAGGTTGTATGGAGAATTCACTACAACAAAACAATCAGAATCTGAAGAGGTATAAAGGACACCAGTGCATAAAAGTTCAAACCTAGAAGAAGGTGAAGTTGATACTTCTGAAAACTGAAGACTTAGATAGGTCAACATAGAACTTTGTACTATTTGTTCAGTGTAGAGGAACAACTATCTTGTATTTATCATTAATGTTTGAATCTGGAAATGTTTAATATAAACCAGAACTAAGTTTGTTTATTTACAAGTTTTATTGTTATATCTTTTTCTTGTTTGTTTGTTGAGTTATCCTCTAGTAATTTGCTTGTTATTGTTTAACAAACAAATATGGGGAGATTGAAAGACATATGTTTAGAAGCCTATTTGTTTAGAGAGATGCCAACTCAACTCAAACATAAATAATTTATAAGTAAATATATTATTTATCACAGGAATCTTCAGCAGGTATTATCTGATAAGAAAAAGAAGATCAAAGTCAATCTACAGACTTGAAGTAGTACTACATTGAAAGAAGCTAAATTTAATTGATCATGCCTCAGTAGAGTATTTAAGTTTGAAGAAACTACAGTGTCAGAAGATTTAAGTTGTGTGACATCAGAAATAGTCAAGTCAGAAGGAGCAGAAGTGAACCACATTATAAAAGTCAAGTGAAGAATTCTATTTGTTGTGAATCACTCGTGAACCGGACAGTACACGTAGTGTTGGCAAAATACAGAGAAGGTTATTTATTACAGAGGAAGTGGTCAGCTACAGACATTGGTGTGAAGACGGAAGATTTGGAATTATATCATCAATGGTTGTGCAGTCATGACTTTAATTTAATTCACTATTAATTGATTAAATTATTTAGTTAATTTAATTGGTAAATTAATTCAATCAGAATTAATTTATTTCTTAAATTAATTAAGAAATTAATTAATTTAGAATGAAGAAGTCATTAATTTAATTCTATTATCAAAAAGATAATTTATTATGTATCCTATTTACTTAGATTAATTTAAAAAGAATTAATTTAATTTATAAGATATATAATAAAAGAAATAGAATTTGAATTAAATTTAAAGGATATACATTCAAAGAGAAAGTCTCCCCGATCAAGGAAAGTCTTCCCGAGCAAGGAAAGTCTCACCGAGCAAGGAAGGTCTCCCCGAGCAAGGAAAGTCTCACCGAGCAAAGAAAGTCTCCCCGAGCAAGGAAAGTCTCGCCGAGCAAAGAAAGTCTCCCCGAGCAAAGAGAAATTCTCCCCGAGTAGAGAAAGTCTCCCCGAGCAAAGAGAAAGTCTCCATGAGCAAAGAGAAAGTGTCCCCGAGTAGAAAAGGTCTCCCATGTCTGATTTGCCTATAAATACAGACTAGATCAGAATTTTCAAGCAATTCAATCACTTTCTATTTTGGCTAAAAATAAATTCTACGAGCATTTCATGTCAAAATCTCTCTAGAATTTTCAGAATTGCTTAGTGAATATTTTCTGATTTAATCTTGTAACCAACTTTAAGTTTAATATAAGTATTTTACTTGAACTGTGATATACACTTTTTCATCAGATTAATTTTATAATACTTTTAAAGTTAAAATTATATCTTCTACTTGAACAGTATTTCATTAAAATTAATATTTCGTGATTTATTAAAATAATATTTTTAAATCCGAAATTCTGCGATAATTTCAGATATTATATTTAACCCCCCTTTTACAATATCAGGGATCAACAGCAAGTTTGGTATTCAAAGGTTATTCACAAGAAGAAGAAATTGATTTTGATGAGACTTTTACCCATGTTGCAAGATTGAAGGCCATCAGAATTTTTCTAGCATATGCTGCCATGCTAATTTCAAAGTCTACCAGATGGATGTCAAAAGTGCATTCTTGAATGGAGAGTTATAAGAACAACTCTATATGGAGTAACCACCATGGTTTTGAAGATCAAATGTTTCCTGACTTTGTCTACATTCTACTCCAAGCACTCCATGGTTTGAAACAAGCACCAAGAGCCTGCTATGACATTTTATCACAGTTTCTCATTAAAAATCACTTCACAAGGGGTACTGTAGATACACTTTATTTCATAAAATGTTAATGGCTCTGTAATACTTGTTCAAATCTATGTGGATGACATTATATTTGGCTCAACTGATGAGAAACTTTGTCAATAGTTTGCTAAGTTGATGTAGAGTAAATATGAAATGAGTATGATAGGACAACTTACCTATTTCCTTGGCTTATTGAGATATGATATTTTTATAAATCAAACCAAGTACATTTATGATTTATTAAAGAAATTTGATTTATATAAATGTGTTTTTGCAAAAACTCTCATGACCACTGCCACAAAACTTGAATTGAACACTAAGGAAGCTAAAGTGGACATTTTAAGTTATAGGGGAATGGTAGGCTCACTTTTATATTTAAATGCTAGCATGCCAGATATAATATTTGCTACATGTCTATGTGCTAGATTTTATGCTGATCCTAGAGAGTCCTACCTAATAGCTATTAAAAGAATATTTAATTATCTCAAAGGCACACCAAATTTAGGTATTTTGTACCCTAGAGATTCTAGTATTGATCTAATAAGTTATTCAGATGCAGACTATGCAGGTTGCAAGATAGACAAAAAAAGTACAACAAGCACCTGTCAATTCTAGGAAACAAGCTTGTATCTTGGTTTAACAAGAAACAACATTCAGTATCAACCTCAACTACAGAGGCTGAGTACATTGATGCTAGAAGTTGATGTACACAAATACTATGGATGAGGAATCCGTTGTTTGATTATTGGTTCAACATGAACAAAATTTCAATTTCTTATGACAACACATATGCCATTGCCATAATAGAAAATCATGTGCAACATTCCAGAACCAAGCACATTGACATAAGATATCACTTCATTAGGGAACATGTAATGAATGGTACAGTTGAATTACATTTTCTCCCTAGTGAAAGATAACTTGCAAACATTTTTACCAAACCTCTAGATGAATCTACCTTTACAAGATTAGTTTGTGAATTAGGTATGCTCAATTTCGCTTGATTTCTTGCAAATGTCTGTGAAGTTATGTATATAAATTTTATCTATTTTTCTTTGTAGCCATTGATTATATTTATCTGTTGATTCTATGAATCATCAATTGACAAATATATTATATATCAATGGATATTTTCAGCTATCGATGGATAACCTTTTTTAGTTGATAAAGTTATTATCTATCAATGGATATTTATCTGTCGATAATTAAATAAATACTCATCTATTTATTTATCGACCGATCCTGTTTATTTTTTACCGTCAATGGATGTAATTATCCATCAACAGTGTTTGAATTTTAATCGATTCTAACATCCATTGATACATGGATCTCTCAGTATTCGTTGAAATCCTTATTTATCCATTGACAAATACAAACAGGTCATGTATGTATAAAGTCGATTACTAAAATAGAACATTTCAACTGTTACTTTTTATCTGTAAATCGATTTTCTATCCATTTAAATGCAAGTTATTTTCAAAAATATAAATTGTAAACTCAAGAACCCTCTTTTTTTCTCTCTCTCTCTCTGCTAACTCAAGAACCCTAGGCGATTTTAATCTCAAAACTCTTCAAATCTCTCTCTACTCCCAATCAAATGGCACCACAAAAGAAGATAATGTCCTCAACTGAGCATGTATATGAACTCAACAACTTTGTTGCATGCGTCACAAATGAAGATGCACATGCAGAATTCCATCCATTGATGAGGTTCCTGGCAGAGTGCAAAGTGTCTAAAGCTCGTGTAGATGCACCAACAATTTTCTGTGAATTGGTATAAGAGTTTTGGGTTTCTGCATAGATCTCCAAAAAATCAAATAAAGGTCTACTATACCTTTAGAGGTAACAGGTATACTCTAAACTGCATTGTAGTTAATGAATGCATGAATCTACTTGTTAATAATTGTGAAAATGCTGCAAGTGAAGAGGATATTAGAAATACATTAACTTCTGTTAATTATGCTATTGGTGAACCTAATTTAGGAGAAATTGTAAGAAAGAATTTGAGTAGAGAATGTAGTTACTTCTTTGATGCTATAATTAAGGTGTTCTCTGGAAAAATAAGTAAGTTTAATGCAATTACTTCTAGTATGCAGCATGTTGCTTATAGTATCATATTTGATAGATACTTTGAGTTTAGCAGATTGCTCCTAAATGAGATAATGTTCAAACTAGGTAATAAATCAACTAGGTCTAATCATGTGTATTATGCTAGATTCATTATGATTATTCTTAACCAATCTGTTGAGAATCTTGATGTAGGTGATGAGGCTGAAACCCTGGAGTTCTAGGTGCAAAACAAAAGAGTCTTCAAGGACTTGATGGAATCAATCTTCATCCAAGATTGTGCCTAACCTATCCCCCTTTTCTACACGTATATCTCACTTCCCATAACAATTCTTTCCCTCATATTGAGGTACCACTTTCTTTGCTTCTGCAACAATGGAGGGTGTTTGAATGGCCCCCAAACCTCCTCCCCAAGTTGAAAAACTTTCAAAATCCAAATCTAAGAAAATCACCTCAACAGTCTCTCAAAAGACTGTTGTTGAAAAATCTAGAAAACAATCTAAGATTGAGGGGAGTATGAAGGAGGCAATTGAGGGTGAAGGAACTGGTGAAAATCAAAGGAGCTAGAAGGATAGGGAGGGACAAGGTGTGATTAACCATCATGACCACTCTAGAGTCTCTCAAAAGATTGTAGAGGTTATAAATGACTTAGCAAACCTGTGAAATTTGTTAAAGGAAACGATGACCAGGAATCAAATCAAGAAAAGGTTAATATAGGTTTTCTATCCAAAACTCAACCAAAGGAAAAACTTGAGAAAATTGAACTTAATAACAAACTCAAGGATGGCAAGAAAAAGAAAAATAGAAATGGCAGGATAGGAATCAACAAACACAACAACTATATGCCTGACATGTATGCTCCTAGAAAGATTTTTGCCAAGTGTGGCAATGTCAATCATTTTTCTGTGCATTGCAAGAATCCTAATCATGTCATGTCTATTAATCACATATTTGCAAATGCCATGCCTCCTAATTTAGTTGTACCATCTGTTCCTATGTCATATGCATCAATGCAATATATATTTAATCCATACTTCGCATATACTCATATGAACATGCCTACCATACCATGGAACATGCTTATAAAAATCATGATCATGCATCTAAAATGTCTAATTTAAATAGCATGAATGGTATGCCTGGTATGAGTACTAATGTGCCAATGTCCCGAAACCCAACTCATAAGGTAAAAGTGGACTTAAATCCACTAAAAACTAAATTTGAAAAGTTAGTGCCTAAGGTAAAGGCTGCAACTAATAAGAAAGGACCCAAGGCAACTTGGGTACCAAAATCGACTTGATCATTTTGGGATATGTGCAGGGAAAGAAAAGGAATCTTTGATACTTAGACAGTGGGTGTTCAAAGCATATGATTGAAGATAGATCCATGCTTATACAGTTTGAGGAAAGAGCTAGCCCAGGAATAACTTTTTGAGATGACAATGAAGGTTATACAATGGGATATGGCTTGATTTCAAAAGAAAGTGTCATAATCAAACTTGTAGCACTAGTTTATGGATTTAGACATAATATTCTAAGTATCAGCCAACTGTGTCATAATGGAAATGGTGTATGTTTTACAACAGAAGCATGCATTATATCCAACAAGGGAACTGGTGATATTCTGTTAACTGGAAACAGAAAGGGAAATGTCTACATTGCTGATTTCAATTCAATCAAAGCAAATTCAATGACTTGTCTATTCAGTAAAGCTAAACATGATGAGAGTTGGTTATGACATAAGAAGCTAGCTCATCTTAATTTCAAGGCAATGAATCAGTTAGTCAAGAAGAATGTGGTTAGAGGTATTCCTCAACTGGAATTCACCAAGGATGTAGTATGTGATTCATGTCAAAAAGGAAAGCAAAGAAAGACATCATTCAAATCTAAAACTGAGTTGTCAATTGATAAGCCACTTGAACTGCTACACATAGATTTTTTTATTCCAGTCAACATTATGTCAATATCCAAGAAGAAATATGTTTTAGTGATAGTGGATGACTTCTCTAGATTCTCTTAGGGTATTTCCTATATTTTAAAGATGAAGCAAGCCAATTCATTATCAATCATGTGAAAAATATTGAACCTGGTACTTAACTCAAAGTGAAATCAATTAGGAGTGACAATGGAACTGAGTTTAAGAATTCCATAATGAAACAATTCTGTGAAGAAAAAGGGATTACTCAGTATTTTTCTACTCCAAGGACACCTCAGCAAAATGGGGTTATGGAAAGGAAAAATAGAACCCTGATTAAAGTTTCTATAACCATGCTTGAAGAAGCCAAAATATCTACTTTTTTTTGGAGAAGCATTCAACACAACATGTTACACTCAAGACATGTCCATTGTAAATCAAGTTCAAGGGAAAACACCTTATCAACTGATGAAGAAGGACATAAAACTAACTATAAATTTTCTTCATGGTTTTGGCTACAAATGTTTTGTTCTAAGGAATCAAGGTGAAAACCTAGGAAAATTTGAAACCAAGGTTGATGAAGCAATTTCTGTAGGATATGGATTATCAAGTAAAACCTATAAAGTCTATAATCCAAGACTATACATTGTTATGAAATCTATACATGTGGTCTTTGATGATAAAAAGATTCAAGGTTTATTTGATGAAGACAATCATGAAACTCTACATTTTGAAAATGAGTAAAGGGAAGTTAGTGTAGAAAGTGGTGATGAATTATCTATTGATAGAAGACATATTCAAAGGAGTCCTCCATCAATTAATATTAATGCCTCAATGGATAACTTATTAGTTGACACACATCAATTAACTAATAATGTATCGATTGATAATTCCTCAATGGATAATAACCATAATTCCACTTCAAGGGAATCCAACATAGGGGGATGGTGTCCAAGTAATCACCCTACCTCAAATCATCAGAAATTTAATCATGATGTTGAATCCTTAAGAAACAATCTGCCACCTCAAAGGAAATGGACCAAAAGCCATCCCTTTGAATTGATCATTGAAAATGTAGAAGATGGGGTCAAAACTAGAAGGGTAACTCAAAATGAATATTTATATAGTTTTTATGAAAAGAAGAACCCAAAAAGGTTGAAGAAGCCTTACAGAATCCAGACCGGGTAGTTCTATGCAAGAAGAGTTGAATCAGTTTGAAAGGAACAAATTTTGGAAATAGGTATCCAAACTAAATAACAAATCAGTAATTGGTACAAAATGGTTATTCAGAAACAAGATGAATGAAGCTGGTATTGTGATTAGAAATAAAGCAAGATTGGTAGTCAAAGGATACTCACAAGAAGAAGTAATTGATTTTGATGAGACCTTTGATCATGTTCCTAGGTTGGAAGTAATAAGAATTTTTCTGGCCTATGCTGCACATGCTAATTTCAAAGTCTACCAGATCGATGTCAAAAGTGCCTTCTTAAATGGAGAATTGGAAGAGGTATATATGGAACAACCTCCTAGTTTTATGGATCCAATTCATCCTGGTTTTGTCGACTTTCTTCTCAAGGCACTTTATGGTTTGAAACAAGCACTAAGAGCATGGCATGACACACTCTCTAAATTCTTAATTGATAATCACTTCGTTAGAGGCACTATTGATAAAACTCTCTTTCATAGAAATGTTAATGGCTCTGTGATACTTGTTCAAATTTATATAGATGGCATAATATTTGAGTCCACAGATGTTTGTCAATCTAAGGCAAAGTAAATATGAAATGAGCATGATGGAACAACTAAATTGAATACTAAGGAAGCTAAAGTGGAAATTTCAAGTTATAGAGGCATGATTGGCTCATTATTATCCTTAACTGCATGTAGGCTATATAAAATATTTGCTACATGTCTATATGCTAGATTTCAGGCTGATCCTAGAGAGTCTCATTTGATTGCTATTAAAAGAAATTTCAGATATCTCAATGAAACACAAAATTTAGGTGTTTGGTACCCTAGAGATTCTGGATTTGATCTAATTATATATTCCGATGCAGACTCTACAGGTTGCAAAATTGATAGAAAAAGTACAACAGGAACCTGTCAATTTCTGGGAAATAAGCTTGTATCTTGGTTCAGTAAAAAGCAACATTTAGTATCAACATCAACTGCTGAGGCTGAATACATTGCTACTGGAAGTTGTTGTGTACAAGTGTTATAGATGAGGAATGAATTATTTGAGTGTGGATTTAACTTGAGTAAAATTCCCATCTTCTGTGATAACACTAGTACTATAACCATTACTGAGAATCATGTACAACATTTCAGAACCAAACACATTGACATTAGATATCATTTCATTAGGGAACATGTCATGAATGAGATTGTTGAACTGCATTTTGTTCCCAATGAAAAATAATTAGCATACATTTTTACCAAGTCACTTGATGAATCTAAATTCTCAAGACTAGTAAGTGAGCTAGGTATGTTGAATTTCAGTTAAATTTAATGTCTGCTTTTAATCTTTTTTTGCAGCCATTGATAAATAATATTTATGGTAAATTTTTACTTGGTCAATTATTCATTTAATTTATCAACTAATAAACTTATCAATTGATAAATATTGTCTATCGATGGATAAATATTGAGTATCGATGAATATTCTTTATATATTGGTAAAAAAGTTTTATAGTCTTTTTCTTTATCCATTAAAGCTCATTATCTATTATCTGTTGGTTCTATGAATTATCCATTGACCTATACATATAGTCCTATGTATAAAAAGTCGATTGTTAATTACAGTAAATTCTTTAATATTCTTTATAACTAACGGTCATTTTTTCATCAATTAGAGAAATAATAATTGCTTTTATTTTAGAAATATAAATAGCAATTCATTTCATTTTAATCTTTCTTTACTTGGAATTTTTATTCTCTCAATTCTCTCTTGCGCTCTGCTTTCTCAAGAGCCCTAACCTTTGCTCTACAGTCCTCAAGCAATTTTTCTATAGAATTCTCTTGTTAATTTCTTTTCTCATAATTCTAAATGGCACCAAAAGAAAACTGGCGCCATAAAAAACCCTTCATCTACTAGATTCATCTACGAGCAGAACAACTTTGTTGCCTGCGTTGCTGTCGAGGAAGCTCCAGAGAAATTTCACCATTGTTGAAGTTTTTAAGTGAATTCAGACTCTCAAAGGCGATGTTGAGTGCACCAAAGATCGTTTGCTCTCTTATGGAGCAATTTTGGCAGACTGCAGAGGTATCATCTGATTTAACTCATATTTCTTTTGAATGCAAGAGTTCCAGGTATAATCTAACTATTGTTGTTCTTGATGAATGCCTGGAATTGCCTGCCAATAATTGTGATGCCATGCCTAATGAAAATGAACTTAGAATTATGTTAGATGATGTTAACTATTCTGTAGAAAATGCTAACTTAGGAGATATTGTCAGGAAAAATCTTAGGAAAGAATGGTCCTTTCTTTGATGCAATTATTAAGGTATTTTTAGGCAAAATTAGTAACTTTGATGCAATAACAACCTCTATGAAACATTTTTCTTATTCAATTTTGTATGATAAATACTTTAACCTTAGTAGTTTAATCTTAAATGAAATTATTGCATCATTAATCACACGGTCAAAGAGGTCGAGATTGATGATAATGCAGAAATAATGGAATGTTGGGTGTAAAACAGGAGTGTTTTCAAGGATCCGGTGAGAATCAACTTGTACACCAACATGACATTGATCTATCTACAAGTAATACATGTATATATTGCTTCTTTTCCTTCTTCTCAATCTATTTCTTCTTTTCCTTCTACAACAATGGAGGGTGTTAGTACAGACCCCAACCCTCCTACCCAAGTTGCAAAACCAATTTCTAAATCCAAGTCCAAAAATCCAACCTTAACAGGCTCCCAAAAACATGTTAAAAATCAAAGAAAAGAAAAACCGTGGGGAGTGTGTTGGTGGAGAAAGATAGTGAGGGATTATGGGAACATCTAAGAACACTGAAGAATAAGGATGGTAAGGGTGTGCTCAACCAGCCTAGCCACAGTGTATTTTGCCAACAGGATATAGTGGTTCAAAACAATATTACCACATCCCTATTGACATCATCTCAAAAAGAAGTCAACATTGAAAATAGTCCCCAACCAGGGACAAAGAAAAAAAGGGACACAAAATACAAAACCCCATCTAAGACCCCTCACACCTTTGAAAGAAGGACGAAGAAACCAAAAACTATTGCATAGGTTACAATGCACACACATGTTCAACCCATGGTTAAAATTTCTTTCTCTCAATTTGATGCATCTTTAGTAAATGTAGAGATGCAGCTCCACTAATTATCTATTTCTCTTCCCTCAACCCCTCAAATTTCTTCTCTTATTTCTTTAGAAAATGTTTTGATAGATAATCATACATTTTCAAATTATCCTTCTTTACAACTCAAGGAGAAGCCAACACTCTCTCTTATTTCTCAAATCGAGGGTAACACCTTGGAGGAACATGATTATCTTTCAAACCTTATTTCAAATATTTTATCTGAAACCATCTCATCCCAATCAACCGTTATCTCTCAATTCATGGATATTCAATCAACTGATATTCCTCATCCATCGATTGATACAACACCAATTCATACTCATCCACCGATGGATATTTCTCATCCATCGACCAACATCACATTATCCATCGATGTTGCAAACACTTTGATTAATTTGAGTGAGTGTATGGAGAGGTAGGTTAGTAACCTGGGAAAAGGTGAGCAAGTGAGTGAGAGGCTCCCCACATTTTCAGGGGAAGCAAAATGAGAGGCTATACAAATAGTTGCACACACTGTGAGTGAGGGAGATGTGAGGTTCCAAGGTGAGACCCTGATGAAAAATAGAGAGATTGAGAGTTCACAGGCACATGATGAATCACAAATTGAAATACTAGCTCAAGAATTAGTAGCTGAATTAGGCATGAAGTTAGGGGGAGTTGGAGATGAAGGAGATGTAGGAGAAGCTATGCAGCCATGTAGGTTCCCGAAACTGTTATAGTGGATTGAGGAATTACTGTGGAGAATGAGGTTGATGTAAATTTGGATGCAACTACTTTTCAACATCAAGAAGTAACATATCAAGTATTGGCCTCTACATCCAATAGAGAAGCTGAAAGGATGCTTGGTTTAGTGCATACAGAGGCAAGGAAAAGGAGATATAAGGAGAGTATTGCAGCTATTCTGGACAATGCACACATTACTCCTCAAGAATTGGAGGCTGATTCTGAAGAAGAGGATAGGGACCCTTGGATAAATGAAGAAACCACATGTTTTGGAGATGTGGAGGATGTTGTAGTAAGCCACTATAGAAGGGCCATGATGGAGACTAAACCCAAGGATCCAACTCAAAGGAGGATTTTTAACTACTTCAAGCTTAACCTCAAATTGACGAAGTTGCAAGCCACTACATTGAGGAATAGTGCAAAGACACTGGGAGATGATATTGGGAATGTCAAGTGAACTCTAGAGAGAAGGATTCATGAGAAATTCAAAACTTTAAAAATGCATAATTTGGCCATGAGGCTGAGAAATGAGTTAACTCTAGAAGAACAAGGTAAATCTGTAGATTCTAGAATGTTATCCATGGATACTACAATGTAAAAAGTTTTGCAGAACCAAATCGCTCAAGCCAGTTTGTTAGATGAACTATTGACCACATCTGCTATTTATCAAGCCATAATTGATGATAACAAAAAGGGGAGAAGTTAAGTGGTGGTAAAGGTAAAAGTAGTAAGATGGTACAGGTGGTAAATAGCAGTAAGAAAAAGAAAGAATAAAAACACATCTTCACAGGGAAGGAGCCAAAGAAGCCCAAGGTGCCCACTGCAAAGGACCAAGGAGGGAAAGCTAAATTAATTCATCTTGAAGCCATTGAAGTCAAGAGGGCTGAAAGGGAAATTAAGACAAACCCTAGTTCAAGTTGCCCAAGGAAATCAAGTGGTGGAAGAAATAAGAAAAGCGATAAAGCAACTGGAAACACTTATTTAACAAAGAGCTGGGTCATCAGGTAGGCAATCTGAGATAGAAATTCTCAGAAAAATCTACTTCATGGAGAGATGGAAAAGGCTTGATGGATCTAGAAGAGGAAATGAGGCTTCTTAAGCAATCAAAAATATGTCAACAGAAACTAATGAGTAGTGCAATTAAAACAACCATATTAACCAAGGAGGAGCAAATGAAAATGGATGAACACCTAGCAGCTCAGTTAGCCATTCAAAATGACATTGAATTGCAAAGGGAGGAGCAAGAAAATAAGGCTAAAAGGACCAAACAAAGGAGTGTGAAGACAATAGATAAAAAGCCTAAAAGAGATAAGAAGAAGAGACAAGGAGGAGGTTAGGAAGGATATCAACAAGGTTAAATGGAAATACAACCATATGATTTCTAATTTACATCTAAAGTTAGAACAGATGGACTCATTGGTTGTAGAATACATTAAAAAACTTCATCATCAGAAGAATGCATAACACTTGAGTATGAAGATGGAATGAAAATTATCTACTCACTAAAGAAGATCATGAAGAAGGACTACTTCACTCTAAAAAATGTTATGGCATTGATTGACACCAAGTTCCCATTTGCTAGAATAGTGTCATATGAAATGATGCAACAAATTTCAAAGTTGAGGAGGAATGCTACATAGTTGAGGAAGAAGAAGTCACCTAAAATGTGGAATCCTGACAACAAGAAGGTGCTAATGGAACCATTCTACATGATGATCTATGTTACCCAATAATTATACTATTGTAGAAGGGGGGTTGAATGTAATAGTACCAAATAATCGAAAAATAGAACACAAGTTAATAAAAGAAATACTATTTGTATTAACTTTATTAAAATCAATACAAAACTCTCTCAAGAAAACTAGACGTTCTTAAGAGCTGCTAGGTTATGAGAATGATAATATGTGAATGATAGATCAATGTAAACCAAAACTGTGTTTATATAGTTCACAGTTGTCTATCTAAATAATGCAAAGACAATGATTAATAAATACAAAGATACAATTTCCATCATTATCTTCGGAATAGATAGATTCTACAAGGTAGTTATTATTTACCAAAACACTTCCATCTTTATCTCCAATCAAGTCCTAATTTTTCGAACATTAACTGCTAAACTCTGATCAGCCTAAACTCTGTTGGTGAGTAAACTCTAACTTCGTATACTCTGATGACATCACCTAGGCTCAACTTCCTTAAACTCGGATTGTAGAAAATCTAACAACATCATTCCTTTATCTTCAACAATCTCCCCCAATTTACACTATGTGAAATAAAACATAAATTCTAATGATGATGTCACAAACCAGTAGACAAATGCACTCAGAAATTTTACCTTGCTTCAATCTTTCTGATATGATAAATTTCCAGCTAGAAAATCATTAATCAATTTCTGTTCAGCTATCTTCAACAATCCTGTCAGTGTTTCTTTAAACTCCTTAATCCCATCATTTGAATCATCTATCTAAAAGATTGCAGCTCTTAAGTTATACATTGAAGCTCTGTCAATACTTCTATTTTGAGCAATACACCATACCCTTTTACCATCTCGATTGAGCATTAGAGTTGGAGTTGCTAACACCATCTTCACTCTTGCATCTCCCATTTAGTTCCATCTTCAAGCATATACTTTGGTTTGTATTTTTTATCAGAATTTATTCTCATCATCATCTCCTTCTTTTCTACCTCCATGATTATTCCTTCTATGATACTTACCCACTTTTTAGTGGTTTCATCTTCTCCATTTAGCAAATAAAGTATATATTCAAGTTCTTTTGCAGATTTATGATTCAAGTCTTCTTCTGCCAACTTCAATATTCTACCATCTTCAACAAAATATACCAACTTCTCCTTAGGCTCAGCACCATCAAATAGATCTTTAACCAAATGAACATCAATGAGTTTGTCCAGGTGGTTTTGAGTTAGATCATCTTCAGGTTTGTCTTTCAGAGAATAAGGATCTCTAAATGTGTTAGCTTCTCCTCTGTAACTCTAGCATGTGGATCACCAATTCCACCTTTGTTCTTTCCAAGTCTAGCATTGAGTGTCAATGAGCTTGTTCTTGTCAACAGAGGATCATCACTATTTTTCCTATACAACATTTGTTTTTCCTCTTCTTCATCATCAAATCTAGTTCTTCCAAGAAGAAAAATAGAATTCTTTATAGAAAGTGAGGTCTTCTGTTGAGATGATTGAGGTGGTTGATTCTTTATAGCATCAGTACTTGCACCTTTCCTTGACCTTGTCACAGGCCTAGATGGTTATTGAGGTTTGACAGGTTTAGATGGTGTAGGTTTCTTCTGAATCACAGCTTTCTTTGGAGAAGTTTTCTTTGAAAGAGGTGATCTTCTTTTCTTTGACAAAACTTGAGCATTGTCAGTACTAGTTTGCATCTTCTTAACTTCCTTTTCAATTGTTTCTACATTAACTCCTGGATGATCTTCTTCAAATAGCTTCTTTACCATTTAATCTTTTTCAATTACTTCCTCAATTCTTTCAAGAAGTTCCTCTTCAAAAAAATTATTTGCTATCTCCTCATCTTTGTTAATTTGACTTAGTCTTGACTCAGCATCTGTCAATCTCTGACTTATCTGCATCAGAGTTTGCTTCTTGCGTTGTACTTGGCCAGTGCTTGTTATAGTCAGAGTTTGTGAATGGATACTTCCACTATCCTTATGACTAACATCACCATCATTTTTATCATCAGATTTAAGATGAAGATCAAGCTTGCATTTGTCTTCAGGTACCTTCTCCCCCTTTCGGACATCATGCTTGCTAGAAAAATGTGCTAACAGAGTTGACAAAGTATCTTGAATTGATGAGACAACAAAGCTGAGAGTGTCTACTTTTTTTTCCAAAGAACCATGCTTGTATGAGAGATCTTTGAATTTATTATTCATGGGAGTCTTCACTAACTCCACAACATTATAAACAGAAGTACCATGTTTCACTACATCCTGCTTGACTTCTGACACTCACTTTTTAGTGCCTTGGTTAATAGAGTAGAAGCTTTCAAAATTGTCTTCATCTCAACAGAGTTTAACTCAGAGTGAGCTTTTTTGACAAAATCATGAACATGGTTCCAAGCTACTATTTCCTGAGATTTCATCCATGCACCAGCCGATATAGATATCTTGAAATCAGAGTCAAGAATATCTATTTCTTTAGATTCTCCATTTCCACTATTTCTATAAATTCCTTCAGCATCAAGAGAAGACTCAATTTCACCATTTATTTGAGAAACAACAACGTAGTCCAAGTAATCCATCTTCAACACATCAAGGGCACGATGAGCATTGATAAACCAATTCTTTGTGTTATATCTGACATCATATTGAATTGAAAAATCAGTTTGATCCTCATCAAGTGCAATTTCAAATAGGGAATCTTCAGAGTCTGTAGATTTGACAGCATCAACACCACTACTTGTACTAGGTGCACCAGAGTTTGCAGTTACTTTGATAGGTTAAACTTCAGAGCCTATTTTTGTCATACTCTGAGAACCTTCAAATAAAATAGAACAACCTAAGACACTCTTTCCTTTTAAAGTAATCATTTTACTTTTAACATCACACATCTCATGACTTTCAAGAGTTAGAGTTTGCTCCCTAGAAGTAACTAACTTCTATCTCAGGTTTACCTCTCCTTTTGCCAGAACCAGTGTCTACCACTTTTACATAATTTTGTTTTTCTCAAATTTTATCTCAGACTCACTAGAAATGCTCAAATCACAATGTCATACAGAAATAAGAGGTGGCTGAGAAGAGTGATATGTGGTCACATGAATAAGAGATACCCTTTCAGCACTATCCATGGTCATCCTAGTAGTAAAAGTAGGAAATATAAATTCTGAACTTATGCTATCAGAGTACGTAAATTATGAAGAAAAGTCAGAGTTTATACCTTAGATATTTGTAGAATCTGATGGAGTGTCAGTTGGCTTTGCAGAAAGTGGTAGAACCAGAATTGCATCAGAGATTGCCATAAGATTGTCATCAGAGATTAACTTCTCAGCATTAGTAGTACTAGAATCAGAGTTTAGATGCTCTTCCTTGTCTTGATCTACAATCATATTGGAGATGATTGGTTTTTGTGAGACCTGAGTCCTTTCAGTAGCTGCTTCACTAGTTTGACTTCATCTGCTAAAAATGTGGCTTCTGTTGTACTTTGACCAACTGGTTCTTATGTGCCTGACCTATCAGAGACTGCTGCCTCACTTTGAGAAATAGGTTATTGTGTGTCTTAGCCAAAAAAGAAACTCATAGTTTCTTCTTCCTAGAGAATACCAGGGAATTAGACTTTCTTGTATCCATGGTAGCTTTATCTTTAGCCTTTTTAGCAGCCATTTCCTTAGCTACCTCACCAGCCAGTTGTTTAATCCTTTCATAGGATATTTCTTTGACTTTTGGTTATAGTGGGTTGGTAGGTGAATCAGAGACTACTATTGGTACCGATGATGAAGCTAGTTCATCTTTAATTCACTGATGGCCCTGACTTATACTTCTCATTTTGCGTATTAGGATTGTCATCATCATTTTTATCCCAGCATTTCTCATCAACAATGAAGAATATCAGCATCATCCACAATGTCTTCAGCTAAAACACCAAGTCCTTGAGGAGAAATCTTGATTTGATTTATATCCACACTTATATATGATTTCCTCATGGACACTAAACTCTCTTTTGCAAGTACAGTAACATCAGGATTTGTGGGATCGGAGTGTAGTGTGGCATAATTTAAAGCATCAACTGAAGGAAAATATTCTGAGATATTGCTTTTGATTAGTCTCCTTTTCTTCTTGACAAGCTCTGACATATGATTGACATGAAATGGGTTCATGAAGGATGTAGGAAAAACTTCAGCTTCTGGTGTAATTTTCAACCTTGCAGATAGAGTTTTGCCATCATCACTGTCATCAGAGTCTACTGGTTGATGTTATTTCCCTAAGTATAAGTTTGTAGAATGGGGGGTTGAATACAAACTTAAGAATTATGACCAATTCTTGCTGATTTAAGTTTGTATTTGAAAACTGTTTGAGTGTTTGGAAATTAATACTAAGATATAGAACAAAATATTAAACTCATAAAATTGAAAACAAATCTTTTTAAAATTACTAGTGGATTTGTTTTCCACTAGTGAATGATTTTGCTTTCAATGAACCTTGGTCTTAAAACCAAGCTGCTTACAAAATTTAAATCGAACTAAGAAAAGCACTACAAATGTTTTCTATTTTTCTATTGTGCTTTTCTTGAGTTCTTGATTGCCAACTTCTATACTTTGCTACAACGAACAACTAAACTATATATAGTAGTTCATTTCTACTTCTATTTTCTATCGACTGATAAATGTGCAAAATACATTTTACAGTGTTTACACAAAAATAGAAATTAGTTACTTTCATAGTTTTCATTAAACTTTGTCTAGTTCTGGAAAAGCCTTTGTCATGATCCTTTCCTTGAAGACTGTGTTCCTTTGAAAGTCTTTACAATCCTGACAGGACTGTCTTCCATCGATTCAGAGTTCTGCAAAGATTCCATTCCATTTGTCTTTAAATAATTTGGGAAACCTTGATCAATTAATAATTGTTGTTAAGTCTATCAATTGATCCTTCTTTGTTTATCCATCGATGGATATGTTATCCATTGATCAATTGATGTATCAATGGATATTTAATTATCCATCGATTACTTTATCCATTGATTGTCTTGGTGTACTTTATTCGTTGATGGTTATCCGTTGATTTGACTTTTGTTCACTTTCATCCATCAAACATTGCCCATATCCATTAACTCCTTTATCTGTTGATCACTTCATTTATGATGATTCTGACTTAGAATATTTACACTTTTTCAGCCATTCTTCATATCCGTTGAAGAGCTATCAATCGAAGTCAATAAATATCAGTTGACTAGTACATTGCATCCATCGATGAGTTACAATCAATTGATAAATAAGAATCCTGAATCAACTGCTACAATCCAACTTATCAATTGATTAACAATCAACTTCAAGTGAAAATTGGTTCCCTAGTCAATGGATATTTATAAGTAATATATCCATTGACTAGTTACAAATAAATATATCAAATTTATAATTCTAAGTAATTTGTTATCATCACACTACAAGATTCCTAATAATCTCCCCCTATTTATGATTATGAGAAATAGGCATAAATCTATGTTGATGATAATAAAAACTCTTAAACAATTTCATTTTAGCATGAATTATAAATTTGACTTGAAATACAATTTTGAGACAAAGAAATTCAAGTATCAGTGACAGATGTTTTTGATTTCTTATCTTCTTCTTCTTTTGAATTCATCATTCTATCTGTCTTCATTTTCTTTCATCTTTCTGTATAGTGTTCCCTTCAGAATCTTCTCATCCTCAACATTATAATCCAGTTGACATGTCAAGTGATTAAGATCCAGGTTGGACAATTTTTTGATTTCTTGACAGATATCAATGCATTTCTCCCTGCCCTCCCTGTCCTTATAGATCGTCATATAGAATGGCTCATGGAGTACATTCTTTCCTTCAGGATTCCAAAATTTGATTTTTTCATCTTTTTCTACCTGAAGAGGCACTTCTCTCATGTCCTTCATTATCTTCAGAATGTCTTGTGCAAGTTCCTGGGTTAGATATTATTTCCTGTTGAGTAGAGTGTAGATTTTTCTCAAAGTTGCATAGCCTTGTTCCTTTAGTTATGAAAAGGTAAAAGATGATTGTGAACCATCTTTATATTCAGTGTGAAAAAGGTCTACATCTCTTTTCCTTTGGCCCTTGACAGCTATCAGTCCCTTAGTTTTGATAGGAATGAAGTTGCTTGGCTAAGTTTTGAACACTTCTATTTCTTTGGATATGTCACTCCCAGATGGTTGATCTTGAATCTCTGCCTTCACAGGCTTTGCACCTTCAATCACTTCTTCATCAACATTTAACTTTCTCTTTGTTTTGCTTGACTCTGGTGTCTTATGAGCTCTATGTTTTTGTCTTGACTTCTTTTTCTTTTCAGCCTCCTCTTTTCTCCTTTCTTCTCTAATCAACCTATCCTCCTCATCAAATTCTCTTTGTAGTGCAATAGTTAGTTCCTCTTGAACTTTTTCTTGATGCTCCCAATCTTTAATACCAACAACTATTGGTTTGGACAATAATTTATCACCTCCACTTGTGACACACTCCTTTTGTTTTTTGCCATCTTCAATTAATATACCTTTCATTTTTCTGTCACCAGGATGTGAGCTACCACCTTCATCTTTCCTTATTTTTCTAGTTTCAATAGCTTTCAAAATCTCAGGCATTAGAGCAATTGGCTTCTCAGTATCTAAAGCTTTGTTCTTACTTTCTATTGAATCAAATTGTTGAAAAATCGTCTGAGCAATTTCTCTTTTCTCAGCCAATGGATCTTTCTTAGATAAAACAATCTCAGATGCCTTGATTTGAGTTTCCACCTCTCTCCTTAATTCATCATTTTCTTTCTCCCCCTTTTTATTATCATGAACAGTTGCTGGGGCTTGAGAAAAGACAGGTTCTTCTAGAAGACAATTGAGAAGCTTGACTTGAGTGACTTGGTTTGCTAGAATTTGATTCATGTTGAGTTCTATAGCATTGACGCTCTTCTCCAATTCCATAACTTTTTCTTTAATACTAGACTCAGTATCAAACATGTTCTTAATTCTGCTCATGAAAGTGAGACTGAGCCTAGAGTCAATAGTGGTATCAAAGTGTGTCCTTGCACTGTCAATTTCATCCCCGATCTTCCTCAATCCATTCTTGGAACCTGTGACATGCATCTTTTGAAGTATTAGATTATCCCTATAGAAATTCAGAATTCTTCTTTGTACATGATCCTCTACATTTACTTCAGCCATAGATCTTCTATAATGTGAAACTATTGCTCTTTCAGTATTTGCCAAGTTAGTTTCATCACTAGCCATAGCAGGCTTCAACACATCATCATCAGGATTCATATAAGAAATGTCATCTGGCATTCTTGCTAGAGTCTCTTTCCCACTCCTAAATTCCTCATCAGTTTGCACCAAACCCAAAATCTTCTCAGCCTCCTGATTAGTAGTTGCTGCCAATTTATGATAGTGAGGATATTCATGTTGAAAAGTTTTAGTATTTAGATTGAAATCAACCTCATCATCCTCCACCATGTGGGCATCTACAACTCCTGCAGGAACTTCATTTCCTCCATCTCCCCTAACTCCAACCCCATCTCTTGGGTGAGTTCTGCTGCAAATTTCTCAGTTTTAAAAGTTGAAGCTTTATGAAATGGTGAAATTGGTTTATCTCTATTGTTTTCTCTCTCACACTCTTCTCCCTTTTCTTGCATCAGGATCTCATCCTGGATTCTCACCTCTCCCCGAACATGCTCACCTTTTGCATCACCTACTAAGGTGGAACTCTAATTTCTCATACCCTCTCCTTTTTCCACCTTAGAAGAAATTGAGGGCCCCTCATTCACACTCTCTCCTTTTGCCAGGGTATGCAAACTCTGCCTCTTACACACCTCACCCACTACACTCAATCCTAATAAATTTTCTGCAATCTCAATAGATGTGTCATCAATTAGAATGGTAGTATTGATCGATGGATGTGGGATATCCATCGATTGATGAACACCAGGTTATTGAAGCTCGTCGATGGATATAATGATATCCATCGATGGATGAGATGAAGTCAATGGATGTTGGATATTATCAGTTGATTGAGAAATATCCATTGACTTAGGAGAATTTTCATGAAAATCATTATTAATCTGCTCAACCAAGGTGTTATCCTTTTTTGGTGAGTCAGATGAGAGTTTTTGCTCCACACTGAGTTGTAAAGAGGGTGAATTTGAAACATTGATGTTTTCAATCATCAAAGTTTCTGAAGAGAGAGATTTAGATGGAGATTGAAGAGTAGGAATAGAAAAAGAGTGGGGGTGTGCCTCAGCATTTACCTGAGACACATCAATAGAAGAAGCTGAAGGCTCCACCAAATTTTCATTTGGCATTACAAGTGTGTTTGCCCCTTGTGCATCTCTATTGCCCTTCTTTCTTCTTTTAAAGGCTTGAACTACCTTGTGTCCCTTGTCCCTAATAGATGGTCCTAGTTGAGACCTCTTTTCAATAGCTAAACTTTGTTGAGAAGATGCAACTAGGGATGTGCTTAAGTCCTTTATCACAGCCTCAATCTTTTGAGAGATTGGGCTTGTGGCTAGCTGGACATTCTCACCCTTACCACCTTACCATCCTTATTCTTCTGGCTTTCTTGATGTTGTCCAGTTCCCTTACCCTCATCAACAACCTTCACACTCCCTTAGTTGTTTTTCTTTTCCTAGATTTTACAACAGCTGTCTGTTGAGAGACTGTTGAGGTGGTTTTCTTATATATAGATTTGGAGGGTTTTGCAACTTGGGTAGGAGGTATAGGGGCATTTCTAACTCCCTTCATTGTTACAGAAGGCAAAGAAAGAGGTATTTCTACCTCAAGAAAAGAGAAGTTGTGAGTTTTAAGAAATACCTGCACGAAAGGGGGATAGATGAGGCACAACCTAAGATGTAAATTGATTCTTATTAAGTCCTTGAAGACCCTTTTGTTCTGAGTCCATGGCTCCATGGCATCTGTGATTTCTAATTCTCTAACAGAGTGGTTAATGAACAACATAATGAATCTAGCAAAATAGATGTTATTTTTCCTAGATTCTTTATTTCCTAATTTAGCAATTAACTCATTTAGGAGCAATGTGCTAAGACCAAAATATTTGTCAAATAGGATACTATAAGCAATTTCTTGCATACTGGTAGTAATAGCATCAAAATTTCTTATTTTTCCAGAAAATACTTTGATAATAGGCATCAAAGAAATAGCTCCACTCTTTTCTTAAATTCTTTCTAACTACCTCTCCTAAGTTACAATCATTATAAGCATAATTGACATAGGCTAACATGTTTCTAATATCATCATCCTTAGGCATGGCATCACAATTATCATTGGGAATTTCTAAGCATTCAGAAATAATGACACTAGTAAGAGATTAGGGTTTACCTTTGCAAGTGTAAGAAATTACCTTCCTATCCTTGGAAAGCTCTACAGACTGCCAAAATTCCTCTACAAGTTCACATACTATTATAGGTGCTTCACTTAATGCCTTAGACAACTTGCATTCACTCAAGAATTTCATCAATGGATAGAAATCCGCAGGGGCATCTTCCACTGGCATACAAGCTATGAAGTTTTTCTGCTCGTAGATGAAACCAGTTGATGATGAGATCTTCTTTTGTGGTTCCATTGATGTTCTTAGAGTAGATTAGAAAAGAAACTTGAAGAAAAATGAGTAAAATCACCGTAGGGTTCTTAGAGAGCAAAAAGCAAAGAATTTAGTAAGTAAGAAAAATAGCAGGTGAAATGAAATGAGAAATGAAACTGCTAGTTATATTTTTCAAGAATAAAATGACTTAAAAAATTAAGTCACACCAAATATCCTTACTTGGAAAAGAAAAGAGATGACCGTTGAAGGATAAATAAAAGTAATAAACCTCTAAATAGCAATTGACTTTATACATACAAGAGTATATGTATTTGTTAATGGATAAAATAGAGTATCAACGACTGCTAGTTAATCAATGGATGTTTTAGAATAGATAAAAATTATATTTCCATCGATGGGTAATTACATCCATTGAGTAATATATAATTTATCAATCGTTAGACAATTACCAGGGTAATTATCTGTCGATAGATAAATATCCATCGATATGAATATATTTTATCAATTGATCAAATATATCCGTTGATGGCTGAAAAATATCCATTTATAGTTAATATATTTATCAATTGATCACAAGGATTCAACATATAAATACAAATAATGGCTGAATGCAATTAAATATACTTAGTAGACATTTTAAGTAAAATTTAAGTAAAATTGAGCATACCTAACTCACAGACTAATCTATTAAAAGTATATTCATCTAGAGGCTTGGTAAAAATGTCTGCAAGTTGTTCACTAGGGACAAAATGTAATTCAACTGTACTATTCATTACATGTTCCCTAATGAAATGAAACCTTATATCAATGTGTTTGGTTCTGGAATGTTGCACATGATTTTATGTTATTGCAATGGCACTTGTGTTATTACAGAAAATCGGAATTTTGTTCATGTTGAACCCATAATCAAATAATTGATTCCTCATCCATAATATTTTTGCATAGCAACTTCCAGCTGCAATGTATTCAACCTATGCAGTAGATGTAGACACTGAATTCTGCTTCTTGCTAAACCATGAAACAAGCTTATTTCCTAGAAATTGACAAGTGCCTGTTATACTTTTCCTGTCTATTTTGCAACCTGCATAATCTGCATCTGAGTAGCCTATTAGATCAAAACCAGAATCTCTAGGATACCAAATACCTAAATTTGGTGTACCCTTGAGATATCTAAAAATTCTCTTAATAGTCAATAAATTAGATTCTCTAGGATCAGCCTGAAATCTAGCACACAAAAATGTAGAGAACATTATGTCTAGCCTACTAGCAGTTAAATATAAATGTGAGCCTACCATGCATCTATAACTTGAGATGTTCACTTTAGCTTCCTTAGTATTCAATTCAAGTTTAGTGGCAGTGACCATGAGAGTGTTTGCAGAAGAACATTCACTTAAGTCAAATTTTTTTAAAAAGTCATGAATGTACTTTGTTTGATTTATAAAAATATCATCTTTAACTTGTTTGACTTGCAAACCAAGAAAATAGGTAAGTTCTCCCATCATGCTCATTTTATATTTATTTTGCATTAATTTGGCAAAGTTTTTACAAAGTCCCTAATCTGTTCAGCTAAATATAATGTCATCCACATAAATTTAAACAAGGATAATTGAGCCATTCACATTTCTATGAAATAAAGTTTTATCAACAGTAGCTCTTGTGAAGTGATTCTCAATGAGAAACTGAGATAAAGTGTCATACTAGGCCCTTGGTGCTTGTTTCAAGCCATAGAGTGCTTTGAGCAGATAGTAGAAAAATTCACGGAAATTTGAATCTTCAAAACAAGGAGGTTGTCCACATAAACTTCCTCTTCTAATTCTCCATTAAAAAATTCACTCTTCACACCCATTTGGTAGACCTTGAAATTAGCATGAGCAGCATAGGCTAAGAAAATTATGATTGCTTCCAATCTTGCAACCGGTGCAAAAGTCTCATCAAAATCAATTCCTTCTTTTTTAGAATAGCCATTTGCCACAAGTCTTGCTTTATTTCTATTCATTGTACCATTTTCATCCATCTTGCTCCTGAATACCCATTTTGTGCCAATTATTGACATGTCCTTTAGTTTGGGCACCAGTTTCCATACTTTGTTTCTTTCAAATTGATTGAGTTCCTCTTGCATAGCTAATACCCAATTAGAATCCTTTAGAGAATCTTCAACTCTTTTAGGTTCTTCCTATGATAAGAAACTGTTATATATGCACTCATTTTGAGTAGCACTTCTTGTTTTGACACCATTTTTTGCATTTCCAATGATTAGATCAAATGGATGACTTTTTGTCCATTTTCTCTGTGAAGATAAATTCCTTCTTGGTGAGGAAGCTTCATTGTCATTGTTGTTGTACTCATGTTGATTTGAGATTGAAGATTGATTTTGAAACCATCCCCCTGAGCTGGATACCCTTGATGTAGACTGTTGATTATCAATTGAAGGATTATCAGTTGATGCATTATCAATCAATGGATGTTTGTCAACTGATAAATTATCCATTGATATTGTGACATCAGCTGATATTGGGTTTCTGAGTACTTGTGAATTTACTAGAACCATTTCTTCATCACTTTCTTCATTTATGGCATTGGATTCATTTTCAGATTGTAGTGTGTCATGATTTCCTTCATCAAACAAGCCTTGAATCTTTTTATCATCAAAAACTACATGTACAGATTCCATAACAATCTGTAGTCTAAGATTATAGACTCTGTAGGCTATACCTGATAGTGCATACCCAATAAATATGGCTTCATCAGCCTTGGCTTCAAACTTACCAAGGTTTTCACCTTGATATCTCATAACATAACATTTGCAACTAAAGACATGAAGAAACCCCACTTTTGGCTTTTTGTCTTTCTTGATCAATTGATATGGAGTCTTTCCTTGTGCTTCATTCACTATGGAGATGTTTTGTATGTAGCATGCTACATTTATGGCTTCAACCCAGAAATAAGTTGGTAGCTTTGCATCTTCCAATATTGTTCTAGCTACTTCAATCAATGTTCTATTTTTCATATCTACCCCGTTTTGCTGAGGTGCCCTTGCTGCAAAAAAAGTGTGGATAATTCCTTTGGCTTCACAAAACTCTTTCATTGTAGAATTCATTAATTCTGTTCCATTGTCACTTCTTATTTTCTTTACATCCAATTCAAGACTTTTCTCAACTTCTTTGATATGCTTGATGATGAGATTACTAACATCGTCTTTTGAGTGCAAGAAATAAGTCTATGAGAATCTTGAAAAGTCATTCACAATGACTAGAGCATACTTTTTCTTTGCAATGGACATAATGTTTATAGGACCAAACAAATCCATGTGTAACAGCTCAAGTGGTTTCTCAATTGATGATTCCAACTTTAACAAGCATCACATAGTCCATATTTTACAAATTCCATCTGTGGTAATCCTCTCACTTGATTTTTCTTGACCAATTGATTAATGGCTTTGAAATTCAGGTGATCTAATTACTTATGCCACAGCCAACTCTCATTTGTACTTGCTTTTGAAAGAAGACAAGTTATTGAATCTGTATTTGTTGAGTTGAAGTCAGCTATGTACACATTTCCTTTTCTATTCTCAGTCATCACTTGGCTTCCATCTTTCTTGTTAGAATTTATAAATGCCTCAGTTATGAAACATACTTTATTTCCATTGTCATATAATTGACTGATGCTTAACAAATTGTGTCTTAAGCCATCAACTAATGCAACAGGTTTAATGATGGCATTCTCTTTTGAAATCAAGCTATATCCCATGGTGTAACCCCTGTTATCATATCCAAAAGTTACTCCAGGGCCAGCTCTCTTCTCAAACTGTATTAGCAGGGATTTATCTCCAGTCATGTGACTTGAACACCCACTGTCCAAGTACCAAAGATTCCTTCTATTTCTCTGCACACATTTAAAAAACAATCAAGTTGATTTTTGTACCCAAGTTGCCTTGGGTCCTTTCTTATTAGTTGCTACCTATGGTTTGGTTTCCAACTTTTGTACCTTTGGTTTAGGTGGTTCAACCTTGGGTGTTGGTTTCCTCACATCAGGATTCTCAGTGCTAATACTGGGAACATTCATGCTTGCAAAATTAGAGAAATTGGTTTCATGAGTATTGGTGTTTATATTCCAAGGCATAGCAGACATATTCATGTTCACAAATGAAAGATATGGATTAAACATATAGGGCATAGATGCATATTGAGCATGAATAGCATGATGAACAACTAATTGAGGAAAAACAAAATTTGCAGGTATGTTAGGTATAACAGGCATATTACATTTACAATGCACAGACAAATGATTTTTAATACCACATTTAGCACATATCTTTCTAGGAGCATACATGTCAGGTGTGTAGTTGTTGTGCTTGTTTATGCCTACCTTACCATTTCTATTCTTATTTTTCTCATTAGGCTTAATTTCAGGCTTAATCTTTTCTAATTTTTCCTTCAATTGATTCTTGGATAAATGCCCTATGTTAGCCTTCTCAACTTTGTTTTGAGGTTTAGAGGAGCTACCTTCCTCTACAAATTTAACATGTCTATTAAGTTTGGTCTTCAAAGTTCATGGTTTAGCAGTTGATGATTTCTCAATCAATGGATAATTATCTATGGAGTCAACATTATCAATCGATGGATAATCCTTATCAGTTGATTCAGGATTAGCAATCGATTACTCCATGTCCATTGATTTATTTTCATTAACAACAAATTTTTCAAAAGTTTTGGAGAACATGGTGAAAGAATTTGTTCCATGAATGTCATTCAACTTTTTACTAGCTTTACTGGACCTATTCCATTTGTCAATGGTTCTTAGTTCTTCTTCTAATTTTTCTTTCAAAGTTATTATTTCATTCTTACACTCAACTAGTTCCTCTCTAGCATCTTTATTTTCTATCTTGAGTCTGTCCATTTGCACTACCTCATTCTCTAAGTGTATATTCTTTTCAGTTAGAGATTCTAAGGTATTTTTAAGCCTAATGTTCTCTTTGTTTGGGGACTTAAGAGTGACATGCAAATTATATAACTGACATGAAAAACATTTTCATTTTCATTAGTTGTGCCATCATTTCTTTGTGTTTCTGAAAATAGAGGTCCTGCTAGAGTGAGAGCTAACAGTGTGTGCAATTCATCACAGGGTGTCGCGGCCCGATGATGAATTTTAATAGAATCACCCATTTGATCGAGTGAGTCCAGAGACTGTTGTATTGTCATTTCAAAAGCCAAATCCCATTGAGAGGATAAGGATGGGTCTGCAGTTGTCTCAGGTTCATTTCTCGATCTTTTTGAAGGTAGAGACAGAGGTGCGGGTTCACTCACTGAAATACCTCTACTTCTTCCTCTAGTCTTTCTAACAAGTATTTTCCATTTTCTGACTTGACTCAATGAGGAAGGGGAAACTGTTTGTGTCTCTAGCTCAGATTGGGATTGAACCTGTGTGTTTTCAGGTTCATAGCCGAAATCCTGAAGTGTTAGACCAAAATCATAGTCCACCACAGATATATTTAAAAGTAATAAATTAGAAGCTAAGGTGTGGGATATTACCTGTTGTACCTGTGCTTCTTGGTCTACAAGTTGAGCAGCTTCAAGTAGTAGTTGTGTAGGATTTTCAGCTTCAATTGGCTCTGGCTCTTACTAAAGCAGTTGAGCCTGTGCAGGATTGACAATTTGATTGAAAATATTATCCATGTATTCTGTTGTTTAAATGGCTCCCCCTTCAAATTTGTTCTTATTGCTGATTCTGGTGAATAATTTCTTTTGAGTCGTTGGGGAAACTTCTACTGGGTTGTGTTCAAAGTGAGCTTTGTCTTCTTCTGGTAGTAGATTATTCAACAAAATCATTAGAAACCTTGGATAAAAGCAAGAAATTTTATGATCCATATTAGAGTTTCTGCTTTCTATAGTGCCCATCTTCCTTATAATTTCTGTCAAAATCAGCTTCCCAAAATTGATTCTTCGGTTGTAGGCCAAAGAATACCCAATTACTTGAAGAAGAGTTAAAATGTTGTGGAAGTTTTTCTTCATAGTAGGAGCAAAAACTTTGGCTAAAGTGTCAAAGAAATAATCCAATTCGCTCACCACTTGGGATTTAGACAACTTTACCTGATCAATGGTGCCTTGATAGTGAATTGACTGAAAGAAGTTAGTTATTACTTCAATTGTGGTTAGGGTCTTAAAATTATCCGTTGGGGACCCTAAAACTCTATTCACATCAAGCTCATCATCAATGTATTCTATTTCTCCAATTCTGAAAGAAAACTGAATCAGCCTATCATTCGTATAATTCCTGGCAGTTGAGTACAGGGTTCTGAGAGGTTCAATTTTCAATAGAGTGCTCAATGTAATTGCGGTTCTTACTAATGAGTGCTAGATCATAAACTTAATCCACGGCCTAAATCTAGCCTCAAAGCACTTCTCCATATGAAAATATCCAACAAAATTAGTCATGGCGATCACAAACATTGCACTCATTTTTAATAGGGTGTAATTAAAATTAACAACTATCCCCGAATTAAACACATAATTCGAAATTATTTCACCCTAACTTCAAAAATTACACACTAAAATCGAACTAGCCAAATAACACGAAACCCTAACTCCAATAAATCCCTAAACTGATTTATAACCCAAAATCACTCTGTTAACAGTCCTTTAAGAGCTAATTAATAACCAAAATTGATTCTTCAATTCTATAAACAAAGGCAGTTTGAATCACACACAAATTGGGCAGAGTTTTGGCTTAATTTTGGACTAAAATTCGTAACCAAGCAAGCATAAAGCTTGAGAAATCTACTAATAGCAACTGGAAGTAGTTGAAACGAGTAAAATCGAAGGTCTTAAAGAAGTTTTTTAAGGGTCTTATGGAGTTTTGATGCGTGTAGCTTTGTGTGTGTATATATGAGAGTGTGTGTATATTAATACTTATAAAACTTTTATAAAACAAAAAAACGATTAAGTCATAAATATATCAGGTTCGGTAAGACATTTCAAATAAGTCTCGGTAAGACTTTTGAAAACTCTTACCGAGTTTTAAAAGAAAAACTGTTTTTAGAAAAGTCTTTTTGATTTTAAAACAAAATTTCGGTAAGACTTTTTAGATTAATTAGATTAATTAAAATAAAGGAAATTTTATTCAAAATTTAGATTAATTAATATTAATTAAATAAATAAATATTTATATGTTATAATTAATTAGAAAATTAAGACAATAATTTACATACTAATGCTTAGAAAAATGCTTAAAAATAAATATATATAATTAGCAAAAGTACTTATGATATACTTGAAATAATTATCTATTAAGAGTATTAATCTATTAAGAGTATTAAACCCTAGGATACTGTTGATTCGAACTTCATAAATTCTTTAAATATTAACATGTAATATCTATGAATTCAAATCAACTCTTAGCGATCAAAAGTTAGCCATTGTTTAACATCCCCAGTTCACTAACCAACTTAGAGAATGTGGATTCATCAAGTGGTTTTGTGAAGATATCAGCTATTTGATCTTCTGTGGATACAAAATATAATACCACAGTTTCATTCATGAGATGGCTATAGCACTTGTGTTTTCGCAGAAAATTGGAATTTTTTTCAACGCAAGTCCATAGTCATTTAGTTGATTCCTTATCCACAAAATCTGAGCACAACATCTATCTGCCACAATGTATCCTACTTTGACTGTCGAGGTAGATACTGAGTGATGTTTCTCGCTATACTAGGAAATCAACCGACGTCCTAGAAACTGACAGCTTCCAGAAGTACTCTTGCTGTCCATCCTGCATCCTGTATAGGCTATTATTTCAAAACCTGAATCTTTAGGGTACCAAATTCCAAGATTTGGTTTACCCTTTAGATATCTAAAAATTCGTTTAACCGCTATATAAGATGAGATTCCCTAGGATCAAATTGAAACCTTGCACATAAGCATGTTGTAAACATTATGTCAGGTCTACTTGCAATTAGATATAATAATGAGCCTATCATACCTCTATAGCTTGTGATATTAACCTTTTTACCAATTTAATATTGGTCAAGCTTCGTGGCTGTTGGCATTGTGGTTTTTGCCGGTGAGGAATCATCTAGACTGTATTTCCTCAAAAGATCCCATACGTACTTTGATTGGCAAATAAAAATCTCACTTTTCTTTTGCTTCACTTGCAGTCTAAGGAAAAATGACAGCTCACCCATCATGCTCATCTCATACTTATTCTGCATTAACTTAGTAAATCTCTTGCACAAGTTTTCGTTAGTAGAACCAAATAAAATATCGTCAACATAAACTTGGACAAATATCATATCTTTATCATGCAATTTATAAAAGAGAGTTTTATCTATCTATAACACCTCTAATGAAACCATTTTCAAGTTAAAACTCAGAGAGATTGTCATACCATGTCCTTGGTGCTTGCTTAAGTCCATAGGGGGCTTTGGCTAGAAAATATACAAAATCAACAAACTATGAATTTTCAAAGCCAGGGGGCTGCTTCACATATACTTCCTCTTCTGGCTCTCCATTTAGAAAGGCACTCTTCATATCCATTTGATAACTTTGAAATTGGAATGTGCTTCAAGTCTTGCAACTAGTGTGTAGGTCTCATCATAATCTATTCCCTCTTCCTGGGAGTAATCATTTACCACCATTCTGGCCTTGTTCCTTATAATAATGCCATCACCGTCTAATTTGTTCTTGTATACCCATTTGGTGTCAATCACAGATCTGTCTCTTGGCCTGGATACCAGTGTCCATAATTCTTGTCTCTCAAACTGATTGAACTCTTCTTGCATGGCAGGAACCCAATCTGGATCAGTTAGTGCATCTTCAATTTTCTTTGGTTCTTCTTGAGATAGAAAAACTGAAAATAGACATTCATTTGAAGTTGCACTTCTAGTTCTAACTCTAACATCTAGATCACCTATGATCAATTCAAAAGGATGATCTCTTCTCCATATCCTTTCCCTTGGTAGGTTTGATCTTGATGATTCGCCTCGATATTCATTATGATGTTGTGTTCTACCAGTAGATCCATCATATCCCCCTGAGTTGCTGTCAGGATGACTTGTTGATCTACCACTGGTATTAGTAATATTTCCAGTGTTTCTATTGTTTCCACCACTATTACCTAGATCATTATCATCATTATTGTCATTATCATTTCCTGTTGCAGCCTCAGGTTCTTCCCCGTCATCGGACTGTGAGTCTGGATAATTATCAAATTTTAATGACTCGGAAGGATCTTCGGTTTGGATACTTGGGAGTTTAGTGTCGTCGAAAGTTATGTTGAAACTTTCTTTCACTTGGTGCTAATCAATTATGTACACCCTATATGCTCTTCTTGAATAACCGATAAAAATAGCTTCGTGTGCCTTGACCTCGAACTTGCCACGATGTTCATCTATATCTTTTGGCATATAGTATTTGACTCCAAATACATGAAAGTACTTGAGTGTTGGTTTCTTACCAGCTATTAATTCATAGGGAGTCTTCATATGATCTTTATTGATTAGAGTTCGATTCAGGGTATAACATGGTATATTTACCGCTTCAGCCCAGAAGTAGGTAGGTAACCTTGATTCACTTAACATTGTTCTTGGAGCTTCAATCAGGGTTTGATTCTTCCTTTCTATAACTCCATTCTGTTACGGAGTCCTTGCTGCTGAGTATTGTCTTGTTATCCCCTTGTCTGAGCAAAAGTCATTTAGAACTTCATTCCTGAATTCTGTTCCATTGTCTGACCTGATTGCCCGAACAACTAACTTTGAATCTAACTCAATTAGCTTTACCTGATCAATCACCAATTGTGGAGTTTCATCCTTAGAGTTCAAGAATAAAAATCATGTGTATTTTGTGAAGTCATCCGCAATTACTAAAGCATATCATTTCCTTTTCCTTGACATTGACATAATATTAACTAGACCAAATAAATCCATGTGTAGCAGTTGAAGTGGTTTAGTAATGTTTGTAGTGTTTGTGCCTTTGTGAGTTGCTCTTTTTGACTTTCTTTTCTAACATGTCTCACACAATCCTTTTTGTGTAAACTCCATCGGAGGCAGTCCTCTCACCAAATCCCTCGTGTCTAAAGAGTTCATTGTTTTGAAATTTAAGTGTGAGAGTTTCTTGTGTCATAGCCAGCTTTCTTCTGATGAAGCCTTTGAGTAGAAACAATTTGTTTCATCTTCAGTTGCTAAGTTGAGATCGGTTACGTACAAGTTTCCTTTCCTTACTCCACGTAAGGCTAGTTTGTCATCTTTAGAATGATCTATTAACCACATTTCCTTGATAAAGTTTACTTTATATCCTTTATCACAAAAATGACTGACGCCGAGTAGATTGTGCCTAAGTCCTTCCACTAAAGAGACATTCACAATGATAACATTCCCAGCATTTAACTTGCCATATCCCATAGTCATTCCGTTGTTGTTATCTCCAAAGGTGACAATTGGGCCAGTTCTTTCAACCACGTCTGATAGTAGAGCTCTATCTCCGGTCATATGCCTTGAAGATCCACTGTCCAGGATCCATACAACCCGGTTTACCTGCTTAACTCCTTGTAATCATCAAACGGATTAAATCATCTTCGGAGCCTAAAATTGATTGGGCCAACATACTTAAAGAATTGACCTTTGTCAGCTTTGACAACAGATCCTTTTTGAAAAATAGGAGTATCTACCTTGATTGTACTTACATTCCTATAAATAGTCTTAACAACTTTATGTTTAGACTTCGGAACATATGTTTCCTTCTTGACAGGTGAAGGAATCGCAGTCTTGGATTTTGCAAATTTATTATTGATGTGTTGTCTAGGTGTCATGTTATCTTTCTTAGTAAACATGTTTTTGAAATATGCAGACATAGAATTAAAAGCACATAACATACAAAGGGAAACACCACATGGTTTATGGCATACATCAATAACATGCATGTTATTCAAAGCAGTATGTGTCTTAACAGATTCTACTTAAACTTTATCAGCAGTTTTAAAGTTCTCAGTAGAATGATATTTGTTATTATTATTCCTACTATTGACAAACCTATTAGATCTATTCAATTTCTTATTTAAGTCTTCAGCACCTATACCAGGATTCGAGGAATCAGAAGTTCCCACATCTTTCACTGGTGTCTTGGGTGCACATTTCTCTTGTTGGACATTAACTCCTTGTATGTCCCTAGTTTGTTCCTCTCTTTTCTTTTCTTCCTTGAGGTCCTCCAAATTCATTTCATAAGCAATTAATATAGAGCTCTCAAGGATTGGTTCTGTAACAGGAATTATGAAAAGAGGTTTAGGTTGAAGGGTTACAGGCATGAAAATGCAGCGGATATAACGTAAAAACAATAAAAAATGAAACCCTATCTCAGGATCCATGTATAATGTTGAATGATTATGGTGAAGAAGTCTGTACATTAATGAAACTTTCCGTATGCTATTTAATGGAGGTCCAGAAAAGATGAATCACAGCAGCCCTTTGTTTCAAAGATCTGATCTCCAAAGAAGTCCACACGAACGCCCGATCGTCCAACGATCACCGGAGTCGGTACTAGCCGAATAGCTTGCCTCTTTTTCTCTCTTTTTCTAGCCTCTCGAACTGTTGAACAGCTAGGGTTTATATGAAAAAACAAATTCCAAATTCTGTTAACCTTAAACTATACATTATTATGTATATATAGGGGAGAGATAGATTTTGGGCCTAACCCTAATCCATGTGGTTTCCAAAACCCATTATGATTTTGGGTTATTATTATTATTAAATCCGAAATCTAATATAATTAATCAAGTCCCACTTAATTAATTCAATGATTAAATTTAAACTAATAATAATATATCTAAATTCTTATTAAATTCGAATTCTAATATAATTAATCAAGTCTCACTTAATTAATTCAATAATTAAATTCGAATTAATAATAATATATCTAAATTCATAATTTAAATAAAGCTCCGTTTTGACGTTCTTTGTGTGTGACCATTTAGGTTATTATTACGTTGGCAATAATTTTATTGTCTAATAATAAAATTATAAACAATGAGCGGTATCTAGTAATACATCATTGTTACCGAAGTAACAATAATAATTGATGATTCAATTAAACCTTTCGTGAATAATGTGCAATGTAATATAATCCCTTTAACCTTATATTATAGATCAAACTCGAGGCATGTTATAGTGTCATCCTCTTTAACGTTTAATCTTGGTTTCCTTGGTCAATGAGTAGATTATCTAAACAAATCAATATTTGAACATGACCATGCATTTCATAGTCTCACTCAATCAAGAGGCCAATAATATCACTCCTAAAATCGGAGGGTTAAATCTTATATCTATCATTCATATTTCTCATACGATTCATAGCATACCCAATATCCACCTTTATCGTTACCCGGTTAAAAGTAACTTTGAGTGTAATAAAATATAATGATTTCAAGTCAGAGGATCATTACATCATTATCGCATTGAGATTTCTTATGACACTTATTAACATGTAGAATCTCATGGCGGGTCTTTTCAGTGTCATGTATTGATACATACACTTATGTTCTTGACTTTAGTATCACCATACCTATGACCAATGAGATGTGGTCATCTGTCAAGAAACATTCTAGTCTTATTGCATTATTATTGTCCTTAAATAATAATAATACTTGACTAGGAAATTTTAGGAATAAAATACTATTCATATATTCTCATTTTTAAGTCACATACTTAAAAATATATAATACGTATTAATATTGCAAGGACATTTATTATGCTTTCAATTTATAACGCAGTAAATAAAGACATAATAAATATTAATTAAATAATCAAATAAAACATAATCCTCAATTGTTTTCTATAAAACATAAAAGTATTGTCTCTAGGACACCAATATTAACAATCTCCCACTTGTACTAGAGTCAATCTCTCATGTGTCTAATACCCATGAAACTAGTATGACCTTCGTGTTTCTGCTGCGACAAAGCCTTGGTCAGTGGATTTGCAATGTTATCATTTGTATGCACTTTACATATATGTATATCCCCTCGATTATTAATCTCTCGAAGAAGATGATATCGTCTAAGTATATGCTTTGTTCGGGAATGAGACCTTGGTTCCTTAGCCTGCGAAATGACTACATTATTATCGCAGTATAAATCTATCATATCTACGACTAAATGAACCACACCAAGACCTGCAATAAATTTTTGAATCCAAACAGCCTCCTTGGCTGCTTCACATGCAGCAATATACTCAGCCTCCATTGTAGAATCAGCAATCATCTCTTGCTTCGAACTTTTCCAGCTTACAGAACCTCCATTTAGACAAAACACAAATCCAAAATGAGAAATCAAATAATCCTTGTCTGTCTGGAAACTAGCATCAGTGTAACCATTTACAACCAGTTTATCTTATCCTTCATATACCAAGAATTGATCTTTAGTCCTCTTTAAGTACTTAAGAATATTCTTGACTGCTGTCCAGTGACCTTCACCTGGATTAGACTGGTATCTACTCGTCATGCTCAAAGCATAAGAGACATCAAGATGAGTACATAACATTGCATACATTATGGAACCAATTGTTGAAGCATATGGAACTTTACTCATACGGGCCTTATCATCCAATGATTTAGGACTGTTATCTTTTGAGATCGATATCCCATGAGACATCGGGACAAATCCCCTTTTAGCATCTTGCATCCCAAATCGATGAAAAACTTTGTCAATGTATGTACTCTGACTTAGGCCAATCATTCTTCTTGATCTATCTATATAGATCTTGATACCTAAAATATAGGTCGTTTCGCCTAAGTCTTTCATTGAGAAATTCTTACTCAACCAAGTCTTAACAGCCTGTAAAGAAGGAATGCCATTCCCTATTATTAATATATCATCAACATATAATACTAAGAATGCCACATTGCTCCCACTAACCTTCTTGTAAACACATGGTTCATCTTTATTTTGAATAAACCCAAACTCTTTGACAATTTTATCAAAACTAATGTTCCATATCCTCGAGGCTTGTTTCAATCCATAAATGGATCGACGCAACTTACATACTTTTCCAGCATCCTTTGGATCAACAAAACCCTCAGGCTGTGTCATGTACACATCCACATCTTCTTTAAGGCTCCCATTTAAGAAAGCGGTTTTGACATCCATTTGCCAGATTTCATAGTCAGGTAAGCAGCTATTGCAAGCAAAATCCTGATGGACTTGACCATAGCCACTAGTGAAAAGGTTTTATCATAGTCAATACCATGAATTTACTTGAAACCTTTTGCCACCAATCGTGCTTTATAGGTCTGTACGTTATCATCCATGTCGGTCTTCTTTTTGAAAACTCACTTGCACCCGATAGGTTTTACCCCTTCAGGTGGATCAACCAAAGTCCATACTTGATTAGTATACATGGATTCCATCTCAGATTTCATGGCTTCAAGCCATCTCTTAGACTCTGGAATGTTCATAGCGTCTTGGTACGTGAGAGGTTCATCTTCATCCACAAGCATCACATCACCATCTTGATTCAAGAGAAATCCATAATATCTCTCGGGCTCATGGCGAATCCTATCAGACCTACGAATAACCTGTGTTTCCTGAGCAGTATTGTTTTCTTGTACATTCTGCTCAGGTTCCTCCATTGGGTCAATGTTATCATGTGGGTCTCGAATTTTATCGAGATCTATTATCCTCTCACTGTCTTTCTTAAACAACATTTCTCTTTCCAGTAACACTGCAGTTCGAGTAACAAACACTTTGTTCTCTAAAGGATTATAGAAAGAATAACCCTTTGTTTCAATTAGGTATCCCATAAAATTACATTTTTCTGATTTAGGTCTTGGCTTGTCAGAAGTTAGACATTTCACAAATGCCTCACATCCCCAAATTTTCATAAATGACATGCTATGACGTTTCTCAGCCCATATCTCATACGGAGTCTTCTGAACCATTTTAGTAGGAACTCGGTTAAGTGTATAAGCAGACGTCTCCAGGGCGTAGTCCCAGAAACTAATTGGAAGATCTGCATGACTCATCATCGATCGCACCATGTCCAACAAAGTACGATTCCTCCTTTTAGAAACTCCATTCCATTGTGGTGTTCCTGGAGGAGTGAGTTGTGATACAATACCACACTCTTTTAATAAACTCTTAAATTCATGGCTTAAGTATTCACCTCCATGATCAGATCGTAGAGTCTTAATACTTCCGCTAGTTTGCTTTTCTACTTCAGCTTTGTATTCTTTGAACTTTTCAAAAGATTCAGATTTGTTCTTCATAAGATACACATATCCATATCTACTGAAACCATCAGTAAACGTGATAAATTAGTAAAAGTCACCTCTTACCATAGTATGCATATGACCACATACATCACTATGTATAAGTTCTAATCATTCAGTGGCCCTTTCACCTTGTCCAGTAATTGGAGCTTTAGTCATTTTTCCAATGAGACAAGGTTCACATTCTTTGTATGATTCAAAGTCAAACTTATCCAAGTATCCATCCTTATGTAACTTGGAAATGCGCTTCTCATTTATATGGCCTAAACAACAGTGTTAGTGAGATTACGAAGCTGTATGAACAGTAATCGTGATAACTAAACACTAGAATAAGACAAGTAAATAATACTACGCCTACACAGAAATCAGGAAGAAATGAAGACAAGGCAAATACAGTGAATCAAGACATTAGAAGAAGTTTTGAAGTCTACTACAGGTCACTGAAAGAAGTTCATTAATATGTTCATGCCTCAGTGAAGAATAATGTGTAAAGACTTTCAGGGTTTCAGAAGTGTTAAAGATTCAGTATAAAAGTGTCACAAGAAGATTTCAGTGTATTAGCATTCATTGAAGATAGACAGTGTTTGAAGCATATGAATCTAGAAGGGTGAAGACAAAGGTTAAAGAAGACAGCTGCAGTCTTGAAGTTATACTCACTGAAAGAAGTTCAGTTATATGTTCAAGCGCCAGTGAAGAACAAAGAATGAAGTATTCAAGATTGTGGTAATAATGGAGATGTTGTCTAAGTACCAGAAAAGATTCCAGTGAAGTTACAGTGTTTATTGACAGTCAGTGTTCGAAACAATGAAGTTGCAGCAAACTTAACAATGCAAGTAAAGCTATAATACTAAGACCTGGATCAAAGTTAGTCGTCTGTGAACCAGACCAGTTGCACTAGGCGTCAGCATCTTGTGAAAGGAATCTGAGTATTAACTATAGAAGAATTGTTAAGTTGAAGAACGCACTTGGAAAGAACGTTTATTTATTAAGGTACAAAAAGTGATTTGTAGAGGCTACAGCCAAACAGCTAAACAACTAATAGCCAAACAGCTAAACAGCTCAAAGGGTGCAGGGTGCAAAGTGTCACAACCTTGGTACGAAAAGTGAAAGTTTCTGAACTACAGTCGAAGAACAGAAACATCTCAAGGTACATGGTGTAATGTGGCAAGACTTTAGTACAAGAAATGAAAGTTGGGGAACTTCAATCAAGGAATGAGAAGAAGGTCAAAGTGCAGTGATCAAATTGCACTTTGATAATGAATAGTAAGGCGCAACAAACTTGAAGAATTTGTTAAGTAATCAAATTCAAGTGGCGCCTATACAGGGGTAGTCATGTGCAGGCGCAACAAAAAGGCCACTTGATTTGATTAAAATTATACTCCATTTTATGTGGCGCCTCCCCAGTACAACCATTGTATAGGGCACAACAAAAGTTCCTGGCGCAACAAAAATATTCAGGCGTAACAAATATTTCTTGGCCCCATTCATCCCTCAGCCAATCAAATTACAGCAGCTACTTTATTGATTTAAAGTCTATACCAATTAAAGAAGAGAGTCGTCTTCCTCAACACAAAAATGTAGAGAGCCTCTGCCATGGCCGGGGCAAGAAGATATAATTTATACACACCCATACCTTGCTCCCGGTCAGATATTAGGACTCGGTTCTTTAACGAAAAATGCTCAGGGCTCCTAGATATCACTCCCTACGGACTTAGTTTTTCCTTGTACTAATTTATATATATTTGTATAGGAACTGAGCCTAATATTTTTGTGTTAGTAGCAAAGAACTAATTTGTTCTTTGGAAGCCAGTTATATTTTTAACTGGGTGTAGCACCCCTCTGGGTTTATATACGAAAGATATATTCCCGGAAACTTGTCTCATTTAATTACTTGCTAATTTTCTAGATCTTTAATGTTTATTCATAAACATAGAAAATTAGTAGGCAGTTCACCTAAACACTACAAATGGTCAAACCCACTCTGAAGCAATAATTTATTTATCCGCAAATTCATAAAAGAATTTAAATTATTGTTAGTATCGTATTCAACCCTCTTCTACGATACTTCGGGACCCAACAGACAGTGCCAGAGGTATGTTTGATTTAAGTCATTAGTTTTAAGACGTTTACTATTCACATTATAGATAAGAGTGTCTAAATCAAGAACATATAAACTGTTAAATAAACGTGCAACCCCATAGGTAACAACATTATTCAAAGAAAAGGAATAAGTATTGTTCTCAATTGAAAATGCAAAACCTTTCTTGTCCAAACAATAAACCGAAATAATGTTTCTGCAAATTGCAGGCACGTAAAAACAGTTCTCAAGTTCTAAAATAAGCCCAGTGGGCAATGATAAATAATAAGTCCCTACAACTAAAGAAGCAACCTTTGCTCCATTGCCAACTCGTAGGTCGACCTCTCCCTTTACTAAAGTCCTACTCCTTTGCAGCCCCGGCACATTTATACAAATGTGAGAACCACATCCAGTATCCAATACCCATGATGTAGAAGTAGACAAATTGACCTCTATAACATAAATACATGAATCAGAAGCTTGACCAGCCTTCTTCTTCTTCAAATCCTCCAAATAAGCATGACAGTTTCTCTTCCAATGACCTGGTTTACCACAGTAGTGACAATCACCCTTTGCAACAATACCCTTAGGCTTTAAAACCCGTTTGGGATTAGCCTATGGCTTGGGACCAGAAGCAGATCTAATCTTATTCTTTCCCTTCCATTTGCCTTTCTTTTTAGCCTTACCTTTGTTGTCTACCATCAACATGGCAGCAGGTTCAGCCTTTTACATGTTGGTTTCAGTAGTTCGTAACATGGCCAATAATTCAGTGGGTATTTTGTCTATTTTATTCATATTGTAGTTCATAACAAAATGAGTATAGTTGTTGTTCAAAGATTGCAAGATCAAGTCAATCTGAGCTTCCGGACCAATCGGGAAACCCAAAGTATCAAGATACTCAATAAAACCTATCATCTTTAGAACATGTGGTTGAACAGGTTCACGCTCTCCCTATTTGCAAGCATACAGTGCTTTGCTCGTGTCGAACCTTTCTTGACGAGCCTGTCCCTTAAACATTCTTTGAAGGTGTTCAATAATCTCATAAGCATCCATATGCTCATGTTGTTTTTGAAGCTCAGCACTCATGGTTGCCAGCATGAGACATGCAACATCATTCACATCATCGATATGCTTCTGATAAGCATTTTACTAAACGTAAGTTGCATTCTCAGCAGGATGAACAGGTGAAGGAATTTCAATGATGTGAAGTTTTCGCTCCTGCCTGAGGACAATCCTCAAATTCCTATACCAATCAAGGAAGTTAGTTCCTGTCAGCTTGTCCTTCTCAATGGTTGCTCTCACAGAGAAGTTATTTGTGTTATTTGCCATTAAATATCTACAATGCTTAAAAGGCATATTAGTTAGTCTGCAGAAGTTTAATTATGTTCAAGTGATTATCATATACATTTATAATATATATCTCTCACTATTTTTTATCAAATCAATAGCCCTAACTATTAATTCGAAAAGCATTTCATTAAATCTTTCTAGTGAGCCAAGATCCATATTTCATCCATGTTTTAAGATAGCATTGGCTAATACACCTAAAACACGACTATTTAGGTAGATAACATTTGTCGATTATATCAAATATAACTCTTGGATAGTTTGGTGGAACAACCCTTTCTACACATTTACCCAATAAATCTCCCTAAACTCTATGCCTCTAAACCCACAATCCTATTGTAATGATTTAGTTAAGTTAGACCCAAACTCTCCATAAACTAAGTACATTTACTTATCACATTTTTTTATGATTGATAAGAGCACTTCACTTTGGCAAACCCACTCCTTCTCAATCTAGATCTTGATGTGTATTAACATTGGAAGGCATCTTTATTAACTTAATATTTATTTAGGGATTTTATTGTTTAACGATCATGATCCCATCATAAAGAGATTCTTAATTTTTCCTTGGTCAAATAATCCATTTAAATATTGGTCAATGGTTTGATTTTCAGATCGTCGGAGAAGTCGCAAGCGGTCTTACTTAAAACCCAACTTTCTTATGAATAATGATTCGGTTTTGACAAAATCTCCACATATCAGAAAAATAAAATTCATATTCAATACCATGTTTCATAAACACAAGAATCTTATGATCGTTTGTTTAAATTTTAAAATCTTGAATTGTTACAGATTTTATCTTTCTTAAGTAGGCATGGCATGGGTGTCGTATCTAATACATACATCATTCTAAGCACACATATCTACACATGCATTCATATGCATATATTTATTGTGCATAAAGTAAACATGTTTGGTTATAGCCCAGCCTATGTGATATTTCCAAGCTAATGAAAATATCAAGGTCAATCTATGGTGGTTTCAAATACTATACTATTACATGTCTTTATCTTCTTCATTGCTCCATCATCTGAATTCGCCTTCCAGCTTCCTTGCTTCCAAGTCTCCATTGACAATTACATTGAAGAATAAAATAAGTTCTAATGATATTACAAGAAGAACTCGAGTTATATTAGAGATTAACAATTACAATGAATAAATGACATGCAAGTCGTATTTAAAACCAAAACCATAAAACAAAACCACTATCCTATGGGTCATTGGGCCATAACCATACACCATGCTCACAAAACAACTAGTGACAAATCTGAATGCATAATCATATCATCATGCATCATATATATCATAATCATAAAATAACAAAAAAAATCAGAAATTGATTTCAAACAAGTAAATCACATTTTTGAGGCCCTAAACGATGTCAAATGGCCAAAAAACACTATAGGTCACAACAAAGTAGTGATTTTTTCTCGTGGTAATTTTCCCTTTCCAGAAAGAGTAAATTCGACCCATTCTAACTCCGTCGAAAAACATTATTCATCTGCAGAATCACTATTCACAGAAAACTGCATCTTATGCAATTATGTTTTTAAACACTTCAAAATGATTTCAATGACCTTCGTATGACTGTATATTGTATCACATACATACAGTACATCACATATATCATGTCATAACATTGTAGATCATATATAGTCATCATAACAGATTACAGTTCGAGTATATATGAAAAATGAAACTTGGCAGTAGCATGGCAGTCATCTTAACCGGCATACATGCATCAACTACAGAAAACACATAACCAAATCATCCCATTATACACGTAGCTCTGATGCTATTGAAGGGTTTCCAGCATGAAAACCCAGCGGATATATTGTAAAAATAATAAAAAACCGAAACCCTATATCAGGATCCATGTATAACGTTGAATGATTATGATTATCAGCAGTTTCAAAGGTCTCAGTAGAATGATATCTATTGTTACTATTCCTACTATTGACAAACATGTTAGATCTATTCAATTTCTTCTTTAAGTCTTTAGCACCTATACCAGGATTCGGGGAATCAGAACTTCCCACATCTTTCACTGGTGTCTTGGGTGCACATTTCTCTTGTTGGACATTAACTCCTTGTATGTCCCTTGTTTGTTCCTCTCTTTTCTTTTCTTCCTCGAGGTCATCCAAATTCATTTCATAAGTAATTAATATAGAGCTCTCAAGGATTGGTTCTGTGACAGGGATTATGAAAGAGGTTTAGGTTGAAGGGTTTCGGCATGAAAATGCAGCGGATATAACATAAAAACAATAAAAAACTGAAACCCTATCTCAGGATCCATGTATAACGTTGAATGATTGTGGTGAAGAAGTATGTACCTTAACGAAGCTTTCTGTATGTTGTTTAATGGAGGTCCAGAAAAAATGAATCACAGCAGCCCTTTGTTGCAAAGATCTGATCTCCAAAGAAGTCCACACGAACGCCCGATCGTCCAACAATCACCGGAGTCGGTACTAGTCGAATAGCTTGTCTCTTTCTCTCTCTTTTTCTAGCCTCTCGAACTGTTGAATAACTAGGGTTTATATGAAAAAAGTGTTAGTGTAGGTGCCCTAGAGGCAATACAATGTTTCTTTTTGATAGACCTTTATGTCATTTGATTATTCAATAAACGTATTTATTATGACTTTAATTACTGTGATATATTTGTTAGCATAATAAATGTCCTTAGAATCATGATACACATTGTATAGTTTAAGTACATGACTTGAACTTGAGATTATATAATATATCATATTCTTAAAGGTCCCTAGTCGAGTATTATTATTATTGGACAATAATAATACATAAATAGACTAGTATGTTGTTTGACTGATAACCACATCTCATTGGTTATAAGTATGGGGATACTAAAGTCAATACATAGGTACATGTAGGAGTACATGATACTAGACAGACCCACAGTGAGATTCTTCATGTTTAATAAAGTCATAAGAAAGACTCACAGTGATAATGGTGTAATGATCCTTTGACTTGAGATCATTATATTTCTATACGAGGATTAATATACTTTGACTACATTAAAAGTTACCTTTGACCGGGTGATGATAAAAGTGGACATCGGGTATATCATGAGTCGTATGAGAAATATGAATGATAGATAAAGGATTTAACCCTCCTATAATTAGGAGAGATATTATTGGCCTCTTGATTGAGTGAGACTATAAAATGGATGGCCGTGCTCTAATAATGATTTATTTTTCATAGTCTACTCATGGATCAAGTAAACCCGAATTAAATGTTGTAGAGGATGACTAAATACATGCCTCAAGTTTAATCTATAATATATATGGTTAAAAGGATTATATTACACGGAAACATTAATCACGAAAGGTTTTATCGAATCAAGATTTAATTATTGTTTAGTTGGGTAGCAATGATGTATTACTAGATGCCGCTCATTGTTTATAATTTTATTGGAGAATAAAATTATTGCCAATTAAATAATAGCCTATAGGGTCACACGCATGGAGCACTTAGAGGAATAGTTAATTTAAATTATAGATTTAAATTAATTGATGATTATTTCAATTTTATTATATTAATTAAGTGAGACTTAATTAATTGAGATAATATAAATTCAAATTAAAAGAGTATTTCTGCCTATAATAATTAAGTATGACTTAGTTATTAATTAAATAATAGAAATACATTTTATTATTTAATCCTATACCTACATGGGTTAGGTTTTGCTGAATAGTCCCGTTAACCAGTCATTATAAATAGATAATGATAGGTTAAGTTGCCATTACATTTTTTCATAAAAAATCCCTAGAAGAGGCAGCAGCAAAAAATGGTAGGAACAAACTCGAAACATCAAAGGGAGGCTAGTACATCCATTCCGTAGTCAAGATCGTGAGACGTTCTTGAAGGTGCTCATGTGGATACCATAGAGGTGTTTTTCGAGAGGAAGACACAAGTCATGAAAGCTAGGATCTCTGTTGAGTTCGTGAAAGTCAAGACCATAATAGGTATAATTCTTTTTCACCATAATCTGTCCAATCTTATACATGGATCCTGGGTTTGGGTTCTGATTTTTTTTTATTATATTTACGTTTATCCGCTGCGTGTTATGCCTCGGAACCCAACAAAAACAAATTCCAAATTCTGTTAACCCTAAACTATACATCATTATGTATATATAGGGGGGAGAGAGATTTGTATATATATGATGATACTAGCATGTTAATGTTCTGCCATATTGCGATTTATATATTATGCATGTGGGTAAGTTTTATAGTGATATAAACTGGTGGACAGATTGTGTTGGACATGATTTGTTAACTGAGATATGATCAGTATGTATATGATACATGCTTCTGAAACTGTATAAGATGCAGTGGGGAAAAGATCAACATATATGATCTGTAGTTCAGAAATTGATGATTTCTGAATAGCTCGACCCCAGCTGGGGGCTGCCGCCCCCAGACCCCGCCCCGGGCTGCCGCCCCGGACCCCGCCCGGGGGCTGCCGCCCCCGGACCCCCACAATATTTTTCATGTTCTTTTTGTGTAATTGAGCATGGTGCATGGTTATGGCCTTCAGACCCTAGTTGTAATGGTTTATTCTTTTGGTTTGTAATAAATACGACTTGCATGTCGTTTTCTATTTGTAATTATTTATCTCGAATGTAACTCGAGTTCTTTTGTAAGTTCATTAGTATAGTTATTAATGTAACATCCAAGAAGGACAAGGGGAACAAGGAGGCAATCCATGGAGGCTAAGGAGTCAATGGAAGCAATAGAGAAGACATATGTAATAGTTACTTATTACCCCATAGATTGACCTTGGTCTTTTCATTAGCTTGAAAGGATCACATAGGATTGGGCCATAACCATTGCACGTTTACTTTCACGCTCTTTACATATGTTGTATGGAATGTATGTGTAGAGTAGAAGATGCATGCTTTAATTAGATTAATGATGTATGCATGTATTAGATACGTCACCCATGCCATGCTTGTCATGCTAAACAAGATAAAATCTGTAACGATTTAAGACTTTAAAATTAACAAACGATCATGAGATTCTTGTGTTTATGAAATATGGATTTTAAAACACGGAATTAAATATGAATTTTTGATATCTATAACTGGGATTTTCTGACAAAAGCGGATATGCGTATTCGTAAGGTTGATGGGTTTTAAGTGTGACCACTGGTATCCTCCATCTACCTGGGAAATGAACAATTTAAGATGTCAATTTGAAATATTTGGTTCAAGGAAAAATTGAGGATCTCTTCATGATGTGATCATGATCGTCGTAAATTTTCTAAACCCCTTAACAAAATATTAAGTTTTACTCGGATGCTTTCCAATGAATGAACACTCATCGAATCCTAGATCGATTAGGGGAAAGACTGTCAGTGGCAGGGGACTCCTATCTATCGTGGTGAGATGCGACGAATATAAACGGTTATATTCGGTCGTTGTATCATTGGGTCTAACTTAACTGAGTCGTCATAATAAGGTGAAAATAAACGGTTATATTCAACCATTATGAACTTAGAAGCATAGAGTTTGGTTAAAAGTCTATTAGATAGATAAGATCAATCGTTGTTCACCAAACTATCCAAGAATTATATATGATATAATTGACAACTGTTGTCTACCTAAATAATCATTTTTTAAGGACTTCCACTGGTTGACTTAAGACATGACGAAATACGGATCTTTGCCCACTAGAAAGAATTATGGGATATACTTTCCAAATTAATAGTAAGGGCTATTAATTTGATAAAAATAGTGGGAGATATATTATAAATATATCATAATCATTTGAACATAATAAATAACTCAGACAATCTAATGTTTATTTTATTATGTTATCATTGTAGATACCAAGTAATGGCAAACAACACAAACACACTATCTGTACGATCAGTCCTTGAGAAGGATAAGCTGACAGGAGGAAACAACTTCCTAGACTGGCAGAGGAATTTGAGGATTGTCCTCAGACAAGAGCGCAAGCTTTATGTCATTGATATTCCTCCGGAAGGTCCCCTTCCTGAGGGCGCTACTGTTGAGGAACGAACGGCCCACACAAAGGATGAGAATGATGTAAATGATATTGTATGTCTTATGTTGGCAAGTATGAGTGCTGAGCTTCAAAGACAGCATGTGCATATGGATGCATATATTATCAATGAGCACTTGCAAAGCATGTTTGCAAGCCAAACTCGTCAAGAAAGGTTCAACACGAGTAAGTCACTCTTTAATTGCAAACAAGGGGCAAGTGAACCAGTTGGTCCACATGTTTTGAAGATGATTGGTTACATTGAGTACCTTGAAACTTTGGGTTTCCCGATGATTCAGGAAATTGGTATTGACCTAATCATGAATTCTTTGAACAACAAATTCACTCAATTTGTTATAACCTACAATATGAATGAATTTGACAAAACACCTACTGAATTGTTGGCTATGTTGAGGACATATGAGACCAACATGAAGACGGCTGAACCTGTTCCCATACTGATGGTGGGCAATAAAGGTAAGGCCAAAGGGAAAGGCAAGTGGAAGGGTAAGAAGAAGACAGGATCTGATTCTACACCCAGCCAAAGTCAGGTCCTAAACAGGCTTTAAAGCCTAAAGGTGGGGTCGCTAAGGGTGAATGTCACTACTGTAAGAAAACTGGTCACTGGAAGAGAAACTGTTCAGTTTATTTGGAGGATCTGAAGAAGAAGAAGGCTGAGCAAGCTTCTAATTCAGGTATATATGTTATAGAAGTCAATTTGTCTATTTCTACATCTTGGGTATTGGATACTGGATGTGCTTCTCACATTTGTATAAATGTGCAGGAAATGCAGAGAAGTAGGACATTGGCTAAAGGAGAAATGGACCTATGAGTTGGCAATGGAGCAAGAGTTGCTGCTTTAGCTGTAGGAACCTATTATTTATCTTTGCCCTCTGGGCTAGTCTTAGAACTGGAGAATTGTTTTTACGTGCCTGCGATTCGTAGAAACATTATTTCTGTTTCTTGTTTGGACAAGAAAGGTTTTTCGTTTACAATAAAGAACAACAATGACTCTTTTGCTTTGAATGATTTAACCTATGGTGTTGCGCGTTTGTTTAATGGTTTATATGTTCTTGACTTAGATAATCCTGTTTGTAATATAGAAAACAAACGACTTAAAGTTAATGACTCAAATCAAACATACCTCTAGCATTGTCGTCTAGGCCATATAAATGAGAAACGCATATCCAAATTACATAAGGATGGATACTTAGATAAGTTTGATTTTGAATCATACCAAGAATGCGAATCTTGTTTGCTTGGTAAAATGACTAAAGCCCCTTTCACTGGTAAGGGTCAAAGGGCCACTGAACGTCTGGAGCTAATACATAGTGATGTATGTGGCCCAATGTGCGTGATGGCTAGAGGTGGCTACTACTACTTCATAACATTTACTGATGATTTCAGTAGATGTGGATATGTATATCTTATGAAGAATAAATCCGATTCTTTTGAAAAGTTCAAAGAATACAAGGCTGAAGTAGAGAAGCAAATTGGCGGAGGTGCAAGTATTAAAATCTTACGATCTGATCGTGGAGGAGAATACTTGAGCACAGAATTTAAAGATTATTTAAAGGTGTGTGGTATTGTATCACAACTCACTCCGCCAGGTACACCTCAATGGAATGCAGTTTCAGAGAGGAGAAATCGCACTTTGTCTACTGGTTTTTTTATTTGAATTTTATTATATTAATTAAGTGAGACTTAATTAATTGAGATAATATAAATTCAAATTAGAAGAGTATTTCTGCCCATAATAATTAAGTATGACTTAGTTATTAATTAAATAATAGAAATACGTTTTATTATTTAATCCTATACCTACATGGGTTAGGTTTTGCTGAATAGGCCCGTTAACCAGTCATTATAAATAGATAATGATAGGTTAAGTGGCCATTACGTTTTTTCATAAAAAAACCCTAGAAGAGGCAACATCAAAAAATGACAGGAACAAACTCGAAACATCAAAGGGAGGCTAGTACATCCATTCCGTAGTCAAGATCGTGAGACGTTCTTGAAGGTGCTCGTGTGGATACCATAGAGGTGTTTTTCGAGAGGAAGACACAAGTCGTGAAAGCTAGGATCTCTGTTGAGTTCGTGAAAGTCAAGACCATAATAGGTATAATTCTGTTTCACCATAATCTGTCCAATCTTATACATGGATCCTGGGTTTGGGTTCCGATTTTTTTTTTGTTATATTTACGTTTATCCGCTGCGTGTTATGCCTCAGAACCCAACAAAAACAAATTCCAAATTCTGTTAACCCTAAACTATACATCATTATGTATATATATGGGAGAGAGAGATTTTGGGCCTAACCCTAATCCATGTGGTTTCCAAAACCCATTATGATTTTGGGTTATTATTATTATTAAATCTGAAATCTAATATAATTAATCAAGTCCCATTTAATTAATTCAATGATTAAATTTGAACTAATAATAATATATCTAAATTCTTATTAAATCCGAATTCTAATATAATTAATCAAGTCCCACTTAATTAATTCAATAATTAAATTCAAATTAATAATAATATATCTAAATTCGTAATTTAAATAAAGCTCCATTTTGACGTTCTTTGTGTGTGACCATTTAGGTTATTATTACGTTGGGAATAATTTTATTATCTAATAATAAAATTATAAACAATGAGCGGTATATAGTAATACATCATTGTTACCCAAGTAACAATAATAATTGATGATTCAATTAAACCTTTCGTGAATAATGTGCAATGTTATATAATCCCTTTAACTTTATATTATAGATCGAACTCGAGGCATGTTATAGTGTCATCCTCTTTAACGTTTAATCTTGGTTTCCTTGGTCAATGAGTAGATTATCTTAACAAATCAATATTTGAGCATGGCCATGCATTTCATAGTCTCACTCAATCAAGAGGCCAATAATATCACTCCTAAAATCGGAGGGTTAAATCCTATATCTATCATTCATATTTCTCATACGTTTCATAGCATACCCAATGTCCACCTTTATCGTTACCCGGTTAAAGGTAACTTTGAGTGTAATAAAGTATATTAATTCTCGTATAGAAATATAATGATTTCAAGTCAGAGGATCATTACATCATTATCGCAGTGAGATTTCTTATGACACTTATTAACATGTAGAATCTCATGGCGGGTCTTTTCAGTGTCATGTATTGATACATACACTTATGTTCTTGACTTTAGTATCACCATACCTATGACCAATGAGATGTGATCATCTGTCAACAAACATACTAGTCTTGTTGCATTATTATTATCCTTAAATAATAATAATACTTGATTAGGGAATTTTAGGAATAAAATACTATTCATATAATCTCATTTTTAAGTCACATACATAAAGGTATATAATGCGTATTAATATTCCAAGGACATTTATTATGCTTTCAATTTATAACGCAGTAAATAAAGACATAATAAATATTAATTAAATAATCAAATAAAACATAATCCTCAATTGTTTTCTATAAAACATAAAAGTATTGTCTCTAGGACACCAATACTAACATAGGTATGTCCTTAACAACATGTTGAATACCCTTTTCTTCAGCATTTTTTCTGAACGAGGTGATGTTGGTTGTCTTTCCTACAAATTGATTGTACTCAAAGCCTATTCCAACTTTACATTTTATTTCTTGTTTGTCAATTAGGTCTTTTACAATGTAAGAGGAATTCTTATAGGCTAGACATTTCTTCTATTTTTCCACTATCTGATTTCAGAGATAAGTTTCAACTTTAACATAACAGCTGACTCTATTCACCTGAAAAGCTAAGTCCTTAGTCAGTTTGTCATTTCTGGTTTTTAATAATTTTAAAACATCATTCTCATCAGTTAAGGCTTTGTTTTTTAGAATTAGTTTTTAACTCTATCTCCTGTATCATCTAGTTCTTTACCTAGCAATTTAAATATCTTAGGGCATGAAGGATCTACCTCTCTTCCTCCTTGTCGAGTTGGAGACAGTGATTCTTCGGATGAAACCATAAGAGCAATATTTCCCATCTCTTCCTCATCATCATTGTCTGGATCATCTCAGCTTTTTCCCTCTACTAGATAAGACTTTCCCTGATGCTTTTTCACAAGTGCATCATACTTTTCTTTGAGCTCTTCATAAAACTCTGTCTTCTTCCCTTGCTAAGGCTTCTTGCATTCAGTTGCAAAGTGGCCTAGCTCATTGCAGTTGAAACAAAGAAACTTGATTCTATCAACTAAGCCGGTCTTGTAGCCGCTTCTTGATACAGCTATAGAAGAACCTCCTCTCTGGAATCTTCCAAAATTAGGTTTAACTTTGTAGGAGGGGTTCCTTCGGAATCTCACGTTGCCAAACCTTCTGGCAACCAAAGCTAGAGATTCATCTTCCAGCTAATCCAGTTCTTTCAAAGAGTAGAACTCACCATTTTCCTAGTTATCTGAAGTATGTCCAAATTATGGAACCACATACTCCATTGAACTGTTAGAAGGTGCAACAACCCTCACTTCCTTCTTCTCTGGTGCTTCCACTATTAGTGCTTTAGAGGAACTCAGAACCTTACCTCTGCCATATGTTTCTCTGGTCTGAATCTGTTCCAATTCATAGGTCATCAATACTCTGTAGAGTCTATCTAGGGTTACTTCTTTCATGTCCCTGGACTCCTGGATAGTTGCGATCCTATGTTCCAGATGCTTGGGTAAAGTTAGCAAAAACTTTTTGTTGACCTCTTGGTTCTTGTAATATTTCCCATTGAGGTTGAGCTCGTTTATCAATTTATTCAATCTCTGAAACACCTCAGAGATACCCTCACCAGTGTTGGATCTAAACTGCTCATATTGGGAGGTCAGGATCTCCAGTCTATTCTCTTTAACTTCTTCATTCCCTTCATTTATTATCTTTATTTTATCTCAGATTTGCTTGGTGTTTATACAATTGACCACATGATTGTACATAACGTAATCTAGGGATTTTATCAATATGAGTTTGAGATAGTTATCTAGAGATACAATTTCCTTGTCTTCATCCACGTAATCAGCCAGACTTTTTTGAAACTGTCTATGAGGAATTACAACCACATCTACCTCGTGCTCGAGAATAATTATTATTAGAGGTTCAATGTCATTGGCCAGAATTAATGCATACTTGGGATTGACAATCCCAATGAATAGTAGCATCTTATGCTTCCACAAGTTATAGTGATCTTTATCAAACGGTGAAATTTTTATAATCGTCACTTTTTGTGTACTCATCTTTAAATAAGATTAAAAATTAAGTGTTTTAAAAAATAATTTTTGTCTTAAAATAATTTCTGATCAAAAATAATTTTTGGATAAAAATTATTTTGAATAAAAAATAATGTTTGATTCTTGTATGAGTTGCGAAATATTTAGTTCGGATCTGATATTAAAGTAATCAACCAGCTTTGATGTCAATTGTTGGTCCCTGATATTGCAGAAAGGGGGTTGAATACAATATCTATATTTAATTAAGGAATTTCAGATTTAAAAACTATTATTTTAATTAAACACGAAATATTAATTTTAATTTAATATTGTTCAAGTAGAAGATATAATTTTAACTTGAAAAGTATTACAAAATTAATATGATGAAAGTGTTTATAATTGATAAAATATTCTAGAACGATTTCGACATGAATTGTTCTTGTTTAACAATTATATTTCAAACCAGCACAGATAGTCTGTGAATATTACAATGCAGACAAATTACTGAATTTGAATGTTTTCAACAACGTAAATTATTAAGCCAAAGACCTCATATTCATAGAGGTGGAAGCTAACAAAACTTTTGAATAAAATTTATTAAAAAATCTTAAAGACTTTATAAATTAGCCTTCAAGACTTTTTAAATAAGTTTGACAAGACCTTTTTTTACTCGGTAAGAATTTTTTATAGCTCGGTAAGACTTTTGAAAAAGTCTTAATAAACATTTCGGTAAGACTTTATTAAAGTCTTAATAAATATTTCGGTAAAACTTTTATTAAAGTCTTAATAAACATTTCGGTAAGACTTTTATTAAAGTCTTAATAAACATTTTGGTAAGACTTTTTCAAAAAGTCTTAACAACCAAATTCGGTAAGACTTTCTTTAAAAGTCTTTATAAAATATGGTAAGACTTTCTGTTATGGTGCGACAAGACTTTCTTTACATGATAAATAAAATATCCTTCTTAACTTAATTAATTTCACCAATTTTAATTAAATAATTTATAAATTAAATCAATTCAAGATGAATTAATTTATGTAGGTAAATTAAATAATTAATTAACTTTTGATAGTAGAATGAATTAGTTTCTTTACTGCACAATCATTATAGATTTGACCTGAGTATTTCTGTCTTCACTGTCTTCTGTCTGAAAATCACTTAAGCTGGGTGATAAATATTTATAAAATTAGTTGACACAAAATGTACTGTCTGGTTCATTTGTGTCATACTAAAATAAATATTCTTCACTTTTTGCCTTTAAAAGCTGTGATCTTCTATCTTATTCTTGCTTCTAGCTTTATCTCTATTATTTTCTTTTCTTGGAATTGTTCTGTATTAACCACTTGGAATCTTCTTTGTCTTCTGAACTCTTCTGAATATATTAACTTTTTATTTTACACAGACGCTTGAACATGTTCATAAACTTCTTCCAGTGTAAGGCAACAACTTCATAAGAATGTTTCTGATAATTTGATTCTTTGTGACTAGTTGACTGTCTTTGTCTTGATTCATATTTTCATATTTATTATTTACTTCTCTTTCTTGCTTGAGTTGATTTATCATCTAATTATTACAAATAGGCCTAGTTATATGTCATTCATATATTGATACACATGTTTACATGACAGACGTTACAAATCTGATTTGAGGGGAAAAAATAACCTTAACTATTCTTTCTGAAGCTCTCTCAATCTCTCTCACAAAATATATACAAAGTTTTTTTATCGGGGTTTCTTTAGATAAATTGAGATGGTAATCGTCTTTGAGTTTTCTGGTATGTGATTGGCGATTGATTGTGTTATTGATGTTTTATCCTTAATGTGATATTGTCATATCCTAACATAGATAGGTGAAAGAGCACGATTGGATAGAACAAGTGATTAAGTGTTTATCCTCTGTCGTCCTAGGCATTGGGCTCGACTCTGACTCACTGTGAGATTTGTTGTAGTGAAAAGTTGATAAAAACTTGGATTATTCTGAAGTCTTGACAAACAATTTCAGATTGAAATAATTTGGTGGTTACCCAAACTTTTCAACCGGATAAAATCAGAATGCAAGAACAGAGAATGATTATGTATTTTGTGTGATTTCTACAACCCTTTTTCTCCTTCCCATGACCAAAACACTTGTAAGTATTATATAGGTATCCAACAGACATGTCTAAAGACATGAGACATGTCTAAAGGCATGTCCAAAGACATGTCTAAAGGCATGTCCAAAGACTTATTTAAGGCATGTCCAAAATACATGTTTTTGAGGTTTGCAGTTGTGTCTAAAAGACATGACTTCTGGAGTCAAAAATGAAATTTCTGTACAACACTTACCTTCAGATCCCAGCTAGGGACACTGCTCCCGGACCCCCGTTAATACCGAAAATCATAATGTACTCAAACAAGCATGTACTCCGCACTCTCCCGACTTGTAAAATGAAATATTACAATCACATTGATCAACTAGTCAATCCAATTACACTAAAATATCTAACAATCCTCTCCCATTTTAGCGTAATCCATGATTAACTAAAACAAAATCACAACAAACAACAAACTTATATATAAATGAAATATCATGATGATTGAATTTCATATTAGTATATTACACATTCCAAATATTTGAATATCAAGGTGTCACAAATGATTGAACATCTGTTATTCATAATGAATACTCGAAGATAATATACACATAAATTTACATTCTCAAATATTCTTACTTGACACTATCTTTTACTAGCCTTGTGTCCCAATCCTTCATAAGCATAATAAATCCAAGTCCTAGCTTCTTGAAGTGGCTAAACTTCATGCTCAAATAAGTAGCTCTTTTATTCTTGCACTTGCATATGTAATTTTTCAAAAGAACTATTAAGAAGATAAAATTCAACCTCCTCAACTTGCAAGTCTGAACACATACCTTGGGATGATACTATTAATGTGTTCCAATCTCTAGATATTAAACTTTCCACATTGAATTCAGCGCTTAACGTCAAATTAGATGGGAATTGGGTATTTCAACATGAGATATTTTTGATGGACTTTAATCCCACCCCTACAGCCGATTTGTATACAAGATCTCTTTTCAACCCTTTGGTTAAATGATCGGCTAAATTATGTTGAGTTCTTATAAACTTCACTGATATAACACCATGTGTGATAAGCTCACGAATCATGCTATGTCTAACACCTAAGTGTCTAGACTTACCTTTGTACACTTATCTATAAGCATTGGCCATGGTAGACTCACTATCACATCTGATAGATATGGGTGATATCGGTTTAGGCCATAATGGAATTTCATATATCAGATTTCTTGTCCATTCGGCTTCTTTACCAGCTGTCGATAATGCCACAAACTCAGATTCCATTTTTGAGTCAGTAATGCAAGTCTATTTCTTTGATGCCCAAGAGATAGCACCTCCCCGAAGAAGGAATACCCATCCACTTGTAGAAGAATGATCTTTCTTGTTGCAAATCCAACTTGCATCTGAATGACCTTTGAGAATCGAAGGAAATCCAGTATAAGTCAAACCATAATTCATGGTTCCTTTTAAGTACTTGAACACTCAGTTTAAAGCTTGCCAATGATATGAACTAGGTTTGCTAGTATACCTACTAAGCTTTCCAACAGCATAGGCTATATCTGGCCTAGTGCTGATCATGGCATACATGAGGCTACCAATAGCTCTGGAGTATTCAAGTTGATATACTGCAACTCCTTTATTAGGTAGGAGCTTGATACTAGGATCAATAGGATTGCTAACTGGAGAACAATCTTTAAAGTTAAATCTATTCAGAATCTTCTCAATATAATGAGATTGAGACATTGAAATATTATTGTTCTCATGCTTGATCCTTATACCAAGAATCACCTCTGCCTCCCCCAAGTCTTTCATGTCAAAGTTAGATGACAAGAATTTCTTGGTTTTATCCACTTGATTTTGGTCAGTACCAAAAATCAACATATCATCCACATATAAGCAAATAATAACTCCTTTACCAGAAGCATCAAACTTGTTATATACACATTTGTCTGCTTGGTTAAGAACAAAACCATTAGACAGAACCACACTATCAAATTTTTGATGCCAATCTTTTGGTGCTTGTTTCAGACCATACAATGATTTCTTTAACTTACACACCTTATTCTCACTACCAGGCATAACAAACCCTTTCGGTTGTTTCATATAAATCTCCTCATCTAATTCACCATTCAAGAATGCAGTTTTCACATCCATCTGATGAATTACAAGGTTGTGTATAAATGCAAATGCTATCAACAACCTGATAGTAGAAGTCCTAGTAACAGGAACATAAGTATCAAAGTAATTAATCCCTTCATTTTGCCTAAAGCCTTGTATAACCAATCTCGCTTTAAATTTATCTATGCTACCATCCACTTTCATTTTTCTTTTGAAGATCCGTCTGTTTCCTAATGCTTTACAGCTATGAGGTAGATCACTCAATTCCCATGTATTATTATTCATGATAGAATCCATCTCATCCTGAATAGCTTCTTTCCAGAATGCAACATTCCTTGATGTCATTACTTCGTTACATGTTTTTGGATCCTCCTCAATAATAAAATAATATTGGTACTCAGACTCAATCTCATCTCTTGAACCTTCAACTAAATAAAGTTGAAAATCAGATCCAAAAGATTTAGTTTTTCTAGCTCTAGTGCCTCTCATTGGTTTAGAAGGTCCAGGAACATCTTCAGTTTGAACTGGGTTCCTACTGAAAGAATTATGAATCATGTCTCTTGGTCTAGGTATAGATGTAAATCTATTTTTATCAAAGTCGGCATCTCTTGACTCGATAACCGTATTCATAGATACATAATCATTAGATTATAATACATAGAACCTATATGCATAGGAATGCTCAGCATACCGAATAAAAATACAATCTGTACCTCTTTCACCAAAGTTTCTCCTTTTGGGTTCAGTAAGCCTTACAACTGATTTACATCCCCAAACTCTCAGAAAACTCAATTTTGGTGACTTTTTATACCAAAGTTCATAAGGGGTAATTTTATTCCTCTTACTAGAAATCCTATTCAATAAATAATAGGCTGTTAACATAGCCTCTCCCCAAAAACCTTCACTTAAACCCGAATAGGATAACATGGAATTAACCATCTCTTTTAGAGTTATATTCTTCCTTTCTGCTATACCATTTTGTTGTGATGTATAAGGAGCTGTGGTTTTATGTATTATACTAGTAGATTGAAAGTATACTGGATCATAATACTCACCTCCTCTATCAGTACGTAGATTTTTAATCATAGTACTTTTATGTAGCTCTACTTCTTCTTTATATATTTTAAATTTATCAAGAGCTTCATCCTTAGCATGCAACAAATAAACATAGCAATATTTAGATGCATCGTCAATAAAAGTAATGACATACTTTTTATTTCCCAACGAAGGTGTAGCATGAAAATCACATAAATTGCTATGTATCAGTTTCAATACTTCAGAAATTCTATTTATGTCCTTGAAAGGTTTTCTGGTTATCTTGGTTAACATACATGTTTTACATTTCTCATTATTTACATCAATAGCAGGTATGAGACTCATTTTAGACATATCCTTTATTCATTTATAATGTACATGTCCTAATCTAGCATGCCATATTTCAGATTTATTCAAACTATTGCTAGCACTATTAGAAACTATGCAAGCGGACTCATTATCAAATGAAATATTTATATTCAACATAAACATACCATTACATAAATAACCAAAACCAACAAAAGTACCATGTTTCGACAAGATATACTTGTCACTTTCATACACTTGTTTGTAACCACAATTATTCAATACAACACCAGACAAGAGATTCTTTCGAATCTCGGGAATATACAACACATTATTTAATAATATACATTTTCCAGAAGTAAAAACAAGCTTTACATTTCCTAGTCCTTTGATTGGTTCAGTTACAATATTTCCCATCTTTAACATAGATCCATCTTCGATTGGTCGAAAATCTTTAAACCAACGAAGATCTTTACACACATGACTTGTTGCTCCTGAATCAATCCACCATGCAACATTATCATCCTGCACATAGAATGCCTCAGAAATTAGTGACACATAATTCTACCCTGAATTATAATTTTGTATTAAAATCTGACCTTATTGTTTTTCTGGATCCTTAGATCCACTTGGACCAGCATTATACTTGCTTTACCAACCTGACAATCCTTCTTGAAATGACCAGGTTTGCCACACTTCCAACATGCCAATTTAGGTTTCTTGTTTGAAGAGTTGTTGTTATTTCCTTTAAACTTCCTCTTGTTACCATTGTCTTTGTTTGAATTCTTAGAAGATCCACCATCTTCAACCATATTTACAGAAGAGTTACCAACTTGGTTCTTACCCTTAGAATTACTCTCAACTTCTTGAGCCCTTAAAGCCTCTTCAATTCTGAAGTGACTCCCAAGTTGAACAAGAGTCATCTCTTCCTTATTATATTTCAGGGTGTGTTTAAAATCCTTCCATGATGGTGGCAATTTCTTTATAATACTAGAAACCGAAATGGATTCATCCATTTTCATGTTGTGTTGAAAAAACTGTCCCAAAATCCTTAAGAATTCATTATACTGTTCCATGACCGATCTAGTATCAAAAATCCAAAATCCTGTCCCAAAATTACTAACCAGAAACTTCTTGCTAGAAGCATCTTCAGCCATGTACTTGGATTCAAGGGAATCCCACAATTCTTTTACAGACTCAACATTTTGGTATATATCAAAAAGAGAATCAGACATATCGTTCAAGATGTGACCGCGACAAATGTAGTCATCATTCTCCCATTTGCAACGCCTTTGAGTCTGTTCTACAGTTTCCTCCTCAATCATTTATGGCATTGGAGTACTCAAAACGTACACAACTTTTAGTGTGGTTAACCAGAAATGCATCTTCTTCTGCCATCTTCTAAAATCATGTCCCTCAAACTTGTTCAGTTTTGTAAACTTACTAGTCATGTCTTTTGCAGATTCGTTGTTCGTCATCTTCAGATACCAAATTTGTTTCAATCTTTGCGGTGAAAAGTTGATGATAACTTGGATTATTCTGAAGTCTTGACAAACAATTTCAGATTGAAACAATTTGGTGGTTATCCAAACTTTTTAACTGGATAAAATCAGAATGCAAGAACAGAGAATGATTATGTATTTTGTGTGATTTCTACAACCCTTTTTTTCCTTCCCATGACCAAAACACTTGCAATTATTATATAGGTGTCCAACAGACATGTCTAAAGACATGAGACATGTCTAAAGGCATGTCCAAAGACTTATTTAAGGCATGTCTAAAAGACATATTTTTGAGGTCTGCAGTTGTGTCTAAAAGACATGACTTTTGGAGTCAAAAATGAAATTTATGTACAACACTAACCTTCAGATCTCAGTTAGGGGCACTGCCCCCGGACCCCCGTTAATACCGAAACTCATAATATACTCAAACAAGCATGCACTATGCACTCTCCCGACTTGTTCGATGAAATATTACAATCATATTGATCAACTAGTCAATTCAATTATACTAAAATATCTAGCAACAAATTCTCATTTGTTAGAACAAATACTCATTTGTAAGGCTCGACTCTGGCTCACCGTGAGATTTGTTAGAACAGATACTCATTTATAAGGCTATAAGTCAATCTACTAAAAACATAGATAGGTGAAGTAACTATTTTGAGAACCGTCGAGTTTTTTCTAGGATTTGGTAACTATTATCCTTTTATTTTAAAGCGACAGTGTTAATTAAAATTTTCTTCTTTTCTTTCTCACTATTTTTTATTTAATTTTTACTAATTTAAACTTTCATTATTTTTTTATATTATTTTATTCTAACACTGACCTTATTTATATTATGTGAATATTCATAATTTCCAACAAACATTACATCCTTTTAAAAAAAAATACGCAATCACATGTTTCTAGCATTTTTTTTATGTACCATGTCTTGCACAAGTGTTACCATGTGCTTTGCAACGAAAATACATTAATACAACACAAATGTGCATAAGAAGTCGGTACCGCTTGTGGTGCATGTTTCAGTTACGTGTACCCTACAAGTCCAAATGTCTAACTATTATTAGTCTATTATAAGCTTTAAGGAATGAGTCTTGGTCCTCCTGCCAAGCCATTGATACAATTATCATCTCATGTTTTGTTTTTTTTCCACGGATGTGATTAATACTAGATTTTTTATGTGAATACGGGTTACATCATTTTATTTGTGATTCTGAAGAGTTAGCTAGGTTTTTTTGCTATCCGTGGAAAAAGATGGTACTCTCACAGAATACTCCAACTGCTTGTAAAAAAAAAAAAAGAATACTCCAACTGCTAATCCTAACGGCTAAGCTTAATGTAGAAAGCCAGAAACCTACACACATAACACATATATAGACAGAGAGAGAGAGAGAGAGAGTCCATCATAGAGATCGAAGAAATATGGAAGAAGAAGAGGTGGTTGAAATGGAGAATAAACAAATAATATTTAAGGGATACATAGACAGAGCTCCGGAGATAACAGATATGGAATTGAAAGTGAGCAATATTAGTATTGATAATTTAGTGACAACGATGAAAGATGGTGCAATTATAGTGAAGAACCTATATTTGTCTTGCGATCCATACATGCGTGGCCGTATGCGTGACTTTCATGCCTCTTATATTCCTCCGTTTCGACCCTCGTCGGTACCAACATTTCTATAATTTATTCACTCTTTTTTCGGTTGTTTGTGTTAAGTTATATGTTCTCCTAAAACGTCAAACTATATATTTACCGTGGTCCAATAGTTTGCTGAAAGTACTCAACCCACATTTACTCAAGGTTTTGGTAGAATTGCCAAGTTGCAACATATTATTATGTTCACAAATGTAGTATATGTGCATAATAATATACTGATAAAGAGAAAAATGTTCCTAAAGTCAACTTTCGGTAACTTACCAGAAGTATTTTCAGTACAAAAGTTTAATAACATTTTTCCGATAACGGAATCCACCCCTTGTATTTAAAAAATAGTCTTGACGTTGTATTGATAAATTAGTTTGAGCATATTTTTATAGGTGCTTGTGTACTTATTCAGGTAATTGAAGGATTTGGTGTGTCGAGAGTTTTGCATTCAAAACACCATAATTTCAAGGCCGGTGATGTAGTTACTGGGTTGACTGGTTGGGAAGAATATAGTGTAATTCACAACACTGGGCAGTTGCGGAAAATTCAGCAATATCATGATGATGAGAGTGTTCCAATCCCACTATCATTTTATGTGGGTCTTCTTGGTACGTGTCTCTTTTATTTTCCTCTGTTTGATTTAAATTATTGTATACCGCATGCTTTTGAAGGACATGAATAAATTATCGTGAGTAAACCAGTCTCATAATCCTTGAGCTTGCTTCTTCGTTTGTTGCCTAATCCAGGGAGAGTTCGACAGAATCATTTATACATTTTAGTAAATTTTGACTAAAATGTTTATGCTATGTGTGTTTCTCATTTACGTAGTTATGTCTTCCTCAATTAAGCACCTGAATTAACATTCTCTTGTATAGGCATGCCAGGTTTTACAGCTTATGCTGGTTTTTACGAGGTTTGTGTGCCAAAAAAAGGGGAGTCTGTGTATGTCTCTGCTGCCTCTGGGGCTGTTGGTCAGCTAGTTGGCCAGCTTGCTAAGCTACATGGATGCTATGTGGTCGGTAGTGCTGGAACAAACCAGAAAGTAAGTAATAGTTATCATTTTTCCCTATGTATCCATGAGTATTTAATTTAAATGATCAAATTTAGTTTCCTTCATCAGCTGTTATCACTACTAATGAGCCCCGAATAACTTGAATATGCACAAGTTAGGTTGACCTTTTAAAGTACAAACTTGGGTACGACGATGCTTTCAACTACAAAACAGAGCCAGATCTTGATGCAGCTTTAAAAAGGTTGTTGCCTAATTTGACAACATTGTTGTATATAATTGATTCCAGATAAATACTGATTTTGTTCGATAAATTAAATTTCGTGTTTGGCTTGATGGTCGAATCACATGTTGAAAACGTTCTGCTGCTGTGCATCACTGAATTAATTGTTTTTTTTCCTTCTGATGAGCAGGTACTTTCCAGGAGGCATAGATATGTATTTTGAGAATGTTGGTGGACCGATGCTTGATGCTGTACTCCTCAACATGGCAATTTATGGTCGGATCGCTGTTTGTGGAATGGTGTCTCAACATGGCATGTCCGGGTGGTACGGTATTCACAACTTGTATACCCTCATTTCGAAACGAGTACGAATGCAGGGGTTTCTCCAGAGCGATTACTTAAGTCTATTCCCGCGCTTTCTGGAAGATGTCACCGCTTACTACAAGCAAGGAAAGATTGTTTATATCGAAAACATGAATGAAGGTTTAGAGAGTGCTCCAGCTGCTTTTGTTGGGCTGTTTTCTGGGGAAAACATAGGCAAGCAGGTTATTCGTTTAGCTAGTGAATAAAAATTAGAGTTTGTTTCAACTCTTTCAATCATCTGATGAACACTTATGAGCGGAATAGAATATTGAATTATTTTTTCTGTTCAAGTACTTGCTGCCCGCCTGCCTAGTATAATTTAAACTACATTAAGTTAGTATTACATGTTAGAAAATGGAAAGTTTAAAGCATATTTTATATATGTTCTTGATGTAATTTCCGGAAAATAATTATTGGAGGTTGTTCCTTGCTATGAGAACTTAATTTGGATCTAAGACATTTTCTTAGTGAAATTCATAAAAAAATTGAGTTGAAGTTGCTTGCTTAAAATGGGTTATGCCGCGTTTGTCCCACATTGAATTTGTAAATGAAAGATAATAAGTTTATGTAGCATCTTGTGTTAGTGTTGTTTACAACTACTAGTCTAAGTAGAATGTTTATGTCACATGATATTATTGAGTACTTTATATCTTTTAATTGCAAATTTATTTGATTTATTTATATTGATTATTTAATATTAATATTAAATATATTGAGTAAGGATTATTTCAATAATTAGACTCTATATATATATTGGAATATTAATATTACTTAGTCTGAATAATATAAGTAGCAAATAAAATCCATCTTGCAAAACTCTATTTTTTTTATAAAACTCTACATCCTACATCGAGTAGAATAAGAGAAGAGCAGCTCAAGATGCCTATATATTGAGGCGTGCACATCTAGTTGTAGTGTGCCTCTTGTTTGTACCTTGATGATTATAAAATAAATTGCAATTGCATAGGTTGTTGGGCAAATTGAGGAGTGCTTCTTGCTTGTAACTTGCATAGTTAAAAAATAAATTGCATAGGTTGTCGGGCAAATTGAGGTGTGTCTCTTTCTCCTACCTCACATATATAAAGTGCATAAGTTTTTTGGACGAACTGAGGTGCTAGGCGCTGTTGAGTGCTACGTATCTGTGGACAAAGTAATCTGTGTTGTTTTATCATGGAAGTGATATTGCTGCAACCCAACACAGCGTAGTAGGGTAATAATCTCTTCAAGAACAGTCAAGACTTCTTGCAAGACTTGGCGACTAAGCAGTTCAATTGGCTCTATCAGTGTATGCACAAACCTTCTGTTAGAGCTAAGTTTTCTATCATGTCTCTTGTGTTTGCAGTTATTGATTTATATATTTTGTTTCGACCTTCATGCTTTGTTTTGTTTTGTTAATTGGTTTAATCTGCATGTTCTTGTTAATTGTTTATATAACTGCTTCATCGTTGTGTTTAGTTTTAATTATTCTCAACAATCTTGAAGAGATTAATTGTTATATATTGTAATTAACAAGATGGTTAACGAAACTGAAACTCTTGTTGTTGGTGATACTGGTTCTAGGTCTGGGGTTACTACATCCACCATTGATTAGACCGTGTACTGTTTCCCATAGCCTATTGATTTGTCGGGCATGCCTAATTAATTCAGTGGGGGTGTTGGTTTTTCTCGTTGGCAGAAAAAAAATGAAATTGTGGCTAACAGTAAAGGGTCAATAGGCTTATGCTATATGGGAAGAAAAGTATGGGGTGGCTAGGGCTGCAATTTTGGCAGCTTTAGTTAACACTCTATTCGATGTTTACTCATCGGATTCGTACACTGTTAAACTCTTATGGGAGAAGCTGGACCAGACACATAATACTGACTCACAAGGTCTGTAAAATTATTTTGTGTCTCAATTCCTTGATTTCAAACTGGTGGATACTAAATCCATGACGGAGTAAGTTCATGAGTTTGAGATGTTGGTACGTGCTTTGAAGGAGTCAGGAATGGACCTTCCTGAGAAGTTTCAGGTTATATCGGTGATTGAAAAACTCTTCAAGTCTTCGAAAGAGTTTGCTCTCTCCCTGAAAAGACGGAAATGAGATATCACATGGACTAACCTGATGTTGGACATCTCTGTGCAAGAACAACACAAGTCCAAACAGGGACACGTGATGTCTGCTGAACATGGGAATTCGAAGGTGAACGTAGTAACTCCAGGATAAAAAAGAAAGTTTGTCACTAAGAAGGAAAACATTAAGCCTTAAAATGACAAGAACAAAGCTAAGAAACCAAAGGCAAATAAACCATGTTGATATTATGGACAGGTTGGTCACTGGAGCAAGGACTGTCATGCTAAGAAAGCGAAGAAACCTAATGTGGTAGCACAAGCTAATACTGTGCTTGGAACCACTGGTGGGCCTATGATTAACATGGTTATTGGTGAGGCTATTGCTTCTGAAACCAATGATGGGTATGTTACATACAACCCTACACTACTTTCCACTTATCTGTCAAATGAATGGTTAATTGATATTGGAGTTAATGTACATATTTGTACTGATATTACTCTGTTTGTATCTTATCAACAGATTCCAGGCATGACAGTGACGATGGGGAATGCTAGTGTTGCTCAAGTACTTGGAGTAGGAAACGTGGACCTGAAGTTTGCTTATGGGCGTGTTCTATCCTTACTAGAGTGCATCATGTTCCTAACATTCGTAGAAACATAATAAGTGGAAGTTGTTTACTTAGAAATTATTTTGAACTTTCTTTGAAATGTAATAAAGTAGTCATTACACATACTGGTGTATTTTTTGGCAAACGTTACTTGTCTAATGGATTATTTTTAATAAATGTAGAGCCTGTTTTGGGTAGTTTAATTAATGATAATATTGTTCCTTTTGTAAATAGTGTTGAATCATCTGATTTATGGCACTCACGTCTTGGTCATCTAAATTTTGATGCTCTAAAGAATATGATGAATTTAGAGTTGATTCCAAAGCTTGTCATTGAAAAAAAATCTAAATGTCAAGTATGTGTGACTGTTAAACTAACTAGGAAACCCTTTCATAATGTTGTTAGGGATTCAGAAGTTTTAGAATTAGTTCACACAAACATATTTGAATTCGGTGGTGTTTTGACTAAAGATAATAAAAGATATTTCTTTACCTTTATTGATGATTGTAATAGATATTACCATATTTATTTGATTAAACATAAATATGAAGAACTTGATAAATTCATTATGTATAAAAATGAAGTTGCAACACAAACTGGTAAAGTACTTAAACGTTTGAGATCTGATAGGGGTGGAGAGTATAAGGGTACCTCATTTAATGAATTTTGCAAAAGCAATGGTATAGTTCATGAGGTGACTCTACTATACACTCCTGAGTATAATGGGGTGGCAGAACGAAATAACAGAATTTTTAAAGATATGATTAACAATATACTTATTAATTTGGGTTGCCTAAGTACATGAGAGGAGAGGCTCTGAATACGGCTTGCCATATTCTGAACAGAGTCCCTCTAAAACATATGGACAAGACACCTTATGAATTATGAAAAGTCAAAAAGACTAGTTAAAGTATCTTCGTGTATGGGGCTAACTTGCAAAGGTACTTGTCCCTGAACACAAGAGAAAGAAACTGGGACCAAAAACTGTTGATTGCATCTTTCTGGGCTATATTGAAACCACTACCGCTATGAGATTTTTAGTGTTAAAATCTGACATAGATGGTATAGTGGCAAACACTATAGTTGAGTTTCGTGATGCAACATTCTTTGAGAATGTGTTCCCTATGAAGACCGGTATACCTCAGGGTATTTCTGAATATGATCACACTTGCACGTCGAGTTCCATTCCTGATCATGTGGAAATGATGAAAAATGTGGGGATGGATTCTGTTAGTAGCTCTACTCCTAACGAAGTAGAGGAACCTAGAAGGAGTAAGCGGGAAAAGGTGGTCAAAGACTTTGGAAGTGATTTTATCACTTACAATGTCGAGGACGAACCTTTATCTTTTCGGCAGGTCATGGACTCTTCAGAGTCAAGGCACTGGAAAGGCGCTGTAAAGAGTGAGATCGACTCTATTGTTTCTAATGGAACATGGGAGTTAGTTGATCTCCCTCCTGGGTGTACTACTATATGATGTAAATGGATCTTCAAAAGAAAGATGAACCGAGATGGCTCAATAGATAAGTATAAGGCTAGGCTGGTAGCTAAGGGTTTTAGGCAAATGGAAGGCATCGACTATTTTGACACATACTCTCATGTTGCAAGAATGACAACAATTCGAATGCTTATAGCATTGGCTTTCGTACATGGTCTTATCATCCATCAAATGGATGTAAAGACATCTTTTCTTCATGGTGATCTTGAAGAAGAGATTTATATGGATCAGCCTGAGGAATTTTTTGCTTCTGGCAACGAGAGGAAAGTTTATAAATTAGTCAAATCTATTTATGGCTTGAAACAAGCTCGTAAAGACTGGCAACAAAAGTTTGATGAGACTGTTTTGACTTCGAATTATTTGATTAATGAAAGTGACAAGTGTGTCTATTATAAGATTAAAGGAAATAATAAAGTGATTTTGTGCCTATATGTGGGTGACATACTGTTGTTTGGAACTAATATTGAGATTATTAACGAGACAACAAGTTTTTTGAAAAGGCAATTTGAAATGAAGGATATGGGTGTGGCTAATGTGATTCTTGGTATCAAGCTGACTCAGTCAGCTGATGGAATAGCCTTGTCACAATCTCATTATATAGAGAAAACTATACTTAAGAAGTATGGTTATTCAAATTGTAGAATTGCTAGCACACCATATGATTCAAAAGTTGCGCTTGTTAAGAATAAGTCAGGAGTTCATGTGTCTCAGTTAAGATATTCTCAGATTATTGGGAGTTTACAATATCTTGCTAAGGTACTAAACCAGATATTTCATGTTATGTGTCTAAGTTAGCTAGATATACAAGTTGTCCAAACACGACTCATTGGGATGCTCTTGACAGAGTATGAGCAGGAATGGTAATAGATTGCATTAAAGTGGTTTTCAGCAAAAGAGTTTTGTCGGATCTAAAGATTTATCATTAAGAGCATGATATGAGAATTTTTTTAAGATACATATCTCATAATAAATAGCGGGAAAGTGTATCAGAGAATAAAGTTTATATCATTTATAAATTTTCTATAAGGCAAACTTCCCATAATAAAATGCGGGAATTTATACCAAAGAAGAAATTGAACTCTCTTACCAAATTATATCTCAATAAGATGATTATTTTCCTTTAAACCTTAGAACTGTAAATTTTGAAAACAGTTTTGCAAAACATCCTTATCAGATAGAGGACAATGATATTCCGACTCATAATGCAATTATAATTTACATCATTTTCGTTCATCTGATAGTATCTCTGTCTTAAAACATAAATACATGACAATGATGATGGATGAATGCTTAGCAATCAGTACTAGGCCTTTAAAGCAACAATCACTATTTAGGTACTTTGAATCAATGTGAAACATACATTGAAACAAGTGTTTGAAAACAAATCATTTTATAAATGGTTGGTACCTCGAAGTAAAAATAATTTCTCAGAATAAAATAGCAGTCACAAAGTTTCTTCCACTGTAAAAGGAAAAATTAAGAGAGAAAAAGCTTTTTAAAACTAGCTTGTGGAAAGAGGATAAAAGATTTAGAGATTTAGAGAAAAAAATATCCTAAAAAAAATTGATTCACACCCTAGGTTTTAGAAATCAAAGAAGTGATGTAAATCAAAAGATTTTCAAAGGAAAAGTTTTGAAAAAGAATTTTGATGTTTTCTTCTCTAAAACTGATAGAAAAATGAATGTATTTTTGAATAAAATATTTTGAAAAAGAAATAGACAAGAAATTCTTTTCAATACATTCAGGTTTAAAATTCAGTCAAAGAAAGAAAACTAACAGTAATACTCATGCAGTATTAAACAGTTACCACATACAAGCATATATAAATCATAAGACACATGGCAATTATTCATAAGATTGAATATTAGCATATAAATTCCTACGCTATATCTAAAATCGTCACACAAACATATTTCAATTATACTCATAACAATTATTAGTGATATACGTAAGCTTGAGGACATAGTTTAAAAGAAATTCACAATTCCTATCAATATTGACATTTAATACTTGTGATCCTAATTACAATACCTTGCTAACAAAATCAAATTTAGAAATATTTTCTAAGTATATAAAATATTGAGAATTTTATACACATTACTTAGAAAATACTTCGTCTTCCAATATTAGTGAGTTTTGAAACATGCATTAATTACTTAGAACAAAAATTCTAAATAACATCACTAATACCAAAAGTACCACAATTATTTTTAATAAAATATTTAAAAATATGAGAGCAAAATATCATAACAATTAAGCAAGATATCTTTGACTAATATTCATCAAATATTTAACATTCAAATAATTATACTGTTAACTTATGCTAAATCATTTAACTACCACATATGCATAAAATATTATAATCATGATAATTAAACTAATAGCAAAAGTAAGAGGTACTGGATTTAAAATAAATTCACAAGTCCTTTAAATATGGAAAATTTAATACTTGTGAACTCATTTAAGAATTCCTTGTAGATGGGATTTTCAACAAATATGCACATAAATAATATCCCAAGTTCACTAACCAACTTAGACAAAATAAATTTATCAAGTTGTTTAGCAAATATCTGCAAGTTATTCTACTAAGAACAACTCTCGAAAGAAATGATACCTGGTGTCCATGCGTTTGTTCCATATGTGGTGTAAAGAATATCTAGCAGAGTTGTTGGAGTTGAAGAAGTTTCCTTGTCCAAAAGATCAGAGCATCATATTCACTAGTTGTTTTAATTTCTACCTTTACTGCAACTATGTATTGAGTGCTTCTTCTCATTTCAACAAGAAATCAACTTCTTCCACGAAATTGACAGCTTCTAGGAATTACTTCCCTATCTTTCTTACAATATGCATTATCTATATCTATACAGCCAATTAGTTTAAACCTAGTATCTTTAAGGTACCTGATTATAAGGATTGGTAATCCCTTATGATATCTAACAATTCATATCTTAGCTATAAGAAAACATTCTCTAGTATCCACTTGGAAACTTGCACATAGGCATTGTGTGTGCCTTGTATTCTAGAGAGATATATGTGTATAACGACTCTACCAAAATCATTTTCAAGTAATAAACTAGTTAGAGTGTCAATACCATGTCCTTGATGATTGCTTGATTTCTTACCTCCATCACAGAGAGCTTGTAAAGAGAATGATATACAAATTCCAATGGATCTGCAACATCAAAGTCCTATCAAGTCTCGTCACTGGTGCTTGTAGTTAGATCTTGAAAGTTCCAAAGATTCTGTTTCTATCATCATCGATACCTTCTACTTGATAGTAACCTATAGCAACCAGTTTGGCTTTGTCCCTCATAACAATGTCAATAATCATCCAGACTCTGAAAACCCGTACAATACCAAATACCATCTTGTTTTATGGTCTGGGTTCCAGCTCAAACAGATTCTACCTTCGAACTGATTGAGATCATCTTGCATTACAATCACTCAATCTGGATCAATCAGAGCATCGATCTTTACTCTTCTTTGGGCTATCAACTGTTAACAATTGTTCTTGATGTATTCCTTTGATCTTCATTGTGTTGAGTACGTCTAGTAGATCCTTGTTTTGTTTGCTCCCCCTAAGTTGCTGCTAGGATGTGTTGAAGATCTTTCACCTTTTTCAGTGGATTATGTTAAAGTTCACGAGTGTGTAGATTCACTACCATTTCCAATAATAGGATCTGAATCATCATCATTATCATTGATTATTTCTGTAACCTCAATTTCATCATCAGTGTCTGAATTTGACTCTGACAAGATGTCAAATTTCAAAGATTCAGAATAGTCATTCACTTGAATGCTTGGGAGTTTGGTGTAGTGGGACGATACATTCAGACTTTCAATCACCTTCTAGTTTTCAATCATATACGCCTCATAAGATTTTGACTTTAATGAGTAGCCGAGGAAAATTGTTTCATGAGCTTTAACTTCAAACTTGCCAAGATACTCATATAAATCTTCAATAAAAATTAATTTCCTCCAAACACATGAAAGAGCTTCAGTGCTTGCTTCTGGTTGGCCATTAACTCATATGATGTCTTTTCTTGATCTTTGTTTAATAAAGTATCATAATTTGTTAATTGATTCAACTTCAAAGTACCTTAGTAAGTGCAGACTTCATTTAGAACTTCATTCATGAAATTCAGTTCCATTATCTGACTTCAAAGTTCTCACAGTCATACTTTGCTTCCAACTTGATCTATCGGATGTGATCAATCACCATATGTGATACATTATCTGTTGAATGCACAAACATCACCAAATTGTAATTAGGGTTGTCACCAACTACCACTAAGAATATTTCTTCCATGACATAATTTGCTTCAGTGTGATGTTTTCATTGACTTTACATGACATACTTCACTATGTCCTTCTGGATAGAATTCCATATGAAGCAGTCCTCTCACCAATTTCATCTTTATCAGAGAATCCATTATCTTGATCACCAAGTGTGAGAGCTTCTTATGCCATAGCTAACTCTTTACTGATGAAGTTTTACTAAAAAGTTCACTTCACCTTTACAAACTGAATTCCATGTCAGCTACGAACAAAATTCCTCACTCCCAGTTGAATGATCTTCCATCTTTCTTGCTTGAAATCAAACACTTTTCCTTTTCAATGCTTTTCTAGAAAACCCTTGACAAAGAATTTCCTAGTGCCCTGTAGATAGTGCTTAAGTTCGTTGACAAGAAAGATACTTCCTGTGCTGACAATACAAAAATCATGATAGCCAAATCCCTTGTACATCCTTTGCTGTCATCTCCAAAGGTTACCATTGGGCAGGCTTTCTCAACCAACTGTGATATTAGAGCTTCAATCTTAATCATATGCCTCGTACAATAAATGTTACGAAATCATATAACTTTTCATCTTGTTACATGCTCTGCAATCACAAATGATTAAACTTCTTGGTACTCAACTTCAATTGAGTCCAGATGGGTTAAAGATATTATTTTCAACAGTGGTAACAATAGCTTCAACCTTAACATGTAAAATTTATCTTTGACTGATCACTTCTCATATACAGCATCCTTGAAAAAGTAGTCTTAAGGCTATGAGACTAGTGATTCCAACCTAACTTAAGGTGGACTAGCAGTCTTTACCCTATTGTGATTCTTATACATGTTTTGCCTAAGATTATGCAAGTTCTAAGATAGGAATTTTCAAATTTAATGAACAAGCATGAAAATAATAACACATGGTAAACATTCACCTTCAATGGATTATAGATAAGAATTATGCAATTCAGGCATGTTATGCATATTAGAAAATTCAGTACTATCTACTTTAACCATTCTATACAAGTGTAACAAGTCTCCAACAGATTTACAGATATTCAATAATTTTATAAAAGCACATGGAATAGAAAAACTAACAAATTGATTACTAATTCTTCTTAATCCATTTCTATTGTTGTATAACAATTTCAACTATCTATAATTACATAAGTCAGTTTTAGATTAATCTTTGAATCTACAAATTATACTGACTACTTAGATAATTCTACCAACTTTTAATATTATAATCCCTAACAAGCAATACATGATATAATATGACATTTAAGTGAAACTATGTGAGTGGGAGCAAATCATATGAAAATAAGACATAAACAACTTATCAAGTCATTCATAAGAACAAATATAAAATATATGATCTATGACCTGTTTGTCTATTACCAAATTTCATAATATTAGCAGAGGTATTAAATCACATTAGATTTAAATCAAGTTCAAGAAAATATTCAGGGATACACCTAACCGTCTAGAATACCCTATCTAATTCTAGATATTCATTTTAGTGCATAAATCAAGTATGAAATGTACTAATTAAACTCATGGATCCTAGCATGCAATATCGCATTCTTAGCAATCAATTATGCATTTAAGTCCTAAGATGCTACCATGCTGGTATGAATATAATACATTTCAATACTTAACAATTCCACTTCTCTGAATTAGATAAATGTATACTAGTTAGAATGTGTACTTGTGAAGTGCTTAGTGATTCATCTCCAATGTTGGTCATCGATGCCATATATCCATTTGGTTCATCACTGTCACTGATAGAATCAACTTAACTACACCAACAAAAGTTTTTCCTTGCTGCATCCTCACTAATGCTTGATATTTCTGTTCCAACCCAATACATTGCCTGTAATCATTTGCTTATTTAGGCTTCTTCAAACTATATAGCATAACCTTGATCTTGTCTTTAAAATATAAATTATCCATGACTTACAACTGCCTCTTAAACTGATCTTGAAAATCTCATATATGGAATCTATAGATAATGACCTTAGATTAAGAATTGGGATTCCGTCTGAATCTGATGTTACTGAACTTCCAGTTGTCTTGCAGGCTTGACTTGTTGTCTAGTTTCTCAAGTTATTTCAAAGTGTAGGATTCACTTATAACACCTTGACCACTACCTTGAGCTATTACATCTTCAGTTCAGCTTCTCGGATCATTTTATTTCTATTCAGAGGTTCTCAACCTTGACTTCAATCAAATTTGATTCCTGGGTCATAAATACAATAGATATGCTAACAACCTGTTTTACCCAATATTATCTTCTTCAGCTCTTGTTCTGGTTCATAGACTTTCAGCACATAAATAGCTCTCCTAAAGATAATGTGGTCATATCATTAGATTCCTGATGGTTGTATCCCTGTGTTCCAGATGATCTGTACTATTAACACGAACTTCCTGTAATCTCCTTGTAGAATAATCTTTAAGGCTTGTACCGAGGTGCCAGGTAGTCCAGTTTGTTCTCCTTCACTATTTAACCCCTAAGATTTTTCATCCAAAAATTTAACTCAAATCAACCAAAAATTGAACCCAAATTAATCTCTTCTTTTCCACATCTGAATAACTAGTGGGATCCTATGTAGTAAACATCTGAGGAAATTAATACAACTTCTTCTTTAGCATGTTCCAGAATTAACTTCATTGGATTTTCTTCAGTAAATTTTACTTGTATTCAATACTCGGAAAAATCTTCAACTACTAACCCCTTGAGAACCCTCGAATTAATATTTAAGAAAAAATTAAATTTACAGAATTCTTAATTTTCTTAGAAAATAAATTAATCAAAAATAAAAATATATAATTAATTTTCAAGAATATTTAAAATTTCTTAAAAATTAAAATAACTTAAATTAATATTTAAGAAAAAATTTATTTTGAAGAATTTTAAATTTTCTAAAAAAAAACAAATCTAAAATAAAAATTAAAGGGTACAAAATTTGAAGTACCAAAAGCAATTTTGGTATAACAAATCTTGAAGGGGGCGCTAGCACTATATGATGCAAAAGCGTGGTAACAATTGAGGCTAATAACTTGGAGGCGTTGCTCTTATTACTTGAATAATTGTTGAGCGCGCCGACCATATATGTTCCTGAGGGCCTCACTCTTGAGGGTGCTTGTAGTGTTAGTACAAATTCTTCATGGCGCTTACTATTTGAGTTCGAAAACAAATGCATCTTGCCCGTGAATATCTGCGCGTGCACTTTAGTCGTTCAAGGAGAGAGAAGAAAAAAATTCTCGCACGTGTACTGCAAGAGACGCTGACATTGATTGGTCAACTTTGGATGCGCTAGTGACAACAAGCTACTAATTCAACATTAGCTGAACTGGTTGAGTAATCTGGAAAAAATGGCCACGATAATGTTTAATAAATTTAAATTTGAACTTTATTAAATTTATAAGATAAACTAATTAAAATTTATAATATAAACTTATAAAAGTTTATAAAACAAATTTTATAAAAGTTTTTAAAATAAATTTAATATTAAATTTATAACATAAACTAATTAAAATTTATAATATAAACTAATAAAATTTAATGAAATAAATTTCATAAAAGTTTATAAAATAAACTTATTAAAAGTTTATAATTAAACTTATTTAACAAGTCCTTTAATCTGAGTTCAAACAGATTCGACACCCTGAGCTTCACTGAACTAATATATCATGATTTGTATATCAATCAGCAAGCTCTGATATCAATTGTTAGGTCCCGAAATATCTTAGAAGGGGAGTTGAATACGATACTCACAAAATTTTTAATACTTTTCAAAATTTACGGATAAATAAATTATTGCTTCAGAGTGGGTTTGGCTATTTGTAGTGTTTAGGATAGTGGCTTACTAATTTTCTGTATTTATAATAAACATATATGTTCTAGAAAATTAGCAATTAAATAAACGAGGTAAGGTTCGGGGAATATATCTTTCGTATATAAACTCAGAGGGGTGCTACACCCGGTTTTAAATGAACTAGTTTCCGAAGAACAAATTAGTTATTCGCTACAACAAAGAGTTATGATTGATTCATATTACAATGTTTAACTATGTGTTTGTACAAAAGGAAATTAATCTAGCAAAGAATGTTTTATAATAGTCCTATATATTTGCAACATAATGAACCGACTAGATTAAAAAACTCTGGTGAAGAAGGTATGTGTATGACTTTGTATCTCTTCTTCTTCGGCTTCTGTTTTCTCTCTATATCTCTCTACATGGTTGTGTTTCTCAACCTTCAAATGAGCAAGTCATTTTCTTTATATAGTTTAAAATTTAACATGGGGAATTGCTGGGGGCGCTTCAAGTAAAAGATTGAGGTTGGGGGAGCCTGTAAGTGTAGTTGAGCCTTGAGGGCGCCTAGAAGTGAAGTTCAATATATGGGGTGTTGTTAGTTCTAGTTCTATAGGGTGCTTTTAGTTCTTGATCTATAGGGCGCTTTTAATACTACATCTATAAGGCGCTTTAATACAAGAAAAACTAAGAGGCGCTTTTAGTACTAGATCTATAGGGCGCTTTTAGGCCATGATACATCTTAGGGGCGATTTTGAGTCTTGATAATCCTTATGGGCGCCTTTGAGTCTTGATTAGCCTTGTTGGTGCCTTTGAGTCTTGATAAATCTTATAGGGGACTTTGAGTATTGATTAACCTTAGGGATGCCTAAGGCACTAGATCAAAGCTAGTAATCAATTTTGACTTTAGCTTATCCTTGAATTTTGACTTATTTTGACTTTGACTTGACTTAAATTCAGAAATACCTTTAAATTAATCTCTATAATTATTTTATTCTGATGAATCTAGTTATGAGAATATAAATGAATTGACAGATTTCATTTGTAGGTAAAAAGGCTATATTTGGAATGCAGAGTGAAACTGAGGGAGAGAAACACTTAAGTGAAAGTGAGGGAGAGATACACTTTAATGAAAGATAGGGAGAGAAAGAGTGAAACACTTCAAAGTGCTCGACACTTAAGTGTAAACACCAACAGAACGTAGTAGAAATGAGGAAACCATAGACCAAACACTTACCCTTGCTACTTTTGAAAGAAATGCTACTATGTTTTCCAAATCAATGATAGACGAGAACCTTCTTTGGAAGACAAGCCATGAGAAATTTATGGTTCAGTAGAGGATTACTCGACTAAGGGGGATAATTTAGTAGACAAGAAAAAGGAGAAATTTTTATCTCCGTATCCTTAGGGGAGAATTTAATATCCTCAGGGGGAGAATTTAGATAAGAAAAAGAAGATTCTTCTGATCCTAATGGAAGAATCAAGAAACGGTATCCTATACTTGAAAGGATTTGTCAGTGTAGGATTTCTCATCCAAGTGGGATATATATAAAAGGATTGACACTTCCATTGTTCATCTAAAGGGAGCAAAAGAAAAAGAAGAACAATCACATTCTCAGGGGGAGAACATTACTTGAGCTATGTTCTATGTTCAACTGAAGATGTCCCCAGGAATTTTGATTATTATGAAGCTCTGTTCATGATAAGTTCTTTAAGTTCAAATTTGAAGGATTTTGAAGCAGAAAGAGCTCAAACAGATAGAAATGATGATGATACTACATGAATATCAGTTCAGTGCTAGAGGAACAAACATCTTTCATTTTAGTTACACAAGAAATCTAGAAATGCAGTATATGATCCAGAAAAACCAGTAGCATTATTTACAAGTCCTGAACCATTAATTTTTCTAGTTAGTTGAATTATCCTCTCTATGGGATTTGTTTGCTAAGTTTAACAATCAAATAGGGGGAGATTGTTGGTGAGATTACGAAGCTGTATGAATAGTAATCATGATAACTCAACATTAAAACATGACAGGTGAATAATACTACGTCTACACGAAAATCAGGAAGAAATGAAGATAAGGCAAATACAGTGAATCAAGACATTAGAAGAGGTTTTGAAGTCTATTACAGGTCACTGAAAGAAGTTCATTAATAAGTTCAAGCGTGAGTGAATAATAATGTGTAAAGACTTTCAAGGTTTCAGAAGTGTTGAAGATTCAGTACAAAAGTGCCACTAGAAGATTTCAGTATTAGCATTGATTAAAGATAGACAGTGTTCGAAGCATAAGAATCTACAAGAGTTGAAGATAGGGTAAATACAAAGGTTAAAGAAGACAGTTGTAGTCTTGAAATTATACTCACTGAAAGAAGTTCGTTTATATCACTACGCCATAAACGGCCTAATGCAATACTTTTAGAATGCAACACTCATTTTCCGTTACATTAGCCTACTCTTTTTGAGCAACTGCAATACTACAAACAAAGCGTTGCATTATATTAGAAAGTTGTGTTGCAGTTCAATTGTAGTGTTGCACCTTGCAACACTAGGGGAAAAGCGTTGCATTTGGTGAACAATTAGGACAAAAAATGATGATGTGGCATGTGGGACCCACATATGCTGACGTGTCACTGCTTACGTGGCAGGTGGACCCACACATGCTGACGTGTCATGTGTGGGGGCCACATTTTGCTGGCATGTCACTGCTTACGTGGCAGGTGGTCCTTCAGTGTTGAATTTGCACTTGGTGTTGCATTTGAGTTAGTAGTACAAGTCAAATTAATAGTTGACTACAAAATGTACCATCTAAAATAATTTTTTATTTTTTAAAATTTTGGGAATATCACTATATTAGATATATATTAACATCCGTATGGTTGGATCGTCGATAAGTATTACTACTGTTACATTTGCTTCTAATATTAATGTTGCAAAATTCACACATTGTGTTGCATTATTCAAAAGGTCTACTGTTACATTATAAGATAAAAGTGTTACATTTGACTATAAAAAGTGTTACTTTAAAGAAAAAAGACAGTGTTGCAATAGAGGAAATAGTGTTACATTCGAGTCAAGTATTGTGTTGCATTTGATAGGTGGCCCCCACAATACTACATCATCAGTGGGCCCCACTCAGCAGTGACACATCAGAATTGCCACGTCAGCAATAGGCCCCATTGCTGACGTGGCAATTCTGATGTGTCACTGCTGAGTGAGGCCCACTGATGACGTGGCAGTGCTGATGTGACACTGCTGACGTGCACTGCTGACATGGATGTTGGGCCCAGTTGCTGAAATGGCAGTTGTGGGTCCCACCTTTTGACCCCATTTAATCAGTTTTTTTGAAAACTAATGCAACGCAATTTACTGTTACATTTGGCCAATAAAGCGCTGCATTAGGGCCTTAATGCAACACTTTTCCTACTGTTACATTTGAAAACTAAAGCGTTGCATTAGATAGTAAATGCAGTGCTCGCAGATGCAATGGCAAAATCGCGTTGCATTAGGCCTAATGCAACGTAAAATGGGTCAAATGTAACAGAATGGCAGTGTTGCATCAGGCCATCTATGGTGTAGTATATGTTCAAAGCATCAGTGAAGAATAGAGAATGAAATATTCAAGATTGTAGTAGTAATGAACTGTTGTCTAAGTACCAGAAAAGATTCCAGTGAAAGTACAGTATTTATTGATAGACAGTGCTCGAAATAAGGGAACAGCTGGGGAAATGTTAACTGATATCATTCATGCAAATGAAGATTATTCTATTCGGTGTTAGTCGTCTGTGAACCAGACCAGTGCACTAGGCGTCAGCACAACAAGAAAAGGATTGTCTTTACAAGAATCAGAAAATTAGTTAACTGCAAAAGGAATTGATGACAGACAAATAAATAAATACAAGGATTAATTTAAAGGTATTTCTAAAGTCAAGACAAGTCAAAGTCAATCGAAGTCAAAATCAAGGACAAGTTAAAGTCAAGACAAGTCAAAATTGATTACTATAGTTCAGTCTAGAGCCTTAGGCGCCCCCAATGTTAATCAACACTTGTAGGTGCCCATAAGGATAATCAAGACTCAAAGGTTCCCCTTAGGTTAAAATAGACTCAAAGGGACCCCCAAGGTTTAACTAGACTCAAAGGCGCCTCTTAGGTTAATCTAGAACTAAAAGCGCCCCTTAGTTTTTCTTGTACTAAAGGCGCCTTATAGATCAATACTCAAAAGCATCCATAAGATGATCAATACTCAAAAGCACCCATGAGAGAATCAATACTCAAAAGCGCTCATAAGATGATCAATACTCAAAAGTTCCCATAAGATGATCAATACTCAAAAGCATCCATAAGATGATCAATACTCAAAAGCTCCCATAAAATGATCAATACTTAAAAGCTCCCCTCCGCAATCCCTTTGTTAAAGTCTTTACTAAATAAACAAAATGACTTGCTCATTTTGAAGTAGTGGAAAAATATAAAACCACATACAGAGATACAGGGAGAGAAACAAAAGCTGGAAAAGAAGAGATACAAAGCCATGCACATACCTTATTCACCAGAGTTTTATAATTTAGCTGGTTCATTGTGTTGCAAATATATAGGGCTATTATAAAACACTCTCCGTGAGATTAATTTCCTTTTTGTACAAATATATAGTCAAACATTTTAATAGGAATCAATCATATCTCTTTGTTGTAGAGAAGAACTAATTTGTTCTTCGGAAACCGGTTCATTTAAAACCGGGTGTAGCACCCCTCTATGTTTATATACGAAAGATATATTCCCCGAACCTTGCCTCTTTAATTTACTTGCTAATTGTTTAGAACTTATATGTTTATTCATAAATACAGAAAATTAGTAAGCCACCCTCTTGAACACTAAAAATAGCCAAACCCATTATGAAGCAATAATTTATTTATCCGCTGTTATTCCTAAGAACAATGTCAATATTTGGAGAAGGGGGGGTTGAATACAAATATTAAAACTTTTTGGGGCATTTAATATTTGCTCTTGATGTTTGAAAGATTGACAGAATATGTTTGAACAAACAACTGAAAATTAAAATGAATAAGAGAGATTTAAAAATTATTGATGGATTGATTTTTCCATCAGATATATATTTTTGCTCAATGTTCCTAGGTTAAAAATAACCTAGCTTCGATTTTACAAAGTTAGAAAGAATCAACTGATCTTACAATGTGCTCTTGAGCTTGATCAGATGATTGTGGAGATATTGTCTAACTCTTCTATATTTCTAATAATGCTACTGCACTTGTTTATATACTACAAGTGTATTTTACAAATCCTATTCTAGGATTGCTTCTATCTATCACTCTTTTTCCTTTTTCCTTTTTAGGAAAACAGTCTTGAAAGACAGCTACTGATTGAGTCTTCACAGCCACCCTAGGCTGTCTTCCATAGGTGTGCTTTTGTTCTCTGGATCTATAACTGATAGACTTTATGTGTTGTCACAATCAATTGATAATTTGTTGTTAAGAATATCAATTGATTCATCATTTAATCCATCAACTGATGTTCTTCTTCAATTGATCTTTACATCCATCGATTGATATGGAATGACTTATCGACTGATAAATGATATCAATTGATATATATCAATCGATGGGTCTTCACATCAGTTGATGGTCTTCAATTCCTGACTTGGCTTCTTCAATTGATCTCTCATCCATTGAGGCTTCAATATCAATTGATCATCCTTCACTTGTGCAATTTCATGTCTTCAAATAATTATAATTTGACAGTTTAATTTACACATCAATTGATGATCTACATCAATCGACTCTAACATCAATTGATAAAAATAATATCAATTGATTTACACCTTATCGATTGAAATAGATTAAGTACACCTATGCTACAGTCCAAATTATCAGTTGACTCATATAACATTTCAACTGATAAATGGCTTCCTGATCAATTGATATTTATAAATTTCATATCAATTGATCAGTTACATAAAACAAAATTTCTATGATTCTAAGATTAATGTTATCATCAAATTACATGTAGATTCCTAACAATCTCCCCCTATTTATTTCTGTGATATGAACAGGCATAAATCTACTTGATGATAACAAAACCCATAAAATAAGACATTCAGATAGAATCAAAAAATTTAATTTGCACATTAATTTTGAAAAATACCAGATTGATAGATAACTCCTACAAATAGCTTCAATGTCTTCATGATTTAATTAGCTCCTCTTTCTTCTCTTCTCAGCATTCTCATTTAGCTGCCTCGTGAAAGAACTTCTCAAAATTTCTTCATCTCTGTCAGTTTCTACAAATAGCTTTCATCTGTGATTTTGTCCAGATATTTGCAGATATCAAAGAACTTTGTGTTGCCCTCCACATCTGTAAAAATCATAGCATCATTTGGCTCTAACACCGCCTTTTTGACCTATGACTTCCATATCTTTAGAGGTGAATCAGGTTCAGCTTCTGCCTTGGATCTTCTTAATCTTAAAATTTGCTGTTGAATCTCCTAAGCAATTGTTGTGTTGAGTTTGTACTTTCTGTTGAGTAGAGCAAGAATAGTCTTTAAGACATTATAAATCTGCTTCATTATCACTTTCATGGAATAGGTGATCTTCACTCCATTTTCATACTCTAATCTCATAGATTCCTCTTGATTAGAAGTAGCAGGATGATTCCTTACTCCAATTAGTCCTTTTTCATTGATTATTGGTATTCCCTTCATATCATAACCTTCAATTGTTATCTCCTCCCTTATTTCTTCTTGGTGAACTTGAAGGTTTTCCTGAACCACTGTATCTTGAGTAGTACTTGACCTTTTCCTTGCCATAACTATTTTTCTCTTTTTCCTCAATGGTTGTTCCATTGATTGATCTTCCATATTCCATTCTATTTCCATTTGCCTTGCTATTTCCTCATTTTCCTTTTCTCTTCTTGCAGCATCTGACAATCCTGTAGAAATAGCTCCCTGAAGAAGCTTCTAGCCAACTGGCTCTTTCCTTTTCTTCTCTTCTTCAATTATTATGGCTTTGCCCTTTTTCTTCTCTTTTAGGGCTTCAAGATCAATTGATAGAAAGGCTTCAGCATTTGAGTTGCTTTCTTTGGCAGCCTTTTGTGCATCTTCATTTATTTTTCTTGTTTGAGCAATGAACTCATTAAAGTCTCCTTTTTCTACTGCCTCTGTCACCAACTCTGTGCTTCTCTTCAAATCTTCAATTCTTTTCCTTTCTCTCTCAATCATTGATTGAGTTTCTCTTTCCCTAGAGATCCTTCTAGCTTCTAGATCAGTTTCAAATTTCCTGAATTCCTCATTTTTCTATTCTAAGTCATCTTTGGGAGAATTAGATGACTTAGATCTCTTTGAAGACTGATTATCCCTGCTACTTCTGTACTTGAATCGTTTTGTTACAGAACCACTACTGTCACTTGTCTTGTCCATACCAGAACCACCAACACCACCACTTCCACTTCATTTGCCATCACCATCACCATCATCCTTCTTCTTTGCATTTCCCCCCTTTTTGTTATCATCAATTGGAGGAGGGGGTGGCATTCTATCAATGAACTTTTGAAGAATAGATGCATGAAGACTTTGACCTGCAATAATAGCATCCATTTTCTTTTCTAGAGAGCCCACTCTAGTTTCCAAAGCTGCAAAGTTCTTTGATTCCTTAAAGAGCTTGTCTTTGATGTGATTCATGGTGTTGAATGGTATCTTTTCATCCAATCTCCTGTCCAAGACATCCTTGGTAGTGGAGATAGAGTCCTTGATAATCTCCAGTTCTCTCTTAACTCCTGTCACTGTCATCTTTTGAATCTTCAGTGATTCTCTCATATAGTGAGCAATTCTCCTCTGAGTAGGATCTTCAATTTCACCTTCCACCATTGCCCTTCTATATTGAGAGAGAATTTCAGTCTCAGTAGCTTCTAAGGAACCATCAATTGTGCTCATCCATGGCTCCTCATCAGAACCTTCTCATAGCTCCTCAGGTACCAAATAACATACATCTGTTGTATTGGCAATACTTTCCTTAAGATTTCTTGTCCTCTGTTCTGTATGATCAATCCCCAAGAGTTGTTCTGCATCCCTGTTACTGTTAGTGTAGGTGCCCTAGAGGCAATACAATTTTTCCTTTTAATAAACATTTATGTCATTTGATTATTCAATAAACGTATTTATTATGACTTTAATTACTGCGATATATTTGTTAGCATAATAAATGTCCTTAGAATCATGATACTCGTTATATAGTTTAAGTACATGACTTGAACTTGAGATTATATAATATATCATATTCTTAAAGGTTCCCTAGTCGAGTATTATTATGATAGGACAATAATAATACATAAATAGACTAGTATGTTGTTTGACAGATAACCACATCTCATTGGTTATAAGTATGGGGATACTAAAGTCAATACATAGGTACATGTAGGGGTACATGGTACTGGACAGACCCACAGTGAGATTCTTCATGTTTAATTAAGTCATAAGAAAGACTCACAGTGATAATGGTGTAATGATCCTCTGACTTGAGATCATTATATTTCTATACGAGGATTGATATACTTTGACTACATTAAAAGTTACCTTTGACCGGGTGATGATAAAAGTGGACATCGGGTATATCATGAGTCGTATGAGAAATATGAATGATAGATAAAGGATTTAACCCTCCTATAATTAGGAGAGATATTATTGGCCTCTTGATTGAGTGAGACTATAAAATGCATGGCCGTGCTCAAATAATGATTTGTTTTTCATAGTCTACTCATGGATCAAGTAAACCCGGATTAAATGTTGAAGAGGATGACTAAATACATGCCTCGAGTTTAATCTATAATATATATGGTTAAAGGGATTATATTACACGGAAACATTAATCACGAAAGGTTTTATCGAATCACGATTTAATTATTGTTTAATTAGGTAGCAATGATGTATTACTAGATACCGCTCATTGTTTATAATTTTATTGGAGAATAAAATTATTGCTAATTAAATAATAGCCTATAGGGTCACACACATAGAGCACCTAGAGGAATAGTTAATTTAAATTATAGATTTAAATTAATTGATGATTAATTCGAATTTATTATATTAATTAAGTGAGACTTAATTAATTGAAATAAATTCGAATTTGAAGAATTATATTTCTGCCAATAATAATTAAGTGTGACTTAATTATTAATTAAATAATAGAAGCATGTTTTATTATTTAATCCTATGCCTACATGGGTTAGGTTTTTGCTAAAAAGGCCCATTAACCAATCATTATAAATAGATAATGATAGGTTAAATGGCTTGCACGTTTTGTATAAACCCTAGCAGAAGAGGCAGCATAGGAAGAGGCAGAGAGAATTCGAAACCTATCAAAGGAGGCTAGTACTTCTGTTCCGTGTTCAAGATCGTGAGACGTTCTTGAAGGTGCTCGTGTGGATACCATAGAGGTGCTTTCGAGAGGAAGACACAAATCGTGATAGCAAGGATCTCCGTTGAGTTCGTGGCATTCAAAATCTTAATAGGTATGATTCGATTATCACCATAATCCGTCAATTCTTATACATGATCCTGCGTTTGGGTTCCGAAAATTTTCGTTATATTTACGTTTATCCGCTGCGTTTTATGCCTCGGAACCCAACAATGGCATCAGAGCTACGTGTATAAGGGACTGATTTGGTTACGTGTTAACTGTATTTGATGCAAATATGCCTGTTTTGGTGACTGCCATGCCACTGCCATGCTACTGCTTTGTTACTGCCATGCTTCTGCCATGCTATGTTCTTCATGTATATTCGAATTGTAATATGTGGTGATGATACTAGCATGTTAATGATTTGTCATGACTGATTTATATGCCATATTGCGATTTGTATATTATGCATGAGGGTCAGTTTGTATAGTGATATAAACTGGTGGACAGATTATGTTGGACATGATCTGTTAACTGGGATATGATAAGTATGTATATGATACATGCTTCTGAAACTGTATAAGATGCAGTGGGAAAAAGGGCCAACAGATATGATCTGTAGTTCAGAAATTGATGATTTCTGAATAGGACTGGTCTTCGAAAATAAAAAAAAATTTCTGATTTCGAGCTGACCTGGCAGCTCGACCCCAGCCGGGGGCTGCCGCCCCCAGACCCCGCCTGGGGCTGCCGCCCCAGACCCCACCCAGGGGCTGCCGCCCCCGGACCCCCGCCCAGGGGCTGCCGCCCCCGGACCCCCGCAATATTTTATTTTGTGTACTTGAGCATGGTGCTGGTTATGGCCCTTAGACCCCTAGATTAATGGTTTTTGGTTTTGGTTTTATAAATACGACTTGCATGTCGTTTTCTTCATTCTTGTAATTGTTTAACCTCGAATGTAACTCGAGTTTTCTTATGTAAGTACATTAGCTTAGGTTGTATTCAATTATTCCATGTAATGTACTTGAAGACTGAAAGATGATCCAAGAAGAGGAGCAGGCACTAGTGGATACAAGAAGAATGAAGACATGTAATTGTATTTATATTTTACCACCATAGATTGACTTTGATCCTTTCATTAGCTCGAAAGGATCACATAGGAAAGGGGCCATAACCAAGCACGTTTACATACTGCACTTTACATATTGATGTATGAATGATGCATGCTTTAATTAGATTAATCATGTATGTATGTATGTATGTATTAGATACGACACCCATGCCATGCTTGTTTAAACAAGATAAAATCTGTAACGACTCAAGATAAAATCTGTAACGATTCAAGATTTTAAAATCAACAAACGATCATGAGATTCTTGTGTTTATGAAATATGGATTTTTAAAACACGGAATTGAATATGGATTTTGATATCTATAATTGGGATTTTCTGACAAAAACGGATATGCGTATTCGTAAGGCTGATGGGTTTTAAGTGTGACCACTGGTATCCTCCATCTACCTGGGAAATGAACAATTTAAGATGTCAATTTGAAATATTTAGTTCAAGGAAAAATTGAGGATCTCTTCATGATGTGATCATGATCGTCGTAAAATTTTCTAAACCCCTTAACAAAATATTAAGTTTTAATCAGATGCTTTCCAATGAATGAACACTCATCGAATCCTAGATCGATTAGGGGAAAGACTGTCAGTGGCAGGGGACTCCTGTCTATCGTGGTGAGATGCGACGAATATAAACGGTTATATTCGGCCGTTGTATCATTGGGTCAAACTTAACTGAGTCGTCATAATAAGGTGAAAGTAAACGGTTATATTCAACCATTATGAACTTAGAAGCATAGAGTTTGGTTAAAAATCTATTAGATAGATAAGATCAATCGTTGCTCACCAAACTATCCAAGAATTATATATGATATAATTGACAAATGTTGTCTACCTAAATAATCATTCTTAAGGACTTCCAGTGGTTGACTTGAGACATGACGAAATATGGATCTTGGCTCACTAGAAAGGATTATGGGATATACTTTCCAAATTAATAGTAAGGGCTATTGATTTGATAAAAATAGTGGGAGATATATTATGAATGTATCATAATCATTTGAACATAATAAATAACTCAGACAATCTAATGTTTAATTTTGTGCTTTTATCATTGTAGATACCAAGTAATGACAAATAACACAAACACACTATCCGTACGATCTGTCCTTGAGAAGGATAAGCTGACAGGAGGAAACAACTTCCTAGACTGGCAGAGGAATTTGAGGATTGTCCTCAGGCAGGAGCGCAAGCTTCATGTCATTGATATTCCTCCGGTAGGTCCCCTTCCTGAGGGCGCTACTGTTGAGGAACGAGCGGCCCACACAAAGGATGAGAATGATGCAACTGATGTTGCGTGTCTTATGTTAGCAACTATGAGTGCTGAGCTTCAAAGACAGCATGTGCATATGGATGCATATACTATCAATGAGCACTTGCAAAGCATGTTTGCAAGCCAAACTCGTCAAGAAAGGTTCAACACGAGCAAGTCACTCTTTAACTGCAAACAAGGGGCAAATGAACCAGTTGGCCCACATGTTCTGAAGATGATTGGTTACATTGAGTATCTTGATACTTTGGGTTTCCCGATTGGTCCGGAAACTGGTATTGACCTAATCTTGAATTCTTTGAACAACAAATTCACTCAGTTTGTTATGAACTACAATATGAATGAGTTTGACAAAACACCTACTGAATTGTTGGCTATGTTGAGAACATATGAGACCAACATGAAGACGGCTGAACCTGCTCCCATACTGATGGTGGGCAATAAAGGTAAGGCCAAAGGGAAAGGCAAGTGGAAGGGTAAGAAGAAGACAGGTTCTGATTCTACACCCAAGCCAAAGTCAGGTCCTAAACAGGCTTTAAAGCCTAAAGGTGGGGTCGCTAAGGGTGAATGTCACTACTGTAAGAAAACTGGTCACTGGAAGAGAAACTGTTCAGTTTACTTGGAGGATCTGAAGAAGAAGAGGGCTGAGCAAGCTTCTAATTCAGGTATATATGTTATAGAAGTCAATCTGTCTATTTCTACATCTTGGGTATTGGATACCGGATGTGCTTCTCACATTTGTATAAATGTGCAGGAAATGCAGAGAAGTAGGACATTGGCTAAAGGAGAAATGGACCTACGAGTTGGCAACGGAGCAAGAGTTGCTGCTTTAGCTGTAGGAACCTATTATTTATCTTTGCCCTCTGGGCTAGTTTTAGAACTGGAGAATTGTTATTACGTGCCTGCAATTCGCAGAAACATTATTTCTGTTTCTTGTTTGGACAAGAAAGGTTTTTCGTTTACAATAAAGGACAACAGTTGCTCTTTTGCTTTGAATGATTTAACCTATGGTGTTGCGCGTTTGTTTAATGGTTTATATGTTCTTGACTTAGATAATCCTGTCTGTAATATAGAAAACAAACGACTTAAAGTTAATGACTCAAATCAAACATACCTCTGGCATTGTCGTCTAGGCCATATAAATGAGAAACGCATATCCAAATTACATAAGGATGGATATTTGGATAAGTTTGATTTTGAATCATACCAAGAATGCGAATCTTGTTTGCTTGGTAAAATGACTAAAGCCCCTTTCACTGGTAAGGGTCAAAGGGCCACTGAACGTTTGGAGCTAATACATAGTGATGTATGTGGCCCAATGCGTGTGATGGCTAGAGGAGGCTACTACTACTTCATAACATTTACTGATGATTTCAGTAGATATGGATATGTATATCTTATGAAGAATAAATCCGATTCTTTTGAAAAGTTCAAAGAATACAAGGCTGAAGTAGAGAAGCAAATTGGCGGAGGTGCAAGTATTAAAATCTTACGATCTGATCGTGGAGGAGAATACTTGAGCACTGAATTTAAAGATTATTTAAAGGAGTGTGGTATTGTATCACAACTCACTCCGCCAGGTACACCTCAATGGAATGGAGTTTCAGAGAGGAGAAATCGCACCTTGTTGGACATGGTGCGATCGATGATGAGTCATGCAGATCTTCCAATTAGTTTCTGGGGTTATGCTCTAGAAACAGCGGCTTTCACACTTAACCGTGTTCCTACTAAGAAGGTTCAAAAGACTCCATATGAGATATGGGAGAAGAAACGGTCAGGCATGAGCTTTATGAAAGTTTGGGGATGCAAGGCGTTTGTGAAGCGTCAAGTATCTGACAAGCTTGGACCTAAATCTGAAGAGTGCAATTTTGTGGGATACCCTAAAGAAACAAAGGCGTATTATTTCTATAGTCCTTCTGAGCAAAAAGTGTTTATTGCTCGAGATGCTGTCTTCATGGAAAGGGATTTTGTTTCCAAAAGAAACAGTGGGAGAACTATAGACCTCGATGAAGATCGAGAACCACAAAATAGCATTGAACCTGAAGTGGAACAAGAGCAGGATAATAATAACGCTCAACAAACACAGGTTGTTCGTAGAACTGGTAGAATTCGCCATGAGCCAGAGAGATATGGATTTCTTTTGACTCAATGTGGTGATTTGATGCTCATAGATGAAGATGAGCCTCTCACATACCAAGATGCTATGAGCAGTCCAGAATCTAAGAGATGGCTAGAAGCCATGAAATCCGAGATGGAATCCATATATGAAAACCAAGTATGGACTTTGGTTGATCCACCTGAAGGGGTAAAACCCATAGGGTGCAAATGGGTTTTCAAGAAAAAAACTGACATGGATGGAAATGTTCAGACCTATAAAGCAAGGCTAGTTGCAAAAGGTTTCAAGCAAATTCATGGTATTGACTATTATGAAACCTTCTCACCAGTGGCTATGGTCAAATCCATAAGGATTTTGCTTGCTATTGCAGCATTCCATGATTATGAAATCTGGCAAATGGATGTCAAAACAGCCTTCCTTAATGGAAGCCTTGAAGAAGATGTGGATGTGTACATGACACAACCTGAAGGTTTTGTCAGTCCAGGGAATGTTAGCAAGATATGTAAATTACGTCGATCCATTTATGGATTAAAGCAAGCCTCTAGGAGATGGAACATCCGTTTTGATGAAACTATCAAAGAGTATGGATTTGTTCAAAACGAGGATGAACCTTGTGTTTACAAGAAGGTTAGTGGGAGCCATGTGGCATTCATAGTACTATATGTTGATGACATACTACTAATGGGGAATGACATACCTTCTCTCAAGGCTGTTAAGATTTGGTTAGGGAGTAATTTCTCTATGAAAGACTTAGGAGATGCATCCTACATTCTAGGAATGAGGATCTATAGGGATAGATCTAGAAGGATGATCGGTCTAAGTCAGAGTACATACATCGATAAGGTTTTGCACCGTTTTGGTATGCAAAATGCAAAAAGGGGATATGTCCCCGTATCTCAAGGGATAACGATCTCTAAAGATCAGTGTCCGAAATCATTGGATGACAAGGACCGCATGAGTAAGGTTCCATATGCCTCAGCAATTGGATCCATCATGTATGCGATGGTATGTACTCGCCCAGATGTTTCGTATGCTTTAAGCATGACGAGCAGATACCAATCTAATCCAGGTGAAGGTCACTGGACGGCTGTCAAGAATATTCTAAAGTACTTGAAAAGGACTAAAGATTCATTCTTGGTGTATGGAGGAGAGGAGAAACTAGTAGTAAAAGGTTACACCGATGCAAGTTTCCAAACAGACAGGGATGATACTGTATCACAGTCTGGTTTTGTGTTTTGTCTAAACGGAGGTGCTGTAAGTTGGAAGAGTTCAAAACAAGAAACAGTAGCTGATTCTACAATGGAGGCTGAGTACATTGCAGCTTGTGAAGCGGCTAAGGAAGCAGTTTGGATTCGAAAATTCATTACTGAATTGGGAGTGATTCCATCAATCGCAGATCCCATTGATCTATACTGCGATAATAATGGAGCCATTGCACAAGCTAAAGAACCTAGAGCTCACTCCCGAACCAAACATATACTCAGGAGATATCACCTCATTCGAGAGATTAATGAGAGGGGTGACATACACATATGTAAAGTGCACACAAATGATAACATTGCAGACCCACTGACCAAAGGCTTGTCGCAGCAGAAGCACGACGGTCACACTAGTTCCATGGGTATTAGATACATGGGTGATTGGCTCTAGTGCAAGTGGGAGATTGTTAGTGTAGGTGCCCTAGAGGCAATACAATTTTTCCTTTTAATAAACATTTATGTCATTTGATTATTCAATAAACGTATTTATTATGACTTTAATTACTGCGATATATTTGTTAGCATAATAAATGTCCTTAGAATCATGATACTCGTTATATAGTTTAAGTACATGACTTGAACTTGAGATTATATAATATATCATATTCTTAAAGGTTCCCTAGTCGAGTATTATTATGATAGGACAATAATAATACATAAATAGACTAGTATGTTGTTTGACAGATAACCACATCTCATTGGTTATAAGTATGGGGATACTAAAGTCAATACATAGGTACATGTAGGGGTACATGGTACTGGACAGACCCACAGTGAGATTCTTCATGTTTAATTAAGTCATAAGAAAGACTCACAGTGATAATGGTGTAATGATCCTCTGACTTGAGATCATTATATTTCTATACGAGGATTGATATACTTTGACTACATTAAAAGTTACCTTTGACCGGGTGATGATAAAAGTGGACATCGGGTATATCATGAGTCGTATGAGAAATATGAATGATAGATAAAGGATTTAACCCTCCTATAATTAGGAGAGATATTATTGGCCTCTTGATTGAGTGAGACTATAAAATGCATGGCCGTGCTCAAATAATGATTTGTTTTTCATAGTCTACTCATGGATCAAGTAAACCCGGATTAAATGTTGAAGAGGATGACTAAATACATGCCTCGAGTTTAATCTATAATATATATGGTTAAAGGGATTATATTACACGGAAACATTAATCACGAAAGGTTTTATCGAATCACGATTTAATTATTGTTTAATTAGGTAGCAATGATGTATTACTAGATACCGCTCATTGTTTATAATTTTATTGGAGAATAAAATTATTGCTAATTAAATAATAGCCTATAGGGTCACACACATAGAGCACCTAGAGGAATAGTTAATTTAAATTATAGATTTAAATTAATTGATGATTAATTCGAATTTATTATATTAATTAAGTGAGACTTAATTAATTGAAATAAATTCGAATTTGAAGAATTATATTTCTGCCAATAATAATTAAGTGTGACTTAATTATTAATTAAATAATAGAAGCATGTTTTATTATTTAATCCTATGCCTACATGGGTTAGGTTTTTGCTAAAAAGGCCCATTAACCAATCATTATAAATAGATAATGATAGGTTAAATGGCTTGCACGTTTTGTATAAACCCTAGCAGAAGAGGCAGCATAGGAAGAGGCAGAGAGAATTCGAAACCTATCAAAGGATGCTAGTACTTCTGTTCCGTGTTCAAGATCGTGAGACGTTCTTGAAGGTGCTCGTGTGGATACCATAGAGGTGCTTTCGAGAGGAAGACACAAATCGTGATAGCAAGGATCTCCGTTGAGTTCGTGGCATTCAAAATCTTAATAGGTATGATTCGATTATCACCATAATCCGTCAATTCTTATACATGATCCTGCGTTTGGGTTCCGAAAATTTTCGTTATATTTACGTTTATCCGCTGCGTTTTATGCCTCGGAACCCAACAGTTACTAGAAGTAGCCAACCCCTGATATTGTGGATTATGATGGATGAAGTTCTGTGGATCTAAATCACCAACATCAATCTCATCTTCAATGTCTTTAGCAACTCTACTCCCACTAGCTTCTGCATGTGGTACTCCCCCTAACTCCTTGACTACCTCTTCTTCTGCCATCAATTCACTTTCTAATTCCAGTGTAAATAAAAGAATTGTTTTATCTCTCTCACACATTTCTCTATTTTGCATCAGGATCTCATCCTGGAATATCACCTCTCCCTCACTCATTTTCTATTCACCTTCTAAGGTAGGGCCCTCAAGTGTTTCACTCTCATTCCTGGAAGAAATATGAATGTCCTTACTCACTCCCTCTCCTTTTGCCAGGCTACAGTCCTGCCTCTCACTCAACTCACTCATTCCTAAGAGTGTTTGTGCAACATCAATTGATTGAGCATCAATTGATGTAAAGATATTGACAGTTGAGGTGTTTGGGATATCCATCGATTGATGCATACCCATCGATTGATCTTGAGTATCGATCGATGGCTTATCAGTCGATGGTTGAATATCAATTGATGAAGAAACATCAATTGATGGAGTAGAAACTGTTGAGGAAATTATTTGAGAAGATATATTTTTAATAATATTAGAAATGGAATCCTGAATGTCCTGTGAAGAAGATTCATGAGAGAGTGTTGGCTTCTCCTTGAAGAATAAAGAAGGAGAATCTGAAAATGTTTGATAATCTATCAAAACATTTTCTGAAGAAATTTGTTGGGATGGAGAAGTAAGAATGGAAGGTATTAGAATTGAGAGAGAATGGGGTTGCATCTCATCATTTATATGAGACACATCAACTTGACTTTGTGAAGGCTCCACCACAGTTTCCTGTGATTTTGCAGTGTGTGATTCCCCATGTGCAAATGTGACTTTCTTCTTTCTCCTTTTATATGGTGTTATTGTTTTGGCTTGTGTGTCCCCAATTATGTTCTGTTCCCCTGGTTGTGGGCTATTTTCAATATTGTCATCCTTTTGAGACGATGGCAATAGGGATGTGGTATTTTCCATATTAACATCCACAGTCTTTTGAGAGACTGTGGAGTGGCTTGGTTGAGGTTACTTACCCTCACTCTCCTTATTCTTCTGGGTTCTTTGATGTTCCCCAGTTCCCTTACCACCTACATCTCCTTCTAGTCTATCTACCACAACAGTTGTTTTTCTTTTCTTGGATTTTTCAACAACAGGTTTATGGGAACCTTTTGAGGTTGGTCTTTTAGATTTGGACTTTGAAACTGGATGTGTGGCTTGGGTAGGAGGGTTGGGGTCATTACTAACACCCTCCATTGCCACAGAAGGCAAAGAAGATTGGGGATTTGAAGAAGTTAAGGTTGAGATAAATACCTGAACAAAAGGTGGATAAATCAATTCCACATTACTGTGAAGATTGATTCTTACCAAGTCTTTGAAGACCCTTTCGTTTTGAGTCCAACACTCAAGGGTTTCAGTTTCCCTGCAAATCTCAATATCTTTGACAAAGTGTTTAACAAAAATCATGATAAATCTAGCATAGTATATATGATTAGACCTATCATGCTTCTTTCCTAACTTAGCAGCGATCTCAGACAACAATATAGAGGAAAAATTATGATACTCATCAAACAACACACTATATGCTATATGTTGCATGCTTGAAGTTATGGCATCAAAATTACTAATTTTACCACTAAAGCATTTTATTATTGCATCAAAGAAATAAGACCATTCTCTCCTAAGGTGTTTTCTAACTACTTGCCCTAAATTAATGTCAGGATTTGCATAATTAACAGCCCTAAGCATATTTCTAATATCTGATTCACTAGGAACATTATCAGTATTATTAACAGGCACATTTAAACATTCATTTAAAACTAAAGTAGTAAGAATATACTCTTGTCCTTTGCAGTTGAATTTGATGCTTGATAAGTCATTAGCAACTTCTGTAGAGGTCCAAAATTCTTCCACCAAATTGCAAATTATTGTTGGTGCTTCCTTCAACGCTTTCTATATTTTGCCACTTCCCAGGAATTGCATCAATGGATCAAATTCCTTTGGAGCCTCTTCAACCATAGTGCAGGCCACAAAATTATTCAATTCGTAGATGAACCCGGCTTGAGAGATTTTCTGGGATGAAGATGCCATTTCCTTATGTAGAAGATTAGAAGTACAAAACTTTGAAGAGATTAAGAGAATATAGTACTTAGAGAAGAGAGTAGTGATTGAGTTCCTAGATTGAGAGAAAGAGAAGGAGGTAGAGAAATTGTTAGTAAAATTGCAAGTAAGAATGAACAATGTTTTAATCTCACTATTTATATTTACTGATTTCTCAATCAATTTCTTACTCAAAATAGAACTTAATCGATCGTAAAAAAAATGAAAAGTAAAAATTACCAATTTTAGCAATCGAATGTTATACATACAGGAATGTATGTATTAATCAATTGATAAGATTTGTAATAAACGGCTAGATTTTTGTACAGATCGATTGATAACATGGATCTTTTAATATTCTAGGTCATCAACTGGTAAACCCTGTTTATCGACAGGTACACTATCCATCGATAGGAAAATATATCATCAATTGATATATTTATCTGTCGATAGCTACACCTATCCATCGATATGCAAATATATCATCAATTGATATATTTATCTGTCGATAGCTACACCTATCCATCGATAGGCAAATATATCATCAATTGATATATTTATCTGTCGATAGCTACACCTATCCATCATAGGCAAATATATCATCAATTGATATATTTATCTGACGATAGCTACACCTATCCATCGATAGGCAAATATATCATCAATTGATATATTTATCTGTCGATAGCTACAACTATCCATCGATAGGAAGAATGTTTATCAATTGATTAATGAAGAATCAATAGATTAACATAGTCAATGGTTAAAGTTTATATATTAATATATATATATATATAACTTATCAGACATTTTAAATCATTAAACATAATTAAGCATACCTAAATCACAGACCAATCTATTGAAGGAAGATTCATCTAGTGGTTTGGTAAAAATGTCTGCAAGTTGTCTTTCACTAGGGACAAAATATAATTCAACTGTACCATTCATTACATGTTCCCTAATGAAGTGATACCTTATGTCAATGTGCTTGGTTCTAGAATGTTTCACAGGATTTTCTGTTATTGCAATGGCACTTGTATTATCACAGAAAATAGGAATCTTGTTCATGTTGAACCCATAGTCAAGTAGTTGATTCCTCATCCATAATATTTGTGCACAGCAACTTCCAACTGCAATGTATTCAGCCTCTGCAGTGGATGTAGACACTGAATTCTGCTTTTTACTAAACCATGATACAAGTTTGTTTCCTAGAAATTGACAGGAGCCTGTTGTACTTTTTCTGTCAATTCTGCAACCTGCATAGTCTGCATTTGAATAACCAATTAGATCAAATCCAGAATCTCTGGGATACCAAATTGCAAAATTTGGAGTTCCCTTGAGATATCTGAATATTCTTTTTATTGCAATCAAATGAGATTCTCTAGGATCAGCCTGAAATCTAGCACACAAACATGTAACAAATATTATGTCTGGCCTACTTGCAGTTAAATAAAGTAATGAGCCAACCATGCATCTATAACTTGAAATGTTTACCATAGCTTCTTTAGTATTCAGTTCAAGTTTAGTTGCAGTGGCCATGGGAGTTTTTGCAGAAAAACATTCACTTAAATCAAATCTCTTTAATAAATCAGAAATATATTTGGTTTGATTTATGAAAATGCCATTTTTGACTTGTTTGACTTGCAAATCTAGAAAGTAGGTAAGTTCTCCAATCATACTCATTTTATATTTACTTTGCATCAACTTAGCAAACTTTTGACAAAGTTTTTCAGTAGTTGAGCCAAAAATAATGTTATCTACATAGATTTGAACAAGAATCATAGAGCCACTAACATTCCTATGAAAGAGACTTTTGTCAACTGTACCTCTTGTGAAGTGATTCTTAATCAAGAATTTGGATAGAGTTTCATACCAGGACCTAGGTGCTTGTTTTAATCCATAAAGTGCCTTCAGAAGATAGTACACAAATCCAGGATGAACAGGATCAATAAAACCAGGAGGTTGTTCTACATATACTTCTTCTTCTAGTTCTTCATTGAGAAAGACACTTTTTACATCCATCTTATACACCTTGAAATTTGCATGAGCAGCATATGCTAAAAAAATTCTGATTGCTTCCAACCTTGCAACTGGTGCAAATGTTTCATCAAAATCTATGCCTTCTTCTTGTGAATAGCCCTTTGCCACTAATCTTGCTTTATACTTTGTCACTGTACCAGATTCATCCATTTTGTTTCTAAATACCCATTTTGTGCCAATGACAGACTTGTTCTTTGGTTTGGGCACCAGCTTCCATACCTTGTTCCTTTCAAACTGATTCAACTCTTCTTGCATAGCAATTATCCAATCAGGATCATTCAAGGCTTCTTCAATCCTTTTTGGTTCTTCTTGAGATAGAAAGCTGCTATATAAACATTAATTTTGAGTTTCACTTCTGGTTTTGACTCCATCATTTACATCTCCAATGATTAATTCAAAGGGATGACTTTTTGTCCATTTTCTTTGAGATGGTAAATTTGTTCTTGAAGATGATGATGCTTCATGATCATTGGAAGTGTTTTGATCATTGTGATGTGATTGACTAATTGAGAACCCTCCCCCTGAGATGGATACTCCTCTCGAAGATTGTTGAGCAGAATTGTTATCAATCGAATGATTACCAATTGATGTATTATCAGTCGATTGAAGATTGTCAACTGATAAGTTATCTGTTGATGTATTGACATCAATTGATGGGAGGATTCTTGATACTTGATTTCTTGAAATTTCTACATCATCATCATTATCTTCAATATTGCTTGTTGATTCATTTTCAAAATGCAACAGATCATGCTATGCTTTGGTTGTTATTCCATATCCAACAAATATAGCTTCATCAGCCTTGACTTCAAATTCTCCTAGATTTTCACCTTGATTTCTCAGTACAAAACATTTGCAGCCAAATATATGAATAAAGTTAATTGTTGGCTTCTTATCTTTCTTCATCAACTGATATGGAGTTTTGCCTTGAATTTGATTGACTATGGAGATATTCTGAATGTAGCAAGCAGTATTAATTGCTTCTGCCCAGAAGTATGTAGGTAGTTTTGCTTCTTCTAACATAGTTCTAGCAGCTTCAATCAAGGTCCTATTTTTCCTTTCAACTACTTCATTTTGTTGTGGAGTTCTTGGTGCAGAGAAATGATGAGTGATACCTTTTTCTTCACAGAATTCCTTCATTGTTGCATTCTTGAATTCAGTACCATTATCACTTCTAATTTTTTTGACCTTCCATTCAGTTCCATTTTCAACATTCTTCACATGATTGATAATTAATTTACTTGCCTCATCCTTAGAATGTAAAAAGTATACCCAAGAGAATCTTGTAAAGTCATCCACAATGACTAAAGCATATTTCTTTTTGGCAATTGACATGTTGACTGGTCCAAATAAGTCCATGTGCAATAACTCCAAAGGTTTATCAATTGATGATTCAGACATTGACTTAAATGATGCTTTTCTTTGTTTTCCCTTTTGACAAGCATCACACAGTCCATCATTGGTGAATTCCATCTGTGGAATGCCTCTAACCATATTCTTTCTGACCAATAGATTCATGGCTTGGAAATTCAAATGGGCTAGTTTATTGTGCCACAGCCAACTTTCATCTGAATTTGCTTTGCTCAGAAGGCAAGTCATTGAGTTTGCCTTTATAGAGTGAAAATCAGCAACATAGACATTTCCTTTCCTTTCTCCAGTTAAGAGAATTTCACCATATTCTTTATTAGCTATGATGCATGATCCAGTTATAAACCATACACCATTACCATTATCACACAGTTGACTAATACTGAGCAGGTTGTGCTTCAATCCATCAACTAGTGCTACAGGTTCAATGATAACATTTTCTTTTGCAATTGAGCCATATCCCAGAGTAAAACCTTTGTTGTTATCTCCAAAAGTAACTCCTGGGCCAGCCTTTTCCACAAACTTTGTGAGCAGGGACATGTCTCCAGTCATATGCCTTGAGCATCCACTATCCAAATACCAGATATTTTTCTTTCTGTTTCCCTGCACACACATAAAGCAATCATGTTGTTTTGGTACCCAAGTTGCCTTGGGTCCTCTTTCATTAGTTGCAACATGAGCCTTTGTTGCCAATTTTAGTTCTTTTGGTTTGGGTGAATTTAAATCCACTTTAACTTTGGGAGTAGGCTTTTCAGGCTTAGACACCTTGGAACTCATGGCAGAATTTCCATGCATTTCATTATTTACATTAGGCATGTTCCATGGCATACCAGGCATGTTCATATTTGAATATGCAAAGAAGGGGTTATACATGTATGGAACTTGTGCATAGGGCATATGAACATTTGGTGCAACTAAATTAGAAGACATGGCATTCATGAGCATAGGATTGGTAAACATAGCATTAGCAGTCATAGCATTTGCATTTAAATCATTTGAAGATATAGGTTTCTTTTCATTCTTGCATTGCATAGACAGATGATTTACACTACCACATTTAGCACATACCTTTCTGGGAGCATACATGTCAGGAGTGTAATTGTTATGCTTATTAATGCCTACTTTACCCTTCCTATTCTTTTTCTTATTCTCAGACTTAGGTTGAGTAACTTCCACAAGTGCTATCTTTTCTAATTTCTCTTTTAATTGCTTCTTGGATAAGCTACCTATGTTAATCCTCTCAGCTTCAATCTCAACTTGAATTTTGGTTTCCTTAACAAAATTGATAGGAGTGCTAAATTTGTTCTTTTCGTTAGCCATTGATGATTTACTTGTCGATGGATGCTTATTAGTTGATTCAACATCAATCGATTGATAATCCTTATCAGTTGATGAAGGATTAGCAGTTGATTGATCTTTATCCATTGAAGTATCAGTCAAGGGCTTGCCTATTGACTTGGGGAGTTCTCCTAGAGTATCTACACCTTGAACATCAATAATTTGTTTGGCAGTTTTAGCAGACCTATTCCATTTGTTAATGGTTTCAATTTCTTCAGCCAATTGTTCTTTTAACAATTCTTCTCTTTTCAAACTGTTTAATAGTTCATTCTTAGCATCCTTATTTTCCTTCTTAAATCTATCTAAACAAACAAGTTCATTTTCAAGAAAAATATTCCTCTCAGTTAAGACATCAATGGTGTTCTTTAACTTGAGATTTTCCTTGTTTAGAGATTTAAGTGTGACATGCAAATTGTACAACTCATTAGACATTTCATTGATAGTACTACTGCATTCATCAGTTGTAAGCTCAGAAAAGTTTGTAGCTAGTACCTGATTTAATGATGAACTAGCTTCTTCATCTTCATGTTTGGCCATTAGAGCTAGATTGATGAATTCCTCTGAATCACTATCCTCAGCAACCCAGTCCTTCTATTCAGTGACAAAAGCCTTTTCTTTTTGTTTCAAGAGGTCAAAGTATTTCTTTTTATAATCAATACCATCAAAAGACTTTGTCTTTTCTTGTTTTGGCTTCCTGCACTCATTTGAGAAATGACCAGCCAATCCATAGTTAAAGCATTTGAATTTAGATCTATCAACTAAATTTTTTTTTTGATTGTTATTTCTAAACTGGGATCCAGGCCTTTGAGCATTTGGATTTCTCTTGAATTTTAGCTTTGAAAACTTCCTTGACAGAAATGCAAGGTGTTCATCAATCTCATCCAAATCATCCTGAGAACATGTTTCATTTTTTTCACACTTGCCTTTTTCTCTTTTGAATGAATCTTCAACAGTATCACCAGCCATCGTGACAGACTCTTCTTTACAGCCACTTTCTTTCTTTTCTTCATTTCCTTTGACCATCAAAGCCACAGTTTTCTCCTTTCTTTGATTCTTCTCAATCTCCTCATCTTGTTGTATTTCCAACTCATATGTCTTGAGAATACCATAGAGTTTCTCAAGAGTATAATCCTTGAAGTCTTGAGATTGTCTAATGGAAACAGTCATTGGTTTTCATTCTTTTGGAAGAGATCTAAGAAATTTTAAGTTTGTATCCTCAGTTGCATAAACCCTACCATATAGCTTCAGTCCATTCAATAACTTCTGAAATCTGTTATAAGTATCATTGATGGATTTTCCACTCTTGAAATGAAATAATTCATATTTTTGAATCAAAAGTTGCATCTTATTTTTTATTACTTGTTCAGTTCCTTCACATAGAGTTTGAAGAGTGTCCCATACCTCTTTTGATAAAGTACAGTTTATCACATTGTCAAACATATCTTTATCTAGGCCATTAAACAGAATATTCATAGCCTTCTTATCTTTAAGAACTTCTTTTTCATCCACTTCTGTGTACTCAGAGATGAGTTTAGGAATATGTTTGTCAAGTGCAGGAGTTCCATCAGGGTTCACACCTGTGACTAGCTTCATGGGAATATGAGGACCTTTATCTATGCAGTGAACATAGGAAGGGTCGAGAAAAAGAAGATGCAGATGCATTTTTACCTTCCATGGAAAGTATTCGTCATTTTCCAACACTGGAATCTTTACACCTGAATCTTTTTGGCCCATATTGACTATTCTTGATCTTTTAAACTTTCTGTATGTTGAAAGCCAGCTTTGATACCAATTATTATTCCTAAGAACAATGTCAATATTTGGAGAAAGGGGGTTGAATACAAATATTAAAACTTTTTGGGGCATTTAATATTTGCTCTTGATATTTAAAAGATTGACAGAATATGTTTGAACAAACAACTGAAAATTAAAATGAACAAGAGAGATTTAAAATTTTTTGATGGATTGATTTTTCCATCAGATATATATTTTTGCTCAATGTTCCTAGGTTAAAAATAACCTAGCTTCGATTTTACAAAATTAGAAAGAATCAACTGATCTTACAATGTTCTCTTGAGCTTGATCAGTTGATTGTTGAGATATTGTCTAACTCTTTTATATTTCTAACAATGCTACTGCACTTGTTTATATACTACAAGTGTATCGACTGATAAATGATATCAATCGATATATATCAATCAATGGGTCTTCACATCAGTTGATGGTCTTCAATTCCTGACTTGGCTTCTTCAATTGATCTCTCATCCATTAAGGCTTCAATATCAATAGATCATCCTTCACTTGTGCAATTTCCTGTCTTCAAATAATTACAATTGGACAGTTTAATTTATACATCAATTGATGATCTACATCAATCGACTATAACATCAATTGATAAAAATAATATCAATTGATTTACACCTTATCGATTGAAATAGATTAAGTACACCTATGCTACAGTCCAAATTATCAGTTGACTCATATAACATTTCAACTGATAAATGGTTTCCTGATCAATTAATATTTATAAATTCCATATCAATTGATCAGTTACATAAAACAAAATTTCTATGATTCTAAGATTAATGTTATCATCAAATTACATGTAGATTCCTAACATCCGCAAATTCCGAAAAGAATTTAAATTATTGTGAGTATCGTATTCAACCCCCCTTCTATAATACTTCAGGACCTAACAACATATAAGAAAGAGAAGTAAATAATAAAATAAGATTGTTAGTATTAGAAGTATTTTGATGAGATTGTTACTCAATACTGGAAGAAGTTCTGTTGGGATCCGGAAGTATCGTAGAAGGGGGGTTGAATGGGATACTGATAAAAATTTAAAATTCTTTACAGAATTTGCGGAATTAAATTATTGCTTGAGCTGAGGGTTCGAGTCCTTATAGTATTTGGGAGGCTGACTTACTAGCTTTCTATTTTCATGATTGAACATTTAAGATATAGAAAATTAGCAAGTAAGTAAACAAGATTCAAGTTAAATACGTATATTAAACTTGAATGGGTGTTACAGTATTTGGTAGAATAAACATTTAATTCCTAGAACAAAGTTGACATGAATTGTTCTACTTAAGGAATTAAACTCAGACCAGCACAGAAAGTCTGTGAATATAACTTTGCAGACAAATTACTGAATTTGTAAATTTTTCTACTACTAATTATAAAGCTAAGGTTTCATATTTATAGAGGTTGAAAAGCTATTATGACTTTTACCACTATGACATTTTTAACAAGAAATCAGCCTTGTATGACTTATTAAAAAGACTGGGCATGACTTTTAAAATGACTTTAGAAAATTCGGTATGACTGTTCTAAAGTCATATTCGGATTTTCTTTAATTAAAAAAATCTTTATGACTTATTTTAATTAAATAAAATATGCTCGGTATTAATTATTTTAATTAAATAAATCAGTATGACTTATTTTAATTAAATAAAATCAGCTCGGTATGTCTTTCTTTCCAGAAACTCGGTATGACATTTGATTAAAAGCTTCGGTGCTCAGTATGACATTTCTTCTGTGCCAATTTCATTTCTTATCTTCTTGATTGGACAAGTGTCAGCTTCTGATTTGTTCTTTTAACATAAAACAACTGCCACATCAATTTGAACAAACAAAGAGGCCTATTTCGTCTTTTAGTGGATAGGTTACGTAGAAATGCTTTTAGACCCTCACAGCTTATAATCTTTGATTAATAAATAATAAATTTAATTCAGAAATTATAAAAATAAATATATAATATTATTTAGATATTTATAAATATAATTTACTAAATAAATAAAATATTTATTAATTAAATAAATCCTTACGCTCTAAGCTGCGGTCTTCTAAACGTCTGGAACCGAACTCCTTTTGACTTGGAAATGATAAATCAATTCCAACCGGGGTTCCACCTTTAAGAATATATGACTTTGCATTTCTTCCGTATCAATTCTTTTTCCATCTTTTCTTCAAGTCAGTACTGTTAGGCATGTTTAGCTGTATCTACAGTTGCAATTAGAAGTACCTCTGTTGCTGAAATAATCTGACTCTTTAAAATAGACAATACTTCTTTTCACCACTGCATGTACCCAGTCAAATATACAATTTTTGATTCTGACTCTTGTACACTGTATTCTAAATAAACCAGTATCCCTTTGAGCTTCCAACTTCTATCTTCTTTCATTCTAAAATAATTCTAAATTAATTAATCCTTTAATTAATTTAAGAAATAAATTAATTATGAGTGAATTAATTTATTAATTAAATTAACTAATTAATTTAATTAATTAATAGAGAATTAAATTAAAGTCTGAACTATTGTTGATGTAGATAAAACTCTTCTGTTCTTCAACAATAACCTTTCTAACCACTTGAACTTTTTGATGACGAAACTTCACTGACATTGTTGACACCATGTGCACTGGTCTGGTTTACGGATGACGAATAACAATGTTGATTCTCATTTCTGCTGTAGTGGTCTTTGTTTCTTGTCTTATCCTGTCTTGGCTTCTTTTTATTCTTCCTCTATATTCAATTTTTATTATTTACTTCGCTTTCTTATCTAAGTTGAGTTGTCATTTACTTATTACAAATAGGACTAGTCATATGACTTTCAATCTCCCCCTATTTGTTGTTAAACATTTAACACACAAATTCCTAGAGGATAACTCAACTAACAACTAAGAAAATAAAACGACATTTAAGAACTGTAAATAATAAATTGTTTTTTGGATCATATAATACATTTCCAGATTTCAATTATGAAAGATAAATATAAGATAGATGTTCCTCTAGACTGAACATATTTAACAAAGTTCTATCTTGACTTACATATCATTACCAGCTTCAGAAGTATCAACTTCACCTTCTTCTAGAGTTTAACTTTTGTGACCAGGTGTCATTGGTAGATCTTCAATGGCTGGTTTCTCTGGATTAGATTCTGCATTTCCAGATTTCTTGAGTAATTGAAATGAAAGATATTTTTTCCTCTAGCACTGAACATATTATACAAGTAGTATTATCTTCATTTCTCAGTCTCATCACTACTCCCCCTTAGGATGGCAGGGATGAAGTCTTGTTCTGTTATTACCACTTCTCCTCCGTTTCTCCAATTTCTGTCTTTACTTCTCACCCAAGGTGAATTCAACAATTTTAATAGAGGTAACAACATACATGACATACATACAGCATTAAACCATCGCAGATATAAAAAAATGCAAACTATGACATGTTATGCATTTCAGAAAATCTGGTTAATCCTATATAAAAGAATTTTCTAAAATTAAATGGAATAGAAGAATCAAATAATCATTAGTTCTATCCAATCCAAGCATGTTGTTATATACCCCATTTTGGATGTTGTTCAACAATTTCCCCCTATTTGGATCTTGTTGAACAATTCTCCCCTTTGGATCTCTTGTTGAACAATTCTCCCCTTTGGATCTTGTTCAAACTTCTCCCCCTTAGTTGAGTAATCCTCTTTAGAATCCTTGATATCAGAAGAAATTTCATCCCCCTTAGTTGAGTAACATTAGAAATCTGTAACAGGGAATTGGGAATGGGATTTGGTAATTGTGTTAGTGTGTGATTTTTCTTTGTATTTCTGACAAGTGTTTCGCTCATATACTCTCTAAGTGTTTCACTCATAGAATATATATTTTCACTCTTTCTCACTTGTGTTTCACTCTTTTCTCACAACACTATTTCTCTCTCAGTACGAATGACACAGTCTTTTGTACCTGTAAGAAAGATCACTATAGCCCCTTCAAGAGAGGTCACTGGTGGTGCAATGGGGTTTCGTAAATCTCCGTCCTCAATTGAATCCATTAAAATATTTGACTTTGAAAACTGAATTGCTTCAGGAATAGATTCAATGAGTTGTTGATCATCTAAGATGATCTATTCCGTTAGGAATCCATATATGTTCCATCTGGGGAGGGAGACAAGGATCTATAATTTAGCAAATGATTCAAGTTTCCTCCTTACGCCTGTGAAGGCATGTTGATTCAGTCAGAATCATCAATCATCCTTCCTTCCTTGATATGGAAGTTGAGAATAATTGCTTCCGTCAATTTATCCTTAGTGTGTGACAATCCTTACAGTGCATTTGAATATATATATATATATGGTTTGCAGTGTTTGAGAGTTTCTAGATGAAGTTGACTCTTTTCAAATGGCCTTGGCTGACAGGTCGAATTCAATATACTCATCATATTAAGATGACGAACCTAGTAACAGTTTTGCCATTTGCAAATCTATACCCTTTTGGGAGGATATAAATTAGTTAGCAGTTGCCTTGGTTTCTATTTCACATTCTAAATAGAGGCAGAGCTGCTGGAACACTCATAGATACTTCTCTTTTCTAGTGCACTAGAGGCACATACTCTCTCACCCTCTTTAATTGATAAAACTTATCTTTTTAGGGGTTTAGTAGATGAAGTTGTATCTGTTTGAGTGTATGTGGTTCTATGATCTGTGTTAGAGATTGTATGTTTTCAATCCCTTGATCTTGTCCTATAGCCACTGAGGGCTCAATATATCAATTGTATATATATATATATATATATATATATATATATATATATATATATATGTATATATATATGTATATCAATTGATTAAAGAATATATCAAGATCGAGATTACCTACTTTTACCTCGAGTCGATTGCTCTTGTTTGGCAGGACATAAATATGATTTTATTATTAGTGATTTTCAAATAATCAATGTATATATATATATTATTACTAACAACAAAAATCATAATTAATTGCAATGAAACAATAACAAATTATCAAAATATGATAATTAATAATAATTTCGTAAAGTAAGTAATTATGCTCCTAATATCTCATTATATTAAAACTATGAAACTAATAAACGATGAATTACTTCAATTCATAATTTTAATAAGATAAAATACTCTTGCTAATTAATAAATAATCATAGAAATGAAAATTATCATTTAACTTCATACAGTATATCTAATAATTGTTACTCAAGCATATGACAATTATACTTATAACAATTATCAGTGATATATGTAAGCTCGAGAAAGTAGATGTAAAGAAATTTACATGTCCTTTAAATATTAACATTTAATACTTATGATTCTTAGAATAATTTCTCGTAGACAAAAATAAATTCTAAAAATAAAATGAAATAAAAAATAATAAAATATATGCCAATTTTATAGGAAAAAACAAAAAATAAATAAAAATAAACTTACACATATATATATAAATAATGATATTAAAAGTTTGAAAACAAAACAATATGTACCAATTGTTAAAAAATATATATTATTTAAGAGCATGATAAAAAAAATTCTTTAAGATACATATCCCTTAATAAAATGCGGGAAAGTTGTATCTGAGAAGAAAGTCTCTATTCCTTATGAATTTCTTATAAGACAAACTTTTTATAATAAAATGCGGGAAGTTGTACCAAAGAAGAAATTCAGCACTCTTAAGGAATTTATAAAAAAATATATTTATAGTATGACCGGTTTCTAAAACCACTGGGCGCTTACTGGAAAGAATCAATCGAGACAAAAAGATAATCATCTTAACATTCCAAAACATATTTTTCATCTCAAAGAGAAAGAAAAATATAATAAGGAATGGTAATAGATTGCATTAAAGCACTTTCAATAAAAGAGTTTTATCGGAACTAAAGATTTATCATTTAAGAGCATGATACTAAATTTTCTTTAAGATGCATATCCCATAATAAAATGCGAGAAAGTTGTATCATAGAAGAAAGTTTTTATCCTTTATGAATTTCCTATAAGGCAAACTTCCCATAATAAAATGCGAGAATTTATACCAAAAAAAAAATTCAACTCTCTTACCATATTATATCTCGTTAAAATGACTATATTCATTTATACCTTAATATTGTATGATTTGAAAATAGTTTTGCAAACCATCCTTATCAGATAGAGGACTATGATTTTCCGACTCATAATGCAATTATGATCTTCAACATTTTCGTCCACCTGATATTATCCCTAACTTAAAATAGAAAATTTCTTGATAATATGGGTGGATGTATTCTTAGGAATACAGTAAATGCCTTCAAAGCAACAACCATAGTTTAGGTACTTTGAATCAATATGCAACAAACATTGAAACAAGTGTTTGAAAATAAATCATTTTACAAATGGTTGATACCTCGAAGTAAAAATAATTTTGGAAATATTTCTAAGTATATAAAATATTGAGAATTTTATATTCACATAACTTAGAAAATACTTCCGTTTACAATATTAGTGATTTTTGAAATATGATTTGATTACTTAGATCAGTAATTCTAAATAATGTCACTAATATTAAAAGTGTCACAATTATTTGTAACAAAATATTTAAAAATATCAGAGAAAAATATCAAAATAATTAAGTAAAATATCATTAACTGATACTCATAAAATATTTATCATACAAACAATTATGCTGCATATTATTTTAATTCATTTAAATCATGAGACTGATATGACATCGAATTGTCTGACATCATAATTTAAATCAATTAAGATAATATTAGACTTATGCTAGAACAACTAATTACTACATATGCATATAACATTGTAAACATGATAATTAAAGTAGTAGCAATAAGCACGAGGTTCTGGATTTCAGATAAATTCACAAGTCCTTTAAATATGAACGATTTAATACTTATGAAGTCATTTAAGAATTCCATGCAGATGACATTTCCAATAAATATGCACATAAATAATATCTCAACTTTACTAACCAACTTAGACAAAATGAATTTATCAAACTGTTTTAGCAAATATCTGCAGGTTATTCTATTAAGGACTACTCTCGAAATAAATGATATCTGGTGTCCATGCACTTGTTCCGTGAGTGGTGTAGAGATTATTCAGCAGAGTTGATGGAGTTTGACAGCTTCTATTAATTACCTCCCTGTCTTTCTTATAACCTGCATTATCTATATCTATATAGCCAATTAGGTTAAACCTAGTATTTTTAGGGTACCTTATTTTAAGAGTTGGTAATCTCTTAAGATATCTAACAATTCATATCTTATCTATAAGATTAGATTCTCTAGTATTCATGTGGAAACTTGCACATATGCATATTGAGAATAAAATATATGGTCTTTACGCACAGTAGACTCGCATATAATATAATCATGCTATACTTGCACTAATATTATATTATGTGTGTATGCCTTGTATTCTAGAGAGATATGTGTATAACGACTCTAATATAAAATTATTTTCAAGTAATTAGTAGTTAGAGTGTCATACTATGTCCTTGACGATTGTTTGATCTCTTACCTCTGTCATAGAGAGTTTTGTGAAGAGAATGATATACAAATTCCAGTGGATATGAAACTTCAAAGTCCAGGATTTGTTGTGCATCAACTTGTTCAGCCCTAATAGTATCAAGTCTCATATCTGATGCTTTAGTTAGATCTTGAAAGTCCCGAAGATTCTGTTTCCATCATCGTCGATACCTTCTGTGGCAACCAGTTTGGCTTTGTCCCTCATAACAATGCCAAAAATCATCCAATCTCTAAAAACCTTACAGTACCAATTATAACTTTGTCTTGTGGTCTGGGTTCCAGATTTAGTAGATTTTGCCTTCGAACTGATTAAGATCATCTTACATTTGCAATCACCCAATCTGGATCAATCAGTGTTTCTTCAATCTTCTTTAGGATATCAAATGTTTAACAATTGTTCTTTCCCGAAGAATAACCATTTACTTTGCATAGCACTTCTAGTCTTTACTCTAGTATCCGGACCACTAAAAACTAGACTCCATGAATGACTTTGACTTCAAACCCTTTGTCTCGATAGATATGTTCTTAATGTGTTCCTTTGATCTTCATTGTGTTGAGTACGACTAGTAGATCCTTCTTTTATTTGATCCCCCTGAGTTGCTGCTAGGATGTTTTGAAGATCCTTCACCTTATTGAGTGGATTTTGTTAAAGTCCATGAGTTGTGTAGATTCACTACCATATCCATTACTAGGATCTGAATCATCATCATTAACATTGATTTCTTCTGCAACCTCGGTTTCATCATCAATATCTGAATATGACTCTGACAAGATGTCAAGCTTCACAGATTCATAATAGACTTTTATTTTAATGCTCGGGAGCTTGGTGTAATAGGACGACACATTCAGACTTTCAATCACCTTCTGGTTTTACATCACATCTTACTTTAAAAGCTTTAGACTTCAATGAGTAGCCGAGGACAATTGTTCCATGAGCCTTAATTTCAAACTTGCCAAGATGCTCATATAAATCTTCAATAAATATCAATTTCCTCCAAACACACGAAAGAGCTTCAGTGTTTATTTCTGGTTAGTCATTAACTCATATGATATATTTTCACGATCTTGTTGAATAAAGAAGCATGATATGTTAATCGTTTCAACTTTAAAGTACTTTGCTTCCAACTTGATCTGCTTGATGTGATCAAACACCATATGTGATATATTATCTGTTGAATGCACGAACAATACCAATTCACTCTTAGTTGAGTGATCTTCCATCTTTCTTGCTCGAAATCAAACACTTTTCTATGTCAATGCTTTTCTAGAAAATCTTTGACAAAGAATTCCCCAGTGCCCTATAGATGGTGCTTAGAGCTTAAGTCAGTCGACAAGGAAGATATTTCCAGTGATGACAATTCCAAAATCATGATAGCCAAGTCCCTTGTACATCCTTTGCTGTCATCTTCAAAGGTTACCGTTGGGTAAGCTTTCTCAATCAACTGTGATAGTAGAGCTTCAATGCTAGTAATATTCCTCGAACAATAACTGTCACGAAATCACATAACTTTTGTCTTTTATTTCATACTCTGCAATCACAAATGATTAAGATTCTTGGTACTTAACTTCAATTGAGTTCAGATGAGTTAGAGATATTACTTTCAATAGTGGTAACAACAGTTTCAACCTTAACATGCACAAACTTATCTTTGACTGATCATTTCTCATTCACAGCAGTCTTGACAAGGTAGTCTTAAGGCTATGAGATTAGTGATTCCAACCTATCTTAAGGTGGACTAGCAGTCTTTACCCTATTATGATTCTTATAGATGTTTTGACTAAGATTATGCAAGTCCTAAGATATGCATTTTCAAATTTTAATAAACAAGCATAAAAAATAAGAGCACATGGTAAACATTCAGTTTCAATGCATTATAGATAAGAATTATGCAATTTGGGCATGTTATGCATATTAGAAAATTCAGTACTATCTACTTTAACCAATTTACACAAATGTGACAGGTGTCAAGCAGATTTACAGATATTCAATAATTTTCTAAAAGCACATGGAATAGACGAACTAACAATTTAATTACTAATTCTGTCTAATCCATTTATGTTGTTGTCCAACATTTTAATTATCTCTAATTACCTAAGTCAGTTTTAGATTAAGTCTCGGATCTACAAATTTTTACTAACTACTTAGATAATTCTACCATCTTTTAAATTTCTATACCTTAACAAACAATACTTGAAGTGATTTGACATTTAAGTACAACTATGTGAGTGTGAGCAATTCATATGAAAATATGCACCTGCTTTTAACTCAACACAGTCTCTGTCATCATTTATTTGTTCGGGCTTCTTGAATATTGTAGCACAACCCTGATCTTGTCTTGCTAGTTTTAGCCTCATATGTTTCTTCAGTTGTGACCTCTAACGATTCTTAAATCCGTTTTGTACAAGTACAAAAGCTAGAAAGATCAGTAAAGTCAGAAAAAAATTATTCAGAGTTCCCACTAATAAATCTATCATTTCTTTACATTTGAGTAGTTTGTGGAACTATAACATGAACAGTCGTAACATCCACAATAAAATCTAAATTTTATGGAATAAACCTACTAATACGAAATGATCACTTTCCTCGAAACCGAGTCATATGCTCTGCGAATTAATTCTGAGCCAAACCAGAGAATTTTCCAACAACAAACCTTTTTGGAAAAATGGACCAAGTTTTAATATCTTTAGATTATAAATTAAATCTATATAAATTTAACTAATAAATTTACTCAAATTAAATTTATAAAATAAATTTATTTAAATTAAGTTTATAAATAAACCTTTTCAATTTTAAATAATAAATTAAATTAAATTTATAAATTAAATTTATTTAAATAAGATTTATAAAATAAATTTATCTAAATTTAAGTTCATAAAATAAATTTATTAAATAAATTTATTAAATAAATTTAAATAATAAAAGTAAATCTATTTAAATTTAGAGAATAAATTTATTTAATTAAAATTTATAAAATAAACTTATTTAAATTATGTTTATAAAATAAACTTTTTCAAGTTTAAATAATAAACTCATTTAAATTAAATTCACAAAATAAAGTTTTTTTTAAATAACATTTATGAAATAAATTTATCTAAATTTAAATTTATAAAATAAAATTATCTAAACAAATTTAAATAATAAAAGTAAATCTATTTAAATTTAAGGAATAAATTTATTTAATTTAAATTTACAAAATAAACTTATTTAAATTAAGTTTCTAAAATAAAAAATTTCAAGTTTAAAATAATAAACACATTTAAATTAAATTTATTTCAAATAAAATTTATAAAATAAATTTATTTAAATTTGAATTTATAAAATTAAATTATTTAAAAAATTAAATTATAAAAGTAAATCTATTTCAATTTAAAGAATAAATTTATTTAATTTAAATTTATAAAATAAATTTATTTAAATTAAGTTTATAAAATAAACTTTCTTCAAGTTTAAATAATAAACACATTTAAATTAAATTTATTTTAAATAAAATTTATCAAATAAATTTATCGAAATTTAAATTTGTAAACTAAATTTATTTTACAAGGTCTCTAGACATTCAGAGTTCAAACAACTTCTGTACCCTGAGCTTCATTGGACTGCGGATCTTGATTTGTAAATCAATCAGCTTGCTCCGATGCCAATTGTTGGGTCCCGGAATTATCGTAGAAGGGGGGTTGAATGCGATATTGACAACAATTTAAAATTCTTTGTAGAATTTGTGGAATTAAATTATTGCTTGAGTTGAGGGTTCGAGTCCTTGTAGTGTTTGGGAGGCTGACTTACTAGCTTTCTATTTTCATGATTAAACATTTAAGATGTAGAAAATTAGCAAGTAAGTAAACAAGATTCAAGTTAAATACGTAGAATAAACATTTAATTCCTAGAACAAATTTGACATGAATTGTTCTACTTAACGAATTAAACTCAGACCAGCACAGAAAGTCTGTGAATATAACTTTGCAGACAAATTACTGAATTTGAAAGTTTTTCTACTACTAATTATGAAGCTAAGGTCTCATATTTATAGAGGTTGAAAAGCTAGTATAACTTTTACCACTATGACCTTTTTTACAAGAAATAAGCCTTGTATGACTTATTAAAAAGACTGGGCATGACTTTTAAAATTCGGTATGACTTTAGAAAATTCAGTATGACTTTTCGAAAGTCATATTCGGATTTTCTTTAATTAAAAAAATTGGTATGACTTATTTTAATTAAATAAAATATGCTCGGTATGACTTATTTTAATTAAATAAATCGGTATGACTTATTTTAATTAAATAAAATCAGCTCAGTATGACTTTATGTCCAGAAGCTCGGTATGGCATTTGATTAAAAGCTTCGGTATGACTTTCTCTCGGTATGACATTTCTTCTCTGCCAATTTCATTTCTTTTCTTCTTGATTGGACAAGTATCAGCTTCTGATTTGTTTTTTTAACATAAATCACCTGCCACTTCAATTTGAACAAAGAAAGGGGCATATTTCGTCTTTTAGTGGATATGCTCCGTAGAAATGCTTTTAGACCCGCACAGCTTATAATCTTTGATTAATAAATAATAAATTTAATTTAGAAATTATAAAAATAAATATCTAATATTATTTAGATATTTATAAATATAATTTACTAAATAAATAAAATATTTATTAATTAAATAAATCATTATGCTCTAAGCTGCGGTCTTTTGAACATGTGGAACCGAACTCCTTTTGACTTGGAAATGATAAATCAATTCCAACTGGGGTTCCACCTTTAAGAATATATGACTTTGCATTTCTTCCGTGTCAATTCTTTTTCCATCTTTTCTTCAAGTCAGTACTGTCAGGCATGTTTAGTTGTATCTACAGTTGCAATTAGAAGTACCTCTGTTACCGAAATAATCTGACTCTTCAAACTAGACAATACTTCTTTTCACCACTGCATGTACCCAGTCAAATATTCAATCTTGGATTTTGACTCTTGTACACTGCATTCCAAACAAACATGTATCCCTTTGAGTTTCCAACTTTTGTCTTCTGTCATTCTAAAATAATTCTAAATTAATTAATCCTTTCTAACCACTTGAACTTTTTGATGACGAATCTTCACTGACATTGTTGACACCCTGTGTACTGGTCTGGTTCACGGATGACTAACTACAATGTTGATTCTCATTTTTGCTATAGTGGTCTTTGTGTCTTGTCTTATCTTGTCTTGGCTTCTTTTTGTTCTTCCTCTATATTCAATTTTTATTATTTACTTCGTTTTCTTATCTGAGTTGAGATGTCATCTACTTATTACAAATAGGACTAGTCATAAGACTTTTAAGTTCATTAATATGTCCAAGCGTCCATGAAAAATAAAGAAGTAATATTTCAGAAGAGCTCAGAAGATACAAAAGATTTTAAACGGCTACTACACGAAGATTCCAGAAGAAGAAAACAAAAGAGGAAATATAGTAAAACAGAAGAAGGACAGAAGACCACAACTTTTAAAGTTAAAATATGAAGAATATTTATTTTAGTATGACACAAGTGAACTAGACAGTACATTTGTGTGTCAATTAAATTAATAAATGTTCATCGTCTAGCTTGAGTGGTTTTATAACAAAAGATAGAGCAAAGACGGAAAGATTTCAGTGCTACCAAAAAGGTTATACAAGTCAAGATATTATTTTAATTCTATTATCAAAAGTAAATTAATTATTTAATTAAATTAAATAAGTTGAATTTAATTTAATTTATAAATTATTAATTAAATTAAGTAGAATCAATTTAGTATAAAGGATATAACTTGGTATAACTTTTAATAAGTCTTTTAGACTATATTAAAAAGTGATACCGAATTGTTTCACAAAAACTTATACTAAATTGATTTCTAGAAAGTCATACCAAATTTTGATTAAAAATGTAATACCAAAGCTTGAATCAAAACTCATATCGGATGCTATTTAGAAAAGTCATACCAAAGCTAGGATAGAAAGTCATATTGAAGCTCTTGATCAAATGTCATACCGATTTTTGGAAAGTCATACTGTGATATCTCAAAATTCATACAAGTGTTATTGAAAGTCATACAGGCTTAAATAAAGTCTGAAAAATGTCCTGATCTGAAAAGTCATACAAGCTTTAAAAATTCTCTATAAATATGAGGCTAGTACTTCATATTTTGTGTTCATTGAAAAATATTTAAATTCAGTAATTTGTCTGTATTGTAATATTCACAGACTTTCTGTGCTGGTTTGAAATATAATTGTTAAATTAGAACAATTCATGTCAAAATCGTTCTAGAATATTTTATCAGTTATATACATTTTCATCATATTAATTGTGTAATATTTTTCAAGTTAAAAATCATATATTCTACTTGAACAGTATTTTATTAAAATTAATATTTCGTGAATAATTAAAATAGTATTTTAAATCCAAAATTCCGTGATTAAATATAGATATTGTATTCAACCCCCCTTCTACAATATCAGAGACCAACAATTGGCATCAGAGCTGGTTAATATTTGTAATATCATATCCAAAACAAATATTCCGCAACTCATACAGAACTTAAAATTATTTTTAATTCGAAATAATTTATATTCGAAATAATTTTTACCCAAAAATTATTTTTGATCAGAAATTATTTTAAGTCAAAAGTTTTTTTCGAAACACTTAATTTTTAATCTTATTAAAGATGAGTACACAAAAAGTGACGAGCATTAAAATTCCACCGTTTGATAAAGATCACTATAACTTGTGGAAGCATAAGATGCTATTATTTCTTGGGAATGCCGATACCAAATATGTAGGAATTTTGGCCAACGGTACTAAGCCTCCGATTATAGTTATTCTCGAGCATGAGATAAATGGAGTTGTAATTCCTCATAGACAGTTCCCTAAAGATCCGTCTGATTATACAGAGGACGAAAGGGAAAATATGACAGTGAATAACAGTCTCAAACTCATACTGGTAGTATCCCTAGATTACGTTATGTTCAATCACATTGTCAATTGTAATAATACCAAACAAATATGGGATACAATAGAAATTATAAATTAGGGGACTGAAGAGGTCAGGGAGAATAAACTCGAGATCCTAACCTCCTAATATGAGCAATTTAGATCCAACCCTGGTGAGGGTACCTCTAAGGGGTTTCAGAGATTGAATAAACTGATAAACGAGCTCAACTTCAATGAGAAATATTATAAAAACCAGGAGGTTAACAGGAAGTTTTTGCTAACCATACCCGAGAATCTGGAACATAGGATCGCAGCAATCCGGGAGTCTAGGGACATGAAAGAGGTAACCATAAAAAGACTCTACGGAGTTTTGAAGACCTATGAATTGGAACAGATTCAGACCAGAGAAATGTATGGAAGAGGAAAGGTTCTTAATTCTTCTAAAGCATTGATAGTGGAAGCACCAGAGAAGAAAGAAATGAAGGTTGTTGTACCTTCAAACAGTTCAATGGAGTATGTGGTTCCAGAATTTGGACATACTTCAAATAACCAGGAAGATGGTGAGTTCTACTCATTAGAAGAACTGGATCAGCTGGAAGATGAATCTCTAGCTTTGGTTGCCAGGAGGTTTGGCAACATGAGATTCCGAAGGAACTCCTCCTATAAAGTTAAAATTAATTTTGGAAGGTTCCAAAGAGGAGGTTCTTCTACAGATGTGTCAAGAAGCGGATACAAGGCTGACTTAGTTGACAGAATCAAGTTTTGTTGCTTTAACTGTAATGAGGTAGGTCACTTTGTAACTGAATGCAAGAATCCGAAGCAAGGAAAGAAGAGAGATTCTTATGAAGAGCTCAAAGAAAAGTATGTTGCACTTGTGAAAAAGAATCAAGGAAAGTCTTGTCTAGCAGAAGGCAAAAGCTGGGACAACTCAGACAATGATGATGAGGAAGAGCTAGGAAATCTTGCTCTTATGGCTTCATTGTCTCCAACTTGACAAGGAGGAATATATGTAAATCCTTCTTGCCCTAAAATGTTTAAATTGTTAGGTAAAGAACTAGATGATACAAGAGATAGAGTTGAGAAACTAATTCTCAAAAACAAAGTTTTAACTTATGAGAATGATGTTTTAAAACTGTTAAAAAAATGACAAATTGACCGAGGACTTACCTTTTCATGTAAATAGAGTCAGTTATTATGTTAAGGTTGAATTTTATCTCAAAAATCAGATAATGGAAGAACAGAAGAAGTGTCTAGACTATAAACATTCATCTTACATTGTAAAAGACATAATTGACCAACAAGAGATAAAATGTAAAGTTGGCATAGATTTTGAGTACCATCAATATGTAGGTAAGGCAAGCAACATCACCCCGTTCAGAAAAAGTACTAAAGAAAAGGGTATTCCACATGTTAAGGACACGCCTAAACCTCTTTTCATAACCCCTATTGCAGAACCAATCATTGAGAGCTCTATATTAATTGCTTACGAAATGAATTTAGAGGACCTCAAGGAAGAAAAGAAAAGGGAGGAGCAAGTTAGGGACATATAAGGAGTTGATGTCCAAAAATAGAAGTGAGCACCTAAGACACAAGTAAAAGATAAAGGAACTTCTGATTCGCCCAATCCTGGTACAGGTGCTAAAGACTTAAAGAAGAATCTGAACAGACCTAATAAGTTTGTTAATAGTAGGAATAGTAATAACATATATCATTCTACTGAGAACTTTAAAACTGTTGATAAATTTGAAGTAGAAACTGTTAAAACACCTACTGCTTTGAATAATATGTCTATTATTGATGTATGCCATAAACCATGTAGTGTTATAAACTATTTGTTATGTGCTTTTAATGTTATGTCTGTATATTTTAAAATTATGCATGCTAATCATGATAACATGACACCTAGACAACATGTCAATAATAAGTTTGCAAGATCCAAGACTGCGATTCCTTCACATGTCAAGAAGGAAACAAATGTTCCAAAGTCTAAAGAGAAAGTTGTTAAGACTGTTTATAGGAATGTAAGCACAGTCACACAGTCAAGTATACAACTTGTGGTACTTAGAAAGATATCATAACCATAAATTTAAAGGAGATAAGATGAAGACTGCATAAAAGAAACTAAGACTTATAAAAAATGAAGATGAAAACTAGTATAAAAGAAAATAAAGACTTGCATTAATATGAAAGTGTTTACAATATTTGAGAGAGCTAAAAACTAGATCTAAAAAATTAAAAGAGTGGCTACTACTAAAACTAGGGTAAAAATTAGAGATGATTACAATGAGAGAATGAGATGTATTTATAGGCTAGGACAAGGGTTTTTGGTGGTGTTGGGTCAGTCCTTACCATTCAAATGAGGTATTTGTTGGTAAAATCTACACCATTAATTTTTTATTCCATCCACCAACTTATTCTTTTGTCTTTCTCTCCTCTTTACTTTGTTGGCTTCCTTTTCTTCCATTTTTACCCTTTCTAGCCCATTGATCCTCCTTTAATTATTTATTCTACTTATCTGCAAAATAAGAAAAATGAAATAAATTAACAAGTAAAATACGAAGGTAAGTAATAAAATAGGCATTAAAATATGTAAAATTATGCACTAATCGAATTCTCTCATACCTATCTTTTGCTCGTCCTCGAGTAAAATTATCAATTAAAAAAAGCAAACTGAGAAAATTCCTAGGTTTACCAACCCCTTTAAACTCATAAATGATCTCTACAAGAGGAGTGGGGTCTCCTAAGGGTTTAGAGAAGATATACCCATAAAATCTGTGAAATAATTTCAATAATTGTCCCGACTCAATTTTCACTCTAGTTTTCAATGGTGTTAACAAAAAGATTTTATAGGGAAAATACATGCCTTAGTAGACTTTTCTAATAATAGTCGAATTTTAGATAACTTCAATCTACTGGTGTCGAATCTAAATGTTTACAAAAAATCTCAAGGTGTGTAGTGAATTTAAGGCCTCTGATAGATGAACTGCATAAGAATATTTTCTCTTTATCAACCAATATTGAACTGACCCAATCTCTATTAAAACAAGTATCTAGCCAAATATCACAAATTCATATACATAGCCCTTTTTTGTTTTTTTAATCGACTGTATAGTGTCTGTTTTCTTAGGCTTTCTATGTTACCTATGTAGCGAACTTTGGGTTAGTGACTCCCAAAACAGTTGGTCTTAGGGCACTAAGTTTTGAAACACCCCAACGGACTTAATTACTCGAGTAACAAAGGCCACAAAACAAGACTAGTCAATTCTACTTGTGTCCATCATCTCGTCTATTTATTTTGAGGAATATTGGGTATTGAAGTACTTTATTCTTTTTTTTCTTATATATTTATTTTTCATAAAATTTTGATTTGACATTGTTCTAACATGTGGGTTCTCTCTCAGGTATCGAATAGCATCCCTATACAATCTTTTCAACAAAGGTCTTGTGCATATGTGCTGTCTTGAAATTTGGTGTAAAAATCGTTCGACACAAGTTTCATAAAGAAAACCTTACTCAACTAAGTTCAAATTATCTAAAAGGCATTATATATATAATTTTTTAAAACAAATGTTAACACCAACTAGTCCTAAAGTTCAAATAGAGGGTAGGACAACCTAACTTAATATTTCTATTTTTGAATTTTCAATTTTCAATTTTTTTTTTAAATTTTTACATTACTAGCACCCTCCCTCATACCTAAATCATGCATTATCCCCAATGTATGCAAATGAGAGAGATATGATAAAATAACATAAGAGATAATAACATGAGATGACGGAGAAGCAAAACTAGTTTATTCTGAAAACTTACTTTATTCAGAGATCGACAAGGTGGATGACCTCTTCCTCGAGATCAACTGGCAATTCTAAAAATGGTTTGAGCCTTTGTCCATTAACTTTAAATATGTCACCATTTTTAGGTTTTTCAATTTCAATAGCACCATGAGGAAAAACTATTTACAATGTATGGTCCTTCCCACCTAGATCTCAACTTTCCACGAAAGAGATGCGGCCTAGAATTATATTAAAGAACTTTTTGACCGGGAGAAAAGGATTTTTCTCAAGATGGATATATCATGAAACACTTTAGTTCTTTCTTTATAGATTTTAGCATTTTCATAGGCATCATTCCTCGTTTTCTCTAACTCAGACAATTGCAACTTCCGATGACTACCAGCAGTGGATAAATCAAAGTTTACCTCTCTAATGGCCCTCATGGCCCTATGTTCAAGTTCAACAGGAAGATGACACACTTTACCAAACACAAGTCTTTAGGGAGACATACCCAAGATCGTCTTAAAAGCAGTCCGATAGGCCCATAAGCATCTATCAACTTAATGGACCAATCTTTCTTATTCAAGTTGACAGTCTTTTCTAAAATTTGTTTGCTTTGCCTATTAGAGACTTCAACTTGACCACTAGTCTGAGGATGATAAGGGGTAACCAATTTATGAGTGATGGAATACTTTTTTAAGAGAGATTCAAATTGATGATTTTTAAAGTGCTCGTCTTGGTCACTAATGATAGCTCTAGGTGTGCCAAATCGAGAAAATATATTCTCTTTTAAGAATTTAAGGATGACATTGTTATCATTAGTCTTAGGTTGTATGGCTTCGACCCACTTAGACACGTAATCAACCGCTAAGAGAATGTAGAGATTACCAAACGAATTAAGAAAGGGGCCCATAAAATCTAGTCCCCAAACATCAAAAATCTCAATGACAAGGATTGGACTCATTGGCATCATATTTCTTCTAGTGATCATTCCTAAATGTTAACACCTACTACAAGTGGAACAGAATTTGTTGGCATTCTTAAACAAACTAGGCCAATAGAAACCACACTGAAGTATCTTTGCGGCTATTTTCTTAGCACTAAAATGATCTCCACAAGCTTGGTCATGACAAAAGTAGACTACGCTCCTAACCTCATGGTTTGGAATACATCTTCTAATGATCTTTTCTGGGCAATGTTTAAAAAGATAAGGGTCATCCCAAAAGAAGTGTTTGACTTGAGAGAAAAATTTTGATTTATGTTGCTTAGACCAATTGGAAGAAATTTCACCGATGGCAAGGTAATTGACAATATCGGTGAACCGATGAGGAGTAGAAATCGAAAGAAGGTGTTCATCGGGAAAAGATTCATTTAAGGGTAAATCAATAGTGGAATCCACTACTATTCGAGAGAGATGATCGGCAATAACATTTTTTGAACCCTTCTTATCCCTAATTTCTAGGTCAAATTCCTGAAGAAACAAGACCCGCCTAATCAGTCAGGCCTTTGAGTCTTTTTTGGAGAAAAGGTATCTAAGGGCTGCGCGATCGGTGTAAACAATGATTTTGGAACCGATAAGATATGACTGAAACTTCTCAAGGGCAAAGACTACTGCTAAGAGCTCTTTTTCAGTTGTGGAGTAATTAAGATGAGCATCATTTAAGGTCTTACTAGCGTAGTAAATGACATGAGGAATCTTATCTATTCATTGACCTAACACCGCCCCTACTGCATAATCCGAAGCGTCACACATTAACCATAAAGGTTGATTCCAATCGGGGGACTTAATAATCGGGGCTGAAGTCAATTCTTTCTTAAGGTGGTTAAAAGATTGAAAAAACTCACTAGCAAACTCGAATTTGACCTCTTTAGAAAAAAGGTTGGTCAAGGGTCTTGCCTTCTTACTAAAATCCTTAATAAAACGTTGATAGAAACCGGCATGTCCTAAAAAGGAGCGAATTTCTTTGACAGATTTTGGTGGAGGGAGATTAGCAATAAGGTCGACTTTGGCCCTATCAACTTGGATTCCCTTTTTAGAAATTTTGTGACCAAGAACAATTCCTTCCTTAACCATGAAATGACATTTTTTCCAATTAAGAATGAGGTCGGTTCCTTACACCTTTTTAAGACTAAGTGGAGATGGTGTAGACACTGATGAAAAGAAGAACCAAAGATGGAAAATTCATCTATAAAGACTTCTAGAAAGTCTCCTATCATGTCAAAAAAGATGCTAGTCATGCACCTTTGAAAGGTAGAAGGTCCAGTAGTTAGGCCAAAAGCTAACCGATGATAAGCGAAGTTCCGAAAGGGCAAGTGAACGTGGTCTTTTCTTGGTCCTCAAGAGCAATGAGGATTTAGAAATACCCAGAATAACCGTCTAGAAAGCAATAGTAAGAATGACCTGCTAATCTTTCTAACATTTGGTCCATGAAGGGTAAAGAAAAGTGGTCTTTTCTAGTGGCGGCATTGAGCTTCCTAAAATCTATGCACATTCTCCAACCTGACTGAACACGAGTAGGAACTTGCTCATCATTTTCATTGGTTACTATGGTAATACCTGACCTTTTAGGCACTCCATGAACGGGACTGACCTAAGAACTATCAGAAATGGGATAGATTATCCCATTATCGAGAAATTTTAGGATTTCTTTCTTAATAACTTCCATCATGGCATGGTTCAATCTCCTTTGAGGTTCCCTAACAGGCTTAGCATCATCAATTAAGTGAATCCTATGTTGGACAATAGCCAGACTAATTCCTTTGATATCTGATATATTCCACCCTATTGCTTCTTTATGTTCTCTAAGCACACTTAAAATCTATTTCTCTTGTGTCTCAGTCAAATTAGAGGCAATTATAACCGGAAGAGGTTTGAGTTCTAATTCTGGCGAGCTTGACTCAACGAGTTCACTAGCTTCGAAAAGAGGGCTTGGTGTGATCTCCTGATTAGTTGTGGAAATGGTGGACTCTAACATTTGGTTGACCTCATTTGTATAATTAGAAATATCTCAATCCTGACCAAAGTGTTTTAAACAAAAGTCAAAAGCATCACTAGGAGTCATGAGACCTTGATCAAATATTTCATCAATTAAATTGATTCCCATTTGATCAAAATTATCGGATTGTTTTCCAACATGAAAAATATTTAAGTCTATGGTCATATTCCCAAATGTTAGTTTCATTGATTCATTCCTGCAATTAATCAAGGCATTAGAAATGGCTAGAAAAGGTCTTCCTAAAATGATAGGAATTTGGTTCTTAGGATTTTTGACCAGTTTGGTTTCTAAGACCACGAAATCAACAGGAAAGACAAAGTCACCTACTTTAATTAACACATCTTCAACAACTCCCTTTGGAATTTTGACAGAACGATCCCCTAATTGAAGTGTAGCATTTGTATTTTGAAGTTCTCATAAACCTAGGGCTTGATGACAGAAAATGGAAGAAGGTTCACGCAAGCTCCTAAGTCAAGCAAAGCTTTATCGATGAAGGTATCGCCTAAGACACACGAAATAGTAGGACAACCGGGGTCCTTATATTTTACAAGAATTTGATTTGAAAGGATCGAACTAATGTGTGATATCAAAAAGACTTTCTTCGGGATATGATTGGTGCACTTATGAGTACACAGCTCCTTTAGACACTTAGCATAAAAAGGAATTTGTTGGATGGCATTTAAGAGAGGAATGTTTATCTTAACTTGCTTAAAGACTTCAAAAATCTTGTCTAATTGGTTTGTTTGCTTAGATGAAATGAGTCTTTGGGGATAAGGGGATTTGGGTTTTAAAGACTCTTTCACTCGGTTCTTCAGAAGAAGGTTTATTGATCGGTTCACTTATGGATCCTTGACTTTTTGAATTCTCGGATTTTTCTCCACTTGGACCCGGAAAAGGATGACTTGGTTCAGGAGTCGATTCCTCGTCCTCACTAGACTTATCTCCCACTTGGTTATCAATTTACTTGACAGACCTTAAGGAAATAACTGAATTCACATTGTCATGAGGTCTTTGGTTCATGGGAAACTTAGGATTCACCTCGGGTTGACTAGAAAACTGGTTCTTCTCCCGCTCCCAAATCGTGCTAGCTAACTGACTCATCTGAACCTCTAACTTATAGATGGCTTGAGAATTGGAATTTAAGATTTGCCTATCTTGAGTCATGGTTTGCATGAAAGTTTATTGGGACTTAGTCAAATTTGTTTGCAATTTTAACAACGCCTCAATACTCTTCTCTAAGGAACTAAGTCTCTTATCCGAATCATTAAAACTGGGTGGGTTCAAAGGTGTTTGAGTTGAGTTTGGATAAGGACCAAGACTTTGATTTGGGTCAGAGCTAGAATTGGGCTTTTGAATGTTGGGTTGAGACGGTTGATAGTTTTGACCTTGGTTCCATGAAAAGTTTGGGTAATTTCTCCACCCAGGGTTGTAAGTTTGTGAAAACGGGTCATTTTGGGGTCTTGATTGGAACATAGCATTCACCTGCTCCAACTCTTGAAAATTTTGAAGTGCTTGATTCGGAGAATTATAGTTCGCACACATAGACACTTGTGATTGGGATCTAATGGTTTCTAAAGCTTCGAGTCTTCTAGTGAGAGTAGCTAACTTAGCTTCAGTTGCAATTGAGTTGCTAACAGAATGCAAACCCCTAGATGATGAACTAGGTGACTCATTAGATTTAACAGGCTCCCTAGTGGACTCCCACAACATTGTCTTTTCTGCTAGTTCCTCGAAAAATTCTCAACCTTGATCCTCATCTTTTTCCATGAATTTACCTTGACACATAGACTCTAACAAGGTGGTGGTAGAACTATCTAAGGCTTCATAGACAATCTTACAGAGTGTCCATTTTTCTATTTCGTGGTGGGGACATTGGAACAAAAGATTTTTAAAACGGTCAAAATATTTCCAAAATGACTCATTTTCTTTTTGATGAAATTGATTTATCTCATTTGTGATTTTTGTGGTCTTGTGTTTGGAAAATATTTTTTAAGAAAAATTACTACAAATCCCTCCCACGTTGAAATAGAGTTGACAGGTAGACTATATAACCATTTTTTAGCATTTTCTTTTAAAGAGAAGTTGATTAGTCTAAGCCTAATGGAATCCCCAGTTAATTGTTGGAGTTTTTATAAGGCACAAACCTCCTCGAATTCGTGAATAAAAAGATATTGATCCTCACCCTCACTCCCGGTAAACTTTGGTAACATGCTAATGTGGTGAGACTTAATCTCAAAATTATTACCATTAACCGGTGGTAAGGTAATACATGAGGGTTGGGCAGAACGAGCGGGTAACAGCGGTCTCTAAGAGAAACAACCATGTTTATTACAGTTTCACTAACTTCTACGGGTTCAGAATCTGAAAATGAAGAAGACAACACAATCGGTCTTACTAATTTAGATGATTCGTTCCTAGCCCAAGAAGTTCACATAAACACGTAGCAAATAAGTACAAGAATTTAAATACTCAAAAGAAAAGGTGGAAATTCGAAAGAAAAAAAATCTAAATCTAGGGTTCCCTAAAATGAACTAGACCTTGCTCCTAACAACAAGATAATACTAAAACTCACAAAACTAAAAGTATTTGTCCTGATTGGCGAGGTCGGTGCAAGCATTGCCAAGAGGCTAAACACCTTCCTAAGACATCAATCCAAATGGCCAGGTAAGCTTTCGCTAGCCTAGACACCAACGAATGAATATTTAGAGATTTGTTCATTTTAGGTTATCTTCCTAGTTGACCGCGAAATCATAGGGCTAATGTCTAATTAATTTTATTAAAAAGGCTAGGGTATGCAAAATGACGATTTTAGTGGTTGTGGGCCAAGGAAATAGTGATGAAATCTCTCCCCTTATCTTATGATGGGGTTTTGCCCTTAAAATTTATTTAAATGATGCAACACACAAGATGAGATAAAAATAGTAAACAATTATGGATGCTCTAAACTATGTGTTCTACTCTAAAGAAAAAAAAATTTAACGTACCTTGGGTCCTTCAGCAATCACCATAATTTATGGTATGAAAAATTAAAAACAAGAAAATAAAATCTAGATGATGCAACAAGTGTGTATTTAACTAACTAATTATTTTTTGGATTTTTAATTATTATATTTTTTTGGATTTTTTATAACTACGTGATAAAAAGACGAAAATAGGGAGATACGGGTTACCGAAAAAACACTTTCCAAAAATTTGTTCGAGACTTGAAAATTTCCGCGTTCCAACAAGCTTTCTGAATCTCCAATTTTCTAAAAAAACAAACAAAGAGAGCAAGTAAAGCTAATTCGAAAATTTAAAAATTAAGGTGTGAAAAATAATTATAGTCCCCGGCAGCGGCGCCAAAAACTTGATGTGCTAAAAATACACAATTTTAATTGCAAGTGCACAATTCACATCGTTTTAATAATTAAAAGATTCGTTCCGCAGTGACTAAATATTTGTCGCATTTCCTTAATATTTAATTTAGGCGAATTAGACAATTTAACTTTTGAAATAAGATTTGACTTTTCTAATTAACGAAATAACATGCATAGATTAAAAAAAACAAAAAGAAAACAAAATGATGAATTAAAGTACTATTAAATTAAAGTGAACAATGCATACGCCACCAAATGAGTTAATAAAATTTAAGTCTAGATCTACAATTTAAAGATCGTAATTAATACTTCTAAAATTAGATCTAAAATTTAATACAACTCAAAAGCAAAACTACATCTAAAATATCAAACTATTAAAGCTATTTTAACAAATCTAACAACTAAAAAGTAGATCTAAATTTTAACACCCATCAAGAAATAAATTTAGCTCTAAAACATTAAACCCACTAATAAAATTGAGATTTAAAAGGGGTTCAACTACAACATAAAAAAGGTAGATTTAAGAACATTAAACTAAAGGGGCTCTTTTCAATTCTCAAGTACTTTACTTTTTTACTTGATGGAATTGAAATGGGTCATAGCCATAAAGGGAATGAGACAAGTAAAATATAAAGGTATATCTAAAATTTAAAGAGCTAAGTTTTAACACTACCAATAACCAAATCTCTATCTAAAATATTTAAACAACTACAAGTAAATATCAAACACAACAACCAAAACTAGATCTACAATCTAGAATAAAAAACCAACAACAATAATAAATTTAGAGATCTAAATCATTGAACCCACATTTAAAATAGAGATTTAAAGGGCTCATGACAAGATAATAAAAAAATACAACTAAGGAGTAAAGTAGAGATATGAAGTAAACTAGATCTAGAATATTAATCTAAAAGGGCTCCTTTCATTTTCCAAGTATACAACTTGTGGTACTTAGAAAGATATCATAGCCATAAATTTAAAGGAGATAAGATGAATACTAGCATAAAAGAAACTAAGACTTATAAAAGATGAAGATGGAGACTAGTATAAAAGAAAATAAAAACTTGCATTAATATGAAAAGTGTTTACAATATTTGAGAGAACTAAAAACTAGATCTAGAAAATTAAAAGAGAGCCTACTACTAAAACTAGGGTAAAAACTAGAGATGATTACAATGAGAGAATGAGATGTATTTATAGGCTAGAACTAGGGTTTTGGGTGGTGTTGGGTCAATCCCCACCATTCAAATGAAGTGTTTGTTGGTAAAATCTACACCATTGATATTTGATTCCATCCACCAACTTATTCTTTTGTATGTTTCTCCTCTTTACTTTGTTGGCTTCCTTTTCTTCCATTTTTGCCCTTTCTAGCCCATTCATTCTCCTTTAATTATTTATTCTACTTATCTGCAAAATAAGAAAAATGAAATAAATTAAGTAAAATATGAAGGCAAGTAATAAAATAGGCATTAAAATATGTAAAATTATGCACTAATCAATAGCTCATTCTAAAGAAGACAAACTAGCCTTACGTGGAGTAAGGAAATGAAACTTGTATGTAGCTGATCTCAACTCAGGAACTGAAGATGGAGCAAATTATTTCTACTCAAAGGCTTCATCAGAAGAAAACTGGCTATGGCACAAGAAACTCTCACACTTAAATTTCAAAACAATGAACTCTCAAGTCAAGAGGGATTCAGTGAGAGGAGTGCCTCCGATGGAATTTACACAAGAAGGGTTGTGTGAGGCATATCAGAAAGGAAAGTCAAAGAGAGCAACTCACAAAGGCACAGACACCACAAACATTACTGAACCACTTCAACTACTACACATGAATTTATTTGGTCCAATTAATATTATGTCAATGTCAAGAAAAAAACATGTCTTAGTGATTGTGGATGACTACACTAAATATATGTGGGTTTTATTCTTGAACTCTAAGGATGAAACACCACAGCTGGTGATTGATCATGTAAAGTTAATTGAGTTAGATTCAAAGCTAGTTGTCCGGGCAATCATGTCAGACAATGGAACAGAATTCAAGAACGAAGTTCTGAATGACTTTTGCTCAGACAAGGGGATAACAAGACAATACTCAGCGCTAAGGACTCCGCAACATAATGGAGTTATAGAAAGGAAGAATTGATCCCTGATCGAAGTTGTAAGAACAACGTTAAGTGAATCAAGGTTACCTATCTACTTTTGGGCGGAAGTAGTAAATACAGCATGTTACACCAAGAATCGAACTCTAATCAATAAAGATCATATGAAGACTCCCTATGAATTAATGACTGGCAAGAAACTAACACTCAAGTACTTTTATATATTTGGAGCCAAATGTTATGTGCTGATAGATGGAGATTAACATCGTGGAAAGTTCGATGCCAAGGCACATAAAGCTATTTTTGTCAATTATTCAAGAAGAGCATATAGGGTGTACATAATTGATCAGTACCAAGTGAAAGAAAGTGTCAACATTACGTTCGATGACACTAAACTCCCAAGTATCCAAAATGAAGATCCTTCTAAGTCATTAAAATTTGATAATTATCCAGACTCACATTCTGATGATGAAGGAGAACTTGAGGCTACAACAGGACATGATAATGACAATAATGATGATAATGATCCAGTTAATAGTGATTGAAACAATGGAAACACTGGAGATACTGCTAATGCCAGTGGTGGATCATCCTGGCAGCAACTCAGGGAGAGATGATGGATCTACTAGAAGAACACAAAATTATAACGAATATCAAGGTGAGTCATCAAGATCAAACCAGCCAAGGGAAACGATATGGAGCAAAGATCATCCTTTTGAATTGATCATAGGTGATTCAGATGTTGGGATTAGAACTAGAAGTGCAACCTCAAATAAATGTCTATTTTCAGTTTTTCTATCTCAAGAAGAATATAAAAAAATTGAAGATGCACTAACTGATCCAGATTGGGTTCTTTCCATGCAAGTAGAGCTCAATTAGGTTAAGAGACAAGAAGTATGGACACTGGTACCCAGGCCATGAGACAGATCTGTGATTGGCACTAAATGGGTATACATGAACAAATTAGACGATGATGGCATTATTACAAAGAACAAGGTCAGACTGGTAGCGAAGGGTTACTCCCAGGGAGAGGGAATTGATTATGATGAGACCTACGCACCAGTTGAAAGACTTAAAGCTATCAGAATATTTCTAGCACTCGCAAAACACTCCAATTTCAAAGTTTATCAAATCGATGTGAAGAGTGTCTTTCTGAATGGAGAGTTAAAAGAGGAAGTATATGTGGAGCAGCCCTCTGGCTTTGAAAATCTAGAGTTTGCTGATTTTGTATATTTTCTATTCAAAATCCTCTATGGACGCAAGTAAGCACCGAGGACATGGTATGACACTCTCTCTGAATTTTTAATTGAAAACAGTTTTATTAGAGGTGTCATAGATAAAACTCTCTTTTATAAATTGCATGACAAAGATATGATATTTGTCCAAGTTTAAGTTGACGATATTATATTTGGTTCTACTAACGAAAACTTATGTAAGAGATTTGCTAAGTTAACTTAAAGTAGGTATGAGATGAGCATGATGGGTGAGCTGTCATTCTTCCTTGGACTGCAAGTGAAGCAAAAGGAAGATGGGATTTTAATTTGTCAATCAAAATACGTAAGGGATCTCTTGAGAAAATACAACCTAGAAGATTTCTCACCGGCAAAAACCCCATTGCCAACAGCCACCAAGCTTGACAAAGATGAAACTGGTAAAAAGGTTGATCTCACAAGCTACAAAGGTATGATAGGTTCATTATTATATCTAACTGCAAGTAGACCTGACATAATGTTTGCAACATGCTTATGTGCACGGTTTCAATCTAATCCTAAGGAATCTCATCTTATAATCGTCAAACGAATTTTTAGATATCTAAAGGGTACACCAAATCTTGGAATTTGTTACCCTAAAGAAACAGGTTTTGAACTAATAGGCTATACAGACTCAGATTATGCAGGATGGACATGAAAATTACTTCTGGAAGCTGTCAATTTCTAGGACGTCGGTTGATCTCCTAGTATAGCAAGAAACAGCACTCAGTGTCTACCTTGACAGACGAAGAAGAATACATTGTAACAGGTAGTTATTGTGCACAGATCTTGTGTATAAGGAATCAGATAAATGACTATGGACTTGCGTTGAACAAAATTTCAATTTTCTGTGACAACACAAGTGTTATAGCTATTTCCAACAATCCTGTACAACACTCTCGAACCAAACATAATGACATAAGGTATCATTTCATCCGAGAGTATGTCATGAACAGAACTGTGGTATTACATTTTGTATCCACAGAAGATCAAATTGCTGACATCTTCACCAAACCACTTAATGAATATACTTTCTCTAAGTTGGTTAGTGAATTAGGGATGTTAAATAATGGCTAATTTTTTATCGCTGGGAGTTTATTTGAATTCATAGATATTAAATGTTAATATTTAAAGAATTTATGAAATTCGAATCAACATAATCCTAGGGTTCATGAATATTTGGAGAAACTATCTTCAGAATAATTTAATACTCTTAGTAGATAATTTTTTCAAATATAGCATAAGTACTTATTTTTGTTTATAATCTTATATTTAAATATATTAATATTTCAAACATTAATATGTAAATTATTGCATTTTGTTTCAAATTATTATTGCATGTTAATATTTATTTTATTATTATTAACTATTCTAAAATTAAAATAAGATTTTCATTATTTTATTTTATTTTCATTATTTGGTTGGTTGATATTTTATTTTAGTTTAATGTATTTAAGCATGACTTTTTATTCAAATACCGGCATGACTTTTAGTTAATAAAAGTCATGCCGAATTGTTTTTATAAAAGTCATACCGACTTTTTAATAAAAAGTCATACCGACTTTTTAATAAAAAGTCATACCGTCCTTTTAATCTAAAAGTCATACTGGTTTGTTTTAAAAAAAGTCATACTAAAGTAAAACACTATATACACATAAATATAGACACGCGCAACTCAGATCTCAACAAGACTCTTTCAAGACTCTTGAAAACCTGCTATTTTGATTTCTAACTCAATTGCTATTAGTTGCTTTTAATCTTGTTCACAAACTTTGTTGGTCCCTATATAAAATTGTAAAAGGGGATTTGAATACAATCTTGAGATTTTCTCGCGGATTATTCTGATTTTAAAATAATATTTTAATTATCAAGAATAATTAAAATTATTTAAACAAGATTCAAGTTAAATACGTATATTAAACTTGAAAGGGTGTTATAATATTCCGTAAAATATTTCTTTAATTCCCAGAACAAATTTGACATGAACTGTTCTACTTAAAGAATTAAAATTCAAACTAGCACAGAAAGTCTGTGGATATAATAAGCAGAAAAATTGCTAAATTTGAATGATTTTTAACAACTTGAAAAATGAAGTCGTTGGTCTCATATTTATAGAGGTTTAAGATGATAAGACTTTATTAACAAGATTTCTAAAAGACAATTAATTATGCCTTCAGACTTTTGATAAATCAATGGGCAAGACTTTCTATATTCGGTAAGACCTCTTTCTAGCTCGGTAAAACCTTTTCAAGCTCCAAAATTCGGTAAGAATTTATTCTCTTAAACTTGGGCAAGACCTTTTGGCTTGAGAAATTCAGTAAGACTTTTTCCACTTGCATGAGCAAGACCTTTTTCACTCTAAATTTCGATAAGACTCTCCCATTTGTACCAGGAAGACATTTGCTCGGCAATACATTTGAATTGTCCTTTCAGTAAGACATTCTTGAATAAGCTCTCGACAAGACTTTTTGAATAACACACGGTAAGACATTTCATTCAGCAGACTTTTTCATTTCCTTTCCATTTGATTGGACACGTGGCAGCCTTGGATTGGTTACTTTAAATACATCATCTGCCAATTTTAATTTGAAAAACCAAGAGGCCTATTTTGTCTTTATTATGAATAAGCTCCGTAAAAATACTTTTAGACCAGCACAACTTATAATCTTTGATTAATAAACAATTAATTTAATTCAGAAATTATAAAAATAAATATCTAATATTATTTATATATTTATAAATATGATTTATTAAATAAATAAAATATTTATTAATAAAAATAAATTCTTACACTCTAAATTACAGTATTCTGAACGTCTGGAACTGAACTCATTTTGAATTGAAAATGATAAATCAATTTCAACCGAGATTCCACTTTTATGAATATATGAATCTGCATTTGTTCCGTGTCAATTCTTTTTCCGTCTTATCTTCAAGTCAGTACCGTTAGACATGTTTAGCTGTATCCAATCAATATTCAGTCTTGAATTCTAACTCTTGTACACTGCATTCCAACCAAACATGTATCCCTTTGAGCTTACAGTTTATGTCTTCTTCATTCTAAAATAATTCTAAATTAATTAATCCTTTAATTAATTTAAGAAGTAAATTAATTTTAAATGAATTAATTTACTAATTGAATTAACTAATTAATTTAAATTTATTTGAAATGTATAATATCCCCGTCTTAACATATTACAAGTTAAACTAGATCTACTCTATACAGACAAAATTATGTTACAAGTTCCATCTTGTAGCCTTCTAGAATCCAGTATACAACAAATTATGCAAACTGCTACAGTTATCTACCTATTTATTCCATAGAATACACGAGACTTGCAAACACCTGAAGCCGTCACTCAGTCGATGCTTCCACAAGACTTTGCCAGAAGACACAAGAAATTTTTGCAATTAGTTTTGATCCAAGAGTGACAATATTTCCCAAGTATTCCCTCAGATAGCAGAATATATAATCTCAGTGACCGGATGTCGTCCCCGTCTGGTGTGAAACTCTCGCCCGCATATATATGTCCTCTGTATAGTAAAAATGGAAGGACTTTGGAGCATCAAAGATACCAGACTTTGTTGCAGCCAACATGACAATGTGAGGAAACACCATCAAAACAATTCAGGGAATGACCACATTATGAACCTTGCAAAACTATCAGTCTCCAAGAATTCTATATGAGCAGCTCTTCCAATAAAGGTATTCAAGTTCCTTCCTTGCAACGAAATATCGAAGTTGACATCACATCTTATGAATACCCGCTGCTCCGAGGATGGGGATCGAATCTGATCCAAACAATTATTGAGCATCTCTAGAAATACTTTTCCCTTTTTTGAATAGTCCCCGGAAGATGCCTGACACATTTCCATTCTAGCAGAGTGATATGGAACATAACCATCCTATGCACATGAAACAACATAAATTACAAAGAGAACTTCAAAAAATGAAGATGCCTACTTTTTAGAAACACGTCTCCTCTGGAATTAAAATAATAATGCAATCACAAAACGTTTCAAATGGCTTTATTATTCTTAGTAATATAATAATATTAATATAGGATATACTTTTACTATCATCAAACATAATACATAGCTAACGGCCCACGAAAAGCCCATCATATGCACTTTTTCATCTTAATTATTCCAAAAAAAAGAAAAGTCTGCTTAGCCTGCATGTTACATGATGAATCCAGGTGCATGTAGGTGTCTAGATCCAAGTTTCTCTCGTAAATATCTTCTTTTTCATACATATGGAAAATGATAGGAATTAAAATTTGGAAATTTCTTTAATAGAACTCCTTGAGCAAAAATGCAAAAAGTATCAACAAGAACATGATTCATGACATCCAAATGAGATTAAACTATGTTCTACTCTAGAACAACACATTCAAAATACCTATTTTCTTCTACATTTTGATTAATACTAGTGCATTGGCTAGTCTGGCCTAGACGTTTACGGTGTCAAAAACATGTACTACACACATTCCGAAGAGTTGGGATAACACAGCATTTAGACGTGTAATTATTGCCACAACAGCTTGAACAGTTAAATCATGATAGATATATGTCGGAGTGAAACAAAATTGCATCAATTACGTTGCACAAATATATAGACCTGTATAGAGTGGCAAGTTTGAGGAAATACCTGTGGTGATGACAGCAGGATAATGTTCTTGAAATTATCCAAGGTCTTTTGCTGAGAAACAAAAACGTTGTATTAAAATTTATGGAAAGAATTTTACCACTAGTATATCAATTTTGCGGTGGGCGAATTAAATACAATAGTAACCTTTGAGAGTTTGTAAAAGAAAGTATTTCGGAGATCCACATCATCACTGAAAGTGAGCTGATGAATGACCTGAGTTCCTTTCAGTTTCTTCAAAAGCCACAGCCCAGAGTTGAATAAAGAGTTTGAACTATATAGGTAACCTAAATGCGGACCAGATATAGAAACATATGTGTACAAGTATCTTAAATATGGCTCCATGATGTGCTCTGCAAAAATTGAAGCACAATATAAACACTAGATCACAGTTGGAATAATGCTGAAGCTACAAAAGCATACCTGCTAATGCAGTTCTTAAAATGACATTTCCAATAGAGTGCCCAACAAAGCTGAGCTTTATATTGTTTAAGACTCCAGATCGAGAGGCTTTATCCATTTTCTTTTTCACAAAAGAAACTACTTCTTGAGCTAGTCTTAGTCCCATTTCTCTAAAGTCTCCAGATGTTTTCTCTTCATTCACTTCTGACATAAGAAACTCTATTTTTGGATCCATTAAAAGCCACTGATTTCGGACAAGCCTCAAGTCCAGATGATGTCCCTACTTATGAGTCATTATATTATTCTTCAGCCATTAGATAACATAACCATGGTGCATATGAAACATGCATAGTATAGATTTGAAAAAAATTGTGATGACTAACTAAACACAAACACAATACTAATGCAAAACAACCCCCGGGATCTGTTCTTTCTTACATTTACTTCACATTTTGCTTACATTTACCACCCCGGGGATCCGTTCTTAGTATTGTAGGCTGTTGGTGATCAATATCAGACATTATAGAACAGACAATTTTGCTCAGCTTATATAAATCATGGAAATGAATCAAGAAAAAATGCCTTGTCTTGTATTTTTTGGTTGCTGAGGAAGTGTCTAAAACTGTAGAAGATCTTTAAAGCCCACTTGAAAACTTTCAGATGAAACTTGAGTAAATTATTTTCAATATTAATTTACATTCAACCATGTAAGTAGTTGTAATTATTAACATGCAAAAATCTTGTCTACTTGAAATACATTTTCCATTAGAAACTTAACAGGTGCAGTGCATGTACAAATATAAGAATTCCACAATTTACGTACACAAAATATTCAACAAATTTTGAATAGTTGCACAAATACAAAAAGCATCATTAGGATTTGATTAAAAATTACCTCACACAAGCACATGTGGTGGCTAAAACTACAATAATCATTTTCAACAAATCACATGTTTGTTGAAACAGCAATAATAAGCTGCAAATATAACTTCAAGAATATGCAGGATAGTGTAATCCGAGCGATCTTAAGAATATATTATAAGCACTGAATGTAATATAAACAAATATTATTTATTGCCAACTGGACATGCAATGTTTGTAGGAATCCTTCGGATGTCCTGCATCAATAGGGTTTCCCATAGTCTTAGGGAATGTAGGCTAATGTGGGACTAAGAACAGGGATGCGTAGATTGAAGAATTATCATCCACACAACTATGGCCACAATGTCTCTCTTGAACAATTGCTAAAAAAATATTCGATTTGGTATTTTAAAGTTTAGGGGTTCACATCACGAGATAGTATATATCAGCAATGACACAGAAGTCAGGCATCCACGAGAAGCCAACCATACATTCCAAAGAATGATGAGCTCAGTTTCATAGATAATACTCCCTATAAAATCTTATTCGAACAGCTCCTTTCTTCTTCAAAGAATTATAGTGCTCGACTACTGGGCATCTTAAAAATTACAGCAATTGACAACTTACGACTATATGTGTGACCAAATTATATTATATAGATCGAGTATCATTTCACAATGCCACAATTTTTCCATTCCTAGCCAGAAAGTAGCAAATCCTAATTTCTAAAAAGGAAGGAGACATGCATGACAACTTAAACCACAACAAGCTTATTGCTTATCAGGATCAGCAACAAAGACAAAATAACAAATAAAATGTACCTCAAAAATGAGGTATCGGTCTAGTGTTTGGTTGGATTTTTTTTTTATTTTAAAACCCATACTTAAGATATGTGTTTTTGAAACCCAAAGGGGGAGGTGGACACGAGTGGGTGGTATGAGGTATCAACTTAAATATTATTATTCTATTTAGGGCAACCAACACCACCACCACCAACAACAACCAACAACAATACCACCACCAACCCTAATCCAATTCCTGATTCCAAACCCATATCACCCTTCAAACCAAATGAAGTTTGATCAACTGTTATTTATTATAGAAAAAAAATCTTTTTAAATGTGGCCCCTTATTTTAAATTGGCAATAGGTCTATCCAAACATCCAATACCAGTGCTTTCAAATTATTTAGAAAGGGTCCAAGAAGGTTTGAGTATGCTTCAAGCTGTATTAGATTCAAATAGATGTGCTTTAACTTTGAGATGAAACAAAGCATCACTGCAGCAATTCAAATCAGTGAAAAAGAAATCAACAGAACAAATATGCAGAACAAATATGCAACAAAGTATCTATATAAAATATATGGGTTGGAGAGCGGATCAAACCTGAAAACCATGGACAAAGATAACAATCTTCAAACTTCGACTACTCCTGTAGGCTGTACCAGATAACTTCTTTATTGACTTGGAACTAGTTTCAGATTGCATGACATGCGTATGCTTCTGATCAAGGTAGCTGAAGTACGAATCTCCGCTCGCAGTACGCCTTGGTGCATTCGCAACTCGTTCTACAATTATGATTGGAACTCGTGACGGATCTCCAAATATATGCATGTCTTGGATGGACCGATTATTGATCTGTAATAGCGATTAATTAATTTGATGTATTATCAAATAGAAGAATTTCAATCATGAGTCCTGCAATGGCATAAGCTTACCCTCATCTGAGCAATACTACGCCGATGAAGCTCTGCGCGTGTAGCTGCAGCCTGGGCCGGCTGCATGATTAGAGGCAATAATTTAAAATTATCAGTTATGACCAAAAAAATGCCGCACAATTAAACAGGCAGACTATTAAAGATAGAAATGAGGAAATACTGAGAAAAATGTACCCATAGTCAAATATTTAAAGAGTAAGCAATTACATCTTCATTTAGCTTTCGTAGAACAAGGGCTTTCCTACGAAGAGCTAGTTGTGAAGCACCATCAACGTCACTGCTTATATACTGGTTAGGCATCTCAACTTTAGAGTACACCATCCATATTGACCATTCAGCTTTTCTATCACTAGCCCATGTGTCATGGAGAATTTCTAGAATTTTTGTTTTGTTAGCCCTGGAATGCACTAAGATAATTAGTAAGGATATTGGTAAAGTAAATCAAAACTATGAAGAATATAATAATATATACTCCCAATAGCTTGATGGATAAGGGCCTCACAAAATATATTTAACTATGAAATGATAGTGTCCGTAAGAAAGCGGAAGTCAAAGAGAATATTTAAGAAAATAGGCTGAAAGACTTCATATATATAATAATCTCAAATAGTTTATTGGAGACACGGGAATGTATGTTAATATTCATGTGCATGATAGTGGTTACAACTGTAAGTCATCTTGAGGAAGATATGCAGTAGTTTAAACAATTGTGTAACTGTAGTTTTTTGTTTCTAAGGTTGATAAGGGAGAAACTGCACTTGATGCAACAAATAATGATGAAGTCGGGAGTGCACCTACAGCTCTACCTCCAGAGAAAAAAAGTAGTATATAAACTGAGATAACTGTAAGTTCATCTGCATCTTCTCAAAAGGATGTAGAGCTGAAAAGGCAATAAAATTGTCTCTGGAATCATTCTTTCAACAGGGTGAGTCCATTGAAATTCGCTCGTTAGTCAGAGCACCTTGTAATGACTCAAGCACACCACTGAGACTCACGCTGATGATAAGCCTAAACAGATAAATTCTAGGAACACATTGCAAGGCGTGCATAGTGAGAGGTATAGGCATTCAGAGAAGATACGGACTCTAATTTTCCATACATTACATTGTCCAAGGTATCTACCTCAAACAGAAGTTAATCTTCTGCATCCCGAAAGGGAGATCTCTTGTTCAGATTTATCTGGGCTTGAGAGGAACTACTTGGCAAAAATTCTTCGGATGAGTCAAGTAGGATATTTCATACAAAATTCCCGTCACCGGGTTACGAGGGAAACGTAGGCTCTCATTTGCCATTTATTACATTGCCTACTACGTCGCCCCTCCTGGAAGGAACATTTCCATATCCTGAAAAGGAATGTCCACCTCCCGCTTACGGAGAAGGCGTGAGGCAACCCCTTGATAGAACAAGACAGTATTCTCTAAAAGATTTAAAATCTTGGGATAACCCATCTCAAAGAGATGAGGCTCCACTAGACAGTGATTTAGCAAAAACTATTGAGTCTGGTACTGAGACAGTGCTTATGCATGATAGATCAAGAACACCTCTACGAGGCAATTCTACACTTGATAGTGATTCAGTTCATTTTGATGAATCAGGTGATGAGAATATAAATGAATTGACAGATTTCACTTGCAGGTACAGAAGGTTATATTTGGAATGCAGAATGAAAGTGAGAGAAAGAAACACTTAAGTGAAAGTGAGGGAGAGATACACTTGAATGAGAGATAAGGAGAGAAAGAGGGAAACACTTCAAAGTGCTCGACACTTAAGTGTAAACACCAACATAGTAGAAGTGAGGAAACCATAGACCAAACACTTACCCTTGCTACTTACTACTTCTGAAAGAAAAGATACTATGTTTTCCCAATCAATGACAAATGAGAACCTTCTTTGGAAGACATGCCATGAGAAAATTATGGTCCAGTAGAGGATTCCTCAACTAAGGGAGAGAATTTAGTAGACAAGAAAAAGGAGAAAGTCTTATCTTCGTATCCTTAGTGGAGAAGTTAGACAAGAAAAAGAAGAAAATCTTATCTTCTGATCCTTATAGGAAAACAAAAGATTATGGGAGAATCAAGAAACTGTATCATATACTTGAAAGGAGTTGTCATTGGAGGATTCCTCATCCAAGTGGGATATACAGAAAAGGATTGACACTTCCATTGTTCATCTAAAGGTAGAAGAAGAAAAAGAAGAAGAATCACATTCTCAGGGGGAGAACATTAATTGAGCTATGTTCTATGTTCTATTGAAGACGTTCCCAGGAATATTGATTCTTATGAAGCTTTGTTCATGATAAGTTCTTTAAGTTCAAACTATGAAGGATTTTGAAATAAAGAAAGATCAGACATATAAGAAATGAAGATGATACTACATGAATATCAGTTCAGTGCTAAAGGAACAAACATCTTTCATTTCACTTACTCAAGAATTCCGGAAATGCAGAATCTGATCTAGAAAAACCAATAGCATTATTTACAAGTCTCAGACGCTTACTTTTTCTAGTTAGTTGAGTAATCCTCTCTATGAGATTTGTTTGCTAAGTTTAACAATCAAATAGGGGGAGATTGTTGGTGATATTACGAAGCTGTATGAATAGTAATTGTGATAACTCAACACTCAGGTAAATAATACTACGCCTACACAGAAATAAGATAGAAATGAATATAAGGAAGATGTAGTGAATCCAGACATTAGAAGAAGTTTTGAAGTCTACCACAGGTCATTGAAAGAAGTTTATTAATACGTTCAAGCCTCAGTGAAGAATAATGTGAAGACTTTCAGGGTTTTAGAAGTGTTGAAGATTTAGTATAAAAGTGTCACTAGAAGATTTCAGTGTATTAGCATTGATTGAAGATAGACAGTGTTCGAAACATAAGAATCTAGAAGACTTGAAGACAGGGTAAAAACAAAGGTTAAAGAAAACAACTGCAGTCTTGAAGTTATACTCATAGAAAGAAGTTCGTTTGTATGTTCAAGCGTCAATGAAGAACAGAGAATGAAGTATTCAAGATTGTGGTAGTAAATAGTAATGAAGACGTTATCTAAGTACCAGCAAAGATTCCAGTGAAAGTACTATGTTTATTCGTTCGAAGCAATAAAGAACTGCAGCACTCTTGTCATTTGAATTAAATGAGATGCGAAGATCAGGATCGGTGTTAGTCGTTTGTTAACCAGACCAGTGCACTAAACGTCAACACGAAAGATAATGGTAATTACATCTATGAAGTAGAGCATTGACTAAGTGTGTGGAGTGAAGGAAATGGAAGAAAAGGGTCGAGGATTGAAGCGCTTGTAAAGGTTCAAGGGTTCAAAGAAAAACAGCTGAACAACTCAATAGTCAAACAGCTGAACAGCTCAATAGCCAAACCGCAAGTGACCAAGCGCAAGAAGTATAAAAGGTTGGTGATCAAATTGTAATTTGACCTAGTCAAATTAAAAGTCGACACATATAAATTCGACATATAGAATTTATATTCTAAGGCAAGTACATTGAAGGAAAAAGTTGTCACATAGCCTTTAAATGCCTAAAAAGAATCTAAGTCTTTTATACATGGGATAAAAATCGTCACATGCATCTACATGGAGATAAAATTCGACACTTAGGTTCTTGGAATTATATGAATTATTCTAAGGCATGTACATGGAAGAAAAGTCGACACATAGGTCATACATGGAGATTAAATTCGACACATGTGATCAAGTCAACATACAGGGCACTATAATTCGACACATCATCTCTCCTTAAACGATGGATTATTTTTTAATTCTTAATACATGGAAACAATATTCGATACCTAGAAAATATCCACGGGTTTCTCAAAGTCAACTCAAGTCAACATACAGGGGAGAATAATTCAACACTCACAACTGTAGTTCAATTATTGTAAAGCCTACACAATATAAACAAATGAATCTAATTCATTTGGTGGAAGTAAGTGAATACACACAACCACACATAGAGATACAGAGAGAAACAGAAGTCGGAGAAGAAGAGATACAAAGTCATACACATACCTTCTTCACCGGAGTTTTATAATCTAGCCGATTCATTGTTGTAAATATATAGGGCTATTATAAAATAGTTTGATTTCCTTTTTGTAAATTCACAGATCTATACTTTGTAATAGAAATCAGTCGGATCTCTTTGTTGTAGCGAAGAACTATTTTGTTCTTCGGAAACCGGTTCATTAAAACCGGGGGTGTAGCACCCCTCTAGGTTTATATACGAAAGATATATTCTCCGAAACTTGTCTCGTTTATTTACTTGCTAATTTTCTTGAAGCTAATGAAAGAGTCTTTTCCGACATCTTTTCCTATATAGAATTCTTTTTATGCATTCTCGATATGCCATTTGAATTATTCTCTAAACCTCCATATTCATTGTAGGTGAGCCTTTACATGCACCAGTCATAAAGAGTGATTTTGTACATACTGATGGAGTAGAAAGAAAGGGAGACGGGCATACGGAGTAAGAAATAATTCTAAAATATATGTGTGAACAGGAGAATTTCCAGAGTAGGTCGTGTGGTTGCAAGGAATTCTGTTGCAATAAACATTCCACATTTTCTTAAAAGTGAGTTGACCTGACACTGATTAGGTCCGTAAGTATTGCAATACTGCTTATTGCAGACATACTAGGAATATGGAAACTTAACTCATCTTGCATCATTCCACATATTACAAGATTTTAGACTTTTCACACTTGCAGAAACTCAAACGACATTCAAGCAAAACTAAGTATTTAGATTATTTTTAACATTGTAAATTATTGGTTGGCAAAAAATCATATAAGCAATATAGAGAATGAAGCTTAGCTCCTTTGCTTATCTCCAATTTGCCTTGTAATTTTATGTGTGTTCTTGCTTTAACCCAAGCTACTTGTGCAATAATTGTCTATTAGTATGTTTAGCTAGCTTGATGCTTGTCTACATTACAACAGACTCAACACAATCACTGGTTAAATTAAGCTACTAATTTTGCAGCAAAACTTTTCAAAATTATTTTCGGAAAGTTAAGGACAAAAACATGCATACATTGGCAAAGACAAACCTGTGGAACTGTAGAAACACGTTCCATAGATACAACAACTGGTCCCCAAGAGAATGGAAAGCAGCAAATAGTTCATCTGTGGATAATGACTGAATAAAGTCACTTCGCAAATGAATATTACCATTACCTTTCTGTTAGTGGACAAAGATAACAAAGTGTAAGCGAAATCTCTGACAAAAGTTAACATCTTCAATACTAAATAAGATAATATAATTGCGTCAGGCCTCAGACATGGTCAGACCTCAACAAGGTTTAGTGATATGCTTGACGCTAGTTTGTGGACTTCCGCATCTGGAGTTCCCAAACCCACTTTTGGAGGCAAGTTTTTCTCATTAAATTTGGAAGTCAAGTTGGTAAAATTAATTGTTTTACTTATTCCTTTGCTGAGTTTATGCAGATCTTCAAGAAACATATCACGAGCACCAAATAAAGCTTTAACAAGCACAACCTGCATATAGTAAACTAATGTCAGTAAACATATATTTATTTTATACACACACGTACACACAAGTATGAAGTAAATTATACACAGGACCACCTGATGTAGGAAAAAACTCAAAAACAAGGAATCCATAAAATAACAAGAAAATGATATGGTAAGGTGAGTTACTTGCACAAAATCATAACCCTATGGGTCTTAATCATATAAGAGTAAAAGTGGATCGCAACAATCAATCATATTTATGAAATAAGGGGACCATAATAACATAATAAACCTTTGACATACTCGAGATATAAAAAATGATTAATTTACTAAAAGATCCCAACTAAATTAACATAAAATCCCTTGCAACACCTAAAATATACCAATTTAATATTTTGGAAGCTTTTGCCGCATCAAATATTCTTTTCGTTTCCTTTGATCGTCTTTTTCTTTCATCCCCATACTCTATTTTTAGAGGGAGCTCAACTTCAAGTATATTGTTTGAATACAAGAACAATAATTAAGTGCCCCCACCGCAAGGCGCAATGCAACATCATGTCGAACAATGGCATGAACAACTTGTAGAGTTAGGAAGTCATAGTCAACAACTGTGAGTGAGGACCACGTATCCAATCAAAGTAGCAATCAATATCCACATGCCAGTAAGTTATATGTTCAATATTATAACAGACACAAGACTTGAGAAGTACAAAGAGTAAAATAGAAAATACAGGTTTAATGGGTAAAACATATGGTAAGGTAGAGGTGCTAGCAAAAGAACTAGATTAGAATATTCTAGTTTCTGCAACGAATAATCTAAAGCTCGCAAAAATGGTAAAAATTAAAATATTAGGATTCGAGTTTCCATTTATATTAAAGATTATGACATCAGATGTATGTATTTTTACTTAGAGGCTTAACCAGCTTCTTAAAAATGAAAAAGACCTTTTTGACTAGGCTAATATACTTGTAACTAATGTTATAAAAATCACCACGCATATTTAGGCTGGCTAAGCTACCTAGTAGCAAAAAATAAATTGCATAATCAGAGATAATCAGATGTACATCAATATTATTTTTTATAAAGAGATATTAAAAAAAGATATACCTACTACTATTTGAAGTCATAAGTTACATTCCGCCAAGCATGAGTGCCTAGCATAAACATATCAAGGTTCAACCAAACTTACCATTACATAATTACAGGTTCAAACTCAAAAGTACACAAATCAACATAAAGTTCACAAGGTGTACTAGAAGTTCAAAAGCTCAACTACAATTTCTCCCACACTCGTGGTCAAATTCTTCATATATGAAATCTTCATTAGTTTCTTCATCTTCTGATTGATTCTATCTTTATCAAAGTTCGAAAAAAATTATTCATAATGCTTGTGAAGGTTTTCAAAAATACATTAGTACCTTTTTAGTTTTCAGCATATTGTTCAGCTCTTTTATTCTCATAAAAAAAATATAAAATTAGTTTGTACTGATTCTTGTACGAAATTTCCTGATTTACTTGGGCTTCAATTTTGGGTTTTACTTTTTTGGTTCCTGCCTAATCAGTAGTTAAAAAAAGACTAATTGGGTATCATTAACAACTATTTATTACTCCCTCTGTTTCAAAATATCCGCTTCTTGACTTTTTGGCACACACTTTAAGGTGCTTTGACTGCATAGTTAGAAGTATTATTTTTAAAATTTTCTTTTTGTGAATAAAAGTATTTATTTAATATTATTATTCACAAAAAGAATTTTTAAAAAATAATACTTCTAACTATGCGGTCAAAGCACCTTAAAGTGTGTGCCAAAAAGTCAAAAAGCAGACATTTTGAAACAGAGGGAGTACTTTTTTTAAGATACTATTTATTATTTTGATCACTATATACATATGGTTTTAGTTGATAAAATTTATATTACTATCTTTTAAATGTCACTAATATACATAATCATTTTGGAGAATTTATAATTATTTTTATTAAATTTCATTGCAAGTATCTTAAAATCTATATTTAGACAATTCAGGAGAAAATCGAGTCTAGGCAAAATTTGGACAAAACGAATCTATAGATGGCCTTGTAGTGATTAATAGGAGCATTAATCACCTAGTCGGTGATTTATAGGAACACTACGTGCAGCCACCACAAACATAGCTTCTCTCTATATTTTCTTTAGCTTCACGTAAGCCCTCATGGTGTCACTCCAAGATGGAACAATCATGCTCTCGTTGTGATGATCTAGAATCTCGGTACCATGCTAATTACAACTGTTAACTTAGTCAAAAGTGACGGATTCAGTTAAAATATATGCACTCTAAATGTTACTTGAACAAGAAACATACAAGCCACACTTATGTTTTAATTGTATATTGGAAAAAAGAAATTGATGGAATCTCCTGCTACTATGCTAAAGTTAAAATTTTGCAGCTCAGGCTGTCGGAAGTTGGACTCCTATTGAAATAAAGAGGTATAATTTTAAATCTCTCATGAAGTACTTACTTACTGGTCCTCAATTTCAATCTTCAGGATATCATGACAACTTGCAGTTTTTTTTATAATTATATCAAGTCTAAAACCGTGCTACATGCTCTGCATGATCTCCAGCGGTTTTTGGTTAGCCCCGTTAGTCTTTTAGAGGTAACATTGCATACAAGAAGAAACCTCAGGTTCTTAAAATAATAATATGTGTCATCTATCAAGTCAACTAGTGACCAGTAACTAGATCCATCATAGGATTATAAGAACTTGGGGCTAGCTAGGGTTTCAGATTTATAACTTGACAAAAGCTTGTGCTTTAACACCAATTATCAACCATATGTTTAATATTTAAAGATAATTAGATACAAATTTGGTGTATTTATTTCAGTTACTTATTCTGATTTTTGGAATTTGAGTTAATAAAAATAAATGATATCCCTTTAAAGGTTACTTCTGAAACCTAATTATTATTTGTCAATTTTTATACAATATAATTTATATGATAATAACTTACAAGTCAAAAATTATTTTTTACTGTAAGTAATGAAAATACTCTCAAGTGAAAAATAAATTTTTTAGGAGAACTCAAACGGGCCTTGGTGCAGAAACCCGTTATCAAGTTTAATCATAACTGGCTACCAGTTGTAAGAATGACGATGACCTCAAGTATAATAACAAATCACCTAAACACTAGCGAAGTAGAAACACAAACGACTACAGTGAGACGGATTTTGAGGTCTAGTATCATGAAGATAGATACTTACTTGCTTTGATTTATCATAAGTGCCACCTGCAACACCCTTATCGGCCCAAAAATCACTGCAAACGAACGATTTGTTGGAGATCAGTACCAAAAATGGAATATTTTCTTTTAAAATCTAGGTGTCAACATCTCTTAGAGGTTAGAGCGTTAAAAATACATCCCCCCCAACCCCCTAAAAAAAAGAACTAGCATCAGAAAGATGCAAAGGAGTTATTAGTTTACCATAAAGCATATATGACAATAAAATTTAAATTCAGCTGTGACAAACCTTGGTGGCTTTGTTGAGGAGGTATGAACACCGCCTTTCAGTAAGGTAATGTGCAAACTCATGTCAACAAGCACAGAATGGAAGGAATCAAAATGAACAGGGCAATATGAATGCAATCCCAGAAGGGCTTTAGGTGGGATACGAAATTCATGAACTGCAGCAGGTACATCCAGAGAAGCCTGCAAAGTAGAACTGCAAAAGGTGCATTAAAATGAAAGCAATTATAAATGATGTAACAGGATTTTAGTAACTATAGGTCTTAGAGCATATGCACCCATGCCAAATTTTAGTTAATCCGTTAGACGGATTGATGGATTGACGGAGTTTAATAATGCAGCAGCTCTTTATTGGTCCGCCAATAAAATCAAAATCCATCAATCCGTTAACTACTCCGTCAATTTTTGCCGGAGTAATCAACGGCCGCCAATTTATATTGTTATCAAAAATCTATTAAATAATAATATTATAATTCAAATAAAATGATGAGTTGATTAAATGATGAGTAGATTAAATAAAATACCAATTATAATCCAAAAAATACTCTTATATTATCATTTCTAATGTTTGACTAATTCAAATATACAAACAATTCAACTAAATCTAATGCAATTATGAGGGGTAACAAAGAAAATAAATTATTCAACTAACATTTTCTTAAGATGTGTGCTTTTTTTTAAGGGAAAATTAAAAAAGGACGGAGGAAATATTAAAATAATTGATTTAAAATTCAATAAATGACATAATATATGATTTTTATCGTAATGAATAGTAACTAAAAATTGATGGAGTTCAACCATTGCATAAAAAGTTTTGAAATAAGTGATTTTGATGTGAATAGTAATTAACTCAATCAATTTAATTGATAAATTGATGGAGTTTATGGGTGCATATGCTCTTAGGAAATGAGGGAAAAAATAGCAGAAACATCCTTAGACCTGTCAATCAGAAAATGCAGATATTATGTAAAAGATGCATATATATATATATATATATTAAACTAACCGGTTTCCCAGAACAGCTGCATACATCAGCTCAAATTTCAGTATGACGGCAGTTGTGGATACACCCTGATTATGAATCTGCCATCAGTTGTGATACCAAACCGAAATGCAATTATACAAGGTGAAATAGATGAAGGCACGTTATTCTTTCGAAAGTCAGTCAAGCAAAGACTTACGAAATATTAATTTCTGAAAGAAGAAATATGGACCCACAAGCACCTTACCTCAAGTTCAGTTAGGCATTACACTGGAATTTCTAAACAACAGTTTTTTTATGTGAATTAAACCTTCTGGCTCATTTAAGGCTATCAGACCCCTTCTCATAATCTAATATGCATCAGTGCTAAACTCTAAAACTGAAGCTATCTTTTGGTGGAGATATTCAAAATTTTCTTTCAACTAGCAATTAAATCCATAAGAACTCAGACTCATCCGATATGTTTAGATAATTCGAAAACCTCAGCCGTTTGGTAGTAGTCTCTTAGATTTATAAAGATATGTGAATTTCTAGTAGTTTGGTTATCATAATCAGTATACAGAAAAATCCCATATTTAGTTTAGGTTTAGAGATCTGATTTCTCAAGAAAAGACACACAGAGTTTATGATAAATTGAAGACACTTCATAAGAATATTGAATCACAGAGCTCTTAAAAAATATCATTTATATTTCACATAACATTTTCATTTAGCAATTACATGAATATTGTTACAGGAGAATATGAAGTACATCTCGAGATGAAAGAACTTAATCATTAACTTTTCCATATCTATAAGCCTGGTTTTTTTGGGATTTCCATGGACTGAACTGCAAATATATATTGCTGCAGAAAATCAGTATGCATATTCCTTATTATAATGAAATATAAATGTATGGCATGTGATTAAAGGAACATTAAACCACACATTCAGCCCAAGAGTAAATATTAGAGAGATAACAACATATTGGAGTCACAAAAATATTTAATTGACCAATAAATAATTGTGCTCAAGCCATGACATCTGCTTATTAAAAATCTTAAGAGAGATGGGGTAATTCAGTTAGTGATACCTTAGACTTATCATGGGGTAAGTTGAAAGAGACCATGAGTGAAAGAAGAACGTCCTGTCTGGCATATCTAATTCGGAAAGGCTGAGATGAGAAACTGTGATCTGTGTCATCTATCTTCCATACTCCATACAGATCATCAGATCCCAAGTCTGGAGCTGCAAGGTAGAAGAATTAATTTAGTATACATGAAATTTTTTCTTGCAATTAGAAGATCACTAATCCATCACTAATAAAGAAAAAGCTATGGGATAAAAGTAAAGTGCCTAACAGCAAGCCCACCCACCCTTCCAGAAATATAAATCCTTGAGTAATATTAATAGAAAAACAACACCAAATAGTTACATAATATTTATGAAGCTCAAGCATAACACGCAACTAAGGTTTTTACTGCATAGCCTCCCACCCTCCTCCAAATATCCCCAGCCCGTAATAGTTTCAAATGTATGTCTATTTGTAGTAGAATGGAATCCAAATTGCCATTAGATTAACAACTACGCACATTTCCAATGTAGGTACACTTGTATAAGAGGGGCTTCATTTTCTTCCACTTTTTGAAATTGCCACTTGTCTTGATCCATCTTTAAGCCCCCCCCCCCCAACAAGTATTGGCCATCTTTTAGAATCCCCTTCAATATTTACAGTTGGCATTTGTTTGACTCACTTCGTACTGGCATCTTTCAGTCTCATGTCCTGGCTATATATCCCTTTTGTACCTTAGACCAAGTCATTCGTCCTCCTCCTCCAAGGGAATTCTTTATATTATGATGGTGGCCTCACCCTATAGTCTAACATGGTACGTTGTTGCTTCTATAGATAGTGTCTCTCCAGGGTGGCTAATTGATTTGGTCAAATATGATGCTACAATTCAACTACAGTTTCTTTTCTTTGTTTTTTGAGAATAATGTCAATTACAGGACATAAATAATCAAGCACACATTTGCCTCCACTGAGGGACTGTCGACTTCTAGCAACTATGAACAAGGGATATCCGCTAGGCTAAGCCTTGCAGATAGTGCTCTTTTCTTTGCGAATGGAAAAAGTTTGGCCTAAGCATGGTCAGAAAAGATGATTGCTTCACTTAAGATGGGCTTGAGTCACTGCAGCCTTTATGTATGATAGGGCTTATTCCATTAAATGACCTTGCTGTGACCTTGAATGATGAGGCTTATTCACTTGGCATCGCTGTAGCTGGCAGCTTGAGATGGTTATATTTGCCGAACTCGAGCAACTAATTCTTGAGGATTCAGTAATAGTGGCCCTTATTGAGCTAAAGTGATTCAGCCCATCACACTTTTTGGCGTGTTTATTGAACCTGAAATTAGTAACGGATGGGTGGTCTCTCCACAAAGTTGGTGATCTTTAAGGGCTTCTCAAACGACTTAATTGCTTCTGTTTTGCTTTATTATTATTACCACGGAAAATATTTTACAGAAATGATTACTACACTTTTGCTCCTGTCCTGTGTTGTACTTGCACCATTATCATAGTAATAATGGGACTTGTCATTAGAGCTTTAAGATACCCTTGTCACCTCTGATTGAGCATCTCTAGTCGTTATTGCATATCAAGTTCTATGAATTCCGGGTCTATGTTCACTAACTTGAATATGATACATTGGCTTCATTCTCTAGTTCTTTATTGGGAGTGCACTGTCATTTCAACACCCAGACAAACTTTGGAACACTCCACAAGTCCTCAGAAGTCAGCACCTAGCCAAAATTTGGTGATCTTTAAGAATCTTCAACACAAACTGAATTTAATTGTATTGGTGAATCTACGCCAGTTGGGCAAAATTTGAAAGTGCCTGGCACTTGGCCAAATTTTAACTATATACGACACTTGGTCATAATCTCAACAATCTTAAAAAGTCTTCAATACTTGAAAATAATGGCAAATCCTAGACACTTCGCCTAACGTACTACTAGGTTGTTGATTGCCAATATTTAACAATCCCGCTTTGTTATGGACAAAATTTAGAATACAATACACAACTACCATGAATGCCACCAAGATGTATCACCAGAAATGTAAATAGTGACGTAGGAGTGAATAGTTACAATTGGAAACATATATCAATATTACTTAATGCTTAGGACAATAATTTTATATGATGACAATAGTTCCGCCATTATCAAACTTTTCAGTGTGTTAGTATAAGGTAGTTGGGGTGAGCATTCAGTAGATGCTGGACGACTAATAAAGATGTGGACAGTAGCAAAGAATGTAGGCAAACTTCTCAAGACAGCATGGTTAAACTTTTCAAAAAAACCGTGCACGTTTAACGCATAGCATGTGCATAATATATGGGCAACCAGATGATGCTATAGCAATTTGTGGGTCGACTTTCTGAAAGGAACATATTTACAGACATGGTACTTCAGAAATTTCACATGGAACCGTAACAGTGCATGACATAAAAATTTATAGCAAGTTCCTGCTGATGGAGACTAAGAACTTGAGATTGTGCTCAACGGCCACCTTGAACCTTGTAACAAATCAATTTTATTGTAACTGAACTTTACTTGTACTATATTACTGCTACCAATAAATCTAATATTTTTATTATTATTACTACTTCCAACTATTATTACTATATTATAACAACTTTCTACTACTACTATTATTATGTTATTACCATCATATGGCTTGAAGGAAAACACATTAACTAATCTAGATGAACTTGTCCTTTACGGACTAAAGTATTGAACTAATAATACAAAGGAAGCTGGAATTTAAGTCATACACAGCCTTATATAACAAAATCAACATTCTTAAGCATTCTCAACTTGCCCATTGATTTATCTCATTTTACGGTCGGCTTCAAGATTGGTTAAAAAAGTTCAGGAGAATCATTAAGAACATGTATTTAAGCGAGTCAACTGCCTGTAAACATATAGTGAGTAGTTTTAAGTGCAAGAATACCTTCCTACGGATAAGACCTTGAAGGAAATCCTACAGGGGAGGAATACCCATCCTCAAAGTTTAAAAAATACAAGTACCTTAAACTTTTATCCTTTATACTGTAATAAATATGGACTGGAAACAGAAGCAATTTATTTAAATGCTTTCTTGATTTTTAAATTAAATGTGACTGGAAGCCCGCATAGAGGTGAAGTTGACGAGAAATATAACCAAAGTCCCAAATCTAATTTATACAGATTAGTTTCACCCCTATACAAACACAGCTATCGGACTTTTAAACTGCATGCAATAAAGTACAGGTTGCAATTAACAGGAAAATACCTTCATATTGAACAACCCTCGATGGAAATCCAACAGAAGAGGAGTCACCATCCTCCCATCTCATAGTAATCTTTAGCTGATACCATCTAGCGCACAAACATTTAAACAGAAATAAGGAACTATCTCAATAAAATGGTTATTCAAGTAAGATAGCAATTTATTAAAATAACTTTCAGGAAATCACAGCAATCATAGTTTAATTATAATTTGAGGGTAATTTTGTCACTACGGGACTTCTAAGTATTAAAAAGGATAATGCCTACCAAAAAACGTTAACTTTATTGCAAAAATGATCAGCCGTGTCCTCCCTCAACAGTCAATATCATGGCGGTTCAATCTACTTTAAACTCTAGCAATAGCCAATTAAGTTCACTTCGAAGTATACAATCACTAGTTGGATATAGAAAAACTAGGTTTAAAGGACGTAATGTATCTAACTTCACTCTGTGCGATGCTTAACTAACTCCTTGCCTCATGTTATCGTAAGGTTCTTAAATTAATCAGTAAAAATATCAGCATTCACCAAGTTAGGTTTTAATATTTACAGTTAATACCTTATAAATTACTTAAGCCACCAAGTACTAAAATGAAACAGCATTTAATCATTAGCCAATACACACACAGAGAGAGAGAGAGGGGGGGGGGGAGAGAGAGGGAGGGAGGGAGGGGGAGAGAGAGAGAGTACCCTTGTTGAAAGAGATCAAGATTATGAAATCTATGAATGTAAATGGCGATCTCGTGCACGGCTTCAAACATTAGCCTATAAAAACTCTTTGTATTAATGGGTTTTGTTGAAAATTTGTTGATGGGGTTTTGAGGTTGAGGCCAAGAACAAGATTTGTATTGAAAGATTATAGTTTTTGTTACATATATACGACATATATTGTATCCACACAAACTGGAAATTCAACATCGGACTAATTTGGTAACATAAATATATATTTTATATGTGTAATGTGTGTGTATCACTCACTATATAATTGTTTTACACACTTATTGTGATCTCATTACAAATACATGACATTTAAGATTAGAAATGAAGCTGGGACTGGGTTTGTTTGTTTAATTAATTGTGTCTCGTTAACCCCGCGTGTGCCTTGGCCCTAGAGACTCCCGTTTGACTCTAACAATTTATAATTAAAATTCTATATTATATTATATCCTATATATAATTGGAATAAAAGAGATAATGTTATATAATATAGTCCTCAGTGGTAGGGATGTAAATTCCTAAATACTATTAATTAATTATTTATTTAATTTAAGTTCGATTTCCCGCGAGTACAAAAAGTAACTTAATACTCTCTCCGTCCTCTTTTACTTGATCTTTATGAAAAAAATTTGTCTCAAAATAGTCGTTCATATCTTATTTCAATATACTTTTTACCTATTTTCCCAATATTACTTCTTACTCATATTTTCAATGTTTGACTCTACAACTCATTTTCAAATTTATTTTATTATTTAAGACATTTATTAAGGGTAAACAAAGAAACAAACCACATAATTAAATACTTTCTTAATATATGTGTTTTTTCATGAGGGTCAAGTAAAAGGGGACTGAGCGAGTAATATTCTTAGATTTATGAGTTAATAAAATGATTAAACTTTGATTATCAACCAATATCAATAATTATCTTAATATTATTTTAGAAGAAACTATAATAAAATTGAGTAAATATAAATTTTCAAAATTTTAATTATAAAAACATTATTAAAAAGAAAACACATGCATCGCATCTTAGTAAGAATCAATTTCAAGGGAAATTATCAACCATGTGACATCCCTTGAGATTCTCGACTTGTCAAGTAACATCTTAAGTGGTACAATTCCACACTATTTGGGAGATCTGAACAATCTTTCTGTATTGGATCTCTGTGAGAATCAGTTTCAAGGGGCAATACCGTCAATCTTCACAAAGAACTTAAAACTAATTACTTTTAACATGAACAACAATCATATTGAAGGATCGATAACCCTAGCCTTGGCTAACTGTACGCAGTTAAAATTCTCGATCTTGGAAATAACAAAATAAGTGACACATTTCCACTATGGTTAGTTACCCTTTCAGAACTACAAATCCTCGTCTTGCGATCAAATAGACTTCATGGTAAAATAAGTCTTAGTGGCATGAAAGTCCCAATTTGCGAATCATGGATCTCTCTCAGTGGCAACCTGTCAATTAATTTTTTTAACAATTTCAAATATATGGTGAATGCAGACAAAAAGTTCTATATGAATACAGAGTATGAGGATTTATACTATGAAGCTTTTGTTTCGTTAACTGTTAGAGGACATGAGGTTGAAGTGAAAAAATCCTGAATATTTATACAAGTGTAGATTTAACAAGTGAAGGAGAAGTCACAGAGTTCATCGGTGAACTGAAATCACTACGACTGCTCAACTTATCTCATCTTATCTCATAACAGCCTTACGTGCCATATACCATCTCTAAGAAACATGAGCCTCCTTGAATCTTTAGATTTGTCTTCAAACTAGGTGAATGGTAATATTTCTTGGGCTAGCTCCTGTTAGGTATAATTTTAGATTTCCTGGTTTCGTCTTGTATATTTGTACCTTATCTAAAAGTATTCACGTCAGCTTTGTACCTAGTCCTGCATTATTTAAACCTAATCTTACACGTACACATGTATATTATATGTAATATATATGTTTATAATATTTATTTATGTCTAATATTTTTTATTTTATATAATATTAAATCTGAAAATATTTTTTTGTTATCAACCAAATTTATTAATTACTTATATAATTATTTAAAAATAAGGGAGATAATATGGTATGGTGGTCCGTGGTAAAGATGTGAATTCCTAAATATTATTTATTTATTTATTTATTTAATAGATTAAGGTTTGATTCCCCGTAAATACAACAATTAACTTAATACTATTTTAAATTTATTTGTAAATAAAATGATTAAGGTTCGATTATCAAATAATATCAATAACTATTTAATATTACTTTATAAGAAAATATATTAAATTTTAATATTAAAATTGAATAAATATAAATTTTCAAAAATTTAAAATTTTGATTATAAAATTATTATTATTTATTATTACTAAAAAGAAAACTCATGCATCGCATGGGCTATAAACTAGTATATTATAATAAGAGCAACTTCAACAGCCTCTTAGTGGGTTATTTAAAAATAATATTATTAAATTGAATCCTAGTAATTTAAGATATTACATTGTATTGCAACTCCAACAACATTTCTTATTTGTTATTCCTTATTATTATTATTATAATAAATACAAATTCCACTTATGTTTTGTAAAGGAGGGAAATGCAAAAAAAAAAAAAAAAAATAAATATTTAATTGATAAAAGAAGATAAGGAAGGGCTAGTCATCACTTAAAGTTAAGAATGAGAAGAGGATACTAACTTTTTAAGGAGCTACTAGCACACTTTTGTAGTTCCATCTTCCTTGAATTTTCCTAAATTTAAGGTAAGGGAGTAATATAAGGGATCTGTTGGAGATGTTCTAACTATTGACAAATCTCCCTGTATATCTATAATATATTATTATAGCGGAAAAATTAAAAGTTTTGGTCGGTTGGTACTGGACCACGGGCCTAAAAAATAAACATATATTAAATATAATTTTACTTATTATAATACGGACCATAACTATATACGTATCTATATTAACTAAAATTATATTTCTTAGGCTCAAATATATGTTTATTATAACATATTTATTATACTAATAAAATAAGTTTATATAAAATAAAAGAATATATAATATTAACATAAATTTTTAATAGTACAAAATTTTATATTAAATATTAATAAGAATATAAATAAAAAAATTCAATTTACTTAAATATTATGTAACTCGTGCTTTGCACGTGTATAAACTTGTATAATATAATAGCACAACATACCCAATACACTTTTTGGGGAATACTTTTATTCCACCTCACTTGTCATGTCACTTATTGTTGCCTTATCAACAGTTAATTAATTCTAATTTCTAAGTTACTATTATATATTTATATGTTAGGAATTATGAGATTTGATGATAACAAATTACTTAGAATTACAATAGGGATTTAAAATTCATTATAACTAGTCGATGGATGTGTGACTTATAAATATCCATTGACTAGGAAACCAATTATCAGTTGAAGCTTGTTTATCAACTGATAAATTGGATTGTAACATTTGATTCATGTTTTATTATCAATTGATTGTATTGCCTCGATGGATGCTGTGAAGTAGTCGACTGGTGTTATTGACTTCAATTTATAGCTTCTCAACGGATGTGAAGAATGGCTGATCAATTGTAAACATTCTAAGTTAAAAATCTCACAAATGAAGTGATCAACTGATATTGAAGTCAATGGATAAAAACACTACTAAACAGATAAAAGTTGTCAACGAATAAAAGCTATCAACGGATAAAGGCAATCAACGGATAAAGGACCATCAATGGATAAGGAGTCGATGGATAACTCAATTAGCCATTGATACATCAATTGATCAATGGATATCCTATCCATCGATGGATGAGCAAAGGGGAATCAACTGATAAGCTTAACAGCATTTATTAGTTGATTAAGGTTTCTCAACTTAGTTAATGACAAAAGGAATGAGAACTTTACAGAAACTGAATCAATGGAAGACAGTCATTTCAGGATTTTGAAGACTTTCAAGGCAATACAGTACAGTCTTCAATGAATGGATCAAGACAAAGATATTTCCAGGACTAGACAAAGTCTAATGAAGACCGTGAAAGTAACTATTTTCTATTTTCATGTAAACATTGTAAAGTGTATTTTATAATGTTATCAGTCGATAGAAAATAGAAGTAGAAGAAAACTACTATATAGTATTTAGTAGTCTATTGTAACAAAATGTGAGAGTGATTGTGAGCATTGCAGTTCAATAACAACACATTGTAAGCAGCTTGGTAATTCTACCAAGATTATTTGAAAGCAAAAACATACTAGTGGAAAAACCAATCCATTAGTAATTTTTATATTGTTTGTCTTGTCTTCAATTACATAAGTATTTCACTTTGAGTTCATTTAGTTCTATCTTAACCATACACTTCAAAACACACTAAAATCTTGAACAAACTTAAATCCACAAGAATTAGAATTAATTCTTAAGTTTGTATTCAACCCCCCCTCCAAACTTCTTGTACTCAAGGGCAAATAACAATTGGTATCAGAGCCTGCTTTCAACATACAGAAAGTTAAGATCTAAAGTATATCAAGTATGGGTCAAAAAGACACAGGAGTGAAGATTCCAGTTCTAGAGAAAGACGAGTACTTTCCCTGGAAAGTAAAAATGCACTTATATCTGCCTATGAAGATAGTTACAGGTATGAATGCAGATGGTACTCAGGCACCAGACAAACTCATTCCAAAACCTGTGAGTGAATACACAGATGAAGATGAGAAGGAAGTACACAAGGATAAAAAGGCTATGAACATTTTGTTTAATGGTCTTGACAAGGATGTGTTTGACAATGTTATCAATTGTACAACCTACAGGGAAGTCTGGGATACTCTTCAAACTCTGTGTGAAGGCATTGAGCAAGTAAGAAAGAACAAGATGCAACTCTTGATTAAAAAATATGAAGCCTTTCACTTCAAGAGTGGTGAAACAATCAATGACACATATAGTAAGTTTCAAAAGCTGTTGAATAAGCTAAAACTATATGGAAGAGTATATGTTATTGAAGATACCAACCTCAAATTCTTGAGGTCCTTACACAAGAAATGGAAACCAATGACTGTTTCTATAAGACAATCTCCTGACTTTAAAGAATATACTCTTGACAAGCTGTATGGAATGTTGAAAACCTATGAGTTAGAACTACAACAAGATGAGAAAATTGAAAAAAGTCAGAAGAGAGACAAGTCTATTGCCTTAGTGGTCAAGGATAAGCAAATTGTAGAATCTGATGAAGATGATGTCAAAGAAGGGAAGAAAGAAAGTCATGGCAATAGTACAAGTGGTGTTAAATATGATGAATCTTCAACTGGGAAAGGAAAAGAAACATTTGAGGATGATGAGACATACACCAAGGATGAAATGGATGAAAAAAATGAGCATTTAGCTTTTCTATCAATAAAATTTTCAAAACTCAAATTCAAGAGGAATCTCATACAAAGGCCTGGATCTCAGTTCAAGAGAGACAATCAACAAGGCAAAAATCTTGTTGACATGACTCAATTCAAATGCTTTAACTGTGGATTGGCTGGTCATTTTTCTAATGAATGCAGAAAGCCAAAAATGGAGAAGAAGTCAAAGTTTAGTGATAGTATTGACTATAAGAAGAAGTACTTTGACTTGCTCAAATAAAGAGAGAAGGCTTTTGTAACAAAAGAAAAGGTCTGGGCTGCTGAGGATGATTCTGAAGAAGAAGAATGCATCAACCTTGCACTAAAGGCCAATCATGATGATTAGGAAGCTAGTTCTTCTAGCAATCAGGTAATTTCTACAAATCTATCTGAGTTATCCAAAGATGAATGCAATATTATAATTACTGAAATGTCAAATGAATTGTATAATTTGCATGTCACTCTTAAGTACTTAAACAAAGAGAACACTAGGCTCAAAATCACCTTAGAAACTCTCACTGAAAGAAACAATTATCTAGAAAGTGAGCTAGTGCAAATGGACAGACTCAAGGTAGAAAACAGAGATGCTAGAAAAGAACTAGTTGAATGTAAAAAGGAAATAGAAAATTTGAAAGAAAAATTAGAGGAAGAACTAAGAACCATTGACAGATAGAACATGTCAAGTAAAGCTAGTAAAAAGATGAATGACATACATGGAACAAATTCTTTCACCACGCTGTCTAAGACTCTTGAGAGCCATTGATGAGAATCAATCCTTGGAAAAGAAGCAATCAATTGCTAATCTTGAATCAACTGATAAGGATTATCTATCGATTAATGATGTTATCCCAACAGATAATTATCCATTGATTGATAATTTTATCCCAACGGATAATTATCCATCAATTTAGGAATCATCAATTGCTAAGCAATCTGTCTTGAAAACCAAGCTTAACAGACCTGTCAAATTTATAAAGAAGGTAGCTCATCTAAATCTCAAGTCAAAGTTGAAAAGGCTAATATAGGATTCTTATCTAAAGATCAACTGAAGGAAAAATTAGAAAAGATGGAGCCTAATATTAAGCCAAATGATAAGAAGAAGAACAGAAATGGTAAAGTAGGCATAAATAAGCACAATAACTACACACATGACAAGTATGCTTCTAGAAAGATATGTGTTAAGTGTGGTAGTAAGAATCACTTATCTGTGCAACGCAAGGCCATTATGCCTGCAACAACTAATGTGCCTGTTATACCTAACATGCATTCTAATTCTATTTATCCTCATTTAGTTGATCCTCATGCTATTCATACTCAATATGAATCAATGCCTTATATGTTTAATCCATATCTTGCATTTGCCAACATGAATATGCCTGCTATGCCTTGGAATATGCACAACAATTTTCATGCTCCAAATTTCTCTAATTCTACAAGCACGAATATTCCAAATATTAGCACTGAGAATCCTGAGGTGAGGAAACCAACATCTAAGGTTGAAGTGGAAGTAAAACCACCTAAACCAAAGGTACAAAAATTGGAAACCAAGCCAAAGGCAGCAACTAATAAGAAAGGACCCAAGGCAACTTGGGTACCAAAATCAACTTGATTGTTTTTCGATGTGTGCAGGGAAAAAGAAGAAATCTTTGGTACTTGGATAGTGGGTGTTCAAGACACATGACTGGAGATATATCCATGCTCATAAAGTTTGAGGAGAAAGCTGGCCCTGGGGTAACTTTTGGAGATGACAGTAAAGGATACACCATGGGATATGGCTTGATTTCAAAAGAGAATATCATCATTGAACCTGTTACATTAGTTGATGGCTTAAGACACAATTTGTTAAGCATAAGTCAACTATGTGACAATGGAAATAAAGTTTGCTTCACAACTGAAGCATTCATAATTTCCAACAAGAAAGATGGAAGCCTGGTTATGACTGGGAATAGAAAAGGAAATGTGTACATAACTGACTTCAACTCAACAAGTGCAGACTCAATGACTTGTCTTCTCTCTAAGGCAAGTACAAATGAAAGTTGGCTATGACACAAGAAATTAGCTCACTTAAATTTCAAAGTCATGAATCAGTTGGTCAAGAAAAATTAAGTGAGAGGATTATCACAGATGGAATTTGTCAAGGATGGACTGTGTTATGCCTGTTAGAAAGGAAAATAAAGAAAGGCATCATTCAAGTCAAAATTGGAATCATCAATTGAGAAGCCACTTGAGTTATTACGCATGGATTTGTTTGGTCCTGTAAATATCATGTCCATTGTAAAGAAGAAGTATGCTTTAGTCATTGTGGATGACTTTTCAAGATTCTCATAGACTTATTTTCTGCACTCAAAAGATGAAGCCAGTAATCTAATCATCAAGCACATAAGAGAAACTGAGAAAAGTATTGGATTGGATGTAAATAAAATAAGAAGTGACAATGGAACATAATTTAAAAATTCCACAATGAAGGAGTTCTGTGAGTCTAAAGGAATCATACACACCTTCCCTGCACTAAGGATGCCTCAACAAAATGGGGTAGTTGAAAGGAAGAATATGACATTGATTGAAGCAGCTAGAACTATGTTGGAAGATGCTAAATTACCAACATACTTCTGGGCTGAGGCTATTAATACAACATGCTATACTCTAAACATCTCCATAGTGAATCAAACTCAAGGAAAGTCACCTTATCAATTGATCAGGAAAGACAAAAAGCCAAAAACGGGGTTTCTTCATGTCTTTGGCTGCAAATGCTATGTGCTAAGGAATCAAGGTGAAAACCTAGGAAAAATTGAAGCCAAGGATGATGAAGCTATATTTGTTGGGTATGCACTATCAAGCATAGCCTATAGAGTCTATAATCTTAGACTACACATTGTTATGGAATCTGTACATGTAGTATTTGATGATAAAAAGATTCAAGGACTGTTTGATGAATGAAATCATGACACACTGCATTTTGAGAATGAATCAAATGATGTAGATGATGCTGATGAAGCAGAAATTATAAAATCACAAGTACTCAGAAACCCAATATCAGTTAATGTTACAGCATCAATGGATAATTTACAAGTTGACAAAAATCCATCAACTGATAATACATCAACTGATAATTCTTCAATGGATAATCAACACTCTACATCTAGGGTATCTAATTCAGGGGGAGGGTTTCAGAATCAATCCATAAATTCAAATCAATTTGAGTACAATACTAATAATCATGAAGCTTCATCATCAAGGCAAAATTTGCCTCCTTAAAGAAAATGGACAAAAAGCCATCCATTTGAACTAATCATTGGAAATGCAGAAGATGGTGTCAAGACAAGAAGTGCTACTCAAAATGAGTGTTTGTATAACAGCTTTCTATCTCAAGAAGAACTTAAAAGAGTTGAAGATGCTCTTATGGATCCTGATTGGGTTTTAGCTATGCAAGAGGAACTCAATCAATTTGAAAGAAATAAATTATGGAAGCTGGTGCCCAAACCGAAAGATAGATCTGTAATTGGTACAAAATGGTTATTTAGAAACAAAATGGATGAAACTGGTATTGTGATTAGAAACAAAGCAAGGCTTGTGGCAAAGGGGTAGTCACAAGAAGAATGAATTGATTTTGATGAAACATTTGCACTAGTTGCAAGGCTGGAGGTAATTAGAATCTTTCTAACTTATGTTGCACATGTTAAATTCAAAGTCTACCAGATGGATGTAAATAGTGCATTTTTGAATGGAGTAATAGAAGAGGAAGTCTATGTGAAACAACCTATTGGCTTTGAAGATCCAAATTTCCCTGACTTTGTTTACTCTCTACTCAAAGCACTATATGGCTTAAAGCAAGCACCAAGGGCCTGGTATGACACTTTGAAAGGGGAGATAGGAGTGAAGGGAAGTAACTCACTGCACTTTCATGTGTACTAGAAATGCTAAATGTAATCTCTATGTAATGGTTGATGATAACTCAACAATAGAACAGGACATGTAATAATATGCAGGTGCACAGAAATCTTGGATCACAGAGTTCAGTTAAGACAAAGTATCAAAGGATCATCTACAGACTTGAAGCTCACTGGAAGAAGTTCATTAACATGTTCATGCCTCAGTGGAGAATAAAAGATGTTGACATCTATTCAAGGATGTGGAAGCTACAGAAGATTGTCTTAGTCTATGACGATTTTAGTGCATTATAATCGAAGCAACAAGTAAGGTTTGCAAAGAAGAATGTGGAATCATGTTCGGAATCAAGAGCCCCTATCAAGACTAGTCACTTATGAACCAGACCGTTGCATCAAGTGTCAGGACATTGGAGGCAAGCTCTCGTCGGTTAATATGATTTTAATCATTCTAAAGTTGTTGGTTTTCTTGAGTCATGTGGAGGATCAACAAAGGTGGTAAATCAGTGTTGGAGAAATGTCAGCCTAATGGATAAGGGACAGACGGCACAACCTGATTGGATCTTACTAAAGCTTCACAGATTAGAAGGCCAAATACTTGGACGTGGTGGAGTCACGTATACGGGGCCAAGTATTTGGATAAGGAAGTCTACACAAATTGAAGAGTGGAATGGAAATATTTAATTTAATTAAATAAAGTAATTATTTAATTATTTATATATTTTATAAATAAAGATATTCTTTATTTATATTTTATATATTTATTAAATATTACTTTTATATTAAATATTTCCAAAGGCATGCTTGGCACATGACTTTGAAGATATGATTTGGGAGAACAAGAGAAAAAGGTGGAAAAATAAAAAGCAACACCTTTTTCAATATATAAAGAAGAAACCCAAGTCTTAATCAGTATGTAGTGCATCCGGATGAGAAGAGAAAAGGGGAGAGAGAAAAAGAATTATTTTTCTCTCCCCCATGGCCGAACTAGATCTTGCATATTTTAGAGCCATGATTTTCTTTATCATACCACTCATCTATTCTTCTATTGTAAACATTGCTAAATCTTGTTTAGAAGATAGGTTTGATTTTTGTCTCCTAGATCCAGAATTTGTAATATTTTTAGAGGAGCCAAAAATCATTTCTTTGTTGTGTTCTTGAGCTTTTGTTCTTGAACTTGTTGTAGCATCTACCCCACTTCAATGAATATAAAGTTATATTCTTGGATTTTGTTGTGTTGTGTGTTTTGGATGATTTACCGTTCATTATCTTGGTTATTTTAATGGTGTTCTTGAGGTTGAAGAAGATGATGAACAGTACCTGGGTTTGAACCAAAGTAATTTTTATGTTGTCCCAAAAATAAATAAAAGTCAGATTTTAATTTGGGAATCGTATTCACCCCCCCTCTACGATCTCCAGGACCTAACACACTTTATCTCAATTCCTCATTGAGAATCGTTTCACAAGAGGTACTATTGATAAAACTCTATTTAGTAGAAATGTTAATGGATCTATCATTCTTGTCCAAATATACGTGGATGACATTATTTTTGGCTCAACTAATGAAGAACTTTGCAAAAAGTTTTCGAAATTAATGCAGAGCAAATATGAAATGAGCATGATGGGAGAACTTACCTACTTTCTTGGTTTGCAAGTCAAAAAAGTTAAGGATGGTATTTTTATAAATCAAACAAAGTACATTCATGACTTGTTAAAGAAATTTGACTTAAGTGAATGTTCTTCTATAAAAACTCCCATGACCACTGCAACCAAACTTGAATTGAACACTAAGGAAGCTAAAGTGGATATTTCAAGTTATAGAGGCATGGTAGGCTCACTTTTATATTAAACTGCTAGTAGGCCAGATATAATATTCTCTACATGTTTGTGTGCTAGGTTTCAGGCTGATCCTAGAGAATCTCATTTAATGGCTATTAAGAGGATTTTTAGATATCTCAAGGGTACATCAAATTTAGGTATTTGGTATCATAGAGATTCTGGTTTTAATCTAATAGGCTACTCAGATGCAGATTATGCAGGTTGTAAAATAGACAAGAAAAGTACTACAGGCACCTATCAGTTTCTAGGAAACAAACTTGTGTCATGGTTTAGCAAAAAGCAACACTCAGTAGCAACTTCAACTGCAGAAGCTGAGTACATTGCTGTTGGAAGTTGCTGTGCACATATATTATGGATAAGGAATCAATTATTTGACTAAGAGTTCAACATGAACAAGATTCCTATTTTCTGTGATAACACAAGTGCCATTGCAATAATAGAAAATCATATGCAACATTCCAGAACAAAACACATTGACATAAGGTATCATTTCATTAGGGAACATGTAATGAATGGTACTGTTGAATTACATTTTGTCCCTAGTGAACAACAACTTGCAGACATTTTTACCAAACCTTTAGATGAATCTACTTTTAATAGATTAGTCTATGAATTAGGTATGCTTAATTTCACTCAATCTTAAATGTATGCTAAGTTTTCTTTTTGCCATTGTTCACAATTATATGTTAAAACAAAATGATCAACTGATAACTGTGTTAATTGTCAATGGATATTTTGCAGCCATCGATGGATATATTTGATCGACAAATAAAATGTATTTCTATCGATGGATATTTATCTATCGACAGATAATTATCTTGGTAATTGTTTATCAATCGATAATTTATTTATTTATTTATTTGATCAACAGATAAAATATATTCCTATCGATGGATATTTATCTATCAACAGATAATTACCCTGGTAATTGTTTATCAATCGATAACTTATTTTTTTCCATCAATGGTAATAGAATTTCTACAGTTTTATACATCCGTTGATCAAATTATAGCCGTTGATTAATTACTTTATTTGTCAACAGATGAAGACATCCATCGATTGCCATTTAAAGTAATTTACTTCAACTCTTTTTATCTTTCAACAGTTATATTCTTAATTAAACTGACTACTCAAGTCATTTTCATCTCAGAAATATAAATAGCAGTATCAAGTCTCACTTCATTCTTACTTGCTATTTTATTTTTCTATCTCTAATTTCTGTATCTCTATCTCTTTCTCTCAAGAACTTTTAAATCGAATTCACTCACTTGTTTTCAAGCTTTCTCTCCAATCTCTCTAAGAACAGTGATGACACCTCAAAAGAAGATTGTTTCCTCAACCGGGTTCACAAATGAACAAAACAATTTTGTAGCATGTCTAACCGTGGATGATGCTCCCATAGACTTCCATCCATTGATGAGGTTTCTGGGAGACTGCAAAGTGTCCAAGGATCTCAGTGAAGCACCAACAATAGTATATTCATTTATTGAAGAGCTATGGAACACTGCAGAAGTCTCATAAGACGGAAAGGTAATCTCTTATACTTGCAAAGGTAATCCCTATACCATTACAAGTACTACTCTTTCTGAATGCTTGGAATTGCCTGAAAATAATTGTGATAAGTCACATACTGAGACTGACATTAGGGATATGTTAGAAGTTGTTAACTATGCTAATGCTAAAATTGGATTAGGTGAGGTTGTTAGGAAAAATCTTAGAAAAGAATGGAGTTACTTCTTTGATGCTATTATTAAAGTATTTTCTGGAAAAATAAGTAATTTTGATGCAATTACCACAAGTATGCAAGAAATTACTTATTTTATCCTATTTGATAAGTACTTTAATTTTAGCACATTACTCTTAAATGAATTAACTGCTAAATTAGGAAACAAGGCATCTAAGAAAAATAACATCTATTTTGCTAGATTTTTTATGTTGTTGATTAATGCTTCTATTGGAGATTATGAGATTACAGCAGAGATGGAAACACTGGAGGCCTGGACACAGAACAAAAGGGTCTTCAAGGACTTGGTGAGAATCAACTTACACCCTAAGTTGTGTCTCATCTATCCTCTTTTTATGCAGGTATATCTTAAGAAACTAAATTTCTCTTTTACTTCCTCTGGTATTCCAATTTCTTTGCCTTCTGCAACAATGTAGGGAGATGGAAATGCCCCAATCACTCCTACCCAAGTTGCACAAACTTCTAAAAATAAATCTAAACAAACCACCTCAGTAGTTTCTTAAAAGATTACTGTTGTAAAAACTAAGAAAAGAAAATCAATTGAGGGGAGTGTGAAGGTGATTGATAAGGGTGAGGGAACTGGCCAACATCAAGAAAGCCAGAAGAATAAGGAATGAGAGGTTGAGATTATCCATCAAGCCACCATCCCAATCTCTCAACAGATTGAGGCTATGATAAAGGAATTAAACACATCCCTAGTTGCAGCTTCTCAACAAGGTGTTACTATTGAAAAGAGGTCTAAACCAGGACCATTTGATGGGGGTGAAAGACACAAAGTAATTCTACCATACAAAAAGAGAAAGAAGGACAGTAACATTGCACATGGAACACACACACACTTGCAAAGCCAAATGCAAATTTGGTGGAGCCTTCAGTTTCTTCTTTTGATGTGTCTTAGAATTTTTCTGAGGCACAGCCCCACTCTCTATATATTTCATCTCATCAATCCCCTTCAAAATCTATTTCTTCAGAAACTTTATTGATTGATAACTTCAATGTTTCAAATTCACCTTCTTTGCAACTCAGGGTGGAGCCAACACTCTCACCTGCATCACCAAATAAGGTTAACACCTTAGTTGATCAAGAAAACACTAAGAATTCTCACAAGTTAATGGATATTCTTCAATCAACTGATAATTTCCAACATCCATTGATTAGTTGTTAGGAATCTACATGTAATTTGATGATAACATTAATCTTAGAATCATAGAAATTTTGTTTTATGTAACTGATCAATTGATAAAAAATTTATAAATATCAATTGATCAAGAAACCATTTATCAGTTGAAATGTTTATATGAGTCAACTGATAATTTGGACTGTAGCATAGGTGTACTTAATCTATTTCAATCGATAAGGTGTAAATCAATTGATATTATTCTTATCAATTGATGTTAGAGTCGATTGATATAGATCATCAATTGATGTGTAAATTAAACTGTCAAATTGTAATTATTTGAAGACAGGAAATTGCACAAGTGAAGGATGATCAATTGATATTGAAGCCTCAACAGATGAGAGATCAATAGAAGAAGCCAAGTCAGGAATTGAAGACCATCAACTGATGTGAAGACCCATCGATTGATATATATCGATCGATATCATTTATTAGTCGATAAGTCATTCATTATCAATCAATGGATGTAAAGATCAGTCGAAGAAGAACATCAGTTGATGGATTAAAGGATGAATCAATTGATATGCTTAACAGCAAATTATCAATTGATTGTGACAACACAGAAAGTCTATCAGTTGTAGATCCAGTAAAACAAAAACACACCTATGGAAGACAACCTAGGGTGGCTGTGAAGACTCAATCAGTAGCTATCTTTCAAGTCTGTTTTCCTAAAAAGGAAAAAGGAAAAAGAGAGACAGATAGAAACAATCCTAGAATATGAATTGTAAAATACACTTGTAGTATATAAACAAGTGTAGCAGCATTTTTAAAAAATATAGAAGTTAGACAATATTTCTACAATCAACTGATCTAGCTCAAAAGCACATTGTAAGATCAGTTGATTCTTTCTAACTTTGTAAAAAAGAAGGTAGGTTATCTTTAACCTAGGAACATTGAGCAAAAATATATATCTGATGGAAAAACCAATCCATCAGTAATTTTTAAATCTCTCATTGTTCATTTTAATTTTGAGTTGTTTGTTCAAACATATTCTGTTAATCTATCAAACATCAAGATCAAATATTAAAAGTATTAAAAAGTTCTAATATTTGTATTCAACCCCCCATTCTCCAAATATTGACATTGTTCTTAGGAATAACAATTGGTATCAGAGCAGGCTTTCAACATACGTAAAGTTTAAAGATCAAGAACAGTCAATATGGGCCAAAAAGATTCAGGTGTAAAGATTCCAGTGTTAGAAAAGGACGAATACTTTCCATGGAAGATAAAAATGCATCTGCATCTTCTTTCTCTTGACCCTTCCTATGTTCATTGCATAGAGAAAGGTCCTCATATTCCCATGAAGCTAGTCACATGTGTGGACCCTGATGGAACTCCTGCACTTGACAAACATATTCATAAACTCATCTCTGAGTTCACAGAAGAGGATGAAAAAGAAGTTCTTAAAGATAAGAACGCCATGAACATTCGGTTTAATGGCCTAGATAAAGATATGTTTGACAATGTGATAAACTGTACTTCATCAAAAGAGGTATGGGATATTCTTCAAACTCTATGTGAAGGAACTGAACAAGTAAGGAAAAACAAGATGCAACTCTTGATTCAAAAATATGAATCATTTCATTTCAAGAGTGGAGAATCCATCAATGATACTTATAGCAGATTTCAGAAGTTATTAAATGGGCTGAAGCTATATGGTAGGGTTTATGCAACTGAGGATACAAATTTAAAATTTATTAGATCTCTTCTAAAAGAATGGAAACCAATGACTATTTCCATTAGACAATCTCAGGACTTCAAGGATTATACTCTTGAGAAACTCTATGGTATTTTCAAGACATATGAGTTGGAAATACAACAAGATGAGGAGATTGAGAAGAATCAAAGAAAGGAGAAAACTGTAGCTTTGATGGTCAAAAGAAATGAAGAAAAGAAGGAAAGTGGCTGTGAAGAAGAGTCTGTCATGATGGCTGGTGATGCTGTTGAAGAATCATTCAAAAGAGGAAAAGGCAAGTGTGAAGAAAATGAAACATACTCTCAGGATGATTTGGATGAGATTGATGAACACCTTGCATTTCTGTCAAGGAAGTTTTCAAAGCTAAAATTCAAGAGAAATCCAAATGCTCAAAGGCCTGGATCCCAGTTTAGAAATAACAATCAAAACAAATATTTGGTTGATAGATCTAAATTCAAATGCTTTAACTGTGGATTGGCTGGTCATTTCTCAAATGAGTGCAGGAAGCCAAAACAAGAAAAGGCAAAGTCTTTTGATGGTATTGATTATAAAAAGAAATACTATGACCTCTTGAAACAGAAAGAAAAGGCTTTTGTCACTGAAGAGAAGGACTGGGCTGCTGAGGACAGTGATTCAGAAGAATTCATCAATCTAGCTCTAATGGCCAAACATGAAGATGAAGAAGCTAGTTCATCATCAAATCAGGTACTAGCTACAAACTTTTCTGAGCTTACAACTGATGAATGCAATAGTACTATCAATGAAATGTCTAATGAGTTGTACATTTTACATGTCACACTTAAATCTCTAAACAAGGAAAATCTCAAGTTAAAGAACACCATTGATGTCTTAACTGAGAGGAATATTTTTCTTGAAAATGAACTTATTTGTTTAGATAGATTTAAGCAGAAAAGTAAGGATGCTAGGAATGAACTAGTAAACAGTTTGAAAAGAGAAGAATTGTTAAAATAACAATTGGCTGAAGAAATTGAAACCATTAACAAATGGAATAGGTCTGCTAAAACTGCCAAACAAATTATTGATGTTCAAGGTGTAGATACTCTAGGAGAACTCCCCAAATCAATAGGCAAGCCCTTGACTGATACTTCAATGGATAAAGATCAATCGACTGCTAATCCTTCATCAACTAATAAGGATTATCAATCGATTGATGCTGAATCAACTGATAAGCATCCATCGACAAGTAAATCATCAATGGCTAACAAAAAGAACAAATTTAGCACTCCTATCAATTTTGTTAAGGAAACCAAAATTTAAGTTGAGACTGAAGCTGAGAGGATTAACATAGGTAGCTTATCCAAGAAATAACTAAAAGAGAAATTAGAAAAGATAGCACCTATGGAAATTACTCAACCTAAGAGATTTATCCCTGCTCACAAAGTTTGTGGAAAAAGCTAGCCCACGAGTTACTTTTGGAGATAACAACAAAGGTTTTACCCTGGGATATGGCTCAATTGCAAAAGAAAATGTTATCATTGAACCTGTAGCACTAGTTGATGGATTGAAGCACAACCTACTCAGTATTAATCAACTGTGTGATAATGGTAATGGTGTATGGTTTACAACTGGATCATGCATCATAGCCAATAAGGAATCTGGTAAAATTCTCTTAACAGGAGAAACAAAAGGAAATGTTTATGTGGCTGATTTTCACTCTGTAAAGGCAAGCTCAATGACATGCTTGCTGAGCAAAGCAAATTCAGATGAAAGTTGGATTTGGCACAAGAAACTAGCCCATTTGAATTTCAAAGCCATGAATCTATTGGTCAAAAAGAATATGGTTAGAGGCATTTCACAGATGGAATTCACCAAGGATGGACTGTGTGATGCTTGTCAAAAAGGAAAACAAAGAAAATCATCATTTAAGTCAAAGTCTGAATCATCAATTGATAAACCTTTGGAGTTATTGCACATGGATTTATTTGGACCAGTCAACATTATGTCAATTGCCAAAAATAAATATGCCTTAGTCATTGTGGATGATTTTATAAGATTTTTATGGGTATACTTCTTACACTCTAAGGATGAGGCAAGTAAATTAATTATCAATCATGTGAAGAATGTTGAAAATGGAACTAAATGGAAAGTCAAGAAAAAAAGAAGTGATAATGGTACTAAATTCAAGAATGCAATAATGAAGGAATTCTGTGAAGAAAAAGGTATCACGCATCATTTCTCTGCACCAAGACTCCACAAAAAAATGTAGTTGAAAGGAAAAATAGGACCTTGATTGAAGCTGCTAGAACTATGTTAGAAGAAGTAAAATTACCTACATACTTCTAGGCAGAAGCAATTAATACTGCTTGCTACATTCAGAATATTTTCATGGTCAATCAAATTCAAGGCAAAACTCCATATCAGTTGATGAAGAAAGATAAGAAGCCAACATTTAACTTTTTTCATGTATTTGGCTGCAAATGTTTTGTACTAAGAAATCAAGGTAAAAATCTAGGAAAATTTGAAGCCAAGGCTGATGAAGCTATATTTGTTGGATATGGAATAACAACCAAAGCCTACAGAGTCTACAATCTTAGATTACACATTGTTATGGAATCTATGCATGTAGTTTTTTATGACGAAAATTCAAGGGTTGTTTGACGAAGGATTTCATGATTTGTTGCATTTTGAAAATGAATCAACAAGCAATATTGAGGATAGTGATGATGATGTAGAAATTTCAAGAAATCAAGTACCTAAAATCCTCCCATCAATTGATGTCAATACATCAACAGATAACTTATCAGTTGACAATCTTCAATCGACTGATAATACATCAATTGATAATCATTTGATGGATAACAATTCTGCTCAACAAACTTCGAGAGGAGTATCCATATCAGGGGGATGGTTCTCAAATAGTCAATCACATCACAATGATTAAAACACTTCCAATGATCATGAAGCATCATCATCTTCAAGAACAAATTTACCAGTTCAAAGAAAAAGGACAAAAAGTCATCCCTTTGAATTAATTATTGGAGATGCAAATGATGGAGTCAAAACTAGAAGTGCAACTCAAAATGAATGCTTGTATATCAGCTTTCTATCTCAAGAAGAACCAAAAAGGATTGAAGAAGCCTTGAATGATCCTGATTGGATAATTGCTATGCAAGAAGAGTTGAATCAGTTTGAAAGGAATAAGGTATGGAAGCTGGTGCCCAAACCAAAGAACAAGTCTGTCATTGGCACAAAATGGGTATTCAGAAACAAAATGGATGAATCTGGTACAGTGACAAGAAATAAAGCAAGATTTGTGGCAAAGGGCTATTCACAAGAAGAAGGCATAGATTTTGATGAAACATTTGCACCAGTTGCAAGGTTGGAAGCAATCAGAATCTTTTTAGCATATGTTGCTCATGCAAATTTCAAGGTGTATCAGATAGATGTAAAAAGTGCCTTTCTCAATAGAGAACTAGAAGAAGAAGTATATGTAGAACAACCTCCTGATTTTATTGATCCTGTTCATCCTGGATTTGTGTACTATCTTCCGAAGGCACTTTATGGACTAAAACAAGCACCTAGGGCCTGGTATAAAATTCTATCTAAATTCTTGATTGAGAATCACTTCACTAGAGGTACTGTTGACAAAACTCTCTTTCATAGAAATGTTAGTGGCTCTATGATTCTTGTTCAAATCTATGTAGATGACATTATTTTTGGCTCAACTAATGAAAAACTTTGTCAAAAGTTTGCTAAGTTGATGCAAAGTAAATATGAAATGAGCATGATGGGAGAACTTACCTACTTTCTACGTTTACAAGTCAAACAAGTCAAAAATGGCATTTTCATAAATCAAACCAAATATATTTCTGATTTATTAAAGAGATTTGATTTAAGTGAATGCTCTTCTGCAAAAACTCCCATGGCCACTGCAACTAAACTTGAACTAAATATTAAAGAAGCCTTGGTAGACATTTCAAGTTATATAGGCATGGTTGGTTCATTACTTTATTTAACTGCAAGTAGGCCAGACATAATGTTTGCTACATGTTTGTGTGCTAGATTTCAGGCTGATCCTAGAGAATCTCATTTGATTGCAATAAAAAGAATATTCAGATATCTCAAGGGAACTCCAAATCTTGGAATTTGGTATCCCAGAGATTCTGGATTTGATCTAATTGGTTATTCAGATGCAGACTATGCAGGTTGCAGAATTGACATAAAAAGTACAACAGGCTCCTGTCAATTTCTAGGAAACAAGCTTGTATCATGGTTCAGTAAAAAGCAGAATTCAGTGTCTACATCTATTGCAGAGGCCGAATACATTGCAGCTGGAAGTTGCTGTGCACAAATATTATGGATGAGGAATCAACTACTTGACTATGGGTTCAACATGAACAAGATTCCTATTTTCTGTGATGATACAAGTGCCATTGCTATAACAGAAAATCCTGTACAACATTCCAGAACCAAGCACATTGACATAAGGTATCACTTCATTAGGGAACATGTAATGAATGATACAATTGAATTACATTTTATCCCTAGTGAAAGACAACTTGCAGACATTTTTACCAAACCACTAGATGAATCTACCTTTAATAGATTTGTCTGTGATTTAGGTATGCTTAATTATAGTTAATAATTTAAATGTCTGATAAGTTATATATATGTATATATAAATTTTTAACCATTGACTATGTTAATCTATTGATTCTTCATTAATCAATTGATAAACATTGTTCTTATCAATGGATATTTGTAGCTATCGACAGATAAATATATCAATTGATGATATATTTACTTATCGATGGATAGTTGTAGCTATCTACAGATAAATATATCAATTGATGATATATTTATTTATCGATAGATAAGTGTACCTGTCGATAAACAAGCTTTACTAGTTGATGACCTGGAATATAAAGGGATCCATGCCATCAATCGATCTGTACAAAAATCTAGCCGTTGATTACTTATTTTATCAATTGATCAATACATACATTTCTGTATGTATAACAGTCGATTGCCAAAATTTGTATCTTTTAATTTTCATTTTTTTTAATGGTCGATTAAGTTCTATTTTGAGTAAGAAATTGATTGAGAAATAAGTAAATATAAATAGTAAGATTAAAACATTTGTTCATTCTTACTTGCAATTTTTACTAACAAATTCTATTTCTCTCTTTCTCTTTCTCAATCTCTGAACTCTCTCTCTGTATCAATCTCCTATTTATAACCCTAATTGCTAATTTCTAATTGTTGTTTCTGTATAATTACTAACAAGTTTGCCAGTTAATTCTAATCTCATCTTCAAATACATTTATGGAATTATCAAAGAAAGTCTCACAATCTGGATTCTACTACGAACTCAACAACTTTGTTGCTTGCACTATGGTGGATGAAGCCCCAACAGAATTCCATCCTCTAATAGAATTCCTAAGAAGTTCAAGGATATCAAAGGCCATCACAGAAGCACCAAAGATAGTGTGCAATCTAGTTGAAGAGTTCTGGACTACTGCAGAGGTAGCAGATGATTTCTATTCAATCTCCTTTGATTGCAAAGGACAGATGTATATTCTAACCACTATAGTTTTGGGTGAGTGTTTAAATCTTCCTGCAAATAATATAGAAAATTCACCCACCGACACAGAAATTAGAAGCATGCTTAGAGAAATCAATTACACTGCTCCTGATGCTAGTCTAGGAAGTATAGTTAGAAAGAATCTAAGAAAAGAGTGGTCATATTTCTTTGATGCAATTATAAAATGTTTTTCTGGTAAGGTTAGTAATTTTGATGCAATAACAATAAGTATGCAACAAGTAGGGTATAGCATTTTATATGATATATATCATAATTTAAGTAGCCTGTTACTCAATGAAATGTCTGCCAAATTGGGAAATAAAATAAATAGATCTAATCATATTTATTATGATTATTATTAACCACTTTGTCAATAATATTGAGATTGACAGGAGTACAGAAGTTTTGGGTTGCTGGACTCAAAATAAAAGGGTCTTTAAAGACTTGGTAAAGATCAATCTTCACAGCAATGTGGAATTGATCTATCCTCCTTTTGTTCAGGTATTTATCTCTACCTTAACTTCTTCCAATCCCCAATCTTCTTTGCCTTCTGTGACTATGGAGGGTAGTAGTAATGACCCCAACCCTCCTACCCAGGCCACACAACTAATCTCAAAATCCAAATCTAAGAAATCAACCTCAGCAGGTTCTCAAAAACCTGCTGTTGTAAAAACAAAGAAAAGGAAATCAACTGTTTTGGTAGATAGACTAGAAGGAGATGTAGGTGGTGAGGGAACTGGGGAACATCAAAGAACCCAGAAGAATAAGGAGAGTGAGGGTGTACAACCTCAGCCAAGCCACTCCACAATCTCCCAAAAAAGTGTGGATGTTAATATGGAAAATACCACATCCCTATTGCCATCCTCTCAAAAGGATGACAATATTGAAAATAGCCCACAACCAGGGGCACAAAACCAAATTGGGGGCACACAAGCCAAAACAGTAACACCATATGAAAGGAGAAAGAAGAAAGTCACCTTTGCACATGGAGAATCACACACTGCAAAATCAAAGGAAACTATGGTGGAGCCTTCTCAAAGTCAGGTTGATGTGTCTCATATAAATGATGAGATGTAGCCCCATTCTCTCTCAATTCCAATACCTTCCATTCTTACTTCTCCATCCCAACAAATTTCTTCAGAAAATGTTTTGATAGATTATCAAACATTTTCAGATTCTCCTTCTTTATTCTTCAAGGAGAAGCCAACACTCTCTCCTGAATCTTCTCCACAGGATATTCAGGATTCCATTTCTCATGTTATTAAAAATATCTCTTCTCAAATAATTTCCTCAACAGTTTCCACTCCATCAATTGATATGTCTTCATCAATTGATATTCAACCATTGATTGATAAGCCATCGATCGATACTCAAGATCAATCGATGGATATCCCAAACACCTCAACTATTAATATCTTTACATTAATTGATGCTCAATCAATTGATGTTGCACAAACACTCTTAGGAATGAGTGAGTTGAGTGAGAGGCAGGATTGCAGCCGTGCAAAAGGAGAGGGAGTGAGTACGGACATTCCTAATTCTTCCAAGAATGAGAATGAACCACTTGAGGGCCCCACCTTAGAAGGTGCACAGAAAATGAGTGAGGGAGAGGTGAGATTCCAGGATGAGATCCTGATGCAAAATAGAGAGATGAGTGAGAGAGATAAAACAATTCTTTTATTTGCACAGGAATTAGAAAGTGAATTGATGGTAGAAGAAGTAGGAGTCAAGGAGTTAGGGGGAGAACCACATGCAGAAGCTAGTGGGAGTGGAGTTGTTAAGGACATTGAAGAGGAGATTGATGCTGGTGATTTGGATCCACAGAACTTCATCCATCCTAATTCACAATATCAGGGGTTGGCTACTTCAAGTAACAAGGATGCAGAACAACTCTTGGGGATTGATCATATAGAACAGAGGACAAGGAATCTGAAGGAAAGTATTGCCAATATAACATATATATGTTATATGGCACCTGAAGAGCTAGAAGAAGATTCTGATGAGGAGCCATGGATGAGCACAAATAATGGTTCCTTGGTAGCTGCTGAGACTGAAATTCTCTCTCAACATAGAAAGGCAATGGTAGAAGGAGAAATTGAAGATTCTACTCAAAGGAGAATTGCTAACTGTATGAGAGAATCACTGAAGATTCAAAAGATGACAGTAACAGGAGTAAAGAGGGAACTAGAGATTATCAAGGACTCTATCTCCACCAACAAGGATGCTTTGGATATGAGATTGGATGAAAAGCTACCATTCAACACCATGAATCACATAAAAAATGAGCTCTTCAAGGAATCAAAGAACTTTGTAGCTTTGGAAACTAGAGTGGGCTCTCTAGAAAAGAAAATGGATGCTATTGTTGCAGGTCAAAGTCTTCATGCATCTATTCTTCAAAAATTTCTTGATAGAATGCCACCCCCTCCAATTGATGATAACAAAAAAGGGGAGAATACAAAGAAGAAGGATGATGGTGATAATGGTGATGACAAAGGCAGTGGAAGTGGTGGTGTTGGTAGCTCTGGAATGGACAAGACAAGTGGCATTGGTGGTTCTGCAATAAAAAGATTCAAATACAGAAGTAACAGGGATAATCAGTCTTCAAAGAGATCTAAGTCATCTAATTCTCCCAAAGATGACTTAGAACAGAAAAAGAAAGAATTCAAGAAATTTGAAACTGATCTAGAAGCTAGAAGGATTTCTAGGGAAAGAGAAACTCAATCAATGATTGAGAGAGAAAGGAAAAGAATTGAAGATTTGAAGAGAAGCACAGAGTTGGTGACAGAGACAGTAGAAAAAGGAGACTTGAATGAGTTCATTGCTCAAACCAGAAAAATAAATAAAGATGCACAAAAGGCCGCCAAAGAAAGCAACTCAAATGCTGAAGACTTTCTATCAATTGATCTTGAATCCCTTGAAGAGAAGAAAAAGGGTAAAGCCATAATGATTGAAGAAGAGAAGAAAAGGAAAGAGCCAGTTGGCCAGAAGCTTCTTCAGGAAGCTATTTCTACAGGATTGTCAAATGCTACAAGAAGAAAAAAGGAAAATGAGAAAATAGCAAGGCAAATGGAAATAGAATGGAATATGGAAGATCAATCAATGGAGCAACCACTGAGGAAAAAGAGAAAAATAGCTATGGCCAAGAAATGGTCAAGTTCTACTAAAGAAATAGTGGTTCAGGAAAACCTTCAGGGTCAACAAGAAGAAATAAGGGAGGAGATAACAATTGAAGGTTATGATATGAAGGGAATACCAGTAATTAATGAAAAAGTACTAATTGGAGTAAGGACTCATCCTGCTACTTCTAATCAAGAGGAATATATGAGATTGGAGTATGAAAATGGAGTGAAGATCACCTATTCCATGAAAGTGATAATGAAGCAGAGTTATAATGTTTTAAAGTCCATCCTTCCTCTACTCAACAGAAAGTACAAACTCAACACAACAATTGCTCAGGAGATTCAACAGCAAATTTCAAGATTAAGGAGATCCAAGGCAAAAGCTGAACCTGATTCACCTCTAAAGCTATGGAAGTCACAGGTCAAAAAGGTGGTGTTGGAGCCAAAGTATGCTATGATTTTTACAGATGTGGAGGGCAACACAAAGTTTTTTGATATTTGAAAATATCTGGACAAAATCACAGATGAAGAAATACACTACCTTATGAGGCAGCCTGGAGAAACTGACAGGGATGAAGCAATTTTGAGGAGTTCTTTCATGAGGCAGCTAAAAAAGAATGCTGAGAAGAGAAGGAAGATGAGCTAATTAAATCATGAAGACATTGAAGCTATTTACAGGAGTTATCTATCAATCTGGTATTTTCAAAATTAATGTGCTAATTAAATTTCTTGATTCTATCTGAATGTTTTTATTATAGGTTTTGTTATCATCAAGTAGATTTATGCATGTTCATATCACAGACACAAATATGGGGAGATTGTTAAGAATCTACATGTAATTTGATGATAACATTAATCTTAGAATCATAGAAATTTTGTTTTATGTAACTGATCAATTGATATGAAATTTATAAATATCAATTGATCAGGAAACCATTTATCAGTTGAAATGTTTATATGAGTCAACTGATAATTTGGACTGTAGCATAGGTGTACTTAATCTATTTCAATCGATAAGGTGTAAATCAATTGATATTATTCTTATCAATTGATGTTAGAGTCGATTGATATAGATCATCAATTGATGTGTAAATTAAACTGTCAAATTGTAATTATTTGAAGATAGGAAATTGCACAAGTGAAGGATAATTAATTGATATTGAAGCCTCAATAGATGAGAGATCAATTGAAGAAGACAAGTCAGGAATTGAAGACCATCAACTGATGTGAAGACCCATCGATTGATATATATCGATCGATATCATTTATCAGTCGATAAGTCATTCATTATCAATCAATGGATGTAAAGATCAGTCGAAGAAGAACATCAGTTGATGGATTAAAGGATGAATCAATTGATATGCTTAACAGAAAATTATCAATTGATTGTGACAACACAGAAAGTCTATCAGTTGTAGATCCAGTAAAACAAAAACACACCTATGGAAGACATCCTAGGGTGGCTGTTAAGACTCAATCAGTAGCTGTCTTTCAAGTCTCTTTTCCTAAAAAGGAAAAAGGAAAAAGAGAGACAGATAGAAACAATCCTAGAATAGGAATTGTAAAATACACTTGTAGTATATAAACAAGTGTAGAAGCACCGTTAAAAAATATAGAAGTTAGACAATATTTCTACAATCAAAATATCTAGCTTAAGAGCACATTGTAAGATCAGTTGATTCTTTCTAACTTTGTAAAAACGAAGCTAGGTTATCTTTAACCTAGGAACATTGAGCAAAAATATATATCTGATGGAAAAACCAATCCATCAGTAATTTTTAAATCTCTCATTGTTCATTTTAATTTTGAGTTGTTTGTTCAAACATATTCTGTTAATCTATCAAACATCAAGAACAAATATTAAAAGTATTAAAAAGTTCTAATATTTATTTTCAAACCCCCCTTCTCAAAATATTGACATTGTTCTTAGGAATAACACTAGTTCACTTCCATCGATGGATATCCTTACATCCATCGACGAGATCCAATCAACGGATATTCATCCATCGATGGATATTTCTTATCCATCGATTGACACCTTCATTCCAATTCATAAATCATCCAATGAAACAATTCAATGGCTAATACTCTACTAGGATTGAGTGGAGTGGGTGAGGTGTGTGAGAGGCAAAGTTTGCATACCTTGGCAAAAGGAGAGTGTGAGAATGAGAGGCCCTCAATTTCTTCTGAGGTGGCAAAAGGAGAGGGTGTGAGCAAAGAGAGTTCCACCTTAGCAGGTAATGTAAAAGGAGAGGATAGTAAGGAAGATGTGAGAATCCAGGATAAGATCCTGATGCAGAAACAAAGAGAAGAGAGTGAGAGAGAAAAGAATAGAGAGAAACCAATTTCACCATCTCATTAAGCATTAACTTCTAAAACTGAGCAGGTTGTAGCAGAACTCACCCAGGAGTTGGGGTTGGAGTTAGGGGGAGATGGAGGAAATGAAGAAGATGGAGTTCCTGCAGGAGGTGCAGATACATGGAGGTGGATGATGATATTGAATTCAACATTGATGCTATAACTTTTCAACACGAAGATCCACAATATCAAGAATCGGCAGCAGCCACTAATCAAGAGACTGAAAAGATGTTGGGATTAGTGCAAACAGAAGAACAATTCAGAAGTGGCAATGAAATATTGGCAAGACAGCCTGATGATATATCTTATATGAATCATGAAGATTTTGAAGATAGTTCTAATGATGAGTTATTGGATCCTGCAATGGCTAGTGATGAAACTAGTTTGGTTGACACTGAAAGAGCCATAGTTTCACACTACAGGAGATCCATGGCTGAAGTAAATATAGAGGATCCTTTACACAGAAGAATTCTCAACTTTTATAGAGACAACTTGAAGATCCAGAAGATGCATGTAACAGGTTCCAAGTATGAACTCAAGAAGATCAGGGAATAAATTGATAGCTCAAGGATGCATTTTAACTCCACCATTGATTCAAGACTCAGCTTCACAATGTTAACAAGAATCAAGCAAAGACTTGATACTGAGTCTACAACCAAGGACAAAGAAGTGGCATTTGAGAAAAGAGTGACTACCATGAAAGTTAACATGGAGCAAATTTTGAAGAATCAAGTCACTCAAATCAAACTTCTGAGCAGACTATTAGATACCCCTCTTATTTCTCAATCCTTAGCTCAAGAGCCTATTGCTGATAACAAAAAGGGGGAGAATGATGATGATTTAAGGAGGAGAGAGAGTGAAGAAGTAGAAGTTAAAGCTGTAATCAAGAATATAGAGAATGTCATTCAAAGGAAAGATCCAAAGAAAGCATTGGCTCAACAGATTGTAAGACAATTTGATTCAATTACCAGCAAAAATAAGGAGATTGTTGCACAAGAGCTAATTGACTTAATGCCAGAAATTCTTGAGGCAGTAAAGAAAGGAGAAATAAGGGTAGATGAAAGTAGCTCACAGACTGGTGACAGAAAAGAAAGGGCATTGCAATAGAAGAAGAAAAGAAGAAGAAGAATTCTGCCATGAGTGGAGGTGAGAAACTATTGAGCAAAGCAATAGTTGTTGGTATGAAAGAAAGGGAACAACAAGAGAAGTTACAAGAAGAACTAGCTATTTAATTGCAAATGAAATTTGATAAGGAAGATAGGCTAATTAGAGAAGCCAGAAGAAAAGAAGGTGAAAGGAGGCCAAGAATGAAACAGAGAGCAAACAAGCTTGTAGATGAACCAAAAACTTCTAGAGTTAAAAGGAAACTTGTTGTTGATGAAAGAGTGGCTAAGGTGGAGAAGCCAAAGGAGGTAAAGTTTGAGAGTCAAGCATCTAGGAGTGGTCAATCCAAGGATATAGAAGTGTTCAAATCTAAATCTCAAAATTTTGTTTCAATCAAAGTTGAGGGAATGACTGCAATTAAATGATAAAGGAAGAGAGATGTAGATCTACTTCACATAGACTATGAAGATGGGTCACATTCAATCTTCACATTTTATCAAGTCATGGAACAAGCCTATGGTGTTTTAAGGAAAATGTACACAATGTTCAACAGAAAATATTATCTAACTAAAGAGCTGGGAAAAGCCATCCTTGAGAAGATGAAGAAAATAAGGGAAACACATATTCAAGTAGAAAGGGATGACAGAATCAAGATTTGGAACCCTGAAGGAAGGAATGTACTTCATGAACCATTCTACGTGATGATCTACAAGACAGGGAAGGCAGATAAAAATGTATTGATATTTGTCAGGAAATAGACAAACTGCCTAATCTGAAATTGAATTATCTTGCAAGCCAACTAGATTACAGGGTGGAGGATGAGAAGATTTTGAAGGAATCCCTATACAGAAAGATGAAGGAAAATGAAGATAAGATGAATGAGTAAAAGGGAAGAAGAAGAAGATAGAAGATTCAGACTCAACATCAAAATTATTAGAATTCATCTTTTACTGGTATTTGATCACTCTGTCTCAAAAATTACCTTTGTCAATATTGTAATTCCTGTTAGAATGAAAATGTTTAGGAGTTTTGTTATCATCAACATAAAATTTATGCATATTTCACATATTCATAAATAGGGGGAGATTGTTATGAATTATGAGATTTGATGATAAAAAATTATGTAGAATTACAATAGGGATTTAAAATTCATTGTAACTAGTCAACGGATAGGTGACTTTATATATCCATTGACTAGGAAACCAATTATTAGTTGAAGCTTGTTTATCAACTGATAAATTGGATTGTAACATTTGATTCATATTTTATTATCAATTGATTGTATTGCTTCGATGGATGCTGTGAAGTAGTCGACTAATGTTATTGACTTGAATTTATAGCTTCTCAATGGATGTGAAGAATGGCTGATCAATTGTAAATATTTTAAGTCAGAATTCTCATAAATGAAGTGATCAATAGATATTGGAGTCGATGGATAAAGACACTACTCAACGAATAAAAGCTATCAACGGATAAAAGCCATCAACGGATAAAGGCAATCAATGGATGAAGGACCATCAATGGATAGAGAGTCGATGGATAACTCAATTAGCCATCGATACATCAATTGATCAATGGATATCATATCCATCGATGGATGAGCAAAGGGGAATCAACTGATAAGCTTAACAACATTTATCAGTTGATTAAGGTTTCCCAACTTAGTTTAAGACAAAAGGAATGAGAACTTTGCAGAAACTGAATCAATGGAAGACAGTCATTTCAGGATTGTGAATACTTTCAAGGCAACACAGTCTTCAAGGAATGGATCAAGACAAAGATATTTCCAGGATTAGACAAAGTCTAATGAAGACTGTGAAAGTAACTAATTTATATTTTCATGTAAACATTGTAAAGTGTATTTTATAATGTTATCAGTCGATAGAAAATAGAAGTAGAAGAGAACTACTATATAGTAGTTAGTAGTCTATTGTAACAAAGTGTGAGAGTGATTGTGAGCATTGCAGTTCAATAACAACACTTTGTAAGTAGCTTGGTAATTCTACCAAGATTATTTAAAAGAAAAAACATACTAGTGGAAAAACCAATCCATTAGTAATTTTTATATTGTTTGTCTTGTCTTCAATTACATAAGTATTTCACTTTGAGTTCATTTAGTTCTATCTTAACCATACACTTCAGAACACACTAAAATCTTGAACAAACTTAAATCCGCAAGAATTAGAATTAATTCTTCAGTTTATATTCAACCCCCTCCAAACTTCTTGTACTTAAGGGCAAATAACATTATATAAAATTAATTCACAAACTATTATACTATTATACATATTTAATTAACTTAATTAATTTGTAACATCATATTTTTAGAAAATGATTTTATTTCATATATTATTATTAATTATATTATACTTTTACACACATTTTCTAATTAATTTTCCATATTCAAAAATTAGATATCTCAGAGTATGTCTTCAAAAAAACTGTTAGGGATTGTGGTGTCAATAATGTAATCAACTAGTTTACTTAGTCTTAATGTAAAATAGGTTGAGTGAAATATATTGTCATATGTATATTCACATTATGTTTCTTTAAGACAGTTCACTTAAACAGTACAAATGACATAGTAAAAATAGGTGATAATAAGTTTGATAGATACTGTCTTATGTAAAAAGAATAAATTGATCCATGAGATAGAAGTTCACAAAGTGTTCATGCACAACATGTTTCAAACTCAGACACTAACATCAAGACAATTACTTAAGCCTATAATAGTACATTCAAGTGATAGTACAAAGTAGCAACTGACAACAACTATTCCCTCGACAATAAACTTGGCGGTAAATTGAAGAATGAAGACAACAAGTTTACTAACAACATCTGTGGCGAAATAAGTTGACAGCAGCTTAAAAAACAGTATATATGGAAGACTCATCAGGGTTGACAACAAAGTTTGTGGAGCCATAGATACTTTCACAACAAGTCAAGTTAAGAGTTGACAATATAATTTTGGTGAAGTTAACAGTCTGTTCCTAGTAGCAGAGTAGATAGTGAAAACACAAGTAATGATTTTGACACATCGAACTTGGGAGAAGACAATCAAAAAGACAAAATGTACTCAAGGAGTCAAGGGTATCTGCAAATCTCAAAACTACTTTATCTTCAAAAGGAATGAAGCCAAGGTTGAATAGAAAAAGTAATGTTTATATTTTGAGCTTTATCCTTGAATAAAGGAAAAGTGCACATATAAGTGAGATACATGTTTTATTATAAATACACACATCTCACTACTTTTTCTTAAGGAGCTAGAAATACATTGTTTATTTTCTCTCAAGCTTTGTAACAATAGCAAACCTCATTGTTATTGTAACTTAGAAGCTGGAATCATTTTCAGTAGAGTTGCGTCAACAAAATTAATAATATATTAATTTTGATTTAAACAATCTGTCTCTTTTATCTGCTTTAGTTGTTTGCAGTTTAGAACTTCCTTTTCTTAACTCTTAATTGTTGTTAGTAAGAGTGTATTAAAATCCAAGTGATTAGTAAGAATTAAGGAAGTTGTATTCTACCTACCCTTTTAGAACACTCATTCTGTTTAACAACTGGTATCAGAGCAACATGTTTAATATATCTAACCTGAAAAGATCTGAAATGAGTGCACAGAAAATAAGCAGTATAAAGATACCCACCTTTGACAAAGAAAATTATAAGCTCTAGAAAAGAAAATTGATTTTGTTCATAAAAATAGCCAATCTGTTAGGTTCCAAATCATCATAGAAGGGGGGGTTGAATATGATGTTGGTAGATTTTTACTTTGGATTGCGGATTAAGTGTTTGTGTTCTTGAGTTCTTGAGATATGATAAATTGTAGTCAATCACACACAATCGATTCGGGGAAATAAAAATATATTATTAAATCCCTCAGGTGCTACACTTCTAATCAATAGATCAACTATAGTGGGTTTACAATCAATACTACAATAACATTCAGATAAGTGTTTAATGTTAAGCTTTAATGGAGGTCCCGTAACTTAGTTGTGAATATTGAAGACGATGCACACTGATGTAATTGATGTAAATCCCTTTATATGTTGTAGACTTCTAAATCAAAGTTAATTGATTTAATTCACAATTGCATAAGTCATTTGTTGCACCTACAAGGGTGAATATTGGAGCCATAAAATCTTTTGTTACGCCAATTATAACTTTGTTACACTTAAGGGGAAGATTTGTTGCGCCTACACTTTATGTGCCTTGTAGTGGCGCCATCAAAGTACTTGGCACTTCCCTTTGAGTTTTGTTGCGCCAATACATCCCATGTTACTTCGTCACACTTTTGTTGTGCCAACTATGGTGTATTCCTTGTAGTGGCGCCATCAAAGTACTTAGAAGCCATGGGGATGTTTCCTTGCGCCTATAACAACTTTATTGTGCCTTATACACCATTTGCCTTGTAGAGGCACCATAAATTACTTAGAGGCCTTGGATTGATGTTTCCTTGTGCCAAGGATTGATTTTGTTGAGCCTTCTACACCTGTTGCTTAGTAAAGGCGCCACAAAGTACTTTGGACCTCTTCAAGTGTTTTCTTGAGCCAATAATGAGTTATGTTATGCCTAGTACATTGTTTCAAGTGTACAAGAACAACAAAGGTGATATTACTTGCCTTAACCATATTCTTGAGATGCTTGAAGCTGATTTCTTCTAATGAATCAAGATAAAAAAATTCTGTAGTGCCGACGCTTAGTGTACTTGTCTTGTTCACAAACAACTAACACTGAATTAAATTCTCTCGACTTCTATTCTTTTTCAGCTGATTAGACTTTGACTTTTGCATTGCTTCTAATCGTTGAATACCTTTGACATTCATACTTGAATCACTGCATTTTCTTGACTCTGAAACTCTTCTGATCTTTTATTTAATGCTGAGGCCTGAACATATTAATGAACTTCTCTCATTGATTCTTCTGAAGACTTTCAACTAGTATTCCCTTCAATGATTCATGTATGGATTCTATTTACATGTCATTCTGGATTTCTGTAATGCATATTAGTATTATTTATCTATCTTTCTTTCAGAGTTGAGTTATCGTTACCACTATTACATATTACGTTACATTATGCTTTACAATCTCTCATATTTGGTTGTTAGAATTCGACAAGCAAATCCTATGAGAGAATAACTCAACTGACACTACAAGAAAAAGAAAAGTATTGAAAGACAGGAAATAACATTAATTACATTCTGGATTGGATTAGTACATTTCCAGATTTCTTAACTACTAAACAAGTACAAGATTTTATTCCTTTAGCCTGAATAGATAATATATTTCATTTTCCTCACTTGTCTTGATTCTTGTTTCTTCTTTTGTTGTTCTTCTTAACTATGCTTTTGGAGCTCTTCCATTTTGGCTTTAAGCCTTGCTTTCACTAAGTCCCGAGCTTCGACTTCAAGTGTGTTTACATGAGGTGGTTCTTCAAGCTTCTTGAGCATTTCAGTGAGATAGACGGTGGAGTTTGATTTTGCTATTGTGTCAAAGAATACAGAAGTTTTCTTTGAGAATATGAACACTGTGATTCTTTTAGGAAACCCCTTCACTCTGTCAGTGTCATGAATTGTTTCTTTAATCATCTTTTCTTTAAGCATATCCTGGATTATTCTCAAAGCAGACTTGTCCAGTTTGTAAATAGATCTCTTCACTATTGAAAGTACCTTCTTCAGAATGTCATAATTGGAGGTCTTGAACTTATGAATTTCTCTTCTCATTAGCTTTTTCTCTTTCATGACAAGAAAAACTTTGTTCCATCATTCTCGGTGAATATGCAAGGATTAGAATCTATAATCACTTCTGGCTCTTCAGTGCCATCCTTTTTTCTTACAAATACTGGATCTTGATAATATCTTGATGTTTCCTTTAGATATTTTCCCAACATTTTAATCATTCTGTTCAATCTATAATCCTTTTGAGAACAAAGTGTTTGTTGCTCGAACTGTTGGGTTCCTTGAAAGAGAGATGCTATCTAAGAAAGGCAATGGGAGGACAATAGATCTTGATGAAGTTCGAGACCCACATGATAATATTAAAACAATGGAGGAACCTGAGAAGAATGTACACGAAAATAATACTGCTCAAGAAAAACAGATTGTTCGTAGGTCTATTAGGATTTGCCATGAGCCCGAGAGATATTATTGATTTCTCTTGACTCATGATGGTGATGTGATGCTTGTTGACGAAGATGAGCCTCTCACCTACCAAGACGCTATGAGCATTCCAAATTCTAAGAGATGGCTAGAAGCCATGAAGTCTGAGATGGAATCCATGTATATCCACCTGAAGGGGTAAAACCTATAGGGTGCAAGTGGGTTTTCAAGAAGAAGACCGACATGGATGGTAACATTCAGACCTATACGGCACGATTGGTGGCAAAAGGTTTCAAGAAAATTCATGGTATTATCTATGATGAGACCTTTTCACTAGTGGCTATGGTCAGGTCCATCAGGATTTTGCTTGCTATAGTTTCTTACTATGACTATGAAATTTGGAAAATGGATGTTAAAACCTCTTTCTTAAATGGGTGTCTTGAAGAAAATGCGGATGTGTACATGACACAACCTAAGGATTTTATTGATCCAAAGAATGCTAGAAAAGTTTGTAAGTTACATCGATCCATTAATGGATTAAAGCAGGCCTCGAGGAGATGAAACATTAGTTTTGATGAAATAGACAAAAAGTGTTTGGCAAATGAAGATGAAACTTGTGCTTACAAGAAGTTTAGTGAGAGCCATGTGGCATTCCTAGTATTATATTTTGATGATATATTACTAATTGTGAATGACATTCCTTCTCTATAGACTGTGAAGACTTGGTTGAGAAAGTTTCTCGATGAAAGACTTAGGCAATATGACCTATGGTTTAGGGATCTGGATTAATAGTGATAGATCAAAATGATCATTTACCTTAAGTAAGAGTACATACATTGACAAAGTATTGCACCAATTTGGGATGTAAAGAGGTTAAAATGGATATGAAGGGTTTCGGGCATGAAAATGCAGCGGAATTAACGTAAAAACAATAAAAATTGAAACCCAATCACAGGATCCATGTATAACGTTGGATGATTATGGTGAAGAAGTTTATACCTTAACAAAGCTTTCCGTATGCTGTTTAATGGAGGTCCAGAAAAGATGAATCACAGCAGCCCTTTGTTGAAAAGATCTGCTCTCCAAAGAAGTCCACACGAATGCCCGATCGTCCTACGATCACCGGAGTCGGTACTAGCCGAATTGTTTGCCTCTCTCTCTCTCTCTCTCTCTGTTTCTCTAGCCTCTCTTGATGTTGAGCAGCTAGGGTTTTTCTCTAAAAACGAAATCTGGTGATTAAACCCTAATACTATACATTATTATGTATATATAGGGGAGAGAGAGATTTTGGGCCTAACCCTAATCCATGTGGTTTCCAAAACCCATTATGACTTTGGGTTATTATTATTATTAAATCTGAATTCTAATATAATTAATCAAGTCTCACTTAATTAATTCAATAATTAAATTCGAATAATAATAATACTTATTAAATCCAAATTCTAATATAATTAATCAAGTCCCACTTAATTAATTCAATAATTAAATTTGAATAAATAATAATATATTTAAATTCGTAATTTAAATAAACCTCCATTTTGACGTTCTTTGTGTGTGACCCTTTAGGTTATTATTACGTTGATAATAATTTTATTATCTAATAATAAAATTATAAACAATGAGCGGCATCTAGTAATACATCATTGCTACCCAAGTAACAATAATAATTTGTAATTCAATTAAACCTTTCGTGAATAATGTGCAATGTAATATAATCCATTTAACCTTATATTATAGATCAAACTCGAGGCATGTATAGTGTCATCCTCTTCAACGTTTAATCTTGGTTTCCTTGATTAATGAGTAGACTATTTAAACAAATCAATATTTGAGCATGACCATGCATTTCATAGTCTCACTCAATAAAGAGGCCAATAATATCAATCCTAGAATTGGAGGGTTAAATCTTATATCTATCATTCATATTCCCCATACGATTCATAGCATATCCAATGTCCACCTTTATCATTACCCGGTTAAAGGTAACTTTGAGTATAATCAAAGTATATTAATTCTCGTATAGAAATATAATGATTTCAAGTCAAAGGATCATTACATCATTATCACTGTGAGATTTCTTATGACACTTATTAACATGTAGAATCTCACGGCGGGTCTTTCCAGTGTCATGTATTGTTACATACACTTATGTTCTTGACTTTAGTATCACCATACCTATGACCAATGAGATGTGGTCATCTGTCAACAAACATAATAGTCTTATTGCATTATTACTGTCCTTAAATAATAATACTTGACTAGAGAATTTTAGGAATAAAATACTATTCATGTAATCTCATTTTTAAGTCACATACTTAAAGATATATATTACGTATTAATATTCCAAGGACATTTATTATTTTTTCAATTTATGATGCAGTAAATAAAGACATAATAAATATTAATTAAATAATCACATAACATAATTGTTTTCAATAAAATATTAAAAGTATTGTCTCTAGGATACCAATACTAACAATCTCCCACTTGTATTAAAGCCAATCTCTCATGTATCTAATACCCATGGAATTAGTATGACCTTCATGCTTCTGCTACGACAAAGCCTTAGTCAGTGGGTCTGCATTATTCTTATTAGTATGCACTTTACATATATATATATATCTCATTGATCATTAATCTCATTAATTAGGTGATATCTCCTAAGTACATCCCCAAAAAGCCTCCTTGGCTGCTTTACAAGCATCACTATACTCAGGCTCTATTGTAGAATCAACAATTGTCTCTTGCTTCGAACTTTTCCAGCTTACAGCACCTCCATTTAGACAAAACACAAACCCAGACTGAGAAATCGAATCATCCTTGTCTGTTTGGAAACTAGCGTCGGTGTAATCTTTTACAACCAGCTTATCTTCTCCTACATATACCAAGAATTGATCTTTAGTCCTCTTCAAGTACTTAAGAATATTCTTGACTGTTGTCCAGTGACCTTCACCTGGATTAGACTGGTATCTACTCGTCATGCTCAAAGCATACGAGACATCAGGACAAGTACATATCATTGCATACATTATAGACCCAATTGCTGAAGCATATGGAACTTTACTCATACTGTCCTTATCATCCAATGATTTAGGACTGTTATCTTTTGAGATCGATATCACATGAGACATCGGGAGAAATCCTATTTTTGCATCTTACATCCCAAATCGATGCAAAACTTTGTCAATGTATTTACTCTGACTTAGGCCGATCATTCTTCTTGATCTATCTCTATAGATCCTGATACCTACAATATAGGTCGCTTCGCCTAAGTCTTTCATTGAGAAATTCTTACTCAACCAAGTCTTAACAGACTGTAGAGAAGGAATGTCATTCCCTATTATTAATATATCATCAACATATAATACTAGAAATGCCACATTGCTCCCACTAACCTTCTTGTAAACACATGGTTCATCTTTATTTTGAATAAACCCAAACTCTTTGACGGTTTCATCAAAACGGATGTTCCATCTCCACGAGGCTTGTTTCAATCCATAAATGGATCGATGCAACTTACATACCTTTCCAGCATCCATTGGATCAATAAAACCTTCAGGTTGTGTCATGTACACATCCACATCTTCTTCAAGGCTCCCATTTAAGAAAGCGGTTTTGACATCCATTTGCCATATTTCATAGTCATGGTAAGCAGCTATAGCAAGCAAAATCCCGATGGACTTGACCATAGCCACTGGTGAAAAAGTTTTATCATAGTCAATACCATGAATTTTCTTGAAACCTTTTTCCACCAATCGTGCTTTACAGGTCTGTACATTACCATCCATGTCGGTCTTCTTTTTGAAAACTCACTTGCACCCAATAGGTTTTACCACTTTAGGTGGATCAACCAAAGTCCAAACTTGATTAGTATACATGGATTCCATCTCAGATTTCATGGCTTCCGGCCATCTCTTAGATTCTGGAGTGTTCATAGCGTCTTGGTATGTGAGAGACTCATCTTCATCCACAAGCATCACATCACCATCTTGAGTCAAGAGAAATCTATAATATCTCTCGGGCTCATGGCGAATCCTACCAGACCTATGAAAAACCTGTGTTTCCTGAGCAGTATTGTTTTCTTGTACATTCTGCTCAGGTTTCTCCATTGGTTCATTGTTATCATGTGGGTCTCGAATTTCATCGAGATTTATTATCCTCCCACTGTCTTTCTTAGACAACATTTCTCTTTCAAGGAACACTGCAGTTCGAGCAACAAACACTTTGTTCTCTGAAGGATTATAGAAAGAATAACCCTTTGTTTCAATTGGGTATCCCACAAAATTACATTTTTCTGATTTAGGTCGTAGCTTGTCAGAAGTTAGACATTTCACAAATGCCTCACATCCCCAAATTTTCATAAATGACATGTTATGACGTTTCCCAGCCCATATCTCATACGGAGACTTCTGAACCGTTTTAGTAGGAACTCGATTAAGTGTATAAGCAGCCGTCTCCAGGGCGTAGTCCCAGAAACTAATTGGAAGATCTGCATGACTCATCATCGATCGCACCATGTCTAACAAAGTACGATTCCTCCTATCAGAAACTCTATTCCATTATGGGGTTTCGGGAGGAGTGAGTTGAGATACAATACCACACTCTTTTAATAAATTTTTAAATTCATGGCTTAAGTATTCACCTCCACGATTAGATCGTAGAGTCTTAATACTTCCGCTAGTTTACTTTTCTACTTCAGCTTTGTATTCTTTGAACTTTTCAAAAGAATCAGATTTATTCTTCATAAGATACACATATCCATATCTACTAAAATCATCAGTAAACATGATACAGTAGTAAAAGCCACCTCTTGTCATAGTACGCATAGGACCACATACATCACTATGTATAAGTTCTAATCGTTCAGTGGCCCTTTCACCTTGTCCAGTAAAAGGAGCTTTAGTCATTTTTCCAATCAGACAAGGTTCGCATGCGTCGTATGATTCAAAGTTAAACTTATCCAAGTATCCATCTTTATGTAACTTGGAAATACGCTTCTCATTTATATGACCTAAAACGATAGTGCCAGAGGTATGTTTGATTTGAGTCATTAGTTTTAAGATGTTTGTTATTCACATTATAGATAAGAGTGTCTAAATCAAGAACATATAAACCGTTAAAGGTAACTTTGAGTGTAATCAAAATAATTAATTCTCGTATAGAAATATAATGATTTCAAGTAAAAAGATCATTACATCATTATCACTGTGAGATTTCTTATGACACTTATTAACATGTAGAATCTCACAGCGGGTCTTTCCAGTGTCATGTATTGTTACATACACTTATGTTCTTAACTTTAGTATCACCATACCTATGACCAATGAGATGTGATCATCTGTCAACAAACATACTAGTCTTATTGCATTATTACTGTTCTTAAATAATAATACTTGACTAGGGAATTTTAGGAATAAAATACTATTCATATAATCTCATTTTTAAGTCACATACTTAAAGATATATATTACGTATTAATATTCCAATGATATTTATTATTCTTTCAATTTATGACGCAGTAAATAAGGACATAATAAATATTAATTAAATAATCACATAACATAATTGTTTTCAATAAAACATTAAAAATATTGTCTCTAGGACACCAATACTAACAGGATATGTCCAAATGTCTCATGAGATAGTAATCTTAAAATAAAATTGTCCTAAATCATTGGATGATAAGGATCGTATAAATAAAGTTCCATATGCTTCATCAATTGGTTCTATAATGTAAAAGATGTTATGTACTCAGTATGATGTCTTGTAAGCCTTAAGCATGACGAGCAGGTACCAGTCTAATCCATGTGATGGTCACTGGATGGTAGTCAAAAATATTCTTAAGTACTAAAAGAGGTCTAAAGATTCATTCTTGTTATATAGAGGAGATGTGATGCTAGTTGTAAGAGGTTTTAGTGATGTTGGTTTCTAGACAGACAACTATGATTTAATGTTTCTATCTGACTTTGTGTTTTATTTATTTAAATTGAGGTGTTGTATGCTGGAATGGTTCACAGCAGAGACAATTGTTGATTATACAATAGAGCCTGAGTATATTGATACTTGCGAAGCAGCGAATGAGGCTTTTTGGGCATATACTTAGGAGATATCACCTAATTAATGAGATTAATGATTAAGGAGATATATATATATATATATATATATATATATATATATATATATATATATATATATATATATGTAAAGTGCATACTAATAATAATATTGCAGACCTACTGACTAAGGCTTTATCGCAGAAGAAGCACAAAAGTCACACTAGTTCCATGAGTATTGGATACTTGAGTAATTGGTTCTAGTGCAAGTGGGAAATTGTTAGTAATTGTGTCCTAGAGACAATACTTTTATATTTTAAGGAAAATATTTTATTATTAATGATTATGTTTTTTTAATTATTATTTATTTATTATATTTTATTTACTGCGTAATAAATTGAAAGCATAATAAATGTCTTTGGAATTTTGATATGTATTATATATCTTTAAGTATGTGACTTAAAAATGAGATTATATGAATAATATCTTATTCCTAAAATTCCATAGTCGAGTATTATAATTTAAGGATAATAATAATGCACAAAAACTAGTATGTTTGTTGACAGATGACCACATCTCATTGGTCATAGATATGATGATGCTAAAGTTAAGAACATAAGTGCATATCTCAATGCATGGCACTGGAATGACCCGCCGTGAGATTCTACATATTAAATAAGTGTTATAACTAATTCTCACTGTGATAATGGTGTAATGATCCTTAGACCTGAAATTATTATATTTCTATATGAGAATTAATATACTTTGATTACATTAAAAGTTACATTTAACCGAGTGATGATAAAAGTGAATATTGGGTATATTATGAATCGTATGAGGAATATGAATGATCTTGATGAGATTTAATCCTCCTAATTTTAGGAGTGATATTATTGACCTCTTGTTTGAGTGAGACTATGAAATGCACGGTATGCTCAAATGTTGATCTGATTTTAATAGTCTAGTCATCGATCAAGAAAATAAAGATTAAATTATGAAGAGGATGATACGAGACATGCCTTGAGTTTAATCTATAATATCAAGATTAAATGGATTATATTACATGGAACATTATGGTATTTTTTCTTTATCTCTGAATTAAATCTTTTATTTTCGTATAGATCCTGCGGAGGGTTTCGATTTATATTACATTTTGTATTTATTTTTCACATTTATTCTGTTATGTTTGTGCCTCAAAACCCTTCATGTGGAACTCTACTCCATCTACTGTAGTTTCAGGAATCACTTTTGTTGTTACAAACGGTCCGTCTCTAAGATGCCTGCATATAAGGGATTTGCAGTCTTTATGAATAGTGACATCTTCTTCTTCCAGAGAGTGTAATTAACTCTGTCAAACGGAGGAACCTTGATACTTCCAACTTTCTAAGAACTCATGATATCTAATTTTACAAAACATTTTAAAGTTCAAAAATTTCAAAGTGAGAATTTTTGAAAATTAAAAAATTCGTGATAGAAACAAAGCTTCTGCCTCTTTAAATGTAGGCTTCACCAACTCTCTTACGTGGCTTCATGATATTCAATTAAAATAGAATTGTTTCCATTCTATTTTACTAACAATTGGAACATTAATACATAACAATCGTTGTGTCTATGAATAACAATCAGAATGGAAATTAACAATCCCCTAGCTTAACAATCGGTTGACTTCACTATTGACTTCAATCCTCAGCAATTTGTTGAGCTATGATGCATAACAATCGACAACCATATTTCCTTAACAATTGTTAGCGTTTTTACAACCTATACGCAAGTGTACGTATCTAGACAAGTAGTATATAAATTTGTTCCCACGAGGACTAACTTTAAGTTGTTAAATACCACACAATATTGTTCAATTAATTCAAGTCAAATAACAATAGATTCTAGAAAATAATAATTATCACTAAAACTAAACTAACACAAATAAATTACCAAGATTAATAAAACTAGGCCTTCAACTTCATCTCATGTTCTTTAATAAGTAAATTCACATCTCTATTTTAGTGCTTCAATTGCTGGTCTAAGGCAAACAAGTATTCACGAGGACCTTCCGAATCTCAAGTGATTATAACTCAACAGATTAACTCCCATATCCTTATGTAGAATTTAAATCTTTGAGCAGCATTAACACATAACCTTAATTTGACTACTTGAGGTATTTAGGTATATTCCTATCCTAAACACAAATTAACAAATTATTAATCTCAAGCTATAGTAATTGGGTCTTTATTTAGACTACTCTTCCAAGCCAACCTAAACAACTAAATCAATTTCAAGATTGATCATTCCTTGAAAAGCATTAAGAATAAATTACTATAAACAATTGTAATCAACACCAAAATAGAGAATTGAAAAACACTTATATATAAACAAAAGAATCCATTAATGGCCTAGAAGGAAATTTAGTTCAACATCACAAAAGAGAGTAGATAATACAAGAAAGAAAACATGATAACAAGTTTACAATAAAGAAAAGTAAAGAAGAGAAGATAAAACTCTAGAATTCTTCTTCTCCCTTGAATCTTCTTCCTTGTTCTTGCGTATAACTGCTAGGGCTAGGTCTTCCTTCTGTATCTCTCTTTTTCCCCAAAGGCACGTTCTCCCCCCTCTCTCTAACTGAATAATAATAATCAATATCCTCTCTTTTACAAGTATTTTTAATAAATTATTTTGAATCCAAGAAAGAAGTCCTAATTAGAATATAATTCTAATTAAGAAATTCGTAGACTTCTGTTGCTGGGCTGTTCTGGGCAGATAAGAGCAGATTTAAATATTGAGCCCATGGTAGAAATAAAGATCTTCTTCCAAGCTTTCCAATGACTGTTTATGGGCCTAAAACGGAATTGTAAAACTCTAGATAGAGCCCAAACAGTAAAGAGCGCTCAAGCTGTCCAAAAATCCGGATTTTGCATAATATAAGCCCAAATTTTGTACTTTAAGCTCCACTCCTATAAATTCTTGTTTCCTACAATAAAATATTAAAACACATTAATAAAATTCAATTTCATGCAAAATTACTTAAAAATATAGGGATAAACTCATATTAAATATCTACTTATCAAATATCCCCACACTTAAGATTTTGCACGTCCTCGGGCAAAGGAAGAAAATAACAACTATATTCTAATTTATTACCATCACTTTCGTAGATGGCACGATTGCATTGAGCATATGCAACAAGCCTTTAAACCCCTAGGCAGCCCTAGTAGGACGAGTTTTGTCTCGTGAGGGCCTATAGCGAATGAACCCACAAAATCCATCTAACTCATGTAATAATAATGTAGATGATATGCAAATGATCCCCAATAGAATAGTGTATGTCAAGTCAGCGATAACCTTCAGCATATGCAACATGTTTAGACAAACCAGGCTCACACCACAGTATCACAACATAATAAACACAAGTACAGAGCGTGCGTGTGTGCTTAAAAAAAACATGCTCTCTAATGAACCAAGAATTTAGACATACAAGTTTCAACATGACAAGTCATGCGAGTTAATAGCTCCCAAATTGAGTACTAGAATAGATCTTAAACACTTCGTTACTTAGAACTAGCCATCATTCAAGTTTAACATGGAAAGGTACATGTATTTTATATTTTTTTTTACCTACTTCTACTCATCTCACTTGGTTCTTTATATGCTCGGTCTATGACTGAGATCCTCCATGTAACGAGTTTTAGGTCAGTGAGTCCCAGAACATAAAGATCTTAGGCCACTAGGATTGGCGCCCCCTCGGACTTACTCACTCGAAGTTCCATCAACCATAAGACTTCACTAACCAAAGTGATTAGCTTATTTGACCGTGCAATGGTTGAGATCCCAAAAGATTTATGCACTAATACCCATGTAGCGAGTGTTGGGTCAGCAATCCCAAACCTTAAAAGGTTTTAGGTTACTAGGCACAAAGTCCCCTAAGACTTAATTACTCGAGTATTAATGAGCTCAACCTAGCCAATTATGCTATATTTAAGCGAGACATTGCTACGTTTTTATTCTCTCTTTTTTTTTCTTCATATATGCATTTTTTTTCATTTTTTTTTACACATACTCCCATGTCTCCCTTAAACTTATGCCACGTTCTAAGATAAACAAGGAATAGTCAAAATTCCAATAATCAACAAGAGGCTACCCCTCAAGAAACAAGCATGTCCAAGTCTCAATTCCAAGAGTACAATAATTTTGTGTCAAAAAATAAGCTCTACACAAATGATAATATGCATGAATATTATTCGCATTTACGTGATCATAGCAAGATTTAACCAAAAACAAGTTACTCATAATATCATCATAAGCTACTGATTTAACCACTAAACGAATGAGATCATGCAATGCAATCATCTAATTATATTATACGACTAGAATTATATTTGGATTTTTAATTTTTTTAATTTTTTTTTCATTTTTTAAATGAAGACGCAAATCCCCACACTTAAGTGAGACATTGTCCTCAATGACTTAAAAGCAAAAAAAACAATAAAATAAAATAAAGACGCCAACAACTAAGATAAAAGACGAAAGGAACAAAGAACAAATACTGCTAAACTACTAGGAAAAGAAAAACTCCCCTGGGTATCAAGATTCTTGACGAGGCAAGTGTTGCTTCATGTAAGCAAACATGTGTTCCATTTGCTTCTCCATCTTCTCTAACTTTTGTAACAGTTGATTGTGGCTGCGTTGTACCCCAGCCATCTGCTCCTTAAGTGTTTGCTTAGGCTCGGGGACATGATCTTCTTCTGGTTCCGAGTCTTCCGACCAACGTGGGTGAGGTAATGGCTTCAACCCCTCGCGTGAATGTCGAAACAACATACGCATCCCAACTAAATATTCTGCATTAATTGTAGGTGACCCACCATTCGCTACTTTTAGATTGGTTTTGTTACGATCAAAGACACCCAATCTCTCAGCAATTCTCGTTATAAAACCGCCTATCACAATAGCACCGGTTGTGCGTTTGGCTTGATACAAGAATCTGTTAATTAATAAGGTTGTCCAATCCACAAGTAGCCCCTCATCAAAATAATACAGCAAAGCAAGCTCACCCATTTGTACTTTGTTGTTGCTTTCAGCACGACCATATATAGTGTAGGACATTAGGCGAGCAAAATAACGATCACAATAGCTTACTATTTCTGAAGATAAGGCATGTTGAGTTCCATAACATGCAGGCTTCGACAATCTCGTGATTTTAAGCCAAAAAGGAGTAGCGTAACCCTCAGGCAATGGTTCTTGCTCAACTAATTGCCACCCAAACATGCTTCCCAATTCTGATTTTGTGATTTCATGATGAACATTAGCTATTCGGAATGAAAGTGTATTGTCATCAACAACAGTGAAAGAGCTCAGGAATTCACATGTAAGCAACGGGTAAGAAGGATCATCCATGGTCATTAAATCACTCCAACCCACATCGTACAAATAACCCACAAACTCCTCTTTAATTCGCAACAGTTCCAATGAAGATGGATCAACATATTTATTGGGTAAGACCTTACGTTTAGATAATACCGTATAAAGATCTTGTTGAGCCTTCCCACTTGACTTAAAAGATGGATATTTGTGAATGATGGCCACACATGTCTCGAATGTACGCTTGCACTTCTTCCTTGACGGATTTTTAATGTCAGAATGAGGAGTCATGATAACAGAACGATGACAGAGGGAACCTCAATTAAATTGAAGAAGTGGCGACACGTGATTAATAACCAATCTCTACAGACGGTAACCAATTTGGTGGTGATGAGCTTATGTGCTAGTAACATGTTCAACCAATAATATATACACGAGAGATAGAGATGCACACCAATTAGAATTAGGATATACATATACAAATTAAAAGACGTACATAATTATATAAAATAATGATAATATAAAGTATACAAATATATATATATATAATAAAATAATAATAATAATAAATAAAAAAATTATGTACCCGAAAAGTTAGTACAATTTATGACAAAAGTAGTACAAATATAATATAATAATTATACACATTGTAAACATATAACATAAAATAATAATAATAGTAGTAAAAAGCGTTAATAATGCTATTACCGAAAATAAATAAATAAATAAATAAATTGATATATTGATTTATTTAATCTAATAAGTATATATATATATATATATATATATATATATATATATATATATATATATATATATATATATATATATATATATATATATATATAAACTATTAAGAAATTAATATAATAATTATATTACAAAAATAAACTATACAGGAAGGATATTTATATCTAGAATATTTTTAGCATAGTACTCTAGTTAATCTAGTATATAGTACATATATGTCAAACACGTTACATGACCAGCAAAGTTATACCGTCGGCTTCGTGAGGTACACGCCCGTATTAGTCACCCTGCGCTAGCATGCTGCGAAACAGATTTTTAAAACCACAACCTCTAAATTGAATACTGTGGTTTAAATTTCCTGATTCTTTTTTTGTTTTTCACTTTTTTTTTCTTTTTCGAAATAGCTTTAGTCCAGAACAGCTGCATTCAACTTCTGTTAATTTCCTGAAACTTCACAACAAATCATCAAGGCACCTTGTGGGAGTAAAAAATCAAATAATAAAAATCTACCCATCTAAAAAATTAAAAATTAGTAAAAGAAGAATATATATATATATATATATATATATATATATATATATATATATATATATATATATATATATATATATATATATATATATATATATATATATTGTACAACTAACCTTATACAAAATACTTGGGTTGCCTCCCAAGAAGCGCCCTATTTATAGTCATGGCTTTGACTATTTCCGTCATCATAGCTCAGAAAGTAAGATAGACGAGACATTACGATCAATGTCACCACCTAAGTATGGCTTCAATCTTTGTCCATTGACTTTGAAACTTCTCCCCATAACCATATCTTCAACTTCAACCGCTCCATATGGAAAGACTTGGACAACTCTAAAAGGTCCCGACCAACGCGATTTAAGCTTACCCGGAAACAACTTCAGTCGTGAATTAAATAATAGAACCAGTTGGCCTATCTCCAATTCTTTGGGTAGAATTTTCTGGTCATGCCACTTCTTCATCTTTTCTTTATACAATTTAGAATTCTCATATGAATTCAATCGAATTTCATCAAGCTCATTTAGTTGAAGAAGACGCTTCTCTCCAGCTGCTGCAAAATCAAAGTTCAGCTTCTTTATTGCCCAAAAAGCTTTGTGTTCCATCTCTACTGGCAAATGACAAGACTTTCCATAGACTAACTGATAAGGTGATAATCCCAATGGCGTTTTATAGGAAGTTCTGTATGCCCAAAGACTATCTTCTAGTTTCTTAGACCAATCTTTTCTTGTAGAATTCACTGTCTTCTCCAGGATCTGTTTGATCTCCCTGTTCGACACTTCAGCTTGCCCATTGGTTTGGGGATGGTACGCATATGCTACCTTATGACGAACACCATATTTTGACAGTAACGTTACGAATTGCTTATTACAGAAATGAGTTCCCTCATCACTGATAATAGATCTTGGTGTCCCAAACCGAGTGAAAATATTCTTCCTCAAGAATTCAAGAACCACAGATGCATCATTAGTGGGGGTTGCAATGGCCTCAACCCACTTAGACACATAGTCAACTGCCAACAATATATATTGATTTCGGAAGGACATCACAAATGGACCCATAAAATCAATACCCCATACATCAAATAATTCAACCTCTAGTATATAATTCAAAGGCATTTCATTCTTTTTTGAAATATTACCAGTACGTTGGCATCGATCACAGCTTCTCACAAATTCATGAGCATCGTGAAAAAGAGAAGGCCAATAAAAACTTGATTGTAAGACCTTTGCTGCAGTCCTTCCCCCTTGAAAATGGCCACCATATGGAGAATTATGGCAATGAGATAAGACACTTTGTATCTCATCATCAGGAATACACCTTCTTAAAACATTATCTGAACAGAGTTTGAAAAGAAATGGTTCATCCCATAGAAATGATTTAACCTGATGCAAAAACCTTTTCTTTTGCTGATAATTGAACTCCGCAGGAATAACATTGCTAACCAAATAGTTAACATAATCAGCAAACCAAGGAAGACCCTTGTAATTGACAACCATCAGTCTTTCATCAGGAAAAGAATCATGGATGATTTGAAAATTATCAGAATTCTCATTATTCTCCAACCTTGATAAATGATCAGCAACTTGATTTTCTGAACCTTTCTGGTCTTTGATCTCCAAGTCAAATTCTTGCAAGAGTAAAACCCACCGAATCAAGCGAGGCTTTGCATCCTTCTTCTCAATTAGATATTTGATAGTAGAATGGTCAGTGTAAACAATTACCTTAGTGCCAACAAGATATGATCTAAATTTTTCAAAAGCATACACCACAGCAAGCAATTCTTTCTCTATAGTTGTGTAATTAAGTTGAGCTCCAGAAAGAGTCTTACTTGCGTAGTATATTGAATGAAAAAATTTATTTCTTCGCTATCCCAAAACTGCTCCAATTGCAAAATCGCTTGCATCACACATCAATTCAAAAGGAAGACTCCAATCTGGTGCAATGATAATTGGTGCAGAAACCAACCTCATTTTGAGCCCTCATTTTGAGCTCCTTATATGCTACAAGACAAGTGTTATCAAACACAAACTTTATGTCCTTCTCAAGCAGATTGCACAAAGGCTTTGAAATTTTTGAGAAGTCTTTGATGAATCGCCTATAGAAACCTGCATGGCCAAGAAAACTTCTGACTCCTTTAACGGAACTCGGTGGAGGAAGTTTCTCAATAGTCTCTAGCTTGTCTTTGTCCACCTCTAAACCTTTGCTTGACACTTTATGCCCAAGAACAATGCCTTCTTGAACCATAAAATGACATTTCTCCCAGTTAAGCACCAAGTTGGTTTCTTCACACCGTTGTAACACCTTGGCCAAATTCATCAAGCATGAATCAAAAGAATCACCAAGTACAGAAAAATCATCCATAAAAACCTCTACTCCTTGCTCAACCATGTCAGAGAAAATCGCCATCATACACCTTTGAAAAGTAGGGGGTGCATTACACAAACCAAATGACACCCTCCTAAAAGCAAAAGTACCGAAGGGGCATGTAAAAGTAGTTTTCTCCTGATCCTCTGGTGCAATAGCAATTTGATGGTAGCCTGAATATCCATCTAGAAAACAATAGAACTCCTTACCTGCAAGTCTGTCAAGCATCTGATCAATGAATGGTAGTGGAAAATGATCTTTCCTTGTAGCTTTATTCAATTTCCTGTAGTCCATACACACTCTCCATCCTGTTACTGTTCTGGTAGGAATGAGCTCATTCTTTTCATTAGGCACAACTGTGATTCCACCTTTTTTTGGTACACATTGAATAGGACTCACCCAAGAACTGTCTGAAATAGGGTATATGATACCAGCATCTAGCCATTTGATGATCTCCTTTTTCACAACTTCTTTCATAATAGGATTCAGCCTTCTTTGATGCTCAATACTAGCCTTGTGACCATCCTCCATTGCAATTTTATGCATACAGAATGAAGGGCTGATACCCTTAATGTCAGCAATTTTCCAGCCAATAGCTTTCTTATGTTCTCTCAAGACTCGAAGCAATTTCTCCTCTTGTTCAACTGAGAGAGTAGATGATATAATCACTGGCAAGGTAGAATTTTCTCCAAGAAATGCATACTTGAGATGTGCTGGAAGTTGCTTTAGCTCTAACTCAGGAGGTTCTTCAATAGATGGTTTAGATGCCTTAGACTTCTCAGGCATCTCAAAAGATTCAAACTTCTGAAAAGGCCTTCGATAACTAGGTAGAGCATTTAGTTCTTTGACACATTCTGCAATCTCCTCATTACTATCATCACCAACTTCCTGTAAAGCCAACTCTAGAGCATCATTAGAAAAATGTGCTAGCATCTGCGTGTCATCCACACCTGAAATAGCATTCAAAGAAAAACAACTCTCCTCATCATTAGAAAACTTCATTGTAGAAAAAACATTAAATGTGACTTGTTCATCCTGCACTCGCATAGTTAACTCTCCTTTCTGAACATCAATGAGAGTTCTTTCGGTAGCTAGGAATGGCCTACCAAGAAGTAATGGAATGTCTGCATCTTCTTCCATATCGAGCACAATGAAATCCGCAGGAAAAATGAATTTATCAACCTTGACAAGGACATCTTCGACTATGCCCCTTGGATATGCCAAAGATCTGTCAGCCAACTGCAAACGTACCGATGTAGGTTTCACTTCTCCCACTCCTAGCTTCATAAAAATTGACAGTGGCATCAAATTCACACTTGCCCCCAAATCACATAAAGCTTTGCCAAAGTGTTGGGTCCCAATAGTGCATGGGATAGTGAAACTCCCAGGATCTTTGAGTTTTGGAGGAAGCTTTTTCTGTAGAATAGCACTACACTCCTCAGTTAAAGCCATAGTTTCAAATTCCTCTAGCCTTCTCTTTCGTGATAAAATATCCTTCATAAATTTGACATAGCTCGGCATTTGCTCCAATGCTTCAGCAAAAGGAATATTAATGGACAATTTCTTGAAGACATCTAGGAATTTATGAAACTGCTTGTCTTGCTTCTGCTTCTGTAATCGTTGAGGGAATGGAGGAGTTGGATATACAGGCTTCACCAGAATTGGTGCATCAATCTGAGTATCCTTTACTGTAATAGGTTCTTCATTCAACTGAGGCTCAGAAATTACTTCTTCATCTACCTTCTTTGTATTCCCTTCAATTTCATTTCCACTCCTCAACATAATTGCCTTGCAATGCTCCCTTTTATCATTTCTCGGATTGGGTTCAGTGTCACTAGGTAATGAACCTTGAGGACGGTTATTCAGAGCACTAGCCAATTGACCCACCTGCATCTCCAAAGCTCTCATAGATGCACTTTGACTTTGAATCAAAGCATCAGTTTTCTGCATGTACTGAAGAAGAAGATCTTCAGTTGTTGGCTTCTTTTCTACCTCATGTGACCTTTGATTCTGTTGAAAGCCCGGTGGAGCATTAGGCTTGTATGCCATGTTTGGTCTAGCATTGTTATTCCATGAAAAATTGGGATGATTTCTCCAACCAGGATTGTATGTGTTGGAATACGGATTATTTTGCTGATTGCTAGAATTCCCCACGTAATTCACTGCATTAGACTGTGTCGCATCATGATAAATCAATGGACATTGCTGAGTTGGATGTCCTTCCCCACACATATCACAAAACATAGGTACATTTTGAACCTGATGAGCTGGATGAATGTGTTGTTGTCTATCCATCGATAAAGACTCAAGCTTTTTGTTTAAAGCTTCGAATTGAGAAACCATCTGAGCAGAGAAAGATGCCAAAGGATCAACTTCATGCAAACCTGCTACCTTCCTTGAACTTGTCTGGTCATAGGCTCTGCAATTATTTGAAGTAATGTCTTATAATATCTCAAAAGCATCTTCAGGATATTTGTTTATCAATGAGCCTCTAGCTGCACCATCAACTTGAGTAGCACACTGTATTGTCAACCCATTATAAAATGTACGAATCTTTTGTTGATCAGAAAGTCCATGATGTGGGCATTTCCGTAAAAGATCTTTGAACCTCTCATAGGCTTCATACAAAGACTCCATATCATGCTGCTGAAAATTTTGAATTTCTTTGATCAGCCTCTCTGTCTTGGCTGGAGAAAAGTACTTGTTTAAGAATTTTTCAACAAGCTGGTTCCATGTAGTGATAGAATTGTTTGGTAGAGAATCCAGCCATTCTCGTGCTCTTCCTTCCAATGAACGGCTGAACAACCTCAATCTGATAGCCTCTTCAGAAACACCATTCACCTTGAAATTATCATCAATCTCAAGAAAATTCCTCAAATGAGCATTAGGATCTTCAGCTGATAGGCCATTAAATTTGTTATCCCTAATAGCTTGCATAGTTGCTGAATCAACATGAAAATTATTTGCTGCAATAGCTGGCCTTGCAATACTCGAATGAATGCCATCGAAAGAGGGCATTATATATTCCTTAACCCGCCGACGCGGAGGAGGAGGAGGTGGATCATTATTATCACCCATTGTGGATGATTGATTTTGAGATTCCTTGGCTTTCTTTCTGTTCCTTCTTGCAGTTTTCTCAATCTCCAAATCAAGTGGAATAAGTGAAGACGAACCAAGTCTACGCATACAACGTTAACTCCTGCAAATTTTTAACAAAAGAACAATAAGTAACTTGATCTTAAAATACTAAATAGTGCAATGATATTAACAAATAAATACTTAAAAATAATCCCCGACAGCGGCGCCAAAAACTTGTTAGCGTTTTTACAACCTATACGCAAGTGTACGTATCTAGACAAGTAGTATATAAATTCGTTCCCACGAGGACTAACTTTAAGTTGTTAAATACCACACAATATTGTTCAATTAATTCAAGTCAAATAACAATAGATTCTAGAAAATAATAATTATCACTAAAACTAAACTAACACAAATAAATTACCAAGATTAATAAAACTAGGCCTTCAACTTCATCTCATGTTCTTTAATAAGTAAATTCACATCTCTATTTTAGTGCTTCAATTGCTGGTCTAAGGCAAACAAGTATTCACGAGGACCTTCCGAATCTCAAGTGATTCTAACTCAACAGATTAACTCCCATATCCCTATGTAGAATTTAAATCTTTGAGCAGCATTAACACATAACCTTAATATGACTACTTGAGGTATTTATGTATATTCCTATCCTAAACACAAATTAACAAATTATTAATCTCAAGCTATAGTAATTGGGTCTTTATTTAGACTACTCTTCCAAGCCAACCTAAACAACTAAATCAATTTCAAGATTGATCATTCCTTGAAAAGCATTAAGAATAAATTACTATAAACAATTGTAATCAACACCAAAATAGAGAATTGAAAAACACTTATATATAAACAAAAGAATCCATTAATGGCCTAGAAGAAAATTTAGTTCAACATCACAAAAGAGAGTAGATAATACAAGAAAGAAAACATGATAACAAGTTTACAATAAAGAAAAGTAAAGAAGAGAAGATAAAACTCTAGAATTTTTCTTCTCCCTTGAATCTTCTTCCTTGTTCTTGCGTGTAACTGCTAGGGCTAGGTCTTCCTTCTGTATCTCTCTTTTTCCCCAAAGGCACGTTCTCCCCCCTCTCTCTAACTGAATAATAATAATCAATATCCTCTCTTTTACAAGTATTTTTAATCAATTATTTTGAATCCAAGAAAGAAGTCCTAATTAGAATATAATTCTAATTAAGAAATTCGTAGACTTCTGTTGCTGGGCTGTTCTGGGTAGATAAGAGCAGATTTAAATATTGAGCCCATGGTAGAAATAAAGATCTTCTTCCAAGCTTTCCAATGACTGTTTATGGGCCTAAAACGGAATTGTAAAACTCTAGATAGAGCCCAAACAGTAAAGAGCGCTCAAGCTGTCCAAAAATCCGGATTTTGCATAATATAAGCCCAAATTTTGTACTTTAAGCTCCACTCCTATAAATTCTTGTTTCCTACAATAAAATATTAAAACACATTAATAAAATTCAATTTCATGCAAAATTACTTAAAAATATAGGGATAAACTCATATTAAATATCTACTTATCAACAATCGACAATATATATTAAAGAAATTAATTCTTTAATTGCATCCTTTAGTGTCATAACAATCGGCCTAAGACAAGTGTTTTGTACTTAGAATCTTTTCTTGTGTTTAACAAAATAACCTCCTGCCTTGAATCAAATTCAATTGATTTATCTTTTATTTTCCAACTTGATTCTTGCTAATGATTGACATCTCTTAACCAATTCTTTTGATTCTCAGATGCAGCTCAAAATATCTTTTGTGCTGACGTTTAGTGCAACTGGTCTGGTTCACAAACGACTAACACGATCTTGATCAACACATCTTCTTGACTATGCAATTCGTTATGTTCCCTATTAGTAATCAAATGCTTTTGTAATTCACTGGAATCTTCTGTCTTCACTGCTGTATATCCTTCAATAGAAATAGAAACTCTGAATCACTTAAACTTTATTTAGTGATGAGGCTTGAACATGTTAATGAACTTCTTTCAACGATCTTCAAGGCTTCCACTGATACTTAGGATATTGTTTCTTCAATTAGAACTGAATCAACATCGATTCCTCTGCTTCATATAATATTAGTTAACTATCTTCTAGAGTTGAATTAGTATCATCGGTTATATATTGAGTTACGTTACATTATGATTTACACACATCTATGACAAACATCTCTAGCATTTCCTTCTTGCGATACCTTCCTTTTATTTGGCATTTCAGGTTACCACCTCATATTGCCAGAGTTGTTGTAACCATCACGTTGCCAATTCATGTGGCCATAATTATATTGATTTCGAAACCGACCATAGAAACTTCATCATCCATGGTTTCGTCCATAACCTCGTTCTCCTCTATGCCTTTTCCCGCGTTCATTTTTCTAGAACGACGTATTATGTAATTAGATAACTAGGTAGAGCCTGTAGGACATGTCTGATGATTTTTTTAGCAACAACTCATTATTCTTTTCAGTCACAAGAAGGAGAGCTACCAATTCACTATATTTCTGAAAATTGCGCTCTCTGTACTGTTGTGCTAGTATCATAGTGTTGGGGTGAAAGGTCGAGAGAGTGTTTTCAATCATCTCAACATCGATAATTTTCTCACCACATAAAATTAATTTTGAACTTGTTTTGAATAACATAAAATTATATTCCGCAACAGATTTAAAATCATGTAGCCTTAAATAATCAAGTCATATCGGGCCGACGGTAAATAAACAAGTTTTTGGTGATCAAATCTACCTTTGAGATTATTCCAAAGAGTGAGTGAATTTTTAATTGTTAGATATTCTAATTTTAAATTTTCGTGAATATGATCATAAGAAATATAATAAATTTTGCATTTTGTTTGATAGTTGGGGTTTTTCCAAATTCAATATTATCTTTTAACCCTTTAGTACTGAGATGTAATTCTGCATTGAGCACCCATGACATATAATTTTTTCCAGAGACATCCAACGCAACAAATTCTAATTTTACAAGATTTGCCATTCTGGTAAATATTTAAAACATGATATCCTATAACACATCAATATTTAAATAATTAATCAAACATGTATATACGATTATAGTTATAATATAATTTAATACAAAAGTTCGACGGCATGGCTGATCATAGAACTTTTGAAATAGTTTAGTACAAAAATTACGATAGCCGATCATTAAATTTTTGAATAATAATTGACGGTTGTGACATCTTTATAGTAATACTTGACGGCAAAGCCATCTTTATAATAATAGATAATATAAATAAATTTATAAACAATGAAATAAAATAAAATAAATAATATTAGATTATACCTCATTCTTTAAGCAAGTTTCAGTTGAATAGAGACTCGTGCTGATAACGTGTTATAACTTTTAACTAATTAATAATAATAATAATATAAAAAACTTGAACGTACATAAACTTGAATATTTATATATGCTAGAGAGAAGCTAATAAAAGGAGACTAGTTAATGATTGTTGTACATCTTATTCCAGTGTGCCTATGCCTTATTTATAGGCAGAGTATAAGACCACCTCCAATGCAGGCCCGACTGCTGCATTGGACATTGTGAGATGAATCCACTTTTTACTAATTACATTGAAATGAATAAGTGGCTAGGCTGGAGCCCAAGTTGGTGGGCTCAACCAACTCCTCAGTTTTGTTCCTTTTTTTTGTTTTGTACCACACGTGTCCCTCACCTGCAACAACTTTAATTGGTACAAAAAAGTCATCCCTGAATTTATAACGTTAATTGAAATTGTAACGTAAATAGTTGTAATTAATTTAATATCTAATGTTTTTAATTTTATGTGTTTCATATTCTTGTAATTTTTTTACTATGTAATTCAATTTAATTATGTATTTTATTTTTAAAATAATTATGTATTATTTTTAAAATAATTGTTTACTATTTAATTTATATTATTAAAGTAAAAAAATAAATATTTAAACTTTAATATTTATTAAATATAATACATAATTAAATAAATAGTAGTTGCAGAATTGGGGTTTTGGGCTTTGCATCGGACGAAATTGGACAAGTTTTATACAAAATCAAATTCTGTACATGTCGCTTCTAACCGGGACCCAAAAAAGTTGAACCGGACATGTGCAATGCAGATGGTCTAAACCGCCTCTTCACCATCTCGTGCCTCATTTTATAATAAAATATTTAACTATCAATTATCCATAACATATTCATCATTACCAGACACTTAAGTCTAGAGAACTGTTTAAAATCCGGATCCGATCCAATAAAAGCCTACCGTACACTTCGAAATCCTAACGTAGTTTATCATATTTTTATAACAAAAACAAAATTTACTAAAATTATAAAATGCGTATGCGCCACTGGTCAATCCCATGCCGGCTACTGAATATTTAATTAATATATGGTGTAAGAATAATAAAAAAAGTGGTCATATATAAAAATAGAGGCCATATATAGAAAAAAATGTACATGAACCAACACCAGGTCACCACAAGTCCATAACATAATTTTGGGAGTGTGTAAATAATTATAGACACAAATGGTTGTAGTAGTGATGAGCAGAAGCCCCATTACATTAATCTCTAAGTTTCCTCAGTTCCCAAAATCCTCAACAATGTCTTCATCATCAATGTCTCTGAATTTTAACAACAGACACACTAAACCAAAGCAACAGCAGCAGAAGAAGCTTCCCATTGTATTGTTCGATGTAATGGACACTATTGTTCGTGACCCCTTTTACCAGGATGTCCCCTCCTTTTTCAGGTTGATTCTATCTATCTGTGTGTGTGTGTGTGTGTGTGTGTTTCTATGTCTAGATTCATTTTTGTTTGATTTTATTTGTGTTACTTGATTCAATATGTTTGACTTGTGGAGTTACATGCTCAATTTAGGGGTCAATTTGTTTCTTTTATTTTGTTTATGTTTTGATATACAGCTTCAGATTGATCACTTTCGTTTTTATATAAATACGGGTCAAGTATCAATCTGGTTACAGAAGTGAAGGTCATGTATCAATTCCTTAACTCTTCTTTTTTCGGAAGTCTGTACATGGCTATAGTTTCCAGTAATCACATTCCGTTAGTTTATAATTATTGACCTGATGGAAATGTGTTGGCGTCTGCCCATGTGGCCTGTGACAAAGACTAACATCTTGACACTGTCCAGCTCAGGAAGATGGAACTTGGTATTGCGTATAAGTTAAGGGTTCGTAACAATGAAACATATATATAATAATTGTTTTAACAAAAAAATTTAGGTTTACAAATTTTTAATAATTTGTTAGAATAAAGTAATAATTGCTTTTAAACTACTTAATGTAATATCATTGTTGTCAAAATTGAAAATTTAAATTAACAGAAAAAGATTAAAATTTCTAACAGATTTTAGAAATTTGTAAGAAAAACTCAAGTTTTAGAAATTAACAATCCTTAATTTATTCAGCAAAAACATGTCTTAAATTCTAAGTGGTGTCCGGAATTTTTTTAATGAAACAAAGCTAAGACCTGACTAACAAATGTACATCGATGGCAAGAAATGACAAAAGTAAATAACGGCTGTTAAATCAATATCAAACCAATTGAAACAAACTGTAATAAAGCTACTGTTCAAAACTATTGCCAGAAAAATATAAACAAGTTAACGGTCCAAAAAAAAGAAATTAGTACTGGAATAAAAGAAAACGCCAGAAAAAAAAGACCCCTATCAACAAACGAGTTGATGAAGAAGTGAGTAAACAGGTTAACATGTGGATGTTTTTTTGTTTGATTTTTTAATATTTAATAGGTGAACATGGGGATGTTTTTTTGTTTGATTTTTAAATATTAGATTCAATATTATCCACTATGATATCCGTTAAGTGTGAGGTCAATAACTTTAAACTATTAGAGTGTTATTATTACTAGCGACTAGAGTCATGTAGGCTGTAGCTGAGCCCCCACAAAGAAAAATTAAGGAATTGATACATGACCTTCGTTTTAGTGACAACATTGATTCTTAACCCCTATAAATGCATAGTTATAATTTTTTGGAGTTCACAAGTTAATTTTAATCGGAAGTGTCTAGTGATAGTTATCATGTTTTATGATCAACATTTGTGTTTCAAATGAATGATGAAAGTATTGGATGTGTTGTAGTAATAGTTATCATGTTACATGATCGACTGTGTTTCAAATGAATTATTAAAGTGAATTCTGCAATGTTGGAAAACAATCTGTGCTCTGCTTGGTTGGAAGGAATGGAATAAAACATAGTGAAAGGAAAAGTGAAGGGTGTAAGGGGTAGAGTGAGAAAAAAAGTGATGCAAATTTTCTATGACCGGGTGTGAAGCAAACGAGCAGAAATAGGAATGAGGCATCATCTTCATAATTTTGGGATTAAACCGTAGGTGAAATTTATATGAATTTAATGGAAGGAGAAATGATAAATATAGTTTCAAAGTCATTCCATCTAACCAAATCGAGCATCAAATGTTACTAACAAATTTGAATAAGAAACATATAATCTTGCTATTTTACCGGTAAGAAATCAGAAGGCATGCCTTTCGTGCTGCATATAAGATTTACGTATAAAATGTTTATCTGTGACTATGTGTAAGCTTGGAATACTGCGTATAGACTCCATAGGATATTAATAGGAAAAAGAAGTTTCAGTATAAGGCAAGGGTAAGATTGGTAATATGAACTCTATAGTGTAGGTGATATTATTCTCTTTAAAATTCTTGTTAACTTTGGATTGAGATTTTGAAATGAAATTGGGTGTTATTTTTCTACTACATTTTCCCTAAAACAACTCACAGCTGTTAATTTTTTAAAAATTTCCTTGCATCTCTTTTATCTCCTAATACAACTTGTAGAATAACCTATTAAGGTAATGGTTATTTGATTTAAACCTTTCTTTTAAGTTTAGTAACATCTTATTACTCTCTAGCTAGTACTTTCTTGTGTTTGACGTCTGTATTTGTCTTCAATTTTGCCATTTCTTATACCAATTTTTCTTTGTGACTTTCCCAATTGGAATCTCTTATCCAGGATGTCTTTCAAGGAACTAATAGACAGCAAACATCCAACTGCATGGATTGAGTTTGAGAAGGGTCTTATCGATGAGGTACAATGTTATTGTTATGATAATTTTGTTTCATATGTAGTTTCATAATGTATTGTCTGCAAATATGAGCTTTAAATTATGGCTATAGTACTCTTGAAAAAATATTGGGACTACAGTTATCATCTTCTTAATTAAGCTTTGGGAGGAATACTATTACTTTGTAATAAATATCTAGAATCATTATGTTTTTTTTTAAAGTAATTTTTTTCTGTAAATTCTAAGATCAGAGGATGTGTGAAGTTTTGAGATGTCCTCTTTTGTCTTTATTTGAAGGTGAGGGTAATGAGTAGCTCTATGTCTCTGTAGTAATTCATTCTTTATCTGGTTGGGTAATTTGGGGGAGTCACTATCTTTACAAAACAGAACAGATGTTTCTGATAAACTCTATGTTAACTTCTTAATATATTCCAGAACTTAGATAATGTGGTCGTAGTTCTTTTTGCTAGTACATATATATTTTTATAGGGAATGGGGGTGTGAGGATTTGAGCCCATGATCTTGTCATGGGAAGGCATATGCCTTTACAAGGATATCCTTTGATCCTCATTCATGGTAGTACTTACCTATAAGCAACCTAGATAATACTAGATTCCTATTGTCCAAGATAGGTTTTTACTCCTGTGTAATCACATGGATCATCTTATAGTAATTAGGTTTATATTATGAAATATTGAAATTCTGTGTGTATACCTTGTAAGAATCATATACTTGGAAAATTTTATTCGAAAAAAGTTTCCATATCATCAATTCTCATCCTTGCCATGAATAAAATTGGGACCGGAAACCCAACATCCAGCCACTCTTTCATCCAAAACTCATGCTTTTACTTATCATCAAATTGTTCTTCTGTTTCAGACATTCAAAAAGCTGCCACAAGTAACCATAACCACAAGTAGATCTGAAGAAAGAGAAAAAAGAATTCAGTGAAGCAGTCATCAGGAGGCTTCTCTTTTACTATAATTTACTAATCACCTTTTACTCTTTCAGTCATATCTATTCAAGTTAATAGGGCCTTAAAGTCTAACATGCTGTTTTAAGACATTTAGAAAGTAATTTTTTTAAAAGTGTCAGTAACAGAGAAAGTATAGTTTACTTGCTCCAGATTGTGAACTCAATTTACAAATTTACAAAGAAATACAGAAAAGCCTCTGAAATTTCTGGTAATTACAACAAGCTCATGTATTATTTCTGGAAATTACAATCCATTTCCTTAAAGTATCTATTTCCTCTGAAGTGCTGTATACTGTCTGGTTTTTGCAATATAGAGTTTAGACCCGAAAAGAGAGAAAATTATTAAGAAATCCACTCATACTAGACGTCGGAATTTTTGCAACACTTACTGAACCACTTCAAGCTCCCAAAAATATCCTTAAAAGATCTCCATCAGTATGGTTAGTACTATTCTGAAGTAGTTATAGATAGGAAAAATATGAGATGGAACATGAAGAGTTATGTTATTGACTATTGAGTATGAGAATTACGGATTGTGATAGTGTATAATAAATTTAGGTAATACATTATATATCTACTAATTAATTTTCATTCTTTTAAATTAACATGCATATTTTAACATTTTTCTGATATGTAGATCCATTGGTTTTGTGGAAAACGATATACTTGTTTGCTTCTTCTCTAACACGGCATCATTTTCAGCCAAATTAGGCTGTTCAATTTGTGGCTTGTTGTTATCTATCATTTATGTTATCTATACGTTATTTCGTTTCAGATGGAACTTGCTAGAAAATTTTTCAAAGATGGAAGGCCTTTTGATCTTGAAGGTAGGGAGAAATGTGGTGAAAGCATTATATTTATGTAAGTAAAAGGAAGAATATATGAGTTGAGGTACAGTAGGTGTTATAGCTTACCTTTAACAACTTTATTACCAGGATACTCATACTTTTGACTATAATTTAAACTCCGTCCATGTTTGATCATGAATAGGATAAATGCTTTGACATCCAGTCTGAAACTAGTTTAGTTGGCCACTTGGTCAGTGTTTTGATTAATTAAGGCAAACAATTCATTTTGAAGCATAACAATCAAATACTCACAAGACACAAAGGATTTACATGGTTTGGTCAAATTGACCTACATTCACATGATGAGGACACTACTGCAAATGAATCCATGCAAATTAGGAATTTCACTTGAAAAAACTAAATAGCTAATGGCTACGTCCCCCGCTCCCTCAAAATCACACTCACAAACGGTGCCATCATTTGTTGGTAGCCTCAAATCTTGTTGTTCTGCTCATTGTCATGTATAGTTTATTAACCTTTACTTTGTACTTCCTGTAAATCTTTTCTGTAGTATATTGATACAGAAAAAGTTAAAAGTGGGATCATCTGTGGAAAAGTAGATGTAGAAACTTTGTTTCTTTTAGTGCAGTACTTGTGTGTATCATGCATAGTCTTCTACCTATTCTTGTACAGTTTGATTTCTGTAGGCAGTTGCCTTTATTTCATACACTTTATAGTGGGCTTTTCAAGTTTCTTAAAATAAATATAAAATAATATAGGATTACTCCAAATTATTGATCTGTGTGGAGGACTTCTGAAATATGCATGTAACCTTTTTTTACTTTCACCTTTTTTTTTTCCTGTTATTTTACTTTTCAAACCCTACTAAACTCAGAGTGTCTGCGGGGATTAATCCCAGTACTTGCATCTTAAGCTGACGCAACATTGGGACCATGCATGTGGCCTGAATGCAAAAACAAAAAATTGCATTAAAAAGTTTGTAATAGAGAGCAAAAGCTCAAGGCTGAATTTGGTGTGTGGTAAAGTAAGTTTGATGAACCAATTTGAAATTTGTGGTTGTTGCATTAAGTTTGATGATAGCATTCTCATAAAATACCGATTCAGATACACTCAGCTGTACCATATCAGTCCTGGCCCTCATGCTCTGTATCATGTCCCTATATAACTTAATGTATTGTATTTTATATTATTTATTTATTTTTATTTTATTTCTAAATGATATGAATTTTTTTTTAAGTTTAAAATTTACTTTCAAGTCAAAATTTACCAAACACTTGATTAACTTTAAGTAAAATTATCCAAACAGTTGCATTTAACTTAAAGTAAATTTTTTTACTTTTTACTTGGTGAATATAAAATACTTTAAGGTACATGGTTTGGTCAAATTGACCTACATTTACATAATGAGGTGATTATTCGAATGAATTCTATGCAAATTAGGAATTTCGCTCAAAAAATGAAATAGTTAACGGTTACGCCCCCCCTCCTCTCAAAACTCGCCCTCACAAAAGGGGGTGACATTTTTTGGTAGCCTCAAATCTTGATCAGCCTCAAAACTTCTTGTTCTGCTCATTGTCATGTATAGTTTATTTACTTTTACTTTGTACTTGATGTTAAACTCGTCTAATAAATCAATACAGAAAAGTTGATAGTGGAATCTTCCGTGGAAAAGTCATGTTAGATGTAGAAACTTTGTTTCTTTTAGTGCAGTACTAGTATGGATCATGCATAATCTTCTACCTATGCTTGTATAGATTGATTTCTGTGAGCAGTTGGCTTTATTTCATACACTTTATAGTGGGTCTTTCAAGATTCTTAAAAATAGGTATAAAATATATAGGATTACTCCAAAATATTGATCTTTCTGGAGGGCTAACTTCTGAAATATGCACTCACAAAAGGTGGTGACAATTGTTGGTAGCCTCAACTCTTGTTGATCTGCTCATTGTCATGTATAGTTTATTTACTTTTACTTTGTACTCTCTGTTAAACTTTTCTCTAATATATCAATACAGAAAAGTTAGATGTGGGATCTTCCGTGGAGAAGTCATGTTAGATGTAGAAACTTTGTTTCTTCAAGTGCAGTACTTGTATACATCATGTATAGTCTTCTACCTACTTTTGTATAGTTCGATTTCTAGTAGTTGCATTTATTTCGTAGACTTTATAGTGGGACTTTCAATTTTTTTTAATATTCACCTGTTATAATGGAACTATTATCCTTGCAGGACTCAAAGATTGTATGCAAAGAGGGTATTCTTACTTAGATGGTGTTGAAGAATTACTTGGTTCCCTTAAGCAAAATGGCTACGAAATGCATGCTGCTACTAATTATCCAATCTGGTATGGCCTATTATTCTTGGTTTCTTTTTTCTTGTTTTTTTGCTTACTGATAAATTTTATATGTTAAAAAAATGGTCTACACGTACTCGGGGCATACCCCAGAAATTAACCTATTTCTGATTGTTTATTGATTATTAATTTTTTAAGGTACAAATTGATTGAAGACAAGTTGAAACTATCCACCTACTTATCATGGACATTTTGTTCATGTTCAACTGGTATAGTTTTAAATTTTGTTCTGGTTGCAATTCTTGTTTACACTGTATTTTTCTGTGTTTCTACATTTGCAGGCACATACATATCAATGTATCTCTGCACGTGTATTGTATGTCCTAGTGTGCATTTGAGTTGGTCATTGAATATGACTATTTTATAACTTTTCCCAGAGAGAGCCTTTTATTTAAAAATTTGCTCCATGGAAATCTCCGTGTCTTAAGAGTCATATAAAATGGTATAAATGATTGCTGAAGATTGATAAATTAATTCCTTTATCCAGCCGCCACTCTTCAACTAATAGCTTATTTTCATATGATTATCCATGAAAAATTACACTAAATGTTTTTATGGATCGAGTTATGCTTTTTAAATTATGCGATTTTTGTAGTGTTATATAATATTTTTGTAAAGCATTACTTTGAGATTCTCCGTGCACAATGTTTTCCAGTTAGTCGGAATTTCTATCAACATTCCATATTGCAAGAGCAATAAAGGAAAAAGATACTTGTACTATATCGTAAGTTGTGTTTGATATGAATCTAGTTATCACAGAAGTCAGAAGAGATAATTAGTGCTATGCATTCATATATTGCATGCCAAGCTTTTCCCAGTCCTTGCAATGATTCTTGCTATGTGAAATGGTTCTGGTAGTTTATCTATTATATTGGACAAGTAATTGGATTTGATGATAGAGCTTCACACGTACCATTTCTCACATGCTTCAGCTCAGCACATGCGAGGTTCTAAAGTTCTTACAATTAAGTTACTCCATGCTATATTATTCTCAACAAGAAATATCGATCTTTATATCATAAGTATACATATAAATATATGATAGACATGTTCATATTTGATGGTGCAATTATAGGAGTGCTGTTTGGCAGAAACCATTTGCTTTTTTAGAGCCTAGAAGTTTGGCTTTGCCAAATATATCCTATGTGAAAAGTTTCAAGCAGATTACTAATATTACAATAACGACACTGCTCCCTAACTGCAGGAAAAAGAAAACCAGATGCCGGCTTTTATCTACAAATTTTACGGGGCCTTGATGTTAATGGAGAAGATTGCATCTTCGTTGATGACAGGTAACTATTGCAAACTACCCGTAGTAGTCTGCACTACCACTTATTTCATATGGTAGCCTGTCAAAGTTACACTGCTTTTTAGTTCTCTTTCTCTTTTCCCCCATTCCTCTACTCCTGAAATTTTATATTTATGTGAACTTTCGTACGGTTGTATGCCCAAATATCATAGATGTGTAATTGTATACCATATTATGATGATTCTGTTATAAACTGAAATACGTTTACAACCAAATGTATATATCCTGGAGAAACTAGGTGTTGCATTATTGCTTCATGTTAAATCATTTACTGGTATACTACAACATTGTATCCTTGTCGAATAGCTATTACTTGATGCGAATATCTTTGTGGATCTAGATTGCTATTTCAAATGTCTCTTTTTCTTTTTCATTCTTTAATCCACTTCCTGACTTCCTTCCCTTAAGTATTGACCAATATTTGCTACATGGGCCTGACACGTGCACTTACAGAGATAGAATTCATTGTAATTGTTTTAAGTGTCTTTATTTCCTCAATCAGTCCCCTAAACTTTCACATTCTTTTATTCTACATTGTGAAGCTCTTATCATTATATGCTGACAGATGTTTTGGTGAATTGTGCAGGATTCAAAATGTTGATGCTGCAATAAACGCTGGCTTAGTTGGTCTACACTTTAAAAATGCAAATTTGCTGCGTCAAGATTTTTGTCTTCTAGGCATTCCAGTAAATGAAAATTGTAAGCAGCAAGATCTTGATGAGCTTGGACAAGAACAGTTTCCTTGATTTCCGTAATCTTCTCCCTCAATATTGTCTTGTTTTGTTATATGCTTTTCATACATTCTAACACATGCTGTGTCCGAAACTAATCTATAAGATGATGCTATCAGTAAAATTTGAGTTGTATCCTCCCAAAAACTGAGTCTTGGTACAAATAATTCTTGGGGTCGTCATTATACATCAAATTTTTAGTAACATATCCAAAGTAATGAAGTTTCACATTTTTTCTGCACTGGCCTTTTACTGCTAACTTGTGGAATATTAGATGATTGTATGAAAAGTACTATTAATTTGATAATTGGCAAATATATAAGCCAAAATAGTAAATGCATTCTATTGTAACAGTTGGGTTAACTTCACATTTGAATTATAACGAAAACTTGTTTCTCATTTCTACAAATGATGTGTTGCACACGTGCACCAACACTAAATTTCTCGCGTGGTCTGATTTGGGAAGTTTAAACTTCAAAACGTGATTTCGGGTAGCGTTTTGAGCAGGTGTAGCGTTTTGACACTATCATTTTTTTTTGTTTCTTCCCCACATAACGCCACTTCAAGTTGGGTTACAAATTGAAAACACCACTTCAAGTGGTGTTATGCATAGATTAATTTTTTTTTAAAGGAAGACGCTAAACAATATAGTATTACGAGAGATTCTAAAAACACTACATTATATAGTGTTTTAGAATGTTATTTGGGGCCATTTTTTTGGGTTGGGCCATTTTGGACATTTTAGTTCAAATACGTGCCACCTGGGGCCTTTTCTCATAGATAGTCTAGGAAGTCGTTCATGTTTTTTTAATATGTTTGAATTCTTGGTTAATTGGAATCTCAACGAAGTTGACCAAATAATTACGTCACAAACCAATTTCTGGGAAGTTACAGTTTTAGAGAAATGACTGCATGCCAAACAACCTCTAAGTTGCTCAACTGATTCCCCTAAACAGGCACAATATCTTGTAAAGGTGCGGGAGTGAACACTTTTCAAGACAAAAACTCATTTTTAGCCCATTTTGTACAACATATATTGAATTGGTTTACTTGAGACTAAGGTTTAACAGTTGAGAGAGAATTACTGTAAGTCTTTCCTTTTCTTAAAATTGCGTTCCACCTTGAAAAGTAGCACTGCAAGGCTCATTCTCATCATCATTCGGGTCACAAAGTCTTGCACCGAAAATGAAGAGCAAAGTTGCCCTTACTTTAAAGTGAAGTGTACAAGTTATAAAGCTAAACAGTTTAAGTTTGATAAGACATGATACTGAATCACATTTCTAGCCCATTTTGTGTGTTAAATATTGAATTCATTTTACTTCGAATATTGAGAATATTTCATTAATTCCTTCATTTTCTTGAACTTACATTGAATGTCATTGATTCTCAAAATCTTGATCTTTCCTCTTTTACAACACATCTGATTTTTGTAAAGTACTTTTTTTCCCAGCACATTTTCTAATTTCTACCATAAATATAGGCATATCGCTAGAACTTATTCGAGAACACAAGTGATGTATGGAACCGAGACATTTTATCTTTTGTGAGAAGACCTCGCCTAAACACCAGCCAAAGATTGATGCTAAATTTTTGAACTTGAAGTGGGTGCCATGCCATACCAATTCATACTAGCCAACGATGGAGCCGTAAACACATCAGCTATGTTTGCATAAGTAATCCCATCCCAATCTAAACACTGGTTGGATAAACAGAAGAGCCATAGAATGAGCATTTAGAATTTTTATAAGGCTCCGGGGAGGCGGGGACAATGGCGTAACGTACTCATGGTCCAGAAAAAATCCCCCCTTCGAAAATGTTCATCAACCCAAGAGATCCAGATAGAAGAGGGAGGAATTCTGCTGCAGCAAACGCCAAATACTTAATCGAATAGAGGCGTATTCCACTCAACTAAGCTTTGATTCCTGGACCCATTATGGAAACATCGTCTCCAAACAACCTTATGGAAACATGGGTCTCGAGTACCACTCGGGTGAAATCTGGATAAAATGGATTGAAAACGTTTAAGATTCTTTTTAGGTAAAAGCCAGATACATTGCCCGTAAACTCTGGATTTGTGTAGTCATAGTCAGTGCAGTAAAATATCAAGTTACAAGAGGGAGCCAACTTGAGGTGTATATTATGTATTTTCCCGATTATAAGACGTCTATTTGGCAAAGTCACATATTAGGAGATATAATGATAGTGTGCACTACTACCATCTTATATTTATTCAATGGCCAGTATAAGTTTGATAATGTAATAGCCTATTTTGTATTGTAGAACTGATTCCAAGATTCATAGTGTTTTTCATATGTCATAAATTAAGACTGTCCTGGGAAGTTTACCCTTGGCTGAAATGAATAAAATCCAATTTTGAAGCAACCTTTAGCTATTTCGGATACTAGAATGGTGAAGGTGCAGAGTACGGCTGAGATCCAATACTTCATTCACTGGACTAACGGTGATACTCAGGAGAATTCTCGGGAACAGCTGCCATCTTTGTGTCTAAGTTTCCGGAGTTTTGTGATGTTGTTGGGACTCAGACTTAGGTAAGTCTGCTAAAGGGGAGGGAATGTTATGGTATACTAATATGAAATTAAATAAAATCGAATTATAAATAAATGTAAAATAAACTAGGAATCTTTGAAAGTTGTTCAGAAAATGATTTTTCTGCTGATGGAGCTCATTGATCACATATCGCTGTGATTAATACATTCCTTTTGTATCCCATGATATATAGTCCAGTTCTCGTTTCTCATCCTTTCTAAGTTCTCTTCTTCTTCTTTTCTCGTTAAGAGGTGTTTAGAGAATGTTTTACTTGCAAGACATAATATCATTTCATTATTGCTTACATAGTACTATGTCAAGAAGAAAGCAAAACAATAATTTTGTATCTGTTGGGTATCTATAGTTGGTATTAAAATTGTAACTTAATTTTTTACTAGTATTAAACTTGTCACAGTTTATTTGAGAACAATATCCGTTCTCTAACTTATTCTTCTTATATTTACACACTATTGCGAAGAAATTTGACCAATACCCCCAGAAAATATGCCGATGATAGCGTTAATCTCAACTACGAAATAGGTTCACAGCCGAGCATCCCTAGTGCGTGGGAAGGTGATTTAGATCGTTATTTTGACTGAATTTGTCGGTGTTCCGATAAATTAGGGGTAGTGCAGCTCCGTGAAAGTCTCCCTAGATTATCGTAAAAGTGTATATCTCGAGAATTTACGGTGCCCTCGTCCTTACTCAAATGATCATCCCCGACAAATGGCCTACGTATCCCGTATTTATAGGGAATCAAGTCCGTATGTAGTTCTTGGGCCGTGGGCTTATGAATTATGGATATCAGCCATGTTTGTAGTAGTACAATGCCATCGAAATGCTTGTTTGTGGCTGTAGAAGCCAATTAGGAGTTTGCCAGGAGCTTCCTTGAAGAGATCTACCGTAGGTAAACCTCTCTCCAGTGGCAGATTTGATGTATAATGTACATATTATCATATACACGTGATATATATGATATAAGACTGTAATTTAATTGTATTTATCCTCCAGGAGTCTAGATAAATAATGAGTAATCGTGTCCCTAAAGCTTAGAAGTTGATCATTATCTATTAACCTATTCTGTTGTTCGATGTGTGAACCTCGAACCTCAGACTTCTGACCCTCGAAGCTCGAACCTTAATCATAAATGATCCTGAATATTCTGAACATCAGAATTGGTGAACCTCAACCATAAGTAAACCTCATTTGTGTCCAGAGCTCGTGCTTCAGGCATTTGCAGAGCGTCTATAGCAGGACCTCTGTCTATCATCGAATCTCTCTACATACAGGTTCTTGATTGATCCTTTAGAGGTCCAAATATATCCATGCTAAATTTTAGGCACAAAAACTACCGGTTCCTCGAAGTAATGGAATGCAAGGGGAACCTTATGCCCAAACTCCAACCGTAGCCTCCTGAGAACCCCGAACCATGAACTCAGAAACGAAAGGGCTCACATATCATCCCTAAGCCTACATGAGCAAACTCGTCGTAGAAAACAATGAAATCAATACAGGACCCTCATAACATCATCACAGTGTATCAACTGAAACTGGTTACCTTTTAAGCTTCACATGTGAATCACATAGGTTCAGATGTTAGAATCTCATAGGGTCTGACACTGGAACTTAACAGGTTTGGGAATGGGAAGCTCGTACCTCAATAGGCTTTGGTCCATGTCTGTATAATTCTGAAAGAAACTTCAAAACTAAATTAAACCCAAAACAAGATATAAATGAAGGATACTTATTAATTTGAATTTTAAAATTCAAATAAAAAACCTTCAATCTTCTCTGGGAAACCGTGTGGCTTGGTACACGAACCACTCCATTTAATTGAAATTCATCCAGTCAGATGCTCTAATCAACACAGGCCACCTATCACACGCGTTCCTCTATATATAGCCTCACACCTTGATATGCCTTTCAATCTCTTATTCACCTGCCAAACTTTGGAGCTCCCAAGCCCTTCTCGAAGCAAAGACTCTGACGGTACCAGACCTCGGCGACGTTCATCGACCTCGACCACACCTTCGATCATTACTCAGGTATGCCCGTTGATCATTCTTTTCCTCATAATTTGCGTTATTTGCACTACACATCCATGTATGCATGCTTATCGAGACAAACACACACCCCTTGTATGCGAATACACACACGAATCTCCTGACCGTCATTGTGTTTGTCGTTATAAGGTCACTGGAATTTTGTCTTTACATTTGATTGCATGCAGCACTTCATAAATTAATTACATACGGTCACTATATGTACATGACAACTCACACTCTGATTTACATGTACACCCCTTCAACTTCTCCTTGTTAACTGGTTCATACACATCGCCCTACACACATACATGTATATCACGAATGTATAAATACACTCTTCCATGATTGATTTGTATAGACATCAAAGTTTCCACTTTCTTGCTTTGTTTGCATAAACATGGGCCTGTGTCCTCAAGTGCCACAAATCGGAGCCCCTCATCTTGTTAGAGACACTGGCCTAGACTAGATACCCCATAACACATCCACACCAATATACACACAGGGGTTTCGGTAATAACCTCTAGATGTTTGAGAAAAAGTCACAATCAACACTTATATAACTGCGAATCCCAAACACTCTAACATTTTCGTAGAGAGATTCCCCGGAGGTTCATCATAGAACCTCAAAACTCTAACCTTGAATCTCTAACCTCGACTCTAGAGTCTCCGTATCGTCCCCTGATCAACTGATCATTCTCTCACACCAGATTTTAGGTTTGACAATCCCAAACCTTAGGTTCATAGACCATGAACTTGAGGTTCACCAACTCTGATTTCTACTCTATCACATGCTGGAACCTGAGCTTGATTGGGCCCTACATTGACGTATTCCATCATTTTGCAGATGGCAAGCCATTCGTCCTCTTCCATTCCTACAGCTTCCAGCCAGGAGAAAGATTCCTCCACTGAGAAGGATCTGGATCTCCATTTTCCCCTCAATTCGCCTTCATTAGTTGTCCCTCTGATCATTGGAGCATCTAGAATTAGTGCTAAGAGAAGGTCCAGGGTTATGGTGTTGAACCCTGAAGAGGCCCAGATTATTGTGAGACCAATGTCGCAGGATGGAGAAGCTGAGTTTCCCAGATCAGAAACTTCCCTTCAACAAATTATATCCCTTATAGAAACCTCCGAAGAAGAAAGTGAAGCATCCATTAACTGATCTATCCAAGCCAACATCCTAAATCTAATGTCAAAAGAAGGTGAATCCTTCCATAGAAGCTATGTATATGAACTGGTGAAACAAGTGAAAGTGAGCTTGAGATTGAAAGTGAACCCCCTCAAACAAAGAAAACAAACCTCTGTTGTGAACATATGGATTCCCAAATGACACCTGTGTAGTTAGCTAACTTATTAGGATCTTGTGAATCGCGGTGTAGGTTGGTGATTCCCCAGCCTGGGGAAAGATGTCACAGGTTCAATGGTTTTAAACATCACCAAGCCATCCCCAAGGTTGTACTTTGTTCGGCATAATTTAAGCTGGGGTTGAGTGTCCCGCTGCACCCATTGATAGAAGAGATTCTAAGGTTCTACAACATAGCTGCCCACTAATTAACACCCAATTCGTACAGAATGGCCATTTACATGTATTTGATTTACGACAAGGAGTTTTCTGCCAAGCTGACATCCCAAGAGTTGGGTTATTTTCACATGTTAAAAGAAACAGGTAAGAAAGTGGGATGCTTTTACCTTGCTACATGGCCAGTCCATGCTAGCAGGTGCATAAAGGGGACCAAGGAATTAATATCCTGATGGCATGAGTACTTATTATACTGCTATGATTGCCCTGAATATAGGAAGAACTTCAACATATCTCCTGATAAGCTTTGAGCTTCTAGGTTCCCTCTACGAAAACCTTTTCTTCTTTGTTAAACATGTCTAATCCTTATCTTTCATTCCTGTTTGAATAGAGATCCCCAAACAGACCATTCTCATAGGCAGAAAGCTCGAAAGAGCTAAAAAGGTGATTAAGGTTGCGTCCAAGCTAGGAGATGGTGCTAGCTTGTTGACTCCACATAATCTACACAAATTTAGGGTTATGATGGTGGATGACCCCTCGATATCGGCTAGTTGGGAGGATATCGATGTTGGGGTCTCCTAGATAAAGGTTCAAACTTCATGCTTATCATATCGCCTGCATCATATACTCATAATTCATGATCATTCAATTGTGTATTGTACTCCATATTATTTTTCATTCAAGTCGATCTGACAAGTCCCTTGTTTTTATGATTTGTAGAAATGGCTTCCGACATGCCAAAGTTCTTAAGACAGTCTGTGAAATATAAATATTTATAGAAAGATGAGATGGATGTGGAGCCTACCCCCAGTCAACACCCATGGCAAGAATCAAAGCTGGAGTTTCTGTTGGAGAAAAGTCATCTTCTTCTTTAAAAAGAAAAACCAGTGTAGAGCCTTCGAGGTCCACAAGTTCTCGACTAACAAAGAAGGCCAAGCTTCCAACTTCTCAAGAGAAGAATGAACCTGAACCCCAACTATTTCTTCACTTAAGAGATATGCTGGAGAATCATATCCCCATTGGTACCATGAAAGAATGGAACAAATTTAAATTGGATGACGCCTTATGGGCCATAACGTATGCCTACACCCAGAGCTTATTTCTAAAGCTTAAATTTGATGATAAAATCAAGATTGCAGCACACGGGGATGTCTAGCTCCGAGAAGAGCATAAGCAGCTCAAAGCTAAGATCCATGAAATGGAAAAGGAGGAGAGGAAGGTTAAAGACGCAGCCACAAAGTTAAAAGCTAGTGAAGTTACCTGGCTTAAGGAGAAAAAGAAGTTGGACTCTTTGGTTTTGAGGCAGGATGAGGAAAAGGAGAAGCTGAACTCCTAGGTTATAGAGTTGCAGGAGAAGGTTGAAGCACTCAACATTGCTGTCAATACTTACAAAACCACCAGGGTCGACTGGGAGAAAGCCAAGTACACAGATGGCTACAATAACGCTATGAAAGATTATATTTCCATGACTTAAGAGCATTTCCCAGACCTGGATTTGTCATTGATGGGTGAGGATGTTGTGGCCATCATGAAGGAGATCAAAGCCAAAGCTACCCAGAGAGATCCTGTGGAGAAGGTTCCTGATATAGCTGTTGTTGTATCTGAGGTTCAAGCTTCTGGTTCGGAGGTGGGGTATGAAGCTACCCTGTCTAACCCCGAGGTCAAGACCCTGGCCTACCACCGAGGAATCTGCAGCAACGGCTTCTTCAAAGGCCTAGTCTTTTTGATATCTTCTCTTCTACTCTTGGAGAACCCGTTAACAATTTCTAATCTTTATTTTTGGCTTTTGATGAATATTTTGTGGCTCGGCCATGTTGAACAATTTTTAATGAGGGTGCAGACTCCTTTGAAGGTCTCGCGAGTTGTAATGAATTTGGTTTCCCTTTTCTTTTTAATCGTATGAATTCCTTTCCTTTAATCTGCAAACTTGCCATGATAATATTTTCCTTGCATATAAACACGTTAACATGTTAGCTAGAGCACACAAGTAATACTATGCGTAGTCAATGCCATGATAAGGAAACTGCCTACCTTAGTAAATGTATATTCCTGATAAGTAGAAGCATACATAGTTTCTTCATAGGCTCAAAATTGCACTTAAATTTCATTTGTTACATGCTGTTAGGTGTGAGCATATCACAATGCATTTGCCGAACCGATAACGAGTACTCGAGTAACTCGTAACTAGGTTCAACTATATAGAATAATAACATGTAGATAAAATAATTAAGTTTTCAAATCTTACTTGTAATCGACATCCTTCTTAGGAATCAAATTATGTCGATTAAGTAAGAGTTTAGGTAGATGTCCAAATAAACCTGAATTGTCTTGTTCTGGATCATTGATGCCTGGATTCCAAAACCTCAAACTTTAGTCAGATCTACTTCATGGACTCCATTAAGGTTCGTACACGAGAAGCTTAGGTTGATTAGCGAACCAAGGACCTTGCTAGGTTCTTATTTCATTTTTGAACCTTAATTGTTCATGACGCTCGAGCTTCATAGGGTTGGACCTCGTGGTCCTTCTTAGGTGACTCGCTTATTACCGAACGAACCATAGAACTTTCATTTAGAAATTGGGCCCATTTACCTAACTCACCTGCTTCAGTCCAGTCATCTACTAAAATAGATAAATAAATAGCTTTTTAATTTCAAAATGACCTGCCATTTTATCAAAGTGAAATGTAATTTTTATGAATTAAAATTACTAATTAAAGTTGAACTAATTTAATAAATTATGGACTAAACTCTAATTCTAAAATTACTTGGATTGACTTGAAATTAAAATATGATGAACTCCTAGTATTTTTAAGCACACTACAAATTTTATTATAATTTTTAATCGATTAAAACTATGAGATATCTAAGTCAATTAGTTTGAAATATTGAGAAAATGATGATTTTAAAACCTCAACCAAAATTGATGGGACCACTTGCAATTGAAAGATAATGCCATGGGTTTCACAAAACTGGTTTTAGATTTAAAATCGGACAAGAATTGACTTTTTAAAGTTCGATTAAAAATATAGATCTTAGGTGCGTCTTACTCCCCTAACACAGTGTGTATATATGTATGTATCGCCAGCAAAATGAAAATAACATTAACACACTAGGCTTTATATACTATTGTGAAAAAAGAAAAAAATATGCTAAGGTGTTGCACCTACACAGTGCATGCACTGTGATGGCTCCACAAAACTAACTAGTGCAACATGATAAATAGGTCATTTTTGTTGCGCCTACACTATATATTTACTGTGATGGTGGCACAAAGATGCCTACCACAACAAACAACTCGCACAATCTTTAAGTAGTTTGTTGCGCCTCTACAGTGGTGACACTGTGAAGGCGCGACAAAATCTATAGGCGCAATAAGATTTTAGTAGAGAAATGCCAAGTTATCTGTGAATTATTTTGTTGCGCCTATACAGTTAAGCCACTGTATAGGCGCCACAAATTAAAATTACTAACTTAAAATTTCAAGTTGTTCCTAGATTTTGCTACTAATAAATAATAATATTTATGAATAATTGGAATAATTAATCAATAATAATTAATTACTCATAAATATTATTTCATAACATATTTATTAATAACAATAATAACATTAATTGTTAAAATTATTATCATAAATAAATTATGCTTCTTTATTATTTTACTTTTATTTTAAATATGAGAACAAATATAAATATTTATCCTTTCTATTTAGCTTTGACTTGCAAAATTCAGCGACAAAAAGTGCGAATAACAGAAAATGACATCAATCAAGCACTTCATTTGCCGACTGAAAACTTTGAAGATGTACCATCTCAGACAGACCTAAACAACTTCTTCATATTTCTGCACTGCCCAAGGGAAAACAATAATCTCCCTAAGAAGATCTACAAGCTTCATCTGCCCAAGGAGTGGAACCTGTTCTTTAATATATTATCTCATGGTTTTGCACCAAAGACAGGATCACACAATTCAACAAGAAGATAGCTTGTGCAGTGGCTTCTAATGTCATAATCAACTTTGAAAGATTGATCATGGTTGAGACCTTAAAGAACCAAGCAAAAATGGAGAAATTTTATCTATATCCAAGATTTTTGTAATTGGTGTTGAATCAATTACTGAATGCTGATCAACTTCAATCGTTTCAGAACATTCCTTTGGAAGAATCAACCTCACTGCAGTTTAAAACAATCTACAACATGAGGATGACTACCCAAACAGGTTTACTCCTACTTCAATGACTAATTCTATTCGAGATTACTTGGCTCTTCTTAGAGAGGCTGAAGAAGAAGCTGTAGAAGAAGAAGAACATGTATCTCAAACTGATGAGTCAGCAAGCAAAGAAGAAGAAGAAGCGGCCTCTCAAGAGGAGACTGAAGCTGAAACATCAGATGACTTAGAAAGCAAAGAAGCATCACAAGAAGAAGAACCAAGAACTGAAAAAGAAGATGAAAGCATGGATGAAGCTGGTTCTGAGAATGAACAAGAACCAGATCCTGAACAAGAACAACAATGGCAAACCCTAAAAATGCACCAGAGAAGGTAGCTATTGAGAATTTGTGGAAGAGACTCAGACCACTGATGTGTACATTTCTAACCTCTCTGATGAACAAATGGAAGAAGGTACACTCCTGGATTTTGAATTTTCTACTTTTCTTCAAGATGAATTTGTCACAATATATATTTATGTGCCTCAAACGGTAGTGCACACACTTAAGCCCTCAGTGGCCTTTGAAGCTGGCAATGAACTTGGTGACCAATCAGTTCTAACCACTGTCAGAGATCAACAAACACTCTTTATCTCTCCTGAAACCAAAAAAAGATCACTTGACATAGATGATAGGAGTGAATCCTTACCAAATCAGGAAATTATTGAAATATCCCCTACAACTCTGCCTTCTCGAAAACGTCGTAAAATGAATTTTAAACATAAGGAAATTGTGAACCAAGAACCTGATTCTCCAATTTATGAGACCTTTATTTTACTTTATGACCTCAATTCTGAAATTGACAATTTCGTGAAAGGTACGGGACCTGAAATAGAGAAGGGAACATTTTCAGCCACTTCAGTAGCCAATACTGTTTTGGTTAATCCAATTCAGAACCTGTCTTCACAGACAGTAAGGGGCATCACTAACTCTCAAGAGCCACTCATTACATTGTCAAATGTGGTGACCCCCTGGACTTAACATCTCCAGATCCTAGTAAGGATATTTTCCCTCCCCAATTGGGTGAAGTGGAAATGCAACTCTCCTTTAGAAGGGAAGATGTCTCCATTCATAGAGTTGCTGCATCAGCAGCATCACGACTTGAAGTGGTATTGCCTTCACAGGTGTTGTGGGGCACCACAGGCTCTAATTTTTCAATTATTACATTGCCTGAGGTGGTGACCCCCTGGTATATTCAAATCCAGCTCCTTCAAAGGAGGTCCTCCCCACCTTTTCAGGTCAGGCGGAGGGACAACACACCCATAGAAGGGATGTGGACTCTATACTTAGAGTATCTGCTGCTTCGGTAGTAGAACCTATTCAGGTTGCCTATGAAAAGGTAAGGCTTTAAATAGCTTTAGCTGACATCACAGATTCTTCAACTCTATCAATCATTACAGAATCCATCGTGGTGACCACACTGGGTCTAATTCCCCCAGTTCTTGAAAAAGGAGTTCTCCCCACCCAAAGTGGTCAGTCGGAGAGGCAACCTACCCATAGAAGGGATATGGATTTATATGAAGGTATAGAAGATCAGGATGCTATTAATTAGTTGAGTGATACAATTAACCCGAGTGATCTTCAATTCCCTAACCCTGATCAGCTAAGTGTGTATGTTGAGGGACGTGTACAAACACTAACATTGAGTAGTGAGACACCAACTGACCAAGTAAACACCCCACACAGTTCACACACAACACACAACCAAAGGATTCTAAATCTGGAGACCCAAATACTGAAATTTACTATTCATTAAGAAAGATCTTGGAAGTGCAAGAGCAGCAGATGAATGACATGAAAGAACTTAAAGATTTAATCAAACAACTGCTGGCTCAAAAAACTCTTACTACTCAACAATCAACTTCTACAGCTCAGAAAATTCTGAAAGAAAGGGAGGATAACCTAACTAAGGGGGAGAGAAGAGAGCAAGAAAAAGTTGGAGTAGAAATGATAATAGAATATACAACTCAGGGGGAGACATATATCTTTTACATGCCTGGAGCAAGGCAACTGAAGGAAGGTGAAATATTTGATATGTGCCAATGGATATTCCTACTGAAAATGAGATAGAGGAGGCCGCAAAGGCTGCAGGTATTTATGTCGGGGATGAATTTGTTGAGAAGTATGCATTTGATAATTACTATCTTCTAGTTGTCATGGATGAAGTTATTACTCAAGATGTAGCTCAAGCTCAGGATTTAATGAAAAGAAAGTGGAAAAGAGTTTAACATGCAATGGAAAGAAGAAATAGAATCAAGGACATCGAAACTAAGGTTGGTGCTGAATGGGATGAAGCAATGAGTTTGTTGGAGAAGAAAGAACTAACTTTAAGCCAGAAGAAAGATAGAGAAGTCCTTGACCTGTTCAGAACTATAAGGGAAAATTTTCAAGATGTTCATGAGTTCTATGTTGTTCTATCAGAAGAAATAACAAGTGTGTCAGTCAGTGCATTCAAACTAGTTGGAAATTGTATATCAACTCTATAACATTGGGATCGAGAGTCTTGTCGACAGAGAGCTTTGAGAAAATGAATATAGTGGTGTTGTATGTGCTGAAAAGGAAAGTCATCTTTGGGGGACACAAGTCGAATGAGATACTGAGAGATCTAATTGAAAAGAAAATTATTGAGATCGGTGTCGAAGCATTTAAAAAGCCTCCGGTGGTCAAGTACTATAAAGCAACAACTCTACACAATCTAACTTTGTCTGATGAAGGTCTGGAGTCAAGCCAAGTGATGTTCATGCAGTATATAGAGGGAAAACTTAGAAGCAAGAAGAACATAACTGAAGAAGATCTTAAAGCTGCTGCGTTAATCTATGTATTCAGGCTGAACGAAGCTATAAAAATATCAGGAAGATATCTTATGGAGACAAATAGATACTATCATGATCCAGTGTATGTTAGAAAGGAGGATGACACTGAAGAACTTGAAGCTATTAAGGATTCTGAACCTGGCATCCAAAATATACCAAATGGAATAAAGTACTTCTTATTCAAGAAAGATGGAGTGGAGAAGAGAAAAGAACTGTCAAAGCTGAAAAGGAACAATTCTGACATCATCAGAAAAGTCTTTTCTAGGGTTAAGAGATCCACTGTCAAATCAGATAAGAAGGCTTTGAGGATTATACAAGATGTTCTGATGGAAAAATTAGCAGAAGAGTCTATGCATGACACTAACATAGTGAAAGACTTTCTAAAAATAATAACAGTGTTCGTGTTTTCAAAAAGACAATCATTCACCTTCGAGTCTATCTCAAAGACAAATTCAACTACATTTCTCATAGAAGTTTTGAAGAATTTAGAAGATCCACCTCCTGTCAACACTCTTGAAGTTAAAGCGAGGGATTTGGTAAAAGCAAGATTATAAGAAAAGGAAGATGAGCTGAGGCAACATTACTCCGATACAAGATCAAAGAAGAAGCAAGATTCAAGACAAGAAAGCAGAAGATCATAGAAATTAATGTTCAGGCTAGAGGAACAAACTTCTCTTGTACTTGTAAAGAAATCTGGTAATGTAATATCCAATCCAGGATGTAATTAATATTATTTCCTATCTTTCTGCACGTTACTTTTTTCTTGTAAGTATCAATTGAGTTATCCTCTCACAGGATTTTCTTGTCGAACTCTACTAACCAAATAGGGAGAGATTGTAAAGCATAATGTAATGTAATATGTAATAGTGGTATAGATAACTCAACTAAGAAACAAAGACAGTCAAATAATACTATTATGCAGCATAGGAATCCAAAAGGACATGTAAACAAGAATCATACATACATCATTGCAGAGAATTCAAGATGAAAGGCTTACTCAACGTCAGCGAGAGAAGTTCATTAATATGTTCAGGCCTCATCAACAATTAATATTTCAGAAGATTTCATATTAAAGACAGTGTAATGATTTGAATATAAATGTGAAAGGGTTTCAGTGATCAGAAGCAATGCAGAAGTCAAAGGTTAATCACCTGAAATAAAACAGAAGTCAAGGGAATTCAATTCAGTGTTATTCGTTTGTGAACAAGACCACTGTACTAAGTGTCAGCACAACAAGAAAAGAATTGTCTTGTTTAATTAGAAGAAATTCAGTTAATCAAGCTAGAAGAGTGAAAACCAAGTGGTAAATAATTCAAGTAACAAGAAATTATCTTAAGGCAAGCTATATCACTTGTGGTGTTCCAATACTCTTGAAACCATGTATGAAGCGTAAAAAATCAACCAAGGCGCAAGGAAAATGTTGAAGTTAGTTTTCAAGGCATATGTGGCCTCTATACAAGGAAACATATGTATAGGCACAACTAAACTTGTCCTAGGCGCAACAAAAGTTTAAGGAAAGGTTTGTGGCGCCTACACAAGGATTGTAGAGTACAGGCGCAAGAAAATGAGACTAGGTGCAAGGAAAAACATCTAGCAAATTATCTAAGTGGTTTGTGGTGCCTGCACTAGGAACTCAGTGTGCAGGCGCAATTAAACAACTTAGTGGTGCAACAGAAATATTAAAGGCGCAACAAAGGGATTTAGTGGCGCCTACACACTGTCCACACTCTACAAGGCGCAACAAAGGACTTGAGCAATTGTTGGAAAATCAATTCAATTGATTTCCAAAAGTCTACACAAATATATATGGGTTTAATTCGAAAGAATAAGTGTGCATCTTCTTCAGCAAACTCAACAAACTTACTAGAGCTCCATTAATAGCCAAGCATTAAACACCCACCTGTATTTTTGTTGTAATATTGATTGAATCCATAAAAGCTAATTTTTTGATTAGAAGTATAGCACATCGGGGATTTAATAATATATCTTTATTTCCCCGAATCCTTGTGTTTCAATCTCTACCATTTTTATATCTCAAGAACACAATAACTTAATCCATAATTAAACTAAAATCTACCAATATCATATTCAACCCCCCATTCTATGATGATTTGGGACCTAATAAGCGTGAAGGTCAAGTATGTTTTGTACAATTTTGTCTCTATGATGGGTCGAGTACCATTCTTGTTACAATGTGGAATGATATGAAAACATACTCTGCAGTTACTAGTGGGAAACTCCATGAGGGTTGTGTTGTTGTGCTCTATCATGTTGTTTGTTTCGTGGATGTGAACGCTCCTCTCAAAAAATCTTTGCACCGATTATCATCCAGTACCTCCAATGTGTTGGCTTTGTTTTCTTAGGTGACCAACATCTTATATTTTTAATGTTGTTAAGATGGATTTATGTTGTATCGATCTTGTAATATTTATGTAAAACTTCAACTTTTGGCCTTTTTATAAAACTTTGAATTTCAACTATTTGTACTCATAAGACATATTTTAACATCTTATATTTGTAATGTTGTTAAGATGGATTTATATTCCACTACTTATGAATTGTAGCATTTTAAGTCTAAAAAGACAATTTTAAAGCAATTTACCATTTTTTTGACTATTTTCCAAATTTGAGCATTTTTTGTGAAAATTTTGCAATATTTATACTTTGTAGGCAAGATATGTATGAATAGGGCATGAATGACCAAGTTTTTAGAGTTTTTGGGACCACAAAAAAATCTTCTAGACTTTCCGTGCTTTTTTTCCGCGGAGCCTCTGTTACGTTATCCGTGATTTTTTTTCCATGGATACTCTATTTTACCTGCAGTTTGTTTTTGTTGCAATTTCATGTGCCAAACTAGAATCAAACTAGTCAATACACAACAAAGTCATCCCTGTTTATGCACCAAAATATCCAACAAAAACAACTCAAAAATTAATACACCGAAAAATTCAAAAAAACAGCCTCATAGTAGGCAAAAACCCACAAAAATACACAATTTCTAAATTTTACGAAAAAATGAAATTTTAAATTTGGGACGGGGGCTGCAAGTATGGGGATGGGGGAATTGAAAAAAAGGGATACAGTCAATTAACGATCGATAAACACAAAAGTTTCTAATTCATTAATCTAAAAAAATTCATACAAACTGGAGATAATCAAGTCAAATTCTAATTACGAAAACTAAATACAAATTATTTGGATGCATTTTCTAATATTTAACACATGAGAAATCCGGGTGTACGTCTCACCTCCCCCTTTTGAAGCTCACGTCCAATCCGATATCAGAATACCTCAATATCATCCGACACCCAAGTGAATTCACCAATTACGAAACCCTGGAGGATATAGTCCATATATTTCATTACAAATATCCCGTAATAAGAGCTATTATTCTGTTTTGGCCTCTTCTTCCAAATTCGGAACCCTACATCTTCTTTTGGATAACTGTATTGGTTCTTCCCACAATATCTCAACAAGTAGGGTATTAATCCAACCTAAAAGAGCAAATGAAGAACAACCATTAAAAACAAGATAATGTGGCTACTACTGACTAATAAGAAATAAGTTAAAGGCATACCATGATTTGTTCCTTCTCCTGATAATGTGGATCCCCGTATCGTGAATCGAGTAGAATTACCCCATGCTTTGATCCCAAATAGAAATAAAACCCAATGATTTTTACTCACACATGTCGGGACAAATATGTAATCCACTTTATTGATTGGAGGTCCGACATCACTGCTGGCATAGTCACAATAAAAATGATGTAGAGACTCAAATAAAGAGGGGGTTTTACAATTTACCGTCTTAGCCAATGCAATGAAGAAAGGGTTCATGAAATAGTAAGATGGCTTCTTCTCCCACATTTTCTCTTCTTCAATATCTTGCTCCCGGTGTCTAAGAAATGTCTACATAAACATATTTACTCACATAAACATATGCAAAAAATGGAATGCATGAAATAAAGTTGAAATATGCACATACTCATACCGTGTATCCATTGATAATGCGTTCATCAATCCAAGAACCGTGAGCCAATGTCAACATCGTGGCCTCAAAAATGTCATACCTACGTCGTGATATTCCCCCCTCTATCTTCACCTTTCGGTCCAATCCCCATCCCCAATCATCATATATCTTCCCCTTTTTATCAACACTCAAAGGCTTATTATTTTCCACTTGCCTTCTTTCAAACGACATAGCTGCATCTTCGAAGGCTTAGAATATTCTCCAACCTCAGCCTGTGAAACATGTTGTGAGGGTTGTGTCATGTCGATAATATCCTGCTCCTCAATGCCTGTTAAGTCCGACTGTGTATCTTGAAGATTAATATGCTCGAATACAGGAGCTCTGAATGCAGGCCCTTTCAGATTCTTCATGAATCAAGAATATGGACCAAGAAATGTGGGAGCTATCTCATGAAACTCATCAATAAAATTTTTTGGAATATGAGCATCAATCTTCTTCATAAAATCCACACAAGACTGAATCTGCAAACAAGTACAAAAGGAATATCCTAAGCATAAATAATCAAACAAGAACATTTGCATGAACAATAATAAAACTCATAAAAATTGAACTTACAAACTGATAGCCCTCTAAGTTGGGATACAACTCCTGACTAGCATAATGTGGTTGTGGCACAGGTTGTGGTTTCCCAATAGGGGTGCGAGAAATATTTGAATAACACTCCATATATACTTCCTCCTTAACAAACTCATAATCATCCACTATAACAGTGCTAGGACGTTCAATAAACCTCCTTCAGTCACCAATCTCTGCAAACCACTCAGCAATCCAATCCCAAGATATGAAAGTGAACTTCTACTTCATGTACTCTATCATGTTAAACGGTGACCTAGGAATGCAAGGTCTAAGCCCAAGTTGCCAAAGAACCTTATCCAGATGTTGATACTCAACAATCTCAAAGTACAATAATGGAACCCCAGCTAAACTAACTATATGTGCCTCCATCATCTCTCAATAAACACCCATGTCATCATCCCCATTCAACTCATCATGCACCTCATCAAGATCAACATAAGGCAGCCACTTCAAATGATCAGAATAAACTCCATCAAACTCGGCAAGATAATGGGGCAAGTTATGATGTGGGCCTTCTGCCCCATGGCGCTGCTTCCCAAGAATAACTTTCTCCCCCCTCAACTTGCTCTTCAACTCCCTTCACTTTTCTTTTAGTCATAGCCCAATATTCTGCAACTAGATAATGATCCCGCCTGGGATCAAGAATAGGTAGCCCAATATCGAAATGCTCGTATGACCAAAGCATAAGTATACACAAACAACCACTAATGCTACTACTGTCCTTGATCGCAACATGTAACCCCCTGTATAAGTATGCTAGGACTGCATAACCCCAAGAATAGGTATGAATCTTCTCAGTATAGTAAAGGAGACAATATACCTCGGATGAACCACATTCCTACTGCTTATTGGAAACAAAATAATACCAAGAACTAGCATCAAATAAGCCTATGTGTATAGCTATATGCTCAGGGTCATCTCCAGGCTCCCCACCGTATCTTTCATATAACCAGATGAATTTGATGCCTCCTCTCTTACCTACAGCAGTAGTAACCTCCCCCTCAATAAGCGGCTCAAACCAATTCCTCACAAAATAAGCAGTTACATTCACAATGGGTGACCCTACCAATGGATCCCTGAAAATAGGCAAACCAAGTATATATCCCACATCCTGCAGGGTCACCATCATCTCACCGTGCCTCATTAAAAAAGTATTAGTTTCTCGCCTCCACCTCTCCACTAAAGAACTAATCAGAGCTGTATCATTCTGCATCACAACATTTGTATTCGAAAAAACACCAAAACAAGCCAACTACAACAACTCTTTATGTGCTTCTGTCAGCTTTCACAATCTCATCAACTGACAACCACAATAGCACTCTAAAGTACCTCGCCAAATATTATCACTAACATGATACTGGTTATCAAAAATCATAGTCTGGATAGTAGGCCCAAGCAGTATATCATATATATCATACATCCCTACACAATTCAAGCAATTGTTTTTTAGATATTTGCAAGAATAGTACAACAATACAACAACTTCACAGGTAATTCATAATAAACTAACAACAAAATAGACAACACTGCATAAACTTCTTAGTTACACTCATGCCTACACAATTGTCCACTTAACAACTACACAATTTACATGCTTCAAACATAAACTCTAATTAACAGCAAATTCATAATAAATAGTCAGCAAATTCATATTGCAAAAGAAAATTCCCAAATTGAAAGAAAATTGAGCATATTCACAATAGTCAACTCATAATTGAGCATATTTACAATAGTTAAGTCCCTAAATTCAGCAAATTAAACCCTAACCCTAAATCCCCAAATCAAAACATAGTTCAAAAACCTTAACATAGTTCATATCAAGCAGTCTCTAATTCATTAAGCCATAAACCCAATTCCAGTACTAACCCTAAGTCCCCAAATTATAATTTTAAAATAACCTAACCCTAACCCTCAAAATTGAATGATATACATTAGAGAAAGCAAGGTACCTGTTCAATATGTAACTTAATCGAGTCGTGTGGCTTCAGGTAGCTTCAAATCTCCGCCTAATCGCCCAAAAATCGCAGTTGGTAATCACCGGATGAAGAGAGGAAGAAGAGGGAAAGAAGAAGAAAAAAGTAATTTTTGATTTATGTCCCGTCTATCCGCGGTTATTTTGCGTGGATAAATTAATGGCATTTTTGTTAGTATTGGTGTCCTTGAGACAATACTTTTAATGTTTTATTGAAAACAATTAAGGATTATGTTTTATGTGATTATTTAATTAATATTTATTATGTCTTTATTTACTGCGTCATAAATTGAAAGAATAATAAATGTCCTTGGAATATTAATACGTAATATATATCTTTAAGTATGTGACTTAAAAATGAGATTATATGAATAGTATTTGATTCCTAAAAGTCCCTAGTCGAGTATTATTATTTAAGGACAATAATAATGCAATAAGACTAGCATGTTTGTTGACTGATGACCACATCTCATTGGTCATAGGTATGGTGATACTAAAGTCAAGAACATAAGTGCATGTCTCAATGCATGGCACTGGACAGACCCGTTGTGAGAATCTACATGTTAATAAATGTCATAAGACATTCTCACTGTGATAATGATGTAATGATCCTCTGGCTTGAAATCATTATATTTCTATACGAGAATTAATATACTTTGATTACACTCAAAGTTATCTTTAACCGGGTAATGATAAAGGTGGACATTGGGTATGCTATGAATCGTATGAGAAATATGAATGATAGATATAGAATTTAACCCTCATATTTTAGGAGTGATATTATTGGCCTCTTGATTGAGTGAGACTATAAAATGCATGGCCATGCTCAAATATTGATTTGATTAATAGTCTATTCATTGATCAAGGAAACCCGGATTAAACGTTGAAGAGGATGACACAATACATGCCTCGAGTTTGATCTATAATATAAGGTTAAAGGGATTATATTACATTGTACATTATTCACGAAAGGTTTAATTGAATCACCAATTATTATTATTACTTGGGTAGCAATGATGTATTACTAGATGCCGCTCATTGTTTATAATTTTATTATTAGGAAATAAAATTATTGCCAACGTAATAATAACCTAAAGGGTCACACACAAAAAACGTTTAAACGGAGCGTTATTTAAATTATGAATTTAAATACTGTTATTATTATTAATTTGAATTTATTTATTTAATTAATTAAGTAAAACTTGATTAATTATATACATATTAGAATTCGAATTTAATAATAATAAAAATCTAAAATCTGAATGGGTTTTAAGAAGTCCAATCAGAATAGGGTTTTGGCCCAAGTCCTTCTCTCCCCTATATATACTTAAAGATGTATAGTTTAGGGTTAATCAGTTTTATAATTTTCGTTTTTGATAAAACCCTAGCAGCTCTACGTTTTGAGAGGCTAGAGAGAGAGAGAGACAAAGAGGCAGAAGCAGGCTAGTACCTAACTCCGGTGATCGTTAGACGATACGACGTTCGTGTGAATACCATTAGAGAGTAGTTCTTGAAGATGGGGCTGCTGTGATTCATCACTTCTGGACCTCCATAATCATCCTAAGGAAAGCTTTAAAAAGGTACACATCATCTTTTCCATAATCATCAGTCAATTATACACGGATCCTGCGTTTGGGATTCACGTTTTTTTTTATATATTTACCGTTATTCCGCTGCGTATAGTGCCCGAATCCCAACAATTTTCGTAATAGCTGAATAATTTTAAGTTTCTCCGCAGATATTTAGCGTGAATAAGGGAATGCTTTTTTAAATCTTGAACATTGGATGATCGATCCAACTATCCAGAGATAACATGTCATCTAACTAGTCTCTGAGAATCGATTGTCAGGGACTAGGACCCCTTTATAATATAACTAACTATTACTTTATATTATTTTGGCCAACAATTATAAATAACATGGTTGGAGATACTAAATGGAGTAATTTTAGATTTTTTTGATTAAAATTAAAATTTAAATGTAGTTTTCTACTTTTAGGAAACTAGATGATTAATACTCCTTCCGTCTCATCCATTTTTTTACATTTGGATGTGTCACGAGGTTTACGGAAATTATATAAAATAGTGAGAAAAATAAGAAAAGAGGATAAAGGGGTGGGATCCGACAATATTTAATGGTTTAAATATCGAATTGGTCACTTAAATAGAAGCATAATATCACTTTTGTTAACAATCTGAATGAGGTATCATTTACCTTACTTAAGTTGGTATAGATATCTTATCAGTAACTCTTACATTAAAAGAATTAAGTATAAATATTTTCAAAATTATTAACATTTGAATAAATCATTAAAATTATATTACGTATAAATCTACATGCATGGGTTATATTTTGCAAATAAAATGAGTTTTACTATGTTTAATAACTTTTTCAATAATAAATCAAAATAAAACAATTTATAAAATTAATAAAAATTAGTAAAATAATTTTATAAATGTTGAAAATATTAAAAAAAATACTAGAATTTATAAGTTTTTATTTGTTTATAATAGCGTGTAAAACAAAAATGTTGAAATTGAAAAATATTATTATCAATTTTCGAATATATATTTTACCAATATGATATTTATGAAAATTTAAATGATTTTAATGATATCCTATTGAGATCGGTGACAAAAGTGATATTAAGCCTTCACTTCAGTGACCATTTATACTTAACCCAATATTTAATTGATAGATATGAAGAAGTGGATAAAAGTAGTGATGAGACTAATTTTAATATTATAAAAAATTACTTTTTAGAAAGTTTTAAAATGTAAAGAATTGAGAGAGACATCCAAAAAAAGAAATATAAAGAAATGGTTATGAACAAAGGGCGTACTTTTTAAAAATTAAAATTTGGAATTTTCTAAATGATCGGTACTTTTTAAAAATTTAAAAGTTTTTCTTGTTAGGAATGCAAACACTGGTGATTGTCAGAGAATACTAAAACAGAATTTATGCTGACGTCATCAGAGTTTACAGAAGCTGTCGGTCAGAGTTTACTCTATCAGAGAATACTCAATCAGAGTTTACTCTAACAGAGAATGCTCAAATCAGAGAATGGCAAACCGACAGAGTTTAGCTTCAGAGTCTACCAGAAAAGGAAACAGACAAATCAGAGTCTGATTTGGATAGTAAGAAGGAATTCAAGTGCAAGTTTAATTACCTTATTAAATTTATTCTTATCATAATCTGTTTTGTAATTGTATTTGTAGCTGTGTCTATATAAACACAGAGATGGGTTATAATTCAATGTCGAATTCATAAAAGCAATATCTTGTAACCTAGCAGCTCTTAAGAACTTTATATCTTGAGAGAGTTTTATATTCAAGTTCATTATTAATACAAAACAGTATTCCATTCTACATACTTGTGTTCATAATCGATTTACAGGCACTATTACATTCAACCCCTCTTCTGTAATAGATTGATTATTCTGGGAAACAATTGGTATCAGAGCAGACAGTAAATTTCAACTCAAAAGATCAAATAATCATGTCTGGAAGCAAGTATGAGAGCATCAGAATTCTGATATTGAAGAAGGCTGAATACCCTACATGGAGGGTGAAGATGATGATGTTCTTAGAAGCAACGGATCGTGATTACTTAGATAAAATCCAAACAGGTCAGTACCTACCAACCAAACTGGTGCCTTCTACAATTATGGAAGGAAGAAAAATCCCTGAGTATTACACCCTGAAGGACAAGAAAGAATGGACTAATGAAGAAAAACAGGAAGTCTTGAAAGATGCAAAGGCAAGAAATATTCTGCATAATAGTCTTGACTCTGTAATGTCTAACAGGGTAATAGCATGCAAAACTACCAAAGAAATCTGGGATGCACTGGAGGTTCAATGTCAAGGAACCAAGGAGATAAAGAAAAATAGAAGATCTGTTCTAATCCAAGAGTATGAATACTTTGAGGCTAAACAGAATGAGTCCCTCACAGATATCTATGACAGATTTCTAACTCTGTTGAATAACTTGGCTTTGGTGGACAAAGTATATGACAATGAAGATTCAAACACCAAATTTCTGAGGGCTCTTCCAGAAGAATGGGATCTGCAGACATCCTTGATTAGAGATAGGGTTGATTTGGATTAGATGTCCTTAAATGAAGTTTATGGAAAATTAAAAACTCATGATCTGGAGTTACAGCAAAGAAGAAATAGAAAGAGTAACAAGGCAAGACCTATTGCTTTGAATGTTGAAGCAAAAATTGAAGAACCAAAAGAAAAGGTGCTTAAGGCTTCAATAAGGAAAGGGAAAGAAGTAGTTCTCCAAGAAAGCAGTGAATCAGAGTTTGAGGCAAACTCTGATGTAAACTCTGATAATTCTTCAGACTCTGACATGATGGAGATGTTTGCTATGTTTGTCAAAAGCTTCAAGAAATATAGAAAATTTAGGAAGCAAGGAAACTTTCAGAAGAAGCATAGTGAGACAGATAAGAAAGACAGATTCAGAAGAAGAGAAAATAGAGATGGAAAATCAAAAAATCTTGATAAATCAAAGATCAAGTGTTACAAGTGCAACAAGATGGGACACTTTGCTACTGAGTGCAGAAGCAAGGAATCTGGGAAAGCTCTCATCACATCAAAGAAAGATTGGATGGATTCCTCAGACTCTGAAGAAGAAACTAATTATGCTCTCATGGAAAACTCTGATTCTCCCATCTTAAACTCTGACAAGGTACCAAACTCTGTTTTCAATTTTGATACTGAAGATATTTATGAACTAAAGTCTTTTCTTAGAAATCTGCATGTTAGCTTTAAGTCACAATCTCTTGAGAATGAAAGATTAAAATCTGAAATACAAACTCTGAATGCTAGGAATGACTTTCTTAAAACTGAACTTGTACACATGCTTAGCTTTAAGAAAGACTGTGAGAATGCTATACACATGCAAACTCAGTTAGAAATACAAGTCACATATTTGAAATCTGAGATAGCTAAGGAAAAAGAAACCTTCAGAGTTTGGACAAACTCTGGTAAGAAAGTCCAACAAATGCTTTCTGAAAAGAATTGGACATCTGCCTTAGGTTATGAATCTGATAAAGAAATTCACACTAATTTACACACAAAAGGAAAATTGAAAGAACCTGTGAAGTTTGTTAAAGCTAGTAATAATAAGAAAATTCTCCCTGAATGCTCTAAAAACAATAGTGTGCTAGATGTTAAGAAGGTGAATGTAGGGTTACTTTCACAGAAACAACTTAAAGAAAAGTTGAAGTCAGTCATTAAGAAATCTAAAAAGGTGAAAAGAAATAGAAATGGTAAAGTAGGAATTACTAAGGAGAATAGCTACATGAATATCCTTGATGCTCCTAGGAAAACCTGTTTTACTTGTGGTAATTCTAATCACCTTGCCATTGACTGCAAACAAAAGAAAAAGAAAGAACCTGAAAAACCTAGGTTTGAGGCTAGAAAACAAACAAGATCAAATCCCTGTTTTCATTGTGGTAGTTTATGGCATTCTATTTATACATGCAAAGATTATCATAATTTGTATTACAATTCTTACAAACCACAGCCTCAAATGAGTAATTCTCCAAATCAAACTGTCAAGAAAATATATGTGATAAAGTCTGATAAAAGGAGTGTAAACTCTGACAGTACAAACTCTATGAATGCAAACTCTGATCATGTAAACTCTGTTAACACAAACTCTGATAAAAGAACTTATGCTGCAAAAGTTAACAAGTTTTCAAAGAAAGGACCCAAACTAGTTTGGGTCCCCAAACTTTCTAATTAAATTGCATTTACTGATTGCAAGGAAACAGGAAAAACATTCTGATAATTGATAGTGGATGTTCTGCACATATGACTGGAAATATATCCCTGATTTCAGAGTTTGAGGAAAAGGCTGGCCCAGCAGTATCTTATGGAGATGGCAACATAGGAAGAACACTGGGATATGGCAACATTGGGATTGGAAATGTCATCATTGAAAATGTAGCTCTGGTTGAAGGACTCAAACATAATCTGCTCAGTGTGAGTCAAATGACAGACAGAGGTTTCACTGTGGAATTTCATGGAACTCATTGTGAAGTGAAAAGCAAGAAGAATGGAAAAGTAGTTCTTATTGGCCACAGACATAACAACCTATTTGAAGCTAGCTTGGATGTTAATTCTAATGGTCCCTTAACCTGTCTACTTGGAAAGGCATCACCAATGGAAAGCTGGAATTGGCACAAAAAGATGTGTCACTTGAACTTTGGAAACATTAATGAAGTAGTGAAGAAGGACCTAGTTAGAGGTCTTCCAAAAGTTCAATTTCATCCTGATGGACTCTGTGATTCATGTCAAAAGGCCAAACAAAAGAAGACATCTTTCAAGAGCAAAACTGAAAATTCAATTGATCAACCTTTTCATCTATTGCATCTTGATTTATTTGGTCCAGTTAATATCATGTCCATTGGAAAGAAGAAATACACTCTGGTGATAGTTGATGATTTCACTAGATTTACTCGGGTGTACTTTTTGCATAAGAAGGATGAAACTGCAGAAACAATTATTGATCATATTGCAATGATTGAGAATGGATCAACTCACAAAGTAAAGAATCTAAGGAGTGACAATGGAACAGAGTTTAAGAACTCTACAATGGAAGAATTCTGCTCAACAAAAGGTATTATTCAACAATTCTCAGCACCTGGCACACCTCAACAAAATGGTGTAGTTGAAAGAAAGAACAGAACTTTAATAGAAGCTGCCAGAACAATGCTAGAAGGAGCAAAAATACCTACTTATTTTTGGGCAGAAGCTGTGAACACTGCATGCATCACTCAGAATTGTTCCTTAATAAACAAACATGGAATGACTCCATATGAATCTTTGAAAGGAAGAAAGCCAAATGTCAAGTACTTTCACATCTTTGGAAGCAAGTGCTTTATTCTCAAAACACATCCTGAACAATTGAAGAAGTTTGAACTTAAAGCAGATGAAGGAATTTTTATTGGATATGCAACAACTTCTAAAACCTCTTCAAGGGCATTCAAAGTATTCAACTTAAGGACAAGGACAATCATGGAATCAATTAATGTCTCATTTGATGAAGGGAAGATAGATGGGTTACATGATAAAGATGCACAGGAAACTCTGAGATTTAAAAATGAACTGCAGAAAATGAACTCTGTTGCACCAAACTCTGATGAGATAAACTATGATTCTTTAAACTCTGATCCAGAAATGATTGAAATAGAAATTGAAGAAACTGCACATGTTGAGGGGGAGCTTCATCAATCACATATTGACATTGGAGATCAAAACTCAACTATTGAAATATCAGAGTCTAACCAAACTCTGAACAACACAAACTCTGGAACTCTACACTCTGATCATTCAAACTCTGAGACCACAAACACTGATACCTCAATCTCTGATAACTCAAACTCTGAGTACTTAAACTCTGAGTCATCAAACACTGATGGAAGCACATCTTCAGGGGGAGGATCATCATTTACAGAAGGATCATTCTATGAAGGCACAGGTCATGGGGGAGCATCTAGTTCAAGAAATTTTCCACATCCAAGGAAATGGACCAAAGATCACACACCTGATTTAATTATAGGAGATCTGGAAAGTGGAAAAAAACAAGACAAGCTACTCAGAATGAATGTTTATTTCATAGTTTTCTTTCACAAACAGAACCAAAGAAGGTTGAAGATGCTTTGAAAGATGCAGATTGGATTACTACAATACAGGAAGAATTGAATGAGTTTGAAAGGAATGAAGTTTGGACCCTAGTTCCAAGGCCAAAGAACAGGTCTATTGTTGGCACAAAATGGGTATTCAGGAACAAGACAGACTCTGATGGAATAATTACAAGAAACAAGGCAAGACTGGTAGCCAAAGGTTATTCTCAACAGGAGGGGATTGATTATGATGAAACCTATGCTCCTGTAGCTAGACTTGAGGCAATCAGAATTTTTCTTGCTTATGCTGCAAATAAGAAATTCAAGGTCTACCAGATGGATGTTAAAAGTGCATTTTTAAATGGTGAACTTTAAGAAGAAGTCTATGTTGAACAACCACCTGGCTTTGTCAATCCAAAATATCCAAATCATGTCTATAGACTGGATAAAGCTTTATATGGATTAAAGCAAGCACCAAGAGCCTGGTATGAAACTCTGGCTCTATTCTTACTTGAAAATGGTTTCACTAGAGGAACAATTGATAAAACCTTGTTTTATAGAACTCAAGGTAAGGATTTATTATTGGTTCAAATATATGTTGATGATATTATATTTGGTTCCATTAATGAGAAATTCTGTGAAAGATTTTCAAAGTTAATGCAGTCCAGGTATCAAATGAGTATGATGGGAGAATTGAGTTATTTTCTAGGTTTACAAGTGAAATAGACTGAGGAAGGCATTTTCATTAATCAGTCCAAATATACAAAGAATCTACTCACTAAATTTCAAATGCAAGATTCTGCATCTGCTACAACTCCCATGGCTACTGCAACAAAACTTGATCAAGACAATGGAGAACCTGTTGATATTACTGCATACAGAGGAATGATTGGTTCTCTACTTTATTTGACTGCAAGTAGACCAGACATCATGTTTGCCACATGTCTATGTGCTAGATTTCAAGCAAATCCAAGAGCACCTCATTTGATTGCTGTGAAAAGGATTTTCAGATATCTCAAGGGCACTGCTAATCTTGGCTTATGGTATCCTAGGGACACGTCAATGGCTTCTAAGGGTGTTAATTTTTAGAATTATTCTTTTGCCGCAACAAACTACATCTCTCTACTATCTAAGGATGAAGCACCTCAGGATTTCCATGTGATTCAGGATTTTCTGCAGAACAGTTACATTGGGTACGCACTTCAGGAACCCATGAATTTCTCAGCTCAATCTCTGCTCAAAATCTGGTCAACTGCAAGGTTTAACAATGCTGGTGATGATGAAGAGCCAGTCATAACGCTCAAATGCAATGGCAATCACTCGATAACACCTGCAGTGGTTCATCAAGCTCTAAATCTTCTAAGAGTGGCTGTTTATGATAATATGGTAAGTGATGATCAAATCAAGGAATTCTTCAAGGAAATAGGCTATGGTGGAAATTTGTCTAAGTTGGGGAGTCTTACAAGGCCTCATCTTCGAAGAGAATGGAGTTTCTTCTTTGACTGCATTACAAGGGCTTTCACTGCCAAATGCACTAATTTTGATGCTATTCCACAACTGTCTCAACAGATTGGGTATTCTCTGACCCACAATTTAAATTTCAATTTTCCTTGTTTAATCATTTGGCAATTAGCTAGTAAGATTGGTGATGATGCACACATTATCTATTTTACTAGATTTTTGCAATTAATTTTTAATGTTTTGTTGCCTGATGTAAAGTTTGAGAATGATCAGACTTTAGTTAGTTTTAGCATGAACAAGAGAATTTTTGCTGATCTAACCAGGAAAGATGCAAAGAAAGGTAATCTGTCTCCACTGTTTTATCCTACATGGGTCAGGCTTCTCTTACATAAGAGAATGCCTACTGTGTATGGGATGGAGTCTTTATCAGTGACTATGAATCAGAGTTTAGCAATCTCTGATTCTAACCCAAGTCAAAATCTAAACACTGATTTCAAAACACATTTGCCAACCTCTATAGTCTCTCAAAAGGCTGTAGTTGAAAAACACACCTCTCAACAACATGGCCAAATCAAAAGGAAGGGGAAATCAGTGAAAAAATCTTCTCCTAAAAAGAGGAAATTGGTTGATGAAAATACAGATTCTGATGAAGACCATCTTGACAAATTAATATCTGTCAACATAGTGAAAGATAGTTTTGATGGAGCTCAAGCTAAGGAGAAGCTTCTGTATTTTCTAGAAGATGAGAGAGTTTTGAAGATTGCTGAAGAAAATATGAAGGATAAAGCATCTAAAGAACTTGAACATGCTCTATATCTGCTCAAAGATGAAAATGAAGCAACTTCAAAGTGGAGAAAAATTCTTGAAGGAATGATTGCTGAGAAGAAGAAGAATGAAAGATTGATGATGATAAAGTCTGAAGATTATGAGTTTGGGTACTTGCTTGAAGATGGAGCAAGAAGAGCTATGAGAAAGGGAGATGCAAAGGTCAAGATGGTGTTAGAAATTCCTACACTGATTTTAAATCCTGATGGAATGAAGACCTGTTGCATTGTCTTGGATGAAAGACTAGAGAGGTCATCAATCTATGCTCTAAGGGCTGCAATATTTCAAATAGATGATTCTTCTGAGAACATGAAGGAATTGAAGGAGAACCTTGTTGATTTACTGAAAAATGCTGAAGAAAATCTCCTAAGTCTATTTCTAAAAGAAGACTTCTCTTACAGAAGAATTGGAGTCTAAAAAGGGTAAACAAACTCTGATGCATTTGTCTTGTATTTCTGACATCATAAGTGAAATTTATATTTTATTTCTTAAAGCATAAATTGGGGGAGATTGTTAGGAATGCAAACACTGGTGATTGTCAGAGAATACTAAAACAGAGTTTATGCTGACGTCATCAGAGTTTACAGAAGCTTTCGGTCAGAGTTTACTCTATCAGAGAATACTCAATCAGAGTTTACTCTAACAGAGAATGCTCAAATCAGAAAATGACAAACCGATAGAGTTTAGCTTCAGAGTCTACCAGAAAAGGAAACAGACAAATCAGAGTCTGATTTGGATAGTAAGAAGGAATTCAAGTGCAAGTCTAATTACCTTATTAAATTTATTCTTATCATAATCTGTTTTGTAATTGTATTTGTAGCTGTGTCTATATAAACACAGAGATAGGTTATAATTCAATGTCGAATTCATAAAAGCAATATCTTGTAACCTAGCAGCTCTTAAGAACTTTATATCTTGAGAGAGTTTTGTATTCAAGTTCATTATTAATACAAAACAGTATTCCATCCTACATACTTGTGTTCATAATCGATTTACCAAATATGCTAACAACCTGCTTTACCAAATATTATCTTCTTCAACACTTGTTCCAGTTCATAGGCCTTCAGCACACAAATAGTTCATCTAAAGATAATGTGGTTATATCCTTAGAATCCCTTGTAGCTGTAATCCTATGTTCCAGATGATCTGCAGTGTTAGCACGAACTTCCTGTAATCTCCTTGTAGAATAATCTTTATGTCTTCTGTACTGAGATGCTAGGATGTCCAGTTTGTTCTCCTTCACACTACTTAAACCCCTAAGATTTTTCATCCAAAAATTCAACTCAAACCAACTAAAAACTGTACCCAAATTAATCTCTTCTTTTGCAGCTTCCAAAATATTAGTGGGATCTTATGGAGTAAACCTCTGAGGAAATTAATACCATTATTTCTTCAACCTGTTCCAGAATAAGCTTCATTGGATAATCTTCAGTCAATTCTTGTTGTCTTCAATACCCGGAAAAATCTTCAACTACTAACCCTTGACCACCCTCGAATTAATATTTAAGAAAAATTTAGATTTACAGAATTTTTAATTTTCTTAGAAAATAAATTAATCAACAATAAAAATATACAACAAATTAATTTTCAAGAATTTCGAATTTTCTTAAAAATTAAAATATCGTAAATTAATATTTAAGAAAAATTTTAGTTTTCAAGAATTTTAAATTTTCTGGAAAAATAAATAAATCTAAAATAAAAATTAAAGATAACTATCGGGCGGAATTATAATTCTCCAAAAATAATAACTATCGGGAGAATATATATTTCCAGGCTAACTATGGGAAGTTGTAGTCAAATGGACTAACTATCGGGGACGTGGCAAGTGCGCTAAGTATCGGGAGCTTGCAGAAACTAAACACTTAGCGCGTGCACTTCAAAACTCACTGTCAAGAAACTTGACTTGACTTGAAAGGTACTGTCGAACATGCGCCAGAGTGCAAACTTACTGTCAAGCATTTCCAGTCCACTAAAAGTCACTGTCCATTCCACTAACAAGCTGCTTCGAAAGTGGACCAAAAATCTTGGTCACTAATCATTCTGAGTTCAAACTTTCAAACAGCTTCCGCCTGGCGAGCTTCACTGAGCTAATGGATCATGATTTGTATATCAATCAGTAAGCTCTGATACCAATTGTTAGGCCCCGAAAGTATCGTAGAAGGGGGGTTGAATACGATACTCACTAAATCAAAAAATTCTTTCGAATCTTTTACGGATAAATAATTTAGAGTATGGTTAGTGGGCTCGTGTTCTTGAGGTGAATAGTGTTTACGGAGTTGCTTACTAATTTTCTGTGTTTAGGATTAATCATTTCGGTTCTAGAAAATCAGCAGTAAAATAAACAACACAAGATTCGGGGAATATATCATTGATAAATATAAACCCTGAGGTTGCTACACCGGGTCAACAAATCCGGTCCGAAGAACAAGTTCTTCGCTGCTTAACAAAAAATATAACTCTCAATTTCCTATACAAGTATTTCTAGATCAGTACAAAGGAAACCAAGACCGTAGAGAGTGATATATAGTGGCTCTGAACATTTTCCGTTAAGAGACCGGCCACTAATACATCTCCGGTGAAGAGGTATAGATTTTCTGACTGTTCTCTCCTCTCCGGCTTGCCTTCTCTCTCTGTGGTTATTTTTTGTTGTGTTGTTGAAGACTGACTCAAATGAATGGCTCTGCTTCAATTTATGTGTAGACTTTTTCAGTACAGCTACGTGGCTTCATGTGGTCCAAGTAACTGAGCTGCTTCTTCACTTCTGTTTTTCCTTAAGTATCGGAACAATTTACTGAGTAATTGTTTAAGTATCGATGAGTCTGTAACATAACTATCGGACACTTAAAAACAATTCCTGAAGTAAAATAAATTACTTCACACATTGGTAACCAACGGAATTATTCCTGCAGTTAATAACCATCAGAAATTCCTTCTAGTTTTAACAAATATCGGAAAGTGGTAGCATTTCTTTTTATTTCCTTTACCCGATAGTTAGAAACTATCGGCTAGTGCTTATTCCCTTTTATTTTGTTTTCATCAATTCTTTGATTTCACCCGATGGTTGTTAACCATCTGTGAATAGGACAAAATAGGAATAAGACAAAATAGCTTGACCAAGTTGACTTCTGGATACAGCTTCTGTAGTCTTCTTTACTTAGCCAATTTCGAACCTGTGAAGCCCTTAATATAATTTCTTCCACTGCAACCAAGTCAAACAAATATTTCCTTGTTAATTCGACTTTGATTTATTCTGAGCTTCATCATATACCACTTCACTTGTTACCCATTTCAGTAAATAGTCAATTCTTCTCATTCATAGATGCAATTCTCAATCTCTTTTATGCTGACGTTTGGTGCAACTGGTCTGGTTCACAAATGACTAACACGATCTTGATCTTCACATCTTCTTTACAATACAATTGACTTTGTTCCTTGTTGATTAGAAGTGCTTCGATTGTAAGTACATTGGAATCCTCTGGCATTTATGCTGAACCATAAACATATCTGAAACCCTGAACATCTTCAAACTTTATCCTTCACTGAAGTCTGAACATATGAATGAACTTCCTCCAGCAATCTATAATAGACTCCAAGATTCCATCTAATATTTTGATTCTTTGTATTTGCCGTATATTCTATTTTATCGATTCATGTACTTGAGCTCTGCAATTCATTGCTTGACTAAATTACAGATTTGGATCACTAGAATCTTTCTAGTACTTTGACAACTGCTTTACTGCTTCCACATCCTTGAATACTTCAACCTTTATTCTTCACTAAGGCATGAACATATTAATGAACTTCTTCCAGTGAGCTAATGCTTCAAGTCTGTAGATTTCTTCTTTATCCTTTGTCTTTACCAAGTCTTCATGTCTTCCTGATTCCAGTGATAACTTCATATTATTTACACGTCTTGTTGTTGTGTTGAGTTACAACCCTATGTTACATATAGGTCTATACATACAGCCTTTCAATTATTCTGGGAAACATTTCTTTTAAAACAAATTTACATGTATCTCATTATAGTGGAAATGTTAGAAAATGGAAAGTTTAAGACATATTATATATATGTTCTTGATGTAATTTCTGGAAACTAACTATTGAAAGTTGTTCCTTGCTATGAGGACTTAAAATTTCATATTTGGATCTAAGACATTTTCTTAGTGGAATCCATAAAGAAATTGAGTTGAAGTTGCTGGCTTGAAATGGATTATGTGAGGTTTGTCCCACATTGAATTTGTAAAGGAAAGATAATAAGTTTATATAGCATCTTGTGTTAGTGTTGTTTACAACTACTAGTGTAAGTAGAATGCTTATGTCACATGATGATATTGAGTACATTATATCTTTTAATTGCAAATTTATTTGATTTATTTATATTGATTATTTAATATTAATATTAAATATATTGAGCAAGGATTATTTCAATAATCAGACTCTATATATATATTGGAATATTAATATTACTTAATCTGAATAATATAAGTAACAAATAAAACCCATCTTGTAAAACTCTATTTTATTTATAAAACTCTACATCCCATATTGAGTAGAATAAGAGAAGTGTTGGTGAGATTACAAAACCGTATGAATAGTAATCGTGATAACTCAACACTAGAACATGACAGGTAAATAATACTACGTCTACACAGAAATCAGGAAGAAATGAAGACAAGACAAATACAGTGAATCAAGACATTAGAAGAAGTTTTGAAGTCTACTACATGTCACTAAAAGAAGTTCATTAATATGTTCAAGCCTCGGTGAAGAATAATGTGAAAAGACTTTCAGGGTTTCGGAAGTGTTGAAGATTCAGTATAAAGTGCCACTAGAAGATTTCAATGTACCAGCATTGATTGAAGATAGACAGTGTTCAAAGCGTAGGAATCTAGAAGAATTGAAGACATGGTAAAGATAAAGGATTAAGAAGACAAATGCAGTCTTGGAGTTATACTCACTGAAAGAAGTTCATTTTTATTTTTAAATGTCAGTGAAGAACAGAGAATGAAGTATTCACGATTGTGATAATAATGGAGACGTTATCTACGTACCAGAAAAGATTCCAGTGAAGTTACTATGTTTATTGACAGTTAGTGTTCGAAGCAATGAAGTTGTTACAAACTTAACATTGTACGTAAGGCTATAATACGAAGACCTGGATCAAAGTTAGTCGTCTGTGAACCAGACCAGTTGCATAAGGCGTCATCAGTTTGAGAAAGGAATCTGAGTATTAACTATAGAAGAATTGTTAAGTTGAAGAACGTACTTGGAAAGAACAGTTATTTATTAAGGTACGAAAGGTAATTTGTAGAGGATACAGCCAAATAGTTAAACCGCTCAGTATACGAAAAGTGAAAGTTTCTGGATTACAGTCGAAGAACAGAAAAAGCTCAGGGTACAGGGTGTAATGTGACAAGACTTTGGTACAAGAAATGAAAGTTGGTGTACTTCAGTCAAGGAATGAACAGGGGTCAAAGTGCAGTGATTGAAAGGCATATGACTAGGCCTATTTGTAATAATTAGATGACAACTCAACTCTAACTATTAAAGTGAAGTAAATACTAAACACTAAACAGGAATCAAGACGAAGACAGTCATCTAATCACAGAGGATCCAAGTATGAGAGGTATTTTGTGGGATTGCTACTCAACACTGGAAGAAGTTCATTTATATGTTCAAGCGTCAGTGAAAATAATATTTGTGGTAGTACTTTTATAGAAGACAGAAGGTACAGAAGATTTCAAGTGATTACTACAGTAGATTCCAGAAGAAGATTGAAATCAGTGAAGCAGAAGAAATGACAGAAGGCCTCTATTTAAAAGTAATTAAATGGAGAATATTTATTAGTATGACACAAATGAACCAGACAGTACATTTGTGTGTCAACTAAAATAATATTTATTCTTCATTTAAATCAAGAGGTTTCAAGATCAGAAGACAAAGAGAAATCAAGAAGACTGCAAAATCTCTGGGCCATAGCAATCAGAGAAAAGAAGAGAGATGTACATCTCAAGATTGGAAAGAAATGGGATACTGCAAGAGAAATAATGGAAAAACAGCAAAAGGGTCCATTTGAAGACAAGCATCTGAAATCAATAATTGAGCGTCTAGAAAAGTCAAATGACAACATTGACAACTTCATGTAAGCTCTGAAAGAGGAAGTGGACTACATCACTATCCTAGTGGATCACATTCTTGAAGACTGGCAGATACTAGTCTACACACACAGGAATGGAACATTCAGAATTTCCTTAGAATTTTTCAGGCAAAGAAGTTTATCAGTAATATGGACGTTCTTGAACAGAATAAAGAGGAGCTCAGAAGAAAATGAACTTCTCAGGGATAGACTTAGAGTCTTTGCCACAGCTGTTAGTCCTCAGATCTTATTTGATCCTCACGAGGTAAGATTTTTCTCAAACAAGTTGTATCAAATCATGCAGTTAAATGAGGAATCTTTTAAGGGCTACGCAGTTAAGTACATGATACAAGTCGAAAAGATGCTAAGGTCAAAAGGGTTCAGATCCCAAGCTAAGATGGATGCTGCAGAGAAGATAAGAAACTACTGTCTGTCGAAAAGAATTCCTTCTTACATCAGGCAAATACCAAAGATAGATTCAACACAACCATCTGATGTAGAAGAAGAGATAGTAGATCCTGTTGAACAGGAAGTACTGTGGCAGTTAGCAAGAGCTGAACAAAGAAGGTTGTATGGAGAATCCACTACAACAGAACAATCAGTATCTGAAGAAGTACCGAGGACACCTGTTCATAAAGGTTCAATCCTAGAAGAAGGTGAAGTTGATACAACAGAAGACTGAAGACTTAGATAGAACAAGATAGAAACTTTGTAATAATTGTTCAGTGCTAGAGGAACATCTATCTTGTATTTATCTTTTATGTATGAATCTAGAAAATTGTTAAATATAAAACCAGAACTTTTGTTTATTATTTACAGTCATTAAATGTCGTACTACTTTCTTAGTTGTTAGTTGAGTTATCCTCTAGGAATTTGTGTGTTAAGTGTTTAACAACAAATAGGGGGAGATTGAAAGGCATATGACTAGGCCTATTTGTAATAATTAGATGACAACTCAACTCTAACTATTAAAGTGAAGTAAATACTAAACACTAAACAGGAATCAAGACGAAGACAGTCATCTAATCACAGAGGATCCAAGTATCAGAGGTATTTTGTGGGATTGCTACTCAACACTGGAAGAAGTTCATTTATATGTTCAAGCGTCAGTGAAAATAATATTTGTGGTAGTACTTCTATAGAAGACAGAAGGTACAGAAGATTTCAAGTGATTACTACAGTAGATTCCAGAAGAAGATTGAAATCAGTGAAGCAGAAGAAATGACAGAAGGCCTCTATTTAAAAGTAATTAAATTGAGAATATTTATTAGTATGACACAAATGAACCAGACAGTACATTTGTGTGTCAACTAAAATAATATTTATTCTTCATTTAAATCAAGAGGTTTCAAGATCAGAAGACAAAGAGAAATCAAAAAGACTGCAGTTTAATCGGATCTCTATAATATTTTAATTCTACAATCTAAGTAAATTAATTATTTAATTTATGATTAATTAAATTAATTCAAGTTGAATTTAATTTAATTTATAAATTATTTAATTAATTTAAGAAGAATTAATTTATTAGAAAAGAAATGATTTTATATGACTTATATATATATATTTCGAATATGAATTAAATAAGTCATACCGAATATGACTTAAATAAGTCATACCGAGCTATATATATATATATGTTAAATAAGTCATACCGAGTTTTCATTTAGAAAAGGTCATGCTGAGTTGATTTTGTTTAATTAAAATAAGTCATACCGATTTATTTATTTAAATAAAATCCGGATATGACTTACAAAAGGTCATACCGAACTTTTGATAAGTCATACCGAGTTTTAATAAGTCATACCGAGCTCAGAAAGTCATGCCCAGTAATTTCAGAAGTCATACAAGGGTTAATTTCTTGAAATTAAGTCATACTCATAAAGGTCATAGCAGCCATTTCAAATCTCTATAAATATGAGATGATCTCTTCACTTTTCAGTTGTTCAATTGTTAAGAAGTTAGAAAATCAGATCAAATTCAGTAATTTATCTGCATTGTAATATTCACAGATTTCTGTGCTGAGTTTGGAATATAATTGTTAAACGCGAACAGTTCATGTCAAAATCGTTCTAAGCTTTTTAACAGTTATATAATCTTTCTACTTATTAATTGTGTAATACTAATCAAGTTAAAATTATATCTTTCACTTGAACAGTATTTCATTATAATTAATATTTCGCGAGTAATTAAAATAATATTTTTAATCCAATTATTCCGCGATTAATTTTCAGATATTGTATTCAACCCCCCTTCTACAATATCAGGGACCAACAATTGGCATCAGAGCTGGTTGATATAGTTTATATCAGATCCAAATCAAATTCCGCGAACTCATACAGATCACAAAAATTATTTTAAATTCAAAATAATTTTTTATTCGAAATAATTTTTTTTTCTGAAAAAATATTTTTGATCAAAAATTGTTTTAAGTCAAAAATTAAAATATTTTTTGAAACACTTAATTTTTAATCTTATTAAAGATGAGTACCCAGAAAGTCACTAGCATCAAAATTCCACAATTTGACAGAGAACACTACAACTTGTGGAAACACAAAATGCTACTGTTTATCGGGATTGCAAATCCCAAGTATGCATTAGTCATGGCCAAAGGTGTTGAACCCCCTATATCAGTTATTCTCGAACACACGGTTGATGGGGTTGTAATTCCCCACAGACAGTTTCCAAAAAGTCCGGCAGACTACACAGATGAGGAAACAGAAGCTGTGTCCCTTGATAATAACCTGAAGCTCATATTAATTGAATCCCTAGACTACATCATGTACAACCAAGTAGTAAATTGCAAGAATGCAAAACAGATCTGGGAAACAATTGAAATTATCAATGAGGGAACTGAAGAAGTTAAGGAGAATAGACTGGAGATCCTGACCACCCAATATGAGCAGTTTAGATCCAACCCTGGTGAGGGTATCTCTGAGGTGTTTCAGAGACTAAACAAATTGATAAACGAGCTCAACATGAATGGAAAGTTTTATCAGAACCAAGAGGTGAACAAGAAGTTTTTGCTGACCTTACCAGAGCATCTGGAGCACAGGATTGCAGCCATCCGGGAATCTAGGGACATGAAAGAGGTAACCCTAGAAAGACTCTACGGAGTTTTAAAAACTTATGAGCTGGAACATATCCAAACCAGAGAGATGTACGGAAGAGGTAAGGTACTGAGTTCCTCCAAGGCATTAATGGTAGAAGCACCAGAGAAAGAAGAAGTGAAGGCTATTGCACCTTCTAACAGTTCAACAGAGTATGTGGTTCCAGAACTTGGACATACTTCTGACAAATAAGAAGACGGTGATTTCTACTCACTGGAAGAACTAGATTAGCTAGAAGATGAATCTCTAGCTATGGTTGCCAGGAAGTCTGGCAACATGAGATTCCGAAGAAACTCCTCATTCAGAAGTAAGCCTAATTTTGGAAGATTCCAAAAAGGAGGTTCTTCGACAGCAGTATCGAAAAGCGGCTACAAGACCGGCTTAGTTGATAGAAGCAAGTTTCGTTGCTTCAACTGTAATGAGCTAGGCCACTTTGCAACTGAGTGCAAGAAGCCTAAGCAAGGGAAGAAGAGAGAGTCTTACGAAGAGCTTAAGGAGAAGTATGATGCGCTCGTGAAAAAGCATCAAGGAAAGTCCTATCTAGCAGCAGGCAAAAGCTTGGATGATTCAGATAACGATGATGAGGAAGAGCTAGGAAATCTTGCTCTTATGACTTCATCAGAGGAATCACTGTCTCCCACCCGTGACAGAGGAATAGAGGTAAATCCTTTTTGTCCTAAGATGTTTGCTTTGCTAGGTAAAGAACTAGATGGTGAAAGAGATAAGGTTAAGAAACTCAGACTCAAAGTCAAATAGTTAGTTGATGAGACTGAAGTTTTTAAACAGTTAAAAAGAAATCATGACAAGTTGACTGTTAAGTTGACTGAAGACTTAGTTGTTCAAGTCAGTAAAGTCAGTTGTCATGTTGTAACAGAAGCCAATCTCAGAAACCAGATAGAAGAAAAAAAGAAGAAGTGTCTTGCATATAAGAATTCCTCATATATTGTAAAGAACCTAGTTGACCAACAAGAAATAAGTCGTAAAGTTGGGATAGGCTTCGAGTACAATAAATCTGTAGGAAAGCCAAGCAACATAACCCCCTTTAGAAAAAGTGCTGTAGAAAGGGGTATCCCACATGTTGTTAAAGACACACCAAAACCTCTCTTCATAACACCGATAGCTGAACCTATCCTTGAGAGCTCTGTACTGATTGCATATGAAATGCAGTTGGAAGATCTTGAGGAAGAGAAGAAGAGAGGAGAACAGGTTAAGGACATAAAAGGAGTTAATGTCCAGAAAGAGAGGTGTGCACCAAAGACACCAGTGAAAGATGTGGGAACTTCTGACTTAAAGAATAAAATGAACAGACCCAACACATTTGTGAACAGTAGGAACAGTAACAATAAATTTCATTCTAGTGAAAACTTCAAAGATACTGAGAAAATTGAAGTAGAATCTGTTAAGCCTCCTACTGTATTGAATAACATGCCTACTATTGATGCTTTCCATAGACCATGTGGTATAATGAATTGCATGTTATGTGCTTTTAATGCTATGACTGCTTACTTTAAACGCATGATAGCTAAGAAAGATAACATGACACCTAGACAGCATATCAATAGTAAATTTGTTAAATCCAAGACTGCGACTCCTTCACCTGAAAAGAAGGAATCATATATTCCTAAGTCTAAACTGAAAGTTGTTAAGACTGTTTTTAGGAAGGTAGGAACAGTCAAGGAAGAAAATGATGTTATTCGAAAAAGATCTGTTGTTAAATCAGACAAAGGTCAATTCTTTAAGTATGCCGGGCCCAATCAATTTTGGGCTCCGAAGACGAATTAATCCGTTTGATAATTGCAGGGAGTTAAACAGGTAAATCGAGTTATATGGATCCTGGACAGCGGATCGTCAAGGCATATGACCGGAGATAGAGCCCTGCTATCAGACGTGGTTGAGAGAGCTGGCCCAGTCGTCACCTTTGGAGATAACAGCAAAGGAATGACTACGGGATATGGCAAGTTAAATACAGGAAATGTTATCATTGAAAATGTCTCCTTGGTGGAAGGACTTAAGCACAATCTACTCAGCGTCAGTCAATTTTATGATAAAGGATACAAGGTAAACTTTATCAAGGAGAAATGCTTAATAACTCATTCTAAAGAAGACAGACTAGCCTTGCGTGGAGTAAGGAAAGGAAACTTGTACGTAGCTGATTTCAACTCGGGAACTGAAGCTGAAGCAAACTGTTTTTATTCAAAAGCTTCAACGGAGGAAAGTTGGTTATGGCACAAGAAGCTCTCACACCTGAATTTCAAAACAATGAACTCTCTAGTCAAGAGGGATTTGGTGAGAGGACTGCCTCCGATGGAATTTACACAAGAAGGCTTGTGTGAGGCATGTCAGAAAGGGAAGTCGAAAGCAACTCACAGAGGCACAGACACTACAAACATCACTGAACCACTTCAACTCCTTCATATGGATTTATTTGGTCCAGTAAATATTCTGTCTATGTCAAGGAAGAAATACGCCTTAGTGATTGTGGATGACTTCACAAAATATACATGGGTTTTATTCTTGAACTCTAAGGATGAAACTCCACATTTGGTGATTGATCATATAAAGCTGATTGAGTTAGATTCAAAGTTACCTGTTCGGGCAATCAGATCATATAATGGAACAGAATTCAAAAATGAAATTCTGAATAACTTCTGCTCAGACAAGGGAATAACAAGGCAATACTCAGCACCAAGAACTCCGCAACAAAATGGAGTTGTAGAAAGGTAAAATCGAACCCTGATTGAAGCTGCAAGGACTATGCTAAGTGAATCAAGGTTACCTATCTACTTCTGGGCTAAAGCAGTTAATACAGCTTGTTATACTCATAATCGAACTCTGATCAACAAAGATCATATGAAAACTCCCTATGAATTAATGGCTGGCAAGAAACCTACTCTCAAGTACTTTCATGTATTTGGAGCCAAATGCTTTGTGCTAAAAGATGGAGATGAACATCGTGGCAAGTTTGAGGCCAAGGCACATGAAGCTATTTTTGTCGGTTACTCAACAAGAGCATATAGGGTATACATAATTGATCAGCACCAAGTGAAGGAAAGTGTCAATGTAACTTTTGATGACACAAAACTCCCAAGTATCCAAACTGAAGATTCTTCTGAGTCATTAAAAATTGATAATTATCCAGACTCACATTCTGATGACGAAGAAGAACCTGAGGTTGCAGCAGGAAATAATGACAACAATGATGGTAATGATCCAGGTAATAGGTGTGGAAATAATGGCAACACTGGAGATTCTACTAATACCAGTGGTGGATCAACAAGTCATCCTGGCAGCAACTCAGGGGGAGATGAAGGATCAACTGGCAGAACACAACATCACAATGAATTTCAAGACCAATCATCAAGATCAAACCTACCCAGGGAAAGGATATGGAGCAGAGATCATCCTTTTGAATTGATCATAGGTGATCCAGATGTTGGAGTAAGAACCAGAAGTGCAACCCCAAATGAATGTTTATTCTCAGTTTTTCTATCTCAAGAAGAACCAAAGAAGATTGAAGATGCACTAATTGATCCAGATTGGGTTCTTGCCATGCAAGAAGAGCTCAATCAGTTCGAGAGACAAGAAGTCTGGACACTGGTACCCAGGCCTAAAGATAGATCTGTTATTGGCACAAAATGGGTATACAGGAACAAGTTAGACGGTGATGGCATTGTTACAAGAAACAAAGCCAGGCCGGTGGCAAAGGGTTACTCCCAGGAAGAGGGAATTGATTATGACGAGACCTACGCACCAGTTGCAAGACTTGAAGCCATCAGGATATTTCTGGCATTCGCAGCACATTCCAATTTTAAAGTCTATCAAATGGATGTGAAGAGTGCATTCCTGAACGGAAAGCTAGAAGAGGAAGTTTATGTGGAACAGCCCCCTGGCTTTGAAAATCCAGAGTTTGCTGATTTTGTGTACTTTCTTTTCAAAGCTCTCTATGGACTCAAGCAAGCACCGAGGACATGGTATGACACTCTCTCTGAGTTTTTACTTGAAAATGGTTTCACTAGAGGTGTCATAGATAAAACTCTCTTTTACAAATTACATAATAAAGATATGATATTTGTCCAAGTTTATGTTGACGATATTATATTTGGTTCTACTAACGAAAACTTGTGCAAGAGATTTGCTAAGTTAATGTAGAGTAGATATGAGATGAGCATGATGGGTGAGCTGTCATTCTTCCTTGGATTGCAAGTAAAACAAAAGGAAGATGGGATTTTTATTTGCCAATCAAAGTATGTAAGAGATCTTCTCAGGAAATACAGTCTAGAAGATTCTTCACCGGCAAAAACCCCAATGCCAACAGCCACGAAGCTTGACAAAGATGAAACTGGTAAGAAAGTTGACATCACAAGCTATAGAGGTATGATAGGCTCATTATTATATCTAACTGCTAGTAGACCCGACATAATGTTTGCAATATGCTTATGTGCAAGGTTTCAATCTGACCCAAGAGAATCTCATCTAATAGCTGTTAAACGAATTTTTAGATATCTCAAGGGTACACCAGATCTTGGAATTTGGTACCCTAAGGATACAGGTGTTGACCTAATTGGCTATACAGATTCAGACTATGCAGGGTGCAGGATGGACAGGAAAAGTACTTCTGGAAGCTGTCAGTTTCTAGGACGACGGTTGATCTCCTGGTACAGCAAGAAACAGCATTCAGTATCTACCTCGACAGCCGAAGCAGAATACATTGCGGCAGGTAGCTGTTGTGCACAGATCTTGTGGATTAGGAATCAGCTAAATGACTATGGACTTGCATTGAACAAAATTCCAATATTCTGCGACAGCACAAGTGCTATAGCTATTTCCAACAATCATGTTCAACATTCGCGAACCAAGCACATTGACATAAGGTATCACTTTATAAGAGAGCATGTCATGAACGGAACTGTGGTGCTACATTTTGTACCCACAGAAGATCAGATAGCCGACATCTTCACAAAGCCACTTGATGAATCCACTTTCTCAAAGCTGGTTAGTGAATTAGGGATGTTAAACAATGGCTAAATTTTTGGTTGCTAGGAATTAATTTAAGCTCATAAATATTAAATGTTAAGATTTAAAGAGTTTATGAGACTTGAATTAATAAAATCCTAGGGCTTATGAATTTTTGGAAAATTATCTTAAGATTAAATCAATATTCTTAGAAGATAATTATTTCAATTAAAGCATAAGTACTTTTGTTTAATTTTAAACATTTATAAGCATTTATGTAAATTAATGTATATATTTTTCGGATTATTATTGTACATTAAAATAAATGAGTATGTTATTAATTATTCAATTAATTTGCTTATTAAATTAATTCAAACATGAGTTAATTTAATTCTTAAATTAATTAAAATAAATTAATAATGTAAATATTTATTATTTGTCTATAATAATTTATTAGTATGTATTTTATTATTATTTATCTCATAATTTCTGATTGTTAATATTTATTGTATAATTATTCTTTTTTTTTAATCAGCATGACTTGTTTTTACAAATGCTCGGTATGACATTATATAATAAATTTCGGCATGACTTTTTATTTTTAATAAAAAGTCATACCGAGAGTTTAGTATAATAAGTCATACAGAAAGTTTTGTTTCTATTACCTTCAGTTTTATGAAAATAAAACTCGGTATGACTTTTGAAAAGTCATACCGAGATATGTTGGTATTTGTTTTAATAAGTCATACCGACTATTAGAGTTTTACTTCCTGTTAATAAGTCATAGCAGCTACACACACACACACACTGCTACACACAAACACTCGAACAGTTTTTTTCTTTGAACAAGAAATCAATCGATTTTCAACTATTTCAACTGAAATCAGTTGCTGCTAATCTCTGTTTACAAGTATTTTTACTTGCTAGTTTGGTAAAATTGATTAAAACAAAGGAAACTCTGCCCGATTTTAGCAAAATCCAGTGACTGTTCTTGTTCTTGTTTTTAGAATAATCGAAGCTTTCAAGTGATTTTTTGTGAACTAGGACTGTTTGTGTAGTGTATTGTTGATTAAAGTTGATTTGGGGCTTATTAGAAATTAGGGTTTTTATTTAAAAGTGTAATTTTCGTATTATTGGCTTGTAATTGTTAATTTTGATTTTTAATCGCACATTGTAATTTTATTATTTGTAATAGCTTAAATCTACAATAAAAATGGCTGGTTTTTGCGAATTAGTAAAAACTAATTTTGTAGGATTTTTCTATCCGGTGAATTGTTCAGTCGAGAGGTTTCGACCGTGGATCGTATTTATGAATGAACATTCACTTGTAAGAACTGCAATTACTCTGGACGCCCCGTTGCAAGTGTTAGCACTTAGGGCTCTGTATTCCACTGCTAGGAATAGGAGTACTGCAGGCAGAGTTCAATTCTCATTCAGCATAGGAGATCATGAATATATGGTGACTGAAGAGGACGTGAACAGGATTCTAGGCTTTCCAACTGATAACTTCATGGATCCACCCTCTGTACCAGAAATTCTAGAGTTTTTCTATTCCATTAGATATCAGGGTGAGATCAATTTGGTAAGATTGACGAAGTCCATATTGGTAAGCGAATGGCACTTGTGTTGTCACAAAATATTAGAATTTTTCTCAACAACAGTCCATAGTCTTGAAGTTGGTTCCTTATCCACAATATTTGTGCACATCGGCTTCCAATAACTATATATTCAGCTTCAGCTGTTCACATTACAACTGTGTGCTTGCTATACCAGGACACCAATCTTCTACCAAGGAATTGACAACTCCCTGATCCTACAACCTGCATAATCAGAATCTGTGTTGGGTTCCGAGGCATAAAACGCAGCGGATTAAACGTAAATATAACGAAAAATTTCGGAACCCTAACGCAGGATCATGTATAAGATTGACAGATTATGGTGAAACGGAATCATACCTTTGTCTGGTCTTGACTTAGACGAACTCAACGGAGATCCTAGCTTTCACGACTTGTGTCTTCCTCTCGAAAGCACCTCTATGGTATCCACACGAGCACCTTCAAGAACGTCTCACGATCTTGATTACGGAATGGATGTACTAGCCTCCTTTGATGATTTCGAATTCTGCCTTTTCTCTCTGCCTTTGCTGCTACTAGGGTTTTGTTTTTCTCAAAAACATAATCCTTATTAACCCTACATTATCTATTTATAATGGTTGGTTAATAGGCCCATAATAGCAACCCATAACAGCAAAGCCTAACCCATGCAGGTTTAGGATTAAATAATAAAACCGAATTTTATTATTTAATTAATAACTAAGTCACACTTAATTATTAATGGCAGAATTCAAATTCGAATTTATATTATTTCAATTAATTAAGTCTCACTTAATTAATATAATAAAATTCAAAAAATCATCAATTAATTTAAATCTATAATTTAAATTAATTATTCCTTTAAGTACTCTATGTGTGTGACCCTATAGGCTATTATTTAATTAGCAATAATTTTATTCTCCAATAAAATTATAAACAATGAGCGGTATCTAGTAATACATCATTGCTACCCAATTAAATAATAATTAAATCGTGATTTGATAAAACCTTTCGTGATTAATGTTTCAGTGTAATATAATCCCTTTAACCATATATATTATAGATTAAACTCGAGGCATGGATTTAGTCATCCTCTTCAACATTTAATCCGGGTTTACTTGATCCATGAGTAGACTATGAAAAACAAATCATTATTTGAGCATGGCCATGCATTTTATAGTCTCACTGAATCAAGAGGCCAATAATATCTCTCCTAATTATAGGAGGGTTAAATCCTTTATCTATCATTCATATTTCTCATATGACTCATGATATACCCGATGTCCACTTTTATCATCACCCGGTCAAAGGTAACTTTTAATGTAGTCAAAGAATATTAATCCTCGTATAGAAATATAATGATCTCAAGTCAAAAGATCATTACACCATTATCACTGTGAGTCTTTCTTATGACTTTATTAAACATGAAGAATCTCACTGTGGGTCTGTCCAGTGTCATGTACTCCTACATGTACCTATGTATTGACTTTAGTATCCCCATACTTATAACCAATGAGATGTGGTTATCAGTCAAACAACATACTAGTCTATTTATGTATTATTATTGTCCTATAATAATAATACTCGACCAGGGACATTTAAGAATATGATATATTATATAATCTCAAGTTCAAGTCATGTACTAAACTATACAATGTGTATCATGATTCTAAGGACATTTATTATGCTAACAAATATATCGCAGTAATTAAAGTCATAATAAATATGTTTATTGAATAATCAATTGACATAAAGGTTTATCAAAATAAACATTGTATTGCCTCTAGGGCACCTACACCAACAATCTGTATAGCCAACAAGGTCAAAACCTGTATCCTTAGGGTACCAAATTCCAAGATTCGGACTACCCTTAAGATACTTAATTATCCGTTTAACAACTATAAGATGTGATTCTTTAGGGTCAGACTAAAACCTAACACATAAGCATGTAGCAAACATAATATCTGGTCTACTTGCAGTTAAGTAAAGTAATGAGCCGATCATACCCCTGTAGGTTGTGATGTCTACCCTCTTACCAGGTTCATCTTTATCAAGCTTAGTGGCAGTTGCCATTGGGGTTTTGGCTGATGATGCATCTTCAAGACCATACTTTTTCAAGAGATTTCTGATGTACTTGGTTTGGCAAATGAAGATTCCATCTTTCCTTTGGCTTACTTGGAGTCCAAAGAAGTAATTCAGCTCCCCCATCATGCTCATCTCATACCTACTCTGCATTAACTTAGCAAATCTACTACACAACTGATCGTTAGAAGAACCAAATATAATGTCATCCACATATACTTGTACTAATATCATGTCATTTTTATGCATTTTATGAAATGGATTCTTAACTATGACACCTTTAGTGAAACCATTTTCAAGTAAAAATACAGATAGAGTGTCATACCATGTACTGTTAGTAATTGTGCTCTAGAGACAATACTTTTTATATTTTAAGGAAAATATTTATTATTAAGGATTATGTTTTATTGATTATTATTTATTTATTATGTTTTGTTTACTGCGTAATAAATTGAAAGCATAGTAAATGTCCTTGGAATTTTGATACGTATTCTATATCTTTAAGTATGTGACTTAAAAATGAGATTATATGAATAGTATCTTATTCCTAAAATTCCCTAGTCGAGTATTATTATTTAAGGACAATAATAATGCACAAAGACTAGTATGTTTCTTGACAGATGACCACATCTCATTGGTCATAGGTATGGGGATACTAAAGTCAAGAACATAAGTGCATGTATCAATGCATGGCACTGGAATGACCCGCCGTGAGATTCTACATGTTAAGTAAGTGTCATAAGTAATTCTCACTGTGATAATGGTGTAATGATCCTTAGACCTGAAATCATTATATTTCTATACGAGAATTAATATACTTTGATTACATTAAAAGTTACCTTTGACCGGGTGATGATAAAAGTGGACATTGGGTATATTATGAATCGTATGAGAAATATGAATGATCTAGATGGGATTTAATCCTCCTAATTTTAGGAGTGATATTATTGGCCTCTTGTTTGAGTGAGACTATGAAATGCACGGCCATGCTCAAAATTTGATTTGATTTTATTAGTCTACTCATCGATCAAGAAAATAAAGATTAAATTATGAAGAGGATGACACGAGACATGCCTTGAGTTTAATCTATAATATCAAGATTAAAGGGATTATATTACATGGAAAATTATTCACGAAAGGCTTAATCGAATCACCGATTTATTATTATTACTTGGGTAGCAATGATGTATTACTAGATGCCGCTCATTGTTTACAATTTTAATTAGATATTAAAATTGTTGCCAACGTAATAATAACCTACAGGGTCACACACAAAGAACGCTTGAAGGAGAAATAATTTAAATAATGAATTTAAATTAAATAAGTAATTTATTTTATTTATGATATTAATTAAGTATGACTTAATTAATTATATAAATAGAATAAATGAATTACTTAAACTAATTCCAAAATTAATAATTAATTAATTAAGTGAGACTTAATTAAATAATTTAGAATTTTGGATTAGTATTAATTATAATTGGATTATAATTAGAAAACTTATTCCTCTCTCTATATAATCTCTTTATGGGCTGATTTAATCAAAGAGAGATTTTACAAAAACCCTAGCCGCTCTGAGAGAGGAGGAAGATAGAGAGAGAAGAAGTTTCCGGGTGCTAGTACACATCAATCCTTCATGAAAAATGTTCGTGTGGATACCGTAGAGCGTAGATCGCAAGAGCGGGATACGTGGTGATTAAACAAGCTTTGGACCTCTATTAATCTTCCATTAATGAACTGTTAAAGCTTCTAAAGGTATTTATTCTTTATCTCCGAATTAAATCTTTTGTTTTCGCATGGATCCTGCGGAGGGTTTCGCTATTTTGATTTATTTTTCGCGTTTATTCCGCTGCGTTTGTGTCATGAAACCCTACATGTACGAGGTTCTTGCTTTAGGCCATAGAGTGCCTTGAAGAGAAAGTACACAAAATCAACAAATTTTGGATCTTCAAACCCTGGGGATTGTTCCAGATACACTTCTTCTTCAAGCTCTCCATTCAGGAATGCACTCTTCATATCCATTTGATATACTTTAAAGTTGGAGTATGCTACGAATGCCAGAAACATCCTAATAGTTTCAAGCCTTTGCCACTGGTGTATATGTTTCATCATAATCTATTCATTTTTCTTGGGAATAACCTTTAGCAACCAGTCTGGCTTTGTTCTTCATAACAATACCAGCTTCATCCAATTTATTTCTGAATACCCACTTTGTGCCAACAATAGACTTGTTTTTTGGCCTGAGTACTAGCTTCCAAACATTTTGTCTTTCGAATTGATTGAGTTCTTCTTTCATAGTAATATATATGGATCTTCTAGTGCTTCCTCTACTTTCTTTCGCTCTATCTCAAAGAGAAAACCAGAGAATAAACATTCATTCTGTGAAGCACGTCTCGTTTGAACTCCAGCATCTGGATCTCCTAGAATTAACTCAAAGGGGTGATCTCTACTCTACACCCTATGCCTAGGTAGATTTTCCCCAGATGATTCAGCTTGATTATTATTGAAGTGCTGAGTCCTGTTAGTAGATCTTTCTGTTGCTCCCCATGAGCTGCTACTTGGTTGAGAATGAGATTATCTGCCACTACTAGTAGTTTTTGTGAATCTTCCACTATTTCCACTACTAGGGCAAGAATCATTATTGTTGATATTCTCATTTAGTGCTTGATTTTCTGTTGCAGCTTTAGGTTCTACTTCACCTTCATCTGAGTTCATATTTTTAAACTACAGAGTTTTAGTGTTATCTATTATTTGCAGACTTGGGAGCCTGAGATCATCGAAAGTTACATTCATGCTTTCAATGACCTTTTTGTGGTCAATCACATAAACCCTGTATGCTTTAGATTCCAGAGAGTAGCCAAGAATATGCTTTCATGAGCATTGGATTCAAACTTTCTTAGATGTTCATCGTCTTTCAATACAAAGCACTTTGCTCCAAACACATGAAAGTATTTCAGTGTTGGTTTCTTGTTTGCTATCAACTCATATGGAGTCTTGTCATGATCTTTATTAACCAGGTTACGGTTCTGAGTATATCAAGCTGTGTTGACCGCTTCAGCCCAAAAGTATAGAGGTAAATTAGCTTCATTCAACATTGTTCTTGCTACTTCAACTAAATTTAGCATTTTGTTGTGGAGTTTTGGGCACTGAGTATTTTCTTGATATCCCTTTCTCAATACAGAAATCATTCAGGGTTACATTCCTGAATTCTGTTCCATTGTCAGACCTTATTTTCCTGACAGGCAAATCAGCTTCTAATTATATCTTCTTTATGTGACCAATAATTGTTTGATAAGCTTCATCCTTTGAGGCTTGAAACAACACTCAAGTGTACTTGGAGTAGTCAACTATGGTTACTAGTGCATATCTCTTCATTGACATAGACATGACGTTGACTAGACCAAATAAATCCATATGTAGAATTTGCAGTGGTTCAGTAATGTCTGATAAGTCTTTGCTCCAGTGAGATGCTTTCTTTGACATCTCTTTTTCACATGCTTCACACAAACCTTCTTGACATAATTCCATCTCAGGTAGACCTCTCACCAATTCCCTCTTAACTAAAGAGTTTATTGCCTTAAAATTCAGATGTGAAAGTTTCTTGTGGCATAACCAACTATCCCCTTTTGAAGCTTTGTTATAAAAACAATGAACTTCACCTTTGCTTGCACAGAATAAGTCAGCCACAAAGAGATTCCCCTTTCTCACTCCCTGAAGAGCAAGCTTCGCATCTTTCCTGTTTTGGATTGCACATCTTTCTTTTTCAAAAGTTACTTTATAGCCCTTGTCAGTGAACTGACTGATACTTAGGAGGTTGTGCTTTAATCCTTCCACAAGAGAGATATTTTCAATGATAACATTTCCGATTTCCAAATTTCTATATCCCGTTGTGAATCCCTTGCTATTATCTCCAAAGGTTACTATCGGACTAGCTTTCTCAATCATATCTTATAGCAGGGCTTTATCACCAGTCATATGTCTAGAACATTTGTTGTCGAGAATCTACATGACACGCTTGTTCTTTGCTATGCCCTACAACCACAGATTGATTACTTCTTCTTTGGCACCCAAATTTGATTGGGTTCAAGAGGCTTAGATAAGTTAACAAATTTAGCTACAGAAGTTTCATTGTCCTTTTCTTTCTCATTGACTGTGCCCTTGCCCTTTGGTTTAGCCTTGACAAGTGTGCCTTTAGGCTTAGGGACAGGGGCTTTCTTCCTAGACTTAGGAGGACTAGCAGTCTTTTCCCTAACATGCTTTCTATTCATGTTCACATCTGTATTAATGCAAGCACTAGATGATGCATTCATCAAGTTTATGTATGCAGACATGATGTTGAAAGCACATGGTATGCATCATACTTTACTGCATGGTTGATGTGGGATAGACATGGCAGGCATGACAAGCATATTAGAAGTTTATGTTTTAACTACTTTTATCTTTTTGCATGCATGTGTAAGATGACTAGTAGAATTACAATTGTTACAAACTTTCCTAATAGCTTTGGGAGAATAGACATAATCATTTTTCTTATTAACACCTATCTTGCCATTTCTGTTAGCTTTCATTTTTTTTATTCTTATTGCCTAAATCGTTTTTAATATGTTCCTTAGGTTCTACAATTTTTACAGATTTCTTAGGCAACTTCTCTTTATCTTCTTCCTTTTTCTTTTTATCCTCATCAAGGATTTCTTCTTTCATTAAGATCTGTTCTTAATCTATGTGTTGTATGACAAATTTCTTGTATAGGGGCTTATGGACATTTTTTAACACATGGGGAATGTCTTGCTTCACAGGACTTTCCTCAGCAATTGATTCCTCGTGTCTCTTTCTTGCCTTTTTATCATAGTCAAATCCTATTCTAGTTTTTTGACCTATGACTTGATTTTTTAACAAGAAATCAGATTTCTTATAAGCCTGAAGTTTTAACTCTAACTCAAAAATTTTATTCCTAAGAGCAGTTTCTACTTCTTGGTTGCATTTGTCTCTATTCTGTAGATATTCTATCTTCTGTTTAAGATCTTCTAATTTAACACATGCAAGCTCTAGTTCTTCATTTCTAGCTTCTAGCATTTTATTCTTTAGAACTAGTTTAACATTTTCTTCTTCTGATGCTAGTATGCTTGTGTGTATATTAAACATTTCTACACTTAGATCTTCTACAATTTTCTTATAATCAGAATTAGACATGTCAATTGTGGAAAGAAATAATACCTTTGATGACTGAGGTGATGTTTCTAAAGAGTATGCCATTAGAGCAACATTTCCATATGTCTCTTCTTCATCATTGTTTGAATCATCCCAGCTCTTTCCCTCGGCTATGTAAGTTCTGCCCTGATGCTTCTTTACCAGTGCATCATACTTCTCTTTCAATTCATTATACGACTCCTTTCTTTCTTTTCCTTGCTTAGGCTTTCGACATTCTGTAGCAAAATATCCGGGTTAATTGCAGTTGTAGCACTTAAACTTACTGCGGTCTACCATTCTAGTCTTGTAACCTCCTTTACTGTAAGACCCTAAAGACGAACCCCCTCGGGTGTTGTTTCTGAAGCTTGAACCACTATAACTGGTTTTACTCTTATATTTGTACTTAGGGTTCCTTCTAAACCTGAGGTTTTTAAACTTTACTTCCATATAGGCGATTGTCTTATTCTCCAACTGTTCAAGTTCTTCCATTCAGTAGAAGTCATCTTCATCACCTGCTTGAGCATTCTCTATAAATTCAGCTTCTCGAATATCTTCTTTCTCAGTTATAGGTTTTTCTTTATTGGTCTCTATATCAGTAAAATCTTTAGCTACAAGTGCTATTATTTTTAACCGAGTTGTATTCTTACTGTCCACTATTCCTGAACCATAAATGAGTTGTCTTTGCTTTTGTTCCATTTCATGAGTCTTGAGCTTCCCATATAGAATTTTGATAGACATGTCATTTATGTCACTTCTCTCTCTAATGGCAGAAATCTTGTGTTCAAGATGAGCTGGCAGTGTCAACATAAATTTTATGTTGATCTCTCTATGTGAGTAGGACTTTCCATGCAATGACAAGTCATTCAATAGTTTATTATATCTCTCAAACACTTGAGTGATACTTTCTCCTGGTAGTGACTTGAAAGCTTCGTACTGGGATGTAAGAATATCTAGCTTGTTCTCATTCACTTCTGCAGTACCTTCCATTAGCAGATCAATCGTATCCCACATTTGTTTGGCACTAGTGTAATTTATCACTTGATTCAGCATTGTAGTGTCCAGTGAATCCATTAGGATACATTGAAGATGATTATCCCATGCTACTCTTTCTCTGTCAGTGTCAGTGTAATCTGAAGGCTCCTTTGGGGTAAATCCTTGAAGAATCCATTCTCCATCATCTGAGACTGATTCTGGTGTAATCTTTTGAGGAACATAGGGTTCATTTTCCAAAATTCCCATGTATTGAGAATTAGATGATTTGATGAAAGTGGATATCTTCTTCTTCCATAAAATGTATTCATTTTTATCAAAGGCTGGGATTTTGATGCTACTAAGTTTTTGGGTACTCATGGTTACGAAGAATTTTAAATCTCAAGAAATAATTAATTTCTTAAAAATTAAAATCAATTCGATTAAAAATTAAATTTTGGGAAATAAAATTTTAATTCGAATTCTTGACGATTGATAGCTTTTTTAAAAAAATATTACTGGATTTCAAATCTTTAATAAATTCGAAATTGAATTTTCTTTAAAAAAAAGGAAATTTCAATATGAATTTTTCTAGATCTAAAAATACACTTTTTCGTAAAACTATTTTTGGATCTTGATTTGTAACTTCAATCAACCTGTCTCTGATACCAATTGTTAGGTTCCAAATCATCATAGAAGGGGGGGGGGTTGAATATGATGTTCGTAAATTTTCGTTTAATTGCGGATTAAGTGATTGTGTTCTTGAGATATAAAATGGTAGAGATTGAAACACAATGATTCGGGGAAATAAAGATATATTATTAAATTCATGAGGTGCTACACTTCTAATCAAAAGATTAGATTCTATGGGTTCAACCAATATTATAACAAAAATACAGGTGGGTGTTTAATGCTTGGCTATTAATGGATCTCCCGTAAGTTTGTTGAGTTTGCTGAAGAAGATGCACATCTATTCTTTCGAATTAAACACATATATATTTGTGTAGACTTTTGGAAATCAATTGAATTGATTTTTCAACAATTACTCAAGTCATTTGTTGTACCTGGTAGAGTGTTGACAGTGTGTAGGCGCCACTAAATACCTTTGTTACGCCTTTAACATTTTTGTTGCGCAACTAAGTTGTTTTGTTGCGCTTGCACACTGAGTTCCTAGTGCAGGCGCAACAAACCACTTAGATAATTTTTTAAATGATTTTCCTTGCGCCTAGCCTCATTTTCTTACGCCTGTACACTACAATCCTTGTGCATGCGCCACAAACCTTCCCTTAAACTTTTGTTATGCCTAGGACAAGTGTAGTTGCGCCTATACATATGTTTTCTTGTATAGGCTGTTAGTATTGGTGTCCTAGAGACAATACTTTTAATGTTTTATTGAAAATAATTAAGAATTATGTGATGTGTTTATTTAATTAATATTTATTATGTCTATATTTACTGCGTCATAAATTGAAAAAATAATAAATGTCCTTGGAATATTAATACGTACTATATATCTTTAAGTATGTGACTTAAAAATGAGATTATATGAATAATATTTTATTCCTAAAATTCCCTAGTCAAGTATTATTATTTAAGGACAATAATAATGCAATAAGACTAGTGTGTTTGTTGACAGATGACCATATCTCATTGGTCATACGTATGGTGATACTAAAGTCAAGAACATAAGTATATGTATCAATACATGACAATGAAAAGACCCGTCGTGAGATTCTACATGTTAATAAGTGTCATAAGAAATCTCACAGTGATAATGATGTAAAGATCTTCTAACTTGAAATCATTATATTACTATACGAGAATTAATATACTTTGATTACACTCAAAGTTACCTTTAACCGGGTAATGATAAAGGTGGACATTGGGTATGCTATGAATCGTATGAGGAATATGAATGATAGATATATGATTTAACCCTCCAATTCTAGGAGTGATATTATTGGCCTCTTGATTGAGTGAGACTATGAAATGCATGGCCATGCTCAAATATTGATTTGTTTAAATAGTCTACTCATTGATCAAGGAAACCAAGATTAAACGTTGAAGAGAATGACATTATACATGCCTCGAGTTTGATATATAATATAAGGTTAAAGGGATATATTACATGGAACATTATTCACGAAAAGTTTAATTGAATTACCAATTATTATTGTTACTTGGGTAACAATGAAGTATTACCAGATGCCACTCATTGTTTATAATTTTATTATTAGATAATAAAATTATTGTCAATGTAATAATAACCTAAAGGATCACACAAAAAGAACGTCAAAACGGAGGTTTATTTAAATTACAAATTTAGATATATTATTATTATTAATTCGAATTTAATTATTGAATTAATTAAGTGAGACTTGATTAATTATATTAGAATTTAGATTTAATAATAATTATTATTAAATTGAATTTAATTATTGAATTAATAAGTGGGACTTGATTAATTATATTAGAATTCAGATTTAATAAGAATTATTATTAATTCAAATTTAATCATTGAATTAATTAAGTGGGACTTTATTAATTATATTAGAATTCAGATTTAATAATAATAATAACCCAAAATCATAATTGGTTTTGGAAACCACATGGATTAGGGTTAGACCCAAAATCTCTATTTCCCCTATATATACATAATGATGTATAGTATTAGGGTTAATCATCAGATTTCATTTTTAGATAAAAACCCTAGCTGCTCAACATCAAGAGAGGCCAGAGAAAGAGAGAGATGGAGAGGCAAGCAATTCGGCTAGTACCGACTCCGGTGATAGTAGGATAATCGGACGTTCGTGTGGACTTCTTTGGAGAGCAGATCTTTGCAACAAAGGGCTGTTGTGATTCATCTTTTCTGGACCTCCATTAAACAGCATACGATAAAGTTTTGTTAAGGTACAGACTTTTTCACCATAATCATCCAAAGTTATACATGGATCCTGCTATAGGGTTTCATTTTTTTATTGTTTTATGATATATCCGCTGCGTTTTCATGCTCGAAATCCTTCATAGGCGCCACATATGCCTTGAAAACTAACTTCAACCTTTTCCTTGCGCCTTGGTTGATTTTTTGCGCTTCATACATGGTTTCAAGAGTATTGGAACACCACAAGTGATATAACTTGCCTTAAGATAATTTCTTGTTACTTGAAGTATTTACCACTTGGTTTTCACTATTTTGGCTTGATCAACTGAATTTCTTCTGATTAAACAAGACAATTCTTTTCTTGTTGTGCTGACGCTTAGTGCACTGGTCTGGTTCACAAATGACTAACACTGAATTGAATTCCCTTGACTTCTGTTTTTTTAGTTGATTAACCTTTGACTTTTGCATTACTTCTGATCACTGAAACCATTTGACATTTATACTCAAATCATTACACTGTCTTTAATATGAAATCTTCTAAAATCTTATTTGTTGCTGAGGCCTGAACTTATTAATGAACTTCTCTCGCTGACGTTCAGTAAGCCTTTCATCTTGAATGCTCTGCAATGATGTATGTATGATTCTTGTATACCACTATTACATATTACGTTATATTATGCTTTACAATGATTGGTAACATCGTCACCCCTTAAGTGAGACACCCAACCCTTGACATATTCAATGCGTATTAGGTCGCGTGTACAACCCTCCCGAGGCCTCAATTTTAAAATGTCGGCAATCCTATCACAATACTCAAGATAACCACCATCTCAAAATGAAAGTTTCCATGGGCCTTCGGGTTTGTCCTTGCCCAAGTTCAAGACCGGAATGAAGTAAGGTGTGACATTATACGCCACCCTTTCGAACATTTCGTCACTATTCATCCAAACACATGCTTCGGTCCAATTTGTTGACCTATATGCCTCTTCTTCCGACTGGTACAAGTCCATATCTTCTTCCTCTATATGGGGTGGCAGCTCAATGAAGTAGGGCTCATGGTCTTGACATATTTCATCTATCTCGCTAAAGGTTGGTGAGTCAAACCATCTCTCTCCTATGGAGTATGAGTCGCTAACATGGCTTACCGATTCTGAAGACTCGCTAACATGTATAACCGAGCCCGAGTCCATATCACCTAAAGAAAAAATAAAACAAAATCATTACATTTAATGCATAAAGTAAGATAACATAATAAATTAGTGCAAGTAAAGATTGAAATAGTGCAAGAAATTACAATTGGCCACTTTGAGTGCCTCTTAATTCTTCTTTCTTTTTGGCACGTCCTAATGTCTTGACCTTCTTTTTGAATAAATTTATATTTTCTTGGGGCTTTATTTAATGAATCCATGGGACTTTTAAAATAGTGCTCTTTTTTCCTTCCTTTGGTTTGGGACACAACGGGGTCAGGGATAATCTCATTCAACCGGTCGCCACTTTTTTCAACATCAATTTTACTTGGAATTTTTTTTTTATGGTCAACAACATCAATACTATATTTTTTAGAATCTCGGTTTCCCAATACATGATTGCCACGGTGTACTCATAACTTTGTTTTGATGTCATGCTATTCTTATAAAAAGCCATTGTGAGTAACGTCATGTTGTTAAATCATTCGGTTGGACTCATTTCTTGCGATGAGGCTTCTCTGTTAGGTCCAAAATCATCATAGAAGGGGGGGGGGGGTTGAATATGATATTGTATATTTTTCATTTTTATGCGGATTATTGTTTGTGTTTATGAGATATGAAAGTAATAGTACTTGAAACACAAAGTTCGGGAAAATAATAATATCTTATTAAATCCCTGAGGTGCTACAATTCTAATCAGTAGATTAGCTGCAATGGGTTCAAAACAATATTACAACACTGATACAGTTGGATGAAATAAATGTATAGCTTTAATGGAGCTTCCCGTCTATTTGTGTTGAATGCTGAAGAAGATAACCACCTAATTCATTCGAATTAAACCCATATATATTTGTAGGCTTTTTGGAAATTAAATTCCCACAATGCCAAGTCCAAAGTTGCGCCTATAGAGTGTGAGTGGAGTACAGACGCCACTAATTGCTTTGTTGCGCCTTGGTCTTCAGTTGCGCCTCCAACTTCATGTTAGTTGCGCCTATACAGTGGTTTCCCTGTACAGGCGCCACTCATGCCTTAGAACAATGGGCTTCCATATGTTGCGCCTTTCTTTGAAGTTAGTTGCGCCTGTACAGTGGTTTCCCTATACAGGCGCCACTCAGGCCTTAGATATCTTTCCTGTGCCTTGAACTGTATGTGGCGCCTGCACTCTATACACCCTGTATAGGCGCCACTAACACTTCCATTAGACTTTTTCTTGCACCTTGAAATATATGTTGCGCCTCTCATTGCTTCAAGAGAATTAATGCCACCAATTATAATAATACTTGCCTTAGCATATTCTTGAGATGCTTGAAGTATTTACCACTTGGTTTTCACTCTTCTGGCTTGGCTTGATCAACTGATTTTCTTCTGATTAATCAAGGTAATTCTCTTCTTGTTGTGCTGACGCTTAGTGCACTGGTCTGGTTCACAAACGACTAACACTGAATTGAATTCCCTTGACCTCTGTTCTGTTTCAGCTGACTAACCATGGACTATTGCATTGCTTCTGATCACTGAAACCCTTTGACAACTATACATTAATCATTACACTGTCTTTACTGTGAAATCTTATGAACTCTTATTTGTCACTGAGGCATGAACATGTTATTGAACTTCTCTCGCTGACATTCAACAATTCTTTCATCTTGCATGCTCAGCAATGATGTGTGTATGATCTCTTGTTTATGTCCTTCCGAATTTCTGTGCTGCATATCAGTATTATTTATCTGTCTGTGTTGCTTAGTTGAGTTATCGTTATCACTATTACATACTACGTTACATTATGCTTTACAATCTCCCCCTATTTGTTTGTTAGAGTTCGACAAGCAAATCCTGTGAGAGGATAACTCAACTGATACTTACAAGAAAAAGTAAAGTGCAGAAAGACAGTAAATAATATTAATTATATTCTGGATTAGATATTACATTTCCAGATTTCTTTGTGTACAAAAGAAGTTTGTTCCTCTAGCCTGAACAGATAATTCTATGGTCTTCTGCTTCTTTGTACTGTGTCTTGTTTGCTTTTAGATCTCGTTTCAGAGTAATGCTTTCTTAGCTCTTCTTCCTTTTCTTCTAACCTTGTCTTTACTAAGTCTCTAGCTTCCACTTCAAGAGTGTTGACAGGAGATGGATCTTCTAATTTCTTCAGAATCTCAGTGAGAAACGCCGTTGAATTTATCTTGGAGATTGACTCGAAGGCCAGAGATTGTCTTTTTGAAAACACGAACACTGTTATTCTTTTTGGAAAGCCTTTAACTCTGTTAGTGTCATGCATCGACTCTTCTGCCAGTTTCTCCCTTAGAGCATCTTCAATCATCCTCAAAGCCTTCTTGTCTGATTTGACAGTGGATCTTTTTACCCTTGAAAAGACTTTTCGGATTGTTTCAGAATTGTTTCTCCTTAGTTTTGATAGATCCTTCTTCTTATCTACTCCATTCTTCTTGAATTGGAAGTATTTTGTTCCATTTGGCTCTGTCTGAATACAAGGTTCAGAATCTTTTATGGTTTCAAGTACTTCTATGCCATCCTCTTTTTTTACAATCACTGGTTCTTGATAGTATCTGGTCGTTTCCATTAGGTATCTTCCTGATGTTTTAATTGCTCTATTCAGTCTGAATGCATAGATCAACTCAGCAGCATTTAAATCTTCTTGAGTTCTGTTCTTCTTGTTTCTGAGTCTCCCTTCTACATATTGCATGAACATTGCATGGCTTGACTCCAGACATTCGTCAGACAAAGTTAGATTTTGGAGAGTTGTTGCTTTGTAGTATTTGACCACTGGAGGCTTCTCAAATGCTTCGACACCGATCTCAATTATCTTCTTTTCAATTAGATATCTCAGTATCTCATTCATTTTATGCCCTCCAAAGATGACTTTTCTTTTTATCACGTACAGCTCCACAATGTTCATCTTTTCAAAGCTCTTTGTAGACACAACTCTAGAACCCAGTGATGTTGAATTGATCAACCGCTCTTGAGTGCACTGACTGATACACTTGTTATTTCTTCTGATAGCATGGAATAGAACTCATGAATATCTTCAAATTTTTCTCTCATGGTCCTGAAGAGATCAAGGACTTCTCTGTCTTTCTTGTGAGTTAAAGATAACTCCTTTTTCTTGAGCAGATTCCTTGCTTCATCCTAGTCCGGGCCAACTTTAGCTTCTATGTCTTTCATTCTGTTCCTCCTCTCTATTGCGTGTTGTACTCTTTTCCATTTTCTTTTCATTAACTCTTGAGCTTAAACTACGTCTTGAGTAATAACTTCACCTACACCAACTAGAAGACAGTCATTATCAAACGCATCATCTTCAGCAAACTCTTCCTCAACATCTATTCCTGTAGCCTTTAGTGTTCCTTCTATTTCACTCTCAGTAGGAATTTCCAAGGGCACATAAGGTTCAAAGATTTCTCCTTGTTCAAGTTGCCTTGTTCCAGGCCTGTAAAAGAAATCTGTCTCCCCCTGAGCTGTATATTCCAATATCATTTCAGCTCCAACTTCTTTTTCTTGTATTAATCTCTCCCCCTCAGTTGAGTTATCCTCCCTCCTGACTGGAGTAATCTGAGCTGTTGAAGTTGATTGAGTAGAGATAGGAACTTTATGAGCCAACAGCTGTTGGACTAAATCTTTGACTTCTTTCATTTCAGCTCGCTGCTGCTCTTGCACCTCCAAGATCTTTCTTAAAGAGTAATGAATTTCAGTGACTTGGGCCTCTAGATTTAAAATCCTTTGGATGTGTGCATTGTGTGCATTGTGTGGGGTGTTTGTTTGGTCAGTGGGTGTCTCACCGCTAACTGTTACTGTTTGTTTTTGTCCCTTAACACTCACACTCGGCTGATCAGGGTCAGGGAATTGAAGATCACTCATGTTAAGTGTTTCACTCATTTCATTCATTGTAGCATTCAGATCTTCAGTACCTGCATTAAAATCCCTATCCCTTCTATGGGTAGGTTGCCTCTCCCCTGTACCACTATGGGTGGGAAGAACTCCTTTTTCAGGAACTGGGGGGTTTAGACCCAGTGTGGTCACCACTGTGGATTCTGTAATGATTGGCAAAGATGAAGAATCCGTGATGCCAACTGAAGCCATCGAAGGCATTACCTGTTCAGAGGCACCCTGAACAAGTTCTACTGCCGAGGCAGCAGATACTCTATGAATAGAGTCCACATCCCTTTTATGGGTGTGTTGTCCCTCCACCTGACCTGTGAAGGTGGGGAGGACCTCCGTTGTAGGAGCTGGACTTTGAATTTCCAGGGGGGTCACCACCTCAGGCAATGTAATGATTGACAGATAAGAGCCTGTGATGCCCCGCGAAGCCTGTGAAGGCATTTCCACAAGAAGTGGTGATGCTGCTGACGCAGCTACTCCTTGAATGGAGACTTCTTCCCTTCTATGGGAGAGTTGCCTTTCCACTTCACCCACTTGGGGAGGGAAAACATCCTGACTAGAATCTGGAGATTTTAAGTCCAGGGGGGTCACCACATTTGACAATGTAATAAATGGCTCGTGAGAGTCAGTGATGCCCCTACTGTCTGTGAAGACAGATACTGAATTGGATCAACCAAAACAGTACTAGTTACAACCTTTGTTTCTATCCCCGTACCTTCCAGGATTTTATCAATTTCAGAATTAAGGTTACGAAGATAAAGAAAGGTTTCAGAGATTGGAGAATCAGGTTCCTGGTTCACAGTTGCCTTTGGTTTAAAATGCATTTTACAACGTTTTCGAGAAGGCAGAGCTGTAGGGGATATTTGAATAATTTCCTGATCCGGTACAGAAACAGTCCTATCATCTATTTCAAGTGATCTTTTTCTGGTTAAAGGAGATGAAGGAACTGTTTGTTGATCTCTGGCAGTGGTTAGAACTGGTGGGTTGCCAAGTTCATTGCCAGCTTCGATGGCCGCTGAGGGCTCTTGTGTGTGCATTGCCGTTTGAGGCACAGTAGGAGATATTGTTTCATTTTCATCTGATAGAAAAGCTGAGAGATCAAAGTAAAGAAGTGAACCTTTAGCCATCTGATCATCAGACATGCTAGGGATGTACACATCTGTAGATTGGGGTTCTTCCACTTCTGGCTCAATAGCTATCTCCTCTGTTGGATTTTCAGAGCTTTTCCTTTTTCCTTCTCCTTGAATTGGCACTTCCTCTTGTTCAGAACCAGCTTCTTCCATACTTTCATCTCTTTTTTCAGTGCCTGGTTCACTCTCAGATGCTTCTTTGTTTCCGGAATCAATTGATGTTTCAGCTTCATTCTCCTCTTGAGATGATTGTCTTTCGGAATTGGCATGAGCTGATTCATCAGTTTCAGATACATGGTCTTCTTCAGAAGTTGACTCTCTTTCTGCCTCAGATGCAGCTTCTTCTTCTTCTTCTTCTTCATCAACCTGTCTAAGAAGATCAAAGTAATCTCTAAGAGGATCAGTCAGTGGAGCAGGAGTATACCAGTTGGGATAGTCCCTCTCATTTCTTAGCAGCATTATTGCTCTGAACTGTAATGAGGGTGACTCTTCCATCTGACTGTTCTGAAACAAATGTAGTTGATCAGCTTCAAGTACTTCATTCAACACCAGTTGCAAAAACCTTGGATATAGACAAAAGTTTTCCATTTTTGCCTGGTTCTTCAAAATTTCAGCCATGATCAACTTGCCAAAATTAATTCTTGATCCAGAAGCCACTGCATAGCCGACCACCTTGTTGAACTGTGTAATGCCATGGAATCCACCTGTCTTTGGTGCAAAACCATGAGATAGGATGTTGAAGAATAGATTCCACTCCTTGGGCAGGTGATTCTTGTAAATCTTCTTTGGAAGATGTGAATTTATCCTTGTGCATTGCAGAAACATGAAGAAGTTGTCTAAATCTTCCTGTGATGGATCATCTTCAAAATCTTCAGATGGCAGATGAAGTGCTCTATTAATGTCATTTTCAGTGATTTGCACTTTCTACTTCTGAATTTTACAGGTGAAGGCCAAGATTCCATCTGCAGACGTGTCCATAGCAGACCTGTATACATGTCTTAGAAGATTTCTATTGAAAGGAACAGAAGTTGTTAGTGCATACCGGACTATTGAATTTTCGTTTAAAAACCTAGCCCATTAACCTAACTCCCCTGCTTCAGTCCAATCATCTACTAAAATGGATAAATAATTAGTCTTTTTAATCTCAAAATGACTCCCCATTTAATTACAAATGAAAAATAATTTTTAATAATCAAAAGTACTAATTAAAATCGAATTATTTTAGTAAATTATGAACTAAAACCCTAATTTTAAAATTACTAGGATTAACTTGAAATTAATATATGAAATACTCCTAGTAATTCTAAGCACACACTTGATTTTATAAGAATTTTTAATCGATTATATAATTATTAAACAGTGACCACAGAGTTCGATTTTTGTAAAGTGGTGAATTTTAAAAAACTTAATCAAATTGTATGAGACCACTTGGAAAAGGAAGATATGAACGTGGGTAACACAAAACTGGTCTCAGATTAAAAAATGAACAAGAAATGGTCAAGAAATGTTCGATTAAAAAATAGATCTGAGTTTGTGTTCTTTGTTGCGCTTCAACTGTGTATATCCTGTGTGTATACTAAAATGCAACAAAAATAACATTAACTCAGCTACATATAGGCGCAAAAAAAAAACATGTTAAGTGCTGAGTGGCGCTTGCACAGTGATTGCACTGTGTAGGCGCCACTAACTAGCTAGCGCCACTTAAGAAGATAATATTAGCCAAGTACTTTGAGTGGCGCCTGTACAGTGGTTACACTGTTTTGGCGCCACTAGAGTTAAAAAAATAACTTAGCTCAATTTTTGACTCATTGTTTTACTTATGTTGCGCCTTCACAGTGGTTGCACTGTGTTGGCGCCACATAAGTTAACTGAAACTAGTAACAAAATTTCTAAGGGGTAAGTTGCGCCTATACAGTGGTTACACTGTATTGGCGCCACTTGATTTTAATTAGGTAAAATTCTAAGTCAATGAGTTGCGCTTATACAGTGAGTTAGCTGTATAGGCGCCACTTGGTACTTAGATGATTTTTCAAGTGTTTTCAAATTTTGTTATTAATTAATAATAATATTCATGAATAACTAGAATAATTAATTACTCACAAATATTATTTTTACAAAATATTCGTTAATAACAATAACAACATTAATTGTTAAAATTATTATTATAAATAAATTATGCTTCTTATTATTTTACTTTTATTATTTTACTTTTATTTTAAATAAGAGAATAAATATAAATATTCATTCTTTTTATTTAAAATAATTTCAAATAATACTTAAATAAATAAGTGCCAAGAATTTATCATTTAAATACAAGCACTTAAATATTTTCTAAGATCAAAAATTAAATAAATACCAGATTAATAAATTAAGCAGGCATGCACAAGGTATTTATCTAAAATTTAATCTTAAAAACTGGAAAATAATTTTTGGTAGATAAATTCACAAGTCCTAGAAATATGGAGATTAAACAACTAGTGAATTTATCAGCTTCAAATTGCAGTTTTTGATTACTAACTTATTAGTCAGTAGAATTTAACATCCCAAGTTCACAAACCAGTCTAGTGAAAGTGATTTCATCCAGTGGTTTAGTGAAGATGTCTGCAATTTGCTGCTCTGTAGGTACAAAATGTAACTCTACAGTACCATTCATGACATGCTCTCGAATGAAATGATACCTGATATCAATGTGCTTGGTCCTTGAATGTTGAACAGGATTGTTTGTTATGGCTATGACACTTGTGTTGTCACAGAATATTGGAATTTTGCTCAGCAACAGTCCATAGTCCTGAAGTTGGTTCCTTATCCACAGAATTTGTGCACAGCAACTCCCAGCAGCAACATACTCAGTTTCAGCTGTCGACATTGCAACTGAGTGCTGCTTCTTGCTATACCAGGACACCAATCTTCTACCAAGGAATTGACAACTCACTGATGTACTCTTTCTATCAATCCTACACCCTGCATAATCAGAATCTGTATAGCCAACAAGGTCAAACCTATATCTTTAGGGTACCAAATTCCAAGATTCAGACTTCCCTTAAGATACTTAAAAATCCGTTTAACAGCTATAAGATGTGATTCTTTAGGATCTGATTGAAACCTAGCACACAAGCATGTGGAGAACATAATATCTGGCCTACTTGCAGTTAGGTAAAGTAATGAGCCGATCATACCTCTGTAGCTTGTGATGTCTACCTTTTTACCAGGCTCATCTTTATCAAGCTTAGTGGCAGTTGCCATTGGGGTTTTGGCTGTTGATGCATCTTCAAGACCATACTTCTTCAAAAGTTCTTTGATGTACTTGGTCTGGCAAATGAAGATTCCATCTTTCCTTTGGCTTACTTGGAGTCCAACGAAGTAATTCAGCTCTCCCATCATGCTCATTTCATACCTACTCTGCATTAGCTTAGCAAATCTACTACACAACTGATCCTTAGTAGAACCAAATATAATGTCATCCACATATACCTGTACTAATATCATGTCATCTTTATGCATTTTATGAAATAGAGTCTTATCTATGACACCCCTAGTGAAACCATTTTCAAGTAAGAATATAGATAGAGTGTCATACCATGTCCGAGGTGCCTGCTTTAAGCCATAGAGTGCCTTGAAGAGAAAGTATACAAAATCTGTAAATTATGGATCTTCAAACCCTGGGGGTTGTTCCACATACACTTCTTCCTCAAGCTCTCCATTCAGGAATGCACTCTTCACATCCATTTGATATACTTTGAAATTTGAGTGTGCTGCGAATGCCAGAAACATCCTGATAGCTTCAAGTCTTGCCACTGGTGCATATGTTTCATCATAGTCTATTCCTTCTTCTTGAGAATAACCTTTAGCAACCAGTCTAGCTTTGTTCCTCGTGACAATGCCATCTTCATCCAGCTTGTTTCTGTATACCCACTTTATGCCAATTACAAACTTGTTCTTTGGCATAGGTACCAGCTTCCAGACTTTTTGTCTGTTAAATTGATTAAGTTCTTCTTGCATAGCAATGACCCAATCTGTATCTTCCAGTGCTTCTTCAACTTTCTTTGGTTCTATCTCAGATAGAAAACCAGAGAATAAACATTCATTTTGAGAAGCACGTCTAGTTTGAACTCCAGCACCTGGATCTCCTAGAATCAACTCAAAAGGGTGATCTCTACTCCACACCCTATGTCTAGGCAGATTTGCCCTTGAAGATTCAGCTTGATTAGAAGTGAAGTGCTGGGTTCTGCTAGTTGATCCTTCAGTTGCTCAACCTGAGCTGCTACTTGGGTGAGAATGAGATTCTCTACCACTACTAGTAGTTTCTGTGAATCTTCCACTGTTTCCACTACTGGGGTCAGAATCATCATTGTTATTATTCTCATTTGGGACCTGATTTTCTGTTGCAGCTTCAGGTTCTATTTCACTTTCATCTGAGTTCATGTTTTCAAACTGCAGAATTTCAGTGTCGTCTGTTCTTTGTAGACTTGGGAGCTTGAGATCATCGAAAGTTACATTCATGCTTTCAATGACCTTTTTATGTTCAATCACATAAACCCTGTACGCCTTAGATTCCAGAGAGTAGCCAAGAAATATGCCTTCATGAGCCTTGGATTCGAATTTTCCTAGATGCTCATCATCTTTCAGTACAAAGCACTTTGCTCCAAACACATGAAAGTATTTCAGTGTTGGTTTCTTGTTTGCCATTATCTCGTACGGAGTCTTGTCATGTTCTTTGTTGATCAGGGTACGATTCTGAGTGTAGCAAGTTATGTTGACTGCTTCAGCCCAAAAGTATAAAGGTAACTTAGCCTCATTCAGCATTGTTCTTGCTGCTTCAACCAAAGTCATGTTCTTCCTTTCTACTACTCCATTTTGTTGTGGGGTTCTGGGCGCTGAGAATTGTCTTGATATTCCTTTTTCTACATAGAATTCATTCAGGATTGCATTTCTGAATTCTATTCCATTGTCAGACATTATTTTCTTGATAGGCAGACCAGCTTCCAACTCAATTTTCTTTATGTGATCGATGATTGTTTGAGGGGCTTCATCCTTTGTGGCTAAAAACAACACCCACTTGTACTTAGAGTAGTCGTCAACCATTACCAGTGCATATCTCTTCCTTGACATAGACATGATGTTGACTAGACCAAATAAATCCATATGAATTAGTTGCAGTGGTTCAGTAATGTCTGAAGAGTCTTTGCTTCGGTGAGATGCTTTCTTTGACTTCCCTTTTTCACATGTTTCATATAACCCTTCTTGACAGAATTCCATCTCGGGTAAACCTCTTACCAATTCCCTCTTAACTAAAGAGTTCATTGCCTTGAAGTTTAGGTGTGAAAGTTTCTTGTGCCATAACCAACTGTCCTCTGTTGAAGCTTTGCTGTAAAAACATTGAGCTTCGCCTTTACTTGCAGAGAATAAGTCAGCTACAAAGAGATTCCCCTTTCTCACTCCTTGAAGAGCAAGCTTCGTATCTTTCCTGTTTTGGATTGCACATCTTTCTTTCTCAAAAGTTACCTTGAAACCCTTGTCAGTGAACTGACTGATACTTAGAAGGTTGTGCTTTAATCCATCCACAAGAGAGATATTTTCTATGATAACATTTCCGATCTCTAGATTGCCATATCCCATTGTGAATCCCTTGCTGTTATCTCCAAAGGTCACTATCGGGCCAGCTTTCTCAATCACATATGTTAACAGGGCTTTATCACCAGTCATATGCCTTGAACATCCATTATCAAGTATCTACATGACATGCTTGTTCTTTGCTGTGCCCTGCAACCACAGATTGATTACTTTTTCTTTGGCACCCAAACTTGATTGGGTCCAAGAGGCTTAGATAAGTAAACATTTTTAGCTACAGAAGTTTTCTGGTCCTTGTCTTTCTCATCGACTGCGCCCTTGCCCTTTGGTTTAGCCTTGATAGGGGTGTCTTTAGGCTTAGGGACAGGGGCTTCCTTCCTAGATTTAGGAGGACTGGCAGTCTTTGCCCTAACATGCTTTCTAGTCATGTTCACATCTGTATTCATGCAAGTACTTGAAGATGTATTCATTAAGTTTATGTATGCAGACATGATATTGAAAACACATGGCATGCAACCTACTTTACCGCATGGTTGATGAGGAATAGACATGGCAGACATGGCAGGCATACTAGGAGTTTCTGTTTTTACTACTTTTATCTTATTGCATGCATGCGTAAGATGACCAGTAGAATTGCAGTTGTTACATACTTTCCTAGCAGCTCTAGAAGAATAGTCATTAGCATTTTTCTTGTTGACACCTGTTTTACCATTTCTGTTTGTTTTCTTGTTTTCTGTTTTGTTGCCTGATTCAATTTTAACCTGTTTCTTAGGTTCTTCAATCCTAACAGATTTCTTAGGCAACTGTTTCTTATCTGCAACCTTTTTCTCTTTCTCCTCAGCAAGGAGTTCCTATTTCATTAAAAGCTCTTCTTCATTTAAGGGATCAATGACAAACTTCTTATAGAGGGGCTTAGCTACATTCTTTAATACATGTGGAATGTCTTGCTTTACAAGACTTTCCTCAGCAATAGATTCTACATGCATTTTTCCTGCCTTTTTTATCATAGTCAAATCCTATTCCAGTTTTCTGACCTATGACTTGTTTATTTATAGCCTCCTTTACAAGATTCGCAGATTTCTTATAAGCTAGAAGTTTTAACTCAAGATCAGAAATTTTATTTCTAAGAGCTGCTTCTACTTCCTGGTTGCATCTATCTCTATTATGAAAGTATTCTATTTTATGTTTCAGATCTTCTACATTAACACATGCAAGCTCTAGTTCTTCGTTTTTAGTTTCTAGCATTTTATTCTTAAGAACTAGTTTATCATTTTCTTCTTCAGATGCTAGCATGCTTGTATGTATGTTAAACATTTCTATACTTAGATCTTTCACAGTTTTCTTATATTCAGAATTAGACATGTCAACGGAAGAAAGAAATGATACCTTCGATGATTGAGGTGATACCTCAGAAGAGTCTTCCATTAATGCAAGATTTCCAAATGTCTCTTCTTCATCATTGTCTGAATCATCCCAACTCTTTCCTTTAGCTATATAAGCTCTTACTTGATGCTTCTTTACCAGTGCATCATATTTCTGCTTGAGTTCATCATATGACTCCTTTCTTTCTTTCACTTGCTTTGGCTTCCGGCATTCTGTTGCAAAATGTCCGGGTTCATCACAGTTGTAGCACTTGAACTTACTGCGATCTACCATTCCCGTCTTATAACCTCCTTTGTTGTAAGATCCTGAAGACGATCCACCTCGGTTGCTGTTTCTGAAACTGGAACCACTGTAACTGGAGTTACTCTTGAATTTGTACTTAGGGTTCCTCCTAAACTTGAGGTTCTTGAACTTCCATGCCATATAGGCCATTGTTTTATTTTCCAATTGCTCAAGTTCTCCCATTGAGTAGAAGTCGTCTTCATTACCTAGTTGAGTGTTATCTGTAAATTCAGCTTCCAGAATTTCTTCTTTCTCAACATCAGGTTTCACTGTGCTGGTCTCTATGACAGCAAAATCCTTAGCTACAAGAGCTGTAGTCTTCAACAGTGTTGTATTCTTACTGTCCACCGTACCTGTACCATAAATGATCTGTCTTTGCTCTTGCTCCATTTCATGAGTCTTGAGCTTCCCATATAAAATTTTAATGGACATGTCATTTATGTCACTTCTCTCTCTGATGGCAGAGATTTTGTGTTCCAGGTGTGCTGGCAGTCTCAACATAAATTTTCTGTTGATCTCCCTACGTGAGTAGGCCTTCCCATGCAGTGACAAGTCATTCAACAATTTGTTGTATCTCTCAAAGACTTGAGTGATACTCTCTCCTGGTAGTGACTTGAAAGCTTCATATTGGGAGGTAAGAATATCAAGCCTGTTCTCCTTCACTTCTGTTGTACCTTCCATCAGCAGATCAATTGTATCCCACATCTGTTTGGCACTCGTGCAGTTAATCACTTGATTTAGCATTGTAGTGTCCAAAGAATCCATCAGGATGCATTGAAGATGATTGTCTCATGCAACTCTTTCTTTATCAGTGTCAGTAAACTCTGAAGGTTCCTTTGGGGTAAATCCTTGCGGAATCCGTTCGCCGTCTTCTGAAACTGTTTCTGGTGTAAGCTTCTGAGGTGCATAGGGTCCATTTTCCAAAATTCCCAAGTATTGAGAATTTGAAGTTTTAATGAAAATGGACATCTTCTTCTTCCATAAGATGTATTCAATTTTGTCAAATGCTGGGATTTTAATGCTGCTGAGTTTTTGGGTACTCATGGTTATAAGAATTTTAAATCTTAAGAAATAATTAATTTCTCAAAATTTAAAATTAATTCGAATAAAAATTAAATTTCACGAAATAAAATTTTAATACGAATTCTTGATGATTGATAGTCTTCTTAAAATTAGTGAACTTAAAATCTTTGAAAAATTCGAAATTGAATTTTCTTTAAAAATAAAGAAATTTCAATATAAATATTTCTAGATCTAAAAATGCACTTTTTCGAAAAACTATTTTTGGATCTTGATTTGTAACTTCAATCAACAAGCTCTGATACCAATTGTTAGGTCCAAAATCATCATAGAAGGGGGGGTTGAATATGATATGGTAGATTTTTTGTTTTTATGCGGATTATGTGTTTGTGTTTGTGAGATATGAAATTAACAGTACTTGAAACACAAAGTTCGGGGAAATAATAATATCTTATTAAATCCCTGAGGTGCTACAATTCTAATCAGTAAATTAGCTGCAATGGGTTCAAAACAATATTACAACACTGATACAGCTGGGTGAAATAAATGTATAGCTTTAATGGAGCTTCCCGTCTATTTGTGTTGAATGCTGAAGAAGATAACCACCTAATTCATTCGAATTAAACCCATATATATTTGTAGGCTTTTTGGAAATTGAATTCCCACAATGCCAAGTCCCAAGTTGCACCTATAGAGTGTGAGTGGAGTACAGGCACCACTAATTGCTTTGTTGCGCCTTGGTCTTCAGTTGCGCCTCCAACTTCATGTTAGTTGCGCCAATACAATGGTTTCCCTATATAAGCGCCACTCATGCCTTAGAACAATGGGCTTCCATATGTTGCGCCTTGCTTTGAAGTTAGTTGCGCCTGTACAGTGGTTTCCCTGTACAGGCGCCACTCAGGCCTTAGAAATCTTTCATGTGCCTTGAACTGTATGTGGCGCCTGCACTCTATACACCCTGTATAGGCGCCACTAACACTTCCCTTAGACTTTTTCTTACACCTTGAAATATATGTTGCACCTCTCATTGCTTCAAGAGAATTAATGCCACCAATTGTAATAATACTTGCCTTAGCATATTCTTGAGATGCTTGAAGTATTTACCACTTGGTTTTCACTCTTCTGGCTTGGCTTGATCAACTGATTTTCTTCTGATTAATCAAGGTAATTCTCTTCTTGTTGTGCTGACGCTTAGTGCACTGGTCTGGTTCACAAACGACTAACACTGAATTGAATTCCCTTGACCTCTGTTCTGTTTCAGCTGACTAACCCTGGACTATTGCATTGCTTCTGATCACTGAAACCCTTTGACAACTATACATTAATCATTACACTGTCTTTACTGTGAAATCTTCTGAACTCTTATTTGTCACTGAGGCATGAACATGTTAATGAACTTCTCTCGCTGACGTTCAGCAATTCTTTCATCTTGAATGCTCAGCAATGATGTGTGTATGATCTCTTGTTTATGTCCTTCCGGATTTCTGTGCTGCATATCAATATTATTTATCTGTCTTTGTTTCTTAGTTGAGTTATCGTTATCACTATTACATACTACGTTACATTATGCTTTACAATCTCCCCCTATTTGTTTGTTAGAGTTCGACAAGCAAATCCTGTGAGAGGATAACTCAACTGATACTTACAAGAAAAAGTAAAGTGCAGAGAGACAGTAAATAATATTAATTATATTCTGGATTAGATATTACATTTCCAGATTTCTTTGTGTACAAAAGAAGTTTGTTCCTCTAGCCTGAACAGATAATTCTATGGTCTTCTGCTTCTTTGTACTATGTCTTGTTTGCTTTTAGATCTCGTTTCAGAGTAATGCTTTCTTAGCTCTTCTTCCTTTTCTTCTAACCTTGTCTTTACTAAGTCTCTAGCTTCCACTTCAAGAGTGTTGACAGGAGATGGATCTTCTAATTTCTTCAGAATCTCAGTGAGAAACGCCGTTGAATTTATCTTGGAGATTGACTCGAAGGCCAGAGATTGTCTCTTTGAAAACACGAACACTGTTATTCTTTTTTGGACCTGTTCCTTTTTGTTGAACACTACCTCGTACATTCTTCTCATTTCAAAATCCATCAAAGGCCTGTAGCATTTGAAATATGCCTCCTCATCACCTTTACTAGAACGGTCTTTCTCTTTCTCCACAAAATATTTTGACGCTTCAACCAATTGCTCTTGAAATTTTCTAAACATTTATTTTGTGTACATGGAAGCACCATGGACCTCCAAAGCGGTGTTTAATATCATTCCTCGACTCCGATGACGTGACTTATAATCTTCATCTTTCTCCCGCAAAATTGTCTTTCAAATCCTTTTTACGCATTCTCGATAAATTCCTTCAACCCGTACTAGAGCTCACATAACTATCAAAAAAAGCATTCATCCCCTCGCTCCTTGACGTTGTCCTTTGACCCGCCAAAAAAATGTTTCTAGTATATGCCTTGACCAATTTATATTTCAATTGGTACAACCCTTGTAGTCATGCATTATCTTCCAATTTATACTTGAAAACCAAAACTTTCCATTTTTCCTCAAAATCATCCTCGATCATTGAGTTATAAATGCAATTGTTGAAATCCACTTTGAAACTCTTCGGGCACTTAGAATAGTAACTTGCAAGTTTTTCCAGAAATTTGTTGTTAATGTCCCATGAACACAATAAATGATTGGTTTCAGGTAGTTGTGAAGCTAATGCCCCGAACATGGCTTGATCTTGGTAGCAAGGGGATGTTTGTCTTCAATGACCTCAAGTGATGTACGTAGAATCCATTCAAAACTGGAACGAACTTCATCCCTCATGAGTGTAAAACCAAAAATTACGCTTTGATAGGGATGATTGACCCGAGTGAAAGGAACAAATGGCATGGCTTATCTATCGGTTCAGTATGTTGTATCAAATGCTACCACATCACCAAAATTTTTATAATCCATTAAATAACGCGGATCTAGCCATACAAGACTCTTGAAACATTTTTCTTCATCAAGTAATGTTTTTATAAAAAACTTACCACCACTTTATTCTTTCAAACGATACAACAAATTTAACCCCGCTTGAGCATCACAAACATCTAATTTGTTTTTCCTAAAGTCGCGTACCACATTCCTAACATGTTGGTCATCAAAGCCAACATTTTGCGCTCCATCTTTTAAATTACTAAAAATGTTCATCATTTATTTAGGAGGAACACCCGATATATGTAGAGTCTTCATTAAATTTTGTTGAGTCGCATTAACATGTCTCTTCCGTCGAATCAAATTCATTTTTGACAGGGTAATAACTTCATGATTATGTTTTAATTCAAGTGCAGTTATCTCCCAATAGCTTATTTTTTCTTATTCACAACATACATTCTAATTCTACAACCATTTCTAGGAAGGATATCACGACGTCGTTTCCCCTTTTTAGTTCCTAAACATACCTCATCATCAATAACACCTTTTTCCCTTTGTTTTCACCCGCTAAATTACAAGCATACGTCTGATCATATATTTCATCGATTTTAGCACGCTTTTGTACCAATTGAATTTTAATTGTAAAACCGTTCTTTAGTGCATAAACTATAACAACTCAGACTTTCATAATTTAATTTTTATTATTATTTAAATAATTATTGATTTTCTGAAATATTGGAGGAATAAAATTTTTAATATTTTATTTTAGTTGGATGAATTTCTAATATCATTTATTTAGTTAATTATCGGTTCAGAGAAATTGGGCTTGTTTAAAAATTTTACTGATTGAGTTGGTATCTCGAGTCGGTATTTTATTCTGGTAAAAAGTTTATTTATTTAAATGGTGAAAAATATTTATTTAAATATTGGAGGGTTACAAAATTGTCTAAAAATATCTTTCAAATTTTATTTGAGGATTTATAAAAAAAAATTGTAGAGATTGAGATTTTAATTTTTATTAAATGGTTGTTGAATAAAATTTAAATATATTTCATTCAAATCGGGGGGAGGGGGTCAATTAATTTTGATTTCTCGCTTATAAAAGTTTTGAGATATTTTTAAGAATGAGATTACATATTTATAAATATGATTACATTCCAGAAATATTTTTTTTCTCATTCTTATTTATTTTTAAATGGGTTTTATTCTGAAAATCATTAAAATATTTAATGATTTGTAAAATGCATATCAATTTCGAAATATTAGATTTAATTCTAATTATTTTTCCATAATTCTTCAAAGCTATACTAGTATTTAATTATGTTAGAAATTTAATTTTTATAAATTAGAATTTCTAGCTCAAAATATTATTTTATTCGTGTGTAGTAGCAAGAAGGAGGAATAAAGCTAAGATTTTATTTATGTGGCTATAAAGCAACCACACCACTGATTTCTGCACCACAAAACACACACATCTTCTTCTTTTGTTTTCCACCGAACAAAGAAAAGAAATCAGCCATGAAAGGAGGAGAAAGAGAGAAAAGAATAGAGAGAGAGTAGAGAGAAAGAGAAAAAGTGAGAAGAGATGGAGAAATGAAGAGGAAGAAGAGAAAGGATGTAAGCAAGCTACTTCCCCTTTCCATTTCAGCTGACTGAAGAAGAAAAGAGGAGGGACAAAATGCTTGGTTGCTTGATTCCTGGTGGGTTTGACTAAAGAGGTATAAACTCTTTCCTTACAAATATAATTTCAGTTTAAGCTAGTTACTATCCTGTTTTGAAGCACTGATTTCTACCAGTTTCATTCTTTTCTTTGGTTTATATCTTGATAAAAGTTGTTCTATTTAGTTTCTAGTTTATTTATGCCAAAACCTTGTGCCGTTTGGATTAACGAGAAAAAGTTATGAGTGCTCTAGTGAAGGTAGCGCATAATAGTGTTTTATGTATTCAGTTTGTGAGTTTTGTTAGTTCATTTTTGGCCTAAATGAAATGTTTTGGAGATGTAATTTTTATGCATGATTGATTGGATATTCAAGAAGGATTTTGAAAATTTTTGTATTAAAGTGATTATATTTCGATTTATTAACAATGTTTGAGTAAAGTGTACGCAATAGCATTTTATGTTTTTGAATTGATTATCCTGTTTTGGGGAATTATTTTGGAAATATTAAAACCTTATTTGATGTGGGTCAAATGATGAAAATTGTTCATAAATCTCTTTACTAGAAGTTTGAAAAGTTTCAGTAATTTTTGAACTTCGATTGAAAGAGCTATGGGTAATGTAGTTTAAGCATGTATAGTCATAGAAATGCATGACTTGTTCATTTGATTCTAAGGTTACATTTCATAAGCTTGGTTGGTCTAAATAGCTTGAAATTGATGTATGATGTAGTGTAATTTTTATTGAGGAGTTTGGGATTGATTGTTGGTTGGATTGGAGTAGAATAGAAACGGAAAACATTAAGTTTTAAGCCATAAACTCTAAAATTTTTATTTAAAAATTTGTTTTCACCAAACTTGAAGGCTATGATCACCCTAGCTAGGCTACTCCATAAACTCTAAAATTTTTATTTAAAATACTAAGAATATCTGGTATCATTTAGGAAAAGGTTTTGGATTAAAAGGCTCAAAACCTAATTTACTAAAAATGTTTGAGTCGGATAGCACATAGTAGAAATTTATGTGTTTTGTCTAATTTTAAGGCAATCATTCACATGTCTAGGATGCTTAATAAAAAGAAAAACTTTTATGGAAGATTATTAGTAGTTTATAGAAAATCTCAGAAAAGGTTTTGTGTCAAAAGGATTAAATTCCAATTTATTAAAAATACTAGAAGTTGGGTGTTTAATATTTTGACTTATAATTTCAAAAGTGTAATACTTGAAAATAATAGATGAATTGCGATTGGAGATGAATGTACGACATAAGAGGTTCTGTTGTGTTATGAAATTTACTTTCTTACAAACATACATATATGTATGTACTATTACTATTCATTTTTTTGGTAACCCATCAACTCTGAAATCATCCTGAGTACTAATTCTGCATAAGGGAATGAATAAATAATATCAACATTCTTCCCATATATGTATATTGGTGTAGTAAGGAGTAATATCTCACTCTATTCGATATTTATCCACTTAAAGTGACTTTGATGTTTTAAAGAACTTCCCGGTCGTATTCTTTTGAAAATTCATAGTCGAGAGACAATTTACCCAGTAGGGGTTAGTTGACGGAAGGTCAACCTGCATAAACTGGATTACTACCACATAAACATAATTCTGGGAGTTAATCAATTACCTGATGTTAAAATTTTAAAAAGATTGTTGTATACTCCAGAGCTTGAATTCAATTTCCTTCCACACAATAATTTTGTATTCTTTAAATTGGACTGGAGTGTGAAAGTCACCGTTTTAATACGGTGCACCTTATACGATGTGTTAGAGTCTACCGAAGTGGGTAGGCCTTCAAGTATAAATATACGACGTGTAAGAGTCTACCGGAGTGGGTAGACCATCAAGTATACATTGGCTCATGTGTTGCCAGGGTGACGTCCAGAAATGGTTCATCCATCAACTAGTAGAGAAAGGTCCCTCGGGAAGGTTGTTGTAAGTGACTGATCATCGTTGTACAATACCATGGTTGCTCCAAATTATAGTTCATTCTTCCAATTGGAATTTGACATTAACACTGTAACAAAAGCCTAGGTGCTAAGTTACCGATAAAGTTAATGGGAATTGTTAAACTTTAACTGTTCTTACACTATAATGAAAGCCAAGGTGCTATGTTATCGATAGTGTTAATGGAAACTGCTGAACTTTCACTGTTCTTACACTATAATGAAAGCCAAGGTGCTAAGTTACCGATAGTGTTAATAAGAACAGTTGAACTTTGATTGTTTCTTTCACAGTATCTTGAACTACTTTCTTAGTGATTCTTAAATGAATAGAACACTGTAGCTGATGCCATCGTGCTAAGTTACCGATATTGTCATTCCAAAATTATGAACTTAAATTGTTCGTACCGTAGTAACTTGAACTACGTTCTTATCGTGAATACCTTCTTGTATCGTGGACTCTGGTTTATTTATTGTAGAGATATGCATTTTTCTCATTTATTGTAGAGGCTACACTTTCCTCATTTATATTTCAAGTTATATACTTTTATTGTTGGACATCCGGTTGGGATAATTATGACATCTGTTGCTCAGTTATCAAAAGTTGTATCAAAAGTTATTGCGAACTTTTAAATTATTCAATTCTGAATTTGTCATACTTGTTCCTCTATGAGATTTGTTGTCAATAAATATCAAAATTGTTTTAAAGTTGTTCAGGTGAATCATTTTTAGAATTTAGTAAACTTCCCTCCTATTTAAAAATTTGGTGTTACAAATGTTTCTTTCAGTATTAATTATCCATCGAATTTGAAAACCCCTTACTTATGTTGAAAATATCCTATTGTTCTCTACCAATAAACTTGTTGAGCATTTCTTTCGCTCATACTTGCTTGTTTCAAATATTAACCTTTCAGAAAAAGGTAGATTGACGAGACTTATCCGCATAGTTCGGAAGAAGAAGGCAAGATGCCATTACGAAGATGATTTGATTCAGAGTATTTAGATCTAGAGTAAGATTATTTATATGTTGATATGTAATAAATATTATCTTGTATATAACATTATTGATTGCTTGTATACTTCTTATCGAAGTTATACTAGTTTTATATGATTTGTGTAAACAGAGACTGGTTGTAGTAATTTGTGGTAACTGGAAAATTGTTTCTAAAAATCTAATTTTGAGAAACTTTATGGATGGGATCACAAAAGTGATTTGATCTTGTTGAGGTTTGTAATAATTGATATATGACTTTGGATTCTTGTTTCTAGCCCTATAACCTAAAAGATTATTGGGAGTTGGGATCGCAGATGTATTTTTCAGTTATTGAATGTCTACAAGTGAAATTATAATTGTTAAATAGGCGGTTTTATGTTGAAAATTTCCATATTGACGACAAAATCCATGACCCCGGATTTGGGGGAATTATATAAGCCCTAAAAAATTTCTCTGCGGCTTGTAAACTATCAATTTTTTTTATGAAAGTAAGGAACTATAATATCATCATTTTCACTACTTTCTCTCACATTCATTTTATTTTCACTATTCCCTCTCATATTTGTTTCATGCAAAATTTCTACACCATCATCTTCATTACATTGTTCAACCACATATATTTCTTAACCATCATCATAAAAAAATACTTATATATTTAATATCTAAATCTTCATTAAACATGGATTTCCTACCCAAACTATCAACGTTTACATCATCAAAATTAATACAATCATTCTTTTTAGAACTTTTTCTAGGAACAAATTTAGCAAACATTTTATCCGCCATGATATACGCACAATTAAGAAGAAAGACTGACAAATTTCAAAGATTTCTTCAAGTTCTAGCCTCCTCTTCTTCTTTTTTCCCAAGGTTTTTTCAAACAAACGATGATAGAAGTGACAACCTAGGGGTTAAAGGTCAGGACTGGAAGAATCGAGTCTATTCGCGCTTTTTTCCATGGATAGGCTGATGTCGTTTAATATATAACAACATGTCATTCATCTTTTCGCAGAAATCTGGCATGTCCGCGCATATTTAGCGTGGATAGGGGCAATTTATTTTTAATCCTGGTCGTTTGAAGTTCGTTTGATCCAACGTTGTAGAAGGAACATGTTACATAACTTGTCCTTGATAATCGATTATCATTGTCAGGGATCAAGACCCATTATAAAGAATGAAAAATGTTTGTCTTCAATGGTGTTATCTATAATTGTTTGCTATATTATAAAAATAACATTTTATCATCTTTAATAAAAGGTAAGTTATGATGGGAAGATGTAATTAATCTAAAATATCAATTAAAAATAGTAAGATGATGTAGTGGAACATTACAGAGAATTGTAGTGGTTCTAGAAATATAGTCAATCAAGTTAGGTTATGTAAAAAAAATTAACTTAAGGGCATGTGGTTGGTGTCGGTCATTATATATATTAGTTCGCTATATATGTTACCATATACCCAAGGGGTTTGAATCCATTAGAGTTGCTCTTAATTTTTTAGGAAGTTTTAAAAAATAGTAGAAAACAAAAGTTTTAATTGTTTTAATAAAATGATCAAGAAACATGTTTTTTATCCCATTTTGTACAACACCTAAGAGGTAACATTGACATTAATAAATAACATATGCAACCAAAATAATATAAATATCACGTCAAAGTACAACATTTACAAACCATCTCTCTAGTAAAAAAAATTAAACTGAAATTATAATGAGGAATTCTATTTTTATCACCCTTTTTTTTGCAATACTCATCTTCTTGCAACACCACCTTGTTGCTTCATCAAGTCCTATTAAGCAAAAAACTGCATTGTTCCAATTTAAGCAAAGCTTGAACATCGGTGCTCCTACACGCACTACAACTACAATAATTGAAGATTCTGTTGTTGCTGATGCTAAGATGATAGACTCTGATGAAGCTCCTCTGGAAATTTCTGATGCAACCACAAACTCTGACTCACCAATCTATGATAAAGCCATAAACTCTGATAGGGAGGACACAAACTCTGATGAACCAAATTTTGCTGATGAAGAAGCTACAAATCTGTCAATCCCCTACACACAAAGGTACAACTCCAAAAAGTGGTCTGTCAATGCACATGAAAGATTAAGGATGGATTATCCTGATTACATGATTATAGAGTCCCTCAAGGGTGAAATTGAAGCTTCCCTAGATGCAGAAGGTGTCAAGAGGGATTTCAGTTCAAAAGTAGGGCCATCTAATGAAGATCTTCTAAATTCACACAGACAATACATCTGGGATATGTCCTGGAAATACACAAATGAATAAATCTCATGAGTTGATCAATAAATCTGACAAAGAGATAAACTCTGAGGAGATGAAAATAGTGTTAAAAGCTACTATTGTGTTGTCCAAGGGACTTCTCAATGAAGCTGTGATCTTAAAGAATCTGTCAACAAAACCACTGCATCTGTTCAACCTGCTGTTACAACATATCAACATGCTCTACAATGATGTCAGAGTATGCTACATACAATTGTTGAAATTTTCACAGCAAGAACAGGCAATGATATCAGAATGGGGGAGAAGGTATCTACAGAGAAATGCAAGGAGGATGTTATTCAAAACTCTGACAAACCTGATGATAAAGATCAAGGGAGTCATAAGGATGGGAAACAAACTCTGATAGGACAAACTCTGATAACGTCTCAAACTCTAATGACATCAAAGTCTAAGCTAAACTCTCACAATCAAACTCTGATAGATGCAGAATTAGAACTGGCAAAAAAGCTTGAAGAAGAAGAGAAACATGAGAAGGTTGAAGATCCAAATTTAAAGAATGCAAAACTGGCAAGAAAGTTGTTTGAAGAAGAAAATTCAGGAATAGATCCAGTTGCTATAGAAGTGGAATTAAAGAAATCTGGTACTGACAATGCTCAAGTCCAGAAGAAAAGGAAGTATGAAAAGAGAGTTCCAGTATAAAGAAAAACTCCTGCACAACAAAAGAAAATTGTTCTTAAGCCTGCTCAAGATAAATCTATTGAATCTTCTAAAACTACAAGTGTTCAAGCAAAAAAAAACTCCTGAAATCCAAACAAAGTCAACTTGAAGAATTCAGCAAAAAGCTCCACCTAAATCAAAATCTCCTCTCACTATGTCAGGAACCACATTTCTCCCAGGTGGGTCTAGCTTTGATGATGAGGAAGAAGACAAACAACAATCTCTAATCAGGAAGAAAAGGTCTGATCTTCTGTGGACCAAAACTCAAACTTTGACTCTCAATGCCAGACTTGATAATAACAAGGGTGGTATTGGAGATTCTCATGTCAAAGTCTATAAGGGTAAAGCCAATATTTTTAGAGATCCTTTTTCATTAGAAGACAAGCCTGAGGAAGATTTGTCACAAGAACATCTTGACAGGTTAATCTTTGTAAACATAGTGAAGGACATTTTTGATGGTGCACAAGCAAAGGAGAAGCTTCTATATTTCTTGAAAAATGGAAGGGTTTTAAAAATTGCTGAAGATCTAATCCACAAGGCATCTAAAGAACTTGAACATGTTCTTTATCTATTCAATGATGAAAATGAAGCCACTTCCAGATAGGTGAAGATTCTAGAAGGCATTATAAATGAGAAGAAGAAAAGTGAAAGGCTTTTAAAGACAAAATCTAAGGAATGTAAGCCAAGATATCTACTTGAAGATGACATTGAGAAATCCATGACAAAAGGAGATGCAAGGGTCAAGGTGGTGTTAGGAATTCCTACACTAGTTTTAAACCCTGATGGTAAAAAGGCATGTTGCATTCCCTTAGATGAAAGAATGGAAAGATCATCAATTTATGCTCTGAGGGCTGCTATATTTCAAATCGATGATTCTTCTGAGCAGATGATAGAATTGAAAGAGAAGCTTAGTGAATTATTGAAGAATGCTGAAGAAAAGCTACTTAATCAATTTCTGAAGGAAGACTTCTCATATAGAAGAATCTAAGTCAAGAAAGAAAACACTAACTCTAATGCATTGTCAAGATTTCTGACATCATAAGTAAAATTTATGTTTTACTCTATAAAGCATAAATTGGGGGAGATTGTTAGGAAATAAATATTGATGTTGTCAGAGAATAAAATATCAGAGTTTATATTGTTGACGTCATCGGAGATTGATGAAGTTATCAGTCAGAGTTTACTCTATCAGAGAATACTCAATCAGAGTTTACTCTAACAGAGAATGCTCAAATCAGATAATAAACAACCTACAGAGTTTACTATCAGAGTTTGTGAAGAAACAAGACAAATCAGAGTATGATTAAGATAGTGAAAAAGGAATCCAAATACAAGTCTAATTGCCTTATTGAAGCTATTCTTTTCATAATCTGTTTTGTAATTGAATTGTAACTGTGTCTATATAAACATAGACATAGGTTAACATTAGATAACTTTCAAGTCTTATTTTTCATAACTTAACAGTTCTTGAGAACAAAGAATTTTTTGAGAGAGTTTCGTATTCAAGTTCATTATTAATACAAAACAGTATTTCATTCTACATACTTGTGTTCATATTCAATAAATTGGTACTATTACATTCAACCCCCCTTCTGTAATAGATATCTTTTTGGGCAAACATAAAATATTTAATAAATGTGTTTAAATTTAAATATTTATTCATTAATATTTTAGTTTTTATATTTTTCTTTTATTTGTTTGGAAAGTAGGATGACAATCGAGTCGGATCGGGTCGGGTTTGTCAAAATCCAAATCCAAACGAGACCTAAACCCGAAAATCAAAATCCGATCTGACGGATTTCTGATCGGATTCAGATTTACCCGAAATTCAAATCCAAAATCCGAAAACCCGAACCTGAATCCGAAATTCAAACCCAAAAATTAAGTAAAAAATATATTTCTACATAAAATATATGATAATATTATATTATAATATCTTATAAAATGTATAATATATATACTCATAAAATAATGTCTAATGTGTAATATTATATATATATATATATATTATTCAGGGTTTTTTTTGATTTTGGGTTTGGATCGGATTTGGATCGGATTTCGGACATCGGATCGAGTTTCAGATCGGTATACCTCAAATCCAAATCCAAAAATTATCGGGTCTTAAATTAAATCGAAATCCAGAAAATCGGGTTCGGTAAATCCAAAATTTCGGATTTCGGATCGGATATCTGTCGATCGGATTTTTTTGTCCTCTCTAGTGGAAAGATATATATATTCATAATATATATAATCTAGATAGTTATATATACTTTTGCTTCTGTTAAAGTTTGACGGATAATCCAACGGCTCGTTGTCGAAGACCTTAAAATGTAAGGAAAAAAAGATTTAGACAAGCAAATGGTGACTTTTAACATTTAGCCATCAATGTGTAAAATTATTAATGTGTAGATACTCAAATTGCAATTTAGTCTTGAAAATTATAGCTATGTTGGTAACTTGGGGCTGTGTGGAAATCCATTGTCCAAAAAGTGTGGATATGATAACATGACCCAAGAAAAAGGTGAAGATGAGGATAAAAATCCCTTGAACCTATTGAGAAGTGTGTTTTTCTTTCATTTTTATGTTCGGCTTTAAAAGATATTTAGGAATACTTTTTTTATGAAAAAACTGGTCTGTTACAAGCAACAAACTAAAATGGGGAAATTTAGTGTTTTACTTGGAAAGTTGTGTTGATTGGATATGCGTGTGTAGTGGTACCTGCATTTATTATCGGAAACTTGATGTTGTTAGCTGAAAAACTAAAATGGTTTGCTGGAATTATTGTCCGAGAATTGGGTCTCAAGATCAGAAGGATGGAGATTAGAATGCGATAGATGAAGATTTGCTTTAATTTGTAATGCCATATTAACTGTCAATCAATGAAGTCAATAATATTCATTCTTATATGTTTCTTATGTGATCTGATTGCATTAGCCCCCTGTGCAAAAAGAAGGTAAAGATATTGATTTCTTTTTTATGGTTTTACATGGAAAATTGTGGTGATTGGATATGATTGTGGACTGATACCTGCATTGTCTAAACGGAAATTTGATGTTACTAGCTGGAAAACCAAAATGGTTTGCCGGAATTATTTCTAGGGAATAGGGCCTCAAGCTCAGGCTCTTCATATCTACAGCAGCTTCTTGTTGCTGATATATTGTACTGTAACAAGTTTACCAGAGTCTTAGATATTCTCTACTAAATAATTTTATGGGTTGTTTTGCCTAAATCGCTCTCATGAACTAATGAAAAATCTAAAAGAGGGTTACATTTGGCAGTGGTGGACCTACCTTTAGTGACCCAAAAATGTCAAAATCCAATTGTGAGCAAGAATTCCAATTGACTTCTGATATTTTTCAAGGTACTCTTTTGTTGAGACTTGTTTTCTAAATTACAATATCGAGCTCGACTATTCATGTGTTTTGATACAAACATCTTTTTGTGATGTTGCCAACTCTTTTATCAGTTGCTGGACTTTGGATTCTCTAGTACCGGCAAGAAATGTGTGTGTCGACAATGAAGAGTCATGATTCTTGCTTGTTTTCATATATGGTTAATCCTATACATCAACACACTCGACACACACATATTATACGTTCACTAAATTTGAACTCTCGATAGTCGATTGTTACCCAATGGAAGGGGATATTTATTTTTGCTCATTTTGCAGTGAAATACTTATTTCACAGGGCACACAACACATAAACCTTAGAACACAAATAAAAGTCACAGATCAATAGAAAGTTGAAATCAAAGTTGGGTCCTTTGAAACTTGTCTCTGAAAATAACTACTACTAGTAAAACACCTTATTACAACTACTAGTAAACACCTTACTACGCATAATCAACTTTACAATATGATCAGGAGTGTGCAAATAATCATTACATTCTTTCCATATGGAATGACCAACCACCGAAAGAAATAAATGTGATATGTGCTTTTTCACTTTTCTCATGTTACCTTGAACAAAATGGCCTTGACAGTAATGAATCCAATCACAAGTCAATGGATACGCTTCTGCTTTAAAAATGATCTCAGTAAATGGACAAATGGACAAATTGCGAACAGATGCTCAATCATTTCAGCATTACCCGTATTACACAAGATACAACCCATTAAGATTATATGTACACTGAAAAATAGGAAAGGATAATTCTAGTAATTTTTCTATTACTTGACTAGCACACATTAAGATTAATGGTATAGTTATAGCTATAAATATAGATTTAATCATATTTTTCACCTTATTCTTCCATATAGCCAGAGACACCAAGGATATTTCCCTTTTGCAGTCGACACATGCACTCGCGAAGTCGCCCACTCTCGCACTTTTGCGTGAAAGAAGAAGTTTTGTACAACACTTCTGACCGTCATCAAGAACTACCTAACCTCAAGTAGTTGCATTACAACATCAACTATTTTTATGCACAAGTAATAATGGTAACATTCTATTGAAATCTAAAGACATCTGGCTGTTCCTGATTCAAGAATTTACAGAGCGGCAATTTTACTTTGGGGGATGTCTAGATCGAGAACGATAACCAAAACACTGTTTTACTGAGAATTTCCCAGACTTTTTAGGCAAAAGAGTAGGCCATTGAGCGTCCAACTTATTGTGAGGATAATGTTTATGAAAAGCATCAACTGCTCCAGTGACCCCATCTTCCTTCTCCATTTCTTTGGCTAGTTCAAGTGCACGTTTTTTAACCTATATACAGAACATAAAAACTATTTCATACAAGTGCTACGACTCTTGGAGGCTATAAAATATTAGTCTACAAGGTTCTGAAAATTTACAATCACAGACCTTCAACATACAAACCTCAAATATTTGTAAATGAAGTGTACTTTGTGTGGACAAGGACTAAACTGATTTGATGAAAATACACTTAAATGTAACAAATTTAAAGTGAAATATTGCAAGTGGTCTGAAAACCGAAGTGCACTTTATTTTACATTCATTTATATCTTGTTTTCCCAAGGGCAACCTTCAAAGCGCGAAATATGTACATGCATAATAGAGTTTGTAGTGCAGAAAGCATTCAAGACTTCAAAGTTCATAAATACCTCAGGATCAAGCATAAAATGTATGGCAGCTACCAACTTTTCAAGTGAAAATTCATCAACTGGAATTGGTGCTGGCCCTACTCCCCTTTCATGAACCCGCTCTCCCCAAAAGAGCTGGTCTCCAAAAAAGGGTATCACAGTTGTTGGACACTAATAAACAGTAAAAGTCAGATATTATTAATTATACAAAATAAATAGAGTATTGGTAGCTGAATAGGAAAGCAAAATCATTACCGCGGCCTTAAGACCAGCAGCAGTTGTTCCAGCACCGCCATGATGGACCTTGTTTAAGAAAGTATTTAAATTAATTTAGATCTTGATATTCAGGTAACAACATTTGAGTACTTCCATTACTAACTTGTGAAGTGTATTTTCACATACCTCACTAAAAACATCTACATACGAACCACAATTTGTATCTAATATTTTCCTGTCCATCTAGAAATATGTGTGTTTCATGTTCTCCTGTCCATCAGATAATTTTTTATTTGATTTATTCCAGCATTACGAAATTTCCAACTCTACAATTAATTATGCGTGTGCTCAGTTCTATAGTAAAGTTATATTACGGATACCCGGGTAATATTTTGTCACAATCCAAGGAGGAGGATGAACACGAGCTGCTGTATTAGCCTGCTTTTTCTGAAGGCTTATATTGGTGTTTGATTTGGATTACTTGTTGTGCCAGCAGCCAACTCCGATGATGTTCTTTTCTGATTTTGACATCCTGATTATAGTGTATAGTATACCTTCTGACCCATAGATTAACTCTGTCTTTTAAATTTAACCCTAGGAGGCTCCCAACTACAGGTTCTTTCATGCATTTTGAGAATGATGCAATACTGTTTACATAATTCCTTTGTGTCCCACTTATGTAATAATGTTATAATGCAATATATGAACGAGGTATACTCATTGACCACCTATCGAAGTGAACTTCAGCAAGCAAATGGGCCAAAACATGAGCCTTACCACTGCAGCACATCTCAAGAATAACCAATCATGAGGGCAGTTATCCAATAGATACACGAAGTCCTTTGGTTCGACAACTGCGAGATGAAACAAAGACATCAACTTCTCTGTAAGCTAACATTTGCAGAGTGGTGGTTTGGTAAGTTATAAGCTACATAACTGGATAAACATATCAGAACTTACGGTTTCCAAGGCCACCCCAGCCTTTATTTATAATACCCCTTTGTCCTGTCATTTCTAGGGCTTGAACGATTATTTCAGTCATTTTACCTGGGTCCTGTATAGGCTGAACAACATTCATGAATATTAGAAATGTCAAAACCAAAAGAATATACATAAATGATAGAAATTAGTAGTGCCGTTAATTTTCATGATGTAATTTATAAAAGTGATATATTTTCTCACTTGTTAAGGCGCGCAAGATAAACATGCAATTACAGAGAGAGAGAGAGATAAGGGGGGAGTCTGGGGAGAGGTATCCAGAAAGAGAGAGATCGATAAGCAGTTCAGCAGTTCAGCAGTTCAGATCACAAACAGGTTGTATGCTGTGCTATAACACCAGATTCAAGTTCACTAACTGTCATTTTAAATTCATATCTAACATCTCAAGTGATAGTGTATATAAATATGTCGATATTTATACGCATAATTAGTTTCATAATTATAGCAGTATAGCTAGGAATTAGTCTCGTAATTGTAGCAATGTATATGTTGTATTTTGGACAATATTTTCTAGCTGGCATCAGGCACTGTGTACTCTTATATATTGAAGATAATCACAGAACTCCTCACGGAGCATTCATCTCATATTCTTACATGGTATCAGGACTAACCATAATTCTTAACTCAATTATTCTTTTGTCCATTCTTTTTCCAGCCTCCCGCCTCTCTTCCTTCTAGACATAATCTCTATCTTCTTCTCCGTCCAAAAATATGGCTGGTAAACAATCGAGCTCGAACAGGATTGAGGAAAGGCCCGATCAAGGATACGAACAATGAAAACAACAAGATTACTAATATTTATCATCCTGCTCTGTCTCGAAAATCAAAAACTTCGTTCCTCTCACTCTAGACCTTGAAAAGGTACATTACACCTCTTAGGCCACCATCACTGCTAGGGCTTATAATGTTCTAGACCATATCGATGCAAAAATCAAGTGCCCTTCTGATGTGGATGATGAACTATGGGTTCGTTTAGATGCAATTGTTTTACAATGGTTGTACGGAACTATATCAACCTATCTATTATACACTATTCTTGATGAAAAAGCTACAACCTTGGTCGCTTGGGAAAGTCTTCGTGATCTCTTCCAAGACAACAAGAGTCTAGAACCATGCACCTTGAAAATCAGTTTGGTAGCACAAAACTGAAAAACTTTTCATCTCTCACAACATATTGTCAAGCCCTCAAATCAATTTCAGATCAGCCTGCAAGCATCGGTAACCCCATCTTTGAGGAACGTCTCGTCCCTCAGCTAGTTGCAGGCATCACTAAAAGATATGCTATGGTTGCAATGGTCATTCAACAATATGTGTCTCTACCTTCCTTTTCCAAGGAAAGATCCATGTTGTCCTTAGAGGAAACACGCCAAACTGCGTTGGAGGATTCTGCAAAAGTTGTGTTTCCATCTACTGTTTTTGTGGCTACCCATACGTCTTCTCCATCACCACATAATTCATCTCAACAGCAACATTCCTATGGTGGGAATCATGGCAGAAGCGGTAGCAAAAACAACCGTGGTCGTGGGAAACAAAATCAAGGAGGGGCACCTACACCAGGGGTAGACAGGGATACCAGTACAACCAACAATCTCATACTTATGGCACGTGGAATCCATGGCAGCAATGGGGCTTCCCACCGTGCCCTTATCCTACTTATCCATCTAACTATCATGGCCCTGCACCTACTTCAAATACCGGGCTGCTTGGACCGCGTCCATGTTCTCAGCCTCCCCAAGCAAACTTGGTAACTAATACTGCTCCTTCAAATACTATGCAACCAACGGACCTGCCTTCTTTCTTTGATGCTATGAACTTGCACCAACCTGGTGACAATTGGTATATAGATACCGGTGCTTCCTCTCACCTTATGAACAATGCACAATGCACAATGCAGGTAGATCCGATACATCATATAAATTGCAACATTATATTCTCATATTTTGGTTGGTGACGAAAATAAAATCCCAGTGACTAGTTGTAGAACTGTCTACCTCCCTAACCCCCACCCCCCACCCCCTCTCTGGACGCCAATTTACTACTGATAATTCTGTGTCTATTGAATTCCATCCTTTTGGCTTTTCTGTGAAGGACCTTCACACGGGGGCAATAATGATTCGGTGCAATAGCTCTGGGGAGCAATATGCTGTGTCTTCTGTAACTCCAAACTATAATCAACATACTTCATTTGTGACTGTCTCTCCTTCAACATGGCACAATCGCTTGGGTCATCCTAGTTCTCCCACTTTTCATTTTCTTAGGGCCGATAAATACATATCTTGTAATAAGGAGACTAGATCAAATATTTGTCATTCTTGTCAATTAGGGAAGCATTGCCGCTTACTGTTTTATCCTTCTCTTAATGTAACAAAGGCAACCATTGATATTATTCATACAGACATATGGACTTCTGTTTCTAGCCCTTCTGGTTTTCGTTATTACTTGCTTCTTTTGGATGATTTCACACATTATTTATGGGTTTTCCCCTAAAAACAAAGGACAGTGTCTACTCTATATTTCTGAAATTTCATGCATTTGTCAAGACACAATTTGAAAAAAATTAAAACATTGCAATGCAACAACGGGGGTGAATATGTTAATAGTTCCCTCCCTCAATATTGCTCTTCTCATGGGATAATCTTCAGATTTTCTTGTCCCAACACTTTCTCTCAAAATGGAAAGGCTGAGTGCATGATTCGAACAACTAATGACATTGTACGAACTCTTCTTTTTCATGTTTCCTTACCTGCATTCTTTTGGGTTGCACTCAACATGGCTGCCCACCTTCTTAATATTCGACCGACTAAAATTCTTAATAATGCCACTCCTACCTTTGCTCTATACAATAAAATTCCCAAGTATGATTATTCCAGTACATTTGGTTGTCTATGCTACCGAACTATCTCTGCTACTATGCAACACAAACTTAGTCCCCGTTCTGCTGCTTGCATATTTTTGGGGTATCCAGGCAACCCATAGAGGGTATCGTTGCCGAAATATATTTACGAGAAAAATAATAATCTCCAGGCATGCTATATTTGATGAGAATACATTCCCATACTCATCTCAATATACCCCTCAACCTTCTCACTACGATTTCTTGTCAAGTGATGAACTTTCTCCCATCATTTTTCACGACTTGCTCACTTCTCACACCGAAGGTCAATAATACAGCCCAAACATCACCTATACCAGCTTCCCCTCCTCTTCTTCCCTCTTCATCTCAAACTAGACCACCTTCAAACATTAATACACATGAGAATAACATTTCCCCCCCACCAACCTAAGGCATGCAAACTCGTAGTAAAAGTAGAATATGTAAACCAAATTCAAAATATGCATGCATTGCCTCTGCTACACCTCATATTTCTCCTCTACCTCGATCTCACATTGCCATACTTAAGGACACTCAGTGGCATGCCATGTGTAATGAATACAATGCTCTCTTAAAGAATAAAATGTGGGACTTGGTTCCTCGTCCCGAAGGTGTAAATGTGATTCGATGTATGTGGTCATTTAAACACAAGTATCATTCTGATGGGTTCCTTTAACAACACAAGGTGAGCTTGGTGGTAAATGGTAAAAGTCAACCGGTTGGAATTGATTGTGATGAGATGGTTAGTCCGGTAGTGAAATCTGCTGCCACTATCCATAAGGTGTTTAGCCTTGCAGTATCTAAAAAATGGTCTATTCATCAGTTGGACGTCAAAAATAAAATGCGTTTTTATATAGCCATATTCAAGAGACAGTATATATGCATCAACCCCCTGGATTTATTGATTCTAATGCACCCAAACATGTGTACCTTCTTCGTAAATCAATATATGGCCTCAAACAAACACCACGTGTCTCGTATAAGCGTTTTGCTACATATCTCATCTCTATCGGCTTCAAATGTAGTACATGTGATCATTCACTTTTCATTTTCTATAAAGGAAACAACATTGCTTATTTATTAGTGTATGTCGATGATATTATGATCACTGCTACAGATTTTCTTCGGAAAAAGATTATTTCTTTGCTTTGTTCAGAGTTCTCCATGACCGACTTGGTCCTGGCATCTTAATCACTCGAGCAAGGATAACATGTTCCTCTACCAAAAAAAATATGCTCAAGAAATTTTAATTCGGGCCAATATGTCAGCTTGTAAGCCCGCCCGAACCTCTGCGGATACTAAAGCTCTCTGCCTCTAGTAGTCCTATTGCCGATCCTACTTTATATAGATCCCTTGCTGGGGACGTTCAGTATCTCACCTTCACTAGACCCGACATCTATTACGCTGTACAACAAATATGCTTGTTTATCCATGATCCGCGAGGACAACATTTTCAGGCATTGAAGAGAATACTTCGTTAACTTCATTACTTATTGTAACAGCGCAAATCTATTTGCGTGAATATTCCTCCATTCAACACTAATGCAACTTCTAAATGCGTTTCTGATTTTTTTTTTCTCTTTTTGAAAAAAATAAGTGAAAACGTAATTTAATATTGCGTTTTTTGTTTGATACAAAGGGCTATTTTTTAAATTGTGATATTTTGGACCATTTTACTTTAAATTGTGACAAAAAGGGCCAATAGACTATTACTACTGTTTGTTTTTTATTCTCTAATATCTCTTTTAGTTTTATGGGACCCGCTAATGACCACAACATACCGCATTAACCGTGTTATGCTAATTAATAATATAATTAAATATAATTTAAAGATGTTATGCATGTAATTAAAAACTCAGCAACTCATACATAGATCATTCAGCTCCTGCTACCAACCAACATGGGTGATACTTCAAATATATTAATTGATTTTAAGAACTACAAATGAAAAATATTTTGTTCTCTAATCAACTCTTGGAACATAAGATAGTCAAGATTAGCCCAAACCAGCATGGAAACTCTCGGCGAACTACTTTTCAAAAAAAGACCATTTTAAAAAGCCCGGAAATAAATCCACAAGTAGACGCATGTTGACATCACAGTTCCTAGGCAAAAAGATGGATTATTACGGAGTATTTTAGGATAGATGTATAACTGTATTTTTTATGAATTTGGGAGACTACTTTGGAATGATGCAAAATATGCGTCAACTGCATTTCATCTATTAATAGTTAGAAGAATGTTTAACTGAGAATATTCTCAGACGAATGAAAGCCAATAACATTAGACAAACACAAATGAGAAAATAATCAAGCTCAAATGAGTCTGTCATTAGAGACTTGCATAGCATAAACAGAAGAATACTGCAGCATGCAAAGGACAAGAACATCTCAGCTATATGGAATCACACATCTCATCACTCAGAATGTATAGACCTTGAGAATTTTCTTGTTTTTCTTCATTATATAAACACAACCATAAGTAGCTTAGCCAAAGTAAAAATCCTTGTACTGCAGAGTGCAGACAAAAATAATGTTCAGAAAATTAGTAGTGATAATAAAGTTTCTTGAAAAACTTACAAGGCTACCAAATCCAATGTAGATAGGCATTTTACCATCTTCAAGCCATTTCACAAGTGAATCTTGAGGTATGTATGTAGATGCAAGGTCTAGGAAACAAAAACCTACAACATCGATCTTAGGCCCCCAATCTGTGGATCATGATATATCAATCACATAAAAATGATATACTGTTTAGTGAAACCAGTAGCTTGATCTGCTGCTAACTTTACTGGAATAGCAGATACAAGATGTGCAACATATTGACTAACTATAACTAGAGCTGTTAAAGATAACAGTTTATTCGTGCATATTTGTCAAGTTCTGTAGCCACTTTCTAGTTGCTACTCATTAGTGAAACTCTTAAATTCATCTTTAAACAAAACTATTAGACCATCAGTTGTCCCTTATATGTCATACATGTCTACTTTTCATTTGTTCATTAGTACTTGAAGCTTAGGGGCTTATTATATAAAACATAACTAGACACGTCTACGTATCTTTTACCTTTGTTCTTGCCAAAGTAAAACATAAAGTTTTTTAACCAATCCAAAATATTATATAACAAGATCTGACATTATGTGTTCGGGGGGGGGGGGGGGGGGGGTCGAAACCCAGGCAAAAATCACATGCCAGCTAGGATCATTCCACTGTAAAGAGACTGATTTACTGATTTTTGGCTTTTAGCATTAAAAAGAATAATAACCTATATTGTTCATATTATATTTATGTTTTGTCTATATAAAAAAGACATTCTATCAGATCGGTATGTTTTGTGGATATCTTATTACTTAAATTAAACATGTCAATCTTGCATTCTAAATAATTTCTATGCGTAAAATATGAGTATAAGGATTCTCGTTGATTAATATATATACTGGTCAGTTATCTCTTTGAACACATAATATCAATTTGAAAGCAGTGGTATTCTAAAAATTCAGCAGTTCAAGTTGTGACCTCTAGGTTTAGGAACAAGGTGAGGACTCCAAAGATATCCATGAGGAACTCCCTGAGGATCATGGTAACCACTTAAATAAGACACAGGTCTTAGCTTCAACTTCTTCTTTCTAAAATCATTTATCATATCGCACATCCCAAGTTCGATCAGTGAATCAACAATTTGATATGATAGCTGCAATAGTAATGAAAGTTCAAATTAGTGTTTAGAATACCAATACCCATAATTTGGTATGATAAAAACTTAAACCCACTAGATAAATATACTATTCGAGTTATAGCTTACACGATATGCAACTGGTTGTTTAACACGAGAAAGTGGATGTGGAAATTCACTCGTAGGACTGCATGTATATTATATATTAGAAACAAAAGAATAATTGGCACAAAATACTATGGTACCTTGGTATTCATCAAAGTAACATTTTTCACTAATGAGCACATAATATTTCTACTCGTGAAATCGAATGTTTTATAGGCCATAATAATATGCACGTTAATAGTGCTAAATTATGCAAAAGAGTTTAATCAGTAGCAAAGTTATTTCAGTATAGTACTCTATTGGTGAAAATATTCCATATATTATTATTTAAACTACGCAATAGAAAAATGATACATAGATAACATACACATAATTTTGTCCTTGAGTAATCAAATGGATTTTTGGTTATTATATTCGAAGGGAAGTTTCTTCGCAACATATACATGCCCCCGGCCGGATTACAAATGGAGGGTAGTATATTGGCTTTCAAGGTATTATCTAAGGGCTACTCCCTAAAATGATTTAATGTTTACACGGCATGGTCATCTAATTTTCTAGAAACTCAAATTCATGCGGGCTTGACTGTTAGCCAAAAGCGAAAATTATATACTAATTCCAGAATCATGATTATAACATAGTTTGAACATGCACAATATCCCAATGGAACCATACTATAAAATGGCTACCATGCTCAAAATTCAGCCAAGCAAATCGGAAACAAGAAAAAGGAAATATATAGGCATTTCAAACTTGTAGCACCACAAAACACACTGAAAGTTTATAGATCAAGATGGATGCAACCGAATATTGTTTTTACACTTTTACTTCTATATCACTTTTGTCTTCATATTATAAGATGCTTAAGTAGCTTTCAAAGCTTTCAAGAATAATATATACATGGAAATAATAAATAAGCTCCTTTTTATTTAACCATTTAAGTTCCAAATTTTTCCCCCAACATGTTAATAGCACAAGTACCCATGACTTTTCAACATGGAGTTAATTGATTTGATTTTGTAGTATGGGTAATTATGTAATTTACACGTCACTTAGAGTGTAAATAGTAAAAAATGGAGATTATTTTTAATTCCATATATATATATATAATGGCACGATGGCAAAACAATTTCAGAGAGCATAATGATGGTGCCAACTATGGTGCCATCATTTCAAAAAAATTCTAACTTGTTTGAGCTTCATAAACAACAATCAACATTGAGAGGTCCATATTTTAATATATTTTTAATACCAAGTAACAAAACTAAAGGATCGATTTGTTTGATTGCTTAAAGAATTGAATCACCCACAAACTAAACGAAATCTGGATAAGAAAGTATAAATGAATTAATCACCAACTTTCTAAGATTTTGCAAGTATAAAGCTCACGATTTTATTCATCCAATTCTTGTCTCTTAAAAGATTACATATTAAGGGGTATATATAGGCTAGGAAAGATAATCTAAACCTAAACCTATTAAGAATCCAAAATAGAACCAAAATCAGCTAGGAATTTAGCTAATATTTGATTCCAACTTGGAAACCAATCAAAAACCCAATCTAACTAAAAAATTACATAAAAACCAAATCCAACCAGAAAAATAAATCCTAAGTGCTTAAAACAAGAAAAACCCTTTCAAGTAAAAGGTAAAAACATGTAAGCCAAAATCTACTTAATAATTATATAATAATAACCCTAGCACGATAAATCAGCCCATGTGACAATTAAGTTGATTAGTGGCTTAATAATATTTTCCAATAGATTCTCATGGATATCGTTGAGTGCACACATTCATCCGAAAGACATGTTTCTGTTGGTGTAGGTGTCCTAGAGGCAATACAATATTTCTTTTGATAAACCTTTATGTCATTTGATTATTCAATAAACGTATTTATTATGACTTTAATTACTGCGATATATTTGTTAGCATAATAAATGTCCTTAGAATCATGATACACATTGTATAGTTTAAGTACATGACTTGAACTTGAGATTATATAATATATCATATTCTTAAAGGTCCCTAATCGAGTATTATTATAGGACAATAATAATACATAAATAGACTAGTATGTTGTTTGACTGATAACCACATCTCATTAGTTATAAGTATGGGGATACTAAAGTCAATACATAGGTACATGTAGGAGTACATGATACTGGACAGACCCACAGTGAGATTCTTCATGTTTAATAAAGTCATAAGAAAGACTCACAGTGATAATGGTGTAATGATCCTTTGACTTGAGATCATTATATTTATATACGAGGATTAATATACTTTGACTACATTAAAAGTTACCTTTGACCGGGTGATGATAAAAGTGGACATCGGGTATATCATGAGTCGTATGAGAAATATGAATGATAGATAAAGGATTTAACCCTCCTATAATTAGGAGAGATATTATTGGCCTCTTGATTGAGTAAGACTATAAAATGCATGGCCGTGCTCAAATAATGATTTGTTTTCATAGTCTACTCATGGATCAAGTAAACCCGGATTAAATGTTGTAGAGGATGACTAAATACATGCCTCGAGTTTAATCTATAATATATATTGTTAAAGGGATTATATTACACGGAAACATTAATCACGAAAGGTTTTATCGAATCACGATTTAATTATTGTTTAATTGGGTAGCAATGATGTATTACTAGATACCGCTCATTGTTTATAATTTTATTGGAGAATAAAATTATTGCCAATTAAATAATGGCCTATAGGGTCACACACATAGAGCACTTAGAGGAATAGTTAATTTAAATTATAGATTTAAATTAATTGATGATTATTTGAATTTTATTATATTAATTAAGTGAGACTTAATTAATTGAAATAATATAAATTCGAATTAAAGGAATATTTCTGCCCATAATAATTAAGTATGACTTAGTTATTAATTAAATAATAAAAATTCGCTTATTATTTAATCATATACCTACATGGGTTAGGTTTTGCTGAATGGCCCGTTAACCAGCCATTATAAATAGATAATGATAGGTTAAGTGGCTGATGACGTTTTAGAAAAACCCTAGAGTGGGATCAGCAAAAGAGAGGCAGAAACGAAACATCAAAAGGAGGCTAGTACATCCATTCCGTAATCAAGATCGTGAGACGTTCTTGAAGGTGCTCGTGTGGATACCATAGAGGTGTTTTTCGAGAGGAAGACACAAGTCGTGAAAGCTAGGATCTCTGTTGAGTTCGTGAAAGTCAAGACCAAAATAGGTATAATTCTGTTTCACCATAATCTGTCCAATCTTATACATGGATCCTGGGTTTGGGTTCCGATTTTTTTTTGTTATATTTACGTTTATCCGCTGCGTGTTATACCTCGGAACCCAACAGTTTCTTCCCATGAGATCAAATAGACCAACTCTCATACTCCTCAGCTCTCATACTACTCTTCTTCTCTCATGCTACTCTTCTTCGAAAACAATTCTCCTCAATTGAACAATAGATACATATGAATAGATTAATGTCATACTCGGCATCATATATATATATATATAATATTCTAATCCTAAATCTTGACAATGGTTAAGAAATTGCGTTGTTAAATAAACACTATTGTAGTATCTACTAGAATGGTTAACGACGGATAACTACATGTTTTAGTTTTAATTTGTTTAGCTTTTCATTTTTTGAGCATTTATTTCCCATATTTTATCCACTTTCCAAATAAAGAGTTACAATTAGACAATGCTATAACCAAGGTGGTCATAAAAAGCAAATGCTTGGTAATTATCTAAAAAAATTCTAGAAAAGATCAAAGTAGAATTTTTTTTATTAGACTTTTTACTAAGTGATTTACTATCGCAAGCACATAACAAATAAACCATTATTACGAGCCCATTTCCACGAATGAGAATAAAAATGGTAAGTTTGATAGAACTTACGTCCACGGCATTGTGAAAAATATATGGATTGGTACCCTAAGTGCCTCTGCAACATGTACATGTCCTGAAATGTTTTTTCCCCGTAAGAAATAAACAATTGCAAAAATACATGCAGAAAAAGTCATAACATATAATAAAATAGAAAATCAACATAAATAAATTACATTCAAGACTAAAGGTTTTTAATCCATGTTAGAAAGTTTAGTTTCTAATTATTTATTCTCTTTCATATAATAATATGGTTTATCTAAGAATAAGGGTTCTAATTACATTTTGTCTAACAATAACAGCCTTAAACCAGTTCAATACATGCTAAGAAAACAACGAATAAGATCCCTATATGTCACAAATTGGAGCCAAAATGCCCAAAGTAACACAACTTATAAAAATGGCCCTAAATGACACTTTAAAACTCAACATAGTGTAGCGTTTTTGTTCTTTTGATTTTTGATACAAAACGTCACTTAGTGTCACATTTTCCACAAATATTTTAAAAAAAATCTGTGCAAAACTCAACTTAAAGTAGCGTTTTGCCCTAAAACTCTACTTCATCTTGCGTTTTGCCCTAAAACTCTACTTCATCTTGCGTTTTGAACTTTAAAAATTTAACAAAAAAATTTTGCTCAAGACGCGACACGATATAGCGTTTTTGTGAAAACTCAACTTCATGTAGCGTTTTGGGGTGACATCTTGGGTCATTCTACCCGATTGTGCCATTTTGGGCATTTGTTGGTGTAATAGTGACACATAGGGCCATTGCCCGAAAACAACTTTAATCAAAGATTATATATGAGTTTAGAATTTTAATAGTTCATCCCCTGCAACTCCTGAATTTTGTTATCTCATTTACTCTAACTTTTGATTTTTGACATCACAGACCCTTTAACTTCTAAATTGTGACAAATTTGCCTTAAACATTAGAAAAGTTGCATTTGTTCTACAGTGGATATCCTTGAGGATGAATTCAATGAGTTCCACTACAAAATTTATGTCAGCTATCGTAGAAAAAAGTTATTTAAATATGAGTTTACGTTGCATGAGTTGGATAACGCATACTATGAACTTGAAAACTTACAAAAGAAATACAAAATTGAATTGAGAAGGAAGGCGAGAATGAGACACAAAGGTTTTAAAAAAATTTGAGACCACAGTTCTTACTGAGAATGATTATGGGAGATGAAATTGCATTAAAAATTGAGCACATTCAGGTTAATAACATGGAAAATCAGTTGCGATTCAATTTTTTATGACAAATGTTCCGATTGTTTCGGAATACGTGCATGATTCCATCTTAGTTTTGCACGATTCTTGCCTTCTACAAAAAATTTGTAGTTGAGTTTTTCCGGGGAGAATGATGGGGAACAGGTATGAAGAAATTTAATATATGTTATTAATACTTTCATATATATATATATATATACCCAGCAGAGTGTTTTCGCCGTTGGTGTTCTTTCCGATCTCTACGCATTTCACGATTCTTTATCGGATCATAAAAACCCACATTCCGAAGTATATATATATATATACATAGTTTATATATACATGGAGGGAATCAAATGTTTTTATTTATATGTTTTGAATGTGGGGTTAGTTTATAAAATATAGGTTATCTATAATAAACCCAAGTATCACAGGCCTGTCAATTAGATTGCGCATTAGGGTTAATTCCCTATATGAGCAATGTATTCCCATATATCATATTATACTTGATTATTGGGATACTCTCTGCTATTAAATTGAGTCTCCTTTTTATAGGTTGTGATTTATAGTTTTCATTCTTTCTGCAGGGAAAAATCCTTGGGGTAGTGGCACCGAAGTTAATCTAATTATAATTCTATTACTTATATTATTATTTTCGGAATTCTTTTGTTACATATACATCACAAAGTTTTTTATATTGTTCCCAAGGGCTTTTTAAAACGTTGTCCAGCATCAGTATTCTTGTAAAATCCAAAGATTTCTTGATCAATTATCTCTCTCTATTACTATATGCATGCTGCAAGTTCAAAGAGAATTTCTCTTGATACAATGCCATTTGGAATTGACAAGAGATAAACATAGGTCTACTACTTAGACAACAAGGAATGAAGGAGGGAGGGATGAAGCTGGGCCACTAGGATGCAGTAGATTTTTGGCTTACAAATTTTTACTTTTCACTTCTTTCGCACTTAAAGTTTATTTTCCTAGCTGAATTTGGCTTACTTTATTTTCCTTAGTTGAATTTGGCTTTGATATGTTTTCCTAGATTAACCGGCCTTTTTTAAGGTTTTCTAGATGGGTTTGGGGTAATTGTCTAGCCTGTAATACCCATCTCATTTAATCTTTAATTCAAGTAAAATCAATTCTCAATATATTATATCTCTGCTACATTACAATGACTAAAATCCTATATATAATAATCTACTTTCCTAATTAAATTAAATCTCTAAAATATATATATTATATTATCAATAACAATATAACCAAACCTATTCTAAAAAATCTAATAAATGGGCTTCCAATAACTCCTCCCAACACTCCTCCTTTTCAGAATGCTCTCACTAATAGCGTTCTTAAAATAAACATTTATCATTAGCTACCTTAGCTAAAATCCCTGTATTGCTTCCGCCACATAAAAGAAATTTTTCTCAATGTCGCGGCACAATAGAAATTATACCAATGGAAGAAGTTATCAACACTATGTCTCCAATCTTGGAATACATCCGATTCTTGACCTCCATGAAACTTAAGAAACTTCAAGTTTCACTGTATTTATTTTTTGTTCAGTAATATTAGGTAGGTCGAGGTTGGGATTGTGGACCAACACTTAGGTTTGTTTGGATAGGGGGTTAGGTTGGGTTAGTAAGTGTAGGGTTGGGAGGGGGTGAAAGGAGTTGAACCCTTATGTTATTTGGATACAAGGTTTAAGTAATGAATGGTTCAACCCTTGCTTTGTTTGGATGAAGGGTTAAATGAAAGTTTGAAAAAGTAAGGGTTCAAAATTAAAAATTTCTTGAATAACTATCAAAAGTTTGTATACTAAAATATTCTTTAAATATAAAATATAGATATATGTTACTACCTCCTCCTCATTTTAACTATTTTTGACTTTTTGATACGTATACTAAGGTATACAAAATTAATAACTGTACAAAAAAAATGATTCTTATATCAAATAAAAGTTTAGTTTATACATTTTTAATTGATATATTAGAAATTATGTATAAGTGTGGTTTTTTACATCTCTTAAAATGGAATAGAAGGAGTATCATACATTTAAAAATAAAAACGGTAAGAAGTATTTAATAATTAATCCACAAAAAAAATGTTGATATAGATATTGATATGCATGGTTTTTTTTAATGAATAATATATACAATTGATTAAAAGAAACTAAAAAAAAGTGACAAAGTAAAAGGCGAAATGGAACAACAAATCAGGATCTTGATTTGTATATCAATATGAAAAATAGTAGAAGAGATCAATAGTAGTTGGCGGAAAGATGAACAACAAATCAGGAAATAGAAGCAACTGAGGCAAAATGGAACAGAGCAGCAGAAGGCAATACCTATAATTTAACACTGGACAACACCCCGATTTGAGGTGTTAGAAAAGTGTCTATTTTCAGTTGAAAATACAATACACGTTAGATTGTGTTTGGGAACCTTGATTTCATTTCAAATGATGGGATTTGAGTTGTCATTTCAAATTCTCATATTTGTACTAATATTTGAATTCCTTGGATTTCAAATGAAATCCAAATCCAGATTCCTACGATTACCCAAACATGTCATTTGATTAAATCCGGAATTTCAAATGAAATCCATGTTCCTAAACAGACAATTAATATATTGTACCTCCTGCATGTATATATGTAACTCTTAACAGATCTCCGTTCTGGCCTTCTTTAAGCTTTCTTATTTGCTCTTCTTCCCGTTCTTCTTCTTCTCCTCTGGTTTGCTTTAGTGAAGGTTGCTTCTTGTAATTCGTGTCTTTTTGTGATTTGTGTCTGCTTGAAAGGTGTTTGACAAAAGTTGTGAAAAGAATGATTTGGTTAGCTTACGTTTCGATGGGCAACGACTCTAGATGTGATTTTGTTGACCTAAGATTATTGAATCTGGGCTCGAATACCACTTGACGGAGAAGGCAGGGGAAGAATTAAGGTTTTGGGGTTTTTGAAAGAGCTCTCGCAAGAGAAATTTTAATTCAACTAAAATCAATTCTCAATATATTATTCTGCTCCATTACAATGATTAAACATATATCATCGTCCATCGATAATGATGATATAACTAAACCTATTCTAAAATAATCTAATAAATGGATTTCAAAACCTATAATATTGCTTCCAAAATAATTTTTTATGGCATTTTAACCCACATCATTCATGTTTTGAATTGATTGTGTTCGTTTAAAATATGCATTTGTTTTGTTTAAGGGTTAGACAATACATATTAATACATATATTAAAGAAAATACAGATTAAGCGTTGGACTATGCATTCCTCTCTTACTCAATTTTTTTTATTAAGTTTCCGCATGTGAATCGGGCCCCAAATCCCCATTACAACTACCAGAACATCGATAGTGCCTCTGATACTTAAATAATTCTATTTTCTAGGGAATGATGAAAGCCTACATTCCCTAAATATTACTCCACTTAACAAAGAATAGAACACCAAAAAGACTTACAATAATTACTCCCTAATTCTTGTTTAGATGCAACCTACATTAAATTAGTATAGTGCAATAATAAAAATATTCGCTTTTTTCTCTTGCTTCGCGTTAAGAACACTTGCCATTCAAACAATAAACCAACAGGTTAAAAACTATACTGGTCACTAAACACACTTGCCATTTAAACAACAGACCAACAGATTAAAAACAAGAATGGTCGCTAAATGTTGACCCCAGTTTGGTAGTTTCATACCTCTGAATCTTATAGTTTCCATCCACAAGTAACAGTCAAGGTCTTGTTGCTTGGACTGGTAAGATTGACGAGATACATAAATGACCAGGCTTTTAAGAGCTTGTTGGCATTAAATGGCATGCTGGGTTCCCACTTTGGTTAATGGAACTAACTATATGTATTTGGCCAGCCTAATGCACTTTGACTGTTAACTTGTAAGAAAATTTTAAATTTAAGAAATGAAAAGAACTTCTTTTAAGTTCAATAATTCAGTAACATAACTTATGTGATGCACCATTAAACAATATAACTCATTGATCAGGTTTGACAGCGTTGTAGGTAAGCGTATATTTCATGTTATCACCAACCCTACACAGCTTTGACTTCCCAAATAATGTCACAATAAGAAGTTGTTATATTCGCCTCATCACCATAAATCATTGACTCGGTAGGAAATCACAAACGATATCCATATGTGACCAGGAGAATATATTATTCGCCTAAGGAGAAGCCCAATCAGATAAGGAAATAAATAGTTAAATTTAAATTAAAATCTGGCCAAAACATTACTCTGCTTGCAATCTAACCCTTTTTTGAATATATCTAAGAAGAACAATCAATCTTACAAGTACATATCACATAACAATCCTTATTTTCTTTGCAAATAAAAGGCTTAAAAATTAAAGAACTTTGTACTTTTAGTAGAGATACAAACCAAGTTAAGGAAATAAAAAAATGAATGGATAATAAATCAAGTCTTGCATCAAAATAGTTGGTATAATGGTAGATTAATATTACCATAAGCAGGGGGGTTGGCAATTATAGCATCTGCATTGAACGGAACTTCAGATTCTGGATCAGGCTCTGTGCATGCAGGAAGTAAAGAGAATATTATAGCCTTTATTTGATTGCGCTGGATATGTACTTCTGAAGGCCCTGAAGGTAAGAACCCTTTATTTTTCACCATGTCTGCACAAAATCATTATATAAAATTCAACATTCCACATAGAATGGAAACTATTATGCTTAATTTTCTACAGCTTAGCCCATAACTTGAATCAAAAGCTCCTTTGTTTAATAACAATCTGCAGAGTTTGCAGCTATTTAGAAATGTTCTTCTCTGTTCTTCATCTTTTTCACATTCATATATATATTGCTGATCTTCGATGCTAGGCGATTTTTATTTACTTATCAAATATTATTACCTAAAAATAAATTACGTACAAAACTGCAAATGATTGTTATGACTTCTTTTTTTGAACAAATGTATGAATCTATATATAATTCGAGATGAATATAGAAAGACGGTAGAACAAGGCACAACAGTTGCATAGCAATTAGAAGATAACAATTTTAACAAAATCCAAATAAACACAAATAAATTAAAGATATAAAATAACTCTAAATTAATAAAAACAAAAATCCAAATAAAAGATACAGATATAACAAATCCAAAGTACGTTAAGCTTAGAATATTAGCTTCGTTAGTGTGCAAAGCAGACAAAATGAAGAGTCCTCGTAATGGGGAATTTTTAGTCATGCCTATAAATAGAAGAAAGCTTTCAAGTCAAATCTTGTTGCGTGTTGAGGGAGATCCAAATAATTGTTTGTGTTGTTTACTTATGCATTTTTATTGTATTTTAACACCATGATTCCTCATGAATGTGATCCAAACAAACTGATATTAAGACCTTGGGTTTAAGGAGGTAGAAGGGTTTGTGGTAATTATTAATTAACAGTGAAGAGGGTGATTATATCATAACATCAATACCTAAAACTTGAACATAGGACTTCCAATTTGGAGTTCATGAAGGTTTAATATTTCATGTCCGAAGAAGGATGTTCTTGTAGCGAGAATTGATCTTAATTTTTTTTTCCATTTATGTCATAATTGATGAAAGTATGATGATGATGATGGCTTAGAGGAGAGGATGCTAGCCCAAATATTTTAAGACTAAGAATCCGACTCTTGAACACCAACAAATGTACTAGTTCGGGTAACATAGGATGCAAGAAGCAATGAAAGATGCAAATTGGGAAAATATCCCGAAAAAGAGGAGAGTAAAACTGCACCTGATATGGGACAAAACATGTTGAATGATCCAACACCTAAGGAGACATGGGTCATTTAACAAGCATCTTCGTTGACCAAATGAAGATGGAGTTTCACTCTTTAAACCGGCATTTCGACGCCTGACTTGGCATCGTGATAACCATAATTATGGTGTATAATCGCATGATTCGACCAATGAAAATACACAAAAAGGGATGAAAGAACTTAACATTGTGATGGATTACTTTGCTTGATTTTCGTCATCACTTATGTTTTTATCTGTCTGGACATGTTTGATATTTGGTAATTGCATGTTATTATGTAGTAAATATGTTTAATTTGAAATTATTACTCTTCCTTTTGATTTAAATTATGAAATTAATGTGTTTAGCAATATTATTTATATAATCTAGTAAATATATGTATATGAATAGTTTGTCGACTTTTTACAACTAGTCTTCTCGAAAAGTCTTACTAAATGTATACCGTCTGTTATGCGTCAAGCCTCGACTTAGCGCCGGAATAACCATGCTTTAAACCTAGATGAAGAGGCGAGAAAAGTCGACGAAGAAGGTAATCTCCATGATCATTATGTTGTTTTAATCAGTTACCACATAATAAAACACAATTACAACGGTGGGACAAAGACTAAAAATAAATTAAAATTTCCTCATGTTACAAGTCTCCGGAAGCTGAAATTCTACGTAATTCTACGTGTTTGAGGAGGAGAGTTTTCATGTACATCATATATTCAAACTAATCAAGAATGAAGCTACAAGTTGTTTCCAAGTTCGAACGAGTCAAAAATGAATTCTCAAGTTGTTATTACAAGAGTTTACAAGTTATTTCCATGTTCAAACAAGTTAAGAATGAAGCTACAAGTTGTTTCCAATTTCAAACGAGTAAAGAATGAAGTCTCAAGTTGTTACAGATTGTTTTCATGTTCAAATGACCCAAGAATGATCCTACAAGAGTTTACAAGTTGTTTTCATGTTCAAATGAGTCAAAAACGAAGCTACAAGTTTTTTCCAAGTTCGAACGAGTCAAGAATGAAATCTCAAGTTATTACGGATTGTTTTCATGTTCAAATGAGCCAAGAATGATCTTACAAGAGTTTACAAGTTATTTCTGAAAACTAACAATGATAAAAAAAAAGATGTTTAAGTTGGGATGGCCACTTTTGGATCAACTTCCTTCCCTAGGCAATTAATGACCTACTTATCTATATAATCCAGAGTGATTCTTGTTGGAAATGAAAATTATAAGTATACTTCATCTTTACTTTTTCTAGCTCAGAGTGATTCATTAGGTGTCATATCCTGGTGTTTCTCATTTCGTCTCATTTCGTCTGCATCTTTCTCTAGTATCTCACCTCCATTTCCTAAGATGTGCAAGTACATCTTATGGGGGAAATATGGTACATTTCCCCAATCTCTTTTGTCAGTGTAGTTTTTTTTTGGCTGCTAATTTACAGACTATGTTGTTTGTAAATGATTTAAATTAATTTGTTAAAACGTGGAGCTTGTAAAGAATGAACACATTAAATGCTAGAGAAATTTAGCTCAAGGAGGATATATAGACAAATATATTCCACTCACATCCAGCTAGGACTTTTGGATCTCCTCCAAGAGGGAAAAATTCGAGCCCAGACGATAAAACAAACTCTTTAAAATTTGAGTGAGTGGCTAGTCTCACCCTATGACCATATTCCTGCAAACAAAAGGTCCATCATTTTAGTTTTTTAAAATTTTGCATTTGTAGCATGTAATCACACATGAAAAGATATATCAATATAGGACACTAAATGCCCCTACTCATTTCCTAATGCAAACCTAGCAAGTGATATAAACATGGTTCAATGCTAAAATTTTGGATAATGTATCAAAGTGCGAGTTCTTGATGTAGTAGCAAGTACCAACACTGACACAAAAATAGAATACGTCACAATGCTTTAAAACATGTGTGTCTGTGTATGTGTGTGTGTGTGAGAGAGAGAGAGAATGAGTATAGTGCATAACACACACATTGACTATGCGCTCTAGTTATTTATTTGCTCAAGCATATTTCAGCAAATAGTTATCAAACACTTTGATATAATTGCTTTCGGACTTGGCAGAATACATTTGCTCGAGCTACATACATGCTTAATTGAAACTCTGATCGTCGGGTTCTCTTTTAGTGTTCTTGGATCTCTACGAAAGTTTCTCAAAATCATCAAGACGTCTGTGAAAACCAATAGTTTCATTTCTTTATCTACATTTTACAGATTTCCTGGCCATGATTTAGAAAATAACATAACTGACATTATAAGTCTGGAAAGGATGTTATTTTGCTAAGTTTGAATAGTGGCATGTTCACAAAGAATATTAAATATATTTATTATATTAAGTAATAATAAATTTTTATATTTATATCAAATTAATGGTTACCATAATTTTTATAATATAGTTAGTTCTCTGAAATATTGAATCAGTAACATTAGGATTATGTACTTGTTACTTCACACTTGCAGAGTTTTTTTGCAGAAGTTCTCCGATTGACGATAGTGCTAAACCCTACAATTCGTTGTTTATGCTATGACTGGTTTTTATAAGATAGATTGTGTGTTTGCCAAATGGTATACCTGATGCTTGTTTCACTTCCCTACTGAGTTGTTTTTCAACTTCTACTCTTGAGAAAACAACGGAAGATTGTGAAGACAATGATAGTCTATTTTTAGGTCTTGCCCATCTTCATTTGTTTTAACTTCAATAAATTATATAGTTTGGAACCACTTTACTCTTGAAAGTGCATAACAATACTTTGTTATGTTTTAAAAATGGATATCCAACAATATGCATCTGTTTTGAGTATTAAAGTTTTAGTCTTTCCCAACTTAAATGTTCATTTTGGGTCTTAAGTGTGAAAATGATGATTGGACCTTACTACACTAGTTTTGTTCTCTAGCAAGCAAAATCAGGGCAATATAATGTTGGTACAAACCAGGTCAATACCAATATCTGACTGAAATATCACGAATTCTCTTGCCAATAGTTGATTTCTTTGCCTAGACTTAAGTTTTTAAGCCATTAAAGTCATTCCAATTTACCAAATGTCAGACTAATGCTACATTACCCACCACAGGGCTGATGAGATCATAAAGGCAACAACCAAACAATGGTAGAACAATGCTCTACAACTAATAAAGAATCTAAAAGTACCAACATTCAATTATTAAAAATGTAATTATTTTAATAATAAAAATACTAGAAGTGAGAGATTTCTAAAACCAACCCGATTTCTAAAAGATTATTGTTTGTTTCTCTTTTCAAATCAAGTGGAAGTCTAGTCCTCCTAGCCTGTTTATTTTCATTTTTGAGGAATATTATTTCCTTTATCTGAAACAAGATGAATTGAGAACATTCATATTTTATCGATAGTTGGACATATATTGGCATTTACCTGCAAGCGTTTTCCAATGGCAACAAAAGGCTGGACATCTCCCCTAGTCCCAACTATAAGAACCACTATTTGCAATGGAGGTACATCTTGGTTCTTTGATGCATCAATACTAACTTCATTAGTAGCTTCAGTATAAACAACTCCGGTACCAAAATCAAGGCTCTGGGGAATGATATCTTCGTCAACTTTAAGTTGAACTGTTCCATCATCTTGTACATTGGCATATTTCTTCAACCATTTAATCTGGTAGAAATTATAATTTTATAATTAATCTTCTAGTAAAAAGAGCAACGCAAAGGAAAACTCTAAAATATGATTAAGTGGTGGGACAAGGTAGTTTATGTCAATGCTTTTTTATACTAACAAGGAAAGCCTAATAAAAAAGAGTACTTCAATACACACACAAACATATTTATATTTATGTCAATCTCTTGCTGACACTTTTCTGGACATATATATTCTTGAAATTCTAGGAATTGCAGCTAAGACAGACAAACTTCTGCTATTTTTAAGATATAGGTAGATAGCTAGATGCTTATTGTCAACTTTTTTTAACTACAAAACTACAAGCAAGGACAAACCTCTGATTGTTTAGACTGTTACGGAGGTTGAAATAAGGATTTGAGTAGTGTGCTTAATTGAATGCGTCCATATAATGGAACGGTCTAGAACTTATAATTGACTGTATTAACCTAAGAAAATAAATAAACCAAGAGAAATATAGGATCTTTTAGGATCAGAAGTTGATGGAATGAAGTCTTCCTATTCTATCCATCGGTAGAAATTTCATGGTAGTTGAAGTTCGTCTTTCCCATCAGAAACAGATGAATTTAGAGAGTTTTGAGTGGCTGTGTTTGAGAAGAATGATATTGTTCTTTCTCAAGAGAGTGCGAGTTTTCAGTCTAAAATCGACGTCATTTCACATTTCTGAGACTTCTCTGTAACATAGATATTAAAGTTCGTATATGTTAATCTTAAGAAGTTTGGCTAGCGGTATGGGCTTTTCATGTTTAGTATGGGGCTTCTGTATGCAAGAGTAAGACTTTAGTGGCATTTAATATGAAGTTCATAAAATTAATGGATCTACCAGTAGGTCCAATACCACCGGCCTAATTTAAATCTCTGATTTAGTCTTCGGTTACATTTTGTGTTGGTTGGGTCAGGTTTCAGCAGTCCTGAAACTTCTAGTTTTGGTTTGGTTAGGTGTATTGATTAAAATCCAACTAAATCGACCAGTGCCCTCCTATAAAAGTAACTGTCAAAGATAGGGCCAAAGCATTTAAAGGCACACCAAAGTGACAAAGTCAACAAATCACGATCATCTCTCTTACCCAAGAAACATAGTACCTACATTGTCCCAATGTTAACAGGCAGATTTTAGAAACAAATCTCTAAAATAAGCTGAAATCAATAAACAAAATTGTACAATTAAGCTAAGCTACAAGCCTACAACAAACCTTCTCACTATCTTTTCCCGTATTCATGAGTTGACTACATGCTGACACGGGTGTATGCAACACTGGATTCTCCGAAGGCATAATGTTTTGTTGGATCAGATTTTTGTCAATAAACGCTGGGCGGAAAAAATGTATATAAGAAAAGATGATTACGTATCTGTCACAATCTGGAGAAATGTATTTCGAACTTACGTACAGTTAAGATTAACAAAATGACATAGTATTTATACAGAAAACCAGTACATGCTATTGAGTGTAGAATATCATTAACACAGATTTCTATTCAACTGGCGTCTACCCCTTCCTTGGAAAAGAGCTGAGCAGTTTGTAAAATATAGAACAGAACACAAGCTGACCCAGGTGTGTGAATAAATCATGCCATTTTTATTATTATTAGCAAGATTGTGAATCCCATTAAAAGAGTTTACCACCCAGATTACTTCAGTACAAGACCCTGAGTATGTGGGAGGCATGGTAATCGCCACAGTATCACCAGATTATAATTTGGAGCGACATTAAATGTTAAGATACATATCGTTATTGTGCCCGGCACTACATTAAACAACAAGAAGAAAACGAATTGGAAACAGAACAAGGACATGTTTTCCCGTATACCATTGTGAATAATATGAAAAGAGAGTACTAGTGAAGTCCCATGAAAGTCGCTTGATATTGCCTTTATCCTACATACATTTAACTAGAGCATCAACAAGAGGATTCTTTCATACTAAAGCTCAACTAGTTTGTGAAATTTATGTAGTGGAAACCCGAAGCAATACAAAAATATAGTTAGTAGTTACAGACCTATAAAGAAAACTACACTGAACCAAAAAACATGATCCTACATTAAAATTTATTTATCATTTCAGTGTGCATAGCTAATAAGATATTTGCATTATATATTTCCCCAATTTTTACATGACTTGACGCAATATTTAATTAAAAGCTTATAGATCATTTAAAAAAAAAAAAATTACTGTCCATGTACAATAACAGTAAAATTTTTATTGCTAAATATTCTTAAAAATATATGCAAGGCCTTAGGGGTCAAATATCCTATTCTTCCTTCTCTTGTTTCATGTGTCAATTTCTTATATCTATGCAAAAAAAATGTAGTTTCCTAGTAAAAAACAGTGGTTGCCAAATATCAAATTAATGACATTTCTTAGTACAAATATTAAGAGCCCTGTGTTCGGCCACGCAACATTCCTTAACTTTACATAATTACATTAGTATGATACTGTCCGCACGGATTTATTTTTGGGCTCCTCCCAAAATGCCTCATACGGAGCTTTTGGTTTTTACATGTTGTCAAAGACAGGGACTTGGTTTTTTTTGCAACAAAGTTAACTGTACAGATAACCTATGAATCTATACTTGTGCACGGAAAATGCTGGTCGCTCGACATAAGTTGTTAAACAAGATCTCCAGGTGAGAGAATTCAACACCATCACAACCTCAGCCATCAGCCAACAACCTAAGATTAACTTCTTAACCTTATACCACTTGTTGGCTCACATCACACCCTTAAACTCCCGTATGATATTTCCGTTTGGGTCAAAAACTAACCCGGCACGGATTTTTTTTGGACTCATCTCAAAAGGCCTCATAGAGATTCAAGATAATACTTCTTTTATCTCCTCAACACGAGACTTCAGTTGAACACCCCCTGCACCCCCAATGACCTAATAACATTGTGTTTTGTCACTCATGAGCTTAAAAATTATATACAGGAGGCTAACCAGGTTTACGAGAGACCTGAGGCAGAAGAGTATACATAGAAAAATATTTCGAAAGCCAGCCAGAGACGGAGGACATAAATTTACTTAATCAAGTTGAATTGCCGCATGCTAACACGTAAACACTCATATAATTCGTACATACATAAATAACAAACGTGAAATATTATCATAATCATTCATACACATACACAAATTAGCAATTTAATCAAATTTCACACAAAAAAACATTCGAAGTGCCGAAAGTACCCGACGATGAAGAAGAAGGGGTTTCGATACAAACTGACGAGACTTCCAATGTATTATCATCGTCAAGATCATGAATTCTCTCACGCTGCTCTGACGCCATTTTTTCCAATACATTTACACGGGTGTTGGCGCATGCATATACATATATGTATGTATATGTATATCTATGAAAATAATTATGCGTTTCTTCAGACGAGAGAAATGACGAGAACCGTTGCCTTGACAAGACACGTTTTGGTGAGAGATTCGCATGGTCAAGGACTTGAGAGCACGTGGCATTTTTTACTTACAAAAGCCTTATAGTTTTTTAAAAATTAAGGGCTTTTTTCAAAAATATTATTTTTTTATAAAATATAATGAAAAATATGGTTATTTGAAAAAAAATTGTGAAAATTTAATTTTTAAAATTTTATTCGTAAAAATACTATTTATATTCTTATAACTTAAAATTCAATTTTAAACCTTTTTCTATAAAGTTAATTTAGGTTACATCAATTTCGTTTTTCAAATAAATTTAAATTGTAATTAATTAACTATTTAATTAAACAAAATTATTCAAACAAGATAAAAAATTAAAAAAATATATATCGTTTCAATTAAAAATTCAATATACACACACATATACATGTAAGATAAAGAATTATAAATTAATATATGTAGATAAAGAATTATAAATTAATAAATTGAAATTGAATTAATATTACTAGAATAAAGATACATATATAGATAATATATACATAAAAGATGATTGTAGAAATTTTTTATGATAGCGTGGTATTGATGGAAAAATCTGGTAATCAACAAAAATCGATATTATTTGCCGGAAAAAAATCTAGCGGAACTAAATATCGCTGGAGCGGTGATTTGTATGAGATTAGGGGCTGAGATTTCTAGGTTTCAGAAGAATAACTAGAGCTTTTGTTCTCTGAGACTGTGAGCTCTATTAATTACGACCCCTAACAATGTGCATACGTACCTCTATTTACAGGGAAAATAGAAGATCAAACCCACGTATTTCTTGACAAAGCACAGACTCGTTAGGAAATCGGAGTTTCCTTCTTCGAATCGAATACAGAAAATGAAAGTAGAACCTTCCTAGAAGAGGACTCTACATTCAGGTTTGTTCGGATAGGTCAAAACCCAGTATAAGGTCCAAAGACGTCATGGATCCGACATTGACCCGGAAACTGTGGGCTCCGGCCGGTCCACTACAGCTATTTTCAAGGATACGTTGACTGGAGGCTAGCACTAGATCCACCACAAATAGTAGATCACGTCCTAAACCCCATACGAGGGCAACCCGCCTGAGTACAGAGAAAGAATCTTGCAGGATAAGATTAGCAGCATATCATAACTCCCCTGTGAGGTCAACCCGAATAATATGGAGTTATGACTTTCAATTAACATTAACATGGGCAGATGGCAGAGGCATTGCTAGAATCAAACAAATGATCACAACATCCCAGAGAAGAAAGTGGGTGCGCCCTCATGTAGAGGTGGAATGGGCGTCTGGCCTTGCCAGAAAATCATGCATAACACATGGAATCAGATCTGCAAGAAATAAAAAAAGAGAACGAAAATGTCGAGATGGAGAGACAAATTATAGATCATATTTTTTTAAAAAAAACTATATTGAAAAGGTAAAAATGACTTTCAAAAGTAAAGACCCTATTTTTGAAGACAAAAATTAAAAAAAAAAAAAACTTTTTGTAATTTCTCAAAATTAAATACCATTTTAAAAAAAAAAACATATATTTTACTGACGTTACAATATATTAATATTAAATTTCATTTATTTTTTTAAAAAAATTATATTTTTATAAAATTAATTGCAGTTTGATTGCTTATACTATAATCTTTCGGTAATTTGTTGATCAATCTTTAATAGTCAACGTTTGAGGGTCACGTAAATATTTTTTAAGCATATAAGGGTTCTTGTTGAAATTCTGTTAAAACCGTTAATATTAGTAGGTGTAAATCAGTCAATTACAAGTTTTAACGGCTTTATTAGAGCAAGTCCAATACTAATTTTGAAATAGATGTAGTTATTACTATAATATAAAATCAAAAATTCTCCAATGCATGATTTTAAAATAAAACCAAATATATGTAAAATGAATCGTTTAAAATAGATTTCATACTCCAATATAGAGGTGGCAAAATTAGTCGGAATCCGAAGAACCGAACCCGGACCGGAATGTACGGAACTGAGATCTTTATTTGATAATGCGAAAATATAACCGAATTTGAAACAATCTGAATCGATATCAGTTCAAAAGAATCAAATCCGATAATAATGATCTGAAAACTGATTCAATCCAATCCGAAAATAATCCGGAACCGGAATTTTAATCGAAAATAATCGGAAATAATAGATCGGATGATGAGCCGAATCGATCAAATCGTAATGAAAAATTATACAAATTGAATATGACTCAAACTAAATTATAAACCCTGCGTGTATTTCATACACATAATCTTATGATTAATTACATTCACAAATATATTATACACTTGTACATAATTAATACGTATAATACATATATTCGTAAAATAAAATATTAAAAAGATTAAGAATAATATTTATTTTGAATTTGCTAAAAAGTAAAGAAAAGTGAATATAAATTTATATTCTAAAAAGAAATAAATATTTATATTATATATGTACACATAAAATTTATTGAAATTTATTTATATTTTTATTTGTCCCTCAAGATTTTTTTATAAAATTATTATATTATGAGTATTTAGTAATTTTTTTATATTAACCAAAGTCTGAACTATTTTATATTACTTAATTGAGATAATTATTTTATATAGTATTATTTTATCAAATTTTACCGACTATTTGACAAATTTACTTAATGATCTTTATTTAAATTCGACGATAATTCAAATTTATTTAACATTAATCGAACTGAACTTTCAAATCGAAATAAAATCTAGTTTTAAATAAGAAATTCAAAAAAGATCCGAACCGAATTTAATCCATTTTTTATCCGAAATTCATCCGAATTTTAATCCGATTTTGACCTAAACTGAAATCTTATCGATCTGAACCTAAACTGATTCAATGTATGCAAAACCGAAACAAGATCCGAACCGAATCAAATCTGATCCAATCCGAACCAGATATAAATATACTATAGCCGAAAATCGATCCGATCCGAAATTGGTCTGATCCAAAACCGAACCGTTTACCCAATTATATGCACGTGTGTCAATTATAGCTATATTTATTTTAGCACATTTTTTAACATTGTATTAGATTGTTATGTTCAATGATTTATCCTATATTATAGAAAAAGAACATTATTTTGCATTGCATTAGAGTTTCTCTTATACCTTACCTATACAATATAATATATGTATGTTTTTACGTGTACAGTACAATAAAATCGTTGAAATTTAATAAAATTTTAATTTAATTTAAATTTAATCATAACGTACACATAAATATATATATATACATATACTGTATATGTAAAGTACAAAAAATTATTTAAATTTATATTTGATCAATTTATGCTTATTTTTATTAAAACGAAGTTTGAACTAGACTCTTATGTACTTAAAAAAATATTTAATTAGCCATCACTATGTTAACTATTGTTCTGCCCCAATTTCGGTATGCGTATAATCTGGGTCCATAATGACTAAACTAGAACCTTAATGAAAAGAGGTTCATAGATAGATAGAGGTTCTATCTGAAAAGTTCTGAGAACGCCCGAGGTGCGAGGCTTATGCATGGATGAAGTTCACCAGTGTCTATGTTCCAGAAGACCAAGGTTCCTGTATGGATGAGGTTCACCTATGGTCGAGGTTCACCAATCCGAGAGGTTCGAATTTCAAGGTCATGCATCAGGTGGCAAACAACCATAACGAATAAATAACGAATAAAGATAACCTCCTAAACTTTATGAGCACAAAATTGAGGATATACATGGACTCTATGAACATAAATACAACTTATTATCAGCTATATATCATATAACGAATTTTGCCGCCCATAATAGGGGTTCAGTGACACTAGGACTCTATGCAGTGAGAACCTCCTGGCAGTATCCTAAACAGCTACAACAACTACAAATATGCATTTGGATGATAACAAACTGCTTGAAACATGGTTGATCACTACAAATCATAAGCCCACTGCCCATAAAACTATATACGGACTTGATTCCCTATAAATACGGGATATGTAATTCATTTGTCGGGGATGATCATTTGAGTAAGTATGAGGGAACCTTAAATACTCGAGAGATATATTTTTCTGCTAATCTAGAGAGGCTTACACGGAGCTGCTCCACCCCTATTTACTGGAAATTCGACAAATTCAGTCCAAACGCATTCAAAATCAACTTCCCGTGCAATAGGGAAACTCGACTGTGTACCTCTTTTTGCAGTTGAGAACTACGCTATCATCGACATATTTTCTACGGGTTTGGTCAAATTCCTTCACAACACTTTTTGGCGCTAGAAGGAGGGGATTTGATTCTTTGAAGGAAAAAAGTTGAGATGAACCTATAGAGAACGAATGTCGTCGAACGGGTATGAATATGAGCCTAGAATCGAAATTACTAATGAAGACTTGATGAATGTTGTTAAGTAGATAGGAAATCAAGTTAGTGGGCTAGAAAAATCCTTTGAAAAGATGAAACGATGGCGAAGAAAGCAACGCCAGTCGTTTAAACGAAGACGACAAAGAAGTGAGGTAACCCTTGTCCGTCTTGATTTTAGTTCTGGTGAAGATGAGAAAGATGGGGACAGTCCAAAACCCATATTTTCTGAATGTTGAAACTAATCAAGAGTATACAAATATGAAGTTCCATGATGAGGAACCTGAGGTTCAGGGGTTAGAGAATCCCAAAGGTTCTCTTGCGAGAAACATGCGTGTGTTTGACCAAATGGGAAAGAAGCTCAGTGATAAGGACCTGAGGCATAAGTTGGACCACTAGGTATGAACGTGGCAGACGTGAGAGGTCTGAACTTCGAGGTTCTCGAAGTCGAGCCACCAGGTCCCCACCTAGAGGTTCCAATTGTCACAGGCTGGAAAGGACTCACTCCACTAGAGCTCCTACTATAAATCAGGACCATGGTAGCTCAATTTTTTGCCATGTCTCAGGCCACCACAATGAAGGTTTTTGAATTCAGGGGTCCCATGAAATGAACAATGTGGTTTCTGAAGGTGAGAATGGGCACTACCAAATGAATGACCTCCGAAAGGCAGTTGAGAAGCTCAAGGAGGGTAGGAGGTCCAACAATGGGCTAACTATTACTTCACCATTCACCAGGAAGGTAAAAGAATCACCTCTGCCTCGTAACTACAGAGGTATGGGGGACTTGAAGTTCGATGCGAATGCAGATCCTGTGGAGTATATAAGCAAGTTCAACACTGAGATGGAGGTTTATCAGATAAGGACCTCACCAAATGTCATCTCTTGGTTGCGACACTGAGAGAATGAGCGAACCAATGGTTCAAGGGACTCCCTACTAAATCGATAAAAACCTGGAAACAGATGGTAGAGCTTTTTGTGTTTCAATTTCAAGCTACGGTTGCGTACACTCCTCTTGTCAACACACTAGCGAACATCAAACAAAGAGAGAATGAAATTCTGAGAGAATATTTCAAGAGGTTCAATGTTGATGTGCCTCGAGTCAGGAAAGCTTCAGATGAGACATTGAAGTATTTCTTAATTACGGGGGTTAGGCTTGAAGCAGACTTCAGGAAAGAGCTTCAAGGAAAGGAGCCCGAGACCCTGACGGACTTTTATGCTAAAGCCGAATCTTACAAGGTTGTTGAGGAATCACTCCAAAAGCTTGCCAAAGAGAAAGATTCTGGAGGTCAAAGCAAATGGATTAAATAAGAGGAATCATTCCTATAGTCCAAAAACCAGAGGTTCTAGCAAGCGAACCTCAAATGTTAGAACTTCAAGTTATAAGACTGTAGCTCATGATGAAAAAACAGCTCCCATAACAGTGAACACCACTGAAGATCGAACCTCAGATCGAGGTAGGAGCCCTCCCCGTAGGATCCTCAATAGATATAGGAATACACTCCCTTGGTTGCTTCGATCTGGCATATTTTCATGGTTGCTGACAAATCTGGGGTATTCAGGAAGCGTGCCAGAACTGGACCTCCTAGTCGAGAGGACATGGGGAAATATTGTGTGTTCCACGATGCCAATGTCCATGAAATGGCAGATTGTCGAAGCCTCAAAGATTAGATTGAAGATCTAATACTAAGGGGGTACTTGAAAGAATTTATGGCTAAAGAAGCTCAAAGGTTCAAGGATAATCGAACCTAGAAAGAAGCTGGTAAAAAGAATCAAGGTCCCCCAACCAGAGCTGGAAGCATTCAAACCATAATTAGAGGTTCACATATTGGTGGAAATAGCCAAAATACAATGTACATGTATGCTTGCGAAGCTCGAGGTCGATCTCTGACCAATATTTTTAACCTGTCTGAGAAAACTCTGAAGCTCTTTAAGGGAGAAGGTACAAACATAACCCTTACTGAGGAGGATGCTAAGTGGATTCACCACCCACACAATGACGCTCTAGTCATTACTATTTCTGGACTTCAAAGCTCGATTCACTTCTCCTTCAATCCCACAAACAATGATGCTGAGTACGAAGCTCTATGAGATCAATACTGCCACCTGCTCCATTGCCATTAACAACTCTATCAACATATAGGTTCCACCAAGGTGCATAGCTTTCCTCGTAAAACTATCTTTTGGGAAACTCAGATGCTTCACTAGAAAAATCTTGCTCCATATAAGGAGGAAATTCTAGAAATAAATCAGCTAGGGCCTTCCCTTTGATTACAGTTCTTAATTGGTTTAAAGTCAATATTAAACTGTCCAAGTTCGACAACCCACTTCATCATCCTACCTGAAGTTTCAGGTTTATGCAAAACATGTCTGAGATGATATGAGGTTCGTATCTCGACCTTATGAGCTTGAAAATGTGGCATGAGCTTCCGTGATGCTAGAATTAGAGAATAGGTGAGCTTCTCCGTATTGGTATATCAAGTTTCAGCATCGAGTAACCTCTTGCTCACATAATAAACAGGGTATTGAACATGTTCTTCCTCTCTAATCAGGAAGACACTGATTGAGTAATCAGACACGGCTATGTAGACTATTAGATCTTCTCTATCGATAGGTTTGGAAAATAATAGTGGGCTCCCCAAGTGCCCTTTGAGCTTCTGGAAAACGACTTCACATTCCGAGGTCCAATTAAAATCTTTTCCCTTCTTTATTGCCTTAAAGAATTCTCGGTAACGAGACATGAACCTATTCAGAGTAGCTACCCTTCTAGTCAAGCATTGAATCTCCCTCACGGTGCGAGGGGACCTCATTTCGACAAGAGCTTTGATCATATGGGATTGGCTTTGATCCCCCTATGGTTCATGATGAAACTTAAAAAATTCCCAGACTCAACCCCAAAGACATATTTTTTAGGTTTAAGCTTCATGCGGAACCTCCTTAGGATATCAAACATTTCTGATAAATGAGCAACATGATCGGTTGCTCTATTTGACTTTACCAGCATATCGTCTACATAGACTTCTATGGTCATGCCAATCTGATCATTGAACATGAGGTTCAACAGTCTTTGATAGGTTGCTCCGGTATTGAGCAATCCGAACGGCATTCTAATATAATAGTATGATCCTCTATTAGTAATAAAAGAAGTATGTTCTTAATCAGGTTATTACATAGGGATTTGATTATACCCGGAATCAGCGTCCTTGAAGCTCAGCAGATCATGTTCGACCGTAGAGTCCATGAGCTGATCCATTCGAGGTAATGGAAAGTTGTCCTTTGGGCATGCTTTGTTTAGATCAGTGAAGTCCACTCAGGTTCACCATTTTTCGTTGTGCTACTTGACTAAGACTGGATTTACTAGCCATTGTGGGTAGAAGGATTCACGAACTAGACTAGCTTCGAGAAACCTGTCAACCTCCTCCTTAAGTGCAGAAGCTCTCTCCCCACTGATAGCTCAGTGTTTTTGTCTTACTGACTCTTTTCTCTGGATCAATATTCAGCTTATGACACTTGACTTTTGGATCTATGCCTACCATATTAAAGTGTCCCCACGCGAATACATCTAGATTGACTTTTAGGAATGCGACCAGAACTTCTTGTATCTCGGGCTTCAACTGTTTCCTAACCTTGAGGTTCTTGGTTGGATCAACTTCATTTACTGGGATTGCTATGGTATCCTTGGCAACCCCATCTTTTTATTTAGTTTCTGGCATTCGCGGATCCGAACAAATTTCTACCTTAACCTAGTTGTTTCGAACTTCCGGCATAACAACCTTTGGACCTCTTGGGAGAGCTTCCAGATTTTCAAGCTCTTCATTTCTTGGAGCTTCCAGCATCGACACCAGTGCCACTGGTGCAGGGGCATCCTCCCCTAGAAAAAACAACAACATCTACGTATGGTTCTTCACCTAGATGTTGTACATACATGACTATATTGCAAAAATCTTTCCTTGAAACCTCGGAAGGAACCTCGTGTTCCCGAGGTTCCCTATCCTCACTGTAGGTCTGTTACAGGTGATTACACGCCTTCTCTACAGAATGTGGAGCATTGTTATAACACTCCCTTGAATCGACCTGCGAATCTCATATACACCCGATCCCATTAGGAGTTGGGAACTTCATAGCTATGACTGAGAGGGTGAATAGGAGATTTAGCTGACCATATCCAATTTTAATTATTACCAACTGATTATAGCTAACTGTAATGTGGACAGTCTGCTGTGCCTTAACAAATTGGTTTACTATTTTCAATCTGTAAAAATTATAGCAGGCTAGAGTGAATTATAGCAGGCTAAAATGAATGCAATGTGGAAGAATCGATAAAAATAATATGTAAATGAGGCACACAATATTTAGCCAAGTTTGACCTCTATGTCTAATGGTGTATGTCCTGGTCCCTTACCAACCTAGTAAGAGAATATATTATTAATCAATTATACACCAATTACAAGAGAAATAATATATCTCCATGTTCCCAATCACTGCATTGGCTTTTTACAATCTCAGCAATCCTGAGCAAACTAATTCCAGCTTGCTGTTTTTCTCTACCTTGCAATCCGTTCTTGAACCTTGAATTCCTCGAGTCCCACTCTTGAATCATTCTGTTCCTCGAACCCTTTGCCTTGTAGAAATAATACAACTGAATCAAAAGCTCCTTTGTTCTACCTCCTAGAACCCTTACCACTTAGTGATTACAAATTACACTTGAACAAATAGAATGAACAAAAGTGTTTACAACTCAAACTATATTCTCTAAATATTAAATCTCCAATATAGAACTAAGCTTAGATTTAGAGAAGAATGAATAAAGCTTTTTGACAATACGAGTTGTAAGAATATGTGTGTAACCACAAAGAATGGAAGCCTTAATCCGTTTATATACAAAAGCATATAACGGCTCTATTAAACTATTTTAGGCAAGTAAAGATTTGTGGATCAGAAAATATTTCATAGGCCTAACCAAAGGAGCTGATATAAAATCGAATTTGAATTTTTAATTCTCCTTTGATTATTCATACGATAGGAAAGTGGTTGTGTTTTAAAAAAGGCAAGTGAAATCAAATCAACCATTTCCTATAGTTTTATAAAATGTTTTTAGTAAAAAGATATGAGCATAGAATTGTATTAAAAATGTAATATTTAATTGAATATACAAAGAAATTAACCTTACATAAGATTACAATCAGTTGTGCAACGGCTAAAAACCTGTAGCCTGTAGGATTCTGTTTCAGCAAACTATAATAGATATATAGCAGGTTGTTATGTTTTTAACTATGAGACCTGTAAAACATGATTAGTACTTGCAGTATAGCAGGCTATAGTAACTCAACAAGCAGATAAACATATGTACATTCAGTACATGCAATTTAGCTTGCTAGAATTCCTCATAAGCAATTTAGCTTATTAGAATGTGTGATAATCAAAATCATGAGGTTTACAATCTCCCTCTTTTTGATGATTACATAACTTGTTTTCAGGAGGCTAGAATTGACCCCCCCTTAATCTAATACATCCTATAAAAAATGGGTTAGTACTGCATGACATTTAAAATAATGGTCAAGTACTAATCATGCACATAATTTGCAGAAATAAAGATAATATCATAAAGTGCCAATCAATGGCATTAAGCATCCAGCCACCAACAAACATTCAAACTCTGGTTAACTAGCCAGAGTAGCAACAAAACAAAGTATTATCCAAAACCAGACAACCACATAAAGTACTTAACAATTAAGCATGTCCAACAAAATGTTTTCCCAGTTACACAAGTAGAAGGGGGGGTTGAATACTTGTGTGCTCTTTTTGCCTGTTTTAAAATTGAACTTCAAAGATAATAGCTTCGAATGATTAACAAAGAACAAACAAAAAGATGTGAATGAATACTTTTTGTATTATTTATGAATGAATAAAGTTGGTATTATTTATGAATGAATACAAACTCTCCTAAGGTGTACACAAACCCTAGCAGCTTCTCTGTGTTTTCACAGCAACTCTCTCTATCTGTATGCTCTCACAAAATTTGACAAAATAATATTAGGTTACATAGAATGTTTATATAGAGACTGCCTATCAACTAATAACAAAAAATCAAATTATAATAGGAATAAAATTTCCAATTATTAGTTGACAGTTTCCTTCTGAAATTCTATTTCCTTCCCATAGCATATCTGCAATATAATTGTCTTTATCTTCGAAGCTTTCCATTTCTTTTGATCACCTTCCAAATATAGCTTCAACTTTATAGATTCTGAAATTCTCCAGACCCTGATGATCTACAGTCTCTGATAGATTATAGACTCTGATAATCTATAATCTTCCCTTCTATAGGTTGAAACCCAAAATACTGACCCACACCTTCTTGAAATTTAATCTTTTTTACCTCCAGATGCATGTCTTGATCCTTCCCTTCAGTATCAACATATTTCAGAGAAACTTTGACCATCTTCTTATTTGTCTGTCTGTGCAGAGTCAGCTTCCTATCAATCTCTATGAACCATTTATTGGTCACTTCTCTCCTACTCTTATTCACCTCAGCTGCTGTTGATAGAAGAAATCTGATATATTGTAACTCTTCAGCCTTCTTGAAGAATATGAAATTTTGTTCACTTATCCACCTTACAGTTCCGCCACTCAGAAAATATACCAGCATCTTAGTTTTCACCTTTTTAGTTCCACCATGTCCTCCTAGCAACTTTCTTTCAAAAACATTGTAGATAATTTGAGCAGACACCACTTATTAAAGTGTTTTTAAGTGAGCTTTTTAAATTGACTATTTGTAAGAGACTGTTGTTCAACTACTAAAGTTGTAGTCTTATCAATATCAGATGCTGAAATACCTTCAAGCCCTTTTGTCCTTCTAGACCTCAATTGTTTATTGGTTTGACTGCATTTCCAATAGCTTGGCTCCTTGACTTCTCCTTCTTTCTTCTCATCAAAGTCTGTACTCTGTTTACCTTTACCAAATTCTGGTTTAGGCTCTGATTTTCCATGTCCAGTCCCTGACTGGTGTGTTTGAGATTGTGTTTTAACAAACACTTCATACTTCTTTTGTTGCATACCACCAGGACCCCAACGACCATGAGAACTATCACCAGCTTCATCATCATCGCCATCTCTCCTCCTCTTAACTCCTCTTTCCTTGTCATCCTTGCAAGCATCATCCTTATTTAATACTGGAAGAATTACTAACTTTCTTCTCCCCCTTTTTGACATCATCACCACCTGTTACAGCCAAAAGAATTTGTTTAAGGATTGTGGAGATATTAGCTTGAGCAGCAATAACAGAATACACTTTGGTGGTGAGAGAAGTAACATCCTTTTGAAGAGTAGTCTATTTAGCTTTGAAATCAGCTAAGGAATCCTTGACAGTAGCATCCTTAGAGAGTTGAAGAGAGTGCAAAGATTCAAACCTTGTCTTTAGCAGATACGTGGTGTTGTCAACATTGATCTGTATCCCAGTCTCAGTGTCTACTATAGACTATAACTGCTTCAGTATAACTTCATTAGAAGCCAAAGTCCTAGCGTCACCATCTTTGACTATTGTTGCATGAGACTCCCCCTCAAACTGGATAGACTCTGCCCGAATTGATTGAGGATTTTCTTCATGAGCCTCCATCAGAGTCTGTCCTCCCATATCATTGGGGTTCTAATCATCATTTTCGTGAGTCGGCAAAGAGGGCCTCTCAGCATGCTCCTCTGTCCCACTATCACCCAACCTCTGACTAGGTGATTCTTGTGTGGGTGAGACACACTGAGCACCTATTCCACTAGTCACCACTGGTGCACTAGTGCCCTCTTCCAACTTCCTTTCAGTACCTTCTTCCTCCTGTTGTTCTTCAATAATAAATGCATCCAAATTGTAATGAAAGGCCCTTGTATGGATTGCATTAATTTCCTGGGCATCTGTGAGATTGAAGAGTTCATGCAGTTCCCTTATCACTTTTTAAAAGTATATGCCCTTAAATTGATCCAATCTACTCTGGTAGGTTGGATAGATGTATTTTTTGGCAATTGTACATATATTATGGACAATATAGTCAACCACCTATCTTGACAGAGGTTGGAAGTGAGAAATCCATTGAATGGTTGTCCTGTAGGCAACCTCATTATCCCAAATTGCTTCATAATCAAAGACTGATTGCTCAATCTCAGTCGCTAACTCAGTAACAGACTTTGATTGTCTCCTTTTGAGGGCTTTTTTCTTCTTAACTTTCTTCATTTTTGGTTTTTCAGAGTCTGGCACACCAAGTGCTTTGAGAACTTCACTTGTTCTGCCTTCTATGATCCCAACTGCTTGATTTTGTAATGAAAAGTTGAAGATGTAGCTGTATAGATTGGTGACTACATCATGTGCAGACATATGTATCTCCATCTCCATTCTCTTCCTTAGGGAATCATATGTTGAGAGAAGATCCAAGACTTGTTGTTGTGTCTTATATGATTTTGGATCTTCAATTGATTCCACCAAAGGATATAGAAATATAAGCACCTCATCAGTAGGAAAAATTATTGAGCCTATAAGACTTGAGGCTGCTTCCTTTGGCATTCCTTCCCAAAATGTGTCATGATCAGAGTCTGAAGATAGTCTAGACTCTGACTCAACATTAGACTCTGATTCAGGAACTTGTTGTTGTTCAGGGCCTGGCTCTGCAAGAGCCTTGGTCGCATCTGTTTCCCTGTACAACACGGTTAATAATAATAATAGGCTTGTGTGTGTATACAAAATAAGCCTTCCTCAACCTCCTGTACTTCTTAGCAAAATATTTCTCAGGAGACTCTAGTTGAGAATCTTGATGTACATCACTAAGTTTTACAGAGACTGTATCCTGTGGAGAGTCTACAGTCTTGGATTTTGGGCTAGAATCAGGTGCATCATGACCTTCTTTTAGTAGAGAAAGGCCTTCAACAACCTGCTTCTCTAAAGAGTTGAGCTCCTCATCACTTTGCTCATCTATAAGCCTTGTTTGAACCAACTTCCTACTTTTTACAACTATTTCCTTTTGAGAGACAACAGAGGTTGGTTTCCTAGATTTTAATTTGTGAGATTGTTTTGTTAAAGGGGATTTGGCTACTTGGGTAGATGCAGGGGGACTCTCCATAACTTGTTCCTGCACCATTTCACCACCAAAGAAAGAAGAATTATAGATGGAGGGTTTGTAGGTTGAGAGTTTCACCTGCATTACCTGTGGATACACCATGTCAGGCAGGTTGGTTTTCTTCTTCTCATCAATTCTCTTGATGTCAGAAAAAATTCTCCTTTGCTGTTTGTAGGCCTGCACACAGCAATCATCTGCCTACCTAGTTGACATGTCAGGAATGAAGTGATTGAGGCGAATCATCATAAATCTATGATAGTAGACTTTCTCCATCCCCTCTTGCACATTGTTTAATTTAGCTCCCATTTGAGTGAGCAATATATCACCAATATTGATCACTTTATGAAATATGAGACTGTGGTCAATTTAATAAGTGATAAAAGTAGTAGCATCAAAACCACTGCACTTACTAGTAAAACATTTTGCAATTTGATCAAGGAAAAATGACCATTCTTTTCTCAAATAATTCCTAGTTAACTTACTCGTGTTCTTAGTGCTAGTAGTGTATCCTAATGATTTAAGCATGCTCTTAATTTCAGAATCATCAACAGTATTAGCAAATGGGTTTTTAACAGGTAGCCTAAACACAGAATTTATAATATCAGCAGTGACATCAAAAGTAATATCACCAAAGGTGAACATGATTTTACCTGGTTGATCCTGAGTAGGATCAACAACAGTTGCAAAACTCCATGCCTGAGAAACTGAATCCATGTGAATGACATGAGATGCTTTAAGGATATAGTTGAGCTCACTATGCTCCAAGAAATCCATCACTAGATAGTAATCTGCATCAATACCCTTCTTATCGCCTAGGGCTGCAACATGGTTGGTTGTCATAAACTCGAAATCACCGAAAGTGAAAGAAATCGCCTTGGGTCCCCTCATGACAGTTGATTGTGCAGCCATTGGAAGTTGTTGAAGTGAAGAAGATGAAAATTCTTGAAGAAAAAGATTAGGGTTCTTGAAAAAGCTCTGAGAATATTTTTTCCCTTAGAAAATAAATTGCAATAAACAAGTGAATAAAATGTATGTAAATTTTCTATTTTGTTAAACTTGCATACAGTACACACGAGTCTACAGCCTATATCTAGTAAAAAGTAACAGTTACAACCTATTTCCAGTCATTTGAACGGTTAAAAAATAATCAGAGTCTGCAGACACTAATTATAACCGTTTCCGAGTCTAAGTGTCTCAACCTTCAGAGTCTATAGTCGCTCAGAGTCTATAGACATGTCAGAGTCTAGAAGTTAGACTCTGTCAAGATAAAGTACCTAAAAAATTTTGCAATAAAAAATTATAGTTTCATAAATCAGGGACTATAATTAAAGTACATACCTTGCTTCTTGTTATGATTGATCACTTACATATTTAACATCCCTAATTCACCTACCAGTCTGAGAAAGGTAGACTAATCAAGTGGTTTTGTTAAAATGTCTGCAATCTGTTTGTCAGTTGGAACATAATGAAGTTCAACAATACCATTTTCAACATGTTCTTTAATAAAATGATACATGACATCAATTTGCTTTGTTCTGGAATGTTAGACTGGATTCTTTGCAATTTTAATAGCACTTGTATTATCACAATACATATGAATATTTGAAAATGTTAGTCCATAATCAAGTAACTGATTTCTCATCCACAGAATTTGAGCACAATAACTTCCAGCTGCTATGTATTCAGCCTCATCTGTTGAGGATGATATTGTCTGTTATTTCTTGGTTGTTTGTTATTTCTTGCTAAACCAAGAAATCAACCTGTTGCCAAGAAATTGGCATTGGCCAATTGTGCTTTTCTTTTCAACCTGGCATCCTGTATAATTAGAGTTCGAATAGTAAATTAATGAAAAATTAGACTCTCTATGATAACCAAGTCCAAGAGTCTGTTCACCCTTGAGATATCTAAAAATTCTTTTTACAGCTATCAAGTGTGATTCTCTAGGGTCAGCCTGAAATTTAGTGTTTGTGAGATTACGAAGCTATATGAATAGTAATCGTGATAACTCAACACTAGAACATGACAAGTAAATAATACTATGTCTATATAGAAATCAGGAAGAAATGAAGACAAGGCAGATACAGTGAATCAAGACATTAGAAGAAGATTTGAAGTCTACTACAGGTCACTGAAAGAAGTTCATTAATATGTTCAAGCATCGGTGAAGAATAATGTGTAAAGACTTTTAGGGTTTCAGAAGTGTTGAAGATTCATTATAGAAGTGCCACTAGAAGATTTCAGTGTAAAGGCATTGATTGAAGATAGACAGTGTTTGAAGCATAGGAATCTAGAAAGGTAAAGACAAAGGTTAAAGAAGATAGTTGTAGTCTTGAAGTTATACTCACTGAAAGAAGTTTATTTAAATGTTCAAGCGTCAGTGAAGAACAGAGAATGAAGTATTCAAGATTGTGGTAATAATGGAGACGTTGTCGAAGTACCATAAAAGATTCTAGTGAAAACACAGTGTTTATACACAGTCAGTGTTTGAAACAATGCAACAGTCCAAGGTTAATCAGCTAAAAAAGATTAGAAGTTAAGAGAATTTAATTCAATGTTAGTTGTTTGTGAACCAGACCAGTGCACTAAGCATCAGCACAATAAGAAGAGAATTACTTTGATTTATGAGAAGAAAATCAGTTGATCAAGCCAGAAGAGTGAAAACCAAGTAGTAAATACTTCAAGCATTTGAAGAAATTGTTTAAGGGAAGTATTACTACATTTCGTGGCTCCTATACAAGGGACAGAGTGTGTAGGCGTAACAAAACATTCATGGATAAGTTTCTAAGTATTTCGTGGCTCATATACAAGGGACATAGTGTGTAGGCGCAACAAAACACTCATGGATAAGTTTGTAAGTGTTTCGTGGCTCCTATACAAGGGACATAGAGTGTAGGCGCAACAAAACTTTGCCTTAGGAGCAACAAAAGAGTTTAAGGCAAAACCAAGTGTTTCGCGGCTCTTCTACAAGGGACAGAGAGTGTAGGCGCAACAAAACTTTCCTTTAGGAACAATAAAAGTTTTGTGGCTCCTATACACTGCACTCACTCTACAAGCGCAACAAAACTTTGCCTTAGGAGCAACAAAAGAGTTTAAGGCAAAACCAAGAGTTTCGTGGCTCCTCTACAAGGGACACAGAGTGTAGGCGTAATAAAACTTTCCCTTAGGTGCAACAAAAGTTTCGTGGCTCCTATACAGTGTACTCACTCTACAAGCACAACAAAATGACTTAGCATTGTGAAGAATAAATCAATTTTAATTGATTTGAAAAGTCTACACCATATAAACAAAATGACGTGCTCATTTTGAATTGTTGAAATATACAACGATACAGAGTGATACAGAGAGGAAATTGAAGCCGGAGAAGAAGAAGATAAAAATCCATATATATACCTTCTTCACCGGAGTTTTATAATCTAGCCGGTTCATTATGTTGCAAATACATAGGGCTATTGTAAAATACTCTTTGTTAGCTTGATTCCGTTAGTATAAACACATAGTCAAATATTATATAGGGATTAAGTTGTATCTCTTTGTAGAAGCAAAGAACTAATCTGTTCTTTGGAAACCAGTTATATTTTTAACTGGGTGTAGCAACCTCAGGATTTATATACGAAAGATATATTCCCTGAAACTTGTCTCATTAAATTACTTGCTAATTTTTTAGAACATTAATAATTATTCATAAATACAGAAAATTAGTAAGCCAACCTCCTAAACACTATTCACCTCATGAATTCGAACCCACTAACCGAACTCTAAATTATTTATGCGCAAAAGATTCGAAAGAATCTTTTAATTTAGTGAGTATTGTATTCAACCCCCCCTTCTACGATACTTCCGGGACCCAACATCTAGCACACAGGCTTATTGCAAACATTATATCTGGTCAACTAGCAGTTAAATATAACAATGAGCCAATCATACCTTTATAGCTAGTGTTGTCAACTTTCTTACCCTTTGGGTCAGAGTCTAGCTTAGTGGTTGTTGACATGGGAGTTTTGGCAGTTGCATAATCTTGCATATCAAACTTCTTCAGTAATTCTTTAACATACTTTGATTGATTGATGAAAATTTCATCATTAGTCTATTTAACTTGAAGTTCCAAATATAATATCATCAACATAAATTTGGATAATCAAAATATCACCTTTATATTTTCTAATAAAGAGAGTTTTGTCAATGGTACCTCTAAGGAAACCATTTTCAAGGAGAAATTTTGATAGAGTTTCATACCATGCTCTAGGTGCTTGCTTCAATCCATATAGTGATTTGTCTAACCTGTAAACATGATCACGAAACTTTGGATCAACAAATCCCGGTGGTTGCTCCACATAGATTTCTTCTTCCAATTTTCCATTGAAGAAGGCACTTTTCACATGTATCTGATAAACCTTGAATTTTGAATGAGCTGCAAATGCAAGAAACATTCTGATAGCTTCTAATCTTGCTACTGGTGCAAAAGTTTCATCATAATCAATTCCTTCTTCATGAGAATAACCTTTTGCAACTAGCCTTTCTTTGTTTCTAATCATAGTTCCATTCTCATCAAGTTTGTTCTTGAACACCCATTTTACACCAACAATTGATCTATCTCTAGGTCTTGGTATAAGTTTCCACACTTTGTTTCTCTCAAACTCATTCAATTTTTCTTGCATTGCAATAATCCAATCAGAATCTTGCAAAGCTTGCTCAATTTTTTTGGGTTCATTCTTTGAGAGAAAACAGATATAAAGACATTTATTTTGAGTTGTTGTTTTAGTTTGTACCCCAACTCTCAGGATCACCAATTATTAAATCAGGAGTGTGATCCCTTACCCATTTTCTAGGTGGTGGAAGATTGGTTCTTGAACTTGAAGATCCCCCTAAATCATTGGCATTTTCTGTTTATGAGTTTAATTCAAATGAAAAGGCTCCCCCTATGTTTCTTGACTCTGAAAATGATTCAGAGTTGTGTGATCCAGACCCTGATGAGTTAGACTCTGAAGAACTTGATTCTGTCTGTCTAGACTCTGTCTGGGTAGACCCTGAACTGTTAGACTATGAGCTGTTTGAAGTTGAATTTTCTGGCTCCCCCTCAGAGTGTGCAGGTTCCTATGTTGTTTCATGAGTTATTTGAGATGCTTCATCCTCATCATCTTCATCTATCTCAGAACTTTTTAGATTTTCAAATTCCAGTGTTGTAGACTCTGACTCATCCTGCAATGCTTTAATCTTTTTGTCATCAAATAAAACGTGAATAGATTCCATAACAATTATGGTTCTAATATTAAAGACTCTGAATGCCTTTGTGTTTGGTCCATATCCAAGGAAGATTGCTTCATCAGCCTAGGCTTCAAATTTTCTTAGATTTTCAGGATGTACTTTCAGTACAAAGCACTTGCATCCAAATATGTGTAAGTGTTTCACACTTGGATTCTTTTTGTTAATTGACATCACATTTATTGGACCAAAATATAATAGATAAAAGGGTTCAGAAATAGTGTTTATTGTTGTTCTCTTGAAGGATGTTTTCCTTTGCTTTCCAAGTTGACATGCTTCACAAAGTCAATCTTGTACAAAGTCAACCCGTGGTAGTCCTCTTACAAGACTCTGTTTCACCAACTTGTTTAGTGTTTTGAAGTTGATCTGTGACAGTTTCTTGTGCCATTTCCAGCTTTCTTCGGTTGAGGCCTTGCTATAAAGACATGTGACTTCATTGTGAGTGCAATCCTCCAAGATAACTTCATATATGTTACCATGTCTGTGCCCTTTGAAAACCAAAATGCATGTTTCTTTGTGAGTCATAAGACACTCTTTGTTGTCAAAGCCAGTATGGTAACCTTTATCTCCAAGTTGACTTATGTTGATCAAATTGTGTTTCAAGTCATCAACTAGAGCTACTTCATCAATGATGAAATTTCCAAGTACAATCCTGTCATATCTCAGTGTTCTTCCTATGTTACCATCTCTAAAGGATACTTCTGGGCCAGCCATTTCTATAAAGTCTGTAAGCAGGGATCCTTTTCTTGTCATATGTCCTGAAAATCCCTGGTTCCCTGCATATAAAAAACAACTAATTAGATGTTTTTAGGACCCAAACGGTTTTGGATCCTTTCTTATTAATTTTAGGTGAAATAAGCTTAGAGAATTTTGCTTTTTGATTACCTGTTTCCTTTGTTGCCTTAGACTCTGATGGAGTCTTAATAGTGTCATACCAACTCTTATCAATAGAAGATTTTAGCTCATAGAAATTATAATACAAATCATGATAGTCCTTACACATATAGATAGAATGAAATATGCTAGCACGGTGATAACAGGGTTTTTGTGGAATGTAGTGGCTTTTCAGATTCTGAGAAGGAATAGACTCTGATTTTATCTCAATATTTGTTTTACAGTCTAGAGCTAAATGGTTGTGGTTTCCACATCTATAACATTTCTTTCTTGGAGCATTAGGATCCTATTGATAATTATTGGCCTTATTAATGTCTTCCTTACCATTCATATTCCTCCTAGCCTTGCCAGACTCTAGTAGATTCTCTAGCCTTTCCTTTAGCTTCGACTTAGACAAGTACCCGATATTTATGTTTTTCATGGGTTTCTTATCACCTGATTCATCTATCTTTTTGTCAACAGGAGGGGGATTATTGACAGATGATTTTGTGGTTTCTTTAGGTAACTCAGTCTTAACTTCAGAAGTCACAAACTTAATAGAAGTGAAAGTTCTCTTGTCCTTAGTCTTATTGACTTGGCTAGTTTCTTCATGTTATCATTCTCAACAATAGGTCTTTCACCTTGACTCTTGTCATAAAGTTTGACACACATTCTGATTATTGAGAATTTCCTGAACTTTTCTACCGGAGTCTGTCCACACTTTGAACTTAAGCCTTTCTTCCTCTAGTTCTTTCTTACTAAAGTCATAGACTTTTAAGACTTCTATGTAGTTATGCCTGAATTTTTCAGAATCCTTTTTGTATTCTTCAATAAACACTAACTCAGACTCTAAATGGTTATTCCTGCTTATCAAGGTTAGATTTTCTTCTGTTAACCTATCATTGTCATTAGTGAGGGACCTACAATTTGTCATTATTTTATTAATCTCACTTTGAAAAAATTTCACACCATCAGAGTCTAAATTGAGTAAGGATTCAGGAGTGAAGATTGATACATGAGTCTTAGGAGACGATGTTCTAGTGGGAGATTCTAATTTTTCTGAGGAGACTGCCATTAAAGTAAGATTTTTATAATCTATTTCATCCTCTGAACTTGAATCTGTCCAAGCCTTTCCTATTGAGAGAAGTGCTTTCCCTTTGCCTTGACTTTTTTCTTTTCTCCATTCACTAGCAAAGTTCCCCAATATTCCATAGTTAAAGCATTTGACCTTGGCCTTGTCAAGCTTAATAATTATTTTTTTGCCCTTCTCGGTCTTCTCATCTTCTTTCTTGAATGTTGGCCTTTTGCTAAATTTTCCAGTTCTTTTGTTGAATTTCATTCTTTTGAAATTCTTAGCAAACATAGCCATCATCTGAATCAGAACTATCTCAACCTAAGAATCAGAATCTATCTCAGTAGACTCTGATTCAACAACATTCTTACCCTTCTTCTTTGATTCTTTAACTCTTGATTCTTTGGGTTCTTCTTGTTGTTCTTTTTCACACTCCATCAAGAGAGCAACAGATTTTGCTTTCAAAAACTTCTTATTCTTTCTCTGTTGCAATTCTTCCAAAGAGATTTTATCCAAATCCCTTGTGATGTGGGTAAAAAATAGCCCCAAAGAAATAATAAATATAGCATTTATTATTTCATTTATTAGACCTAAAATAGTCCAAAGGCTTGGGCCCATGAAACGAACTAAGAAAATAAATCCTAGGATCAACTGGATTTGTAATCCAAAGATCAACTGGATTTATAAATCCATCCCACAAGTTTTGTTGAAGTCATAGGCCCATTAAGCCTTTGCTATTAATTAATTACGAAATTAATCAGCAAAGGCTCAGTAAAGGCCCAAGAAGCCTGTTGAAGGCCCTCATCCTAGAAGGATCTAGAAACCCTAGCATGGGAAGAGTCCTATGAGACCTCTCATCTATGGAAGGCTCTAGAAGTCCAATCTCAAAGATAAACTTCACATGCTAGAGTCCAATGAGGGCTCTCATTCCTTAGAGGTTACAACAACCTTACGTCAGTAGGAGACTTGGCTCCCAAGTCTCCTAACCCTAATCTAACTCCAAGGCCCTTGTGCGCCTATATAAAGGGCCTAACCCCTCAATATTAGAACTACGTTTTGACTTGATTCTCTAAACACAACAGAGATACGTAGGCAGTTAACGAGGACCTGAGTTAGTCAAAAAACGTTAACGCAACCATTAAAGCTCGAAGCTCCCCCAAACCCTAGCATTAATTGCGTATTAAATACACCTCATTTTTAATCCATAACATTTGGCGCCGTCTGTGGGAAAAGAATAGCAACCATGGCAAGAACATGAAGTACCGCGAGCACCCTCAAAGGAGAGATCCCTGACACCACTGATGACACCAACGTTCCTCTTATCGCAACACAGGAACAAGGAGCTGTTGTCCCAACCACCTCCGTTGAGGACCCTGAACAAGCGCCCGTCGTACGGGACCCCTGAGCGTCATCATTCATCCCTCCAATCCTGACATGTCAATCCATGCCTCTGTCCCTCCACTCCAGGTAATTCCATCCCTCAATACTACTTTTGTTGCTCCTCTCCCATTGCAAGTCTCTACTACGGTGTTGCCTAGCAACCCTTAATATAGGCTTCCACCTAACTATGAGACCTCTTATGAGCAAGGGTTACTGCCCCCACATAGCTCACATCGAGGGAATCGAGATTTTTCTAAACCATACTCGAATGACGATGAAACGACTGATGAGGACGTTAATCCTAGAAGGAGGCGACCTAGTAAGGAGCCCACTGGAGGAAGGAGTACCCAGCCCCGAGGGCCTCAAAACACTGACTCCACAAACCTATAAGAGAGGATACGAGCTCATGAGGCTGAAGCTCAACGACTAAGGAAAGACCTGGAAATGGAGCTAACAAGGCAACAGCGCCCGAGAGCTGAGGGGACTGGAGGATCAGCAAGGAATGCATATGTGATAGATCTAGATAAGCCCCTGACAAGGAGGCAAACAAAGACAAGTCATGTTAGGGCTGACCCCCAAGACTTATTGCCACTTAGAGATCCTGATGATCACACCCCCCCCCCTTCACAGAGAATATTATGAATGAGAAGATATCAAGGAAGTTTAAGATGCCTACAATCAAGGCCTATGATGGAACGGGAGATCCCTCAAATCATGTTCTCACGTTCTCTAATGCACTGTTGCTGTAACCTGTCAATGACGCCATCAAGTGTAGGGCGTTCCCTCAAACCCTCAATGGTATGGCTCAAAGGTGGTTTAGTCGTCTACCCCCTAACTCTGTTGGGTCATTCAAAGATCTAAGCAGGGTCTTCATTGGTCAGTTTATCAGCAGCAAAACTCATGAGAAGAGCTCAGCTTCACTAATGAATATGCATCAGGGAAAGAATGAATCCCTGAGGGACTATATGAACAGATTCACTAAGGAGGCCTTGAAGGTCCCTGATCTAGACCAGAATGTAGCTATGATAGCACTACAGCAAGGGACTTTAGATGAGAACTTCAGGAGGTCTTTAGCCAAGAGGGCTCTAGAAAGTATGAATGAGCTCCAAGAGAGAGCTGAAAAATATATTAAGGCTGAGGAAAGCTTGAAAAAGACTACTGACTCGTCCAGAAACGAGTGGAATAGCAAAAAACGTAAGCAAGATCTGTATGATGTCAATGATGAGTACGATGTTGAGGATAAGTATCCTAGAACCAATAGAGACTCCGACTATACCTCGAGAACGGTTGGCCAAGGGCTAAGATTCACCGAGTATGCAAGGCTAAACTCGCCAAGAAGTGAGATCCTGTTGGACATTGAGAAAGACAGAGAACTTCAATGGCCGAAGCCATTAAAAACTGATCTTAAGAAGAGGAATCAGAATCTGTATTGTAAGTTTCACAAGGATGTTGGGCATGACACAGATAATTGTAGGCAGTTGAAAGATGAGATTGAGTTCTTGATCAGAAGGGGAAAACTCGGAAAGTTTATCAAAAAAGATGATAGAAACAACAATGATAATCGACACTATAATGAACAACGAAGGGAGTATGATGACCATGATAAGAAGATACAGCCTCGAGGCCCAGTAAGAAACGTAATCTCTGGAGTTCCAACAGCGGCCGGGACTTCAAGTAACTCGAGAAAGGCTTATGCCCGACAAGTTCTACAACTTGTGGGGGAAGCACCAAAGAGTGCTAGGAGCGAAATATCAATTTCTTTTAATGATTCTGATTTGAAAGGGGTGAACTTCCCCCATGATGACCCGTTGGTCATAATACCTGTTGTATGTAACTCTTGGGTAAAACAAATCCTGGTGGATAGTGGAGCTTCAATAGACATCCTATTTCATGATACCTATCTCAAAATGGGGTGCACCGACTCTCAACTAAATCCCTCTGACATGCCTATATATGGGTTCAATGGAGTCGAGTCTAAGGTGGAGGGAACAATTTGATTGCCTGTGACTATAGGGCAGGAGCCCCATGAGTCCACTCAAGTATTGAACTTCCTCGTGATTAAGGTTGTGTTCTCTTACAATGGGATCCTCGGACGAACAGGGATACATGCGTTCAAGGCTGTTGCCTCAACTTACCACCTCAAACTTAAATTTCCAACAAAGAATGGAGTTGGTGAGGAGAAAGTAGACCAGGAGATGGCAATGAGATGTTATGTAGCCTCGTTATGGTTTGACAGAGTCGGGTGGCAAGTACTCCCGATCGAAGGCGCGGATAGGTGGAAGTAGTAAGACAACTCCTTCAAGAGTTATATTTAGAAGGATTATTAAGTAGAAATAAGGTTCTATGGAACCACTAGGAACCAAGAAGTTGTTACCCCAAGTGGGAAATAGTTTGTTATCATGCAAGAGTGGAACCCTCTTTGACTTGAAGATATACTTCAAGATATTTTAATGAAAGTTTATTTAGTATCCTTGAACTCTCTTGTTATGTTATTATTAAACACGAAAACAACTTTGTACCAACGCACATAACGTAAAAATGCAAATGAGAATGCATGGACGTAATAAGAGTGCCGAGTACTGAAGGGGTTCAAGGTACGAGAATAAAAGATAAAAGCCATGTGTGGCCAACGCGGGTAGTAAACGGCAAAGCCTGGAGGCGCCTGGGTAAGGATGAAGGATTCCCCAAGAAATTAAACATTGGAGGTTGTTATTCCTTATAACAATGTCAATATTTGTAGAAGGGGGGGTTGAATACAAATATTAAAACTTTTTGTGTGTTCTAATATTTGTTCTTGATGATCGAAAGAATAAGAGAATAAGTTCGAACAAATTAATGCTGAAAAATAAAACTGAACAAAGAGATTTAAAATTATTGATGGATTGGTTTTTCCATCAATATATATTTTTGCTCAATGCTCCTAGGTTAGAAGAAACCTAGCTGCGTTTACAAGATTAGAAAACAAATCAACTGTTCTTACAAATGTGCTCTCAAGCTTGAACAGTTGATTAAGAAATATGTCTAACTTGTGTGTTTTCTAATAATGCTTCCACACTTGTTTATATCACACAAGTATGTTTTTACAATTCCTAGAAAGAATAAAAACATTTAATCTATTCTAGAATTGCTTTTTATCTGTCTTTTCTGTCTGCCTTTTTCTATCTTTAGAAAGTTTTTACGGCTTTGGAAAAGACAGTTTCTTTTTGAGTCTTCACAGTCTGTGCAGACTGTCTTCCATAGGTGTGCTTTTGTCTGTCAACTTGTCCACTTGCGTTGTCACAATCAACTGATATTTTATTGTTAAGCATATCGATCGATCCTTCCTTGTATTCATCAACTGATATTCTTCTTCGATTGATAAATGATGACTTATCAGTTGATGACTTCTCGATCGATAAATGATGACTTCTCGATCGGTATATAATGACTTCTCGATAGTTATATGATGACTTCTCGATTGGTGACTTATCGATCGATAGATGATGAGTTCTCGATTGATGACTTATCGATCGATAGATTAATCGATGGGTCTTCATATCAGTTGATGGTCTTCAACCTTTGACTTGACTTTACATCAATTGATCCTCTATCCGTTGATGCCTCCATATCAGTTGATCATACTTCATTTGTACAATTTCCCTGTCTTCAAATAATTACAATTTGACAGCCTAAAATATACATCAGTTGATAACCAACATCAATCGACTCCAGTATCAGTCGATAGAAAATTATCAGTCAACTTAAAGCCATATCAATTGAGATAGACTAAGTACACCTATGCTACAATCCAAATTATCAGTTGATTCAAATAAACACTTCAACTGATAAATGGTTTCCTGATCAATTGATATTTATAACTTTCATATCAATTGATCAGTTACAACAAATAAAATTTCTATGATTCTAAGATTAATGTTATCATCAAATCTCATGTAGATTCCTAACAATCTCCCCCTATTTGTGTCTGTGTTATTAACAGGCATAAATCTACTTGATGATAACAAAAACCCTTAAAAAAAATTACATTTAGATAGAATCAAGAAACTTAATTGGCACATTAATTTTGGAAGTACCAGATTGATAGATAACTCCTGCAAGCAGCTTCATTATCACCTTCAATGAATAGATTGTTTTCACTCCATTTTCATACTCCAACCTCATTGATTCTTCATGGTTAGAGGTTGCAGGGTGAGTCCTTACTCCAATTAATCCTTTTTCATTGATTACTGGTATTCCCTTCAAATCATAACCTTCAATTGTGACCTCCTCCTTGATTTCTTCTTGTTGACCCTGGAGGTTTTCCTGAACCACTATTTCTTGAGTAGAACTTGACCTTTTCTTGGCCATAGAAACTTTTCTCCTTTTTCTCAAAGGTTGCTCTGCCTGTAGCTCTTCTTCCAAATGCCATTGCATTTCCATCTGTCTAGCAATCTCTTCATTCTCCATTTCTCTCCTTGAGGCATCTGAGATTCCTGTAGTGATGGCTCCTTGAAGTAGCTTTTGACTTACTGGTTCAGTCTCTTTCTTCTTCTCTTCTTCAATCACTATTGCTTTCCCTTTCTTCTTTTCTTTAAGAGCTCCAATATCCAATTGAAGAAAAGCTTCTGTATTTGAGTTTCTTTCCTTGGCAGCCTTTTGTGCATCTTCATTTATTTTTCTTGTTTGAGCAATGAACTCATCCAAGTCTCCTTTTTCTACTGCCTCTGTTACTAACTCAGTGCTTCTCCTTAGATCTTCAATTCTTTTCTTTTCTCTCTCAATCATTGATTGAGTTTCTTTCTCCCTAGAAATTCTCCTAGCTTCAAGATCATCATCAAACTTCTTGTAATCTTTCTTTTTCTGTTTTAAATTATCTTTTGGAGAATTAGATGACTTAGATTTCTTTGAAAATTGATTGTCCATGTTACTTCTGCTTTTATCTCTTCTGGGTGCAGAACCACCAATGCCACTTGACTTATCCATACCAGAACCACCTATTCCACCACTTCCACTGCCTTTGGCGAAGGCCATCGCCACCATCTTCTTTGTATTCTCCCCCTTTTTGTTATCATCAATTGGAGGGGGTGGTGGAAGTCTGTCAAGAAACCTTTGAAGAATGGAAGCATGAAGATTTTGACCTCTAATAATATCATCCATCTTCTTTTCTAGAGAACCTACTCGAGTCTCCAAAGATGTAAAATTTTTGGATTCTTTGAAAAGCTTGTCTTTGATGCTATTCATGGTGTTGAATGGTAGCTTTTCATCCAATCTCATGTCCATTGCATCCTTGTTAGATGAGATAGAGTCCTTAATCCTCTCCAGTTCCCTCCTTACTCCTGTTACTGTCATCTTTTGAATTTTCATTGATTCTCTCATATAGTGAGCAATTCTCCTTTGAGTAGGATCTTCAATTTCTCCTTTCACCATTGTTCTTCTATATTGAGAGAGAATTTCAGTCTCAGCAGCTTCTAAGGAACCATTAATAGTGCTCATCCATGGCTCTTCATCAGAATCACTCTCCAACTCTTCAGGTGCCATATAACAAGTGTCTGTTGTATTGGCGATGCTTTCCTTCAGATTCCTGGTCCTTTGATCTGTATGATCAATGCCCAAGAGTTGTTCTGCATTCCTGTTACTTGAAGTAGCCAACCCTTGATATTGTGGATCAGGATGAATGAAATTCTTTGGATCCAATTCACCAGCATCTATTTCCTCTTCAAAGTCCTTAGCAATTCCACTCCCACTAGCTTCAGCATTATTTGCTCCCCCTATCTCCTTTACTCCTTCTTCTGCCATCATTTCAATTTCCAATTCCTGTGCAAAAAGTAGACTGTTTTTATCACTTTCACTCATCTCTCTATTTTGCATCAGGATCTCATCCTGGAATCTCACCTCTCCCTCACTCATTTCTTTTGCACCTACTAAGGTGGGGCCCTCAAGTGTTTCACTCTCATTCCTGGAAGAAATAGGAATGTTTTTACTCACTTCCTCTCCTTTTGCCAGGTTACAATCCTGCCTCTCACTCAACTCACTCAATCCTAAGAGTGTTTGTGCAACATCAATTGATTGATCATCAATTGATGTATTGACATTATCAGTTGAAGTGGTGTTTGGGATATCCATCGATTGATGCATACCCATCAATTGATCTTGAGTATCGATCGATGGCTTATCAGTCGATGGCTGAATATCAATTGATGAAGGAACATCAATTGATGGAGAAGAAACAGTTGAGATAATTTGTGAAGTTATGTTTGAGATGATATTGGAAATAGAATCCTGAAAATTCTGAGAAGAAGATTCAGGGGAGAGTGTTGGCTTCTCCTTGAAAAACAAAGAAGGAGAATCTGAAAATGTTCGATAGTCTATCAAAACATTTTCTGAAGAAGTTTGAGATGGGGATAGAAGAATAGAAGAGATAGGAATTGAAAGAGAATGGGGCTGCATCTCATCATTTATATGAGATGCATCATGCAGACTTTGTGAAGGCTCCTCCACAGTTTCCTGTGGTTTTGCAGTGTGTGATTCCCCAAGTGCAAAGGTGACTTTCTTTTCTCTTCTTTTGTATGGTGTTAGTGTTTTGGCTTTTGTGTCCCCAATTTGATTATGTGCCCCTGGTTGTGGGCTATTTTCAATATTGTCATCCTTTTGAGAGAATGACAATAGGGATGTGGTATTTTCCATGTTAACATCCACAGTCTTTTGGGAGACTATGGAGTGGCTAGGTTGAGGTTGCACACCCTCACTCTCCTTATCCTTCTGGGTTCTTAGATATTCCCCAGTTCCCTCACCACCTACATCCTCCTCTAATCTATCTACCACACTAGTTGATTTTCTTTTCTTGGTTTTTACAACAGCAGGTTTTTGAGAACCTGTTGAGGTTGGTTTCTTAGATTTGGATTTAGAGATTGGTTGTGTGGCCTGGGTAGGAGGGTTGGGGTCATTACTACCACCTTCCATAGTCACAGAAGGCAAAGAAGAATTAGGTTTAGAAGAGTTTAAAGTAGAGATAAATACCTGAACAAAAGGGGGATAGATCAATTCTACATTGCTGTGAAGATTGATCCTAACCAAGTCTTTAAAGACCCTTTTGTTTTGAGTCCAGCAATCCAAAATTTCTGTATTCCTGTCAATCTCAATATCCTTGACAAAGTGGTTAATAATAATCATAATAAATCTTGCATAATAAATATGATTAGATCTATTTATTTTATTCCCCAATTTGGCAGATATTTCATTGAGTAACAGGCTTCCTAAATTATGATATCTATCATATAAAATGCTATACCCTACTTGTTGCATACTAGTTGTTATTGCATAAAAATTACTAACCTTACCAGAAAAACACTTTATTAAAGCATCAAAGAAATATGACCATTCTTTTCTTAGATTCTTTCTAACAATACTAGCTAGACTAGCATCAGGAGCAGTATAGTTGATTTCCCTAAGCATGTTTCTAATATCTATGTCAGTGGGTGCATTTTCGGTATTATTTGCAGGAATATTTAAACACTCACCCAAGACCACAGTGGTTAGAATATACCTTTGTCCTTTGCATTCAAAGGAGATTGTAGAAAAATCATCTGCTACTTCTGCTGTTGTCCAGAATTCTTCAACTAGATTGCACACTATTTTTGGTGCTTCTGAGAGGGCCTTTGCAATTTTCGAACTCCTTAGAAATTCCATTAGGGGATGAAATTCTGTTGGGGCTTCCTCCACCATAGTGCAAGCAACGAAGTTGTTGAGCTCATAGTAGAATCCAGATTGTGAGACTTTCTTTGAAGATGTCATTATCGTGTTTGAAGATTTATAATTGAATTAACTGGCAAACTTGTTAGTAATTATAACAGAAATAATAAATAGACAGTAGTAGATTAGGGTTCTTAGCAAGAGATAGATACAGAGTAAGTTCGAAGATTGAGAAAGAGAAAGAGATAGAAAAATCGATAGTAAAAATGCAAGTAAGAATTAAAAGAAGTTTTAATCTCACTATTTATATTTACTGATTTCCCAACCAATTTCTTACTCAAAATAGAACTAAATCGACCGTTGGAAGAGTATTGATAATTAAAAGTTACCAATTGATAAAATAAGTAATCAACGGCTAGATTTTTGTACAGGTCGATTGATGACATGGACCCCTTTAAATTCTAGGTCATCGATTGATAAATTGCTTATCCATCGACAGGTACAATTATCCATCGATAGACAAATATATCATCGATTGATATATCTATCTGTCGATAGTTACCCCTATCCATCGATAAACAAATATATCATCAATTGATATATTTATCTGTCGACAGCTCCATTAATATCCATTGATATGTAAAATATTTATCAGTTGATTATTGAAGAATCAATAATTTAACATAGTCAATGGCTACATGTACTATAAATACATAACTTGTCAGACATTTAAAGGATTAGATATAATTAAGCATACCTAAATCACAGACCAATCTATTGAAGGTAGATTCATCTAATGGTTTGGTAAAAATGTCTGCAAGTTGTCTTTCACTAGGGACAAAATGTAATTCAACTATACCATTCATTACATGTTCCCTAATGAAGTGATACCTTATGTCAATGTGCTTGGTTCTGGAATGTTGTACAGGATTTTCTGTTATAGCAATGGCACTTGTATTATCACAGAAAATAGGAATCTTGTTCAAGTTGAACCCATAGTCAAGTAGTTGATTCCTCATCCATAATATTTGTGCACAGCAACTTCCAGCTGCAATGTATTCAGCCTCTGCAGTAGATGTAGACACTGAATTCTGCTTCTTGCTAAACCATGAAACAAGCTTATTTCCTAGAAATTAACAGGAACCTGTTGTGCTTTTTCTGTCAATTCTGCAACCTGCATAATCTGCATCTGAATAACTAATTAGATCAAATCCAGAATCTCTAGGATACCAAATTCCAAGATTTGGAGTTCCTTTGAGATATCTGAATATTCTTTTTATTGCAATCAAATGAGATTCTCTAGGATCAGCTTGAAACCTAGCACAAAGACATGTAGCAAACATTATGTCTGGCCTACTTGCAGTTAAATAAAGTAATGAGCCAACCATACCTCTATAACTTGAAATGTCCACTTCTGCTTCCTTAGTGTTTAATTCAAGTTTAGTTGCAGTGGCCATGGGAGTTTTAGCAGAAGAACATTCACTTAAATCAAATCTCTTTAATAAATCAGAAATATATTTGGTTTGATTTATGAAAATACCATTTTTAACTTGTTTGATTTGCAAGCCAAGAAAGTAGGTTAGTTCTCCCATCATGCTCATTTCATATTTACTCTGCATCAACTTAGCAAACTTTTTACAAAGTTTTTCATTAGTTGAGCCAAAAATAATGTCATCTACATAGATTTGAACAAGAATCATAGAGCCATTTACATTTCTATGAAAGAGAGTTTTATCAACAGTACCTCTTGTGAAGTGATTCTCAATCAAGAATTTAGACAATGTGTCACACCAGGCTCTAGGTGCTTGCTTCAATCCATAAAGTGCCTTGAGAAGATAGTATACAAATCCAGGATGAACAGGATCAATAAAACCAGGAGGTTGTTCTACATATACTTCTTCTTCTAGCTCTCCATTGAGAAAAGCACTTTTCACATCCATCTGATACACCTTGAAATTAGCATGAGCAGCATATGCTAGAAAGATTTTGATTGCTTCCAATCTTGCAACTGGTGCAAAAGTTTCATCAAAATCTATGCCTTCTTCTTGTGAATAGCCCTTTGCCACTAATCTTGCTTTATTTCTTGTCACTGTACCAGATTCATCCATTTTGTTTCTGAACACCCATTTTGTACCAATGATAGACTTGTTCTTTGGTTTGGGCACCAGCTTCCATACCTTGTTTCTTTCAAATTGATTCAACTCTTCTTGCATAGCAATTATCCAATCAGGATCATTCAAGGCTTCTTCAATCCTTTTTGGTTCTTCTTGAGACAGGAAGCTACTATACAAGCATTCATTTTGAGTTGCACTTCTAGTTTTGACACCATCATTTGCATCTCCAATTATTAATTCAAAGGGATGGCTGTTTGTCCATTTCCTTTGTGATGGTAAATTTGTCCTTGAAGATGATGCTTCATGATCATTGGAAGTGTTATGATCATTGTGATGTGATTGACTATTTGAGAACCCTCCCCCTGAGATGGACACTCTACTTGAAGATTGTTGAGCAGAGTTGATATCCATCGAATGATTATCAATTGATGTATTATCAGTTGATTGATGATTGTCAACTGATAAGTTATCTGTTGATGCATTGACATCAATTGATGGGAGGATTCTAGGTACTTGAACTCTTGTGATTTCCACATCATCATCACTATCTTCAATATTACTTGTGGATTCATTTTCAAAATGCAATAGATCATGAAATCCTTCATCAAACAACCCTTTAATTTTCTTGTCATCAAAAACTACATGCATAGATTCCATAACAATGTGTAATCTAAGATTATAGACTCTGTATGCTTTGGTTATTATTCCATATCCAACAAATATAGCTTCATCAGCTTTGGCTTCAAATTTTCCTAGATTTTCACCTTGATTTCTCAGTACAAAGCATTTGCAGCCAAAGACATGAAGAAAGTTAACTGTTGGCTTCTTGTCTTTCTTTATCAATTGATATGGAGTTTTGCCTTGAGGTTTATTGATCATGGAAATATTTTGAATGTAACAAGCAGTATTAATTGCTTCTGCCCAGAAGTATGTAGGAAGTTTTGCTTCTTCTAACATAGTTCTAGCAGCTTCAATCAAGGTCCTATTTTTTCTTTCAACTACTCCATTTTGCTGTGGAGTTCTTGGAGCAGAGAAATGATGAGTGATACCTTTTTCTTCACAGAATTCTCTCATGGTTGAATTCTTGAATTCAGTACCATTGTCACTTCTAAATTTCTTGACCTTCCATTCAGTGCCATTTTCAACATTCTTCACATGATTGATAATTAATTTGTTTGCTTCATCCTTAGAATGTAAGAAATATACCCTTGAAAATCTTGTGAAGTCATCCACAATTACTAGGGCATATTTCTTTTTGGCAATTGACATGATGTTGACTGGACCAAATAAATCCATGTGCAATAATTCCAGAGGCTTATCAATTGATGATTCAGACTTTGACTTGAATGATGCTTTTCTTTGTTTTCCCTTTTGACATGCATCACATAGTCCATCCTTGGTGAATTCCATCTGTGGAATGCCTCTAACCAGATTCTTTCTAATCAATAAATTCATGGCTTTGAAATTCAAATGGGCTAGTTTCTTGTGCCAAGTCCAACTTTCTTCTGTATTGGCTTTGCTAAGTAGACATGTCATTGAATTTGCCTTTACAGAGTGAAAATCAGCCACATAGACATTCCCTTTTCTTTCTCCAGTTAAGAGAATTTCACCAGATTCTTTGTTGGCTATGATGCATGATTCAGTTGTAAACCACACACCATTACCATTATCACACAGTTGACTAATACTGAGCAAATTGTGCTTCAATCCATCAACTAGTGCTACAGTTTCAATGATAACATTTTCTTTTGCAATTGAGCCATATCCCAGAGTAAAACCTTTGCTGTTATCTCCAAAAGTAACTCCTGGGCCAGCTTTTTCCACAAACTTTGTGAGCAGGGACAAATCTCCAGTCATGTGCCTTGAACATCCACTATCCAAATACCAGAGATTTTTCTTCCTGTTTCCCTGCACACACATAAAACAATCAAGTTGCTTTTGGTACCCAAGTTGCCTTGGGTCCTCTTTTATTAGTTGCAGCTTGAGCCCCTGTTGTCAACTTAGGTTCCTTTTGTTTTGGTGGGTTTAAATCCACTTTATCTTTGGGAGTTGACTTTTGGGGCTTTGACACCTTAGAACTCATGGCATAATTTCCATGGATTTCATCATTTACATTAGGCATGTTCCATGGCATACCAGGCATGTTCATATTAGGATATGCAAAGAAGGGATTATACATGTATGGAACTTGTGCATAAGGCATATGAACATTAGGTGCAACCAAATTAGAAGACATGGCATTCATGAGCATAGGATTGGTAAACATGGCATTTGCAGTCATGGCATGTATATTTAAATCATTTGCAGATATAGAATTCTTTTCACTTTTGCATTGCATGGACAAATGATTTACACTACCACATTTAGCACATACCTTTCTAGGTGCATACATATCAGGAGTGTAATTATTGTACTTATTTATGCCTACTTTACCATTCCTATTCTTTTTCTTTTTCTTTTTCTCAGACTTAGATAGAGTAATTTCCACAGGTGCTATCTTTTCTAATTTTTCTTTTAATTGTTTCTTGGATAAGCTACCTATGTTGATCTTCTCAGTCTCAGTCTCAACTTGATTCTTGGTTTCCTTAACAAACTTAATAGGAGTGCTAAATTTGTTCTTTTTATTAGCCATTGATGATTTACTTGTCGATGGATGCTTATCGATTGATTCAGCATCAATCGATTGATAATCCTTATCAGTTGATGAAGGATTAGCAGTCGATTGATCTTTATCCATTGAAGTATCAGCCAATGACTTGCCTATTGATTTGGGGAGTTCTCCTAGAGTATCTACACCCTGAACATCAATAATTTGTTTGGCAGTTTTAGCAGACCTATTCCATTTGCTAATGGTTTCAATTTCTTCAGCTAATTGTTCTTTCAACAATTCTTCTCTTTTCAAACTGTTTACTAGTTCATTCCTAGAATCCTTTCTTTCCTGCTTAAATCTTTCTAAACAAACAAGTTCATTTTCAAGAAACATATTTCTCTCAGTTAAGGCATCAATGGTGTTCTTTAACTTGAGATTTTCTTTGTTTAGAGATTTTAGAGTGACATGCAAATTGTACAGTTCATTAGACATTTCATTAATAGTACTATTGCATTCCTCATATGTAAGCTCGGAAAAGTTGGTAGCTAGTACCTGATTAGATGCTGAACTAGCTTCTTCATCTTCATGATTGGCCATTAATGCAAGATTGACATATTCTTCAGAATCACTATCCTCAGCAGCCCAGTCCTTCTCCTCAGTTACAAAAGCCTTTTCTTTTTGTTTTAAAAGGTCAAAGTATTTCTTTTTATAATCAATACCCTCATATGACTTTGCCTTTTCTTGTTTTGGCTTCCTGCACTCACTTGAGAAATGACCAGCCAATCCACAGTTAAAGCATTTGAATTTAGATCTGTCAACCAGATTTTTATTTTGATTGTTGTTTCTAAACTGGGATCCAGGCCTTTGAGCATATGGATTCTTCTTGAATTTTAGCTTTGAAAATTTCCTTGTCAGAAATGCAAGGTGCTCATCAATCTCATCCAAATCATCCTGAGAGCATGTTTCATCTTCTTCACACTTGCTCTTTCCTTTTCTCTTGAATGATTCTTCAACAGCATCACCAGCCATCATGACTGACTCTTCTTCATACCCATTTTCCTTCTTCTCTTCATTTCCCTTGACTACTAAAACCACAGTTTTCTCTTTTCTTTGATTCTTCTCAATCTCTTCATCTTGTTGGATTTCCAACTCATATGTCTTGAGAATACCATAAAGTTTCTCCAGTGTAAAATCCTTGAAGTCCTGAGATTGTCTAATGGAAACAGTCATTGGTTTCCATTCTTTTGGAAGAGATCTAAGAAATTTTAGATTTGTATCCTCAGTTGCATAAACCCTACCATATAGCTTCAATCCATTTAACAACTTTTGAAATCTGCTATAGGTGTCATTGATAGATTCTCCACTCTTGAAATGGAATGATTCATATTTTTGAATCAAGAGTTGCATCTTGTTTTTCCTTACTTGTTCAGTTCCTTCACACAGAGTTTGAAGTGTATCCCATACTTCTTTTGATGAAGTACAATTTATTACATTGTCAAACATATCTTTATCTAGACCATTAAACAAAATGTTCATGGCCTTCTTGTCTTTGAGTACTTCTTTTTCATCCTCTTCTGTGAACTCAGAAATAAGTTTTGGAACATGTCTGTCAAGTGCAGGAGTTCCATCAGGGTTTACACCTGTGACTAGCTTCATGGGAACATGAGGACCTTTTTCTATGCAGTTAACATAAGAAGGGTCGAGAGAAAGAAGATGCATATGCATTTTGACCTTCCATGGAAAATATTCATCTTTCTCTAAAACTGGAATTTTCACACCTGAATCTCTTTGACCCATATTGACTGTTCTTGATCTTTAAACTTTCTGTATGTTGAAAGCCTGCTCTAATACCAATTGTTATTCCTTAGAACAATGTCAATATATGTAGAAGGGGGGGTTGAATACAAATATTAAAACTTTTTGTGTGTTCTAATATTTGTTCTTGATGATCGAAAGAATAAGAGAATAAGTTCGAACAAATTAATGCTGAAAAATAAAACTGAACAAAGAGATTTAAAATTATTGATGGATTGGTTTTTCCATCAATATATATTTTTGCTCAATGCTCCTAGGTTAGAAGAAACCTAGCTGCGTTTACAAGATTAGAAAACAAATCAACTGTTCTTACAAATGTGCTCTCAAGCTTGAACAGTTGATTAAGAAATATGTCTAACTTGTGTGTTTTCTAATAATGCTTCCACACTTGTTTATATCACACAAGTATGTTTTTACAATTCCTAGAAAGAATAAAAACATTTAATCTATTCTAGAATTGCTTTTTATCTGTCTTTTTTGTCTGCCTTTTTCTATCTTTAGAAAGTTTTTACGGCTTTGGAAAAGACAGTTTCTTTTTGAGTCTTCACAGTCTGTGCAGACTGTCTTCCATAGGTGTGCTTTTGTCTGTCAACTTGTCCACTTGCGTTGTCACAATCAACTGATATTTTATTATTAAGCATATCGATCGATCCTTCCTTGTATTCATCAACTGATATTCTTCTTCGATTGATAAATGATGACTTATCAGTTGATGACTTCTCGATCGATAAATGATGACTTCTCGATCGGTATATGATGACTTCTCGATAGTTATATGATGACTTCTCGATTGGTGACTTATCGATCGATAGATGATGACTTCTCGCTTGATGACTTATCGATCGATAGATTAATCGATGGGTCTTCATATCAGTTAATGGTCTTCAACCTTTGACTTGACTTTACATCAATTGATCCTCTATCCGTTGATGCCTCCATATCAGTTGATCATACTTCATTTGTACAATTTCCCTGTCTTCAAATAATTACAATTTGACAGCCTAAAATATACATCAGTTGATAACCAACATCAATCGACTCCAGTATCAGTCGATAGAAAATTATCAGTCGACTTAAAGCCATATCAATTGAGATAGACTAAGTACACCTATGCTACAATCCAAATTATCAGTTGATTCAAATAAACACTTCAACTGATAAATGGTTTCCTGATCAATTGATATTTATAACTTTCATATCAATTGATCAGTTACAACAAATAAAATTTCTATGATTCTAATAACCAAGGTTCAAAACCCCATCAATTATGTTAGTAAAATTCTGCATGGCGCAGAGTTGAATAACTCAAAGATTGAGAAATTTGCTTTAGCATTGATAATGGCTCCAAGAAAGCTACGCCTATGCTTCCAGGCACACATCATTGAGGTCTTGACAGACCAACCCCTTGGAAGCATAATTCGACCTCATTCCAAGTCGAAAATCACAAAGCTTTGAGGCCCCAAAACGTTTCGACTTAGGAGGAAAAATGAGTGTTAATTCGACATCATTCCATGTCTATGGGATCAAACATTGAAGGTCTCATCGACCTCAATCCCATTTCGACCTAGGTGAGGAATTAGGCCTTTGTTCGACCTCGGCCCAGGTCTATGAGAGGTCAAATCTTGAAGGACACATCGACCTCAATCCAGCCCCTTGGAAGCCAAAATCGACCTCAGCTTGAAATTGAGGTTTATTAGACCTCAATCCAGGTCTATTTGACCTGGTGCTCAAACGAGGTTTGAGACCCCTCAAGTCAGTCAAACGAGGTCTAAGACCCCTAAGTCAGTCAGACGAGGTTTGAGACCCTTCAAATCTGTCAAACAAAGTTTAAGACCGCTCAAGTCACTCAAATGAGGCCTGAGGCCCCTCAAGCTAATCAAATTCGACCTGGGCTTGAAATTGAGGTTTATTAGACCTCAATCCAGGTCTATTTGACTTGGGGCTCAAATAAGACTCGAGGCCCCTCAAACCAGACAAACGAGGTTTGAGACCCCTCAAGTCACTCAAACGAGGTTTGAGGCCCTTCAAAACAGTCAAATTCGAAATGAGCTTGAAATTGAAGTTTATTAGACCTCAATCCAGGTCTACAAGAATATAAAAACATGAATTATTATTATTTAATAATAATAATATCCGGGTTAGAATTTATTCGAATAAAATTTTATCTGAGTGGGACGCCTCATTTTATCCGAGTAGGACACCTCTGGATCAAGGAAATATGTATCGTAAAATTAATTGGGTAAAGATTGAAATTATTATTATTTAATAATAATAATATCCGGGTTGGACGTTATTCGAATAAAATTTTATCCGAGTGGGACACCTCCAAATTTGGAATCAAACTATTCCAAAATAGATATTATTATTTATTAATGACATTTGGGAAAAATTGAAAGAAAAAAAAACTGATCGACCTCGAATGAGGACGAAGATCGACCTCAAAGCTGCATTCGACCTGGACACAGAAAGGACTCCAACATCGACCTCGAGCGAAGTCGACTTGGGTGGCCAAACTGCTAATTGGTCATCCAAGTTTGACACAACTTACGAAATCTCCCCTGAAGTTTGAAAACTGACGATCCCCCCCCCTAAAGTTTGGAAGCTTACGATTATCTCCCTAAAGTTTGAAAATTTACTATTACCCCCCTGAAGTTTGAAAACTGACGTTAACTCCCCTGAAGTTTAGAAACTTACGAATTCTCCCCTGAACTTTGAAAGTTGACGATTACTCCCGCGAAGTTTGTAAATTGACAAATAAAGCCCTACAAAATTACAAATTGATCCCTGATGGAAAAATTACATAAAAAAATTCCTAAAATATTAGGAAAAATTATTAAAAATACCCGGGGTACATAGAAAACTCCTAAATTATTAGGAAAAATACCCGTGGGTACACAAAAATTCCTAAATTATTAGGAAAAATACATGTGGGTACATAAAAATTCCTAAATTATTAGGAAAAATACATGTAGGTACATAAAAATTCATATATTATTAGAAATAATTAGGAAAAAATACTTGTGGGTACATAAAATTACTAAATTTTATAAAAAATACCCGTAAGTACATTAAAAATTCTTAAATTATCAGGAAAAATACCTGTGGGTACATTAAAAATTCTTAAATTATCAGGAAAAATACCCTTGGGTACATAAAATTTTTCTAAATTATTAGGAAAAATATCCGTGGGTACATAAAAAATTCCTAAATTCTTAGAAAAAATACTCGTAGGTATATAAAAAATTCCTAAATTATCAGGAAAAATACCCGTGGGTACATACAAAATTCCTAAATTATCAGGAAAAATACCTGTGGGTACATAAAAAATTCCTAAATTATTAGAAAAAATACCCGTGGGTACATAAAAAATTCCTAAATTCTTAGGAAAAATACACGTGGGTACATTAAAAATTCCTAAATTATTAGGAAAAATACTCGTGGGTACATAAAAAATTCCTAAATTATTAGGAAAAATACCTGTGGGTACATAAAATATTCCTAAAATATTAGGAAAAATACCCGTGGGTACATAAAAATTCCTAAATTCTTAGAAAAAATACCCGTGGGTACATAAAAATTTCTAAATTATTAGGAAAAATACCCGTGAGTACATAAAAAATTTCTAAATTATTAGAAAATATACTCGTGGGTAAATAAAATATTCCTAAAATATTAGAAAAAATACCCATGGGTACATAAAATATTCCTAAAATATTAGGAAAAATTACAAAAAATACCAGTGGGTACACAAAAAATTTCTAAAATATTAGGAATAATAAAGAAAAATATACTTGTGGGTACAAAAATAATTCTTAAATTATTAGGAATAATTACGAAAAATACCCGTAGGTACATAAAAATTCCTAAAATATTAGGAATAATTAAAAAAAATACCTGTGGGTACATCAAAATTCCTGAAATTATTAGGAATATTACGAAAGATACTTGTGAGCACCATATGATCCCCAAAATATTTGGAAAAAATACAGAAACACTTGTGGGTGATACAAAATCATGAAAATTGATTAAAAATGGAAGATTATCATGAAATTCGACCTCAAATGAGGTCGAAGTGAAGCAAAAGCCAAGAAGGCCTGTTCGACCCCAATGTCACATTCGACTTCAAATGAGGTCGAAAATCGACCTCGATTATCAATCGACTTCAAGGTGAAATTGAGGCATAGTTCGACCTCAATCGAGGTCGAATACGAAGCTCAAGCCAGGAAGGCCTATTCGAACTCAAAATCTCCATTCGACTTCATTCCTTGTTTCGACCTCAAGGAGTTTTGAGGTCATAATCGACCTCGGAATCAAAGAACCTTGAAGGCCTGATTCGACCTCAATCGAGGTCGAGTTCCCCTTTGACCTTATAAATCGACTTCAAAGGTATTTTCAAGTCAAATTCGACATCAATCGAGGTCGAATTCGACCACAGTCACGTGATCGATCTCGAAGTGGTTTTCCTATTATAATCGACTTCGATTGAAGTCTATTTTGACCTCACCACCACATATCGACCTCGAAGTGCATCTAAAGTCCTATTCGACCTCGATCAAGGTCGAGTTCGACCTCGAATCCGAAATCGACCAGGAGGCATATTTAAAGTTATAATCGACATCGATCCATGTCGATTGAATAATAAGCCATGAAGGCCTATTCGACCTCAATCGAGGTCGAAATCGATCTTAGTCCCATGATTCGACCTTAAGAAATTTCGAGGCTTAAATCGACCTCTATCGAGGTCGAATTCGATCTCTGTCACTTAGTTCGACCTCAAAGAGCCATGAAGGCCTATTCGACCTCAATCCCCTCAATCGACCTCGGTATAGATTTAAGGCTTAGTTCGATCTCAAATGAGGTCGAAATCAAAGTCAAAGCCAAAGATGCCTACTCGACTTCATAATTCTGTTCGATGTCAAATGAAGTCGATGTTTGACCTCAGTTATTATTCGACCTCAGGTATAAATTTAGTCATAATTCGACCTCAATCGAGGTCGAAATCGAAGTCAAAGCTGAGAAGGCCTACTGGACTTTGAAGTTCCATTCGACTTCAAGTAAGGTCGATGGTCGACCTCGATTCCCAATCGACCTTGAAGTAATATTAATGTATAGTCAGGATGACAGAAGCCCAAATCGACCTCGAATTCCATCGACCTAGAAGGGGAATTGAGGTCGAAATCGACCTCATTCCAGGTCAAAATCGACCTCATTCCAGGTCGAATTAGTCAGAATCTCGAAAATTTCCCATTTTTTAGGTTTGTTAAAAATAATATATTTGGGGGACCAATTTATATAATATTAATTCTTTGAAAGGATTAATAATGAAAAGGCCTGAGCCTAAAAGTCGAGATAAAATTGACTGAAATGAGTCAAAAGCCCGATAAGGCACTGAAAACCATTTGTAAAACTTTTACAAAAACTCACGAAATTTTCCCAAAAGTTGGGAGGCAAATGATGTGGGTAAAAAATAGCCCTAAGGAAATAATAAATATAGCATTTATTATTTCATTTATTAGACCTGGAATGGTCCAAAGGACTATTCCATTTATGAAACGAACTAAGAAAATAAATCCTAGGATCGACTGGATTTGTAATCCAATGATCAACTGGATTTATAAATCCAGCTCACAAGTTTTGTTGAAGCCATGGGCCCATTAAGCCTTTGCTATTAATTAATTACGAAATTAATTAGTAAAGGCTCAGTAAAGGACTAATAAGCCTATTGAAGGCCCTCATCCTAGAAGGATCTAGAAACCCTAGTATGGGAAGAGTCCTATGAGACCTCTCATCTATAGAAGGCTCTAGAAGTCCAATCTCAAAGATAAACTTCACATGCTAGAGTCCAATGAGGGCTCTCATTCCTTAGAGGTTAAAACAACCTTACGTCAGTAGGAGACTTGGCCCCCAAATCTCCTAACCCTAATCTAACTCCAAGGCCCTTGTGCGCCTATATAAAGGGCCTAACCCCTCAATATTAGAACTATGTTTTGGCTTGATTCTCTAAACACAACAGAGATACGTAGGCAGTTAACGAGGACCTGAGTTAGTCACGAAACGTTAACGCAGCCATTGAAGCTCGAAGCTCCCCCAAACCCTAACATTAATTGCGTATTAAATACACCTCGTTTTTAATCCGTAACACCTTGTTTCTTTTATGGCTGTTATTTTAGTGTCCCAATCTTCAGGAAAAGCTCTCAGAAACTTGGTGTTTGTATCTTGAGAATCATAAACATTACCAAGTATAGTCATCTCATTCAGGAGTTTTATGAACCTATCATACATCTCAGTAATAGATTCCCTAGATTTTGCCTTAAAATACTCATACTCATGAATTAGCAGAGACCTTGCATTCTTCTTGACATATTTAGTCCCTTCATAGTGCACTTCAAGTTTTGTCTACATCTCTTTAGCAGTTTTGCATGATATGACATAGTTTGTAAGAACAAAGTCCAAACTGTTAAAGAGAATGTTTTTGACTTTTGCTTCTTTAAGAACATTCTCCTTATCCTTCTTTGACCACTCAACTTTTGGTTTATTGACAAAGTGCTCTTCAATTATTTTTCCTTCTTCAGTGATTTGAGGAACAACCCTTGAGGGCATATAGGGTCCATCATGAATCCTGTCAAGATATTCAGGGTTTGTAGCTTCCCAATGGTGCAATATCTTAACCTTCCAGTGGATGTATTCATTTTTCTTAAACATATAAATCTTTAAATTTCCATCTTTGTTTCAAGACGTGTTTAATCGATTTTAAATGTTAGGCTCTGATACCAATTATTTTCGCAGTTACACAAATAGAAGGGGGGTTGAATACTTGTGTGCTCTTTTTATCTGTTTTAAAATTAAACTTGAAAGATAATAGCTTCGAATGATTAACAAAGAAGAAACACAATGATGTGAATGAATACTTTTTATATTATTTATGAATGAAAACAAACCCTAGCAGTTTCTCTGTGTTTTCACAGCAACCCTCTCTATCTCTATGCTCTCACAAAATTCGACAAAATAATATTAGATTACATATAATGTTTATATATAGAGTTGTTTATCAACTATTAATAAAAAAATCATATTACAATAGGAATAAAATACCTAATTATTAGTTGACAGTTTCCTTCTGAAATTCTCTTTCCTTCCCATAACATATTTGCAATATAATTGTCTTTATCTTCGAAGCTTTCCCTTTCTGTAGATAAACTTCCAAATATAGCTTCAGCTTTATAGAATCTGAAATTCTCCAGACTCTGATGATCTACAGTCTCTGACATATTATAGACTTTGATAGACTATTGACTCTGATCAACTCCCAGACTCTGATTTGCATCCAGACTCTAGTTTCAATTCTCTTGAAAATATTTTAAGTATAAATGACATCTAAACATGAATATTGACTATTTAGACTCTGATTATAGAAAAATTCAGAGACTAGAAAGACTTGTTACAGATAAACTATACTAGACCCTGTTCTAGTATTTTTTTTACATCATCAAATGAATATGTTTCTAACACAAAAGGCATGCATAAAATTATCGCAACCCAGTTCCTAAACTCCTGAAAATTCGACCCCTTAATTATCCAAAAGGAGAGTCTAAGGTAGAGTCATTGTCTTTCTCCTTAGCTGCATCAGGGGGACCATCATCACAAGCAGTGGCCTTTACAATACTAGAGGCTGGAGCAGCAGCAACAACACCAACTTTAGAATCATTCTTGTTAACCAGCTGAGAAACCATGTCCTTCATGATATGTAACTCACCTCTGAGATTAACCACTTCTTTATTAATTTCAACAATGGCATCAAATATAGCAGACCCTAAGTCTTTGAAGGAATCAGGAAAGCTGGATCATGTCCCTTGAACCACAGTAGGAGCAGGTGGGGGGATATTAGTTATTGCCATCATCCAACATGACAAAGCTAGACTGAGCTAGGTTAACTGAATCAAAGCAATCAGTTATTTCTACCATGTCTCTATCATCCAGCTTCACACCAGCAAACTTAGATTATTTTTGTCAAAAACAATCCATAAGGCAAACCCGCCTTCTTCTTAGTCACAGCAGCCATCATAGTCTTGAGAATCAACCCAGCACAATCAAACTTTTGACCAGAAAACATCAAGGAACAAACTAATAAGTCCTGATAAGACATAATGGATTTATTTCCCAACCTTGGACAAATGTTGGACCTAGAGATCTTGAAGATTAAGTGGGCCAGGGGCACTAAAACAGTAGTGGTTGGTAGACTAGTGTCCAAAGACTCTCTGTCATCCCTAACTAGTTTAAGTTGTTTCAATTCAGTCAAATTACCAATAAATAACACCCCTTTCTTAGTCCAGGGGACAAAATCAACTTCGAACAACCCTTTAAACTTCACCATACCATTCAAAACAGTTGAGTTTGAAATAATCCTTTGACCATGAACATCACTTATATAACAATCATCATCATCTAAGCATAGATTGGCATAAAACTCTTGTACTAAAGTAGGGTAACATGCAGCAGGTAGATCAATAACAGGTAATATCCCAATAGTATCAAACATATCAACAACCGGCAATTTTTGAGCAAGAGCATAAGATAGGGGCTTACCAAAGAGGATAGATCTGTGACCAATGTTGAACTTTTAGAATCGAGATTCAAGAAACTTAGAAGTAAACTTTACGGCGATGCGAGCCTTCTTCAATAATGGAGATCGAAACAAACCATCCCTAGACAGGTTATCGTCACTGACTTCATCCATGGAGTCTATTTCGTCTTCAGTTTCAACATCCACCATAATTGGTTCCTCGACAACAGCCTTCCCTTTTTTCTTAGAAGTAGTCGTCGGTGTTTTGTTTTGAGTATTTTCCATTAGGGTTTCGGTTGTAGAGAGAGTTTGAATTTGGTAAAGTGATAGAGTTGTATGAGTGACTGATGAGTTTTAAAATTCAAAATTGATGCCCACAACACAGTTTGTAAAGTACCGGCCGAAGAATCGGAGATTACTTCCGCTTTTCGATAATTTTGGGGGATATTATTTAGGAGAAATAAAATATTTGCTACCCAACCCTATATACCAAAAATAAAATGCTAATTATGCATAAAATCATGTCAATTAAATCAGGCAGGAAATAAATTGAATAATTCAAATTATAAAAGTAATTGCATGTAAATCAATTTAGCACATAATTTTAGCATAATAGTTAAAAACAAATTATCATCTATCTAATTAACCACCATGTACAACTACATGTAGAATTCGAAATTCAAATTTCAAATAAAACACATAAGTACCAGCTAAAGCAAGACAGCAAGCTAAAATGCAAAGATTATACAACAGTAAGCTACATACGAGAATAACTTGCTATTTACACATCATACATGCCCAATTCTCTTCGTAGAATAATAAATCTTTCTTCAGATAAGGGCTTTGTGAAAATATCAGCTAGTTAATATTCAGTTGGCACATAGACTAGTGTGATCTTTCCTTTAGCCACAATGTCTCTCAAGAAGTGATGTCTCACATCGATATGCTTGGTTCTCGAATGTAGTACAGGATTTTCTGAGATGTTTATTGTGTTTGTATTGTCATAATAGATTGGAAATTTCTCACATTTTATTCCAAAATCTCTGAGTGTTTGCATCATCCACAAAATCTGAGAGCAGCAGCTTCCAACAGCAAGATATTCTCCCTCAGTTGTAGATAGAGCCACATAATTTTTCTTTTTACTTTTCCAACATACTAAGTTTTGGCCCAGAAAAATACAAACACCACTTGTACTTTTTCTATCAGTTTGTGAACCTGCATAATCTGCATCACTATGCCCCACAAGATCAAATGTATTTATGATAGGAACAAACAAGCCAAGAGAAATAGTTCCACTTAAATAGTTACAAATTCTTTTAACATCATTCAAGTGTGATTCCTTGGGGTTAGCTTGAAATTTAGCACAAACACATACACTATACATGATATCAGGTCTAGAGGTAGTTAAATATAACAAGGATCCAATCATACCTCTGTATTTCATGATTTTCACACTTTTACCTAATTCATCAGAAAATATCTTGCTATTTTGAGTCATTGATGTAGATTTTGGCTTGACATATTCAAATCCAAATCTTTTCAGCAGCTCTTTCACATATTTGGATTGATGCACATAGATCTCATCTTTTGTTTGCTTGATTTGAAGACCCTAGAAATAATTGAGCTCTCCCATCATGCTCATGTCAAACTCACTGTGCATACACTTAGAAAACCACTCACAAAGTTCATCACTAGCAGATCCAAAAATAATATCATCTACGTATATTTGAACTACTAAGATATCACCATTAAGAGTTTTTGTAAATAGAGTAGGATCAATTTTACCTCGTACAAAACCATTCTTAATGAGGAACTTAATGAGCCTTTTGTACCATGATCTTGGAGCTTGTTTTAAGCCATAAAGGGCTTTTTTGAGTTTGTAGACATAATCTGGATACTGTTCATATTTGAATCCAGGAGGCTGTTTTGTTAGTAATTGTGCTCTAGAGACAATACTTTTTATATTTTAAGGAAAATATTTATTATTAAGGATTATGTTTTATTGATTATTATTTATTTATTATGTTTTGTTTACTGCGTAATAAATTGAAAGCATAATAAATGTCCTTGGAATTTTGATACGTATTATATATCTTTAAGTATGTGACTTAAAAATGAGATTATATGAATAGTATCTTATTCCTAAAATTCCCTAGTCGAGTATTATTATTTAAGGACAATAATAATGCACAAAGACTAGTATGTTTCTTGACAGATGACCACATCTCATTGGTCATAGGTATGGGGATACTAAAGTCAAGAATATAAGTGCATGTATCAATGCATGGCACTGGAATGACCCGCCGTGAGATTCTACATGTTAAGTAAGTGTCATAAGTAATTCTCACTGTGATAATGGTGTAATGATCCTTAGACCTGAAATCATTATATTTCTATACGAGAATTAATATACTTTGATTACATTAAAAGTTACCTTTGACCGGGTGATGATAAAAGTGGACATTGGGTATATTATGAATCGTATGAGAAATATGAATGATCTAGATGGGATTTAATCCTCCTAATTTTAGGAGTGATATTATTGGCCTCTTGTTTGAGTGAGACTATGAAATGCACGGCCGTGCTCAAATGTTGATTTGATTTTAATAGTCTACTCATCGATCAAGAAAATAAAGATTAAATTATGAAGAGGATGACACGAGACATGCCTTGAGTTTAATCTATAATATCAAGATTAAAGGGATTATATTACATGGAACATTATTCACGAAAGGCTTAATCGAATCACCGATTTATTATTATTACTTGGGTAGCAATGATGTATTACTAGATGCCGCTCATTGTTTACAATTTTAATTAGATATTAAAATTGTTGCCAACGTAATAATAACCTACAGGGTCACACACAAAGAACGCTTGAAGGAGAAATAATTTAAATTATGAATTTAAATTAAACAAGTAATTTATTTTATTTATGATATTAATTAAGTATGACTTAATTAATTATATAAATAGAATAAATGAATTACTTAAACTAATTCCAAAATTAATAATTAATTAATTAAGTGAGACTTAATTAAATAATTTAGAATTTTGGATTAGTATTAATTATAATTGGATTATAATTAGAAAACTTATTCCTCTCTATATATAATCTCTTTATGGGCTGATTTAATAAGATAGAGATTTTACAAAAACCCTAGTCGCTCTGAGAGAGGAGGAAGATAGAGAGAGAAGAAGTTTTCGGGTGCTAGTACACATCAATCCTTCATGAAAAGTGTTCGTGTGGATACCGTAGAGCGTAGATCGCGAGAGCGGGATACGTGGTGATTAAACAAGCTTTGGACCTCCATTAATCTTCCATTAATGAACTGTTAAAGCTTCTAAAGGTATTTATTCTTTATCTCCGAATTAAATCTTTTGTTTTCGCATGGATCCTGCGGAGGGTTTCGCTATTTTGATTTATTTTTCGCGTTTATTCCGCTGCGTTTGTGTCACGAAACCCTACAATGGCATCAGAGCTACTTGCGAAACGTTTTAATTCGGTTATGTGCTTAACAGTTTTTGATATATAAGCATGTATGCGATCTATCATGATTTTATATTGATATAATATGTATATGTTTATATATATTATGAATATATGATATTCATATGATGTATAATCATGTGATGATTATGTGTGTTGATGTATGTATATGATACATGTTTGTTCTTATTATGGGAATCGTATTCGATACGAATTCTGAAACGGCTGCCGTTGATTTTCTGAAATCTGTGTCCGTTGTCCGATTTTCGTAAACGATATGTGTTTTCTGACTGGAATCGTGTCACTGAGCAATACTGACAAAGTCAGCTCTTCGTCTGTAAGCCATTAGATGTCGTTACAGCCTCCAAAACGGTGATTTATGATTTTCTGAAAATTATTTGATTTTTTAAAATTTTGAGTATATGTATGTATATATTATGAATATATGATATTCATGTAATGTATAATCATATGATGATTGTATGTATCTCTGTATATGTATATATGATATATGTTTGTTTTTGTTATGGGAATTGTATATGATACGATTTCTGAAACACCGTCAGATTTGGAGAAATCTGACTGCCGTATCCGATTTTTGCAAACGATATGTGTTTTCTGACTGGAATCGGGCCAATGAACAAAACTGATAGCATAGCTATCACCGAGGGGTATGTAAGGCGTTTGACGTCGTTAAGGGCCTCGAAATAGCGATTTATTATCTTCAGAAATCTGTTTTTAATTTTCTGAAATTTCGAAATTTGTTATATATGATTATATGATATGATTATATAATATGTGATATATTATATGTGTTATATGATAGCATGGTGGATGGTTATGGCCTAAAGACCCATAGGATAGTGGTTTTGATTTATGGTTTTGGTTTCTAAATACGACTTGCATGTCGTTTATTCATTGTAATTTAATTATCTCGAATGTAACTCGAGTTCTTCTTGTAATTTCATTAGAATAGTTTTATTTTTATTTTTCAATGTAATTATCAATGAAGACTTGCAAGCAAGGAGGCGATCTAAAAGGGGATGATGGAGCAATGAAGAAAGAAGACATGTAATAGATAGTATTTTTAAAACCACCATAGACTGACCTTGATATTTCCATTAGCTTGGAAATATCATATAGGATGGGGCCATAACCAAACACGTTTAATTTACGCACATTACATATATGTATATGATTGCATGTATTGGTATGTACGCGTAGATATAATTGAGATGCATGCTTAATATTGATTAATCATGTATGTATTAGATACGACACCCATGCCATGTTTGCTTAAACAAGATAAAATCTGTAACGATTCAAGATTTTAAAATTAACAAACGATCATGAGATTCTTGTGTTTATGAAATATGGATTTTTAAAACACGGAATTAAATATGGATTTTTGATATCTATAATTGGGATTTTCTGACAAAAGCGGATATGCGTATTCGTAAGGCTGATGGGTTTTAAGTGTGACCATTGGTATCCTCCATCTACCTGGGAAATGAACAATTTAAGATGTCGATTTGAAATATTTGGTTCAAGGAAAAATTGAGGATCTCTTTATGATGTGATCATGATCGTTATAAATTTTCTAAAACCCCTTAACAAAATATTAAGTTTTACTCGGATGCTTTCCAATGAATGAACACTCATCGAATCCTAGATCGATAAGGGGAATGACTGTCAGTGGCAGGGGACTCCTATCTATCGTGGTGAGATGCGACGAATATAAACGGTTATATTCGGCCGTTGTATCATTGGGTCTAACTTAACTGAGTCGTTATAATAAGTGAAAATAAACGGTTATATTCAACTATTATGAACTTAGAAGCATAGAGTTTGGTTAAAAGTCTATTAGATAGATAAGATCAATCGTTGTTCACCAAACTATCCAAGAATTATATATGATATAATTGACAACTGTTGTCTACCTAAATAATCATTTTCTAAGGACTTCCAGTGGATGACTTAGGACATGACGAAATATGGATCTTGGCTCACTAGAAAGAATTATGGGATATACTTTCCAAATTAATAGTAAGGGCTATTAGTTTGATAAAATAGTGGGAGGTATATGATGATATACCATAATCACTTAAACATAATTAATATTAAATTTGCAATCTAGTTTATTTTATGCACTTAAATATTGTAGATATCAAATGATAAACACAAACAACTTCTCTATGCGATCAGTTCTTGAGAAGGACAAGTTGACGAGAATATATTTCCTTGACTGACATAGGAGCTTGAGGATCGTCCTCGGGCACCACGATATTAGTCAAATCTCTTCCCCTGCTCTTAAAGTTGAGAATGTAACATGTGCAAATCATAGTGCTTACTGGAAGCAAATTGATGTTGCGACTGATGTTTCATGTCTCATGCTCGCAAATATATGTGCTGAGCTTAAGAAACAATACAAGCATATAGATGCTTATGAAACGATTGAGCACAAGATATATTTGAAAGGGCACTATACACTTACAAGTAGGGAGAGTGAGACCCGGTTACACCACATGTTCTAAAGATTATATGGTATAATGAATACCATTGATATTTTGGGTTTCCAGATTGGTCTGGAGATAGTTAGATTTGATCTTACAATCTTTGGACAAATATTATTCATATTTTGTTATGAACAATAAAGTGAATAAGATTGGTAAAACACCCATTAAGTTGCTAAGCATGTTGAGAACTGCTGAAAGTAATATGATAAATGCATGAACTACTACTATATTGATGGTAAACATAGGGAATGCAAAAGGGAAAGGAAAATGGAAAGGCAAGGAGAAGATTTGATCTAGTTCCGTTGTCAAACCAAAGTCCAATCCCTAAAGCAGACTCTAAAGTCTGAATGAGGTGTTGATAAAGAAGACGATTGTCACTTCTGTGGAAAGTTGGGAGACTGGAAATTAAACTGTCATGCTTAATTGGAAGATCGGAAGATGATGATCAATAAGGGTCAAGCTTAAGGCATCGGGTTGGAATTGGAGTAAAGATAGTTGCTCTGGTTCGAGGAACTCGTTACTTAATTTTTGGCCTATAAGGAAAATTTAGAACTTAATAATTGTTATAGCGTGCTTGCAATTGGCAGAGACATTATTTCAGTTTCTTGTTTGGACAAGAAAGGCTTTTTCATTTTATAACAATAGTTGTTTATTCTATTTTGATGATGAGCCTTATAATGTTGCACATCTAATTAACAATTTATATGTTCTAAAGTGACTCAAATCAAATATTACCTTTGGCACTGTTGTTGAGGCCGTATTAATAAGAAATGCATTTTCAGAATACATAAGGATGCATTCATGGATAAGTTTGATTATGAATCATACAAAAGGATGCGAATCTTGGTTTATTTGGCAAAATGACTAAAGCTCCTTTTACCGGACATGGTGAAGGGATCATTGAATGGGTATGACTTATACATAGTGATGTATGTGGTCATATGTGTACGATGACAAAAGGTAGATTTTATTAACTTCATAAAATTTACTAATTATTTTAGTAGATACGGATATATGTATCTTTTGAAGAACTAATCTGAATCATTTGAAAAGTTCAAAGACTATAAAGATGAAGTAGAAAATATCAAAGAAAGGTTTTTGATAGGAGGGATCACACCTTGTTGGACATGGTGCGATCAATGTTGAGTCAATAAATCTTCCAATTAGTTTCTGGGGTTGCACTCTGAAAACGGCTTCACATACACTTAACATTGTTCCTACTAAAATGGTTCAAAAGAATCCTTATGAGATATGGACTGAGAAACGTCACAGCATGTCATTTATGAAAATTTGGGGATGTGAAGCGTTTGTGAAACGTCTAATCTATGACAAGCTAGGACCAAAATCAGATAAATGTAATTTTGTGGAATACCCAACTGAAACAAGGGGTTATTCTTTCTATAATCCTTCCGAGAATAAAGTGTTTGTTGCTCGAACTGCTGAGAGACAGTGGGAGGATAATAGATCTCAATGAAGTTTGAGACCCACATGATAATGTTGAACCAATGGAGGAACCTGAGCAGAATATACAAGAAAAATAATACTGCTCAAGAAACACAGGTATTCGTAGGTCTAGTAGGATTCGCCATGAGCTCGAGAGATAATATGGATTTCTCTTGACTCAAGATGGTGATGTGATGCTTATGGATGAAGATGAGCCTCTCACCTACCAAGACGCTATGAACACTCCAGATTCTAAGAGATGACTGGATGCCATTAAATCTGAGATGGAATCCATGTATACTAATCAAGTATGGACTTTGGTTGATCCACCAGAAGGGGTAAAACCTATAGGGTGCAAGTGGGTTTTCAAGAAGAAGACCGACATGGATGCTAATGTACAGACCTATAAGGCACGATTGGTGGCAAAAGGTTTCAAGAAAATTCATGGTATTGACTATGATGAGACCTTTTCACCAGTTGTTATGGTCATGTCCATCAGGATTTTGCTTGCTATAGCTGCTTACTATGACTATGAAATCTGGCAAATGGATGTCAAAACCGCTTTCTTAAATGAGAGCCTTGAAAAAGATATGGATGTGTACATGACACATCCTAAGGGTTTTGTTGATCTAAAGGATGCTGGAAATGTATGTAAGTTGCGTCGATCCATTTATGGATTAAAGCAGGCCTCGAGGAGATGGAACATTTGTTTTCATGAAACAGTCAAAAAAGAGTTTGACTTTATTCAGAATGAAGATGAAACTTGTGTTTACAAGAAGTTTAGTGGGAGCCATGTGGCATTCCTAGTATTATATGTTGATGATATATTACTAATAGGGAATGACATTCCTTCTCTACAGACTGTGAAGACTTGGTTGAGAAATAATTTCTCAATGAAAGACTTAGGCGATGTGACATATATATTAGGGATCGAGATCTATAGAGATAGATCAAGGTGATTGATCGGCCTAATTTAGAGTACATACATTGACAAAGTTTTGCATCGATTTCAAATGCAAAGAGACTAAAATGGATATGTCCCAATGTCTCATGGGATAGTGATCTCAAAATAAAATTTGTCCTAAATCATTGGATGATAGGGACTGCATGAGTAAAATTCCATATGCGTCAGCAATTGGTTTTATAATGTATGCAATGATATGTACTTGTCCTCATGTCTCGTATGCTTTAACCATGATGAGTAGATACCGATCTAATCCAGGTGAAGGTCACTGGACGACAGTCAAGAATATTCTTAAGTACTTAAAGAGGACTAAAGATTCATTCTTGTTATATGGAGGAGATGTGAAGCTAGTTGTAAGAGGTTTCAGTGATACTGGTTTCTAGACAGATAACGATAATTTAATATTTCTGTCTGTCTTTGTGTTTTATCTAATTTTATTGAGATGTTGTATGCTGGAATGGTTCACAACAGAGACAATAGTTGATTCTACAATAGAGCCTGAGTATATTGATGCTTGCGAAGCAGCCAAGGAGGCTGTTTGGGCATGTACTTAGGAGATATCACCTAATTAATGAGATTAATGATCAAGGAGATATACATATATGTAAAGTGCATACTAATAATAATATTGCAGACCCACTGACTAAGGCTTTGTCGCAGCAGAAGCATGAAAGTCACACTAGTTTCATGAGTATTGGATACTTGGGTAATTGGCTCTAGTGCAAGTGGGAGATTGTTAGTAATTGTGCTCTAGAGACAATACTTTTTATATTTTAAGGAAAATATTTATTATTAAGGATTATGTTTTATTGATTATTATTTATTTATTATGTTTTGTTTACTGCGTAATAAATTGAAAGCATAATAAATGTCCTTGGAATTTTGATACGTATTATATATCTTTAAGTATGTGACTTAAAAATGAGATTATATGAATAGTATCTTATTCCTAAAATTCCCTAGTCGAGTATTATTATTTAAGGACAATAATAATGCACAAAGACTAGTATGTTTCTTGACAGATGACCACATCTCATTGGTCATAGGTATGGGGATACTAAAGTCAAGAATATAAGTGCATGTATCAATGCATGGCACTGGAATGACCCGCCGTGAGATTCTACATGTTAAGTAAGTGTCATAAGTAATTCTCACTGTGATAATGGTGTAATGATCCTTAGACCTGAAATCATTATATTTCTATACGAGAATTAATATACTTTGATTACATTAAAAGTTACCTTTGACCGGGTGATGATAAAAGTGGACATTGGGTATATTATGAATCGTATGAGAAATATGAATGATCTAGATGGGATTTAATCCTCCTAATTTTAGGAGTGATATTATTGGCCTCTTGTTTGAGTGAGACTATGAAATGCACGGCCGTGCTCAAATGTTGATTTGATTTTAATAGTCTACTCATCGATCAAGAAAATAAAGATTAAATTATGAAGAGGATGACACGAGACATGCCTTGAGTTTAATCTATAATATCAAGATTAAAGGGATTATATTACATGGAACATTATTCACGAAAGGCTTAATCGAATCACCGATTTATTATTATTACTTGGGTAGCAATGATGTATTACTAGATGCCGCTCATTGTTTACAATTTTAATTAGATATTAAAATTGTTGCCAACGTAATAATAACCTACAGGGTCACACACAAAGAACGCTTGAAGGAGAAATAATTTAAATTATGAATTTAAATTAAACAAGTAATTTATTTTATTTATGATATTAATTAAGTATGACTTAATTAATTATATAAATAGAATAAATGAATTACTTAAACTAATTCCAAAATTAATAATTAATTAATTAAGTGAGACTTAATTAAATAATTTAGAATTTTGGATTAGTATTAATTATAATTGGATTATAATTAGAAAACTTATTCCTCTCTATATATAATCTCTTTATGGGCTGATTTAATAAGATAGAGATTTTACAAAAACCCTAGTCGCTCTGAGAGAGGAGGAAGATAGAGAGAGAAGAAGTTTTCGGGTGCTAGTACACATCAATCCTTCATGAAAAGTGTTCGTGTGGATACCGTAGAGCGTAGATCGCGAGAGCGGGATACGTGGTGATTAAACAAGCTTTGGACCTCCATTAATCTTCCATTAATGAACTGTTAAAGCTTCTAAAGGTATTTATTCTTTATCTCCGAATTAAATCTTTTGTTTTCGCATGGATCCTGCGGAGGGTTTCGCTATTTTGATTTATTTTTCGCGTTTATTCCGCTGCGTTTGTGTCACGAAACCCTACATGTTTTACATAAACTTCCTCTTCTAGCACGCCATGGAGAAATACACTTTTGACATCCATCTGAAATAGCTTGATTTTCTTGTAGTAAGCATAGGCCAGTAACATTCTAATAGATTCCAAATGAGCAACAAGAGCATAAGTTTGATCAAAGTCGATTCCCTCTTGCTGGTTGTATCTTTAAGCCACTAATCTTGCTTTATTGCGAGTGACTACTCCTTCTTCATCAAGCTTGTTAATAAATACCCATTTTGTTCCAATGACTGACAATGACTGAAACATTCTTTCGAGGTTTGACCAATTCCCAAACATCACACCTTTCAAATTGGTTGAGTTCTTCTTGCATGTCCATTGTCCAATTTTTATCTTCAAGTACTTCTTGAACATTTTTGGGTTCCTCTTGAGCTAGAAAAGCAGCATAAGCATAGAAATTATCTTTTCCTCTCCTTGTCTTGATACCATCTGTAATATCACCGATTACTAATTCTAGTGGATGGTTCTTCATTGTTCTAGATGACTTTGGCAGATTATGTTGAGCTATTTCCTCTTGATCAACTTGAACAGGTACTGAAGTCCTTCCCATAAGAGTTTGTGTCCCTCCTAGATTCAGTTTGAGAACTTGTCAGTTGTATTTTCAAATGAGGCTTTAGTAATAGCAGGCTGGAATGGTGTTTCAGCTTGTTGATTTTCTGACTGTGTTGTAGTAGTGTCTGTAGTAGCTTGCTATGTTGGGATTTCAGCTTGATTGTTTCCAAATTCTGCAACAACTTTCATTTTCTCCCCTTTACTATCTTTAGTACCTGCATCTTCATCACTCTCATCTCTTGGAAGATCATTGTTAGGTTCTTTAAAGACAACATCAATAGATTCTTTAACAACATGCTTCTTTATATTATAAACACGATATTCACGACTAGTTAAATAATATCCAACAAAGATAGAATCATATGATTTGGCATCGAATTTACCATCCCTTTCGAAATTTTTGAGCATAAAACATTTCGATCCAAATACTTTGAAATATCCAATTTTTGGTCTTTTGTTTCTCAGTAGCTCATATAGAGTTTTGTTCAGAATAGGTCTGATTATCACCCTGTTCAGAACATAGCAGGCTGTATTGACTGCTTCTGCCCAAAAACTGCGAGTTAGCTTGCTTTCCTGCAATAAAGTTATGGCAGTCTCTTCTAAGACATGTTCTTGTGTTCCATAACTCCATTTTGTTGTGGTATCCTTGGGGCTGAGAGTTCATAAGTAATTCCTCTTTCTTCATATTACATAATGAAGTACTTTTGGAATTCTCCACCCCTATCATTTCGAATACCTACAAGTCTTGTTTTAAGCTTGTTCTCAAGCAACTTGATTAGTTTCGCAAACTCACCAAAAGCATAATCTTTAATTTTCAGAAATAAGACCTAAGTAAACCTAGAGTATTCATCAACAATGACAAACCCATATTGTTTACCTCTCAGGCTTTTGTAGGCTTCTAAACCAAAGAGGTCCAGATGCAAGAGTTCAAGAGGTTTCGAAGTAGATACCACCTTTTTAGCCTTGTGAGTACTTCTTATTTGCTTTCATAGTTGACATGTTGATCATACTTCAGTTTTACCATTCTTCAATTTAGGCCATCCTCTTAGTAGATTTTTGCTCGACAGCCTATTCAACAAATCCATGTGTGCATGGCCAAATCTTTTATGCCATATGGATAGATCACTGTCAATAGCAGCTAAACAACAGGCTATTTTCTATACATCAAAGTCTAGTATATATATATTTTCATCCCTTCTAGCAACTAGAGGAGTTTTGTTCGTACCAACAGTAATAGTATATTTATTTTTATCAAATTCTACTTTATGTCCATCATCATGAAATTGACTCACACTAAGTAAGTTATATTTCAAACCTTTTACATATCGGACATTGTTGATAGAAGTGATATCCTTACTAATTTTTCCTTTACCAAGGATAGGAAGAGACTTGCTATCACCAATAGTTACTCCTCCTCATTTCTTAGGTTTGAGACTGATAAATTGAGATTTGTCTCCACACACGTGTCTAGTGCATCCGCTATCAATGATCCACAGTTTTGATTTGATCCTTACAGCAAGACACATCTACAACATAGATAAAACCAAAACTTAACATTTTGGTACCCAAAAAGATTTGGGTCCAGATGGGTCAGTAACAAGCATAAAATAAACATGTAAATTAGATTTCTTGATCCATTGTTGGACCACTTTCGGAGATACTATTTTAGTATTGTACTTTCTGTTAGATCCATTCTGGTAAGCTGTTTTGCTTTTTTGGTAAACTGGCTTGTTGGCAGCCTTTTTCTGGTAGGCTGGTCTGTTGGCATCCTTATTCTGGTAAGCTGTCTTTTCCCTCTGATAAGCTGGCTTGTTTGCAGCTTTAGTCTAGTAGGCTCTTTTGTTGACAGCCCTATTCTGGTAGGCTTTCTCAAAGATCCTACTAGCTTTTTGCTCGACAGCCTATTCAATAAATTTATGTGTGTATGGCCCAATCTTCTATGCCATATGGATGGATCATTGTCAATAGCAGCTAAACAACAGGCTATTTTCTGAACATCAATTTCTAGTATATATATATATATATATATATATATATATATATATATATATATATATATATTCATCCCTTCTAGAAACTAGAGGAGTTTGGTTAGTACCAACAGTAATAGTACATTTATCTTTATCAAACTCTACTTTATGTCCATCATCATGCAATTGACTCACACTAAGTAAGTTATATTTCAAACCTTTTACATATCGGATATTGTTGATAGAAGTGATATGATTACCAATTTTGCCTTTACCAAGGATATGAAGAGACTTTTTATCACCAATAGTGACCCCTCCTCCTTTTTTAGGTTTGAGACTGATAAATTGAGATTTGTCTCCACACATGTGTCTAGTGTATCCGCTATCAATGATCTATTGTTTTTATTTGATCCTTGCGGCGAGACACATCTACAAAACAGATAAAACCAAAACATAGCATTTTGGTACCCAAAAAGATTTGGGTCCAAATGGGTCAGTTGCAGGCATAAAATAAGCATACAAATCGGATTTCTTGATCCATTATTGGACCACTTTTGGAGATACTATTTTAGTATCCTGCTTTCTGTTAGATCCATTCTGGTAACTTGTTTTGCTGATCTGGTAAACTAGCTTGTTGGTAGTTTTCTTCTGGTAGGCTGGTCTGTTAGCTGCCTTATTCTGGTAAGTTGTCTTTTCTCTCTGATATGATGGCTTGTTTGCGGCTTTTGTCTGGTAAGCTGTTTTGTTGACATCCCTATTCTGGTAGGCTTTCTCAAAGATCCTACTAGCTTTTTGCCCGACAGCCTATTCAACAAAATCATGTGTGCATTGCCCAGTCTTCTATGCCATATGGATGGATCACTGTAAATAGCAGCTAAACAGCAGGCTGTTTTCTGCATATCAAAGTCTAGTATATATATATTTTTTCATCCCTTCTAGCAACTAGAAGAGTTTGGTTAGTACTAACAGTAATAGTACATTTATCTTTATCAAACTCTACTTTATGTCCATCATCATGCAAATTACTCACAATAAGTAAGTTATATTTGAAACCTTTTACATATCGGATATTGTTGATAAAAGTGATATTATTACCAATTTTTCCTTTACCAAGGATATGAAGAGACTTGTTATCACCAATAGTTACCCCTCATCCTTTCTTAGGTTTGAGAATGATAAATTGAGATTTGTCTCCACACATGTTTCTAGTACATCCGCTATCAATGATCCATTGTTTTGATTTGATCCTTGCAGCAAGACACATCTACAAAATAGAGAAAACCAAAACTTAACATTTTGGTACCCAAAAAGATTTGGGTCCAGATGGGTCAGTAACAAGCATAAAATAAGCATGCAAATCAGATTTCTTGATACATTGTTGGACCAATTTCGAAGATACTATTTTAGTATCCTGCTTTTTGTTAGATCCATTCTGGTAAGTTGTTTTGCTGATCTGGTAAACTAGCTTGTTGGTAGTTTTCTTCTGGTAGGCTGGTCTGTTGGCTGCCTTATTCTGGTAAGTTGTCTTTTCTCTCTGATATGATGGCTTGTTTGCGGCTTTTGTCTGGTAAACTATTTTGTTGACAGCCCTATTCTGGTAGGCTTTCTCAAAGATCCTACTAGCTTTTTGCTCGACAGCCTATTCAACAAAATCATGTATGCATGGCCCAGTCTTCTATGCCATATGGATGGATCACTGTAAATAGCAGCTAAACAGCAGGCTATTTCCTGCATATCAAAGTCTAGTATATATATATTTTCATCCCTTCTAGCAACTAAAGGAGTTTGGTTAGTACCAACAGTAATAGTACATTTATGTTTATCAAACTCTACTTTATGTCCATCATCATGCAATTGACCCACACTAAGTAAGTTAAATTTTAAACCTTTAACATATCAGATATTGTTGATAGAAGTGATATCATTACCAATTTTTACTTCACCAAGGATAGTAAGAGACTTGTTATCACCAATAGTCACTCTTCCTCCTTTTTTAGGTTTGAGACTGATAAATTGAGATTTGTCTCCATACATGTGTCTGGTGCATCCGGTATCAATGATCCATTGTTTTGATTTGATCCTTGGGGAAAGACACATCTACAAAATAGATAAAACCAAAACTTAACACTTTGGTACCCAAAAATATTTTGGTCCAGATGGGTCAGTAACAAGCAAAAAATAAGCATTTAAATCAGATTTCTTGATCCATTATTGGACCACTTTTGGAGATACTATTTTAGTATCCTGTTTTCTTTTAGATCCATTCTGGTAAGTTGTTTTACTTTTATGATAAACTGGCTTGTTGGCAGCCTTATTCTGGAAGGCTGGTCTGTTGGCAGCCTTATTCTGGTAAGCTGTCTTTTCTCTTTGATAAGCTGGCTTGTTTGGAGCTATAGTCTGGTAGGCTGTTTTGTTGACAACCCTATTCTGGTAGGCTTTCTCAAAGATCCTACTAGCTTTTTGCCCGACAGCCTGTTCAACAAATTCATGTATGCATGGCCCAATCTTCTTTGCCATATAGATGGATCAATGTCAATAGCAGCTAAATATCAGGCTATTTTCTGCACATCAAAGTCTATTATATATATATTTTCATCCCTTTTAGCAACTAGAGGAGTTTGGTTAGTACCAACAGTAATAGTACATTTATCATTACCAAACTCTACTTTATGTCCATCATCATGCAATTGACTCACACTAAGTGAGTTATATTTCAAACCTTTTACATATCGGACATTGTTGATAGAAGTGATATCATTACCAATTTTACTTTTACCAAGGATAGGAAGAGACTTGCTATCACCAATAGTTACTCCTCCTCCTTACTTAGGTTTGAGACTGATAATTTGAGATTTGTCTCCACTCATGTGTCAATTACATCCGCTATCAATGATCCATTGTTTTGATTTGATCCTTGCGGCAAGAAACACCTACAAAATAGACAAAATCAAAACTTAACATTTTGGTACCCAAAAAGATTTGGGTCCAGATGGGTCAGTAACAAGTATAAAATAAGCATGTAAATCAGATTTCTCTATCCATTGTTGGACCACTTTCGGAGATACTATTTTAATATCCTGCTTTCTGTTAGATCCATTTTGGTAAGCTTTTTTTTTCTTTTCTGGTAAAATGGCTTGTTGGCAGCATTCTTCTGGTAGGCTGGTCTATTTGCGGCCTTATTATGGTAATCTATCTTTTCTCTCTGATAAGCTGGCTTATTTGTAGCTTTAGTCTGATAGGCTGTTTTGTTGACAACCCTATTCTGGCAGGCTTTCTCAAAGATCTTTACTTCTGAGTGAAGTGACCTTTTCTTCCACACTTATTGCACTTGTTCCAGGGCATGGCGTATGAAAGGCATATGTTTAGAAGCCTATTTGTTTAGCGAGATGACAACTCAACTCAAACATAGATAATTTGTAAGTAAATATATTATCTGTCACAGGAATCTTCAGCAGGTATTATTTGACAAGAAAAAGAAGATCAAAGTCAATCTACAGACTTGAAGCAGTACTACATTGAAAGAAGCTCAATTTAATTGATCATGCCTTAGTGGAGTAATTAAGTTTGAAGAAGCTACAGTGTCAGAAGATTTCTTTTTTGTGTGACATCAGAAATAGTCAAATCAGAAGGAACAGAAGTGAACCATTATAAAAGTCAAGTGAAAAATTCTATTTGTTGTGAATCACTCGTGAACCAGACAGTACACGGAGTGTTGGCAAAATACAGAGAAGATTCTTTATTACAGAAGAAATGGTCAGCTATAGACATTAGTGTGAAGACAGAAGACTTGGAATTATATCATCAAGAGTTGTGGAGTCAAGACTTTAATTTAATTCTCTATTAATTGATTAAATTATTTAGTTAATTTAATTGGTAAATTAATTCAATCAGAATTAATTTATTTCTTAAATTGATTAAGAAATTAATTAATTTAGAATTATTTTAGAATGAAGAAGACTTTAATTTAATTCTATTATCAAAAAGTTAATTTATTATGTATCCTATTTACTTAGATTAATTCACACAGAATTAATTTAATGAATAAGATATATAATAAAATAAATAGAATTTAATTCAAATGAAATAAAAAAGGGAGAAAGAAGTCAGAAGATTTAAATCAAATGAATCACTTGAAAATAAATGATATACATCTCATTTATCATTCAGGTCGGCAATTGATTTCTCGGGAAGACTTTTGAAAAGTCTCCCCGAATCTTATTTGAAAAGTCTCCCCGAGCTATAATAGTCTCCCCGAGCTATCAAAGTCTTCCCCATCAATTTAAATGATTTTTCATTTAAATCAAGAAGTCTCTGCGAGCTATGATAGTCTCCCTGAAATGTCTCCCCGAGCACAGATAGTCTCCCCAGAGTCAAGAAGTCTTCCCGAATGTACCAGAGAGACTTTTAAGTGTTTCTCTATATATATGAGATCAGTAGTTAACATTCAACTACTTCTATTAACATTCTATTCGAGCTAAAAGAAAAAAATACAGAGCATTCATGTTAAATATTCTGTAGAAATTCTAAAGAGCTATTAGTGTTTATTCGAACTGATCTTGTAACACCCATCAAGTTTAATACAAGTATTTTACTTGAACTGTGTTCCTTTGATTATTATTTCGTGTTAATAATTAAATTGTTTAATCAAAAATTATCCGAAACAAATATTAATATTTAATAGAGATTGTATTCAACCCCCCCTTCTACAATCATTTGGACCTAACAATTGGTATCCGAGCCATCTGATTGACATAAAAATCAAGATCCTAATATTTTTATTTATTAAAAATTTCAAAATTGTTAATTTCTTAAAAATTCGAAATCTCTTTAATTCCTAAAAATCTCAAATCTTTTTAATCTTCTATTATTTTAAAATGAGTACTCAAAGAGTGAGTAGCATTAAAATTCCTCCATTTGATAAAGATAATTATAATCTTTGGAAGAGGAAGATGACACTATTTCTTCGAACTGCAAACCCTAAGTACAAAGATATTTTGAAGACCGGTGTTGTTGCTCCAATAACAATCATTCCTGAGCATATGATAGATGGTGTACTTTTTCCGCACAGACAATTTGATAAAGAAATTTCTGAGTACACTGATACTGAAAAGGAACTGGATTCTTTGGACACCAGCCTGCAGTTAATTTTGGTAGAATCTCTTGATCCCGGAATGTACAATCATGTTGTTAATTGCAAAAATGCTAAACACATATGGGAAACGATAGAGATACTGAATGAAGGAACAGAAGAAGTGAGGGAGAATAGATTGGAAATCTTAACGTCTCAATATGAGCATTTTAGATCAAATCCTGGAGAAGGTATCTCTGATGTTTTTGAGAGATACAATAAATTGATAAATGATCTAAATCTCAATGGCAAACACTATACGAAGAAGGAGATCAATAGGAAGTTTTTGCTGACAATGCCAATTCACTTAGAGCATAGGATTACGGCCATCAAGGAGTCAAGGGACATGAATGAAATTTCATTGGAAAGACTTTATGGCGTTCTAAAGACCTATGAGCTAGAGCAGATTCAACAGAAAGAAATATATGGTACAGGCAAGGTGGTCAGCAAGTCTACAGCTCTTGTAGCAGAAGTACCAGAATACAAAGAATCTATGACTGAATCTTCTTCAGTCAAAGTCATTGATCATGGTATTGTTGCAGAAGTTGGTGCAACTCAAATGAATTCATCTGAAAGTGAATTCTACTCAATGGAAGAACTTGATCAACTTGAGGATGAATCTCTGGCACTGATTGCTAGAAAATTTGGAAATACAAGATTCAGGAGAAACCCTAGTTTCAAATTCAAGCCTATGGCTAACAGATTTCAGAGAGGTGGTTCTTCTAGCTCACCAACTACAAGAGGTGGATATAAGACAGGGATGGTAGACAGAAGCAAGATCCGTTGCTTCAACTGCAATGAAATGGGACACTTTGCTACAGATTGTAGAAAGCCCAAGCAGGAAAGAAAGAAGGATTCATATGACGAGTTAAACCAGAAATATGAAGCTCTATTGAAGAAGCATCAGGGAAGATCATACTTAGCAGCAGGAAAAAGCTGGGATGATTCTGACAACGATGAAGAAGAAGATATGGGAAATCTTGCTCTAATGGCATCTTCTTCTGAAGGATCACAATCCCCACCTCGACAAGGAATTGAGGTAAACCCTAGCTGTCCTAAAATGTTTAAATTGCTAGGTGAGGATTTAACTAATGCTAGAGATCGAATAAAAGTCTTAATTCTCAAAAACCAAGTTTTATCAGATGAGAATTCTGAATTGAAAAAGCTGAAACTTATAAATGAGAAATTAACTGAAGATGTTGCATTTCAAGTTAATAGAGTCAACTGCTATGTTGAAATTGAAGCTTTTTTAAAGAATAAGATTGAACAAGAGAAGGTCAGGTGTCAAGCCTATAGAACTGCTTCATTTGTTATGAAAGACCTAATTGACCAACTAGAGATTAAACGGAAAGTTGGGATAGGTTTTGAATATAATAAATTTGTAGGGAAGCCAAGCAACATAACCCCTTTTAAAAGAGTGCTGAAGAAAGGGGTATTCCTCATATTATTAAGGACACTAAGAAACCTCTGTTCATAACTCCTATTGCAGAACCAGTTCTTGATAGTTGTGTAATAGTGGATTATGAACTTAAACTTGAAGACCTTAAAGAGGAAGAGAAAGAACAGGAAAAACCGGTTAGGGACATAAAAGGAATAAATGTCCAGAAAGCTAAATATGTACCTAAAAGACCAATAGAAAATGTGAACACTGCTGGTTCATCCACTCCTGGTTTAGGTGCTAAAGAGCTTAAGAAAAATCATAACAGACCTAATAAGTTTGTTAATAGTATGAATAGTAACGACATATTCCATGCTACTGAGAACTTTAAAAATGTTAATAAAGTTAAGGTAGAAACTGTTAAGACTCCTGCTATTGTGAATAAAATGCCTACTATTGATGCATGCCATAAACCCTGTGGTGTAGATAACTGTATGTTATGTGCTTTCAATGTTATGTCTGCATATTTTAAAAGCATGCATGCTATGAATGTCAATACTACACCTAGACAGCATATAAATCACAGGCATGCTAGATCAAAGACTGTCAGTCCTCCTGTTTCACAGAAGGAGACATTATCTCCTAGGCCAGCATACAAAAATGTTAAGGTTGTTTACAAGGAGAAGTGTTCAGTCAAAGTAGTAGATGAGTTTGTCAAGTTGGGTTCTGTTGTTAAACCTGATAAAGGACAATTTTTCAAATATGTCGGGCCCAATCAATGTTGGGTTCCGAAGAAGGCCTAACTCATTTGATAATTGCAGGGTGTAAAACAGGTGAACCGGGTTATTTGGATTCTCGACAGTGGATCCTCACGACACATGACCGGAGATAGAGCCCTGCTATCAAATGTTGTTGAGAGAGCTGGCCCAGTAGTTACCTTTGGAGATGACAGCAAGGGTATGACTAAGGGATATGGCTATTTAGAAGCTGGCAATGTCGTCATTGATAATGTATCTTTCGTGGAAGGTCTCAAACACAATCTTCTAAGTATCAGTCAGTTTTGTGACAAGGGATACACAGTGACCTTTATGAAGGAGAAGTGTTTGATTTCTCACAAGAAGGATGAAAAGCTTGCTCTTCAGGGAGTAAGGAAAGGAAACTTGTTCGTAGCCGATCTGAACTCAGGTTGCAGAGATGAAGTCAATTGTTTTTATGCTAAAGCTTCGTCAGATGAAAGTTGGCTATGGCACAAGAAACTCTCACACCTTAATTTCAAATCTATGAATTCTCTAGTCAAAAGAGAATTAGTGAGAGGACTGCCTCAATTGAAATTCACACAAGAAGGACTTTGTGAGGCATGTCAGAAAGGGAAAGCAAAGAAAGCATCACATCCAAGCACTGACACATCTAGTATTTCTGAACCACTGCAATTAATTCACATGGATTTATTTGGTCCAGTTAATGTAATGTCAATATCACATAAAAGATATGCCTTGGTGATTGTTGATGACTATTCAAAATATACATGGGTTTTATTCCTGCACTCAAAGGATGAAACTCCTCAAATGGTGATTGATCATATCAAAATGATTGAGTTAGATTCGAAGCTTCCAGTTAGAGCTATAAGGTCAGACAATGGAACTGAATTCAAGAATGCAGTTCTGAATGACTTTTGTGCTGAAAAGGGAATAACAAGACAATTCTCAGCACCTAGAACTCCGCAACAGAATGGAGTTGTAGAAAGGAAGAATCGTACATTAATTGAAGCTGCAAGGACTATGCTGAGTGAATCAAGGCTTCCAATGTACTTTTGGGCTGAAGCTGTAAATACTGCATGTTATACCCATAATCGGACTCTGATCAACAAGGACTTAATGAAGACACCCTACGAAATAATGGCTAACAAGAAACCAACGCTCAAGTACTTTCATGTATTTGGTGCTAAATTCTTTGTACTTAAAGATGGAGAAGAACGTATTGGAAAGTTCGAGGCTAAAGCTCTAGAAGCTATTTTTGTTGGTTATTCTAGAAGATCTTGTTGGTGTAGGTGCCCTAGAGGCAATACAATGTTTATTTTGATAAACCTTTATGTCAATTGATTATTCAATAAACATATTTATTATGATTTTAATTACTGCGATATATTTGTTAGCATAATAAATGTCCTTAGAATCATGATACACATTGTATAGTTTAGTACATGACTTAAAACTTGAGATTATATAATATATCATATTCTTAAATGTCCCTAGTCGAGTATTATTATTATAGGACAATAATAATACACAAATAGACTAGTATGTTGTTTGACTGATAACCACATCTCATTGGTTATAAGTATGGGGATACTAAAGTCAATACATAGGTACATGTAGGAGTACATGATACTGGACAGACCCACAGTAAGATTCTTCATGTTTAATAAAGTCATAAGAAAGACTCACAGTGATAATGGTGTAATGATCCTTTGACTTGAGATCATTATATTTCTATACGAGGATTAATATACTTTGACTACATTAAAAGTTACCTTTGACCGGGTGATGATAAAAGTGGACATCGGGTATATCATGAGTCGTATGAGAAATATGAATGATAGATAAAGGATTTAACCCTCCTATAATTAGGAGAGATATTATTGGCCTCTTGATTGAGTGAGACTATAAAATGCATGGTCGTGCTCAAATAATGATTTGTTTTCATAGTCTACTCAGGGATCAAGTAAACCCGGATTAAATGTTGAAGAGGATGACTAAATACATGCCTCGAGTTTAATCTATAATATATATGGTTAAAGGGATTATATTACACTGAAACATTAATCACGAAAGGTTTTATCGAATCACGATTTAATTATTATTTAATTGGGTAGCAATGATGTATTACTAGATACCGCTCATTGTTTATAATTTTATTGGAGAATAAAATTATTGCTAATTAAATAATAGCCTATAGGGTCACACATATAGAGTACTTAAAGGAATAATTAATTTAAATTATAGATTTAAATTAATTGATGATTATTTGAATTTTATTATATTAATTAAGTGAGACTTAATTAATTGAAATAATATAAATTCGAATTTGAATTCTGCCATTAATAATTAAGTGTGACTTAGTTATTAATTAAATAATAAAATTCGGCTTTATTATTTAATCCTAAACCTACATGGGTTAGGCTTTGCTGTTATGGGTTGCTATTATGGGCCTATTAACCAACCATTATAAATAGATAATGTAGGGTTAATAGGTATTAAGTTTTTTAAGAAAAACGAACCCTAGCAGCAGAAAAGGTAGAGGCAGATTTCGAAATCATCTAGAGGAGGCTAGTACATCCGTTCCATAATCAAGATCGTGAGACGTTCTTGAAGGTGCTCGTGTGGATACCATAGAGGTGTTTTCAAGAGGAAGACACAAGTCGTGAAAACTAGGATCTCCGTTGAGTTCGTAGTAGTCAAGACCAAATAAAGGTATGATTCCGTTTCACAATAATCAGTCCATGATTATACATGATCCTGCGTTAGGGTTCCGAAATTTTTCGTTATATTTACGTTTAATCCGCTGCGTTTTATGCCTCGGAACCCAACAGATCTTATAGGGTGTATATTATTGATCAACATCATGTCAAAGAAAGTGTCAATGTAACTTTTGATGACACAAAATTCCCTAACATCCAAAATGATGATCCATCTGAAACTCTTAAGTTCAACAATATGTCAGACTCACACTCAGATGATGAAAATGAACCTGAGGCTGCAACAAGAAACAACAATGTTAATAATGCTGATGATCCAAGTGGTAGTGGTGGAAACAGTGAAAACTCTGGAGATACCACTAACACACAAGGAGATTCATCAAGAGATCCTAGCAGCAACTCAGGGGGAGGAGATGAAGGATCAGCAAATCAAACACAACATCACAATGAAATTCAAGGCGAATCATCAAGATCTAATCTGCCAAGTCAGAGAATTTGGAGTAGAGCTCATCCTTTTGAGCTGATCATTGGTGATCCAGATGTTGGTGTTAGAACAAGAGGTGCTACACAGAATCAATGCAATTATTCTGGGTTTCTATCTGAAATGGAACCTAAGAAAGTAGAAGAAGCACTGTCTAATCCTGATTGGGTGATTGCTATGCAAGATGAACTCAATCAATTTGAATCTCAAGATGTTTGGAAACTGGTACCCAGACCAAAGGACAAGACTGTAATTGGCACACGATGGGTATTCAGAAACAAGTTAGATGAAGATGGCATTGTAATAAGGAACAAGGCCAGACTGGTTGCAAAAGGTTATTCCCAAGCTGAAGGAATTGATTATGATGAAACCTACGCTCCAGTTGCAAGACTTGAGGCTATCAGGATGTTTCTGGCATTCGCAGCTCACTCCAATTTTAAAGTTTATCAAATGGACGTGAAGAGTGCATTCCTGAACGGAAAGTTAGCTGAAGAGGTATATGTACAACAGCCACCAGGCTTTGAAGATCCAGATTCCTTGGACTTTGTATATTTTCTTTTCAAAGCTATTTATGGTCTCAAACAAGCACCTAGAACATGGTATGACACTCTTTCTGAATTTCTTCTTGAAAATGGTTTTGTTAGAGGGGTCATAGACAAAACTTTATTTTATAAGAAACACAATAATGATCTGATAATGGTACAAGTATATGTTGATGACATAATATTTGGGTCTACTAATGATAATTTGTGCAAGAGGTTTGCTAAGTTAATGCAGAGTAGGTATGAGATGAGCTTAATGGGAGAGCTGAAATTCTTCCTTGGACTTCAAGTGAGTCAAAGAATAGATGGAATATTCATTTGTCAGTCCAAGTACCTTAAAGAACTTCTGAAGAAGTATCACATGGAAGATTCAGCATCTGCAAGAACTTGAAAGGCTGTATGTATAGACCTATATGTAACATAGGGTTATAACTCAACACAAGAACAGGACGTGTAAATAATATGAAGTTATCACCGGAATCAGGAAGACATGAAGACTTGGTAAAGACAAAGGATAAAGAAGAAATCTACAGACTTGAAGCATTAGCTCACTGGAAGAAGTTCATTAATATGTTCATGCCTCAGTGAAGAATAAAGGTTGAAGTATTCAAGGATGTGGAAGCAGTGAAGCAGTTGTCAAAGTACCAGAAAGATTCTAGTGATCCAAATCTGCGAATCAGTCAAGCAATGATTTGCAGAGCTCAAGTACAGGAATCGATAAGATAGAATATACGGCAAATACAAAGAATCAAAATATTAGATGGAATCTTGGAGTCTATTATAGATTGCTGGAGGAAGTTCATTCATATGTTCAGACTTCAGTGAAGGATAAAGTTCGAAGATGTTCAGGGTTTCAGATATGTTTATGGTTCAGCATAAGTGCCAGAGGATTCCAATGTACTTACAATCGAAGCACTTCTAATCAACAAGGAACAAAGTCAATTGTATTGTAAAGAAGATGTGAAGATCAAGATCGTGTTAGTCGTTTGTGAACCAGACCAGTTGCACCAAACGTCAGCACAAAAGAGATTGAGAATTGCATCTATGAATGAGAAGAATTGACTATCTACTGAAATGGGTAACAAGTGAAGTGGTATATGATGAAGCTCAGAATAAATCAAGTTCGAATTAACAAGGAAATATTTATTTGACTTGGTTGCAGTGGAAGAAATTATATTAAGAGCTTAACAGGTTCGAAATTGGCTAAGTAAAGAAGACTACAGAAGCTGTATCCAGAAGTCAACTTGGTCAAGCTGTTTCGTCTCATTCACCGATGGTTAACAAGCTATTTTGTCTTATTCACAGATGGTTAACAACCATCGGGTGAAATGGAAAAGAATTGGTGAAATGAAAAGGGCTTATTTTGTCTTATATGCCGATAGTTATTAACTATCGGAAAAGGAAACAAAAGCAAAGAACCCACCAACCCACTTGCCGATGGTTACTAAGTTTGAAGTAATTGATTTTATTTCAGTAATTGTTTTAATCCTCCGATACTTATTCTACAGACTCATCGATGGTTAAACATTTACTCAGTAAATTGTTCCGATACTTAAGGAAAAACAGAAGTGAATAAGCAGGTCAGTTACTTGGACCACATGAAGCCACGTAGCTGTACTGAAAAAGTCTACACATAAATTGAAGCAGAGCCATTCATTTGAGTCAGTCTTCTGCAACACAACAAAAATAACCAGAGAGAGAGAAGGCAAGCCGGAGAGGAGAGAACAATCAGAAAATCTATACCTCCTCACCGGAGATGTATCAGTGGTCGGTTCCTTAACGGAAAATGTTCAGGGCCACTATATATCACTCTCTACGGTCTTAGTTTCCTTTGTACTGATCTAGAAATACTTGTATAGGAAATTGAGAGTTATATGTTTTTGTTAAGCAGTGAAGAACTTGTTCTTCGGACCGGATTTGTTGACCGGGTGTAGCAACCTCAGGGTTTATATTTATCAAATGATATATTCCCCGAATCTTGTGTTGTTTATTTTCCTGCTAATTTTCAAGAACCGAAATGATTAATCCTAAACACAGAAAATTAGTAAACAGCTCCGTAAAACACTATTCACCTCAAGAACACGAGCCCACTAACCAAACTCTAAATTATTTATCCGCAAAAGATTCGAAAGAATTTTTTGATTTAGTGAGTATCGTATTCAACCCCCCTTCTACGATACTTCCGGGGCCTAACAATTGGTATCAGAGCCAGGTTGATTGATATACAAATCAAGATCCATTAGCTCAGTGAAGCTCGCCAGGCGGAAGCTGGTTGGACTCAGAATGTTTAGAGGCCTTGTTAAATAAGTTTAATTATAAACTTATTATTAAATTTATTTTATAAACTTTTATAAAATTTATTTTATAAACTTTTATTAGTTTATATTATAAATTTTAATTAGTTTATTTTATAAACTTAATATTAAATTTATTTTATAAACTTTTATAAAATTTGTTTTATAAACTTTTATTAGTTTATATTATAAATTTTAATTAGTTTATTTTATAAACTTAATATTAAATTTATTTTATAAACTTTTATAAAATATATTTTATAAACTTTTATTAGTTTATATTATAAATTTTAATTAGTTTATTTTATAAATTTAATAAAGATTAAAGTTTAAATTTATTAAACATTTACTTGGTCCATTTTTTATCAACATCACTCGGCAATGGAAGTATGCATGTGTTGAGTTTATTTGGCCAAGTGAATAATTCCAAGGCAACCAGCTCGGCCATGTTACCACACACGCGCGCAAAAGAAAAAAAAAACAACAGAAGGCAAAGACAGCAGTTTTTTTGTCCGATAGTTATTAAGTATCGACACGTCCCCGATAGTTACTAACTATCGGAGCCCCATTCTGATATTTTTTATTTTTGATTTATTATGTTTTAAAAATTTTAAAATTCTTAACTTTAAATTTTTCTTAAATATTAATTTACGATTTATTTAATTTTTAAGAAAATTTAAAATTCTTGAAAATTAAATTTTTCTGTAAATATTTATTTTTGATTAATTTATTTTTTAAGAAAATTAAAAAATTTGGAAATCTAAATTTTTCTTAAATATTAAATTAAGGGTGCTCAAGGGGTTTATAGTTGAAGATTTTTCCGGGTATTGAAGACAACAAGAATTGACTGAAGATTATCCAATGAAGCTTATTCTGGAACAGGTTGAAGAAATAGTGGTATTAATTTCCTCAGAGGTTTACTCCTTAGGATCCCACTAATATTTTGGAAGCTGCAAAAGAAGAAATTAATTTGGGTACAGTTTTTGGTTAATTTGAGTTGAATTTTTGGATGAAAAATCTTAGGGGTTTGAAGTAGTGAAGGAGAACAGACTGGACAACCTGGAATCTCAGTACAAGCCTTAAAGATTATTCTACAGGGAGTTCGTGCTAACACTGCAGATCATCTAGAACACATGATACAGCCAACAGGGATATAAGGATACAACCACATTGTCTGTAAAAGACCTGTATGTGCTGAAGGCCTGTGAACTAGAACAAGAGCTGAAGAAGATAATATTTGGTAAATCAGGTTGTTAGCATATCCACTGTATTTGTGACCCAGGAACCAAATTGATTGAAGTCAAGGTTGAGAACCTCTGAACAAAAACGAATTGATCCTAGAAGCTGAATTGAAGATGTTGAAACTCGAGGTAGTGGTCAAGGTGTTATATATGAATTTGACACTTTGGAATATCTTGAGAACTGGACTGCAAGTCAAGCCTGCAGGGCAACAGGAAGTTCAGTGACATCAGATTCAGACGGAATCCCAATTCTAAATCTAAGGTCCTTACCTATAGATTCCATTAAGGAGATTTTCAAGATCAGTTCAAGAGGTGGTTGCAAGACAGGGATGGTTTAAAGTTAAAAGACAAGATCAGGGGTTTGCTACATAGTTTGAAGAAGCCTGTACAAGCAAAAGATGACAGACACTATGTTGGGTTGTAGCAGGAATCTTAAACATTAGTGAGGATGCAGCAATGGAAAGCATTTGTTGATGAAGTTAAATGCAAGGCTGATTCTATCAGTGACAGTGATGAACCAAATGAATATCTGGCATCAATGACCAACACTAGAGATGAATCACTAAGCACTTCACAGGTACACTTACTAACTAGTACTCCCTCCGTCCCGTTGAATTGTTATCATTTCAAAATGGGGTGTCTGGCACGCATTTTAAGGTGAATTTTAAGGATAGTTCCATAATTTATTTTTGAAATTTTCTTTTTTTTAATAAAAATAGAACAATCCTATTTTTATACAAAAAAAGAAAATTTTAAAAATAAGTTATGGAACTATCCTTAAAATCCACCTTAAAATGCGTGCCAGAAAGTGAAAAAAAAGTGATAACAATTGGGTGGGACGGAGGGAGTATATCTTTATCTAATTCATAACTGTATGATTATTATGTTTTGAAATGTATTAGACTCGTGTCAGCATGTCAGCATCTTAGGACTTAAATGCTTAATTGATTGCTAAGAATAAGATTTCATGCTTAGTTATATGAGTTTAGTGAGTACATTTCATACTTGATTTTATATGCAGTAAAATGAATATCTAGAATTAGATAGGGTGTTCTAGACGGTTAGGTGTATCCCTAAACATTTGCTGGAACTTGAGTTAAATCTTCTCTGATTTAATACCTCTGCTAATGTTGTGAAAATTGCTAAATAGACAAACAGGTCATAGATCAGATATTTTATATTTGTTCTTATTGTGATAAATGACTTGATAAGTATATGTGGAATTTGATATTGCTTATAATGTTTTATTCAAATATTCTGCATATTCTTAAATTGTTTATGTGCTTATTTTCACATGATTTGATTGCACTCACATAGTTGCACTTAAATATCATATTAGATCATGTATTGCTTGTTAGGGATAAGATGGTCGAATTATCTAAGTTGTCAGTAACATTTGTAGATTCGAAGCTTAATCTAAAACTGACTCAGGTAATTAGAGATAGTTAAAAATGTTAGACAACAATAGAAATGGATTAGACAGAATTAGTAATTAATTTGTTAGTTCTTCTATCCATGTGCTTTATGCATATTGAAGCTGTTGTTACCTTTGATAATATCTCTAACCCATCTGGACTCAATTAAAATTGAGTACCAAGAAGCTTAATCATTTGTGATTGCAGAGTATGTAACTAAAGGCAAAAGTTATGTGACTTCGTGACACTTATTGTTCGAGGCATATGATTAAGATTAAAGCTCTAACATCACAGTTGGTTGAGAAGGCCTCCCCGATGGTAACCTTTGGAGATGACAGCAAAGGATGTACAAGGGATATGGCTATCATGATTTAAGAACTGTCATCAGTGGAAGCATCTTTCTTGTGGAAGGACTTAAGCACTATCTACAGGGCACTAGGAAATTCTTTGTCAAGGGTTTTCTGGAATAGCATTGAAAAGGAAAAGTGTTTGATCTCAAACAAGAAGGTTGAAAGCTCACTCAACTGAGAGTGAGGAAGTTTGTTCGTAGCTGGCATGGAATTTGTATGCAAAGGTGAAGCGAACTTTTCAGTAAAGTTTCATCAGTAAAGAGTTAGCTATGGCAAAAGAAGCTCTCACACTTGTTGATCAAGACAATGGATTCTCAAATAAAGATGAAATTGGTGAGAAGACTGCTTCTAATGGAATTCTATCAAGAAGGACATTTTGAAGTATGTCATATAGGGAAGTCAATGAAAACATCACACTGAAGCAAATCAAGTCATGGAAGAAATATGTTTAGTGGTGATTGATAACCCTAGTTACAAGTTGGTGATGTTCGTGCATTCAACAGACAAAATGTCACAGATGGTGATTGATCACATCAGAAGATCAAGTTGGAAGCAAAGTAAGCTGTGAGAACTTTGAAGTCAGATAATGGAACTGAATTTCACGAATGAAGTTCTAAATGAATTCTGCACTGAAAAAAGGTACTTTGAAGATGAAGCAATTAACACAGCATGCTACTGTATTCAACAAAGATCGTGAAAAGACTTAGTCGAAAGCTATCAAGGCATTTGTGATTAAAAACCAGAAGGTGATTGAAAGACTGAATGTGTCGACCTACTACACCAAGCTCCCAAGCATTCAAATGAAAGACTGTTCTGAATCTTTGAAGTTTGACATTCCGTCAGAGTCAAATTCAGATACTGATGATGAAACTGAGGTTGCAGAAGGAATTAGTGATAATGATGATGATTCAGATCCTATTAGTGGAATTGGTAGTGAATCTACACAACTCGTGGACTTTAACAGAATCCACTGAAAAAGGTGAAGGATCTTCAACACATCCTAACAGCAACTCAGGGGGAGCAAAACAATAGAAAGATCTACTAGTCGTACTCAACACAATGAAGATCAAAGGAATACATCAAGAACATATCTGCTGAGACAAAGGGTTTGAAGTCAAAGTCATTCCTGGAGTCTAGTTCTTAGTAAACCAGATTTTGAGTAAAGGCTAGAAGTGCTAATCAAAATGAACATATATTTTTCGGGACCCAACAATCAACATTTGGTATCCCAAAGAATAGTGAAGATGCACTGATTGATCCAGATTGGGTGATTGCAAATGCAAGATGATCTCAATCAGTTCGAAGGTAGAATCTACTGAAGCTGGAACCCAGACCACTAAAGTCGAAGATGAAATTGGTACAATAAGGGTTCACAGAAACTGAAGAATAATTGGCATTGTTATGAGGGACAAAGCCAAACTGGTTGCTATAGGTTAATATCAAGTAGAAGGTATCGATGATGATGGAAACAGAATCTTCGGGACTTTCAAGATCTAACAGCAAGCACCAGAGACAAGATTTGATTCTTTTAGGGCCTAACAAGATGAGGACCTAACAAGATATCCCTAGCACATGTGGAGCATTCAAGCATGAAGATCTATCAGATGAATGTGAACAAGTGCACTCCTGAATGGTGAGTTAGAAGTTGAAGTTGATGTACAACTCCTGAACTTTGAAGTTGCAGATCCATTGGGATTTGTATATCATTCTCTTCACAAGCTATCTATGACGGAGGTAGGGATTGAAGCAAATCGTCAAGGACATGGTATGACACTCTAACAGTTAATTACTTAAAAATGATTTTATATTAGAGCTGTTATACACATATATCTCTCTAGAATGCAAAGCACACATAATGTAATATATGTGCAAGTATACCATGATCATATTATATGTGGGTCTACTAATGAAAATTTGGCGAGATATTTGCTAAGTTAATGCAGAGTAGGTACAACATGAGCATGTTGGAGGAGTTGCAATTCTTTTTGGATTACAATTAATTCAAAAGAATGATGGCAATTAAAGTAAGTCAAGGATCTTTTGAAGATGCGCAATTTGGAAGATTCTAGACTTGCCAAGACTTCTTGCCAACAGACCACTAAGCTTGATCAGTGCAAATCAGGTATATGAACTGAAGTGACAAGCTATAGAGGTAATCAGCTCATTACTTATTCAAGTGCATAAAGACCATATATTTTATTCTCGATATGCCTATGTGCAAGTTTCCAAGTGGATACTAGAGAATCTTATCATATAGCTAAGTTATGAATTGTTAGATATCTTAAGGGATTACCAATTCTTGGAATCTGGTACCCTAAAGATACTAGGTTTAACCTAATTGGCTATATAGATATAGATAATGCAGGTTGTAAGAAAGACAGGGAAGTCATTCCTAGAAGCTGTCAATTCCAACAACTCTGTTTATCTCTCCACACCACTTAAGGAACAAGCTCATGGACACCAGGTATCATTTCTTTCGAGATTGTTCTTAGTAGAATAACTTGCAGATATTTGTTAAAGAACTTGATGAATTCATTTTGTCTAAGTTGGTTAGTGAATTTGAGATATTATTTATTTGCATATATGTTGGAAATCTCATCTGCAATGAATTCTCAAATGAGTTCACAAGTATTAAATTTTCCATATTTAAAGGACTTGTGAATTTATTTTAATCCAGTACCTCATACATTTTGCTATTAGTTTAATTATCATGCTTACAATGCAATATACATAAGTGGTAGTTAAATTATTTAGCATAAGTTAGAAGCATAATTATTTGCATGTTAAATATTTGATGAGTATTAGTCAAGATGTCTTGCTTAATTGCTCTGATATGTTGCTCTGATATTCTTAAATATTTTATTACAAATAATTGTGATACTTTTGATATTAGTGACGGTATTTAGAATTTCTGTTCTAAATAATTAATGCATATTTCAAAACTCACTAATATTGAAAGACGAAGTATTTTCTAAGTTATGTGTATAAAATTCTCAATATTTTATATACTTAGAAAATATTTCTAAATTTGTTTTTATTGCGAGAAGTTGCTATTAGGAACACAAGTGTTAAATGTCTATATTTAAAGGACTTGTGAATTTTTATTCAACTATTTTCTCGAGCTTACATATATCAATAATAATTGTTATGAGTATAATTGTAATATGCTAGAGTGACAATTATTAGATATAGTGTAGGAAGTTAGATGCTAATATTCAATCTTATGAATATTTTAGTATTTAGCGAAATTATTTTATCCTATTAAAATTATGGATTGAAGCAATTCAATGATTATCAGTTTCATAATTTTGATTTGATAAAATATAAGAAGCACAATTTCTTGCATCTTGAAATTATTGATAAATATCGAATAATTGGTATCAACGTGCAATTAATTGTGATATTTTTAATATTAGTGATAACACAAGTTGCTTATCTGAAATCACTAATAATAAAAATATGTCTTAATGCTTATTGTTCTACTGAATGATTGCCATGTTTAGTTAATATATATATATGCATGTGATTGACAATTGCTTAGTGCATCATAAGTATTTAATTTATTTTGATTTGTTTAAATCATGATGATATAAAACAATTCAGTGATATATTGGTTCCATGATTTAAGTATATTAAAATAAATTCGAAGCATAATTATTTGTAGTATAATTATTATCTTTTATTACTTTGTGATAATTGAATAATATTTTATTACAAAATAATTGTGATATATTGATACTAATGGATTTGCTTAGTTTTTATTCTAAGTAAAAATTGGTTTTTGAAAAAGCCGTTAGTATTAATATATTTAGTTTTCTTTCTTAGACTGATTCCTGAATGTCTTTAAAAAGAAATTTTTGTCTATTTCTTTTTCAAAATGTTTTATTCAAAGATACATTCATCTTTCTATCAGTTTTAGATAAGAAAACTTCAGAATTCTTTTTCAAAACTTCTCTCTTTTGAAAATCATTTGATTTACAGCCCTACTTTATTTTTCCAATCCTAGGGTGTGAATCAAATTTTTTTTTAGGATAATATTTCTTTAAATCTCAAAATATTTTATCCTCTCTCCAAAGCTGGTTTTAAATGCTATATTTTCAAAACCGTGTTCTCTCTTAATTTTTCTTTTTAAAGTGACAGAAACTTTGTGACTGCTATTTTATTTGGAAAAATTGTTTTAACTTCGAGGTATCAACCATTTGTAAAATGATTTATTTTTAAATACTTGTGTCAATGTATGTTTCACATTGATTCTGAGTAACTAAACAGTGGTTGTTGCTTTGAAGGCCTAGTGTTGTATAGTTAAGCATCCATCCAACCCCAATTATCATGTTTTTATTTTAAGTCGGGGATACTATCAGATGGACGAAAATGATGTAAATCATAATTGCATTATGAGTCGGAAAATCATAGTCCTCTATCTGATAAAGATGTTTTGCAAAATTGTTTTTAAAACTTACAGTACTTAGGTTTTAAAGGAAAAGAGTCATTTTATTGAGATAGAATTTGGTAGAAGAGTTGAGTTTCTTATTTGGTGTAAATTCCCGCGTTTTATTATGGGAAGTTTGCCTTATAAGAAATTCATAAGGGATTGAATTTTTCTCTGATACACATTCCCGCATTTTATTATGGGATAAGTATCTTAAAGAAAATTTCTATTGGTTTTATGTTCTTAAATGATAAATCTTTATAACCGACAAAACTCTTTTATGAAAAGTGCTTTAATGCAATCTACTACCATTTCTTATTATATTTTCCCTCTCATTGAGATGAAAAATATGCTTTGAAATGTTGATACGATTATTTTTATATCTTAATTGACTCTGTCCGATTCAGCCCCCAGTGGCTATAGAAGCTGGCCAAGATGTTGAAAACCCATCAATCTCTTACCCAGGCCATAATACCAAACACTCATTCATCCACTTCCATATATTAACCCCTGGAGATATAAGGAACTTATGTAAGTTAGAGGTTGATAAAGGAGAAACTGCACTTGATGCAGCAAATAAGGATGAAGTCGGAAGTGCACCCACAGCTCTACCTCCAGCGAAGCAAAGAAGTATATAAATTGAGGTAACTGTAAGCTCATCTGTATCTTCTCAAAAGGATGCAGAGCTGAAAAGGCAATAAAACTGTCTCTGGAATCATTCTCTCAACAGGGTGAGTCCATTGAAATTCGCTCGTCAGCCAGAGCATCTTGTAATGAGTCAAGCACACCACTAGCACTCACGCTGATGGTAAGCCTAAACAGATAAATTCTATGAACACATTGCAAGGAGTGCACAGTGAGAGGTATAGGCATTTAGAGGAGATACGGACTCTAGCCATACATTACATTGTCCAAGTATTTACCTCAAACAGAAGTTAATCTTCTGCATCCCGAAAGGGAGATCTCTTGTTCAGATTTATCTGGGCTTGAGAGGCAACTGCTTGACAATTCTTCGGATGAGTCAAGTAGGGTATTTTATACAAAATTCCCGTCACAGGGTTACGAGGGAAACGTAGACTCTAAATTGCCATTCATTACATTGTCTACTACGTTGACCCTCCTGGAAGGAACATTTCCAGATCCTGAAAAGGAATGTCCACCTCCCGTTTACGGAGAAGGTGTGAGGTAACTCCTTGATAGAACAAGGCAGGATTCCCTAAAAGATATAATATCTTGGGATAACCCATCTCAAAGAGGTGAGGCTCCACTAGATAATGATTTAGCAAATGCTATTGAGTCTGGTGCTGAGACAGTGCTTATGCATGATAGATCAAGAACACCTCAACGAGGCAATTCTCCACTTGATAGTGATTCACTTCATTTTGATGAATCAGGTGATGAGAATATGAATGAATTGACGGATTTCACTTGCAGGTACAGAAGGCTATATTTGGAATGCAGAGTGAAAGTAAGGGAGAGAAACACTTAAGTGAAAGTGAGGGAGAGATACACTTGAGTGGGAGATAGGGAGAGAAAGAGTGAAACACTTTTAAGTGCTCGACACTTGAGTGTAAACACCAACAGAACGTAGTAGAAGTGAGGAAACCTTAAGCCAAACACTTACCCTTGCTACTTGCTACTTCTGAAAGAAAAGCTACTATATTTTTCCTGATCAACGACAGACGAGAACCTTCTTTGGAAGACAAACCATTCAAAAGTGGGCCATTGGAGGATTCCTCAACTAAGGGGGAGAAGTTATAGGAAGAAAAATGAGAAGTTAATAAAGTCTTATCTTCGTACTTGGGAAGAGTTAATATCCTAAAGGGGTTCGTATCCTGGATCATTAAGGGAAGTTCCTGGATCCTTAAAGGGAAAAGGGGTTCGCATCCTTGGGAGAAGTTAATATCCATAGGGGGAGATTTGAGACGAGAAGAAGAAAATCTTATCTTCTGATCCTGAAGGGAAACAACAGAATATGGGAGAATCAAGAAGCTGTATTCTATACTTGAAAGGAGTTGTCACAAGAGGATTCCTAATCCAAGTGGGAAGAACAGAGGACTATTCCATTAATTTTCTAAAGGGAGAAGAAGAAAAAGAAGAAGAATCACATTCTCAGGGGGAGAACATTATTTGAGCAATGTTCTATATTTTATTGAAGATGTTCCCAGGAATTTTGATTCTTATGAAGCTCAGTTTATGATAAGTTCTTTGTAGGTCAAACTATGAAGGATTTTGAAGCAGAGAAAAGCTCAAACACAGAGGAATGAAGATGATATCTATTGAAGATGCGTTCAGTGCTAAAGGAACACTCATTTTCTATTTCTCTTTACTTTATAGAAATCTGGAAATGTATTATATGATCCAGAACCCAAGTAGTATTATTTACAAGTCTAGAGCATTAATATTTTCTTGTAGTTAGTTGAGTTATCCTCTAGGGATTTGCTTGTTAATCTCTACCAAACAAATAGGGGGAGATTGAAAGGCTGTATGTATAGACCTATATGTAACATAGGGTTATAACTCAACACAAGAACAGGACGTGTAAATAATATGAAGTTATCACCGGAATCAGGAAGACATGAAGACTTGGTAAAGACAAAGGATAAAGAAGAAATCTACAGACTTGAAGCATTAGCTCACTGGAAGAAGTTCATTAATATGTTCATGCCTCAGTGAAGAATAAAGGTTGAAGTATTCAAGGATGTGGAAGCAGTGAAGCAGTTGTCAAAGTACCAGAAAGATTCTAGTGATCCAAATCTGCGAATCAGTCAAGCAATGATTTGCAGAGCTCAAGTACAGGAATCGATAAGATAGAATATACGGCAAATATAAAGAATCAAAATATTAGATGGAATCTTGGAGTCTATTATAGATTGCTGGAGGAAGTTCATTCATATGTTCAGACTTCAGTGAAGGATAAAGTTCGAAGATGTTCAGGGTTTCAGATATGTTTATGGTTCAGCATAAGTGCCAGAGGATTCCAATGTACTTACAATCGAAGCACTTCTAATCAACAAGGAACAAAGTCAATTGTATTGTAAAGAAGATGTGAAGATCAAGATCGTGTTAGTCGTTTGTGAACCAGACCAGTTGCACCAAACGTCAGCACAAAAGAGATTGAGAATTGCATCTATGAATGAGAAGAATTGACTATCTACTGAAATGGGTAACAAGTGAAGTGGTATATGATGAAGCTCAGAATAAATCAAGTTCGAATTAACAAGGAAATATTTATTTGACTTGGTTGCAGTGGAAGAAATTATATTAAGAGCTTAACAGGTTCGAAATTGGCTAAGTAAAGAAGACTACAGAAGCTGTATCCAGAAGTCAACTTGGTCAAGCTGTTTCGTCTCATTCACCGATGGTTAACAAGCTATTTTGTCTTATTCACAGATGGTTAACAACCATCGGGTGAAATGGAAAAGAATTGGTGAAATGAAAAGGGCTTATTTTGTCTTATATGCCGATAGTTATTAACTATCGGAAAAGGAAACAAAAGCAAAGAACCCACCAACCCACTTGCCGATGGTTACTAAGTTTGAAGTAATTGATTTTATTTCAGTAATTGTTTTAATCCTCCGATACTTATTCTACAGACTCATCGATGGTTAAACATTTACTCAGTAAATTGTTCCGATACTTAAGGAAAAACAGAAGTGAATAAGCAGGTCAGTTACTTGGACCACATGAAGCCACGTAGCTGTACTGAAAAAGTCTACACATAAATTGAAGCAGAGCCATTCATTTGAGTCAGTCTTCTGCAACACAACAAAAATAACCAGAGAGAGAGAAGGCAAGCCGGAGAGGAGAGAACAATCAGAAAATCTATACCTCCTCACCGGAGATGTATCAGTGGTCGGTTCCTTAACGGAAAATGTTCAGGGCCACTATATATCACTCTCTACGGTCTTAGTTTCCTTTGTACTGATCTAGAAATACTTGTATAGGAAATTGAGAGTTATATGTTTTTGTTAAGCAGCGAAGAACTTGTTCTTCGGACCGGATTTGTTGACCGGGTGTAGCAACCTCAGGGTTTATATTTATCAAATGATATATTCCCCGAATCTTGTGTTGTTTATTTTCCTGCTAATTTTCAAGAACCGAAATGATTAATCCTAAACACAGAAAATTAGTAAACAGCTCCGTAAAACACTATTCACCTCAAGAACACGAGCCCACTAACCAAACTCTAAATTATTTATCCGCAAAAGATTCGAAAGAATTTTTTGATTTAGTGAGTATCGTATTCAACCCCCCTTCTACGATACTTCCGGGGCCTAACAGAACTCCCTCATCTACAGCTGTCAAGCTTGGAGTATGTGAAAACTCAATAAAGGTAGACATCACAAGCTACAGAGGTATGATTGGATCTCTACTTTACCTAACTGCAAGCCGACCAGATATTATGTATGCCACTTGTATATGTGCAAGGTTCCAAGCGGATCCTAGAGATATTCATCTTGTTGTTGTGAAAAGAATCTTAAGATATCTTAAGGGTACACCTAATCTTGGTATCTGGTACCCTAAAGAATCTGGTTTTAATCTAATAGGATATACAGATTCTGATTATGCAGGTAGTGTTGTTGATAGGAAGAGCACCTCAGGGAGCTGTCAATTCCTAGGGAGAAGATTGATTTCCTGGTACAGCAAGAAACAGCAAACAGTTTCCAATTCTACAGCAGAGGCTGAGTACATTGCTGCAGGAAGCTGTTGCGCTAAGATCTTATGGATAAGGAATTAACTCAGAGATTATGGCTTTGTGTTAAATAAAATTCCTATTTTATGTGATAACACAAGTGCCATTGCGATCTCCAACAACCCTATACAGCACACGAGGACAAAGCACATAGATATCAGGTATCATTTTATTCGAGAACATGTTATGAATGGTACTGTGGAGTTATACTTTGTACCCACAGAAGAACAGACTGCAGATATTTTTACTAAGCCACTTGATGAATCCACATTCACCAGGTTGGTTGGTGAACTTGGGATGTTGAATAGTTTTTCATCTTAAATCCCAGTTCACATCTACATTATGTTCTTAAATAAAATTTCAAGTGTTTGTTATGTGAATATTTGTTATAACACTTGTAAATTTATTTTACTAAATTCTAATTCTCGAATGTTTGTTTAGTGTAAATTTTAATATTATTTTATTTTAGTTTATCTACTTTTGGTTGCATTGTACTATATTTTAATTTTAGATTATTATATTTAAAAATAATTTAATCAAAATTTTACAAGTTAGAATTTTGATAAAAGTTATTTTTATTTGAAAATAATTTAATATTGAAGTATAGATATCTTAGGTATAATTTATTTTATTTTATATATTTTTAGTTTAATTAATTATAAATATTTCGTATTTATTGTTTAAAATATAGACTTTTAAAACTATTATTTATATATAAATATAAAGTTCGGGAAGACTTTTTCTACTTAGAGAGACATTCAGAAAGTCTCCCCGAGTTATAGTAAATGTCTCCCCGAGTTTTGTTTTGTTTTTTTTATTTTATTATTATTTTTTTATTTTCTAAAAATCAAAGAGACATTTAGACAACTGTATGCTTTACTATTTTATTTTGTTTTTTTTCTTTTCTTTTCTTTCAAAAGTCTCCCCGAGACTTTTGAGAAAGTCTCTCCGAGACACAAATGTCTCCTCGAGACATAAAAGTCTCCCCGAGACTTTGCCTATATATATATAACCTGTTTTCATTTCTAGTCTCCATTCTAGTCTATTCTATTTCGATTTTTTTTTGCAAACTCAAACAAACGCTTGCAAAATTTTCTCTCAGGTGCTATTATCGTTTATGTAAGGATATGCCATTTCATTTTTTTTTTCTTTTTTCCCTCTCTCTACTGTTGCATCTTTATTGTTAATTCACAGTTTTTTTATTATTTATTAATTATGAACCAAGTTTATTTATCTTTTTCATCTTTAAAATTTGATAAGTCCTCATTAATAGTGTTTTAATTTAAAGTTCTAATATATAAAATTCTATATTTTATATATTTTTATTCTATATTATACAACACTTAATTCATGATCACTTATTTAATTTTACTTGTTCTATTTGTTTTTCTAATAAGTTGCATTGTCTGTTTATCAGATAAGTTAAAATGGCTGCTGTCTTTGAAATCTGCAAGACTAACTATGTAGGATACTTTGATCCTACAAGATGTCCTGAACCCAGATTCGTTCCATGGATTCGATTTCTCAATGAGCATCCTATGATCGGAACTTCAATAGCCCTGGACCCTGTTCTGAAGATTGATCCACTGAAGGCTCTCTACTCTACAGCTGTAAATTGCTCAACCAGCACGACATCTCGCTTCGCATTCAAAGTAAAAGGAAGAGATTACTGGGTGACAGATAATGATGTAAACAGAATTCTAGGCTTCCCAACAGACAACTTTGATCCACTACCAACACCTCAGGAGCTGATAGAATTCTTTCAAACCATCCAGTATCAAGGTGAATTTAACATGGTTAGACTGTCCAAGACTCATCTGGTAAGTGAGTGGGACTTCATCTTTGATACACTGGCCAAGGTATTTTCTCCATGTCTGAAGAATAGTTTTCACAACATTCCTCTGCTTTTACAAAACATAGGATTTGCTGTGACACATAACCTGAGAATAAATTTTGGCAAATTAATTTTGAAAGAGATAATTAGGAAAATGGGTACTTTTTCAAGCAGAAGTCTTACAGAGGATCATACAGTTCATTGCTACTATCCAAGATTTCTGACCTTGTTTTTGAATGACAAGCTAACTAATGAACACAAAGTGTTATTTAACAATTCACCTATAGTAAGATCGCTTTCCACACAAAGAAATCTTTTTACAAGGTTGTCGAAGGCAAACAAACTCCCAGGTGTTCCTGTAATTTATACACCATACATGGCTCAATTCATTCATCAACAACAAAATCAAGCACCAGCACCAGTGTTTGATGAAGGACCTCTACAAATGATTTCTGCTCCTCCAAGTGAAGATGAAGATGAACAAGTTCAACCAGAACAAGTTGAACAACTTGAAGAACATCATGCTCAAGCAGAACCAATTGCATCTGCTCTATTAAGTACTCAGGTAAGGAATTCTTCTATTGTGAATTTTGACTTAAATCTTGACTTAAATTATATCAGTGTTAAGCCCCCAGTGGCTATTAGGATAGATCATGAGTCTGAAATCCAACAGTCTCTGACACAGGTCTTAGATCCATACACTGCTACTTCGTCATCACAATCTCTCTCCCAAACACAGAAGAGAAAACATACACAGTTAGGGAGTGAAGAAGACTTGATTCCTGCTCCACAGAAGAAGCAAATGCTTGGTACTTCATCTACCCTAGTAATGGTAGAACATGATGCTTCACAACATCAAGTGCCTTCACAGGCTTTAGGAGGAAACTTGGATCTCTCGCTGATTCCTAGATCCTTGCCTACCTCCCCGGATGGATCATATCCGGAATCTGAAAAGATCTACTCATCGTCTCAAGATGATCAGCAACTCTTTGAGTCTTACCCTGAGGCAACTCAGTTTTCTATTCCAAAAGGAACGCAAGACTTTATAGAGGATTGGAACTTGCAAAGTTCCATTGCACCACCAGTGACCTCTCATGCAGGGGCTTTGGTGATCTTTAATGCAGGTACATCTAGAGGCTCGAATTTTGAGTTAAACACGAGCGAAGAAAGGCAAACACTGTGTAATACACCTACACGTAAGGTGAGTGAAACTCTCTTGCAAATAGGAAATATGAGTGCACACACAGGCACAAAAAGAGAGATGCAAAATATGTTACTGTCCTTTCAACAACAGATGGATGCACTGAAAGCAGAAAATGCACAACTTCGAGCTTAAGTCAATGCTCAAAATTCTTCAGATCCAGTTTTAAATCAGTTTTCTCTTATTAGAAAGGATCTTGAAGAAGTAAAGACAACTGTGCTTCTCAAGACAAATGATGTGAATCAAACACAAGGTGTTATAGCAGCTGATATCAAGGACTTAAGACAGAGTCAAATTCAAATTGCTGATAATCTAACAGAGATAAATAAGATCTCAAATTGTATCGATGTTCTAGAAAATGATTATCATCAGTACAATGCTCTTAATTCCTCCAAATTTGCAATGATTGAAAGAGGCATAGATCAGCTAAATGAAGGTTTGAGGCACGTCTACAACATGGTCAAGTCTGGAACTAAACCTATCCCAGAACAACAACAATTCTTTGAAGGGACTTCAGTCGAGGATCCCTCAACTAAGGGGGAGAAGGTACAAGAAAAAGCTCCAGCTCCAGACAAAGGGAAAATGCATGTCACAGTACAAGAAGCTGCTACAGATCAACTCAAGTCAGATCAATCTTACTATGCAGCAGAACAAGATTTTTCTTTCTTTGAACCAGAACAACAAACTCCTGTAAAATCAAATTTTGGTGATGCTGAAACAGGTGAGTTTGACAGAGAATTTCTTTTCTCTAATGAAACAGAAAGAAATGCTGAGCTAGATGAAGAACTTAGAAGATTTCAAGAAGAATCCATAGAGAAGAACTTTGAGTTAGATGCAAGGATTCTTGAAATGCAAAATGAAGCTCAAGCAAGAAATGACAAGCTTGATAAGCTTAAGGCTCTCCTACAAGTTAAATCTAAGGAGAAAAAGGAAGTAGCTGCACAAAAGCAAAAGCTATGGGATGCTGCAATCACTGCCAAGAGGGAAGACATTAAAAGAAAGTTTGGACCAAAATGGGATCAAGCTAGAATGATCATGGATCAACCTCAGATTGGCACATATCAAGACAGAGAGGTATCCGGCATGATAGGTGAACTATTCACTGCTAATACAACTGTAGATCTTTACATGGCTGCATTAAGGCTAGAGATCAGGTATATCACAGTTGAAGTAAATGTAGATGGCTGGCATATCATAATTCATCTTGATAATTATTGTTTCTACAAAGTTTCGTTGGACTTCTTCAGAACAAGAACACCCTCTGAGTTATGGGTTATGCTGTGTAAAGTAAAAAGAAGTTCAGAGATGAATGAAATACTCCGAGATCACATTCGAGACTTTGCTACTCTAAGGAGTCTAGAAATCATACCTAAACCTTATGAAGTAAGGTTTGTGAAAAACAATCGATATCAAATAATTCGTTTTAATTCAGAGTCTATGACTGGATATCCTTTGAACTACTTAATAGACGTAGAGAAAATGCTACGGTCTGAAGGATTTCAAAGTCAAGCTAAATCAGTTGCTGCTGATTATATCCAAGACTACTGTATGTCTAAAGATATTGATTTTTACAAGCAATGGAAAGGACTAGAAGAGTTCAAGCAACCAGCGTCAATTCCACATGATCCTCTTAATAATGAAGTTTTGTATAGACTTTCTATATCAGAACAAAACAAGGCGTATGGGGTTTCTGGAAGCTCTCAGACAGTACCTGAACCAGAACCACGCACACCTATTGTTGGTGTTGAAGAAGTAAAAGAAGAAGGTGAAATACAGAGTGAAGATGATCAGAATTGAAGAAATGTTAACATCTTTTGTTGCTAAAACTAGGATAGATCAAGATAGAAATTTGTACTATTTGTTCAGTCTAGAGGAACAACTATCTTGTATTTATCATTAATGTTTGAATCTGGCAATGTGTTATATGAACCAGAACTAAGTTTGTTTATTTACAAGTTTTATTGTTATATCTTTTTCTTGTTTGTTAGTTGAGTTATCCTCTAGTGATTTGCTTGTTATTGTTTAAACAAACAAATAGGGGGAGATTGAAAGGCATATGTTTAGAAGCCTATTTGTTTAGCGAGATGACAACTCAACTCAAACATAGATAATTTGTAAGTAAATATATTATCTGTCACAGGAATCTTCAGCAGGTATTATTTGACAAGAAAAAGAAGATCAAAGTCAATCTACAGACTTGAAACAGTACTACATTGAAAGAAGCTCAATTTAATTGATCATGCCTTCGTGGAGTAATTAAGTTTGAAGAAGCTACAGTGTCAGAAGATTTCATTTTTATGTGACATCAGAAATAGTCAAATCAGAAGGAACAGAAGTGAACCATTATAAAAGTCAAGTGAAAAATTCTATTTGTTGTGAATCACTCGTGAACCAGACAGTACACGGAGTGTTGGCAAAATACAGAGAAGATTCTTTATTACAGAAGAAATGGTCAGCTACAGACATTGGTGTGAAGACAGAAGACTTGGAATTATATCATCAAGAGTTGTGGAGTCAAGACTTTAATTTAATTCTCTATTAATTGATTAAATTATTTAGTTAATTTAATTGGTAAATTAATTCAATCAGAATTAATTTATTTCTTAAATTGATTAAGAAATTAATTAATTTAGAATTATTTTAGAATGAAGAAGACTTTAATTTAATTCTATTATCAAAAAGTTAATTTATTATGTATCTTATTTACTTAGATTAATTCACACAGAATTAATTTAATGAATAAGATATATAATAAAACAAATAGAATTTAATTCAAATGAAATCAAAAAGGGAGAAAGAAGTCAGAAGATTCAAATCAAATGAATCACTTGAAAATAAATGATATACATCTCATTTATCATTCAGGTCGGCAATTGATTTCTCGGGAAGACTTTTGAAAAGTCTCCCCGAATCTTATTTGAAAAGTCTCCCCGAGCTATAATAATCTCCCCGAGCTATCAAAGTCTTCCCCATCAATTTAAATGATTTTTCATTTAAATCAAGAAGTCTCTGCGAGCTATGATAGTCTCCCTGAAAAGTCTCCCCGAGCACAGATAGTCTCCCCAGAGTCAAGAAGTCTTCCCGAATGCACCAGAGAGACTTTTAAGTGTTTCTCTATATATATGAGATCAGTAGTTAACATTCAACTACTTCTATTAACATTCTATTCGACCTAAAAGAAAAAAATACAGAGCATTCATGTTAAATATTCTGTAGAAATTCTAAAGAGCTATTAGTGTTTATTCGAACTGATCTTGTAACACCCATCAAGTTTAGTACAAGTATTTTACTTGAACTGTGTTCCTTTGATTATTATTTCGTGTTAATAATTAAATTGTTTAATCAAAAATTATCTGAAACAGATATTAATATTTAATAGAGATTGTATTCAACCCCCCCTTCTACAATCATTTGGACCTAACAGCGTATTTGTAAGGTTTATCTTTTCTCCCTTTATAGTTGAGAGCTTTACCATTTTTGTTAAAATTAAGACCAACATCTTCTCTTTCCAAAGGAACATTTATGCTTTTAATCATAAATTTAAGACCATCTTCTCCTTGGATGAATGTCCCCGTTCCTTTTCTGAGCTTTACAACTTCTGATTCCAGTGATTGAATCATTTCATCTTACTGAAGTGAGGGAATATTCTAGCAGGCTGTGAAGTTATAGCATTAGTAGACTGAGATGCTACTGGTTCAATGGGTTTCTTGAGTTTGATCTTTTCCAGGTTTGTATCTTTGGCCTCAATTTCTTCATTCAATTCAGAAATCTCTTTGTTATAGGCTTGAGTCCTTTTATGTAGAACTTTGTTGAATGCTTCAAGATGTTCTACTTTGCCCTTCAACTCTTTGATTTCAGCCTCATTCTTTTCCTTTTCTGGTTCTTTATTTTCAATTAGTATTTCCACTTTGTCCTTCAGCTCATGAACCATCTGCTTTAAGTAGACATTCTTCTCAACTAGCTTGCTGTTTTCTGATTTCATTGAATTATATTCTTCAGGTGGAATATGCTTTGGTTCCTGTGTGGTTAGCTGTTCCAAAACAATTTCATCAGAAGCAATATGAAATTTAAATGAGTTTACCTCACTCTCATCATCTTCTGAATCATTTTCCACTAATCCATCTTTAGTGTAGTCAGGCACAGAGTCATCATCTTCCAATCTAACTAAAGCAAGATTGACCATCTCCTCACTAGTATCTTCACTAGAGTCAGAGCCATCATCATCACTCTAGGTCAGTAAGGCTTTTGACTTCTTTTTCATGTCCTTGTAATCAACAGGTTGTTTTGCCTTAAGATTGTAGCAGTCCTTCTTATGGTGACCAGGCTTTCCACACTCAAAACATATTTGTTCCCTTTTTCCTTCTTTAGAGAAATTTTGGCCTTTGGAGAACCCTTTCTTCTCCATCTTGTATCTGTTCATCTTCTCAATCACCTTCTTGATCTTCCTTGACATTAGAGAAAGTTTCTCATCATATTCTTTGTCAGATTCTAGCTTGTTGTTGTCAGCATGCAGTGTCATATTCCTCATCTTGGGAGTAATATCAGAAGAACCTTGACCTTTACTAGCATTGATCTTTGCTTCAAACTGCTCCAATTCAGCAAATATGTCAAGAGTTTCCATGGTGTCGATGTTTGGTGAAGATTCCAAAGTCGTGACTTTTGGTTCATATATCCATGGGATATCACTGATTATTTTCATGTTGATTTCTTCTTGATGAATAGATTTTCCAAGTTGTTTCAGACTGTTCATGTTGATTTGAAATCTAGCTTGAGCTTCTCTGATTGTTTCACCTTCTTTGAGCTTGAAATTTTCATACTCATTCATTAGCTTGCTCAAATTGACTTTCTTCAGAGATTTTGAGCCTTCATGACATTATTCCAAGGTATCCCATATTTCTTTAGCAGATTTTCATGAGGAGACCTTGTCACTTTCTAAGATGCTATGACCAGTAATATTGGTGTTCTTAGCTCTGTTATTGTAGCTTAGTTACATCAGTTCATCAGAGGTGAGATCATCTATATCTTTTTCTCTTTTTCCATCAGTCTTCATGAATGTGAATGGACCTTTTTCCGTGACTCTCCATTCCATAGGCTTCCTTTCCAAGTGAGACCTAATTCGGCTTTTCCACCAGCTATAGTTGTCAGACCCAAGTAGCAATGGTGGCCTGGAGGAAGAGTTTGTTGTTGGATACGGATCATCCATAAGATCTATACTTTCCTGTTACAGAAAATGTCAGTATAGCCTACTCTGATACCAAATGTGAATGCACATAGAGGGGGGTGAATATGTGATTTAGCTGAATATATCCAATTTTAATTATTACCAACTGATTATAGCTGACTGCAATGTGGATAGTTTGTTATGCCTTAACAAACTAGCTTAATGTTTTCAATCTGTAGAAATTATAGCAGGCTATAGTGAATTATAGCAGACTAAAATGAATGTAATGTGAAAGAACAGATACAAATAATATGTAAAGGAGGCACACAATATTTAGCCAGGTTCAACCCCTATGTCTAATGGTCTACGTCCTGGTCCGTTACCAACCTGGTAAGAGAATATATTATTAATCAATTATAAACCAATTACAAGAGTAATAATATATCTCCTTATTCCTAATCACTAGAGTGGCCTGCTACAATCTCAGCAATCCTAAGCAGACTGATTCCATCTTGCTATTATTGCCTTGCAATCCGTTCTTGGACCTTGAATTCTTCGAGTCCCACTCTTGAATCCTTCTGTTCCTCGAACCTTTTGCCTTGTAGAAACAATACAACTGAATCAAAAGCTCCCTTATTCTACCACCTAGAACCCTTGCCACTTAGTGATTATAGATTACACTTGAACAAATACAATAAACGAAAGTGTTTACAACTCAAACTATATTCTCTACATATTAAATCTCTAATATAGAACTAAGCTAAGATTTAGAGAAGAATGAATAAAGCTTTTCACAATACGAGTTGTAAGAATATGTATGTAACCACAAAGAATGAAAGCTTTAATCCATTTATATACAAAAGCATATAACGACTCTATGAAACTATTTTAAGCAAGTAAATATTCGAGGATCGAAAAGTATTTCATAGGCATAACCAAAGGAGCTGATATAGAATCGAATTTGAATTTTGAATTCTCCTTTCATTATTCATATGATAGGAAAGTGGTTGTGTTTTAAATAAGGCAAGTGAAATCAAATCAACCACTTCCTAAAGTTTTATAAAATATTTTTAGTAAAAAGATATGAGCTTAGAATTATATTAGAAATATAATATTTAATTGAATGTACAAATAAATTAACCCTATACAAGATTACAATCAGTTGTGCAACGACTAAAAACCTGCAGCCTATAGGATTCTGTTTCAGCAAGCTATAATAGATATATAGCAGACTGTTATGTTGTTAACTATGAGACCTGCAAAATATGATTAGTACTTGCAGTATATCAGGCTATAGTAAATCAACAAGCACATAAACATATGTACATTCAGTACAAGCAATTTAGCTTGCTAGAATTCATCATAAGCAATTTAGCTTACTAGAATGTGTGATCATCAAAATCAAGAGTGTTAGGGATTGTGGTTCTATCAATGTAATCAACTAATTATTACTTAGATTAATTAGTAATTAACTGAGTAAAACATACTGACATATATACATTGACAATATGTTTAATTGTCACTTATAAACAGTATGTTCTTAAGCCAAGTAGGTAACAGCATGTTTAGATAGTTACTGTCATGTACAAATGTAATAAAATGATCTATGAAGTAGAAGTTCACACAGTGTTCATGCACAGCATGGATCAAATTATTGACAGTAACTTTTTGCAAACTGAAGCCTACGACAGCATGTTCAAGTGACAGTATCTGTTGGAACAGACGACAACAACTATTTCTTGACAGTAAACTTGGCGGAGATTGAAGAATCAAACACAACAAGTTTTCTGACAGTAGCTTTGGCGGAAAGAGTTGACAGTATGTTTAGTGGAAAAATTGACAGCAACTTTGTTCGACAACACGTTTATCAGGATAGTCGACAGCATGTTTTGCGGGATCCTTGACAGCAACTTTAGATGATAGTATGTTTCAAGAGAATGTCAGGATCGACAACAACATATGCGGAGACGAAGTTACTGTCACCAAAGAGAAGTAAAAGGTTGATAGTAACCTTTTGGTGAATCTGACAGTCTATTTCAAGAAGCAGACTAGGTAAAGGTCTTTTATGGATTGATCTTGACAACTCTACCTAGTCTGTCAAGACTACTACTGTAACTTGAGATAAAGTAAGCAAAAAGGTGAAGCATTCTCGTGGAGTCAAGAATGTCAAATCATCTCAGAGCAACTTTATCTACAAATGGAATAAAGACAGACTTGAGAAGAAAAAGTGAAGTTTCTATTTCAAGTATTGTCCAGGAATCAAGGGAAAGCACACTTGTAAGTGAGGTGTGTGTTTCAGTATAAAAACACACATCTCACAAACACTTTCCTTATGCAACTGAGCTTAACTTTTCTCAAGCATAGAAAACCTTAGCATTCTTTTGTTATTGTTTTCTATTGAAGCTGGAAATATCTTCCAGACAGTTGTAGTAACAAAAAAAATAAATTAATAAAATTAATTTTTTTGAAGCATATCAACTTGTGTTTTAATCTGCTTATTGCTGTTTGCATTAGTACTTGGTATTATCTCTACTGTTTTGTTTTGTTGTTAGCAAAACAGTGATAAATTATCAAGTTGCATTCAACCCCCCCTTCTGCAACACTCATATTGTCTAACAACTGGTATCAGAGCGGCAGGTTAGATATACATAACCTGAAAAGTTCTAAAAATGAGTGCACAGAAAGTAAGCAGCATAAAAATACCCACCTTTGACAAAGAACATTACAACCTTTGGAAACGAAAAATGATGTTATTCATAAAAACAGCTAATCCTCTTTATCCTGGAATACTAGAAAATGGTCCTTTCATTCCCCAGACATATGTACCTGAAACTACAGTAGATGGTGAAACAATACCAGCCTACTGGGTTCCTAAAAAAGTTTCAGAGTACAATGACACTGAAAGAGAAAAAGTGTCTCTGGATGATTGCCTTCAATTCATCATCATTGAGGCACTTGACAATGTCATGTACAACAACATTGTCAACTGCACTAATGCAAAGCAAATATGGAAAATCATTGAGATACTCTGTGAAGGGACAGAAGAAGTAAAAGAAAATCAAAGACAAATTCTGGTGTCTCAGTATGAAGCTTTCATGGCTAAACCAAGTGAAGGGTTGACTGAGATGTTTGAGAGGTTTAACAGGTTGATAAATGACTTGCAGCTGCATGGAAAGTTTTATGACAAAAAGGAGGTAAACATGAAATTCATGTTGACACTTCCTGACCACCTAGAGCACAAGGTTTCTGCCATAAGAGAAGGAATGGATTTATCCAAAATTTCTCTTGAAACTTTATATGGCATACTCAATACCTATGAGCTAGAGTTGCTACAGAAGAGAGCCATTCAAGCTGGTCAAAGAGGAAAAATGGTCAACACATCAAATGCTTTAGTAGCTCAAGATCCACAGGTGATGCAGCTCAAGGAATCTCAACATCAACAGTAAATCAAGATTGAAGAAATCACAGATGAATATGAAAGTGTGACTTTGGAACTCAAGGATGGTGAAGAAGATGAGTTCTACACTTTGGAGGAACTGGACAACATGGATAACAAAACAATGGCCTACATGGCAAGAAAGTTCTCCAACTTGAGATTCAAGAAGAACAAAGCTTTCAAACCCAGAGGACAAAGCTCCAAGTTCAACAAGCCAAATTTCTCAAAATCTGGAAGAAGTGGCAAATGTGGATACAAAACAGGTATGGTGGACAGATCCAAAATAAGGTGTTACAACTGCAATAAAATAGGGCATTTTGCAACTGAATGCAAGAAGCCAAAACAAGTGAGAAGAAATGACAATGACTATGAGGAACTCAAAGCAAAGTATGAAGCCCTGTTGAAAAAGCAACAAGGAAGAGCCTTTGTGGCTGAAGGAAAGTGTTGGAAAGATTCAGATGAAGAAGAAGAAGAATATGAGAATCTTGCTCTCATGGCAAACTCAGGAGAAGGTTCATCTTCTTCATCAAGTCAGGTACCTTTTCTTACTACTGTTGATATAACTACATCTCAGTATAAGAAAACTGTTGAAAGTCTAAGTTCTGAAATTTTTAATATTCATACAAGCATGTTAGCTGCTAATGAGGAAATAGCTAAATTGTCCAGTGTTAATGAGTTATTAAAAATTAAGAATCATGAATTAGAACTAAAACAGAATGCTTTTGAGTCCTTACAACAAGAAAATGAGATTCTTAAGAACAAGATTGTGTGTGCTTCTCAGATTGAGGAATTTCTTAGAAAATAGATTTCTGAAAATGAGCTAAAAATCAAGGCCTATAAGAATTCCTCCTCTCTATTAAAATCTTACCATGATAATAATACTGAAACTCAAAAAGTAGGTATAGGTTTTGACTATGAGAAGAAATCTGGAAAGAAACATGTTGTAGAAGAAGAAGTTATACATACTGTCAAACCATCCATTCTAAAGAAGGTTAAGAATCCATTGTTCAAAAAGGCTGAATTTGAGTTTGATGAGGAAGCTTTAGTAATCAAACAAGAGATAGATGATGAGGAAATTGATGCTGTCAGAAAAATCCTTAAGGCAAAAGATACTGTCAAAATCCCCAAGACAGTTAGTTTTGATTCTGACAGTAACCTTTGTTTAAAAGATACAGTCAATACTGGCTCGACAGTAAGTTCAGAAGATGTTGTCAAGACTGTAAGATTCAAACTTACTGTCAAGACAACTCCATTTAAACCTACTGTCAACACCAGCATGACAGTAACTTCTAAACATACTGTCATGAAGACCAAGAAGAACATAAATGGAAAATTAGGGATAAACAAGAAAAACAATTATGATTATATTCCTAATGCTCCTAGAAAGTTGTGCAATAATTGTGGGTCTTCTAGTCATCTAACTCATGTTTGCAACAAGGTCAAGTCTACTGATAAGAATGATATCTCTAGCAATGGAAACTTACACAGCATGTCTTTAAAGAACAAACAAGTAACTCGCTGTGGTGACTTTGATTGTATTTCATGCAAAATGAATTTGATGAGTGTTTGCTTTAATCTGCCTTTTGCTAGTAATCAAAAATGCTTGCATAACAATGCTAAAACTGGAAAGGCAAAGACTCCAAGTCCTCTTAAAATTAGGATGGACAAGTCACCCAAGAACAAAGCTATCAAACCTATATTCAAAACTGAATGGGTAGCTACAAGAGTCTTGTTAAAAGCAAAAGAAAGAAATACAACTGAATCAACTTCAAACTGTGATTTAGCTAAACAAAATGGACCCAATGAAAGTTGGGTATCAAAAGCAACTTGAGATGTTTTGTTTTGCAGGGCAAAAGGAAAAATAAAAGAATCATGTGGATCATTGATAGTGGATGCTCAGGACACATGACAGGTGATAAAGCCCTGCTATCACAGTTCAAGGAAATGGCTGGCCCTTGTGTAACCTTTGGTGATAATAACATTGGTTTCACAATGGGATATGGCATACTGGAAGTTGGAAACTTGAAAATTGAGAAAATTGCTCTAGTAAATGGATTGAAGCACAATTTGTTGAGTGTTACTGAATTTTGTGAAAGAGGTTTCAAGGTTGGTTTTGATCAAGACAGATGCTCCATTATCAATAAAAAGACAGAAGAAGAAGTTCTTCAAGGTGTAAGGAAAAGAAGCCTCTACATTGCTGACTTGGATTCTGTAAGGAAAGACAAGGTCTACTGTTTCTACAGTAAGGCCTCTTCAACTGAAAGTTGGCTGTGGCATAAGAAGCTCTCTCATTTGAATTTCAAAGCAATGAATCATCTAATGAAGAGAGAGTTGGTGAAAGGGCTACCTCAACTTGAATTCTGTCAAGAAGGATTGTGTGAGGATTGCCAGAAAGGGAAACTAAGGAGAGCTGCTCATAAAAGCACTCCTAGTGGTTCAATCAATGAAGCATTTCAACTAATTCACATGGACTTGTTTGGTCCTGTGAATGTGCAATCACTGGCAAGAAAAAGATATGCTTTGGTAATGGTTGATGATTTCTCAAGATATACTTGGGTAAGATTTCTAACATCCAAGGATGAAGCTGCACAAGAAATTATTGATTTGGTTAGGGTTCTTGACAAAAATCCCAAGTACAAAGTGCAGACCTTGAGAAGTGATAATGGTACTGAGTTCAAAAATAGTATCATGAATGATTTCTGCAAAGACAATGGAATCACTCAACAATTCTCTGCACCAAGAACACCTCAGCAAAATGGTGTTGTGGAAAGAAATAACAGAACTCTTATTGAGGCTGCAAGAACAATGTTGAGTGAAGCAAAACTCCCTACCTATTTCTGGGGTGAAGCAATCAATACAGCCTGTTACACTCAAAACAGGACTGTAGTCAACAAAGCCTATGGGAAGACACCCTATGAATTGCTTACAGGAAGGAAACCAACTGTCAACTATTTTCATGTCTTTGGGAGCAAGTGCTACTTCATGAAAGACTCAAATGAGATCAAAGGAAAGTTTGATACTAAAGCACTTGAAGGAATCTTCATGGGATATGGTATTGACAGGACTGCCTATAGAGTCTACATCATTGATCACAAGACTGTGGAGGAGAGTGTAAATGTCACCTTTGATGAAACTAAATTTCCTGGAATTAAAGGAAGTCAAGAAACAGAAGCTTTAGTCTTTGAAAACCAAGGCTATCTAAAAGAGATTGAAGAGATTTCACCAAGTATTGATCACAATATTTTTTGGTCCAACAATAGTTCCTAGCAATTCTGGAGAACATGAAGGAACTGCCCAAACAACTGATTTTTCTGGGAATGTTCCAATGAATAGTGGACTTGAAGAAATTGATGTTGTCAACAGTGCAAGAACAAAAGATGTTGTCAATCAACAAAATGCTGAAGACCCTAGTGACTCTTTAAGAGGAACTAAATGGAACAGAGATCACACTAATGATTTAATTATTGGTGATCCAGGAACTGGAGTCAAAACAAGAAGAAATGTTGCCAATGAATGCATGTAGTCTTGTTTTCTATCTCAAACAGAACCTAAAACTCTAGAAGAAGCTTTGGCTGATCCAGATTGGATTAATGCTATGCAAGAGGAGCTGAATCAATTTGAAAGAAGCTGTGTTTGGGAGTTGGTGCCTAGGCCAAATAACAAATCTATTATAGACACCAAATGGGTTTATAGGAACAAGATGGATGACTGTGGAACTGTCACAAGAAACAAAGCAAGGCTGGTGGCAAAAGGCTACTGTCAACAGAAAGGGATTGACTATGAAGAAACATTTGCTCCTGTTGCCAGACTTGAGGCAATAAGAATCTTTTTGGCTTTTGCTGCATTCAACAACTTCAAAGTTTTTCAAATGGATGCTAAGAGTGCTTTCCTCAATGGAGAATTAGAAGAAGAAGTGTATGTTGAACAGCCTCCAGGCTTTGAAGATCCAAAGATGAGAAACTTTGTGTACAGACTACTCAAGGCATTGTATGGTCTAAAGCAAGAACCAAGGGCTTGGTATGATATTCTTTCCAAGTTTCTTCTTGATAATAACTTTACAAGAGGGATTGTGGATAAAACTATTTTCTACAAAAAGCATGGAAAGGATATCATTCTAGTCCAAGTATATGTTGATGACATTATCTTTGGTTCAACAAATGAAGAGTTATGCAAGAAATTCTCAGAGTTAATGTAGAACAAATATGAGATGAGTATGATGGGTGAATTAGTATTCTTTCTTGGACTTCAAGTCTAACAAAAAGAAGATGGAATATTTATCTGCCAAACTAAGTATGTTAAAGATCTTTTGAAAAGATTTGATATGGAAGACTCATATCCTGCAAAAACTCCAATCTCAACAGCAACTCAACTTGACAAGGATCCAAAAGGAAAGAAGGTGGACAACAAGATGTATAGAGGAATGATTGGCTCTCTCCTCTACCTAACAGCTAGCAGGCCTGACATAATGTTTGCAACAGGGTTGTGTGCAAGGTTTCAGTCTGATCCAAAGGAGTCACATTTAATGGCAGTGAAAAGAATTCTCAGATATGTGAAAGGCACTCAAAACTTAGGCCTTTGGTATCCTAAGGATTCTAGTTTTGAATTGGTTGGATATTCAGACTCAGACTATGCAGGGTGCAGAATAGACAGAAAGAGTACAACAGGTAGCTGTCAGTTTTTGGGGGAAAGATTCGTCTCTTGGTTTAGCAAGAAGCAACATTCAGTGTCAAATTCAACTGCAGAGGCTGAATATATTGCAGCTGGTAGTTGCTGTGCTCAGCTTCTTTGGATGAGGAACCAGCTATTCGACTATGGGTTAACATTGCAAGGAATTCCTATATTTTGTGACAACACAAGTGCTATAGCAATCTCTGAGAATCCGGTTCAACATTTCAAAACTAAGCACATTGACATCAGACATCATTTCATTAGAGAGCATGTGGAGGAAGGCACAATCAAGCTAATCTATGTGCCCACAGAGAAGCAACTTGCAGACATCTTTACCAAACCATTGGATGAAAAGACTTTCAACAGGCTAGTGAGTGAATTGGGTATGTTAAACTTAACCTGTTGATGTAACTCTGTTTAGTTGATCAAAACTTTAGTTAACTGATTCTCACTGTGAATTAATGGCCTCTAGAGGTGTTTTGATTACTATCACAGTGATAAGACATGATGATAATTAACTGAGAGGTTAACTAATTGATTTTTAAATAACTTGATAAAAAGTACTGTCAAAATTCTTGACAGTATGTTTTATCTATACCTATCATATGGTAACAAGTTACTGTCAAAATCTGTGAAAACTTACTGTCACATGTTTAAGAAGTCTAGACAGTATGTTTTGCGGGATTAAAACTTACTGTCAAATTCTGTGAAACTTACTGTCAAAAGGTTGTGAAGCCTTGACAGTATGTTTCGCGGGATTAAAACTTACTGTCGAATCCTGTGAAACCTACTGTCAAAGAGTTGAGAAATAGTGACAGTATAGGATGCGGAAATGAAACTTACTGTCAATATCCTTTGACAGTACAGTTTTTCTAAAACCTCCGCATAACATACTGTCACCAGTTAATATTAGAGGTATTCATTTATTATATATATTCTCTAATCTCTAATGTTACTGTCAAGAGTGTTTGTGATTTCTAGCGCAAAAGTTACTGTCAAAGAATGGAACTTGAAGACAACTGTCACTTTAAATCGTTTAATTTTTTTTCTTGATAGTATCTTTTTCACATCATATATATACAAACAGCTTAAATCTCTCACATTCTTTATTTTTCTTTAATCTTCAAATATTCAAACGCCCTAAAAACCCTCTACTTTCTCTGCAACTCTGCAACTTTTTCTCTAAACCGTTCTTCAACTCTCTAAACCTAGATCTAAACCATTTTCTTGTAACCATGTCTGGACCCCAAATTATCTGTTCTCTTGCCCAAACCAACTTCACTACCATGGCTTCAGTTGGTGAAGCTGGAGAAGCCTTCAAACCTCTTGTTGGCTTCATGAAAAACTCATACCTAACCTATGCCCTAACTGCAAGTCCCCACCTGGAAATTCCTAGACTTTCTCATTTCTGGACCTCTGCAGTATGTGAGGGGGAGCAAGATACGAGCTCTATCTCTTTCCAAATCAATGGTACCTCTTACACCATTGATTCCTCTCACATCAACAAAGCTCTTCATGTGGAAGAGGCTTAAGGCTTGCTATTTAAGGAGCCTGCAAGTGAAGAACAACTTGCCAAGTTCTTCAAGATGGTCGGGTATGCTGGACCCAAGCTCAATGCAGATAGTGATGAATGGTATCCTTCGGGAGGAATGGACAGGAAATATCTAAATAAAGAATGGAGCATGATGATGGATGCTGTCTCAAGGTCCATGTCCAGTAAAACTAGTGGCTGTAATGAAGTGCCAGCATACATCAGGAAGATTGTGCATTCCATGGTGCATAACTATAGGATTGACATTGGAAAGCTCCTGATGCCACTGTTCAAGCTGGTTCTGGGAAAGAAAGAAGCCAGAAAATCGGTAATTTACTATCCTAGTCTCTTTATGCTTATAATTAACTCTGTTGTAGGCATAATTAATTTAGATAGTGTTCAATGCATGGAGTCCCCAACATTAAAGAAAAACACTCATTCTTTATTAACCAGTAAACCACTTAACACTGAATTGAGTTTGTTTATAATTGATTTCATGTTTTCAACCATCAATAGATTAAATTTAAAAATTGACCACTCCATTCCTAACCCACACTCCAAACCTTTTGAAGGAGTCCGGCCTTCTAGAGTCACTAAAAATATCAGCCAAGGGTCTGGTTCCTCTCAAAAGGACCAGATTTCTAAAAGGATGAGGACCACACACTCTAGGATAGAAACCTTTCCACAGGTAGGTGGTGAAACTGCACTAGATGCAGCAAATAAAGTTGGTAGTATGAACACATAACCCACAGAGGGCCCTGGTGAGCCTAAGAGAAATAAGGCAAGGGTATCAACTTCTATAAGCCAGACTATGTCCTTTCAAAAGGGCACAGATCTTAATAGGGATCAAAACACATCTCTAGATGTCTCCTCTCAACAGGGGCATCTATTGAACTTGGCTAGTCACCCATGGCATCTTGTAAAGAGTTTGCACAACAGGTTGAACACACTCAACCTGAGCCCACACTTGAAGACACACACACTATAGGGCTAGAAAATGTGGAACACAGTTCATTCAATTATAGTGCATCACTCTTTGCCAATGTTGAAGATCAAAATGTTGATGCACTCTTCCAACAATTGAATGCAACTGATCATAGCAATCCACAAGAACCTTCTACTCAAAGGGTGGAAGAGATTGTTGTCACAACCTCTGTAGCTGTTAATGACAAAGTTGCTGTCAATCCTCCTGACAGTAACTTTTCAAAAGGTGCTGTCAACTTTTCAAAAGATGCTATCAACATTCCAATCCAAGACAGCAACTCTCAAATGGCTGCATCTTCTCAACAGTTAAGTGATGAAGATTTTGCTCCAATTTCTACCCTACTTAAGGTAAAATCTAAAACTTCAGTGCAAGATGTACCTGCTCAGTCTCTTGCACCTAGGATGAATGAGGGTGTGAAAAGAAAAAGAGAGATAAAAGAAAAGAGAAGTGAGCATAAAAATGAGGGGCTGGGAAAATCCCAGGCAAAAGGAGAGGGCCTTGAGCAAGGCCAGAATAAAAAACAAGATGTGGGAGCCCAAAAATCAAAGGCATTAGGCCTGGAGAGTGAGTTGGTGAGGAGTGATGAGATCACTCATAAAAAACCAGAGAGTGTGAGAACCAACACAGCCTCCAAATCACCTAAACAAGCTGCTGAAAGGTTGAAATCCCTTTCACACAAGGTTACTAAATTATCAAAGAACTTGGACAGAGTGGGCAGAAATCAGGTGAAGTTGGTGAACAGGATGTCCAGTTTGGAGCAGACTATGAATGAAGGGTTCAAGGCTATCTTTGATAAGCTTCAGGAATTTCAAGCACAATTTTCAACCCCTGCAGTTGCTACCTCAACTAAGGGGGAGAAAAGTGGTAAGGCTGAAGTGTTTGTTGTAGATGTAGAAAGGAGTGATAAGGTGGCAGTCAAGGAGGCTGAAGTGTTTGTTGCAGATGTAGAAAGGAGTGATAAGGTGGCAGTCAAGGAGAAAACTCAAGCTGCATCTCAGGGGGAGAGTCAACTAGAATTGTTGTCTAGTGTGGCTGCTGAGATTGCTACACAGCTTGGAGGAAATAAGGTGGAGAGACCAAAGGAGAAAGGAGTAGTGATAAAGGAGGGAGGTGTGAAGAAAGATTATGTGGTCCATGTTGCAGGAAAAGGAAAAGAGAAGCTCTTTCAGGATAAAGGTGATGACTGGGTATTGGAAGAGAGAGAAGATTTTGATGATGAACAAGCTTCAATTCTTATGGTGGAAGAAAATGAGAACAGTAGAGTATTTGAGGATGCAAAGTTCAACAAGAGAATCAATGATTTGAGAGCCTCATCTAATAGGGACCCCAAGAAATTCTCTGATTCAATGAGACAGTCAACCACAGGAGCAGCTGTGATGGTGTCCAAAAGCAACAAATGGGTGATCTCTGTCAGAACTGAAGGAGGCTACAGCTGGTGTGTGAGCATGGCTTATCTAAGCAGGCAAGAGATTGCAGTTATTGAAGCAATCAAACTCAAAATCAAAATAGATAAGTCATGGCTCAATGAAAAATTGAAAAGAACTTTGCAGAAGCTGGTAAATGAGAAATTGCCAGAAGTAACTCGAAATCCCTTGGGCATTAAATTCAGTTGCTCCATAGATGGAAAATACAGGTCTATGAATCTAGAAAGGGTGAGCAACTGTAGGCCTAAATCTGTTAAAGAAGCTTTTGACCACTTCAAGCAACTGCCCATGAATGAAGAAAGAATTGAAGTGTTGAGGGTGTTGGAAGTAGAACTGAAAAGACTTGAAGATTTGAAGTTAAAAAGGAATGTAAAGAAGACACAGGAGAAAAGAGATGGAGATGATGAAGAAAAGCCTGATGGAGGTGTAGGTAGTTTCAGCCAACACAACAATGAAGAAGGGTCATCTGGAACTGGAAATAAGGTGGAGGAAGAAAAGAAGAAAGAAGATAAGGAGTATAGAGATGGTGTATAAGGGAGAATTTTGAAGACAGTGGTACTTGGAGGTGAAAATGATGAAAAAGATGCTTTCAGGAGTGATAAGGGAGAACCTGCTGTCACAAAAGGTGCTGTCACAGAACCTGCTGTCACAAAAGGTACTGTCACAGAACCTACTGTCAAGCATGGAGTGACAGTAACTTGTCAAGAGCTACTGTCAAAAGAAGTGAAGGAAAAGATGCTGTCAAGCAATATTTCTACATCTAAGAAACGCATAAAAGCAAGGGCAGAGAGACCTAAGCCTCATTCAAGTAGGAGGCCCAGCAGAAAAGGGTGGAAGCTTATGTATGAAATTCTTCATGAGGATTGTCTGGATGTTAGGAGGCCAACCATCAACAACATAGCAGAAGCAGAAGCAGAATCCTTGGTGAATGTGAAAGTTGAGTGGTCTGGAATGAATACTCTAAGCAAGATAATTCTATTGTTTTCAAATGGAACAGTTGAAGAATTGAGTTATGAGATGAAAGAAGTAAACTACTTTCTGGTCAGAAGAATGCTGATTATAATACAAGGATCAGACATGAGAACACAGTTAATAAGGAGTCTGTTGATAAAGAAGCTCATGGAGTTAATGGATTCTTTCAAACCTCATCCTTTAGATTTCAATGATGTTGAAGAACCTGAAACAGTTGTTTACTATGATGGAGTAATGTTTGAGGGTGAAGATGGAATCAAAGAATTTTGGAGCACAGAGTCTCTACAGGACAAGAATTTAGATCTACTTGAAAGGTTGATAAAGCAGTTGGAAGGATATCCTTATCCTGAGGAGAACAGATACATGTCAAATGTTCTGAGAGTTATTCAAGCCAAAAAGAAGAGGGAGATTGAGAAGAAGTTTGAATATGAGAGGACACAGAAATGTCTTCTCAGGAATCCTGACAGAGTTATCTTCTACAATACTGGTGGTTCTGCAGAAGAAATAACTTTTGAGGAGTTAAAAAAATTGGTTGTGAATGACCATCACATCATTGAGCTCATCAAGAAGCAACTGCTAAATATCACAAACTATGAGATTTTTGATCTGAAAAATAGAGCACTGGAGAACTGTGACTCTAAAAGGAAGGAGGAGAAGGAGAAAAGAAAGAAGTTTGATGATGAAGTTGAAGCTGCAAAGAGGAAAGTTGAACAAATTTCCAAAAGAATCAAGGAGGATGAGATTGACATGAAGCATGCTCTGCTGAATGATCAATTCTCTAAAAGGTCCAGCTATGTTTCTCCAGTCCTGTGTGGGCCCCTGAGAATCATTGTTGATAGCATTGAAGTGGAGGCTGTCAATTTCAGGGTGCTCATTATTGAAAATTGAAGGAAGATATTCAGAATGATTACAAGCTCATTCTTGGAGTTTGAAAGAGATCTAAGCAAAGTTGTCTGGCAAATCATTGAGTCCAGAGAAGAAGAGGATGAGTCTATTGACAAAATCAGGGTGAAACAGATCTTCTCTTCTACAAAAGAAAGATTTGTCAAAGACATATTTGGAATGAAGTATCTCTGCATATCCAAAGGACCAACTGAGAACTACTACACCTTCAGGGAGTTGAAGAATATTTCTTACAAGATGGTGAAGCTAGTCTTAGATTGTGTTACTGGTCATGCCAAGACAGAGAAGAGAAGAGGGAACTGAAAGCTCTTGAGGGACTGTATGGAAGAATGATAGCAGGAAAGAAGTGAAGATGAAGCTCAAGACTAAATTGAAGATTTACTCAGTCTAGAGGAGCATACTTAAGATAGGATTGTACTTGTAATGTTGTTTATTTTCTGTATAAACACTTCTACTTTTATTAGTTGAGTTAGCATCTGCAATTTTCTTTTAAATTTGTCTTTATCCATCATAAAAACAAATTGGGGGAGATTGTTAGGGATTGTGGTTCTATCAATGTAATCAACTAATTATTACTTAGATTAATTAGTAATTAACTAAGTAAAACATACTGTCATATATACATTGACAGTATGTTTAATTGTCACTTATAAACAGTATGTTCTTAAGCCAAGTAGGTGACAGCATGTTTAGATAGTTACTGTCATGTACAAATGTAATAAAATGATCTATGAAGTAGAAGTTCACACAGTGTTCATGCACAGCATGGATCAAATTATTGACAGTAACTTTCTGCAAACTGAAGCCTACAACAACATGTTCAAGTGACAGTATATGTTGGAACAGACGACAACAACTATTTCTTGACAGTAAACTTGGCGGAGATTGAAGAATCAAAGACAGCAAGTTTTCTGACAGTAGCTTTGGCGGAAAGAGTTGACAGTATGTTTGGCGGAAGAATTGACAGCAACTTTGTTCGACAGCACGTTTATCAGGATAGTCGACAGCATGTTTTGCGGGATCCTTGACAGCAACTTTAGATGACAGTATGTTTCAGGAGAATGTCAGGATCGACAACAACATATGCGGAGACGAAGTTACTGTCACCAAAGAGAAGCAAAAGGTTGACAGTAACCTTTTGGTGAAGCTGACAGTCTGTTTCAAGAAGCAGACTAGGTAAAGGTCTTTCATAGATTGATCTTGACAACTCTACCTAGTCTGTCAAGACTACTACTGCAACTTGAGATAAAGTAAGCAAAAAGGTGAAGCATGCTCGTGGAGTCAAGAATGTCAAATCCTCTCAGAGCAACTTTATCTACAAATGGAATAAAGACAGACTTGAGAAGAAAAAGTGAAGTTTCTATTTCAAGTATTGTCCAGGAATCAAGGGAAAGCACACTTGTAAGTGAGGTGTGTGTTTCAGTATAAAAACACACATCTCACAAACACTTTCCTTATGCAACTGAGCTTAACTTTTCTCAAGCATAGAAAACCTTAGCATTCTTTTCTTATTGTTTTCTATTGAAGCTGGAAATATCTTCCAGACAGTTGTAGCAACAACAAAAAAATTAATAAAATTAATTTTTTTGAAGTATATCAACTTGTGTTTTAATCTGCTTATTGTTGTTTGCATTAGTACTTGGTATTATCTCTACTGTTTTGTTTTGTTGTTAGCAAAACAGTAATAAATTATCAAGTTACATTCAACCCCCCCCCCCTTCTGCAACACTCATATTGTCTAACAAAGAGGTTTACAATAGCCAGGTGATAAATTTAGGTGATGACACGCATATCCTTTAACAGAGGTCTCTCTATTATTAGATTGTAGGAGATATCTTCGTTAACCACCATGAATTATGTGAATTACGTGATCGACTGAGGTTCAGCTCCCAATGTCACGAGGAGGTTTACACGTCCCACGATCTGATCTGAGTTTCCAGTAAATTCATAGAGCTCATTATAGGCTAGTTTCATCTCTTTATCCAGGTAGCCCAACTTCTGATAGGTCTGTAGGCAAGCACATTAACTGAGCTTCCATTGTCCACGAGAACCCTGTGCACATTCAAACCTCCAATAGAGATGGTGGCTACTAGAGCATAATTGTGTGGGTGGTGAACTCATTTAACATCCTCTTCTATGAAGGTTATGTTTGTAGATTCCCCCTTGAAGAGCTTTAGAAGTCTCTCGAACAAATTAAAAACATTCGTGAGAGGCTGACCTCGAGCTTCTCGAGCGTATCTGGACCTTGCATTACGAATGTTTCCACCAACATATGAACCTCCAATTATGATTCGAATGCTCCCAGCTCTAGTAGGATTAGCGTACTTCTCCTTATCAGCTTCTTTTTTAGGTTTATTCTCCTTGAACCTCTGAGCTTCTTGGGCTACAAACTCCGTTAAGTATCCTCTCTATATTAAGTCCTCAATCTGGTCTTTGATGTGACGGAAGTCAGTCGTTTAATGCCCATTAGTGTCATGAAAGGCATAGTACCTCGCCATATTCTTCCTTCTAGGAGGTCCGAGCCTAGCGGGCTTCTTGAATATTCTAGTCTTGTCCACAACCTCAAAGATATGTTGAACTGAAGCCGTCAAGGGAGTATACTCCTCATACCTGTTAAGACTTCTGTTGGGAGGGCTTCTAGCTCGATTTGAGGTGTGAGCTTCAGTAGAATTCGCTGCGATAAGAGTTGTCTTATCACTCTGAGCTTCATCATTTGAACCTGAGGTCCTGATGTTGGAGGTTCTCTTGCTTGAACCTCCATTTTTAGGGCTATAAGACCGGTTCCTCTTGTTCTTACTCCATTTATTCTGCCCCCCCCCCCCCCCCCATTGTCATTCTCCTTAGCAAGCTTCTGAAGTGACTCCTCGACCACTTTATACGATTCAGCTCTAGGATAGAAGTCTCGTAGGGTTTCATGTTCCCTACCCTGAAGCTCTTTCCAGAAATTAGATCCGGGCCTAACTCCTGTTATCAAGAAGTACTTGAGTGTCTCATCGAAAGCTTTTCTGACTCAAGGTACCTCAACATTGAAACTCTTGAAATATTCTCCCAGGGTTTCGTTCTCCCTTTGTTTGATGTTCACAAAGGTATTGACAGGAGGTGCGTAGGAAACTGTAGCCCTGAATTGGGACACAAAGAGCTCCGTTATCTATCGCCAAGCTCTAATGGAGCTGGCATGAAGTCCCTTGAACCATTGGTGAGCTTCTTCTCTTAAGGTAACAGCCAAGAGGCGACATTTAGTGAGGTCCTTTACTTGAAAAAACTCCACCTCAGTGTTGAATCCGCTGATATACTCCACCGGGTCAGCTGTTCCATCGAACTTCAAGTCCCCCGTATTTCTATAGTTACGAGGTAAAGGCGACTCACGTACCCTCTTAGTGACTGGTGATGTGACAGTCAATCCGGCATTGAACTTCTACTCCTCCTTAAGCTTCTCGATTGCTCTTCAAAGGTCATTCACCGGATAACGCTTGTTTTCACCATCAGAAATCATATCCTCAAATTCATAGGAATCATGACTACTAGAGCTTTCATTATGGCGTCCTGAGATATGTCAAGAACCTGAGATTCCATGGTCTCGACTCATAGATGGAGCCCTGGTGGAATGAGTTATGTCCAACCTGTCGCTCCTAGAACCTCTAGGAGGGGTCCTGGCAGTGCGACTTCGAGAACCTCGAAGCTCGGACCTCTCCTTCCTTCCACGTTCATGTTTAGACTGGTCCAACTTATGCCTCAAATCTTTGTCGCTGAGTTTCTTTCCCATCCTGTCAAACACACTTACGCTTTTAACAGGAGAACCTCTGGGATCGCCAGACCTCTGCACCTCAGGTTCCTCATCATGGAACCTCACATTGGGATCCTCCTGGTCAGTTATCACAACATCAAAATTCGGCTTGGGGTTGTTCTTGCCCTGCTCATCTTCAACAGTGATTTCACTTTTAGGCTCATCTTTACGCCTGTTAGATGGCGTTCGATCGCTATTAGTTTTGTCTGACATTCTTTCCTTCAAAGAATCAAACCCCTCCTTCTAGCGCCAAAAAGTGTTGTGAAGGAAGTTGACCAACACCCCCAAAACAGTATGTCAAAGATAGCTTAAACCTCGGCTACGAAACAGGTTCACAACCTAACTTCCATAGTGCGTGGGAAGGTGAGTTTAGATTATGGTTTGACTGGATTTATCGGTATCCCGATGAATTAGGGGTGGTGCAGCTCTGTGCAAGCCTCCCTAGATTATCGGAATATAGATCTCACAAAAATTTAGGGTGCCCTTGTCCTTACTTGACTGATCATCCCCGACAAATAGCCTACATATCATGTATTTATGGGGAACCGAGTCCGTACATAGTTCTATGGGCCGTGGGCTTACAATATATATAGATTATCCACGTTTGCAATAGTATATCACCAATAGAATGCCGATTTGTAGCTGTTGAAGCTAATTAGAAGTCTGTCAGGAGGTTCAGGTAGAGTCCTACTGCAAATGAACCTCTTCCCATGTGACAGAATTAGTGTAGAACACATGAATCGTCCGTGTATGATCACTTATAGGTCATATATATGATACATGACTGTAATTGGATCGTAATTATCCTCTACGAGTCAAGATAAATGATGAATAACGTGTTCCTAAAGTTTAGGAAGTGATCCTTATCTGTTAAATTGCCTACTTTTTGGTGTGCGAACCTCGAACCTCGAATCTCGGATCCTCGAAACTCGAACCATAATCATAGATGAACCTGGATATTCTGAACCTCAACACTGGTGAACCTCATTCGTGTCCAGACCTCGTGCTTCAGGCATTTGCAGAGCTTCTATAATAGAACCTCTGTCTATCACTGAGCCTACATGTGTCGAGGTTCCACATTAATCTTTTAGAGATCCAAATATATTCATGCTAAATTTGGGGCAAAAAGTATACATTAAATTTATCTTTAGAAAACTTTCTTAAAACATATTTTGTGTTTTAACAATATTTTTATGTGTTTTAACAAAATTAACAGTTGTCGGAAAAATGGCAATTACCAACTATTTTAATCCCTTTAAGAAATGCGTATCATGATCCGGGAAATGAAAATAAATCCATGTGAATTACAATTATACATATTATACTTCTACACCTACCTATAACCATAAGCACATCATATTAAAAGCGTATTATCTGATAAATAATCAATCCTAAAATATGTACTCTATGACCATGACAAACTGGTGAAAGATGCGTATATTTTATAAGGCTATCTCCGCTACAACAATCCAAATCTAATTATTTTGGACCCATTTACATACCACATAAGGAAAAGTTAGTTTTGTAAAAAAATTATCCAACATCCTCCAATACGAAAATCTAAATCTACCATATAATAAATTGTATTTATTTATTTTATGTATTATATTTAATAAATATTACTTTAAAAATATTTTCTTAATTCTATTATAATAATAGTAATAATATAAATTAAATGATAAACAATTATTTTAAAAATAAGTAAAGTCACTATTCTATTGAATTGCATAATAAAAAATTACATTTGAAGAATATAAATTTAAGAAATTAAAAACATTACATATTAAATAAACTAATATTATAAACTTATTTTCAAAGAAAGAAAGAAGTGCAGAAAATAGCTTTATTTTTTCTGAAAAAAAACAAATAGCTTAGCTTGGAAGAGTAAAATAATATAAACTAAACAAAAAGTTTAAAAAGCTGCTCGACTTGACCAGCCAACTACCTGGATTTGACCAAATTCAACTTTATAATCCAATGGATATTTAAGGACGATCCGAGTCTCGCTCTCCAACGTAGTACTTGGGCTCGCGTTGAAGATGTTATAACTCACATTATAAAAATGTGTATCTTTCACAATGGACAATAAAAAATCTAGAGGAAAATAATTAGACACCCAAATTGAAGATTGTAAATGCCTATGTAGACTGGCACCCCGTTAAATAATGAGTATTCAATACTAAAAAATTATAAATTTAGATGGCTCGAAATAAAAATGTGTATTGTTGTGAAAGAATTTCTCCCAGAATATATGTCGATGATAGCGTTGATCTTAACCACGAAAACAGTTTCACAGTCGAGTTTCCACAGTACGTGAGAAGGTGAATTTGGATTGAGTTTGGACTGAATTTGTTGGTATTCCGATGATTAGGGATGGTGCAGCTCTGTACAAGTCTCCCTGGATTACCGGAAAAATGTTTCTCTCGAGTATTTAGGCTGCCATCGTCCTTACTCAAATGATCATCCCGACAAATGACCTACATATTCCGTATTTATAGGGAATCAAGTCCGTATGTAATTTTATGGGTCGTGGGTGTTGATGGAGAAATCTGGTAATCAACAAAGATCGAGGTTCTTTGCCGGAAAAAGATCTGACGAGGCTGAGATGCGGCGGAACGTGGTGATTTGTATGAGATTTGGGGCTGAGATTGCTGGGTTTTAGAATAATTAGAGCTTTGTGTTCTCTGGCGGCTGTGAGCTCTAATCTTTCCGACCCCCAACAATGTGCATACGTACCTCTATTTATAGGCAAAATAGAGGATCAAGCCCACGTAGTTCTTGGCAAAGCAAAGGCCCGTTAGGAAACCTGAGTTTCCTTCTTCGAATCGAATGCAGAAAAGGCAAGTGGAACCTCCCTGGAAGAGGACTCTACTTTTGGGCTTGTTCGGATAGGTCAAAGCCCAGTATAAGGTCCAAGGATTTCATGGATCCGACATTGACCCGGAAACCGTGGGCTCTAACCGGTCCACTACAGCTATTTCCAAGGATACCTTGACTGGAGGCCAGCACTAGATCCACCACAAATCGTAGGTCACGTCCTAAGCCCCCAGACGAGGGCAACCCGCCTGAGTACAGGGAAAGGATCTTCCAAGATTAGGCCAAATATGCCTTCATAATTCCCCTACGAGGGCAACCCGAGGAATGTGAAGCTATGATCTTTAATAACTTTGATCGGATCAAGGATAACTAGCTCAGCCGTTCTTCCACGTTGGGCGCGCCCTATCTCCTCTAGACAAGGGCGCGTCTGGACGTCACAAGTACCTGATTTTCCGGCTACTTCCTAAGGCGCGCCTTCCTTATCAAAAATGACGCATAACAAGTACCCCCAAGTCTTGAAATCACTGGGTGGTTGCAAGACTTCTCACTTTCCAAAGTAGGTATCCATCAACCTAGACATAATGCACGCCCCTTAACTAAGGCGCGCCTCAGGAATACTAACCGCCATGTCTATATGTATATACGGGCCAAACTTGTAGTTTTCCTCGAAAACCACGCTGATACCCAATAAGATCATGCCACGTGTTACGCATGTCCCATCATATATATATATGGTACTTTGTGCAGTTCTCATTCCTCACATTTGCTTTTCTTTTTTGATTTTCACAACCGCAGCAGACTTCTCGGAGCTTTTCTGAGCGCCTCCTTCCTCCAAAAATCAAGTTTTCACCGTCAAATCACTCGTCTAGTTGGTACGATTCTAATGCCCTATTTTTCATTGTATTTCATCCGCTATTTTGACTGGAAATGCTAAAAACCTGTTCGAGTCCTTGGTGTTCTTCGTGGTTTCTGTATATATATCTGTATGTATTGTTGGTGGATCTGATTTTGCCTTCTATATTTATCCCGGATATGTTTTTGAAAATATGTTTTAATAGATATACGACGCGCCCACCCGATATTAATTATTACGGCGCCCCTTCCTTAGTCAAACATACTATGCCCTAGGTACTTAGTTCTATCTTGACGCGTAAGTGACTTTTTAGATATGGACGTTGTAGGGCGCGCCATATATGGGTGAGACGACTCGAATCCCCTAGAGTGCGCCTGAATATCACTACAGGACGCGCCTTTACAAGGTCATACTAAGTGTTGATTTATCTTCTTCATTTCAGATGGTCCGTGAAGGCGCGTCCGAATTACCCTTTCATCCTTTTCGAGAATTCGTCTTTAAGAGATACGGAGGTACCATCTCTCCCACCAGGATTCCATCCCCACTCTCTCCACAGACCAAAAATTCAGTTAGGAAATTTATGGAACACCTCAGCAGAAACAAACATGAATTGGGTTTCGATGAGACGGCCCCTTCTCCGCCCATTCTTCCCGAAGTAGCCCTTTTTGGGATAGCTAATCAAAGTGAGGCGCGCCCCATATCAATAAATATAGATAACGATTCCGAGGCGGAGGAAGGAGAGGTGGCAGAACTTATAAGAAAGAGGCAAGACAAGGAACCCATAGAAGCGTCGGCTCACACATCTCAAGCAGAAGCTGAAGACGCGCCTGACGAAGAAGATTTTCCACTGTCTCCTCCCCTTTCCCCCATCCCTTTCATACATTGGCAAGTCGCAGATTATGAAGTTGACATTGATTGGGATGGACGAAAGATAACTGATAAGGAAAAGGATCAGATAAGGGCGCGTCAAGGGAAGTTAGCCTGTGTTGGTTTACGAACTTCAGTCACGGATGTTGAAGTTGCTTGGACGATGAAATATTACAACCAGGAAGGCATGTTGAGCATCTCCTCAAGGAAGATGCGCCCCCATAGATTTGACATAAGATCTATGAGGATCCCTAGGATGGTGACTTCCCCTAAATTGGTCGAGCTGGGTGTGGGAGCGCCCTTACATCCATATTTTAGAACAATCTGCGAATGGTTTGACATCGCGCCTCTTCAACTTTCTCCTAACGGTTGGAAGTTTGTTATAGCTTTATATGTCATGTATCATTCCTTAAACCAAGGCGTGCCTACTATACAGGAGTTTAGCCATTTCTTCTCTTTAAGGCAAAGTAGCATTGGATATATCTTCTTGGTGGTTTGGAGGAAGCACAACAAACGAGGCTTCTCTGAGGGGAAAACCTCGAATGTGAAGAAGTGGAAAGAACCTTATTTATATGTCTACGACATCCCTAGGGTTCCAGTTCGCTTTAACAAAGCCACAAGTAAGTCGTAGGGCGCGCCCATGATGTATACATGCTCCTCAAACGACATATTTACTTATATATTTTTCTGATTTTATTTATATATATATATATATATTCTTTTTTTTCTTAGTTATTCGTACTCAAACCCACTTATCTGGCGCCGCCTTAGCGAGGGCGGAAATGGTCTTGAGCCTTCCTCAGGACCAAAAGGACCTCAAGAATTTGATCACCATTGAAAAGTTAAAGGAAGTGGGCTTTCTATCCGAGAGAGTAGGAACAATTCAGCCTGCCTTTCATTCGGACGAGGACACGTCCTTAGAGGAAGAAAGATCTGAGGGTGATCTTTCTCCGAATAGTGACCTAGAAGGTGATCCCGTTCTTCGACCAACCGTTTATGTTGACCATAATATCTTTTATACATCGCTTTGATTCCTTGTTTGTATACTGTTGATGCTTTTGTTTTTAGGGCGCGCCTTAAAACACCTATTATGACTGCAATTCTTTGTTTATTTGTAGAAATGCCGCCAAAAATTCCGAGGGGTTGGGCAACCAAACCTAAAAAAGTTGCAGACAAGAAGAAATCTGAGACTCTCCCTTCCTCCTCCAAGCCTAAATCTCCCGCTAGAGTATCCTCCCAGAGGACGCCACTTGCCCAAGGCGCGCCTCCCCTTAAGAAGCAAAAGGTCATAGAGGGATCGGCCTCCAGCTCCCTTGTCTCTTCGTGCATTGGGGAGTTAGCCCATCCTCTCATCGTGGATGATGACTTGACATTCTGGTCTTCCATGAAAGACGATGAGGCTGACAACGCTCTAATTCGCTCAGCTGGGGAGGTGTACTTCCACGTGATGAATAGGTCAAGATCATGGAGTAAGGATAAGGCGCGCCTTAACAAGTTGGAGAAAGATGAAGAACGCCGCCAGACCGAACTAACCGCTGCCAATCAGGCTAAGGCGTGCCTTGAAGCCGACCTAACCGCTTCCAGGAACCAGCTTTCTAAAGCCGAGGCTAACCTGTCCCTTGCGAATTCTGAGTTGGCGAAACTCAAAAAGGAAAAAGAGGACGCGTCAAAGATTATTGATGGTCTTTTTATAGAGAAAAACTCTTGGGTGAAGCAGAAGGAGGCTGCTAGAGAGGAAGGCAAGGCATTGGGTTTTCATGATTTTCTACGGGGATTTCTAGCCTTTAAACCTGATTTTGACTGGTCAAGATGGGGTCCTGCTACAAAGGAATTCATAGAGGAGTTCAAAGCTGATGAAGCTGAGGCCATTGTCTCCAAAAAATCAGAATTGGAGGAGGATGTTAAAACCCAACTTGTGGAGGTCGCGCAGTCGACAGAAAACATCAGGAATGTAGCAAGTCCCCAGACGCGCCTTGAAGATGACGACGCCCTAGCCGATCCCAACAATCCCGTCGTGGTTTCTCCCATTAATTCATTTCCTCCAGAATGATTGCATTTCTTTGTACTCGAGGTGCAGGTCCTCTGTAAAACCTTGCAACTTGTAAACAGTTCTCATATTTTGGATGTCATGTTGATGTAAGGCGCGCCGAACATATGAACGTTACCTATTGTTATATTTTTATGCATTTATTGTGTATGCTTGTATCTTATGTAAATGCATGTGCTTATTTAGAGTTTTAGGGCGCGCCCCATGTTTCTTGCTCGTAAGCCCATTAAATGCCTCATCATTACTTTAATGCCTGTGTTGAAACCCGTTTTTATGGCAGTCTGTGAGTACTAGGCGCGCCCTACTAGTCTTTGTTGCCTAGACCGTTATTATTATTATTATTATTATTATTTTATATGAAAATATTCATACATCCCGGATCTTTGTTAATACAGGGCGCGCCTTAATAATTTTCTAATTTGGCAAGTCATACGATAACAATCCCTGGCGCACATGCACTAACCGAATATGTGTAGCAAAAATATTCCAAAGGAAAAGAACTAGCATACCATACGTCAAAAAATAGCACACCATAGTCAAAAAATAGCACACCATAGTCAGGAAATAGAACACCATAGTCAAAAAATAGCACACCATATGCCTGCTACCCCTCTAGAGGAGGAGTGAACTTGAGTTTTACTTCTACTTCTACTTCTGATAATTTAAAAATTGTCTTAACATAACATAGAAATCATATAGGGCTTGCTTTACTGGAAATATTTCTTCAAATGTTCCGCGTTCCATGCCCTTGGAATGGGTTTGCCCTCCAAGTCTGCTAGGTAGAAAGTACCCTTCCATAGTGCTGCTCTGATTTTGTATGGCCCTTCCCAGTTATGTCCAAATACTCCATGGCCTGCTGTCTTAGCGTGGGGCATCACCTTCCTCAGCACCAGGTCACCTACTTGAATTGACCTTTCTTTAACCCTTGAGTTGTAGTATCTTGTCGTCCTCTTCTGATATGCTGCTAACCTCACCTGATCGTTAGCCCTGGTCTCTTCAAGTAAGTCTTGGTAGAGCCTGTGGTTCACCTCTTGAACTTCCTCCTGAAAAATCATGGGATTTGACTGCTATAACAATTGGAATTCCTCAATGGAGTTTAAATAAGACTCCGTCTCTCCTACCTGAAATTTGTTCCTCCTAAAGGACCCGGCTCCGATCTCAACTGGCACCATGGCTTCACAACCATACGTCAGAACGAAAGGTGACTCTCATGTGGTACTTCTAGGAGTAGTGTTGTAGGACCATAACACCTACATCGTGAGAGTTTAACATACAACATCCTATCATAAATTGTATATATTGAAATTTTCATATACCTGAGGCAATTCTTCCGGCCAACTTCCCTTGCTTTCCTCTAACTTGGCTTTCAGCGTGTGCTTGATGATTTTATTGATTGCTTCGGTTTGCCCATTGCCTTGAGGGTGGTATACTGCCGCAAAATCTTTCTTTATAGATAAATTCTCACATAGGGTCCTCAATTCCTTGCTGTTAAATTGCTTTCCATTATCAGAGACCAGCTTGTATGGGATGCCAAACCTGCAAACAATGGCGTTGAATACAAAGTCTGTTATCTTCTTGGCTGTTATGGTTGCAAGAGGAGCGGCTTCTGCCCACTTGGTAAAATAATCCACTGCTACCACGGCATATTTGACTCCTCCTTTCCCTCTTGGTAATTCTCCTATTAGATCGATCCCCCACATGACGAATGGCCATGGGCTTGTCATGGAGGTAAGAGAAGCCACCGGGCTTGTGATGTAGTTGGCATATCTTTGGCATTTGTCGCATGCCCTAGCGAATTCATAGGCATTCTTCTTCATTGTTGGCCAATAGTATCCTTGCCTGAGGATTTTCATGGCTAGGGAATTACCCCCCGAGTGATTGCCACAGATGCCTTCATGTACCTCTCTCATGATGTAAGTGCACTCTTCTCCATCTATGCACTTAAGTAAGGGTTGGTTGAATCCTCTTCTATATAATGCCCCATCATACTCCACATACCTGGCTGCTTTGTACCGAAGTTTCCGAGCTTCTCCCTTGTCCTCTGGAAGTTTTCCTTTCTTCAAAAATTCCCAAATAGGTGTTTTCCATGTGATTTCTTCTAGAGTTTCTTCATCAATTGCCATAACCTCTTCTCTTGGGATGTTTGGCGTGTCCCGAATTTCCAGGGGGATGACTCCTAACATTGTAGCATTTTTTTGTGATCCCAGTTTTGCCAGGGCATCCGCCTCGAAGTTTTGACCTCGGGGGATCTGCTCTATCCGAACCTCCGTAAATTTCTTTATCAGGTGCTTGGCACATTCGAGATACATCTCTGTCTTGGGACCTCATGTCTGATACCCTCCTTTCACTTGATATACTACCAACATTGAATCACTTTTGACAACTAAATGATTTGCTTTCATTTCAAGGGCAAGTTTCATTCCAGCAATGAAGGCTTCATACTCCGCATCGTTGTTAGTGGCTCGAAAGGCAAAGTGAATTGCGCTCATCAGATGATGTCCTTCAGGGCTGATGAGGACTATGCCGGCTTCGGCTCCTTCATTATTCACTGCTCCATCAACATGCAATGTCCACCATGCCTTCGGAATTTCCCTTTCTCTCCTTAGAGAGGTGTGTGCCGCTTCTACCGGAATCATGGCTTGTTCATAATTTTCAAAGTCTGGTGGAAATTCTAAAACAAAGTCTGCTAGAGCCTGTCCTTTAATAGAACTCCTTGGCTTATACTCGATGTCAAATTGCCCCAATTCAACTGCCCATTTCAGCATTCTCCCTGATGTCTCTGGCCGATGCATGACTTGTTTGAGTGGATAAGCTATCCTGACCTCTATTTTGTGAGCCTAGAAGTAGGGCCTTAGCTTTCTTGCTGCCAGTATCAAGGCGTAGACCAGTTTTTCCATGTTAGAGTATCTTGTTTCGGCGTCGAGAAGTTTCTTGCTCACATAGTAGACTGGGGACTGCGAGTCGTTCTCTTCTTTTACTAGGACAACACTAACTGAGTATTCAGAAATGGCTAAGTAGAGAATCAATGTTTCCCCTTCAGTTGGCTTAGCTAACAGAGGAGGCTTCCCCAAATGTTCTTTTATTTTCTAGAAGGCTTCTTCACATTCTAGAGTCCACACAAAGTCTTTAGCTACTCCCTTGATGGCTTGGAAGAACTCTTTGCATTTGTCTGATGATTTTGACACAAACCTGTTGAGAGCGGTTATCCTTCCAGTTAAGCTCTATACCTGCTTCACGGTGGTCGGTGACTTCATGTCGAGTAGAACTTGGATTTTGACAGGATTTGCTTCAATTCCCCTATGATTGACTATGAACCCAAGGAATTTTCCTGATTCCACCCCGAACACACACTTCTGAGGATTAAGCTTCATTCTATACTTCCTGAGAATATTGAACATCTCCTCCAAGTGTCTTACATGAGCGCTGGCTTCTTTAGATTTCACTAGCATGTCGTCCACATACACTTCCATTGTCTTACCAATTTGATCTTTAAACATCATGTTCACCAACCTTTGATAGGTCGCCCCAGCATTGATCAAGCCGAAAGGCATACCAATGTAGCAATATAGTCCTCTGTCTGTCATAAAGGAGGTATGTTCTTGATCTGACTCGTGCATTGGAATTTGATTGTACCCCGAATATGCGTCCATGAAACTAAGGAGTGCGTGGCCAGCCGTCGCATCTACCAACTGGTCAATTCTTGGGAGAGGGAAGCTATCTTTAGGGCAAGCCTTGTTCAAATCAGTGAAATCAATGCATGTCCTCCATTTCCCGTTGGGCTTTTTTACCAAGACGGGGTTCGCCAGCCATTCAGGGTAGTAGGATTCCTTAATTAGGCCAACTCCCAATAACCTGTCCACCTCTTCTTGCAACGCTTGAGCTCTTTCACCACTGACTGGCCGACGTTTCTGCCGCATCCCTTTCTTCGTGGGATCAATGTTAAGATGATGGCACATTACTTTAGGATCTATCCCTACCATATCAGCATGACTCCATGCAAAAACGTCCAAGTTAGATCTTAGGAATTTTATCAACTCTTCTTGTAAGGCGGGCTCAAGGTTCGAGCCAATTTTCAAAGCTTTTGAAGGATCCTTCACATCTACTGGGATAGCTAACGTATCTTCTGCTGGACCTGATCTTTCTACCGCAAGGGGCATTCGGGGGTCCAAGTCAAATCCGACGTTGTCTTCTTCCTTTTCATCGTTAGAGGGTGCGCCCTCCCTCTTTGGGAAACTGTGACAATCTTCTTCTAATTCAATGACGGGAAGAGATTCGGGTACTACTGCTTTGCCCTTCCTTTTTCTGGCCAAAGTTTGCTCTTCAGTTTCTTTGTTATTGGTGTCTCCAACAATCTCTTCCATGGGCTCCGGTGTAGGAGGTGCTTCCAACATTAGAATTTGAGGACATGGTTTGTCCTCGATATACAAGGCCTCTTCTTCTTTGGGGAATTCCACCGTATACAGAACATTCATTATGGCTTCTCCTTGGTTTTCCATCATGCTGGTTGACTGAGGTTGTCTTAGACTTCTCGTTTTCTCAAACACCTTAAGTGATTTATTATAGCATTCCCTTGAATCGAATTGGCACCCCTTCACACATCCTATCCCAGCAGGTGTGGGAAACTTCATAGATAAGTGGTAGATGGAAGTGATGACTCTCATCTCTTTCAGGAGTGGTCTTCCGACCAGAGCGTTGTGAGTTGACTCCTGGTCTACTACTAAAAACTCGATGATCTGGGTTGATGAGAGCGCTCCTTCTCCAAGAGTGACAGGAAGACGGATGGTTCCCTTAGCAGGGATAGACTCTCCTCCAAAACCATATAGGAAGATGTTCTCCATGATCATGTCTTTGTCAAGAAGTCCCATTTTTCTATATGTGTTGTAGTACAGGATGTTTGCTGAGCTTCCATTATCCACAAATACTCGATGGACATTCACCGTCCCGATCTTTACTGTTATTACTAGGGCGTCGTTATGCGGGTGATGTACCCACTTGGCGTCCTCTTCCGTAAAGGTAATGTCTGTGGATTCTCCTCTGAAGAGCTTTGTCGGCCTTGAAGAAAGGCTATTGACATTAGTGAGAGGTCGGTACTTGGCTTCCTTCGCATATCTTTCCATTGCATTTTTCCCATCACCTGCTATATGGTGTCCGCCGAATATAGTGTGTATGTTGTCTGCTCTGACAAAGGCGGATTCTGAAGTTGGTTTCTCATTATTTGCTCCTAAGCCGGGTTTACTCTCCCTCCTTGGAACGGGATGATCAACTCTGTATTTCTTCACCCACTCGGTGAGGTGCCCTTCCTTTATTAGCACTTCGATCTCGTCTTTCAATTGGCGACATTCATGAATGTTGTGCCCCGCAGATTCGTGATATTCACAATATTTCTTTTGATCTTTGCTTTGCCAAGCCGATGGGGGAGGAGGTCTCCTGAACAACTCCTTGTTTTTGTTGACTTCATAAATGTGCTCTACTTCGGCTACCAGGGGAGTATATCCGTCTCCTTTTTTTATAGGACTGAGGTGGGCTCCAGTTCCTTCTACTATCCGTCATATTCACCCGATTTGGACTCGTAGGCTTCCTCCTATAGTCAGATGGTGGAGTTCTATCCCTCTTCTTCAAATTTTTGGACTTTGAATTCGATTGATTATTGTCTTCCAAAGATTGTTCGATTCTTTTGAAGGGTTCTGCCTCGGCGTACAAGGAGGCCAAAGTTGACGGCTCATTTCCTTGCAAATGCTTCCAGAAATCTGTTCCAACTCTCAAACCTGCAATGAGGAAACTCTTCAAGGTATCATCCGTCGCTCCCCTAACTCCTGTGGCCTCAGAATTAAATCTTTTGAAGTACGCCTGAAGGGATTCATCGTCCCTTTGTTTAACATTAGCTAAAGTTGTGACCGGGGGAGCATATTTCACCGCGGCCTGGAACTGTGTTAAGAAGAGAAGTTGCATCTGGTCCCAGGTTGTGACTGTTCCCGCTCCCAACTTCTGAAACCATATCTGAGCATTATCCCTTAGTGTAGCGGCCAAGAGTCGACATCTAGCCAGAGCCTGCACCTAATAAACATCCATGTCCGTATTGAACTTTCCCAGATATTCAACTGGGTCCGAATTTCCATGATAGCGGAGATCAGTAGTACTTCGATAGCCTTGTGGGAGTGGAACGTCCCTTATTGCTTGAGAGAAGGGAGACGGGGCTTGCACCAAAGTAGTAGGCCTTCCCCCGTCGAGGAGTATGAGAAGCTTCTTTAATTCGTCAACATTTACACAACCTACACCAGGGATATTTTGCATTCCTGAAAGTTGAGATAAAGGGCTTACCTCGTGGGCAATAGCGGGGAGCGCGTCCTGATGGATGAGAGGAGGCGCGCCCTGCGGGATGAGTACAGGAGGGACGGCCGGGATGGTAGGCGCGCCCTGTGGGATGAGTGCAGGAGGGACGGCCGGGATGGTAGGCGCGCCCTGACTGGGATTTGGGGGGTTACGGCTGCTTGGGGCATTTTGCTCCCGAGGAATGGGACGTCTGTCTTCAGATGAGTTTTCAGAATAGACAGGGGTGATGATGGGTTCGACGTTGTGGCGCCTCCGATGAGGTAGGGGCCTCTGACTCATGTAATCATTCCTTCCTTGTAGATTTGACACAACCTCGCGATTACGTGGGTTTATTCTCCGTGGAAAGCCCTCATCTGGATGGATTAATCTTAGAGGTAGAGGATTGATGACAGGTCCTCCCTCTGTCTGCCTCCCTCTCCTGTGAGGTTGGTCCTCCTCTTCTCCCTGCAAAATCAATCTTCCATTCCTGTCACGAATAAAAGGTCTACGGCGCTCCGAGGTTACCTGGATATTATGCCTTCGGTTGACAGCATGACCCGAGCGATGTGGGTGTGGAGGACGTTGGACTTCTCCTGCTAGGACTATACCCCTTTCAACATTCCCTTGATGATCCTGATTGGTAGCACCGCTCCCAAATTCTAGCCTTCTGGGGGTGACTCCGTGAAACCTTCCATCCCTATTATCTTCAAGTCTTCTGCCTCTTTCATCAAGTGTATGACTCCTCCCTTCTATCATTACTTCTTTCCCAGGGCGCCGCTCAAGGGTGCGCAGGCGCTCGTCAAACCCATTGAAGTTCTCATGGAGGCTCCTAACCGTATCACCAATTAGAAACAGCTGCTCCATTATTTCAGAGTTGGTCATCATAACGGGAGGGGGTCCTTCAACAATTCGCCCAACATCCGTGTACTCAGGAACATATTCTTCATGGTTATGGTAATTCCTGCTATTCTGACCATGACTCAGGCCAGGCGACCGTGTTTCTTGCTCCCTTCCACCTTTCGTCTGATGATCTTTTGGTTGAGACATCTTTTCTCCTTAGATGTTGAAAAGCCCTCCTTCTAGCGCCAATTTGTTGATGGAGATATCTGGTAATCAACAAAGATCGAGGTTCTTTGCCGGAAAAAGATCTGACGAGGCTGAGATGCGGCGGAACGTGGTGGTTTGTATGAGATTTGGGGCTGAGATTGCTGGGTTTTAGAATAATTAGAGCTTTGTGTTCTCTGGCGGCTGTGAGCTCTAATCTTTCCGACCCCCAACAATGTGCCTACGTACCTCTATTTATAGGCAAAATAGAGGATCAAACCCACGTAGTTCTTGGCAAAGCAAAGGCCCGTTAGGAAACCTGAGTTTCCTTCTTCGAATCGAATGCAGAAAAGGCAAGTGGAACCTCCCTGGAAGAGGACTCTACTTTTGGGCTTGTTCGGATAGGTCAAAGCCCAGTATAAGGTCCAAGGACTTCATGGATCCGACATTGACCCGGAAACCGTGGGTTCTAACCGGTCCACTACAGCTATTTCCAAAGATACCTTGACTGGAGGCCAGCACTAGATCCACCACAAATCGTAGGTCACGTCCTAAGCCCCCAGACGAGGGCAACCCGCCTGAGTACAGGGAAAGGATCTTCCAAGATTAGGCCAAATATGCCTTCATAATTCCCCTACGAGGGAAACCCGAGGAATGTGAAGCTATGATCTTTAATAACTTTGATCGGATCAAGGATAACTAGCTCAGCCGTTCTTCCACGTTGGGCGCGCCCTATCTCCTCTAGACAAGGGCGCGCCTGGACGTCACAAGTACCTGATTTTCCGGCTACTTCCTAAGGCGCGCCTTCCTTATCAAAAATGATGCATAACAGTGGGCTTACAATTCGGAGAGATCAGTCATGTTTTAAGTAGTTTGTAGTCATCCAAATGCTTATTTGTAGCTGTTGAAGCTGAGTAAAAGTTTGTCGTAGAGGTTCAGTCCTACTGCCAATGAACCTCTAATCTAGCAGCAGATTGCATGTGGAGTGCATGTTAAAAATTTCAGTATTTTTATCATTGCTGTTTCCGTTCATAATTGTCTGAATTTTCCTGTCTGTTCATAATTGTACTTGTTGAGAAAAAAATCTTTAAGTAATAAAAACCGCAAGTGTACGGTTGTACGTGAGTACAGAGGCAAATACTTGGTGAACCACAGAGAACGCGAATTAAGTTTTTAATTTATAAAACTAACAAAACAGATTAAACTAGCTAGTACTCAAAAAAAAATCAATAATCAATGAATCTAAAGGACGGGTTCATCGGCTTAACACATAAATATCATGGTATAATTTAAATATTAATTTTTACCAATAATTAAACACATAAGCATTCGGAATAAAGAAAACCAATGATTCCAAATCAAATATTATTTAAAAGTGGCAAAAATTATTTAGTAAAAATCTTACCAATTAAATCAATTCTCAAAATCATATGGATCTTAACTATACGAACTCTCAACCCTACTTGTGTGGCTCGCATGAAATTACTCACGTACACATGATATTGGAGATAACTAATAAAATAAATACATCACAATTAAACACATACACCACGAAATGCATGTCTATTCAGCCCGACTATATCCGCCCTTTAGAAAGGGACTTTTAGCCTAGTATCATTGAGACAATCATGATAAAAATAAAGAAACTCATACAAGTAATTGAAGGATGAAACTTGGATTGTATTGAATAAGACTTGAGTACATGGGAGTAGGGGTGCCCATAACCCGACCAAACCACATAAACCGACCCAACCAACTCATATTTCTAGCCGACCCAACCCGAAAAAGTTTAACCCAAAGTTTGATTGGGTTAATAGTAATTAAAACCGAATTAAATGGATTGGGTCAGGATTTTGATAAATTAAACCCAACCTAACCCAACCCAACCCGATATATAATACAACGCTTGCTGTAGTTTAAACTTTAAACTAAAATAATTGTACTGCTGATTCATGTATCTATGGTTTGCATGACTTTCACACAGGAGTAGAGGGTCATCAATCAACTCTAGTAAGTAGTTGTTTACAATATGGTAATTAAGACAAGTATAATATGATGGTGTTAATAAATTCTTACACAACAATAGGCTTTACATACGATGAAACAGGTGATATCAAGTTCTCCTGTAAGTTGTAACTTTAAATGCATGCAAGTGTATAAGGTGTTTACTGAAGAGAAAAAACAGGTATGTGATAACCAAAAAACACGGATGGACTATTTTTTCTTTCTTCAGAACTCAAATTTTTTATGATGCAGATAAGTAATAATTTAATTTAATTTGCTTAAGAATTATCATATGTTTTGTTTGGATATTAAATAGTTGAATCAGTGAATTATAATATTTAACTCGAACCAACCCAACTCGACCCTTAGTCTAATTAGTAAGGTTGGGTTATACGATAATTTTTTTTTATGTTGTGTTAAAATTTTATAAACCCGAATTAAATGAGTTGGGTTAATCAATTGCTTCTAACCCGCCCAAACCAACCCGCGAGCACCCCTACATGGGAGAAAGAACAACTATTCTAGAGAAGAAGTAAAACAATACAATGCCAAGAGTCCTAACCTATATATTTATATTAAAACAATTATAAGGGAAAATTAATTACAAAGATATTTTTACTTATTTACAATAATTCTTATGATTATTTGCTTGCTTAGTTTTCTCTGAATAGATGATTCTTACTTGATTTATTACGATTATGCTAAATTACCATGATATGTTGCAATCTCTTGATATCAGTGCAAATATATCATTTTAATAAACAAATCTTTAATATCTTCTTAATATCTGCACACTCAAAATAAACATAAACCAAGTATAAAAAAAGAAAATAAACCTAATAAATATATTATATATACAATTATATAATAATATTATACTAAAGAAACGTGTTATCAGTGCTTCAACCTTGCAATTTGTCTGTTAATAATTGTACTCGTGATAAATAAACTACATAAATATTGACATATTGTAATGCTAAGCTATCCAAGTACAACTCTTTCAGATATATCTAGCTAAACATTAGTGAAAGCTACCCCAACATGCAAGTTGCAGCTACAAGTTTAAAGCGCATCCATTCCAGCTAGAATTACAATAATGTTACATTTTTCACAACAAAAATAAATGAGAATACTTATTCTTGAAGTTAATGCCTATCATTATGATCATCAGATATTGTTTCTTCAGAAGATGCGTCGCTATCAATAACAATCAGGTCATCCTGCTGTCCATTGGCATGACAGTGGTAAGGTCCATTTGACGCAGATACCCCATTTTTGCTCCCTAACGTGATGATAGTACTAGCTTGTGGTAAGTTTGTTTCAGGTGTTTCTCTTGGCAATCCAAGATAAGCGGAACAGGTTCGATCAACAAACTGCATTACAGGTGGATGTATAGATGGAACAACTGATGGGAGTTCTTGTTTTAAAGGCTGTGAACAGGGAACAGTAAGAGCTTCTCTGAGCCAATGAGGTAGATTACCCTTAGTACTCAAACCACTCGTCGTGCCATCAGCTGAAGAAGTTTCAATCCCTGATATTTCCATGCTTCCACATTGTCCTCTGCAGTAGTTCTTATCATAGTGCTTGGAGTAAAGTTTATCGGTACTTGTATATGGCCCTCGAACCTGTTCAATCCTATTGATTTGACAATTGTTGTTCAAAGAAAAACAATAAGATCTATTCTCTAGATGATGGGCATTTGCATCTTCAAGTGAAAGCTGGATTTCGTCAACCAGACCGTCCAGCTGAATTCCAGTTCTGGAATGGAAGTAGTTCTTCTTGTGGATGTCGGTTGGTCTAAAATGCTTCCCATGAAACGATGATATGCCACTAAAATGTTTGGTTTGTTCCTCATCCCAACGCTGAGCCAGCTCCCGAGGTGATCTCCACAACAAAAAGTGCAGCCTGGGATCCTTTAACATTGTATCCCAGTTGCCTCTTCCATGTCTTCTAACACCAATCCAAAGAAAGTCCAACTCTTCTTCTGACCAGGTGGTTGGCATCTGAAAATTATCAACGAAACAGCTTCTCTTTCCATTCAGTGCTCCTGCTCTTGTTACAACGTTATCAAGCATCATTTCGTGCCTCAGAAGAGATGATCTCCGGACCGAGGAAATCTGAGAATGTGCATTTTGAACAAATTCGTTAGTTCTGCCAACAAAGTTGCACGGATTGGTGGAATAAACATATCTGGGTTCTGGAAGCAGAGATAAATCAAGAAAATCTGCAGATCTTGCAGTAAATCTAGGCTGGTTTCTACCATGTTCTAATGAAAATAGTCTGCTTTCTTCATAAGCCCTGGAAGCTGTTGCCTCATGCTGTATATTTGACAAGGAAGCACTATATTATTATTTTTATCTTCTAAAGGTAACTAAAAGCATAGTTGGCAATAAGACACCTTACACACAACTATTGAAATAAACAAGTTATGGTTTTTCTTGTGATACTACTTGCCTGCAGAAAATTGTCTTTCAATGCAATTCCCATGAACTGTGAAATGTACTCTCCACCACCATCTTTTACCAATGAAGGACTACCGCTGATATCAACATGGTGAACAAATGACGATTCTCCTACTTTAGCATCTAGCAAATCCAAAAGCTGGCCATGGGGAGCTGCCTGTTGCAGGATAGGAGCACTACTGCTAGTGGAGTCCATGGAATCTCGTTGAGCTTCTGAAATTGTATGAATGGGATTTTCATTGACGCTCAAATTTAATGATACGTTGCAATCCAACACTTCACATGAACCTGTCATAGTCTGACAAAGAAATAAGCAAAGTGTATTGCAAATAACGTAGCATGCTTGTGCAACACTAGATTAAACAAGGTATTTTCAGAAATTTTTTAGTTCAAAGCATGTCTAAAATTGATGGAAAGCCTATGTAAACAATCAGTACCAGGAGGAATGGCAGCTAAGTCTGCATATACAGGGGAGCCCTCAAATCTAGTGTTATCAAGAAATTTGCACTCCACATCATCACTCGAAATGATTTGAGATTTGTTTTTCACAAAATCTTGCTTGATGGATGACATAAGTTGTTCAGTTTCAATTGCAGCTGCACAAATTAGATCTTTACTGCCAACATTTGACGAAGTTCTGGCACAAATAACAGAAGGATCTTCTAGGTCAACAACAACAGGCGTGATGTCTTTACTTGCGTCCTTCATGCAAGGTGTTTCTCCCATGTGATTACCGCTACTATTCATATATAGGAAAGTTCATGAATACTATAGAAATTTATATAGCTTAAGAGAGTATGATGTGAATGTATCATAAACATACGTCACAATTTCAGCAATGGAATCAGCCTGGGCACATGGTGAACAAATTTCTTTTCTGGTTATCTGTCAAAAATCAAAGTTATTGCATAAGTAGTTGATGCATGAGCAGAGCTTGCTTGAGCATATATGTAAAAGAATGTGACATATGTCAGTCTCTCATGCAATATCAATTCTGCGGCCGTACATGGTAAATTTATTAATCTTCTCATTTATATGAGAAAATAATGACTTGCTTCAGCAGTTCCACAAATCAGGAACAGATGTACCTTAATATCTTACCTTAAGATGTGGACAAATTGATAACCTTCCATAACCCACAGTCCCCCACACAAAGGGTGACAATTTATGGAATAGAAAGGGTTATCAACATTTTGGTCATAAAACTTTCCTGAAAATACACACCAACTCTCTTAGTGAAAACACGTCCGCTTCAGCACCTTTGTTGCAATCAGTACCTAGATTCAATCTTTAAAGAGAGCCAATATGCTTATTTATAAGTTATATTAGTTAATATATATATTCTTTCATGTAACAGAGAGCAGTTGCAGATTTTGTTCTCTAATGTAACAACTTTTAAATGCCAAATCAGGTCATTCAATTAATTTAGAAGTGAGCAGATAGGTGTTGCATACTTGCATACATGCACTTCCTACTGATCAACGCTATGGGATTTTACATATAATCATGGTGCACGAAGACTAATAATATAAAGTAATAAAATAAGTGAAAACGCAGACAACACTACAAAAAAGTTTCACTACATCGAGATTTTTAAAGCAAAAGAACTTTACCTTAAGGCTCACCTCCGACTGCTTCAGATCTCTTAGGGGATCAACCAAGCAGTCTTCCCCAGTTACTTCTTCACATAAAGAAGCTTTATATTGTGAAGAGTTAACACTCTTGTCTAGTAATGCACACTTATCTTCCTCAACCAGCGACTTCTTTCCTATATCAATCACATCTGCAATTTTCTTTATTTTGGATCTTCGCCTAAAGGTATACAGCGAAGAAAACCTGGCTTCTTTGAGTATGTTGCCACAGATGTTGGTTGATTTATCTTCAGCAAGTAGAATGCTTTCTTTTGGATTAACTTCATTTCGTTCCGTTCCATCCATACACTTGGGGCCACATTTCCTTTCACGTAAGGATTTCATGCTCAGAATTTCAGAGTTTCTCCCATCACATGTATTCACTGATTGAGAAACTGAATTCTCATGGTTGCATCCATCATCACATGACTGAACAGAGTTCACGCACAATCCCATCATGCTTGGGTTATCTTTCGATGATAATTTCGTTATAATGTTCTTCTCAGAGATACTTTCACAAGGAATTGTCAGCTTATCATAACTTAAGGATGCATCTCTCGGAGTAGATTCTCTTATACGATTCTTTAAATTCAGTGTATCTGATTTACAAACTTCGAGAAAGTTTGGTGTATCTTGTTCTTTAATGACAGTGCTAAGACAGTTCTGAGATTGCAGGTGCTTCAATGAAAACAAAATAATGTATAAGGGTTTACTAAATTGCCTTCAACAATATTCTAGATGTGATCTCTCTTACAGAAATTGGTTAAGTTAGAGAATTATGATTAAGAATTATTCGATAAAAAGGGAAAACAGATAGTGAAAATATTTATATACGTGATAAGTTTTTATGATGACACATTGGGAGGACTACAGGGTAACTAGCCCCCTGTTGATTAATGCAACTGAAATTTTGGAGATTGCAACAAGTATTACTATTGAAAACACCATCAATACATATCTAACATGATGCACAAGTGTTTTAAGTAAGGAAAGAAAATTTTCTTTTAATTATATTTCTTGGTATTTAGTTATTCAAATTGGAATTGTTAGTGTTCAGAATATTAAGTGTTATTTAGTTGTATCTTGTACATTAACCTTCTTACACTACAGGAGGGGGTTACAGCAGCAGTTTTCTTTCTGCCAAGTAGGGTCTTGGCATTTACACAGAGGCAGTACACTAATGATGATGCAGAACCGGGTATATGCCCCTTTCTGGCACAATTTAGAGTTTAAATGCCAAAAATAGAACAGTTTAAGAAAATATGCCTTTTTAAGCAGTTGAAAACACATTTGACAATTGCATCATGCCTGAAAATGCAGCTTAAATCTGCGTTAATATTGGTTACATAAACAAAAACAAAAAAATTGTAAACGCATTTACGAATTGCGTTCTAGGTCCAACACATGCATGCATCGAATCTGCAACCACCCTAATGCAAACCAAGGTGCATACCGGTGCATCTAAATGGTTTATCTAAACAATTTTAAAAACACAACCAATATATTCATTTTTTGTAACTACAAAGGGGCATTTCTTATGGGATGTGCTGTTTTGGGCATTTTGACCCCAAATTGTGCCAAAAAGAGCTTTTTCTTTGCAGAACCATGCTAAAACAAAGAAAATAGATTTCATGCAAAATCAAATTTAGAAGTCTGAAGTGTGCAGACCTCTAAATAATTAACAATCCTTTTGAGCATCATTTCTAAATTATCCAAGAGATATGAGGATGCTGTATGCCCAAACTTTACTATCCAACTCACTTTAATATATGCATTTGATAAGCTGGAGAACAGCCAGATGTTAAGTGAGCAAGGATGCCTACACTACAGTTTGCAGCATGTGAAGGCCATTGACACACAAAGATCACAAAAGACACAAAGGACAAAGCCAAACAAAGGGGTCAGAAACTAGAGCATGGTTTCTAGATTGAAGAGGAACTGGAAGGCAATGAGGCATGATATTATGAATTCAAATTTTTAGTACTGAAGCATGTGAAGTTTTTAAGGTGTCATCCACATTTCCATAGTACAAATAAGCTTGAGGGTGTCTATATTATTGGGGTCCGTCCCAAATTCCTAAATAAGTTAAGGATCCTAATTTGAGAATTTATGTATCTTAATTATCACATGAAAATTAAGGCATGACTTATTGTGGTGGAAATATTGTGAAAGTATTTCTATCCAAAACAAGAAAAGATAGTAATTGTCATAAATAGGATTCAAAGTAGATTAGGATTAGAATTATTGTGGTGCCTATATATATAGATATACATATTTGTAGGGATTTTATAAATTGCAAAAGCTAGAGAGCTATGTGAGAGATACACAAGAGATAGCTTTTGCCACAAGGTGAGGTGATTGTATTCAAGAGTGTTGAGTGAAGGAACGACTCCGTTCTTGTATTATTTTCATAGTTAGTGGAATGGTGGTTTTACCCTCCTTTGAGGGTTTCCACATTTAATTGTTGTGTTCTTTACTTTCTTGCTTTACTTTCGTGTTTGTTAGTGTGTTTGATTAACGTCAATCTATATTAGATGCGATCCTATAATATATTGCACCAATAAAACAACCTTTAAATCATTTATTTATAAAAGAACATACAAAGTACAATATTAACAAATCCTTGGTCTTCCTTCCTTCATATGAAGTTCAGTTCGTTCATTCACCAACGAGTTTGTGCAAATAAACTTTGTGCAAGTCATGTTATGTTCAATATTTAATTAACATATTTCAATCAAGATTATAAAATTACAATTTAGCAGAACACTAGAACATAATGTTGACGTGTATATGTTTCAATCAAATATTATCTTACCTCGGATACGTCACTCTGATCTTCAGGCTCACACGCATGATTTTTATATAACACTTCCTGGTTTCCCGATGCAATTGAAATGGTAGAAACTGGATCATTGGAATATGACCCAGGGTATCCATCTTCATGGGCAGGGCCCGATCTTAGTGACGATCTTTTTCGCTTGTACGTTAAAAGCACTTTACCGCCAATCATCAGGAAGTTTTAACAAATTAATGAACTTGCAATAGCTCTATAATTTAACCTACAGCTACAAAATGCAGCATTTCACTTACTCCATAAAGATTAATCCAACTCATCTACATACCTGCACTGCCGCACAGAAAGAAAGACATCACATATAGGCAATAAGCCAAACAATATAATGGCTAATATACAATAAGTCAACGCATATCAAACAAGGCATAGTATAGTGCCGCAGAATCCTAAAGCATAGATATCAAATATCAGTATATCATTGGAGTACATAAAACAGTTCTCCAAAGGCAAAGGGACATGTATGTAGTAAAGCTTAAAGTGGCAATGATTAACAAAAAATTTACGTTCTGAGCTACAAATTTATGGATAGTTAATCTTTAATTACATGTTGGGGTTATTTTACATTCTAATTCGTGATCAAGATTTAAATGAACTTTAACACGAAAATATGAGTTTCAATTCTTAAATTCTTAACTGTAAAATCAAAATCAAACCACCATATGTGATCTATAGACAACATAACACATCTCACCAAGAGCATATGCCGCTTATGGATCTAAGTTTTAAAATATTTCGGATTCTAAGACATGAATCTAAAATTGGACAGGGGCACAGAGACTCTGCATGTAAGTTTAACACAAGTGAAATTGTACATAATCAAAATTCATTTTACAAAGTGAAGTGTAAGATTTCAATAGGTAGGATCGACTCATTCCATACTTAAACCCATACCCATGTCATGTCCTGTTGACACGGTTACAAGGACAAAAACGTAAAGTCCTTGTACTAGGATTCAGGCAAGTGAACTTCAATCATGTATCTTACTGAAAGGATGCACTTCTTAAGGATTTTCCCGCAGCTATTTCTCAATTTAGGTGGGAGAGACGAACAAAATAAAAACAGAAATGACAGATAAAAGTCCCATGTCCATAGTGTAGAAAACCAAAATACAATAATCATATATTCCACCGCAATCGATAGTTCCAGTAACAAAATGAATACTTCTCTAGCACTTCAACAGTAGAAATATAACTAGTAATTGAATGGAGTTATGTTCCTTCTGCACATTCTCCTGACAAATGATTTCCCTACCTAATAAAACTCGGAGGAAAGGTGTAAGCATATTTTTTGTTTAGCAACCATTTTGATTTTTGACAAAACAGGTCTCACTATTCACTCACTATGCCAAGCACAATTCGATAACTGTAAATCTAATTACTCTTGCACCCAACCCAACTTCTTTAGTGTGCTAGTGTGGATATGCATTACATATATAAGTATGCAACCAAGCAAACATATTGCATACTAACACTTCCAACTAAGTTAGAAACTAAATGTATTCATAAAAAAAGACAATTATTCACTAAAACAGTATAAACTCAAAGAAACTTACTCTACAAAAACACAAATAAACCAATATCAAGTAAAACAAGTAGTTGATTAATCAAGTTCTCATCAATTAACAAGTAGTGAAGTAAAACAACACAAATCTTTAAATTACACAACTGCCATTATCCTAAGTGTATGATACATGAACATATAAAGCATATACAACAAAGGAACAAGGGGAAAAATGGGTTACCTTAGAACTAAAAATAGTAAGCTGAGATAAGCAGGTAAAGTGCAGTTAGAGAAGAGTTAGAGAAAGAACAGTGTGTGTACAAAATATAGATAGATACATAGATAATTATTACAGAGACTAGTAGAATACTGACTGACAAAAACGTGTTTCTACATTTATTACTGCTGCTGCTGCTTTCTTTTAGCAGGCATTAGTTCTTTGTGGGGCCCACTACTTTTTTACTTTTTCTTTCATCAACTTACCAGTGCTATCTCTTGTACACGCAACCATATAATGACAAGTATGAAAATATAATAAAGTTTTATTTATTAAGCGTTGGATATGATAGCGCAGCTAGACACATAAAATTATCTATTCCTTTTTATTTCAAAACCCTATCCTCCAGACTTACTACAACTAGTCCCGAAATCTGCCCCGCCCGATCAAAAAAATCCGAAAAAGTCCGGTCTGAAAAAACGTGGTCTGGTGCGGGCCGGTTTAAACGCTTCAACGGATCCTATATTTTTAAATAAAACCCGGTCCAATTATGTCTGGCAAAAAATCCGAGCCCGACCCGATTTAACAAAAAGCCTGAATCTAATCCGGCCCGGATAAAATCTTGAAAAAGTCCTAATAAAATTTAATTATTAAAATATATTTACATATATATATATATATGTATGTATTTACATTTGTTACAAATTAAAATAGGTTAGATACATATATATTCACGTATTACAAATCGATTAATTTTTCTAAACATCACCGAACTAATTCACTCTCTTATATTTATAAAAATGGTCTTAACATTATATTGTAACATGTCTAAATTTTAGATAATTGCCTAAAGATGACTTAATGACCATTAAATCCTTATTAAATTTATATTAATAATTTTTATGAAAAATTAATCGATTCTGAATAAAGTCCGGCCCGCTTCTGGCCCGATAAAAGCCTGATATGGCCCTTTTGTCGGATTTAAAAAGGCTTAAATATTTTCTGTAAGTCTGGCCCGGCCGGCCTAGTCAAGGTCAAAGTCAAAGCCCGGACTGAATTTTGACCAAAAAGCCCTGGCTTTTCCAAGCCTGGTCAAAGGCCGGCCCGGTGGACTTTTTGTGCATCTCTAATTGTAACTGATCTTAGGTTAACCATTTTTTTAAATAAAAAATAGAGTAAGAAATATTATGTGTATTTTGAACTCTAACTAACATATTATTTATAATATTATATTTTTAATGTTATCTTTTATAATTGTTAAATAAGATAAGTGTTGCAAGGGGGTTGAATGAAATTTGATTAATTATGAATATTTCTTGTTAACAACACACAAGAATTATAATTAACAAGTTTATTATGCAATCAAACAAAGTAGATAAAGAAGACATTGTTATAAACTTTCAAAAATAATTTTATTATTTTTGGTTTGCTACAACTGACTAGAAAATGATTCCAGCTTCACTAAAAACAATAAAAATGAGTTTGCTAATGTTTCTATACTTGAGAGAAAATTTAGCTCAGTTGCATAAGGAAAATACTTGTGAGATATGTATATTTATACTGAAACACATATCTCACTTACATGTGCACTTTTCCTTGGTCCTAAAACAAATCTTGAAATAGAAACTGTGCTTTTTTCGTTCAACCTTATCTTCATTCAATTTGTAAATAAAGCAACTCTGAGATATGCAGAAATCTTTGACTCATTGAGCACGCTTTATCTTTTGCTTGTCTTCTCCCAAATTGCAGTAGTAGACTTGACAGACTAGATAGTGATGTCTAAATCATTCCTTGTGTTATCACTATCTAATCTGCTACCTCAAACAGACTGTCAGCTTCTCTAAAAATGTACTTTCAACTTTTAGTTTCACACTAATGACATTATCTATTTCTCCGCAGTCTTTACTGTTAAACCTTGAAGTCCATCCAAAACATACTGTCTTCAATGCTACAATCAACTTTCCTCGCCAATTATATTATCAGTAAAACTTGTTGTCTTCATTCCCCGCCAAGTTTACTGTCGAAATAATAGTTGTTGTCGTCTGTTCCAAAGTGTGGTCACTTGAATTGTACTATCATATGATTGAATACTTGAATGTTGTTGTGTGAGTTTTGAATCATGTTGTGCATGAACACTTAGTGGACTTCTACTACATGACTCAATTTTAATCTTGTATACAAGACAGTAACTATCATTTATATTATCACCTATCTCATATACTTAAATGTACTATCTACAAGTGACTACTGAACATACTGTCAATATACATATAAGAGTATGTTTTACTTAGCTTATTTGCATGTTAAGTCTAAGTAATTAGTTGATTACACCACAATCCCTTACAATCTCCCCCAAATTGTTTTTATATAAAATAAAGACAAATTTAAAGTGAATTGCAGATGCTAACACAACTTAAATAACTAAAGTGTTTGTACAAAAAATATTCAGAAATTTACAGGTACAAATTCAACAGATTCTCGAACTACATGCTCCTTTAGTCTGAGCAGATCTTCAAATTTTGCTTGAGCTTCCTTCCTTATCTTTTCTTGGGAGTCATCATTTCAAGTAGATCTTCAAGAGCTTTCAGGGTCTTCTTTTCATGATCAAACTTGGCATAACTAGAGACACAATCAACAACTAACTTCACCAATTTGTAGGATAGACCTCTCAAATCTTTGTAAGTGTAGTAGTTCTCCACAGGTCCTTTGGAAATGCATAAATACTTAATTCCAAATTCATTTGCAATGAATCTATCTTTTGAAGATGAAAAAATTTGATTCACCTTCATCCTGTCTATTTCAGCACCCTCCTAAGATCTTGACTTAATGATTTCTCTAACCAGAGTACTCGGGTTTCTTTCAGTTTCCAGAAAAGATCCTATGGTGAGTCTGTAGATTCTTCTAAGATTTTTAGTGTTGAGAGTCTTGAAATCTACAGCTTTCACTTCAATGTTGTTAATGATGATCCTTAAAGGATTAAATAAGACACAAGACACATAATTAGGCTTTCTTGAGAATTGGTCATTCAGCTTTGCACACTTCAAGTCAATCTCTGATTCTTTAATTTTCCTATTGATTCTGTCTATCTCCTTCTTAGTAGCTTCAACATCAGCATCAAACTTCCTCTTCTTCTCCCTCACTCCCTTCTTTTTGAAATCACATATCTCCAAGGCTTTGTTTTTAAGATCAAATATCTCAAAGTTAGTGATGTTGAGCAATTGTCTCTTGATGAGTTCTGTGATTTGAGGCTCCTTCTCAGCCAATGTCTTTAGATGCTCAAAGGTGATCTCTTCAGCTGATCCACCTGTATTATAGAATATAATTCTTTATGGGTTTCTTAGAAGACATTGTTGAGTTCTTTCATATTCCACCTTCTTCTCAGACTCATGCTTCTTCTTTAACTATACGATTATTTGGATTGTGGGAATGAGTTTTTGTTCTTTAGGATAAGGATACTTGGACAATTGTTCCTCCAACTTTATTAGAAAGTTAGAATTCTTATCCTGCAAAGAATTCATACTCTAGAATTCTTTGACTCCTTCCTCATTTTCAAACATCAGTCCATCAGAATAGATGACTAGCTCAGGCTCTTCAGCTTCAACACCATCTAGAGGATGAGCTTGAATGAGTCCATTAACTCCAAAAAATTTCTGATTAAAATCCCCCTGAAGACTTGTGTCTTGATGTTTGAGCCTCAAACGAGTAACTAAAGGGTTTCGGGCATGAAAACGCAGCGGAATTAATGTAAAAATAATAAAAAAATCGAAACTCAATCGCAGGATCCATGTATAACGTTGGATGATTATGGTGAAGAAGTATATACCTTAACAAAGCTTTCGTATGCTGTTTAATGGAGGTCCAGAAAGATGAATCACAGCAGTCCTTTGTTGCAAAGATTTGCTCTCTAAAGAAGTCCACACGAACGCCCGATCGTCCTACGATCACCGGAGTCGTTACTAGCCAAATTGTTTGCCTCTCTCTCTCTCTTTCTCTAGCCTCTCTTGATGTTGAGCAGCTAGAGTTTTTCTCTAAAAACGAAATTTGATGATTTTAAACCCTAATACTATATACATCATTATGTATATATAGGGGAGAGATAGATGTTGGGCCTAACCCTAATCCATGTGGTTTCCAAAACCCATTATGACTTTGGGTTATTATTATTATTAAATCTGAATTTTAATATAATTAATCAAGTCCCACTTAATTAATTCAATAATTAAATTCAAATAATAATAATACTTATTAAATCCGAATTCTAATATAATTAATCAAGTCTCACTTAATTAATTTAATAATTAAATTCGAATAAATAATATATTTAAATTCGTAATTTAAATAAACCTCCGTTTTGACGTTCTTTGTGTGTGACCCTTTAGGTTATTATTACGTTGACAATAATTTTATTATCTAATAATAAAATTATAAACAATGAGCGGCATCTAGTAATACATCATTGCTACCCATGTAACAATAATAATTGGTGATTCAATTAAACCTTTCGTGAATAATGTGCAATGTAATATAATCCCTTTAACCTTATATTATAGATAACACTCGAGGCATGTATAGTGTCATCCTCTTCAACGTTTAATCTTGGTTTCCTTGATCAATGAGTAGACTATTTAAACAAATCAATATTTGAGCATGGCCATGCATTTCATAGTCTCACTCAATCAAGAGGCCAATAATATCACTCCTAAAATTGGAGGGTTAAATCATATATCTATCATTCATATTCCCCATACAATTCATAGCATACCCAATGTCCACCTTTATCATTACCCGGTTAAAAGTAACTTTGAGTGTAATCAAAGTATATTAATTCTCGTATAGAAATATAATAATTTCAAGTCAGATGATCATTACATCATTATCACTGTGAGATTTCTTATGACACTTATTAACATGTAGAATCTCACGGCGGGTCTTTCCAGTGTCATGTATTGATACATACACTTATGTTCTTGACTTTAGTATCACCATACCTATGACCAATGAGATGCGGTCATCTGTCAATAAACATACTAGTCTTATTGCATTATTACTGTCCTTAAATAATAATACTTGACTAGGGAATTTTAGGAATAAAATATTATTCATATAATCTCATTTTTAAGTCACATACTTAAAGATATATATTACGTATTAATATTCCAAGGACATTTATTATTCTTTTAATTTATGACGCAGTAAATAAAGACATAATAAATATTAATTAAATAATCACATAAAACATAATCTTTAATTGTTTTCAATAAAACATTAAAAGTATTGTCTCTAGGACACCAATACTAACAATCTCCCACTTGTACTAGAGCCAATCTCTCATGTATCTAATACCCATGGAACTAGTATGACCTTCGTGCTTCTGCTGCGACAAAGCCTTAGTCAGTGGGTCTGCATTATTCTTATTAGTATGCACTTTACATATATGTATATCTCCTTGATCATTAATCTCATTAATTAGTGATATCTCCTAAGTACATCCCCAAACAATCTCTTTGGCTGCTTCATAAGCATCAATATACTCAGGCTCTATTGTAGAATCAACAAATGTCTCTGCTGTGAACCATTCCAGCATACAATATCTCCATTTAGACAAAAACACAAATCCAGACTGAGAAATTGAATCATCCTTGTCTGTCTAGAAACTAGCGTCGGTGTAACCTTTTACAACTAGCTTATCTTCTCCTCCATATACCAAGAATTAATCTTTAGTCCTCTTCAAGTACTTAAGAATATTCTTGACTACTGTCCAGTGACCTTCACCTGGATTAGACTAGTATCTACTCTGACTTAGGTCGATCATTCTTCTTGATCTATCTCTATAGATCTTGATACCTAAAATATAGGTCGTTTCGCCTAAGTCTTTCATTGAGAAATTCTTACTCAACCAAGTCTTAAAAGCCTGTAAAAAAGGAATGTCATTCCCTATTATTAATATATCATCAACATATAATTATAGGAATGTCACATTGCTCCCACTTACCTTCTTGTAAACACATGGTTCATCTTCATTTTGAATAAACCCAAACTCTTTGACAGTTTCATCAAAACGAATGTTCCATCTCCTTGAGGCTTGTTTCAATCCATAAATGGATCGACGCAGCTTACATACCTTTACAGCATTCTTTGGATCAACAAAACCTTCAGGCTGTGTCATATACGCATCCATATCTTCTTCAAGGCTCCCATTTAAGAAAGCGGTTTTGACATCCATCTGCCAGATTTCATAATCATAGTAAGCAGCTATAGCAAGCAAAATCCTGATGGACTTGACCATAGCCACTGGTGAAAAAGTCTCATCATAGTCAATACCATGAATTTGCTTGAAACCTTTTACCACCAATCGTGCCTTATAGGTCTGTACATTACCATCCATGTCGGTCTTCTTCTTGAAAACCCACTTGCACCCTATAGGTTTTACCCCTTTAGGTGGATTAACCAAAGTCCATACTTGATTAGTATATATGGATTCCATCTCAGATTTCATGGCATCCAGCCATCTCTTGGATTCTGGAGTGTTCATAGCATCTTAGTAGGTGAGAGGCTCATCTTCGTCGATAAGCATCACATCACCATCTTGAGTTAAGAGAAATCCATAATATCTCTCAGGCTCATGGCGAATCCTACTAGACCTACGAATAACCTGTGTTTCTTGAGCAGTGTTGTGGTCTTGTACATCATGCTCAAGTTCCTCCATTGGTTCAATGTTATCTTGTGGGCCTCGAACTTCATCGAGATCTATTATCCTCCCACTGTTTTTCTTCGAAAGCATTTCTCTTTCAAGAAAAACTGTAGTTCGAGCAACAAACACTTTGTTCTCGGAAGGATTATAGAATGAATAATCCTTTGTTTCAATTGGGTATCCCACAAAATTATATTTGTCTGATTTAGGTCCTAGCTTGTCAGAAGTTAAACGTTTCACAAACGCTTCACATCCCTATATTTTCATAAATGACATGCTATGATGTTTCTTAGTCCATATCTCATATGGAGTCTTCTGAACCGTTTTAGTAGGAACTCGGTTAAGTGTATAAGCAGCCGTCTCCAGGGCGTAGCCCCATAAACTAATTGGAAGATCTGTATGACTCATCGTCGATCGTACCATGTCCAACAAAGTACGATTCCTCCTTTCAGAAACTCCATTCCATTGTGGTGTTCCGGGAGGAGTGAGTTGTGATACAATACCACACTCTTTTAATAAACTCTTAAATTCATGGCTTAAGTATTCACCTCCACGATCAGATCGTAGAGTCTTAATACTTCCGTCAGTTTACTTTTCTACTTCATCTTTGTTTCTTTGAACTTTTCAAAAGAATCGGATTTGTTCTTCATAAGATACACATATCTACTGAAATTATCAGTAAACGTGATAAAGTAGTAAAAGCCACTTCTTGTCATAGTACGCATAGGACCACATACATCACTATGTATAAGTTCTAATCGTTCAGTGGCCCTTTCACCTTGTCCAGTAAAAGGAGATTTAGTCATTTTTCCAATGAGACAATGTTCGCATGCTTCGTATGATTCAAAGTCAAACTTATCCAAGTATTCATCCTTATGTAACTTGGAAATGCGCTTCTCATTTATATGGCCTAAACGACAGTGCCAGATGTATGTTTAATTTGAGTCATTTATTTTAAGACGTTTGTTATTCACATTATAGATAGGAGTGTCTAAATCAAGAACATATAAACTGTTAAATAAACGTGCAATCTCATAGGTAACATTATTCAAAGAAAAAGAACAACTATTGTTCTGAATTAAAATGCAAAACCTTTCTTGTCTAAACAAGAAACCGAAATAATGTTTCTGCAAATTGCAGGCACGTAAAAATAGTTCTCAAGTTCTAAAATAAGCCCAGTGGGCAATGATAAATAATAAGTCCCTACAGCTAAAACAGCAACCTTTGCTCCATTGCCAACTCGTAGGTCGACCTCTCCTTTAGCCAAAGTCCTACTCCTTTGTAGTTCATGTACATTTATACAAATGTGAGAACCACATCCAGTATCCAATACCCATGATGTAGAAGTTGACAAATTGACCTCTATAACATGAATACCTGAATCAGAAGCTTGACCAGCATTCTTCTTCTTCAGATCCTCCAAATAAGCATGACAGATTCTCTTCCAATGACCTGGTTTACCATAGTAGTGACAATCACCCTTTGCAACAACACCCTTAGGCTTTAAATCCTGTTTGGGATTAGCCTTTGGCTTGGGACCAGAAGCAGATCCAATCTTCTTCTTTCCCTTCCATTTGCCTTTTCTATTAGCCTTACCTTTGTTATCTACCATCAACATGGCAGCAGGTTCAGCCTTTTCATGTTGGTTTCAGTAGTTCGTAACATGGCCAACAATTCAGTGGGTGTTTTGTCTATCTCATTCATATTGTAGTTCATAACAAAATAAGTATAGTTGCGGTTCAAAGATTGCAAGATTATGTCAATTTGAGCTTCCAAACCAATCGGGAAACCCAAAGTATCAAGATACTCAATATAACCTATCATCTTCAGAACATTTGGTTCAACAGGTTCACGCTCTCCCTGTTTGCAAGCATACAGTTATTTGCTCGTGTCGAACCTTTCTTGACGAGCTTGTCCCTCAAACATTCTTTGAAGGTGTTCAATCATCTCATAAGCATCCATATGCTCATGTTGTTTTTGAAGCTCAACACTCATGGTTGCCAGTATGAGACATGCAATATCATTCACATCATCAATATGCTTCTGATAAGCATTTTGCTGAACGCGAGTTGCATTCTCAGCAGGAGGAGCAGGTGAAGGAATTTCAATGACATGGAGCTTATGCTCTTGCCTGAGGACAATCCTCAAATTCCTATACCAATCCAGGAAGTTAGTTCCTGTCAGCTTGTCCTTCTCAAGGGTTGCTCGTACGGAGAAAGTATTTGTATTGAAAGGGGAGATAGGAGTGAAGGGAAGTAACTCACTGCACTTTCATGTGTACTAGAAATGCTAAATGTAATCTCTATGTAATGGTTGATGATAACTCAACAATAGAATAGGACATGTAATAATATGCAGGTGCACAGAAATCTTGGATCACAGAGTTCAGTTAAGAGAAAGTATCAAAGGATCATCTACAGACTTGAAGCTCACTGGAAGAAGTTCATTAACATGTTCAGGCCTCAGTGAAGAATAAAAGATATTGACATCTATTCAAGGATGTGGAAGCTACAAAAGATTGTCTTAGTCTATGAAGATTTTAGTGCATTACAATCGAAGCTACAAGTAAGGTTTGCAAAGAAAAATGTGGAATCATGTTCGGAATCAAGAGCCCCTATCAAGACTAGTCACTTATGAACCAGACCGTTGCATAAAGTGTCAGGACATTGGAGGCAAGCTCTCGTCGGTTAATATGATTTTAATCAATCTAAAGTTGTTGGTTTTCTTGAGTCATGTGGAGGATCAACAAAGGTGGTAAATCAGTGTTGGAGAAATGTCAGCCTAATGGATAAGGGACAGACAGCACAACCTGATTGGATCTTACTAAAGCTTCACAGATTAGAAGGCCAAATACTTGGACGTGGTGGAGTCACGTATACGGGGCCAAGTATTTGGATAAGGAAGTCTACACAAATTGAAGAGTGGAATGGAAATATTTAATTTAATTAAATAAAGTATTTATTTAATTATTTATATATTTTATAAATAAAGATATTCTTTATTTATATTTTATATATTTATTAAATATTACTTTTACATTAAATATTTCCAAAGGCATGCTTGACACATGACTTTGAAGATAAGATTTGGGTGAACATGAGCAAAAGGAGAAAAAGTGAAAAAGTAACTTTTTTTCACTTTGAATAAAAGTCTTCCATACTTGTTTTTCTAGTAGCATTCGGAAGAGAAAAAAATGGGGAGAGAGAGAGAAAATTATTTTCTCTCTCCCCCATGGCCATACTCCATATCTTGAATATTATGGGGCCATGAATTTCTTTGTTTCACCACTCATCTATTCTTCTATTGTAAACATTGCTAAATCTTGTTTAGAAGATAGGTTTGATTTTTGTCTCCTAGATCTAAAATTTGTAATATTTTTAGAGGAGCCAAAAATCATTTCTTTGTTGTGTTCTTGAGCTTATGTTCTTGAACTTGTTTGTAGCATCTACCCCATTTCAATGAATATAAAGTTATATTCTTGGATCTTGTTGTGTTGTGTCTTTTGGATGATTTACCGTTCATTGTCTTAGTTATTTTAATGGTGTTCTTGAGGTTGAAGAAGATGATGAACAGTACCCGGGTTTGAACCAAAGTAATTCTTATGTTGTCCCAAAAAATAATTAATAGTCATATTATAAATTTGGGAATCGTATTCACCCCCCCTCTACGATCTCCGGGACCCAACAATTTGTATTGTTTACCATTTAAATATCTATAATGTTTAAAATGCATAAAATAAACATTAGATTGTCTGAGTTATTTATTATGTTCAAATGATTATGATATATTCATAATATATCTCCCACTATTTTTATCAAATTAATAGCCCTTACTATTAATTTGGAAAGTATATCCTATAATTCTTTCTAGTGAGCCAAGATCCATATTTCGTCATGTCCTAAGTCAACCACTGGAAGTCCTTAAAAAATGATTATTTAGGTAGACAACAGTTGTCAATTATATCATATATAATTCTTGGATAGTTTGGTGAACAACGATTGATCTTATCTATCTAATAGACTTTTAACCAAACTCTATGCTTCTAAGTTCATAATGGTTGAATATAACCGTTTATTTTCACCTTATTATGACGACTCAATTAAGTTAGACCCAATGATACAACGGCTGAATATAACCATTTATATTCGTCGCATCTCACCTAATCGATCTAGGATTCGATGAGTGTTCAGTCATTGGAAAGCATCCGAGTAAAACTTAATATTTTGTTAAGGGGTTTAGAAAATTTATAACGATCATGATCACATCATAAAGAGATCCTCAATTTTTCCTTGAACCAAATATTTCAAATTGACATCTTAAATTGTTCATTTCTCAGGTAGATGGAGGATACCAGTGGTCACACTTAAAACCCATCAGCCTTACGAATACGCATATCCGTTTTTGTCAGAAAATCCCAGTTATAGATATCAAAAATCAATATTTAATTCCATGTTTTAAAAATCCATATTTCATAAACACAAGAATCTCATGATCGTTTGTTAATTTTAAAATCTTGAATTGTTACAGATTTTATCTTTCTTAAACAGACATGGCATGGGTGTCGTATCTAATACATACATCATTCCAACACATACATATCTACACATGCATTCATATACATATATGTATTGTGCATAAATTAAACGTGTTTGGTTATGGCCCCATCCTATGTGATATTTCCAAGCTAATGGAATTATCAAGGTCAATCTATGGTAGTTTCAAATACTACACTATTACATGTCTTTATCTTCTTCATTGCTCCATCATCTGGATTACCTCCTAGCTTCCTTGCTTCCAAGTCTCCAATGAACAATTACATTGAATAATAAATAAATCTATTCTAATGAAATTACAAGAAGAACTCGAGTTACATTCGAGATTAACAATTACAATGAATAAACGACATGCAAATCGCATTTAGAAACCAAAACCATAAAACAAAACCACTATCCTATGGGTCTCTAGGCCATAACCATTCACCATGTTATCACATAACACATGTAATATATCTCAGATTATATAAACATATCATATAATCATATATAATAAATTTCAAAATTTCAGAAAATCAAATAAATTTCAGAAAATAATAAATCTCCGTTTCGGGGCCTGTAACGTCGTCAAACGACTTACAGACACGAAGCTGACAGAGTCAGTATTGCTCAGTGACACGATTCCAGTCAGAAAACACATATCGTATGCAAAAATCAAATACTGGACACAGATTTCAGAAAATCTACCGAAGCCGTTTCAGAATTCGTATCGAATACGATTTTCATAACAAGAACAAACATGTATCATATACATACAGCAATACACACAATCATCCCATGATTATACAACACATGAATATCATATATTCAAAATCATATAAAACATATATATCAATATATAGTCATGGCATATCATATATATGTTTACATACATCGAAAAACTGTTAAACACATAACCAAATCATCCCATTATACACGTAGCTCTGATGCCATTGAAGGGTTTCGGGCATGAAAACGTAGCGGAATTAACGTAAAAATAATAAAAAAATCGAAACCCAATCGCAGGATCCATGTATAACGTTGGATGATTATGGTGAAGAAGTATATACCTTAACAAAGCTTTCGTATGCTGTTTAGTGGAGGTCCAGAAAGATGAATCACAGCAGTCCTTTGTTGCAAAGATTTGCTCTCTAAAGAAGTCCACACGAACGCCCGATCGTCCTACGATCACCGGAGTCGGTACTAGCCGAATTGTTTGCCTCTCTCTTTCTCTTTCTCTAGCCTCTCTTGATGTTGAGCAGCTAGGGTTTTTCTCTAAAAACGAAATTTGATGATTTTAAACCCTAATACTATACATCATTATGTATATATAGGGGAGAGATAGATTTTGGGCCTAACCCTAATCCATGTGGTTTCCAAAACCCATTATGACTTTGGGTTATTATTATTATTAAATCTGAATTCTAATATAATTAATCAAGTCCCACTTAATTAATTCAATAATTAAATTCGAATAATAATAATACTTATTAAATCCGAATTCTAATATAATTAATCAAGTCCCACTTAATTAATTTAATAATTAAATTCGAATAAATAATATATTTAAATTCGTAATTTAAATAAACCTCCGTTTTGACGTTCTTTGTGTGTGACCCTTTATGTTATTATTACGTTGACAATAATTTTATTATCTAATAATAAAATTATAAACAATGAGCGGCATCTAGTAATACATCATTGCTACCCAAGTAACAATAATAATTGGTGATTCAATTAAACCTTTCGTGAATAATGTGCAATGTAATATAATCCATTTAACCTTATATTATAGATAACACTCGAGGCATGTATAGTGTCATCCTCTTCAACGTTTAATCTTGGTTTCCTTGATCAATGAGTAGACTATTTAAACAAATCAATATTTGAGCATGGCCATGCATTTCATAGTCTCACTCAATCAAGAGGTCAATAATATCACTCCTAGAATTGGAGGGTTAAATCCTATATCTATCATTCATATTCCCCATACAATTCATAGCATATCCAATGTCCACATTTATCATTACCCGGTTAAAGCTAACTTTGAGTGTAATCAAAGTATATTAATTCTCATATAGAAATATAATGATTTCAAGTCAGAGGATCATTACATCATTATCACTGTGAGATTTCTTATGACACTTATTAACATGTAGAATCTCACGGCGGGTCTTTTCAGTGTCATGTATTGATACATACACTTATGTTCTTGACTTTAGTATCACCATACCTATGACCAATGAGATGTGGTCATCTGTCAACAAACATACTAGTCTTATTGCATTATTACTGTCCTTAAATAATAATACTTGACTAGGGAATTTTATGAATAAAATACTATTCATATAATCTCATTTTTAAGTCACATACTTAAAGATATATATTACGTATTAATATTCCAAGGACATTTATTATTCTTTTAATTTATGACGCAGTAAATAAAGACATAATAAATATTAATTAAATAATCACATAAAACATAATCCTTAATTGTTTTCAATAAAACATTAAAAGTATTGTCTCTAGGACACCAATACTAACAGTAACAACATCTATTTGATCATAAAATAGTTTGCCTCCTTCAGTTCATAACCCATATCCTCAACTAATCCATCTGAGTAGAAAATGATCACTTTACTCAAAGAATTAAATTCAGACCACTCAGCTTCGAATCTAGAGATCAATTCTGATTTGAATTATGCTATATTGTTGAGAGTTGGCCTCCTAACATCAAGGCATTCTTCTTGAATCCTTATAGGCTTGAGAATCCATCTTGAGCTGCTAGGCATTTTCTTTCCACAAGCCCTACTCACCATCCTCTTCTGTTTATTGATAACTTCTTTGAAGTGAAAATACCCTCTTATTGGGTCCCGAAGTATCGTAGAAGGGGGGTTAAATACGATACTCATAATAATTTAAATTCTTTTCAGAATTTGCGGATAAATAAATTATTACTTCAGAGTGGGTTTGGCCATTTGTAGTGTTTAGGTGAGCTGCCTACTAATTTTCTGTGTGTCTGGATAAATCAATTTGGTTCAAGAAAATTAGCAAGTAAAATAAACGGGACAAGATTCGGAGAATATATCTTTTATATATATACCCAGAGGTTGCTACACCTAGTTAAAAATATAACTGGTTTTCAAAGAACAAATTTGTTCTTTGCTACTAACACAAAAATATAAGGCTCAGTTCCTATACAAATATATCTAATTTAGTACAAGGAAAAAATGAGTCCGTAGGGAGTGATATCTAGGAGCCCTGAGTATTTTTCATTAAAGAATCGGGTCCTAATATCTGACCGGAAGCAAGGTATGGGTGTGTATAAATTAGCTCTTCTTGCTCAGGCCATGACAGTAGCTCTCTACATATTATTTGTGTTAAAGAAGACGACACTTTTTGAATGAGTGGTCGTCCTCTTTTTATTTGTGTAGATTTTAAATCAATAAAGTAGGCTGCTGTAATTTGATTGACTGAGGGCTATGTGGCGCAAATGGATTTTGTTGCGCCAATGTATTTTTGTTGCGCCAAAGAATTTATGTTGTGCTTGATTTTGTTTTTCATAGTCAAAGTGCGGTTTAGACACTGCACTTTGACTCTCTATTCATTCCTTGATTGAAGTTCCCCAACTTCCATTTCTTGTACCAAAGTCTTGTCACAATACACCCTGTACCCTGAGCTGTTTCCGTTCTTCGTCTGTAGTTCAGAAACTTTGACTTTTCGTACCAAGGTTGTGACACTTTGCACCCTGCACTCTTTGAGTTGTTTTGCTGTTTGACTGTAGCATCTTCAAATCACTGTTTGTACCTTAATAAATAACCGTTCTTTCAGAGTACGTTCTTCAACTTAACATTTCTTTTATAGTTAATACTCAGATTCCTTTCACAAACTGCTGACGCCTAGTGCAACTGGTCTAGTTCACAGACGAATAACTTTGATCCAGGTCTTCGTATTATAGCCTTACGTATATTGTTAAGTTTGCAGCAACTTCATTGCTTCGAACACTGACTGCCAATAAACATAGTACTTTCACTGGAATCTTTTCTGGTACTTAGACAACGTCTCCATTACTACCACAATCTTGAATACTTCATTCTCTGTTCTTCACTGATGCTTGAACATATAACTGAACTTCTTTTAGTGAGTATAGCTTCAAGACTGCAACTGTCTTCTTTAACCTTTGTCTTTACCTTGTCTTCAATCCTTCTAGATTCCTATGCTTCGAACACTTTCTATCTTCAATCAATGCCTTTACACTGAAATCTTCTAGTGGCACTTCTATACTGAATCTTCAACACTTCTGAAACCATGAAAATCTTCAACCATTATTCTTCACTGAGGCATGAACATATTAATGAACTTCTCTCAATGACCTGTAGTAGACTTCAAAACTTCTTCTAATGTCTTAATTCATTGTATCTGCCTTATCTTTATTTCTTCTTGATTTCTGTGTAGACGTAGTATTATTTACATGTCATATTCTAGTGTTGAGTTATCACGATTACTATTCATACAGCTTCATAATCTCACCAAAAATCTCCCCCTATTTGATTGTTAAACTTAGCAAACAAATCCCATAGAGAGGATAACTCAACTAACAACTAGAAAAAGTAATGGTCCGGGACTTGTAAATAATGCTACTGATTTTTCTGGATCAGATTCTGCATTTCCAGATTTCTTGTGTAACTGAAAGGAGATGTTTGTTCCTCTAGCACTAAACTGATATTCATGCAGTATCATCTTCATTTCTGTCTGTATTTGAGATTTCTCTGCTTCAAAATCCTTCATAGTTGAACTTAAAGAACTTATCATAAACAGAGCTTCGTAAGAATTAAAATTTCTGGGAACGTCTTTAATAGAATATAAAACATACCTCAAGTAATGTTCTCCCCCTGAGAACGTAATTCTTCTTCTTTTTCTTGTCTAAATTCCCCCCTAAGGATATTAACTTCTCCTAAGGATACGAAGATAAGACTTTATTAACTTCTCCTTTTTCTCTTTTTGTTACTAAATTCTCCCCCTTAATTGAGGAATCCTCCAATGGCCCATCTTTTGAATGGTTTGTCTTCCAATGAAGGTTTTCGTCTGTCATTGATTGGGAAAATATAGTAGTTTTTCTTTCAGAAGTAGCATGTAGCAAGGGTAAGTGTTTGGTCTATGGTTTCCTCACTTCTACTACGTTCTGTTGGTGTTTACACTAAAGTGTCGAGCACTTTGAAGTGTTACACACTTTCTCTCCCTATCTCTCACTCAAGTGTATCTCTCCCTCACTTTCACTTAAGTGTTTCTCTCCCCTACTTTCACTCTGCATTCCAAATATAGCCTTCTATACCTGCAAGTGAAATTCGTCAATTCATAGATATTCCCAACACCTGATTCATCAGAATGAACTGAATCACTATCAAGTAGAGAATTACGTCGTTGAGGTGTTCTTGATATATCATGCATAAGCACTGTCTCAGCACCAGACTCAATAACAAATGCTAAATCACTGTCTAGTGGAGCCTCATCTCTTTGAGATGGGTTATTTAAAGATTTTAAAATCTGTTAGGGAATCCTGCCTTGTTCTATCAAGGAGTTGCCTCGTACCTTCTCCGTAAATGGGAGGTGGACATTCCTTTTCAGGATCTGGAAATGTTCCTTCCAGGAGGGGCGATGTAGTAGGAAATGTAATGAATGGCAATTTAGAGCCTTCATTTCCCTCATAACCCTGTGACGGGAATTTTGTATAAAATACCCTACTTGACTCATCCGAAGAATTCTTGCCAAGCAGTTGCTCTCAAGCCCAGATAAATCTGAACAAGAGATCTCCCTTTCGGGATGCAGAAGATTAACTTCTGTTTGAGGTAGATACCTTGGAAAATGTAATGTATGGCAACTTAGAGTCCGCATCTCCTCTGAATGCCTATACCTCTCACTGTGCACGTCTTGCAATGTGTTCCTATAATTTATTTGTTTAGACTTACCATCAGCGTGAGTGCCGGTGGTGTGCGTGACTCATTTCAAGATTCTCTGGTAGACGAGCGAATTTCAATGAACTCACCCTGTTGAGAGAATGATTCCAGATTAGTTTACAGTTATCTCAATTATATACTACTTTGCTTCTCTAGAAGTAGAGCCGTGGGTGCACTTCCGACTTCATCCTTATTTGCTGCATTAAGTGCAGTTTCTCCCTTATCAACCTCTAATTAACATGTGTTCCTTATATCTCCAGGGGTTAATATATGGAAGTGGATGAATTAGTGTTTGGTACTATGGCATGGGTAAGAGATTGATGGGTTTTCAACCTTTTGGCCAGCTTCTTAAGCCACTGAGGGTTAAACGGAAAGAATCAATAAGATAAAAACATAACCACCTCAACATTCCAAAACATATTTTTCATCTCAAAGAGAAGGAAAAATATAATAAGGAATGATAATAGATTGAATTAAAGCGCTTTTAATAAAAGAGTTTTATCAGATCTGAAAATTTATCATTTAAGAGCATGATACAAAATTTTCTTTAAGATACTTATCCCATAATAAAACGCGGGAAAGTGTATCAGAGAAAAAAGTTTCTATCTCTTATGAATTTCTTATAAGGTAAACTTCCCAGAATAAAATGCGGAAATTTATACCAAAGAAGAAATTCAACTCTCTTACCAAATTATATTTTAATAAAATGATTCTTTTCCTTTAAAACCTTAACACTACATGTTGTGAAAACAGTTTTTTAAAACATCCTTATCAGATAGAGGAAAATGATTTTCCAACTCATAATACAATTATGATTTACATCATTTTGGTCTACCTGATAATATCCCCATCTTAAAAATAAAAACATGACGATTGGGGTGACTGTATGCTTAACAATACAGTACAAGACCTTCAAAACAACAACCACTGTTTAAGTACTATGAATCAATGTGAAACATACATTGAAACTAGTATTTAAAAATAAATCATTTTACAAGTGATTGGTACCTCGAAGTTAAAATAATTTCTCCAAATAAAATAGCAGTCACAAAGTTTCTGCCACTTTAAAAAGAAAAATTAAGAGAGAAAACATTTTTGAAAATATAGCATTTAAAACTAGCTTTGAAGAGAAGATAAAATATTTTGAGATTTAAAGAAAGATTATCCTCAAGAAAAGCTTGATTCACACCATAGGATTTAGAAATCAAAGTAGGGCTGTAAATCAAATGATTTTCAAAAGAGAAGTTTTGAAAAAGAATTTTACTGTTTTCTTCTTTAAAACTGATAGAGAAGTGACTGTATCTTTGAATAAAACGTTTTGAAAAAGAATCAGACAAGAAATTCTTTTTAATACATTCAAGTTTAAAATTCAGTCAAAGAAAAAAAACTAAATATACTAATACTGACGGTTTTTTCAAAAACCAATTTTTACTTAGAATAAAGACTAAACAAATCCATTAGTATCAATATATCACAATTATTTTATAATAAAATATTAATCAATTATCACAAATTAATAAAAGAAAATATTTATACTACGAATAATTATGCTGCAAATTTATTTTAATTTACTTAAATCATGGAACTAATATATCACTGAATTATTTTATATCATCATAATTTAAATAAATTAAAATAAATTAAATACTTATATTGTACTAAACTACCAATAACATACATATATATAAATCGAAGAGGCATGACAATAATTCAGTAGAACAATAAGCATTAAGACATATATTTATTATTAGTGATTTCAGATAAATAATTTGTATTATCACTAATATTAAAAATATCACAATTAATTGCACATAAATATTAACAAAATATCATTACTTGATATTTATCAATAATTTCAAAATACAAGAAATTATGCTTCTAACATTTTATCAAATAAAAATTATGAAACTAATAAACATTGAATTGCTTCAATCCATAATTTTAATAAGATAAAATAATTTCACTAAATACTAAAATATTCATTAGATTGAATATTAGTATCTAACTTCATATGCTATATCTAATAATTGTCACTCTAGCATATTACAATTATACTCATAACAATTATTAATGATATACGTAAGCTCGAGAAAATAGTTGAATAGAAATTCACAAGTCCTTTAAATATTGACATTTAATACTTGTGATCCTAATTACAACTCCTCGCAAATAAAATTAAATTTAAAAATATTTTCTAAGTATATAAAATATTGAGAGTTTTATACACATGACTTAGAAAATGCTTCGTCTTCCAATATTAGTGAATTTTGAAATATGCATTATTTATTTAGAACAAAAATTCTAAATACTGTCACTAATATCAAAAGTATCACAATTATTTGTAATAAAATATTTAAAAATATCAGAGCAAAATATCAGAGCAATTAAGCAAGATATCATTGACTAATATTCATCAAATATTTAACATACAAATAATTATGCTGCTAACTTATGCTAGAAAATTTAACTACCACATATGCATATAACATTGTAAGCATGATAATTAAACTAGTAGTAAAAAGTACGAGATACTGGATTTCAAATAAATTCACAAGTCCTTTAAATATGGACAATTAAATACTTATGAACTCATTTAAGAATTCCTTGCATATGGGATTTCTAACATATATGTATATAAATAACATCCCAAGTTCACTAATCAACTTAGATAAAATGAATTTATCAAGTTATTTAGCAAAGATCTACAAGTGATTCTACTAAGGACAATCTCGAAAGAAATGATATCTGGTGTCCATGAGCTTGTTCCTTAAGTGGTGTAGAGAATATCCATCAGAGTTATTGGAGTTGAAGAAGTTTCCTTATTCAGAAGATCAGAGCATCAAATTCACTAGCTGCTTTAATTTTAGCCTTTGCTGCAGCTATGTGTGTTGAATGCGTTCTCTCATTTCAACAAGAATCCAACTTCTTCCAAGAAATTGACAGCATCTAGGAATGACTTCCCTGTCTTTCTTATAATCTGCATCATCTATATCTATATAGCCAATTAGGTTAAACCTATTATCTTCAGGGTACATGATTCTAAGAATTGGTGATCCCCTAAGTTATCTAACAATTCATAACTTAACTATAAGATAAGATTCTCTAGTATCCACTTGAAAACTTGTACATAGACATATCGAGAATAAAATATATGGTCTTTATGCAATTGAATAAGTAATGAGTTGATCATACCTCTATAGCTTGTCACTTCAGTTCATATACCTGATTTACCCTGATCAAGCTTAATGGTTTGTTGGCAATAAGTCTTGGCAGGTCTAAGATCTTCCAAATTGCGCATCTTCAAAAGATCCTTGACTTACTTTGATTGCCATCATTCTTTTGAATTAATTATAATCCAAAAATAATTGCAACTCTTCCAACATGCTCATGTTGTACATACTCTGCATTTACTTAGCAAATATTTCTTGCTAAATTTTCATTAGTAGACCCACATATAATATAATCATGGTATATTAGCACATATATTACATTGTGTGTGCTTTGTATTCTAGAGAGATATATGTGTATAACGACTCTACCAAAATCATTTTCAAGTAATAAACTAGTTAGAGTGTCATACCATGTCCTGGACGATTTGCTTAAATCCCTAACTCCATTCATACAGAGCTTGAGAAGAGGATGATATACAAATTCCAATGATCTGCAACTTCAAAGTCCAGGAGTTGTACATCAACTTCAACTTCTAACTCACCATTCAGGAGTGCCCTTGTTCACATTCATCTGATAGATATTCATGCTTGAATGCTCAACATGTGCTAGGGATATACTGCTGTTAGGTTATCAACATGTTCAGCCCTAATAGGATCAAGTCTTGTCACTAGTGCTTACTGTTTGATCTTGAAAGTTTCGAAGATTCTATTTCCATCATCATCGATACCCTCTACTTGATAGTAACATGTAGCAACCAGTTTGGTTTTGTCTCTCATAACAATGCCAATAATCATCTAGTTTCTGTAAACCCTTACTGTACCAATTTCAGCTTCGTCTTGTGGTCTGGGTTCTAACTTTAGTAAATTTCTGCCTTCGAACTGATTGAGATCATCTTGCAATGCAATCACCCAATATGGATCAATAAGTGCTTCTTCAGTATTCTTTGGGATTCCTGATGTTAGGTCCCGAAAAATATATGTTCATTTTGATTAGCACTTCTAGCCTTTACTCAATAATCCGGTTTACTAAGAACTAGACTCTAGGAATGACTTTGTCTTCAAACCTTTTGTCTTGGAAGATATGTTTTTGATGTATTCATATGATCTTCATTGTGTTGAGTACGACTAGTAGATCCTTCTTTTATTTGCTCCCCCTAAGTTGCTACTAGGATGTGTTGAAGATCATTCACCTTGTTAAGTGGATTCTGTTAAAGTTCACGAATTGTGTAGTTTCACTACCATTTCTACTAATAGGATCTGAATCATCATCATTATCATTGATTCCTTCTGCAACCTCAGTTTCAACATCATTATCTGAATTTGACTCTGACGGGATGTCAAAATTCAAAAATTCAGAATAGTCATTCATTTGAATGCTTGGGAGCTTGGTGTAGTTGGACGATACATTCAGACTTTCAATCTCCTTATGGTTTTACATCATATATGCCTTGAAAGCTATTGGCTTCAATGAGTAGCCGAGGAAAATTGTTTCATGAACCTTAGCATCAAACTTGCCAAGATACTCATATTAATCTTGAATAAATATCAATTTCCTCCAAACACAAGAAGGAGCTTCAATGTTTGCTTCTGATTGGCCATTAACTCATATGATGTCTTTTCACAATATTTGTTGAAATAAATTAGTATGTTGTGTTAATTGCTTCAGCTTCAAAGTACATTTATAAGTGCAAACTTCATTTAGCTTCATTCGCGAAATTCAGTTCCACTATCTGACTTCAAAGTTCTCACAACTTACTTTGCTTCCAACTTGATCTACTTGATGTGATCAATTACCATCTGTGATATGTTATCTGTTGAATGCACGAACATCACCAACTTATAATTAGGGTTGTCACCAACTACCACTAAGCACATTTCTTTCATGACATAATTTTATTTAGTGTGATGTTTTCATTGACTTCCCTATATGACATACTTTAAAGTCCTTCTGGATAGAATTCCAAATGAAGCAGTCCTCTCACCAATTTCATCTTTATCGGAGAATTCATTGTTTTATTCACCAAGTGTGAGAGCTTCTTATGCCATAGCTAACTCTTTACTGATGAAGCTTTACTGAAAAGTTCACTTCACCTTTGCATACAAATTCCATGTCAGCTACGTACAAAATCCCTCACTCTCAGATTGAGTGAACTTCCAACCTTCTTATTTGAGATTAAACACTTTTCCTTATCAATGCTTTTCCAGAAAACCCTTGACAAAGAATTCCCTAGTGCCCTATAGATAGTGCTTAAGTCCTTCAACAAGAAAGATGCTTCCATTGATGACAATTCCAAATATAGCCAAATCCCTGATACATCCTTTGTTGTCATCTCTGAAGGTTACCATTGGGTAGGCTTTCTCAACCAACTGTGATATTAGAGCTTTAATTTTAATCATATGCCTCGAACAATAAATGTCACGAAGTCACATAACTTTTGTCTTTTGTTACATACTCTACAATCACAAATGATTAAGATTCTTAGTACTCAACTTCATTTGAGTCCAGATGGGTTAGAGATATTACTATCAATAGTGGTAACAACAGCTTCAATTTATGCATATTAGAAAAATTAGTACTATCTACTTTAATCATTCTACACAAGTGTAACAGATGTAAATCATATTTACAAATATTCAATAATTTTCTAAAAGCATATGGATAGAAGAACTAACAAATTAATTACTAATTCTGTCTAATCCATTTCTGTTGTTGTCTAACATTTTAACTATCTCTAATTACCTAAGTCAGTTTTAGATTAAGCTTCGAATCTACAAATATTACTGACTACTTAGATAGTTCTACCATCTTTCAATTTTATACTCCTTAACAATCAATACATGATATGATCTAATATTTAGGTGCAACTATGTGAGTGGGAACAAATTATATGAAAATAAGCACATAAGCATATGTGAGTGTGATCTATGACCTGTTTGTCTATTAGCAATTTTCACAACATTAGCAGAGGTATTAAATCATAGAAGATTTAAATCAAGTTCCAGCAAATGTTCAGGGATACACCTAACCGTCTAGAATATCCTATCTAATTCTAGATATTCATTTTACTGCATATGAAATCAAGTATGAAATGTACTTATTTAAACTCATGAATCCTAGCATGCAATCTTATTCTTAGCAATCAATTAAGCATTTAAGTCCTAAGATGCTAACATGCTGACATGAATATAATACATTTTAATACCTAATAATCATACAGTTCTGAATTATATAAACGTATACTAGTTAGAATGTGTACTTGTGAAGTGTTTAGTGATTCATCTCCAGTGTTGGTTATTGATGTCAGATATCCACTTGGTTCATCACTGTCACTGATAGAATCAGCCTTGCATTTAACTTCGCCAACAAATGCTTTCCCTTGCTGCATCCTCACTAATGCCTGAGATTCCTACTTCAACCCAATATAGTGTCTGTCATCTTTTGCTTGTACAGTCTTCTTCAAACTGTGTAACAAACCCCTGATCTTGTCTTTCAAATATAAACCATCCCTGTCTTGCAGCCGCCTCTTAAACTAGTTTTAAAAATCTCCTTTATGGAATCTATAGGTAAGGACCTTAGATTTAGAATTGGGATTCCGTCTGAATCTGATGTCACTGAACTTCCTGTTGCTCTGCAGGTTTGACTTGTAGTCCAGTTCTCATATTATTCCAAAGTGTCAAATTCACTTATAACACCTTCGACACTACCTCGAACTACAACATCTTCAATTCAGCTTCTAAGATCATTTCATTTCTATTCAGAGGTTCTCAACCTTGACTTCAATCAAATTTGGTTCCTGGGTCACAAATACAATGGATATGCTAACAACCTGATTTACCAAATATTATCTTCTTCAGCTTTTGTTCTAGTTCATAGGCCTTCAGCACATACAAGTCTTTTACAGACAATGTGGTTGTATCCTTAAATCCATGTTGGCTGTATCCCTGTGTTTCAGATTATCTGCAGTGTTAACACGAACTTCCTGTAATCTCCCTTTAGAATAAACTTTCATGTTTGTACTGAGATGTTAGGTAGTCCAGTCTGTCCTCCTTCAATATTTCAAACCCCTACGATTTTTCATCCAAAAATATTCAACTCAAATTAACCAAAAATTGTACCCAAATTAATCTCTTCTTTTACAGCTTTCAAAATATTAATGGGATCCTATGGAGTAAACCTCTGAGGAACTTAATACCACTATTTCTTCAACATGTTCTAGAATTAACTTCATTGGATAATCTTCAGTCAATTTTAGTTTCCTTCAATACCCAAAAAAATCTTCAACTACAAATCCTTGATCACCCTCGAATTAATATTTAAGAAAAATTTATATTTACAGAATTTTTAATTTTCTTAGAAAATAAATTAATCAAAAATAAAAATTTATAAATAATTAATTTTTAAGAATATTTGAAATATCTTAAAAATTAAAAATCGGTATATTAATATTTTCAGAAAACTTTTAGTTTTCAAGAATTTTAAATTTTCTGGAAAAATAAATAAATTTAAAATAAAAATTTAAAAAATTAAAGGGTACAAAACTTGGAGTACCAAACTGCATTTTGGTATATAAGTGGCGCCTAATTTTTACGTTGCGCCAAGATTTATGTTGCCTCTACACACCATTTCACAGGCGCATGTACATTCAAGATTTTTCGTGGCGCCTTTGTTTATGTGGCACTGGTCACAGGCGCAACCAAAATCACTGTTTTGTCCTTTTTTTAAAGGACCACCAAAATTAACGTTAAATAAATTTAAAAGTAAAAAATTTATAAATTTTATAAAATAAACTAATTAAAATTTATAATGTAAACTAATTGAAGTTTATAAAATAAATTTTATAACAGTTTTAAAATAAATTTAATCTAAAATTTATGAAATAAACTAATTAAAATTTATAACATAGACTAATAAAAGTTTATAAAATAAATTTTACAAAATAAATTTAATATAAAATTTATAAAATAAACTAATTAAAATTTATAACATAAAATAATAAAAGTTTATAAAATAAATTTTATAAATTTTATAAAATAAACTTATTAAAAGTTCATAATTAAACTTATTTAACACAGCCTCCTCATTCTGAGTCTAAGCAACTTCGGCACGGTGAGCTTCACTGGGTTACAGATCCTAATTTGTATATCAATTAGCAAGCTCTGATACCAATTGCTGGGTCCCGAAGTATCGTAGAAGGGCGGTTGAATACGATACTCACAATAATTTAAATTCTTTTCAGAATTTACGGTTAAATAAATTATTACTTCAGAGTGGGTTTGGCCTGTTTTCCCAGTTGCACAAGTAGAAGGGGGGGGGGGTTGAATACTTGTGCGTCTTTTCTGCCCGATTTAAAATCAAATTAATAACAAACTCAAACACGAAGATATGAATAAGAACTGTTTTGTATTATTGATTTGTGAATACAAAACTCTCCTAGGATGTACACAAACCCTAGCAGCTTCTCTGTGTTTATCACAGCAACTCTCTCTATCTCTATGCTCTCACAAAAATATTACTAAGACAATTATTTTCCCACACTTTTACAATTAGGTTACATAGAGTTTATATAGAGAGCTTCATATCAACTAATAACAGAAAGATAAATTACAATAGGAATATAATTCCTAATTATTAGTTGACAGTTTCCTTGTAGAATTCTCTTTCTTTCCCATAGCATATCTATAATTTAAATTATCTTGATCTTCGAAGACTTTCCATTCCTCTGATCATCTGTATAGACTCTGAAATCTTCAGACTCTGATGATCTCCAGACTCTGATTAGATGTAGACTCTGATAGTTCACAGACTCTGATGGTCTATAGACTCTGACCACCTTCCAGACTCTGATCTTCATGTAGACTCTGGTTTCACTTTCTACAGAAATTCTTCTAAGTACAAATAACATGAATGTTGACTATCTAGACTCTGATTATATATTTCAGAGACTAGAAAGACTTATTACAGATAAACTAATCTAGACCCTGTTCTAGTATTTTGTACATCATCAAATGGATATATTCCTAACAATCTCCCCCTATTTATGCTTTATAAAATGTAAGCATAAATCAAGGTTTGATGATGTCAAAACTAAAGAATAAAACTATTAATCTAGAACAGTATAAAAGAATTATAAGGGAAAAAGAATTACTTCTTATTTAATCTTCTCAAAAGCTGGATTATTCTTCAAAAAAGACTTTAACATATTTTCCTCCACAATTGCCAAAGCTTCACCAACAAATTTCTTCAGTTTCTTCATTTCTTCATTTGAACATTTTATTTGATAGTAAGCTGCTCTTAGGTCATTTGCATTGCTTTCTTGAGTTTTTAAGTCCTTCAACATTAGAACACTGACTTTCCCATTCATAGGCTGAAACCCAAAGTAATGACCAACACTTTCTTGAAACTTGATTTGTTTTTCTTCTAATGGCATGACTTGATCATTTCCCTCAGCATCAACATATTTCAAAGAGAATTTGCTCATTTGTCGATTTACCTGTCTGTGCAGAGTCAGCTTCCTGTTAATTTCTTGAAACCATTTGTGAGTGATAGCCTCTTTGCTTTTGTTCACTTCATAAGCAATTTGCAGTAGGAATCTAATATACTGTAGCTCCTCAGCTTGTTTGAAAAAGATAAAATTTGACTGACTAATCCACCTTACACTTCCACCTTCTAGGAAGTAAACTAGCATCTCATTTTTCACCTTTTCTGTTTCTCCCTGACATCCTTGTACCTTTCTTTCAAAAATATTATAAACAATTTGAGCAGACACCACTTTGTTTAAATGCTTCTGGGTGATCTTCTCAAACTGCCTATTTGTCAAGGATTGAGGATCCCTGGTTAAGGTAGATGTTCTGTCAATATCTGATTCTTCAAATCCTCCAAGTCCTGTCTTGTTTTTAGCTCTAAGTTGCAGATTTGATTGACTGCATTTCCAGTAAGAAGGTTCTTGAGTGTCATCAGAGTCTGATTTCTTCCTTTGCCTATCAGAGTCTGATTTAGACCCTGATTTCCCATGTCCAGTCCCTGACTGGTGTGTTTGAGTTCTTGCTACTCCAGATTGTTTTTGTTGCACACCATCAGGACCCTTAGGACCATGAGAACTATCTCCATCATCACCATCTCTCCTCCTTTTAACTCCCCTTGATTGATCCTTGCATCCCTCATCCTTATGTCTCCTGGAGGATTCACCTTGCTTCTCCTTCTCCCCCTTTTTGACATCATCATTACTGGTGACAGCCAAAAGGATCTGCTCAAGAACTGTGGAGATATTTGCCTGGGCTGCAATAACTGAATCAACCTTAGTGGTCAAAGTAGAAACTGTAGTTTGAAGAGAGGCTTGAGTGGTAGTGATAGCAGCCAGAGCATCTTTAAAAGCGACCTCTTTGGATAATTGAAGGGAGTGAATTCTTTCAAATCTTGTATTGAGAAGAGAAGTGGTATTATCAACACCAGTGAGCTTTGTTTTAATATGAGAAATGTCCTGGACCACACTGGATAATTGAGCAGCAACATCAGGCAGCTTAGCTTTAACAGCTCCATCTAAGACTTGATCTTCTTCACCAGGATAGTAACCATGTTCTTGTTGAAAAGATTTTTTCTGAAAAGCTGGAAGCCTCTCAGATTGATGAATTGCCAAAATGCAAGCAAAAGAATCTTTATCTATTATTCCCCTTTGCTGTGCAGACTCCCAAGATTGGGGAAACACCTGATCAAAATATACAAAGGAGGGTGGAACTGGATCATCATCTTCAGAAGAGCACTCCTTAGCAACAGGCTCAATCTTTGTAATTGGAGGGGTAGACTCTGGTGGTGTAGACTCCGAAACTGCAAACGGAACTATAGACCCTGACTCCTCCTGAGAGTTATCAGAGACTGTAGACTCTGGAAGTCTAGCCCTTATAGGCATGATTAACAGAGGTTCTTCTGACTTCAAATTCGCAGCCTCAGGTGAAATGACAGGGTTTTCAACCATAGCCTCCATGACTCTATCTGCTCTCCTTGCTAGAGAATCCACCAAATGTAGTTGTGGTCTCTGAGTAAATGATTTCTGAGCAGCAAGAGCCTCCTTCTTCTTTCCAATATGCACAATCAAACAATGTGAATGTTCATCCATCCCCTGCTCCAACTCATTGGACCAACTTTGTGGAAAATCTTGATCCCAATAAGTAAAGCTAGGTTCAGGATACCCTAATCTCTCATGCTCACAGTGGGGTTGGGCACCCACTTTCTCAAACTCACTCAGGCTCTCTACAGCCTTTTCTACCTCTCCTTTTGCCTGGTCCAGTGCCAGCCTCTCAGATATTTTTTCACTCAATGTGGAGGGTGCACTCAATAATCCTACAGAAGAGGGGTTGAGAGATAAGAGTTGTGCTTCAATACCTGAACCACCTTGATGGAGGGGAACCCCTTCAAATGTCTGAAGGCTAGGGGTTTCCACCAAGGGGTGAGCATCAACAGATCCTGAACCCTTACAAGCATCTTCTCTCTTTTCAGAGTCTGTTGGCTCCAGTATTCCAGTCTCAGGGTCTACTCTAGACTCTGACAGCTTCAGTATGACTTCATTAGAAGCCAGAGTCTGAGTGTTGCCATCTTGGACTGTTTGTGCATGAGACTCCCCCTCAAGGTGGATAGACTCTGACAGAATAGATTGGGAAATTTCTTCATGAGCATCCATCAGAGTCTGTCCTCCCATATCACTGGGGTTCTCATCAGCTGTTTGGTGAGTTGTCAAGGAGGGCCTAACAGCATACTCCCCTGCCCTACTATCACCCAACCTCTGACTAGGTGGTTCTTGTGTGGGTGAGGCAGACTGAGCATCTTTATCACTAGTCACCACTGGTGCACTAGTCCCATCCTCCAACTGCCTTGCACTACCTGCTACCTCCTGTTGTTCTTCAAGAATAAATGCATCCAACTTGTGATGAAAGGCCCTGAGATGGATTGCATTGATTGCCTGGGCATCTGTGAGATTGAAGAGGTCCTGCAGTTCCCTTCTTACTTTTTGAAAATAAGTGCCCTTGAATTGATCTAGTCTACTTTGGTAGGTTGGATAGATGTATTTGTTGGCAATTGTACCTATATTATGGACAAGATAGTCAGCCACCTGTCTTGACAGAGGTTGAATTTGAGAGATCCATTGAATGGCTGTCCTGTAGGTAACTCCATTATCCCAAATTGCTTCATAGTTAAAAACTGGTTGCTCAATCTCAGTTTCCAACTCAGCAACAGACTCTGATGCTCTCCTTTTGTGGACCTTAAGCTTTTTAGGCTTCTTTGTAATTTGCTGTTCAGAGTCTGGCACACCTAGTGCTTTGAGAACTTCATTTGTCTTGCCTTCTATGAGCCCAGCTGCTTGTACTTGTAATGAAGAGTTGAATAGGTAGCTGTATAGATTTTTGACCACATCCTGTGCAGATATTTGTAGCTCCTGTTCCATTCTCTTCCTTAGGGCTTCATAGGTTGTAAGAAAATCCAAGACTTGAGATTTAGTCTGATATTGCCCTGGATCTTCAACTGATTCCACCAAAGGATATAGGAATAGCAGTACCTCATCACTTGGAATAATGATCTCATCAATTAGACTTGAGGCTGCATCCAATGACATTCCTTCCCAAAATGTTTCATGATCAGAGTCTAAAGGCAGCCTAGACTCTGACTCAACATTAGACTCTGGTTCAGGAGTTTTCTTGCTTTCAGAGTCTGGCTCTGCAGGAGCCTTGGGAGCATCTGTTTCCTGTAAAAAAGGGTTAGTAATAATAAGAGGCTTGTGTGTGTGTGCAGAATAAGCCTTCCTCAATCTTCTGTACTTCTGATCAAAGGATTTGTCAGGAGACTCAATTAGAGAATCCTGAGGTGCATTCCTAGGCTTTTCAGAGTCTGTAGCCTTTTCAGAGACTACAGACTTGGCTTGAAGGTTAGAATCAAGTGTATCATGACCTTCTTTTAACAAAGAAAGACCTTCAACAACTTGTTTCTCTAGAGGGTTGAGCTCTTCCTCACTGTGCTCATCTATCAGCCTAGTTTGAATCAATTTTCTCCTCTTTACAACTGGTGCCTGTTGAGAGACACCAGAGGTTGGTTTCTTTTTGGATTTTGGTTTGGAAGATTGTGGAATTGAAGGGGATTGGGTGACTTGGGTAGGTGCAGGGGGACTCTCCATTACTTGTTCCTGCACCATTTCACCACAAAAAAATGAGGCATTGTAGATAGAAGGTTTGTAGGTTGAGAGTTTTACCTGTGGATAGTGCATGGCAGGTAGACTTTTCTTCTTGTCATCAATTCTCTTGATGTCAGAGAATATCCTCCTTTGCTGTTTGTATGCCTGCACACAGCAATCATCTGCCAACTTGGTTGACATATCAGGAATGAAATGGTTGAGGAGAATCATAAGAAATCTATGATAGTAGACTTTCTTCCTCCCCTCTTGCACATTATTTAATTTTGCTCCCATTTGAGTGAGCAACATATCACCAATGTTGATCACTTTGTCAAACAGGAGACTGTGACCAATTTGATAAGTTATAGCTGTAATAGCATCAAAACCACTACACTTACCAGTGAAGCACTTAGCAATTTGATCAAAGAAAAAGGACCATTCTTTCCTTAAGTAAGGCTTAGTTATTTTACTCATGTTATCTAAGCTAGCAGAATAACCTATTGCCTTAAACATGCTTTTAATGTCATTATCAGAAACAGTTTTATCAAAAGGTGTTCTTACAGGAAATTTAAACACAGCATTAAGTACATCGGCAGTTACATCAAATGTAGTGGAGCCAAAGGTAAACATGATTTTACCTGGTTGATCCTGAGAAGGATCAACAACCTGTGCAGAACTCCAAGCCTTTGACACAGCATCCATGTGAATCACTGGTGATGCCTTGAGAATGTAACTGAGCTCAGAGTGCTCCATGAAATCCATCATTGGGAAGTAGTCAGCATCTACTCCTTTCTTATCTCCAAGAGCAGCAACATGATTTGTAGTCATGAAATCAAAGTCCCCAAAAGTGAAAGTAATCGCCTTGGGTCCCCTCAGGACAGTAGAAATGGCAGCCATTGAAGTTGTTGATGTTGAAAGTGATGGAAAAACTTGAAGAAATTAACTAGGGTTCGCAAAAAGCTCTGTGAATATTTTTGCCTTAGAAAATAATTGCAATAAACAAGTGAGTAAATTGTATGAAAAATTTTCTATTTTGTTTGAATTGCATACAATACACACGAGTCTACAGTCTATCTCCAGTCAAAAGATAACTGTTACCGCCTATTTCAAGTCAATTGAACCGTTTAAAAGTAATCAGAGTCTGCAGGCGCGAATATTGACCGATTCAGAGTCTAGGCGATATTTTTCTCAGAGTCTACAGACTCTCCGAGTCTACAGGCTCTCAGAGTCTTCAGACTCGTCAGAGTCTAAGAACTAGACTCTGTCAAGGTAAAGTACCAAACAAAATTTTGCAATTTTAATTAATCATAGTGTGTTAAGCCAGGGACTATAATTAAAGTACATACCTTGCTTCTTGTCATTTTGATCACTTACATAATTAACATACCTAATTCACCTACCAGTCTGAGAAAGGTAGATTCATCAAGTGGTTTTGTCAAAATGTCTGCAATCTGTCTGTCAGTTGGAACATAGTGAAGTGTCACAGTGCCATTTTCAACATGTTCTCTAATGAAGTGATACCTGACATCAATGTGCTTTGTTCTGGAGTGTTGGACTGGATTCTCTGCAATTTTAATAGCACTAGTATTATCACAATACATAGGAATATTTGAAAATGTTAGTCCATAATCAAGTAATTGATTTCTCATCCACAGAATTTGAGCACAGCAACTTCCAGCTGCAATGTATTCAGCCTCAGCTGTTGAGGTGGATACTGTTTGTTGTTTCTTGCTAAACCAAGAAATTAATCTGTTGCCAAGAAACTGGCATTGTCCTGTTGTGCTTTTCCTGTCTACTTTGCATCCTGCATAGTCAGAATCTGAATAACCAATTAGTGAAAAATCTGACTTTCTAGGATACCAAAGTCCAAGAGTTTGTGCCCCCTTGAGATATCTAAAAATTCTTTTCACAGCTATTAAATGTGATTCTCTAGGGTCAGCTTGAAATCTAGCACACAGGCAAGTTGCAAACATTATGTCTGGTCTACTAGCAGTTAAATATACCAATGAGCCAATCATACCTCTGTAGCTAGTGTTGTTAACTTTCTTACCCTTTGGGTCAGAGTCTAGCTTTGTGGCAGTTGACATGGGAGTTTTAGCAGTTGCAGAGTCTTGCATATCAAACTTCTTCAACAGTTCTCTTACATACTTTGTTTGATTGATGAAAATTCCATCATCATTCTGTTTGACTTGAAGCCCTAAAAAGAAGTTTAATTCTCCCATCATGCTCATTTCATAATTTGACTGCATTAGTTGACTAAACTTTTCACAGAGTTTATCATTAGTAGATCCAAATATAATATCATCAACATAAATTTGGACAAGCAAAATATCACCTTTACATTTTCTAATAAAGAGAGTTTTGTCAATGGTACCTCTTGTGAATTCATTTTCCAGAAGAAATTTTGAAAGAGTTCCATACCATGCTCTAGGTGCTTGCTTCAATCCATATAGTGCCTTGTCTAACCTGTAAACATGATCAGGAAACTTTGGATCAACAAATCCTGGTGGTTGCTCCACATAGACTTCTTCTTCCAATTCTCCATTTAAGAAGGCACTTTTCACATCCATCTGATACACCTTGAATTTTGAATGAGCTGCAAAGGCAAGAAACATTCTGATAGCTTCCAATCTTGCTACTGGTGCAAAAGTTTCATCATAATCAATTCCTTCCTCCTGTGAGTGTCCTTTTGCAACTAGCCTTGCTTTGTTTCTTACTACAGTTCCATTCTCATCAAGTTTGTTTCTGTAAACCCATTTTGCACCAACAACAGATCTATTTCTAGGTCTTGGTACTAGTTTCCACACTTTATTTCTCTCAAATTCATTCAATTCTTCTTGCATTGCAATAATCCAATCAGGGTCTTGCAAGGCTTCCTCAATTTTCTTGGGTTCATTCTTTGAGAGAAAACAGCTATAAAGACATTCATTTTGAGTGGCTGTTCTTGTTTGTACACCACTCTCAGGGTCACCAATTATTAAGTCAGGAGTGTGATCCCTTGTCCATTTTCTAGCTGGTGGAAGATTGGTTCTTGAACTTGAAGCTCCCCCTAAGTCATTTGCATCTTCTGTATTTGAGTGAAATTCAAATGAAGAGGCTCCCCCTAAATTGCTTGACTCTGACAAGGTTTCAGAGTTGCTTGATCCAGACCCTGATGAGTTAGACTCTGTCTGTCTAGACTCTGTCTGGGTAGACCCTGACCTGTTAGACTCTGAATTATTTGGAGTTGAATTTTCTGACTCCCCCTTAGAGTGTGCAGATTCCTGTGTTGGTTCAGGAGTTGTTTGAGGTTCTTCATCCTCTTCTTCTTCATTTATCTCAGAACTTTTTAGATTTTCAAATTCCAGTGTAGTAGACTCTGACTCATCCTGCAATCCTGTAAACTTTTTATCATCAAATGCAACATGAATAGATTCCATAACAATTTTGGTTCTGAGATTAAACACTCTGAATGCTTTTGTGTTTGATGCATATCCAAGAAAAATTGACTCATCTGCCTTGGCTTCAAATTTGCTTAGATTTTCAGGATGTACTTTCAGTACATAACACTTGCATCCAAAAATGTGAAAGTGTTTCACACTTGGCTTCTTGTTCTTTATCATTTCATAGGGAATCTTTCCATGCATGTTTATTAAGGTGCAGTTTTGAGTGAAACATGCTGTATTGACTGCCTCTGCCCAAAAATAGACTGGTAGCTTAGATTCTGCCAGCATTGTTCTGGCAGCTTCTATGAGTGTTCTATTCTTTCTCTCCACAACTCCATTTTGTTGAGGAGTTCCTGGTGCAGAAAATTGTTGAGTAATTCCCTTTGATGCACAGTAGTCCTCCATGATTGAATTCTTGAATTCAGTACCATTGTCACTCCTTAGAATTTTAACTGTTTTTGTTGATTTCCTTTCCAGAAAGGTGATATGGTCTTTTATGTGTTGTGGAGCTTCATCCTTTGAATGTAGAAAGAAAACCCATGTGAATCTTGTAAAATCATCTACAATAACAAGAATATATTTCCTTTTGTTAATTGACATAACATTTACTGGACCAAATAAATCAAGATGCAATAAATAAAAGGGTTCAGAAATGGTGTTAATTGTCTTGCTCTTGAAGGATGATTTTCTTTGCTTCCCAAGTTGACATGCTTCACAAAGTCCATCTTGCACAAAATCAACCTGTGGTAATCCTCTTACAAGATTCTGTTTAACCAACTTATTGAGTGTTTTGAAGTTGATGTGTGACAGTTTCTTGTGCCATTTCCAGCTTTCTTCTGTTGAGGCCTTGCTATATAGACATGTGATTTCACTGTGTATGCAATCTTCCAAGCTGGCTTCATAAATGTTACCATGCCTAAGTCCTTTGAAAACCACAATGCCTGTTTCTTTGTGAGTCACAAGACACTCTTTGTTGTCAAAGCCAGTATGGTAACCTTTATCTCCAAGTTGACTTATGCTTATTAAATTATGCCTTAAGCCATCAACTAGAGCTACTTGTTCAATGATGACATTCCCAAGTACAATCTTGCCATATCCCAGTGTTTGTCCTTTGTTGCCATCTCCAAAAGATACTTCTGGGCCAGCCATTTCCACAAAGTCTGTAAGCAGGGATTTCTTTCCAGTCATGTGTCTTGAGCATCCACTGTCCAGGATTAGGGTTACATTCTTTACCCTGGTTCCCTGCATACATAAAGCAACTAGTTAGATGTTTTGAGGACCCAAACAGTTTTGGATCCTTTTCTACTAACTTTAGGAGAAGCAGGCTTTACAATTTTCACCTTTGATTTACCTGTCTCTTTTGTTGCCTTAGACTCTGGTGGAGTCTTGACAGTGTCATACCAACTTTTATCAATAGAAGATTTTAGCTCATAAAAATTGTAATACAAGTCATGATAGTCCTTACACATATAGATAGAATGAAATATGCTACCACATTGATAACATGGTTTCTGTGGTATGTAGTGACTTTTCAGAATCTGTGAAGAATTAGACTCTGATTTCTTCTCAATCTTTGCTTTACAATCTATAGCCAAATGGTTGTGGTTGCCACATCTATAACACTTCTTTCTAGGAGCATTAGGATCCTTTTGGTAATTGTTTACCTTATTAATTCTTTCCTTACCATTCCTATTTCTCCTAGTTTTGGTAGACTCTGATAAGTTCTCTAGCCTTTCTTTTAATTTTGACTTAGACAAGTACCCTATATTAATATTTTTCTTAGAGTTATTTGCTCCTATTTCATCTGCTTTTTGTTAACAACAGGGGGACTAATGACATATGAGTTTGTGGTTTCAGATTTTTCTTTAGGTGTCACAAACTTAACAGGAACAAATGTACTTTTGTCTTTAGTCTTATTAACTTGGCTAGCTTCTTCACTGTTATCATTCTCAACAATAGGTCTTTTGTCTTGACTCTTGTCATAGCCTAGACCAGCAGTTTGACACACATTTTGATTATTGAGAATTTCTTGAACTTTTCTACCAGAGTCTGTCCAGACTCTAAACTTGAGTCTCTCTTCTTCTAGTTCTTTCTTAACATAGTCATAGGCCTTCAAGATTTCAGTGTAGTTATGACTATGTTTCTCAGAATCCTTTTTGTATTGTTCCATTAATATTAACTCAGACTCTAAATGATCATTCCTTTTAGTCAAGGTCAAATTTTCCTCTCTCAACCTTTCACTTTCACTAGTGAGAGACCTACATGTTGTCATTATTTTATTGACCTCACTTTGCACAGTTTCTATACCATCAGAGTCTAAATTAATTAAGGATTCAGGAGTAAAGATTGATACCTGAGTTTTAGGAGATGAGGGTTCTTTGGGAGATTGTGATTTTCTTGAGGAGGATGCCATCAGTGCTAGATTTTCATAATCAATTTCATCCTCTGAGCTTGAATCTGCCCAATCCTTTCCAGTTGATAGAAGTGCTTTTCCTTTTCCTTGACTTTTTGACTTTCTGCATTCACTAGCAAAGTGGCCCAATATTCCACAGTTGAAACATTTGACCTTTGCTTTGTCAAGTTTGATTATTGTACTCTTGCTCTTCTCAACCTTCTCATCTTCCTTCTTGAATGATGGCCTCTTGCTAAATTTTCCAGTTCTTTTGTTAAATTTCATTCTTTTGAAATTTTTTGCAAACATAGCCATCATTTGACTTCGGTCAATCTCTTCATCAGAATCAGAGTCTGTGTCAGTAGACTCTGACTCCACAACAGCTTTACCCTTCTTCCTTGAATCCTTGATTCTAGCTTCTGTGGGTTGTTCCTGTTGTTCTTTCTCAGACTCCAGTAAGAGTGCCACAGATTTTGTCTTTACAGACTTCTTATTTTTCCTCTGTTGCATCTCCAAATCATATGTCTTGAGTCTGCCATACAATTCTTCTAGAGTTAGTTCATCCAAATCTCTAGCTTCCCTTATGGCTGTTGTTTTATTGTCCCACTCTTCAGGAAGTGCTCTTAGAAACTTGGTGTTTGTATCTTCAGAATCATAAACCTTACCAAGCATAGCCATCTCATTCAGAAGTTTTGTAAACCTATCATACATCTCAGTGATAGATTCTCCAGATTTAGCTTCAAAATATTCATACTCCTGAATTAGCAAAGACCTTGCATTCTTCTTGACGTCTTTAGTCCCTTGACAGTGCACTTCAAGTTTTGCCCACATCTCCTTAGCAGTGGTGCATGTTATAACATAGTTTGTAAGGACAGAATCCAAACTGTTGAAGAGAATGTTTTTGACTTTTGCCTCCTTAAGGACATTCTCCTTGTCCTCTCTTGTCCATTCAGCCTTGGGTTTTCCAATGAAGTGTTCTTCAGTTACTTTACCTTCTTCATTGATTTGAGGCACAAGCTTTAAGGGCACATAGGGTCCTTCATGAATTCTTTCAAGGTAGTCAGGGTCTGTTGCTTCCAGATGGTGCAGCATCTTAACCTTCCAGTGGGTGAACTCGTTTCTTTTAAGCATAGGAATCTTAGAATTGCCATCTTTGTTTCTAGACATCTTTGATCGATTTTATACGTTAGGCTTTGATACCAATTGTTTTCCCAGTTGCACAAGTAGAAGGGGGGGGGGGGTTGAATACTTGTGCGTCTTTTCTGCCCGATTTAAAATCAAATTAATAACAAACTCAAACACGAAGATATGAATAAGAACTGTTTTGTATTATTGATTTGTGAATACAAAACTCTCCTAGGATATACACAAACCCTAGCAGCTTCTCTGTGTTTATCACAGCAACTCTCTCTATCTCTATGCTCTCACAAAAATATTACTAAGACAATTATTTTCCCACACTTTTACAATTAGGTTACATAGAGTTTATATAGAGAGCTTCCTATCAACTAATAACAGAAAGATAAATTACAATAGGAATATAATTCCTAATTATTAGTTGACAGTTTCCTTGTAGAATTCTCTTTCTTTCCCATAGCATATCTGTAATTTAAATTATCTTGATCTTCGAAGACTTTCCATTCCTCTGATCATCTGTATAGACTCTGAAATCTTCAGACTCTGATGATCTCCAGACTCTGATTAGATGTAGACTCTGATAGTTCACAGACTCTGATGGTCTATAGACTCTGACCACCTTCCAGACTCTGATCTTCATGTAGACTCTGGTTTCACTTTCTACAGAAATTCTTCTAAGTACAAATAACATGAATGTTGACTATCTAGACTCTGATTATATATTTCAGAGACTAGAAAGACTTATTACAGATAAACTAATCTAGACCCTGTTCTAGTATTTTGTACATCATCAAATGGATATATTCCTAACATGGCCATTTGTAGTGTTTAGATGAGTTGCCTACTAATTTTCTATGTTTCCGGATAAATCAATTAGGTTCAAGAAAATTAGCAAGTAAAATAAACGGGACAAGATTCAGGAAATATATCTTTTATACATATACCCAGGGGTTGCTAGACCCAGTTAAAAATATAATTGGTTTTCAAAGAACAAATTGTTCTTTGCTACTAACACAAAAATATAAGGCTCAGTTTCTATACAAATCTATCTAAATTAGTACAAGGAAAAACTGAGTCCGTAGGGAGTGATATCTAGGAGCCTTGAGCATTTTTCATTAAAGAACCGGGTCCTAATATCTGACCGGAAGCAAGGTATGGGTGTGTATAAATTAGCTCTTCTTGCTCCGTCCATGACAGTAGCTCTTTACATATTATTTGTGTTAAAGAAGAACACACTTTTTGAATGAGTGGCTGTCTTCTTTTATTTGTGTAGACTTTAAATCAATAAAGTAGGCTGCTGTAAGTTGATTGGCTGAGGGCTATGTGGCGCCAATGGATTTTGTTGCGCCAATGTATTTTTATTGCGCCAAAGAATTTATGTTGCGCCTGATTTTGATTTTCATAGTCAAAGTGTGGTTTAGTCACTGCACTTTGACTCTCTATTCATTCCTTGATTGAAGTTCCCCAACTTCCATTTCTTGTACCAAAGTCTTGTCACATTACACCCTGTACCCTGACCTGTTTCCGTTCTTCGACTATAGTTCAGAAACTTTCACTTTTCGTACCAAGGTTGTGACACTTTGCACCCTGTACCCTTTGAGCTGTTTAGTTGTTTGGCTGTAACCTCTATAAATCACTTTTCGTACCTTAATAAATAAACGTTCTTTCCAAGTACGTTCTTGCACTTAACAATTCTTCTATAGTTAATACTCAGATTCCTTTCACAAACTGCTGACGCCTAGTGCAACTTGTCTGGTTCACAGACGAATAACTTTGATCCAGGTCTTCGTATTATAGCCTTACGTATATTGTTAAGTTTGCATCAACTTCATTGCTTCGAACACTGATTGTCAATAAACATAGTACTTTCACTAGAATCTTTTCTGGTACTTAGACAACGTCTCTATTACTACCACAATCTTGAATACTTCATTCTCTGTTCTTCACTGACGCTTGAACATATAACTGAACTTCTTTAAGTGAGTATAGCTTCAAGACTGCAGCTGTCTTTTTTAACCTTTGTCTTTACCTTGTCTTCAATCCTTCTAGATTCCTATGCTTCGAACACTGTCTATCTTCAATCAATGCCTTTACACTAAAATCTTCTAGTGGAACTTCTATACTGAATCTTCAACACTTCTAAAACCCTGAAAGTCATCAACCATTATTCTTCACTGAGGCATGAACATATTAATGAACTTCTCTCAATGACCTGTAGTAGACTTCAAAACTTCTTCCAATGTCTTGATTCACTGTATCTGTCTTGTCTTCATTTCTTACTTATTTCTGTGTAGATGAGTATTATTTATCTATCATGTTCTAGTGTTGAGTTATCACGATTACTATTCATATAGCTTCGTAATCTCACCAACACCTCTAGAACCAAGAAATGATTTGGCTCTTACTCTAAATTTTCTTTTCTTGACAGCACCTTCCACCTTCTAACTCCAGACAGTATTTTGGAAGTTTCTGTCAATTTTGGTGTGATATCATGTTCAGGTTTCCTGACAGCAGGTTCTGGTTTTGTGACAGTATGTTCCACCTTATCACTCATGATAGTATCTTGTATGAAAACATATTCCTTGTCAGCATCAAAACCAAGAACCACTTACTTCATCACCCTTCCTTCAACACCATATTTAAATTTCTTATCATCCTCATCATCTTCACCATCCTTATTTCCAGTTCCAGAGGTCCCTGCATGATCATTGTTGTTGTTGGACTTAGAACTACCTACACCATCATCAGGCTTTGCATCATCATCATTATTATCACCTTCTTCAAATCTTTTCCCTAACCTCTCAGCCTTCTTTTTTTCAAATCTATCACCTTCATTCTTCAAGATTTTCACCACCATCCTTATCTTCTGAGTTTGATCTAGCTTTGAGAAATATTCACAAGAATCCCTTACTAGTCTTGGTTGATACTGGCTGACTCTTTCTAGATTTATTGATCTAAACTTTCCATCTGTAAAGAAGCTGTATTTGATATTGAGAGGATCATGAGTAATTTCTGGAAGCTTATCCTTAATCGTGTTCATCAAAATTTTCTTGAGATTTTTATTCAAGAATGATCTTCCAATTTTAATCTTGAGCCTTATGGCCTCAATCAATGCAATTTCTTGCATGCTCAAGTACCGCAGACTTACATACCAATTAAGTCATCCTTCAACCCTCACTTTGATATCCACGTATTGGTTTTAGACACTAGGACAGCTGTACCAACTGTTGATTACCTCATAAGCTCAGAAACTTTCTTTGGGTCTCTATTTGATGACTTTCTCAAAGCCATAATTCTTGTGTTGAAGCTTGCATCTTGAAAAACACTACTGTTTTCATTTCCATCTATCATTAACATAGTAGCCCCCTCGTCAGTCAAGTCTTCCCTTTCTTCAAGAATTGTGTCATCAAGGTTGACAGGGAATAACTTATCCTTCCCCTTTTTAGAAAAAAAAGTTACAGGGGCCTTCACTACAACACCCTCCTTGATCACAATGCCTTTCTCCTTAGGGCTCTCCACCTTCTTCTACTTCTTCTTCTTATCACCTCCAAGCTTTTTAGCAATCTCAGCAGTCAGATTAGACAACAATGCTAATTGACTCTCCCCCTGAGATGCAACTTATGTCTCTTCATCAGCCTTCTTACAATCATCAACAACCACTTCCTCATCCTTATCATCAACAAACACTTATGGACTCTTATCCCACTTAGTTGAGGTAGCAACTGCAGGGATGGGGAATTTAGAATTGAACTCCTGAAGCTTGTCAAATACAGCCTAGAATCCATCATTCATGATTTGCTCCAAACTTGACATTTTATTTATCAGCTTCACCTGGTTTCTCCCAATAATATCCAGATTCTTGGAGAACTTAAACACTTTATGAAAAAGGGATTTCAACCTTTCAGCAACTTGTTTAGAAGATTTTGGGGGCTTTGTGGGTTCTCACACTCTCATATTTTGCTTGGATGATCTCATCGTCCCTCACCTGCTCACTCTCAAGGCTTAGTGCCTTAAATGATTTGGCTCCCTCAATTTTCTTTTTCCTTTGGCCTTGCTCAAGGTCCTCTCCTTTTACCTGGGATTTTCCCAGCTCCTCATTTTTATATTCATTTCTCTTTTCTTTTGTCTTTTTTTTTCACACCCTCACTCAACCTGGGTGCATGGGACTGAGCAAATACACCATGCACATGAGATTTAGATTGTACCTTTAGAAGAGTTGAGATGGGAAAAGAGTCATCTTCCATTTCTTTATGATTCTGAGAAACCCTGTCATGATTTAGAGAGGTGACAACATCTTGAACATCTAAGTTACTGTCAGGTGGATTGATGGCAACCTTTTCTTTGATAGCTACAGAGGCTTTGACAATAACCTTTACTGGTGAAGCAGCTTCCATTTGATGAGTGATGTCTTCTACACTTTGAGTAGAAGGTTCTTGCGGATCACTGGAGAATTGATCATTCATGGCTTGAAATAATGAATTGATAGTTGGTAATCTACTGTTGCAAAATGAGAAACTCCATAGTTGAAGGAGCTTTGTTCTACATTTTCTAACCTAACATTTTTATGTCTTTAAGAAAAGGCTCATGTTAGGTGGGTTCAACATATTGTGTAGACTCTTTACAGGTTGTCATGGGAGACTAGCCAAGTTCAATAGATGCCTCCTGTTGAGAGGAGACTCCTATAGATTTGCTATTTTCCCTTTTAAGTTCTGTACCCTTTTGGGAGGAAACAGACTGGCTAACAGAGGTTAGTACCTTTGCCTTATTTCTTCTAGGCTCATAAGGGCCCTCTATGGGTTCTGTGGTCTAACTACCGCCCTTATTTGCTGCATCTAGTATAGTTTCACCACCTAACTGTGGAACAATTTTTATCCTAAGGGTAGTGATCCTCTTTCTTTTAGAAGCCTGGTCCTTTTTAGAGGAACCAGGATCTTGGTTAACAGACTTGGGGACTCTAGATGGTCTAGCATCTTTAAATGGTTTAGAGTTTGGGTTAGGAATAGTGAGGTCAACACTATTCTCATCACTCAAGGAAAATACATTGAAATCATCAACAATTTTCAAATTAAACAACTTTATTGTGGAATGCATATAATCAATAATAAATAGTCTCAACTCTGAATTTGGGGGTTTGCTCATTAAAATAGGGTGGGTGTTCTTCTTGGGGGTTTTAATTTTTTTTTTTTGCATATCTCATTTCTTAAAGGATTAATATGATATAATTTGTTCATTGTAATGATTCATAAGAGCCAATAATTTGAATGTAATTGGGATAATTTGTGATAATGATCTGTTTTCTTATTTTAAATTGTGAGTTTAATTCTTTCTCATTTGGAATTCATTTAGAATATATTCAGTTGATGATATACAAAATATTAGAAAATTATCGAGTTTAGCATAACATATACCTATAAAAGAATAGAATAAGTCATTCTAGTCTCTAACCAAGTAAATATTATCACTATCAGGGGATACATTAGACCCTGTACATGTGTTTACAAGTGATTTTTACTTACAAGATTTTCAGAAAAAATCAAGAAAAGAGTTTAGCAGCCTAACAGAGTCTATAGATTATCAGAGTCTTGAGGAACACAAAGTTTGGAGGTGATCAGAGTCTAAACTATTGCAGAGTCTATAAAGCTAATTCCAGTTTTGAAAGGAGGTAATTCGCATAAGGAAAGTCTTTGGGATCAAGGCAAACAAATCGAAGATATGCTATGAGAATGAAATAGAAATATACAAGGATACTATCAGCTAATAGATAGGAGTTTATTCCTGATTTATTTTTAATTCTTTTATTAGTTGATAGATAACACTCTATATAAACACTTTATATAATTCATTATAAATTTTTGAATATTATTGAGAGAGCATAGATATAGGGAAAGTTGTTGTGTAATACAGGGAAGCTGCCAGGGTTGGTGTACACACTATGAGAGTTTGTATTTATTCATCATTAATACAAACAATTTTCATTATTCATATTTGTGCTTAATCTTTGCATACATAATTATTTAGTATAATCTGCAAAGAAGATTTTATACAGGTAAAAAGAGACACACAAATATTCAACCTCCCTCTACTTGTATAAATGAGAAAACAATTGGTATTAGAGCCTATTATATAGTGGATGATGACAACAAGAAAAAACACTTAAAAAGAAATACAACTTTGTTCAATTCATAATCTGGAACCCCAAACACCATTTCTAATTCAATCTACTTTTATTTATTTTTCAGTTCAAATATAACAAATGGGAAATTGTCCTTTTTAATTATCATAATTTGGACAAAAAAATACAAAATATCAAAATTTTAAAAGTCCAAAATTTCCGAAAACATAATTTTATGTTATTTTATTTAAATGTACAACTTTATTTTATGTTTTTAGGATATAAAACTTTTTTCTAGCATCAGTAATCGAATAGGATATAATAAATGCTTAACTTAAAAAAGGTCAGATGTTTTACCACATGTTTGGAACGTAATTAGCTATTTATTTGTAAAAATATATGTTATTTCCCAGAACAATATCAATATTTGTAGAAGGGGGGTTGAATACAAATATTCAAAACTTTTATTATTTTAATATTTGTTCTTGATGTTTGAGTGTTTTAGAGAATACGTATAAATAAAAATGAAAATATAATGAGCAAAGGTATTTAAAATTACTGATGAATTGGGTTTTCCATCAGTGTATATTTTTTCTCAATGTTTCTAGGTTAATAGAACCTAACTTCATTTTTACAAGGTTAGAAAATAAATCAACTGTTCTTACAAAGTGCTCTAAGGCGGAACAATTGATTCAAGAAATATTGTCTAACTTTTATATTTTTCTAACAATGCTACCACACTTGTTTATATACCACATGTGTGTTTACAATACCTAGAAAGAGTATAAAATAATTAATCTAAACTAGGATTGTTTCTGATCTATCCTTCCTTTTGCCTTTTTCTATTTTGGGAAAAGTCTTCAGACTTGGAAAGAAAGGCTTCAACTTGAGTCTTCACAGTCATCATAGACTGTCTTCCATAGGTGTGCTTTTGTTTTTCAACTTGTCAACTTGTATTGTCTCACTCAACTGATAATTTCCTGTCAAGCATATCAATTGATCATTCCTTTTATCCATCAACTGATATTCTTCTTCGATTGATCTTTGTATCCATCGATTGATAAAAGATGACTCATCGATTGATATATGTTATCAATCGATATATCAATCGATGGGGCTTCACATCAGTTGATGGTATTCAATGCTTGACTTGGTTTCTTCAATTGATCTTCTATCCATTGATGTTTCGATATCAACTGATCATCCTTCAATTATATAGTTTCTTGTCTTAAAATAATTACAATTTCACAGTCTAAGTTATACATCAGTTGATGACCTATATCAATCGACTATAACATCAATTGATGAGAATAATATCAATTGACTTACACCTTATTGATTGACATAGACTAAGTACACCTATGCTACAATCCAAATTATCAGTTGATTCACTTAAACATTTCAACTAATAACTGGTTTCCTGATCAATTGATATTTATAATTTTCATATCAATTGATCAGTTACATCAATGAAAATTTCTATGATTCTAAGTTTAAAGTTATCATCAAATTATATGTAGATTTTTAACAATCTCCCCCTATTTGTGTCTGTGACATGAACAGGCAAAAATCTACTTGATGATAAAAAAACTCTTAATCCTTTTCATTCAGATAGAATCAATAAATTTAAATAGCACTTTTAATTTTGAAAGTACCAGTTTGATGAATAACTTCTGCAAGCAGCTCCAATGTCTTCATAATCTTCATAATCCAATTACTTCTTCTTCTTTCTCTTCTCATCATTTTCCTTTAGTTGTCTCATGAATGAACTCCTCAAAATTGCTTCATCTCTATCAGTCTCGCCAAGTTGCCTCATTAGGTAGTGAATTTCTTCATCTGTGATTTTGTCCAAATATTTACACATATCAAAGAACTTTGTATTGCCCTCCACATCGGTAAAAATCATGGTATATTTTGGCTCCAACACCACCTTTTTGACTTGAGACTTCCATAGCTTAAGGGGTGAATCAGGTTCAGCTTCTGCCTTTGATCTCCTTAGCTTTGAGATTTGGTATTGAATTTCCTGAGCAATTGTTGTATTGAGTTTGTACTTCCTATTGAGTAGAGGTAGAATGGTCTTCAGAACACTGTAGCTTTGCTTCATTATCACCTTCATTGAGTAAGTGATTTTTGCTCCATTATCATATTCCAATCTCATTGATTCTTCCTGGTTAGAGGTTGCAGGGTGAGTTCTTACTCCTATCAACCCTTTTTCACTTACCACTGATATCCCTTTCATGTCTTAACCTTTAATTGTCACCTCCTCCTTGATTTTTTCTTGTTGAATTTAGAGGATTTCCTGAACCACTTTTTCTTGAGTAGAACTAGTCCTTTTCTTGGCCATGGCTCTTTTTCTCATTTTTCTCAGTGGTTGATCTTCATGTTGCTCTTCCATATTCCATTGAATTTCCATTTGCCTAACAATTTCTTCATTCTCCTTTACTCTTCTTGCAGCATCTGAAATTCCTGAGGAAATGGCTCCTTGAAGAAGCTTCTGGCCAACTGGCTTCTTCTTTTCTTTTTCTTCTTCAATCATTATTGCTTTTCCATTTTTCTTCTCTTCAAGGGCTTCAAGATCAATTAGAAAGGCTTCTGCATTTGAATTGCTTTCTTTGATAGCCTTCTTTGCATTTTCATTTACCACTCTTGTCTGAGCAATGAATTCATCCAAGTTTCCTGACTCTGCTACCTTTGTTACCAATTCAGTGCTCTTCTTTAGATCTTCAATTCTTTTCCTTTCCCTCTCAATCATCAATTGAATTTCTCTTAACCTAGAAATTTTTCTAACTTCTAGTTCATTTTCAAACTTCTTCAATTCTTTCTTTTTCTATTATAAGTCATCTGAGGGTGACTTAGATGACTTTGAAGATTGTCTATCTCTATTACTCCCATTTTTGGTAACCCTCTTTGTTGCAGTACCACAAATACCACTGGATTTACCAACACCAGAACCACCAACACCACCACTTCCTTTTCCATCATCATCACCATCCTTCTTAGCATTCTCCCCCTTTTTGTTATCATCAATTTGAGGAGGTGGTGGCATTCTTTAAAGAAATTTTTAAAGAATAGAAGCATGTAGACTCTGTCCTTTAATGATTTCATCAATATTCTTTTCTAGAGACCCCACTCTTGTTTCCAAGGCTATAAAATTCTTGGATTCTTTTAGCAAATTATCCTTGTCCTTGATTTGACCCATAGTATTTATAGGAAGCTTCTCATCCAACCTTCTTTCCAGTATATCCTTGTTAGAAGTGATAAATCCCTTGATAATCTCTAATTCTCTCCTCACTCCTGTCAATGTGATCTTCTGAATTTTTAATGACTCCTTCATACAGTTGGCAATCCTCCTTTGAATGGGATCTTCAATTTCTACTTCCTCCATTGCCCTCCTATATTGAGAAAAAATCTCAGTTTCAGCAGCTTCTAAGCAACCATCAATGGTACTCATCCATGGCTCTTCATCAGAATCATCTTCTAACTCCTCAGGTGCCATATAACATGTATCTGTTGTATTCACAATACTCTCCTTCAAATTCCTGGTCCTCTGTTCAGTATGCTCAATTCCTAACAATTACTCTGCATTCTTGTTACTTGAAGTAGTCAACCTTTGATATTGTGGATCGGGGTGAACAAAATTTTGTGGAACCGTCACCAACATCAACATCTTTATCTTCAATTTCCTTGTTAATTCCACTCCTACTTGCTTCTTCATTTGAAACTCCCCCTATCTCCTTTACTCCTTCTTCTGACATCAACTTATTCTCCAACTCTTGTGCATATAAAAGAATTATTTTATCTCTCTCACATATCTCTCTATTTTGCATCAGGATCTCATCCTGGAATCTCACCTCTCCCTCACTCATACCGTGTGCACCTTCTAAAGTGGGCCCCTCATGTGTTTCACTCATATTCCTAGAAGAAATAGGAATGACCTCACTCCCTCCCTCTCCTTTTACCAGGTTGCAATCCTGCCTCTCACGCAACTCACTCAATCCTAAGAGTGTTGTACAACATCAATTGATTGAGCATCAATTGATGTATTGAAAATATCAGTTGAAGTGTTTGGGATATCCATCGATTGATGCATACCCATCGATTGATCTTGAGTATCAATCGATGGCTTATCAGTCGATGGCTGAATATCAATTGATGAGGAAACATCAATTGATGGAGTAGAAACATTTGAGGTTAGTATTTAAGAATTGATATTTGAGATAACATGTAAGATGAAATCCTGAATTTCCTAGGAAGAAAATTTAGGAGAAAGTGTTGGCTTCTCTTTGAATATCAAAGAAGGAGAATTTGAAAATGCCTGATTATCTATCAGAACATTTTCTGAAGAAATTTGATGAAGTAGGGAAAGAAGAATAGAAGGGATCGGAATTGAGAGTGAATGGGGTTGCATTTCATCATTTATATGATATGCATCAAACTAACTTTGATAAGTCTCCATCACAGTTTTCTACAATTTTGCAGTGTGTGTTTCCACATGTGCAAAGGTGACTCTTTTCTTCCCCCTTTCACATGATTTTGGTGTTTTGGCTTGTGTGTCCCCAACTTGGTTCTGTACCCCTGGTTGTGGGCTCTTTTCAATATTGTCATCCTTTTAAGAGGATGCCAATAGGGATGCGGTAAGTTCCTTATTAACATCCACATTCTTTTGAGAGACTATGGAGTGGCTTGGTTTGGGTTGCATACCCTCACTCTCCTTATTTTTCTGTGTTCTTTGATGTTCCCCAGTTCCCTCATCACCTACATCCTCCTCTAATCTATCTACCAGGACATGTGTTTTTCTTTTCTTTGTTTTTACAATAACAAATTTTTGGGAACCTGTTGAGGTTGGCTTCTTAGATTTGGATTTTGAAATGGGTTATTTGGCTTGGGTAGGAGGGTTAGGGTCATTGCTACCACCCTCCATAGCCACAGAAGGTAAAGAAGATTGAGGTTGGGAAGAGTTTAAAGAAGAAATAAATACCTGAATGAAAGGTAGATAGATCAATTCCACATTACTATGAAGATTGATACTTACCAAGTCTTTAAAGACCCGTTTGTTTTGGACCTAGCAGTCCAATGCCTCTGTCTCTCTTGTGATTTCTATGTCCTTCACAAAATGGTTAATAAAAAACATTATAAATCTAGCATAATATATATGATTAGACCTATTAGATTTATCACCCAACTTTGCAGCAATCTCTTTAATTATTATTGATGACAAGTTAAAAAATCTATCAAACAGAATACTGTAGGCAATTTCATGCATACTAGTTGTTATAGCATCAAAGTTACTGATTTTACCACTAAAGCATTTTATAATTGCAGCAAAGAAGTAAGACCACTCTTTCCTAAGATGCTTCCTAACAACATAACCTAGACTAATCTCAAGGTTCACATAGTTAACAGACCTAAGCATGTTTTTAATATTTTCATCTGTTGGTGTTGTGTCAGTATTATTAGCAGGTAGATTTAAACATTCATCAATAGCAATAGTAGTTAGTGTGTACTTATCTCCCTTGCACATGAAGGAAATGGTTGAGTAGTCCTTGGTAACTTCTGTAGTGGCCCATAATTCATCCACCAATTTATAAATAATCTTTGGGGCTTCAATTAAAGCTGTCCTCACCTTGCTACTCTCCAAGAATCACATCATTGGATGGAAACTTTATGGTGCTTCTTCCATAACAGTGCAGGCAATGAAATTATTCAACTCATAGTAGTATCCTGCTTGTGAAACCTTCTTGGAAGACGAATCAGATGAAGATGCCATTTTTGTATATGGAGATTAGAGATTACACTAGAGGGATTGAGAACGTTAAAGATTGAGAACATAGAGAGTTAAAGATTGAGTTCGTAGATTGAGAGAGAGAAAGAGATAGAGAAATCATTAGTAAAATTGCAAGTAAGAATTAAAAGAAGTTTTACTCTCACTATTTATATTTAATGAGTTCCCAATCAATTTCTTATTCAAAATAGAATTTAATCGACCTTTGAAAGAAAAAAATGAAAAGTAGAAATTACTAATTTTGGCAATCGACTGTTATACATACATAGATGTATGTATTAATCAATTGATAAAATGAGTAATCAACGGCTAGAATTTATACAGGTCAATTGATGACATGGACCCCTTAGATTCCAGGTCATGGATTGATAACTAATTATCCATCGACATGTACGACTATCCATCGATAAATATATCATCAATTGATATATTTATCTATCGATAGCTACAAATATCCATTGATAAACAAATATATCATCAATTGATATATTTATCTGTCGATAGCTTCTAAAATATCCATTGATATGTAAAATATTTATCAATTGATTATAGAAGAATCAATGGGTTAACATAGTCAATGGCTACATTATAGATCATAACTTGTCAGATATTTAATAGATTAAACATAGTTAAGTATACCTAAATCACATACCAATCTATTGAAAGTAGATTCATCTAATGATTTGGTAAAAATGTCTGCAAGTTGTTTTTCACTAGGGACAAAATGTAATTCAACTGTACCATTCATTACATGTTCCCTAATGAAGTGATACCTTATGCCAATGTGCTTGGTTCTAGAATGTTGTACAAGATTTTCTGTTATTGCAATGGCACATGTGTTATCACAAAAAATAGGAATCTTCTTCATGTTAAACCCATAGTCAAATTGTTGATTCCTAATCCATAATACTTGTGCACAACAACTTCCAACTGCAATATATTCAGCCTTTGCAGTAGATGTAGATACTGAATTTTGCTTCTTATAAACCATGATACAAGCTTGTTTCCTAGAAATTGACAGGTGCCTGTGGTTTCTGTCAATCCTGCCACTTGCATAATCTGCATCTGAATAGCTAATTAGATCAAATCCAGAGTCTCTAGAATACCAAATTCCAAGATTTGGTGTTCCTTTAAGATATCTGAATATATTTTTTATTGCAATCAAATGAGATTCCCTAGGATCAACCTGAAACATAGCACAAAGACATGTAGCAAACATTATGTCTGGCCTACTTGCAGTTAAATAAAGTAATGAGCCAACCATACCTCTATAACTTGAAATGTCCACTTTAGCTTCATTGGTATTCAATTCAAGTTCAATTTTAGTGGCCATGAGAGTTTTTGCAGAAGAACATTCATTTAAATCAAATCTCTTTAATAAATCATAAATATATTTGGTTTGATTTATGAAAATGTCATCTTTGACTTGTTTGACTTGCAAACCAAGAAAGTAGATAAGTTCTCCCATCATGCTCATTTGATATTTACTTTGCATCAACTTAACAAACTTTTGACAAGGTTTTTCATTAGTTGATCTAAAAATAATATCATCTACATAGATTTGAACAAGAATCATAGAGCCACTAACATTTTTGTGAAAGTGCGTTTTATCAACAGTACCTCTTGTGAAGTGATTCTCAATCAAAAACTTTACCAGACTCTAGGTGCTTGCTTCAATCCATAAAGTGCCTTGAGAAGATAGTACACAAATCCAAGATGAATAGGATCAATGAAACCATGAGGTTTTTCTACATATACTTCTTCCTCTAGTTCTCCATTAAGAAAAGCACTTTTCACATCCATCTGATACACTTTAAAATTAGCATGAGCAACATATGCTAGAAAGATTCTTATTGCTTCCAACCTTACAGCTGGTGCAAATGTTTCATCAAAATCTATGCTTTCTTCTTGTGAATATCTTTTTACCACTAATCATGCTTTGTTCCTTGTTACTATACCAGATTCATCCATTTTATTTTTGAACACCCATTTTGTACCAATGCAAGATTTATTCTTTGGTTTGGGCACCAGCTTCCATATCTTGTTTCTTTCAAATTGATTCAACTCTTCTTGCATAGAAATTATCCAATCAGGATCATTCAAGGCTTCTTCAATCCTTTTTTGTTCTTTTTGAGACATGAAGCTAATATAAAAGCATTCATTATGAGTTGAACTCCTAGTTTTGACACCATCATTTGCATCTCCAATGATCAATTCAAAGGGATGGCTTCTTGTCCATTTCCTTTGTGATGGTAAATTTGACTTTGAAAATGATGCTTCATGATCATTGGAATTGTTATGATCATAGTGATGTGATTGATCATTTGAGAACCCTCCCACTAAGATGGATACTCTACTTGAAGACTGTTAAGCAGAGTTGTTATCCATTGAATGGTTATCAATTGATATATTATCAGTCAATTGATGATTATCAACTGATAGTTTATCTGTTGATGCATTGACACCAATTGATGCGGTGTTTCTGGGTACTTGACTTCTTAAAATTTCTACATCATCATCACTTTCTTCACCATTGCCTGTTGATTCATTTTCAAAATGCAATAAGTCATGTTATCCTTCATCAAACAACCCTTGAATCTTTTTATCATCAAAGACTACATGCATAGATTCCAGAACAATGTGTAATCTAAGATTGTAGACTCTGTAAGCTTTAGTTGTTATTCCATATCCAACAAATATAGCTTCATCAGCCTTGGCTTCAAACTTTCCCAGTTTTTCACCTTGATTTCTTAGTACAAAGCATTTGCAGCCAAAGACATGAAGAAAATTAACTATTGGCTTCTTGTCTTTTTTCATCAATTGATATGGTGTTTTGCCTTGCAGTTGATTGACCATGGAAATATTTTGAATGTAACAAGCAGTATTAATTGCTTCTGCCCAGAAATATGTAGGAAATTTTGCTTCTTCTAACATAGTTCTAGCAACTTCAATCAAGGTCATATTTTTCCTTTCAACAACTCCATTTTGTTATGGAGTCCTTGGTGCAGAAAAATGATGAGTGATACCTTTTTCATCACAGAATTCTTTCATTGTTGCATTCTTGAATTTAGTACCATTATCACTTCTTTTTTTATTGACCTTGCATTCAGTGCCATTGTCAACATTCCTCACATGGTTAATAATGAATTTGTTTGCCTCAACCTTAGAATGTATGAAATATACCCATGTATATCTAGTGAAGTCATCCACTATTACTAAGGCATATTTTTTTTTTGGCAATTGACATGATATTGACATGACCAAATAAGTCCATGTGCAATAATTCTATAGGCTTATCAATTGATGATTCAGACTTTGACTTAAATGATTCTTTCCTTTGTTTTCCCTTTTGACAGGCATCACATAGTCCATCCTTGGTGAATTCCATTTGTGGAATGCCTCTAAACAAATTCTTTCTAACCAATTGATTCATGGCTTTGAAGTTTAAATGGGCTAGCTTCTTGTGCCAAATCCAACTTTCATCTATATTGGCTTTGCTAAGTAAACATGTCATTGAATTTGCCTTTACAGAGTTAAAATCAGTCACATAAACATTTCCTTTTCTTTCACCAATTAAGAGAATTTCACCAGATTCTTTGTTGTCTATGAAGAATGATCCAGTTGAAAACCACACACCATTTCCATTATCACACAGTTGACTAATACTGATTAAATTGTTCCTCAATCCATCAACTAGTGCTACAGGTTGAATGATAACATTTTATCTTGCAATTGAGCCATATTCCAGAGTAAAACTTTTGTTGTTATCTCCAAAACTAACTCCTGGGCCAGCCTTTTCCACAAATTTTGTGAGCAGGAACAAATCGCCAGTCATGTGCCTAGAAAATCCACTATCCAAATACCAGAGATTTTTCTTCCTGTTTCCCTGCACATACATAAAAAATCAAGTTGCTTTTGGTACCCAAGTTGCCTTGAGTCCTCTTTTATTAGTTGCAGCCTAAGCCTTGGTTGCCAACTTTGATTCCTTTTATTTTGGTGGGTTTAAATCCACTTTAACTTTGGGAGTTGGCTTTTGTGGCTCAAACACTTTGGAACTCATGGCAGAATTTCCATGCATTTCATTATCTACATTAGGCATGTTACAGGGCATTCTAGGCATGTTCATATTTGCATATGCAAAGAATGGATTATACATGTATGGAAATTGTGCATAAGGCATATGAACATTGGGTGCAACCAAATTAGAAGACATGGCAATCATGAGCATAAGATTGGTAAGCATGGCATTAGCAGACATGGCATGTGCATTCAAATCATTTGAAGATATTTAATTCTTTTCTTTCTTGCATTGCATAGACAAATGATTTACACTACCACATTTAGCACACACCTTCCTAGGTGCATACATATCAGGAGTATAATTATTGTGCTTGTTTATGCCTACTTTCCCATTCCTATTTTTCTTTTTTTTTTCTCAGACTTAGGGTGAATGATTTCAACAGATGCTATCCATTCTAATTTCTCTTTCAATTATTTCTTAGATAAACTTCCAATGTTGATCTTTTCAACCTTAGTCTCAACTTGATTCTTGGTTTCCTTAAAAAAACTTGATATGGGTGCTAAAGTTGTTCTTCTTATTAGCCATTGATACTTGTCGATGGATGCTTATCAATTGATTCATCGTCAATCGATTGATAATCCTTATCAGTCGATAAATGATTAGTAGTCGATTGATCTTTATCCATTGAAGTATCAACCAATGGTTTGCCTACTGATTTAGGGGATTCTCCTAGAGTATCTAAACCCTGAACATCAATAATTTGTTTGGCAATTTTAGCAGACCTATTCCATTTGTTAATGGTTTCAATTTCTCCAGCCAATTGTTCTTTTAACAATTCTTCTCTTCTCAAACTATTTACTAGTTCATCTCTAACATCTTTACTTTCCTGCTTGAATCTATCTAAACAAACAAGTTCATTTTCAAGAAAAGCATTCCTCCCAGCTAAGGCATCAATGGTGTTTCTTTAACTTGAGGTTTTCATTGTTTAGAGATTTTAGAGTGACATGTAAATTGTACAATTAATTAGACATTTCATTAATAATACTATTGCATTCATCAAATGTAAGCTCAAAAAAGTTAGTAGCTAGTACCTGATTTGATGATGAACTAGTTTCTTCATCTTCATGGTTGGCCATTAGAGCTAGATTGATGAATTCTTCAGAATCACTGTCCTCAGCAGCCCAGTCTTTTTCTTCAGTAACAAAAGCCTTTTCTTGTTGTTTAAGAAGGTCAAAGTATTTCTTTTTTTAGTCAATACCATCATATGACTTTGCCTTTTCTTGTTTCAGCTTTCTGCACTCATTTAAAAAATGACCTGCCAACCCACAGTTAAAGCATTTGAATTTTGATCTATCGACCAAATTTTTGTTTTGATTGTTACTTCTAAAATGGGATCCAGGCCTTTGAGCATTTGGATTCCTCTTGAATTTTAGCTTTGAGAATTTCCTTTATAGAAATGCAAGGTGCTGATCAATATCATCCAAATCATCCTGAGAGCATGTTTCATTTTCTTCACACTTGCCCTTTCCTTTTACTTTGGATGACTCTTCATCAGTCTCACTAGCCACCATGACAGAACCTTCTACACAGCCTCTTTCCTTCTTCTCTTCATTTCCCTTGACCATCAAAGCCATTGTTTTCTTTTTTCTTTGATTCTTCTCAATCTCCTCATCTTGTTGGATTTCCAACTCATATGTCTTGAGAATACCATAAAGTTTCTCAAGAGTGTAATCCTTGAAATCTTGAGATTGTCTAATGGAGACAGTCATTGGTTTCCATTCCTTTGGAAGAGATCTAAGAAATTTTAGATTTGCATCATCAGTTGCATAAACCCTACCATATAGCTTCAATCCATTTAACAACTTCTGGAATCTTCTATATGTGTCATTGATACACTCTCCACTCTTGAAATGAAATGATTCATATTTTTGTATCAAGAGTTGCATCTTGTTTTTCCTTACTTCCTCAGTTCCTGTTAGGTCCAAATGTGTTGTAGAGGGGGGGGGGGTGAATACAACTTTTTACGATTTAAGGAATATGAGAAGCAATGAGGAGCAATAAATATTATGTAATAAATCAACACAGAATTTCAAGAATATATCGTTATATTCATTGAAGGATTTGCTACAACATTCATTACAATAGTACAACAGAAGTAAAGAGAGATGAGTAAATGATACTAAGCTCTGTGAATATACTCCCTCTCTATTACAAGTGTTTTTCTCAATATTGCTTTACATTGCGTTCTATGCTCTTTTTTTTTGAAATGTTACACAAGTACTTCTATTTATACTACTTTGTAATCTATGACTTGTAGACTTGATCTTGTCCTTTTTGTGTACGTGGCCCAATCAGGACTCGTTAACAAAAAGTACTTTCCCAACCACTCTGGATCAACCGTTCACAATAAGCCACTTGTCCCTTGAACATTAAATGCTACATATCGACCCGCATCTCGATCTAGGCCTGGACCCATCTCGATCTCGATCTTGGTTGACAATCTCGATCTCGATCTCGATCTATGAAAATCTCGATCTCGATCTGTGAAAATCTCGATCTCGATCTATGAGAATCTCGATCTCGATCTGTGAGAATCTCGATCTCGATCTCGATCTGCCGTGGACAGAGATTTGCCTTGCAATGTTTTACTTCAATTGTAAATCTCGATCCGCATCTCGATCTGCCGTGGATCGACATTTGCCTTAGCAAATATGCACTCATCCAATGTTGACCTTCTTTAGTGACTAATTGTGGATTAACCTTTATGAGCAAGTTTCCCTAGCTTCTTCAATATTCTTCAACAAGCTCTTGAACATGGATCTCTACTACTGACATAAACTTGCTATCAATGTCCTGACACTTGATGCAACGGTCTGGTTCATAAGTGACTAGTCTTGATAGGGTACTTGCTTCTGAATAGATTACCATGTTCAATTGGTAATGTGGCTTCCCAATAAGTGGTTCAAACATTAACTGTTAATAAACAATGTAACTTCACTAGAATCTTTTCTGGTACTTCGACAACGTCTTCATTACTACTACAATCTTGAATACTTCATTCTCTGTTCTTCACTGATTGTCAGTGAGTATAACTTCAAGACTGTAGCTGTCTTCTTTAACCTTTGTCTTTACCATGTCTTCAATTCTTCTAGATTCCTATGCTTCAAACACTGTCTATCTTCAATCAATGCTGTTACACTGAAATCTTTTAGTGGCACTGCTATACTGAATCTTCAACACTTCTGAAACCCTGAAAGTCTTTAAACATTATTCTTCACTGAGGCATGAACATATAAATGAACTTCTTTCAGTGACCTGTAGTAGACTTCAAAACTTCTTCTAATGTCTTGATTCACTGTATTTGCCTTGTCTTCATGTCTTGCTGATTTCTGTGTAATCGTAGTATTATTTACTTGTCCTGTTCTAGTGTTGAGTTATCACGATTACTATTTATACAGCTTCGTCGTTTCCAACAATCTCCCCCTATTTGATTGTTAAACTTTTAGCAAACAAATAACCTAGGGAGGATAACTCAACTAACAACTAGAAAAAGAATGTCCGAGACTTGTAAATAATGCTACTGGTTTTTCTGGATCAAATATTGCATTTCCAGAATTCTTGTGTGACGGAAACGAAAGATGTTTGTTCCTCTGACGCTGAACTGATATTCAAATTGTATCATTTTCATTTCTGTCTGTTTGAGCTTTCTCCGTTTCAAAATCCTTCAGTTTGAACTTAAAGAACTTATCATGAACAGAGCTTCATAAGAATCATTATTCCTGGGAACATCTTCAATAGAACACAGAACATAGCTCATACTGTTCTCCCCCTAAGAATGTGATTCTCCTTCTTATTCTTCTTCTCCCTTTAGAAAATCCATGGAATAGTCAATTCTTTTCTGTTCTTCCCACTTGCATTAGGAATCTTCTTCTGACAACTCCTTTCAAGTCTAGGATACAGTTTCTTGATTCTCCCATCTTCTGTTGTTTCCCCTCAGGATCCGAAGATAAGATTTTCTTTTTCCAGTCTAAAATCTCCCCCTAAGGATACGAACCCCCTTTCTTCAAGGATCTTCCCTTAGAATCCTTCAATGGCCTCTTCCCTTAGAATCATGCGACTCCTTTAGGATATTAGCTTTTCCGAAGGTTATGAAGATAAGACTTTATTTACTTCTCCTTTTTCTTGTTATAACTATAACACTATAACTTCTCCCTGTTTATAAACTTGTTATAACTATAACTTTTTCTTACTATAACTTCTCCCCCTTAGTTGAGGAATCCTCCAAAGGCCCACTTTTGAAGATACCAATTGTTAATACCAATTGTTAGGTCCTCTTTTAGATGGTTTGTCTCCCAAAGAAGGTTCTCGTCTGTCGTTGATCGGGAAAAAATAGTAACTTTTCTTCCAGAAGTAGCAAGTAGCAAGGGTAAGTGTTTGGCTTATGGTTTCCTCACTTCTACTACGTTCTGTCGGTGTTTACACTTTAGCATAGAGCATTTTAAGTGTTTCTCTCTTTCTCTCCCTATCTCTCACTCAAGTGTATCTCTCCCTCACTTTCACTTAAGTGTTTCTCTCTCTCACTTTCACTCTGCATTCCAAATGTAGCCTTCTGTACCTGCAAGTGAAATCCGTCAATCCATACATATTCCCAACACCTGATTCATCAGAATGAACTGAATCACTATCAAGTGGAGAATTTGCCTCGTAGAGGTGTTCTTGATCTATCATGCATAAGCACTGTCCCACACCAGACTCAATAGCAATTGCTAAATCACTGTCTAGTGGAGCCTCACCTCTTTGAGATGGGTTATCCCAAGATTTTAAAATCTTTTTGGGAATCCTGCCTTGTTCTATCAAGGAGTTGCCTCACACCTTCTCCGTAAACGGGAGGTGGACATTCCTTTTCAGGATCTGGAAATGTTCCTTCCAGGAGGGGCGACGTAGTAGACAATGTAATGAATGGCAAATTAGAGTCTACGTTTCCCTCGTAACCCAATGACGGGTGATTTGTTAACATGCCTATACCTCACACTGTGCACGTCTTGCAATGTGTCCCTAAAAAATATCTGTTTAGGCTTACCATCAGCGTGAATGCCAGTGGTGTGCTTGACTCATTACAAGATGCTCTGGCTGACGAGCGAATTTCAATGGACTCACCCTATTGAGAGAATGATTCCAGAGACAGTTTTATTGCCTTTTCAGCTCTGCATCTTTTTGAGAAAATACAGATGAGCTTACAGATGCCTCAGTTTATATACTTCTTTACTTCGCTGGAGGTAGAGCTGTGGGTGCACTTCCGACTTCATCCTTATTTCTCCCTTATCAACCTCTAACAAACATATGTTCCTTATAACTCCAAGGGTTAATATATGGAAGTGGATGAAATGAGTGTTTGGTATTAAGGCCTGGGTCAGAGATTGATGGGTTTTCAACCTCCTGGCCAGCTTCTGTAGCCACTGGGGGCTAAACGGATAGAATCAATAAATGAGATAAAGAAATAATCACCTTAACATTCCAAAACATATTTTTCAACTCAAGGAGAAGGAAAAATATAATAAGGAATGGTAATGGATTGCATTAAAGCACTTTAATAAAAGAGTTTTGTCAGATCAAAAAAAATTTATCATTTAAGAGCATGACACCAATAGAAATTTCTTTCGGATGCTTATCCCATAATAAAACGCGGGAGTATCAGAGAAAAAGTTTCTATCTCTTATGAATTTCTTATAAGGCAAACTTCCCATAATAAAACGCGGGAATTTACACCAAAGAAGAAAATCAACTCTTCTACCAAATTATATTTCAATAAAATGATTCTTTTCCATTAAACCTAAGCACTGCATGTTTTGAAAACATTTTTGCAAATCATCCATATCAGATAGAAGACAATGATTTTCCGACTCATAATTTAATTATGATTTACATCATTTTCTTCTGCCTGATAATATCCCCGACTTTAAATAAAAACATGACAATTGGGGTTGAATGTATGCTTAACAATACAGTACAAGGCCTTCAAAGCAACAATCACTGTTTTGGTACTATGAATCAATGTGAAACATACATTGAAACAAGTACTTGAAAACAAATCATTTTACAAGTGATTGGTACCTCGAAGTTAAAACACATTTTCAAAAGAGAGAAAAAGCTTTTAAAGATAAAACATTTAAAACAAGCTTTTGGGAGGGAATAAAGTTTCGATAGAATAGAAAGATTATCCTTAAGAAAAGTTTTTCAAAAGAGAAGTTTTGAAAAAGAATTCTTAAGTTTTCTTAACTTAAACTGATAGACAAATGAATGTATCTTTGCATAAAATATTTTGAAAAAGAAATAGACAAAAAATTTCTTTTAAATACATTCAGGATTGTAAACCAGTCAAAGAAAGAAAACTAAATATATTGATACCAATTGTTTCTAAAAATAAAAACTAAGTAAATCCATTAGTATCAATATATCACAATTATTTTGTAATAAAATATTATTCTATTATCACAAAGTAATAAAAGAAAATATTTATACTACTAATAATTATGCTTCGAATTTATTTTAAATAAACCAAAATAAATTAAATACTTATGCTGTACTAAGCAATTGCCAATCACATGCATTTATAAAAACTATACATGGCAATTATTCAGTAGAACAATAAGCATATCACAATTAATTGCACGCTGATACCGATTATTCGATATTTATCAATAATTTCAAGATGCTAGAAATTGTGCTTCTGTTATTTTATCAAATTAAAATTATGAAACTAATAACCATTGAATTGCTTCAATCCATAATTTCAATAAGATAAAATAAATTCGCTAAATACTAAAATATTCATTAGATTGAATATTAGCATTTAACTTCCTACGCCATATCTAATAATTGTCACTTTGCACATTGTAAGCGTACTCATAACAATTACTAATTGATATACGTAAGCTCGAGGTTATAGTTGAAAAGAAATTCACAAGTCCTTTAAATAGGGAAAAAGTAATACTTGTGATTCTTTTTACAACCCCTCGCAATAAAATCAATTTTAGAAATATTTTCTAAGTATATAAAACATTGAGAATTTTATACACATAACTTGGAAAATACTTCATCTTTCAATATTAGCGAGTTTTAAAATATGCATTAATTATTTAGAACAGAAATTCTAAATACCGTCACTAATATCAAAAGTGTCACAATTATTTGTAATAAAATATTTTAAGACTCTTAGAGCAAAATATCAAAGCAATTAAGCAAGATATCATTGACTAATTCTTATCTAATATTTAATATACAAATAATTATGCTTCTAATTTATTTTAATTTGCTTAAATCATGGAACAGATATTTCACTGAATTGTTTTATATCATCATGATTTAAATAAACCAAAATAAATTAAATACTTATGCTAAATAATTTAACTATCACTTATGCATAATACATTGCAAGCAAGATAATTAAACTAATAGCAAAAAGCATGAGGTACTGGATTTCAAATAAATTCACAAGTCTTTGTATATTGAACATTTAATACTTGTGAACTTATTTAAGAATTCCTTGCAGATGGGATTTCCAACAAATATGCATATTAATAATATCCCAAGTTTACTAACCAACTTAGATAAAATAAATTCATCAAGTTATTTAGCAAACATCTGCAAGTTATTCGACTAAGGACAACTCTCAAAAGAAATGATACCTGATGTCCATTAGCTTGTTCCTTCAGTGGTGTGAAAAGTTCAACAGAGTTGCTGGAAATTGACAGCTTCTAGGAATGACTTCCCTGTCTTTCGTACAACCTGCATTATCTATATCTATATAGCCAATTAGGTTAAACCTATTATCTTAAGGGTCCCAGATTCCAAGAATTGGTGATCCCCTAAGATGTCTAACAATTCATAACTTAGCTATAAGATAAGATTCTCTAATTTCCACTTGGTAACTCGCACATAGGCATATCGAGAATAAAATATATGGTCTTTGTGCACTTGAATAAGTAATGAGCTTATCATACCTCTATAGCTTGTCACTTCAGTTCATATACCTGATTTGCCCTGATCAAGCTTAGTGATCTGTTGGAAAGTAGTCTTGGCAGGTCTAGAATCTTCTAAATTGCGCATCTTCAAAAGATCCTTGACTTCCTTTAATTGCCATCATTCTTTCGAATTAATTATAATCCGGAAAGAATTGCAACTCTTCCAACATGCTCATTTTGAACCTACTCTGCATTAACTTAGCAAAAATATATCTTGCCAAATTTTCGTTAGTAGACCCACATATAATATAATCATGGTATACTAGCACATATATATAACATTGAGTGTGCCATGTATTCTAGAGAGATATATGCATATAACTTACTCTACTGTAAAATCATATTAAAGTAATTAACAGTCAGAGTGTCATACCATGTCCTTGACGTTCTGCTTGAATCCCTATCTCCGTCATAGAAGAGCTTGCGAAGAGAATGATATACAAATCGTAATGGATCTGCAACTTCATCTTCTAGCTTCATCATTCAGGAGTGCACTTGTTCACATTCATCTAATAGATCTTCATGCTTGAATGCTCCACATGTGATAGGTCCTAATCGTTGAGTCCCTGAAAATTGTTAGGTCCCCATTGATGAGTCCCAACGGATCAAGTCTCGTCACTGGTGCTTGCAGCTTGATCTTGAAAGTCCTGAAGATTCTGTTTCTATCATCGTCGATACCTTCTGCTTTAAAGTCCTGTAGCAACCAGTTTGGCTTTGCCCCTCATAACAATGCCAGTAGTCATCCAGTCTCTAAGAACCCTTACTGTACCAATTTCAGCCTCGACTTTAGTGGTCTGTGGTCTGGGTTCCAACTTCAGTTGTTTTCTGCCTTCTAACTGATTGAGATCATTTTGCATTGCAATCACTCAATCTGGATCAATCTGTGCATCTTCGGTATTCTTTGGGATTCCAGATGGTGGGTGATACCAATTGTTGATACCAATTGTAAGTTGACAATTTTTCTTTCCCAACTTGGTCCCGAAAGATATATGATCATTTCGAATATCACTTCTAGCCTTTACACAAGAATCCGGATCACTAAGAACGAGACTCCAGGATAGAATTTGACTTCAAACCTTTTGTCTTGGCAGAAATGTTCTTAATGAAATCCTTAGATCTTCATTGTTGAGTACGACTAGTAGTTCCATCTTCTATTTGCTCCCCCTGAGTTGCTGCTAGGATGTGTTGAAGATCCTTCACCTTCTACAGTGGATTTCCACTAAGGATCTGAATCATCATCATTGTCATTGTTTCCTTCTGCAACCTCAACTTCAACATCAGTATCTGAATTTGTCAAAGATTCAGAATAGTCGTTCATTTGAATGCTTGGGAGCTTGGTGTAGTTGGTCTTCACACTCAGACTTTTAATCACCTTCTGTTTTCACATCACGTAAGCCCTAAAGACTTTTTGACTTTAATGAGTAGCCAAGGAGAATTATTCCATGAGTCTTAACTTAACTTGCCAAGAAACTCAAATAAATTTTCAATTAATAACAATCTCCTCCAGACACACGAAAGAGCTTCAGTGTTTGCTTCTGGTTGGCCATTAACTCAAATGATGTCTTTTCACGATCTTGTTGATTAAAACAGCATGCTGTGTTAATTTGCTTCAGCTTTAAAGTACCTTTTTCAGTGCAGACTTCACTTAGAACTTCACTCGCGAAATGCAGTTCCACTATCTGACTTCAAAGTTCTCACAGCTTACTTTGCTTCCAACTTGATCTCCTGATGTGATCAATCACCATATGTGACATTTTGTCTGTTGAATGTACGAACATCACCAATTGTAATTAGGGTTATCAATTTCAATCACCACTAAGCATATTTCTTTCCATGACTTTTCTTCAGTGTGATGTTTTCTTTGACTTCCCTATGTGACATACTTCAAAATGTCCTTCCAAATAGAATTCCATATGAAGCAGTCCTCTCACCAATTTCATCTTTATCAGAGAATCTATTGCCTTGCAGACTAACAAGTGTGAGAGCTTCCTTTGCCATAGCTAACTCTTCATTGATAAAGCTTTACTGAGAAGTTCACTTCATCTTTACATCCAAATTCCACGTCAGCTACGAACAAACTTCCTCAACCGCAGCTGAGTGAGCATCCAACCTTCTTGTTTGAGATCAAACACTTCTCCAGAAAACCTTTGACAAAGAATTCCCTAGTGCCCTTTAGAAAGTGCTTAAGTCCTTCCACAAGAAAGATTCTTCCACTGATGACAGTTCTTAACTCATGATAGCCATATCCCTTGTACATCCTTTGCTGTCATCTCCAAAGGTTACCATCAGGGAGGCCTTCTCAACCAGTTATGATAGAAGAGCTTTAATCTTAATCATATGCCTCGAACAATAAATGTTACGAAGTCACATAATTTTTCGCTTTCATAACATACTCTGCGATCACAAAAGATTAAGCTTCTTGGTACTCAACTTCAATTGAGTCCAGATGGGTTAGAGATATTTTCAGAGGTAACAACAGCTTCAACCTTAATATGCACAAGCTAATTTTTGACTGATCACTTCTCATATACTGCAGCCTTGACAAAGTAGTCTTTAGGCTATGAGACTAGTGATTTCAACCTAACTTAAGGTGAACTAACAGTCTTTACCCTATTGTGACTCTTATACATGCTTTGTCTAAGATTATGCAAGTCCTAAGATATGCATTTTCAAATTTAACTAAACAAGCATGGAAATAAGAACACATGGTAAATATTCAGCTTCACTGCATAAAAGCACATGGATAGAAGAACTAACAAATTAATTACTAATTCTGTCTAATCCGTTCTGTCGTTGTCTAACGTTTTTAACTATCTCTAATTACCTAAGTCAGTTTTAGATTAAGCTTCGAATCTACATGACTTACTGACTACTTAGATAATTCTACCATCTTTTAACCAATTATCCCTAACAAGCAATACATGAACTGATATAGCATTTAAGTACAACTATGTGAGTAAAAGCAAATCAAATGAAAATAAGCACATAAACAATTAACAAGCCATTTGTCATTAAGAACAAATAAAATCTGATCTATGACCTGTTTGTCTATTAGCAATTTTCACAACATTAGCAGAGGTATTAAATCACATCAGATTTAACTCAAGTTTCAGCAAATGTTTAGGAATGCACCTAACCGTCTAGAACACCATATCTAATTCTAGATATTCATTTTACTGTATATAAAATCAAGTATGAAATGTACTAATTAAACTCATGAATCCTAGCATGCAATCTTATTCTTAGCAATCAATTAAGCATTTAAGTCCTAAGATGCTAGCATGCTAGCATGCTATCATGAATATAATACATTCCAAAACTTAATAAACATACAGTTCTGAATTAGATAAACGTATGCTAGTTAGAAGGTATACCTGTGAAGTGCTTAGTGATTCATCTTCAGTGTTGGTCATTGATGCCAGATATCCTCATTGTTAGAATCATCCTTGCATTTAACTTCACCAACAAATGCTCTCCCTTGCTGCATCCTCACTAATGCTTAAGATTCATACTTCAACCCAACATAGTGTCTTCATCTTTTGCTTGCTCCTTTTCTGATCTTGTAGGTGCTATACTCCATCTTGAGTAAAAGTGTTTTGTTCTGACCTCAGCTGTACCTTCCATGACGACCTCTATTTCTAGGTTTGTTGAACGAACGTATCGAAAGCTATTTTCTCCTTATCAGCATCTGAAAAGTCCATTCCCTTTTTAGGCTCAGACCGATGTGGTACAATCACATCTCCTTCCATATGCTCAGGAACAACAACCATCGGAACAAATTCATTCTCAAAACCCATTCTTCATTGATCTCGGTCGAACACTAGAATCTTGAATTGATTTTAAGGTGCCATCTTAATATAGATTTAGTGTAGAGATAATAAACTTTTCTTATTACTTGAGTAGTAATTAAAAGAAAATTGAATTATCTCTAAATGAATCAAAGTTCCAAAACTGGTCACCAAAAATAATTCTAAGTACCCGACACTAGGCTATGTAGAAAATCTATGTCGATCTCGATGTCAGTCTTGATCTACATCTTGATGTCGATCTCGATGTCGACAGATCGAGATTTACCTTAGCATATTTTAAGCCATTTTCGCAAGTCGATCTCGATCTCGATCTACAAAACTTTTGCCTATGTCGAAATTTCACCAAGTCGAAATTCTCAAAGTAGATATTCTCAAGTCAAACTTTTGTCCTTGGTCGAAATTTGCTGCCTGTCACTTTCACACTTTTTGACTTTTGTGTCTTTTCTCACCTAACTCACCAAACAACCACGTGCTAGGTACAGAGTCTTCTGATAATTACTTTTTGTGCAGTGAGTCTGTCCAATCAAAAGCCAATAACACCTTTTTCACTTTATGTCTTTAGAAAAGGTAATCAAAAAGTTGCTGGGTTTATCTTCTTTACAAGAACAGCGATGAACACGTGAAGAACACCACAAACCAAAGTACCCAGTTTAATTCACAACAATTATCTAAAATACACCCAAGCTAAATAATTACACCTGGAGTATTTAAATAATTTTAGGACGAGTTTTCACTATTTAATTAATTTAAGTACACTTTTCAAGAAAATCTTAAAAAGTAGATCTGGACTTGAAAACTCCCTAATCTTCTACCAAACACAAGGATCTATGTTTTGTATGTCAAACATTAAGCTTTGATACCAATTGTTAGGTCCAAATGTGTTGTAGAGGGGGGGGGGTGAATACAACTTTTTACGATTTAAGGAATATGAGAAGCAATGAGAAGCAATAAATATTATGTAATAAATCAACACAGAATTTCAAGAATATATCGTTATATTCATTGAAGGATTTGCTACAACATTCATTACAATAGTACAACAGAAGTAAAGAGAGAGGAGTAAATGATACTAAGCTCTGTGAATATACTCCCTCTCTATTACAAGTGTTTTTCTCAATATTGCTTTACATTGCGTTCTATGCTCTTTTTTTTTTGAAATGTTACACAAGTACTTCTATTTATACTACTTTGTAATCTATGACTTGTAGACTTGATCTTGTCCTTTTTGTGTACGTGGCCCAATCAGGACTCGTTAACAAAAAGTACTTTCCCAACCACTCTGGATCAACCGTTCACAATAAGCCACTTGTCCCTTGAACATTAAATGCTACATATCGACCCGCATCTCGATCTAGGCCTGGACCCATCTCGATCTCGATCTTGGTTGACAATCTCGATCTCGATCTCGATCTGTGAAAATCTCGATCTCGATCTGTGAAAATCTCGATCTCGATCTATGAGAATCTCGATCTCGATCTGTGAGAATCTCGATCTCGATCTCGATCTGCCGTGGACAGAGATTTGCCTTGCAATGTTTTACTTCAATTGTAAATCTCGATCCACATCTCGATCTGCCGTGGATCGACATTTGCCTTAGCAAATATGCACTCATCCAATGTTGACCTTCTTTAGTGACTAATTGTGGATTAACCTTTATGAGCAAGTTTCCCTAGCTTCTTCAATATTCTTCAACAAGCTCTTGAACATGGATCTCTACTACTGACATAAACTTGCTATCAATGTCCTGACACTTGATGCAACGGTCTGGTTCATAAGTGACTAGTCTTGATAGGGTACTTGCTTCTGAATAGATTACCATGTTCAATTGGTAATGTGGCTTCCCAATAAGTGGTTCAAACATTAACTGTTAATAAACAATGTAACTTCACTAGAATCTTTTCTGGTACTTCGACAACGTCTTCATTACTACTACAATCTTGAATACTTCATTCTCTGTTCTTCACTGATTGTCAGTGAGTATAACTTCAAGACTGTAGCTGTCTTCTTTAACCTTTGTCTTTACCATGTCTTCAATTCTTCTAGATTCCTATGCTTCAAACACTGTCTATCTTCAATCAATGCTGTTACACTGAAATCTTTTAGTGGCACTGCTATACTGAATCTTCAACACTTCTGAAACCCTGAAAGTCTTTAAACATTATTCTTCACTGAGGCATGAACATATAAATGAACTTCTTTCAGTGACCTGTAGTAGACTTCAAAACTTCTTCTAATGTCTTGATTCACTGTATTTGCCTTGTCTTCATGTCTTGCTGATTTCTGTGTAATCGTAGTATTATTTACTTGTCCTGTTCTAGTGTTGAGTTATCACGATTACTATTTATACAGCTTCGTCGTTTCCAACAGTTCCTTTACACAAAGTTTGAAGAGTATCTCATACTTCTTTTAATGAAGTGCAGTTTATCACATTGTCAAACATATCATTATCTAGACCATTGAACATAATGTTCATGGCCTTCTTGTCTTTAAGCACTTCCTTTTCATCCTCTTTTGTGTACTCAGTGATGAGTTTTGGAACATGTTTGTCAAATGCAGGAATTCCATTAGGATTTACATCTGTGACTAGTTTCATGGGAACATGAGGACCTTTCTGTTAGTATTGGTGTCCTAGAGACAATATTTTTACTGTTTTATTGAAAATAATTAAGGATTATGTTTTATGTGATTATTTAATTATTATTTATTATGTCTTTATTTACTGAGTTATAAATTGAAAGGATAATAAATGTCCTTGGAATATTAATACGTAATATATATCTTTAAGTATGTGACTTAAAAATGAGATTATATGAATAGTATTTTATTCCTAAATTTCCTAGTCAAGTATTATTATTATTTAAGGACAATAATAATGCAATAAGACTAGTATGTTTGTTGACGGATGACCACATCTCATTGGTCATAGGTATGGTGATACTAAAGTCAAGAACATAAGTGTATGTATCAATACATGACACTGGAAAGACCCGCCGTGAGATTCTACATGTTAATAAGTGTCATAAGAAATCTCACTGTGATAATGATGTAATGATCCTCTGACTTGAAATCATTATATTTCTATACGAGAATTAATATACTTTGATTACACTCAAAGTTACCTTTAACCGGGTAATGATAAAGGTGTACATTGGGTATGCTATGAATCGTATGAGGAATATGAATGATAGATATAGGATTTAACCCTCCAATTCTAGGAGTGATATTATTGGTCTCTTGATTGAGTGAGACTATGAAATGCATGGTCATGCTCAAATATTGATTTGTTTAAATAGTCAACTCATTGATCAAGGAAACCGAGATTAAACGTTGAAGAGGATGACACTATACATGCCTCGAGTTTGATCTATAATATAAGGTTAAAGGGATTATATTACATGGAACATTATTCACGAAAGGTTTAATTGAATCACCAATTATTATTGTTACTTGGGTAGCAATGATGTATTACTAGATGCCGCTCATTGTTTATAATTTTATTATTAGATAATAAAATTATTGCCAACGTAATAATAACCTAAAGGGTCACACACAAAGTACGTCAAAACGGAGGTTTATTTAAATTACGAATTTAAATATATTATTGTTTATTCGAATTTAATTATTGAATTAATTAAGTGGGACTGGATTAATTATATTAGAATTCGGATTTAATAAGTATTATTATTATTCAAATTTAATTATTGAATTAATTAAGTGGGACTTGATTAATTATATTAGAATTCAGATTTAATAATAATAATAACCCAAAGTCATAATGGGTTTTGGAAACCACATGGATTAGGGTTAGGCCCAAAATCTCTCTCTTCCCTATATATACATAATGATGTATAGTATTAGGGTTTAATCATCAAATTTCGTTTTAGAGAAAAACCCTAGCTGCTCAACATCAAGAGAGGCTAGAGAAAGAGAGAGAGAGAGAGAGAGGCAAACAATTCAGCTAGTACCGACTCTGGTGATCGTAGGACGATCGGTCGTTCGTGTGGACTTCTTTAGAGAGCAAATCTTTGCAACAAAGGACTGCTGTGATTCATCTTTCTGGACCTCCATTAAACAGCATACAAAAGCTTTGTTAAGGTACAGACTTCTTCACCATAATCATCCAACGTTATACATGGATCCTGCGATTGGGTTCGATTTTTTTTTAATTGTTTTTACGTTAATTCTGCTGCGTTTTCATGCCCGAAACCCTTCAATGGCATCAGAGCTACGTGTATAATGAGATGATTTGGTTATGTGTTTAACAGTTGTTCGATGTATGTAAACATATATATGATATGCCATGACTATATATCGATATATATGTTTTATATGATTTTGAATATATGATATTCATGTGTTGTATAATCATGGGATGATTGTGTGTATTGCTGTATGTATATGATACATGTTTGTTCTTGTTATGGAAATCGTATTTAATACGAATTCTGAAACGGCTTCGGTATATTTTCTGAAATCTGTGTCCAGTGTTCGATTTTCGCAAATGATATGTTTTTTCTGACTGGAATCGTGTCACTAGGCAATACTGACATTGTCAGCTTCTCGTCCATAAGCCGTTTGACGACTTGACAGGCACCGAAACGGCGATTTATTATTTTCTGTAATTTATTTGATTTTCTGAAATTTCAAAATTTATTATATATGATTATATGATATGTTTATATAATCTGAGATATATTACATGTGTTATGTGATAACATGGTGGATGGTTATGGCCTAAAGACCCATATGATAGTGGTTTTGTTTTATGGTTTTGGTTTCTAAATACGACTTGCATGTCGTTTATTCATTGTAATTGTTAATTTCGAATGTAACTCGAGTTCTTCTTGTAATTTCATTAGAATAAATTTATTTATTATTCAATGTAATTGTTCAATGGAGACTTGGAAGCAAGGAAGCTAGGAGGCAATCCAGATGATGGAGCAATGAATAAGATAAAGACATGTAATAGTGTAGTATTTGAAACCACCATAGATTGACCTTGATAATTCCATTAGCTTGGAAATATTACATAGGATGGGGCAATAACCAAACACGTTTAATTTATGCACAATACATATATGTATATGAATGCATGTGTAGATATGTATGTGTTAGAATGATGTATGTATTAGATACGACACCCATGCCATGTCTGTTTAAGAAAGATAAAATCTGTAACGATTCAAGATTTTAAAATTAATAAACGATCATGAGATTCTTGTGTTTATGAAATATGGATTTTTAAAACACGGAATTAAATATTGATTTTTGATATCTATAACTGGGATTTTCTGACAAAAACGGATATGCGTATTCGTAAGGCTGATGGGTTTTAAGTGTGACCACCGGTATCCTCCATCTACCTGGGAAATGAACAATTTAAGATGTCAATTTGAAATATTTGGTTCAAGGAAAAATTGAGGATCTCTTTATGATGTGATCATGATCGTTATAAATTTTCTAAACCCCTTAACAAATTATTAAGTTTTACTCGGATGCTTTCCAATGAATGAACACTCATCGAATCCTAGATCGATTAGGGGAAGGACTGTCAGTGGCAGGGGACTCCTATCTATCGTTGTGAGATGCTACGAATATAAACGGTTATATTCGGCCGTTGTATCATTGGGTCTAACTTAACTGAGTCGTCATAATAAGGTGAAAATAAACGGTTATATTCAACCATTATGAACTTAGAAGCATAGAGTTTGGTTAAAAGTCTATTAGATAGATAAGATCAATCGTTGTTCACCAAACTATCCAAGAATTATATATGATATAATTGACAACTGTTGTCTACCTAAATAATCATTTTTAAGGACTTCCAGTGGTTGACTTAGGACATGACGAAATATGGATCTTGGCTCACTAGAAAGAATTATGGGATATACTTTCCAAATTAATAGTAAGGGCTATTAATTTGATAAAAATAGTGAGAGATATATTATGAATATATCATAATCATTTGAACATAATAAATAACTCAGACAATTTAATGTTTATTTTATGCATTTTAAACATTGTAGATATTTAAATGGCAAACAATACAAATACTTTCTCCATACGAGCAACCCTTGAGAAGGACAAGCTGACAGGAACTAACTTCCTGGATTGGTATAGGAATTCGAGGATTGTCCTCAAGCAAGAGCGAAAGCTCCATGTCATTGAAATTCCTTCACCTGCTCCTCCTGCTGAGAATGCAACTCGCGTTCAGCAAAATGCTTATCAGAAGCATATTGATGATGTGAATGATATTGCATGTCTCATGCTGGCAACCATGAGTGTTGAGCTTCAAAAACAACATGAGCATATGGATGCTTATGAGATGATTGAACACCTTCAAAGAATGTTTGAGGGACAAGCTCGTCAAGAAAGGTTCGACTCGAGCAAAGAACTGTATGCTTGCAAACAGGGAGAGCGTGAACCTGTTGAACCACATGTTCTGAAGATGATAGGTTATATTGAGTATCTTGATACTTTGGGTTTCCCGATTGGTTTGGAAGCTCAAATTGATTTAATCTTGCAATCTTTGAACCGCAACTATTCTCATTTTGTTATGAACTACAATATGAATGAGATAGACAAAACACCCACTGAATTGTTGGCCATGTTACGAACTACTGAAACTAACATGAAAAGGCTGAACCTGCTGCCATGTTGATGGTAGATAACAAATGTAAGGCTAATAGGAAAGGCAAATGGAAGGGAAAGAAGAAGATTGGATCTGCTTCTGGTCCCAAGCCAAAGGCTAATCCCAAACAGGCTTTAAAGCCTAAGGGTGTTGTTGCAAAGGGTGATTGTCACTACTATGGTAAACCAGGTCATTGGAAGAGAAACTGTCATGCTTATTTGGAGGATCTGAAGAAGAAGAAGGCTGGTCAAGCTTCTGATTCAGGTATTTATGTTATAGAGGTCAATTTGTCAACTTCTACGTCATGGGTATTGGATACTAATTGTGGTTCTCACATTTGTATAAATGTACATGAACTACAAAGGAGTAGGACTTTGGCTAAAGGAGAGGTCGACCTACGAGTTGGCAATGGAGCAAAGGTTGCTGTTTTAGCTGTAGGGACTTATTATTTATCATTGCCCACTGGGCTTATTTTAGAACTTGAGAACTGCTTTTACGTGCCTGCAATTTGCAGAAACAATATTTCGGTTTCTTATTTAGACAAGAAAGGTTTTGCATTTTAATTCAGAATAAAAGTTGTTCCTTTTCTTTGAGTAATGTTACCTATGAGGTTGCACGTTTATTTAACAGTTTATATGTCCTTGATTTAGACACTCCTATCTATAATGTGAATAACAAACGTCTTAAAATAAATGACTCAAATTAAACATACCTCTGGCACTGTCGTTTAGGCCATATAAATGAGAAGCGCATTTCCAAGTTACATAAGGATGGATACTTGGATAAGTTTGACTTTGAATCATACGAAGCATGCGAACCTTGTCTCATTGGAAAAATGACTAAATCTCCTTTTACTGGACAAGGTGAAAGGGCCACTGAACGATTAGAACTTATATATAGTGATGTATGTGGTCCTATGCGTACTATGACAAGAGGTGGATTTTACTACTTTATCACATTTACTGATAATTTCAGTAGATATGTGTATCTTATGTAGAACAAATCCGATTCTTTTGAAAAGTTCAAAGAAATAAAGCTGAAGTAAAAAAGCAAACTGGCGGAAGTATTAAGACTCTACGGTCTGATCGTGGAGGTGAATACTTAAGCCATGAATTTAAGAGTTTATTAAAAGAGTGTGGTATTGTATCACAACTCACTCCTCCCGGAACACCACAATGGAATGGAGTTTCTGAAAGGAGGAATCGTACTTTGTTGGACATGGTACGATCGATGATGAGTCATGCAGATCTTCCAATTAGTTTCTGGGGCTACGCCCTGGAGACGGCTGCTTATACACTTAACCGAGTTCCTACTAAAATGGTTCAGAAGACTCCATATGAGATATGGACTAAGAAACGTCATAGCATGTCATTTATGAAAATATGGGGATGTGAAACGTTTGTGAAACGTTTAACTTCTGACAAGCTAGGACCTAAATCAGACAAATATAATTTTGTGGGATACCCAATTGAAACAAAGGGTTATTCATTCTATAATCCTTCCGAGAACAAAGTGTTTGTTGCTCGAACTATAGTTTTTCTTGAAAGAGAAATGCTTTCGAAGAAAAACAGTGGGAGGATAATAGATCTCGATGAAGTTCGAGGCCCACAAGATAACATTGAACCAATGGAGGAACTTGAGCAGGATGTACAAGACCACAACACTGCTCAAGAAACACAGGTTATTCGTAGGTCTAGTAGGATTCGCCATGAGCCTGAGAGATATTATGGATTTCTCTTAACTCAAGATGGTGATGTGATGCTTATCGACGAAGATGAACCTCTCACATACTAAGATGCTATGAACACTCCAGAATCCAAGAGATGGCTGGATGCCATGAAATCTGAGATGGAATCCATGTATACTAATCAAGTATGGACTTTGGTTAATCCACCTAAAGGGGTAAAACCTATAGGGTGCAAGTGGGTTTTCAAGAAGAAGACTGACATGGATGGTAATGTACAGACCTATAAGGCACGATTGGTGGCAAAAGGTTTCAAGCAAATTCATGGCATTGACTATGATGAGACTTTTTCACCAGTGGCTATGGTCAAGTCCATCAGGATTTTGCTTGCTATAGCTGCTTACTATGATTATGAAATCTGACAGATGGATGTCAAAACCGCTTTCTTAAATGGGTGCCTTGAAGAAGATATGGATGTGTATATGACACAGCCTGAAGGTTTTATTGATCCAAAGAATGCTGTAAAGGTATGTAAGCTGCGTCGATCCATTTATGGATTGAAAGAAGCCTCAAGGAGATGGAACATTCGTTTTGATGAAACTGTCAAAGAGTTGGGGTTTATTCAAAATGAAGATGAACCATGTGTTTACAAAAAAGTAAGTGGGAGCAATGTGGCATTCCTATAATTATATGTTGATGATATATTAATAATAGGGAATGACATTCCTTCTTTACAGGCTGTTAAGACTTGGTTGAGTAAGAATTTCTCAATGAAAGACTTAGGCGATGCGACCTATATTTTAGGTATCAAGATCTATAGAGATAGATCAAGAAGAATGATCGGCCTAAGTCAGAGTAGATACTAATCTAATCCAGGTGAAGGTCACTGGACAACAGTCAAAAATATTCTTAAGTACTTGAAGAGGACTAAAGATTAATTCTTGGTATATGGAGGAGAAGATAAGCTAGTAGTAAAAGGTTACACCGACGCTAGTTTCTAGACAGACAAGGATGATTCGATTTCTCAGTCCTGATTTGTGTTTTGTCTAAATGGAGATGTTTTATGCTGGAATGGTTCACAACTGAGACAATTGTTGATTCTACAATAGAGCATGAGTATATTGATGCTTGCAAAGCAGCCAAGGAGGCTGTTTGGGGATGTACTTAGGAGATATCACCTAATTAATAAGATTAATAATTGAGGGGATATACATATATGTAAAGTGCATACAAATGATAACATTGCAGATCCACTAACTAAGGCTTTGTCGCAGCAGAAGCACGAAGGTCATACTAGTTCCATGGGTATTAGATACATGAGAGATTGGCTCTAGTACAAGTGGGAGATTGTTAGTATTGGTGTCCTAGAGACAATACTTTTAATGTTTTATTGAAAATAATTAAGGATTATGTTTTATGTGATTATTTAATTAATATTTATTATGTCTTTATTTACTGCGTCATAAATTGAAAGAATATTAAATGTCCTTGGAATATTATACGTAATATATATCTTTAAGTATGTGACTTAAAAATAAGATTATATGAATAGTATTTTATTCCTAAAATTCCCTAGTCAAGTATTATTATTTAAGGACAGTAATAATGCAATAAGACTAGTATGTTTGTTGACAGATGACCGCATCTCATTGGTCATAGGTATGGTGATACTAAAGTCAAGAACATGAGTGTATGTATCAATACATGACACTGGAAAGACCCGCCGTGAGATTCTACATGTTAATAAGTGTCATAAGAAATCTCACAGTGATAATGATGTAATGATCCTCTGACTTGAAATCATTATATTTCTATACGAGAATTAATATACTTTGATTACACTCAAAGTTACCTTTAACCGGGTAATGATAAAGGTGGACATTGGGTATGCTATGAATCGTATGGGGAATATGAATGATAGATATAGGATTTAACCCTCCAATTCTAGGAGTGATATTATTGGCCTCTTGATTGAGTGAGACTATGAAATGCATGGCCATGCTCAAATATTGATTTGTTTAAATAGTCTACTCATTGATCAAGGAAACAAAGATTAAACGTTGAAGAGGATGACACTATACATGCCTCGAGTTTTATCTATAATATAAGGTTAAAGGGATTATATTACATTGCACATTATTCACGAAAGGTTTAATTGAATCACCAATTATTATTGTTACTTGGGTAGCAATGATGTATTACTAGATGCCGCTCATTGTTTATAATTTTATTATTAGATAATAAAATTATTGCCAACGTAATAATAACCTAAAGGGTCACACACAAAGAACGTCAAAACGGAGGTTTATTTAAATTACGAATTTAAATATATTATTGTTTATTCGAATTTAATTATTGATTAATTAAGTGGGACTTGATTAATTATATTAGAATTCGGATTTAATAAATATTATTATTATTCAAATTTAATTATTGAATTAATTAAGTGGGACTTGATTAATTATATTAGAATTCAGATTTAATAATAATAATAACCCAAAGTCATAATGGGTTTTGGAAACCACATGGATTAGGGTTATGCCCAAAATCTCTCTCTCCCCTATATATACATAATGATGTATAGTATTAGGGTTTGATCATCAAATTTCGTTTTGAGAGAAAAACCCTAGCTGCTCAACATCAAGAGAGGCTAGAGAAAGAGAGAGAGAGAGAGGCAAACAATTCGGCTAGTACCGACTCCGGTGATCGTAGGACGATCGGGCGTTCGTGTGGACTTCTTTAGAGAGCAAATCTTTGCAACAAAGGACTGCTGTGATTCATCTTTCTGGACCTCCATTAAACAGCATACGAAAGCTTTGTTAAGGTACATACTTCTTCACTATAATCATCCAACGTTATACATGGATCCTGCGATTGGATTTCGATTTTTTTTATTGTTTTTACGTTAATTTCGCTGCGTTTTCATGATCGAAACCCTTCAATGGCATCAGAGCTACGTGTATAATGGGATGATTTGGTTATGTGTTTAACAGTTTTTCGATGTATGTAAACATATATATGATATGCCATGACTATATATTGATATATATGTTTTATATAATTTTGAATATATGATATTCATGTGTTGTATAATCATGGGTTGATTTTGTGTATTGCTATATGTATATGATACATGTTTTTTCTTGTTATGGAAATCGTATTCGATACGAATTCTGAAACGGTTTCGGTAGATTTTCTGAAATCTGTGTCCAGTGTCCGATTTTTGCAAACGATATATTGTTTCTGACTGTAATCATGTAATTGAGCAATACTGACATGGTCAGCTTCTCGTCTGTAATCCGTTTGATGACGTTACAGGCCTCGAAACGGCGATTTATTATTTTCTATAATTTATTTGATTTTCTGAAATTTCGAAATTTATTATATATGATTATATGATATGTTTATATAATCTGAGATATATTACATGTGTTATGTGATAACATGGTGGATGGTTATGGCCTAAAGACCCATATGATAGTGGTTTTGTTTTATGGTTTTGGTTTCTAAATACGACTTGCATGTCGTTTATTCATTGTAATTGTTAATCTCGAATGTAACTCGAGTTCTTCTTGTAATTTCATTAGAATAGATTTTTTTATTATTCAATGTAATTGTTCAATGGAGACTTGAAAGCAAGGAAGCTAGGAGGCAATCCAGATGACGGAGCAATCAAGAAGATAAAGACATATAATAGTATAGTATTTGAAACCACCATAGATTGACCTTGATAATTCCATTAGCTTGGAAATATCACATAGGATGGGGCCATAACCAAACACGTTTAATTTATGCACAATACATATATGTATATGAATGCATGTGTAGATATGTATGTGTTGGAATGATGTATGTATTAGATACGACCCATGCCATGTCTGCTTAAGAAAGATAAAATTTGTAACGATTCAAGATTTTAAAATTAACAAATGATCATGAGATTCTTGTGTTTATGAAATATGGATTTTTAAAACACGGAATTAAATATTAATTTTTGATATCTATAACTGGAATGTTCTGACAAAAACAGATATGCGTATTCGTAAGGCTGATAGGTTTTAAGTGTGACCACTGGTATCCTCCATCTACCTGGGAAATGAACAATTTAAGATGTCAATTTGAAATATTTGGTTCAAGGAAAAATTGAGGATCTCTTTATGATATGATCATGATCGTTATAAATTTTCTAAACCCCTTAACAAAATATCAAGTTTTACTCGGATGCTTTCCAATGAATGAACACTCATCGAATCCTAGATCGATTAGGGGAAGGACTGTCAGTGGCAGGGGACTCCTATCTATCGTTGTGAGATGCGACGAATATAAACGGTTATATTCGGCCGTTGTATCATTGGGTCTAACTTAACTGAGTCGTCATAATAAGGTGAAAATAAACGGTTATATTCAACCATTATGAACTTAGAAGCATAGAGTTTGGTTAAAAGTCTATTAGATATATAAGATCAATCGTTGTTCACCAAACTATCCAAGAATTATATATGATATAATTGACAACTGTTGTCTACCTAAATAATCATTTTTTAAGGACTTCCAGTGGTTGACTTAGGACATGACGAAATATGGATCTTGGCTCACTAGAAAGAATTATGGGATATACTTTCCAAATTAATAGTAAGGGCTATTAATTTGATAAAAATAGTGAGAGATATGTTATGAATATATCATAATCATTTAAAAATAATAAATAACTCAGACAATCTAATGTTTATTTTATGCATTTTAAACATTGTAGATATTTAAATGGCAACCAATACAAATACTTTCTCCATACGAGCAACCCTTGAGAAGGACAAGCTGACAGGAACTAACTTCCTGGATTGGTATAGGAGTTCGAGGATTGTCCTCAGGAAAGAGCGTAAGCTCCATGTCATTGAAATTCCTTCACCTGCTCCTCCTGCTGAGAATGCAACTCGCGTTCAGCAAAATGCTTATCAGAAGCATATTGATGATGTGAATGATATTGCATGTCTCATGCTGGCAACCATGAGTGTTGAGCTTCAAAAACAACATGAGCATATGGATGCTTATGAGATGATTGAACACCTTCAAAGAATGTTTGAGGGACAAGCTCGTCAAGAAAGGTTCGACACGAGCAAAGAACTGTATGCTTGCAAACAGGGAGAGCGTGAACCTGTTGAACCACATGTTCTGAAGATGATAGGTTATATTGAGTATCTTGATACTTTGGGTTTCCCGATTGGTTTGGAAGCTCAGATTTATTTAATCTTGCAATCTTTGAACCGCAACTATTCTCATTTTGTTATGAACTACAATATGAATGAGATAGATAAAACACCCACTGAATTGTTGGCCATGTTACGAACTACTGAAACTAACATGAAAAGACTGAACCTGCTGCCATGTTGATGGTAGATAACAAAGGTAAGGCTAATTGGAAAGGCAAATGGAAGGGAAAGAAGAAGATTGGATCTGCTTCTGGTCCCAAGCCAAAGGCTAATCCCAAACAGGCTTTAAAGCCTAAGGGTATTGTTGCAAAGGGTGATTGTCACTACTATGGTAAACCAGGTCATTGGAAGAGAAACTGTCATGCTTATTTGGAGGATCTGAAGAAGAAGAAGGCTGGTCAAGCTTCTGATTCAGGTATTTATGTTATAGAGGTCAATTTGTCAACTTCTACATCATGGGTTTTGGATACTAGATGTGGTTCTCACATTTGTATAAATGTACATGAACTACAAAGGAGTAGGACTTTGGCTAAAGGAGAGGTCGACCTACGAGTTGGCAATGGAGCAAAGGTTGTTGTTTTAGCTGTAGGGACTTATTATTTATCATTGCCCACTGGGCTTATTTTAGAACTTGAGAACTGTTTTTACGTGCCTGCAATTTGCAGAAACATTATTTCGGTTTCTTGTTTAGACAAGAAAGGTTTTGCATTTTAATTCAGAACAATAGTTGTTCCTTTTCTTTGAATAATGTTACCTATGAAGTTGCACGTTTATTTAACAGTTTATATGTTCTTGATTTAGACACTCTTATCTATAATGTGAATAACAAACGTCTTAAAATAAATGACTCAAATTAAACATACCTCTGGCACTGTCGTTTAGGCCATATAAATGAGAAGCGCATTTCCAAGTTACATAAGGATGGATACTTGGATAAGTTTGACTTTGAATCATACGAAGCATGCGAACCTTGTCTCATTGGAAAAATGACTAAATCTCCTTTTACTGGACAAGGTGAAAGGGCCACTGAACGATTAGAACTTATATATAGTGATGTATGTGGTCCTATGCGTACTATGACAAGAGGTGGATTTTACTACTTTATCACGTTTACTGATAATTTCAGTAGATATGTGTATCTTATGTAGAACAAATCCGATTCTTTTGAAAAGTTCAAAGAAACAAAGCTGAAGTAGAAAAGAAAACTGGCGGAAGTATTAAGACTCTACGATCTGATCGTGGAGGTGAATACTTAAGCCATGAATTTAAGAGTTTATTAAAAGAGTGTGGTATTGTATCACAACTCACTCCTCCCTGAACACCACAATGGAATGGAGTTTCTGAAAGGAGGAATCGTACTTTGTTGGACATGGTACGATCGATGATGAGTCATGCAGATCTTCCAATTAGTTTCTGGGGCTACGCCCTGGAGACGGCTGCTTATACACTTAACCGAGTTCCTACTAAAATGGTTCAGAAGACTCCATATGAGATATGGACTAAGAAACGTCATAGCATGTCATTTATGAAAATATGGGGATGTGAAGCGTTTGTGAAACGTTTAACTTCTGACAAGCTAGGACCTAAATCAGACAAATATAATTTTGTGGGATACCCAATTGAAACAAAGGGTTATTCATTCTATAATCCTTCCGAGAACAAAGTGTTTGTTGCTCGAACTACAGTTTTTCTTGAAAGAGAAATGGTTTTGAAGAAAAACAGTGGGAGGATAATAGATCTCGATGAAGTTCGAGGCCCACAAGATAACATTGAACCAATGGAGGAACTTGAGCAGGATGTACAAGACCACAACACTGCTCAAGAAACACAGGTTATTCGTAGGTCTAGTAGGATTCGCCATGAGCCTGAGAGATATTATGGATTTCTCTTAACTCAAGATGGTGATGTGATGCTTATCGACGAAGATGAACCTCTCACATACTAAGATGCTATGAACACTCCAGAATCCAAGAGATGGCTGGATGCAATGAAATCTGAGATGGAATCCATGTATACTAATCAAGTATGGACTTTGGTTAATCCACCTAAAGGGGTAAAACCTATAGGGTGCAAGTGGGTTTTCAAGAAGAAGACTGACATGGATGGTAATGTAAAGACCTATAAGGCACGATTGGTGGCAAAAGGTTTCAAGCAAATTCATGGTATTGACTATGATGAGACTTTTTCACCAGTGGCTATGGTCAAGTCCATCAGGATTTTGCTTGCTATAGCTGCTTACTATGATTATGAAATCTGACAGATGGATGTCAAAACCGCTTTCTTAAATGGGAGCCTTGAAGAAGATATGGATGTGTATATGACACAGCCTGAAGGTTTTGTTGATCCAAAGAATGCTGTAAAGGTATGTAAGCTGCATCGATCCATTTATGGATTGAAAGAAGCCTCAAGGAGATGGAACATTCGTTTTGATGAAACTGTCAAAGAGTTGGGGTTTATTCAAAATGAAGATGAACCATGTGTTTACAAAAAGGTAAGTGGGAGAAATGTGGCATTCCTATAATTATATGTTGATGACATATTAATAATAGGGAATGACATTCCTTCTTTACAGGCTGTTAAGACTTGGTTGAGTAAGAATTTCTCAATGAAAGACTTAGGCAAAGCGGCCTATATTTTAGGTATCAAGATCTATAGAGATAGATCAAGAAGAATGATCGGCCTAAGTCAGAGTAGATACTAGTCTAATCCAGGTGAAGGTCACTGGACAACAGTCAAAAATATTCTTAAGTACTTGAAGAGGACTAAAGATTAATTCTTGGTATATGGAGGAGAAGATAAGCTGGTAGTAAAAGGTTACACCGACGCTAGTTTCTAGACAGACAAGGATGATTCGATTTCTCAGTCCTGATTTGTGTTTTGTCTAAATGGAGATGTTTTATGCTGGAATGGTTCACAACTGAGACAATTGTTGATTCTACAATAGAGCATGAGTATATTGATGCTTGCAAAGCAGCCAAGGAGGCTGTTTGGGGATGTACTTAGGAGATATCACCTAATTAATAAGATTAATAATTGAGGGGATATACATTTATGTAAAGTGCATACAAATGATAACATTGCAGATCCACTGACTAAGGCTTTGTCGCAGCAGAAGCACGAAGGTCATACTAGTTCCATGGGTATTAGATACGTGAGAGATTGACTCTAGTACAAGTGGGAGATTGTTAGTATTGGTGTCCTAGAGACAATACTTTTAATGTTTTATTGAAAATAATTAAGGATTATGTTTTATGTGATTATTTAATTAATATTTATTATGTCTTTATTTACTGCGTCATAAATTGAAAGAATAATAAATGTACTTGGAATATTATACGTAATATATATCTTTAAGTATGTGACTTAAAAATAAGATTATATGAATAGTATTTTATTCCTAAAATTCCCTAGTCAAGTATTATTATTTAAGGACAGTAATAATGCAATAAGACTAGTATGTTTGTTGACAGATGACCGCATCTCATTGGTCTTAGGTATGGTGATACTAAAGTCAAGAACATAAGTGTATGTATCAATACATGACACTGGAAAGACCCGCCGTGAGATTCTACATGTTAATAAGTGTCATAAGAAATCTCACAGTGATAATGATGTAATGATCCTCTGACTTGAAATCATTATATTTCTATACGAGAATTAATATACTTTGATTACACTCAAAGTTACCTTTAACCGGGTAATGATAAAGGTGGACATTGGGTATGCTATGAATCGTATGAGGAATATGAATGATAGATATAGGATTTAACCCTCCAATTCTAGGAGTGATATTATTGACCTCTTCATTGAGTGAGACTATGAAATGCATGGCCATGCTCAAATATTGATTTGTTTAAATAGTCTACTCATTGATCAAGGAAACAAAGATTAAACGTTGAAGAGGATGACACTATACATGCCTCGAGTTTTATCTATAATATAAGGTTAAAGGGATTATATTACATTGCACATTATTCACGAAAGGTTTAATTGAATCACCAATTATTATTGTTACTTGGGTAGCAATGATGTATTACTAGATGCCGCTCATTATTTATAATTTTATTATTAGATAATAAAATTATTGCCAACGTAATAATAACCTAAAGGGTCACACACAAAGAACGTCAAAACGGAGGTTTATTTAAATTACGAATTTAAATATATTATTGTTTATTCGAATTTAATTATTGATTAATTAAGTGGGACTTGATTAATTATATTAGAATTCGGATTTAATAAGTATTATTATTATTCAAATTTAATTATTGAATTAATTAAGTGGGACTTGATTAATTATATTAGAATTCAGATTTAATAATAATAATAACCCAAAGTCATAATGGGTTTTGGAAACCACATGGATTAGGGTTAGGCCCAAAATCTCTCTCTCCCCTATATATACATAATGATGTATAGTATTAGGGTTTGATCATCAAATTTCGTTTTGAGAGAAAAACCCTAGCTGCTCAACATCAAGAGAGGCTAGAGAAAGAGAGAGAGAGAGAGAGGCAAACAATTCGGCTAGTACCGACTCCGGTGATCGTAGGACGATCGGGCGTTCGTGTGAACTTCTTTAGAGAGCAAATCTTTGCAACAAAGGACTGCTGTGATTCATCTTTCTGGACCTCCATTAAACAGCATACGAAAGCTTTGTTAAGGTACATACTTCTTCACCATAATCATCCAACGTTATACATGGATCCTGCGATTGGGTTTCGATTTTTTTTATTGTTTTTACGTTAATTCCGCTGCGTTTTCATGCCCGAAACCCTTCAATGGCATCAGAGCTACGTGTATAATGGGATGATTTGGTTATGTGTTTAACAGTTTTTCGATGTATGTAAACATATATATGATATGCCATGACTATATATTGATATATATGTTTTATATAATTTTGAATATATGATATTCATGTGTTGTATAATCATGGGATGATTTTGTGTATTGCTATATGTATATGATACATGTTTGTTCTTGTTATGGAAATCGTATTCGATACGAATTCTGAAACGGTTTCGGTAGATTTTCTGAAATCTGTGTCCAGTGTCCGATTTTCGCAAACGATATGTTGTTTCTGACTGTAATCATGTCACTGAGCAATACTGACATAGTCAGCTTCTCGTCTATAAGCCGTTTGATGACGTTACAGGCCCCGAAACGGCGATTTATTATTTTCTGTAATTTATTTGATTTTCTGAAATTTCGAAATTTATTATATATGATTATATGATATGTTTATATAATCTGAGATATATTACATGTGTTATGTGATAACATGGTGGATGGTTATGGCCTAAAGACCCATAGGATAGTGGTTTTGTTTTCTAAATACGACTTGCATGTCGTTTATTCATTGTAATTATTAATCTCGAATGTAACTCGAGTTCTTCTTGTAATTTCATTAGAATAGATTTTTTTATTATTCAATGTAATTGTTCAATGGAGACTTGAAAGCAAGGAAGCTAGGAGGCAATCCAGATGATGGAGCAATGAAGAAGATAAAGACATATAATAGTATAGTATTTGAAACCACCATAGATTGACCTTGATAATTCCATTAGCTTGGAAATATCACATAGGATGGGGCCATAACCAAACACGTTTAATTTATGCATAATACATATATGTATATGAATGTATGTGTAGATATGTATGTGTTGGAATGATGTATGTATTAGATACGACCCATGCCATGTCTGCTTAAGAAAGATAAAATTTGTAACGATTCAAGATTTTAAAATTAACAAATGATCATGAGATTCTTGTGTTTATGAAATATGGATTTTTAAAACACGGAATTAAATATTAATTTTTGATATCTATAACTGGAATTTTCTGACAAAAACAGATATGCGTATTCGTAAGGCTGATAGGTTTTAAGTGTGACCACTGGTATCCTCCATCTACCTGGGAAATGAACAATTTAAGATGTCAATTTGAAATATTTGGTTCAAGGAAAAATTGAGGATCTCTTTATGATGTGATCATGATCGTTATAAATTTTCTAAACCCCTTAACAAAATATTAAGTTTTACTCGGATGCTTTCCAATGAATGAACACTCATCGAATCCTAGATCGATTAGGGGAAGGACTGTCAGTGGCACGGGACTCCTATCTATCGTTGTGAGATGCGACGAATATAAACGGTTATATTCGGCCGTTCTATCATTGGGTCTAACTTAACTGAGTCGTCATAATAAGGTGAAAATAAACGGTTATATTCAACCATTATGAACTTAGAAGCATAGAGTTTGGTTAAAAGTCTATTAGATAGATAAGATCAATCGTTGTTCACCAAACTATCCAAGAATTATATATGATATAATTGACAACTGTTGTCTACCTAAATAATCATTTTTTAAGGACTTCCAGTGGTTGACTTAGGACATGACGAAATATGGATCTTGGCTCACTAGAAAGAATTATGGGATATACTTTCCAAATTAATAGTAAGGGCTATTAATTTGATAAAAATAGTGAGAGATATATTATGAATATATCATAATCATTTAAAAATAATAAATAACTCAGACAATCTAATGTTTATTTTATGCATTTTAAACATTGTAGATATTTAAATGGCAAACAATACAAATACTTTCTCCATACGAGCAACCCTTGAGAAGGACAAGCTGACAAGAACTAACTTCCTGGATTGGTATAGGAGTTCGAGGATTGTCCTCAGGAAAGAGCGTAAGCTCCATGTCATTGAAATTCCTTCACCTGCTCCTCCTGCTGAGAATGCAACTCGCGTTCAGCAAAATGCTTATCAGAAGCATATTGATGATGTGAATGATATTGCATGTCTCATGCTGGCAACCATGAGTGTTGAGCTTCAAAAACAACATGAGCATATGGATACTTATGAGATGATTGAACACCTTCAAAGAATGTTTGAGGGACAAGCTCGTCAAGAAAGGTTCGACACGAGCAAAGAACTGTATGCTTGCAAACAGGGAGAGCGTGAACCTGTTGAACCACATGTTCTGAAGATGATATGTTATATTGAGTATCTTGATACTTTGGGTTTCCCGATTGGTTTGGAAGCTCAGATTGATTTAATCTTGCAATCTTTGAACCGCAACTATTCTCATTTTGTTATGAACTACAATATGAATGAGATAGACAAAACACCCACTGAATTGTTGGCCATGTTACGAACTACTGAAACTAACATGAAAAGACTGAACCTGCTGCCATGTTGATGGTAGATAACAAAGGTAAGGCTAATAGGAAAGGCAAATGGAAGGGAAAGAAGAAGATTGGATCTGCTTCTGGTCCCAAGCCAAAGGCTAATCCCAAACAGGCTTTAAAGCCTAAGGGTGTTGTTGCAAAGGGTGATTGTCACTACTATGGTAAACCAGGTCATTGGAAGAGAAACTGTCATGCTTATTTGGAGGATCTGAAGAAGAAGAAGGCTGGTCAAGCTTCTGATTCAGGTATTTATGTTATAGAGGTCAATTTGTCAACTTCTACATCATGGGTATTGGATACTAGATGTGGTTCTCACATTTGTATAAATGTACATGAACTACAAAGGAGTAGGACTTTGGCTAAAGGAGAGGTCGACCTACGAGTTGGCAATGGAACAAAGGTTGCTGTTTTAGCTGTAGGGACTTATTATTTATCATTGCCCACTGGGCTTATTTTAGAACTTGAGAACTGTTTTTACGTGCCTGCAATTTGCAGAAACATTATTTCGGTTTCTTGTTTAGACAAGAAAGGTTTTGCATTTTAATTCAGAACAATAGTTGTTCCTTTTCTTTGAATAATGTTACCTATGAGGTTGCACGTTTATTTAACAGTTTATATGTTCTTGATTTAGACACTCCTATCTATAATGTGAATAACAAACGTCTTAAAATAAATGACTCAAATTAAACATACCTCTGGCACTGTCGTTTAGGCCATATAAATGAGAAGCGCATTTCCAAGTTACATAAGGATGGATACTTGGATAAGTTTGACTTTGAATCATACGAAGCATGCGAACCTTGTCTCATTGGAAAAATGACTAAATCTCCTTTTACTGGACAAGGTGAAAGGGCCACTGAACGATTAGAACTTATATATAGTGATGTATGTGGTCCTATGCGTACTATGACAAGAGGTGGATTTTACTACTTTATCACGTTTACTGATAATTTCAGTAGATATGTGTATCTTATGTAGAACAAATCCGATTCTTTTGAAAAGTTCAAAGAAACAAAGCTGAAGTAGAAAAGAAAACTGGCGGAAGTATTAAGACTCTACGATCTGATCGTGGAGGTGAATACTTAAGCCATGAATTTAAGAGTTTATTAAAAGAGTGTGGTATTGTATCACAACTCACTCCTCCCTGAACACCACAATGGAATGGAGTTTCTGAAAGGAGGAATCGTACTTTGTTGGACATGGTACGATCGATGATGAGTCATACAGATCTTCCAATTAGTTTCTGGGGCTACGCCCTGGAGACGGCTGCTTATACACTTAACCGAGTTCCTACTAAAATGGTTCAGAAGACTCCATATGAGATATGGACTAAGAAACGTCATAGCATGTCATTTATGAAAATATGGGGATGTGAAGCGTTTGTGAAACGTTTAACTTCTGACAAGCTAGGACCTAAATCAGACAAATATAATTTTGTGGGATACCCAATTGAAACAAAGGGTTATTCATTCTATAATCCTTCCGAGAACAAAGTGTTTGTTGCTCGAACTACAGTTTTTCTTGAAAGAGAAATGTTTTCGAAGAAAAATAGTGGGAGGATAATAGATCTCGATGAAGTTCGAGGCCCACAAGATAACATTGAACCAATGGAGGAACTTGAGCAGGATGTACAAGACCACAACACTGCTCAAGAAACACAGGTTATTCGTAGGTCTAGTAGGATTCGCCATGAGCCTGAGAGATATTATGGATTTCTCTTAACTCAAGATGGTGATGTGATGCTTATCGACGAAGATGAACCTCTCACATACTAAGATGCTATGAACACTCCAGAATCCAAGAGATGGCTGGATGCCATGAAATCTGAGATGGAATCCATGTATACTAATCAAGTATGGACTTTGGTTAATCCACCTAAAGGGGTAAAACCTATAGGGTGCAAGTGGGTTTTCAAGAAGAAGACTGACATGGATGGTAATGTACAGACCTATAAGGCACGATTGGTGGCAAAAGGTTTCAAGCAAATTCATGGTATTGACTATGATGAGACTTTTTCACCAGTGGCTATGGTCAAGTCCATCAGGATTTTGCTTGCTATAGCTGCTTACTATGATTATGAAATCTGACAGATGGATGTCAAAACCGCTTTCTTAAATGGGAGCCTTGAAGAAGATATGGATGTGTATATGACACAGCCTGAAGGTTTTATTGATCCAAAGAATGCTGTAAAGGTATGTAAGCTGCGTCGATCCATTTATGGATTGAAAGAAGCCTCAAGAAGATGGAACATTCGTTTTGATGAAACTGTCAAAGAGTTGGGGTTTATTCAAAATGAAGATGAACCATGTGTTTACAAAAAGGTAAGTGGGAGCAATGTGGCATTCCTATAATTATATGTTGATGACATATTAATAATAGGGAATGACATTCCTTCTTTACAGGCTGTTAAGACTTGGTTGAGTAAGAATTTCTCAATGAAAGACTTAGGCGAAGCGGCCTATATTTTAGGTATCAAGATCTATAGAGATAGATCAAGAAGAATGATCGGCCTTAGTCAGAGTAGATACTAGTCTAATCCAGGTGAAGGTCACTGGACAACAGTCAAGAATATTCTTAAGTACTTGAAGAGGACTAAAGATTAATTCTTGGTATATGGAGGAGAAGATAAGCTGGTAGTAAAAGGTTACACCGACGCTAGTTTCTAGACAGACAAGGATGATTCGATTTCTTAGTTTTGATTCATGTTTTGTCTAAATGGAGATGTTATATGCTGGAATGGTTCACAGCTGAGACAGTTGTTTATTCTACAATAGAGCCTAAGTATATTGATGCTTGCAAAGCAGCCAAGGAGGCTGTTTGGGGATGTACTTAGGAGATATCACCTAATTAATAAGATTAATAATTGAGGGGATATACATATATGTAAAGTGCATACAAATGATAACATTGCAGATCCACTGACTAAGGCTTTGTCGCAGCAGAAGCACGAAGGTCATACTAGTTCCATGGGTATTAGATACATGAGAGATTGGCTCTAGTACAAGTGGGAGATTGTTAGTATTGGTGTCCTAGAGACAATACTTTTAATGTTATATTGAAAATAATTAAGGATTATGTTTTATGTGATTATTTAATTAATATTTATTATGTCTTTATTTACTGCATCATAAATTGAAAGAATAATAAATGTCCTTGGAATATTAATACGTAATATATATCTTTAAGTATGTGACTTAAAAATGAGATTATATGAATAGTATTTTATTCCTAAAATTCCCTAGTCAAGTATTATTATTTAAGGACAGTAATAATGCAATAAGACTAGTATGTTTGTTGACAGATGACCGCATCTCATTGGTCACAGGTATGGTGATACTAAAGTCAAGAACATGAGTGTATGTATCAATACATGACACTGGAAAGACCCGCCGTGAGATTCTACATGTTAATAAGTGTCATAAGAAATCTCACAGTGATAATGATGTAATGATCCTCTGACTTGAAATCATTATATTTCTATACGAGAATTAATATACTTTGATTACACTCAAAGTTACCTTTAACCGGGTAATGATAAAGGTGGACATTGGGTATGCTATGAATCGTATGGGGAATATGAATGATAGATATAGGATTTAACCCTCCAATTCTAGGAGTGATATTATTGGCCTCTTGATTGAGTGAGACTATGAAATGCATGGCCATGCTCAAATATTGATTTGTTTAAATAGTCTACTCATTGATCAAGGAAACAAAGATTAAACGTTGAAGAGGATGACACTATACATGCCTCGAGTTTTATCTATAATATAAGGTTAAAGGGATTATATTACATTGCACATTATTCACGAAAGGTTTAATTGAATCACTAATTATTATTGTTACTTGGGTAGCAATGATGTATTACTAGATGCCACTCATTGTTTATAATTTTATTATTAGATAATAAAATTATTGTCAACGTAATAATAACCTAAAGGGTCACACACAAAGAACGTCAAAACAGAGGTTTATTTAAATTACGAATTTAAATATATTATTGTTTATTCGAATTTAATTATTGAATTAATTAAGTGGGACTTGATTAATTATATTAGAATTCGGATTTAATAAGTATTATTATTATTCGAATTTAATTATTGATTTAATTAAGTGGGACTTGATTAATTATATTAGAATTCAGATTTAATAATAATAATAACCCAAAGTCATAATGGGTTTTGGAAACCACATGGATTAGGGTTAGGCCCAAAATCTCTCTCTCCCCTATATATACATAATGATGTATAGTATAAGGGTTTGATCATCAAATTTCGTTTTTAGAGAAAAATCCTAGCTGCTCAACATCAAGAGAGGCTAGAGAAAGAGAGAGAGAGAGGCAAACAATTTGGCTAGTACCGACTCCGGTGATCGTAGGACGATCGGGCGTTCGTGTGGACTTCTTTAGAGAGCAAATCTTTGCAACAAAGGACTGCTGTGATTCATCTTTCTGGACCTCCATTAAACAGCATACGAAAGCTTTGTTAAGGTACATACTTCTTCACCATAATCATCCAACGTTATACATGGATCCTGCGATTGGGTTTTGATTTTTTTATTGTTTTTACGTTAATTCCGTTGCGTTTTCATGCCCGAAACCCTTCAAATTCAACTCTTAGAACACTTCTCATTCTCTACTTATACACACTCTAACTTTATAGGATTCAGAGTTGATAAGTAATCACAAGTAATCACAAAATAATGAATAGTGAACAATACAGACATATATGTATGTTTGTAAGAAAATATATTCCAAAACACAACAGAACCTTTTTATGAAGTAGTATTCGCCAAAATGTAAAAAGGTTCTAAAACTTGCCTTTGGTCCTTAGCAATGAAGCAGAAATTCTAATTAATTCTCCTTCAATCACAATAGGTCCATATATTCTCTTGTCACATGATGTCTCATTACTCCAACTTGATTATGTTCTAACATAACAAGATATATATCAGCTTGGTCTCATATCCCAAGCAAACACAACTCAAATACACATTATTTATTAAACCCAAAATCAAACCAAACGAACAAATCCTCATTGGGAAACTCACAACTTCTTATTACAACTATGCCTCAATATTATCACATTGTAGACTTTCATATCTCTTAAGTCATCATGTATGTACCTTTTATTATTGCATTAATCCCTCTAAATTCTCAATATTAACTCATATATAGATGGCCATATCCTGTAATCCATGCTTCTCTATTTTACCCTGAAACATTTCATTTACACATCTTCTTAATTCTAAAGTTTATTAAACTTAAGTGAAGGTATTTTCTATAGAAAATTGGGCATGACCTATTCGTAAGTTGGATTATGCCCAGTATAAAAACACCTCAATTACAATCCCAAAATATTCACAACAATCCACAAACATATGTAAAGTCCAAATATGGCCATTAAAATTTGTACTAGGTAGTTTTATTAAAACTTATTTTGTCTGACATTTCATCTTATCGGACCTACTTTAGCTACTCGTAAAACTATCTTGTCAATGATTTTTAATCAAGTTCTTTGCACCTACGTATAGTCATGATGTTCCTTAACAACTTTTGTTACTTGACCGACTCGAGACAAGTCCTCTAACTTGCTCGAATTCGACTCCTAAAACGGTTGTTTAAATTTTTCTTATGTTCATTTCACTTAACATTCTATTTTCTAGCATTTTTAATAAATTGGAAATTAATCATTTTGACACGATTTCTTTTCTGAGATCATCTTTGTACTACTAAAAACCTTTCATAAAAGTTTCACATCCATCCCAGAAATCTAGCTAAGTCAGACACTACCTCAAACATAGGCATATGGTAAGCTTATTCCTTAAGGTTCCTTACTTGCACCTACTTGACTCTAACAATTTTGGTAAATCGGATTTTACTCCTTTTAATCTGAATTCTTTTTCTGAATAATACCAGATGACTTTAGTATTTTAAATAAAAGTTTCAGATTTTATTAAGTTCTGTAGTTAATCCAATCATAGCCATAAAGTTGGACGAAAACAGAATTACTAAAACGTTCATAACTTTTGACTCGTAACTCCGAATGACGCAATATTAGCGTGTAAACAATCTAGAGACTATCTACTATCTAACCATATCAGCCATAAGACCAGAACAGAGAACAATTTTCCAAGATTTTCTAGGCAGTTTCTGCAGGAAAAAAATTGGCATGGTGACGTTTGTAAACTCATCGTTTTCCATTTCAGTTCTACTTCAATTCAATCAACAAGCAATCCCAAACTCCTCATTCAATATTAACAATCAACATACTACCACTTTAAGCCAAAAAAATTAGTTTAGATTATTATTTATAATTCAAAATCAAATGGACAATTCTTGTGTTTCTAGGACCAACCAAGTTAAATCTCTACTACCCATAACATGTATAAGCTATAACAATCATCACCCAAGCCATATGAATCCAAGAATAAAAGAAAATAAATTTTTATTTTCAGAATCACTATTCATGTTCATCACACTTTGGATCATAACTAGAGATTTCATGGATGAAATGATGTAAGATTCAAGATTAAGCAAGAGGAGTTTACTACCTTCGATTTGAGCTATAGAACGCAAAGAACAAGCAAGCCTATGATTATCACCCAAAAACGCAGCCCTTGCTCTTCAAGAAATCATGGTGAAAAGTGGTGTTGGTGATGAAAATAATGGCTAGGAAAGAACGGGTTCGAAGAGAGGTGAACAACGAAACCGAAATCAAGCGATTCCGACAAGAATCGAGCAAGTTATCCACAATCACTTCATTTTTTCTTCTCCCATGAAAAACTCTCGGCTGAGTTCTTGATGAAGAAGAGAAAAATGAAAAATGAAAAAGTGATATATGTGGTGTGTGGTGGAAGTTTGATATTTAATAAGGTTCGTGCAGTAGTCGCGTAATTTCCCGACGACGTTTTAATCTCTCATTCCTGTACTTTATTTATCCGACAACTTAAGTTTTAAAATATCAAATTCTCATTTTATAATTATCTTATGAATCATTATTATTAAATTAGTACCCTTTAATTGTTTCGAGAATTTATGAAACAATTCTCCGAATAAACACTATTCACTTACACCGTTTCTCAAACTCTGTCACGACTTTCACCCGGGTTCCAAATTCATTTTGTTAGACTAAAAATAATTATAAGTCTTATATTTATTACGTATGCTACAGTAAACACCAATACGCATATTTTCGAATACCCCGTATATTTATAATACAGCCTCACATCTCAAGTACCTTAAAAACATAAATCCATAAAATCGCTTATTCATAAAATAAAAAAACATTATCCAAAAATCTTAATAATTCTGAGTGTTAGAATTGCGGCTTATTACACTTTTGGCCCATATTGACAGTTCTTGATCTTTAAACTTTCTGTATGTTGAAAGCCTAAGCTCTGATACCAATTATTATTTCCCAGAACAATGTCAATATTTGTAGAAGGGGGGGGGGGGTGAATATAAATATTCAAAACTTTTGTTGTTTTAATATTTGTTCTTGATGTTTGAGTATTTTAGAGAATATGTATAAACAAAAATAAAATTGAAAATACAATAAACAAAGATATTTAAAATTACTGATGGATTGAGTTTTCCATCAGTTTATATTTTTGCTCAATATTTCTAGGTTAATAAAACCTAGCTTCATTTTTACAAGGTTAGAAAATAAACCAACTGTTCTTACAAAGTGCTCTAAGACTGAATAGTTGATTCAAGAAATATTGTCTAACTTGTATATTTTTCTAACAATGCTACCACACTTGTTTATATACCACAACTGTGTTTACAATACCTAGAAAGATTATAAAATAATTAATCTAAACTAGGATTGTTTCTGATCTATCCTTCCTCTTGCATTTTTCTATTTTGGAAAAAGTCTTCAGACTTGGAAAGACAACTTCAACTTGAGTCTTCACAGTCATCATTGAATGTCTTCCATAGGTGTGCTTTTGTCTTTCAACTTGTAAACTTGGGTTATCTCACTCAATCGATAATTTGCTGTCAAGCATATCAATTGATCCTTCCTTTTATCCATCAACTAATATTCTTCCTTATATAAAAGATATATTCCTCGAATCTTGTCCCGTTTATTTTAATTGCTAATTTTCTTGAACCTAATTGATTTATCCAGACATACAGAAAATTTGTAGGCAGTTCACCTAAACACTACAAATGACCAAACCCACTCTGAAGCAATAATTTATTTATCCACAAATTTCGAAAAGAATTTAAATTATTGTGAGTATCGTATTCAACCCCCTTCTACGATACTTCGGGGCCCAACAAATTGTGTGGACCTTATTAATTAACTCAGGTCATGATTACTTGAGCCCCAAAAAAACTGTATCAAAAAATGTACCTTTATAATCAATATTAACGCTCGTTTACTTGTGATGGAAAAGGCCATTTACTTACCCGTGTTCTAATTTTTGTGGCCTTTTAACATCAAATTATGATTAAAAAAACCCTTTATTCAAGGACATTTTGTATCAGCCAGAAGGGAGGGCTCGTAGAGTGAATAAAAGAGTCCCACCAGCAAGAGAAGTGCAAACCAACACCCATTTAATTAGAATACCCAAAATCAAACTGAATCTGTTCATGGCTCTCAAGATGACGATCATTAGTTCATTACATAAAACATAATTAGGCTACCAGAATACTATAACGATCTAGCCCTCATTAATCTATCACTACCTTAAATCCGGTATTGCACGAGTCGATTTTAAAAATTTAAAATATATATTTATTACTCTCTCCGTCCCATTTGATTCATAACATTTCTGAGTGAGAGAGTATCTGACACGCATTTTAAGGTGCATATAAAGTATAGTTTTATAACTTATTTTTAAATTATTTTTTTCTGAATACATTTAAACATTCAATTTTTATTCAAAAATATAAAATTGTAAAAATAAGTTATGCAAGTACACTTTATATGCACCTTAAAATGCGTGCCAGACATTCTCTCTGAAATGTTGAGAATCAAATGGGATGGAGGGAGTATAATTTTATAATAATTTATTTCATATATAATAATTCTTATTTTATATTTTAAGTTTATATAATATTAAATATGAAAATAATATTTTATTATTAACTACATAGATTAACTACAATATAATTGTTTTAATATATATACTACATCTATACTTACTATATTATTAAAGCCGCAAGAGCAAATGTTTGGTCATTGGGTCGTTGGTCTGGTCTGGTCATTTTGTCTCCCACTCAACTTCAAATACACCTCTCTGTCTCCTACTCAATTTTAAACACACTTTTTTGTTATTCCCTATAACAACGTCAATATAATTGGTAGAAGGTGGGGGGTTGAATACAAATTATTAAAACTTTTTGTATTTTAATAATTGTTCTTGATGTTTATTTGTTTAAGAGAAATATATTGAACAACTAAAACTGAAATAAATCTTAAACAATGATATTTAAAAATTACTGATGAATTGGTTTTTTCATCAGTGTATATATTGCTCAAATTCTCTGAGTTAATAAAACTCAGCTGCTTTTATAAGGTTAGAAAATAAATGAACTGTTCTTACAAAGTGCTCTAAGGCTAAACAGTTGATTCAAATATATTGTCTAACATATATATATTTTTAACAATACTACCACACTTGTTTATATACTACAAGTGTGTTTACAATACCTAGAAAAGTAAAATACAATTAATCTATTCTAGGATTGTTTCAACTCTATCTTTCCATTTTCCTTTTTCCATTTTGGGAAAAGTCTTCATAATTGGAAAGACAGCTTCAACTTGAGTCTTCAGAGTCATCATAGATTGTCTTCCATAAGTGTGTTTTTGCCTGTCAACATGTCTTCCTATGTTGTCACAATTAATTGATAATTTGCTGTTAAGCATATCAATTGATTCTTCCTTTTATCCATCAACTGATATTGTTCTTAGATTGATCTTGATATCCATCGATTGATAAAAGCAATTGACTCATCGATTGATAGATGTTATCAATTGATATATCAATCGATGGGTCTTCATATCAGTTGATGGTCTTCAATTCTTGACTTGGCTCTTTATCAATTGATCTTATATCCATTGATGCTTTCATATCAATTGATCATCCTTCACTTGCATAATTTTCCTGTCTTCAAATAATTACAATTTGATAGTCTAAGTCACACATCAGTTGATGACCTATATCAATCGACTCTAGGATCAATTGATGAAAATATCAATTGACTTACACCTTATCAATTGAAATAGACTAAGTACACTTATGCTACAATCCATACTATCAGTTGATTCAGATAAACATTTCAAATAATAAATGGTTTCCTGATCAATTGATATTTATAATTTTCATATCAACTGATTAGTTACATCAATTAAAGTTTCTTTGATTTTAAGATTTAAATTTATCATCAAGTAACATGTAGATTCCTAACAATCTCTCCCTATTTGTGTTTGTGACATGAAACTGCATAAATCTACTTGATGATAACAAAACCCTTAACAACAACATTCAAATAGAATCATGAATCTTAAAAGCACTTTAATTTTAGAAGTACCAGTTGATGAATTTCTGTAGGTGGCTCCAGTGTCTTCAATTCTTCATGTCCTTCATTCTTCACTCACTCATTTCTTCTCCTTCTCAACATTTTCTTTTAACTGCCTCATAAAAGTGAAGGGTTTCTTTTAACTTCTTCTCACTTAATTAATTAATTACTAATTGTAGAATTAGTTTAAGTAATTCATTTATTCTATTTATATAATTAATTAAATCATACTTAATTAATATCATAAAAAATTACTTATATAATTTAAATATTTTCTCCTTCAAGCATTCTTTGTGTGTGACCATGTAGGTTATTATTACGTTAACAACATTTTTAATATCTAATTAAAATTGTAAACAATGAGCGGCATCTAGTAATACATCATTGCTATCCAAGTAATAATAATAAAATCAGTGATTTGATTAAGCCTTTCGTGAATAATGTTCCATGTAATATAATCCCTTTAACCTTATATTATAGATCAAACTCGAGGCATGTATCGTGTCATCCTCTTCAACGTTTAATCCGGATTTCCTTGATCAATGAGTAGACTATTAAACAAATCAACATTTGAGCACAACCATGCATTTTATAGTTTCACTCAATCAAGAGGCCAATAATATCATTCCTAAATAGGAAGGTTAAATCCTTTATCTATCATTCATATTTCTCATACGATTCATAGTATACCCAATGTCCACTTTTATCATCACCCGGTTAAAGGTAACTTTTAGTGTAATCAAAGTATATTAATTCTCGTATAGAAATATAATGATTTCAAGTCAGAGGATCATTACATCATTATCACAGTGAGAATTTCTTATGACACTTATTAACATGTAGAATCTCACGGCAGGTCATTCCAGTGCAATTCATTGAGACATGCATTTATGTTCTTGACTTTAGTATCACCATATATATGACCAATGAGATGTGGTCATCTGTCAACAAATATACTAGTCTTATTATATTATTATTGTCATTATATAATAATACTCGACTAGGGAATTTTAGGAATAAGATATTATTCATATAATCTCATTTTTAAGTCAGATACTTAAAGATATATAATACGTATCAAAATTCTAAGGACATTTATTATGCTTTCAATTTATTACGCAGTAAAAAAAATAATAAAAAAATAATAATCAATAAAACATAATCCTTAATAATAAAATATTTTCCTTAAAATATAAAAGTAATTGTCTCTAGGGCACAATTACTAACAATCTCCCACTTACACTAGAGCCAATTACCCAAGTATCCAATACTCAAGGAACTAGTGTGACTTTCGTGCTTCTGCTGTGACAAATCCTTAGTCAATGGGTCTGCAATATTATTATTAGCATGCACTTTACATATATGTATAACTCCTTGATCATTAATCTCATTAATTAGGTGATATCTCCTAAGTACACGCCCAAACAGCCTCCTTAGCTGTTTCACAAGCATCAATATACTCAAGCTCTATTGTATAATCAATAAATGTCTCTGTTGTTAACCATTCCAGCATACAATATCTCAATTTAAATAGATAAAACACAAAGTCAGACAGGAACACTAAATGATCGTTGTCTGTCTAGAAACTAGCATCGGTATAACCTTTTACAACCAACTTATCTTCTCCTCCATATACCAAAAATTGATCTTTAGTCCTCTTCAAGTACTTAAGAATATTCTTGATTGTCATCCAGTGAACTTCACCTGGATTATACTGGTATCTACTCGTCATGCTTAAAACATATGAGACATCAAGACGAGTACATATCATTCCATACATTATAGATCCAATTTCCGATACATATGGAACTTTACTCATACGGTCCTTATCATCCAATGATTTAGGACTGTTTTCTTTCCCTTTTAGCCTCCTACATTCCAAATCGATGCAAAACTTTGTCAATGTATGTACTCTGACTTAGGCCGATCAATCTCCTTGATTTATCTCTATAGATCCTGATCTCTAATATATAGGTCGCATCACCTAAGTCTTTCATTGAGAAATTATTTCTCAACCAAGTCTTCACATTCTGTAGAGAAAGAATGGCATTCCCTATTAGTAATATATCATCAACATATAGTACTAGGAATGCCACATGGCTCCCAATAACTTTCTTGTAAACACGTGGTTCATCTTCATTTTGAATAAACCCAAACTATTTGACTGTTTCATCAAAATGAATGTTACATCTCCTCGAGGCTTGTCTCAATCCATAGATGGATCGACGCAACTTACATACCTTTCTAGCATCCTTTGGATCAACAAAACCCTCGGGCTGTGTCATGTACACATCCACATCTTCTTCAAGACTCTCATTTAAGAAAGCGGTTTTGACATCCATTTGACAGATTTCATAGTCATAGTAAGCAGCTATAACAAGAAAAATCCTGATGGACTTGGCCATAGACACTGGTGAAAAGGTCTCATCATAGTGAATACCATGAATTTTCTTGAGACCTTTTGTCACCAACCGTGCCTTATAGGTCTGTATGTTACCATCCATGTCGGTCTTCTTCTTGAAAACCCACTTGCACCCTATAGGTTTTACCCCTTCAGGTGGATCAACCAAAGTCCATACTTGAATAATATACATGGATTCCATCTCAGATTTCATGGCATCCAGCCATCTCTTAGAATCTGAAGAGTTCATAGCGTCTTGGTAGGTGAGAGGCTCATCTTCGTCCACAAGCATCACATCACCATCTTGAGTCAAGAGAAATCCATAATATCTCTCGGCTCATGGTGAATCCTACTAGACCTACAAATAACCTGTGTTTCTTGAGCAATATTGTTTTCTTGTACATTCTGCTCAGGTTCTTCCATTGGTTAAATGTTATCCTGTGGGTCTCGAACTTCATCGAGATCTATTATCCTCCCACTTCTTTCTTAGAAAACATTTCTCTTACAAGGAACACTGCAGTTCGAGAAACAAACACTTTGTTCTGAGAAGGATTATAGAAAGAATACCCCTTTGTTTTAATTGGGTATCCCACAAAGTTACATTTATCTGATTTACATCCTGGCTTGTCAGAAGTTAGACATTTCACAAATGCCTCACATCCCCAAATTTTCATAAATGACATGCTATGACGTTTCTCAGCCCATATCTCATACGGAGTCTTCTAAACCATTTTAGTAGGAACTTGGTTAAATATATAAGTAGCTGTCTCCAGGGAATAGCCCCAGAAACTAATTGGAAGATTCCTTGACTCAACATTGATAGCACCATGTCCAACAAGGTGTGATCCTTCCTATCAAAAAAAACTTTTCTTTGATATTTTCTACTTCATCTTTATAGTCTTTGAACTTTCTGAAAAGATTCAGATTTGTTCTTTAAAAGATACATATATCTGTATCTACTAAAATAATTAGTAAATTTTATTAAGTTAATAAAAGCTACCTTTTGTCATCGTACGCATATGACAACATACATCGCTATGTATAAGTCATACTCGTTTAGTAACCTTTCACCATGTCCGGTAAAAGAATTTTTAGTCATTTTGCCAAATAAACCAATATTCGCATCCTTTTATATAATTCATAATCAAACTTATCCAAGAATGCATCCTTATGTATTCTAGAAATTTGTATCTCATTAATATGGCATCAATGACAGTGCCAAAGGTAATGTTTGATTTGAGTCACTTTAGAATATATAAATTGTTAAGTAGTTGTGCAACATTATAAGCCTCGTCATCAAAATAGAATAAACAACTCTTGTTATTTAATTAAAATGAAAAAGTATTTCTTGTCCAAACAAGAAACTAATATAATGTCTCTGCTAATTGTAAGCACGTTATAATAATTATCAAGTTCTAAATTTTCCTTGTAGGCCAAAAATTAAGTAACGAGTTCCTTCAACCAGAGAAAATACCTTTACTCTGATTACAACCTGATACTCGAAGCTTGACCCTTACTGATCAACTTGTTCCGATCTTCCAAATAAGCATGACATTTTAATTTCCAGTTTTCCGATTTTTCATAGAAGCGACAATCGTCTTCTTTGTCAACACCTCATTCAGACTTTAGAGCCTGTTTTGGGATTAGACTTTGGTTTGATAGGGAAACTAGATCAAATCTTCTCCTTGCCTTTCCATTTTCCTTTCCATTTTGCATCCCCTATGTTTACCATCATTATAATAATAGTTCATGCATTTATCATGTTGCTTTCAGCAGTTCTTAACATGCTTAGCAACTCAATAAGTGTTTCACCAATCTTATTCATTTTGTTTTTCATAACAAACTAAGAATATTTGTTGTCCAGAGATTGTAAGATCAAATCTAGGTGAGCCTCCAGACCAATTAGGAAACCCAAAATGTCAAGGTATTCATTATACCCTATAGTCTTTAGAACATGTGGTGTAACCGGGTCTCACTCTCCCTACTTGTAAGTGTATAGTACCCTTTAATCGTCAAATATATCTTAAAGAGTCTGTCCCTCAAATATCCTTTAAGGGTTCTTAATCGTCTCACAAGCATCTATATGCTCGTGTTGCTTCTTAAGCTCAGCACTCATAGTTGCAAGCATGAGACAAGATGTTAGTGTAGGTGCCCTAGAGGCAATACAATGTTTCCTTTAATAAACCTTTATGTCATTTGATTATTCAATAAACGTATTTATTATGACTTTAATTACTGCGATATATTTGTTAGCATAATAAATGTCCTTAGAATCATGATACACGTTATATAGTTTAAGTACATGACTTGAACTTGAGATTATATAATATATCATATTCTTAAATGTCCCTAGTCGAGTATTATTATTATAGGACAATAATAATACATAAATAGACTAGTATGTTGTTTGACAGATAACCATATCTCATTGGTTATAAGTATGGGGATACTAAAGTCAATGCATAGGTACATGTAGGAGTACATGGTACTGGACAGACCCACAGTGAGATTCTTCATGTTTAATAAAGTCATAAGAAAGACTCACAGTGATAATGGTGTAATGATCCTCTGACTTGAGATCATTATATTTCTATACGAGGATTAATATACTCTGACTACATTAAAAGTTACCTTTGACCGGGTGATGATAAAAGTGGACATCGGGTATATCATGAGTCGTATGAGAAATATGAATGATAGATAAAGGATTTAACCCTCCTATAATTAGGAGAGATATTATTGGCCTCTTGATTGAGTGAGACTATAAAATGCATGGCCGTGCTCAAATAATGATTTGTTTTTCCATAGTCTACTCATGGATCAAGTAAACCCGGATTAAATGTTGAAGAGGATGACTAAACACATGCCTCGAGTTTAATCTATAATATATTTGGTTAAAGGGATTATATTACACGGAAACATTAATCATGAAAGGTTTTATCAAATCACGATTTAATTATTGTTTAATTGGATAGCAATGATGTATTACTAGATACCGCTCATTGTTTATAATTTTATTGGAGAATAAAATTATTGCTAATTAAATAATAGCCTATAGGGTCACACACATAGAGCACCTAGTGGAATAGTTAATTTAAATTATAGATTTAAATTAATTGATGATTATTTGAATTTTATTATATTAATTAAGTGAGACTTAATTAATTAAAATAATATAAATTCGAATTTGAATAATTGTATTTCTGCCAATAATAATTAAGTGTGACTTAGTTATTAATTAAATAATAAAAGCATGTTTTATTATTTAATCCTATGCCTACATGGGTTAGGTTTTGCTGAAAAGGCCCATTAACCAATCATTATAAATAGATAATGATAGGTTAAATGAATGGTACGTTTTATATGATAAAACCCTAGAGGCAGAGCAAGGAGGCAGCAAAGGCAGTCATTCGAATTCATCAAAGGAGGCTAGTACATCCATCCCGTGATCAAGATCGTGAGACGTTCTTGAAGGTGCTCGTGTGGATACCATAGAGGTGCTTTCGAGAGGAAGACACAAAATCGTGATAGCAAGGATCTCCGTTGAGTTCGTGAAAGTCAGGACAAGAATAGGTATGATTCTGTTTACCATAATCCGTCAAGTCTTATACATGATCCTGCGTTAGGGTTCCGATTTTTTTTGTTATTTTTACGTTTATCCGCTGCGTTTTATGCCTCGGAACCCAACAATGGCATCAGAGCTACGTGTATAAGGGACTGATTTGGTTACGTGTTAACTGTATTTGATGCAAATATGCCTGTCTTGGTGACTGCCATGAAACTGCCATGCTACTGCTTTATTACTGCCATGCTTCTGCCATGCTATGTTCTTCATGTATATTCGAATTGTAATATGTGGTGATGATACTAGCATGTTAATGATTTGTCATGACTGATTTATATGCCATATTGCGATTTGTATATTATGCATGAGGGTCAGTTTGTATAGTGATATAAACTGGTGGACAGATTATGTTGGACATGATCTGTTAACTGGGATATGATAAGTATGTATATGATACATGCTTCTGAAACTGTATAAGATGCAGTGGGAAAAAGGGCCAACAGATATGATCTGTAGTTCAGAAATTGATGATTTCTGAATAGGACTGGTCTTCGAAAGAAATTTTTTTTTTTGATTTCGAGCTGACCTGGCAGCTCGACCCCAGCCGGGGGCTGCCGCCCCCAGACCCCGCCCAGGGGCTGCCGCCCCCGGACCCCCGCCCAGGGGCTGCCGCCCCCGGACCCCCGCAATATTTTATTTTGTGTACTTGAGCATGGTGCTGGTTATGGCCCTTAGACCCCTAGATTAATGGTTTTTGGTTTTGGTTTTATAAATACGACTTGCATGTCGTTTTCTTCATTCTTGTAATTGTTTAACCTCGAATGTAACTCGAGTTTTCTTATGTAAGTACATTAGCTTAGGTTGTATTCAATTATTCCATGTAATGTACTTGAAGACTGAAAGATGATCCAAGAAGAGGAGCAGGCACTTGTGGATACAAGAAGAATGAAGACATGTAATTGTATTTATATTTTACCACCATAGATTGACTTTGATCCTTTCATTAGCTCGAAAGGATCACATAGGAAAGGGGCCATAACCAAGCACGTTTACATACTGCACTTTACATATTGATGTATGAATGATGCATGCTTTTAATTAGATTAATCATGTATGTATGTATGTATGTATTAGATACGACACCCATGCCATGCTTGTTTAAACAAGATAAAATCTGTAACGACTCAAGATAAAATCTGTAACGATTCAAGATTTTAAAATCAACAAACGATCATGAGATTCTTGTGTTTATGAAATATGGATTTTTAAAACACGGAATTGAATATGGATTTTGATATCTATAATTGGGATTTTCTGACAAAAACGGATATGCGTATTCGTAAGGCTGATGGGTTTTAAGTGTGACCACTGGTATCCTCCATCTACCTGGGAAATGAACAATTTAAGATGTCAATTTGAAATATTTAGTTCAAGGAAAAATTGAGGATCTCTTCATGATGTGATCATGATCGTCGTAAAATCTTCTAAACCCCTTAACAAAATATTAAGTTTTAATCAGATGCTTTCCAATGAATGAACACTCATCGAATCCTAGATCGATTAGGGGAAAGACTGTCAGTGGCAGGGGACTCCTGTCTATCGTGGTGAGATGCGACGAATATAAACGGTTATATTCGGCCGTTGTATCATTGGGTCAAACTTAACTGAGTCGTCATAATAAGGTGAAAGTAAACGGTTATATTCAACCATTATGAACTTAGAAGCATAGAGTTTGGTTAAAAATCTATTAGATAGATAAGATCAATCGTTGCTCACCAAACTATCCAAGAATTATATATGATATAATTGACAAATGTTGTCTACCTAAATAATCATTCTTAAGGACTTCCAGTGGTTGACTTGAGACATGACGAAATATGGATCTTGGCTCACTAGAAAGGATTATGGGATATACTTTCCAAATTAATAGTAAGGGCTATTGATTTGATAAAAATAGTAGGAGATATATTATGAATGTATCATAATCATTTGAACATAATAAATAACTCAGACAATCTAATGTTTAATTTTGTGCTTTTATCATTGTAGATACCAAGTAATGACAAACAACACAAACACACTATCCGTACGATCTGTCCTTGAGAAGGATAAGCTGACAGGAGGAAACAACTTCCTAGACTGGCAGAGGAATTTGAGGATTGTCCTCAGGCAGGAGCGCAAGCTTCATGTCATTGATATTCCTCCGGCAGGTCCCCTTCCTGAGGGCGCTACTGTTGAGGAACGAGCGGCCCACACAAAGGATGAGAATGATGCAACTGATGTTGCGTGTCTTATGTTAGCAACTATGAGTGCTGAGCTTCAAAGACAGCATGTGCATATGGATGCATATACTATCAATGAGCACTTGCAAAGCATGTTTGCAAGCCAAACTCGTCAAGAAAGGTTCAACACGAGCAAGTCACTCTTTAACTGCAAACAAGGGGCAAATGAACCAGTTGGCCCACATGTTCTGAAGATGATTGGTTACATTGAGTATCTTGATACTTTGGGTTTCCCGATTGGTCCGGAAACTGGTATTGACCTAATCTTGAATTCTTTGAACAACAAATTCACTCAGTTTGTTATGAACTACAATATGAATGAGTTTGACAAAACACCTACTGAATTGTTGGCTATGTTGAGAACATATGAGACCAACATGAAGACGGCTGAACCTGCTCCCATACTGATGGTGGGCAATAAAGGTAAGGCCAAAGGGAAAGGCAAGTGGAAGGGTAAGAAGAAGACAGGTTCTGATTCTACACCCAAGCCAAAGTCAGGTCCTAAACAGGCTTTAAAGCCTAAAGGTGGGGTCGCTAAGGGTGAATGTCACTACTGTAAGAAAACTGGTCACTGGAAGAGAAACTGTTCAGTTTACTTGGAGGATCTGAAGAAGAAGAGGGCTGAGCAAGCTTCTAATTCAGGTATATATGTTATAGAAGTCAATCTGTCTATTTCTACATCTTGGGTATTGGATACCGGATGTGCTTCTCACATTTGTATAAATGTGCAGGAAATGCAGAGAAGTAGGACATTGGCTAAAGGAGAAATGGACCTACGAGTTGGCAACGGAGCAAGAGTTGCTGCTTTAGCTGTAGGAACCTATTATTTATCTTTGCCCTCTGGGCTAGTTTTAGAACTGGAGAATTGTTATTACGTGCCTGCAATTCGCAGAAACATTATTTCTGTTTCTTGTTTGGACAAGAAAGGTTTTTCGTTTACAATAAAGGACAACAGTTGCTCTTTTGCTTTGAATGATTTAACCTATGGTGTTGCGCGTTTGTTTAATGGTTTATATGTTCTTGACTTAGATAATCCTGTCTGTAATATAGAAAACAAACGACTTAAAGTTAATGACTCAAATCAAACATACCTCTGGCATTGTCGTCTAGGCCATATAAATGAGAAACGCATATCCAAATTACATAAGGATGGATATTTGGATAAGTTTGATTTTGAATCATACCAAGAATGCGAATCTTGTTTGCTTGGTAAAATGACTAAAGCCCCTTTCACTGGTAAGGGTCAAAGGGCCACTGAACGTTTGGAGCTAATACATAGTGATGTATGTGGCCCAATGCGTGTGATGGCTAGAGGAGGCTACTACTACTTCATAACATTTACTGATGATTTCAGTAGATATGGATATGTATATCTTATGAAGAATAAATCCGATTCTTTTGAAAAGTTCAAAGAATACAAGGCTGAAGTAGAGAAGCAAATTGGCGGAGGTGCAAGCATTAAAATCTTACGATCTGATCGTGGAGGAGAATACTTGAGCACTGAATTTAAAGATTATTTAAAGGAGTGTGGTATTGTATCACAACTCACTCCGCCAGGTACACCTCAATGGAATGGAGTTTCAGAGAGGAGAAATCGCACCTTGTTGGACATGGTGCGATCGATGATGAGTCATGCAGATCTTCCAATTAGTTTCTGGGGTTACGCTCTAGAAACAGCGGCTTTCACACTTAACCGTGTTCCTACTAAGAAGGTTCAAAAGACTCCATATGAGATATGGGAGGAGAAACGGTCAAGCATGAGCTTTATGAAAGTTTGGGGATGCAAGGCGTTTGTGAAACGTCAAGTATCTGACAAGCTTGGACCTAAATCTGAAGAGTGCAATTTTGTGGGATACCCTAAAGAAACAAAGGCGTATTATTTTTATAGTCCCTCTGAGCAGAAAGTGTTTATTGCTCGAGATGCTGTTTTCATGGAAAGAGATTTTATTTCCAAAAGAAACAGTGGGAGAACTATAGATCTCGATGAAGATCGAGAACCACAAAATAGCATTGAACCTGAAGTGGAACAAGAGCAGGATAATTATAATGCTCAACAAACACAGGTTGTTCGTAGAACTGGTAGAATTCGCCATGAGCCAGAGAGATATGGATTTCTCTTGACTCAATGTGGTGATTTGATGCTCATAGATGAAGATGAGCCTCTCACATACCAAGATGCTATGATCAGTCCAGACTCTAAGAGATGGCTAGAAGCCACGAAATCCGAGATGGATTCCATGTATGAAAACCAAGTATGGACTTTGGTTGATCCACCTGAAGGGGTAAAACCCATAGGGTGCAAGTGGGTTTTCAAGAAGAAAACTGACATGGATGGAAATGTTCAGACCTATAAAGCAAGGCTGGTTGCAAAAGGTTTCAAACAAATTCATGGTATTGACTATGATGAAACTTTCTCACCAGTGGCTATGGTCAAATCCATAAGGATTTTGCTTGCTATTGCAGCATTCCATGATTATGAAATCTGGCAAATGGATGTCAAAACAGCTTTCCTTAATGGAACCCTTGATGAGGATGTGTACATGACACAACCTGAAGGTTTTGTCGATCCAAGGAATGTTAGCAAGGTATGTAAATTACGTCGATCCATTTATGGATTGAAGCAAGCATCTAGGAGATGGAATATTCGTTTTGATGAAACAGTCAAAGAGTATGGATTTGTTCAAAACGAAGATGAACCTTGTGTTTACAAGAAGGTTAGTGGGAGCCATGTGGCATTCATAGTACTATATGTTGATGACATACTACTAATGGGGAATGACATACCTTTTCTCAAGGGTGTTAAGACTTGGTTAGGGAGCAACTTCTCTATGAAAGACTTAGGAGATGCATCCTACATTCTGGGAATGAGGATCTATAGGGATAGATCTAGAAGGATGATCGGTCTAAGTCAGAGTACATACATCGATAAGGTTTTGCATCGTTTTGGTATGCAAAATGCAAAAAGGGGATATGTCCCCGTATCTCAAGGGATAACGATCTCTAAAGATCAGTGTCCGAAATCATTGGATGACAAGGACCGCATGAGTAAGGTTCCATATGCCTCAGCAATTGGATCCATCATGTATGCAATGGTATGTACTCGCCCAGATGTTTCGTATGCTTTAAGCATGACGAGCAGATACCAATCTAATCCAGGTGAAGGTCACTGGACGGCTGTCAAGAATATTCTAAAGTACTTGAAAAGGACTAAAGATTCATTCTTGGTGTATGGAGGAGAGGAGAAACTGGTTGTAAAAGGTTACACCGATGCAAGTTTCCAAACAGACAGGGATGATACTGTATCACAGTCTGGTTTTGTGTTTTGTCTAAACGGAGGTGCTGTAAGTTGGAAGAGTTCAAAGCAAGAAACAGTAGCTGATTCTACAATGGAGGCTGAGTACATTGCAGCTTGTGAAGCGGCTAAGGAAGCTGTTTGGATTCGAAAATTCATTAATGATTTGGGAGTGGTTCCATCGATCGCAGATCCCATTGATCTATACTGCGATAATAATGGAGCCATTGCACAGGCTAAAGAACCTAGAGCTCACTCCCGAACCAAACACATACTCAGGAGATATCACCTCATTCGAGAGATTAATGAAAGGGGTGACATACACATATGTAAAGTGCACACAAATGATAACATTGCAGACCCACTGACCAAAGGCTTATCGCAGAAGAAGCACGACGGTCACACTAGTTCCATGGGTATTAGATACATGGGTGATTGGCTCTAGTGCAAGTGGGAGATTGTTAGTGTAGGTGCCCTAGAGGCAATACAATGTTTCCTTTAATAAACCTTTATGTCATTTGATTATTCAATAAACGTATTTATTATGACTTTAATTACTGCGATATATTTGTTAGCATAATAAATGTCCTTAGAATCATGATACACGTTATATAGTTTAAGTACATGACTTGAACTTGAGATTATATAATATATCATATTCTTAAATGTCCCTAGTCGAGTATTATTATTATAGGACAATAATAATACATAAATAGACTAGTATGTTGTTTGACAGATAACCATATCTCATTGGTTATAAGTATGGGGATACTAAAGTCAATGCATAGGTACATGTAGGAGTACATGGTACTGGACAGACCCACAGTGAGATTCTTCATGTTTAATAAAGTCATAAGAAAGACTCACAGTGATAATGGTGTAATGATCCTCTGACTTGAGATCATTATATTTCTATACGAGGATTAATATACTCTGACTACATTAAAAGTTACCTTTGACCGGGTGATGATAAAAGTGGACATCGGGTATATCATGAGTCGTATGAGAAATATGAATGATAGATAAAGGATTTAACCCTCCTATAATTAGGAGAGATATTATTGGCCTCTTGATTGAGTGAGACTATAAAATGCATGGCCGTGCTCAAATAATGATTTGTTTTTCCATAGTCTACTCATGGATCAAGTAAACCCGGATTAAATGTTGAAGAGGATGACTAAACACATGCCTCGAGTTTAATCTATAATATATTTGGTTAAAGGGATTATATTACACGGAAACATTAATCATGAAAGGTTTTATCAAATCACGATTTAATTATTGTTTAATTGGATAGCAATGATGTATTACTAGATACCGCTCATTGTTTATAATTTTATTGGAGAATAAAATTATTGCTAATTAAATAATAGCCTATAGGGTCACACACATAGAGCACCTAGTGGAATAGTTAATTTAAATTATAGATTTAAATTAATTGATGATTATTTGAATTTTATTATATTAATTAAGTGAGACTTAATTAATTAAAATAATATAAATTCGAATTTGAATAATTGTATTTCTGCCAATAATAATTAAGTGTGACTTAGTTATTAATTAAATAATAAAAGCATGTTTTATTATTTAATCCTATGCCTACATGGGTTAGGTTTTGCTGAAAAGGCCCATTAACCAATCATTATAAATAGATAATGATAGGTTAAATGAATGGTACGTTTTATATGATAAAACCCTAGAGGCAGAGCAAGGAGGCAGCAAAGGCAGTCATTCGAATTCATCAAAGGAGGCTAGTACATCCATCCCGTGATCAAGATCGTGAGACGTTCTTGAAGGTGCTCGTGTGGATACCATAGAGGTGCTTTCGAGAGGAAGACACAAAATCGTGATAGCAAGGATCTCCGTTGAGTTCGTGAAAGTCAGGACAAGAATAGGTATGATTCTGTTTACCATAATCCGTCAAGTCTTATACATGATCCTGCGTTAGGGTTCCGATTTTTTTTGTTATTTTTACGTTTATCCGCTGCGTTTTATGCCTCGGAACCCAACACAAGAAACATCAGTCACAACATCAATTTACTTCCAATAAGCACTATCATTTGCACATGTTACATTCTCAGCTTTAATAGTAGGGGAAGAGATTTGACTGACACTATGGTGCTCAAGGACGATCCTCAAGCTCCTATGTCAGTCGAGGAAATTTGTTCTTGTCAATTTGTCCTTCTTAAGAACTGATCGTATAGAGAAGTTATTTGTGTTTATCATTTTATATCTACAATATTAAAGTGTATAAAATAAACTAGATTTCAGATTTAATATTAATTATGTTTAAGTGATTGTGGTATATTACCATATACCTCCCACTATTTTTATCAAACTAATAGCCCTAACTATTAATTCAGAAAACATTTCTTTAAATCTTTCTAGTGAGCCAAGATCCATATTTCATCCATGTTTTAAGAAAGTGTTGGCTAATACACAATCCTATTTTGATGATTTAGTTAAGTTATACCCCAATGTTTCAATAAACTAAGTACCCTTACTTATCACGTCTTCCCATGATTGATAAGAGCACCTTGCTTTGGCAAGCCCACTCCTTCTCAATCTAGATCTTGACGAGTATTAACCATTAGAAGGCATCTGGTTAACTTAATATGTATTTAGGGATTTTAATATTTATATGAATAATCATGATCCCATCATAATGAGATTCTCAATTTTTCCTTGATCAAATAATCCATTTCAATATTCGTCAATGGTGTGATTTCTTGATCGTCAGAGAAGTCACAAGCGGTCTCACTTAAAACCCAACTCTCTTACGAATAATAATTCTCTTTTGACAAAATCTCCCCATATTAGAAAAAGAAAATTCATATTCGATACCGTGTTTCATAAACACAAGAATCTCATGATCGTTTGTTTAATTTTAAAATCTTGAATCGTTACAGATTTTATCTTTCTTAAGCAGACATGACATGGGTGTCGTATTGAATACATACATCATTCCAATGCATATATATCTACACATGCATTCATATACATATATGTATTATGCGTAAATTAAACGTGTTTGGTTTTGACCCCATCCTATGTGATATTTCCAAGATAATGGAATTATCAAGGTCAATCTATGGTGGTTTCAAATACTACACTATTATATGTCTTTATCTTCTTCATTGCTCCATCATCTGGATTGCCTCCTAGCTTCCTTGCTTCCAAGTCTCCATTGAACAATTACATTAAATGATAAATAAATCTATTCTAATGAAATTACAATAAGAACTCGAGTTATATTCGAGATTAACAATTACAATGAATAAACGACATGCAAGTCGTATTTAAAAACCAGAACCATAATTCAAAACCACTATCTTATGGGTGTTTAGGCCATAACCATCCACCATGCTATCACATAACACATGTAATATATCTCAGATTATATAAACATATCATATAATCATATATAATAAATTTTGAAATTTCAGAAAACCAAATAAATTTCAGAAACTAATAAAAAGTCGTTTTGGGGTCTATAACGACATCGAATGGCTTACAGACCCAAGATGACTATGTTAGTATTGCTTCGTGACACGATTTCAGTAAGAAAACACATATCATTTGCGAAAATCGGACACTGGACACAGATTTCAGAAAATCTACAGAAGTCGTTTCAGAATTCATATCGAATACGATTCTCATAATAAGAACAAACATGTATCATATACATACAGCAATATGTTGGGTTCCGAGGCATAAAACGCAGCGGATAAACGTAAAAATAACAAAAAAAATCGGAACCCTAACGCAGGATCATGTATAAGACTTGACGGATTATGGTAAACAGAATCATACCTATTCTTGTCCTGACTTTCACGAACTCAACGGAGATCCTTGCTATCACGATTTTGTGTCTTCCTCTCGAAAGCACCTCTATGGTATCCACACGAGCACCTTCAAGAACGTCTCACGATCTTGATCACGGGATGGATGTACTAGCCTCCTTTGATGAATTCGAATGACTGCCTTTGCTGCCTCCTTGCTCTGCCTCTAGGGTTTTATCATATAAAACGTACCATTCATTTAACCTATCATTATCTATTTATAATGATTGGTTAATGGGCCTTTTCAGCAAAACCTAACCCATGTAGGCATAGGATTAAATAATAAAACATGCTTTTATTATTTAATTAATAACTAAGTCACACTTAATTATTATTGGCAGAAATACAATTATTCAAATTCGAATTTATATTATTTTAATTAATTAAGTCTCACTTAATTAATATAATAAAATTCAAATAATCATCAATTAATTTAAATCTATAATTTAAATTAACTATTCCACTAGGTGCTCTATGTGTGTGACCCTATAGGCTATTATTTAATTAGCAATAATTTTATTCTCCAATAAAATTATAAACAATGAGCGGTATCTAGTAATACATCATTGCTATCCAATTAAACAATAATTAAATCGTGATTTGATAAAACCTTTCATGATTAATGTTTCCGTGTAATATAATCCCTTTAACCAAATATATTATAGATTAAACTCGAGGCATGTGTTTAGTCATCCTCTTCAACATTTAATCCGGGTTTACTTGATCCATGAGTAGACTATGGAAAAACAAATCATTATTTGAGCACGGCCATGCATTTTATAGTCTCACTCAATCAAGAGGCCAATAATATCTCTCCTAATTATAGGAGGGTTAAATCCTTTATCTATCATTCATATTTCTCATACGACTCATGATATACCCGATGTCCACTTTTATCATCACCCGGTCAAAGGTAACTTTTAATGTAGTCAGAGTATATTAATCCTCGTATAGAAATATAATGATCTCAAGTCAGAGGATCATTACACCATTATCACTGTGAGTCTTTCTTATGACTTTATTAAACATGAAGAATCTCACTGTGGGTCTGTCCAGTACCATGTACTCCTACATGTACCTATGCATTGACTTTAGTATCCCCATACTTATAACCAATGAGATATGGTTATCTGTCAAACAACATACTAGTCTATTTATGTATTATTATTGTCCTATAATAATAATACTCGACTAGGGACATTTAAGAATATGATATATTATATAATCTCAAGTTCAAGTCATGTACTTAAACTATATAACGTGTATCATGATTCTAAGGACATTTATTATGCTAACAAATATATCGCAGTAATTAAAGTCATAATAAATACGTTTATTGAATAATCAAATGACATAAAGGTTTATTAAAGGAAACATTGTATTGCCTCTAGGGCACCTACACTAACAATCTCCCACTTGCACTAGAGCCAATCACCCATGTATCTAATACCCATGGAACTAGTGTGACCGTCGTGCTTCTTCTGCGATAAGCCTTTGGTCAGTGGGTCTGCAATGTTATCATTTGTGTGCACTTTACATATGTGTATGTCACCCCTTTCATTAATCTCTCGAATGAGGTGATATCTCCTGAGTATGTGTTTGGTTCGGGAGTGAGCTCTAGGTTCTTTAGCCTGTGCAATGGCTCCATTATTATCGCAGTATAGATCAATGGGATCTGCGATCGATGGAACCACTCCCAAATCATTAATGAATTTTCGAATCCAAACAGCTTCCTTAGCCGCTTCACAAGCTGCAATGTACTCAGCCTCCATTGTAGAATCAGCTACTGTTTCTTGCTTTGAACTCTTCCAACTTACAGCACCTCCGTTTAGACAAAACACAAAACCAGACTGTGATACAGTATCATCCCTGTCTGTTTGGAAACTTGCATCGGTGTAACCTTTTACAACCAGTTTCTCCTCTCCTCCATACACCAAGAATGAATCTTTAGTCCTTTTCAAGTACTTTAGAATATTCTTGACAGCCGTCCAGTGACCTTCACCTGGATTAGATTGGTATCTGCTCGTCATGCTTAAAGCATACGAAACATCTGGGCGAGTACATACCATTGCATACATGATGGATCCAATTGCTGAGGCATATGGAACCTTACTCATGCGGTCCTTGTCATCCAATGATTTCGGACACTGATCTTTAGAGATCGTTATCCCTTGAGATACGGGGACATATCCCCTTTTTGCATTTTGCATACCAAAACGATGCAAAACCTTATCGATGTATGTACTCTGACTTAGACCGATCATCCTTCTAGATCTATCCCTATAGATCCTCATTCCCAGAATGTAGGATGCATCTCCTAAGTCTTTCATAGAGAAGTTGCTCCCTAACCAAGTCTTAACACCCTTGAGAAAAGGTATGTCATTCCCCATTAGTAGTATGTCATCAACATATAGTACTATGAATGCCACATGGCTCCCACTAACCTTCTTGTAAACACAAGGTTCATCTTCGTTTTGAACAAATCCATACTCTTTGACTGTTTCATCAAAACGAATATTCCATCTCCTAGATGCTTGCTTCAATCCATAAATGGATCGACGTAATTTACATACCTTGCTAACATTCCTTGGATCGACAAAACCTTCAGGTTGTGTCATGTACACATCCTCATCAAGGGTTCCATTAAGGAAAGCTGTTTTGACATCCATTTGCCAGATTTCATAATCATGGAATGCTGCAATAGCAAGCAAAATCCTTATGGATTTGACCATAGCCACTGGTGAGAAAGTTTCATCATAGTCAATACCATGAATTTGTTTGAAACCTTTTGCAACCAGCCTTGCTTTATAGGTCTGAACATTTCCATCCATGTCAGTTTTCTTCTTGAAAACCCACTTGCACCCTATGGGTTTTACCCCTTCAGGTGGATCAACCAAAGTCCATACTTGGTTTTCATACATGGAATCCATCTCGGATTTCGTGGCTTCTAGCCATCTCTTAGAGTCTGGACTGATCATAGCATCTTGGTATGTGAGAGGCTCATCTTCATCTATGAGCATCAAATCACCACATTGAGTCAAGAGAAATCCATATCTCTCTGGCTCATGGCGAATTCTACCAGTTCTACGAACAACCTGTGTTTGTTGAGCATTATAATTATCCTGCTCTTGTTCCACTTCAGGTTCAATGCTATTTTGTGGTTCTCGATCTTCATCGAGATCTATAGTTCTCCCACTGTTTCTTTTGGAAATAAAATCTCTTTCCATGAAAACAGAATCTCGAGCAATAAACACTTTCTGCTCAGAGGGACTATAAAAATAATACGCCTTTGTTTCTTTAGGGTATCCCACAAAATTGCACTCTTCAGATTTAGGTCCAAGCTTGTCAGATACTTGACGTTTCACAAACGCCTTGCATCCCCAAACTTTCATAAAGCTCATGCTTGACCGTTTCTCCTCCCATATCTCATATGGAGTCTTTTGAACCTTCTTAGTAGGAACACGGTTAAGTGTGAAAGCCGCTGTTTCTAGAGCGTAACCCCAGAAACTAATTGGAAGATCTGCATGACTCATCATCGATCGCACCATGTCCAACAAGGTGCGATTTCTCCTCTCTGAAACTCCATTCCATTGAGGTGTACCTGGCGGAGTGAGTTGTGATACAATACCACACTCCTTTAAATAATCTTTAAATTCAGTGCTCAAGTATTCTCCTCCACGATCAGATCGTAAGATTTTAATGCTTGCACCTCCGCCAATTTGCTTCTCTACTTCAGCCTTGTATTCTTTGAACTTTTCAAAAGAATCGGATTTATTCTTCATAAGATATACATATCCATATCTACTGAAATCATCAGTAAATGTTATGAAGTAGTAGTAGCCTCCTCTAGCCATCACACGCATTGGGCCACATACATCACTATGTATTAGCTCCAAACGTTCAGTGGCCCTTTGACCCTTACTAGTGAAAGGGGCTTTAGTCATTTTACCAAGCAAACAAGATTCGCATTCTTGGTATGATTCAAAATCAAACTTATCCAAATATCCATCCTTATGTAATTTGGATATGCGTTTCTCATTTATATGGCCTAGACGACAATGCCAGAGGTATGTTTGATTTGAGTCATTAACTTTAAGTCGTTTGTTTTCTATATTACAGACAGGATTATCTAAGTCAAGAACATATAAACCATTAAACAAACGCGCAACACCATAGGTTAAATCATTCAAAGCAAAAGAGCAACTGTTGTCCTTTATTGTAAACGAAAAACCTTTCTTGTCCAAACAAGAAACAGAAATAATGTTTCTGCGAATTGCAGGCACGTAATAACAATTCTCCAGTTCTAAAACTAGCCCAGAGGGCAAAGATAAATAATAGGTTCCTACAGCTAAAGCAGCAACTCTTGCTCCGTTGCCAACTCGTAGGTCCATTTCTCCTTTAGCCAATGTCCTACTTCTCTGCATTTCCTGCACATTTATACAAATGTGAGAAGCACATCCGGTATCCAATACCCAAGATGTAGAAATAGACAGATTGACTTCTATAACATATATACCTGAATTAGAAGCTTGCTCAGCCCTCTTCTTCTTCAGATCCTCCAAGTAAACTGAACAGTTTCTCTTCCAGTGACCAGTTTTCTTACAGTAGTGACATTCACCCTTAGCGACCCCACCTTTAGGCTTTAAAGCCTGTTTAGGACCTGACTTTGGCTTGGGTGTAGAATCAGAACCTGTCTTCTTCTTACCCTTCCACTTGCCTTTCCCTTTGGCCTTACCTTTATTGCCCACCATCAGTATGGGAGCAGGTTCAGCCGTCTTCATGTTGGTCTCATATGTTCTCAACATAGCCAACAATTCAGTAGGTGTTTTGTCAAACTCATTCATATTGTAGTTCATAACAAACTGAGTGAATTTGTTGTTCAAAGAATTCAAGATTAGGTCAATACCAGTTTCCGGACCAATCGGGAAACCCAAAGTATCAAGATACTCAATGTAACCAATCATCTTCAGAACATGTGGGCCAACTGGTTCATTTGCCCCTTGTTTGCAGTTAAAGAGTGACTTGCTCGTGTTGAACCTTTCTTGACGAGTTTGGCTTGCAAACATGCTTTGCAAGTGCTCATTGATAGTATATGCATCCATATGCACATGCTGTCTTTGAAGCTCAGCACTCATAGTTGCTAACATAAGACACGCAACATCAGTTGCATCATTCTCATCCTTTGTGTGGGCCGCTCGTTCCTCAACAGTAGCGCCCTCAGGAAGGGGACCTGCCGGAGGAATATCAATGACATGAAGCTTGCGCTCCTGCCTGAGGACAATCCTCAAATTCCTCTGCCAGTCTAGGAAGTTGTTTCCTCCTGTCAGCTTATCCTTCTCAAGGACAGATCGTACGGATAGTGTGTTTGTGTTGTTTGTCATTACTTGGTATCTACAATGATAAAAGCACAAAATTAAACATTAGATTGTCTGAGTTATTTATTATGTTCAAATGATTATGATACATTCATAATATATCTCCCACTATTTTTATCAAATCAATAGCCCTTACTATTAATTTGGAAAGTATATCCCATAATCCTTTCTAGTGAGCCAAGATCCATATTTCGTCATGTCTCAAGTCAACCACTGGAAGTCCTTAAGAATGATTATTTAGGTAGACAACATTTGTCAATTATATCATATATAATTCTTGGATAGTTTGGTGAGCAACGATTGATCTTATCTATCTAATAGATTTTTAACCAAACTCTATGCTTCTAAGTTCATAATGGTTGAATATAACCGTTTACTTTCACCTTATTATGACGACTCAGTTAAGTTTGACCCAATGATACAACGGCCGAATATAACCGTTTATATTCGTCGCATCTCACCATGATAGACAGGAGTCCCCTGCCACTGACAGTCTTTCCCCTAATCGATCTAGGATTCGATGAGTGTTCATTCATTGGAAAGCATCTGATTAAAACTTAATATTTTGTTAAGGGGTTTAGAAGATTTTACGACGATCATGATCACATCATGAAGAGATCCTCAATTTTTCCTTGAACTAAATATTTCAAATTGACATCTTAAATTGTTCATTTCCCAGGTAGATGGAGGATACCAGTGGTCACACTTAAAACCCATCAGCCTTACGAATACGCATATCCGTTTTTGTCAGAAAATCCCAATTATAGATATCAAAATCCATATTCAATTCCGTGTTTTAAAAATCCATATTTCATAAACACAAGAATCTCATGATCGTTTGTTGATTTTAAAATCTTGAATCGTTACAGATTTTATCTTGAGTCGTTACAGATTTTATCTTGTTTAAACAAGCATGGCATGGGTGTCGTATCTAATACATACATACATACATACATGATTAATCTAATTAAAAGCATGCATCATTCATACATCAATATGTAAAGTGCAGTATGTAAACGTGCTTGGTTATGGCCCCTTTCCTATGTGATCCTTTCGAGCTAATGAAAGGATCAAAGTCAATCTATGGTGGTAAAATATAAATACAATTACATGTCTTCATTCTTCTTGTATCCACTAGTGCCTGCTCCTCTTCTTGGATCATCTTTCAGTCTTCAAGTACATTACATGGAATAATTGAATACAACCTAAGCTAATGTACTTACATAAGAAAACTCGAGTTACATTCGAGGTTAAACAATTACAAGAATGAAGAAAACGACATGCAAGTCGTATTTATAAAACCAAAACCAAAAACCATTAATCTAGGGGTCTAAGGGCCATAACCAGCACCATGCTCAAGTACACAAAATAAAATATTGCGGGGGTCCGGGGGCGGCAGCCCCTGGGCGGGGGTCCGGGGGCGGCAGCCCCTGGGCGGGGTCTGGGGGCGGCAGCCCCCGGCTGGGGTCGAGCTGCCAGGTCAGCTCGAAATCAAAAAAAAAAATTTCTTTCGAAGACCAGTCCTATTCAGAAATCATCAATTTCTGAACTACAGATCATATCTGTTGGCCCTTTTTCCCACTGCATCTTATACAGTTTCAGAAGCATGTATCATATACATACTTATCATATCCCAGTTAACAGATCATGTCCAACATAATCTGTCCACCAGTTTATATCACTATACAAACTGACCCTCATGCATAATATACAAATCGCAATATGGCATATAAATCAGTCATGACAAATCATTAACATGCTAGTATCATCACCACATATTACAATTCGAATATACATGAAGAACATAGCATGGCAGAAGCATGGCAGTAATAAAGCAGTAGCATGGCAGTTTCATGGCAGTCACCAAGACAGGCATATTTGCATCAAATACAGTTAACACGTAACCAAATCAGTCCCTTATACACGTAGCTCTGATGCCATTGTTGGGTTCCGAGGCATAAAACGCAGCGGATAAACGTAAAAATAACAAAAAAAATCGGAACCCTAACGCAGGATCATGTATAAGACTTGACGGATTATGGTAAACAGAATCATACCTATTCTTGTCCTGACTTTCACGAACTCAACGGAGATCCTTGCTATCACGATTTTGTGTCTTCCTCTCGAAAGCACCTCTATGGTATCCACACGAGCACCTTCAAGAACGTCTCACGATCTTGATCACGGGATGGATGTACTAGCCTCCTTTGATGAATTCGAATGACTGCCTTTGCTGCCTCCTTGCTCTGCCTCTAGGGTTTTATCATATAAAACGTACCATTCATTTAACCTATCATTATCTATTTATAATGATTGGTTAATGGGCCTTTTCAGCAAAACCTAACCCATGTAGGCATAGGATTAAATAATAAAACATGCTTTTATTATTTAATTAATAACTAAGTCACACTTAATTATTATTGGCAGAAATACAATTATTCAAATTCGAATTTATATTATTTTAATTAATTAAGTCTCACTTAATTAATATAATAAAATTCAAATAATCATCAATTAATTTAAATCTATAATTTAAATTAACTATTCCACTAGGTGCTCTATGTGTGTGACCCTATAGGCTATTATTTAATTAGCAATAATTTTATTCTCCAATAAAATTATAAACAATGAGCGGTATCTAGTAATACATCATTGCTATCCAATTAAACAATAATTAAATCGTGATTTGATAAAACCTTTCATGATTAATGTTTCCGTGTAATATAATCCCTTTAACCAAATATATTATAGATTAAACTCGAGGCATGTGTTTAGTCATCCTCTTCAACATTTAATCCGGGTTTACTTGATCCATGAGTAGACTATGGAAAAACAAATCATTATTTGAGCACGGCCATGCATTTTATAGTCTCACTCAATCAAGAGGCCAATAATATCTCTCCTAATTATAGGAGGGTTAAATCCTTTATCTATCATTCATATTTCTCATACGACTCATGATATACCCGATGTCCACTTTTATCATCACCCGGTCAAAGGTAACTTTTAATGTAGTCAGAGTATATTAATCCTCGTATAGAAATATAATGATCTCAAGTCAGAGGATCATTACACCATTATCACTGTGAGTCTTTCTTATGACTTTATTAAACATGAAGAATCTCACTGTGGGTCTGTCCAGTACCATGTACTCCTACATGTACCTATGCATTGACTTTAGTATCCCCATACTTATAACCAATGAGATATGGTTATCTGTCAAACAACATACTAGTCTATTTATGTATTATTATTGTCCTATAATAATAATACTCGACTAGGGACATTTAAGAATATGATATATTATATAATCTCAAGTTCAAGTCATGTACTTAAACTATATAACGTGTATCATGATTCTAAGGACATTTATTATGCTAACAAATATATCGCAGTAATTAAAGTCATAATAAATACGTTTATTGAATAATCAAATGACATAAAGGTTTATTAAAGGAAACATTGTATTGCCTCTAGGGCACCTACACTAACACAATACACACAATCATCACATGATTATACATTACATGAATATCATATATTCAAAATCATATAAAACATATATAACAAATTTTGAAATTTTCGAAAATCAAATAAATTTCAGTAAATAATAAATCGCCGTTTCGGGGCATGTAACGATACCGAATGACTTACAGACGCCAAGCTGAGTTTATCAGTATTGCTTAGTTACATGATTCCAATCATAAAACATATATCATTTGTGAAAATCGGACACTGAACATAGATTTCAGAAAATCCATAGAAGTCGTTTCAGAATTCGTACACTAGCACCTGAAAACTGTTTCTCTCTCTCTATCTTCCTCTTTTCTCAAAACGGCTAGGGTTTTATAAAATATGTCTATCACTATTAAATCAGCCCATAAAGAGGTTATATAGAGAGAGTAATAAGTTTTCTAATTATAATCTAATTATAATTAATACTAATCTAAAATTCTTAATTATTTAATTAAGTCTCACTTAATTAATTAATTACTAATTTTAGAATTAGTTTAAGTAATTCATTTATTCTATTTATATAATTAATTAAGTCATACTTAATTAATAACATAAATAAAATAGCTTACTTATATTATTTAAATTATTTCTCCTTCAAGCATTCTTTGTGTGTGACCCTGTAGGTTATTATTACTTTGGCAACAATTTTAATATTTAATTAAAACTGTAAACAATGAGCGACATCTAGTTATACATCATTGCTATCCAAGTAGTAATAATAAAATCAGTGATTTGATTAAGCCTTTCGTGAATAATGTTACATGTAATATAATCCCTTTAACCTTATATTATATATCAAACTCGAGGCATGTATCGTGTCATCCTCTTCAACGTTTAATCCGGATTTCCTTGATCAATGAGTAGACTTTTAAACAAATCAACATTTGAGCACAGCCATGCATTTTATAGTTTCACTCAATCAAGAGGCCAATAATATCATTCCTAAATAGGAAGGTTAAATCATTTATCTATCATTCATATTTCTCATACGATTCATAGTATACTCAATGTCCACTTTTATCATCACCCAGTTAAAGGTAACTTTTAATGTAATCCAAGTATATTAATTCTCGTATAAAAATATAATAATTTCAAATCAGAGGATCATTACAACATTATCACAGTGGAAATTTCTTATGACACTTATTAACATGTAGAATCTCATGGCAGGTCATTCCAGTGTCATTCATTGAGACATGCACTTATGTTCTTGACTTTAGTATCACCATACATATGACCAATGAGATGTGATCATTTGTCAACAAACATTCTAGTCTTATTGCATTATTATTGTCATTATATAATAATACTCGACTAGGAAATTTTAGGAATAAGATATTATTCATATAATCTCATTTTTAAGTCACATACTTAAAGATATATAATACGTATCAAAATTCCAAGGACATTTACTATGCTTTCAATTTATTATGCAGTAAATAAAACATAATAAATAAATAATAATCAATAAAACAAAATCCTTAATAATAAAATATTTTCCTTAAAATATAAAAGTAATTGTCTCTAGGGAACAATTACTAACAAAAGGAACTCCTCAAAATTGCCTCATCCTCATCAGATTCTCCAAGTTGCCTCATCAAATAATGAATTTCTTCATCTATGATTTTATCTAGATATTTGTAGATATCAAAGTATTTTGTATTGCCTTCAATATCTGTAAAAATCATGGCATACTTTGGCTCCAAAACCACCTTCTTAACTTCAGACTTCCATAACTTGAGGGGTGAATCAGGTACAGCTTTAGCTTTTGCCCTCCTTAGCTTTGTGATTTGATGTTGGTGTTGGTCCCTGATATTGTAGAAGGGGGGGGGGGTTGAATACAATATCTATTAATTATCGCGGAAAATTGGATTTAAAAATATTATTTTAAATTCACACGAAATATTAATTGAAATGAAATACTGTTCAAGTAGAAGATATAATTTTAACTTGAAAAGTATTACAAAATTAATTATTAGAAAGTTTATATAACTGTTTAAAAGCTTAGAACGATTTTGACATGAATTGTTCGAGTTTAACAATTATATTCCAAACTTGCACAGAAATCTGTGAATATTACAATGCAGACAAATTTCTGAATTTGATCTGATTTTCTAACTCTTAAAATTGAAGCATTCATATCATATTTATAGAGAATGAAAAAGCTTAGAATGACCTTTATCAATATGACTTAATTTATTAAAATTAAGCCTTGTATGACTTTTCAGAAAGCTGGGCATGACTTATTCTCTCGGTATGACTTATTCTATTAATTAAAAAATCGGTATGACTTTTTAATTAAATAAAAAATCACTCCAACATGACCTTTTTATCAAGGAAAAATCGGTATGACTTTTCTTTTATATATATATATATACATAAATCTCGGTATGACTTATTATATATATATATAAATGCCTCGGTATGACTTAAGGTCGGCAGAAGCTCGGTATGACTTATTTATTTATATATATATATATAAAACATTCGGTATGACTTATTAGTAAGTCATTCGGTATGACTTATTAATAAGTCATTCGAATATATATATATATATATATATATATATATATATATATATATATATATATATATATATATATATATATATATATATATATATATATATATATATATATAAGTCATATTAATCCATTTCTTTTATAATAAATTAATTCTACTTAAGTTAATTTAAATAATTTATAAATTAAATTAAATTCAACTTGAATTAATTTAATTAAATAAATTAAATAATTAACTTGTGTATAATTTTGTAGAAATAAATTATTATAGAGATCTGTTTAATCTGCAGTCAGTCTTGAAGTCGTCTTGATTTTTCTTTGTCTTCTGATCTTGAAACCTCTTGATTTAAATGAGGAATAAATATTATTTTTAGTTGACACACAAATGTACTGTCTGGTTCATTTGTGTCATACTAATAAATATTCTCCATTTATCAACAATATGAGTTGAGGCCTTCTGTCATTCTTCTGCTTCAGTGTCTTCAATCTTCTTCTGGAATCTATTGTAGTAACCACTTGAAATCTTCTATATCTTCTGTATTTTTTAGAAGTACTACTACTTTATTATTTTTCACTGACGCTTGAACATATAAATGAACTTCTTCCAGTGTTCAGTAGCAATCCCATAAAATACTTCTGATACTTGGATTCTCTGTGATTAGTTGACTGTCTTCGTCTTGATTCCTGTTTGGTGTTTGTTATTTACTTCTCTTTAATAGCTAGAGTTGAGTTGTCATCTAATTATTACAAATAGGCCTAGTCATATGCCTTTCAATCTCCCCTTATTTGTTGTTAATCATTTAACACACAAATTCCTAGAGGATAACTCAACTAACAACTAAGAAAGTAGATACGACATGTAATGATTGTAAATAATAAACAAAAGTTCTGGTTTTATATTTAACAATTTTCCAGATTCATACATAAAAGATAAATACAAGATAGATGTTCTTCTAGCACTGAACAACTATTACAAAGTTTCTATCTTGTTCTATCTAAGTCTTCAGTCTTCCGATGTATCAACTTCACCTTCTTCTAGATTTGAACTTTTATGAACTGGTGTTCTTGGTACTTCTTCAGATACTGATTGATCTGTTGTGGTGGATGCTCCATACAACCTTCTTTGCTCAGCTCTTGCTAACTGCCACAACACTTCCTGTTTAACAGGATCTACTACCTCTTTTTCTATGTCATAAGGCTGTGTTGAATCAATTTTATGCATCTGCCTGATGTATGATTGAATTTTCTTTGATAGGCAGTAGTCTATGATCTTTTGAGCTGCATCCAACTTAGCCTGGGACCTGAATCCCTTGGATCTCAACATTGTTTCAACTTCAATCATGTATTTAACTGTGTAGCCCTTTAATGACTCCTCATCCAGCTTCATAATTTGATAAAGCTTATTGTTGTAGAACCTTACCTCATGAGGGTCGTTTAAGATTTGTGGACTAACAGCTCTTGCTATCTCTCGAAGTTTGTCCTTTAAAAGTTCATTTTCTTCTGAACTTCTTTTGACTTTATTCATCAACGTCCATATTACAGATAGAGATCTTTGACGAAAGAATTCCATAGAGACTCTGAATGTGCCATTCTTGTGTGTGTATAACAGAATCTGCCAGTCATCTAGAATGTTATCCACAATCACAGTGATGTAGTCAACTTCTTCTTTGATTGCTTTCATGAAGTTATCCAGACAGTCATTTGAATCTTGCAGACGATTAATTAAAAACTGTAACTTGTAATCTTCAAATGGACCTTTCTGAAGTTTGTCCATGATCTCTCTGGCAGTATCCCATTTCTTCCCTATTTTTAAGCGCACATCTTCTTTCTTCTTTCTCACAGCTATAGCCCACAAATTTTGCTTTTGTTGGCTTTCTTCTCTTTCTGCCTGAGATCTTTCCATGACTAGAGCTTCCAGATTTTCAGTCTTTGCTTGGCTTGCCTTGATGTCATCTTTAAGTTTCTTTATTGCCTCTTCATAGGCTGGATCAACTTCTCTTTCTTTTTGAAACAAAAATTCTTCATCAAATGCAGTTTCTTCCTCAGCTCTGCAGTAGTCAGGAATGTTTGATTCATCATGAGCACTGTCATCAATGAATTGCTCTTGAGCATAATACTGTTCTTCTGGTTCTGGATTAAATGATTGAAACTGTTCTTCAGAATACAGCTTAGCTTTCCCTTTGTCTTGCGTAGTAGCCCCTTCATCTTCAGCTACTTTCTTCTTTGATTTCTCCCTCTTAGTTGAGGGATCCTCTTGAGTTTTTGAGGCTTCAAAGGATGTCATCAGTTTTTGCATTGTCAAATATACTTGCTTCATTCCTTCATTCAGATGCGTCATGCCATCATCCAGTTTGCTGAAGCGTTGAGTAGAAATCTTTTCATTTTCAATGATTGTGAGGGTTAAGTTTTTCTCAACGTCATCAATTCTTTCATGCAGTTTGCTCACTTCTTTCATATCCTCAGCAATTAGATTCTGAACGTTCTGGATGTCTTGAGTTTTTAGAAGAATGGAGGATTTGACATCTTCAACATCTTTTCGCACTATTGACAGCTGCTGTGTTATAGAGGAAGATGTAGAATTTTCTTCTGCTTGTGCTTTAACTTTTAATAATTCATCTTGAACAATTTGCATTTCATTCTGGAGATCTTCCATTTTGGATAACAATTCACTTTGTGTGTGTGGACTCATCTCACTTGCATTCCTGTTTATCTCACTATCACTCTGTGCAGGTGTTTCACTCTGTGTTTGCCTCACATCACTCGTGTTTAGCTCCTTTCCAGATCCAGATGCTGTACCTGTAAATACAACAATAGCTTTTGAAGAGTCGAAATGCTCTTCTGATGCCTGTGAAGACGCGTCCTCAACAAGATTAACTTGTCTTGGCTCCGCTACTGACGTAGCTACTCCGTGAATGGAGTCCCATCTCCCTTTATGGAATGGTTACCTCTCAAATCCACCAGTGGATTCGAGACCTTCTCTAATGAGAACTGGATGTAAGAAATCCAGGGTGGTCACCACCTTAGATAATGTATTGAATGGCTCTTGAGAATCTGTGGTGCCCCTTAGTACCTCTAAGGGTAACTGATGCCGCACTGCATCCAAAATGTCTTGATCCACTATAAATGTGGCAACTGACGAGTTTTCTTCAAAAACATTTTGTTCAATAATCATTGTGCTCTCTTGTGTTTGAGTTTCTTCAAGTGGAGGACCTGCTAGTGTGAGAGCTAGCAGTGTGCGAGAATCTGAATCTGAAGCGGATGTCGTGGCTGTACGGCGAATAGAATCACCCGTTTGATCGAGTGTATCTAGAGACTCTTGGATAGCTGTTTCAAAATCCATATCCCAATGAGAGGATAGGACCGGGTCTGCAGTTGTCTCGGGTTCAGATCTCAATCTTTTAGAAGGTGGAGACAGAGCTGCTGGTTCATTTCCTGAATCACTTCTACCTCTCACTTTCCTAACAGGTTTCTTCTTTTTTCTGAGGTGAATTAAAGAAGTTGGAGAAGGAGAAACTGTTTGAGGTTCTATGACAGCTTGGGTTTGAACCTGTGTGTTGTCAGGTTCATAGCCGATGTCCTGAAGTGTAAGACCACAATTATAGTCCGCCACAGATAAATCTAGAAGTGCAGTCGATATATTTATAAGTAGGAAACTAGAAGTCAGTGATTGAGACATTACCTGTTGATCCAATGCCTCTTATTCAACATGCTGAGCAGCTTCAAGTAGAAGTTGGACAGGATGATCTGCTTGCATTGGCACTTGTTCTTGTTCTTGATCCTGCACAGGATTAGTAATAAGATCTAGTATCCCAGCCATATAATCTGTCCTTTCCACTGGCACATCTTGAAACTTGGGGTTGTTGTGGAGCCTTGCAAATATGTTGTTCTGAGAAGTTGGAGAATCTTCTACAGGACTATTCTGAAATAAGGCTTTGTCTTCATCCAACAACAAGTCATTCAAGAATAGCATCAGGAACCTCGGATAGTAGACTTGAATATCATGTTCCCTGCTTTCTGGTTTCCCCATTTTCTTGATTATTTCTTTCAGAATCAACTTTCCAAAATTTATCCTCCGGTTGTGGGCCACAGAATACCCAATAATTTGCAGTAGTGAAGATATATTTTTGAAGTTATTCTTTGTTGTGGGTGCAAACACTTGTGCTAGAGTGTGAAAGAAGTAGTCCCACTCGCTTACCAACCTTGCTTTAGACAGTCTTACCAAATTGATCTCACCCTGATATCGAATGTTATGGAAAAATTCTAGAATTTCTGGTACAGTGGGTGGATCCACGAAATTGTCTGTTGGAAAGCCCAAGATCCTGTTCACATCTTCTTCAGTCACCATGTATTCACGTTCTCCTATGGTGAAAGAAAATTGAACTCTATCTGCAGTACTCCTGTTCCTAGCAGTGGAGTACAGAGCCCTAAGTGCTAACACTTGCAACGGGGCGTCCAGAGATATTGCAGTCCTTACTAGTGAGTGTTCATTCGTAGAGACGATCCATGGTCGAAACCTCTCGACTGAGCAATTCACTGGATTAAAAATCCTACAAAATTTGTTTTTACTAATTCGCAAAAACCAGCCATTTTTCTTTAAACTATTACAATTAAACAAATTACAAAGTGCGATTACAAATTAAAAATAACAATTACAAGTCAAAATTCGAAAATTACACTTGAAAATTGAAAACCCTAATTTCTAATAATACCCAAATCAACTTTAAGCAGCAAATCACTACATAATCAGTCTTTAGTCACACACAAAATCAAAAGCTTCGATTAAAATCAAGAACACAAACAATTCACTGATTTTTAATGAAAAACGGGCAGAGTTTTGCTTGGTATTGAACGATTTTACCACACTAGCAAGCAAAGATGCTTGTAAACAAGGTATAGCAACTGTTAGCAGTTGATTCTTCAAGAAAAATCGATCAAAATTAATCCCAAAAACTGCTAAGAAATCGTGTGTATATATGCGTGTATGTGGACTGATGTTTGCTGGTATGACTTATAAAGAGTAACTAAAATGATTTTAAATTACAAAGTCTCGGTATGACTTATTAATCAATAAGTCGGTATGACTTATTGATAAATAAGTCGGTATGACTTAATTAAAACAGAAAGAAAACTGAAAATAAAATAAAATAAAATAGAATAAAATAACTCTCGGTATGACTTATGCTATTAAAGACTCGGTATGACTTTTGTCTTAAACACTCGGTATGACTTTTATTAAAAATAAAAAGTCATGCCGGAATTTAAAACAAAAGGTCATTCTGATATTAAGAGAATAAGTCATGCTGATTTGCAAATAAAATAGAATAATTACTTATATTAATAATTGTTTCTAAATTCGAAATAAAATAAATAAAAAATCTTATTCGAATATTAGATAAATTATTAATTTTACAATAAATATTAACAACCAATACTCTTTTAGAAACTTTAAGACAAATACTAATAATTTACATACTAATAAATTATTAAAGACATATAATAAATATTTACATTAATAATTGTTCTAATTAATTCAGGAATTAAATTAACTCAAGTTTGAATTAATTTAATGAGAAAATTAATTGACTAATTAATAACATACTCATTTATTTTAATGTACAGTAATAATTAGAGAAATATACATTAATTTACATAAATGCTTATAAATGCTTAAATTAAATAAAAGTACTTATGCTTTAATTGAAATAATTATCTTTTAAGAATATTGATTTAATCTTAAGATAATTTTCCAAAATTTCATAAGCCCTAGGATTTTATTAATTCAAGCCTCATAAACTCTTTAAATATTAACATTTAATATTTATGAGCTTAAATTAATTCCTAGCAACCAAAAATTTAGCCATTGTTTAACATCCCTAATTCACTAACCAGCTTTGAGAAAGTGGATTCATCAAGTGGTTTCGTGAAGATGTCGGCTAATTGATCTTCTGTGGGTACAAAATGTAGCACCACAGTTCCATTCATGACATGCTCTTGGATAAAATGATACCTTATGTCAATGTGCTTGGTTCGTGAATGTTGTACAGGATTGTTGGAAATAGCTATCGCACTTGTGTTGTCGTAGAAAATTGGAATTTTGTTCAACGCAAGTCCATAGTCATTCAGCTGATTCCTTATCCACAAGATCTGTGCACAACAGCTACCTACCGCAATGTATTCTGCTTCGGCTGTCGAGGTAGACACTGAGTGCTGTTTCTTGCTGTACCAGGAGATCAATCGTCTTCCTAGAAACTGACAGCTTCTAGAAGTACTTTTCATGTCCATCCTGCACCCTGCATAATCTGAATCTGTATAGCCTATTAGTTCAAAACTTGTATCTTTAGGGTACCAAATTCCAAGATTTGGTGTACCCTTCAGATATCTAAAAATTCGTTTAACGGCTATTAGATGAGATTCTCTAGGGTCAGATTGAAATCTTGCACATAAGCAAGTTGCAAACATTATATCGAGTCTACTAGCAGTTAGATATAACAATGAGCCTATCATACCTCTGTAACTTGTGATGTCAACTTTCTTACCAGTTTCATCTTTGTCAAGCTTGGTGGTTGTTGGCATTGGGGTTTTTGCCGGTGAAGAATCTTCTAGACTGTATTTTTTTAGAAGATCTCTTACATACTTTGATTGGCAAATAAAAATCCCATCCTCCTTTTGCTTTACTTGCAGTCCAAGGAAGAAAGACAGCTCACCCATCATGCTCATTTCATACCTGCTCTGCATTAACTTAGCAAATCTTTTGCACAAGTTTTCGTTAGTAGAACCAAATATAATATCGTCAACATATACTTGGACAAATATCATGTCTTTTTCATGCAATTTATAAAAGAGAGTTTTATCTATGACACCTCTAATGAAACCATTTTCAAGTAAAAATACAGAGAGAGTGTCATACCATATCCTCGGTGCTTGCTTGAGCCCATAAAGAGCTTTGAATAGAAAATACACAAAATTAGCAAAATCTGGATTTTCAAAGCCAGGGGGCTGTTCCACATATACTTCTTATTCTAGCTCTCCATTCAGAAATGCACTCTTCACATCCATTTGATAGACTTTAAACTTGGAATGTGCTGCGAATGCCAGAAATATTCTGATGGCTTCAAGTCTTGCAACTGGTGCGTAGGTTTCGTCATAATCAATTCCCTCTTCCTGAGAGTAACCCTTTGCAACCAGTCTGGCTTTGTTCCTTGTGACAATGCCATCACCGTCTAACTTGTTCCTGTATACCCATTTTGTGCCAATAACAGTTCTATCCTTAGGCCTGGGTACCAGTGTCCAGACTTCTTGTCTTTCAAACTGATTGAGCTCTTCTTGCATGGCAAGAACCCAATCTGGATCAATTAGTGCATCTTCAATCTTCTTTGGTTCTTCTTGAGATAGAAAAATTGAAAATAAACATTCATTTGAAGTTGCACTTCTGGTTCTAACTCCAACATCTGGATCACCTATGATCAATTCAAAAAGATGATCTCTGCTCCATATCCTTTCCCTTGGTAGGTTTGATCTTGATGATTCGCCTCGAAATTCATTGTGATGTTGTGTTCTACCAGTTGATCCTTCATCTCCCCCTGAGTTGCTGCCAGGATGATTCGTTGATCCACCACTGGTATTAGTAGAATTTCTAGTATGATCATTATTTTCACCACTATTACCTGGATCATTATTTCCTGTTGCAACCTCAGGTTCTTCTTCGTCATCAGAATGCATGTCTGGATAATTGTCAAATTCTAATGACTCAGAAGAATCTTCAGTTTGGATACTTGGGAGTTTAGTGTCATCAAAAGTAACATTGACACTTTCTTTTACTTGATGCTGATCAATTATGTACACCCTATATGCTCTTCTTGAATATCCGACAAAAATAGCTTCATGTGCCTTGGCCTCGAACTTGCCATGATGTTCATCTCCATCTTTTAGCACATAACATTTAGCTCCAAATACATGAAAGTACTTTAGAGTAGGTTTCTTGCCAACCATTAATTCATAGGGAGTTTTCATATGATCTTTGTTGATCAAAGTTCGATTCTGGGTATAACATGTTGTGTTAACTGCTTCAGCCCAAAAGTAGATAGGTAAACCTGATTCACTTAACATAGTTCTTGCAGCTTCAATCAAGGTTCGATTCTTCCTTTCTACAACTCCATTCTGTTGCGGAATTCTTGGAGCTGAGTATTGTCTTGTTATCCCTTTGTCTGAGCAGAAATCAATCAGAACTTCATTCTTGAATTCTGTTCCATTATCTGATCTGATAGCCCTGACAGGTAACTTTGAATCTAACTCAATCAGCTTTATATGATCAATCACCAAATGAGGAGTTTCATCCTTAGAGTTCAAGAATAAAACCCACGTATACTTTGTGAAGTCATCCACAATCACTAAGGCGTATTTCTTCCTTGACATAGAAAAAATATTTACTGGACCAAATAAATCCATGTGTAAGAGTTGAAGTGGTTCAGTGATGTTTGTAGTGTCTGTGCCTCTGTGACTTGCTTTCTTTGACTTCCCTTTCTGACATGCCTCACACAAGCCTTCTTGTGTAAATTCCATTGGAGGCAGTCCTCTCACCAAGTCTCTCTTGACTAAAGAGTTCATTGTTTTGAAGTTTAGATGTGAGAGTTTCTTGTGCCATAGCCAGCTTTCTTCTAATGAAGCCTTTGAGTAGAAACAGTTTGCTTCATCTTCAGTTCCTGAGTTGAGATCGGCTACGTACAAGTTTCCTTTCCTTACTCCACGCAAGGCCAGTTTGTCATCTTTAGAATGAGCTATCAAGCATTTCTCTTTGATAAAGTTTACCTTATACCCTTTATCACAAAATTGACTGACGCTGAGTAGATTATGCTTAAGTCCTTCCACTAAAGAGACGTTTTCAATGATAACATTTCCTGTATTTAACTTGCCATATCCCGTAGTCATTCCTTTGTTGTTATCTCCAAAGGTGACTATTGGGCCAGCTCTTTCAACCACGTTTGATAGCAGGGCTCTATCTCCGGTCATATGCCTTGAAGATCCACTGTCCAGGATCCATATAACTCGGTTTACCTGTTTAACTCCCTGCACATACCAAACAGATTAATTCGTCTTCGGAGCCCAAAATTGATTGGGCCCTGCATACTTAAAGAATTGACCTTTGTCTGCTTTAACAACATAACCTTTTCGAATAACATCATTTTATTCCTTGACTGTTCCTACCTTCCTAAAAACAGTCTTAACAACTTTCTGTTTAGACTTAGGAATATATGATTCCTTCTTTTCAGGTGAAGGAGTCGCAGTCTTGGATTTAGCAAATTTACTATTGATATGCTGTCTAGGTGTCATGTTATCTTTCTTAGCTATCATGCGTTTAAAGTAAGCAGTCATAGCATTAAAAGCACATAACATACAATTCATTATACCACAAGGTTTATGGAAAGTATCAATAGTAGGCATGTTATTTAATACAGTAGGGGGCTTAACAGATTCTACTTCAATTTTATCAGCATCTTTGAAGTTTTCAGTAGAATGGAATTTATTGTTACTATTCCTACTGTTTACAAACGTGTTGGGTCTGTTCATTTTATTCTTTAAGTCTTTTACACCTATACCAGGTCTGGGGGAATCAGAGGTTCCCACATCTTTCACTAGTGTCTTCGGTGCACACTTCTCTTTCTGGACATTAACTCCTTTTATGTCCTTAACATGTTCTTATCTCTTCTTCTCTTCCTCAAGATCTTCCAACTGTATTTCATATGCAATCAGTACAGAGCTCTCAAGGATAGGTTCAGCTATCGGTGTTATGAAGAGAGGTTTTGGTGTGTCTTTAACAACATGTGGGATACCCCTTTCTACAACACTTTTTCTAAAGGGGGTTATGTTGCTTGGCTTTCCTACAGATTTATTGTACTCGAAGCCTATTCCAACTTTACGACTTATTTCTTGTTGATCAACTAGGTTCTTTACAATATATGAGGAATTCTTATATGCAAGACACTTCTTTTTTTTCTTCTTCTATCTGGTTTCTGAGATTAGCTTCTGTTACAACATGACAACTGACTTTACTGACTTGAATAACTAAGTCTTCAGTCAACTTAACAGTCAACTTGTCATGATTTCTTTTTAACTGTTTAAAAACTTCATTCTCATCAACTAACTCTTTGACTTTGAGTCTGAGTTTCTTAACCTTATCTCTTTCGCCATCTAGTTCTTTACCTAGCAATGCAAACATTTTAGGGCATGAAGGATTTACCTCGATTCCTCCTTGACGAGTGGGAGATAGTGATTCCTCGGATGAAGCCATAAGAGCAAGATTTCCCAGCTCTTCCTCATCATCATTATCTGAGTCATCCCAGCTTCTGCCCTCTACCAGATAGGACTTTCCCTGATGCTTTTTCACGAGAGCATCATACTTCTCTTTGAGCTCTTCGTAAGACTCTCTCTTTTTCCCTTGCTTAGGCTTCTTGCACTCAGTTGCGAAGTGACCTAGCTCATTACAGTTGAAGCAACGAAACTTGCTTCTATCAACTAAGCCGGTCTTGTAGCCGCTTTTTGATACTGCTGTCGAAGAACCTTCTTTTTGGAATCTTCCAAAATTAGGCTTCACTCTGAATGAGGAGTTTCTTCGGAATCTCATGTTGCCAAACTTCCTGGCAATCATAGCTAGAGATTCATCTTCCAGCTGATCTAATTCTTCCAGCGAGTAGAAATCACAATCTTCTTGTTTGTCAGAAGTATGTCCAATTTCTGGAACCACATACTCTGTTGAACTGTTAGAAGGTGCAACAGCCTTCGCTTCTACTTTCTCTGGTGCTTCTACTATTAATGCCTTGGAGGAACTCAGTACCTTACCTCTCCCGTACATTTCTCTGGTTTGGATCTGCTCCAGCTCATAAGTCTTTAACACTCCGTAGAGTCTTTCTAGGGTTACTTCCTTCATGTCCCTAGATTCCCGGATAGTTGCAATCCTATGTTCCAGATGCTCTGGTAAGGTCAGTAAAAACTTCCTGTTTACCTCCTGGTTCTGATAAAACTTTCCGTTCATATTGAGCTCATTCATCAGTTTGTTTAGTCTCTGAAATACCTCAGAGATACCCTCACCAGGGTTGGATCTAAACTGCTCATATTGGGAGGTCAAGATTTCCAGTCTATTCTCCTTTACTTCTTCAGTTCCCTCATTGATAATTTCAATTATTTCCCAGATCTGTTTTGCATTCTTGCAATTAACTACTTGATTGTACATTACGTAGTCCAGGGATTCAATTAGTATAAGCTTCAAGTTATTATCAAGGGACACAGCTTCTGCTTCCTCATCTGTATAGTCTGTCGTACTTTTCAAAAACTGTCTGTGGGGAATTACGACCCTATCAACCGTATGTTCGAGAATAACTGATATAGGGGGCTCAACACCTTTGGCCATGACTAATGCATACTTGGGATTTGCAATCCCGATAAACAGTAGCATTTTGTGTTTCCACAAGTTGTAGTGTTCTCTGTCAAATTGTGAAATTTTTATGCTCGTCACTTTTTAGGTACTCATCTTTAATAAGATTAAAAATTAAGTGTTTCAAAAAATATTTTAATTTTTGACTTAAAACAATTTTTTGATCAAAAATAATTTTTCAGAAAAAAATTATTTCGAATAAAAAATTATTTCGAATTTAAAATAATTTTTGAGATCTTTATGAATTCGCGGAATTTGATTTGGATCTGATATGAAACTATATCAACCAGCTCTGATACCAATTGTTGGTCCCTGATATTGTAGAAGGGGGGGGGGGGTTGAATACAATATCTATTAATTATCGCGGAATATTGGATTTAAAAATATTATTTTAAATTCACACGAAATATTAATTGAAATGAAATACTGTTCAAGTAGAAGATATAATTTTAACTTGAAAAGTATTACAAAATTAATTATTAGAAAGTTTATATAACTGTTTAAAAGCTTAGAACGATTTTGACATGAATTGTTCGAGTTTAACAATTATATTCCAAACTTGCACAGAAATCTGTGAATATTACAATGCAGACAAATTTCTGAATTTGATCTGATTTTCTAACTCTTAAAATTGAAGCATTCATCTCATATTTATAGAGAATGAAAAAGCTTAGAATGACCTTTATCAATATGACTTAATTTATTAAAATTAAGCCTTGTATGACTTTTCAGAAAGCTGGGCATGACTTATTCTCTCGGTATGACTTATTCTATTAATTAAAAAATCGGTATGACTTTTTAATTAAATAAAAAATCACTCCAGCATGACCTTTTTATCAAGGAAAAATCGGTATGACTTTTCTTTTATATATATATATATACATAAATCTCGGTATGACTTATTATATATATATATATATAAATGCCTCGGTATGACTTAAGGTCGGCAGAAGCTCGGTATGACTTATTTATTTATATATATATATAAAATATTCGGTATGACTTATTAGTAAGTCATTCGGTATTGAAAGGCATATGTCAAGGCCTATTTGTAATTAGTAGATGACAACTCAACTCATGTAAGAAATTAAAGTAAGTAATAAATACTGAGGATGGAATCAAATCGAAAAATGTCAACTAGACACAAAGAATCAACTTGTCAGAAGAATTATAATGAAGTTGCTACTCTACACCGGAAGAAGTTCATTTATATGTTCAAGCGTCGGAGAAAAATAGAGAAGCAGTTGTTCAGAAGATTCAGAAGATTCTAAGTGGCTACTACAGAAGATTCCAGAAGAAGAATGAAGACAGTGAAGCAGAACAAGAACAGAAGACCACAGCTTAATGTTAAAGATGAAGAATATTTATTATAGTATGACATAAATGAACCAGACAGTACATTTGTGTGTCAACTAAAATAATAAATATTCATCATCTAGCTCAAGTGGTTTTATGACAAAAGACACAACGAAGACTTCAAGACTGATAGCACGGTAATACAAGACGAAATAGTATTTTAATTCTACTATCAAATGTTAATTGATTATTTAATTTATCTAATTAAATTAATTCAAGTTGAATTTAATTTAATTTGTAAATTAACTAATTAATTTAAGTAGAATTAATTTATTATAAAAGATATGACTTAATATGACTTTTAATATAATTCAAATGACTAATAAATAAGTCATACCGACTGTTTATTAATAAGTCATACCGAATTATATTAATAAAAGTCATACCGACTGAATAAAGAGAAAGTCATACCGAAGCTGTTAAAGAAAAGTCATACCGGAGCAGCCGACTGATAAGTCATACCGAGCTTTAAAAAGAAAAGTCATACCGAGCTTCAGGCAGAAAGGTCATACAGGAGATAAGTCATACCGAATTTCTGTTGATCAAAAGGTCATACCGAGTGATTTTTTATTATATTAAAAAGCCATACCGACTTTTTAATTAATAAAATAAGTCATACCGACCATTCAGAAGTCATACCCAGTGTTTTTATAGTCATACAAGTGTTAAATAAGTCATATATGACTTATTTTCAGCAAATTAAGTCATGCTGATAAAGGTCATACAAGCCTTTTTCTTCCTCTATAAATATGAGGAGATCACCTTCATTTTTCAGTACTTCTCAGTTCAGAAAAACAGCTCAAATTCAGTAATTTGTCTGCATTGTAATATTCACAGATTTCTGTGCTGAGTTTGGATATAATTGTTAAATACGAACAATTCATGTCAAATTTGTTCTAGAACTTTTAATCAATTATATAACTGTTTTCTTAATATTAATTTTGTAATACTAATCAAGTTAAAATTATATCTTTCACTTGAACAGTATTTCATTCCAATTAATATTTTGCGAGTAATTAAAATAATATTTTTAATCCAAATTATTCCGCGATTAATTTTCAGATATTGTATTCAACCCCCCTTCTACAATATCAGGGACCAACAGGTATGACTTATTAATAAGTCATTCGAATATATATATATAAGTCATATTAATCCATTTCTTTTATAATAAATTAATTCTACTTAAGTTAATTTAAATAATTTATAAATTAAATTAAATTCAACTTGAATTAATTTAATTAAATAAATTAAATAATTAACTTGTGTATAATTTTGTAGAAATAAAATATTATAGAGATCTGTTTAATCTGCAGTCAGTCTTGAAGTCTTCTTGATTTTTCTTTGTCTTCTGATCTTGAAACCTCTTGATTTAAATGAGGAATATATATTATTTTTAGTTGACACACAAATGTACTGTCTGGTTCATTTGTGTCATACTAATAAATATTCTCCATTTATCAACAATTTGAGTTGAGGCCTTCTGTCATTCTTCTGCTTCACTGTCTTCAATCTTCTTCTGGAATCTAGTGTAGTAACCACTTGAAATCTTCTATATCTTCTGTATTCTTTAGAAGTACTACTACTTTATTATTTTTCACTGACGCTTGAACATATAAATGAACTTCTTCCAGTGTTCAGTAGCAATCCCATAAAATACTTCTGATACTTGGATTCTCTGTGATTAGTTGACTGTCTTCGTCTTGATTCCTGTTTGGTGTTTGTTATTTACTTCTCTTTAATAGCTAGAGTTGAGTTGTCATCTAATTATTACAAATAGGCCTAGTCATATGCCTTTCAGTTGGATTTTCTGAGCAATTGTGACATTGAGTTTTACCTTTTATTGAGAAGTGGTAGAATTGTCTTCAACACATTGTAGCCCTGCTTCATAATCACCTTCATTGAATAAGAGTTGAACCATTCTCATACTCCAACCTCATTGACTCCTCATGATTAGAAGTTGCAGGTTGAGTTCTGACTGTTATTAATCCTTTTTCATTTATGACTGGTATTTCTATCATTTTGTATCATTCAATCATCACCTCATCCTTGATTTTTACTTGAGTAACTTATGGATTTTCCTGAACCACGATTTCTTGAGCTTCACTTTGATGGATACATGACTTCTTCTTTGCCATTGCAACTTTTCTCTTTTGTTTCAATGGCTTTTCTTCTACATCATCCTCTATTTTCCATTCCAACTCAAATTGCCTAGCAATTTCCTCAATTTCTTTTTCCCTCTTAGCAGCATCTGAGATTCCTGTAGTAATGGCTCCTTGAAGTAGCTTCTGGCCAACTGGTTCATATTTCTTTTTCTTTTTTTCTTCTACCATGATGGCTTTACCATTTATTTTCTCTTCTATGACTTCTTGATTTAGTTGTAGAAAGGCTTCTGCATTTGAGTTAACTTTCTTGACTGCATACTTTTCACCTTCATTGATAACCTTTGTTTGAGCAATGAAATCATCCAAATTTCCTATTTGTGCAGCCTTTGTCACCAATTCAATACTTTTCTTTAAATTTTCAATTTTCTTCCTTTTTCTTTCAATCATCTCTTGTGTCTTCTTCTCTCTAAAAATTCTTCTAGCTTCTAGATCATCTTCAAATTTCTTTGCATTTCTCTTTTTCTTTTCTAAGTCATCTTCGGTTGACTTAGATGACTTTAAAGAATGACCTCTATCTTTGTTTCTTCAACTCCTTAAAACCCTGTTATGTTTAGCTTCATTACTCCTGGCAGCAGCTCCATTTCCACTAACACCACCATTACCATCCTTGTCACCCTTACCATCTCTATCATCATCATTCTCCCCATTTTTGTTATCATCAATTGGTGGAGGTGGTGGCATCCTGTCAAGAAATTTTTAAAGAATTGAGGCATGAAGAGCTTGACCTTTAATGATGTCATCCATTTTCTTTTCCATAGAATCCACTCTTTTCTCCAAGTCTGTGAAGTTCTTGGATTCTGTGAAAAGTTTATCTTTTATTTGAGCTAGAGTGTTCATTGGAAGTTTTTTTATCCAATCCTTTTTCCAATGCATCCTTTCTAGAGGTGATAGATCTCTTGATAATCTCCAACTCTCTCTTCACTCCTGTCACTTTTATCTTTTGAGTCTTCAATGACTCCCTCATACAGTGTGCACTCCTCCTTTGAATAGGATCTGCAATCTCAAATTCCATATTTGTTCTTCTATATTGAGAAAGCATTTCAGTTTCAGTAGCTGCTAGAGAACCATCAATTGTACTCATCCATGGCTCCTCATCAGAATCATCTTTAAGATCCCCAGGTGCCATATAACTGACATCAGTTACATTGACTAGACTCTCCTTTAGATTCCTATTCCTTTGTTCTGTGTACTCAATTCCCAAGATTTGTTGTGCATTTCTGTTTCTTAAAGTGGCCAAATCTTGATATGTTGTATCGGGATGAACAAAGTTTCTTGGATCCAAGTCACCAGCATCTACCTCTTCTTCATCCTCCACATCTACACCCTCCAATTTTTTAGCCTCCTTATTGACTCCACTAGCTTCATTTACATTTGCAACTCCCCCTGGCTCCTTGACCTTTTCTCCTTCAGACATCAATTCATTTTCTATTTCTTGTGCATACTGAAGAATCCTCAATTCACTCTCACTCATCACTCCATTTTTCTTCAGGATCTCATCCAGGAACCTCACCTCTCCCTCACTCATATCTTGTGCACCTTCTAAGGTGGGGCCCTCATATGTTTCACTCACATTCCTTAAAGAAATAAGAATGACCTCACTCACTCCTCCTCCTTTTGCTAGGTTGGAATCCTGCCTCTCACTCAATCCTAAGAGTGTTTTTGCAATATCAATTGATGGAGCATCAATTGATGTATTGAAAATATCAGTTGAAATATTTGGGATATCCATCGATTGATGCATACCCATCAATTTATCTTGAGTAACAATCGATGGCTTATCAGTCGATGGTTGAATATCAATTAATGTTGAAACATCAATTGATGGAGTAGAAACATTTGAGGTTATTATTTGAGAAGTGATATTTGAGATAACATGTGAGATGAAATCCTGAATTTCCTGGGAAGAAAATTTAGGAGAAAGTGTTGGCTTCTCTTTGAATATCAAAGCAAGAGAATTTGAAAATGCCTGATTATCTACCAGAACATTTTATGAAGAAATTTGATGAAGTGGGGAAAGAAGAATAGAAGGGATTGGAATTGAGAGTGAATGGGGCTGCATTTCATCATTTATATGAGATGCATCAAACTGACTTTGAGAAGGCCCCACCACAGTTTCCTGTGATTTTGTAGTGTGTGCATCCCTCTGTTCAAAGGTTACTTTCATCTTCTTTCTTTTATAAGGCTTGGGGGTTTTGGCTTGAGTGTCCCCATCTTTGTTTTGTGCCCCTGGTTGTGGGCTCTTTTCAATGTTGACACCTTTTTAAGAAGATGACAACATAGATGTGGTATTGTCCTTATTAACATCCACAATCTTTTAGAAAACTGTGGAGTGGCTTAGTTTAGGTTGCACACCCTCACCATCCTTATTCTTCTGGGTTCTTTGATGTTCCCCAGTTCCCTCACCAGTGTCACCTCCAATTAATCTATCACCACTTGGAGTTTTTCTTTTTCTAGGTCTTTCAACAATAGGATTTTGGGAACTTATTGAGGTTAGTTTCTTAGATTTGGATTTTGAAATATGTTGTGTGGCTTGGGTAGGAGGGTTGGGGTCATTACTAACACCCTTCATAGCCACAGAAGGCAAAGAAGTAGTAGATTAAGAAGAAGTTAAGTTAGAGTGATATACCTTAACAAACTCTGGTTTGATCAGAACCACATTGTTATGGAGATTAATACTTACCAAGTCCTTGAACAATCTTTTATTTTGGCCCCAACAGTCCAAAGTTTCAGTCTCCCTGGTAATCTCAATATCTTTGAGAAAATGGTTAATAATGATCATAATAAATCTTGCATAATAAATATGGTTTGAACTATTAGTTTTATTTCCCAATTTAGCAGCAATTTCATTTAACATAATGGATGACATATTATGAAACTTATCAAATCAAATGATATATGCTATCTGTTGCATGCTAGTAGTTATGTCATCAAAATTGCTAATCTTACCACTAAAGCACTTGATAACATCATCAAAGAAGTAAGACCATTCTCTCCTTAAGTGCTTTCTAAAAACATTTCCTAAATTATTTATGAATTTTCATAATTAATAGCCCTAAGCATGTCTCTAATCTCAGTGTTAGTGGGTGCAGTTTCAGAATTATTAACAGGCAAATCAAAACATTCACTTAAAACTACAGTGGATAGAATATACTCTTTTCCTTTGCAGGTGAATGTGATAGTTGTGTGGTCATCTGCAACCACTGCACTTGTCTAAAATTCCTCCACCAAATTGCATATTATCTTTGTGTTAGTAATTGTGCTCTAGAGACAATACTTTTTATATTTTGAGGAAAATATTTATTATTAAGGATTATGTTTTATTGATTATTATTTATTTATTATGTTTTATTTACTGCGTAATAAATTGAAAGCATAATAAATGTCCTTGGAATTTTGATACGTATTATATATCTTTAAGTATGTGACTTAAAAATGAGATTATATGAATAGTATCTTATTCCTAAAATTCCCTAGTTGAGTATTATTATTTAAGGACAATAATAATGCACAAAGACTAGTATGTTTCTTGACAGATGACCACATCTCATTGGTCATAGGTATGATGATACTAAAGTCAAGAACATAAGTACATGTCTCAATGCATGGCACTGGAATGACCCGTCGTGAGATTCTACATGTTAAATAAGTGTCATAAGTAATTCTCACTGTGATAATGGTGTAATGATCCTTAGACCTGAAATCATTATATTTATATACGAGAATTAATATACTTTGATTACATTAAAAGTTACCTTTGACCGGGTGATGATAAAAGTAGACATTGGGTATATTATGAATCGTATGGGAAATATGAATGATCTAGATGAGATTTAATCCTCCTAATTTTAGGAGTGATATTATTGGCCTCTTGTTTGAGTGAGACTATGAAATGTACGGCCGTGCTCAAATGTTGATTTGATTTTAATAGTCTACTCATCGATCAAGAAAATAAAGATTAAATTATGAAGAGGATGACACGAGACATGCCTTGAGTTTAATCTATAATATCAAGATTAAAGGGATTATATTACATGGAACATTATTCACGAAAGGCTTAATCGAATCACCGATTTTTTATTATTACTTGGGCAACAATGATGTATTACTAGATGTCTCTCATTGTTTACAATTTTAATTAGATATGAAAATTGTTGCCAATGTAATAATAACCTACAGGGTCACACACAAAGAACACTTGAAGGAGAAATAATTTAAATTGTGAATTTAAATTAAATAAGTAATTTATTTTTTTTATGATATTAATTAAGTATGACTTAATTAATTATATAAATAGAATAAATGAATTATTTAAACTAATTCCAAAATTAATAATTAATTAATTAAGTGAGACTTAATTAAATAATTTAGAATTTTGGATTATTATTAATTATAATTGGATTATAATTAGAAAACTTATTTCTCTCTCTATATAATCTCTTTATGGGCTGATTTAATAAGATAGACATATTTTTACTAAAACCCTAGCCGTTTTGAGAAAAGATAAAGATAGATAGAGAGAAGCAGTTTTCGGGTGCTAGTACACATCAATCCTTCATGAAAAGTGTTAGTGTGGATACCGTAGAGCGTAGATCGCGAGAGCGGGATACGTGGTGATTAAACAAGCTTTGGACCTCCATTAATCTTCCATTAATGAACTGTTAAAGCTTCTAAATGTATTTATTCTTTATCTCTGAATTAAATCTTTTGTTTTTGCATGGATCCTGCGGAGGGTTTCACTATTTTGATTTATTTTTCACGTTTATTCCGCTGCATTTGTACCCCGAAACCCTTCACTTTGGTGCTTCCTTTAATGGCTTCTTGACTTTGCAGCTTTAAACAAATTGCATTAGAGGATGGAATTCTATTGGTGCTTCCTCGACCACAGTACATGCAATGAAATTATTGAGTTCATAGTAGAATCCTGGTTGTGACACCTTTTTGGATGATGATGAAGAGACCATTGCTTATATCTAAGAATTAGTTAATCACAAAGTATGCTGAAAGAGGGAAAGATTGAGAACAAAGAAAATTAGAGTTTAAGGGAATTGAGTTCGTAGATAGAGAGAGAAAGAATCAGTTCATACAATTGCAAGTAAGAATTAAAATGAATTTTAATCTCACTATATATAAATTTACTGAATTCTCAATCGATTTCTTACTCAAAATAGAACTCAATTGACCGTTGAGTTAAAAAGTCAATAAATAAATTACTTATTTTGGCAATCGACTGTTATACATACAGGGTTGTATGTAATCATCAATTAATAAATTAAGTAATCAACAACTAGATTTTGTACAGGTCAATTGATAACATGACCCTAAAACTTCCATGTCATCGATTGATAACTAATTTATCCATCGACAGTTGGTCTTATCCATCGATAGACAAATATATCATCAATTGTTATATTAATCTGTCGACAGATGCAAATATACATCGATATATAACAGTCTATCAATTGATTATTGAGAAATCAATAGATTAACAGAATCAAAGCCTATAAAATAAAATAAAATAACTTGTCCGACATTTAAAAGATTAAACATAGTTAAGAATACCTAAATCACAGACCAATCTATTGAAAGTAGATTCATCTAGTGATTTGGTAAAAACGTCTGCAAGTTGTCTTTCACTAGGAACAAAGTGTAATTCAGCAATACCATTCATTACATGTTCCCAAATGAAGTGGTACATGATGTCAATGTGCTTGGTCCTTGAGTGTTGCACTGGATTTTCAGTGATTGCAATTGCACTTGTGTTGTCACGGAATATTGGAATTTTGCTTAGATTAAATCCATAATCAAACAATTGATTCCTCATCCATAACACTTGTGCACAACATCTTCCAGCAGCAATGTATTCAGCCTCTACAGTGGATGTAGACACTTAATTTTACTTCTTGCTAAACCATGATACAAGCTTATTTCCTAGAAATTGACAAGTGCATGTTGTATGTTTTCTGTCAATTCTGCAACATGCATGGTCTGCATCTGAATAACCAATTAGATCAAATCCAGACTCTCTAGGATATAAAATTCCAAAATTTGGTATTCCTTTGAGATACTTGAATATTCTTTTAATAGAAACCAAATGAGACTCTCTAGGATCAGCCTGAAACCTAGCACAAAGACATGTAGCAAACATTATATCTGGCCTACATGCAGTTAAATACAATAATGAGCCAACCATGCCTCTATAACTTGAAATATCCACTTTAGCTTCCTTAGTATTCAATTCAAGTTTAGTTGCAGTGGTTATGAGAGTTTTTGCAGAAGAGCATTCATTTAAATCAATTTTTCTTAACAAATCAGAAATATATTTAGTTTGATTTATGAAAATACCATCTTTAACTTGTTTGACTTGCAAACCAAGAAAATAGGTAAGTTTCATCATCATGCTCATTTCATATATACTTTGCATTAACTTAGTAAACTTTTGACAAAGTTTCTCATCAGTTGAACCAAAAATAATGTATTTTACATAGATTTGAACAAGAATAATAGAACCATTGACATTTCTATGAAAGAGAGTTTTATCAACAGTACATCTTGTGAAGTGATTCTCAATCAGGAATTTAAATAGTGTGTCATAACAGGCTCTAGGTGCTTGTTTCAATCCATACAGTGCTTTGAGAAGATAGTACACAAATCCAGGAAGAACATGATCAACAAAACCAGGAGGTTGTTCCACATATAATTCATCCTCTAATTATCCATTGAGAGAAGCACTCTTTACATCCATCTGATACACATTGAAATTAGCATGAGCATCATATGCTAGAAAAATTATAATTACTTCCAACCTTGTAACAGGTGCAAATGTTTCATCAAAATCTATGTCTTCTTCTTGTGAATAGCCCTTTGCTACTAATCTTGCCTTATTCCTTGTCATTGTACCATATTCATCCATTTTGTTCTGAACACCCATTTTGTACCAATAATATACTTGTTCTTTGGTTTGGGCACCAGCTTCCATACCATGTTTCTTTCAAACTAATTCAATTCTTCTTGCATAACTATTATCCAATTAGGATAATTCAAGGCTTTTTCAATCCTTTTTGGTTCTTCTTGAGATAGAAAGCTACTATACAAGCATTCATTTTGAGTTGCACTTCTAGTTTTGACACCATCATTTGCATTTCCAATAATCAACTCAAACGGATGGCTTTTGGTCCATTTCCTTTGTGGTGGTAAATTTGTCCTTAAAGATGAAGCTTCATGATCATTAGAATTAACATGATCATTGTGATGTGATTGGTTATTTGAGAACCCTCCCCCTGATATGGATACCCTATTTGAGGATTGTTGAGAAAAGTTGTTATCCATTGAATGGTTATCAATTGATGTATTATTAGTCGATTGATGATTATCAACTGATAAGTTATCTGTTGATGTATTGACATCAATTGATGAGGAATTCCTGGATATTTGATTTCTTAGAATTTTCACATCGTCATCACTTTCTTCATCATTACCAGTTGATTCATTTTCAAAATGAAATAAGTCATGATGTCTTTCATGAAACAACTCTTGAATCTTCTTGTCATCAAAGACTACATGCATAGATTCCATAACAATGTGTTATCTAAGATTGTAGACTCTGTAAGATTTGGTTGTTATTCCATATCCAAAAAATATGGCCTCATCAGCTTTGGCTTCAAATTTTCCCAAATTTTCACCTTGATTCCTTAGAACAAAACATTTGCAGCCAAAGACATGAAGAAAATGAATTGTTGGCTTCTTGTCTTTCATCATCAATTGATATGGTATTTTGCCTTATATTTGATTGACTATGGAAATATTTTGAATGTAACATGCAGTATTAATTGCTTCTGCCCAAAAGTATGTAAAAAGTTTTGCTTCTTCTAACATTGTTCTAGCAACTTCAATTAAGGTCCTATTTTTCCTTTCAACAACTCCATTTTACTGTGGATTCCTTGGTGTAGAGAAATGATGAGTGATACCTTTTTCTTCACAGAATTCTTTCATTGTTGCATTCTTGAATTCACTACCATTTTCACTTCTTATTTTCTTAACCTTCCATTCAGTGCCATTGTTAACATTTCTCACATGATTTATAATGAATTTGCTTGCCTCATCCTTGGAGTGTAAGAAATGTACCCAGGTATATCTTGTGAAGTCATCCACAATTACTAAGGCATACTTCTTTTTGGCAATTGACCTGATGGTGTTAGGACCAAACAAATCCATGTGCAATAGTTCCAAAGGCTTATAAATTGATGATGTTGACTTTGACTTGAATGATACTTTTCTTCGCTTTCCTTTTTGACAAGCATCATATAGTCCATCCTTGGTTAACTATTTGTGGAATGCCTCTAACTAAATTCTTTCTAACCAATTGATTCATAGCTTTGAAATTCAAATGGGATAGCTTCTTGTGCCAAATCCAACTTTCATCTATATTGGTTTTGCTAAGTAGGCATGTCATAGAATTATCCTTTACAGAGTTGAAGTCATCCACATAGACATTTCCTTTTTTTCCACTAGATAATAGAATTTCACCAGATTCTTTGTTGGCTATGATGCATGATCCAGTTTGAAAACTACACACCATTTCCATTATCACACAGTTGACTAATACTGAGCAAATTTTGCCTCAATCCATCAACTAGTGCTATAGGTTCAATGACAACATTTTCACTTGCAATTGAGCCATATCGCAGAGTAAAACCTCTGCTGTTGTCTCTAAAAGTAACTTCTATGCCAGTCTTTTCCACAAACTTTGTGAGCGGGGACATATCTCCAGTCATGTGCATAGAACATGCACTATCTAGATTCCAAAGACTTTTCTTCTTGTTTCCCTGCACACAATCAAAACAATCAAGTTTCTTTTGGTACCAAAGTTGCCTTGGGTCCTCTTTTATTAGTTGCATCCTGAGTCTTGGTTGCCAACTTTGGTTCATTTTGTTTTGGTGGGTTTAAATCCACTTTAACTTTGAGAGTTGACTTTTGGGGCTCAAATGCCTTAGAACTCATTGCAGATGAATCATGAACATTTGTAGATTTGACATTTTGATTAGCATAATTGTTATCAGGTATATGCATATTCCATGACATTCCAGGCATGTTCATATTGGCATAAGCAAAGAAAGGATTATACATGATTGAAACTTGTACATAGGGCATATGAACATTGGGTGCAAATAAATTAGAAGACGTGGAATTCATGAGCATATAATTGGTAAGCATGACATTTGCAGACATGGCATGTTCACTTAAATCATTTGCAGGTATGGAGTTCTTTTCTTTCTTACAATTCATTGACAAATGATTTACACTACCACGTTTAGCACAAACTTTTCTAGGTGCATACATATTAGGAGTGAAATTGTTGTGTTTGTTTATGCCTACCTTCCAATTCCTATTCTTATTCTTTTTCTCATACTTAGGGTGAATGATTTCAACAAGTGTTATCCCTTCTAATTTCTCTTTTAACTGTTTCTTAGATGAGCTACCAATGTTGATCTTTTCAACCTTAGTCTCAACTTGAATCTTGGTTTCCTTAATAAACTTGATAGGGTGCTAAAATTGTTCTTCTTGTTAGCCATTAATGGTTTACTTGTCGATGGATGCTTATCAATTGATTCAGCATCAATCAATGGCTTGCCTACTGATTTAAGGGATTCTTCTAGAGTATCTAAACCCTGAACATCAATAATTTGTTTGGCAGTTTTAGCAGACCTATTCCATTTGTTAATGGTTTCAATTTCTCTAGCCAATTGTTCTTTCAACAATTCTTCCTTTCTTAAACTGTTTACTAGTTCATCTCTAGCATCCTTACTTCTTTGCTTGAATCTATCTAAACAAATAATTTCATTTTCAAGAAATGCATTCCCCTCAGTTAAGGCATCAATGATATTTTTTAACTTTGAGGTTTTCTTTGTTTAGTGATTTCAGAGTGACATCCAGATTGTATAATTCATTTGACATTTCATTTATAGTACTACTACATTCATCTTTTGAAAGCTCAGAGAAGTTAGTAGCTAGTACCTAATTTGTGTTAGTAATTGTGCTCTAGAGACAATACTTTTTATATTTTAAGGAAAATATTTATTATTAAGGATTATGTTTTATTGATTATTATTTATTTATTATGTTTTATTTACTGCGTAATAAATTGAAAGCATAATAAATGTCCTTGGAATTTTGATACGTATTATATATCTTTAAGTATGTGACTTAAAAATGAGATTATATGAATAGTATCTTATTCCTAAAATTCCCTAGTCGAGTATTATTATTTAAGGACAATAATAATGCACAAAGACTAGTATGTTTCTTGACAGATGACCACATCTCATTGGTCATATGTATGGTGATACTCAAGTCAAGAACATAAGTGCATGTCTCAATGCATGGCACTGGAATGACCCGCCGTGAGATTCTACATGTTAAATAAGTGTCATAAGTAATTCTCACTGTGATAATGGTGTAATGATCCTTACACCTGAAATCATTATATTTCTATACGAGAATTAATATACTTTGATTACATTAAAAGTTACCTTTGATCGGGTGATGATAAAAGTGGACATTGGGTATATCATGAATCGAATGAGAAATATGAATGATCTAGATGGGATTTAATCCTCCTAATTTTAGGAGTGATATTATTGGCCTCTTGTTTGAGTGAGACTATGAAATGCACGGCCGTGCTCAAATGTTGATTTGATTTTAATAGTCTACTCATTGACCAAGAAAATAAAGATTAAATTATGAAGAGAATGATACGAGACATGCCTTGAGTTTAATCTATACTATCAAGATTAAAATGATTATATTACATGGAACATTATTCACGAAAGGCTTAATCGAATCACCGATTTATTATTATTACTTTGGTAACAATGATGTATTACTAGATACCGTAGAGCGTAGATCGCCAGAGCGGGATACGTGGTGATTAAACAAACTTTGGACCTCTATTAATCTTCCATTAATGAACTGTTAAAGTTTCTAAAGGTATTTATTCTTTATCTCCGAATTAAATCTTTTGTTTTCGCATGGATCCTGCAGAGGATTTCGCTATTTTGATTTATTTTTCACGTTTATTCCGCTGCGTTTGTGCCTCGAAACCCTTCAATTTGATGATGAACTAGCTTCTTCATCTTTATGGTTGTCCATTAGAGCTAGATTGATGAGTTCTTCTGAATCACTATCCTCAGCAGTCTAGTCTCTCTCTTCAGTAATAAAAGACTTTTCTTTTTGTTTGAGAAGGTCAAAGTATTTCTTTTTATAGTCAATGTCATCATATGTCTTTGCCTTCTTTTCTTGTTTTGGCTTTCTGCATTTGAATTTTGATCTATCAACCAAAATTTTGTTTTGATTGTCATTTCTAAACTGAGATCCAGGCCTTTGAGTATTTGAATTTAATTTGAATTTAAGATTTGAAAATTTCCTTGACAGAAATGTAAGGTGTTCATCAATCTCATCCAAATTATCCTGAGAGCATGCTTCATTTTCTTCACATTTGCCCTTTCCTTTTCCTTTTAATGATTCTTCAACTGCATCACCAGCCACCATGACAAAACCTTCAACTTCACTGTTATCTTTCTTGTCTTCATTTCCTTTGACCATCAAAGCCACAGTTTCCTCTTTTATTTGACTCTTCTCAATCTCTCCATCTTGTTGAATTTCCAACTTATATGTCTTGAGAATACCATAAAGTTTCTCAACAGTGTAATCTTTAAAGTCCTGAGATTTTCTAATGGAGACAGTCATCGACTTCCATTCCTTTGGAAAAAATCTAAGAAATTTTAGATTTGTATCTTCATTATATAAACCCTACCATATAACTTTAATCTATTTACTAACTTTTGGAATCTGCTATAGGTGTCATTGATGGCTTCACAACTTTTGAAATGTAAAGATTCATACTTTTAAATTAGGAGTTGCAACTTGTTCTTACTGACCTGCTTAGTTCCTTCACAAAGAGTTTGGAGTGTATCCCATACTTCTTTTGAAGTAGTACAGTTGATTACATTGTCAAACATGTCTTTGTCTAGACCATTGAATAGTATGTTCATGGCTTTTTATCCTTGAGCACCTCTTTTTCATCTTCTTCAGTAAACTAGTGGTGAGTTTTGGAATGTGTTTATCAAAAGCAAGAGTTCCATCTGGGTTCACACCTGTGACTAATTTCATAGGAACATGATGACCTTTCTCTATGCAGTTAATATAGGAAGGGTCAAGAAAAAGTAGATGCAGGTGCATTTTAACTTTCCATACAAAGTATTCATCCTTCTTCAACACTGGAATTTTCACACCTGAATCTTTCTGGCCTATATTGACTTGTTCTTGATCTTAAACTTTCTGAATGTTGAAAGCCCGCGCTCTGATGTCAATTGTTATTCCTTACAATAATGTCAATATAATGTGTATAAGGGGAGGGGAGTTGAATACAAATTATTAAAACTTTTTGTATTTTAATAATTGTTCTTGATGTTTATGTGTTTAAGAGAAATATATTGAACAACTAAAACTTAAATGAAACTTGAACAATGATATTTAAAAATTACTGATGGATTGGTTTTTCCATCAGTGTATATATTGCTCAAATTCTCTGAGTTAATAAAACTCAGCTTCTTTTACAAGGTTAGAAAATAAATCAAATTTTCTTACAAAATGCTCTAAGGCTGAATAGTTGATTCAAAGGTATTGTCTAACTTGTATATTTTTCTAACAATACTACCACACTTGTTTATATACTACAAGTGTGTTTATAATACCTAGAAAAGTAAATTACAATTAATCTATTCTAGGATTATTTCAAATCTATCTTTCTATTTGCCTTTTTCCATTTTAGGAAAAGTCTTCAGACTTGGAAAGACAGCTTCAACTTGAACCTTCATAGTCATCATAGACTGTCTTCCAAATGTATGATTTTACCTGTCAACATGTCTTCCTGTATTGTCACAATCAATTGATAATTTGTTGTTAAGTATATCAATTGATTATTCCTTTTATCCATCACTGATATTGTTCTTAGATTGATCTTGATATTCATCGATTGATATAAGCTATGGATTCATCGAGTGATGTTATCAATCGATGGGTATTCATATCAGTTGATGGCATGGTCTTCAATTCTTGACTTGGCTCCTTATCAATTGATCTTCTATCCATTGATGCTTCCATATCAATTGATCATCCTTCACTTGCATAATTTTCATGTCTTCAAATAATTACAATTTGACAGTCTAAGTCACACATCAGTTGATGACCTATATCGATCGACTCTAGCATCAATTGATAAAAATATCAATTGACTTACACCTTATCAATTGAAATAGACTAAGTACACCTATGACAAAATCCATATTATCAGTTGATTCAGATAAACATTTCAGCTGATAAATGGTTTCCTCATCAATTGATATTTATAATTTTCATATCAATTAATCAGTTACATCAATTAAAGTTTCTATGATTCTAAGATTTAAACTTATCATCAAGTTACATGTAGATTCCTAACATTTTTTAATTAAAATATACAGTTGTACTTACAATCTACTAACATGTTTCAATTTCCTCATTATCCAACCTCTTTAATTTATTTGAAATCATAAATTATTAATTATATTAAATTTTAATTAAAATATAAAGTTGTACTCATAATCTACTAATTAACATGTTTTAATTTCGTCATCATTCAAATAATTTAATTTAATTATAATTATAATTTTATAATTAAATTTTTTGAATATTAAAATAATATATATACTATATTTCTCCTACTCAACTTCAAACACACTTTTTTAATTAAATTTTAATTAGAATATACTCTATCAAATAGATATATTATACATACAACTCTATTTAGAACATATATATTTTACATACAACTTTATCATTAGTGGAGTTCTCTTTCTTAATAATAAAATGAATAAATTATCATATTAAATTAAATATTTAAACTATATAAAATAATTATTTTATACTATATATATTATACATACAACTCTATCACCGGTGTAGTGCTCTTTTTATACAACTGCTTATACGTAATATTATATTTAAATTATAGCATGTTAGATATAAAAGGATGATGATGTCAGGGAATATTCAATCAGAGATTATGAAAGAAGTTCAGAGTTTGTGTGATGTCATCAGAGATTAAAGGGTCAGAGTTTACTCAACCGACAGAGTTTAGACATGACAGAATTTGATAGCTGGTGTTCGATAAATCAGGACCTCATTGAAGATAAGAGATGAAGTGTTTCTGTAAATGTCAATTACCTTTTTGGAAGCTATCTATTCGGGAGATAATGATGGAAGTCATATTTCTATATTAATTAATCATTATTTTTGTTGTAATTGGATAGATAGGTATGTACTACATAAATATAGGATTAGGTTTACATTGATATATCGTTCATAAATATCATTCACAAAACCTCGCAGCTTTTAAGAACATCTAGTTTCTTGAGAGAGTTTTGTATTAAGTTTGCTAAAGTTAATACAAATAGTTCTTCTTTTACATACTTGTCTTCTAGAATCGATTATTTGGTACTATTATATTCAACCCCCCTTCCATAATAGTTTATTTACTAGGTAATAATTGGTATTAGAGCATACGTTTTCTTTTAACCTAAAAGATCTTAAACAATGTCTGGAAACAAGTATGAAAGTATCATAATTCTAATTCTAAAAAAGGATGAATACCCTACAAGGAGGGTAAAGATGATGATGTTCTTGGAAGCCACAGATCCTGACTTTTTAGACAAGATTAATGAAGTTTAGTATGTACCAACAAAATTGGTACCATCAACTGTAGTTGAAGGAAGGAAAGTACTTGAGCATTACATTCTAAGGGAGAAGAAAGAGTGGACAAATGAAGAGAAACAAGAAGTCCTTAAAGATGCAAAGGTAAGAAATATTTTACATAACAGTCTTTACTCTGTGACGTCAAATAGGGTAATTGCTTGGTAAGAAATAATTTGGGATTCACTAGAGGTTAAATTTCAAGGAACGAAGGAGATCAAACAGAACAGAAGATATTTTCTTATTTAAAAATATGAATATTTTGAGGCTAAACAGAATGAGTCTCTTACTGACACCTATGATAGGTTTCTTACTCTGCTGAATGACTTCGCTCTAGTTGATAAGGTGTATGAAAATGAATACTCAAACACCAAATTCCTAAAGGCTCTTCCTGAAGAATGGGACTTGCAAACATCCTTGATAAGAGACATAGTTGATCTGGATGAAATGTATGGAAAGCTGAAGACTCATGACTTGGAGTTGCAGCAAAGAAAAAACAGAAAGAGGAACAAGGCCAAATCAGTTGCATTAAATATGGAGATAAAGACTATGAAAGTTGAAGAACAAATTCCTACAGTCTCAAAGGGAAAATGAAAAGTTGTGACGGTGAAGGAAAGTAGTGAGTCAGTGTCTGAAGCAATCTCTGATGCAGACTCTGATGATGAATCCATAGACTCTAACATGATGGAAATGGTTGCTATGATTGTAAAAGTCTTCAAAAAGATGAGGTACAGAAAGTCCACGAAACATGGCAATTTTCAGAAGAGGTCTAGTAATTCTAAGATCAAGGAAAAGTTCAGAAAGGGAGAAATAGAGAAGGGAAGTCAAAGACAATTGACAAATCAAAGGTCAAGTGTTATAAGTGTTACAAGATGGGACGCTATGCAACTGAGTGCAGGAGTAAGAAAGCTGGAAAGGCACTCATAACATCCAAGAAAGATTGGATGGACACCTCAAACTCTGATGAGGAAGTAAACTATGTTGTCATGGCAAACACTTAGACTCCCACTATAAACTCTAATAAGGTACCAGATTCAATTTTCAACATAGACACTAATAATATATATGAAATGAAATATTTTCTTAAAATTTGCATGTTAGTTTTAAAACTCAATCTCTTGAGAATGAAAGACTAAAATCTGAAATTCAAAAGTTATCTGGTAAGAATGATTTCCTTAAATCCAAACTTGTGCACATGTTAGACACTAAGAAAGACTGTGAGAGAGCTTTACACACGCAAACTCGGCTAGAAATTCAGGTAACTTATCTAAAAGCTGGGATAGCCAAAGAAAAGTAGACTTTCAGAGTTTGGACAGACTCTGGTAAAAAAGTTCAAGAAATCTTGTCTAACAAGAACTGGACATCTGCTCTAGGTTATGAGTCTGATAGTGAAAAGAAAAATGTTAAGAAGGCTGTTAAGACACAAACATGAGTTAATGAGAAACTGATAATGAAGCAGAGTCTTATGATAAATGCACTAACAACTCCAAAGATGAAAAGAGTAGTGTGTCAGAGAATAAATCAGTATTGGTTTACTTTCTCAAAAATAGCTAAAGGAAAAGATAAAATCTGTCACAACCAATAATAAGCCTAAAAGAGTAAAAAGGAATAGAAATGGAAAGGTAGGAATATCTAAGGAGATTGATTTTAAGTGTTAGGAATATATTCACTTGATGATGTACAAAATTCTAGAACATGAGTTAACTTAGTTTATTTGCAATATATCTTTCTAGTATCTGAAATGTATAAACAGAGTCTGGATAGTCAATATTCAAGTTACTTATACTTAAAAAAATTTCTGCAGAAAATAAAACCAGAGTCTGCATGAAGATCAGAGTCTGGAAGGTGATCAGAGTCTACAGACTATCGGAGTCTAAGATCTGTCAGAATCTACAAATGATCAGAGTCTATAGTCTGGCAGAGTCTGAAGAATTCAGAGTCTATAAAGTTAAAGCTAAATTTAGAAAATGATCACAGATAAGGGAAGTCTTCGAAGATAGAGCCAAAGATATTGCAGATATGCTATAAAAAACAAAGAAGGAGAATTGCAGAAGGAAACTGTCAGCTAATATTTAGGAATTCTATTCCTATTATAATTTATCTTTCTGTTATTAGCTGATAGGCAGCTCTCTATATAAACTCTATGTAACCTAATTATAAAAGTGTGGAAGTTGAAGCATAATTTGTCTGAGTGAAACTTTGTGAGTGCATAGAAATAGAGAGAGTTGCTGTGATAAACACAAAGAAGCTGCTAAGGTTTGTGTACACCCTAGGAGAGTTTTGTATTTACAAATCAATAATACAAACAATACTTATTCATATCTTTGTGTTTGATCTTTGTTCTTAATTCATATCTGTTTATTGCTATTGAGTTGATTTTAAATCAGGCAGAAAAGACACACAAGTATTCAACCCCCCCTTCTACTTGTGCAACTGGGAAAACAATTGGTATCAGAGCCTAACATTAAAAATCGATCAAAGATGTCTGGAAACAAAGATGGCAATTCTAAGATTCCTATGCTTAAGAGAAAAGAGTTCACCCACTAGAAGGTTAAGATGCTGCACCATCTGGAAGCAACAGACCCTGACTATCTTGAAAGAATTCAAGAAGGACCCTATGTGCCCTTAAAGCTAGTGCCTCAAATCAATGAAGAAGGCAAAGTAACTGAAGAACACTTCATTGAAAAACCAAAGGCTGAATGGACAAAAGAGGACAAGGAGAATGTTCTTAAGGAGGCAAAAGTCAAAAACATACTCTTTAACAGTTTGGATTCTATTCTTACAAACTGTGTTATATCATGTCAAACTACTAAGGAAATGTGGACAAAACTTGAAGTGCACTGTCAAGGAACTAAAGATGTCAAGAAAAATGCAAGGTCTTTGCTAATTCAAGAGTATGAGTATTTTGAAGCAAAATCTGGAGAATCTATTACTGAGATGTATGATAGGTTTACAAAACTCTTGAATGAGATGGCTATGCTTAGTAAGGTTTATGATTCTGAAGATACCAACACCAAGTTTCTGAGAGCATTTCCTGATGTGTGGGACAATAAGACTACAGCCATAAGGGAAGCTAGAGATTTGGATGAACTAAATCTAGAAGAATTGTATGGCAGGCTCAAGACATATGATTTAGAGATGCAACAGAGGAAGAATAAGAAGTATGTGAAGACAAAATTTGTAGCACTCTTAATGGAGTCTGAAAAAGAACAACAGGAACAACTCACTGAAACAAGAATCAAGGATTCAAGGAAGAAGGGTAAAACTGTTATGGAGTCAGAGTCTACTGACACAGACTCTGATTCTGATGAAGAGATTGATCTAAGTCAAATGATGGCTATGTTTGCCAAAACTTTCAAAAGAATGAAATTTAACAAAAGAACTGGCAAATTTAGCAAAAGGCCATCATTCAAGAAGACAGATGAGAAGACTGAGAAGAACAAGAGTACTATAATCAAACTTGACAAAGCAAAGGTCAAATGTTTCAACTGTGGAATATTGGGGCACTTTGCCAGTGAATGCAGAAAGTCAAAATGTCAAGGAAAAGGAAAAGGAAAAGCACTTTTATCAACAGGAAAGGATTGGGCAGATTCAAGCTCAGAGGACGAAATTGATTATGAAAATCTAGCATTGATGGCATCCTCCTCAAGAAAATCACAATCTCCCAAAGAACCCTCATCTCCTAAAACTCAGGTATCAATCTTTACTCCTGAATCCTTAATTAACTTAGACTCTAATGGCATAGAAATTGTGCAAAGTGAGGTTAATAAAATAATGACAACATGTAGGTCTCTCACTAGTGAAAGTGAAAGGTTGAGAGAAGAAAATTTAACCTTAACTAAAAGAAATGATCATTTAGCGTCTGAGTTAATATTAATGGAACAATACAAAAAGGATTCTGAGAAAAATAGTCATAATTACACTGAAATTTTGAAAGCCTATGACTATGTTAAGAATGAACTAGAAGAAGAAAGACTTAAGTTTAAAGTCTGGACAGACTCTGGTAGAAAAGTTCAAGAACTTCTCAATAATCAAAATGTGTGTCAAACTGCTGGTCTAGGCTATGAAAATAGTCAAGGCAAAAGACCTATTGTTGAGAATGATAACAATAAAGAAGCTAGCCAAACTAATAAGACTAAAGACAAAAGCACATTTGTTCCTGTTAAGTTTGTGACCCCTAAAGAAAAGACTGAAACCACAAACTCATCTGTCAATAGTCCCTTTGTTGGTGACAATCATTGCTATCCAATTAATAATAATTAAATCGGTGATTCAATTAAGCTTTTCGTGGATAATGTACAATGTAATATAATCATTTTACCCTTATATTATAGATTAAACTCATGGCATGTATTGTGTCATCCTCTTCAACATTTAATCTGGGTTCCTTGATCAATGAGTAGACTATTAAACAAATAAACATTTGAGTAGGACCATCCATTTTATAGTCTCACTCAATCAAGAGGCCAATAATATCACTCTTAAAATAGGAGTATTAAATCATTTATCTATCATTCATATGTCTAATATCATTCATAGTATACTCAATATCCACCTTTATCATGAATCATTTAAAGGTAACTTTGATTGTTATTAAAGTATATTAATTCTCGTATTGAAATATAATGATTTTAAGTCATAGGATCATTACATCGTTATCAAATTGAGAATTACTTATGACACTTATTAACATGTAGAATCTCACGACGGATCATTCGAGTGCCGACACAAACACTTATGTTTTTGACTTTAGTATCACCATGCCTATGACCAATGAGATGTGGTTATCTGTCAACAAACATAGAAGTCTTTGTGCATTATTAATGTCCTTAAATAATAATACTCGACTACATAATTTTAGGAATAAGATATTATTCATATAATCTCATTTTTAAGTTACATACTTAAAAATATATAATACGTATCAAAATTTGAAGGACATTTATTATACTTTCAATTTATGACGCAGTAAATAAAGGCACAATAAATATTTATTTAATAATCAATAGAATATAATCTATAATTGTTTTCAATAAAACATAATAGTAGTGTCTCTAGGACACCAATACTAATAATAATTTCAATAAATAAGAAAATTATTCAAAATACTGCTTTTTTAAAAATTATTCTAGAAAATACTATCACTTTGAAAAATAATTTTAAAAATATTGTTTTTAAAGTTTTATTTTGAAAATGTGATCTGTCCAAAATATCTTATTTTATTTTTGAATAAAACTAGTTTATAACCCATGCAAAACACATATGATATTAATAAATTATATATTAATTATTTTATATAATTTAAATATTTTATTTAATATGATAATTTATTTAATTATTAATTTCTTTTTACGCTTTTCCATACAATGATGTTTATATATTAATATTCATAAAATTTAATTATAAGTTATAATTTTAAATAAATAAAAGAGTTTGAATGGTATTCGTATTTTTAAAATAATGTATTTTTGAAAGAAAAAAACTATGTAAAAAGGTATTTTTGAGAGACGCCCTTTTGAATATCTTTGAAATAAAATTAATTTATATTGCAATTCAACGTAAATTTTAATTTTATTTTGAGATTGTAAATAATTAAGTAGCCGCGTGTTCAAAATTAAGTTGGGTATATTTTGGTAAAAATTTATAGAATATAAAGAATTAATAATAGTTTATGAATTACTTCTTATAACAAACTTTCTTAGGTAATCTAACTAGATTTCGTACATTGTTAAACCAAGTTAATTAAAGATGAGTTTAGAATTATTTAATTCAATTTTGAATGAAATATATATGTTCATATATTCAATTATTAATTGAAAAACCTTATTTTTAATTAACCTTCTTGAAAATAAATGTTGACATGAATTCACAATTTCATATTTGTTAATATTAATTATATATCAATTTAACCCCCTCTATTTGTTTGGTGGAAAAAACTAAATAAATGTTAATATGGACCATAAAGAATTAACATAAAATTGAAAAATGTACATTGGTTATGAAACTATAGAAATAAGTACATTTTTTTATAGGAAAATAAATAAAAATTTTAAAACCTACTTTATAATAATTCTTGACAAGTCACTACCATATTTAGAAGGTGAGAGATTGTTAGAAATTAATATTTGTTATAATAAAATGGAAATAAAAGTAGCTTAGAAATTAGAAGACATGTTTATATATATTGTAATTCTTAAAATTTATTTATTTATTTACAATTTTAATATCAAGTTTTTTTGGTCTCAAACACACATATGAACTCAGTTAATATAGCTAGATTTTAATAAATTTAAAACCTCAGTAGAATACCACAAAACCAATCCAAAGAAGGGTTGTGATGGGACTCATGACCTGGCTAGCTAGTTAGATGACACCAAACAAAATGTCCATAAATCTCTACCTTCTATTTCGGAATTCTGTAACAAACTTTCAACCACAAGAAATGAATGTACCTTTTCCTCCTCCTTTAGTCCTCCATTCCATAATGAATCATTTTCAGGCAGGCTAAGGTGGTAGAGCTTCGTTCCGGTAAGGGTCCTTCTAATCTTGAAGGGCCCTCATCCGATTTGTAACATAGCCTCGTTGTTCATGTATCATTTAACACCTTAACTTCGATCAGTTGTGTTTCACCGAATGAATATATTTGCATGTTCAATCATTGTCTTGGATGATATAATATATTCATTGTACGTGGATTGTATTTAAGTTTCCAAGCTATTCGAACACGTAAATATACTCAGGCTCCTCTGGTGCATGGTGATTATACATTTATACATTTATAATTAGGGAACAAACGAAGGGGGAATAGGTAACCAAGAGCATATACATATACTTTTTGCAGCTATAGCACAACAAAAGTCTCTCAAAATGAGTTGTTTTCCATGTTTTTCGAGTGAAAAATCACATTCTATTAGAATCAATGATCTTCCTGTAATTCAAGCAGCAGCTAGACCTGCATTACCATCTTCAATACCTGCAGGTATATAGATGAATATATTTGGTATATTAATCAGTCAAATTATTCGTAGTTAAATTGTATTTTTTAGCACTTTCGATTTCAATAATTTGGTAAAAAGGCCCATTAGTTTCCGTTCATATGTAACATGCCAATTCACTTTTGCGGTACAAGATAAACAAAAATCATCAAATGGTGAAGGGGGAAGTCAAGAAGTTGATGTTAAAAATATTGCAGCAAAGACTTTCACATTCCGCGAGTTGGCAACTGCAACCAAGAATTTTAGACAAGAATGTCTCCTGGGTGATAGTGCATCTGGAAAAATTTACAAGGGGACAATTCAGTCTAGTGGTCAGGTATGACTACTAACCACTCCTCAAAATTATTTGGGTATATTCTTAAGACACTCTTATATGCATAATGCAAGTTTCTTCTTGATGGAAGAATCTAGCCTAATATAATTCGATCACAAGATATTCGAGAGGTTATTTATTGGGACATTTTTTGAATAGGCTGTGGCTGTCAAGAGACTGGACAGAAATGGTATTCAAGGAAGCAAAGAGTTCCTTGTCGAAGTTTTAACGTTGAGTCTTCTCAAACACAAAAATCTTCTAGATCTAGTTGGATATTGTGCTGATGGAGATCAGAGGCTCTTGGTGTATAATTACATGCCATTATGTTCTCTTGATAGTCACCTGTTTGGTATATATATATATGTGTTTTTTGGTCTCTCATTACTATGTAAATACATGTTACTATCTGGCATATTATATTTACTCATAGTCTTAAAATTTCAGATATTTCGCAAGATAAAGAGCCTCTAGACTGGACAACAAGAATTAAAATTGCTTCTGGGGCAGCTCAAGGTCTAGAATATCTACATGAGAAGGTGAATCCTCCCATTGTCTACCGCGATATGAAAGCATCTAACATTTTGCTGGAAGAGGGATACGAGGCAAGACTCAGTGATTTTGGTCTTGCTAAGTTTGCACAGTCAGGGAATCCGTGTTGCACACCTCCAAGGGTAATGAATACATATGGTTATTGTGCTCCAGAGTATACAAGAACAGGGCAGCTTACGGTGAAGTCAGATATATACAGTTTTGGAGTGGTTTTAGTTGAACTGATCTCAGGACGTCGAGCAATGGATCCAAATCGACCATTAGACGAGCAGAACCTAGTTACATGGGTATGATTCTGATTTTTATTGCTTCCCCTTTCCTAGGATACATATTTAGCCTTGACAGATAATGTTCTATTCAAAGAGAACTATTATTTATGCTCGGTATGGTTGAACAGGCACAACCTATTTTCAGAGATCCTAAGAGATTCCCCGAGATGGCAGATCCACTTCTTAATGGTGAATATTGTATTAAAAGTTTAAATCAGGCTGTAGGGATTGCTGCAATGTGTCTTGAAGAGGAACCATCAGTCCGCCCTTACATTACCGATGTTGTTGCTGCACTAAGTTTCCTTGAAATGACACCTAAAGATGCAAACACTATTCCTAGACTTCCAGATCCAGTATCTTCGCCCAAAGACGATGATCAATGTCACATGGACGATAGCATAGACGATAACGTATCTGAACACTCAAGTAACAGTTCATCGGATCACGAGGATGATCACCTGGAGCAGAACGACCAGAATGATAGTGAACATGTAACTGACCATTATGAAATAAGTTACTCATCCGATGATGACGATGATGATGATGTTGAGGAGGAGGGCCATGATTTTGAGGAGGAAGCAGGAGAGGATGTTAAGGAGGAGATGGAAAAGGAGGACAATTCTGAACACTGTGAAGGTAATAAATTTTATGATAATGGAATTTTAGAAAATCAGATGAAATGGCGATCCAAGAATTCCAATGCAGAATTATCAGATGATGAGAGTATGTACTCATCAAGTACAAGAACCAGCACTAGTAGCAGTACTAAGGAGGAACAATGACTGTGAAAACAAAACAAAAAAAAAGTTTTTACTCGAAAGTGCACCATAAAGATGATGTTGCTTCAGTCCAAGTTCCAGGAAGCTCGAATATGAAGAACCAAAGTAAAATGCCTATATCCACGCTGAATCTTGAAGTATAATGGGAGCAACATCGACAGAGGAAATCTAACCACTGCAGTTTTGTTTACAATTATGACTTGTCTCTGGTAGCTGCAGAAACTCTCAATGTATATGCAATCACGTTGATATATATTAACTTGGTTTTGATTAAAGACGCATAATGTGTCTTTCGAAAGCTGCTATGATTTGTCATGGTATTGTTTTCGACCTTTTTGTTTTTACCTAGTGAATATTTTATGTTTCTAAAAAAGCTGCTATGATTTTTATGGAATTTATATATTTGTCGAAACATTTCACTGCATATCATCTCAAGTATTACAGACATCTAATATGGAGCGATATTGTGTTCAAATAACGTACCAACAAATCATACATAAATACCTTCAATTATTTTTGTAATTTCTATACTAAAATACTTTGAATTTATATATTAGCTAGCACGTACATATAGAACATTGTTGGGTCATAGCCCAGTTATAAAGAAAATAGTGATTGTATTATGTAATTGGTCCATAAAAGCCCAATAATAGTTTTAATTGGGAAATAAGTTAGAATCCCTTCTCCCACATGAAAGGAGTTGGATAATTAGAATAGAAACATTAGAGAAGAATCCTCCTTGTACACATATCTTTATATATAATAAAATACCTTTGAATATATTTTTACCATCGGAAATATAAGGAAAAGTTGTATGAATATCACTACTAAATTTTAGAACTTATGTTCTGCAAACGAAATATGTGACGTAGTGCAGAAGCCTAAGAAAAGACAAACGTTATTCTTTAAGAACACACAAAGGACCCTTATACGAGAAATTTTTGAGCTCCATGGATCTACAAGAGAATTCTTGAATTCACAAAAAATATTTCTTGAATTCATAAAAAAATAAGAGAAAACTCTTAAGGTTTTTAATTCAACAAAAGATAATGAGTAATACATCATAATGTTGTTTATATAGGGATATAACAACCTTAAACCAAATCCTAATTAAAGTCTGATAATAATATTAAATCCTAATTAATTTTAAATAAAAGTAGTGTGATCATGCCGCATTGAAGCATCACCATGCATAACACTTTATTTCTCACGGTTGCAATTTCTTGTTTTAGCATGAACAACAAACACTTCATCATGAGCATGCTTTATATCTCCATATGTGTCATTTTCTCCTGTTATGAATCCCAATTTCGGCATGCTCTTGACATGAACATGCTTTCCTAGAATGTCAACCGCATAATCATGCTCTTCTATCTTTTCCTTCTCATGGCCTTAATTTGCCTGGAAAGTTTCCTACATCAGTCTCCTTCACCTCTAAAGAGCTTGAACTCAAACTCAAGTCCTTATCTAGCTACTAGATAAAGAACTTCATCTACATATTGTTTATCTCTCCATAGTTGTATTTTTACAGAATAACGCTTTAGTGAAATTTTGTACCAGAACTCTTCGACTAGATCAATTGAACCTAACAACAAACCTTGAATCAATCCAACAACATCTTGACTAATCATTGTCAACATATATATTGAACCAACAACAACTTCTTTTAACCCATCAATTTTACATATAGACAACACACCTTTAAAAGATGGATTCAAGATACCTTTATCTTCCAATGGATATACTTTTCATCATTATCAGGCTGATATGGTTTATTAAAAAGTAATTGGCATGACACTCATATCAATCCCAAAAAAAATAGTAGTACCTTTGTAATAGTTTCAATGTTGCAAATTGTTAGGAATTATGAGATTTGATGATAACAAATTGTTTAGAATTTCAATATAGATTCTAGTTTTAAATGTAACTGATCAATGGATATATGACCTATAAATATCCATTGACTAGGAAACCAATTATCAGTTGAAAATGTTAATCAACTGATATATTGGGTTATAACAATTGAGTCATGTTTCATCATCAATTGATTGTAATATGTCGATGGATGCTGTGAACTAGTCAACTGATGTTTGTTGACTTCAATTGATAGCTCTTCAATGGATGAGAAGAATGGCTGATTAATTATAAATATTCTATGTCAGAATTTTCTCAAATGAAGTGATCAACAAATGTTGAAGTCGATGGAAAAAGAAACTGTTCGATGGATAATGGTCAACCAAAGTCAAATCAATGGATCTCCATTAATGGATGAAAGCACCAAGGCAATCAACGGATAAAAGACAATCAATGGATAAGGGATTCATGGATAACCAAGATATCCATTGATATATTAATTGATCAATGGATAACCTATACATCGATGGATAAACAAAGAAGGATCGATCGATAAGCTTAATAGTAATTATCAATGGATCAATGTTTGCTAAATTGGTTAAAGACAAAAGGAATGAGAACTTTGCAGAAACTGAATCAATAGAAGACAGTCCTATCAGGATTGTAAAGACCTTCAAGGCAACACAGTTTTCCAGAAAAATATCAAGACAAATATTTTTCTAGAACAAAACAAATGTAAAGGAGACTGTGAGAAGAAGCTATAATCTAGTTTTGTTGGAGATTACGAAGCTGTATGAATAGTAATCGTGATAACTCAACACTAGAACATGACAAGTAAATAATACTACGCCTACACAGAAATCAGGAATAAATGAAGACAAGGCAAATACAGTGAATCAAGACATTAGAAGAAGTTTTGAAGTCTACTACAGGTCACTGAAAGAAGTTCATTAATATGTTCATGCCTCAGTGAAGAATAATGGTTAAAGACTTTCAGGGTTTCAGAAGTGTTAATGATTCAGTATAGAAGTGTCACGAGAAGATTTCAGTGTATTAGCATTGATTGAAGATAGACAATGTTTGAAGCATAGGAATCTAGAAGGGTGAAGACAAAGGTTAAAGAAGACAGCTGCAGTCTTGAAGCTATACTCACTGAAAGAAGTTCAGTTATATGTTCAAGCGTCAGTGAAGAACAGAGAATGAAGTATTCAAGATTGTGGTAATAATAGAGACGTTGTCGAAGTACCAGAAAAGATTCTAGTAAAGGTACAATGTTTATTGACAGTCAATGTTCGAAGCAATGAAGTTGCTGCAAACTTAACAATGCAAGTAAGGCTACAATACGAAGACCTGGATCGAAGTTAGTCGTCTGTGAACCAGACCAGTTGCACTAGGCGTCAACAGTTTGTGAAAGGAATCTGAGTATTAACTATAGAAGAATTGTTAAGTTGAAGAACGTACCTGGAAAGAACGGTTATTTATTAAGGTACGAAAAAGTGATTTGTAAAGGCTACAGCCAAACAGCTAAATAGCAAACAGCTAAACAGCTAAACAGCTCAAAGGGTGCAGGGTGCAAAGTGTCACAACCTTGGTATGAAAAGTGAAAGTTTCTGAACTACAGTCGAAGAACGGAAACAGCTCAGGGTACAGGGTGTAATGTGACAAGACTTTGGTACAAGAAATGAAAGTTGGGAAACTTCAATCAAGGAATAAATAGAGGGTCAAAGTGCAGTGACCAAACTACACTTTGACCATGGAAATGAATTCACACGCACCACAAACATTCCTTTGATTAATCAACTTGGAAGCGCCACTTGAATTCTCACAGTGTATTCAATGTAGTTGGCGCAACAAAATTATTACCTGACTTGGTAAAAGAAGCTAAGGCAAATTCAACTTTTAGTGGCGCCTCTACACTGCTTTCCTAGTACAGGCGCAACAAAAGATGGCAGCAAGATTATTCCAAGTAAATGGCGCCACTTGAATTTATACAGGGAAGTCACTCTACTGGTGCCACATAATATTCTTGGCGCAACAATTATTTATTGGACCCACTCAGCCCTCAGCCAATCAAATTCAAGCAGCCTACTTTATTTGATTTAAAGTCTACACCAATTAAATTGAAGAGTCGTCTTCTCCAACAACACAAAAATGTAGAGAGCTACTGCCATGGCCGGGGCAAGAAGAAATAAATTATACACACCCATACCTTGCTCCTAGTAAGATATTAGGACCCAGTTCTTAAACGAAAAATGCTCAAGACTCCTAGATATCACTCCCTACGGACTCAGTTTTTCCTTGTACTAAATTAGATATATTTGTATGGGAACTGAGCCTAATATTTTTGTGTCAGTAGCAAAGAACTAATTTGTTCTTTGGAAACCAGTTATATTTTTAACTGGGTGTAGCACTCCTCTGGGTTTATATATGAAAGATATATTCCCGGAAACTTGTCTCCATAATTTACTTGCTAATTTTTTTGAATCTATTTGATTTATCCGGGCACACAGAAAATTAGTAGGCAGCTCACCTAAACACTACAAATGGCCAAACCCACTCTGAAGCAATAATTTATTTATCCGCAAATTCCGAAAAGAATTTAAATTATTGTTAGTATCGTATTCAACCCCCCTTCTACGATACATCGGGACCCAACAATTGGTATCAAAGCTTGCTGATTGATATACAAATCAAGATCCGTAACCCAGTGAAGCTCAGGGTGTCGAAACTGCTTGGACTCATTTAGAGGCCTTATTAAATAAGTTTAATTATAAACTTTTAATAAGTTTATTTTATAAACTTTTATAAAATTTGTTTTATAAACTTTTATAAATTTATATTATTAATTTTAATTAGTTTATTTTATAAACTTAATATTAAATATATTTTATAAACTTTTATAAAATTTGTTTTGTAAACTTTTATTAGTTTATATAATAAATTTTAATTAGTTTATTTTATAAAATTAGTATTAAATTTATTTTAGAAACTTTTATAAAATTTGTTTTATAAATTTTTATTAGTTTATATTATAAATTTTAATTAGTTTATTTTATAAACTATATTAAGTTTAGAATTTAAATTTATTATTTGAGTGGTCCATTTTTAAGGCAGTAGACTCGGCCAATTCAAAAGTCAATCCAGCAGCTTGGTTGTGGAATCCACGCGCAGGTACTTGGCATCTACAAATGAATTGTCAAGTACATAGCGTATTTTGTTCAAGTAATATTCAAGTTGTTGCGCTACTACAAGGTAGACACTCTGCAGGCGCCACACACGCGCGGCAAAACAAGATACAGATTTGTTAAGTTTTGTTGCGCCTGTACAGGGACTCCACTGTACAGGCGCCACAAAAAATCTAAGCGCCACTAACACCACAATGCTGTTTGGTATCCCAAGTTTTGTACCTTTTAATTTTTATTTTAGATTTATTTATTTTTCCAGAAAATTTAAAATTCTTGAAAACTAAAATTTTTCTTAAATATTAATTTACGATATTTTAATTTTTAAGAAAATTCAAAATTCTTGAAAATTAATTTGTTGTATATTTTTATTTTTGATTAATTTATTTTCTAAGAAAATTAAAAATTCTATAAATCTAAATTTTTCTTAAATATTAATTCGAGGGTGCTCAAGGGTTTGTAGATGAAGATTTTTCCGGGCATTGAAGACAACTAAAATTGACTGAAGATTATCCAATGAGGTTAATTCTAGAACAGGTTGAAGAAATAGTGATACTAATTTCCTCAGAGGTTTACTCCATAGGATCCCACTAATATTTTGGAAGCTACAAAAGAAGAGATTAATTTGAGTACAGTTTTTGGTTGATTTGAGTTATATTTTTGGATGAAAAATCTAAGGGGTTTTGAAGTAGTGAAAGAGAAAAGACTGGACTACCTGACATCTCTGTACAAGCCTTAAAGTTTATTCTACAGGGAGATTACAGGGAGTTCGTGCTAACACTGCAGATCATCTGGAACGTAGGGATACAGCCAACAGGGATTTTAGGATACAACCACATTGTCTGTAGAAGACCTGTATGTGCTGAAGACCTATGAACTAGAACAAGAGCTGAAGAAGATAATATTTGGTAAAGCAGGTTGTTAGCATATCCACTGTATTTGTGACCCAGGAACCAAATTTGATTGACGTCAAGGTTGAGAACCTCTGAACAGAAACAAAATGATCCTAGAAGCTGAATTGAAGATGTAGTAGCTCGAGGTAGTGGTCATGGTGTTATAAGTGAATTTGACACTTTGGAATAACTTGAGAACTGGATTACAAGTCAAGCCTGCAGGGCAACAGGAAGTTCAGTGACATCAGATTCAGACGGAATTCCAATTCTAAATCTAAGGTCCTTACATATAGATTCCATAAAGGAGATTTTCAAGATCAGTTGAAAGGCATATGTTTAGAAGCCTATTTGTTTAGCGAGATGACAACTCAACTCAAACATAGATAATTTGTAAGTAAATATATTATCTGTCACATGAATCTTCAACAGGTATTATCTGACAAGAAAAAGAAGATCAAAGTCAATCTACAGACTTTAAGTAATTCTGCATTGAAAGAAGCTCAATTTAATTGATCATGCCTCAGTGGAGTATTTAAGTTTGAAGAAGCCACAGTGTCAGAAGATTTTAATTTATGTGACAATGAAGATAGTCAAGTCAGAAGGAGAAGAAGCGAGCCACATTATTAAAAGTAAAGTGAAGAGTTTTATTTGTTGTGAACCACTCGTGAACCAGACAGTACACGGAGTGTTGACAAAATACAGAAAAAGTTCTTTATTACAGAAGAAGTGGTCAGCTAGAAACACTGATGTGAAGACAAAAGACTTGGAAATGTATCAACAAGGGTTATGCAGTCAAGACCTTAACTTAATTCTCTATTAATTAATTAAATTATTTAGTTAATTTGATTGATAAATTAATTCAATCAGAATTAATTAAGAAATTAATTAATTTAGAATTATTTTAGAATGAAGAAGACTTTAATTTAATTCTATTATCAAAAAGATAATTTATTATGTATCCTATTTAATTAGATTAATTCAAAGTGAATTAATTTAATTTATAAGATATATAATAAAAGTAATAGAATTTAAATTAAAAGAAAAAGATATACATCTCAAATTAACAATGCAGGTCGGCAGCTGTTAACTTGGGAAGACATTTGAAATGTCTTCCTGAGGCATTTTCAAAAGTCTCCCCGAAGTATATAGAAAAGTCTCCCCGAGATAATTAAAAGTCTTCCAGCAATAGAAGTCTTCCCGAGCATTCAAGAAGTCTTCCCGAGCATTCAAGAAGTCTTCCCGAACAATCAAAAGTCTCCCCGAGCAGATTAAAAAGTCTTCCTGAACTAAAGAAGTCTTCCCGAGCTAGAAAAGTCTCACAGCATTTGATTTGTCTATAAATAGAAGGATAGATCAGTAGTATTAAGAACTACTTCTATTAACATTCTATTCGAGCTAAAAGAAAAAAAATATACAGAGCATTCATGTTAAATATTCTGTAGAAATTCTAAAGAGCTATTAGTGTTTATTCGAACTGATCTTGTAACACCCATCAAGTTTAATACAAGTATTTTACTTGAACTGTGTTTCTTTGATTATTATTTCGTGATAATAATTAAATTGTTTAATAAAAAATTATCCGAAACAGTTATTAATATTTAGTAGAGATTGTATTCAACCCCCCCTTCTACAATCATTTGGACCTAACAATTGGTATCAGAGCCATCTGATTGACATAAAAATCAAGATCCTAATATTTTTATTTATTAGAAATTCGAAAATTTTTAATTTCTTAAAAAATCGAAATCTCTTTAATTCCTAAAAATCTCAAATCTTTTTAATCTTCTATTATTTTAAAATGAGTACTCAAAGAGTGAGTAGCATTAAAATTCCTCCATTTGATAAAGATAATTATAATCTTTGGAAGAAGAAGATGACACTATTTCTTCGAACTGCAAACCCTAAGTACAAAGATATTTTGAAGACCGGTGTTGTTGCTCCAATAACAATCATTCCTGAGCATATGATAGATGGTGTACTTATTCCGCACAGACAATTTGATAAAGAAATTTCTGAGTACACTGATACTGAAAAGGAACTGGATTCTTTGGACACCAGCCTGCAGTTAATTTTGGTAGAATCTCTTGATCCCGGAATGTACAATCATGTTGTTAATTGCAAAAATGCTAAACACATCTGGGAAACGATAGAGATACTGAATGAAGGAACAGAAGAAGTGAGGGAGAATAGATTGGAAATCTTAACGTCTCAATATGAGCATTTTAGATCAAATCCTGGAGAAGGTATCTCTGATGTTTTTGAGAGATATAACAAACTGATAAATGATCTAAATCTCAATGGCAAACACTATACGAAGAAGGAGATCAATAGGAAGTTTTTGCTGACAATGCCAGTTCACTTAGAGCATAGGATTACTGCCATCAGGGAGTCAAGAGACATGAATGAAATTTCATTGGAAAGACTTTATGGCGTACTAAAGACCTATGAGCTAGAGCAGATTCAACAGAAAGAAATATATGGTACAAGCAAGGTGGTTAGCAAGTCTATAGCTCTTGTAGAAGAAGTACCAGAATACAAAGAATCTATGACTGAATCTTCTTCAGTCAAAGTCATTGATCATGGTATTGTTGCAGAAGTTGGTGCAACTCAAATGAATTCATCTGAAAGTGAATTCTACTCAATGGAAGAACTTGATCAACTTGAGGATGAATCTCTGGCACTGATTGCTAGAAAATTTGGAAATACAAGATTCAGGAGGAACCCTAATTTCAAATTCAAGCCTATGGCAAACAGATTTCAGAGAGGTGGTTCTTCTAGCTCATCCAATACAAGAGGTGGATACAAGACAGGGATGGTTGACAGAAGCAAGATTCGTTGCTTCAACTGCAAAGAAATGGGACACTTTGCTACAGATTGTAGAAAGCCCAAACAGGAAAAAAAGAAGGATTCATATGACTAGCTTAAACAGAAATATGAGGCTCTACTGAAGAAGCATCAGGGAAGATCATACTTAGCAGAAGGAAAAAGCTGGGATGATTCTGACAATGATGAAGAAGAAGATATGGGAAATCTTGCTCTAATGGCTTCTTCTTCTGAAGGATCACAATCCCCACCTCATCAAGGAATTGAGGTAAACCCTAGCTGTCCTAAAATGTTTAAATTGCTAGGTGAGGATTTAACTAATGCTAGAGATCGAATAAAAATCTTAATTCTCAAAAACCAAGTTTTATCAGATGAGAATTCTGAATTGAAAAAGCTGAAACTTATAAATGAGAAATTAACTGAAGATGTTGCATTTCAAGTTAATAGAGTCAACTGCTATGTTGAAATTGAAGCTTTTTTAAAGGATAAAATTGAAAAAGAGAAAGTCAGGTGTCAAGCCTATAGAACTACTTCATTTGTTATGAAAGACCTAGTTGACCAACAAGAGATTAAACGGAAAGTTGGGATAGGTTTTGAATATAACAAATCCGTTGGAAAGGCTAGTAACATCACCCCTTTTAAAGAGAGTGCTATAGAGAGGGGTATTCCACATGTTATTAAGGACACTAAGACACCTCTTTTCATAACTCCTATTGCAGAACCAGTTCTTGATAGTTGTGTAATAGTGGATTATGAAATTAAACTTGAAGACCTTAAAGAGGAAGAGAAAGAACAGGAAAAACCTGTTAGGGACATAAAAGGAATAAATGTCCAAAAAGCTAAATATGTACCTAAAAGACCAACAGAAAATGTGAACACTGCTAGTTCATCCACTCCTGGTTTAGGTGCTAATGAGCTTAAGAAAAATCATAACAGACCTAGTAAGTTTGTTAATAATAGGGATAAGAACAATAGATTCCATGCTACTGAGAACTTTAAAAATGTTAATAAAGTTAAGGTAGAAACTGTTAAGACTCCTGCTATTGTGAATAAAATGCCTACTATTGATGCATGCCATAAACCATGTGGTGTAGATAACTGTATGTTATGTGCTTTCAATATTATGTCTGCATATTTTAAAAGCATGCATGCTATGAATGTCAATACTACACCTAGACAGCACATAAATCACAGGCATGCTAGATCAAAGACTGCCAGTCCTCCTGTTTCACAGAAGGAGACATTTTCTCCTAAGCCTGTATACAAAAATGTTAAAGTTGTTTACAAGGAGAAATGTTCAGTCAAAGTAGTAGATGAGTTTGTCATGTTGGGTTCTGTTGTTAAACCTGACAAAGGACAATTTTTCAAATATGCCGGGCCCAATCAATGTTGGGTTCCGAAGAAGGCCTAACTCATTTGATGATTGCAGGGTGTGAAACAGGTGAACCGGGTTATTTGGATTCTCGACAGTGGATCCTCACGACACATGACCGGAGATAGAGCCCTGCTATCAAATGTTGTTGAGAGAGCTGGCCCAATAGTTACCTTTGGAGATGACAGCAAGGGTATGACTAAGGGATATGGCTGTTTAGAAGCTGGCAATGTCATCATTGATAATGTATCTTTCGTGGAAGGTCTCAAACACAATCTTCTGAGTATCAGTCAGTTTTGTGACAAGGGATACACAGTGACTTTTGTGAAGGAGAAGTGTTTGATTTCTCATAAGAAGGATGAAAAGCTTGCTCTTCAAGGAGTAAGGAAAGGAAACTTGTTCATAGCCGATCTGAACTCAGGTTGCAGAGATGAAGTCAATTGTTTTTATGCTAAAGCTTCGTCAGATGAAAGTTGGCTATGGCACAAGAAGCTCTCACACCTTAATTTCAAATCTATGAATTCTCTAGTCAAAAGAGAATTAGTGAGAGGACTGCCTCAATTTGAATTCACACAAGAAGGACTTTGTGAGGCATGTCAGAAAGGGAAAGCAAAGAAAGCATCACATCCAAGCACTGACACATCTAGTATTTCTGAACCACTGCAATTAATTCACATGGATTTATTTGGTCCAGTTAATGTAATGTCAATGTCACATAAAAGATATGCCTTGGTGATTGTTGATGACTATTCAAAATATACATGGGTTTCATTCCTGCACTCAAAGGATGAAACTCCTCAAGTAGTGATTGATCATATAAAAATGATTGAGTTGGATTCGAAGCTTCCAGTTAGAGCTATAAGGTCAGACAATGGAACTGAATTCAAGAATGCAGTTCTGAATGACTTTTGTGCTGAAAAGGGAATAACAAGACAATTCTCAGCGCCCAGAACTCCGCAACAGAATGGAGTTGTAGAAAGGAAGAATCGTACATTAATTGAAGCTGCAAGGACTATGCTGAGTGAATCAAGGCTTCCAATGTACTTTTGGGCTGAAGCTGTAAATACTGCATGTTATACCCAGAATCGAACTCTGATCAACAAGGACTTAATGAAGACACCCTATGAAATAATGGCTAACAAGAAACCAACGCTCAAATACTTTCATGTATTTGGTGCTAAATGCTTTGTACTTAAAGATGGAGAAGAACGTATTGGAAAGTTCGAGGCTAAAGCTCTAGAAGCTATTTTTGTTGGTTATTCTAGAAGATCTTATCGGGTGTATATTATTGATCAACATAATGTCAAAGAAAGTGTCAATGTAACTTTTGATGACACAAAATTCCCTAACATCCAAAATGATGATCCATCTGAAACTCTTAAGTTCAACAATATTCCAGACTCACACTCAGATGATGAAAACGAACCTGAGGCTGCAACAGGAAATAACAATGTTAATAATATTGATGATCCAAGTGCTAGTGGTGGAAACAGTGGAAACTCTGGAGATACCCCTAACACACAGGAAGATTCATCAAGGGATCCTAGTAGCAGCTCAGGGGGAGGAAATGAAGGTTCAACAAATCAAACACAACATCACAATGAAATTCAAGGCGAATCATCAAGATCTAATCTGCCAAGTCAGAGAATTTGGAGTAGAGCTCATCCTTTTGAGCTGATCATTGGTGATCCAGATGTTGGTGTTAGAACAAGAGGTGCTACACAGAATCAATGCAATTATTCTGGGTTTCTATCTGAAATGGAACCTAAGAAAGTAGAAGAAGCATTGTCTGATCCTGATTGGGTGATTGCTATGCAAGATGAACTCAATCAATTTGAATCTCAAGAAGTTTGGAAACTGGTACACAGACCTAAGGACAAGACTGTAATTGGCACACGATGGGTATTCAGAAACAAGTTGGATGAAGATGGCATTGTGATAAGGAACAAGGCCAGACTGGTTGCAAAAGGTTATTCCCAAGCTGAAGGAATAGATTATGATGAAACCTATGCTCCAGTTGCAAGACTTGAGGCTATCAGGATGTTTCTGGCATTCGCAGCTCACTCCAATTTTAAAGTTTATCAAATGGACGTGAAGAGTGCATTCCTGAACGGAAAGTTAGCTGAAGAGGCATATGTACAACAGCCCCCGGGCTTTGAAGATCCAGATCACATGGACTTTGTATATTTTCTTTTCAAGGCTATCTATGGTCTCAAACAAGCACCCAGAACATGGTATGACACTCTTTCAGAATTCTTACTTGAAAATGCTTTTGTTAGAGGAGTCATAGATAAAACCTTATTTTATAAGAAACACAATAATGATCTGATAATGGTACAAGTATATGTTGATGACATAATATTTGGGTCTACTAATGATAACTTGTGCAAGAGATTTGCTAAGTTAATGCAGAGTAGGTACGAGATGAGCTTAATGGGAGAGCTGAAATTCTTCCTTGGACTTCAAGTGAGTCAAAGAATAGATGGAATATTCATTTGTCAGTCCAAGTACCTTAAAGAACTTCTGAAGAAGTATCACATGGAAGATTCAGCATCTGCAAGAACTCCCTCATCTACAGCTGTCAAGCTTGGAGTATGTGAAAACTCAGTAAAGGTAGACATCACAAGCTACAGAGGTATGATTGGATCTCTTCTTTACCTAACTGCAAGCCGACCAGATATTATGTATGCCACTTGTATATGTGCAAGGTTCCAAGCGGATCCTAGAGATATTCATCTTGTTGCTGTGAAAAGAATCTTAAGATATCTTAAGGGTACACCTAATCTTGGTATCTGGTACCCTAAAGAATCTGGTTTTAACCTAATAGGATATACAGATTCTGATTATGCAGGTAGTGTTGTTGATAGGAAGAGCACCTCAGGGAGCTGTCAATTCCTAGGGAGAAGATTGATTTCCTGGTACAGTAAGAAACAGCAAACGGTTTCCAATTCTACAGCAGAGGCTGAGTACATTGCTGCGGGAAGCTGTTGCGCTCAGATCTTATGGATAAGGAATCAACTCAGAGATTATGGCTTTATGTTAAATAAAATTCCTATTTTATGTGATAACACAAGTGCCATTGCAATCTCCAACAACCCTGTACAGCACACGAGGACAAAGCACATAGATATCAGGTATCATTTTATTCGAGAACATGTTATGAATGGTACTGTGGAGTTACACTTTGTACCCACAGAAGAACAAATTGCAGATATTTTTACTAAGCCACTCGATGAATCTACATTCACCCGGTTGGTTGGTGAACTTGGGATGCTGAATAGTTTTTCATCTTAACTCCCAGTTCACGTCTGCATTTTGTTCTTAAATAAAATTTCAAGTGTTTGTTATGTGAATATTTGTTATAACACTTGTAAATTTATTTTACTAAATTCTAGTTCTCGAATGTGTGTTTAGTGTAAATTATTATAATATTTTATATTATTTACTCTATCTTATTTTATGTTTTTATAATATTTAATGTTATTTTATCAAATATTAATTGTATTCTACTATATTCTAATTTTAGATTATTATCTTTTAAAAATAATTTAATCATAATTTTACAAGTTAGAATTTTGGAAAAATTATTTTTACTTAAAAATAATTTAATACTAAAGTATAAATATTATTAGTCTATTTATGTATATATATAGTTAGTTCATTAAGTATTATATATAATCTGTTTTATATTAGTTATTTTAAAGAATTCGGGCAAACTTTTTAAGCCCAGGGAGACTTCTTAAATGTCTCTCCTAGCGTTTTAATAAAAGTCTCCCCGAGCTAAAAGTCTCCCAGAGACCTTTGTTTTAAAAGTCTCCCCGAGTTTTATTTTGTATTTTTATTTATCTATCAAATGTCTCTCGAGACTTTTAAAGGTCTCCCCGACCTTAAAAAGTCTCCCCGAGACTTTTGAAAAGTCTCTCCGACTTTCAAAAGTCTCCCCGAGACATTTGAATGTATATATTCTCTATTGTTCATCTTCTTCCTCATTCAACTACATTCTATTACTGCTGGTTATTGAAAAATACGAACAGTCTCTTGCCATTTTTTTCTCTTTGATTTATCAGTTGCCTTTGTAAGTTATTAACGGCTGTTTCATTAGCTTTTCACTTAAATCTTAATCGGCTTTATCTCTAATTTCATTACTCAATCAGTCACAGTTATATATATATATATATATATATATATATATATATATATATATACTTACAAGACTCGTATGTATCATCTTTAATCCGTAAGTATGTTGTTTAATTTGATTCCATAGATGTTCTTCACTTAATCAGATTAATGGGTTTATGAAATCACTGTTAAGTTGTTGTTAATGAGCACTCGTTGTTTTTAATAATAATAATAAAAAAAAAATTATTTAATTAATTAAAAATTAAAAATTTATTATATTTTATCGGTTAATAAAATAGAACCAAGTTTAATTTTTTTTAATTAATGAAGTCATCATTAGTGGTGTTTTTATTATTTAAAATTTTAATATATAAAATTCTAAATTTTATATATTTTAATTCTAAAATATAAATCACTTAATTTTTGATCACTTAATTAATTTCACTTGTTCTATTTATTTTCTAATAAATTAAATTGTCTGTTTCGCAGAAAAATTAAAATGGCCGCTGTCTTTGACATTTGCAAGACTAATTATGTAGGGTATTTTGATCCTACAAGATGTCCTGAACCAAGATTCATTCCTTGGATCCAATTTCTCAACGACCATCCGTTGATCGAAACAGCAATTTCACTAGACCCTATTCTGAAGATTGACCCACTGAAAGCTCTCTACTTTACAGCAATAAATTGCTCAACAAGCACATTATGTTGCTTCGCATTCAAAGTTGGAGGCAGAGATTACTGGGTGTCAGAAAATGATGTGAACAGGATTCTAGGCTTCCCAACAGACAATTTTGATCCATTACTGACATCACAGGAGCTGATAGAATTTTTTCAAACTATCCAGTATCAAGGTGAACTGAATATGGTAAAATTGTCCAAGACTCATCTGGTAAGTGAGTGGGACTACGTCTTTGATACACTGGCCAAGGTATTTTCTCCGTGTCTGAAGAACAGTTTTCACAACATTCTTCTGCTTTTACAAAACATAGGGTTTGCTGTGTCACATAACAGGAGGATAAATTTTGGAAAATTAGTTTTGAAAGAAATAATCAGGAAAATGGGTACTTTAGCTAGCAGAAGTCTTACAGAGGATCATACAGTTCATTGCTACTATCCAAGATTTCTAACTCTGTTTTTGGATGACAAATTAACTGATGAACACAAAATTTTGTTTACAAATTCACCTATTGCAAGATCTCTTTCCTCTCAAAGGAATCTTTTTACAAGGTTGAGGACTGCAAACAAGTTGCCTGGTGTCCCTGTAATTTACACACCATTTATGGCTCAGTTCATTCAACAACAAAATCTAGAACCAGTTCTAATGGATGACAGAGTACCCATACAGATGATAGCTCCTGAACAAGTTCAACCAAAACAAGTTGAACAATCTTTGATTGAACATCAATACACTCAAGCAGAACCAATTGCATCTACTGCAGTAAGTACTCAGGTAAGGAATTCTTCTATTTGTGAATTTTGATTTAAATTATATCAGTGTTAAGCCCCCAGTGGCTATTAGGATAGATCATGAGTCTGAAATCCAACAGTCTCTGACACAGGTCTTAGATCCATACACTGCTACTTCATCATCACAATCTCTCTCCCAAACACAGAAGAGAAAACATACACAGTTAGGGAGTGAAGAAGACTTGATTCCTACTCCACAGAAGAAGCAAATGCTTGGTACTTCATCTACCCTAGTAATGGTAGAACATGATGCTTCACAACATCAAGTGCCTTCACAGGCTTTAGGAGGAAACTTGGATCTCTCGCTGATTCCTAGATCCTTGCCTACCTCCCCGGATGGATCATATCCGGAATCTGAAAAGATCTACTCATCATCTCAAGATGATCAGCAACTCTTTGAGTCTTACCCTGAGGCAACTCAGTTTTCTATTCCAAAAGAAACGTAAGACTTTATTGAGGATTGGAACTTGCAAAGTTCCATTGCACCACCAGTGACCTCTCATGCAGGGGCTTTGGTGATCTCTACTGCAGGTACATCTGGAGGCTCGGATTTTGAGTTAAACACGAGCGAAGAAAGGCAAACACTGTGTGATACACCTACACGTGAGGTGAGTGAAACACTCTTGCAAATAGGAAAAATGAGTGCACACACAGGCACAGAAAGTGAGATGCAAAATATGTTACAGACCTTTCAACAACAGATGGATGCACTGAAAGTTGAGAATGCACAACTTCGAGCACAAGTCAATGCTCAAAATTCTTCAGATCCAGTTACAAATCAGTTTTCTCTTATTAGAAAGGATCTTGAAGAAGTAAAGACAACTGTCATTCTCAAAACAAATGATGTGAATCAAACACAAGGTGTTATAGCAGCTGATATCAAGGACTTAAGACAGAGTCAAATTCAAATTGCTGATTATCTCACAGAGATAAATAAGATCTCAAATCGTATCGATGTTCTGGAAAATGATTATCATCAGTACAATGCTCTTAATTCCTCAAAATTTGCAATGATTGAAAGAGGCATAGATCAGCTGAATGAAGGTTTGAGGCACGTCTACAAAATGGTCAAGTCTGGAACTAGACCTATCCCAGAACAACAACAATTCTTTGAAGGGACTTCAGTCGAGGATCCCTCAACTAAGGGGGAGAAGGTACAAGTAAAGGTACAAGAAACTCAAGCTCCAGCTCCAGACAAAGGGAAAGGAAAAATTTCTGACATAGAAGAAGAAGCTGCTATAGGTCAACATAAGTCAGATCTATTGTACTATGCAGCAGAACAAGATTTTTCTTCCCATGATCCTGAACATCAAACTCCTTCACAATCGAAATATGGTGATGCTGAAACAAGGGAGTTTGACAGAGAATTTCTTTTCTCTGAAGGATCAGAAAGAAACACTGAGCTAGATGAACAGCTCAGAAAATTTCAAGAAGAATCCAAGAACAAGAACTCTGAGTTAGACGCTAGGATTCTTGAAATTCAAAATGAAGCTCAAGCTAGAAATGCCAAGCTTGAAAACATAAAGGCTCTCCTTCAAGCTAAATCTAAGGAGGAAAAGGAAGCAGCAGCTCAAAAGCAAAAGGTATGGGATGCTGCAATAACTGCCAAGAGGGAAGATATAAAGAGAAAGTTTGGACCCAAATGGGATCAAGCTAGAATGATCATGGAACAACCTCAGATTGGCACATATCAAGATAGGGAGGTATCCAGCATGATAGGTGAACTGTTCACTGCTAATCAAACTGTGGATCTTTACATGGCTGCATTAAAGCTAGAGATCAGGCATATCACAGTTGAAGTGAATGCAGATGGCTGGAATATCATAATTCATCTTGATAATTATGGTTTCTACAAAGTGTCGTTGGACTTCTTCAGAAACAGAACACCCTCTGAATTATGGGTTATGCTCTGCAAAGTTAAAAGAAGTTCAGAGATGAATGAAATTCTTCGAGATTACATACGAGACTTTGCTACTCTCCGGAGTCCTGAAATTATATATCAACCTTTTGAAGTAAGGTTTGTAAAGAATGATCGATATCAATCAATCCGTCTGAATACAGAGTCTATGACTGGATATCCTTTGAACTAACTGATAGACGTAGAAAAAATGCTACGGTCAGAAGGATTTCAAAGTCAAGCTAAATCAGCTGCTGCTGATTATATTCAAGACTACTGTATATCTAAAGATATTGGTTATTACAAACAATGGAAAGGAATGGAAGAGTTCAAGCAACCAGCTCCAATTCCACATGACCCTCTTGAGAATGAAGTATTGTACAGACTTTCCATTTCAGAACAAAAGAAGATGTATGGAGTTTCTGGAAGCTCTCAAACTGTACCTGAACCAGAACCACGCACTCCTATTGTTGGGAATGAAGAAACAGAAGAAGGTGAAATTCACACTCAAGATGGTCAAAGCTGAAGAATTGTTAAAATCTTATGTTGCTAGAGCTAGGATAGATCAAGATAGAAATTTGTAATATTTGTTCAGTCTAGAGGAACAACTATCTTGTATTTATCATTAATGTTTGAATCTGGAAATGTTCAATATAAACCAGAACTAAATTTGTTTATTTACAAATTTTATTGTTATATTTTTTCTTGTTTGTTAGTTGAGTTATCCTCTAGTGATTTGCTTGTTATTGTTTAACAAACAAATAGGGGGAGATTGAAAGGCATATGTTTAGAAGCCTATTTGTTTAGCGAGATGACAACTCAACTCAAACATAGATAATTTGTAAGTAAATATATTATCTGTCACAGGAATCTTCAACAGGTATTATCTGACAAGAAAAAGAAGATCAAAGTCAATCTACAGACTTTAAGTAATTCTGCATTGAAAGAAGCTCAATTTAATTGATCATGCCTCAGTGGAGTATTTAAGTTTGAAGAAGCCACAGTGTCAGAAGATTTTAATTTATGTGACAATGAAGATAGTCAAGTTAGAAGGAGAAGAAGCGAGCCACATTATTAAAAGTAAAGTGAAGAGTTTTATTTGTTGTGAACCACTCGTGAACCAGACAGTACACGGAGTGTTGATAAAATATAGAGAAAGTTCTTTATTACAGAAGAAGTGGTCAGCTAGAAACACTGATGTGAAGACAAAAGACTTGGAAATGTATCAACAAGGGTTATGCAGTCAAGACTTTAACTTAATTCTCTATTAATTAATTAAATTATTTAGTTAATTTGATTGATAAATTAATTCAATCAGAATTAATTAAGAAATTAATTAATTTAGAATTATTTTAGAATGAAGAAGACTTTAATTTAATTCTATTATCAAAAAGATAATTTATTATATATCCTATTTAATTAGATTAATTCAAAGTGAATTAATTTAATTTATAAGATATATAATAAAAGTAATAGAATTTAAATTAAAAGAAAAAGATATACATCTCAAATTAACAAAGCAGGTCGGCAGCTGTTAACTCGGGAAGACATTTGAAATGTCTTCCTGAGGCATTTTCAAAAGTCTCCCCGAAGTATATAGAAAAGTCTCCCCGAGATAATTAAAAGTCTTCCAGCAATAGAAGTCTTCCCGAGCATTCAAGAAGTCTTCCCGAGCATTCAAGAAGTCTTCCCGAGAATTCAAGAAGTCTTCCCGAGCAATCAAAAGTCTCCCCGAGCAGATTAAAAAGTCTTCCTGAACTAAAGAAGTCTTCCCGAGCTAGAAAAGTCTCACAGCATCTGATTTGTCTATAAATAGAAGGATAGATCAGTAGTATTAAGAACTACTTCTATTAACATTCTATTCGAGCTAAAAGAAAAAAAAAATACAGAGCATTCATGTTAAATATTCTGTAGAAATTCTAAAGAGCTATTAGTGTTTATTCGAACTGATCTTGTAACACCCATCAAGTTTAATACAAGTATTTTACTTGAACTGTGTTTCTTTGATTATTATTTCGTGATAATAATTAAATTGTTTAATCAAAAATTATCCGAAACAGTTATTAATATTTAATAGAGATTGTATTCAACCCCCCCTTCTACAATCATTTGGACATAACATCAGTTCAAGAGGCGGTTGCAAAACAGGCATGGTTTATATTTGAAAGACAAGAACAAGGTTTCCTACACAGTTTAAAGAAGCCTGTACAAGCAAAAGATGACAGACACTGTGTTGGGTTGTAGCAGGAATCTCAAACATTAGTGAGGATGCAGCAAGGGAAAGCATTTGTTGGTGAAGTTAAATGCAAAGCTGATTCTATCAGTGACAGTGATGAACCAAATGAATATCTAGCATCAATGACCAACACTGGAGATGAATCACTAAGCACTTCATAGGTACACATTCTAACTAGTATACGTTTATCTAATTCAGAACTGTATGAGTATTAGGTATTGAAATGTATGATATTCATGTCAGCATGTTAGCATCTTAGGACTTAAATGCTTAATTGATTGCTAAGAATAAGATTGCATGCTAGGATTCATGAGTTTAGATAAGTACATTTCATACTTGATTTTATATGCAGTAAAATGAATATCTAGAATTAGACAGGGTGTTCTAGACGGTTAGGTGTATCCCTAAACATTTACTGGAACTTGATTTAAATCTTCTGTGATTTAATACCTCTGCTGATATTGTGAAAATTGCTAAATAGACAAACAGGTCATAGATCAGATATTTTATATTTGTTCTTATTGTGATAAATGACTTGTTAAGTGTATGTGGAATTTGATATTGCTCATAATGTTTTATTCAAATACTCTGCATATTCTTAAATTGTTTATGTGCTTATTTTCACATGATTTGCTCACACTCACATAGCTGCACTTAAATGTCATATCATATCATGTATTGCTTGTTAGGGATAGAATAATAAAAGATGGTAGAATTATCTAAGTAGTCAGTAACATTTGTTGATTCGAGGATTAATCTAAAACTGACTTAGGTAATTAGAGATAGTTAAAAATGTTAGACAACGACAGAAATAGATTAGACAGAATTAGTAATTAATTTGTTAGTTCTTCTATCCATGTGCTTTTATGCATATTGAAGCTGTTGTTACCACTGTAGACAGTAATATCTCTAACCCATCTGGACTCAATTAAAGTTGAGTACCAATAAGCTTAATCATTTGTGATTGCAGAGTATGTAACAAAAGACAAAAGTTATGTGACTTCGTGACATTTATTGTTCGAGGCATATGATTAAGATTAAAGCAATGAGATCACAGTTGATTGAGAAGGCCTCCCCGATGGTAACCTTTGGAGATGACAGCAAAGGATGTACAAGGGATATGGCTATCATGATTTAAGAACTGTCATCAGTGAAAGCATCTTTCTTGTGGAAGGAATTAAGCACTATCTTCAGGGCACTAGGGAATTCTTTATCAAGGGTTTTCTAGAAAAGCATCGAAAAGGAAAAGTGTTTGATCTCAAACAAGAAGGTTGGAAGCTCACTCAACTGAGAGTGAGGAAGTTTGTTCGTAGCTGACATGGAATTTGTATGCAAATGTGAAGCGAACTTTTCAGTAAAGCTTCATCAGTAAAGAGTTAGCTATGGCAAAAGAAGCTCTCACACTTGTTGATCAAGACAATGGATTCTCCGATAAAGATGAAATTGGTGAGATGACTGCTTTATATGAAATTCTATCTAGAAGGACATTTTGAAGTATGTCACATAGGGAAGTCAAGATGACAACCCTAGTTACAAGTTGGTGATGTTCGTGCACTCAACAGACAAAATATCACAGATGGTGATTGATCACATCAGGTAGATCAAGTTGGAAGCAAAGTAAGCTATGAGAACTTTGAAGTCAGATATTGGAACTCTATTTCGCGAATGAAGTACTAAATGAAGTCTGGACTGAGAAAGGTACTTTGAAGCTGAAGCAATTAACACAGCATGCTGCTTTAATCAAGAAGATCGTGAAAAGACATCATATGAGTTAATGGCCAACCAGAAGCAAACACTGAAGATCTTTCTTGTGTTTGGAGGAAATTGATATTTACTGAAGATTAAGATGAGTATCTTGGCAAGAAGTTAAGACTCAAGGAACAATTTTCCTCGGCTACTCATTGATGATGGAAAACCAGAAGGTGATTAAAAGAGTGAATGTATCGACCTACTACACCAAGCTCCCGAGCAGTCAAATGAAAGACTATTCTGAATCTTTGAAGTTTGACATCCCGTCAGAGTCAAATTCAGATACTGATGTTGAAACTAAGGTTGCAGAAGGAAACAATGATAATGATGATGATTCAGATCCTATTAGTGGAATTGGTAGTGCAACTAGACAACTCGTGAACTTTAACAGAATCCACTGTAAAAGGTGAAGGATCTTCAACACATCCTAACAGCAACTCAGGGGGAGCAAAATAAAAGAAGGATCTACTAGTCATACTCAACACAATGAAGATCAAAGGAATACATCAAGAACATATCTGCTGAGACAAAGGGTTTGAAGTCAAAGTCATTTCTGGAGTCTAGTTCTTAGTGATCCGGATTATTGACTAAAGGCTAGAAGTGCTAATCAAAATGAACGTATATTTTTTCGGGACCCAACAATCAATAATTGGTATCCCAAAGAATAGTGAAGATGCACTAATTGATCCAGATTGAGTGATTGCAATGCAAAATGATCTCAATCAGTTCGAAGGCAGAAACTACTGAAGCTGGAACCCAGACCACTAAAGTCGAAGCTGAAATTGGTACAGTAAGGGTTCTCAGAGACTGGAAGATAATTGGCATTGTTATGAGGGACAAAGCCAAACTGGTTGTTACAGATTAATATCAAGTAGAAGGTATCGACGATGATGGAAACAGAATCTTCGGGACTTTCAAGATCTAACAGCAAGCACCAGTAACAAGATTTGATCCTTTTGGGCCTAACAAGATAATGACCTAACAATAGGATATCCCTAGCACATGTTGAGCATTCAAGCATGAATTTCTATCAGATGAATGTGAACAAGTGCACTCCTGAATGGTGAGTTAGAAGTTGAAGCTGATGTACAACATTTCCTGGACTTTGAAGTTATAGATCATTGAAATGTGTATATCATTCTCTTTACAAGCTCTCTATGAATGGAGTTAGGGATTGAAGCAAATCTTCAAGGACATGGTATGACACTCTAACTAGTTTATTACTTGAAAATGATTTTGGTAGAGTCGTTATACACATATATATCTCTAGAATACATGGCACACACAATGCAATATATGTGCAAGTATACCATGATTATATTATACGTGGGTCTACTAACGAAAACTTTTGCAAGAGTTTATTGCTAAGTTAATGCAGAGTAGGTACAACATGAGCATGTTGGAAGAGTTGCAATTCTTTTTGGATTACAATTAATTCGAAAGAATGATGGCAATTAAAGTAAGTCAAGAATCTTTTGAAGATGCGCAATTTAGAAGATTTTAGACCTGTCAAGACTTCTTGCCAATAAACCACTAAGCTTGATCAGGGCAAATCAGGTATATGAACTGAAGTGACAAGCTATAGAGGTATGAGCTCATTACTTATTCAAGTGCATAAAGACCATATATTTTATTCTCGATATGCCTATGTGCAAGTTTCCAAGTGGATACTAGAGAATCTTATCTTATAGCTAAGTTATGAATTGTTAGATATCTTAGGGGATCACCAATTCTTGAAATCTGGGACCCTGAAGATAATAGGTTTAACCTAATTGGCTATATAGATATAGATGATACAGGTTGTAAGAAAGACAGGGAAGTCATTCCTAGAAGCTGTCAATTTATTCCAACAACTCTGTTGATCTCTCCACACCACTTAAGAAACAAACTTATGGACACCAGGTATCATTTCTTTCGAGATTGTCCTTAGTAGAATAACTTGCAGATATTTGCTGAACAACTTGATAAATTTATTTTGTCTAAGTTGGATAGTGAACTTGGGATATTATTTATTTGCATATATGTTGAAAATCCCATCTGCAAGGAATTCTTAAATGAGTTCACAAGTATTAGACTGTTCATATTTAAAGGACTTGTGAATTTATTTTAAATCCAGTACCTCATGCTTATTGCTATTAGTTTAATTATCATGCTTACAATGTAATATACATAAGTGGTTGTTAAATTATTTAGCATAAGTTAGAAGCATAATTATTTGCATGTTAAATATTTGATGAGTATTAGTCAAGATGTCTTGCTTAATCGCTCTGATATTCTTAAATATTTTGTTACCAATAATTGTGATACTTTTGATATTAGTGACAATATTTAGAATTTCTGTTCTAAGTAATTAATGCATATTTCAAAACTCACTAATATTGGAAGACGAAATATTTTCTAAGTTATGTGTATAAAATTCTCAATATTTTATATACTTAGAAAATATTTTTAAATTTGATTTTATTGCGAGAAGTTGCAATTAGGAACACAAGTGTTAAATGTCTATATTTAAAGGACTTGTGAATTTCTATTCAACTATTTTCTCGAGCTTACGTATATTATTAATAATTGTTATGAGTATAATTGCAATATGCTTAAGTGACGATTATTAGATATAGTGTAGGAAGTTAGATGCTAATATTCAATCCTATGAATATTTAGTATTTAGCGAAATTATTTTATCTTATTAAAATTATGGATTGAAGCAATTCAATGTTTATTAGTTTCATAATTTTGATTTGATAAAATATAAGAAGCACAATTTCTTGCATCTTGAAATTATTGATAAATATTGAATAATTGGTATCAGCATGCAATTAATTGTGCTATTTTTAATATTAGTGATAACACAAGTTGTTTATCTGAAATCACTAATAATAAAAATATGTTTAAATGCTTATAGTTCTACTGAATAATTGCCTTGTTTATTTGATTAATATATATGCATGTTATTGGTAATTGTTTAGTGCAATATAAGTAGTTAATTTATTTTGATTTATTTAAATTATGATGATATAAAACAATACAGTGATATATCGGTTCCATGATTTAAGTAAATTAAAATAAATTTGCAGCATAATTATTTGTAGTATAAATATTCTCTTTTATTACTTTGTAATAATTGAATAATATTTTATTACAAAATAATTGTGATATATTGATACTGATGGATTTGCTTAGTCTTTATTCTAAGTAAAAATTGGTTTTTGAAAAAGCCGTTAGTATTAGTATATTTAGTTTTCTCTCTTTGATTGAATTTTAAACTTGAATTTATTAAAAAGAATTTCTTGTCTAATTCTTTTTCAAAACGTTTTATTCAAAGATACATTCATTTTTCTATCAGTTTTAGAAAAGAAAACATAAAAATTCTTTTTCAAAATTTCTCTTTTGAAAATCATTTGATTTACAGCCCTACTTTGATTTCTAAATCCTAGGGTGTGAATCAAACTTTTCTTGAGGATAATTTTTCTCCAATCTCAAAATATTTTATCCTCTCTCCAAAACTGGTTTTAAATGCTATATTTTCAAAACCGATTTCTCTCTTAATTTTTCTTTTTAAAGTGGCAGAAACTTTGTGACTGCTATTTTATTTGGAGAAATTATTTTAACTTCGAGGTACCAATCACTTGTAAAATGATTTGTTTTTAAACACTTGTTTCAATGTATGTTTCACATTAATTCATAGTACCAAAATAGTGGTTGTTATTTTGAAGGCCTAGTACTGTAGTGTTAAGCATACATCCAACCCCAATTGTCATGTTTTTATTTTAAGTCGGGGTTACTATCAGGTGAACGAAGATGATGTAAATCATAATTGCATTATGAGTCGAAAAATCATAGTCCTCTATCTGATAAGGATGTTTTGCTATACTATTTTCAAAACATACAGTGTTTAGGTTATAAAGGAAAAGAGTCATTTTATTGAGATCGAATTTGGTAGGAGAGTTGAATTTCTTCTTTGGTATAAATTCCCGCATTTTATTATGGGAAGTTTGCCTTATAAGAAATTCATAAGGGATAGAATTTTTCTCTGATACACTTTCCCGCGATTTATTATGGGATAAGTATCTTAAAGAAAATTTTTATTGGTATCATGTTCTTAAATGATAAATTTTTAGAACCGACAAAACTCTTTTACTAAAAGTGCTTTAAGGCAATCCATTACCATTCCTTATTATATTTTTTCTTCTCATTGAGATGAAAAATATATTTTGGAATGATAAGGTGATTATCTTTTTAATCTTGATTGATTCTTTCCGAGTAGTCCCCAGTGGCTTCAGAAGCTGGCCAAGAGGTTGAAAACCCATCAATCTCTTACCCAGGCCTTAATACCAAACACTCATTCATCCACTTCCATATATTAACCCCTGGAGATATAAAGAACAAATGTAAATTAGAGGTTGATAAGGGAGAAACTGCACTTGATGCAGCAAATAAGGATGAAGTCGGAAGTGCACCCACAGCTCTACCTCCAGAGAAGAAAAGTAGTATATAAACTGAGGTAACTGTAAGCTCATTTGCATCTTCTTAAAAGGATGCAGAGCTGTAAAGGCAATAAAACTGTCTCTGGAATCATTCTCTCAACAGGGTGAGTCCATTGAAATTCGCTCGTAAGCCAGAGCATCTTGTAATGAGTCAAGCACACCACCGACACTCACGCTGATGGTAAGCCTAAACAGATACATTCTAGGAACACATTGCAAGGCATGCACAATGAGAGGTATAGGCTTTCAGAGGAGATACGGACTCTAGCCCTACATTACATTGTCTAAGTATCTACCTCAAACAGAAGTTAATCTTCTGCATCCCGAAAGGGAGATCTCTTGTTCAGATTTATCTGGGCTTGAGAGGCAACTGCTTGACAAGAATTCTTCGGATGAGTCAAGTAGGGTATTTAATACTAAATTCCCGTCACAGGGTTACGAGGAAAACGTAGACTCCAAATTGCCATACATTACATTGTCTACTACGTCGCCCCTCCTGGAAGGAACATTTCCAGATCCTGAAAAGGAATGTCCACCTCCCGTTTTACGGATAAGGTGTGAGGAAACTCCTTGATAGAACAAGGCAAGATTCCCAAAAAGATTTTAAAATCTTGGGATAACCCATCTCAAAGGGGTGAGGCTCCACTAGACAGTGATTTAGCAATTGCTATTGAGTCTGGTGTGAGACAGTGCTTATGCATGAAAGATCAAAAACGCCTCAACGAGGCAATTCTCCACTTGATAGTGATTCAGTTCATTCTGATGAATCAGGTGTTGGAAATTCGTATGAATTGACGGATTTCACTTGCAGGTACAGAAGGCTATATTTGGAATGCAGAGTTAAAGTGAGAGAGAGAATCACTTAAGTGAAAGTGAGGGAGAGATACACTTGAGTGAGAGATAGGGAGAGAAAGAGTGAAACACTTCTAAGTGCTCGACACTTGAGTGTAAACACCAACAGAACGTAGTAGAAGTGAGGAAACCATAGACCAAACACTTACCATTGCTACTTGCTACTTCTGAAAAGAAAAGCTACTATATTTTTCCCGTTCAACGACATACGAGAACCTTCTTTGGAAGACAAACCATTCAAAAGTGGGCCTTTGGAGGATTCCTCAACTAAGGGGGAGAAATTGTAGTAGAAAAAGGTGAAGTTACAAGTCTTATCTTCGTACTTCGGAAGAGTTAATAATCCTAAAGGGGTTCGTATCCTGGATCCTGATGGAAATCCTTGGGAAAAGGGGTTCGTATCCTTGGGAGAAGTTAATATCCTTAGGGGGAGATTTTAGACAAGAAAAAGAAATTCTTATCTTCTGATCCTGAGGGGAAACAACAGAAATATGGGAGAATCAAGAAGCGCGGTATTCTATACTTGAAAGGAGTTGTCAGAAGAGGATTCCTAAGCCAAGTGGGAAGAACAGAAATGACTATTCCATTGATTTTCTAAAGGGAGAAGAAGAATAAGAAGGAGAATCACATTCGTAGGGGGAGAACATTATTTGAGCTATGTTCAGTATTGTTTAAAGACATGCCCAGGAATAATGATTCTTATGAAGCTCTGTTCGTGATAAGTTCTTTAAAGTTCAAACAATGAAGGATTTTGAAACGGAGAGAGCTCAAACAGACAGAAATGAAGATGATACAACTTGAATATCAGTTCAACGTCAGAGGAACAAACATCTTTCATTTCAGTCACACAAGAATTCTGGAAATGCTGTATATGATCCAGAAAAACCAGTAGCATTATTTACAAGTCTCGGGCGATTACTTTTTCTAGTTGTTAGTTGAGTTATCCTCTCTATGAGATTTGTTTGCTAAGTTTAACAATCAAATAGGGGGAGATTGTTGGAGATTACGAAACTGTATGAATAGTAATCGTGATAACTCAACACTAGAACAGGACAAGTAAATAATATTACGCCTACACAGAAATCAGGAAGAAATGAAGACAAGGCAAATACAGTGAATCAAGACATTAGAGAAGTTTTGAAGTCTACTACAGGTCACTGAAAGAAGTTCATTAATATGTTCATGCCTCAGTGAAGAATAATGGTTAAAGACTTTCAGGGTTTCAGAAGTGGTAATGATTCAGTATAGAAGTGTCACGAGAAGATTTCAGTGTATTAGCATTGATTGAAGATAGACAATGTTTGAAGCATAGGAATCTAGAAGGGTGAAGACAAAGGTTAAAGAAGACAGCTGCAGTCTTGAAGCTATACTCACTGAAAGAAGTTCAGTTATATGTTCAAGCGTCAGTGAAGAACAGAGAATGAAGTATTCAAGATTGTGGTAATAATAGAGACGTTGTCGAAGTACCAGAAAAGATTCTAGTAAAGGTACAATGTTTATTGACAGTCAGTGTTCGAAGCAATGAAGTTGCTGCAAACTTAACAATGCAAGTAAGGCTACAATACGAAGACCTGGATCGAAGTTAGTCGTCTGTGAACCAGACCAGTTGCACTAGGCGTCAACAGTTTGTGAAAGGAATCTGAGTATTAACTATAGAAGAATTGTTAAGTTGAAGAACGTACCTGGAAAGAACGGTAATTTATTAAGGTACGAAAAAGTGATTTGTAAAGGCTACAGCCAAACAGCTAAACAGCTAAACAGCTCAAAGGGTGCAGGGTGCAAAGTGTCACAACCTTGGTATGAAAAGTGAAAGTTCCTGAACTACAGTCGAAGAACGGAAACAGCTCAGGGTACAGGGTGTAATGTGACAAGACTTTGGTACAAGAAATGAAAGTTGGGAAACTTCAATCAAGGAATAAATAGAGGGTCAAAGTGCAGTGACCAAACTACACTTTGACCATGGAAATGTATTCACACGCGCCACAAACATTCTTTTGATTAATCAACTTGGAAGCGCCACTTGAATTCTCACAGTGTATTCAATGTAGTTGGCACAACAAAATTATTACCTGACTTGGTAAAAGAAGCTAAGGCAAATTCAACTTTTAGTGGCGCCTCTACATTGCTTTCCTAGTACAGGCGCAAAAAAAGATGGCAGCAAGATTATTCCAAGTAAATGGCGCCACTTGAATTTATACAGGGAAGTCACTCTATTGGCGCCACATAATATTCTTGGCGCAACAATTATTTATTGGACTCACTCAACCCTCAGCCAATCAAATTCAAGCAGCCTACTTTATTTGATTTAAAGTCTACACCAATTAAATTGAAGAGTCGTCTTCTCCAACAACACAAAAATGTAGAGAGCTACTGCCATGGCCGGGGCAAGAAGAAATAAATTATACACACCAATACCTTGCTCCCAGTCAGATATTAGGACCCGGTTCTTAAACGAAAAATGTTCAGGGCTCCTAGATATCACTCCCTACGGACTCAGTTTTTCCTTGTACTAAATTAGATATATTTGTATAGGAACTGAGCCTAATATTTTTGTGTTAGTAGCAAAGAACTAATTTGTTCTTTGGAAGCCAGTTATATTTTTAACTGGGTGTAGCACCCCTTTGGGTTTATATATGAAAGATATATTCCCGTAAACTTGTCTCCATAATTTACTTGCCAATTTTCTTGAACCTATTTGATTTATCCGGGCACACAGAAAATTAGTAGGCAGCTCATCTAAACACTACAAATGGCCAAACCCACTCTGAAGCAATAATTTATTTATCCGCAAATTCCGAAAAAAAATTAAATTATTGTTAATATCGTATTCAACCCCCCTTCTACGATACTTCGGGACCCAACAATTTTAGTGAATACATTGTAAAATATAATTTTAATTTGCATTTTATCTGTTGATAGAAAAATAGATGTAGGATGCGAACTACTATATATAGTCTTAGCAGTTCGGTGTAATAAGTGTGAGAGATAAAACAAAAACAAGAAAAGCGTAGAAAATTAGAAATCATTATATTGCTTTTCTTTGTTCAATTTCTTATTTTGTAAGCAACTTTGTTCTTTAGACCAAGAGTTATTGAAAGAAAAATCCTTACTAGTGGAAAACCAATACACTAGTAATTTTTAAATTGCTTTGCTTTTTTCTCTTGATTATCAGTTTTCAATACATAGTTTAAACAGTTTCTTTACTATATATTTCCAAACACTAAAACTATCAAAGTACAAACTTGAATCCACAAGAATTAGTCAAAATTCTTAAGTTTGTATTCAGCCCTCTCCCCTCTACAAACTTGTACTAAGTGAAAATAATAATTGGTATGAGAGCTCAGCTTTCAACATACATAAAGTTAATTAATAATATTAAGAACTTATCTTAAATAATTTATAATCAATTGAATCTTATTTAATTAATTTATAAAATTTGCTAAGTAATTATTTATTTCATAAATAAATAATGACTAGCTATTATTAATTATTCCTTCATCTATAATTTAATCTCTTTTATGGTGTGACTCTTTAGGTTCAATATTAAGCCGGTAGTAGAAATAAATAATAATAAACATTTTATTTATTATTTATATGAATTCTATTAATTCATTAAATATAATTAATCTGATTAATTATATTTATTCTACATCGTGAGTGTTGCTTCTCAACATATCGCGACTATCCAGATAGTACGAAATCATTGCTTAGAATACTTAGAACCTGTCAGTAATTAGTTACCGTACAATTAATTCATTCTACTCTTCAATATCCCGATTAAATACAAGGCATTGAATTCGTGTCAAGCCTATCTAATTTAATCATATGATTTCTTATTCATAATGTAAAGTTCCTTTTAATGCAAATTAGAAACTCTTTCTAATTTCATTCACTCTGGCCAGAGATTCCTGAACTTGCATATCTAAGAATAACATAGGATATTCACTTCCTTTACTGGAAGGGTCAGATCCTTTATTGATCCGTTACCTATCTCCATACACAAATCATTATGCCCAGAATAGACCTAATGAATGTCCTAGAGACTAAGGACTAAACCAAAGCATAAATCATTGTGTACGAGATTACTCTAACGATCTCAAGTCTAAGGATACTTGTACAACTTTTACTTAATAAATAACTATCGACACGTGAGTAAACTCCATTAGTTGTTCTACTTATCGAGTCATGTTCAGTGAACTTATTCCTTAATAAGCACCTACATACTAGATATAGTGTCACCACACAAATGTCTATGAGAACAGACATCCTCCTAAGAGAACTAGTATAGTATGTACTGATTTTATGGATTTACCAATTTCTAATTAGTTATCCTATGATCAGGAACTGTTTAAGTCTAAAGCTATTATCTTCTAGATCTCATTATTACAATCTCATTATAATTCTAGAAGCTTTGCTCTAAACTATGAAACATCTTATTTAATACACTTCAAATAGATTAAGCCCGTAACATAACAAATAAATAATTTATTATTATCAAATGAAATTAAATAATAGTAGCATAAAGTTTTTCCTATCTCATCATACATGATTGGTTTTAGGTCAAACACTTTCAGAAATAGCAAGGCAAATGGAAATAGAATGGAATATGAAGGATCAATCAATGGAGCAACCACTGAGGAAAAAGAGAAAAATAGCTATGGCCAAGAAAAGGTCAATTTCTATTCAAGAAAAGGTGGCTCAAGAAAACCTTCAGGATCAACAAGAAGAAATAAGGGATGAGGTGACAATTGAAGGTTATGATAAGAAAGGAGTACCAGTAATTAATGAAAAAGGACTAATTGGAGTAAGGACTCATCCTACTACTTCTAATCAAGAGGAATCTATGAAATTGGAGTATGAAAATGGAGTGAAGACCTTGTTAGTGTAGGTGCCCTAGAGGCAATACAATTTTTCCTTTTAATAAACATTTATGTCATTTGATTATTCAATAAACGTATTTATTATGACTTTAATTACTGCGATATATTTGTTAGCATAATAAATGTCCTTAGAATCATGATACTCGTTATATAGTTTAAGTACATGACTTGAACTTGAGATTATATAATATATCATATTCTTAAAGGTTCCCTAGTCGAGTATTATTATGATAGGACAATAATGATACATAAATAGACTAGTATGTTGTTTGACAGATAACCACATCTCATTGGTTATAAGTATGGGGATACTAAAGTCAATACATAGGTACATGTAGGGGTACATGGTACTGGACAGACCCACAGTGAGATTCTTCATGTTTAATTAAGTCATAAGAAAGACTCACAGTGATAATGGTGTAATGATCCTCTGACTTGAGATCATTATATTTCTATACGAGGATTGATATACTTTGACTACATTAAAAGTTACCTTTGACCGGGTGATGATAAAAGTGGACATCGGGTATATCATGAGTCGTATGAGAAATATGAATGATAGATAAAGGATTTAACCCTCCTATAATTAGGAGAGATATTATTGGCCTCTTGATTGAGTGAGACTATAAAATGCATGGCCGTGCTCAAATAATGATTTGTTTTTCATAGTCTACTCATGGATCAAGTAAACCCGGATTAAATGTTGAAGAGGATGACTAAATACATGCCTCGAGTTTAATCTATAATATATATGGTTAAAGGGATTATATTACACGGAAACATTAATCACGAAAGGTTTTATCGAATCACGATTTAATTATTGTTTAATTAGGTAGCAATGATGTATTACTAGATACCGCTCATTGTTTATAATTTTATTGGAGAATAAAATTATTGCTAATTAAATAATAACCTATAGGGTCACACACATAGAGCACCTAGAGGAATAGTTAATTTAAATTATAGATTTAAATTAATTGATGATTAATTCGAATTTATTATATTAATTAAGTGAGTCTTAATTAATTGAAATAAATTCGAATTTGAAGAATTATATTTCTGCCAATAATAATTAAGTGTGACTTAATTATTAATTAAATAATAGAAGCATGTTTTATTATTTAATCCTATGCCTACATGGGTTAGGTTTTTGCTAAAAAGGCCCATTAACCAATCATTATAAATAGATAATGATAGGTTAAATGGCTTGCACGTTTTTGTATAAACCCTAGCAGAAGGGGCAGCATAGGAAGAGGCAGAGAGAATTCGAAACCTATCAAAGGAGGCTAGTACTTCCGTTTCGTGTTCAAGATCGTGAGACGTTCTTGAAGGTGCTCGTGTGGATACCATAGAGGTGCTTTCGAGAGGAAGACACAAATCGTGATAGCAAGGATCTCCGTTGAGTTCGTGGCATTCAAAATCTTAATAGGTATGATTTGATTATCACCATAATCCGTCAATTCTTATACATGATCCTGCGTTTGGGTTCCGAAAATTTTCGTTATATTTACGTTTATCCGCTGCGTTTTATGCCTCGGAACCCAACAATGGTATCAGAGCTACGTGTATAAGGGACTGATTTGGTTACGTGTTAACTGTATTTGATGCAAATATGCCTGTTTTGGTGACTGCCATGCCACTGCCATGCTACTGCTTTGTTACTGCCATGCTTCTGCCATGCTATGTTCTTCATGTATATTCGAATTGTAATATGTGGTGATGATACTAGCATGTTAATGATTTGTCATGACTGATTTATATGCCATATTGCGATTTGTATATTATGCCATAAGGAGCATCTTACAACTCGCGGCTGAGGAGAGAAATGTATTCTTGTAATTGTTTAACCTCGAATGTAACTCGAGTTTTCTTATGTAAGTACATTAGCTTAGGTTGTATTCAATTATTCCATGTAATGTACTTGAAGACTGAAAGATGATCCAAGAAGAGGAGCAGGCACTAGTGGATACAAGAAGAATGAAGACATGTAATTGTATTTATATTTTACCACCATAGATTGACTTTGATCCTTTCATTAGCTCGAAAGGATCACATAGGAAAGGGGCCATAACCAAGCACGTTTACATACTGCACTTTACATATTGATGTATGAATGATGCATGCTTTAATTAGATTAATCATGTATGTATGTATGTATGTATTAGATACGACACCCATGCCATGCTTGTTTAAACAAGATAAAATCTGTAACGACTCAAGATAAAATCTGTAACGATTCAAGATTTTAAAATCAACAAACGATCATGAGATTCTTGTGTTTATGAAATATGGATTTTTAAAACACGGAATTGAATATGGATTTTGATATCTATAATTGGAATTTTCTGACAAAAACGGATATGCGTATTCGTAAGGCTGATGGGTTTTAAGTGTGACCACTGGTATCCTCCATCTACCTGGGAAATGAACAATTTAAGATGTCAATTTGAAATATTTAGTTCAAGGAAAAATTGAGGATCTCTTCATGATGTGATCATGATCGTCGTAAAATTTTCTAAACCCCTTAACAAAATATTAAGTTTTAATCAGATGCTTTCCAATGAATGAACACTCATCGAATCCTAGATCGATTAGGGGAAAGACTGTCAGTGGCAGGGGACTCCTGTCTATCGTGGTGAGATGCGACGAATATAAACGATTATATTCGGCCGTTGTATCATTGGGTCAAACTTAACTGAGTCATCATAATAAGGTGAAAGTAAACGGTTATATTCAACCATTATGAACTTAGAAGCATAGAGTTTGGTTAAAAATCTATTAGATAGATAAGATCAATCGTTGCTCACCAAACTATCCAAGAATTATATATGATATAATTGACAAATGTTGTCTACCTAAATAATCATTCTTAAGGACTTCCAGTGGTTGACTTGAGACATGACGAAATATGGATCTTGGCTCACTAGAAAGGATTATGGGATATACTTTCCAAATTAATAGTAAGGGCTATTGATTTGATAAAAATAGTGGGAGATATATTATGAATGTATCATAATCATTTGAACATAATAAATAACTCAGACAATCTAATGTTTAATTTTGTGCTTTTATCATTGTAGATACCAAGTAATGACAAACAACACAAACACACTATCCGTACGATCTGTCCTTGAGAAGGATAAGCTGACAGGAGGAAACAACTTCCTAGACTGGCAGAGGAATTTGAGGATTGTCCTCAGGCAGGAGCGCAAGCTTCATGTCATTGATATTCCTCCGGCAGGTCCCCTTCCTGAGGGCGCTACTGTTGAGGAACGAGCGGCCCACACAAAGGATGAGAATGATGCAACTGATGTTGCGTGTCTTATGTTAGCAACTATGAGTGCTGAGCTTCAAAGACAGCATGTGCATATGGATGCATATACTATCAATGAGCACTTGCAAAGCATGTTTGCAAGCCAAACTCGTCAAGAAAGGTTCAACACGAGCAAGTCACTCTTTAACTGCAAACAAGGGGCAAATGAACCAGTTGGCCCACATGTTCTGAAGATGATTGGTTACATTGAGTATCTTGATACTTTGGGTTTCCCGATTGGTCCGGAAACTGGTATTGACCTAATCTTGAATTCTTTGAACAACAAATTCACTCAGTTTGTTATGAACTACAATATGAATGAGTTTGACAAAACACCTACTGAATTGTTGGCTATGTTGAGAACATATGAGACTAACATGAAGACGGCTGAACCTGCTCCCATACTGATGGTGGGCAATAAAGGTAAGGCCAAAGGGAAAGGCAAGTGGAAGGGTAAGAAGAAGACAGGTTCTGATTCTACACCCAAGCCAAAGTCAGGTCCTAAACAGGCTTTAAAGCCTAAAGGTGGGGTCGCTAAGGGTGAATGTCACTACTGTAAGAAAACTGGTCACTGGAAGAGAAACTGTTCAGTTTACTTGGAGGATCTGAAGAAGAAGAGGGCTGAGCAAGCTTCTAATTCAGGTATATATGTTGTAGAAGTCAATCTGTCTATTTCTACATCTTGGGTATTGGATACCGGATGTGCTTCTCACATTTGTATAAATGTGCAGGAAATGCAGAGAAGTAGGACATTGGCTAAAGGAGAAATGGACCTACGAGTTGGCAACGGAGCAAGAGTTGCTGCTTTAGCTGTAGGAACATATTATTTATCTTTGCCCTCTGGGCTAGTTTTAGAACTGGATAATTGTTATTACGTGCCTGCGATTCGCAGAAACATTATTTCTGTTTCTTGTTTGGACAAGAAAGGTTTTTCGTTTACAATAAAGGACAACAGTTGCTCTTTTGCTTTGAATGATTTAACCTATGGTGTTGCGCGTTTGTTTAATGGTTTATATGTTCTTGACTTAGATAATCCTGTCTGTAATATAGAAAACAAACGACTTAAAGTTAATGACTCAAATCAAACATACCTCTGGCATTGTCGTCTAGGCCATATAAATGAGAAACGCATATCCAAATTACATAGGGATGGATATTTGGATAAGTTTGATTTTGAATCATACCAATAATGCGAATCTTGTTTGCTTTGTAAAATGACTAAAGCTCCTTTCACTGGTAAGGGTCAAAGGGCCACTGAGCGTCTGGAGCTAATACATAGTGATGTATGTGGCCCAATGCGTGTGATGGCTAGAGGAGGCTACTACTACTTCATAACATTTACTGACGATTTCAGTAGATATGGATATGTATATCTTATGAAGAATAAATCCGATTCTTTTGAAAAGTTCAAAGAATACAAGGCTGAAGTAGAGAAGCAAATTGGCGGAGGTGCAAGTATTAAAATCTTACGATCTGATCGTGGAGGAGAATACTTGAGCACTGAATTTAAAGATTATTTAAAGGAGTGTGGTATTGTATCACAACTCACTCCGCCAGGTACACCTCAATGGAATGGAGTTTCAGAGAGGAGAAATCGCACCTTGTTGGACATGGTGCGATCAATGATGAGTCATGCAGATCTTCCAATTAGTTTTTGGGGTTACGCTCTAGAAACAGCGGCTTTCACACTTAACCGTGTTCCTACTAAGAAGGTTCAAAAGACTCCATATGAAATATGGGAGGAGAAACGGTCAGGCATGAGCTTTATGAAAGTTTGGGGATGCAAGGCGTTTGTGAAACGTCAAGTATCTGACAAGCTTGGACCTAAATCTGAAGAGTGCAATTTTGTGGGATACCCTAAAGAAACAAAGGCGTATTATTTCTATAGTCCTTCTGAGCAAAAAGTGTTTATTGCTCGAGATGCTGTCTTCATGGAAAGGGATTTTGTTTCCAAAAGAAACAGTGGGAGAACTATAGACCTCGATGAAGATCGAGAACCACAAAATAGCATTGAACCTGAAGTGGAACAAGAGCAGGATAATAATAACGCTCAACAAACACAGGTTGTTCGTAGAACTGGTAGAATTCGCCATGAGCCAGAGAGATATGGATTTCTTTTGACTCAATGTGGTGATTTGATGCTCATAGATGAAGATGAGCCTCTCACATACCAAGATGCTATGAGCAGTCCAGAATCTAAGAGATGGCTAGAAGCCATGAAATCCGAGATGGAATCCATGTATGAAAACCAAGTATGGACTTTGGTTGATCCACCAGAAGGGGTAAAACCCATAGGGTGCAAATGGGTTTTCAAGAAGAAAACTGACATGGATGGAAATGTTCAGACCTATAAAGCAAGGCTAGTTGCAAAAGGTTTCAAGCAAATTCATGGTATTGACTATGATGAAACCTTCTCACCAGTGGCTATGGTCAAATCCATAAGGATTTTGCTTGCTATTGCAGCATTCCATGATTATGAAATCTGGCAAATGGATGTCAAAACAGCCTTCCTTAATGGAAGCCTTGAAGAAGATGTGGATGTGTACATGACACAACCTGAAGGTTTTGTCAGTCCAGGGAATGTTAGCAAGATATGTAAATTACGTCGATCCATTTATGGATTAAAGCAAGCCTCTAGGAGATGGAACATCCGTTTTGATGAAACTATCAAAGAGTATGGATTTGTTCAAAACGAGGATGAACCTTGTGTTTACAAGAAGGTTAGTGGGAGCCATGTGGCATTCATAGTACTATATGTTGATGACATACTACTAATGGGGAATGACATACCTTCTCTCAAGGCTGTTAAGATTTGGTTAGGGAGTAATTTCTCTATGAAAGACTTAGGAGATGCATCCTACATTCTAGGAATGAGGATCTATAGGGATAGATCTAGAAGGATGATCGGTCTAAGTCAGAGTACATACATCGATAAGGTTTTGCACCGTTTTGGTATGCAAAATGCAAAAAGGGGATATGTCCCCGTATCTCAAGGGATAACGATCTCTAAAGATCAGTGTCCGAAATCATTGGATGATAAGGACCGCATGAGTAAGGTTCCATATGCCTCAGCAATTGGATCCATCATGTATGCGATGGTATGTACTCGCCCAGATGTTTCGTATGCTTTAAGCATGACGAGCAGATACCAATCTAATCCAGGTGAAGTTCACTGGACGGCTGTCAAGAATATTCTAAAGTACTTGAAAAGGACTAAAGATTCATTCTTGGTGTATGGAGGAGAGGAGAAACTAGTAGTAAAAGGTTACACCGATGCAAGTTTCCAAACAGACAGGGATGATACTGTATCACAGTCTGGTTTTGTGTTTTGTCTAAACGGAGGTGCTGTAAGTTGGAAGAGTTCAAAACAAGAAACAGTAGCTGATTCTACAATGGAGGCTGAGTACATTGCAGCTTGTGAAGCGGCTAAGGAAGCAGTTTGGATTCGAAAATTCATTACTGAATTGGGAGTGGTTCCATCAATCGCAGATCCCATTGATCTATACTGCGATAATAATGGAGCCATTGCACAAGCTAAAGAACCTAGAGCTCACTCCCGAACCAAACATATACTCAGGAGATATCACCTCATTCGAGAGATTAATGAGAGGGGTGACATACACATATGTAAAGTGCACACAAATGATAACATTGCAGACCCACTGACCAAAGGCTTGTCGCAGCAGAAGCACGACGGTCACACTAGTTCCATGGGTATTAGATACATGGGTGATTGGCTCTAGTGCAAGTGGGAGATTGTTAGTGTAGGTGCCCTAGAGGCAATACAATTTTTCCTTTTAATAAACATTTATGTCATTTGATTATTCAATAAACGTATTTATTATGACTTTAATTACTGCGATATATTTGTTAGCATAATAAATGTCCTTAGAATCATGATACTCGTTATATAGTTTAAGTACATGACTTGAACTTGAGATTATATAATATATCATATTCTTAAAGGTTCCCTAGTCGAGTATTATTATGATAGGACAATAATAATACATAAATAGACTAGTATGTTGTTTGACAGATAACCACATCTCATTGGTTATAAGTATGGGGATACTAAAGTCAATACATAGGTACATGTAGGGGTACATGGTACTGGACAGACCCACAGTGAGATTCTTCATGTTTAATTAAGTCATAAGAAAGACTCACAGTGATAATGGTGTAATGATCCTCTGACTTGAGATCATTATATTTCTATACGAGGATTGATATACTTTGACTACATTAAAAGTTACCTTTGACCGGGTGATGATAAAAGTGGACATCGGGTATATCATGAGTCGTATGAGAAATATGAATGATAGATAAAGGATTTAACCCTCCTATAATTAGGAGAGATATTATTGGCCTCTTGATTGAGTGAGACTATAAAATGCATGGCCGTGCTCAAATAATGATTTGTTTTTCATAGTCTACTCATGGATCAAGTAAACCCGGATTAAATGTTGAAGAGGATGACTAAATACATGCCTCGAGTTTAATCTATAATATATATGGTTAAAGGGATTATATTACACGGAAACATTAATCACGAAAGGTTTTATCGAATCACGATTTAATTATTGTTTAATTAGGTAGCAATGATGTATTACTAGATACCGCTCATTGTTTATAATTTTATTGGAGAATAAAATTATTGCTAATTAAATAATAACCTATAGGGTCACACACATAGAGCACCTAGAGGAATAGTTAATTTAAATTATAGATTTAAATTAATTGATGATTAATTCGAATTTATTATATTAATTAAGTGAGACTTAATTAATTGAAATAAATTCGAATTTGAAGAATTATATTTCTGCCAATAATAATTAAGTGTGACTTAATTATTAATTAAATAATAGAAGCATGTTTTATTATTTAATCCTATGCCTACATGGGTTAGGTTTTTGCTAAAAAGGCCCATTAACCAATCATTATAAATAGATAATGATAGGTTAAATGGCTTGCACGTTTTTGTATAAACCCTAGCAGAAGGGGCAGCATAGGAAGAGGCAGAGAGAATTCGAAACCTATCAAAGGAGGCTAGTACTTCCGTTTCGTGTTCAAGATCGTGAGACGTTCTTGAAGGTGCTCGTGTGGATACCATAGAGGTGCTTTCGAGAGGAAGACACAAATCGTGATAGCAAGGATCTCCGTTGAGTTCGTGGCATTCAAAATCTTAATAGGTATGATTTGATTATCACCATAATCCGTCAATTCTTATACATGATCCTGCATTTGGGTTCCGAAAATTTTCGTTATATTTACGTTTATCCGCTGCGTTTTATGCCTCGGAACCCAACAGACCTCATATTCAATGAAAGTGATAATTAAGCAGAGTTACAATGTTTTAAAGACTATCCTTCATGTACTCAACAGAAAGTACAAACTCAACACAACAATTGCTCAGGAGATTCAACAGCAAATTTCAAAGTTAAGGAGATCCAAGGCAGAAGCTGAACCTGATTCACCTCTAAAGCTATGGAAGTCACAGGTCAAAAAGGTGGTGTTGGAGCCAAAGTATGCTATGATTTTTATAGATGTGGAGGGCAACACAAAGTTCTTTGATATCTGCAAATATCTAGACAAAATCACAGATGAAGAAATACATTACCTTATTAGGCAACTTGGAGAAATTGACAGGGATGAAGCAATCTTGAGGAGTTCTTTCATGAGGCAACTAAAGGAAAATTCTGAGAAGAGAAGGAAGAGGATCTAATTAAATCATGAAGACAATGAACACATTGAAGCTGCTTGCAAGAGTTATCTATCAATCTGGTATTTCCAAAATTAATGTGCTAATTAAATTTAATGATTCTATCTGAATGTAAATTTTAAAGGGTTTTGTTATCATCAAGTAGATTTATGCCTGTTCATATCACAGACACAAATAAGGGGAGATTGTTAGGAATCTACATGTAATTTGATGATAACATTAATCTTAGAATCATAGAAATTTTGTTTTATGTAACTGATCAATTGATATGAATATTTATAAATATTAATTGATCAGGAAACCATTTATCAGTTGAAATGTTTATATGAGTCAACTGATAATTTAGATTGTAGCATAGGTGTACTTAGTCTATTTCAATCGATAAGGTGTAAATCAATTGATATTACTCTTATCAATTGATGTTAGAGTCGATTGATATAGATCATCAATTGATGTGTAAATTAAACTGTCAAATTGTAATTATTTGAAGACAGGAAATTGCACAAGTGGAGGATGATCAATTGATATTGAAGCCTTAATGGATGAGAGATCAATCGAAAAAGCCAAGTCAGGAATTGAAGACTATCAACTGATGTGAAGACCCATCGATTGATATATCGATTGATAAGATTTATCAATCGATAAGTCATTCCATATCAATCGATGGATGTAAAGATCAATCGAAGAAGAACATCAGTTGATGGATTAAAGGATGAATCAATTGATATGCTTAACAGCAAATTATCAATTGATTGTGACAACACAGAAAGTCTATCTGTTATAGATCTAGAGAAAAAAAAGCACACTTATGGAAGACAGCCTAGGGTGGCTGTGAAGACTCAATCCGTAGCTGTCTTTCAAGTCTATTTTCCTAAAGAGGAAAAAGGAAAAAGAGAGACAGATAGAAACAATCCTAGAATAGGAATTGTAAAATACACTTGTAGTATATAAACAAGTGTAGTAGCATTGTTAGAAAATAGAAGTTAGACAATATTTCTTAAATCAACTCTTCAAGCTTCAGAGCACATTGTAAGATCAGTTGATTCTTTTTAACTTTGTAAAAACGAATCTAGGTTAAATTTTAACCTAGAAACATTGAGCAAAAATATAAACTGATATAAAAACCAATCCATCAGTAATTTTTAAATCTCTTTGTTCACTTTAATTTTTAGCTGTTATTTGTTCAACCATATTCTATCAATCTATTAAATATCAAGAACAAATATTAAAAGAAGCAAAAAGTTTTAATATTTGTATTCAACCCCCCTTCTCCAAATATTGACATTGTTTTTAGAAATAACACAATGTGTTTCATGAACTCCACAAAATAACCTCTGTCTGTCATTTGAATCACACTCAAGAGATTGTGATTGAATCCTTCAACCAGAGCTACATTTTCAATGATGACATTCCCAATCACATTATTACCATATCCTAGTGTTCTTCCTATGTTGCCATCTCCATAAGATATTGATGGGCCATCCTTCTTCCCAAACTTTGAAAGCAGGGATTTATTTCCAGTCATATGTGCAAAACATCCACTATCAATTAGTATGATGTTTTTCATGTTTCCCTGCAATCATATATGCAACTTAATTAGTAGTTTTGAGGACCCAAACAGGTTTGGATCCTTTCTTTTTAAAATTGTTAACTTTTATAGCAGAAGCAACTTTATCAGAGTTTAAGTTAACAGAGTTTGCATTTTTAGAGTTTGTCTTTGTTCTATTAGCTTTTACCACATACTTTCGTTTAGCAAAATAATTAGAAGAAACTGGAGTTTTATTCAAATGAGGCAAAAGTTCATAATAGTTGAAATACAGACTATGATATTCTTTACGTGTAAATGCCATAAACTTCCACAGTGAAAACAAGGATTTTGTGGTCTATATCTAGTCAGTTTCATATCTCATGATCTAGGTCTTTCAGGTTTCTTCTTTTTATTTTGCCTGCAGTCAATAGCAAGATGATTAGAATTTCCACATGTGAAACAGGTTTTTCTAGGAGCATCATGGATATTCTTATAGTCATTCTCCTTAGAAATTCCTACTTTGTCATTTATATTCCTCTTGACCTTTTTAGGCTTATTCTTGTTGGTGGCAGACTTCAATTTTTCCTTAAGTTGTCTTTGAGAGAGTAACCCAACATTGACTGGTTTATTCTCAGACACACTATTCTCTTTAGTTTCATGATTATTATACCATTTATCTGAAGTGTCCTTTTCATTACTGGCTCAAACAAAATTCACAGGTTTACACAACTTTTCTTTTATTCATGTGTGTGTCTTATCATTTTTAACATTTGTTTCCTTATCAGATTCGTGACCTAGAGCAGATGTCCAATTCTTGTCAGAAAGAATTTCTTGAACTTTCTTGCCAGAGTTTGTCCAAACTCTGAAAGTCTCATGTTCCTTGGCTATCTCAGCTTTTAAATAAATGACCTGTATTTCTAGCTGAGTTTGCATGTGAATAGCATTCTCACAGTCTTTCTTAGTGCTAAGTATGGGTACAAGTTCAGATTCCAGAAAATCATTCTTAGCAGATAGAGTTTGAATTTCAAATTTTAATCTTTCATTTTCAAGAGACTGTGATTTAAAACTAACATGCAAGGTTCGAAGGAAATACTTTAACTCATGAACATTTTTAGTATTTATATTGAAGATAGAGTCTGGTATCTTGTCAGAGTTTGAGATGGGAGCATCAGTGTTTTCCATGAGAGCATAGTTTGTTTCCTCTTCAGAGTCTGAGGAATCCATCCAATCTTTCTTGAAGGTTATGAGTATTTTTCCAGATTCCTTGTTTCTGCACTCAGTAGCAAAGTACCCCATTTTGTTACATTTGTAACACTGGACCTTTGACTTGTCAAGTGTTTTGGACTTCCCATCTCTGTCTTCTCTCTTCCTGAATCTGTCTTTATTCTCAGAGTCTCCAGACTTCTTTTGGAAGTTTTCTTGCTTTCTGAAATTCCTGTACTTCATTTTCTTAAAGCCTTTGACAATTATGGCAACGATCTCCATCATGTCAAAGTCTGTGGATTCATCAGAGTTTGCATTAGAGTCTGCCTCAGACTCTGATTCACTTCTCTCCCTAACCACTACAGCTTTTCCTTTTCTTGTTAAGACTTTTAAGACCTTTTCTTTTGGTTCTTCAACCTTAGTCTCAACATTCAAGGGAATAGATTTTTGCCTTGACACTCTTCCTATTCTTCCTTTGCTGTAATTCCAAGTCATGAGTCTTTAGCCTTCCATACACTTCATCTAGAGACATGTCTTCCAGATCAGCTTGTCTCTTATTAAGGATGTTTGTAAATCTCATTCTTCAGTTATACTGAATTATAATAAAAAGTCTTACCGAATTTGTGAAAATAAGTCATACTAGATTTAATAAAAAAAAGGTCATACCGATTGAAGGAAGAAAGGTCATGCTGAAGCACTTACAGAAAGTCATACCGAGCAATTGTCAAAAGTCATACTGAATTCCTTTAATAAAAAGTCATACCGAGCTTTTGATCCAAAAGTCATACAGAGCCTCTTTGACAGAAAGTCATACCGACGGATTAAAAGTCATACCGAAGGTTTAGAAGTTATACCCAGCCTTTTGGAAAGTCATACAAGTGTTAAAAATGTCATACAGACTTAAATAAAGTATGTAAAATGTCTTTTTGTAGAAAGTCATACAAGCTTTTCTACATCTATAAATATGAGGCCTTCACTTCATATTTTACTATCGAATAAAAATATTCAAATTCAAAAATTTGTAAGCATTGTATTATTCACAGATTTTTGTGCAAGTTTGGAATATAATTGTTAAACCCGAACACTTCATGTCGAATTCGTTTTAGATCACTTTATCAATTATACAACTTTTCATCAGATTAATTTTGTAATACTTTTCAAGTTAAAATTATTTCTTCTACTTGAACAGTATTTCATTAAAATTAATATTTTGTGATTAATTAAAATAATATTTTTAAATCTGAAATTCTGCGACAATTTTAGATATTGTATTCAACCCTCCTTCTACAATATCAGGAACCAATACTATTGGATAATGGAATCATATATCCTATTTCTGATACTCAATGGGTTTCTGCATTGCATGTTGTTCTGAAGAAATCTGGAGTTACAGTGGTAGCAAATGAGGAGAATGAGTTACAGTGTTATGTTGGTAATTGAATATATTATTTTTGTCAATGAAGAGGTTCATATTTATAATTTATCATTTATATAAAAATATTGTGTATCTATTAAAATGTTAGAAAATAAACACTGATGCTGTCAGAGATTAATCAAGAATAGAGTTTATGTTGCTGACGTCATCAGATTTTATGAAGCTGTCGGTCAGAGTTTACTCTATCAGAGAATACTCAATCAGAGTTTACTCTAATAGAGAATGCTCTATCAGAGATTATCAAACCGACAGAGTTTACAATCGGAGTTTGTGAAGGAAACAGACAAATCATAATATGATTTGGATAGTGAAGAAGGAATTCAAATACAAGTCTAATTACCTTATGGAAGCTATTCTTTTCATTATCTGTTTTGTAATTGGAATTTATAACTGTGTCCATATAAACACAGAAATAGGTTAACATTATTGTAACATTCAAGATATATCTTTCTAATAACCTTGTAGCTCTTAAGAACAGTGAATTTCTTAAGAGAGTTTTGTATTCAAGTTCATTATCATTAATACAAAAAAGTGTTTCTTTCATATACTTATGTTCCTGATCGATTATTTTGATCTATTATATTCAACCCCCCTTCTATAATAGATTGTTTATCTGGGCAAACAATTGGTATAAGAGCAGGCAGTTAAATTCAACTAAAAGATCATATAAACATGTCTGGAAAAAAGTATGAAAGCATCAGAATCCCAATCTTGAAGAAGGTTGAATACCCTACATGGAGGGTAAAGATGATGATGTTCTTAGAAGCAACTGACCCTGAATATTTAGACAGAATCAATGAAGGTCAGTACCTCCCAACCAAACTAGTGCCATCAAAAATTATGGAAGGCAGACAAGTCCCTGAATATTATACTCTGAAGGATAAGAAGGAGTGGACTAATGAAGAAAAGCAAGAGGTCTTAAAAGATGCAAAGTTAAGGAACATTCTGAATAATAGTCTTGACTCTGTGATGTCAAATAGAGTAATTGCTTGTAAAACACCAAAAGAGATCTGGGTAGCACTAGAGGTTCAATGTCAAGGAACCAAGGAAATCAAGAAAAATAGAAGATCTGTTCTGATTCAAGAATATGAATACTTTGAGGCAAAACAGAATGAATCCCTCATAGATATTTATGACAGATTTCTAACTCTTTTGAATAACTTGGCTTTGGTGGATAAGGTGTATGACAATGAAGATTCAAACACAAAGTTTCTAAGGGCTCTTCCTGAAGAATGGGATTTACAAACATCATTAATAAGAGATAGGTTTGATCTAGATGAGATATCTCTTGATGAAGTCTATGGAAGATTGAAGACTCATGACCTAGAATTACTACAAAGGAAGAATAGGAAGAGTAGCAAGGCAAAATATGTTACTTTGAATGTTGAGGCAAAAATTGAAGAACCAAAAGAGAAAGTTTTGAAAACCTCAACAAGAAAAGGAAAAGCCGTAATGGTCAAGGAAAGCAATGAATCAGAGTCTAAGATAAATTCTGATGCAAACTCTGATGACTCTTCAGAATCTGACATGATGGAGATGATTGCTATGATTGTCAAAGGCTTCAAGAAGATGAAGTATAGGAAGTACAGGAAGCAAGGGAACTTCCAGAAGAAGCATGGAGAATTAGATAAGAAAGATAGATTCAGAAAAAGAGAAGATAGAGATGGAAAATCAAAAACTCTTGACAAATCAAAGGTCAAGTGTTACAAGTGTAAAAAAATGGGGCACTTTGCTAATGAGTGCAAAATCAAGGAATTTGGAAAAGCATTAATCACATCAAAGAAAGATTGGATGGATTCCTCAGATTCTGAAGAAGAAACAAATTATGCACTAATGGAAAACACTGATAAGGTATCAGACTCTATCTTTAACATTAACACTAAAAATATCTGTGAATTAAAGTCTTTCCTTAGATACTTGCATGTTTGTTTTAAATCACAGTCTCTTAAGAATGAAAGATTAAAATCTGAGATACAAACTTTGACTGCTAGGAATAACTTTCTAGAATCTGAAAATTCGAACATGCTTAGCATTAAGAAAGACTATGAAAATGCCATACACATGCGAACTCAATTAGAAATTCAAGTTAAATATTTGAAATCTGAGATAGCTAAAGAAAAGGAAACTTTCAAAGTTTGGACAAACTCTAGTAAGAGAGTCCAATAAATGTTTTCTAACAAGAATTGGACTTCTGCCTTAGGTTATGAATATGAGAAGGAAAGCACACTAAAACACACACAAAAGGAACATTAAGTGAACTTGTGAAATTTGTTAGAGCTAGTAACGACAAGAAGAATATCTCTGATGAATGCTCTAATAATAACAAAGGTAAAGAGAATAGTGTGTTATAAAACAAAAAGGTGAATATAGGATTACTCTCACAGAAGTAACTTATGGAAAACTTGAAGGCAGTCACAAATAAAAACAAACCTAAAAAGGTGAAGAGAAATAGAAATGGCAAAGTAGGAATTACTAAGGAGAATAACTATAAGTATATCCCTAATGCTCCTAGAAAAACCTGTTCTACTTATGGTAATTCAAATCACCTTGCCATTGACTTCAAAAAAAACAAAAAGAAGGAACCTGAGAGACCTAGTTCAGAGGCTAGAATACAAACTAGATATAGACCACAAAATCTCTATTTTCACTGTGGTAGTCTATGGCATTCAATTTACACATTTAAAGAATATCATAGTTTGTATTACAATTATTATGAACTACTGCCTCAACAAAATAAATCTCCAAAACATACTGTCAAACAAACATATGTGATAAAATCTGATAAAAGAAAAGTAAACTCAGACAGTATAAACTCTGATAATGCAAACTCTGATAGTGCAAACTCTCTTAACATAAACTCTTGTAAAAATACCTCTACTGCAAGAGTTAACAAGTTTCAAAAGAAAGGACCCAAACTTGGTTGGGTCCCCAAATCTACTAATTAATTTGCATTAAATGATTGCAGGGAAACAGAAAAAACATCCTAGTGATTGATAGTGGATGTTCTGCACATATGACTGGAAACAAATCCCTGCTTTCAGAGTTTGAAGAGAAGGTTGGCCCAGCAATATCTTATGGACATGGCAACATAGGAAGAACACTAGGATATGGCAATATTGTTATTGGAAATGTCTTCATTGAAAATGTAGCTCTTGTTGAAGGACTCAAACATAATCTGTTAAGTGTGAGTCAAATGACAGACAGAAGTTATTCTGTGAAATTTTATGGAACTCATTGTGAAGTGAAAAGCAAAAAGAATGGCAAAGTAGTTCTCATTGGTCACATATATTACAACTTATTTGAAGCTAGCTTGGATGTAAACTCTGATGGTCCCTTAACTTGTTTACTTGGAAAGGCATCATCTCTGGGAAGCTAGAATTGGCACAAAAAACTGTGTCACTTGAACTTTGGAAACATAAATGAATTGGTGAAAAAGAATCTAGTTAGAGGTCTTCTAAAAGCTCAATTTCATCCTGATGGACTCTATGATTCATGTCAAAAGGCCAAACAAAAGAAGACATCTTTCAAGAGCAAAACTGAAAATTCTATTGATCAACCTTTTCATCTATTGCATCTTGATTTATTTGATCATGTCAACATTATGTCCATTGGAAAGAAGAAATATACTCTGGTGATTGTAGATGATTACACAAGATTTACCTGGGTGTACTTTTTGAATAAAAATGATGAAACTACTGAGATAATTTTTGATCATATTGCTATGATTGAAAATGGATCACCACACAAAGTAAAGAATCTAAGGAGTGATAATGGGACATATTTTAAGAATTCTTCAATGAAGGATTTCTTCTCAACAAAAGGAATCATTCAAGAATTTTCAGCACTTGGAACACCTCAACAAAATGGTGTAGTTGAAAGGAAGAACATGACTCTCATTGAAGCTGCCAGAACAATGTTAGAAGGAGCAAAGCTACCTACTTATTATTGGACAGAAGCTGTGAAAACTGCATGCATTACTCAGAATTGCACTATGATAAATAAAAATGGAATGACTCCATATGAAATAATGAAGGGAAGGAAGCCAAATGTAAAATACTTTCACATATTTAGAAGCAAGTGTTTTATTCTCAAAATACATCCTGAACAATTGAAGAAATTTGAACTCAAAGCAGATGAAGATATTTTTGTTGGATATGCGACAACTTTTAAAACTTCTTCAAGGGCATTCAAAGTGTTTAATATAAGGACCAAGGCAGTCATGGAATCTATAAATGTCTCTTTTGATGAATGAAAAATAGCTAGTTACATGATGAAGATGCTCAAGAAACTCTGAGTTTTGAAAATGAATTGCAGAACACAAACTCTGATAAGCTAAACTCTGATGAGATAACACTGTTGAGCCAAACTCTGATTAGTTAAACTCTGATTCAGAAATGATTGAAATAGAAATCAAAGATTCTGCACATGTTGAGGGGGAGCAACATCAACCACTTACTGATATTGGAGAACAAACCTCAATTATTGAAATTTCAGAGTCTGACCAAACTCTGACAAACATAAACTCTGAAACCTTAAACTCTGATCAATAAAACTCTGAGACCACAAACACTGATCACTCAAACTCTGATCATTCAAACTCTGAGACATCAAACACTGATGGAAGAATAACTTCAGGGGAAGGATCATCATTTAATGAGGAATTATTCTATGAAGGCACAAATAATGGGGAGCATCTAGTTCAAGAAATTTTCCACATCCAAGGAAATGGACCAAAGATCACACACCAGATTTGATAATTGATGATCTAGAAAGTGGAGTGCAAACAAGGAAAGCGACTCAAAATGAATGTCCATTTCATAGTTTTCTTTCTCAAATAGAACCAAAGAAGGTTGAAGATGCTTTGAAGGATACAGATTGGGTTACTGCAATGCAGGAAGAATTAAATAAATTTGAAAGAAATGAAGTTTGGATCCTTGTTCCAAGGCCAAAGAATAGATCAATTGTTTGCACAAAATGGGTGTATAGAAACAAGACAGACTCTGATGTAATCATTACAAGGAACAAAGCAAGACTAGTTGCCAAAGGTTACTCTCAATAGGAATGTATTGATTATGATGAAACCTTGCACCTGTAGCTAGACTTGAAGTAATTAGAATCTTTCTTGCTTATGCTGCACACAAGAAATTCAAGGTCTACCAGATGGATATTAAAAGTGCATTTTTAAATGGAGAACTTGAAGAAGAGGTTTATGTTGAACAATCACCTGGCTTTGTTAATCCAAAATATCCAAATCATTTCTATAGATTGGATAAAGCCTTATATGTACTCAAGCAAGCACCAAGAGTCTGGCATGAAACTCTGGCTCAATTTCTAGTTGAAAGTGGTTTCACAAGAGGTACAATTGATAAAACCTTGTTTTATAGAACTCAAGGTAAGGATTTATTATTGGTTCAAATATATGTTTATTATATTTGGTTCCACTAATGAGAAACTCCGTGAAAGATTTTCAATGCTAATGCAGTCCAGGTATTAAATGAGCATGATGGGAGAAATGAGTTATTTTCTAGGTTTGCAAGTGAAACAGACTAATGAAAGTATTTTCATAAATCAGTCCAAATACACAAAGAATCTACTCACAAAGTTTCAAATGCAAGACTGTGCATCTACTACAACTCCAATGGCTACTACAACCAAACTTGATCAAGACACTAGAGAACCTGTAGATATTACAGTATACAGAGGAATGATTGGATCACTTCTCTATTTGACTGCAAGTAGACCAGATATCATGTTTACTAGCTGTCTATGTGCCAGATTTCAGGGAAATTCAAGGGAACCTCATTTGATTGTTGTTAAAAGAATTTTCAGATATCTCATAGGCACTATCAATCTTGGCTTATGGCAACCTAGAGAGTCTAACTTTAAGTTAATAGGCTATTCCGATGCTGACTTTGTAGGATGTAAAATTGATAGAAAAAGCACAACTGGAAGTTGTCAATTTCTAGGTGGAAGAATTGTCACATGGTTCAGTAAGAAACAAAAATATATCTCAACATCAACAGTAGAGGCTGAATATATAGTCGCAGGAAGCTGCTGTGCACAAATCTTATGGATGAAAAATCAATTGTTAGACTATGGTTTGAACTTTTCAAAAATTCATATTTATTGTGATAATCAAATTGCTATTGCAATGATAGGAAATCTAGTTCAACATTCTCTGACAAAGCACATCAGTATCAGATATCACTTCATAAAGGAACATGTCATGGAAGGGACAATTGAAATGCATTTTGTTCCCAGAAATCACTTCATATTCACCAAGCCTCTATGTGAAGTAACTTTTACAAGATTGGTTTCTGAATTAGGAAAGTTGACAAGTGGCTCAACTCTAGATAGCAAGTAGCAGACAAATCAGATTTTATGATAAACTCTATCAGAGTATGTGGTAAACTCTGATAGAACATGCAGTAAACTCTGATCAATGGAATAATAACATGGTTTCATTATATTTAACAAAATCATACTAGAACTCCCTTATATAATTAGATGATTCCATATTATGCATAAAATTTAAGTTTATTGATGTGGAAGAAGTACAATAAGAATTCATATGAATACGCGAAAATATAAAGCAAATGGTCCAATATACATAGCTAGCACGTACCACATACATCCTAATATTCGCATAACTTATGGAGATAATTCTCATGAATTTATAATTAAACATAATCATGTAACATAAATAATTAAAAAACTTAAATTTATACTCACCTTAATCTTAGTAATTATGGCTTACTCTTTTGTCATAATGAAAAGTATAATGACAATAAATAGACTAATTATGGAAATGGAGGAGTTTCGAATTTAAGAGCTTGTTTGGAAAACCCAGCTTAAAGCTTATTTCGACTTTAAGCTAAAAAATTTCTATTTGTGTAATAAGCCAGAAACTGACTTAAAGTCAGAAATAAGCCAGAAGTACTTTTTTCAGTTTTTACTATTTTGATAAAACTTATCCATATGTCATAAATTACTCATAAATCAATTTTATTTTTATTTTTATATTTTTAAAAACTCATAATACAAAATTACCCAAACACACATTTTAAGCTCTCGACTTATTACTTTAAGCCACTTTAAGTCATAAGTCACAATTTAATGCTTAGCCAAACAGGATCTTACATATGATAAGACAAATATAACCCTCACCAAGAAGTAATTAATATATTTCGATACCTTAGTGCATTGCAAATCATATTAGTGGTCAATATATTTTATACTATTATTTTATTTACGGTACATATATGGTCTACGGGTCTCTAATTAAAAAATAGTCTCTATTAATTTTTTTCCTATAAATATTTACTTTGCCCGAGGACGTGCAAAATACTATGTATGGGGATATTTGATAAAGTGTATATTTATATATATTTTATTTGAGTATTTTATTTAATAGATTTTAATGTGTTATTGTAGAGAGTAAGGAATTCTAAATTGGAAAGGATTTGAGATTAATTAGGAGAAAATTCGTACTTATCTGGCTACACGTGCAAGATATTTTGTTTAGGTCATATCTCAAGTTCTAGAAGTCAGAATTGGGTGATTCAATTGCCCACGAGAAGATAACCAGATTTGCTATCATTGTAGACTGGTGCAGAACACAAAGTCCAGTAGGGACAACCCAGAAACAGAGCAGAAAAGTCAAATACGAATTTTGACTTTGAAAACCAATTCAGTTTTAGAAACTCCTTTTTTGTATTCCTAAAGCATTAAAATACTTTTATTATTAGGTTTTTAGAGAGACCTGTCATATTGATATATCCATAGCCACCAAAGAGAGAAGCGAAGAAACTCTGGTGTGAAGATTTTAACATCGGTAAGATGTGGCTTTTTCTTCTATCGTTCTTGTGAGGACTATGGTTTGCTAAACCTTTATTGTTGGAGGGCTGATTTGAAGCCCTAAATCTTATGATAATTGTTAGGAATATATTCATTTGATGATGTACAAAATACTAGAACAGGGTCTAGCATGGTTTATCTGTAACAAGTCTTTCTAGTCTCTGAAACGTATAATCAGAGTCTAGATAGTCAACATTCAAGTTACTTGTACTTAGAAGAATTTCTGAAAGAAAATGAAATCAAAGTCTTCATGAAGATCAGAATCTGGAAGGTGATCGGAGTCTATAGGCTATCAGAGTCTACATTTATCATAGTCTGAAGATCATCAGAGTCTGAAGGTTTCAGAGTCTATACAGTTAAAATTAAATTTGGAAGAGGATCACGGGAATGGAAAGTCTTCGAAGATCAAGATAAATATATTGCAGATATGTTATGGGAAGGAAAGAGAATTGCAGAAGGAAACTGTCAACTAATAATAAGGAATTCTATTCCTATTGTAATTTATCTTTCTGTTATTAGTTGATAGGCAGCTCTCTATATAAACACTATGTAACCTAATTGTAAAAGCGTGTAAGTTGAAGCATAATTATCTGAGTGAAATTTTGTGAGAGCATAGAGATAGAGAGAGTTGCTGTGATAATCATAGAGAAGCTGCTAGGGTTTGTGTACACCCTATGAGAGTTTTGTATTCAATCATCAATAATACAAACAGTACTTATTCATATCTTTGTGTTTGATCTTTGTTCTTAATTCATATCGAGTTGGTTTTAAATCAGGCATAAAAGGAACACAAGTATTCAACCCCCCCTTCTACTTGTGCAACTGGGAAAACAATTGGTATCAGAGCCTAACGTTTAAAATCGATCAAAGATGTCTGGAAACAAAGATGGCAATTATAAGATTCCTATGCTCAAAGGAAACGAGTTTACCCATTGGAAGGTTAAGATGCTGCACCATCTGGAAGAAACAGACCCTGATTATCTTGAAAGAATTCATGAAAGACCCTATATGCCCTTAAAGCTAGTACCTCAAATCAATGAAGAAGGAAAAGTAACTGAAGAACACTTCATTAAAAAACCAAAGGCTGAATGGACAAAAGAGGACAAGGAGAATGTTCTTAAGGAGGCAAAGGTCAAAAACATACTCTTTAACAGGTTGGATTCTGTTCTTACAAACTGTGTTACATCATGTCAAACTGCTAAGGAGATGTGGACAAAACTTGAAGTACACTGTCAAGGAACTAAAGATGTCAAGAAAAATGCAAGGTCTTTGCTAATTCAAGAGTATGAGTATTTTGAAGCAAAATCTGGAGAATCTATTACTGAGATATATGATAGGTTTACTAAACTCTTGAATGAGACGGCTATGCTTGGTAAGGTTTATGATTCTGAAGATACCAACACCAAGTTTCTGAGAGCACTTCCTGAAGAGTGGGACAATAAGACTACAGCCAAAAGGGAAGCTAGAGATTTGGATGAACTAACTCTAGAAGAATTGTATGGCAGGCTCAAGATATATGATTTAGAGATGCAACAGAGGAAGAATAAGAAGTATGTGAAGACAAAATCTGTAGCACTCTTAATGGAGTCTGAAAAAGAACAACAGGAACAACCCACTGAAACAAGAATCAAGGATTCAAGAAAGAAGGGTAAAATTGTTGTGGAGTCAGAGTCTACTGACACAGACTCTGATTCTGATGAAGAGATTGATCTAAGTCAAATGATGGCTATGTTTGCCAAAACTTTCAAAAGAATGAAATTTAACAAAAGAACTGGCAAATTTAGCAAAAGGTCATCATTCAAGAAGGAAGATGAGAAGACTGAAAAGAGCAAGAGTACTATAATCAAACTTGACAAAGCAAAGGTCAAATGTTTCAACTATGGAATATTGAGGCACTTTGCCAGTGAATGCAGAAAGTCAAAAAGTCAAGGAAAAGGAAAAGCACTTTTATCAGCAGGAAAGGATTGGGCAAATTCAAGCTCAGAGGATGAAATTGATTATGAAAATCTAGCATTGATGGCATCCTCTTCAAGAAAATCACAATCTCCCAAACAACCATCATCTCCTAAAACTCAGGTATCAATCTTTACTCCTGAATCCTTAATTAACTTAGACTCTAATGGCATAGAAATTGTGCAAAGTGAGGTTAATAAAATATTGACAACATATAGGTCTCTCACTAGTGAAAGTGAAAGGTTGAGAGAAGAAAATTTAACCTTAACTAAAAAGAATGATCATTTAGAGTCTGAGTTAATATTAATGGAACAATACAAAAAGGATTCTGAGAAAAATAGTCATAATTACACTGAAATTTTGAAAGCCTATGACTATGTTAAGAATGAACTAGAAGAAGAAATACTTAAGTTTAAAGTCTGGACAGACTCTGGCAGAAAAGTTCAAGAAATTCTCAATAACCAAAATGTTTGTCAAACTGCTGGTCTAGGCTATGAAAATAGTCAAGGTAAAAGACCTATTGTTGAGAATGATAACAATGCAGAAGCTAGCCAAGATAATAAGACTAAAGACAAAAGCAAATTTGTTCCTGTTAAGTTTGTGAATCCTAAAGAAAAGACTGAAACCACAAACTCATTTGTCAATAGTCCCCTTGTTGTTGACAAAAAGACAGATGAAACTGGAACAAATAACTCTAAGAAAAATGTTAACATAGGGTACTTATCTAAGTCTAAGTTAAAAGAAAGGCTAGAGAACTTATCAGAGTCTACCAAAACTAGGAGAAATAGGAATGGTAAAGAAGGCATTAATAAAGCAAATAATTATCAAAAGGATCCTAATGCTCCTAGAAAGAAGTGTTTTAGATGTGGCAACCACAATCATTTAGCTATAGATTGTAAAGAAAAAATTGAAAAAGAATCAGAGTTTAGTCTTCCACAGACTCTGAAAAGTCACTACATTCCACAAAAACCCTGTTATCACTGTGGTAGCATATTTCACTCTATTTATATGTGTAGAGACTATCATGAATTGTATTTCAATTTTTATGAGCTAAAATAATCCATTGACAAAGGCTGGTATGATACTGTTAAGACTCCACCAGAGTCAAAAGCAAAGGAGACAGGTAAATCAAAGGTGAAAATTACTAAACCTGTTTCACCCAAAGTTAGAGGAAAAGGATCCAAAACTGTTTGGATCCCCAAAACAACTAACTAGTTGCTTTATGTATGCAGGGAACAAGGGTAAAGAATGTAACCCTAATCCTGGACAGTGGATGCTCAGGACACATGACTGGAAAGAAATCCCTGCTTACAGACTTTGTGGAAATGGCTGGCCCAAAAGTGTCCTTTGATGATGGCAATAAAGGACAAACACTGGGATATGGCAAGATTGTACTTGGGAATGTCATCATTGAACAAGTAGCTCTAGTTGATGGCTTAAGACACAATTTGATAAGCAAAAGTCAACTAGGAGATAAAGGTTACCATACTGACTTTGACAACAAAGAGTGTCTTGTGACTCACAAAGAAACAGGTATTCTGGTTTTTAAAGGACACATACATGGTAACATTTATGAAGCCAGCTTGGAGGATTGCATACATAGTGAACTCACATGTCTATATAGCAAGGCCTCAATTGAAGAAAGCTGGAAATGGCACAAGAAACTGTCACATATCAACTTTAAAACACTAAACAAGTTGGTTAAACAGAATCTTGTAAGAGGATTACCAAAGCTTGATTTTGTGCAAGATGGACTCTATGAAGCATGTCAACTTGGAAAGCAAAAGAAATCATCCTTCAAGAGCAAGACAATAAACACCATTTATGAACCCTTTTATTTATTGCACCTTGATTAATTTGGTCCAGTAAATGTTATGTCTATTAATAAAAAGAAATATGCTCTTGTTATTGTAGATGATTTTACAAAATTCACATGGGTTTTCTTTCTACATTCAAAGGATGAAGCTCCAGAACACATAAAAGACCATATCACTTTTTTGGAAAGAAATTCAAAGAAAACAGTTAGAGTTCTAAGGAGTGACAATGGTACTGAATTCAAGAATTCAATCATGGAAGACTACTATGCATTAAAAGGAATTTCTCAACAATTTTCTGCACCAGGAACTCTTCAACAAAATGGAGTTGTGGAGAGAAAGAATAGAACCCTCATAGAAACTGCCAGAACAATGCTGGCAGAGTCTAAGCTACAAGTATATTTTTGGGCAGAGGCAGTCAATACAGTATGTTTCACTCAAAACTGTACTTTAATAAATATGCATGGAAAGACTCCCTATGAAATGATAAAGGACAAGAAGCCAAGTGTGAAACATTTTCACATATTTGGATGCAAGTGTTATGTACTGAAAGTACATCCTGAAAATCTAAGCAAATTTGAAGCCAAAGCAGATGAATCAATTTTTCTTGGATATGCATCAAACACAAAAGCATTCAGAGTGTTTAATCTCAGAACCAAAATTGTTATAGAATCTATTCATGTTGCATTTGATGATAAAAAGTTTATAGAATTGCAAGATGAGTCAGAGTCTACTACACTAGAATTTGAAAATATAAAAAGTTTTGAGATAAATGAAGAAGAAGAGGATGAAGACCCTCAAGTAACTCCTAATCCAACACAGGAACCTGCACATTCTGAGGGGGAGCTAGGAAATACAACTCCGAATGATTCAGAGTCTAACAGGTCAGGGTATACCCAGAAAGAGTCTAGATAGACTGAGTCAAATTCCTCAGAATCTAACTCATCAGGGTCTGGATCAAGCAACTCTGAACCCTTGACAGAGTCAAGCAATTTAGGGGGAGCCTCTTCATTTAAATTTCACCTAAATACAGAATATGCAAATGACTTAGGGGGAGCTTCTAGTTCAAGAATCAATCTTCCACCAGCTAGAAAATGGACAAGAGGTAACACTCCTGACTTAATAATTGGTGACCCTGAGAGTGGTGTACAAACAAGAACAGCCACTCAAAATGAATGTCTTTATAGCTGTTTTCTCTCAAAGAATGAACCCAAGAAAATTGAGGAAGCCTTGCAAGACCCTGATTGGATAATTGCAATGCAAGAGGAATTGAATGAATTTGAGAGAAACAAAGTGTAGAAACTTGTACCAAGGCCTAAAGATAGATTACTTGTTAGTGCAAAATGGGTGTACAGAAAGAAACTTGATGAGAGTGGAACTGTAATAAGAAACAAAGTAAGGCTAGTTGCAAAAGGATACTCACAGGAGGAAGGAATTGATTATGATGAAACTTTTGCACCAGTAGCAAGATTGGAAGCCATAAGAATGTTTCTTGCCTTTGCAGCTCATTCAAAATTCAAAGTGTATCAGATGGATGTAAAAAGTGCCTTCTTGAATGGAAAATTGGAAGAAGAAGTCTATGTGGAGCAACCACTAGGATTTGTTGATCCTAAATATCCTGATCATGTTTACAGATTTGATAAGGCACTTTATGGATTGAAGCAAGCACCTAGAGCATGGTATGAAACTCTTTCAAAATTTCTTCTTGAAAATGGATTCGTAAGAGGTACCATTGACAAAACTCTCTTTATTAGAAAGTATAAAGGTGACATTTTTCTTGTCCAAATTTATGTTGATGATATTATATTTGGTTCTACTAATGACAAACTCTGTGAAAAGTTTAGTAAACTAATGCAGTCAAATTATGAAATGAGCATGATGGGAGAATTAAACTTCTTTTTGGGGCTTCAAGTCAAACAGAATGATGATGGAATTTTCATCAATCAAACAAAGTATATAAAAGAACTACTGAAGAAGTTTCATATGCAAGACTCTGCAACTGCTAAAACTCCCATGTCAACAGCCATTAAGCTAGATTCTGACTCAAAGGGTAAGAAAGTTGACAACACTAGCTACAGAAGTATGATTGACTCATTATTATATTTAACTGCTAGTAGACCAGATATAATGTTTGCAACTTGTCTGTGTGCTAGATTTCAAGCTGACCCCAGAGAATCACATTTAATAGCTGTAAAAAGAATTTTTAGATATTTCAAGGGGGCACAAACTCTTGGACTTTGGTATCCTAGAGAGTCAGATTTTTTATTAATTGGTTATTCAGATTCTGACTATGCAGGATGCAAAGTAGACAGGAAAAGCACAACAGGTCAGTGTCAGTTTCTTGGCAACAAATTAATTTCTTGGTTTAGCAAGAAACAACAGACTGTATCAACCTCAATAGCTGAGGGCTGAATACATTGCCGCTGGGAGTTGTTGTGCTCAAATTATGTGGATAAGAAATCAATTACTTGATTATGGACTCACATTCTCAAATATTCCTATGTATTGTGATAATACCAGTGCTATTAAAATTGCAGGGAATCCAGTCCAAAATTCCAGAACAAAGCACATTGATGTCAGGTATCATTTTATTAGAGAACATGTTGAAAATGGTACTGTGACACTTCATTATGTTCCAACTGACAAACAGATTGCAGACATTTTGACAAAACCACTTGATGAGTCTACCTTTCTTAGACTGGTAGGTGAATTAGATATGTTAAACATGTAAGTGATTACAAATTACAAGAAGCAAGGTATGTACTTTAATTATAGCTCCTGATGTGTCAAACTATAATTTGTTAATGCAAAATTCTTGAGGTACGTTATTTTGACAGAGTCTAGTTTTTAGACTCTGAAAAATAACTATCGTCTAGACTTCGAAATGGTTCAAGTTCGCGCCTACAGACTCTGATTGTGTCTAAATTGTTCAAATGACTTGAAATAGGCGGTAACAGTTGTTTTTGACTGGAGATAAATTGTAGACTCGTGCGTATTGTATGCAACTTGAACAAAATAGAATTTTTCACACAATTTACTCACTTGTTTCTTGCAATTATTTTCTAAGGTACAAATATTCATAGAGCTCTTTACGAACCCTAGCAAATTTGTTCAAGCGACTTCATCACTTTCATCTCAACAATTTCAATGGCTGCTATATCAACTGTGATGAGGGGACCCAAAACTATCACATTCACCTTTGGAGACTTTGAGTTCATGACCACTAACCATGTGGCAGCCCTTGGCGACAAGAAAGGGGTAGATGCTGACTCCTATCCTATGATGGATTTCTTGGAGCAGAGTGAGCTTAGTTACGTACTCAATGCATCACCAGTGATTCATATGGATGCTGTTTCACAAGCCTGGAGCTCTGCAAAGGTAGTTGATCATTCTCAAGATCAACCAGGTAAAATCATATTCACCTTTGGCTCCACTACTTTTGATGTAACTGCAGATATAATTAATTCTGTGTTTAAACTGCTTATTAAGTCTTCTTTTGATAATACTGTATCTGATGATGACATTAAAAGCATGTTTAAGGCAATAGGTTATTCTGCTAGCTTAGATAACATGAGTAAGATAACTAGGCCATATTTAAGGAAGGAATGGTCATTTTTCTTTGACCAACTTGCTAAGTGCTTTACTGGTAAGTGTAGTGGTTTAGATGCTATTACTGCAATAACTTATCAAATTGGTCACAGTCTCCTATTTGACAAAGTGATCAACATTGGTGATATGTTGCTTCCTCAAATGGGAGCAAAATTAACTAATGTGCAAGAGGGGAGGAAAAAGGTCTACTACCATAGATTTCTTATGATTCTCCTCAACCACTTCATTCCTGACCTGTCAACCAAGTTGGCAAATGATTGCTGTGTGCAGGCATACAAACAGCAAATGAGAATATTCTCTGACATCAAGAGAATTGATGACAAAAAGAAGAGTTTACCTGCCATGCACTATCCACAGGTAATACAGGTAAAACTCTCCATCTATAAACCATCTATCTATAATGCTTCTTTTTTTTGTGGTGACATGATGCAGGATCAAGTAATGGAGAGTCCCCCTACACCTACCCCAGTCACCCAATCCCCTTCAATTACACAATCTTCCAAACCAAAATCCAAAAAGAAACCAACCTCTGGTGTCTCTCAACAGGCACCAGTTGTAAAGAGGAGAAAATTGATTCAATCTAGGCTTATAGATGAGCACAGTGATGAGGAGCTCAACCCTCTAGAGAAACAAGTTGTTGAAGGTCTTTCTTTGCTAAAAGAAGGTCATGAAACACTTGATTCTAACCCTCAAACCAAGTCTGTAGACTCTCCAAACGCTACAGACTCTGACAAACTTAAGAATGCACCTCAGGATTCTCAAACTGAATCTCCTGAGAAATCTTTTGCTCAAAAGTACAGAAGGTTGAGGAAGGCTTATTCTGCACACACACACACAAGCCTACTATTATTACTAACCCTGTTTTGCAGGAAACAGATGCTCCCAAGGCACCTGCTGGGCCAGACTCTGAAAGCAAGAAATTACCTGAACCAGAGTCTAATGTTGAGTCAGAGTCTAGACTGCCTTTAGACTCTGATCATGACACATTTTGGGAAGGAATGCCATTGGATGCAGCCTCAAGTCTAATTGATGAAATCATTACTCCAATTGATGAGCCACTGTTATTCTTATATCCTTTGGTGGAATCAGTTGAATATCCAGAGCAACATCAGACTAAATCTCAAGTCTTAGATTTTCTTTCAACCTATGAAACCCTAAGGAAGAGAATGGAACTTGAGCTACAAATGTCTGCACAGGATGTGGTCAAATCTCTATACAGCTACCTATTCAACTCTTCATTCCAAGAAAAAACAGCTGGGCTCATAGAAGGCAGGACAACTGAAGTTCTCAAAGCACTAGGTGTGCCAGACTCTGAACAACAAATCACAAAGAAGCCTAAAAAGCTTAAGATCTACAAAATGAGAGAATCAGAGTCTGTTGCTGAGTTGGAAACTGAGATTGAGCAACCAGTTTTTGATTATGAAGTAATTTGGGATCAAGGGATTACCTACAGGACAACTATTGATTGGATTTCTACTATTCAGCCTCTTTCAAGGAAGGTGGTTGATTTTCTTATCCAAAATGTAGGAAAGGTGACCAACAAATACATCTACCCAACCTATGAAAGTAGATTGGATCAACTCAAGGGCTCATCTTATCAGAAGCTTGCAAGGGAACTACAGGATTCCTTTCATGTGACTTTTGCCCAGGCCATCAATGCACTCCATGCCAGGATCTTTCTCAATGGACACTTGGATGCATTAACTTTGGTAGAACCACATGAGGTAGCAGGTGATGCCAGGCAGTTGGAGGATGGGACTAGTGCACCAGTGGTGACTAGTGATAAAGATGCTCAGTCTGCCTCACCCACACAAGAACCACCTAGTCAGAGGTTGGGTGATAGTGGGGCAGGGGAGTATGCTGTAAGGCCCTCCTTGACAACTCATCAAAGAGCTTATGAGAACCCCAGTGATATGGGAGGACAGACTCTGATGGATGCTCATGAAGAAATTTTCCAATCTATTCTATCAGAGTCTATCCACCTTGAGGGGGAGTCTCATGCACAAATAGTCAAAGATGGTAATACTCAGACTCTGGCTTCTAATGAAGTCATACTGAAGCAGTCAGAGTCTAGAGCAGACCCTGAGACTAGAATACTAGAGCCAACAGACTCTGAAAAGAAAGAATATGCTTGTAAGGGTTCAGAATCTGTTGCTGCTCACCCCTTGGTGGAAACCCCTAGCCTTCAGACATATGAAGGGGTTCCTCTCCATCAAGGTGGTTCAGGTATTGAAGCACAATCATTCTCTCTCAACAACTCTTCTGTAGGATTCTTGAGTGCACCCTCCACAATGAGTGAAAAAATATTTGAGAGGCTGGCACTGGTCCAGGCAAAAGGAGAGGTAGAAAAGGCTGTAGAGAGCCTGAGTGAGATTGAAAAAGTGGGTGTCCAACCCCACTGTGAGAATGAGAGATTAGGGTATCCTGAACCTAGTTTTACTTATTGGGATCAAGATTTTCCAAAGAGTTGGTCCAATGAGTTGGAGCAGGGGATGGATGAAAATTCACTTTTATTGATTGTACAGATTGGCAAAAAGGAGGAGGCTCTTGCTGCTCAGAAGTCATTTACATAGAGACCACAACTTCATCTGGTGGATTCTCTAGCAAGGAGAGCATATAGAGTCATTGAGGCTTTGGTGAATAACCCTGTCATTTTACCTGAGACTGCAAAATTGAAGTCAGAAGAACCACTTTTGATCATGCATATAAGGGCTAGACTTCCAGAGTCTACAGTCTCTGATCACTCTCAGGAGGAGTCAGGGTCTATAGTCCCGTTTGCAGTTTCAGAGTCTACACCTCCAATCACAAAGCTTGAGCCTGTTGCTGAGGAATACACTTCTGAAGATGATGCTCCAATTAACCCTTCTTTTATCTATTTTGATCAGGTGTTTCCTCAGTCTTGGGAGTCTGCACAGAAAAGAGGCATAACTGATAAAGATTCTTTTGCTTGTATTCTAGCCATTCATCAATTTGAGAGACTTCTAGCTTTTCAGAAAAAGTCCTTTCTACAGGAACATGGTCACTATTCTGGTGAAGAAGATCAGGCCCTAGATAGTGAAGTTCAGATTGGGATGGAGACCGTTGCTTCTCAATTAGCTGGTATGGTCAAAGATATTTCTCATATTCAAACCAAACTCACTGGTGTTGATAATGTCACTTCTTTGCTCAGTACCAGATTTGACAAAATTCACTCCTTTCAATTATCCAAAAAAGTTTCTTTCAAGGATGCTATTGCTTCTATCACTACCACTCAAGCCAATCTCCAAACTACAGTCTCTGCTTTGACCTCCAAGGTTGATTCGGTCATTGCAGCCCAGGCCAATATCTCCACATTTCTTGAACAGATTCTTTTGGTTGTCACCGATAATGATGATGTCAAAAAGGGGGAGAAGAAAGGTGAATCTTCCATGAGAAATAAGGACGATGGTTGTAAAGATAAATCAAAGGGAATTAAAAGGAGGAGAGATGATGATGATGATGAAACTGGTGATAGTTCTCATGGTCCTAGGGGTCTTAATGATGTGCAACAAAAGCACTCTGGAGTAGCAAAAACTCAGACACATCAGTCAGGGACTAGACATGGGAAATCAGAGTCTAAGTCAGACTCTGATAAGCAAAGAAAGAAGTCAGACTCTGATCAAGCTCAAGAACCTTCATACTGGAAGTGCAGTCAGTCAAATCTGCAACTTAGAGCTAAAAAGAAGACAGGTCTTGGAGGTTTTGAAGAATCTGACATTGACAGAACATCCACTCTAACCAGGGATCCTCAATCCTTGACAGATAGGCAGTTTGAGAAGATCACTCAGAAGCACTTAAATAAAGTGGTGTCTGCTTAAACTGTTTATAATGTTTTTGAAAGAAAGATACAAAGACAGAGAGGCACAGAAAAGGTGAAGAATGAGATGCTGGTATATTTCTTAGAAGGTGGAAGTGTAAGATGGATTAGCCAATCAAATTTTATCTTTTTCAAACAGGCTGAGGAATTACAGTACATTAGATTTCTCTTACAGATTGCATATGAAGTAAATAAGAGTAAAGAGGCTATCACTCACAAATGGTTCAAAGAGATTGACAGAAAGCTGACTTTGCACAGACAGACAAATCGACAAATGGGCAAATTTTCATTAAAATATGTTGATACTGAGGGAAATGATCAAGTCATGCCATTGGAAGAAAAACATATTAAATTTCAAGAAGGTATGGGTCATTACTTTGGGTTTCAGCCTATGAGTGGGAAAGTTAGTGTTCTAATATTGAAGGACTTGAAAGATCAAGAAAGCAATGCAAATGATCTGAGAGCAGCTTACTATCAAATCAAATGTTCAAATAAAGAAATGAAGAAATTGAAGAAGTTTGTTGGTGAAGCTCTTGCAATTGTGGAGGAAAATATGCTGAACTCATTTTTGAAGAATAATCCAGCCTTTGAGAAGATTAAATAAGAAGTAATTCTTTTTCCTTTATAATTATTTTATACTGTTCTAGATTAATTGTTTATTCTTTAGTTTTGACATCAACAAGCCTTGATTTATGCTTACATTTTATAAAGCATAAATAGGGGGAGATTGTTATGAATATATTCATTTGATGATGTACAAAATACTAGAACAGGGTCTAGCATGGTTTATCTGTAACAAGTCTTTCTAGTCTCTGAAATGTATAATCAGAGTCTAGATAGTCAACATTCAAGTTACTTGTACTTAGAAGAATTTCTGAAAGAAAATGAAACCAGAGTCTGCATGAAGGTCAGAGTCTGGAAGGTGATCGGAGTCTATAGACTATCAGAGTCTATGATCTATCAGAGTCTACATTTATCAGAGTCTGAAGATCATCAGAGTCTGAAGGTTTCAGATTCTATACAGTTAAAGTTAAATTTGGAAGAGGATCACGGGAATGGAAAGTCTTCGAAGATCAAGATAAATATATTGCAGATATGCTATGGGAAGGAAAGAGAATTGCAGAAGGAAACTGTCAACTAATAATTAGGAATTCTATTCCTATTGTAATTTATCTTTCTGTTATTAGTTGATAGATAGTTCTCTATATAAACACTATGTAACCTAATTGTAAAAGCGTATAAGTTGAAGCATAATTATCTGAGTGAAATTTTGTGAGAGCATAGAGATAGAGCGAGTTGCTGTGATAATCATAGAGAAGTTGCTAGGGTTTGTGTACACCCTAGGAGAGTTTTGTATTCAATCATCAATAATACAAACAGTACTTATTCATATCTTTGTGTTTGATCTTTGTTCTTAATTCATATCGAGTTGGTTTTAAATCAGGCATAAATGGAACACAAGTATTCAACCCCCCATCCCTTCTACTTGTGCAACTGGGAAAACAATAATTATACAATTTTAATATTCTGAGATATGTTTTGATTATACATATATGTGCATCAATGCTTATAGATATTCTTGAATTAACTATGGTATGTGGTCATCCAAATATGTTATGTGATTCGTATATCTATAAAGTCAATTAATCTTTCTATGTGATCATGGGATTAATTCTATTAGCATATAAATTATATAATCTTTCTATGTGGTCATGGGATTATATGGATAGCAGAACTTGATTCTATGTGGTCATGTCAAGGTCTCTATAAGTATTTTTCAAAGCATATCAAGAAAGTTTAGAATTGTGTCATAGGTTTGGTGGTGGATTTTCATGCTTTTCAATATGTTTCTTTATTTGCTTAGAACATATTTTCCTTGTTTTTCTTAATTAGTTTAGTTTAAACAAAATTACAAAACAACTACATTCTTTTAACCTTAACAAAATAGGAGAGTGAACCCTTGATTCTTGGCGTAGAACGATACCCTATTTACTCTACATTACGAACGAAACAAAAAGGGTGTAATTGGATCACACCAATTTTTAGCGTCGTGCTGTCGGGGATTGAATTTGCTTTACTTTTATTTTGTGTTAGTTTTAGTTAGTTATTTTACTGACCCGTGTCCTGTTTTGGTTAATCCTGCTCTTGAAGATGTCAATGCTCTTGGATTTGGTATTCAAGGAGCAAACCAGCTCTTAAATACATATAATCCAGGATGGAGGAATCATCCCAACTTAAGGTATGGCAACATCAACAATGCTTTGAATGGGTTTCAGTTTCAAAACACAGTTACAACCCCTAGTTTTCTAAAACTGGGGCAAGTCCCTCAAGGTGCGAATAATGATAACAATATTGAAAAATTATTATCCAAGTTGGTTGAGGACAGATGGAGATGCAAAAGCAGTGCACTACAAATTCTCAAGATATTAAGGAGATATAGAAACAACTTGGGGATATAATTAAGAAGATTAATCAAGAGCATGATGCTAAAAAGTTACTTGGAACTACTCAACCAAATTTGAAATTTGAGCATGCAAATATCATTACCACTAAGAGTGGTAGGAATATCATCCCATCTAGAAAGAAATTGGAGAATGAAATTGACAAGCATGGAGTAGAGAAAGACCTAGTCATTCAGAATACTTCACATACCAAAAAGGCGAAAGAAAGTACAAAAACTCAAGCTAATGAAGTTAGTGATGACAATCAGAATTCACACAAAAAATCTCGAGGAACATACTTCACCGATTTCTAATAGTAAGTCTCTTAACTCTTCAAATTCAGTTATTACTAATAGTCGCTTCGATCATGTACCTTTTCCAGCTAGGTAGGTTCAAACAAAGAAAAGTGCATTGGAAACAAATATTTTGGAGACTTTTCGAATAGTACATATCAATTTGCCTCTACTTGAATGCATTCAGAATCTTTCAGAATATGCTAAGGTATTGAAGGACTTGTGCACTAAATGAAGGAGGCTAAAGGGAAGTGAAGTAGTGGAGATAAAGGAGAATGTCTCTGTAGTTTTACAAGGAAGGTTGCGAGCAAAGTGTAAGGATCCAGGGAGCTTTATTATTCCTTGAACCATTGGTAACTCTAAATTTGAAAATTCTTTATTTGATATGGGTGACCCAATTAATGTTATGCCATCTAGTATTTATGGGAAATTATGTACTAAGACTGAACTCAAATCAAATTATGTTACGATTTTACTAGCTGACAGATCTCACGTTTACCTGAAAGGTGTTTTGGATGATGTTCTTGTGCAGTTTTGTAGGTTTCAATATCCGGCAGACTTTTATATCTTGGACATGGGAGACGCAACTAGTGCACATTAATTCTGGCTAGACCATTCAAGTGTACTGCTCAAACAAGAATTTATGTGGCAAGAGGAGAGCTCAACATGGACTTTGACAATGAAACAATAAAGCTGAACATGTTTGAGATGATGAGGTACCCTATCGATACCAAGACATGTTATAGATTGATCACAATGGGTAGCATTACGTAAAAATACTTTTAGTTAATGAAAGATGATGAACTAGAAACGGTGATTTCTAATGACATTGGTGTAAATAAAGATGGAAAACTTGAAGTGCTTGAAGAGGTTTCAACTATCTATACTGGTGGTATTTTGGAGACTTACAAGGCCTTGCAAGCAGTTGAGAGTGTCAAAGGTGAACACAATTTTGTGTTCTATACAAACTCTACTAATAAGCAATTGCCTTTAATTGTTCAAGCATCTCAATTGGAACTCAAATCATTGCATTCTCATCTCAAGTATGTTTTTCTAGGTAAGGAAGAGACATTGCCAATTATAATTGCGTCAAATCTCACATCTGAACAAAGTGGTGATAGTAGTGCGCAAGGACATCAAAGCTATTGGCTAGAGCTTGGAAGATATTAGGGGAATCATCCCCACACTATGTGTTCATAGAATCCATTTAGAAGAAGGTGCCAAGCCTGTGCGAGTGCCTAAACGGTGACTAAATCCTCCCATGATGGAAGTTGTAAAGAAAGAAATCATCAAGCTATTGGATAATGGAATCATATATCATATTTCTGATACTCAATGGGTTTCTGCAGTGCATGTTGTTCTAAAAAAATATGGAGTTACGGTGGTAGCAAATGGGGAGAATGAGTTGGTACCTCAATGTACAGTAACTAGTCATCCAGTCTGTACTAATTATAGGCCTCTCAATAATAGTACTAGGAAGGATCATTTTCCCTTGTCTTTCATTGATCAAATGTTGGAGAGGTTGGCTGGTCGTGAGTACTATTATTTCTTAGTTGGATATTCAGGATATAATCAGATTACTATAGTTCTTGATGATCAAGAGAAGACAACATTCACATGCCCTTTTGGCACCTTTGCCTTTAGGCTCTTGTCTTTTGGACAATGTAATGCACTAGAAACTTTTTAAAGATGCATGATTACCATATTATCTGATTATGTGGGAAAAATCATTGAAGTTTTCATGCTTGATTTCAATATCTTTGGTGATATTTTTGAAGGTTGCTTAGAAAATTTGGGTCTCATACTGCAAAGATGTGAAGAAACAAATCTAGTGCTGAATTGGGGAAAATGCCACTTCATGGTAACCCTAGGTATTGTTCTTGGACATGTGATTTATTCAAAAGGCATTGAGGTGGATAAAGCTAAAATTGACTTGATATGGTATTTGACCAAACCCTCAAATATAAAGGAGGTTAGGTCTTTTCTTTGACATGCTGGTTTTTATAGAAGATTCATTCAAGACTTCTGTAAAATAGCAAGGCTCTTAACTAACTTCTTCAGAAAGATATACCAATCGAGTTCAAGCACCTGATTGGAACTTGCCATTTGAAATAATGTGTGATGCATCTGATTATGCTCTAGGGGCTTTACTTGGGTAACGGAAAGACAAGAAGGAGCATGCCATTTAATATGCTTCAAGAACCTTGAATGATGTACTTTGGAGAAGTTCCGGTCGTACTTGATTTGTACAAAGGTGATTGTATACTCTGATCATGCATATTTAAAATATTTATTGGCTAAGAAGGAGGCAAAACCAAGACTCGTCTGTTGGATCTTATTGCTACAAGAGTTTGACATTGAAATCAAAGACAATAAGGGATCCGAGAAAGTTGTAACTGATTATCTTAGTCATTTGGTGAGGGAAGAGGAAGATGTTCCCTTAACTGAGACGTTTCCGGATGAACAACTTCTCCGGGTTGAGGTAAGTGGTTTAATTGATTTGACTCCATGGTATGCATACATAGTTAACTATTTTCATACTAAAATATTGCCTACTAAATTGACTCATACACAAAAAGATAAAACTAAATATGATTCAAAATTTTATGTGTGGGATGATCTTTTAGAAGCATTGTCTAGATTTAATAATAAGGAGATGTGTGCCTGATAATGAATTTGAATCTGTTTTAAAATTTTGTCATAATTATGCATGTGGTGGACATTTTCGAGCTAAAAAAATAGCACATAAGGTCTTAGAGTGTGATTTTTATTGGCCTTCAATATTTAAAGATGCTAAAGATTTTTGAAAAACTTGTGATAGATGCCAACGATTAGGGAACATTAATTCTAAAAATGAAATGCCCATGAATCCTATTTTGAATGTTGAGATATTTGATGTTTGGGGTATTGATTTTATGGGTATTTTCCCGTATTCTAATGGTTTTCTATGCATACTCTTGGTTGTTGATTATGTGTCGAAGTGGGCGGAAGCTAAAGCCACCTGCACTAATGATTCTAAAGTGGTTGTAGATTTCTTGAGAATAAATATTTTTGCTAGGTTTGGAATGCCACGAGTTGTTATTAGTGATGAAGGATTACATTTTTTCAATAGGACCATTGAGGCATTATTTCGCAGGTATAACATCACCCATAAGGTTTCAACACCTTATCATCCATAAACCAATGGACAAGCAGAGGTATCTAACCAAGAGATCAAGCAAATTCTAGAAAAGACAGTGGGATTTACACATAAAGATTAAAGTCAACAGTCAAATGATGCACTTTGGGCTTATAAGATTGCATACAAGACACCCATTGGCATGTCGCCATATTGCATGGTTTATGGAAAACCTTCCCATTTACCGATCGATCTTGAACATAAGGCATATTGGGCTACTAAGAAGTTTAACATGTCCCTTGATTAGGCTGGTTTTCATCGGAAGTTAAAATTGTCGTCTGAATTGGAGGAACTTCACAATGAAGCGTATGAAAGTGCTAGAATTTACAAAGAAAAGACAAAGGTTTTCCACGATAAGATGATTCTGTGGAAGCATTTTGAGGTTGGTCAAAAAGTTCTTTTATATCACTCTAGATTGCGTCTTTTCCCTGGAAAGTTACGATCAAGGTGGATTGGTCCATTTGAAATTATTGAGTTGTTTTCACATGGAGCTGTGATTATTAAAAAGGATGATGAAAGTACATTTAAGGTTAATGGATATCGTCCCAAACCGTATTTGGAACAACCTTCAAATCACATTGGAGAGAGTAAAGCTCTTAATGATGTGATAATCTATGGTGCTTGAAAGTTGTTACACAGTGTCTAGCCAAAGACATTAAAGAAGAGCGCTTCTTGAGAGGCAACCCAAGTTTATTGTACGGTTAGTTGTATATTATTATTATTATTATTATTATTATTATTTGTATTATATGTATTATTATAAATATTATTATATAATATTTGTATTATTAGAAATAGTTTTTTTACTCCTACAAAGTGCCTTGATAATTTTTGTGAGAAGTGGTTCCGAAAAAAAAAATCTTATAAATTAATGGAATAGTTTATATGAATTTTGTGTGCAAGAAAATTTTATTCCGGGTGCCAATGTAGAAGGAAAAAAAAGGAAAAAATTTGTTGCCCACGGTGCGTGCAAGGTTGCTTGTGGTGCATAAATTGGTGTTTCCTTTCCTCAATTCCGCAACAGTCAACTATGCTACAAGCAAGAGCATTTCAAATGCCTACTACAATCACTACACCTAGTGTGTTGTTGGGTCATATATTGCACCACTTAAATATAAAGTGAACTCCAGCCCAGACTTTAAATTCATTTCATTCAGAGTTTTTTTATTATTCAAACGGCACTTCACGCATATGCAGGGGAATATTTCTAACTTTTCATTGTATATTAATTTTTTTGCCTTTATTTTTATATTTTTTAGTATCCTTTTTATATTTCTGTTTATATTTATTCATTGAGGACAATGAATCATTCTAGTGTCTTTGGTTCTTTTGACTTATTTTTGGAGTTGTGTCTTTTTATATTTGAATTTATATGGAACTGTGTCTTTCCGTTTTAATCTCAATTTTAGGATTTTAATATTATATTTGGATATTATTTTTTAGAATTTATGATATTTGAGATTTTGTTTCAATATATGACTCTAAGTGATAATTTAGAACTATTGAATGTAGAGCTGTAAACGAGTCGAGTCGAGTCGAGTTTTTCCTTAACGAGTTCGATCTCGAGTTTTTCTAACCGAGTCGAGCTCGAACTTGATTATTAAACGAGTTTTTTTTTGCGCCGAACTCGGGTTCGTTAATGACCCGAGTCGAGTCGAGTCGGTAACGAGCCTACCGAGTCGATCCCGAGTCCGAGTCGATCCCGAGTCGAGTCGGGTTTTTCGATATTTTTTTATTTTTTTTATTTTTTTATTTTTTTGGGCTTATTTTTTTAAATAAAAACTAAAATTAAAACACTAAAAAATAAAAATTAAAATTAAAACACTAAAAACTAAAATTAAAACACTAAAAAATAAAAAATAAAAACTAAAACAATAAAATATATATATATATATATATATATATATATATATATATATATATATATATATATTTTTATATTTTTTATCGAGTACCGAGTTCGAGTCGAGTCGAGTACCGAGTCGAGTCGAGTCGAACAACCAAAAAACTCGACTCGACTCGTTAAGCTTAACGAGCTTTTTTTCTTGCCGAACTCGAGCTCGTTAACGAACCGAGTCGAGTCGAGTCGGGTTTTTACCGAGTCGAGTCGAGTCGAGTTCGAGTCTGCTCGGTTCGTTTAACAGCTCTAATTGAATGTGATTTGTCCGTAGCAGACAAGGGGTCGGGTTTTAAGTACAAATTAGACTAAAACTAATTAAGTATTAATTTTATAAATTAAGAATAAAAATGTATGGTTTCCTTTCAATAAGAATGGTTTGATTTAAAATTTAAAATAGATACATAACTATTGAGTGGTATGTATGGAGACCACTTTTTAATAGGAGACCTTACTTCATTACATATCATTATGCAGTATATTTTATACTAAATATATGCACTCTCACTCTCCAATTAAAACATGGTCTCCATGTATTTTAATTTCGAAACCTTAGTGCATTGCAAATCATATTAGTGTTATATATTTTATACTATTATTTTATTTACAGTACATATATGGTCTACGGGATATATTCTAAAAGACCACATCCCACCACCGGGAGTGACCGGATGATTATCGGTGACAACAACCGGTTTAAATCTCTGCTTTTTATTTCCTTCAGTTTTGAGCCCGTTGCTCTCATTTTGGTTCTCTACCACTTGTGCCAAAAGGCCAAGTCTGTTCACAGCTTTCGATAAAAGTGATATCATTTGCTCCATTCCATGAAGGCGTTGCACCATTGCTTGTATCTGTGTATCAGTTGTTTTTTGTTGCTTCCTCAACTCGACATGCTCCTGCACCAGCACATTCATGTCCCTCTTGAGCCTCTCAACCTCTTCCCCGAGGACAGATTTCCCCACTTCAACACACCCTTAAACTGTTGAGCTCTGTCCATGTGGCTGCTGCGGCTAGTGATTTTGCCCATGAGCAGGTTTATCACGGACAATGTTACTAAGCAAATGCCTTTGGCCTCCTAAGAAATCCTTATTTGCGAACTCCAATCAGTCAGGATCAGGCTTCTGAAACCCCTGGTTCACATTACCCCATAACAAAATGGATATGACAAGGTGAAAATAAATCTACGACATGTTGACAAAACTTAAAATTTGAAGAGTAAAAGGCCTACCCTTTTTAAATAGTTCCAACAATAAAATTCGGAATCGCCTCAATTAACCCAATAATAATACTTATTAACAAGCGATACAACGTGCAACCATTTTGGAAATACCATGGCATGAAGCATATTTTTATCTCCACAATTAATCCAATAATAATACTTATTGCGAAATTATATAAAGTGTCTAAGTCATTTCCCAAAAACTCAACTCATTCTTCTTCGAATACATACATGCTCAAAACATGCACTATTATAACCCAAACCCAATAATTAATATATACCGGAACCAAACCCACCATAAGTAAGTCTAAAAAATCTAGCAACTTTTCTATACATTAGTTATTTGGTTGTCCTTATAATGGCCTTAAAAAATTCTATTAAATTGATGTGATATGTTATAAACACCACATCTTATTCGGTCAATATCCTCCTCAAACCCACCGACAAACATATTAAATTTGAGTAGTGCATGTGCAGTTCCGGTCGCGTAGGGCTCTCATAGCATTTATAAAAGCCCAAACTCACAAATTAATTTATGTCGAAACTCAAAACCAATTACTCATCCGTTCAAAAAACTAGCAATTTTGGTATGCATTAGTTATTTGACTTTTACTTCTAAAGTCCATACACGGTTTCACACTATCAAATAGACATGCATGGTTACCGTTTATAGAGGGTATGATATGGTGTATCTTATCTTGATTCAAAAAAAATAAAGAGGCTATTTTCAAAATGACCCAAGACTTACGAAGGGAGTAATATATATAAAAACCATAGGCGGTGATGATATGCACAATAATAAATGTTTTAAATGAAATACAAATACTGAAAGTGGTCGTCTTTCAAACCCTTCCTCTTCGAGGATCTTCTTCTTTGTTTATGAGTTTCTTGTAATAATATCAACACCACTTGAGTTGTCGAATCGAAAAGTCGAATAGATCCCTTCCGATAAGAAATTCACACAGAGTGCCTTCTTTGACTTGCAAAACTCCTTTCTTGATATTCTATAAACCTCTATATTCTTCAAAATGATAAGTTACTTTTGAATTCCTAACATCAATTCAACTTATTGAAATTAAATATCAATTACATAAACTACCTATTGTAATTGGAACAATCTCATACATAACTTAAAAAATATACATATAATCATAGATTCGTGTATACATATATATAGAGCTCAGGAGCATACTAAATTAAAGATATAACATACCTAGATACACATGAATTGCACCGCGACCGGGGCTAGGGTTAGATCCACCCCTGATGGAATAGAAAAAATTATATAGAAATCTTAATATATATATATATATATATAGGCATGTGCTCAAATGAGAACCTAACTTAAAATTAGAATTTAGAACCAAACAGCCCAGCCCAATAAAATAGCCCATCCCAATACAAAATTATAATCCGCATCTAATCCTTCATTTAATCTAGTCATTATTTTATAAATACTGTATAATTAATAAATTTTCTCTCACCAAATCAACTGCCCTTGTCAATTGACACACACAACACCTTGTCTTCTTCATCTTGTTGTTGTTGTTGTCTAAGCGTCAGATTTAGATCTTAAGGCTCTGTTTGGTTATCTGGATAAATGTAATTATCGCCTCCTTTTGTTTCACCTTGTCCAACTCAATTCCATTCCATCTCATACTGTATGTATGTATGTATGTATGTATGTATGTATGTATCTAAGAGCAAGTCCAATAGAGCAAGTCCAGCAGTAATAATGCTATAACAAAGAGGCTATGATGATAAATTATTCATATATACTATTTTCTAATTGTTACCAACCCCAGTTGGAGCTTGGAGGAATCTGACCCGTATCTTGGCTGGGCAACGCAGATGGCATGTCAGATGCACGATTTGTTGAGAATTAGTTGTAATCAAGGTAATTTTTATTCAAGTTTTTATGATTTTGCATGTGGTTGTTAGATATATTGATTTATTATAATGAAAAAAGCTACGTTTTTCCGACACAACAATTGTTAGGTTATTTTAATTTCGACTCTGTATCTTATTTTAATTAAATCACTAATTTGAATCACTAATTTTTATTAGTGATCCGAGTTTTGTCATTTACAAATTATTCTAATATACATTCATGTGTTTTAGTTATTTTGATATGCGAATTCTGAGAGTGAGAATAATTTCTATGACAGGTCGTAATTGAGTTCCAGACCTACTCAATGGTAGTTTTGGAAGACTTATTTTGATGTTTCTGAATTTCAAGTGTCGGAGTGCACAGGTGTTGAGTTGGAAGAGTTCTACAATAAGATTTATTTATATATGAGTTTTTTTCCGGAAAATTTCAGAGTTTTAAGGGTCAGACTTGTTATATTCGTACTTCCGGCAAAAAAAATTCAGTTTCGATCTTCTCTGGTACAAGATGCAGTTCTAGATTAGTAGTGATGCAAATGGAGATAATATGGCCTTTGTTAGAAGTTCTGTAGCTAATTTTTGGAGTGTCATAGATCTGGTTTTCGGGCTCTGCAATTATGGTGTGTCTGTAGCTTTGTCGCAGACTTGTAAAATTTATTTCTGGGGTCAGATTTATAAAGAGAGATACAATTTCACAATGATTACGGACAATTTGTTGAGAATTAGTTGTAATCAAGGTAATTTTTATTCAAGTTTTTATGATTTTGCATGTTATTTCAATACTGCAGGGGTGGAAGAGTTTTCTTAAATCTAGTATTTGGTAGTACAAAAATTTGCAAATCTGTATGAACTAGTGTGTGGAGGGCTAGAATTTTTTATGCAGATGGGAGTTTGCAATTAGTATGCAGATGGGAGTTTCAATGGTTGCAATCTTTGTGCATTTTTCGACTTGTGCAAAGATTGAGATGAAACAAGTAGTGCAAGCAAAGTCAGTTTTCTCAAATTATGTGTTATTTGCTTGCAGGTTAGCTCAGGCCTTGGATATATGTTATTCATTCGCTTGCCTGCTATGTTTGTTCTGGATTCTCAGTTGTTTGCAGAACTCTGCAGCAGCGTATAGGTCTGTTAGCGTTTTGCAGAAGTCAGGGTGAAGTTTTAATCAAAGTGACTAAGGCTGTTAGTGGGAAAGGATGGTATCTAGTTTACAGGTGGATATCACTAGCCTGGAATTGTTTCAAAGTGGCATTTTCTGTTGATATGCAGTTAAAGTATAGTGGTGATGAAATAATGGTCGCTGGCAAATTTGTTTTGCATTGGGGTGTGTGGAGATACTAAAATTGCATTGGTGGTCTTGGGATTTTCGGTTGCTAAGAAGGCATTGGTTTTTCGTTTGGTTTTTAGTATTCTATTGTGTCTAGAAATACTTGTGTTTTTTATTTTGGCTTTTCTCATGGAACTTGTTCTATGGAAATCTTGTTTTTGTCTTCTTGAGAGGAGTCCTCTCAAATTCTTTTGTACATATTTTGAAATAATAATGTTTTAGCTGCCTCTATGATATATGAATACATTTTGGATATATTTATATTGAATTTTTTAGTAATTCTCTTTGATATTTTAGTGATTCAGTATATATTTTGGTAATTTATTTGAGATCTTTAGTGATTCACACTTTTTAGTGGCATATGGTGTATACATTTAATTTTTAAATCTTTTTTATGATTAAAGCTAAAATTAAGTGATTTAGCCTAATTTTTAGTGATTCACTATATTTTTTTAGTGATTTAATATACGTAGAACTTAGGGTTTGGGATTAGGGTTTATATTTTAGTGATTCAACCCAAAATTAAGCGATTTAGCCTATTTTTTAGTGATTCGTTATATTTTTTTTAGTGATTTAATATGCATAGAACTTAGGGTTTAAGTTTTATGGTTTTGAGGTTTAGGTTTAGGGCTGTAGGGTTTTAGGCTTAGGGTTTAGGGTTCAGGGATTTTGGGTTTAGGTTTGGAGTTTAATATTTTATATTTTTTGCAATTCAACCCAAAATTAAATGAATTAGTCTATTTTTAAGTGATTCACTATTTTTTTTAGTGATTTAATATACGTAGAACTTAGAGTTTGTGATTTAGGGTTTATATTTTATGGTTTAGGTTTAGGGGTTTAGGTTTAGGGTTGTAGGGTTTTTTTGGGTAAATGAGGGTGGCACATCATCATGATATATTAATAAAAAATATGTACAAAAGAGTTTTGAGAGGACTCCTCTCAAGAAACCAAGCCAAGTTCCCATGGAACATACTCCATGAGAAAAGCCAAAAATAACAAAAACAAATTATCTCTAAACACAATAGTACGACGACTAAAAAATAAAAGGAAAAACGAAATCCTTCTTTGCAAACACAACACAATCCAAAAACAAAGTCACTGCACCAAGGCTAGCTACAAATTGCAACTGCACACTCCCCAAAGCAGAATCAAGCCGCAAGTCTACCATGAGCATCCCAATCTGCAGTAATAAACTCTGTATAGCCTACAAATTCAGGGCCACTTTCATCTACTGGCAACATCTGCATCAAGCATAGAAAATTCTGCAGACCTTTAACCCCATCTGAACTTCTGCATCCACGAATGACCAAAATATTTCTGCCATTTCGTAATACATCTAGAAAATAATCTTACCAACTGCAACAAATCAGTCATGTGGCCACATTTATAACACAATCTGATTCCCAGAAACTGCACCGTAATTGTATAACTCTTTAACAATTATCACCCAGTTTACAACACCACCTACTTGAACCCTACAACACCTGGAGCAAAAACAAAAAGACATCAGCCTGCACACCACCTTCATTGCAGCACATTAGAAGATATTCTGCAATCTGTGAAAATCTGAAAATGTTGCACCCTTGAAGCAACCTAATTTCCTTGTTCTGTAAAAAAAAATATCACGAAGCTCTATCACCCCTGCCAACCCACACCCACCTTCTCCTAGGTCTGGTCATAAACTTATGCAAAAACCTGAATCTAGAATTTCCACTTGCATTTGAATTTTTTCAAACCAGCAAACCATCAACAAAACTCTGCACTCCTTGACATATGAATTCTAAAACTTTGCTGCAAATCTACAAGAGGAGAATGCATCCCTGGGCCATGACAAATTCTATCTCCAATGACAATTATGTCCCCATTGACAGATTCTGCAGGTCTCTGCAATTCTGGTTCCAATGAAGATTTCTGCAGGTCTAGAGCCACAGAAAATACAGCCACACTCTTCAAAGCAATTTTTTAGAAAATACATCCGTCATCTCTACTTTTGTCGTCGACTAATTTCCACCTGAATCCCAAGTCCTGTACTCGTAATTACAGAAATAGATACTACAATACCGACAATACTCGCCACTAATCTTTATCCCAAAAGATGTAATCTACACTTCTTCCAAAAGTAACTCAGACTCCACTTCCACCACAAAGTCCACCAATGGGAACTCAGAAAAACCCAGGTAAATCTATCTAACAATATATCACAAACACATATCCATACCGAACATCTGATATAAATTCCCCAAGTCTTCACCCACCTTAAAATACACCAATTAATTAAACTAACAACTCTCATTTGGATTGAAGGAAGCTCGAAGAAATCCTCCACTTATCTAAAACATCACGGACTTTTCTGTTTTCGCGGAGCCTTCACCCCATGATTTTTAATTGAAGAGTATCTTCAATAACAGCTATCAACTGATCAACCATTCTTCTTGAGTTCTGAAACATTCTGAAATTCCTTTCCTGCCATAAACAATAAATTAACGCACCTAGGGTTAACTTATTAAGCACTACATAAATGGACTTGCATTTCCATTCAATAGAAGCTTTATTAATCAACTCCTCCCACGAATCACATCTAAATTTACACAGTCCCTTCATTTGGAAATGCTTCGATATCTTCTCACTATAGTGACATTCAAAAAAAAGATGATTCACATAATCTGCTTGCATAATAGCCAAATATATGTATAAATTAAGTAATTGGAGTCTAAATAAGAGCATTGCATAACACTAGAAGGTGTACTTATCATAACACCACACCAGAGAATATAAACAAATATATATCATAAAGGTTAACCAACAATTTAAATGTCAGAGACAACTGTGGATATAAATGCAGCATAAAGGTTTCATTGTCAACCATAATTTTGGAATTCATAACAATACATATGAAATTCATTATAAAATATCAGCAAACATAAGAAGAAATCACATAATGTAACCACATAAAATATAAACCACAGACATGGTACATAAACAGCTAAACACATTACCCACTTCCTTAAATGAATCGTCGTTCTCTTTTAAAATCGACACTATAGGGCAGAGAAACATTTACTCATACACAAGGCTCCAGACCCCTTGTTTTTTATAGAGGCTGTTTCCAGAGTTTAAACCTAACAAGCAGGCACTAATTGCGGAATCCAAACACAGTGATCCAGCGATAGTAACTATGTATACACAAGCCTCTAACAACCTTTTTTTAAAAGAGACTACTGATTACAAGTCCAAATTAGATGATTACAAGTGTAAAACCAGTGAATGTAGCATCAAATAACACGTAATCATAAATATTTAGTCTATAATAACAAATATATGCATAAACTCGTTGATTCAAGTCTAAATTAGAAGATTAAAAACACAAAACCAGTGATTCTAGTTTCGATTAGCATGCAATCAAATATTGTAATCGGTAATAGCAAATATATGCATAAATATGTTGATTCGAGTTTAAATTAGAGGATACAAACATCAAATCAGTGTTTATAATCACATAGAAACATCGATTTGCATCAAATTTAGAAAATAGTGAAAAATTCGAATCATACCTAATTTGTCGATGTTTATAAGAATTCTACACCGAATCAAACTGTGTAAATCAATGGTTGTGTGTTGTTGCTGTTGTGCTTGAGTCGGTTTTAAGCGAAGAAAGTGGGTGTGGGTTTGATGAAATAGTGAATTGAAGCGGGAGTTAATGCTTGTGACCATTTTTTTGCTATTGGAATTTTTTTTTTAATTTGGTTGGGCTGGGTTTGTTTTATTGGGTAAAATAAAGTTCAAAACAATCTATATGAGCTTAATTATAGAGAAAAATACACCTGAAGTTTGTGACACTTTATCTTAGAGCTATTATTTTAATATGGTTTCTGGGATGATGTATGACTTTAGAATGGATAAAACTCATATTTCATGTTTGTTTCATTTTTTTTTTAATTTCAAACACATACCTGAAACCCATAAGGTATGTTTTTTTGATACCCAATGGGGGAGAGGTGGTTATGAGGGGAAGGCATGAGTATCAATTTTAATATTATTATTTTGTTATTGATAATTAACATTAACAATAATAAAAATATAATATATACAATATTCAAACATTACTATTAATAAAAAAAATTATATTTTTTATATAATAATAATAATTAATTTAATAATATTTTAAATTAAATAATTTCATTCCAAACCAAAACCAAACACATGATATCAAAAATAAAATTTCATCCCCGTACCGCCCTAACTTGATTTCTCGTACCAAACTCATACCGTCTCGTGAACCATACAAATGTAATGATTATAATGTTGGGCGTGAGATAACGATTGGGCCAAAAAAGAGGAATATTTGATTAGGCCCAGTAGTTGAGTCTATTAGGTAGTATAATTATCTATAAATTGTATTCCCCTGCTTTCATTGGAGGCCATGAAATGAGAATGAATGTTTATTTTTTCTTTATGCATTTTCTTTCCTTCACAATGTTTTCTCGGACATGGCGACCGCTGATTTCACTTGGTACTCTCAAAACCCTAATTTCTATTTCTCCTACATGTATACACCGCATACGCCACCTCCGTATCATCTATGATACACGGGGACGCCTATCGGTGGATGTACCCAAGTTAGGGGACGTCTCGGGGACAGGAACGGTTTGGGGACAGCAGGCTTGGAATGGAAATGTTTGAAGGAGTCAAAATTACTAAAATACCCGTCTCCACACTAAAATTCTAATTTTTTAGGCCACTTAGTTATATTTGGAGCTATTCATGACATAGGTGGTTATATACCTCCTAATTACACTAAATTTTGAACTTCATTATTTTATCAATAAAATGCTAATGTTGAAAAATTATTAGAATCTGTTAAAGCAATATGGCTAGATAAAGGATTTACAATGGTGAGTTATGGTTGAAGTGTATTGTTTTCCCATTCGTACAAGTAGAAGGGGGGGTTGAATACTTGTATGTCTTTTCTGCCCGATTTAAAATCAAATTAAGAACAAACTCAAACACAAAAATATGAATAAGTACTGTTTTGTATTATTGATTTGTGAATACAAAACTCTCCTAGGGTGTACACAAACCCTAGCAACTTCTCTGTGTTTATCAAAGCAACTCTCTCTATCTCTATGCTCTCACAAAATTTCACTCAGATAATTATGCTTCGACTTCCACACCTATACAATTAGGTTACATAGAGTTTATATAGAGAGCTGCCTATCAACTAATAACAGAAAGATAAATTACAATAGGAATAGAATTCCTAATTATTAGTTGACAGTTTCCTTCTAGAATTCTCTTTCTTTCCCATAGCATATCTGCAATATATTTATCTTGATCTTCGAAGACTTTCCATTCCTGTGATCTTCTTCCAAATTTATCCTCAACTGAATAGACTCTGAAATCTTCAGACTCTGATGATCTTCAGACTTTGATCACATGTAGACTCTGATAGATCACAGACTCTGATAGTCTATAGACTCTGATCACCTTCCAGACTCTGGTTTCATTTTCTACAGAAATTCTTCCAAGTACAAATAACATGAATATTGACTATCTAGACTCTGATTATACATTTCAGAGACTAGAAAAACTTATTACAGATAAACTAATCTAGACACTGTTCTAGTATTTTGTACATCATCAAATGAATATATCCCTAACAATCTCCCCCTATTTATGCTTTATAAAATGTAAGCATAAATCAAGGTTTGATGATGTCAAAACTAAAGAATAAAACTATGAATCTAGAACAGTATAAAAGAATTATAAAGGAAAAAGAATTACTTTTTATTTAATCTTTTCAAAGGCTGGATTATTCTTCAAAAATGAATTCAGCATATTTTCTTCCACAATTGCCAGAGCCACACCAATAAATTTCTTCAATTTCTTCATTTCTTCACTTGAGCATTTGATTTGACAATAAGCTGCTCTAAGATCATTTGTACTACTTTCTTGATCTTTTAAGTCCTTCAACATCAGAACACTAACTTTTCCACTCATAGGCTGAAACCCAAAGTAATGAGCCACACCTTCTTGAAATTTAATCTGTTTTTCTTCCAATGGCATGACTTGATCATTTCCCTCAGTATCAACATATTTTAAAGAAAATTTGCCCATTTGTCGATTTGTCTGTCTGTGCAAAGTCAGCTTCCTGTCAATTTCCTTGAACCATTTGTGAGTGACAGCCTCTTTGCTTTTGTTTACTTCATAAGCAATTTGCAGTAGGAATCTAATATACTGTAGTTCCTCAGCCTGTTTGAAAAAGATAAAATTTGACTCACTAATCCATCTTACACTTCCACCTTCTAAGAAGTAAACCAACATCTCATTCTTCACTTTTTCTGTATCTCCCTGACCTCCTTGTATCTTCGTTTCAAAAACATTATAAACAGTTTAAGCAGACACCACTTTATTTAAGTGCTTCTGAGTGATCTTCTCAAACTGCCTATCTGTCAAGGATTGAGGATCCCTGGTTAGAGTAGATGTTCTGTCAATGTCAGATTCTTCAAATCCTCCAAGACCTATCTTCTTTTTAGCTCTAAGTTGCAGATTTGATTGACTGCACTTCCAGTATGAAGGTTCTTGAGTTTGATCAGAGTCTGACTTCTTTCTTTGCTTATCAGAGTCTGACTTAGACTCTGATTTCACATGTCTAGTCCCTGACTGATGTGTTTGAGTTCTTGATACGCCTGATTGCTTTTGTTGCACATCATCATCAAGACCCCTAGGACCATGAGAACTATCACCATCATCACCATCTCTCCTCCTTTTAACTCCCCTTGATTTATCCTTGTATCCCTCATTCTTATGTCTCCTGGAGGACTCACCTTGCTTCACCTTCTCCCCCTTTTTGACATCATCATCACTGGTGACAGCCAAAAGAATCTGCTCAAGAACAGTGGAGATATTTTCCTAGGCTGCAATAACTGAATCAACCTTAGTAGTCAAAGCAGAAACTGTAGTTTGAAGAGAGGCTTGAGTGGTAGTGATAACAGCTAGAGCATCTTTAAAAGCGACCTCTTTGGATAATTGAAGGGAGTGAATTCTGTCAAATCGTGTATTGAGTAGAGAAGTTGTATTATCAACACCAGTGAGCTTTGTTTTAATATGAGAAATGTCCTGGACCACACTGGATAATTGAGCAGCAACATCAGGTAGCTCAGCTATAACAGCTCCATCTAAGACTTGATCTTCGTCACCAGGATAGTAACCATGTTCCTGGGGAAAAGATTTTATCTGAAAAGCCTTAAGTCTCTCAGAAAGATGAATATCCAAAATACACTCAAAAGAATCTTTATCATTGATGCCCCTTTATTGTGCAGACGCCCAAGACTGAGGAAACACCTGATCAAAATAGATAAAAGAAGGAGTAACATGATCATCATCTGCAGAAGTGCACTCCTCAGCAACAGGCTCTAGCTTTGAGAATGGAGGTGTAGACTCTGGTGGTGGTGTAGACTCCGAAACTGCAAACGGGACTATAGACCCTGACTCCTTCTGAGAGTGATCAAAGACTGTAGATCCTGGAAGTCTAGCCCTTATAGGCATGATTAAGAGTGGTTCTTCAGACTTCGAATATGCAGTCTCAGTTGTAATTACAGGATTATCCACCAAGGTCTCCATGACCCTATCTGCTCTCCTTGCTAGAGAATCCACCAGATGAAGATGTGGTCTCTGTGTAAATGATTTCTGAGCAGCAAGAGCCTCCTCCTGTTTGCCAATCTGCACAATCAGACATAGTGAATTGTCATTCATCCCCTGCTCCAACTCATTGGACCAACTCTTTAGAAAATCTTGATCCCAATAAATAAAGCTAGGTTCAGGATACCCTAATCTCTCATGCTCACAGTGGGGTTGGGCACCCACTTTCTCAATCTCACTCAGGCTCTCTACAGCCTTATCTACCTCTTCTTTTGCCTGGTCCAGTGCCAGCCTCTCATATATTTTTTCACTCAATATGGAGGGTGCACTCAATAAACCTACAGAAGAGGGGTTAAGAGATAAAAATGGTGCTTCAATACCTGAACCACCTTGATGGAGGGGAACCCCTTCAAATGTCTGAAGGCTAGGGGTTTCCACCAAGGGGTAAGCATCAACAGATTCTGAACCCTTACTAGCATCTTCTCTCTTTTCAGAGTCTGTTGGCTCCAGTATTCCAGTCTCAGGGTCTACTCTAGACTCTGACTGCTTCAGTATGACTTCATTAGAAGCCAGAGTCTGAGTGTTACCATCTTTGACTGTTGGTGCATGAGACTCCCCCTCAAGGTGGATAGACTCTGATAGAATAGATTGGGAAATTACTTCATGAGCATCCATCAGAGTCTGTCCTCCCATATCACTGGGGTTCTCATCAGCTCGTTAATGAGTTGTCAAGGAGGGCCCAACAGCATACTCCCCTGCCCCACTACACCCAACCTCTGACTAGGTGGTTCTTGTGTGGGTGAGGCAGACTGGGCATCTTTATCACTAGTCACCACTGGTGCACTAGTCCCAACCGCCAACTGCCTTACACCACCTGCTACCTCCTGATGTTCTTCAAGAATAAATGCATCCAACTTGTGATGAAAGGCCCTGAGATGGATTGCATTGATTGCCTGGGCATCTGTGAGATTGAAGAGGTCCTGCAGTTCCCTTCTTACTCTTTGAAAATATGTGCCCTTGAATTGATCCGGTCTACTTTGGTAGGTTGGATAGATGTATTTGTTGGCAATTGTACCTATATTATGGACAAGATAGTCAGCCACCTGTCTTGACAGAGGTTGAATTTGAGAGATCCATTGAATGGCTGTCCTGTAGGTAACTCCATTATCCCAAATTGCTTCATAGTTAAAAACTGGTTGCTCAATCTCAGTTTCCAACTCAGCAACAGACTCTGATGCTCTCCTTTTGTGGACCTTAAGCTTTTTAGGCTTCTTTGTAATTTTCTGTTCAGAGTCTGGCACACCTAGTGCTTTGAGAACTTCATTAGTTCTGCCTTCTATGAGCCCAGCTGCTTGTACTTGGAATGAAGAGTTGAATAGGTAGATGTAGAGATTTTTGACCACATCCTGTGCAGACATTTGTAGCTCCTGTTCCATTCTCTTCCTTAGGGCTTCATAGGTTGAAAGAAAATCCAAGACTTGAGATTTAGTCTGATATTGCTCTGGATCTTCAACTGATTCCACCAAAGGATATAAGAATAGCAGTGCCTCATCACTTGGAGTAATGATCTCATCAATTAGGCATGAGGCTGCATCCAATGGCATTCCTTCCCAAAATGTTTCATGATCAGAGTCTAAAGGCAGTCTAGACTCTGACTCAACATTAGACTCTGGTTCAGGTGTTTTCTTGATTTCAGAGTCTGGCTCTGCAGGATCCTTGGGAGCACCTGTTTCCTGCAAAACAGGGTTAGTAATAATAACAGGCTTGTGTGTGTGTGCAGAATAAGCCTTCCTTAACCTTCTGTACTTCTTAGCAAAAGATTTCTCAGGAGACTCAATGTGAGAATCCTGAGGTGCTTCCCTAGGTTTTTCAGAGTTTGTAGCCTTTTGAGAGTCTACAGACTTGGCTTGAAGGTTAGAATCAAGTGTATCATGACCTTCCTTTAGCAAAGAAAGTCCTTCAACAACTTGCTTCTCTAGTGGATTGAGCTCCTCATCACTGTGCTCATCTATAAGCCTAGATTGAATCAATTTTCTCCTCTTTACAACTGGTGCCTGTTGAGAGACACCAGAGGTTGGTTTCTTGTTAGATTTTGGTTTGAAAGATTGTACAATTGAAGGGGATTGGGTGACTTGGGTAGGTGCAGGGGGACTCTCCATTACTTGTTCCTGCACCATTTCACCACCAAAAAATGAAGCATTGTAGATAGAAGGTTTGTAGGATGAGAGTTTTATCTGCATTACCTGTGGATATGTCATTGCAAGTAGACTCTTCTTCTTGTCATCAATTCTCTTAATGTTAGAGAATATCCTCCTTTGCTGTTTGTATGCCTGCACACAGCAATCATCTACCAACTTGGTTGACATGTCAGGAATGAAGTGATTGAGGAGAATCATAAGAAATCTATGATAGTAGACTTTCTTTCTCCCCTCATGCACATTATTTAATTTTGCTCCCATTTGAGTGAGCAACATATCACCAATGTTGATTATTCTATCAAATATGAGACTATGACCAATTTGATAAGTAATAGCATCAAATCCACTACACTTACCAGTAAAACACTTAGTAATTTGATCGAAGAAAAATGACCATTATTTCCTTAAGTAAGGCCTAGTTATCTTGCTCATGTTATCTAAGCTAGCAGAATAACCTATTGCCTTAAACATGCTTTTAATGTCATCATCAGATACAATTTCATCAAAAGAGGATTTAACAGGCAGTTTAAACACAGAATTAAGCACATCTGTAGTGACATCAAATGTAGTCGAGCCAAAGGTAAACATTATTTTACCTGGTTGATCCTGAGAAGGATCAACTACCTTTGCAGTGCTCCATGCTTGTGATACAGCATCCATGTGAATGACTGGTGATGCCTTGAGAATGTAGTGTAGCTCGGATTGCTCCAAGAAATCCATCACAGGGTAGTAGTCAGCGTCTACCCCTTTCTTATCTCCAAGAGCAGCAACATGATTTGTGGTCATGAACTCGAAATCCCCAAATGTGAACGCAATCGCCTTGGGTCCTCTCATGACAGTAGAAACGGCAGCCATTAAAGTTGTTGAGTTGAAAGTGATGGAGAAGCTTGAAGAATTTAGCTAGGGTTCGTAAAAAGCTCTGTGAATATTTTTGCCTTAAAAATCAATTGCAATAAACAAGTGAGTAAATTGTATGAAAAATTCTATTTTGTTCAAGTTTTATACAATACACACGAGTCTACAGCTTGTCTCCGGTCAAAAGATAACTGTTACCGCCTATTTCAAGTCATTTGAACATTTTAAATGCAATCAGAGTCTGCAGGCGCGAATTTTAACCGTTTCAGAGTCTAGGCGATAATTTTCTCAGAGTCTACTGACTTTCAGAGTCTACAGACTCGTCAGAGTCTACAGACTCGTCAGAGTCTAAAAACTAGACTCTGTCAAGGTAAAATACCAAACAAAATGTTGCACTAACAATTAATCACAGTGTGTTAAGACAGGGACTATAATTAAAGTACATACCTTGCTTCTTGTATTTTTTTGATCACTTACATATTTAACATACCTAATTCACCTACCAGTCTGAGAAAGGTAGACTCATCAAGTGGTTTTGTTAAAATGTCTGCAATCTGTCTGTCAGTTGGAACATAGTGAAGTGTCACAGTACCATTTTCAACATGTTCTCTAATAAAGTGATACCTGACATCAATGTGCTTTGTTCTGGAGTGTTGGACTGGATTCTCTGCAATTTTAATAGCACTAGTATTATCACAATACATAGGAATATTTGAGAATGTTAGTCCATAATCAAGTAATTGATTTCTCATCCACAGGATTTGAGCACAGCAACTTCCAGCTGCAATGTATTCAGCCTCAGCTGTTGAGGTTGATACAGTCTGTTATTTCTTGCTAAACCAAGAAATTAATCTGTTGCCAAGAAACTGGCATTGTCCTGTTGTGCTTTTCCTATCTACTTTGCATCCTGCATAGTCAGAATCTGAATAGCCAATTAGTAAAAAATCTAACTCTCTAGGATACCAAAGTCCAAGAGTTTGTGCCCCCTTGAGATATCTAAAAATTCTTTTCACAGCTATTAAGTGTGATTCTCTAGGGTCAGCTTGAAATCTGGCACACAGACAAGTTGCAAACATTATATCTGGTCTACTAGCAGTTAAATATAACAATGAGCCAATCATACCTCTGTAACTAGTGTTGTCAACTTTCTTACCCTTTGGGTCAGAGTCTAGCTTAGTAGCTGTTGACATGGGAGTTTTAACAGTTGCCGAATCTTGCATATCAAACTTCTTCAATAGTTCTTTTACATACTTTGTTTGATTGATGAAAATTCCATCATCATTCTGTTTGACTTGAAGCCCCAAAAAGAAGTTTAATTCTCCCATCATGCTCATTTCATAATTTGACTGCATTAGTTGACTAAACTTTTCACAGAGATTATCATTAGTAGATCCAAATATAATATCATCAACATAAATTTGGACAAGCAAAATATCACCTTTATATTTTCTAATAAAGAGAGTTTTGTCAATGGTACCTCTTGTGAATCCATTTTCAAGAAGGAATTTTGAAAGAGTTTCATACCATGCTCTAGGTGCTTGCTTCAATCCATATAGTGCCTTATCTAACCTGTAAACATGATCAGGAAACTTTGGATCAACAAATCCTGGTGGTTGCTCCACATAGACTTCTTCTTCCAATTCTCCATTTAAGAAAGCACTTTTCACATCCATCTGATACACCTTGAATTTTGAATGAGCTGCAAAGGCTCGAAACATTCTAATAGCTTCCAATCTTGCTACTGGTGCAAAAGTTTCATCATAGTCAATTCCTTCCTCCTGTGAGTATCCTTTTGCAACTAGCCTTGCTTTATTTCTTACTACAGTTCCATTCTCATCAAGTTTATTTCTATACACCCATTTTGCACCAACCACTGATCTATCTCTAGGTCTTGGTACAAGTTTCTACACTTTATTTCTCTCAAATTCATTCAATTCTTCTTGCATTGCAATAATCCAATCAGGGTCTTGCAAGGCTTCCTCAATTTTCTTGGGTTCATTCTTTGAGAGAAAACAGCTATAAAGACATTCATTTTGAGTGGTTGTTCTTGTTTGTACACCACTCTTAGGATCACCAATTATCAAGTCAGGAGTGTGATTCCTTGTCCATTTTCTAGTAGGTGAAAGATTGGTTATTGAACTTGAAACTCCCCCTAAGTCATTTGCATCTTCTGTATTTGAGTGAAATTCAAATGAAGAGGCTCCCCCTAAATTGCTTAACTCTGACAAGAGTTTAGAGTTGCTTGATCCAGACCCTGATGAGTTAGACTCTGTCTGTCTAGACTCTGTCTGGATAGACTCTGTCTGGGTAGACCCTGACCTGTTAGACTCTGAATTATTTGGAGTTGAATTTTCTGGCTCCCCCTCAGAATGTGCAGGTTCCTGTGTTAGTTCAGGATTTATTCTAGGGTCTTCATCATCTTCTTCTTCATTTATCTCAGAACTTTTTAGATTTTCAACATTGTTGTAGACTCTGACTCATCCTGCAATTCTGTAAACTTTTTATCATCAAATGCAACATGAATAGATTCCATAATAATTTTGGTTCTGAGATTAAACACTCTGAATGCTTTTGTGTTCGATGCATATCCAAGAAAGATTGATTTATTTGCCTTGGCTTCGAATTTGCTTAGATTTTTAGGATGTACTTTCAGTACATAACACTTGCATCCAAATATGTGAAAGTGTTTCACAATTGGCTTCTTTTCCTTTATCATTTCATAGGGAGTCTTTCCATGCATGTTTATTAGAGTGCAGTTTTGATTTGAAACATGTTGTATTGACTGCCTCAGCCCAAAAATATACTGGCAGCTTAGACTCTGCCAACATTGTTCTGGCAGCTTCTATGAGTGTCCTATTCTTTCTTTCCACAACTCCATTTTGTTGAGGAGTTCCTGGCGCAGAAAATTGTTGAGTAATTCCCTTTGATGCACAGTGGTTCTCCATGATTGAATTCTTGAATTCAGTACCATTGTCACTCCTCAGAATTCTTACTGTTTGCTTTGATTTTCTTTCCAGAAAAGTGATATGATCTATTATGTGTTGTGAAGCTTCATCCTTTGAATGTAGAAAGAAAACCCATGTGAATCTTGTAAAATCATCTACAATAACAAGAGTATATTTATTTTTGTTAATTGACATAACATTTACTGGACCAAATAAATCAAGATGCAGTAAATAAAAGGGTTCAGAAATGGTATTTATTGTCTTGCTCTTGAATGATGATTTCCTTTGTTTTCCAAGTTGACATGCTTCACAAAGTCCATCTTGTACAAAATCAACCTGTGGTAATCCTCTTACAAGATTCTGTTTAACCAACTTGTTGAGTGTTTTGAAGTTGATGTGTGACAGTTTCTTGTGCCATTTCCAGCTTTCTTCAGTTGAGGCCTTGCTGTATAGACATGTGACTTCACTGTTTATGCAATCCTCCAGGCTGGCTTCATAAATGTTACCATGTCTGTGTCCTTTGAAAACCACAATGCCTGTTTCTTTGTGAGTCACAAGACACTCTTTGTTGTCAAAGCCAGTATGGTAACCTTTGCTCCAAGTTGACTTATGCTTATTAAATTGTGCTTTAAGCCATCAACTAGAGCTACTTGTTCAATGATGACATTCTCAAGTACAATCTTGCCATATCCCAGTGTTTGTCCTTTGTTGCCATCTCCAAAGGATACTTCTGGGCCAGCCATTTCCTCAAAGTCTGTAAGCAGGGATTTCTTTCCAGTCATATGTCCTGAGCATCCACTGTCCAGGATTAGGGTTACTTTCTTTACCCTAGTTCCCTGCATACATAAAGCAACTAGTTAGATGTTTTGAGGACCCAAATAGTTTTGGATCCTTTTCTACTAATTTTAGGAGAAACAGGCTTAATAATTTTCACATTTGGCTTACCTGTCTCTTTTCTTGCTCTAGACTGTGGTGGAGTCTTAACAGTGTCATACCAACTCTTATCAATAGAAGATTTTAGCTCATAAAAATTGTAATACAAATCATGATAGTCCCTACACATATATATAGAAAGAAATATGCTACCACAGTGAGAACAAGGTTTATGTGGTATATAGTGACTTTTCAGAGTCTGAGAAGGACTAGACTCTGATTTCTTCTCAATTTTTGTTTTACAATCTATAGCTAAATGGTTTTGGTTGCCACATCTATAACACTTCTTTCTAGGAGCATTAGGATCTTTTTGATAATTATTAGCCTTATTGATTCCTTCCTTACCATTCCTATTTCTCCTAGTTTTGGTGGACTCTGATAAGTTCTCTAGCCTTTCTTTCAACTTAGACTTAGACAAGTACCCTATGTTTATAATTTTCTTAGAGTTATTTTCCCCTGTTTCATCTGTCTTTTTGTCAACAACAGGGGAACTATTGACAGATGAGTTTGTGGCTTCAGTTTTTTCTTTAGGGATCACAAACTTAACAGGAACAAATGTACTTTTGTCTTTAGTCTTATTAATTTTGCTAGCTTCTTCATTGTTATCATTCTCAACAATAGGTCTTTTGTCTTGACTCTTGTCATAGCCTAGACCAGCAGTTTGACACACGTTTTGATTATTGAGAATTTCTTGAACTTTTCTTCCAGAGTCTGTCCAAACTTTAAACTTAAGCCTTTCTTCTTCTAGTTCTTTCCTAACATAGTCATAGGCTTTCAAAATTTCAGTGTAGTTATGACTATATTTCTCAGAATCCTTTTTGTATTGTTCCATTAATAATAACTCAGATTCTACATGACAATTCCTTTTAGTTAAGGTTAAATTTTATTCTCTCAACCTTTCACTTTCACTAGTGAGAGACCTACATGTTGTCATTATTTTATTAACCTCACTTTTCACAATCTCTATGCCATTAGAGTCTAAATTAATTAAGGATTCAGGAGTAAAGATTGATACCTGAGTTTTAGGAGATGAGGGTTCTTTGGGAGACTGTGATTTTCTTGAGGAGGATGCCATCAGTGCTAGATTTTCATAATCAATTTCATCCTCTGAGCTTGAGTCTGCCCAGTCCTTTCCTGTTGATAGAAGTGCTTTTCCTTTTCCTTGACTTTTTGACTTTCTGCATTCACTAGCAAAGTGTCCCAATATTCCACAGTTGAAACATTTGACCTTTGCTTTGTCAAGTTTGATAATTGTACTCTTGCTCTTCTCAACCTTTTCATCTTCCTTCTTGAATGATGGCCTTTTGCTAAATTTTCCAGTTCTTTTGTTGAATTTCATTCTTTTGAAATTTTTAGCAAACATAGCCATCATTTGACTTAGATCAAACTCTTCATCAGAATCAGAGTTTGTGTCAGTAGACTCTGACTCCACAACAGCTTTACCCTTCTTTCTTGAATCCTTGATTCTTGCTTCTGTGGATGGTTCTTGTTGTTCTTTCTCAGACTCCATCAAGAGTGCCATAGATTTTGTCTTTACAGACTTCTTATTCTTTCTCTGTTGCATCTCCAAATCATATGTCTTAAGTCTGCCATACAATTCTTCTAGAGTTAGTTCATCCAAATCTCTAGCTTCTCTTATGGTTGTAGTCTTATTGTCCCACTCTTCAGGAAGTGCTCTCAGAAATTTGGTGTTCGTATCTTCAGAATCATAAACCTTACCAAGCATAGCCATCTCATTTAAGAGTTTTGTAAACCTATCATACATCTCAGTGATAGATTCTCCAGATTTTGCTTCAAAGTACTCATACTCTTGAATAAGTAAAGACCTAGCATTCTTTTTGACATCTTTAGTCCCTTGACAGTGCACCTCAAGTTTTGTCCACATCTCCTTAGCAGTCTTGCATGATATGACACAGTTAGTTAGAACAGAATCTAAACTATTAAAGAGAATGTTCTTTACTTTTGCCTCCTTAAGGACATTTTCTTTGTCCTCTTTTGTCCATTCAGCCTTTGGTTTCTCAACGAGGTGTTCTTCAGTTATTTTGCCTTCCTCAGTGATTTGAGGCACAATTTTTTAGGGCACAAAGGGTCCTTCATTAATCCTGTCAAGATAGTCAGGGTCTGTTGCTTCCAGATGGTACAGCATCTTAACCTTCCAGTGGGTGAACTCGTTTCTCTTAAGCATAGAAATCTTAGAATTGCCATCTTTGTTTCCAGACATCTTTGATCGATTTTTAAACGTTAGGCTCTGATACCAATTGTTTTCCCAGTCGTACAAGTAGAAGGGGGGTTGAATACTTGTATGTCTTTTCTGCCCGATTTAAAATCAAATTAAGAACAAACTCAAACACAAAAATATGAATAAGTACTGTTTTGTATTATTGATTTGTGAATACAAAACTCTCCTAGGGTGTACACAAACCCTAGCAGCTTCTCTGTGTTTATCACAGCAACTTTCTCTATCTCTATGCTCTCACAAAATTTCACTCAGATAATTATGCTTCGACTTCCACACCTATACAATTAGGTTACATAGAGTTTATATAGAGAGCTGCCTATCAACTAATAACAAAAAGATAAATTACAATAGGAATAGAATTCCTAATCATTAGTTGACAGTTTCCTTCTAGAATTCTCTTTCTTTCCCACAGCATATCTGCAATATATTTATCTTGATCTTCGAAGACTTTCCATTCTTGTGATCTTCTTCCAAATTTATCCTCAACTGTATAGACTCTGAAATCTTCAGACTCTGATGATCTTCAGACTTTGATCACATGTAGACTCTGATAGATCACAGACTCTGATAGTCTATAGACTCTGATCACCTTCCAGACTCTGGTTTCATTTTCTACAGAAATTCTTCCAAGTACAAATAACATGAATATTGACTATCTAGACTCTGATTATACATTTCAGAGACTAGAAAAACTTATTACAGATAAACTAATCTAGACAATGTTCTAGTATTTTGTACATCATCAAATGAATATATCCCTAACATGTATCAATAAGAAAGTCTCTAATTAATTTTGAGAGAGCATCATATATTTTATGTTTTAAATATTTGGATGTTGAAATTTATTTCTATCTTATATATAAATAATTTTTATTTATACATATATTTATTACCGCACCCGTACCCCTAAAATTTTAAAATTGACGTTTTTTGTCCCTGTTCCCGTACCCATATATGTACCCGTACCCGTCTCCGTGCAACATAGCGTATCAGTACACACCGCCTCCGACACCTCCATATCAGTACACACCACTGCATCTTTTTCACCTGGCTAAACCACCACCGCATCTATTTAATTCCACTTCTTACACACCCTACATTCCTCCAACTACTATGCTTATTTCTGCTGTTACCAAGGGTTATTTACACTACTTGGATGGTAAATTCACTCAGTTGGATGACAAACTTACTCAAATAAGTATGTTACCAAGGGCTAAAATTATCCTTCTAACGATTTTGCTAGCAAAATCATTCATAAGTTTTTCATAATCAAGATTTGGAAGCATATCATTCTCAATGGATATCATGGTCAATCCATTCAATCTCTCTTGTGACATACTCGAAAGATAAGACTTGATCAACTTTAATTTCAAAAAACTTCTTTCCGCCGAAACCACTGCAACTTTAATCAACGTTTTTTGGATTGATTTTTCTTCCTTCGACTCCAGATCGATATTTTTTCATCCCAACTAAATGTCACTGTAATTAGGGATTTGGAAGTCAATGATAATAAGAAGAGGAAGCGTTAGTTTTTATAAAATATGGATATTGATATCTAATATTTACATATCTTTAATTTTATTGTGCTTCTTTACATAAACAAAAACAAAAAAGAGATTATTTTGGCCCTAATTATTATTATTATTATTTGGTTCTTATATCTGAAAAGAATTTGGTGTTCTTTTATAAAAATATTATGTCCCTAATTTTTTTTTGTGCCTCTACATATATTTTTTAATTTTTTTCCACTCTTTTATGAAAAAATGTGTCCCTAGTTTTTTTGTTTTTTTGGTGCTCCATTCAAGAGCATAAGCGGTTTGGCCTCAGGGCCGACTCTGCTGATGAAAATGGTATCAGCTCAAAATTTTGTCCAAACATGTCGACATCAACATGCTCGCCCTTCCACCGCAGACAAGCATACATATTACATATTCAGTATGACTGATTGACTTCTGTCTCTATCAAATGATTCATCACTATCTAGTTTCAACGTAGGTGGGAGATTTTGGATTAGCAAGGTGGCAAGCTGATGGTCAATCGGCAGAGGAGACACGAGTTGTTGGTGTTGGAGTTTTGTTTTATAGAACCAATAAAACATAAAAGATATTTGTGAAATCTTTTATATCTTTTAAATATATATTATATTTAAAGGAGGTGAGAAAATAAAGAAGCTGATTAATGTGTATGACTTTTCAAAGATAAACTCCTTTCTTAATGACAATATTTATTGAGATGGTCATAAAGTGAATTAACCATATAGAGGAGTTACTTTGTTAAAAACACATTATAAAGATATACATATCTTTGTGATGTACATTGAGCAAGACACACAGCTTTCTTAGTTTTTTCTCTAAAAAGAAAATATATACACACTTATCATATTTGTTCCTAAGTAATTTAGGAAGGTTATCAATATTGCTAGTTGCTATCCTTCATGCTTTGTTGTATCCTGTAGGAATAATTTCTCCAGTAACCTCGTAGCAAATTGTGATACAATTGGGGCGGAATAAATCCTTAAAGATAGTGATCATATCACGCCTCAAAGCAACAATTTGTCTCTAGTTATTTTCAGGTCTTGGTATTGTAGAAAGGTTTCATCTCCATCTACCAATTGTTCTACCAACAATTTTAAGGATTTATTCTTCGCTAGTGATGGATATGGAGTCTCTCAAATTGATGAATCAAGATATGGTAAAACTCGATAGGTTTGATGGAAACAACTTTTCGCGTTGCCAAGATAAGATGAAGTTCCTTCTCACGGCGTTAAAAATTTTCTATATATTGGACCCGTATTTACCACCTATTCTCGTGGAGCCAAAACCGAGTGAAGATGGTACTCTTCCGAATCAAGTCACGGTTGATGAAGTGCGGAAGCAGCGTAAACAGAGGGAGGAGGATGAACTATTATGTCGTGGACATATTCTCAATACTCTCCCGGATCGTCTCTATGACTATTTTCAACAAATGAAAACGGCAAATGAGATTTGAGAAGCACTTCAATTTAAATATCAGGCTGAGGAAGAAGGTACAAATAGATTTCTTATTGCCAAATATTTAAATTTTAAAATGGTTGATGAAAAATCTTTGTTGGTGCAAGTACATGAATTACAAGTGATTGTATCTAAACTTATTTCTCTCAAAATCGAAATTCCGGAAACTTTCCAATTTAGTGCTATTATTGCAAAATTACCACCATCATGGAAAGAATTCGGAAAGAAGCTAATTAGAAAAAGTGAGGATATTTCTTTGGAACAATTGCAGAAAATTCTTCGAATTGAAGAAGAATCTCTTAACAGAGATGTGAGAATTTCTTGTCAATTTGATTCCAAAGTGAATATCATAGAGGGAAATAATTTTAGAGCAAAAAACCTTTCTTTACAAACTAAAAAGAATAAGGAACAATTCAAAAAGAAGGGTAATAATCTCAAGAAAAAGGGAGATTGATTTGTTTGTGGTAAGCCTGGGTATTTTGCAAGAGATTGTCATTTTCGGAAAACAATGAAAAAGGCTACTACAAATATTATTGAGGAAGAGAATTTGGTTGCCATGATATCCGAAGTTAATTTAACTTCGACGAAACCGGGCTGGTGGCTTGATTCTAGAGCAACTATTCATGTATGCAAAGATAGGTCATTGTTTAAGACATTTGACGCGAACTCGTTTGTTAAAGATGTACAAATGGGTAATTCTGCATGCATTAACGTTGCCGGCCAAGGAGTTGTGGAACTTAATTTCACAAGTGGCAAAAGGTTAACTCTTCTTAATGTTTTATTTGTTCCTGATATGAAGAAGAATTTAATTTCTGTTGATTTACTTTGTAAGAAAGGATTTCGAGTTTTATTTGAAAGTGAAAAGGTTATCTTGTCAAAAAAGTGGTATGTTTGTAGGAAAAGGTTATGCATGATGGTATGTATAAGGTTTCTATTAATAATGAGATTGAATCTTCTGCTTATATGCTTGAGTCATCTTGTTTGTGGCATGATCGTTTAGCACATGTTAATTTTAATTCTTTAAAATTGATGAAGAAATTGGGATTAATAAATTCTACTGATGCACTTAATAAATGTGAGACATGTGTAGAGTCTAAAATGGTGAAGAAACATTTTCCAAGTGTAAAAAGGGATTCTAAAATTTTAGATTTAATTCATTCTGATATTTGTGATTTAATGGCATGCTTACTCGTGGAGGAAAAAGATATTTTATTACTTTTATTGATGATTGTAGTAGATACTTGCATGTGTATTTGCTAAGAACAAAAAGTGAAGCATTTGAGATGTTTAAAATTTATAAAGCTGAGGTTGAGAATCAATTTAATAAAAAGATTAAAGTTTTAAAATCTGATAGAGGTGGTGAATATTTTATGCATGAGTTTAATATTTTTTGTGAAGAGCATGGAATTGTTCATCAATCTATTGCACCCTATACTCCTCAACAAAATGGAGTTGCTGAGAGAAAAAATAGAACAGTTGGGGAAATGGTTAATTGTATACTTAATAAGTCAAAATTACCATTTAATTTATGGGGTGAAGCTTTACTTACTGCATGTTATATTCATAATAGAGTTGTTTCAAAGAAAATAAAAATGTCACCTTATGAGATTATAAAAGAAAGAAAACCAGATCTTTCATATTTTAAAGTGTGGGGGTGTTTGGCATATTATAGAGTGCCTGATCCTAAAAGAACTAAACTTGGGCCTAGAGCTCTAAAAGGTGTCTTTGTTAGGTATGCTGGTAAGGCATATAGAATTCTAGATATGAGTGCAAGTATAATTGTGGAATCAAGGGATGTGGTATTTTTTGAAAATAAATTTCATTATAATGATGAAATAGTGGGGGGAAATAATTCTAATATTCCTAGCTCTAGCACTTCTAATGGTTCAAATAAAATTATAGAGAATAGTGATCATTCTCATGTGGTGGAGCCAAGAAGAAGTGTTAGACCAAGGAAAGAAAAATCACTACATCCTGATTTTATTTCTTCAGAATTTATAGTCTTAGTAGAAAGAGATCAACATAATAATGTTGTTAATAAGCACAACGTAGTTCTAAACATTGAGGATGATCCAAAAACCTATAGTGAAGCCATGTCATCTAGAGATAGTTCATTTTGGAAAGAAGCTATTGATGATGAAATGGATTCCATAAATGGGAATAATACTTGGGTTTTAATGGATCTACCCAAAGGCTCTAAGCCTATTGGATGTAAATGGGTGTTTAGAAGGAAATATGATACTAATCATAAGGCGCACTCTTTTAAGGCTAGATTAGTAGCTAAAGGCTATAAACAAAAAGAAGGAATGGATTATTTTAATACTTATGCACCGGTAGCTCGTATCACTTCGATTAGAGTTTTATTTGCATTGACATCTATATATCATTTGCATGTGCATCAGATGGATGTTAAAACAGCATTCTTGAATGGTGATTTGAACGAAGAGATTTATGTTGAACAACCTGAAGGATTTGTTCTGAAAGGTAATGAGAATAAAGTGTATAAACTTGTGAAATCTCTTTATGGTTTAAAGCAGGCGCCTAAGGATTGGCATGAGAAATTTGATTCAACTATTTTGTGTAATGGTTTTGTGCATAATGGTGCGGACAAATGTATTTATTCTAAATTCTTAGATGAGTATGGAGTAATTATTTGTCTATATGTTGATGACTTGTTACTTTTTGGAACTAATATTATTGGCATAAATAAAGTGAAAGAGTATTTATCCTTGATTTTTAAAATGAAAGATCTAGGTGAAGTGGATACTTTTTGGGGAATTAAAGTGAGAAAATATAGTGGAGGTTACTCTTTAAATCAAGCTCATTATATTGAGAAGATATTAAATAAATTTAATCATCTAGGATTTGAAGAGGTAAATACTCCATTTGATTCTTGTGTGAAGTTGTGTGAAAATAAAGGAAGAGCTGTTGCACAACTTGAGTATGCCAGTGTCATTGGTTCTTTAATGTATGCAATGCGTTGCACAAGACGAGATATTGCTTTTTCCGTAAGCAAGATGAGTAGATACACTAGTAATCCAAATGTGGAGCATTGGAAATGTATGACTAGGATTTTTGGTTATTTGAAAAAATACAAAAGTCTTTGGTTTAGTTTTCAATGATTATCCGGCTGTATTAGAGGGATACACCAATGCAAATTGGGTTCAAAGTGTGGGAAATAATCAATCTGTATCTGATTGGTTATTTATTATGGGAGGATGTGTAATTTCTTGGTCGAGCAAGAAACAAACATACATATCTCATTCGACTATAGAGTCGGAGTTTATTGCTCTTGCAGCATGTGGGAGAGAGGCTGAATGGATTAGAAACTTATTGTTGGACATTAAGTTATGGCCTAGTCCAATGCCTCCTATCTCAATAAATTGTGATAGTCAAAATATCATGTCTAATGCTTATAAACGTACGTATAATGGGCAGTCTAGACACATAAGATTGAGACATAGGTATGTGAAACAATTGTTAGAGAATGGTACCTTAACAATTGTTTATGTGAAATCATGTAAAAATCTTGCGGATCCTTTTACTAAACCTTTTTCGAGAGAGGTAGTGAAGACAACTAGTTGTGAAATGGGACTAAAACTCATTGATTAAATTATTTGGTAATAGTAACCCAACCTTTATTCTAATAAGTTATTAGCTTAAAGGTTTAATGGGTAATAGCAAGTTACTAAGATAATTGTTGATATTGACGTATATGGTCCCAACATGTGGTGTCAATATTGTCCGTTATGAGAGAAGGTTGAGTTAGACTCTTAATGAAATGTTTTGACTGTACTGGTAGTGTGTTGAAAATAACGGAGACACATTGAAACATTTAACCTATGTGAACTTAGAAGTGGTGCCGCTTTTTACGAGAGTTATTAGTTTACTCTCAAGAGAGTTCATGAAAACAGGATTATTAGCACATGGCCATAATAGTGCAGAAACTTGTGAGAATTACTACTTGGAACATTAAAACAATTATATGTACGGTATTCTCCGGTTTATCGTATAGATGACTAGTTTAATGTTATGTCAACTAGAATTCTGATAAACTTTGAGATGCTAGTACTAAATATAGGTTTAAATCGAAAGATACCTCTATTATGTATATTGTTTATGTGTGGATTAAGTGTGTTGAGATTATTGCTTCTATAAACAAAAGTGGGAGATTGTTGGAGTTTTGTTTTATAGAACTAATAAAACATAAAAGATATTTGTGAAATCTTTTATATCTTTTAAATATATATTATATTTAAAGGAGGTGAGAAAATAAAGAAGCTGATTAATGTGTATGACTTTTCAAAGATAAACTCCTTTCTTAATGACAATATTTATTGAGATGGTCATAAAGTGAATTAACCATACAGAGGAGTTACTTTGTTAAAAACACATTATAAAGATATACATATCTTTGTGATGTGCATTGAGCAAGACACACAGCTTTCTTAGTTTTTTCTCTAAAAAGAAAATATATACACACTTATCATATTTATTCTTAAGTAATTTAGGAAGGTTATCAATATTGCTAGTTGCTATCCTTCATGCTTTGTTATAGCCTGTAGGAATAATTTCGCCAGTAATCTCGTAGCAAATTGTGATACAATTGGGGCAGAATAAATCCTTAAAAATAGTGATCATATCACGCCTCAAAGCAACAATTTATCTCTAGTTATTTTCAGGTCTTAGTGTTGTAGAAAGGTTTCATCTCCATCTACCAATTGTTCTACCAACAGTTGGTGCATTTGGGTATGTATCTGTATCAAACACAAAGCTTTTAATTTATATTAGAATATTGACACTTGTAATTGCTTGACAGATTCATTTTAATTTTTGCGATAGGTACTTGGCTCCTTAATATACTCAAACTGGTCTAATAACCGAAAAGGCTGACGTATATGCATTTGGAGCTGTTTTGCTAGAGCTCTTAGCTGGGATTAAAGCAATTGAATTTGCACGAAATGCAAAACAACCCTATATGCCAGACTGGGTTGGTTTCTTCTCCTTTCCTCGGGATGTCATCATCTAGTTATTTAAAATAATATTTTCTAGCAGTGTGCCCTGAAAAGAACTCATTGAAATTCTTTATGAACATTACACAGAGCCGTCATTCTCTTGAAAGCAAGGTGTCAAGTGAAATAGTAGACCCCAGACTAGATCACAACTTTGTAGAGAAGGAAGTAAACTGCATGATCCAAGCTGCAAACTTGTGCATCTCACCTCATCCTGATCAAAGGCCAAGGATGTCCGAGGTTATTATTTATGTATTAGTATTTTATCCTTGGATCAAGGGAAGAGAACTGGAACTTTAGAGCGGATTCATTCCGTAATTCATTGTGCTTCTATTGCAGGTGTTGAAGATATTGGAAGGATAGTGCCTAGTCCTTATTTGCAGCCAGCCTCTACTTTCCCTAGACACAACTTGTTTAAAGACTGCATAAATGACGAACCAGTAGAGAAAAAACTTCAAAGGAATAGACGTACGTATGCAAGGATTCATGACAAGGAACGAAGTCAGTTGCACCAGGATGTGGAGGACCCTCAATTGCGAAGCATAAACAAGCAAATGACTTTCTGATGAAAATACAATTGCTGGGACTGCCAAAATATTGGACAAAAACACATCTAAATTACCCCGTAATGAAGATTGCCAAGAATATTTACAAGGGTCACTTTCCAGATATATACAGAACATGAAAGTCATGTAGAGTATTCAGGTTAGTCAAAAAACTTCCATTAATTCATTAAACTGTAAACCTGTTTCATCAAATGTGAATGTAATTAGAATTTATGTTGTGGCTTCTATGAGCACTTCAGTGGGGTGGATGTTCGTTTTTTGTTATGCTCCTATACTATAAAAGCTCAAGTAAATGCTTCTGATTGCTTCGAATTTTCTCCTGGAAGGCTCAAACTGTAATTATTTTTTATTGCTTTTCTTTTTTTAAAATTTTGCTTTATTCATCATTTATCTGCTTCTAGTATAAGAATTCATGCATGTTCTTTTAATTCTAACTTAAAAATTCCTAAAAATAAAGAAAAGGGTTTGAAAGCTATCGCAACTCTAACTCTTAGGTTGTGTTCACTTGATATGAATGGAATGAGAAAATAATGGAATGAAAAATTATAAACAAATTTTATGTAGAAAGAAGAATGTATGAGTAAATTGTGAATAAACATGAGGGAGTTTAAATTTTTTATGATGAGAATTGTAAGGAAATTGTGATAAAATTGAATGGAGCATTCCTTTCAAAACATGTGGGTTAGAATTCTAGTTCAAATAGTTTGAAAATAATGAAAATTATAAATATTTTCCTTAATCTCACCCAAATAAGAATATAAATTTCATTCAATTCTCCACTCATTCCATTCCATCCAAGTAAACGCAGCCTTAGTAATTTAGAATGATGCAACATAATTTAAGTTAATTATTGCAGAACCCAGCCGTATTTTCACGAGTGTAAAGATGGTCACAATAATCCTTTCGACTAAAGGTTTTAAACAATAAAATGTTAGCACACAGTGACCTCATCAAAAAGAAAAATACTCTGGAAGGAGATTATTTACATGTGTAGACTGTACACTGAAAGTTGAGACTTTCATGACATTGCAAAAAGAAAATAAAACTTCCAATGCTAGCTTAGCCATTAAAACCCTATATTTCAAAGTTTCTATGAACCTGATGACAAGGAAGATTTATATCTTGAGATAAAGGGGGTTATATTATGAACAAGGAACTGCTATTATACTATGCTAAATTAATAAGAGATAAAATCCATAGGTCTGAAATATCATCTTCTCAAGAAGTGCTTATTCTTTCATTCAGGTGATATACTTCAATTTTCTCATAAAAAGATACTTTTAACCGCTGTGATCTGGGACTACTACCGGTTTGTTTCTTTAGACAAGATTTCAAATTAGAGAACTTCACAGTAGTGCTGCTACTAGACTCAGACAGACCTTTGTTTCTTTGCAATGATCCACACGAGACAATTGGCTTCAATTGTTGATAGTGGTGTTTCTTAGTATCATGACAGATTGGCCAATGCTCAATTGTGTATTGTTGCTTTTGAGGTTTTATATCGCATGATCTTTGTTCTTGCTTCTCCGTTTTTGGTGGTTTATCAATGTGGCTGTACACTCGATTACTACTTGAAGATCTCCTTCCCCTTTGTCTTGGTGTGCTGTTATCACTATCTTCCTTAATCTCTTGATTTACAATTTTAATCTGTGATGCGACACCTCGTGGATTATGATGTTCCTGCCTTGTCCTGTTCTGAAATTGAGCAAGCTCTCTATCATTCAAGGGCTTACATGCTCTTAGCTCAATATAGTTACTGTCATGATCGTCATCATCCGAATCGATTAGATCAGTAAATTCTTCACCATGGTACTTTTTCCTTCGTGGTGTAATCACAACGTTCCATGATAAAGTTTGGTCAGGGCAAGCTTGAGAAGACTGTAGCTGTTGTAGTGGTTGTTCTGCCTTCATAGGCGAAGACGTTCCATGTTGTTTCAACAATCGATGAATTGTGTGCCGAGGTACAACGTAAAAAACTCTTCCAAGAGATAAAACGGACTCAGGGCGAACAACCACCCAAGGGTACTTAAATACGTCAGGACGAGCCACGCAGCACCTCGGATTTCTTTCCAGAACTTGTGCTGCAGTTATTGGATGCCTATGCAACTCTATACGGCGTTTGGGATACACTAATTTCAAGAAACCTTCTTCAGCGGTTACTCCAGCACTACTCATAGTTCGGATTAATTTTCGGCCAAGGGAGGAAGCCGGAAGGCATAGTCATGATTTTACAAGTCTTATTTAAACAGTTTCTCACTTTAAGAACTTATGGTGACTGACATACCTATGGAAGGGATCATTGGATTCACCAATGTTTTAACTTACTTCTGTTTCTTAGTTTCTTATATTTCAGATGCTATATTAGTTTCAGAAATGAACAAACAATACTTCACATCATCAAGTATTAGTTTCATAGAGAAGTTAAAATCATTTACATCAATCATGGTTTTATGATTAGCACATAAAATAGGCATCAGCCGGCTTGAGAAATAATTTCATTGCACACATGCTTGCGTATTGGCTTTATCAAAAACAGTCGTCTTCACTAATATTTTTAATGCTATTGCCTTTATATTTTGCAAAGGGTCATCTAGTTTCATTTGATGTGGACTTGTGGTATTATTTCCGCACACTCTTTTCTTCCTCCATTAAAAGAAAAAATAACCAAATTATCTGTTTTATAGTTTTCATTGGCCGAATATACCTTTTAGTAGTATTGTGGCCCTAAATACCTACTTCATACGCTAGTTACAGCATTATACCCATCTTTACACAACAACACACATATGAAATATAATAACAAAACACTTTCTTCTCCATTCAAAATCTTTTATTCATTAATCTTGTGTTGCAGCTGTTGGATATATGAACATGTTGCTTATACCTTGAAAATAAAAACATCTACTTCATACTTCTTTATCAGTAGCGTGTCAAGTACTGCACATGCTTAGACCGCTAGTTGTGGTAACGTGAAAAAATGTTAAAAATAACAAGTTTTTGATCAAAATTAACAAAAATAAAATTTTTTGGGTGCAATGGCAATTTTTACCGGATGAGATACCCATTTGTCAGTTGGGTATCGCATTTATATGAGATACCCAACTTGCAAAAAAAAAATTTAAAAAAAATATAGATACGCATGTGTGAGTTGGGTATCATATATATGATACACAACTGACAAATACGTATCATATATAGATACCTAACTAACAAATGTGTATCATGGATTTTTATAATTTTTTATTTTTGAATAAAAATTGAATTTTTAAATTTTTATTCAGAAAAAAAAAAAATTTAAAATAAGTTATGGAACTATACTCTATATGCACCTTAAAATGTGTGCCGGACCTTCTCTCCGAAACGTAAACAAATAGGTGAGACTGATGGAGTAATATTCAACTAAGTGTATTAGCAACATACTTACAATATTGTATTTTTTTTAAATAAATACTAAGATTCAACTATTTGTTCTAGACTAAGATTCACCTAAGTGTTTTAGTGTTAATTTATTAAGATTCAATTAAGTGTTTTAATATTAGTAAAATATCGAAACACTTTAAATTATATTTAAATTTACATTGAAACATCTTATAGAATTTTTAATATTAAAATTCAATTAAGTGTTTTATATATATATGCAAATACATAATCAAGTACAAATTAAAATCCTTATTATAATTAAATAAATAAAAATCTAAGATTACAACATTATTATAGTGGACCGGTAACGTCCCATTGACAACACTTGATTGGAATCGTATTAACAATCTAATTTCTGAATAAACTCATAAAGAAATCGTCCTTCATCTTTAAATTTGTAGAACATGTAATGGAATACATGAATAACGAATATGATAATATCTTGATTTATGTTCTTAGCTGGAACCGTACTAAGAACCTAGCATCTGAATATCTTGATTATGGATTTTATATATCTATAAAAACTTCTGCAGCACCATCATCTCACACCACCAATGAGTTGTTGCATTGTAAATTCACTTATACATAAATTATGCAAATGAACCCAGCTATTAAAAAAAATACTACCTTGACTGCCAACCCTCGAAAAATCCATCCTTCAACCTAGCACCCCATACACACCCTCATGAAGATAACCAACGATAACGTGCATATACTGCATGACAAAATTAACTACACTTAATGGATTGCATGACCCTCACCTGAGAATAACATATAGTCATCTCACACTTTTCAAATATCGGTACCACCTCATATACAAATGTCTTTGCATTACATATCCCCACCTTAAATAAATAAATTTCTTTTTCTTGTATAAAATATTATGATTTAAAATTAATTTAAACACATTCCAAAACAGAACCACACTATGAACCCAAGAGTCCAAGTAAACTCTGAGATTTAAATGCTCCATATTCAACACCACATTATTAAAATTAATTCATTAGCACCTTAAAGCCGCAAGAGATCCCAGAATAAACACATTAACGGCCTATAAAGTATACTTTTGAATAAGCCAACATACCGTAACCAATCACACAGATTCACAATAACCCCAACCCCACTTTTCTCATGCAAATATTAGATGAAAGAACAGAGCCGTTCAAATTAGAAACTTCTGATGCAGGCTCCCACGTACGCACAAACCTCACTAACAGAACTTTCTCAACAACTTCGAAAAATATTAACTTGATTCAATAAATAGTAAATCACTTCAGCTACACTAGTAAAACAGTTAACGGAGATTCATCTGGCTGATATGCTTCTATAACAAAATAATAAAGTTCTTAAAACAGTTAACGAAGATTCATCTGGCTGATAGGCTTCTATAACAAAATAATAAAGTTCTGAATGATATTCTCTCATGTTAATCAATAACAATGACCCGAACCTAGTGTCTTTAACTATTTTTTTTGATCGTCTGATAGTGAGACTATGATGTTGGTCAACAAACATGGCTTGAACTGCACTAAGAACCTGGAATCCAAAGGTTTACACCATCTCAATAGCCAACTAATTTTTAACAATGACATCATGATCACAACAAATTTCAATCTATCTAATTAACCTTTTCAAAACAGTGACGCACAAAATATCTTACATCATGAGAAAGGCTAACTAGTATAGTCGGATGCTTATCCTGGAAGTTTACAAAGAAAGGAAGAGGCGATTCTAAAAGTGATTGCATTCTGTATGTATAGAACACGTATTAGAATATATGAAGAGTATAGGAAAAAATACAGATTCTTAGCTTGTGTGTTACGTTGAGTAGTATTTTTTTAGGGTTCTAATGGTGATGGTTTTGATGAATTGCAGTTTTTCTTACACACGTTAATATAAAATACATATATTGTATTTGCTATATATAAATAAAAAAGATTCTATTAAATTGTATCAAATTCAATCATATTACTTTCCATACTTGTTGATTGATGACTAATTTGTATGATAATTTTGACCTTATATATGGACTAGTTTTTTAATATATTTACAGATCTGCCATTAATATCAAATAATTAATATAGATTTGATTTATATATAATCAATGGTCTAGATGGGTTCTTCCGGTTCTCTTGATTGTCTGGTTCTCCCTAGAATTCTACCCTATATATATATATATATATATATATATATATATATAGGGGAGGTTCAAAAGAGACTTTTAATCCTATGGTTTGGATTCTGTACATATTTATTAATATTTATACGTATAAGGGTAGTATTGGCAACTTGAAAATACAATATATGTGTACATAATTATAAGATTGTTACCCTTTTTAAAAAGTTTGTATATATTCAATTAATATCACCTTCCACAATTATAACAATTAATTATTCTAGTAAATCATTCCATATTTCAATTATTTTCATCAATATTTGAATATGTATAGATGTATTTGAAAATTTCAATAATCTCTATTTATTTGAATTTGTATACCTTAAATTTTTATTTCCATATTTTTATAACCCAAAATTAATCTGGTCAACTATACTTAATACTATATATATATATATATATATATAGGGAGAGGTTCAAGAGAGAACCCTCCTTAGTGAGAGAACCAGAGACCTTCTATATTTACCCTTGATTTACTCATAATCTAACAGAATCTTCATTTAAAAATTAAGAGAACCTTACTTTAAAAGAATCTACGGTCACGATTAAAAGAATATACGGTCACGATTAAAAGAATCTACTGTCACGATTGAGGTCTCAGGTTCTCTCGATAAGGAGGATCTCTCTAGAACCTTACTATATATATATATATATATATATATATATATATATATATATATATATATATATATATATATATATATATATATATATATATACGGGTCATGTTCCCTGACATGCGATTGTTGGAACCATCTATCTGTGCTTCTGCATGGCTAGCTAGGGTTTTTTCTTTTCCGTGGTTCAAAAGTGCAGAAAAATGGTTGTTCAACAATCGCATGTCAGGGACCAGAACTATATATATATATATATATATATATATATATATATATATATATATATATATATATATATATATATATATCAGTTCGCAGTTCAATTTTGGCGGTTATTTAAAATTAAATTCACACCCAACCTGCAAATATGAGGTTCTTGTAAATTCAATTTGTAATCAACCCAAATTTTGTGATTAATTTTTAATTATAGTAAAATTAAAATAAAAGTCATTAAATAAGTGTGTTGAAATAATAACTTATTCATTATCTTTCTCCTTTTGTTTTCTAATTTGTCACACTTTAAAAAATTCATCTTATTATTAAATATATTAGTTATAATATAAAACAATATAAGTTTTTTAAATATTGATTGTATAACTATTTCAATATTTTGATATAAAATTATTTTAAATATGAATTTTGCTTAAAAATAAATTAATTTAATGAAAAAAAAGTGGGTTTATACTATAGACTATGAATTATTAAAATAAAACTAAAAATTTAGATTAAAATTTAGTTAATCTCTTTTCTAATAAGATATAATTCGTATTTGTATTGAATCAGATTTCGTACTTCGAGTTATATTTGGTTCAGATGATTGTGTGTTCGGGTCTAATCGATTTCAAGTCATTATCGGGTCTGGTTTTTTGGATTATTTTCTGTTAAATTTTCAGTTTGGGTAATTTTTGATTTAGATCAAATCAGTGTTCAGATATTTATCGGATTATGTAATTTTGAATATAAAATCGGATTTGATTTCATGAATTTTGGTTTAGTTCTTCGGATCTAGACCCATTTTATAATCTACCCCTATCATTTTATAAGTTATCATCAAATATTAATTGAAATAAAATGACATATCCATTGGTTATTAGACATTGCTTATGAGTGATTATTGATTATAAAAAAATTAAAAATCTTGATAATTGACTAAATTAAACTGAAACGAACCGAATTGTTCGTTAAGCTCCATCAAGTTCGTTCGTATTCGATATGTTGGCGAACAAATTGTGTTCGGTTCGATTATTACCGAACTCGAGTTCGGACAAAGAAATTTCTCCGATAATATTACCAAACATTGTTCAGTTCAATAATTTTTTACTCATGTTTCTTAAGAGTTCGTCCAATTTTGGTTTATTTACAGCTCTACCTACCAGTCTACCATTTCTCATTTTCAAAAGTATCTCAAAAAGAAATTGAAAGGCGCATGTTTAGAAGCCTATTTGTTTAGCGAGATGACAACTCAACTCAAACATATATAATTTGTAAGTAAATATATTATCTGTCAGAGTAATCTTCAGCAGGTATTATTTGACAAGAAAAAGAAGATCAAAGTCAATCTATAGACTTGGAGTAGTACTACATTGAAAGAAGCTCAATTTAATTGATTATGCCTCAGTGGAGTATTTAAGTTTGAAGAAGCTACAGTGTCAGACGATTTCAATATTGTATGACAACAAATATAGTCAAGTTAGAAGGAGCAGAAGTGAACCATTATAAAAGTCAAGTAAAGAATATTATTTGTTGTGAATCACTCGTGAACCAGACAGTACACAAAGTGTTGGCAATATACAGAGAAGGTTCTTTACTACAGAAGAAATGGTCAGCTACAGACATTGATGTGAAGACAGAAGTTTTAAAATTATATCATCAACAGTTGTGGAGTAAAGACTTTAATTTAATTCTTTATTAATTGATTAAATTATTTAGTTAATTTAATTGGTAAATTAATTCAATCAGAATTAATTTATTTCTTAAATTGATTAAGAAATTAATTAATTTAGAATTATTTTAGAATGAAGAAGACTTTAATTTAATTCTATTATCAAAAAGATAATTTATTATGTATCCTATTTACTTAGATTAATTCAAAAAGAATTAATTTAATGTATAAGATATATAATAAAACAAATAGAATTTAATTAAAATGAAATCAATCAAAATGAATTCAGAAGATATACATTTCATATATCAATTCAAGTCGGCAGAGTTTTGTCTCGGGAAGACTGTTTTGAAAAGTCTCTCGCAGATTAAATAGTCTCCCCGAATTTTATTTAAAAAGTCTCTCAAGATTCAAAAGTCTTCCAAGGGCAGAAAAGTCTCCCCGAGCCAGAAAAGTCTCCCAAGAGAAAGTCTTCCAGCCAAAGAAAAGTCTCCCCGAGCAGAAAAAGTCTCCCAAGTCCAGATTTGTCTATATATACAAGTTTAAGTCAGTGAATTCACACAAGTCTATTAACATTCTATTCGAGCTAAAAAGAAAAATACAGAGCATTCATGTCAAATATTCTGTAGAAATTCTAAAGAGCTATTAGTGTTTATTCGAACTGATCTTGTAACACCCGTCAAGTTTAATATAAGTATTTTACTTGAACTATGTTTTTTTATTATTATTTCGTGAAAATAATTAAGATTGTTTAATAAAAAATTATCCGAAACAGAATTTAATATTTAATAGAGATTGTATTCAACCGCCCCTTCAACAATCATTTGGACCTAACAATTGGTATCAAGAGCCATCTGATTGACATAAAAATCAAGATCCTAATATTTTTATTTATTAAAAATTTCAAAACTTTTAATTTATTAAAAATTTGAAACTTTTAATTTATTAAAAATTCGAAACTTTTAATTTATTAAAAATTTAAAAATTTTAATTTCTTAAAAATTCGAAATCTCTTTAATTCCTAAAAATCTCAAATCTTTTTAATCTTCTATTATTTTAAGATGAGTACTCAAAGAGTGAGTAGCATTAAAATTCCTCCATTTGATAAAGATAATTATAATCTTTGGAAGAGGAAGATGACCTTGTTTCTTCGAACTGCAAACACTAAGTACAAGGACATTTTGAAGACTGGTGTTACTGTTCCAATAACAATCATTCCTGATCATATGAAAGATGGTGTACTTATTCCGCACAGACAATTTGAAAAAGATATTTATGAGTACACTGAAACAGAAAAGGAACTGGATTCTTTGGACTCCAGCCTGCAGTTAATTTTGGTAGAATCTCTTGATCCTGAAACGTACAATCATGTTGTTAATTTCAAAAATGCTAAACACATCTGGGAAACGATAGAGATACTGAATGAAGGAATAGAAGAAGTGAGGGAGAACAGATTGGAAATCTTAACGTCTCAATATGAGCATTTTAGATCAAATCCTGGAGAAGGTATCTCTGATGTTTTTGAGAGATACAACAAAATGATAAATGATCTAAATCTCAATGGTAAATACTATACAAAGAAGGAGATCAATAGGAAGTTTTTGCTGACAATGCCAGTTCACTTAGAGCATAAGATTACTGCCATCAGGGAGTCAAGGGACATGAATGAAATTTCATTGGAAAGACTATATGGCATACTGAAGACCTATGAGCTAGAGCAGATTCAACAGAAGGAAATATATAGAACATGCAAGGTGGTCAGCAAGTCTACAGCTCTTGTAGCAGAAGTACCAGAATACAAAGAATCTATGACTGAATCTTTTTCAGTCAAAGTCATTGGTCAGGGTATTGTTGCAGAAGTTGGTGCAACTCAAATGAATGCATCAGAAAGTGAATTCTACTCAATGGAAGAACTTGATCAACTTGAGGATGAATCTCTGGCACTGATTGCTAGAAAATTTGGAAATACAAGATTCAGGAGGAACCCTAATTTCAAATTCAAGCCTATGGCAAACAGATTTCAGAGAAGTGGTTCTTCTAGCTCATCCAATACAAGAGGTGGATACAAGACAGGGATGGTAGACAGAAGCAAGATCCGTTGCTTCAACTGCAATGAAATGGGACACTTTGCTACAGATTGTAGAAAGCCCAAGCAGGAAAGAAAGAAGGATTCATATGACGAGCTTAAACAGAAATATGAAGCTCTACTAAAAAAGCATCAGGGAAGATCATACTTAGCAGAAGGAAAAAGCTGGGATGATTCTGACAATGATGAAGAAGAAGATATGGGAAATCTTGCTCTAATGGCTTCTTCTTCTGAAGGATCACAATCCCCTCCTCGACAAGAAATTGAGGTAAACCCTAGCTGTCCTAAAATGTTTAAATTGCTAGGTGAGAATTTAACTGGTGCTAGAGATCAAATAAAAGTCTTAACTCTCAATAATAAAGTTTTATCAGAAGAGAATTTTGAATTGAAAAAGCTGAAACTTATAAATAAGAAATTAACTGAAGATGTTGCATTTCAAGTTAATAGAGTCAACTGCTATGTTGAAATTGAAGCTTTCTTGAAGGATAAAATTGAAAAAGAGAAAGTCAGGTGTCAAGCCTATAGAACTGCTTCATTTGTTATGAAAGACCTAGTTGACCAACAAGAGATTAAACGGAAAGTTGGGATAGGTTTTGAATATAATGAATCTGTAGGAAAGGCTAGCAACATCACCCCTTTTAAAGAGACTACTATAGAGAGTGGTATTCCACATGTTATTAAGGACACTAAGAAATCTCTTTTCATAACTCCTATTGCAGAACCAGTTCTTGATATTTGTGTAATAGTGGATTATGAAATTAAACTTGAAGACCTTAAAGAGAAAGAGGTAGTAAAAGAAAAACCTGTTAGGGACATAAAAGGAATAAATGTCCAGAAAGCTAAATATGTACCTAAAAGACCAATAGAAAATGTGAACACTCCTAGTTCATGCACTCCTGGTTTAGGTGCTAATGAGCTTAAGAAGAATCATAACAAACCTAATAAGTTTGTTAATAGTAGGGATAAGAACAATAGATTCCATGCTATTGAGAACTTTAAAAATGTTAATAAAGTTAAGGTAGAAACTGTTAAGACTCCTGCTATTGTGAATAAAATGCCTACTATTGATGCATGCCATAAACCCTGTGGTGTAGATAACTATATGTTATGTTCTTTCAATGTTATGTCTACTTATTTTAAAAGCATGCATGCTATGAATGTCAACACTACACCTAGACAGCACATAAATCACAGGCATGCTAGATCAAAGACTGCCAGTCTTCCTGTTTCACAGAAGGAGACATTTTCTCCTAAGCCTGTATATAAAAATGTTAAGGTTGTTTTTAAGGAGAAATGTTTAGTCAAAGTAGTATATGAGTTTGAAAGGCAGAGTGTCTAAACTTGTAACACTATAACTTATGTAACTCAACTAAAAGAAAAGATACTTAACCAGAAGACAATCAAGAACTTGAAGCCACAAAGAAATCAATGCTAAATGAAGACAGTGTAATTGATACAATTTAACATGTTAACTATGATCAAATAAAGAAGAAATCATTGAAAGAAGTTCAAGTCAGAGTTGTTCATGCCTCAGTGATTTGTAACCTAAAGATTCAAGATCATAGCAATCAGTATCAATAAGACTAATTGATTTCAAGTGAACAAGAAGGAAAGCAATATTTGGAAAGCCACATTACTAATCGAATATGGTAATCTATTCAAGAAGCAGAAACACTATCAAGACTAGTCACTTATGAATCAGACCATTGCATCAAGTGTCAGGACATTGATAGCATGTTTATGTCAGTAATAGAGATCCAGGTTCAAGAGCTTGTTGAAGAATATGGAAGACATAAAGAAATCACAAGTTCAAGATGTTGCATTGAAGTTTCAAGTTGAAGCCCAGAATTTCTCTAAGTGCAAAATGTTCTAGATAGCCAAGTAGAACATTCCTATGTAGAAATTCTACTTAGATGTTCGAGATAGCCAAGTAGAACATTCCTATGTAGAAATTCTACTTAGATGTTCGAGATAGCCAAGTAGAACATTCCTATGTAGAAATTCTACTTAGATGTTCGAGATAGCCAAGTAGAACATTCCTATGTAGAAATTCTACTTAGATATTCGAGATGGCCAAGTAGAAATTCTCAAGTAGATATTCTACATGGAGGGCAGTTTCAACATGACACATGGCATCATCTAATTGGCAGATTTCCAAGCTTTCAAGATAAGATAAGATTTATGTGGACAACATTGGGCCACGTACATCTTAGTCTTTGAAGTCTACAGGACATAGATTACAAGTAGTATAAATAGAAGTACTTGTGTTTTATTTAAGAAGAGAGCAATATTTTCGAGAAAAACACTTGTAAAAGAGAGAGAGTATATTCACCGAGCTTAGTATCATTTACTACCCTCTTTACTTCTGATGTACTTTGTAATGAATGTTGTAGCAACCTTTTCAAGATATATATAAAACATATATTCCTTGAATCAGTATGTTCATTTATTACATTGCATTTATTGCTTCTTAAATTTGTAAAGTTGTATTCACCCCCCCCCCCTCTACAACACATTTGGACCTAACAATTGGTATCAGAGCTTCATGTTTAATATACAAAACATAGATCCTTGTGTTTGGTTGAAGAATTGTGAGTTTTCATCTTCCAGAACTACTTTTCAATTTGTCTCGAAAAGTGGGCCTTAATTTGTTTCTAGTGAAAACTCATCCGAAAAATTATTTAAATACTCCAGGTGTGATTAATTAGCTTGGATGGATTTTAGATAATTTTTGTGAATTAATCTGGGTACTTTGATATTTGGTGTTCTTGAGTGTTCATCATTATTCTTGTTAAAGAAGACAAACCCAGCAACTTTTTGATTTCCTTTTCAAAAAGACAAAAAGGTGTTATTGGCTTTTGATTTGACATATATCTCACAGCAAAAAGTATTACAGAAGATATTCAGTACCTTGCACGTGTGTTAGGTGAGTTGGGTGAGAAAAACCACAAAAGTCAAAAAGTGTGATAAGTGACCTGCAGCAAATTTTATCCAAGGCAAAAGTTCTACATAGAATATTCTACTTGAATATTCTACTTGAATATTCGACTTAAGATATTCTACTTGGACAAAAGTTCGACTTAGAAAATTTCGACTTGGAGAATTTCGACTTAGGCAGAAGTTCTACATAGATATTCTACTTAGCCTTGTCCTGGTACTTAGAAATTTTTTTTGGTGATCAAAATTTGAAGTTTGATTTATTTTGAGATAATTTAATTTTCTTTTAATTACTACTCAAGTAATAAGAAAAGTTTATTATCTTTACTTTAAATCCACAATTAGATGGCACCTAAAAACAATTTCAAGATTCCAATGTTCGACCGAGATCATTATGAAGAATGGGTGTTGAGAATGAAACTTTACCTTGAGTCCGTCAATCCTGAATATCTGGAAGTTCTCGATAAAGGTAAATTTGTACCAATGGTTGTTGTTCCTGAGCATATGGAAGGAGATGTGGTTGTACCACAACGGTCTGAGCCGAAGAAGGCAGTAGACTTTTCAGATGCTGATAAGGAACAGATATCTTTCGACACATCCGTTCGACAAACACTGATGGAATCCCTAGATCATGAGATGTTTAATGTAGTTAAAGGACTAACTATAGCAAAGAAGATTTGGGACAAGCTAGAGGTCGTCATGGAAGGTACCTCTGAGGTCAGAAGTAACAAAACACTTATACTCAAGATGGAGTATGACACTTTCAGAATAAGAAAAGGAGAAAGTATAACCGATGTCTATCTAAGATTCAGTCAGTTGGTTTTGGATTTGAATCTGAGAGGTGTAACTCTCCCCGTGGTTGAAGTCAATACGAGATATCTGAGGAACCAGCCAAAAAGTATTGAACATAGAGTCTATGCTGTTAGAGAAACCAGAGATTTGCACACAACAACTCTGGAAGAATACTATGGAATTCTAAAGACCTATGAGCTGGAAACACTTCAAGATCAAGCATGGGATAATGATTCAAGAGGAAAAGAAGCTGCATCAGGGTTAGTTGCTGATGAGGTAGAGTCTAAAAAGGCAATGGTTGCAGAAAAGCCTAGGTCATCACCTGCATCACCTCAAGTTGAAAATGATGATGAGTGCACATCAAATAGTGATGATGACTACTTCACCCAAGAAGAGCTGGACAATATGGATGACAGTGTCGTGGCATACATGGCAAGGAAGTTCAGCAATATAAGATTCAGAAAGAGTAACCGACCGCAGAGTAAATCTTCATCTTACTATCGGGTTACTAGGGGTGGTGGTAGTTCTCAAGGTTACAAAGGCAAAGGCAAGAGTACCAGCTACAAATCTCCTTTGGATTTCAAAATGAAGTTCAAATGTTATAACTGTGGTGAAGCTGGACACTTTGCTACAGATTGCAAGAAGCCTAAACAGACATATCCAAAAGAAACTTATGAAGCCCTCAAAAGCAAGTATGAGGCCCTGGTGAAGGAAAGACATGGAAAAAGAGCTTTAGTTGTCACAGAAGGAAGAGCGTGGGATGATTCAGATGAGGAAGAAGTTACTCATACAGCAAACTTTGCCCTCATGGCTGAAACGTTAGATGAACCGGAGGTACCAGTTCTAACCCTTAAGGAAGAAATGTCTCTAGATGATTATAAGGTGCAGAACGGGGCTCTTAGCGAAGAGATCTATATGCTGTGCAAAAGCCTAAATACTTCTCAAAAAGAACAGAAAACAATTGTTGCCAAATGCAGAATGCTTGAGGCAAAAGTGGAAGAATTAGAGGCCGTTTGCACTATAGATACTTCCCTAAGAGACTCTATTAAAACTTTGGAACACAAGCTCAACCTTAAAGATGAAATAGAAGCATGTCTTAGGAATAAACTAGCTGAGTTAGAAACAAAATGCGAAGCTTATAAACTAGCAGCTAGTAAAGTGAATGTTGATAGTAGCACATTTAAGAAGATAACTGGTGTTGGTGTAGGACTTGACTATTCTAACTTATCAAAGAAAGAAGGGAAAAGGCCTGTAGACACCAGTCCCAGTGAGATTAAAAAAGAAGTACCTACAATTCTCAAATCTGCTATTAAACCAATATTCAAACACTTTACTCCTCGAGAAGAAGAAGAGACTGATTTACTAGTTAGATATGAAATCGAGATGGAAGATCGGAAGAAAGAACAACCTGTAACTCCTACTAAATCAGTTAAAATCAAATCCCCTAGAGAAGAATCTAGACCAGGATTAGGAGCCAAGGCTGTTAAACAACAGGTTAAGAAAGAAAAGGGCATAAAAGAGGTTAAGGCAGAACGAGTAAAGAAAGCATGTTATCACTGTAAATCTACTGAACATCTTTCTTATGCATGTAAATCTAACATGAATATTCCTATTGCACATGCCATGCCTGTACCACATACAATGAATAACGTGCATCAGAATCATGCACAATGTGGTCAACCTAATTGTATGCCATGCACTTTTAACGTCATGCAAACTTTTGTAAATTTGATGAATGCAACTAGTCAAACATGTTTAAATACTGCTACTAGTTCTAATATCAAGAAGAAGCATGTGAGAGCTAAGACTGCCAGTCCTCCTAAAGTTAGGAGTGACAAGCCTTCTCCTAAGACTGACAAATCTGTCAAGTCTGAAAAAGGGAAAGACAAAGTCGAAAGCTCTAGTAATATTAAAAAGAGTGCATCTCCTGTTATTATACCTGATAACTATCGATCTTATAGAAAAGCCGGGCCCAATCAAAGTTGGGTTCCGAAGAACGCCTAACCAATCTGTCATTGCAGGGCATTAAGCAGAAAAGAAATAAAGTCTTATGGGTGCTAGATAGTGGAGCATCAAGGCATATGACAGGAAACAAGTCCCTGCTTACAGAGTTGGTTATGAAAGCTGGCCCTTATGTTACCTTTGGAGATGACAGCAAAGGTGTGACGAAGGGATATGGCAAACTGAAGACTGGCAATGTCATCATTGAAGATATCTCTTATGTTGAGGGATTGAAGCACAATCTGTTGAGTATCAGTCAGTTCTGTGACAAAGGATATGAAATTGTCTTCAATAAGAAAGGCGTGTCAATCACTCACATAAAGGAAGGTTCATTGGCTTTAAGAGGAGTTCGTAAGGCAGATCTTTTTGTTGCAGACATGGATTCGGCAAATCAGAATGAAGTCACCTGTTTCTACAGCAAAGCTTCAGATGATGAAAGCTGGTTATGGCACAAAAAGCTATCTCACTTAAACTTCAAAACGATGAATGCTCTCGCGAGGCGAGAATTAGTGAGAGATCTACCGCAGATGGAGTTTGCTCCTAAAGGACTCTGTGAAGCTTGTGAAATGGGAAAGTCAAAGCGAGCATCACATAAAAGTAAAGAAATTTCTAGTATCACTGAGCCTTTACAACTTCTTCATATGGATTTGTTTGGCCCAGTGAATGTCCTATCCTTATCTAGGAAAAGATATGCTTTGGTAATCGTGGATGACTTCTCCAAGTATACATGGGTATTGTTCGCAATGACGAAAGACGAAGTACCTTTCCTAATCATTAATCACATCACTCAAATTGAGAATGTTTCAACACTTACTGTAAAGACGATTAGAACAGACAACGGTACTGAATTTAAGAATGCAGTGCTGAATGACTTCTGTGTATCTAAGGGAATACGTCGTCAGTACTCAGCCCCGAGAACTCCACAGCAAAATGGAGTAGTTGAAAGGAAGAACAGAACTTTGGTTGAAGCAGCAAGAACATTGTTGTATGATTCAAAACTTCCTATTTACTTTTGGGCCGAAGCAGTGAGTACAGTGTGTTACACTCAGAATAGAACCCTGATCATAAAAGATAAAGAAAAGACACCATGTGAACTAATGAATAACAGAAGACCTACAATCAAATACTTTCATGTCTTTGGAGCTAAATGCTATGTGCTTATAGATAATGAAAATCTAGGAAAATTTGCAGCAAAAGCTCGAGAAGGAATCTTTGTTGGTTATTCTACAGATGTGGTGGCAGCTTATCGGGTATTCTTAGTGAATGATCGAAAAGTGACTGAAACCTACAACGTCAGATTCGACGATACCAAACTCCCATCAATATCTAAAGATTCTAGTGAACCAGAGTCCCTTAAATTTCAGAATCTGGACTTAGATGAACCTGAAGATGAACCTGAGTTGGTTATCATTTCAAATGTTCCAAGTGTTCGTGAAGAAACATCTGAGCTTAATGAACAATCGAATCCTACAAGATCAGAAGAAACTTCTTCCGCACGATCCTGCAACAACTCAGGGGGAGTAAATAGCAGCTCAAGGACAAGCGTTCAAGGCTCAAGACGAGATGACACTAGTTCTGTAGGAGCTGGCACTAACTCAGGGGGAGTTAGTGGAAATACAACAAGTAGTCAACACAACAACTCAGAAAGTCAAGCTGAATCATCAAGACAATTTCCAAGAGAACGAGTATGGAGTAGAGACCATTCGTTTGAATTAATAATTGGTGATCCAGATGCTGGTGTGACTACTAGAAGAACTGCAAGAGCTGACATGGCTAATATTTGCTTATATTATGGGTTCTTATCCAAGCTTGAACCTAAAGAAATAGAAGAAGCTCTTGGTGATGCTGATTGGGTAATTGCAATGCAAGAAGAGCTCAATCAGTTTGAAAGGCAGAAAGTTTGGAAGCTGGTACCCCGACTCTTTCAGCTATAATAATATAGTATAGAATTGGGTCTAAAAATTAAAATTTTAGTTAATATATATATGTATATAGTTAGGGCCCATATTATAATAAGTAAAATTATATCTAATATATGTATATTTTTTAGGCTCATGGCCTAGTACCGATGAGTGACCAACCAACCTTTTTTTGAAAGTTAATATTTATTTTAGAAATTTAAGACCAAATCTTATTTCCAAATTTGAAAATAAGTTACTTATTTTCAGAAAAAGTACATATATACCAACTTTTTCAGCTTATAAGCTTAGCCAAACGGGACCTTAATCTTTCGGCTATATTAATATAGTATATATAAGAAAAGAGATATAGCATCCACAGGCGGAATTAGGATTTAGAGTTCGTCTGGGCTAAGTCAATGACTAAAAAAAACTAAAATGAAATCATACTTAAAAAATTTGCTTTCTTTACTTACAAAAATTAGAAAAAAAAGACATTAATATTTAAGAATTAAAACTCACAATTTTACAAATGTTGAAATATATAAAATTTCCCCAAATCATATAGTATTATTCTTCGAAATTCACTCTAATAATCATAATGTAAATTAAATATATTAGTTTAAAGAGATATAATATTATCAAAAGAAATTAAAGATTAAAAATTACACAAAGAGAACAAAAAGATATAAAGTAATTACAAGTTGTAACAATAGTATAGACAGAAATCTGAATCATCACTGTACTTACATAATGGGGTCGCTGACTTGAAGAAAAATAGACAACCAACAGACCTAATCCCTAATTTTACTACTGATTTTCTTTTTCTTTATCAGGGCTGACTGGTTGATTTGGTATACTACAATTATATATGTATTGTGGCTTGGGATAAAATATATTAATGGACTATTTTTTTATATCATCCGGGCTACAGTGCTTTTTTGGTTCTAAAATTATATAATTTGGTAAAAAATTTACCCGGGCCGCATTGCACTCCAGCCATATATCACTTTCACCCTACTAGCATCATTGTATGTATGCTCGGTATTTTATATTTGTTCTTTGTAATCCGAAATAGAAATGAAATTAATATGTGCTATGAGTGGATAAAAATATGATTCGCCTTTAGAAGCTGCAATTCCGATGGTAATGGCCAACTTTTCGAGTACTATATTGATCTTAACAGGTTAAAAATGTGGTAAAATTATTATCTTTTCTAAATAATAGCTCCTCTGTAATAATAACTGTTTAAAATATAATAAGTTGGATCAACGTGAAATCTCTTTCACTATAATCCGGAAGGAAGACAAGAAGCGTCTTGGGTCGGATTGGCCGGATTAGAGTCATTTTTTCTACCCAACCCAATTAAATCGGTTTGAAAAATTTCAACCATTATGTTAAAAAATATTATATAATCCAATCCTACCCAATTTAAATTGGTTTGGTTCGGGTTGATTCGGTTTGATCGGTTTATAACTAATATTAAAATTTTGTATTTTCACATATCTCAACATATGCCGCGATAATAAAATTTGCTATCTCAACATAAATGACAACAAAATTAAAAAAATATTAACGAAATATGTTCATAAATAGTACTTCGTAAAACTTATAACTAATCTAATAAATATTTAAAATTTTAAATATATAATTACTATTATATTAATATCTAATACATAAGTTATCATGAAAGTGTAAAATATCGGATGTAATTATATATTATATAACATATAATATATACGTATCGGGTTGGGTTGGTTAAAATAATTTTCAACTTATACTCAACCCAATTATTTCGGGTTGAACTTTTTTTAACCTAACTTAATATCCAATTTTTTATTTTCGGTTAAAATGGCCGAAATAAGGGTCGGTTTGAATCGATTTAATCATATTTTGTAACTCATGAACACCCCTAACTAAAACTATTAGTGTTTAATGTGCATTCAACTTGCTCTCTCTTAGTTGAGAGTTAATGTTTAATTTCTGGAATTATTACTTAACATAATTTTATTATTTTGGCAACTATATAGTATTGTTTAGTTGAAATTTGGAAATGTCTGATATAGTAGAAGTATAAGATTTGAATGATTCATGTGCTCAAAATAGATCGAAATGTTAGTTTTAAACACTTTTATCTTAAGTGAAATTATACTTATTTTAAGTACTTTAATTTCAATATATTTGATAATCTTATTAAAACCTTTTAAGTTAGTTTACTTCTATGAAATTGTTTTTTTTAGTATTTTGGATAACAGAAAAATACTATAATTAAAGTGGGATGGGCCCGCAAGGATCAACTCAATTGGTTAAAGAGGGGAATGTCATCCTCTCGGTCACATGTTCGGATCTCACGGGAAGAGAATTTGTGATTATGACATTTGGGCCAAAACCCGTCGCACTTGTGCGGTTTACTTGGTTCACGTGGTTTGCAGACTATTGCATGAGCTCATGGGTTTATCTAGTACGCACTCAAAGAGTAACGACTGCGGGTTCCCACAGTAAAAAAAGAAGTGGGATGACAGACATAATTTAACGTATTACGAAAGATATTGATTTTTTACTTGTTATTATTGTTTAATATATATATTTATGAGAGTTATTTTATAAGATCGTAAGTTTTTATTGTTTAATGGTCCGAAAACATTTTATATATCTTTAGTTAGATAATAAATTTTATCAAATTAAAAAACAAAATTTTATTTTAATACAATTCATATATGAAACTACTTCCCACCACAAAAGAAAAAAAAATCAAACAAAAATTCTTTATTTGGTTTAACTTTTAAGCATACAGACATGACATACAGAAAAAAGTTATACACAGACTATACAGTACAGTAGTATATAATATGTACATACAAATTAAATCTTAGTAGTGGAAGCAGCAATACTCAACCAATGTGCGATGAATCCTTTTGAATCTCCTTGTTCAGATCCAAAACCTCCCCAAAACCCTAACCCCAACAATCTAAAAACCACATTATCAGCTCTCAAAACCCTAATCCACCTCTCCCAAACCAACACAAACACCAACCTCCTCACACCAACACCCACCCTAATCCCATGCCCTTTCAATCCCCACCATCACATCCCCCCACAATCCCTCTTTTCTCACTCTCTCCATTGCCAAACCCCCCCTCTTATTCCCCCCTCCCCCTCCACTTTTTTCTACCAAAACTGCCCCTCTGTTGTCTCTTTACCTAGCCCCCCTTCTCACCTCCCCTTCACTCTCCCTCATTTCTTGGCCACTTTCATAGACAACACTCAAAAGGGTCAAATGGGTTTGTGTCAAAGTTTCGAAACTCGGTTTCTGCCTTCTGAGTATATGTTTGTTAAGAGGGAAATTGATGGGTGGAATGAGTACCCTTTGCATTACTCTTGTGTTGTTCGTCGAGTTTTATTGTGTTTAGGTGGTAAGGAGGAGGTTATGGGTGGTGTTTCGAGATGGGTTATTGTTAATTCGCCTCGTTATGGTCTTATTATTGATGTTTCTGTTTGTGATCACGTGGTCTTGTTGTTCAAGTTATGTTTGAGGGTGATTATTAGTGAAGCGATTGGTTTACGTGATGTGAATGAATTTTATTTAAAGTGTCCGGTTTTGTGTCAAGTGTTGGTGTGGTATGGAACACAGTTGGGGATACTGTATGGGGAAATGAATGGGAATCTGTTTGCGGTTAACATGTTCAAGCAGTTGATATTGGATGTTACGATGAAGTTCTTGATGTTTAGTGATGAAATAACTGAGAGTAGAGTTGATGACGTTGGTAGTGATGAGGAAATATCTGTTTCTCAAGTAGAAAATGCGGTTGCTGCATTTCGTGAGAGATCATTGCTTGAAGAAAAAATAAAAGCTGTTCGGTACTCAAGGCAGCTTAATCGTTCGCAACGGTATGACAGTTCTGTTCTTATTGTTTGTATCTTACTTCACCCTTAAAGTTATTGAATAAACATTGCTTCATACTGATCGGTTCTTTCAAACATCGTCTCGTTATGGTTTGCCATGGTACTAAGATGATATGTTTGAACCTTTGTAAACTTAGATCTGGAACTTGCTAGTAAATACGTCAAGTGCTATGGTATTTCTTATGTTTGGCTATATAATTATTTCTTTATTGGTAGCAAGTATTATCCATAACCATGGAAATATGATATGATTAAATCTTTACATACCTTGTTGCAAACAAGTAGGGTTATCGTGTTTGCCAGTGGGTTAATTAATACATCTGCTTATCTTGTTTGATGTTTGTAATATGAATCATGAACCAGATGAAGCTAATGTGTTGTAATAATGAAAGAAAATAAGTAGATAAAAAAGGAAATGCATGTCTTGTGGAACAGTACAGATGCAAATGAAAAGGCCTTAGGGGTAGCATTTAATCGGTAAGAAATGTTAATGTCTTGGATAATTAGTAATTATATGCACCCACTTAGAACGTCTCCAACCCATTACACTATTTGGTATTTTGGTGTGAAAATTACACCAAAATAATATAAAAATTGTACTATCTTTGAAATTCACTCCAACCCATTTACACTAAATTTTACACCAAAAAGAATCTTTCTTATACCATAAAAGTTATTTTATTACTGAAGTACAAAAACAATAAAGTTGTTAGGATACAAAAGGAATATATTTGTTTTAGTTAAAATAATGTAAGGGTAATGTTGGTATTTATAAAAACTCTAAAAGTTGCACCAAATTTGGTGTAATTTTTGGTGTCACCATTTTGGTGCAACTTTTAGAGTTTGGTTGGAGAGAATCTTTACATCAAAATGGCATAAAAGTACATTTTTGAAGTTTGGTTGGAGATGGTCTTACAACTTAAAAGCGTTGCCAGAAGAATTACCTTTTAGCAACTATTTCAACACATAATTTGCAAAAACAGGCGCAGCGAAATGAGCTTATAGTTGCATGATGTGGTGGATTTATTATGTGATTATTTTTACTGCACATTTGGGAATAACTTTATGGTGCTCGAATTGTTCTGAGAAATGTAACATTATATGAACATAAAGTTTTCTGATAACATTGTCTCTGACACATTATATAAATTAAAAAATCAATTTTCATATGCTCAAGTATTAACAAATTTATATATTTTCACTCCCAGTTTTTGGGATATAGACTTATAGTCAGACTTGGATTCATGTTTTCAATTAGAACTTAGAAGACAACTTGTATAATGATTTAGTCCTACCATAGTAATTTTATATTTTATATATTCATCCATTTTCCTTGGAGTAAATTTATTGATGTTCCCGCTTTACTTCCTCGAAAAAGTAATTATATTGTGTTTTTAAACAAGTGCATTATGTCTTTATTCTAATTTAGAGTGGCTGAGCACGAGTACATAGCAAAGAGAGCTGAGGAAGAGAGGCACAAGCGCCCGGATATCAAGCCTATAATCGAACACGATCTGTTTTCTTGGCAGCGGGGACGTAACAAGGTAAATTTTGGTGATACAATTTTCTGGTAGTAGAGTTATGATGAAGAATCTATGGTCTAATGCATCAAAGAAATTGGTCCTGATTCGGAGGTGGGATTCGGTCCAATTGGACATGGGTATGGTCTGTATGATCCTGAAGTTTTAAAATATAATATTTCTATGATTAGATACAGGTGGCGCGTTGGGCATGCAAGCTTCACACACAACTGAAATTTGATATAATCTGAATAATTGTACAATTTTAAAGTAGGGTTTACCAGGGTGTACTCTTAGTTATATATATGAAATTTATAGCATGAAGCTGAAAGGGTTACAGAGATTTTAGTCATCCATAGCCTTAGGAGGCAACATATTTAATTTAAATTAGATTGTTATGTGGCGAATTGTTCAATTTCATTATGAAGGTTTGTCTTGGATACCATACCCATACCAACACCCTTGCCATGTTCGGATTTGTGCATGTAGTGTCGGACATATCCGAGTGGGCGACAAAATCCGGAGGGTCAGGGTAGTAGAGCCACTAAGTATAACAATGATATATATTCGAGCTGCATTTTCGTTATCTGGACTTTAGAATACCTGAAATGGTCTTATGAATTTTCAGAAATTGTACGTACACAAATCTCAGAGAGGACCTAAGTTTTTTTTTTGTAAACGAACACATCATCAGCGAGGCAATGACTGGAATCGAAGCCGTTGAACTTGTAACATCAGAAAGAGTCAGTGCTGCTAATGGTGTATATTTTTAGAAATTTAATCTAATTTAGAAAGGAGATAATTGACAGAATCACTAGATCTGTTTCACTGTGCTATGAAAGGAGAAGTCTATACACACTCATCAATTCTGGATATGAACATTTTATTTTAATTGATTGTTTGTTTGATCACATCATTCTAATTTTGCAGGATACAAGTGTCACCAAGTCAAGAGAAGAGTTGTTGGCTGAAGAAAGGGATTACAAACGTCGAAGAATGTCATATCGTGGCAAGAAAATAAAGAGAACAACAACACAGGTCATACAAGTTTGAAATCATACTATGCATTTCATTTATTTTCGAAATTCTCTGTCCTATATGCTACGCGCTTGAGGCCACTTGCTGGTGAGATAATGGTATTTCAGCTATTTGGACATATTTATTATTATATTTCCTGCTAGTTGCTGGCTAAGATGACCTTTACTATGTTAGACTATGTAATAATTATGTATAAGTATGTGCAGTGGTAGTGAATTTAAAATGCTCTTTACATATATCAATATATCGAAAGTCCATGCCTCGACCTCAAGTTCGTCCATAATTCGTCAATAATTCGTCATTCCTATTGATTTATCTTAATATCTATATTCTTTAGTTTTTGATATTTTATAGGTATGTGTGCAATGCATGGACAATATTATACTGTAAATAACTTATCATACCTGCATATTGTATTTTTGTGATCCAAGAATAATAGATCAGTATTCCCAAGGCCCGATTATAATATATTCATCAAATTGTAGAAACAACCCAAGGTTTTTTACAAATAAATGCCAATGCCTGGACCGTTTTTTTATTAAATCAACTGCCTTTTGCTTTACTTGATTTGTAGTTATAGGACTTCCAAATCCATTCCACCTTGCATCCTACAGTTTAAACCTATTCCACTATGCATCCCTTTAACAATTTTCTGTCATGGGACTCGTGACATTAATTTGGGACATGATATAACAATTAGTGCGCTCCGAAAGTCAGAAATAAATAAATAAAATTAAAAGTAGCACATTGCATGACCTTTTCCTTTTCCTGCATGTAACTACAATTACATTAGTACAAATTTGAGAATTCTAAGCCAACTTCATACGTACATTGTAGTTAATGGGCACGAAAAGTTAGCTTGCTTTAAGAGAATTCATTGAATTAATCCATAGCCATGCAGTGACTGAGAAAGTAGATTCAAAGTGATCAAGCTATTTGCACAGTGAAGAGAATCATTATAGCAATATTGTTCACCTGTCGATATGCTACTTTTACCTCTATGTTGGCATGCTATTATCAATGTGGGTAATACACAGAAGTAATAGCCGCTTTTGTAAATTCAGTTACCCATATCCATATCTATCAGGCATCAATCATCAATCCACCACCATCTATGTTGGCATGCTATTATCAAAGTATAGGATGCAAAGTGGTGGGTAAAGCCCTGTCAGTGAAATGATTGTTAACCTAGTCAATGTGTACATACATCAATTAGCCCTCCTATTTTGCTTCGAGATTTTTTGAATTTCAAATTAGATCCAAACTTCCAGATCATTGCGAATTACGATGACATACCTGTAAATATTTATCTTCTCAGTTTAATCCTACCGTATCCAAGAAATCATTCTTTATTTTCGTTTTTAGAATATTCCGATCCTATATTGCGCAGATATCAGTTAAGTTCTTAATTGAATTTAATCGAGAACTACAAATTCCCAGGTGTAATAAATTGTTCAATTCTTGTGATACAAGAAGAAAACTGGTTTTTTTTTTATGATAATTAGACACTGGTCTTTTTGAATTAATAATGTATTGCCAAAGTTTACCTTTATTTATTTAATTTTCTTTTGTTCTTTGTATTGATCTTCTATCTTACAACTAAATTCTGGTGTAGGTTATGAGGGATATAATTGAAGAATACACGGAAGAAATCAAGGCAGCAGGGGGGTTTAGTCACCTGCAACATGTCGATGAATCTGGGAAGGCTGCTTCTGATTCATTGCCTGTATGTAACACATCTGCAGACAGTGTGATGGAGAAAGGACTGACCAACTCATCTGATGTAGGAAGTGCACTGACTTATAACAGGACACAATCACGTTCTTGTGAAGAAAACAGATCAACAAATATAGGCAATAAGTATATTAAAGATTTGGATCAATTTAAACCTAAACAGAATGTTGAAACGAACAGGTACCACAGAAAATATAATTCCAAAAGCCCGGAGAAACTAAGAAACAATGGTCGTACTGGTGCAATTGAGCAGAGTAGTGTTCGAGGACAACGAGATGTTACAGAAGCACGTAGGGAATCATCTAGACACAGCCTAGAGAGAAATCACAGCAGCTCCCGTGAGCATAGCCGACATAGGAAGGAGCAATTTGATGGAAGTGAGGGTAACTCTAGACGTGAAAGAAGTCGACGCAGGAGTCGCAGATCTGACTCAGTTGCACATAAGAAATTTGAAGACAGATATGATCCTTCTGAATCTTGAAATACATGAGGATAATCTCTAATGTGGAAGCATTTAGATATTACAACAAATTTATCTTGGGTATCTATTGATGGAATATTTGTTTTTCTTCAAGAGTGACATATTCTATGTGATCATTTCTCTCAGCTTGTTGGTAAGACTTTGTCACACTTGCATGCTAATCAGTAATCACTATATGATTCTAAGCTGCTCTATGTTAAAAATTCTTGCATTATGTTTTTTTAACTTTGTTTTATCACGAACTTTGCAGTAAGAAGTAATTCTGGCTTCACCGATTATCCACAACTGTATCCTCCCTCCGTATCCTTAGTTTAGATTGTTTTTTTATTTAATTTTATTTCCTAAATCTGTTTCCTCGGTGAACATGCAATTGCAAATGATATTATTGCTGTCATCTAAAATAGTTTTAGAAATAACTTGGTTGTTTACTTACTTTTACTCACCTGCAAAATTGATATATGTTGTTTTCTGAAATATCCTTAGTTCAGTGTTTTTTTGTTTGTGCTAATATGTCTTTGCTTCGTTGATAGTGCAAAAAGAAATATGTTGGACGGATATTTGGTGTTTGTTCCTAGAATATAATTCCTAGATATAAAACAAATAATTACTTTTTGTTGACTTATTCAATATAACTTGCCTAGAATTTCTTGATTACACCTTCCACTCCTTTCTGTGGAGATGGCTAATGATTATATTTAATGGTCCTAATTGATATATTGTTATTTTTTATTGACCAGTTCCTTTTACCTGTTTTCTCTTTTTGTATAAATGAACTCTCTTTATATATGTTTATGTCCTAAGTTTGAATCTTACTTGACTTTATAGTGGACTCCTTGCGTTTTCTGGTGTACTTGTATTGCCGACTGATAACGGTTGAAACTAGCAGCTTAAACTTTGAGAATTTTACTGAATCATGATGAAATACATGCTTTGGATGAGGCACATACATGGGCAAAGCGAAAGTATTTGGCTTGCCTTTGTTTGCTTTATTTATTATTATTATTTTTTATGAAATGTGGGGAACTGCTACTTGTTTAACTCTGCCCAATTTATGTACTCCATCCAAGCCTATTATGTTATTTGTCTACAAGTTGAAGATAATTCAGCAATGTTTAATGTTATGATTTCCTGCAGTGGATCTTGCTTCTAGTGGAACATTTGATGCTCTGTTGTGACTTGATCTTGGTGGCGTAAATTCTTGGTCCTTTCTTTTTAGTTGCCTTGCAACTTCTGTTTGTCATATGACTAAAGTTTTAGTAAATCGAACCATCAGATATCAGGTGGTGGAACAGAGAGTGTCATACCTATGTTTGCTAGATTGTAGTTGGTTTATATATGTATGAAGCATTACAACTTCTGTTCGTGATGTGAGTTAAGTTTTAGTAAATCGAACCATGAGATATCAGGTGGTGGAATACAGAGTGTAAAGCGTACGTTTGCTGACTTGTAGTTTAGTTTATATATGTATGAATGGGCGAAAGTTCTGGTCTGTTGTCAATCACTTATTTTAGATGTTTATTTTGTACTACAGATTCAATTTGAATCTTTTAAAATATTAAAATTATATTTTAATAAATTTTTATATTTTCAGTAATTAACACATTAATATTCAATTTGAATTATTTTCATAATACAAAAGATAGTAATTTATAACATGTGAAACTAATTATAATAATATTCATATGAAAATTATTATTATATTAATTAGTTTATACAATAAAATTGGTTTGACCCAATTCAAAATTATTTATTATTAGTATAAATATTATAAGTGTCATAAGATTGAAAAATTATAATGATACAAGCTTATAACCGGTGCACGGGATAATTAATATTTAAATAAATTATTTTTTTTTATTTTTTTATTAGTATTTAATATATATAATTTTATAATATTAATAATTTATGTTAATATTATATATTCTTTTTTTATATATAAATTTATTCTATTTAATATAAATATATTATAATATGAACCTGTGTTAAAAATAAAATTTTAGTTAATATATATATATATATATATATATATATATATATATATATATATATATATATATATATATATAGTTAGAATTTATATTATAATAAGTAAAGTTATATAATTTGAATTCATGTTATAAATATATAATTGGGTCTAAAATGGAAAAATTTAGTTAATATAGATATGTATAAAGTTATGACTCATATTATAATAAGTAAATTATATCTAATTCAATACCGACGATCGATCGATCAACCAACCAAAATTTTTAATCTTTCGACTATAATAATATTAGTCTATAACTCGTGCAAAGCACGCGAGAAGAGTACTAAATAATAGAGAAAAAGGGCCCTAAGAGTGACCTTAGTAATTACATAAGGTTATAAGCTCTTTTAATATAAAAATTGAGTGACAATTTTGTAATAATAATGCACACCACTTGTATTTACAAAAATAATCCTGATATTGTATTATATTTTGTTATAACCTTGGGTAATTACATAATGTCATCCTTAGGAATATCAAGCTCTAAATAATATATTATATATTTTAAATGAATTAAATATTTAATTTGATTATTTATGTTATTAATATTCTTTATGTAATATTGTACATGGGATAAATTATTTTTGAATCATATTTATATTATGTGTTTAAATTCTCATTAATATATTGTTATATATTTATATTAATTAACATAGATTAATAACATGTGCAAAATATTAATAAATTACATAGAGTAGGCTTGATTTCGTCCAACAATCTCCCCCAATTTGGGAAAGAATAAATTTCACAAATTAATACAAGATATCAAGCCTACCTATTTTGTTGTTGATGATGATTGACATGATCATATCTCTCTTTCCTTTCTTTCTCTTGCCTTGTGTTGATTTCTTCAATTGCCTCAAGGATCTGTTGTTTGGCCATGACTTCTTCAATTAGAATTGCATCTTTTAACATGTCGGTAGCAATTTTGAGGGTGTGCATATGATATTCTTAAATAAACTTGAATTTGATTTTGATTGTTGCCCCATTTCTCAGCTTAAATTCAACTCTATCAGGATCCTTGAATATTCTGCATTTTCCCTGTCTTCTCAATTCTTCAGACAACCTTTCTATTTGTTCTTCTTTTTTCCTTTTCTTGTCAATCATCTCCTCCAAATACTTGACTTTGCCGATCTTCTTTTGATACTTCTTAGCCAAATACTCAGCCATTTCCATTATTTTTAGTTCATCAATCATGCACCTTTTGTCAAACAGACTAATCACTCTTCTAATGTCATGAGTGGTTGAATTTGAGTTGTCATGATGAAAATCTCTTTCATCTCCATCAACAATTGTTACAAACATCCTCTTATCCCTGATTTCTACCTTGATGATTCTTTTTGCCTTCCATTGCTTGATCATTACTTTATTAATCTCTACAACTTCTTGGATGGGCTTAATTTGTAGACCTTTATCAGGAACAATAAGCTTCTTTCTCCATTTAGGACATCTAACTAGCAATGAGTTAGTAGATTTCTTGAATTTTGTTGTTGTGGCAGTGTTGACCTTTATATGTGGACATGACTTCAATCTCTTGAGGTGATTCTTCTCAACTTCCTTCCTTATCACATCATGTGCAGTTACTTTCACAAACAATCTTCTTGGAGATTTGGATTTAGGGAATATATCAATTTCAGAAATTGTTGGGACCACACTAGTACCCTGAAGTTTGGTAGGTGTACTAGAATGAACACCAATAATTTGCTGCTTGGAAGGCTTCTTTCTATGATATTTCTTCTCCTTTTCAGAATCATCTCTCTTCTTCTTGTCCCCATTTTCCTTTTTCTTATCTTCTTTCTTTCCACCCTTATCCCTCTTGGACTCAGGCTTCTTGTCATTTTTGTCCTGATCCTTGTCTTCATCATTCCTCTTTTGTCTTTTTAGCTCCTCATTTGCAAAGTCAGAAACTTGATCATTGATAAACTTCTTTATCTTCTCCAGAATCAACTTATCTTCCACTTGCTTGACCTTTTTCTTTTCAATCAACTCAATTAGGTTTATGATTTGACTTCTGTTTCCTGAATTGAGATGTTGAGGAATTTTGAAGTGAGCAAGTTTCTCTCCTCTTGCCATATACATTACACCATCTGGATTGCAGTATGTCTCAGGAAGAACATTTGGTAGGAGATGACCCAATATCTGATTTTTCAACTCTTCATCCTCCTGAGTAACTAATTCAACTGCTTTGTGCAGGCATTCCAGCTCAGTGTATGACAGATTGTGAAACATCCCAACAGAAACCTTAAAATAGCCAGACTCCATCTGCACTATTGGTTCCTTAAACATTTTGCCATTCTGTTCAAACTTAACTCCCCTTACTGTAACAATAGCATTGTCAAGCATCTTCTTGTAGCTCTAATGATTGCCATTGACTTGCTTTTTGATATGTTGCAGAAGGTCCAAGAAGTCCTTATGAGCATTAGGCTTTAGAATTTCTCCTCTTAGTTTTCTCATAACATCCTTTTGCCTTTCAGCCTCTATTTCTCTTCTTCTTTCCTTCTCCCCCTTAGGGTTGATATCTTGTTTTGGAAGAAATGTAGAATGACTGGGCTTGATGTGAGATGGTACTTGTACTAGAGGAACTTGATTGGCTTGACCTAAGTTGGAGATGAGATTTTGCAATGAGGTGAGCTGAGCAGAGATATTGGCAAGTGTTGTGCCTTGAGTGGTAGTAGAAGTGGCAAACTCCTTTTTGAGATTTTGTACATTGGAGACAACTGTAGAAACAGTATTGAAGAGAGATTCAACTTTAGCATGCAACTCATCAATTGTTGTGGCCTTATCAGCTTCATCTTTTGCCTTGGATTGATAGTAGATGTCCACTTGAAGTGGTGACAAGGTATGAAGAGGCACATCTTTAGGCAACCTATCTACATGTCTGTTTTTGTAAAATACTTCAACCATATTATTTATTCTTCTTTGATTGTCCAAGATGGTTGTGTTACTATTGACCATTTCTTTGAAGACCTTCTTCATTGCATCTATCTTTGAGTAGAGAAGGGATGACTTGCCTGATTCTCCTCTTGATATGTTTCCATAAATACCTCCAGGCCTCAACTTGTCCTCAATTGTTTTCAGAGTGCCTTCTACCTTGGTTTTGTGATCATTGATTTCATCTTGCACACCTTTTGCAAGGTAGTGATTTGATTGGAGTTGAACCTTGACAACTTCATGGATGTTATCATATATGGCACTGGGAGTGAAGATTTTCTCATATGATCCAAAAGAGGTTAAGTATTTTTGCCTTGTCCATTCTAGCACCTCCTCCATGCTTATAGTAGATTTACTGTCCAACCAAGCATCCACATTGGCCTCTTCATCTTCAACCAGATTAGCATTTTTCTCCTTTATTTCTTCTTGATCCTTGGCATACTCCAGCATGATTTCAGCATAATCCTTATTGGGTAAATGTGAGGTAAGGAGTTGTTGAGCTATGTGATAGAAGCCCTCTAACTGATCTCCATATAGCTTCTTTAATTTTTCATCTGAAAGTGACCCACTAAGAGATGATGGTCCTGACTCCCTATCATGTTGCACAGGTTTCAGCCATTGTGACAATGAGTGAGAGCTAGGGCCACTTGTTACAGTGGTCCCCTCAGTATCTATTTCCTCATCCAATTTCTCAGATGATTCTCTAGGCACTGGATGGATAGGTGATCTCTCCTGAGGAGAAAGTCTTTGAATGACTGGGGAGTGTCCAGGGGATGCCATTTGCATGGTGTGGAGGTCTCCTAGATTAACCAATGTATGTGAAGACACTTGGCTTTCATATGCCTTAGTCACCACAAAGTCTGAAGTAAAGACTCCTGAAGCCTCTGTGGTTTTGATGGTGTCATAAGGATATGCCTCATCATGCATTCCCTCATCATCGAGATGTGTTTCCTGAGTGGTGAGCAAGGTGTCATGCACCAAGTCACTTGAATTTAGCTCACCAGGGAAACAGAAATCCTGATGATCAACAACCTCATGTGTTTGGCTAAACACATTTGGTTGAGAAGAAATTTGGGGAATATAAGAGAGATTGTGAGTAGTAATGAGTGTTGACAACTCCCCTTGAGAAAATGGGGAAGTTTCAATAGAAGACCCTAACTGTGCACAATGTGTCTCCTTTTCTACTAAAACTTCTTCATTGACAGGAGTGAGTTCCTGCAATGGCGCAGACTCTGTACAAGATGGAGTGGGTTGGCTTCCAATTTCAATAGATGCACCTTGTTGAGAAAGTGCACCTAGAAGTAGGTTTAATCCCTTGTTTACCTCTACATCCTGTTGGGAGGATGTAGAGTGGTCTGTTGTGGCCTTTTTATTCTTTTTCCTCCTTGTTAAAGGTTCCACAGGAGACTCATCAATTTCATCTTCATTTTCTACAACTACTTCTAACATTCTTTTCTTGACAGGTTTCTCCTTCTTCTTCTTTACAACTACATCCTGTTGAGAGGATGTAGAGGTTGGTTAACTAACATCTAATAGATTCAAGGAAGTGCATTAGGTTCTTATGCAACCTTAGGACCTCCTACTGCATCAAGATAACCATATTTAGGCTGTACTAATGGATATCCCTCAAATACACTCCCCATGTAAGGTGTGATTATGAGAGGGACATTCACTGTGATTTTCCTATCCAATGTAGCAAAAATGATTTTTGACATGGATTTGGAGTAGCCAATTCTTTGTTTGTTCATCCCAGGAAATTCAATTAAATCAGCATTTTTATCATTGAGAATTAATTGAATAAAGCGAGGGAAAAAAATTTCATTACCTCTCTTAGGAATCCTAGTAATGAGCTCCCTAAGAATCAACTTCCCAACATTGAGCTTCTAGTTGTAAGCTAATGAATAGGCCAACTTCAAGGCAATGCTACTAATATGGTCAATCCCTGTTTTTCTGCAAGTGAACACTCTAAGAATAGTGTCAAACAGGAATGACCACTCCTTCCTCATGAATTTCTTATTTATTTTTCCCAGCTTGAACTTTTTAGCTCCTTTCTCCACAGTATCTGAGTACCTAATGAATTCTAGGAAATCTAGAAGGTCATTTTCAGATGGTTCGGCATCAAATCTCTCAGTTGGAAATATCAAACTTTTGTTCACATCTTATTCATTGAAACTTATGTCCTCATTCTGTATTTTACAGGTTAGCACAATCATGGAATTTCCATCTTTCAAATCTATTTCTTCCCATGTTGCCGTGTTCCAGAATTGCTCCAATATGTCAATGTAGAGAGTGGAGTTGGCCAGCAATGCTTCTTTCAAGTAGGAATCAATGAGAAACTTAGTGAAACACTTGTATTGAGGTTTAACATCTGCATCCCTTCCTATGGCTAGAAAATTAGTTTCAGGAATGACACACACTTCGGTTACAGGGTTAGAACTAGAGGACGCCATTGAATTAGTGTATAGAAAGAGTGAAACGAAGAAACGAAAGTTTTAAAGAGTAGGAAAGCAAGGGTTCAAGTGTAACTGTTGAGAGAAAGAGTTTCTTTGAGTTTGCAATTAAGTGTAGAAATGAAATGTTAGATCTACTTTGCTATTTATATGACTTAGACAACTCGACTGGAATAGAAATCGATTTTGTATGTTCGAGAACTTAGAAAAGAGTAAAGTTGTTATAGTAGAGAATTGTCAGAATTTGATCGAGAACTCTCAAGAATATGTATATATATATATATATATATATATATATATATATATATATATATATGATTCGAGAACTAAGACAGTCGAGAACTCATCCAAACTGTAGTCGAAAACTCTGATGATTCGAGAACTCTTAACAGTACTCGATCGAGAACTCTAGAAATGAGCTATTCGAGAACTCAAGAATGCATACCTAGTTGAGAAGTCAGAAAAGATGGTAACTTAATCACAAACTCCAGTTTTTGAAAGATTATTCTATTTTCACTTGGAAAACAAAATAATAATTTATAAATCTCATTTCTTAGATAAATAAAATTTATTTATTCATCTTAAACTTAGAAATGTATTTGATTAATATTCCTGAAATTTTAATTATCACACTTGTTATTAAAAAAATGCACAAGCATAGTAATTCTTTTCAGGCTTCCTTAAAACACAGAAATAGTTCAAAGTTTATTTTGAAAAATTTATTTTGAAGCACAACAATGTACAACAATGCAACTGATATATTTATAAATATACATCAGTTTTGTTTCACTTAGATAAATTATTTTGCTTCATGTCTGTGAAATAATTATTGTAACAATTGGGAAGATATATTTATTTGACCACTTATCCTGAAGAATTTAGCATTCCAATTTCACTAACCAACCCATTGAAGGTGGATTCATCAAGTGATTTAGTAAATATATCATCCAACTGTTTTTGTGTAGGAATATAAAATAATTTAATCACTTTATTTTCTGCATGTTCCCTTATGAAAATGAGACCTTACATCAATATGCTTTGTCTTGGAATGGGTGACTGGATTTACAACAATTGAGATAGCACTAGTGTTGTCACACATGATAGGAATTCCTTCTAACACCAGTCCATAGTCCCTTAGTTGATTCCTGATCCAAAGCACTTGAGTACATGTTGGGTCCCGGAAGTATCGTAGAAGGGGGGTTGAATGCGATACTGACAACAATTTAAAATTCTTTTCAGAATTTGCGGAATTAAATTATTGCTTTAGCTGAGGGTTCGAGTCCTTGTAGTGTTTGAGAGGCTGACTTACTAGCTTTTTATTTTTATGATATAACATTTAAGATATAGAAAATTAGCAAGTAAGTAAACAAGATTCAAGTTAAATAAAGTGTTTGAATGTGTCCAGATATAGAGGCACTTACTCTCTCACCCTCTTCAATTGATAAACATTTTCTTTTCGGGGGTTTAGTAGATGAAGTTGTATCTGTTTGAGTGTTTGGTTCTATGGTCTGTGTTAGAGATTGTAGGTTTTCAATCCCTTGATCTTGTCTTATAGCCACTGAGGGCTCAGTATATCAATTGTATATATATATTTATATCAATTGATTAAAGAATATATCAAGATCAAGATTACCTGCTTTACCTCGAGTCGATTGCTCTTGTTCGGCAGAACACATATATAATTTCATTATTAGTGATTTTCAGATAAACAATATATATTATCACTAATAACAAAAATCACAATTAATTGCAATGAAACAATAACAAATTATCAAAATATGATAATTAATAATAATTTCAAAAAGCAAGTAATTATGCTTCTAATATATCATCGTATTAAAACTATGAAACTAATAAACGATGAATTGCTTCAATTCATAATTTTAATAAGATAAAATACTCTTGCTAAATACTAAATAATCATAGGAATGAAAATTAACATTTAATTTCATACACTATATCTAATAATTGTTACTTAAGCATATGCCAATTATACTCATAACAATTATAAGTAGTATATGTAAGCTCGAGAAAGTAGATGTAAAGAAATTCACAAGTCCTTTAAATATTGACATTTAATACTTATGATTCTTAGAACAATTTCTCGTAGACAAAAATAAATAAAATAAAATGAAATAAAAATAAGATAAAATATGCCAACAAAAAAATAAAAATAACTATAAAAATAAAATATGCCAATTTATAAGAAAAATAAAAAAATAAAAAATAAACTTACACACATATATATCTATAGAAATAATAATATTAAAAGGTTGAAAACAAAAATAATATGTGCCATTTGTTAAAACAAAAATAATATGTACCAAATGTTAAAACAAAAATAACAACTAATCGATATAAAAAGAACCAACCGAGATAAAAAGATAACCACCTTAACATTTCAAAACATATTTTTCATCCTGAAGAGAAGGATAAATATAATAAGGAGTGGTAATAGATTACATTAAAGCACTTTCAGTAAAAGAGTTTTGTCGGAACTAAAGATTTATCATTTAAGAGCATGATAAGAAATTTTCTTTAAGATACATATCCCATAATAAAACGCCGGAAAGTTGTATCAGAGAAGAAAGTTTATATCCCTCATGAATTTTCTATAAGGCAAACTTCCCATAATAAAACGCAGGAATTTATACCAAAGAAGAAATTAAACTCTCTTTCCAAATTCTATCTCTTTAAAATGACTCTTTTCCTTTATACCTTAATACTGTACTATTTGAAAACAATTTTGCAAACCATCCTTATCAAATAGAGGACAATGATTTTCCGAATCATAATGCAATTATGAACTTCATCATTTTCGTCCACCTGATATTATCCCTGACTTAAAATAGAAAATTTCATGACAAAAGGGGTGGATGTATTCTTAGCAATACAGTATAAGACCTTCAAAGTAACAACCACTGTTTAGGTACTTTGAATCAATGTGCGACAAACATTGAAACAAGTGTTTGAAAACAATTCATTTTACAAATGGTTGATACCTAGAAGTAAAAATAATTTTGGAAATATTTCTAAGTATATAAAATATTGAGAATTTTATATACGCATAACTTAGAAAATACTTCCGTTATTCAATATTAGTGTTTTTGAAATATGCATTGATTATTTAGATCAATAATTCTAAATAATATCACTAATATTAAATGTGTCACAATTATTTGTAATAGAATATTTAAAAATATCAGAGAAAAATATCAAAACAATTAAGCAAGATATCATTAACTGATACTCATAAAATATTTAACATACAAATAATTATGCTGCATATTATTTTAATTCATTTAAATTATGAGACTGATATGACATCGAATTGTCTAACATCATAATTTTAAATCAATTAAGATAATATACAAACTTATGCTAGAACACCTAATTACCACATATGCATATAATATTGTAAACATGATAATTAAAGTAGTAGCAATAAGTATGAGGTTCTGGATTTCAGATAAATTCACAAGTCCTTTAAATATGGACGATTTAATACTTGTGAACTCATTTAAGAATTTTTTGCAGATGAGATTTCCAACATGAATTTATCAAGCTGTTTTCGCAAATATCTGCTGGTTATTCTATTAAAGACTACTCTCGACATAAATGATACCTGGTGTCCATGCGCTTGTTCCGTGAGTGGTGAAGAGATTATCTAGCAGAGTTGATGGAGTTTGACAGCTTCTAGTAATTACCTCCCTGTCTTTCTTTCAACCTGCATTATCTATATCTATATAGCCAATTAGGTTAAATCTAGTATCTTTAGGGTACCTGATTCTTAGAATTGGTAATCCTTTAAGATATCTAACAATTCATATCTTAGCTATAAGATTAGATTCTCTAGTATCCACTTAGAAACTTGCACATAGGCATATTGAGAATAAAATATATGATCTTTATACACAGTAGACCCACATATAATATAATCATGGTATGCTTGCACTAATATTACTTTATGTGTGTGCCTTATATTCTAGAGAGAGATATATATGTGAAAGGCATATGTCAAGGCCTATTTGTAATAAGTAGATGACAACTCAACTCAAGTAAGAAAATAAAGTAAGTAATAAACACTAAACAGGAATCAAGACGAAGACAGTCAACTAATCACAAAGGATCCAAGTATCAGAGGTATTTTGTAGGATTGCTACTCAACACTGGAAGAAGTTCAATTATTTGTTCAAGCGTCAGTGAAATTAATAATGTGGTAGTACTTCTATTGAAGACAGAAGATATAGAAGATTTCAAGTGGTTACTACAAGCAGATTCCAGAAGAAGAATGCAAACAGTGAAGAAGAATTAATGACAGAAGGCCTCTAGTTAAATGTTATTTAAATGGAGAATATTTATTGGGATGACACAAATGAACCAGACAGTACATTTGTGTGTCAACTAATATAATATTTATTCTTCATTTAATTCAAGAGGTTTCAAGATTAGAAGACGAAGAAAAGACAGGAAGATTTCAAGAGCTTGTTGAAGAATATTGAAGAAGCTAGGGAAACTTGCTCATAAAGGTTAATCCACAGCAGATCGAGATGCGGATCGAGTTTGATTATTAAAGGTAAAACATTGCAAGGCAAATGTCGATCCACGGCAGATCGAGATGCGGATCAAGATTGATTGTTAAAGATAAGTCATACCGAGCAGGCTGAAGCAAAAGTCATACCGAGATTTCTGAGATCAAAAGGTCATGCTGGATTTATTTTGTTTATTTAAAATAAGTCATACCGATTTGTTTTAATTAAATAAAATCCGAATATGACTTTCAATAAGTCATACCGAGCTTTTCTCTTTTAAATTAAGTCATTCTGATTTATTTTTAATTAAAGAAAACTCGAATATGACTTACAGAAAGTCATACCGAGCTCAGAATAAGTCATACCGAGCTATATAAGTCATGCCCAGTCTTTCTTAAGTCATACAAGTGTTAAAATAAGTCATACAGACTTATTTTCTTGAAATTAAGTCATACTCAAAAAGGTCATAGCAGCCTTTTTCATTCTCTATAAATATGAGAATCAGCCTTCACTTTTTCAGAGTTCAACTTATCAAGAGTTAGAAAAATCAGATCAAATTCAGTAATTTATCTGCATTGTAATATTCACAGATTTCTGTGCTGAGTTTGAATATAATTGATTAAACACGAACACTTCATGTCGAATTCGTTCTAGACTTTTTATCAATTATATAACAGTTTTCTAAATATTAATTTTGTAATACTAATCAAGTTAAAATAATATCTTTCACTTGAACAGTATTTCATTCCAATTAATATTTCGCGAGTAATTAAAATAATATTTTTAATTCAAATTATTCCGCGATTAATTTTCAGATATTGTATTCAACCCCCCTTCTACAATATCAGGGACCAACAATTGGTATCAAAGCTGGTTGATATTTTTTCATATCAGATCCAAATCAAATTCCGCGAACTCATACAGATCTCAAAAATTATTTTAAATTCGAAATAATTTTTTATTCGAAATAATTTTTTTTCCGAAAAATTATTTTTGATCAAAAATTATTTTAAGTCAAAAATTAAAATATTTTTTGAAACAATTAATTTTTAATCTTATTTAAAGATGAGTACTCAAAGAGTTAGTAGCATTAAAATTCCACAATTTGATAAAGAAAATTATAATCTTTGGAAGAGGAAGATGACCTTGTTTCTTCGAGCTGCAAACCCTAAGTACAAGGATATTTTGAAGACTGGTGTTGTTGCTCCTATAGTAATCGTTCCTGAGCATATGGAAGATGGTGTACTCATTCCACACAGGCAATATGATAAAGATATTAAGGAGTATACTGAAACAGAAAAGGAACTGGATTCTTTGGACACCAGCCTGCAGTTAATTTTAGTAGAATCTCTTGATCCCGGAATGTACAATCATGTTGTTAATTGCAAAAATGCTAAACACATCTGGGAAACGATAGAGATACTAAATGAAGGAACAGAAGAAGTAAGGGAGAATAGATTGGAAATCTTAACGTCTCAATATGAGCATTTTAGATCAAATCCTGGAGAAGGTATCTCTGAGGTTTTTGAGAGATACAACAAACTGATAAATGATCTAAATCTCAATGGCAAACACTATACGAACAAAGAGATCAGTAGGAAGTTTTTGCTGACAATGCCAGTACACTTGGAGCATAGGATTACTGCCATCAGGGAGTCAAGGGACATGAATGAAATTTCATTGGAAAGACTTTATGGCGTACTGAAGACCTATGAGCTAGAGCAGATTCACAGAAAGAAATATATGGTACAGGCAAGGTGGTTAGCAAGTCTACAGCTCTTGTAGCAGAAGAACCAGAATACAGAAAAGCTAAGACTGAATCTTCTTCAGTCAACATCATTGATCAGGGTATTGTTGCAGAAGTTGGTGCAACTCTAATGAATTCAGCTGATAGTGAATTCTACTCAATGGAAGAACTCGATCAACTTGAGGATGAATCTCTGGCTCTGATTGCTAGAAAATTTGGAAATACAAGATTCAGGAGGAATCCTAGTTTCAAATTCAAGCCTATGGCAAATAGATTTCAGACAAGTGGTTCTTCTAGCTCATCCAATACAAGAGGTGGATACAAGACAGGGATGGTAGACAGAAGCAAGATCCGTTGCTTCAACTGCAATGAAATGGGACACTTTGCTACTGATTGTAGAAAGCCCAGGCAGGAAAGAAAGAAGGATTCATATGACGAGCTCAAACAGAAATATGACGCTCTACTGAAGAAGCATCAGGGAAAATCATACTTAGCAGCAGGAAAAAGCTGGGATGATTCCGACAATGATGAAGAAGATCAAATGGGAAATCTTGCTCTAATGGCCTCTTCTTCTGAAGGATCACAATCTCCACCTCGACAAGGAATTGAGGTAAACCCTAGCTGTCCTAAAATGTTTAAATTGATAGGTGAGAATTTAACTGATGCTAGAGATCGAATAAAAGTCTTAATTCTCGAAAACAAAGTTTTATCAGAAGAGAATTATGAACTGAAAAAGCTGAAACTTATTAATGATAAATTAACTGAAGATGTTGCATTTCAAGTTAATAGAGTCAACTGCTATGTTCAGATTGAAGCTTTTTTAAGGAATAAAATTGAAGAAGAAAAGCAAAGGTGTCTAGCTTATAAAAATTCCTCTTATATTGTAAAGAACCTAGTTGACCAACAGGAAATAAACCGAAAAGTTGGAATAGGTTTCGAGTACAATAAATCTGTAGGAAAGCCAAGCAACATTACCCCGTTCAAGCAAAGCGCTGAAGAAAGGGGTATTCCTCATGTTGTTAAAGACGCACGCAAACCTCTTTTCATTACACCTGTAGCTGAACCCATCCTCGAGAGCTCTATACTGATCGCTTATGAGATGCAGTTAGAGGATGAAGAGGAAGAGAAGAAAAGAGGAGAACAAGCAAGGGACATAAAAGGAGTAAATGTCCAAGAAGAGAAAGTTACACCCAAGACACCAGTGAAAGTTGTGGGAACTTCTGATTTCCACAAACCTGGTATAGGTGCTAAAAACTTAAAGAATAAAATGAACAGACCTAACAATAATTTTGTTCGAAGTAGGGATAGTAACAATAGATGTCATTCTACTGAAAACTTTAAATCTGATGAAAAAGTTAAAGTAGAAACTATTAAAATGCCTACTGCTGTGAATAACATGCCTGCTATTGATGTATGCCATAAACCTTGTGGTATGTTAAATTGTATGTTATGTGCTTTTAATGCTATGACTGCTTATTTCAAACGCATGACTGCTAATAAAAAGAACATGACACCGAGACAACACATCAATAATAAATTTGCAAAATCCAAGACTGCTATTCCTTCACCTGTCAAGAAGGAAAAATATATTCCTAAGTCTAAACAAAAAGTTGTTAAGACTATTTATAGGAAAGTAAGTACAGTCAAGGAGGATGCGGCTGTTGTTCGAAAAGGATCTGTTGTCAAAGCTGACAAAGGTCAATTCTTTAAGTATGCCGGGCCCAATCAATTTTGGGCTCCGAAGTCGATCTAATCCGTTTGATATGTGCAGGGAGTTAAACAGGTAAACCGGGTTGTATGGATCCTAGACAGTGGATCGTCAAGGCATATGACCGGAGATAGAGCCCTGCTATCAGACGTGGTTGAAAGAGCTGGCCCGATCGTCACCTTTGGAGATAACAGCAAAGGAATGACTACGGGATATGGCAAGTTAGATACTGGAAATGTTATCATTGAAAACGTCTCTTTGGTAGAAGGACTTAAGCACAATCTACTCAGCGTCAGTCAATTCTGTGATAGAGGTTACAAAGTAAACTTTATCAAGGAGAAGTGCTTAATAGCTCATTCTAAAGAAGACAGACTAGCCTTGCGTGGAGTAAGGAAAGGAAACTTGTACGTAGCTGATTTCAACTCAGGACCTGAAGCTGAAGCAAACTGTTATTATTCAAAAGCTTCAACAGAAGAAAGTTGGCTATGGCACAAGAAACTCTCACATCTCAACTTCAAAACAATGAACTCTTTAGTCAAGAGGGATTTGGTGAGAGGACTGCCTCCGATGGAATTTACACAAGAAGGATTGTGTGAGGCATGTCAGAAAGGGAAGTCAAAGAAAGCAACTCACAGAGGCACAGACACTACAAATATTACTGAACCACTGCAGCTGCTTCATATGGATTTATTTGGTCCAGTCAATATCATGTCTATATCAAGGAAGAAATATGCCTTAGTGATTGTAGATGACTTCACAAAGTACACGTGGGTTTTATTCTTGAACTCTAAAGATGAAACTCCACAGCTGGTAATTGATCATGTAAAGCTGATTGAGTTAGATTCAAAGCTACCTGTCCGGGCAATCAGATCAGATAATGGAACAGAATTCAAGAATGAAATTCTGAATAGCTTCTGCTCAGACAAAGGGATAACAAGACAATTCTCAGCGCCAAGAACTCCGCAACAGAATGGAGTAGTAGAAAGGAAGAATCGAACCTTGATTGAAGCCGCAAGAACAATGTTAAGTGAATCAAGGTTGCCTATCTACTTCTGGGCTGAAGCAGTAAACACAGCTTGTTATACCCAGAATCGAACATTAATCAACAAGGATCATATGAAGACACCCTACGAATTAATGGCTGGCAAGAAACCAACACTTAAATACTTTCATGTATTTGGAGCCAAATGTTTTGTGCTAAAAGATGGAGATGAACATCGTGGCAAATTTGAGGCCAAGGCACATGAAGCAATTTTTGTCGGCTACTCAAAAAGAGCATATAGGGTGTACATAATTGATCAGCACCAAGTAAAAGAAAGTGTCAATGTATCATTTGACGACACTAAACTCCCAAGTATCCAAACTGAAGATTCTTCTGAGTCATTAAAATTCGACAATTATCCTGACTCACATTCTGATGACGAAGAAGAACCTGAGGTTGCAGCAGGAAATGATGACAATAATGATGGTAATGATCCAGGTAATAGTGGTGGAAATAATGGAAACACTGGAGATACTACTAATACCAGTGGTGGATCAACAAGTCATCCAGGCAGCAACTCAGGGGGAGATAAAGGATCAACTGGCACAACACAACATCACAATGAATATAGAGGCGAATCATCAAGATCAAACCTACCAAGGGAAAGGATATGGAGCAAAGATCATCCCTTTGAATTGATCATAGGTGATCCAGATGTTGGTGTTAGAACCAGAAGTGCAACTTCAAATGAATGTTTATTTTCGGTTTTTCTATCTCAAGAAGAACCAAAGAAAATTGAAGATGCTCTAACCGATCCAGATTGGGTTCTTGCCATGCAAGAAGAACTCAATCAGTTTGAAAGGCAAGAAGTATGGACACTGGTACCCAGGCCTAAAGATAGATATGTTATTGGCACGAAATGGGTATACAGGAACAAGTTAGACGGTGATGGCATTGTTACAAGGAACAAGGCCAGACTGGTTGCAAAGGGTTACTCCCAGGAAGAGGGAATTGATTATGACAAGACCTACGCACCAGTTGCAAGACTTGAAGCCATCAGGATATTTCTGGCATTCGCAGCACATTCCAATTTTAAAGTCTATCAAATGGATGTGAAGAGTGCATTTCTGAATGGAAAGTTAGAAGAGGAAGTATATGTGGAACAGCCTCCTGGCTTTGAAAATCCAGAGTTTGCTGATTTTGTATATTTCTTATTCAAAGCCCTCTATGGACTCAAGCAAGCACCGAGGACATGGTATGACACTCTCTCTCAGTTTTTACTTGAAAACGGTTTTAATAGAGGTGTCATAGATAAAACTCTCTTTTACAAATTATATGATAAAGATATGATATTTGTCCAAGTTTATGTTGACGATATTATATTTGGTTCTACTAACGAAAACTTGTGCAAGAGATTTGCTAAGTTAATGCAAAGTAGATATGAAATGAGCATGATGGGTGAGCTGTCATTCTTCCTTGGTCTGCAAGTGAAGCAGATGGAAGATGGGATTTTTATTTGCCAATCAAAGTACATAAGGGATCTTCTAAGGAAATACAATCTAGAAGATTCTACATCGGCAAAAACCCCTATGCCAACAGCCACCAAGCTTGACAAAGATGAAACTGGTAAGAAAGTTGACATCACAAGCTATAGAGGTATGATAGGCTCTTTATTATATCTAACTGCTAGTAGACCCGATATAATGTTTGCAACATGCTTATGTGCAAGGTTTCAATCTGATCCTAGAGAATCTCATCTTATAGCTGTTAAAAGAATTTTTAGATATCTGAAGGGTACACCGAATCTTGGAATTTGGTACCCTAAAGGTACAGGTTTTGAACTAATAGGCTATACAGATTCAGATTATGCAGGATGCAGGATGGACAGGAAAAGTACATCTGGAAGTTGTCAGTTTCTAGGACGACGGTTGATTTCCTGGTACAGTAAGAAACAGCACTCAGTATCTACCTCGACAGCCGAAGCAGAATATATTGCAGCAGGTAGTTGTTGTGCACAAATCTTGTGGATAAGGAATCAGCTGAATGATTATGGACTTGCGCTATCTAAAATTCCAATACTTTGCGACAACACAAGTGCCATAGCTATTTCCAATAATCCTGTACAACATTCAAGGACCAAGCACATAGACATAAGGTATCATTTTATCCGAGAGCATGTCATGAACGGAACTGTGGTGTTACATTTTGTACCCACAGAAGATCAAATTGCTGACATCTTCACGAAACCACTTGATGAATCCACTTTCTCTAAGTTGGTTAGTGAGTTAGGGATGTTAAACATGAACTAATTATTGCATGATGTTTTAAATTGCACATTTATTTTCAAGCATTGTAAATACACTGTATATATTACTTTAAAAAAAAATTATCAAAAACAAACAAACAAATTGAAAAAGAAAACTCAAAAAGATTTTCCTTTTTTTTGTACAGTTGTTATTTCATTAGCATCTTTACTGTAAATATATTTTATATTATGTTTATTATTTCCAACAATTGGTATCAACAATTGTTTAGTATATATGTATGTATAGTTTTATTTGTTTTTCAACTTTGGCATCCTTATTTTTATTATTTTTATGTTTATTTCTATATAAATATAAGCTGATTATTCTCAAGTCTCTTTTGAGAAGTAGGAAAGATCTATGAGCTTGATCATCCAATAGTTTCTAAAAGTGAGATCCTAATCATTGGCATCAATCTCTAACCAAGATCTTAGAACCAAACACACAAACACTATCACATCCATCTCTCTAACCATTAAACAGAATACCTATTTGTTCAAAATGAGGGAGTCAATGCCTTGAGTGCATTTGATAAGGTTGGTAATGTAAGTGAACCAACAGCTCTGTCTCCAGAAAGGTGTTTCATATAAATAAACTGAGACAACTGTTAGCTCATCTGTGTTCTCTCAAAAGGATATAGACTTGGAAAAGGCAAAACTGTTACTAGGTTCATTCTCTCAACAGAGTGAGTCTATTGAATTCAGCCTGTCAGCCAAGGCTATCAGCAAAGAGTTAATTTCATCTGACATTTTTCAAGAAACCACAAATATTGTCTTATTTTTAGGGACCAACAATGGACCAACTCAATTGGCATTTTGGACCAACAAATTAAGGACATACTTGGGACCAAAAGGGACCAAGAGGGAGCAGTTGAAATGTCACAGGAAGGATGAATTGACGGAAGCAATTTTTTCTAAACTTCCATATCAAGGAAGGAAGAATAATTGATGATTCTGACTGAATCAACATGCCTTCACAGGCGTCAGGAGGAAACTTGGATCATGTGCTACATTTTAGATCCTTGTCTCCCTCCCCAGATGGAACATATCTGGATTCCTAATGGAATAGATCATCTTAGATGATCAGCAACTCATTGAATCTATTCCTGAAGCAATTCAGTTTTCAAATTAAACTATTTTAATAGATTCAGTTGAGGACGGGGATTTACGAAACCCCATTGCACCACCAGTGACCTTTCTTGAAGGGGCTATGGTGATCTTTCTTGCAGGTACAAAAGACTGAGTCATCCGTACTGAGAGAGATATAGTGATGTGAGAAAAGAGTGAAACACAAGTAAGGAAGAGTGAAAATATATATTCTATGAGTGAAACACTTAGAGAGTATATGAGCGAAACACTTGTGAGGAACACAAAGTAAAATCACACACTAGCACACTTACCGAAACCCTTTCCCAATTCCCTGTTACAGATTTCAAATGTTACTCAACCAGGTGGAAATTTCTCCAGAAAAGGACTTTTAAATGAATAAGAGGATTACTCAACTAAGGGGGAGAATTATTAGGAGAATGGAGAATGAGAATTATTAAGAGGATTACTCCAAAGTGTTCAACTAAGGGGGAGTAGATCCAAAGGGGAGAATTGTTGAACAAGATCCAAAGGGGAAATAACAACATGCTTGGATTGGATCCATTTGATTTTAGAAAATTCTTGTATATAGGAATTAACCGGATTTTCTAAAATGCATAACATGTCATAGTTTGCATTTTTTATATTTGCGATGGTTTAATGCTGTATGTATGCCATGTCTGTTGTTACCTCTATTAAATTGGTTGGAGAATTCAAGTAAGGGGAGAATGAATTCACCTTGGAAGAGAAGTAAAGACAGAAGTTGAAGAAGAGGTTATATGGTAAGAAGAGAACAAGACTTCATCTCTGACATCCTAAGGGGGAGTAGTGATGAGTCTGAGAAATGAAGATAATACTACATGTATAATATGTTCAGTGCTAGAGGAACAAACATCTTTCATTTCAGTTACTCAAGAAATCTGGAAATGTATTATATGATCCAGAGAACAATTTATTTACTTACAGTTCTTAAATGTCATATTATTTTCTTAGTTGTTAGTTGAGTTATCCTCTAGGAATTTGTATGTTAAATGCTTAACAACAAATAGGGGGAGATTGAAAGGCATATGTCAAGGCCTATTTGTAATAAGTAGATGACAACTCAACTCAAGTAAGAAAATAAAGTAAGTAATAAACACTAAACAGGAATCAAGACGAAGACAGTCAACTAATCACAAAGGATCCAAGTATCAGAGGTATTTTGTAGGATTGCTACTCAACACTGGAAGAAGTTCAATTATTTGTTCAAGCGTCAGTGAAATTAATAATGTGGTAGTACTTCTATTGAAGACAGAAGATATAGAAGATTTCAAGTGGTTACTACAAGCAGATTCCAGAAGAAGAATGCAAACAGTGAAGAAGAATTAATGACAGAAGGCCTCTAGTTAAATGTTATTTAAATGGAGAATATTTATTGGGATGACACAAATGAACCAGACAGTACATTTGTGTGTCAACTAATATAATATTTATTCTTCATTTAATTCAAGAGGTTTCAAGATTAGAAGACGAAGAAAAGACAGGAAGATTTCAAGAGCTTGTTGAAGAATATTGAAGAAGCTAGGGAAACTTGCTCATAAAGGTTAATCCACAGCAGATCGAGATGCGGATCGAGTTTGATTATTAAAGGTAAAACATTGCAAGGCAAATGTCGATCCACGGCAGATCGAGATGCGGATCAAGATTGATTGTTAAAGATAAGTCATACCGAGCAGGCTGAAGCAAAAGTCATACCGAGATTTCTGAGATCAAAAGGTCATGCTGGATTTATTTTGTTTATTTAAAATAAGTCATACCGATTTGTTTTAATTAAATAAAATCCGAATATGACTTTCAATAAGTCATACCGAGCTTTTCTCTTTTAAATTAAGTCATTCTGATTTATTTTTAATTAAAGAAAACTCGAATATGACTTACAGAAAGTCATACCGAGCTCAGAATAAGTCATACCGAGCTATATAAGTCATGCCCAGTCTTTCTTAAGTCATACAAGTGTTAAAATAAGTCATACAGACTTATTTTCTTGAAATTAAGTCATACTCAAAAAGGTCATAGCAGCCTTTTTCATTCTCTATAAATATGAGAATCAGCCTTCACTTTTTCAGAGTTCAACTTATCAAGAGTTAGAAAAATCAGATCAAATTCAGTAATTTATCTGCATTGTAATATTCACAGATTTCTGTGCTGAGTTTGAATATAATTGATTAAACACGAACACTTCATGTCGAATTCGTTCTAGACTTTTTATCAATTATATAACAGTTTTCTAAATATTAATTTTGTAATACTAATCAAGTTAAAATAATATCTTTCACTTGAACAGTATTTCATTCCAATTAATATTTCGCGAGTAATTAAAATAATATTTTTAATTCAAATTATTCCGCGATTAATTTTCAGATATTGTATTCAACCCCCCTTCTACAATATCAGGGACCAACAATATGTATAACAATCTTAATAAAATCATTTTCAAGTAATTATCAGTTAAAGTGTCATACTATGTCCTTGACGATTGCTTGATCTCTTACCTCCGTCATAGAGAGCTTGTGAATAGAATGATATACAAATTCCAGTGGATATGAAACTTCAAAGTCCAGGAGTTATTGTACATCAACTTGTTCAGCCCTAATAGTATCAAGTCTCGTCTCTGGTGCTTTAGTTAGATCTTGAAAGTCTCGGATATTTTGTTTCCATCATCGTCGATACCTTCTGTAGCAACCAGTTTAGCTTTGTCCCTCATAACAATGCCAAAAATCATCCAGTCTCTGAAAACCCTTACAGTACCAATTACAACTTTGTCTTGTGGCCTGAGTTCCAGATTTAGTAAATTCTATCTTCGAACTGATTGAGATCATCTTGCATTTGCAATCACCCAATCTGGATCAATCAGTGCTTCTTCAATCTTCTTTAGGATTTCAACTGTTTAACAATTGTTCTTTCCCGAAGAGTAACCATTTACTTTGCTTAGCACTTCTAGTCTTTACTCTAGTATCCGGATCACTAAGAACGACTTTGACTCCAAACCCTTTGTCTCGGCAGATATGTTCTTAATGTATTCCTTTGATCTTCATTGAGTTGAGTACGACTAGTAGATCCTTCTTTTATTTGCTCCCCCTGAGTTGCTGCTAGGATGTGTTGAAGATCATTCACCTTATTGAGTGGATTCTGTTAAAGTCCATGAGTTGTGTAGATTCACTACCATTTCCACTACTAGGATCTGAATCATCACCATTAACATTGATTCCTTTTGCAACCTCAGTTTCATCATCAATATCTAAATATGACTCTGACAAGATGTCAAGCTTCAAAGATTCAGAATAGACTTTTATTTTAATGCTCGGGAGCTCCTTGAATAGTGTAACACAACCCTGATCTTGTCTTACTACTTTTAGCCTTATGTTTCTTCAGTTGTGACCTCTAACGATTCTTAAATCCGTTTTGTATAAGTACAAAAACTAGAATGATCAGTAGAGTCAGAAAAAAAATCTTCAGAGTTCCCCACTAATAAATCTATCATATCTTTACATTTGAGCAGTTTGTGGAACTATAAAATGAGAAGTCGTATCATCCACAATAAAATCCAAATGCTCCGGAATAAATCTACTAATACGAAATGACCACTTTCCTCGAAACTGGGTCATATGCTCTGCGAATTAATTCTGAGCCAAAACGATGAATTTTCCAACTACAAGCCCTTTTTGAAAAATGGACCACGTTTTAATATCTTTAGATTATAAATTAAATCTATATAAATTTAACTAATAAATTTACTTAAATTAAATTTATAAAATAAATTTATTTAAATTAAGTTTATAAAATAAACCTTTCCAAGTTTAAATAATAAACTGATTTAAATTAAATTTATAAAATAAATTTATTTAAATAAAATTTATAAAATAAATTTATCTAAATTTGATTTCATAAAATAAATTTATTTAAACAAATTTAAATAATAAAAATAAATCTATTTAAATTTATAGAATATATTTATTTAATTTAAATTTATAAAATAAACTTATTTAAATTAAGTTTATTGATATGGGCTGAAAGTAAGCCCTAAAGAAACAATTAATGTGACATTAATTGTACCTAATCTGGTCCAAAGAGGAGGTCCAACTATTAAGGCCTGAAACCCTAATTAATAAATAAATTCGTAATTAATTAATTAGCTGGGTATACAGCTAATTAATTATGTCCAAATACAAGGAAACCTATTCCTACATGGAAACTACTTTTACAAAGGATCCAGACTCCTTCTAGGAAACACCTTATCAATCAAGGTTCCTAAACCTACTCTAATTCTTAGACTCTCCAAGTCTATATAAAGGGTCTAACCCCTCATTCTTAGAACTACGTTTTGGCTTGATTCTCTAAACACAACAGAGATACGTAGGCATCTTGTGAGGGCAGAACCAAGCTTCGAAACATAAGTTCAGCCATTAAAGCTCTTAGCTCAGACATACATCGCATTAACTAAACCCTAGTTTTTATTCCACAACATTTGGCGCCGTCTGTGGGACGAGAACATTAACCATGGCAAGAACACGACGAACTGACGGAGACATCGTCCCCACCACAGGTGATCCGACTGCTATGATCCCTCCTGATGAAACTCAAACTACCGAGGTCCCCACTACCACCATTATTCTCGCTGGAACCCAAGGTCCTAATACTCAAAGGCTTGGTCCGTTTAGTGAGATCGTCCACTCCACCAATCCTGAGGAAATCGTCCATGGATCCAACCCACTATCCCAGGTAACTCAAGCTCCTTTCATGGCTACTGCTCCTCACGCGCAAATTTCCACCATTGTTATTCCTAATAGCACTGTTGCCCAAGCAAGACTTGGAATCTCCCAAGCCTATCCCCCTCCTTACATCAGGGGGTTGGAACCCAGAACTATGGGCGTAGAGAAGATGTTCGTGATTTCTCAGGACCATACTCAACTGATGATGAAAGCTCAGAAGGCACTGATGTCAATCCTAGGAGAAGAAGGCCTGGTAAAGAGCCCGCAGGAAGCCGACGTTCACAGTCCCGTAGGACACTAGAACAGAAAATTGCTTCCTACGAGGCTGAACTCAAAGAATTAAAGAAAAGCTTGGATCGGCAGGATAGAAAGACAGCCTCAAGGTATGAAGCTCCCGACGTCATAGAACTGGATGAAACCCCACGAGGGAGAAGAACGAAAATTACTAGGGCTGACCCCACTGAACTATTGCCTCTCGGAGATCCTGATGATCCCACGCCGCCTTTTACCGAAACCATCATGAACGCTCACATCTCAAGTAAGTTCAAAATGCCCACCATCAAAGTGTATGATGGAGCAGGCGATCCAGCTAATCACGTGAGGACCTTCTCAAATGCATTACTACTACAACCTATCAATGATGCTGTGAAGTGTAAGGCATTTCCCCAAACCCTGGGGGGCATGGCCCAACGTTGGTACAGCCGGTTGCCGCCCAACTCCATTGGATCCTTCAAAGAACTCAGCAAGGCCTTTATAAGCCAGTTTATAAGCGGAAGAGTGCACGAAAAAAGATCAGCTTCTCTCATGAATTTGGAGCAAGGAAAGAACGAATCCCTGAGGGACTACCTGAACCGCTTCACCAAGGAAGCCTTGAAAGTCCCAGACTTGGACGAGAAAGTGGCTATGATAGCCTTACAACAGGGGACGACTGATCCTTATTTCAAGAGATCTCTAGCCAAACACCCGCCTGAGAACATGCTTCTTCTCCAAGACAGAGCAGGGAAATACATTAAGGCAGAAGAAAGCATGAAGAAAACCACTATATCAGTGGCCACACATGGGAATAATAACAAGAAGAGAAAAGGTGATCAAGAATATGACGCCCGAGAAAAGTACTCCAAGACGGATAAAGATTCTGAATCCCCTCCTAAGAAAAATAGCTTTGGGCCAAAATCCGCTGAATATGCAAGGCTGAATGCACCTCGAAGTCAAATCCTTATGGATATTGAAAGAGATCGAGACCTGAGGTGGCCTAAACCACTAAAGTCTGCTCCTGAGAAAAGAAACAAGAATGCGTTTTGCCGGTTTCATAGGGATACCGGGCATGATACGGATGACTGCAGACAATTGAAAGATGAAATCGAATTCCTTATCAGAAGAGGAAAACTTTCCAAGTACACCAAGGATGGATGTCATGATGGGCACGACGATAACAGAAAAAATATTGATGGCCGGGACAGGAATCCTCAACCTAGAGGACCGATTATTAATATGATTTTTGGAGGACTCACTGCTGCGGGGACTTCAAGGAATTCAAGAAAAGCATACGCAAGAGAAGTTATGCAAGTCGTAAGAGAAGCACCTAAACGAGCTAGGACGGAGGCGGTTATATCTTTTGATGACTCAGACCTGGAAGGGGTAAAGTTTCCTCATGATGATCCTCTCGTTATTGCCCCTTTGATAGGCAACTCACAGGTAAAGAGAGTCCTGGTGGACAATGGAGCGTCTGTTGATATCTTGTTCCATGATGCATTTGTAAAGATGGGATACAACGATTCCCAGCTAACCCTTTCGGATGTTCCCATCTATGGCTTCAATGGAGTGGAGTCAAAAGTAGAAGGAACCATTCAGCTACCCGTGACAGTGGGAAGAGAACCTAAAGAGGTCACTCAGATGCTAACTTTTCTGGTGGTCAAAGCATCTTCTACATATAACGCCATCCTTGGAAGAACAGGTTTGCATGCTTTTAAGGCTGTAGCCTCAAGTTATCACTTAAAAATCAAGTTCCCCACCAGAAACGGTGTTGGGGAGGAGAAAGGAGACCAGAAAATGGCGAGAAGTTGCTACGTGGCAGCCCTGGGACCCGATGGAGCCGGGGGGCAAGTCCTACCAATAGAGGACATGGACTCAAGAGAAAACGAGGAACAAAGGGGAAAGCCAGCTGAGGACTTGGTTCCAAGAGAACCAGAGAAAGTCACCTATATTGGGGCCTCATTGGAAGAGCCTATGAAAGAAAAATTGACAAAGTTCTTGCAAGAAAACGGAGACTTATTTGCCTGGACAGCCGCTGATATGCCGGGAATTAACCCTGAACTGATCACTCATAAGCTTAACGTGGATCCACAGCGAAAAACGGTGAAGCAAAAGAAGAGAAATTTTGCTCCAGAAAGGCAGGAAGCCATAAAGCAAGAGGTGGAAAAGCTCTTGAAGGCTGGATTCATCAAAGAAATTCAATATCCTGAATGGCTTGCTAATCCTGTAATGGTCAGGAAATCCAATGGAAAGTGGAGGATGTGCGTCGACTTCACTGATTTAAATGATGCATGCCCAAAGGATTGTTTCCCCCTCCCGAGGATTGATGCACTCATAGATGCCACGGCGGGACATGAGATGTTAAGCTTCATGGATGGCTTTAGTGGATACAATCAAATCCGGATGCACGAGGATGACATTGCCAAGGTATCCTTCATCACTGACTTTGGTGTATTTTGTTATCTCGTTATGGCCTTTGGGTTAAAGAATGCAGGGGCCACCTATCAAAGGCTAGTAAACAAAATTTTCAAGCATCTCATTGGAAAAACCATGGAGGTCTACGTTGATGATATGCTAGTCAAAAGTCTCGATAAGGCCGATCATATTAAGCACCTGCGAGAGGCTTTTGAAGTGCTAAGGCACCACAATATGATGCTTAACCCTGCAAAGTGCGCCTTTGGCGTGGGATCTGGAAAATTCCTAGGAATGATGGTCTCTAAAAGAGGGATTGAGGCCAATCCTGACAAAATCAAGGCCATACTCGACATGGAACCTCCAAAAACAGTAAGAGACGTCCAAAAATTGACAGGAAGAGTTGCTGCCCTGAGAAGGTTTATCTCGAAGTCTGGGGATAAATGTCTACCCTTCTTCAAGACGTTGAAAAAAGTTAAAGATTTCGTGTGGACAGAAGAAAGTCAAACGGCCTTTGAGGAATTGAAGAAATATATGGCTAAAGCCCCGTTGTTGGCCAAGCCTAGCCCAGAGGACATCTTATACTTGTACTTGGCCATATCAGACAAGGCCCTGAGTGCTGTCCTTATAAAGGAAGAATAGAAAATTCAAAAGCCAGTCTATTATGTGAGCAAGGTTTTGCATGGAGCGGAACTTAACTACTCCAAAATTGAGAAGTTTGCACTGGCCTTGATAATGGCCTCGAAGAAACTACGCCCCTATTTTCAAGCTCACAAAATCGAAGTATTAACCGATCAACCCTTGAGGAACATTATACACAACCCCAAGTCAAGTGGAAGACTGATTAAGTGGGCCATTGAGCTAGGAGTATTCGATATCAAGTATAAGCCTCGAACGGCCATTAAAGCCCAAGCTCTTACTGACTTCGTGGTCGAATGTAGTATTGACGACCAAGAAGTCGGGGGGCAGGACAATGAGGAAACAGAGGAAACAACACAAAAAGGAGGACAGACTCCTAAAGAATATTGGGTGCTCAATTTTGATGGGGCATCAAAAACAAAATCTAGCGGCGCAGGCTTGGTACTACAAAGTCCCGAAGGATTCGTTATTGAGTATGCTATTAAGCTTGACTTCCCAACAACCAACAATGAAGCCGAATATGAAGCCCTGATAGCAGGCCTAGGTTTGGCCAAAGCACTAAATGTCAAGCATATCGAAGTTTGTGGAGACTCAAAGCTGGTTATATCCCAAGTGAATGGGGATTTTGAAGCAAGAGAAGAAATCATGATCAAATACCTCCGGTTGGTCAAAGCTATAATGACGTAGTTTGAAGAATGTCAGATTGAGTATATTCCTAGAGAAGAGAATGCGAAGGCCGATGCCTTGTCAAAGTTCGCCACATCAGAAGTAGATGAACATGTGGGGAGTGTGTACTTCCAAATCTTGAAGACCCCCAGCGTCAATGTAAAGCTGGTAGCCCCGATAAACATGGGCAGTTGCTGGATGGACCCAATTAGAGCCCACCTTCAATCTGGATGGACTCCTGACAACCCCATGGAAGCCAGAAAACTCACCGTGAGGGCCTTAAGGTACGCTCTTATTGATGGAATTCTCTACAAGAAATCTTTTGTTATTCCATACTTGAAATGTTTGAGGCCAGATGAAGGTCATGAGGCTTTGAAAGAAGTACACGAAAGAATCTGCGACCAACACTTGGGGGGCAGGGCTTTGGCCCATAAAATCACCCGCCTTGGTTTTTACTGTCCTGACTTGATAAAAGATTCGAAAGAATACGTAAGAAGATGTGACAGGTGCCAAAGGCATGCACCGGTTGTCAGACAACCACCTGAGATGTTGACGTCCATCAATTCCCCTATCCCTTTTGCAATGTGGGGAATGGACATCCTTGGACCCTTTCCAATAGCTAGCGGACAGAGAAAGTTCCTGATCGTTGCGATCGATTACTTCACTAAATGGATCGAGGCTAAACCACTAGCCAAGATAACCACAAAGCAAGTAGCTCAATTCTTCTGGGAAAACATCATATGTAGGTATGGAATACCACGAATACTGGTGACGGACAATGACACACAATTCAACAATGAAGAATTCAAAGGATATTGCACTGATAATGACATCAATCTACGCTTCACTTCTGTTGCACACCCCCAAGCAAATGGGCAGGCTGAGGTAGCCAATCGAATCATCCTTGATGGTCTCAAGAAAAGGATCGAGCGTTCTGCCAACACTTGGGTGGATGAGCTTTTGCCAATACTCTGGGCATACAGAACCACCCATAAAGTTACTACTGATGCAACTCCGTTCTTCTTGGCTTATGGGGCCGAGGCAGTGGTTCCAGTCGAAATATCACATGTATCCTCAAGAATCAAGGCCTTTGAACCTGAGAAAAATGAAGAAGGAATGAAACTTACGTTAGACTTGATAGATGAAGTCAGGGACAAAGCTCATGCAAAAATCGTCGAATATCAAAAGAAATCATCTTTCTACTACAACTTAAGAGTTAAAGAAAGATTTTTTAGACAAGGGGAGTTAGTCCTCAGGAAAGCTGAAGCTTCCGGGGTAGGCCCCAAAGGCAAATTAGCCCCCAACTGGGAAGGGCCGTACAAGATAAAGCAAGTAAAGGGGGGAGGATCATACATCCTTGAAACCCTAGAAGATGTTGAGGTACCAAGGACTTGGCATGCTTCAAACCTGAAAGTTTATTATGTTTAAAGAATTCAACTATGAGTTCTTATATTTAGTAGGAACTAAGTAGAAATAAGGTTCAATGAAACCATTAGGATGTAAGAGCTTTTCGCTCCAGACAAGATTCTCATTTTGTAAGGGCTGTGCCCACTTTAGCCTCGAAGGCATTATTAATAAAATTCCCAGCTTTATAGCACCTTAAAACATGTGTGTTTAGCCTAGAGTGGGCAATTCCTAAGTTCCTTTATGATAAAAGAACTAGATCAAGCCTGGATAGGCGCGTTTAATTTATATGCTTATTTGTTCTTTGTGCTCGAAAAGTATATTTTGTCAAATATACTAAGGCAATAAAAAGAATAAGAAGGAGCGCGGTTGGCATTTCAAAAAATTTCCAGGTTCATATGTTCTTTTTTGTTCAAAAAGTGTATTTCTAACAAAAATGCTAAAGCATAAAACAGAAAAACAAATAACAAAGAGGCTTCTTATAAATAAGGAGTCTTAGGAGTACATAAATTAAAAACAGAAAGGAAATACAAGGAATACAAGAAATACAGGAAAAGGAAAGAGAAACTAAGGGAAATCTTCAGCATCTTCATCCTCCCCTGTCTTTTCTTCTCCCTCTGCTTCCTTCCTAGCATTTTCCTCAGCCTCTGGGGAAGAATCGAAAACCCGGTCAAATTCATCCAAGGCCTCGCCGCCCGACAGATCTCCCGAACCTGTCCCTTCGGCATTTGAAGTCAGAGCCAAGGGCGGAACCATAGGGCAGGGGAATTCGGCAGGATCGAATAGGCCGGGGTGCTTAGCCAAGACAGCGTGAAGGCACTTTTCCCAGGCCTGAGTACAAGTCGCCGGGAAGACCATATCGTCACGCTTATCAATAAAAGCATAAAAGTCTTCCGAGTCCAGGTACTCGTCGATCACGGCCTTCTTCCCGGCCCTAAGCTCCTGCAGCTCTGCGTGGGCCGCAACAAGTTCTTGCTCCTTCTCGAGCAGCTTCTTTTCCAAAACGGCCACCTTTGACTCTGCTTTGGCCTTGCCCTTCCTTTGGGCCTTCTCCGAGAAATGCCAGGTTTTGGCCTGGTGAGCCATGATCTGAAAGTAAGTGTTGACCTATTCCAAAAGAACAGATTAGCAAAGAAGTTAAGAAAATAAAAGAGAGAAAAGAAATGAATGTGCCTTACCATGGCAACGGCCTGGGCCCCCAAAGTCTCGGCCTCCTCAATGTCAGTCTTCAAGACAATCTTGGCCTTATCGGCTGGAGGAATGGAGTTCTGTTACCAGTCGAGGGAATTCAAAGTACTCCCAACGACGGTATCTTGCCTCCTCAAGCCCCAGCTGGGCCTCCAAGCCGTAGTGTCTGGGTTCTCCTCCTCCTCGACTCGAGGCCTCTTCCCTTGAGCCTTGTCGCAGGGCTGGAGAAACCCTGGAAGGTTGGGCTCCTTAATTGGGCCCTCAACAGCCTCGCGGGCCTTCCCCATCTTGTGGGTCTCCTGGTCACCCACCCCCAAGTGAATAAAATAAACAGCCGAACTCAGAAAAGTCAGGAAGAAAGGACAAGATAAGAACAGAAAAATACCGCTATTAGAAACATTTGAAAGGCCCACAGCCTTTAGAGAAAACTCTTCCAAAATCTTTCGATGATGGGTTGAGCCCTTGTCCTGGCCCAAATCGGCTATAATGAGCTTCTCCTCAGGAGTTAGTTGGATCAGCCTAGCGTTCCCATCTTTAACCTTGCAAAACTTGGACCTAAAAAGGGTGCCCCAATCCCCTCCTTCCCACTCCAAGTACAAGAAATCCCTCCGCCAGTCAATGTTGTTGTCCGGAAGTGATTTGTTGCAGAAAATTGGGCTCACTCCCTGCCTATGGTTGATGTAAACCCAACCCAATATACTCGATGGGCTGTTCTTAAACTGAAATATACTACGAAAAATGGCTATAGAAAGAGGATAATTTTTCCCAAGGCACAAAACAATAAAGCAAAGAAGTGTTAGCCACGAATTTGGGCTCAGCTGACACGGGTTAATCCTAACTTCAGCTAATAACCTAATTACAAACTCGTGGAAAGGGAATCTAAGCCCACCAATTAGGGCATCTCTAAACACACATAACCTATTGGGCCGCCAATGGCAGGGCCGGTCCCCAGGCTCGGCTAAAACAAACCTATAGCCCGAGGGACGTTTGTACAGCTTGGTAAACCTATCACAGTGGGCTTGATTGGTAAAGGTGCTAGAAAACCTAAAGGCGTCTAACTCAGCCAACGTTGGATACTCGTCTCCCATAATTTGAAGGAGGTCTGATACTGAAGAAAAAGAGGGATTTACTGTAACAACATTACCTCTTTTTGTCACCCTGGCGAGGAGTCGTTGGTGAGCAGAATCCTGTTCCGCCATTGATATTCAACCTTTGAATGCTTGGAAAGTGAGGAAGATGAAGATTGATCGGAAGAGGGTCGCCGGAAATCGCCTTGAGAGAAATGAGCTAGAGAGAAATCTTAGAGGATTTAATGAGAAGTGAAAAGTGAAGTTCTCACTTCACTATTTTATAAGCAAGGGAAAGGGTAACTCAACCGGCTAAACTTCCTACAGCCGGTAAAAATAAGGCCCATAAAATAAACAGGCCTACTAAAACCTACGGCCCAAAAGTCGACGAGAACTAAAACGAAGCAAAGAAGTAAGATGGGCCGAAGACCGTTAACCTACGCGAACAAGGACTTAAAGGACAATCGACCAGGAACCATGGTCGACCAGGACTCAAAAGAGGTCTAGAATCGACCAGGAACCTGGTCAACAATCGACCAGGAACCATGGTCGACCAGGACTCAAAAGAGGTCTAGAATCGACCAGGAACCTGGTCAACAATCGACCAGGAACCATGGTCGACCAGGACTCAAAAGAGGTCTAGAATCGACCAGGAACCTGGTCAACAATCGACCAGGAACCATGGTCGACTAGGACTCAAAAGAGGTCTAGAATCGACCAGGAACCTGGTCAACAATCGACCAGGAACCTGGTCAACAATCGACCAGGAACCATGGTCGACCAGGACTCAAAAGAGGTCTAGAGTCGACCAGGAACCTGGTCAACAATCGATCAGGAACCGTGATCGACCAGGATTCAAATGATCCTCAGAATCGACCAGGAAGCTGGTCGAATATCGACCAGGAAGCTGGTCGAATATCGACCAGGAAGCTGGTCGAATATCAACCAGGATTCCCCCTCGACCAGATTCATGCAGGAAAGCGAGAATCGATCCTGGTCGAAAATAACATCAAAAAATGCCAGAAAATCATTAAAATGATTTATAAGGCAAATAGATTTGGGAAAATTTTCTAAAAATAGAGAAAAATCCCTAAAAATTAATGAAAAATAGTGATAAGAATAAGGAAAGAATTGTAAAAATTCTTCATGGGAACTTGAGCAACAAGGTCATGAATCTTAACTTCTACAAAGTATTGCACACTTTACAGAAGTTGGGGGGGCAAATGATATGGGCTGAAAGTAAGCCCTAAAGAAACAATTAATGTGGCATTAATTGTACCTAATCTGGTCCAAAGAGGTCCAACTATTAAGGCCTGAAACCCTAATTAATAAATAAATTCATAATTAATTAATTAGCTGGGTATACAGCTAATTAATTATGTCCAAATACAAGGAAACCTATTCCTACATGGAAACTACTTTTACAAAGGATCCAGACTCCTTCTAGGAAACACCTTATCAATCAAGGTTTCTAAACCTACTCTAATTCTTAGACTATCCACGTCTATATAAATGGTCTAACCCCTCATTCTTAGAACTACGTTTTGGCTTGATTCTCTAAACACAACAGAGATACGTAGGCATCTTGTGAGGGCAGAACCAAGCTTCGAAACACAAGTTCAGCCATTAAAGCTCTTAGCTCAGACATACATCGCATTAACTACACCCTAGTTTTTATTCCACAATATTTATATAATAAACTTTTTCAAGTTTAAATAATAAACTCATTTAAATTAAATTTACAAAATATATTTATTTTAAATAAAATTAAAAAAATAAATTTATCTAAATTTAAACTTATAAAATAAAATTATCTAAATAAATTTAAATTATACAAGAAAATCTATTTAAATTTAAAGAATATATTTATTTAATTTAAATTTATAAAATAAACTTATTTAAATTAAGTTTATAAAATAAACTTTTTCAAGTTTAAATAATAAACTCATTTAAATTAAATTTATAAAATAAATTTATTTTAAATAAAATTTATAAAATAAATTTATCTAAATTTAAATTTATAAACTAAATTTATTTAACAAGGCCTCTAGACATTCAGAGTTAAAACAACTTCGGTACCCTGAGTTTCACTAGACTGCGGATCTTGATTTGTATATCAATCAGCTTGCTCTGATACCAATTATTGAGTCCCGGAAGTATTGTAGAAGGGGGGTTGAATGCGATACTGACAACAATTTAAAATTCTTTTCAGAATTTGCAGAATTAAATTATTGCTTTAGCTGATGGTTCGAGTCCTTGTAGTGTTTGGGAGGCTGACTTACTAGCTTTCTATTTTTATGATATAACATTTAAGATATAAAAAATTAGCAAGTAAGTAAACAAGATTCAAGTTAAATACGTATATTAAATTTGAAAGGGTGTTACAACATTCGGTAGAATAAACAATTAATTCCCAGAACAAATTTGACATGAATTGTTCTACTTAAGGAATTAAACTCAAACCAGCACAGAAAGTCTGTGAATATGACGTTGCAGACAAATTGCTGAATTTGACTATTTTTCTACTTCTGAAAAATGAAGCAAATGCCTCATATTTATAGAGGTTGAAAAGCTAGCATGACTCTTCCATTATGACTCTTTTTATCATCAAATTAAGCCTTGTATGACTCTTGAAAAAGCTGGGCATGACTTATTTCTGTCGGTATGACTCTTGAAAATTCGGTATGACTCTTGAAGAATTCGGTATGACTCTTCTAAAGTCATATTCAGATTTTCTTTAATTAAAAAAAATCGGTATGACTTATTTTAATTAAATAAAATCATTTCAGCATGACTTTTAGAAAAGTTGCTCGGTATGACTCTTTGAATTCTTCTCGGTATGACTCTTCTTAAACACTCGGTATGACTTATCAATCAACTGCCAATTTCATTTCTTTTTCTCTTGAATGGACAAGTGTCATCCTTGGATTGGTTCCTTTTTAAAAGCATCACCTGACATTTCAATTTGAAAAGAAAAGGGGCTTATTTCGTCTTTTAGTGATAAGCTCCGTAGAAATGATTTTCGACCCGCACAACTTATAATCTTTGATTAATAAATAATAAATTTAATTCAGAAATTATAAAAATAAATATCTAATATTATTTAGATATTTATAAATATAATTTACTAAATAAATAAAATATTTATTAATTAAATGAATCCTTACGCTCTAAGCTGTGGTCTCCTGAACGTCTGGAACCGGACTACTTTTGACTTGGAAATGATAAATCATTTCCAACCGGGGTTCCACCTTTAAGAATATATGACTCTGCATTTCTTCTGTGTCATTTCTTTTTCCGTCTTTTCTTCAAGTCAGTACTGTCAGGCATGTTTGGCTGTTTCTACAGTTACAATTAGAAGTACCTTTGTTACTGAAATAATCAGACTCTTTAAAGTAGACAGTACTTTTTTTCACCACTGCATGTACCCAGTCAAATATTCAATCTTGGATTCTGACTCTTGTACACTGCATTCCAAACAAACCACTAACCCTTTGAGCTTCCAGCTTTTGTCTTCTGTCATTCTAAATTAATTAATACTTTAATTAATTTAAGAACTAAATTAATTTTGAGTGAATTAATTTACTAATTAAATTAACTAATTAATTTAATTAATTAATAGAGAATTAAATTAAATGATTGACTATTGTTGATGTAGATAAGACTCTTCTGTTCTTCAACAATAACCTTTTTAACCACTTGAACTTTTTGATGACGAATCTTTACTGTCATTGTTGACACCCTGTGCACTGGTCTGGTTCACGGATGACTAACTACAATGTTGATTCTCATTTCTGCTGTAGTGGTCTTTATGTCTTGTCTTGTCATGTCTTGGCTTCTTTTTGTTCTTCCTCTATATTCAATATTTATTATATACTTCACTTTCTTATCTGAGGTGAGTTGTCATCTACTTATTACAAATAGGACTAGTCGTATGACTTTCAGTACAACAACTTCCAGCAGCAATATATTCAGCCTCAGCTGTGGAAGTAGAAAATTATTGTTGTTTTTTACTAAACCAAGACATCAATCTCTTCCAGGAAATTGACAGTTTCTTGAGGTGCTTTTTCTATCCACTCTGCATCCAGCAAAATCAGCATCTGAAAATCCAACTAGGTTGAATCCTCTTTCCTTGGGGTACCATAATCCCATGAAAGATGTTCCTTTGAGGTATCTCAGAATTCTTTTGATAGCAATGAGATGAGATTCCTTGGGATTTTCCTGAAATCTTGCACATAGACATGTAGAGAACATAATGTCTGGTCTGCTAGCTATGAGAGAGAGAAGATATCCAATCATTCCTCTATAGGTCTTCATGTTTATACTTTTTCCTTTCTTATCTTCATCAAGTTTTGTAGCTGTAGACATTGGAGTTTTAGCAGTTGAGCAATCTTGCATGTCAAACCTTTTGAGTACGTCATTGATGTATTTTGTCTAGCTTATGAAAATGTCATCTACCCTTTGACTTATTTGAAGACCTAGAAAGTAATTGAACTCTCCCATCATGCTCATCTCATATTCACTTTGCATAAGCTTTGAGAACCTTTGACATAATTTTTCATTTGTAGATCCAAAAATGATATCATCCACATAAATTTGAACTAGTATAACATCTTCACCATGCTTCTTGTAGAAAAGAGTTTTATCAATAGTTCCTCTAGTGAATTGATTATCTAGAAATTTTTTTGACAGAGTGTCATACCATGCTCTAGGAGCTTGTTTGAATCCATACAATGCTTTGATAAGTTTGTAAATAAAATCTGGAAAGTTTGGATCTTTAAAGCTAGGTGGTTGTTGCACATATACTTCCTCTTCTAATTCACCATTAAAAAATGCACTATTGACATCCATTTGATAGACCTTAAAGTTTGAGTGTGCTGCAAAGGCTAGGAAAATTCTAATTGCTTCCAATCTTGCAACAAGAGCAAAAGTCTCATCATAGTCAATGCCTTCTTCTTATGAATACCCTTTTGCTACCAACCTTGCCTTATTTCTTATCACAATTCCATGTTCATCCATTTTGTTCCTGTAGACCCACTTAGTGCGAATAACTGATCTATCCTTTGGTGGTGGCACTAGTTCCCAAACATTGTTTCTCACAAATTGATACAATTCCTCCTGCATGGAAATTATCCAGTCTGGATCCAACATGGCTTCTTCAATCATTTTTGGCTCATTTTGAGATAGAAAGCAAGAAAATAAGCATTCATTCATGGTTGCTCTCCTTGTCCTCACACCTTCATCATAATTTCCAAAAAATTGATCAGTAGTATGAGCTCTATTCCATTTAGTTTGATGAGCTCCATCTTTATCATTTGAACATGTTTCTTCCTGAAGTAAGTTGTTACCATTTATTGCAGATCCTTGGGAATCTCCCCATGAGTTGATGCTAGGGTTGTGTGGAGAATTCTCAAGTTGAATATGACTGTAATCATCATTTTCTTTTTCCTCATTTGTTCCATGTGAGATGTCTACATGTGATTCTTCATGAGTCTTAACAACATTTTTAGTTGCAAAGGTCTCAGGCTCCATTTCATTTTCAAATCTCAATGTGTCACAATTTTCACTGTTCAAGTTCATAGAAGGAAACTTGAAGTCATCAAATATCACATTTGTGCTTTCCATTACTTTTTTGTTGATCAATCACATATACTCTATAGACTATTTTATCCAAAGAGTATCCCACAAAAATTTCTTCATATGCTTTTGCTTCAAACTTCCCAAGGTTGTTAGCATCATCCTTGAGAACAAAGAATTTTATTCCAAACACATGCATGTACTTTACAGATAGTCTTCTATTTGTCATGATGTGATAAGGAGTTTTTCCAACTGGTTTTATGATGAGTGTTCTATTTTGAGTGTAGCATTCAGTCCTAACAGCTTCAGCCCAAAAACTGGTTGGAAGATTTTTTTCTGCTAGCATTGTTCTTGCAGCCTCAATAAGAGTCCTATTCTTTCTCTCAACAACTCCATTTTATTGTGGAGTTCTTGGAGATGAGAATTGATGAGTGATTCCATTCTCTTTGCAGAATTCATTGAGTGTAGCATTTTTGAATTCTGTTCCATTGTCACTTCGTATGACTACTACTGGTGTAGGGCCTTTGTCCAATCTTCTCAAATTTTCAATGATAATTGCAGGAGCTTCATCTTTTGAGTGCAAAAATTCTACCCAAGTGTATTTTGAAAAATCATCAACCATGACTAGAGCAAATATTTTCTTAGACACGGACATGAAATTTATTGGTCCAAATAAATCCATATGAATCAATTGCAGTGGTTTGGTAATTGAAGTAAATTCCTTACTCTTATGACTTGATCTCCTCATTTTCTCTTTTTGACATGTCTCACACAATCCTTCTATACAGAATTCAAGTGGGGGCAGGTCCTTCACTAGTTCTCTTTTGACTAGAGAATTAATGCTTTGAGATTTAAGTGAGACAATCTCTTGTGCCAGAGCAGACTTTCATTTTCTGAGGCCTTGGTATAGAAACATCAAATTTTCTCTTTGTTTGCAGAGTCCAAATCTGCTACAAACAAGCTTCCTTTTCTCACTCCTTGTAGAGCAACTTTTTTGGTCTTTTTATGAGATATGAGACACAATTCCTTGTCAAACTCCACCTTTAAATCTTTATTGCAGAATTGGGTGGTGCTGAGTAAATTGTGCTTTAAACCACTAACCAAAGCTACATCTTCAATGACAACATTTCCATGAATCAACTTGCCATATCCCATGGTAAAACCAATGTTGTTGTCTACAAAGGTTACCATTGGGCTAGCCTTATCTTTGAATTAAGTAGGGCCTTGTTACCAGTCATATGCCTTGAATATCCATTATCCAAGATCTACATGACCTTCTTCTTACCTGTGCCCTGCAAACACAAACAGATCAAGTTTTCTTTGGTACCCAAACAAGGTTGGGTCCTTTATGCTTAGTTACATGAATATCATTTCTGTTTTTAACATTCTTAGTCACTTGATAATGCATGTTTTCATTTTTCTAATTTTGATTTTTAGCTTGATCAGTACTTCTAGAACTAGATGCATGCTTAGGTGACATAGAGTGTTTTCTATGTTTAACAGGACTAACAGACTTAGGCCTAGAGCTGTTGATGTTCAAATTCTGACTTATACATCCATCAACAAACTATTTCCTGAGCCTAAAGCAAGTATTCATAATATTCATGTTACATGGCATATAATCAAATTTGTCACAGAATTTATGATCATCATGCATCAAGGGTTTCACATAGTCACAAGCAAATTTAGCATTGTCAACAACAGGTTTCTTGCACATATGTGTGAGGTGATTTGTTGATCCACAGTTTTTATAAATCTTCCTGGGAGCATTGTAGACATGTGCATAATTGTTATGCTTGTTAATGCCTATCTTACCATTTCTATTTGCCATTTTCTTATTAACATGTACGGTGCCAATTTTCTGGACATTTTGTTTTGATTCAATTTTAGCAGGAATGAACTTGGCTTTGAATATTGGTTCTTCTTTTTCAACAGAAGGCATATTATTCTTAGTTGTTTCCTTATCTTCATCATCTAACTATTGTTTAATGACCATACTAACCTCATCAAGTTGAACAGTTGCTTTCTTAAAAATTGGTTTCTTAACATTTTTCAAAATATGAGGATTTTCAAGAATTTTAACTTTCTTGCCTTTTATTGAAACAGATTTCTTCTTCTTGAGGTTATCATAATCAAAACCAACCCCAATCCTAGACCTTTCCTTATGCTTCTCATGGAATTCTTGAACAATAATAGCTGAGTTTTGATAAGATCTGATTTTCAATTCATTTTCAGAAATTTATTTTTTAAGAAATTTTTCAATTTGCTCAGAACAAACAACTTTATTTTTTAGATACTCATTCTCCTCTTTCAAGTTTTCCAGAGTTATCAAACACAATTCTAAGGTCTCATTCCTAGAAGTTAATTCATCATTAGCTTTTAGCAATCTTGCAATTTCCTCATATGAAGCAGTCATACTAGTATGAATATTAAAAATTTCAATGCTCAATTCTTCCACAGTTTTCTTATATTGAGAATTTGGCATGTCAAGTGAAACTAATGAGGGTACCTGAGAATTCGAGGATGAAGCTCCATCATGTGAGTTGGCCATGAGTGCCAGATTCTCATATTCCTCCTCCTTATCTTCATCTGTATCATCCCAACATTTTCCTTCAACAATATAAGCCTTTCATGTCTGTTTTTGAGGAGAGCTTCATACTTGGCTTCCAATTCCAAGTAATCTTTATCCTTTTTAATTGCTTTAGGTTTTCTACATTCTGTTGCAAAGTGTCCAAGCTCATTACAGTTATAGCATCTTATTTTAGACCTATCAATTGTTCCAGTTTTATACCCTCCATTGATATTGCTTCTTAATTGATTCTTTCCTTTGCATGAAGATTTGAAACTTGGTCTTGGTTTAAAACTTTTGTTTCTTTTGAATCTTAAGTTTCCAAATTTCTTTACCATGAAGGCCATTGTTTTGTTGTCAATGCCCTTAAGTTCTTCAATGGTGTAGAAATCTTTTTCCCCTGATTCACTCTTGACAAAGTCCTTCTCTTCCTGTTCTTGTTCTTCAATTTCTTCAGCTTTCAACCTTCTGCTTGTACCAATCTTCTCAGTTTTTGAGGGTTCCTTTGCAACCAAGGCATTTGAGACATTTGTCATTTTTCCTCTATTTGCTAAAATGGCCTTCTTTTGATAGAACCTAAGCTCATATGTCTTTAGTATTCCATAAAGAGTCTCAAGTGGAAGCTTTGTGAGATCTCTTCCCTCTCTTATTGCATAAATTTTGTGCTCTAGGTGCTCTGGGAGAGTCAACAAGAACTTCATGTTTTTCTCCTTTGTTTCATAGTACTTCCCATGAATGTTGAAGGTCATTGATGAGTTTGTTGAACCTCTCAAATACTTCAGTTATGCCTTCATTTGGTTTTGACATAAAGTCCTCATACTGTAAAACAATGAGCTGCCTTTGATTGTCTGTTACCTCTTCAGTTCCTTCACACAGAATCTTTATGGTTTCCCAAATGTGTTTAGCAGATGTGCAGTTGACAATATTATTATACATGACAATGTCTAGTGACTCAATTAGTATGAGCATTAGACTGTTGTCAAGAGACACCTTCTCCTTTTCTGTATCTATGTACTGAGATGGATCTTTAGGTATCCATATTGCAGGGATAACTTCAGAACCACTGGTAGTTTCAGGAACTAGTGTTACTGGGTACATGGAGTTTGCAGCCTTTATGAACATCAACATTTTTCTTTTCCATAAGTTGTATTTTTCTCTGTCAAAAGGAGGAATCTTTATACTGCTTAGCTTCTGAGAACTCATTTTGATCTTTTAGACTGTATGTATGTTAACAACCTGGCTCTGATACCACTTGTTAGGAATTAAGAGTCCCAGAAGTTTACAGAGGGGGAGGGGGGTGAATGTATACTTCAAAGATTTTTAATCGTTTTAAAACTGTGATGAACTGTTTGTTGTGTGAATGAGAGTTTGTCAAAACAAGCTTGGTGTTTGCAAGAACATGAAGCAATAAGTAAAGTAAACACCAGATGTAACTTTGAATCTAATTGTATTAGAATGAACTTTGCTACAATCTGAAATTCAAATTGAATTTCAGCTTCTTATTCTAGGAAGAATACAAGGTATGAATACACTTGATATAAAATTCTCAGACACTGTCTAATGAGTTTGTGCATAAAATATATAAACAACATGTCCTATGGCACATGCTCACATAAGACAGTTTAGCTAAAACTAGAAATAGACAAGAAATACTTTACATTTAACTACTATCCATTTCTAGCTAAGACTTGTCTTGACAGTCTGCTATGTTCAGCTTTATATCTTCTGTCATTTGTCTTTCTTATCTTCCCAGCTTCATTTTAGTCTTGTCTCTATCTTCATATGCTTGACTTATCCTGCAAAGACAGAGCTGCAAATTATATATCTTGTTCTTCTGCAATTCTCCTTGAAAATAACTCTTTGAAACAGTCGAGTACTCTGTTGAAATTGCTTCGAGAAGTCATTGTGATTGACTTCTCGATTGGGTACAAGCTGTGACTTCTCAATCGAATACTAAATGGCTGACTTCTCAAATGTTTTGACTTCTCGATCACATACTAAATGTGATGACTTCTCGATTAGACTAGACTTCTCGAATGATTACTTGAAACTGAGACTTCTTGATTGATTCAGCTTTATCACTTCTCGAATGTTTCATTGGATGACTTCTCGAATTGTTTTACTGGACTTCTCGAATGTGTACTTTTTCACACTACTCGATTGACTTTGATATTCTGACTTCTCAAATGGTTCAGCTATATCACTTCTTGATCAAATACTGAGCCAATTGAGCACTTTGAGACTTCTCGATCAGTTGCACTTATGACTTCTCGAATGTTATAACTTCTCGAATGATATGTTTGCCTTAGAAGAATCTTTAAGTTGCATTCTTTATTCTTCCAGTAGCCTTCTTTGTCTAGTTGCATGATTCAACTTGAATCTTCTAACATACTTTATTCTTTGGCCTTAGATTACATCATGGAATTACAATTTGATCATACTTCTAACTGCAACAATATATTGAATTATCTAAGTCACTAACATATTACAGAAGTATACAAATGATACAGAAAGACAGACAATTACATAGAGTAGGCTTGATTTGGTCCAATAACTACTTTTACGAGACATAAAATATGCTATCAATTTAAAAGAGTATTGGTTTTGAAGCTTTTCAAGGGAATATAATTTCTAAATATATTTGTTTAATTTACCTTCAACAAAGTCCTCTTGCCTAGATATAAAATACAAATTTTATCCTGGGAGCCCTTAATTGTCCTATTTATTTGCATAATTTTGTATTTTAATTTAAGTAAAATATTCCTTGGACTTCATAGTCATTATTATATTAGAAATATTATTTTTGAATATATTTTGAGTCAAAACATTAGTCCAAACGTCGACAAGTTCTGACAAATGGCTATCGATTATTATTTCGGGCTATCGATTAGTCCAACGAAATGATCTTTTTCTCAAAGAAATAGCTACACATGTCCAAATGATTGTTCGGTCAATTAAAAGTCAATGAATGTCAACTCCAAATTAAGTAAGATTTTGACCATGACCTATTGAGATTATTCCTAGATGGTTCCCAATGTTTCACAATTTTTAGAGCATGTTTCGAAAAACGTCATATTTACAAACGTATCATTCTGTTACGAGTTTATTATCTTAAATAATAAACTGAATGAGGCTAGAACTTTTTTTTAGGCACTCATGTGGCCTAATATGGCCTATAAATAAAGCCTTATTTAGGCTTTAAGTCAAAAATCCTTATTTTTGGTCTAAAAATAAAGCCTCATCCCCCACCATTTCTAAAGCCTTTTTGTGCCAAGTAAATGCTGCAAATTTCTCTCCCAAGAAGATCCCAACTCTAGAATTTTTTCATCTCCAAGAGCTCTTCTGTTTTAAGTTTTGTTCTTTCATAGATCTAACCCCTTTCAAGCTTATATAGCCATTTACTTGCACAAATTATGTAATAACCCTATGTCCTGACAACCCTATATTATTAAATATGAATATTTTTTTTATTTTACGAGTGATGTTATTCATATTTTCGATAGTATCAGTGCTTTAGAGTTATTGAACATTTGGGTTATAACTAGGGATTTGATTAAATGTGTATCATATCGGTATTTTAGGATCTGTTATTTTTACTGATGGATCGTTAAGGAATAGTGACTTCACTATATAGTAAAATATATGTCATACCACCTATGTTATGAGATCCAGAAGGGTATTCGGAATCCGTATTAGTGATCCATATTATAAATAAGTGTATGTAAGTCACGTTAGATCTCAGAGATTCGCAACTTATATTTTGACCAAAAATCGAGTTGTTTCAGTAACCGAAAAAGTGGGGAATATTTATTTCCCCAAAATGGATTTACAAAGAGATATTCTTAATCTAGGAATTAAATGAATGTAAGTTGGTTCAGTCAGAATTTAGAAACGAACAACTTGAAAACACACGTATTATATGTTTTAAATAGGCAAATGAATAGTAAAATATTTCAGTCTCTGAAAGATGTCATATTTCAATGGAAGCTTGGGAATATTAAACGGTGACTAAATACGTGATCAGAATTTATAAACAAGATTAAGAACTCAAGAAATTATAGAAAAAATAAAAACGTAAGAGAAATGAAATGAACGGGATTAGTGGTGGAAGACTTGACCACGTAGGAGCCTTGGTGGCTCATTGTGAGCCAAGCATTCCACCAACCTAATTATACATACACATCACCATAAATCACACAAAAACACTTCTATTTCTTTTTATTTGGTGATGAAATCCCGAGAAGAAAACGAGATGAAAAAAGGGGAAGAAGAAAAACTTGTAACTTTGGATTGCCTTGACCGTTTTGCGCGTTTTACCACTCAAAACGAAGCTCTTCTCGAGCTCTATGCATCTAGTGTAAGAATTATCTTCTCTAGTTCATTTCTTGGTTTGTATAAACTGATAGTTTGAGATTTTGGAAAGCTTTGGCCTAGAAATCAAAAATAAATGCATGGGTAGTTAGTATATGTGTTAGATTGATTTTGTATGTAGTTGTTTGAGATTATTGGGAAAATATTTGTCGAAAATAGTTACATATATATTTTACGACTATTAAAATCTGAAAATCAGAATATGTGTACCGGATTTTTCTAGGATGAGTCACGGATCTCGCTCTCTTTAAGACGTTTCGCGGCTATGTCTAAATGTGCAAGACAATCACTTTTGTTACTCCGTCCCTAGGATAAAATAACCCAGAATATTTACTTACGATAACCCTTTGCACTAAGAAATTACCGGTCAAACTACACACCTTTAATAACTGCTCAAAAAAATAATAAAAATGGAGGAAGATGTACAAGTGTATGGATATGTATATGGGTGACTGAGAAGAAAAGAAAAGTAGAGAACTCTTAGAAAGAGCACACCATGATCAGACTCTATATGCTACTTGTTGAACTCAATATTTTAGTTTTTGGTGTTGTGTGAAATGCAAAGACTTAGCCTCTATTTATGGCCAAAGAGGAGCATAAAAATTAAATGAGGCAATAAATGAAATGCACAAGACACGCTTCCCACCAAGTTTGTTAGCATCGAAATTACCGTTATACATTGAAGTTGGACAAGAAATTTGAAATGATAATCTCACACATAAAGGTTGATTTGATTTGAAAATAAATGATTAAAAAAATTATTTTTTTAATTATTATTTAAAATAATTCACACAGAAATCCAACAATCCCCACTTGAAAATTTTAAAAAATAATATTATATTTGAGCAGTATTTGAAAAATAAGGTTGCACATTATCAAAGGTGTCATCAGACTTGAACCTTCGCGTAGTGAATAAGATTCCGAGTTAAGTAAGAGTGACCCATAGTCTTGAACTCTATCCCGGGTATCAAAACACGTACAATCTTTCAAGGTGTAGTCAATTAGCCTGTGTATTTTAGGCCATGCACGTCTAACCCAGTATATGAATGCTCTAGAAATTTATGCCCGAAATTTCATAGGAAGCGGCCCTCACTCCCACATTCACATCGGTGAGTCTATCACGACTACTCCTGAAGTTAGGTACTCCCTCCAAATAGAGTATAGATCTGATAAAGAATTTTAAACAACTCATCCTCTTATCATTTCAGGAAACATACTTTAATAAAAATTAAACTTCTATGTTCTTCGCATATCACTTCATGACTTGTTATTACCACATTGAACCTATTTCTTGGAATCTCCAGTCAGTTAGGTTGGGTTCCCATCATGAGTGACTACTCTCTAAGGGCAATAGTCTCATATTAACCGATATTTTATAGACTTTCTCTCTAGGTAATCCTTTCATCAAAGGAACTGCCAAATTATCATCAGACCATATGTATGAAGGAATTTATGCATCAGTGGAAGCATTGAATAACATTTATTTGCATATATTCCTATGTATACATACATATAGATACAAAACTATTTTATAAATTGAAGAATACCTCGATTGCTTTCCGACAACAGCTAGAGAAGATCTTGTTCTTCAATCATTGCAATCACCCCTCAAGTGTGGAGTGCTCTAAAGATATCCATCAAGAATCAAACTAAAAAATAAAGGAGGAGGCTAGAGAGGAAATTAGGGTTGCCTCCCTTTTAAAATATTTCTCACAAATATTAGGGTTAAAGTATTAGGGTTGTTAGGAATTATGAGTTTTGATGATAACAAATTACTTAGAATTTCAATAGGGACTCAAAATTATTTTGTAACTGATCAATGGATATGACTTATAAATATCCATTGACTAGGAAACCAGTTATCAGTTGAAACTTGTTTATCAACTGATAAACTGGATTGTAGCATTGATTTATGTTTCACTATCAATTGATTGTATTACCTCGATGGATGCAATGATGTAGTCAACTGATGTTATTGACTTCAATTTCTAGCTTCTCAACAGATGTGAAGAATGGCTGATCAATTGTAAATATTCTAAGTCAGAATTCTCACAAGTGAAGTGATCAACTGATGTTGAAGTCGATGGATGAAGACACTACTCAACGGATGAAAGCTATCAACTGATACAAGTCATCAATGGATAATTACAGTCAACGGATAAAGAACCATCAATGGATAAGGAGTTGATGGATAACTCAATTATCCATCGACACATCAACTGATCAACAGATATCCTATCCATCGATGGATAAGCAAAGGTGAATCAACTGATAAGCTTAACAACATTTATCAGTTGATTAAAGTTTCCCTATTTAGCTAAAAGCCAGATATTACGGGAACAGTGCAGAAACTGAATCATTGGAAGACAGTCATGTCAGGACTGTGAAGACTTTCTAGGCAACACAGCATCCAAGGAATATCTTAAGACAAAAGACACTTCCAGAGCTAGTTAGTTCTACAAGGAAAGCTGTGAAAAGGAGCTAGTTTCTATTTTTATGTAAACAATATAAATTGTAATATTATATTGTTATCAGTCGATAGAAAACTAGAGTAGTAGTTTTTGTTGATATTAAAAAAAAAAAGCAAAAACACAGTAGCAAAGTAAGAAGTTTTTAAGAAGAACTCAAGAAAAGCAAAGTAGAAAATCAGGCAGAACTTGTAATGCTTTTCTAAGTTCTACATTCAACTTTGTACGCAGCTTAGTATTTTTACTAAGATCAATTGAAAGCAAAAACTCACTAGTGGAAAAACAATCCACTAGTAATTTTTAATCTTGTTGTTTCTGTTTTCAACACTTTAGTTATCCAGTTCTTAGTTACATCAATCTTAATTAAACACTCTCTTTGTATAAACTTATTTCCGCAAGAAGTTGAATTAATTCTTAAGTTTGTATTCAACCCCCCCTTCTCCAAACTTAGTGTACTTAAGGGCGAATAACAATTGGTATCAGAGCAGGCTTTCAACAAACAGAAAGTCAAGATCTAAAAGTACATCAAGAATGGGTCAAAGAGAAACAGGAGTTAAGATTCCAGTTCTAGAGAAAGATGAATATTTTCCCTGAAAAGTAAAAATGCACTTGCATCTGCTATCTATTGATCCTTCCTATGTTCATTGCATAGAGAAAGGTCCACATGTGCCTATGAAAATAGTTACAAGTGTAAATGCAGACGGTACTCAAGCACCACACAAACTCATTCCTAAATCTGTGAGTGAGTATACAGATGAAGATGAAAAGGAAGTACACAAGGACAAAAAGGCCATGAATATCTTGTTTAATGGTCTTGACAAGGACATGTTTGACAATGTCATCAGTTGTACAACCTCCAAAGAAGTCTGGGACACTCTTCAAACCCTCTGTGAAGGTACTGAGCAAGTAAGAAAGAACAAGATGCAACTCTTGATTCAAAAGTATGAGGCCTTTCACTTCAAGGGTGGTGAAACAATAAATGATACATATAGTAGGTTTCAAAAGCTGTTGAATGAGCTTAAACTATATGGAAGAGTTTATGCTGTTGAGGACACCAACCTCAAATTCTTGAGGTCCCTACCCAAAGAATGGAAACCAATGACTGTCTCTATAAGGCAATCTCCTGACTTTAAAGATTATACCTTGGACAAGCTGTATGGCATCTTGAAAACCTATGAGTTGGAGCTACAGCAAGATGAGGAAATTGAGAAAAGTCAGAAGAGAGAAAAGTCCATTGCTTTGGTGGTCAAGGAAAAGCAAGTTGCAGAAATAGATGAAGATGCTGATTTCAAAGAAGGGAAGAAAGAAGGTCATGGCAATGGTGCAAATTATGTTAGATATGATGAATCTTCTACTGGTAAAGGAAAAGAACTTTGTGACAGTGATGAGTCACTCATCAAAGATGAAATGGATGAAATAGATGAGCATTTAGCTTTTCTATCAAGAAAATTTTCTAAACTCAAGTTCAAAAGAAATCCAATGCAAAGGCCTGGATCACAGTTCAGGAGAGACACTCAACAAGGCAAAAATCTTGTTGACAGAACTCAATTCAGATGCTTTAACTGTGGATTGGCTGGTCACTTTTCAAGTGAATGCAGAAAGCCCAAAGTTGAAAAGAGGTCAAAGTCTAGTGATGGTATTGACTATAAGAAGAAGTACTTTGACTTGCTCAAACAAAGAGAGAAGGCCTTTGTGACAGAAGAAAAGGACTGGGCTGCTGAGGAGGATTCTGAAGAAGAAGAAGAACACATCAATCTTGCACTAATGGCCAATCAAGATGACCAGGAAGCTAGTTCATCTAGCAATCAGGTAATTTCTAAAAATCTATCTGAGTTGTCCAAAGATGAATGCAATATTACTATTAATGAAATGTCTAATGAATTGTATAATTTGCATGTCACTCTTAAGTCTTTGAACAAAGAGAACACTAGGCTCAAATTAACATTAGAAACTCTCACTGAAAGAAACAATTTCTTAGAGAGTGAGCTAGTGCAATTGGACAGACTCAAGATGGAAAACAAAGATGCTAGAAATGAACTAGTTGACAGTAAAAAGGAAATAGAGAAGTTAAAAGAAAAATTAGAGGATGAACTAAGAACCATTGACAAGTGGAACAGGTCAAGTAAAGCCAGTAAGAAGATGAATGACATTCATGGAACAAACTCTTTCACCATGTTGTCTGAAACTCTTGAGAAAATAGCCATTGATGAAGATCAATCTTTAGAAAAGAAGCAATCGATTGATAACTCTGAATCAACTGATAAGAATTATCCATCGATTGATAATGCTATTTCAACGGATAATTATCCATCGATTGAGAAGTCATCAACTGCTAAGAAATGTGATATTAAAACTAAGTTTAACAGACCTATTAAATTTATCAAAGAAAGTAGCTCCTCTGAAGTTCAAATCAAAGTTGAAAAGGCTAATATATGATTCTTATCTAAAAATCAGTTGAAAGAGAAATTGGAAAAGATAGAACCTAATATTCAGCCAAATGAAAAGAAAAAGAAAAATAGAAATGGTAAAGTAGGAATAAACAAGCACAACAACTACACACCTGACAAATACGCTCCTAGGAAAGTATGTGCTAAGTGTGGTAGTAAAAATCATTTATCTGTGCAATGTAAACTCACCATGCCTACAGCAACAAATGTACCTGCTATACCCAACATGCATACCAGTTCTGTTTTTCCTCATTTAGTTGATTCTCATGCTATTCATGCTCAGTATGCATCAATGCCTTATATGTTTAATCCATATCTTGCATTTGCCAATATGAATATGCCTGCTATGCCATGGAATATGCTTAACAATCTTCATGCACCAAATTTTTTCAACTCTGCAAGCATGAGCATTCCAAATATTAGCACTGAGAATTCTGAGGTAGGGAGACCAACTCCTAAGGTTGAAGTGGAAGTAAAACCACCCAAACCAAAGGTACAAAAATTGGAAACCAAGCCAAAGATAACAACTAATAAGAAAGGACCCAAGGCAACTTGGGTACCAAAATCAACTTGATTTGTTTTGACTGTGTGCAGGGAAAAAGAAGAAATCTTTGGTACTTGGACAGTGGGTGTTCAAGACACATGACTGGAGATAAATCCCTGCTCACAAAGTTTGAGGAGAAAGCTGGCCCTGGAGTAACTTTTGGAGATGACAGCAAAGGGCACACCATGGGATATGGCTTGATTTCGAAAGAGAATGTCATCATTGAACCTGTTGCATTAGTTGATGGCTTAAGACATAACTTGTTAAGCATAAGTCAACTATGTGACAATGGAAATAAAGTCTGTTTCACAACAGAAGCATGCATAATTTCCAACAAGGTAGATGGAAGCCTGGTCATGACTGGGAATAGAAAAGGGAATGTGTACATAGCTGACTTCAACTCAACAAATGCAGAATCAATGACTTGTCTTCTCTCTAAGGCAAGTACAAATGAAAGTTGGCTGTGGCATAAGAAATTAGCTCACTTGAATTTCAAAGCCATGAATCTCTTGGTTAAGAAAAATCAAGTGAGAGGCTTACCACAAATGGAATTTGTCAAGGATGGACTTTGTGATGCTTGTCAGAAAGGAAAACAGAGGAAGGCATCATTTAAGTCGAAATTGGAATCTTCAATTGAAAAGCCACTTGAGTTATTACATATGGATTTGTTTGGTCCTGTAAATATCATGTCTATTGCAAAGAAGAAGTATGCTCTAGTCATTGTGGATGATTTTTCAAGATTCTCATGGACTTATTTTCTACATTCAAAGGATGAAGCTAGTCATCTCATCATCAAGCACATAAGAGAAAATGAGAAAAATCTTGAATTGGATGTAAAGAAGATAAGGAGTGATAATGGAACAGAATTCAAAAATTCCACAATAAAAGAGTTTTGTGAATCAAAAGGGATCATACACACATTCTCTGCACCCAGAACACCTCAACAAAATGGGGTAGTTGAAAGGAAAAATAGGACATTGATTGAAGCTGCTAGAACCATGTTGGAAGATGCCAAACTTCCAACATACTTCTGGGCTGAGGCCATAAACACAGCATGTTTTACTCAAAACATCTCCCTAGTAAATAAAGCTCAAGGGAAGACTCCTTATCAATTGATCAAGAAAGACAAAAAGCCAAAGGTGGGATTTCTTCATGTCCTTGGCTGCAAGTGCTATGTACTAAGAAATCAAGGTGAAAATCTAGGAAAATTTGAAGCCAAGGCTGATGAAGCTATATTTGTTGGGTATGCACTATCAGGCGTAGCCTATAGAATCTACAATCTCAGACTACACATTATTATGGAATCTGTACATGTAGTATTTGATGATAAAAAGATTTAAGGCTTGTTTGATGAAGGAAATCATGACACACTGCATTTTGAGAATGAATCAAATGATGTAAATGATGATGAAGAGGCAGAAATTATAAAACCTCAAGTGTTCAGAAACCCAATATCAGTTGATGTTATTGCATCAATGGATAATTTATCAGTTGACAGAAATCCATCAACTGATAATGCATCAACTGATAACTCCTCAACGGATAATCAACAATTTACATCTAGGGTATCCACTTCAGGGGGAGGATTTCAGAATCAATCTACAAATTCAGATCACTTTGAGTTCAATACAAATGATAATGAAGCTTCATCATCAAGGCAAAATTTGTATCCTCAAAGAAAATGGACAAGAAACCATCCATTTGAACTAATTATTGGAAATGCAGAAGATGGTGTCAAGACAAGAAGTGCTACTCAAAATGAGTGTCTGTATAGCAGTTTTCTATCTCAAGAAGAACCCAAAAGAATTGAAGAGGCTCTCATGGATCCTGATTGGGTTTTGGCTATGCAAGAAGAACTGAATCAGTTTGAAAGAAATAAAGTATGGAAGCTGGTGCCCAGACCAAAAGATAGATCAGTAATTGGTACAAAATGGGTATTCAGAAACAAAATGGATGAAACTGGTATTGTGACTAGGAACAAAGCAAGGCTTGTAGCAAAGGGTTATTCACAAGAAGAAGGAATTGATTTTGATGAAACTTTTGCACCAGTTGCAAGGTTAGAAGCAATTAGAATCTTTCTGGCCTATGCTGCACATGCTAATTTCAAAGTCTACCAGATGGATGTGAAAAGTGCATTTTTGAATGGAGTACTAGAAGAGGAAGTCTATGTGGAACAACCTCCTGGCTTTGAAGATCCAAAATTTCCTAACTTTGTCTACTTTTTACTCAAAGCACTTTATGGCTTGAAGCAAGCACCAAGGGCCTGGTATGACACTTTATCTCAGTTTCTCATTGAGAATCATTTCACAAGAGGTACTGTTGATAAAACTCTATTCAGTAGAAATGTTAATGACTCTATCATTCTTGTACAAATTTATGTGGATGACATTATTTTTGGATCAACAAATGAGGAACTTTGCAAGAAGTTTGCCAAACTAATGCAGAGTAAATATGAAATGAGCATGATGGGAGAGCTTACCTACTTTCTTGGGTTACAAGTCAAACAGGTTAAGGATGGTATTTTTATAAATCAAACAAAGTACATTCATGATTTGTTAAAGAAATTTGAGTTAAGTGAATGTTCTTCTGCAAAAACTCCCATGGCCACTGCCACTAAACTTGAATTAAATACCAAAGAAGCTAAGGTGGATATTTCAAGTTATAGAGGCATGGTAGGCTCACTTTTATATTTAACTGCTAGTAGGCCAGATATAATGTTCTCTACATGCTTATGTGCTAGATTTCAGGCTAATCCTAGAGAATCTCATTTAGTAGCTATTAAAAGAATTTTCAGATATCTTAAGGGTACATCAAATTTAGGTATTTGGTATCCTAGAGATTCTGGTTTTAATCTAATAGGCTACTCAGATGCAGATTATGCAGGTTGCAAAATAGACAGGAAAAGTACTACAGGCACCTGTCAATTTCTGGGAAACAAACTTGTGTCATGGTTTAGCAAAAAGCAACACTCAGTATCAACTTCAACTGCAGAAGCTGAGTACATTGTTGCTGGAAGTTGCTGTGCACAAATTTTATGGATGAGGAATCAACTATTTGACTATGGGTTCAATTTGAACAAAATTCCCATCTTCTGTGACAATACAAGTGCCATTGCAATAACAGAAAATCCTGTGCAACATTCCAGAACCAAACACATTGACATAAGGTATCATTTCATTAGGGAACATGTAATGAATGGTACAGTTGAATTACATTTTGTCCCTAGTGAACAACAACTTGCAGACATATTTACCAAACCTCTAGATGAATCTACTTTTAATAGATTAGTCTGTGAGTTAGGTATGCTTAATTATGCTCATGCTTAAAATGTCTGTCAAGTTTTGTAGCCATTGTTCACAATTATCAATGGATATTTATCTATCGACAGATAATTACCTAAGTAATTGTTTATCGACGGATAAATCCCTTCTTATTTGATCAACAAATAAATGTTATTTCTATCGATGGATATTTATCTATCGACAGTTAATTATCTTGGTAGTTAGTGATCGATCGATAAATGATTAATTCTCTATTTTTATCCGTCGATAGTAATAGAATTTCTACAGTTTTATTCATCCGTTGATCAGATTATAGCCGTTGGAGAATTACCACCAAGGGTAATAAACTACAGTCTTTTATACATCAACGGTTATCTGCCTAATTAAAAAGTCCTTTCAAGTCTTTTTAATACTAGAAAATATAAATAGCAGTTACAATTAAAAATTCATTCTTACCTGCTATTTTTTTTCTAAACTATTCATCTCTGTCTCTCTCTCTTAAGCTAATTTTATCTAATTCTCACGAGCTCTCACAAATTCTTTCAAGTTCACTTTAATTTCTTGAATATCAACTGAAAGAATGGCACCACAAAAGAAGATCGTCTCTTCCACTGGGTTCACCTATGAACAGAATAACTTCACAGCATGTCTAACGGTGAATGATGCTCCTGTGGACTTTCATCCATTGATGCGATTCCTAGGAGATTGCAAAGTTTCCAAAGCTCTCAGCGAAGCACCAACAATCGTGTGTTCCTTTGTTGAAGAACTGTGGACCTCTGCAGAGATTTCACCAGATGGGAAGGTAATTTCTTATTCTTGCAAAGGTAATACCTATACAATTACTAGTACTTCATTATCTGAATGTTTAGGGTTGCCTGCAAATAATTGTGATAAGCCCCCAACTGAAGAAGAAATTAGGGACATGTTAGAATCCGTTAATTATGCAAATGCTGAAACTGGATTAGGAGAAGTTGTTAGGAAGAATCTTAGGAAAGAATGGAGTTATTTCTTTGATGCCATAATTAAAGTATTTTCTGGAAAAATATGTAATTTTGATGCAATTACAATCTGTATGCAAGAAATTGCTTATTCTGTCCTATTTGATAAATATTTTGATTTTGGCACATTACTCCTAAATGAATTAACTGCCAAGTTAGGACCCAAGTCATCTAGGAAACATAATATCTACTTTGCAAGATTTTTCATGATGATTATTAATGCCTCTGTTGGAGAGTATGAAATAAGTGCAGATATGGAGTCCTTGGAGCCATGGATGCAAAACAAGAGGGTCTTCAAGGATCTTGTGAGAATCAACTTACACCCTAAGTTGTGCCTCATTTATCCTCCTCTTGTGCAGGTATATCTTCAAAATCTCAATCTTTTACATTCTTCTTCAAAATCTCAAATTTCTTTGCCTTCTGCAACAATGGAGGGAGATGGAAATGCCCCCATTCCTCTTACCCAAGTTGCACAACCTTCAAAACACAAGTCTAATCAAACCACCTCAGTAGTTTCTCAAAAGACTACTGTTGTAAGATCTAAAAAAAGAAAAACCACTGAGGGGAGAGTGAAGGTGGTTGATAAGGGTGAGGGAACTGGCCAACATCAAGAAAGCCAGAAGGATAAGGAGAGTGAGATTGAGAGGAACCAGCCAGCCACCAGTCCAATCTCCCAACAGATTGAGGCTGTAGTAAAGGACTTGAACACATCCCTAGTTGCATCTTCTCAAAAAGATGTAACTATTGAAAAGAGGTCTCAACCAGGACCATCAGATGGGGATAAGGGTCACCAAATAATACAACCATACAAAAGAAGAAAGAAGGTTACAAATACTGCACAGGGCACACACACACTTGCAAAGCCAAATGAAAATTTGGTGGAGCCTTCAGTTTCTTCTTTTGATGTGTCTCAGAATCTTCCAGAGGCACAACCCCATTCTTTATCTGAATCTTCTCCTCAATCTCCCTCAAAAACTATTTCTTCAGAAACAGTGTTGATTGACAACTTCATTGTTTCAAATTCACCCTCTTTGCAACTCAGGGTGGAGCCAACACTCTCACCGGCATCACCAAATAAGGTTAACACCTTGGTTGATCAGGCAAATACTGTTATTTCTCTCCAGTCAATGGATATTATGCAATCAACTGATAACCTCCAACATCCATTGACTAGTTCACTTTCATCGATGGATATCCTTACATCCATCGACGAGCTCCCATCAACGGATATTCATCCATCGATGGATACTTCTTATCCATCGATTGATCCCTTAATGTCAATTCATGAATCATCCATTGAAACACTTCAGGTGGCCAATACTCTATTAGGATTGAGTGGAGTGGGTGAGGTGTGTGAGAGGCAAGGTTTGCATACCTTGGCAAAAGGAGAGTGTGTGAATGAGGGCCCTCAAATTCTTCTGAGGTGGCAAAAGGAGAGGGTGTGAGAAAAGAGAGTCCCACCTTAGCAGGTGATGAAAAAGGAGAGGAAAGTAAGGGAGAGGTAAGAATCCAGGATGAGATCCTGATGCAAGAAAAGAGAGAAAAGAGTGAGAGAGAAAAGAATAGAGAGAAACCAATTTCACCATCTCATGAAGCATCAACTTCTAAAACTGAGCAGTTTGAAACAGGACTCACCCAGGAGTTGGGGCTGGAGTCAGGGGGAGCTGTAGACTATGAAGTCCCTGCAGGAGGTGCAGAAGTCAACATGGAGGTGGAGGATGAAATTGATGTAAATCTTGATGCTTCAACCTTTCAACATGAAGATCCTCATTATCAAGAACTAGCAGCAGCATCTAATCAAATAGCTGAGCAAATGCTGGGTTTAGTGCAGACAGAAGAGCAATTCAGGAGTGGGAAAGAGTTTTTGGCCAGTCAACCTGATGATATATCCCACATGAATCCTGAAGATTTTGATGATAATTCTGATGATGAACTTCTAGATCCACAAGTGGCTAGTGATGAAACTAATTTGGCTGAAACAGAAAGGGCCATCATTTCTCTTTACAGAAGGTCCATGGCTGAAGTAGATGTAGTGGATCCCCTGCACAGGAGAATTCTGAACTTTTACAGGGATAATTTGAAGATCCAGAAAATGCATGTCACAAGCTCCAAGTATGAATTGAAGAAAATAAGAGAAGACATTGACAGCTCAAGGATGCATTTTGACACCACCATTGACTCCAGACTCAGCCTCACAATGCTGACTAGAATCAAGCAAAGGTTGGACACTGAGTTTTCAGCAAAGGACAAGGTAATAGAATTGGAGAAAAGAGTAACCTCCATGGAACTTAACATGCAGCAAATTTTGAAGAATCAAGTCACTCAAATCAATCTTCAGGGTAAACTCTTAGAGACTCCCATACTCTCTCAGTCAGTAGCACAAGTGCCAGTTGCTGATAACAAAAAGGGGGAGAAGCAAGAAGCTGATGCATTGGAGAAAGCAAGTGGTACTGAAGCTGTGGTAAAGTCTACAGATCCCAAGAAGGAGTTGGCTCAAGACATAGTAAGGAAATTTGATGCAATTGCTGCAATTGCTAGCAAATTCAAGGAAACAAGTTCCAGTAGCTCACAACCTGGTGACAGGAAAGGAAAGGGAAAGCTAATTGAAGATGATAAAAAGAAAGCTGTCACAGGTGGAGGGGAAAGTGAAAAATTGTTGAGCAAAGCCATAGTAGTTGGCATAAGAGAAAAGAAGCAACAAGAAAGAAGACAAGAAGAATTAGCCATTCAATTGCAAAGGGAATATGATGAAGAGGATAGGCTAATAAGAGAAGCCAGAAGAAAAGAAGGTGAAAGGAGGCCAAGGATGAAGCAAAGAGCAAACAAGCCCAAAGATGCACCAAAATCATCTGGAGTTAAAAGACCATTAGCTGATGATGACAAAGAAGACAAGGAGAAGAAGCCAAAACAAGTCAAGACTGAAGGTCAAGCTTCTGGGAGTAATCAAGCCAAAGAAATAGAGGTGTTCAAACACAAATCTGAAAACTTTGTGCCAATCAAAGCTGAGGGAATGATTGCAGCAAAAGGGCAAAGGAAGAAAGATGTTGATCTTTTTCACATTGAGTATGAAGATGGATCACACTCAACCTTCACATTCAACCAAGTATTGGATCAATGATATGGCATCTTGAGGAAAATCTACACTATGCTCAACAGGAAGTATTATCTAACTGAAGAGCTAGGAAAGGCCATCCTTGAAAGAATGAAGAAGATAAGGGAGGCACCTGTTCAAGAAGAAAGGGATGACAGAATAAAGATCTGGAATCCTGATGGAAGAAAAGTGCTTCATGAGCCCTTCTACTTGATGATATATAAGGACAGGGAAGGCAGAGAAAAATGCATTGATATTTGTCAAGAAATAGACAAACTGCCAAATCTGGAATTAAATCATCTAGCAAGTCAATTGGACTACAGGATTGAAGATGAGAAGATATTGAAGGGAACCCTCTACAGGAAGATGAAGGAGAATGAAGACAAGATGAATGAGTCAAGGGGAAGAAGGAGAAGATAGGAGATTCAACCTCAATCATCAAAATTATCAGAATTCATCCTTGTCTGGTATCTGATTACTCTGTCTCAAACTTTACTTATCAATATTGTAATTCTTGCTAAGAATGAAAATGTTCAGGAGTTTTGTTATCATCAACAGAAAATTTATGCATATTTTAAATATTCATAAATAGGGGGAGATTGTTAGGAATTATGAGTTTTGATGATAACAAATTACTTAGAATTTCAATAGGGACTCAAAATTATTTTGTAACTGATCAATGGATATGACTTATAAATATCCATTGACTAGGAAACCAGTTATCAGTTGAAACTTGTTTATCAACTGATAAACTGGATTGTAGCATTGATTTATGTTTCACTATCAATTGATTGTATTACCTCGATAGATGCAATGATGTAGTCAACTGATGTTATTGACTTCAATTTCTAGCTTCTCAACAGATGTGAAGAATGGCTGATCAATTGTAAATATTCTAAGTCAGAATTCTCACAAGTGAAGTGATCAACTGATGTTGAAGTCGATGGATGAAGACACTACTCAACGGATGAAAGCTATCAACTGATACAAGTCATCAATGGATAATTACAGTCAACGGATAAAGAACCATCAATGGATAAGGAGTCGATGGATAACTCAATTATCCATCGACACATCAACTGATCAACAGATATCCTATCCATCGATGGATAAGCAAAGGTGAATCAACTGATAAGCTTAACAACATTTATCAGTTGATTAAAGTTTCCCTATTTAGCTAAAAGCCAGATATTACGGGAACAGTGCAGAAACTGAATCATTGGAAGACAGTCCTGTCAGGACTGTGAAGACTTTCTAGGCAACACAGCATCCAAGGAATATCTTAAGACAAAAGACACTTCCAGAGCTAGTTAGTTCTACAAGGAAAGCTGTGAAAAGGAGCTAGTTTCTATTTTTATGTAAACAGTATAAATTGTAATATTATATTGTTATCAGTCGATAGAAAACTAGAGTAGTAGTTTTTGTTGATATTAAAAAAAAAAAAAGCAAAAACACAGTAGCAAAGTAAGAAGTTTTTAAGAAGAACTCAAGAAAAGCAAAGTAGAAAATCAGGCAGAACTTGTAATGCTTTTCTAAGTTCTACATTCAACTTTGTACGCAGCTTAGTATTTTTACTAAGATCAATTGAAAGCAAAAACTCACTAGTGGAAAAACAATCCACTAGTAATTTTTAATCTTGTTATTTCTGTTTTCAACACTTTAGTTATCCAGTTCTTAGTTACATCAATCTTAATTAAACACTCTCTTTGTACAAACTTATTTCCGCAAGAAGTTGAATTAATTCTTAAGTTTGTATTCAACCTCCCCCCCTTCTCCAAACTTAGTGTACTTAAGGGCGAATAACAAGGGTTTATAATCCTATATTTATAGGCAAATATCTCAGCTGAGATATTTTCTATAAATATCTTATTATTAATTTTCTTTTTAATTAATTAATCTTATTAATTAATTAGTTAATGATTAAAACTATTTTAATCATTAATTCCTTTTTCTAAACTCTTTTAGAAAATTATTCTCTCTTCATATTTAATTACTTTAATTAAATATTTAATTAATAATATTAAGATCTTATCTTAAATAATTTATAATCAATTAAATCTCATTTAATTAATTTATAAAATTTGCTAAGTAATTATTTATTTCATAAATAAATAATGACTAGCTATTATTAATTATTTCTTCATCTATAATTTAATCTCTTTTATGGTATGACTCTTTAGGTTCAATATTAAGCCGGTAGTAGAAATAAATAATAATAAACATTTTATTTATTATTTATATGAATTCTATTAATTCATTAAATATAGTTAATCTGATTAATTATATTTATTCTACATCGTGAGTGATGCTTCTCAACATATCGCGATCTCAAGTCTAAGGATACTTGTACAACTATTTACTTAATAAACAACTATCGACACGTGAGTAAACTCCATTAGTTGTTCTATTTATCGAGTCATGTTCAGTGAACTTATTCCTTAATAAGCACCTACATACTAGATATAATGTCACCACACAAATGTCTATGAGAACAGACATCCTCCTAAGAGAGCTAGCATAGTATGTACTGATCTTTACGGATTTACCAATTTCCAATTATTTATCCTATGATCAGGAACTGTTTAAGTCTAAAGCTATTATCTTCTAGATCTCATTATTACAATCTCATTATAATTCTAGAAGCTTTTCTCTAAACTATGAAACATCTTATTTAATACACTTCAAATAGATTAAGCCCGTAACATAACAAATAAATACTTTATTATTATCAAATGAAATTAAATAAGAGTAGCAAAAAGTTTTTCCTAACTCATCATACATGATTGGTTTTAGGTCAAACACTTTCAATCTCCTACTTGGCTTAAAGCCAATCACTCTGGTATCTAATGCCCATCCGCTCCTTATGACGATCAAAATTTAACTGAGACAACGGCTTCGTGAACGGGTCTGCTATGTTGTTATGTGTGTCAACTCTTTTGATCTTGACATCTCCTCTTTCAATGATCTCCCTAATCAAATGAAACCGCCGCAATATATGTTTGGTATTCTTGTGAGACCTCGGTTCCTTGGCTTGAGCTATTGCAGCGTTATTGTCACAATATAACACAATAGGCCCCTCTATGCTAGGAACTATTCTCAACTCAGAAACAAATTTCTTCATCCAAACAGCTTCCTTTGTAGCCTCACTTGCAGCTATATACTCTGCTTCTGATGTGGAGTCAACCGTCGTAGATTGCTTACGACTTCTCCAACTAATCGCCCCTCTATTTAGAGTAAACACATACCCTGACATGGATGTACTATCATCACACTCTGACTGAAAACTAGAGTCAGTGTAACCCTCTATTTTCAACTCAGACCCACCAAAAACAAGAAAAATATCCTTAGTCCTTCTCAAGTACTTAAGGATGTTCTTCACTGCTTTCCAGTGGTCTTCACCTGGATTTGACTGATATCTTCTAGTCACACTAATTGAGTGAGCAATATCAGGTCTAGTACATAACATCGCGTACATGATAGATCCTATTGCCGACGCATAAGGAATCCTACTCATACGCTCTCTTTCTTCAGGTGTCTTAGGAGACATCTTGTCAGAAAGGGAGACTCCATGGCTCATCGGTATGAGACCTCTCTTGGAGTTTTCCATGCTAAACCTTTTAAGCACCTTATCGATGTACGTACCTTGGGTTAGACCTATCATTCTTCTTGATCTATCTCTATAGATCTTCATACCAAGAATGTAGGAAGCTTCTCCCAAGTCTTTCATAGTGAAGTTCTTTGATAGCCACATTTTTACTGATTGCAGCATTGGTATGTCATTTCCTATTAAGAGTATGTCATCTACATACAAAATAAGAAATGTTACTGCGCTCCCACTAACCTTCTTGTAGACACATGGTTCATCTATGTTTTTGATAAAATCAAACTCTTTGATTGTCTCATCAAAATGAATGTTCCATCTTCGAGAAGCTTGCTTTAACCCATATATGGTTCGTAGTAGCTTACATACTAGATGTTCATTTCCTATGGAAATAAAACCCTCTGGCTGTGTCATATACACTTCTTCTTCAAGTTCCCCATTGAGGAAAGTCGTCTTTACGTCCATTTTCCAGATTTCATAGTCATAGTAAGCTGTAATAGCAAGCAAAATCCGAATTGATTTGAGCAAGGCTACAGACGAAAAAGTTTCATCAAAGTCAATCCCTTGTCTTTGTTTGAATCCTTTTGCCACGAGCCTGGCCTTGTAGGTCTCTACCTGGACATTTACTCCAATCTTTCTCTTGTATACCCACTTGCACCCTATAGGCTTCATATCCTTGGGTGCCTCTACCAAAGTCCATACTTGGTTGGCATACATGGAGTCCATTTCGGATTTCATGGCACTCTTCCATTTCTCTGAGTCAACACTACTCACAGCCTCGTTGAAGGTCATAAGGTCGTCGCCATCAATGACCGCCAATTCATTGTCATTCTCAATGACAAGGCCATAATACCTCTCAGGTTGGCGAGACACCCTTTGTGATCTATGGATGGGCTGTTCTACGGAAGGTTGTTCAATATGAACAGGTGTTTCCTCTTGAACCGTAGTAGTTTGTTCTTCATGAACTTCATCAAGTTCAATCTTGCTCCCACTATTCCCTTCAAGGATAAACTGTTTTTCCAGGAAGGTAGCATATCGGGAGACAAACACCCTTTGTTCGGTATAAAAGTAATACCCTAAAGTCTCTTTAGGATATCCTACAAACCTACATTTCACAGATCGAGATTCTAGCTTATCGGGGTCAACTTTCTTGACATAAGCCGGACATCCCTAAATCTTAACGTGCTTAAGACTCGGTATCCTTTCTTTCCATATCTCATACGGAGTTTGAGGAACAGATTTGGAAGGCACCTTGTTCAATATATATGTTGATGTTTCCAATGCATAACCCCAAAGTGATACTGGAAGGTCTGTATAGCTCATCATAGATCGAACCATGTCCAACAAAGTTTGATTTCTCCTTTTGGATACTCCATTCAACTGGGGAGTGGCCAGAGGAGTCCATTGAGAGACTATACCATTTTCTTTGAGATAATTTACAAACTCGCCACTTAAGTATTCACCTCCTCGATCTGATCGAAGGGTTTTAATACTATACTTGGTTTGTTTCTCTACTTCATACTTATATTTTTTGAACTTTTCTAAGGCTTCGAATTTGTATTTCATCAAATACACATATCCAAATCTAGATCGATCATCTGTAAAAGTAATGAAGTATGAAAATCCACCCATGGCTTGCGTGGACATCGGCCCACACACATCTGTATGTACCAATCCAAGCAACTCCGCAGCTCTTTCTCCATGTCCACTAAATGGAGATTTTGTCATTCTGCCTAACAGACATGACTCGCATGTAGGATATGATTCAAAATCAAAAGGTTCTAGTAACCCTTCCTTATGCAATGTCTTAAGTCTATTTTCACTAATATGACCAAGTCTGCAGTGCCACAAGTAGGTGGGATTTTCATCATCTCTTTTTCTTTTATTACTATGTTCAATTTGAAGTAAACTATGTTCTACGTCACATACATACAAACCATTATTTAAAATACCAACACCATAAAGAACATTATTTCTAAAAATTGAACATTTATTATTCTCAATAACAAACGAAAAACCATCCAAGTCTAACATGGGAATAGAAATAATATTCCTCACAATTGAGGGAACAAAATAACAATTATCCAAAATAATAGTCTTGCCCGTAGGCATAAGTAAATCAAACGATCCTACAGCTACAGCAGCAACTCTTGCTCCATTGCCCATACGTAGGATCACCCCCTCTTCTTCAAGAGTCTTACTTCTCCTTAGTCCCTGCAACGAATTGCAAATGTGAGAACCACAGGCGGTATCTAATACCCAAGTAGAAGTTTGATTAAGTGACATATTTAGCTCGATCATGAACATACCTGAAGTAGAAGCGATAGTCTCACCACGCTTCTTCTTCTTCAATTCTGCAAGGTAAGCCTTACAGTTTCTCTTCCAGTGCCCCACTTTGTTGCAGTGAAAGCAAACAACTTTGCTTTTGGGATCTTCAGCTTTTGGCGGAACTGGCCTTTTCTCACCTACCTTCTTCTTCTTCTTAGGAGGGATCCTCTTCCTCTTCTTAGGGTTAGAGCCTTCACCAATTAGAAGAACATAACTCTTCTTTGTGGGAAAATTCGACTCAGCAGTTTTCAACATGTTATGGAGTTCAGGCAAGCTGACTTCCAACTTGTTCATGTGAAAGTTCACAACGAACTGCGAGAATGAATCTGGAAGTGATTGCAAGACCAGATCTTGACTCAACTCCCCATCCATGACAAATCCAAGTTGTCCAAGACGCTCAATCAAATTGATCATCTTGAGCACATGAACATTCACAGATGATCCCTCAGTCATCCTACAATGGAACAGCTCCTTCGATATCTCATATCGAGCTGTCCTTCCTGCCACATCATACAAATCTTGTAGATGCATAAGGATAGAGTGAGCATCCATATGCTCGTGTTGCTTTTGGAGCTCATCATTCATGGATCCCAGCATAACACACTGTGCAACTCTTGCATCATTTATCCAATTACGATACACAATATGTTCATCATTATGTGCATCCTGAGAAGGTTCAGCAGGTTTAGGTGAGTCTAGTACATATTCCTTCTTCTCAATCCTGAGAACAATTCTCAGGTTTCGAAGCCAATCAGCATAGTTGGGACCAGTTAATTTGTGTGCATCGAGCATGCAACGGAGTGATAGTGCAGTTAGACATTATGTATATAGTAAATCTGCAAATAATAAACACATAACAACATTTAGAAAATACTCTATTTCATTATCTAAAACACCATATGAATCGGGTCTTTATTCATAAGTGCCTCCCACTATTCTATCTAATTTCTATATCCCTTATTGAAATTAAGCATTCATAATGATAGTGGGATAGGGATCCTACATTCCATCACACAACCTCGGCTGTAGCACGAAATGCCATGTAACGTTCAATAGGGAGACAACTCTTGTCAGCTACATCTCATGTTATTCCCTAATCTTACTTTAGCCTCTTGAATACTTGAGTCACGGCTGTGGCACGACAAACTCAATATTCTAAGTCAAGTCAATCCCAACATCTCGTATAATTAAACTAGTATCAAATAGCCCACGGCTGTAGCACGTAACGACCATAAGATTCCAATTCATCATACACATCTCATGTTATAGACAAGTATCTCTTCTTTCGGAAACAACGCCCTCGGCTGTAACACGAAACGACAGAGTTTCAAAAACAAGAAATACTTTTTATTATGTTGAAAGGCTATGACCAACACAAGCCCTTTGTGTTTTATGACCAATTACTACTTGATATTTTTTATATTTTAGGGGATTATATTATGTTACAATCATAATCATATTATAAAGAGATTCTTTTAGATTGGATTAAATATTTCAAATCAACTATTGATACTTGGAGTCATCCCAGGCCAGGGGTGGAGCATTGTCAAGAGGCGTCTCTTAATAACCCTCTTTCTTATAGATAGAACATCTGTTGTTTGACAGAATCATCCTTTCACTTAAGTTGAAAATTCATATTCAATCACGTGTTTCATAAACACAAAAATCTCATGATTGTATTCATAATATGTAAATAAAGGTCACGAAACAATTTCACTACTCTAGATTGTCTAACATACGCCTTATGTTAATTAAGTTCACCTAAATCTATCATCTCATGATAATTCAAGCATATATCCCATATATATAATCACGAATAAACATAAGGTAGGCATGTTAAATCATATATTACAACATATAAGCATTATACATCTCTATGTATCACATGGTGTATTTAAAAGCAACTTAAAACAGTTAAAACTTGCTTTAAAACACCTTTGGAAGCTCTAAACAGTCCGAAACAATTTCAAAAAAAATTATTGTAATATACCATTAGAATTGTCTCGGAAAAACAAATCCAACGGTATATTACACGCCCCGTTCTGAGCTCCCACGCGCCCGCACGCGCCCCGAGAAGTTTCTGACGCATCCCCATGCGCGCACGCGCGTCAGGCGCGTGCAAGACACCCTGTCACGCATCTCGGGTATGCGTTACAAGCCAAAAACCTCTTTTTCGCTTGTAACGCATGCGCAGAATGCGTTACAACCTTTTTTTTCCAGATATTATTATTTAATTACGAATTAATTAAACACAATTTTAAAAATCCATAATAAATAATCTATTGCTCAGAAAAATATTCTAAAAATACCTGGACGATCTACAACACTTGTAGAACACATGAAATATATAAAATAAATTTTAAGGAACAGTAATGAATTTAATTAAATCATTATTATTGCTTTCAAAATTCATAATAAATATTCTACGTATCAGAAAATTATGAAAAATTAACTGGATGATATACAACACTTATAGAACCCAGGAAAATTATCAAAACAATTTTGACAAATAGTATCATATTAATCATAATTAAAACATGATATTGCTTGTATAAATCATAATAAATACATATATGCTCATAAAATTCTGAAACTTGACCACGAATCTATATGCATACAACCTAAGCTCTGATACCATTGAGGGAATTTATGCACCAGCGGAAGCACTGAATAACATTTATTTGCATATATTCCTATGTATACATACATATAGATACAAAACTATTTTATAAATTGAAGAATACCTCGATTGCTTTCCGGCAACAGCTAGAGAAGATCTTGTTCTTCAATCTTTGCAATCACCCCTCAAGTGTGGAGTGCTCTAAAGATATCCACCAAGAATCAAACTAAAAGATGAAGGAGGGGGCTAGAGAGAAAATTAGGGTTGCCTCCCTTTTAAAATATTTCTCACAAATATTAGGGTTAAAGTATTAAGGTTTATAATCCTATATTTATAGGCAAATATCTCAGCTGAGATATTTTCTATAAATATCTTATTATTAATTTCCTTTTTAATTAATTAATCTTATTAATTAATTAGTTAATGATTAAAACTATTTTAATCATTAATTCCTTTTTCTAAACTCTTTTAGAAAATTATTCTCTCTTCATATTTAATTACTTTAATTAAATATTTAATTAATAATATTAAGATCTTATCTTAAATAATTTATAATCAATTAAATCTCATTTAATTAATTTATAAAATTTGCTAAGTAATTATTTATTTCATAAATAAATAATGACTAGCTATTATTAATTATTTCTTCATCTATAATTTAATCTCTTTTGTGGTGTGACTCTTTAGGTTCAATATTAAGCCGGTAGTAGAAATAAATAATAATAAACATTTTATTTATTATTTATATGAATTCTATTAATTCATTAAATATAATTAATCTGATTAATTATATTTATTCTACATCGTGAGTGATGCTTCTCAACATATCGCGACTATCCAGATAATACGAAATCATTGCTTAGAATACTTAACCTGTCAGTAATTAGTTACCGTACAATTAATTCCTTCTACCCTTCAATATCCTGATTAAATACAAGGCTTGGAACTCGTGTCAAGCCTATCTAATTTAATCATATGATTTCTTATTCATAATGCAATGTTCCTTTTAATGCAAATTAGAAACTCTTTCTAATTTCATTCACTCTGGCCAGAGATTCCTGAACTTGCATATCTAAGAATAACATAGGATATTCACTTCCTTTACTGGAAGGGGCAGATCCTTTATTGATCCGTTAACTATCTCCATACACAAATCACTATGCCCAGAATGGACCTAATGAATGTGTTGGGTTCCGAGGCATAAAACGTAGTGGATTAAACGTAAATATAACGAAAAATTTCGGAACCCTAACGCAGGATCATGTATAAGTTCGGACTGATTTGTGTAAAACGGAATCATACCTTTTCTTGGTCTTGACTTCTACGAACTCAACGGAGATCCTAGCTTTCACGACTTGTGTCTTCTTCTCGAAAACACCTCTATGGTATCCACACAAGCACCTTCAAGAACGTCTCACGATTTTGATTACGGAATGGATGTACTAGCTCCTTTGATGATTTCGAAACTGCCTTGCTCTGCCTTGCTGTGTAGCTGCTGCCTCTAGGGTTATTTTTCTCAAAAACGTTAACCCTTATTAACCCTACATTATCTATTTATAATGGTTGGTTAATAGGCCCATAATAGCAACCCATAACAGCAAAACCTAACCCATGTAGGTTTAGGATTAAATAATAAAACCGAATTTTATTATTTAATTAATAACTAAGTCATACTTAATTATTAAGGGCAGAATTCAAATTCGAATTATATTATTTCAATTAATTAAGTCTCACTTAATTAATATAATAAAATTCAAATAATCATCAATTAATTTAAATCTATAATTTAAATTAACTATTCCTTAAAGTGCTCTATGTGTGTGACCCTATAGGCTATTATTTAATTAGCAATAATTTTATTCTCTAATAAAATTATAAACAATGAGCGGTATCTAGTAATACATCATTGCTACCCAATTAAATAATAATTAAATCGTGATTCGATAAAACCTTTCGTGATTAATGTTTCAGTGTAATATAATCCCTTTAACCATATATGTTATAGATTAAACTCGAGGCATGTATTTAGTCATCCTCTTCAACATTTAATCCGGGTTTACTTGATCCATGAGTAGACTATGAAAACAAATCATTATTTGAGCACGGCCATGCATTTTATAGTCTCACTCAATCAAGAGGCCAATAATATCTCTCCTAATTATAGGAGGGTTAAATCCTTTATCTATCATTCATATTTCTCATACGACTCATGATATACCCGATGTCCACTTTTATCATCACCCGGTCAAAGGTAACTTTTAATGTAGTCAAAGTATATTAATCCTCGTATAGAAATATAATGATCTCAAGTCAAAGGATCATTACACCATTATCACTGTGAGTCTTTCTTATGACTTTATTAAACATGAAGAATCTCACTGTGGGTCTATCCAGTATCATGTACTCCTACATGTACCTATGTATTGACTTTAGTATCCCCATACTTATAACCAATGAGATGTGGTTATCAGTCAAACAACATACTAGTCTATTTATGTATTATTATTGTCCTATAATAATAATACTCGACTAGGGACATTTAAGAATATGATATATTATATAATCTCAAGTTCAAGTCATGTACTAAACTATACAATGTGTATCATGATTCTAAGGACATTTATTATGCTAACAAATATATCGTAGTATTTAAAGTCATAATAAATACGTTTATTGAATAATCAAATGACATAAAGGTCTATTAAAAGAAACATTGTATTGCCTCTAGGGCACCTACACTAACAGAATGTCCTAGAGATTTATGACTAAACCAAAGCATAAATCATTGTGTACGAGATTACTCTAACGATCTCAAGTCTAAGGATACTTGTACAACTATTTACTTAATAAACAACTATCGACACGTGAGTAAACTCCATTAGTTGTTCTACTTATTGAGTCATGTTCAGTGAACTTATTCCTTAATAAGCACCTACATACTAGATATAGTGTCACCACACAAATGTCTATGAGAACAGACATCATCCTAAGAGAGCTAGCATAGTATGTACTGATCTTTACGGATTTACCAATTTCCAATTAGTTATCCTATGATCAGGAACTGTTTAAATCTAAAGCTATTATCTTCTAGATCTCATTATTACAATCTCATTATAATTCTAGAAGCTTTGCTCTAAACTATAGAACATCTTATTTAATACACTTCAAATAGATTAAGCCCGTAACATAACAAATAAATACTTTATTATTATCAAATGAAATTAAATAAGAGTAGCAAAAAGTTTTTCCTAACTCATCATACATGATTGGTTTTAGGTCAAACACTTTCAATGTAATCTACTCTAACAACTCCTTTAGAGATATACTCTTTAATAGTGCTGTGCTTACGACGTATATGTCATTTCTTACCTTTAAAGTAATGGTTATTAACCTTATCAATAGTCGCGGTACTATCGCAGTAGATTAACACAGATGGGATCGGTCTTTCCCATAGCGGGATCTCAGCTAGCAGGTTTCTTAGCCAACCAGCTTCTTCACTGGCTGAAGCTAGAGCTATTAATTCTGCTTCCATGGTGGATTCAGCTAAGATAAATTGTTTCTTTGATTTCCAAGAAACAGCTCCACCCGCTATATTAAAAATATAGCTACTTGTTGCCTTGGTGTCATCGGATAACTTTCCATAATGCAATCCAAGGTTCAAAGTTTTCTTGAGGTATCTCATGACTCTCTCAATAGCATGCCAATGTTCATTACTAGGTCTACTGTTAAATCTGCCTAACAAGCCCACAACATATGTAATGTCGGGTCTAGTACTATCTGCATCATACCGACGGCTACCTATAATACTTGCATATTCTTGTTATCTTACACCATATCCCTTATTTTTAAATAGCTTAACACTAGGATCATATGGTGTACTAGAAAGTTTGAAGTCAAAGTAATTGTATTTCTTTAAGATCTTCTTAATGTATTGAGTCTGATCTAAAGAAAGTCCCTTTTTTGACCTAGTAATCTTGACACCAAGGATTACACTTGCTTCTCCAAGATCTTTCATATCAAAGTTGGCATTCAACAATGATTTCACTTTATTCACTAAATGAATATTTGAACCAAATATTAGCAGGTCATCTACATATACGCAGATAATAGTGCAAATGCCATTTTCGAATTTGTAATAAATGCATTTGTCACTTTCATTGACTCGAAAGTCATCCGACATAATAAGTTTGTCAAACTTCTCATGCCACAAAGTAGGTGATTACTTAAGTCCATATATGGACTTATCTAACTTGCACACCTTCTTCTCCTGCCCATGGATCACAAAACCCTCCGGTTGATCCATATAAATTTCCTCATCTAGTTCACCATTTATGAATGCATTCTTAACGACCATTTGGTGAAACACTAGATTATGGATGGTAGCTATAGAAATTAAAACTTTAATGGATGTCATCCGAGTGACTGGTGAAAATGTGTCAAAGAAATCCACATTTTCCCTCTGTCTAAAGCCTTTGGCCACCAAACGGGCCTTGTATCTTTCAACAGTACCATCAGGTCTTAACTTCTTCTTAAAGATCCATTTACACCCTATTGGCTTACATCCGGGAGGTAAGTCAACCAAATGCCAAGTCTTATTGGATTCCAAAGAATCCATCTCATTATTAATGGCTTCTTGCCAAATATCGACATCTAAAGAAGACATGGCTTCTTTAAACGTAGTAGGATCTTCCTCAAAATTATAAGCGTAGAAGGAAGGGCCAAAATCTTTGGTGACTCTAGCTCTCTTGCTCCTCCTCGGCTCAATTTCTGATTCTTCAGTGTGTTCTTTCTCCTATAATAAAGGAGTAATACTCGTTAATGCACCCCTATTATTTATCAATTTAAATGGAAACTTGTCTTCATAAAAATCAGCATCGACTGATTTTATTATAACTCGTGCATTTAAATCAAAGAATCTGTAGGTCTTGCTATCAAAGCCATATTTAACAAATACACACTCATAGGCTCTACTTGCAAGTTTAAGCCTCTTAGGATCAGGAATTCGAACATAAGCTAGGCAACCCCAAGATCTAAAATAGGAAGTATCGGGTTGTCTACACTTAAGTATCTCATAGGGAGTTATCATACTTCTAGATTTTGGTACTCTATTGAGCACATGACAGACCGTTAGTATGATCTCCCCCCACTAGTGAGACGCGGCACCAGAGCCAAGAATAATGGAAACCACTAACTCTATAAGAGTCCAATTCTTTCTTTCATCTTTTCCATTCATTTCTGGTGAGTAATGAGTAGTTCTCTCATGTATAATCCCATGAGAGTCATAATATTTGGTAAATAGGTTTGATTCGTACTCTGCTCCTCTATCACTACGAAGTCTCTTGACTTGTACTGATTTTCAACTCTATTCACAAATAACTTAAACATGTCAAATGTGTCACTTTTGTTTTTTGTAAGATAAACAAAAGTATAATCAGAACAATCATCGATAAATGTGATTAAGTATCTCTCACCACTTCGAGTTAAAACTCCATCTAATTCACATATATCTGAATGAATTAGGTCCAGTGGTTCTGTATTTTTAATCACTACAGACTTGTGGGAAGTCTTTGTGATTTTCACTTGACTACAATATTCACATTTATCTAAATCAGAGGAAGACAACTTGGGAATTAATCCCAAGTTGCTCATATTTATTATGCTTCGTCTATTACTGTGACATAGTTTAGTATGCCAAGTATTGAAATAAGTCAACATGTAAGAGGAAATAGAAATTTTATTAACTTCAGCATTCAACTTAAACATTCCATCTATAGCATACCATTTTCCACAAAAGTACCATTCTTAGTAATGGTGTACAAATCAGAACCTATAGTCTGGGTAAACCCTCCCTTATTAAGCAAAAACCCAGACACCAAATTCTTTCTCATCTCAGGAGTGTGAAAGACATCCTTTAGCAGTAGGGTCTTTCCAGAGGTAAACTTGAGCTCCACATTTCCAATCCCAACAACATTGGTGGTGTGAGAGTCTCCTAGCAGCACCTTCATTTCATTAGCATTCGTGTATGTCTTGAATATCCCACGATCATAACAGACATGGCGGGAGGCACTAGTGTCTACCCACCACCAATCAGCTCCACCGACAAGATTAACCTCCGTGATCATAGCTACGAAGCCTTCTTCAACCATGTTGGCTTGTGGTTGAGCTTTGCGTTTGAGTTTGCACTTCTTTGTCATATGTCCTGGTTTTCCACAATTGAAATAGTGGAATGTTCCAGCGGCATTCCTGGGTGGTTGCTATCTAGTCTGATTCTTCGGAGGTTGATAGTTTCCTTGCGGGTTGTTATTTGCCTTCTTGAAGTTCTTTCATTTAGCCCTCAGACCTGCACCAGAGTTCTTCTTTTGCTTGTTATTGGATACAACTAGCACCTCTCCCTTTCAATCCTGTTTTCTTGCTTCCTCTTCAATCCTAAGGCGACTGATAAGACTCTCTAAGGAGAATTCCTTAGTCTTATGTTTTAGGATATTCTTGAAATCCTTCCATCTTGAGGGCAACTTGTCTATTATCACGGCTACTTTAAATTGTTCATCTAGTGGCATTCCCTCGGTGATGATCTCGTGTGCAATCTTCTGCAGCTCGTATGACTGTTCCTCTACAGACTTGTCGTCGGTAATTTGGAACTTGAGATAGCGACATACTGCATACTTCTTGGCGTTAGCCTCCTCCGTATCGTACTTCTTTTGTAGATCTTCCCAAATTTCTTTCGCAGACTTATCCGAATTATAGTAATCGTACAAATTATCGGATAAGCCATTCAAGATAAAGTTCTTACACATAAAATCATTTTCTAGCCATAATTCTATCTCCTTAGCAAGTTCAGTATTAACGGGAGCTATAATAGCAGAAGATTCAGTACTAGCAGGAGGAGCATGCATAACAGGTTTTGCAGTAGTTAACACATAAGAAACTTTATGCATGGTAAGGAAAAATAACATTTTTTGTTTCCAACGCTTAAAGTTCACTCCCTCGAAATGAAAAGGCTTATTAATATCAGAAGCTACATTACCAGAAAAATCAATGATAGACATGACATACATATATTTAATAATCGTACAATTCCGAAACGTCTTAAAATTGTTGGGAAAATATTTGTAGAAAATAGTTACATATATATTTTATGACTATTAAAATCTGAAAATCAGAACATGTGTACCGGATTTTTCTGGGATGAGTCACGAATCTCGCTCTCTTTAAGACGTTTCGCGGCTATGTCCAAATGTGCAAGACAATCACTTTTGCCACTTCGTCCCTAGGATAAAACAGCCCAGAATATTTCTTTACGATAACCCTTTGCACTAAAAAATTACTGGTTGAACTACACACCTTTAATAACTGCTCAAAAAAATAATAAAAATGGAGGAATGTGTACAAGTGTATGGATATGTATATGGGTGACTGAGAAGAAAAAAAAAGTAGAGAACTCTTAGAAAAAGCACACCAAGATCAGACTCTATATGCTACTTGTTGAACTCAATATTTTGATTTTTGGTGTTGTGTGAAATGCAAAGACTTAGCCTCCATTTATAGGGCAAAGAGGAGCCTAAAAATTAAATGAGGCAATAAATGAAATGCACAAGATAAGCCTTCCACCAAGTTTACTAGCATTAAAATTACCATTATACATTGAAGTTGGACAAGAAATTTGAAATGAAAATCTCACCCATAAAGGCTGATTTGATTTGAAAATAAATGATTAAAAAATTATTTTTCTAATTATTATTTAAAATAATCACACAAAAATCCAACAGAGTTGTTGCTTGAGTTTTGGAGATGGGTTTTGATTTTAGTAGGACTAGATAATGTTTTTAATGGAGTATAATGATGGTGTGAGTTACTTAATGGGTTTGGGTGATGATTTGAATGAGATTAAGTTCTTGGAAATGATACATTTTAAGCCGTTATCATGCCCATTTTTCTTAAACTGCCAACTGTTGCTAAAACCCGAATGATTTATCCCATTTTTATTAACCTGTTCTTGACATGGTTTTGTAGAAGATAGTCTCTAGATCATTTACGCTCTAATTTCATGTCATTTAGAGTTATGAGTCAAAAGTTATGAACGATTTAGTAATGGTAGCGCAGAAAATGAAAATTCTGTTTTTGTCTAACTTTGAGGCTATGATCAACTTAGCTAGACTACTCAATAAAATCTGGAACTTTTATTTAAAATACTAGAGTCATCTGAGATGATCTATAAAAGTGTTGGATTAAAAGGAGTAAAACCTAATTTATTAAAATTGTTGGAGTCAAGAAGGTGCAAGTAAGAAACCTTAAGGAACAAGCTTGTCTTATGCCTATGTTTGAGGCACTTTTTATCTAGCCATATTCCTTGGATGGATTCGACACTTTTATGGTAGGTTTTTGGTAGTATAAAGATGATTTCAGAAAAGGATTCATGTCAAAATGATTAATTTTCAATTTATTAAAAATGTTAGAAAACAGGGTATTAAATGAAATGAACATAAGGAAAATGTTAAGCAACCATTTTGCTAGACGATTTCGAGCAAGATAGAGGACTTGTTTCGAGTCGGTCAAGTGATGAAAGTTGTTAAGGAATAGCAGAACTATATGTAGGTGTAAAGAACTTGATTAAAAACTATGGGCAAGATGGTTTTACGAATAGCTAAAGTAGGCCCGATGAGGTGAAATATCGGATAAAATAGGTGTTTATAAAAATGACTAAGTACACTCGATATAAGTTGAGGATTAACAACGGGGTGTTAGAATGAAGATGTTAAGAAGTCGAATAATTATAACAATCCCGTAATTAGTTAACAAATTCAATTTTGTTCATTAGTAGCAATGAAGCATTTTCGTTTATTTAACTAATCGAGATTATTGTATCATATTAATTATAGAACACCAGACAAGATTTCTAACTCCATTCTTTTATTCTGTATAAGAATATTTGATTGCTGTTTATGCATGATTTCTTGAAGTCTTTGACTTTATAACAAGTTTTTCGATTATAAAGTCTTGTTGTGTTTTGAATTATTCATAGCCTTATTGTTATTGAAAATGATTATCAACCCTCTCCTACTTGATCATTTGACGACTCTGAACTTCTTGAAAAGTTAGAGTTCGTATAGTTAGTAGTTAGAGATATTTGCTGGAGTATCGAGTTACACCTTTCGTACTCGATAGTTGACCGGAAGTAGTATAATAAATTCACGACGTTAGTCTTTATTAATCAAGGAACTCCTCCTTGAAATATATTTTTATATTGTTTAATAATATATAATTATTATTAATTATGAGTTAATATCTTTTTAAATAATTAAAAGATTATTTGGATTGGATTAAATATTATTTAAAGTAATTAAATATATTTAATCTCTTTCATTATTAATTATTATTTAAAAGGAGATTTAATAGTATTTAAATTTTGATTAAATATTTTTAAATCAAATTCAATATTTAAAAATTATTTAAATATTAAACAATTATTTCTAAAACATTTGAAGCCTTTCAAGTATCATTTGAGCATTCAAAACGATCCTTAAAAATATTATTTGTCCCTTAAAAATATTTTAGAAATTATTTAGGAAATTTTAATACTATTTTTAATTAAATAATAGCTAAGGATCTATGACTTAAATATTTTCAATCAATTTCGAGTTAACAACTCCACAGTAGGGAATGAATAACAACTTTGACATTCTTCCCAATTACATGTATAGTCGTAAGTTATGGGATAATATCTCAATCCAATTGAGATTTACCCACTTAAATATCTTCGATATTTTGGAAATGTTGGGTCCTGAAGTATCGTAGAAGGGGGAGTTGAATACGATACTCACTAAATTAAAAAATTCTTTCGAATCTTTTGCGGATAAATAATTTAGAGTTCGGTTAGTGGGTTCGAATTCATGAGGTGAATAGTGTTTAGGAGGCTGGCTTACTAATATTCTGTATTTATGAATAATCATTAATGCTCTAGAAAATTAGCAAGTAATTTAACGAGACAAGTTTCGGGGAATATATCTTTCCTATATAAACCCTGAGGTTGCTACACCCAGTTAAAAATATAACTGCTTTCCAAAGAACAGATTAGTTCTTTGCTTCTACAAAGAGATATAACTTAATCCCTATACAGTATTTGACTATGTGTTTGTATTAACGGAATCAAGATAACAGAGAGTATTTTACAATAGCCCTATGTATTTGCAACATAATGAACCGGCTAGAATATAAAACTCCGGTGAAGAAGGTATATGTATGGTTTTTATCTTCTTCTTCTCCGGCTTCAATTTCCTCTCTGTATCTCTCTGTATGGTGGTATATTTCAACAATTCAAAATGAGCACGTCATTTTGTTTATATGGTGTAGACTTTTAAAATCAATTAAAATTGATTTATTCTTCACAATGCTAAGTCATTTTGTTGCGCTTGTAGAGTGAATGCATTGTATAGGAGCCACGAAACTTTTGTTGCGCCTAAGGGAAAGTTTTGTTGCGCCTACACTCCGTGTCCCTTGTAGAGGAGCCACGAAACTCTTGGTTTTGCCTTAAATTCTTTTGTTTCTCCTAAGGTAAAGTTTTGTTGCGCTTGTAGAGTGAGTGCAGTGTATAGGAGCCACAAATTTTTTTTTTTTGTGCCTAAGAGAAAGTTTTGTTGCGTCTACCCTTTGTGTCCCTTGTAGAGGAGCCACGAAGCTCTTTTGTTGCTCCTAAGACAAAGTTTTTTTCCCCTACACTCTGTATCCTTTGTATAGGAGCCACGAAACACTTAGAAACCTATCCATGAGTGTTTTGGTGTGCCTACACACTGTGTCCCTTGTATAAGAGCCACGAAACACTTAGAAACTTATCCATGAGTGTTTTATTACGCCTACACACTATTCCCCTTGTATAGGAGCCACGAAAAACTTAGAAACTTATCCATGAGTGTTTTGTTGTGCCTACACACTGTGTACCTTGTATAGGAGCCAGAAACACTTAGAAACTTATCCATGAGTGTTTTGTTGCGCCTACACACTGTGTACCTTGTATAGGAGCCATGAAACACTTAGAAACTTATCCATGAGTGTTTCGTTGTGCCTACACACTGTGTCCCTTGTAGAGGAGCCACGAAATGTAGTAATACTTTTCTTAAACAATTTCTTGAATTGCTTGAAGTATTTACCACTTGATTTTCACTCTTCTGGCTTGATCAACTAATTTTCTTCTGATAAATCAAAGTAATTTTCACTCTTAGTGCATTGGTCTGGTTCACAAACGACTAATATTGAATTAAATTTTCTTAACTTCTAATCTTTTTCAGCTGATTAACCTTAGACTGTTGCATTGCTTCGAACACTGACTGTTAATAAACACTGTACTTTCACTAGAATCTTTTCTAGTACTTAGAAATTGTCTCCATTATTACCACAATCTTGAATACTTCATTCTCTGTTCTTCAGTGATGCTTGAACATTTAAATGAACTTCTTTCAGTGAGTATAACTTCAAGACTGTAGTTGTCTTCTTTAACCTTTGTCTTTACCATTCTAAATTCCTATGTTTCGAACACTGTCTATCTTCAATCAATGCCTTTACATTGAAATCTTCTAGTGGCACTTCTATACTGAATCTTCAACACTTCTGAAACCCTGAAAGTCTTTACACATTATTCTTCACTGACGCTTGAACATATTAATGAACTTTTTTCAGTGACTTGTAGTAAACTTCAAAACTTCTTCTAATGTCTTGATTCACTGTATCTGCCTCGTCTTCATTTCTTCCTGATTTCTGTGTAGACATAGTATTATTTACTTGTCATGTTCTAGTGTTAAGTTATCACGATTACTATTCATACAACTTCGTAATCTCACCAACAATCTCCCCCTATTTGATTGCTAAACTTAGCAAACAAATCCCATAGAGAGGATAACTCAACTAACAACTAGAAAAAGTAATGGTTCGAGACTTGTAAATAATGCTACTGATTTTTCTAGATCATATTTTGCATTTCCAAAATTCTTGTGTAACTGAAATGAAAGATATTTGTTCCTCTAGCACTGAACTGATATTCAAGTAGTATCTGTTAGTGTTGGTGTCCTAGAGACAATAATTTATGATAAACAATTAAAGATTATGTTTATTTGATTATTTAATTAATATTTATTATGTCTTTATTTACTGCATTATAAATTGAAAGCACAATAAATGTCCTTGGAATATTAATGCGAATTATATATCTTTAAGTATGTGACTTAAAAATGAGATTATATGAACAATATTATATTCCTAAAAGTCCCTAGTCGAGTATTATTATTTAAGGACAATAATAATGCAATAAGACTAGCATGTTTGCTGACTGATGACCACATCTCATTGGTCATAGGTATGGTGATACTAAAGTCAAGAATATAAGTGCATGTCTCAATGCATGCACTGGACAGACCCGCTATGAGAATCTATATGTTAATAAGTGTCATAAGAAATTCTCACTGTGATAATGATGTAATGATCCTTTGACTTGAAATCATTATATTTTGTACGAGAATTAATATACTTTGATTACACTTAAAGTTACCTTTGACCGGGTGATGATAAAAGTGGACATCGGGTATATCATGAGTCGTATGAGAAATATGAATGATAGATAAATGATTTAACCCTCCTATAATTAGGAGAGATATTATTGGCCTCTTGATTGAGTGAGACTATAAAATGCATGGCCATGCTCAAATATTGATTTGATTAATAGTCTACTCATTGATCAAGGAAACCCGGATTAAACGTTGAAGAGGATGAAACAATACATGCCTCGAGTTTGATCTATAATATAAGGTTAAAGGGATTATATTACATTGTACATTATTCACGAAAGGTTTAATTGAATCACTAATTATTATTATTACTTGGGTAGCAACGATGTATTACTAGATGCCGCTCATTGTTTATAATTTTATTATTAGAAAATAAAATTATTGCCAACGTAATAATAACCTAAAGGGTCACACACAAAGAACGTTTAAACGGAGTGTTATTTAAATTATGAATTTAAATACTGTTATTATTATTAATTCAAATTTATTTATTTAATTAATTAAGTGAGACTTGATTAATTATATACATATTAGAATTCGAATTTAATAATAATTTTCTGAATGGGTTTTAAGAAGTCCAATCAGAATAAGGTTTTGGCCCAAGTCCCTCTCTCCCCTATATATACATAAAGATGTATAGTTTAGGGTTAATTGTTGAGATAATTCATTTTTAATAAAACCCTAGCAGCTCTACGTTTCTGAGAGGCTAGAGAAAGAGAGAGACAAAGAGGCAGAAACAGACTAGTACCTAACTCCGGTGATCGTTAGACAATACGACGTTCGTGTGGATACCGATAGAGAGTAGATTTCTGTGAAGGGCTGTTGTGATTCATCGCTTCTGGACCTCTATAATCATCATAATGAAAGCTTTAATAAGGTACACATCCGATTCTCCATAATCATCCGTCAATTATACACGGATCCTACATTTGGGATTCGTTATTTTTTTTATTATTTAGCGTAATTCCGCTGCGTATATGTGCCCGAATCCCAACAGTATCATCTTCATTTTCTCTGTGTTTGAGCTTCCTCTGCTTCAAAATCCTTCATAGTTTGAACTTAAAGAACTTATCATGAACATAGCTTCATAAGAATTAAAATTCCTAGGAACGTCTTCAATAGAACATTGAACATAGCTCAAGTAATGTTCTCCCCCTGAGAATGTGATTCTTCTTCTCTATCTTCTTCTCCTCTTTAGATGATCAATGTAAGTGTCAATTATTTTCTGTGCATCCCACTTGGATGAGGAATCCTCTACTGACAACTCCTTTCAAGTATATGATACAGTTTCCTGATTCTCCCATATTCTGTTGTTTTCCATAAGGATCAGAAGATAAGATTTTCATCTTTTTCTTGTCTAAATTCTCCCCCCAAGGATATTAACTTCTCCCATAAGGATACGAATATAAGACCTTATCATTTTTCTGCTTTTTCTTGTATACTAAATTCTTCCCCTTAGTTGATGAATCCTCCAATGGCCCATGGTCTTTCAAATGGATTGTCTTCCAAAGAAGGTTCTCGTCTGTTATTGATTGGGAAAACATAGTAGTTTTTCTTTTAGAAGTAGCATGTAGCAAGGGTAAGTGTTTGGTCTATGGTTTCCTCACTTCTACTACGTTCTGTTAGTGTTTACACTAAAGTGTCGAGCACTTTGAAGTGTTTCACACTTTCTCTCCCTATCTCTCACTCAAGTGTATCTCTACTTCACTTTACTCAAGTGTTTCTCTCTGTCTCACTTTCACTCTGCATTCTAAATATAGCATTATTTACCTGCAAGTGAAATTCATCAATTCATTTATATTCTCATCACCTGATTCATCAGAATGAACTGAATCACTATCGAGTGGAGAATTGACTCGTAGCGGTGTTCTTGATCTATTATGCATAAGCACTGTCTCAGCACCAGACTCAATAGCAATTGCTAAATTACTGTGTAGTGGAGCCTCACCTCTTTGAGATGGGTTATCCCAAGATATTAATATCTGTTAGGGAATCCTTCCTTGTTCTATCAAGGAGTTGCCTCACAGCTTCTTCGTAAATGGGAGGTGGACATTCCTTTTCAGGATCTAGAAATGTTCCTTCCAAGAGGGGCGACGTAGTAGGCAATGTAATGAATGGCAAATTAGAGCCTACGTTTCCCTCATAACCCTGTGACGGGAATTTTATGTAAAATGACCTAATCGACTTATCCGAAGAATTCTTTTCAAGTAGTTGCCTCTCAAGCCCAGATAAATCTGAACAAGAGTTCTCCCTTTCGGGATGCAGAAGATTAACTTCTGTTTGAGGTAGATACCTTGGACAATGTAATGTATGTCTAGAGTCCGTATCTCCTCTGAATGCCTATACCTCTCACTGTACACGCCTTGCAATATTTTCCTAGAATTTATATATTTAGGCTTACCATCAGCGTGAGTGCCGGTGGTGTGCTTGACTCATTACAAGATGCTCTGGCTAACGAGCGAATTTCAATGGACTCACCCTATTGAGAGAATAATTCCAGAGACAGTTTAATTGCCTTTTCAGCTCTGCATCCTTTTGAGAAGATGCAGATGAGCTTACAGTTATCTCAGTTATATGTTGGTGTAGGTGCCCTAGAGGCAATACAATGTTTATTTTGATAAACCTTTATGTCAATTAATTATTCAATAAACATATTTATTATGACTTTAATTACTGCGATATATTTGTTAGCATAATAAATGTCCTTAGAATCATGATACACATTGTATAGTTTAGTACATGACTTGAACTTGAGATTATATAATATATCATATTCTTAAATGTCCCTAGTCGAGTATTATTATTATAGGACAATAATAATACATAAATAGACTAGTATGTTGTTTGACTGATAACCACATCTCATTGGTTATAAGTATGGGGATACTAAAGTCAATACATAGGTACATGTAGGAGTACATGATACTGGACAGACCCACAGTGAGATTCTTCATGTTTAATAAAGTCATAAGAAAGACTCACAGTGATAATGGTGTAATGATCCTTTGACTTGAGATCATTATATTTCTATACGAGGATTAATATACTTTGACTACATTAAAAGTTACCTTTGACCGGGTGATGATAAAAGTGGACATCGGGTATATCATGAGTCGTATGAGAAATATGAATGATAGATAAAGGATTTAACCCTCCTATAATTAGGAGAGATATTATTGGCCTCTTGATTGAGTGAGACTATAAAATGCATGGCCGTGCTCAAATAATGATTTGTTTTCATAGTCTACTCATGGATCAAGTAAACTCGGATTAAATGTTGAAGAGGATGACTAAATACATGCCTCGAGTTTAATCTATAACATATATGGTTAAAGGGATTATATTACACTGAAACATTAATCACGAAAGGTTTTATCGAATCACGATTTAATTATTATTTAATTGGGTAGCAATGATGTATTACTAGATACCGCTCATTATTTATAATTTTATTGGAGAATAAAATTATTACTAATTAAATAATAGCCTATAGGGTCACACACATAGAGTACTTAAAGGAATAATTAATTTAAATTAAAATTTAAATTAATTGATGATTATTTGAATTTTATTATATTAATTAAGTGAGACTTAATTAATTGAAATAATATAAATTCGAATTTGAATTCTGCCATTAATAATTAAGTGTGACTTAGTTATTAATTAAATAATAAAATTCGGTTTTATTATTTAATCCTAAACCTACATGGGTTAGGCTTTGATGTTATGGGTTGCTATTATGGGCCTATTAACCAACCATTATAAATAGATAATGTAGGGTTAATAAGGATTACGTTTTTTTTAAGGAAAAAAAAACGAAACCCTAGCAGCAGCAAAGGCAGAGAGAAAAGGCAGAGGCAGAATTTGAAATCATCAAAGGAGGCTAGTACATCCATTCCGCAATCAAGGTCGTGAGACGTTCTTGAAGGTGCTCGTGTGGATACCATAGAGGTGCTTTCGAGAGGAAGACACAAGTCGTGAAAGCTAGGATCTCCGTTGAGTTCGTGTAAGTCAAGACCAGACAAAGGTATGATTCCGTTTCACCATAATCTGTCAATCTTATACATGATCCTGCGTTATGGTTCCGAAATTTTTCGTTATATTTACGTTTAATCCGCTGCGTTTTATGCCTCGGAACCCAACAATGGCATCTGAGCTACGTGTATAAGGGACTGATTTGGTTACGTGTTTTATGTATTTGATGCATACATGCCTGTTTTGGTGACTGCCATGCCATGCTACTGTTTTGTCATAATCTGTTATGCCACTGCCATGCTTCTGTTATGAGACTGCCATGCCTGTTATGAGACTACTATGCTTCTGCCAATATGTAACTGTCAGAGAATGTATATTCTGTGTCTGATCAGAGTTTGTGAAATTGGAGCTGGGTCAGAGTTTAACAAACTCTGATGGACTCGCTCAGAGTTTAATAAACTCTGATGGTCAGGTCAGAGTATAGAGCATGGTCAGAGTTTAACAAACTCCGATGGTCTCTGATCAGAGTTTAGCAGTAAACTCTGATGGACTGTGCTGATCAGAGTTTAGCAGTAAACTCTGATGGACTGTATAAATTGCAGTGGGGAAAAAGGCCAACAGATATGATCTGTAGTTCAGAAATTGATGATTTCTGAATAGGACTGGTCTTCGAAAATAAAAAATAACCAAGCACGTTTACATACTGCACTTTACATATTGATGTATGAATGTATGTGTAGAGTAGAAGATGCATGCTTTAATTAGATTAATGATGTATGCATGTATTAGATACGTCACCCATGTCATGCTTGCCATGCTAAACAAGATAAAATCTGTAACGATTTAAGATTTTAAAATTAACAAACGATCATGAGATTCTTGTGTTTATGAAATATGGATTTTTAAAACACGGAATTGAATATGGATTTTGATGTCTATAATTGGGATTTTCTGACAAAAACGGATATGCGTATTCGTAAGGCTGATGGGTTTTAAGTGTGACCACTGGTATCCTCCATCTACCTGGGAAATGAACAATTTAAGATGTCAATTTGAAATATTTAGTTCAAGGAAAAATTGAGGATCTCTTCATGATGTGATCATGATTGTCGTAAATTTTCTAAACCCCTTAACAAAATATTAAGTTTTAATCGGATGCTTTCCGATGAATGAACACTCATCGAATCCAAGATCGATTAGGGGAAAGACTGTCAGTGACAGGGGACTCCTATCTATCGTGGTGAGATGCGACGAATATAAACCGTTATATTCGGCCGTTGTATCATTGGGTCAAACTTAACTGAGTCGTCATAATAAGGTGAAAGTAAACGGTTATATTCAACCATTATGAACTTAGAAGCATAGAGTTTGGTAAGATCAATCGTTGCTCACCAAACTATCCAAGAATTATATATGATATAATTGACAAATGTTGTCTACCTAAATAATCATTCTTAAGGACTTCCAGTGGTTGACTTAAGACATGACGAAATATGGATCTTGGCTCACTAGAAAGAATTATGGGATATACTTTCCAAATTAATAGTAAGGGCTATTAATTTGATAAAAATAGTGGGAGATATATTATGAATGTATCATAATCATTGAACATAATAAATAACTCAGACAATCTAATGTTTAATTTTGTGCTTTTATCATTGTAGATACCAAATAATGACAAACAACACATACACACTATCCGTACGATCTGTCCTTGAGGACGATAAGCTGACAGGAGGAAACAACTTCCTAGACTGGCAGAGGAATTTGAGGATTGTCCTCAGGCAGGAGCGCAAGCTTCATGTCATTGATATTCCTCCGGCAGGTCCCCTTCCTGAGGGCGCTACTGTTGAGGAACGAGCGGCCCACACAAAGGATGAGAATGATGCAACTGATGTTGCATGTCTTATGTTGGCAACTATGAGTGCTGAGCTTCAAAGACAACATGTGCATATGGATGCATATACTATCTATGAGCACTTTCAAAGCATGTTTGCAAGCCAAACTCGTCAAGAAAGGTTCAACACGAGCAAGTCACTTTTTAATTGTAAACAAGGGGCAAGTGAACCAGTTGGCCCACATGTTCTGAAGATGATTGGTTACATTGAGTATCTTGATACTTTGGGTTTCCCGATTATTCAGGAAATTGGTATTGACCTAATCATGAATTCTTTGAATAACAAATTCACCCAGTTTATCATAAACTACAACATGAATGAATTTGACAAAACACCTACTGAATTGTTGGCTATGTTGAGAACATATGAGACCAACATGAAGACGGCTGAACCTGCTCCCATACTGATGGTGGGCAATAAAGGTAAGGCCAAAGGGAAAGGCAAGTGGACGGGTAAGAAGAAGACAGGTTCTGATTCTACACCCAAGCCAAAGTCAGGTCCTAAACAGGCTTTAAAGCCTAAAGGTGGGGTCGCTAAGGGTGAATGTCACTACTGTAAGAAAACTGGTCACTAGAAGAGAAACTGTTCAGTTTACTTGGAGGATCTGAAGAAGAAGAGGGCTGAGCAAGCTTCTACTTCAGGTATATATGTTATAGAAGTCAATCTGTCTATTTCTACATCTTGGGTATTGGATACTGGATGTGCTTCTCACATTTGTATAAATGTGCAGGAAATGCAGAGAAGTAGGACATTGGATAAAGGAGAAATGGACCTACGAGTTGCCAATGGAGCAAGAGTTGCTGCTTTAGCTGTAGGAACATATTATTTATCTTTGCCCTCTGGGCTAGTTTTAGAACTGGAAAATTGTTATTACGTGCCTGCGATTCGCAGAAACATTATTTCTGTTTCTTGTTTGGACAAGAAAGGTTTTTCGTTTACAATAAAGAACAACAGTTGCTCTTTTGCTTTGAATGATTTAACCTATGGTGTTGCGCATTTGTTTAATGGTTTATATGTTCTTGACATAGATAATCTTGTCTGTAATATAGAAAACAAACGACTTAAAGTTAATGACTCAAATCAAACATACCTCTGGCATTGTCGTCTAGGCCATATAAATGAGAAACGCATATCCAAATTACATAAGGATGGATATTTGGATAAGTTTGATTTTGAATCATACCAAGAATGCGAATCTTGTTTGCTTGGTAAAATGACTAAAGCCCCTTTCACTGGTAAGGGTCAAAGGGCCACTGAACGTCTAGAGCTAATACATAGTGATGTATGCGGCCCAATGCGTGTGATGGCTAGAGGAGGCTACTACTACTTCATAACATTTACTGATGATTTCAGTAGATATGGATATGTATATCTTATGAAGAATAAATCCGATTCTTTTGAAAAGTTCAAAGAATATAAGGCTGAAGTAGAGAAGCAAATTGGCAGAGGCACAAGTATTAAAATCTTACGATCTGATCGTGGAGGAGAATACTTGAGCACAGAATTTAAAAATTATTTAAAGGAGTGTGGTATTGTATCACAACTCACTCCGCCAGGTACACCTCAATGGAATGGAGTTTCAGAGAGGAGAAATCGCACCTTGTTGGACATGGTGCGATCGATGATGAGTCATGCAGATCTTCCAATTAGTTTCTAGGGTTACGCTCTAGAAACAGCGGCTTTCACACTTAACCGTGTTCCTACTAAGAAGGTTCAAAAGACTCCATATGAGATATGGGAGAAGAAACGGTCAGGCATGAACTTTATGAAAGTTTGGGGATGCAAGGCGTTTGTGAAACGTCAAGTATCTAACAAGCTTGGACCTAAATCTGAAGAGTGCAATTTTGTGGGATACCCTAAAGAAACAAAGGCGTATTATTTTTATAGTCCTTCTGAGCAGAAGGTGTTTATTGCTCGAGACGCTGTTTTTATGGAAAGAGATTTTGTTTCCAAAAGAAATAGTGGGAGAACTATAGACCTCGATGAAGATCGAGAACCACAAAATAGCATTGAACCTGAAGTGGAACAGGAGCAGGATAATGATAATGCTCAACAAACACAGGTTGTTCGTAGAACTGGTAGAATTCGCCATGAGCCAGAGAGATATGGATTTCTCTTGACTCAATGTGGTGATTTGATGCTCATAGATGAAGATGAGCCTCTCACATACCAAGATGCTATGAACAGTCCAGACTCTAAGAGATGGCTAGAAGCCATGAAATCCGAGATGGATTCCATGTACGAAAACCGAGTATGGACTTTAGTTGATCCACCTGAAGGGGTAAAACCCATAGGGTGTAAATGGGTTTTCAAGAAGAAAACTGACATGGATGGAAATGTTCAGACCTATAAAGCAAGGCTGGTTGCAAAAGGTTTCAGACAAATTCATGGTATTGACTATGATGAGACTTTCTCACCAGTGGCTATGGTCAAGTCCATAAGGATTTTGCTTGCTATTGCAGCATTCCATGATTATGAAATCTGGCAAATGGATGTCAAAACAGCCTTCCTTAATGGAATACTTGAAGAGGATGTGGATGTGTACATGACACAACCTGAAGGTTTTGTCGATCCAAGGAATGTTAGCAAGGTATGTAAATTACGTCGATCCATTTATGGATTGAAGCAAGCCTCTAGGAGATGGAATATCCGTTTTGATGAAACAGTCAAAGAGTATGGCTTTGTTCAAAACAAAGATGAACCTTGTGTTTACAAGAAGGTTAGTGGGAGCCATGTGGCATTCATAGTACTATATATTGATGACATACTACTAATGGGGAATGACATACCTTCTCTCAAGGCTGTTAAGATTTGGTTAGGGAGCAACTTCTCTATGAAAGACTTAGGAGAAGCATCCTACATTCTAGGAATGAGGATCTATAGGGATAGATCTAGAAGGATGATCGGTCTAAGTCAGAGTACATACATCGATAAGGTTTTGCATTGTTTTGGTATGCAAAATGCAAAAAGGGGATATGTCCCCTTGTCTCAAGGGATAACGATCTCTAAAGATCAGTGTCCGAAATCATTGGATGACAAGGACCGCATGAGTAAGGTTCCATATGCCTCAGCAATTGGATCCATCATGTATGCGATGGTATATACTCGCCCAGATGTTTCGTATGCTTTAAGCATGACGAGCAGATACCAATCTAATCCAGGTGAAGGTCACTGGACGGCTGTCAAGAATATTCTAAAGTACTTGAAAAGGACTAAAGATTCATTATTGGTGTATGGAAGAGAGGAAAAACTGGTTGTAAAAGGTTACACCGATGCAAGTTTTCAAACAGACAGGGATGATACTGTATCACAGTCTGGTTTTGTGTTTTGTCTAAACGGAGGTGCTGTAAGTTGGAAGAGTTCAAAACAAGAAACAGTAGCTGATTCTACAATGGAGGATGAGTACATTGCAGCTTGTGAAGCGGCTAAGGAAGCTGTTTGGATTCGAAAATTCATTACTGATTTGGGAGTGGTTCCATCAATCGCAAATCCCATTGATCTATACTGCGATAATAATGGAGCCATTGCACAGGCTAAAGAACCTAGAGCTCACTCTCGAACCAAACACATACTCAGGAGATATCACCTCATTCGAGAGATTAATGAAAGGGGTGACATACACATATGTAAAGTGCACACAAATGATAACATTGCAGACCCACTGACCAAAGGCTTGTCGTAGAAGAAGCACAACGGTCACACTAGTTCCATGGGTATTAGATACATGGGTGATTGGCTCTAGTGCAAGTGGGAGATTGTTGGTGTAGGTGCCCTAGAGGCAATACAATGTTTATTTTGATAAACCTTTATGTCAATTGATTATTCAATAAACATATTTATTATGACTTTAATTACTGCGATATATTTGTTAGCATAATAAATGTCCTTAGAATCATGATACACATTGTATAGTTTAGTACATGACTTGAACTTGAGATTATATAATATATCATATTCTTAAATGTCCCTAGTCGAGTATTATTATTATAGGACAATAATAATACATAAATAGACTAGTATGTTGTTTGACTGATAACCACATCTCATTGGTTATAAGTATGGGGATACTAAAGTCAATACATAGGTACATGTAGGAGTACATGATACTGGACAGACCCACAGTGAGATTCTTCATGTTTAATAAAGTCATAAGAAAGACTCACAGTGATAATGGTGTAATGATCCTTTGACTTGAGATCATTATATTTCTATACGAGGATTAATATACTTTGACTACATTAAAAGTTACCTTTGACCGGGTGATGATAAAAGTGGACATCGGGTATATCATGAGTCGTATGAGAAATATGAATGATAGATAAAAGATTTAACCCTCCTATAATTAGGAGAGATATTATTGGCCTCTTGATTGAGTGAGACTATAAAATGATTGGCCGTGCTCAAATAATGATTTGTTTTCATAGTCTACTCATGGATCAAGTAAACCCGGATTAAATGTTGAAGAGGATGACTAAATACATGCCTCGAGTTTAATCTATAATATATATGATTAAAGGGATTATATTACACTGAAACATTAATCACGAAAGGTTTTATCGAATCACGATTTAATTATTATTTAATTGGGTAGCAATGATATATTACTAGATACCGCTCATTGTTTATAATTTTATTGGAGAATAAAATTATTGCTAATTAAATACTAGCCTATAGGGTCACACACATAGAGTACTTAAAGGAATAATTAATTTAAATTATAGATTTAAATTAATTGATGATTATTTGAATTTTATTATATTAATTAAGTGAGACTTAATTAATTGAAATAATATAAATTCGAATTTGAATTCTGCCATTAATAATTAAGTGTGACTTAGTTATTAATTAAATAATAAAATTCGGTTTTATTATTTAATCCTAAACCTACATGGGTTAGGCTTTGATGTTATGGGTTGCTATTATGGGCCTATTAACCAACCATTTTAAATAGATAATGTAGGGTTAATAAGGATTACGTGTTTTTTAAGGAAAAAAAAACGAAACCCTAGCAGCAGCAAAGGCAGAGAGAAAAGGCAGAGGCAGAATTCGAAATCATCAAAGGAGGCTAGTACATCCATTCCGCAATCAAGATCGTGAGACGTTCTTGAAGGTGCTCGTGTGGATACCATAGAGGTGCTTTCGAGAGGAAGACACAAGTCGTGAAAGCTAGGATCTCCGTTGAGTTCGTGTAAGTCAAGACCAGACAAAGGTATGATTCCGTTTCACCATAATCTGTCAATCTTATACATGATCCTGCGTTAGGGTTCCGAAATTTTTCGTTATATTTACGTTTAATCCGCTGCGTTTTATGCCTCGGAACCCAACATTATATACTACTTTTCTTCTCTGGAGGTAGAGCTGTGGGTGCACTTCCGACTTCATCCTTATTTGCCGCATCAAGTGCAGTTTCTCCCTTATTAACATCTAACTTACAAAGTTTCCTTATATCTTCAAGGGTTAATATATGGAAGTGGATGAATGAGTGTTTGGTATTATGGCCTAGGTAAGAGATTGATGGGTTTTCAACCTCTTGGCCAGCTTCTGAAGCCACTGGGGGCTAAGCGGAAAGAATCAATCAAGATTAAAAGATAATCACCTTATCATTCCAAAATATATTTTTCATCTAAAGAGAAGGAAAAATATATGAAGGAATGGTAAATGATTGCATTATTGCACTTTTAGTAAAAGAGTTTTGTCGGATCTAAAGATTTATCATTTAAGAGCATGATACAAAATTTTCTTTAAGATACTTATCTCATAATAAAACGCGGGAAAGTGTATAAGAGAAAAATTATATCCCTTATGAATTTTTTAAAAGACAAATTTTCCATAATAAAATGCGGGAATTTATACCAAAGAAGAAATTCAACTCTCTTACCAAATTATATCTCGATAAAATGACTCATTTCCTTTAAAACCTAAGCACTGTATGTTTTGAAAACAGTTTCGCAAAACATCTTTATCAGATAGAGGACTATGATTTTCTGACTCATAATGCAATTATGATTTACATCATTTTCGTCCACCTGATAGTGTCCCTGACTTAAAATAAAAACATGACAATTGGGGTTGGATGTATGCTTAACAATACAGTATTAGGCCTTCAAAGCAACAACCACTGGTTTGGTACTATGAATCAATGTGAAACATATATTGAAACAAGTGTTTAAAAACAAATCATTTTACAAGTGATTGATACCTCGAAGTAAAAACAATTTCTCCGAATAAAATAGCAGTAACAAAGTTTCTACCACTCTAAAAGGAAAAATTAAGAGAGAAAAAGTTTTGTAAGATAAAACTTTTAAAACTAGCTTTTGGGAGAGGATAAAAGATTTTGAGATTTAAAGAAAGATTATCCTCAAGAAAAGTTTGATTCACACCCTAGGATTTAGAAATCAAAGTAAGGCTGTAAATCAAAAGATTTTCAAAAGAGAAGTTTTGATTTTTTTTAATTTTTTCTTCTTTAAAACTGATAGAGAAATGAATGTATCTTTGAATAAAACGTTTTGAAAAAGAATCAGAGAAGAAATTCTTTTTAATACATTCAAGTTTAAAATTCAGTTAAATAAAGAAAACTAATTGTAATACTTATGTAATACAAAACAGTTACCACATACATGCATATATAAATCAAATGACATGTGACAATTATTCAGTAGAACAATAAGCATTTAGACATATTTTTATTATTAATGATTTTAGATAAACAACATATATTATCATTAATATTAAAAATATCACATTTAATTGCAAAGAAACATTAACAAAATATCATTATTTGATATTTATCAATAATTTCAAAATGCAAGAAATTATGCTTCTAATATTTTATCAAATCAAAATTATGAAACTAATAAACATTGAGTTGTTTTAATCAATAATTTTAATAAGATAAAATAATTTTACTAAATACTAAAATATTCATAGGATTGAATATTAGCATCTAACTTCCTACGTTATATCTAATAATTGTCACTCTAGCATATTACAATTATACTCATAACAATTATTATTGATATACGTAAGCTCGAGAAAATAGTTGAATAGAAATTCACAAGTCCTTTAAATATTAAAATTTAATACTTGTGGTCCTAATTACAACTTCTCGCAAACAAAATCAAATTTTAGAAATATTTTCTAAGTATATAAAATATTGAGAATCTTATACACATAACTTAGAAAATATTTCATCTTTTAATATTAGTGATTTTTAAAATATGCATTGTTTACTTAGAACATAAATTATAAATATTGTCACAAATATCAAAAGTATCTCAATTATTTATAATAAAATATTTAAAAATATCAGATCAATTAAACAAGATATCATTGACTAATATTTAATAAATATTTAACATACAAATAATTATGCTACTAATTAACTTATGCTAAATCATTTAACTACCACATATGCATATAACATTGTAAGCATGATAATTAAACTAATAGCAAAAAGTATGAGGTATTGGATTTCAAACAAATTCACAAGTCCTTTAAATATGGACGATTTAATACTTGTGAACTCATTCAAGAATTCCTTGCAGATGGGATTTCCAATAAATATGCATATAAATAATATCTCAAGTTCACTAACCAACTTAGATAAAATAAATTCATCAAGTTATTTAGCAAAGATCTACAAGTGATTCTATTATGGACAATCTCAAAAGAAATGATACCTGGTGTCCATGAGCTTGTTCGTTAAGTGGTATAGAGAGTGTTCAACAGAGTTGTTGGATTTGAAGAAGTTTCCTTGTTCAGAAGATCAGAGCATCACATTCACTAGCCACTTTAATTATAGCCTTTGATGTAGCTATGTGTGTTGAATGCTTTCTCTCATTTCAACAAGAATCCAACTTTTTTCACGAAATTGACAGCTTCTAGGAATGACTTCCCTGCCTTTCTTACAACCTGCATCATCTATATATATATAGCCAATTAGGTTAAACCTAGTATCTTTAGGGTACCTGATTCTGAGAATTGGTGATCCCCTAAGATATCTAACAATTCATAACTTAGCTATAAGATAAAATTCTCTAGTATCCACTTGGAAACTTGCACATAGGCATAACGAGAATAAAATATATGGTCTTTATGCACTTGAATAAGTAATGAGCTGATCATACTTCTATAGCTTGTCACTTCAGTTTATATACCTGATTTGCCCTGATCAAGCTTAGTGGTCTGTTGGCAAGAAGTCTTGGCAGGTCTAGAATCTTCCAAATTGTGCATCTTCAAAAAATCCTTGACTTAATTTAATTGCCATCATTCTTTTGAATTACTTATAATCCAAAAAGAATTGCAAATCTTCCAACATGCTCATTTTGTACCTACTCTGCATTAACTTAGCAAAAATCTCTTGCCAAATTTACATTAGTAGACCAACATATAATATAATCATGGTATACTAGCACATATATGACATTGTATGTGCCATGTATTCTAGAGAGATATATGTGTATACCTACTCTAATACAAAATCATTTTTAAGTAATAAACTAGTTAGAGTGTCATACCATGTCCTTGACGATTTGCTTAAATCCATAACTCCATTCATGGAGAGCTTGTGAAGATGATGATATACAAATTTCAATGATTTGCAACTTCAAAGTCCAAGAGTTGTACATCAACTTCAACTTCTAACTCACCATTCAGGAGTGCCCTTGTTCATATTCATCCGATAGATATTCATGCTTGAATTCTCATCAGGTGCTAGGGATGTCCTATTGTTAGGTCATCAACTTGTTCAGCCCTAATAGGATCAAGTCTCATATCTGTTGCTTTCTGTTAGATCTTGAAAGTCCCGAAGATTTTGTTTCCATCATCGTCGATACCTTCTACTTTATAGTAACCTGTAGCAACCAGTTTGGCTTTGTCCTTCATAACAATGTCAATAATCATCCAGTTTCTGAAAACCCTTACTGTACCAATTTCAGCCTTGTCTTGTGGTCTGGGTTCCATGTTAAACAGAATGAGTGTTGTAGAAGGGGGGGAGGTTGAATGCAACTTAATAAATTTACCACTTTTTGCTAACAACAAACAAAAGCAAAGATATTAAGTTATAAGGCAAACAACAAGTAAGCTAGGGACACAAAGTGTTTTACTTCAAAAATTAATTTTATTAATTTTGGTTGCTACAACTGACTAGAAAAAGTTTTCAGCTTCAATAGACACAATAATAAGAGATTGCTAGTGTTTCTATGCTTGAGAAAAGTTCAGCTCAGTTGTATGTGTGTTGTGCTTGGGGAAAGTGTTTGTGAGATGTGTGTATTTAAACTACAACACATATCTCACTTACAGGTACACTTTCCCTTGTTTCCTGGATAATACTCGAATTAGTAATCTCACTTTTTCTTCATGAGTCTTGTCTTCATTCCAAATGTAGATAAAGGTACTCTGTGAGGATTTGACATTCTTGACACCATGAGCACGCTTCACCTTTTTGTTTGCTTTTTCTCAAGTTACAATTGTAGACTTGACAGACTAGGTAGAAATGTCAAGATCAATCTGTGAATGACTTTACCTAGTCTGCTATTTGAAACAGACTGTCAGCTTCTCTGAAAGTTATTGTCAACCTTCAGCTTCACTTTGGTGACAACATCTTTGTTACCGCATACTTTACTGTCAAGATCACCAGTCTTCTAAAACATGCTGTCGTCCAAAGGTACTGTCAACTAATCCAGCCAACATGTTGTCGATCATCCTGCCAAACATGCTGTCAACTCTCCCCCCCAAAGCTACTGTCAGAAAACTTGTTGTCTTGAATCTTCAATCTCCGCCAAGTTTACTGTCAAGGGATAGTTGCTGTCAATAAAACTTGCTGTCATAGAGTCTTCATTCTCCGCCAAGTTTACTGTCAAGGAATAGTTGCTGTCACTTGAATATGCTGTCGTAGGCTCTAGAATATAGAATGTTACTATCAGAAATTTGATCTATGCTGTGCATGAACATTTGTGAACTTCTACTTCATGGATCATTTATTTCATTTACACATGACAGTAACTATTGATACTTACTGTCACCTACTTAACTATTTGAGCATCTTATTACAAGTGACATTTTAAACATACTGTCAAACTATATATGACAGTATGTTTTACTTAGTTAATTAATAATTAATCTAAGTAAATATTAGTTGATTACATTGATGGTACCACAATCCCTAACAATCTCTCCCAATTTGTTTTTATGATGAATAAAGACAAATTTAAAGAAAACTGCAGATGCTATCTCAACTAATAAAAGTAGAAGTGTTTGTACAGAAAATGAAAGAAATTATAAGTACACTCCTATCTCAAGTTTAGCTCCTCTAGACTGAGCAAATCTTCAATTTTGACTTGAGCTGCATCACTACTTCTTCTCTGTTGTCATCCTTCCATACAGTCCCTCAAGAGATTTCAGTTCCCTCTTCTCTTCTTCTATCTTGGCATGATCAGCAACATAATCTAAGACTAGTTTCACCATTTTGTGAGAAATATTCCTCATCTCCTTGTAGGTGTAGTAGTTCTCAGTTGGTCCCTTGGATATGCATAAGTACTCCATTCCAAACATGTCCTTGACAAATCTTTCTTTCGTAGAAGAGTAGATCTGTTTCACCCTATGTTTGTCAATAGACTTATCATCTTCTTCTTTGGACTCAATGATCTCCCAGACAATTTTGCTTAGATCTCTTACAAACTCCAGGAATGAGCCTGTGATAATTCTGAATATCTTCCTTAAGTTTTCATTGTTGAGCACCCTGAAGTTGACAGCCTCCACTTCAATCCTATCAACAATGATTATCAGGGGCTCAACCAGGACTAGAGAAACATAGTTGGGTCTTTTAGAGAATTGATCATTCAACAATGCATGATTCATGTCAATCTCAGCCTCCTTGATTCTCTTGGAAATTTGCTCTACTTTCTTCTTTGCATCTTCAACCTCTTCCTCAAATTTCTTTCTTTTCTCCTTCTCCTCCTTCCTCTTAGAGTCACATATCTCCAGTGCTCTATTCTTCAGATCAAAAACCTCAAAATTAATGATATTGAGCAGTTGCTTCTTGATAAGCTCAATGATATGAGGGTCATTCACAACCAAATTCTTTAGTTCCTCAAATGTGATTTCTTCAGCAGAACCATCAGTATTATAGAAGACTATTCTATCAAGATTTCTGAGAAGACATTTCTGTGTCCTCTCATACTCAAACTTCTTCTCAATCTCCCTCTTCTTCTTGGCTTGAATAATTCTCACAACATTTGACATATATTTGCACTCCTTAGGATAAGGATATCCCTTCAACTGCTTCACCAATTTTTCAAGTAAATCCAGATTCTTGTCCTGTAGAGACTCTGTGCTCCAAAACTCCTTTATTCCATCTTCTCCCTCAAACATCACTCCATCTGAGTAGACAACTATCTCAGGTTCTTTAACATCATTAAAATCCAAAGGATGAGGCTTGAAGGAGTCCATCAAATCCATGAGCTTCGTTATCAACAGACTTCTCACCAACTGTGTCCTCATGTCTGATCCTTGAGTTATAAGCAGCATTTTTCTGACCAGAAAATAGTTCACTTCTTTCATCTCATAGCTCAACTCTTCAACTGCTCCATTTGAATACAAGAGAATTATCTTTTTTAGAGTATTTACCTCAGACCACTCAAACTTCACATTAACCAAGGATTCTGCTTTTGATTCTACTATATTGTTAATAGTTGGTCTTCTAACATCTAGACAATCCTCATGTACAATTTCAGACATAAGCTTCCACCCTTTTCTGCTAGGCCTCCTGCTAGAATGTGGCTTATGTCTTTCTGCCCTTGCTTTCATGTACTTCTTTGAAAAGGATACTTTCTTTGACAGTAACTTTTAAGAGGTTACTGTTAAGTCAAGTTCGACAGCAGGTTCTGTGATAGTATGTTTCTCCTTATTACTCCTGATAACATCTTTTTCATCCATTTCAAAACCAAGTACTACTGTCTTCATCACTTTTCCTTCAATACCATCTCTATACTCCTTCTCATTCTTCTCCTCATTTATCTCCACCTTATTTCCAGCTCCAGAAGACCCTTCACTAGTATTGTGTTGGCTGGAACTACCTGTACCTCCATCAGGCTTTTCACTATAATCTTCATCCCTCTTCTCCTGAGTTTTCTTATCACTCTTCTTCAGTCTCAACTCTTCAAGTGTCCTTAATTCTCCTTCCAACACTCTCAACACTTCATCCCTTTCTTCATTTCTTGGAATTTGCTTGAAGTAGTCAAAAGCTTCTTTCACAGACCTTGGCCTACACATGCTCACCCTCTCCAAATTCATAGATCTATATTTTTCATCTGTGAAGCTACTAAATTTGATTCCCAAGGGATCCTGAGTTACTTCTGGCAGCTTCTCAACTATCAGCTTCTGCAAAGTTCTTTTTAGATTTTCATTGAGCCATGACTTATTTGTTTTGATTTTGAGTTTGATTGCTTCTATAACTGTAATTTCCTGCCTACTCAGATAAGCCATGCTTACATACCAACTGAAACCTCCTTCAGTTCTGACAGAGATTACCCATTTGTTGCTCTTATACACCATTACAGCTGCTCCCACGGTTGATTGTCTCATTGAATCAGAAAACTTCTTGGGGTCTCTGTTAGAAGGGGCTCTTAGATCATTAATTCTCTTGTTGAACTTTGCATCTTCAAAAATTCAACTGTTTTCATTGTCATCCACCATTAGGATTGTAACTTGTTCATCATCAAAATCTTCTCTTTCTTCTATTATGAAATCATCACCACCATCTTGAAAGAGCTTTTCCTTCCCTTTTCCAGCTACATTACCCACTGAATCTTTCTTCACAACTCCCTCCTTTATCACCACACCTTTCTCTTTTGGTCTCTCCACCTTATTACACTAAACTTTATAGCAATCTCAGTAGCCACACTAGACAGCAATGCTATTTGACTCTCCCCCTGAGATGTAGCTTGAGTTGTCTCCTTATCACTCGTTTCTGCATCTGCAAACACTTCAGCCTCATCCTTACCACTTTTCTCCCCCTTATTTGAGGTAGCAACTGCAGGGATTGAAAACTTTGCATTAAACTCCTGAAGCTTGTCAACGATGGCCTTGAACCCTGCATTCATTGTCTGTTCCAAACTGGTCATTCTGTTCACCAGTTTCATTTGATTCCTGCCCATTGTGTCTAGATTCTTTGACAATTTGGTGACTTTGTGTGAAAGAGATTTCAACCTTTCATCAGCTTGTTTAGAGGATTTGGAGGCTGTGGTGGTTCTCACACTCTCTGGTTTTTTCTGAGTGATCTCATCACTCCTCACCAACTCACTCTCCAGGCCTAATGCCTTTGATTTTTGGGCTCCCACAACTTGTTTTTTATTTTGGCCTTGCTCAGGGCCCTCTCCTTTTGCCTGGGATTTTTCCAGCCCCTCATTTTTATGCTCACCTCTCTTTTCTTTTATCTCTCTTTTTCTTTTCACACCCTCACTCATCCTAGGTGCAAGAGACTGAGCATGTACATCTTACACAAGAGTTGTAGATTTTACCTTGAGTAATGAAGAGATAAGAGCAGAATCATCATCACTATTTTATTGAGAGGAGGCAGCCACTGGAGAGTTACTGTCTGGAATTGAAGTGTTCACATCGTCTTTGGCAGCTTCTGTTGAGAAGTTACTATCATGAAGATCGACAGCAACTTTGTCATTAACAGCTACAGAGGCTGTGACAGCAATCTCTTCTACCCTTTGAGTAAAAGGTTCTTGTGAATTGCTATGATCAGTTTCATTCACCTGTTGAAATAATGCATCAACATTTTGATCTTCAATGTTGGCAAAATGTGATGCACTATAATTGAATAAACTATGTTCCACATGTTCTAGCCCTATTGTGTGAATATCTTCAAGTGTGGGCTCAGGTTGAGTGAGTTCAACCTGTTGTGTAGACTCTTTACAGGGTGCCATGAGAGACTGGCCAAGTTCAATAGATGCCTCCTTTTGAGAGGGGATATCTAGAGGTGTGTTTTTGTCCCTTTTAAGAGATGAGCCCTTTTGATAGGACACACCTTGGCTGACAGAGGTTGCTACCCTTGCCTTCTTTCTCCTAGGCTCACCAGGGCCCTCTGTGGGTTCTGTGATCTGACTATTACCCTTATTTGCTGCATCTAGTGCAGTTTCACCACCTACCTGTGGAAAGGCTTTTATCCTAAGTTGAATGGTTCTCATCCTTTTAGAGACCTGGTCCTTTTGAGAGGAACCAGACCCTTGGTTTATAGACTTGGTGACTCTAGAAGGCCGGACTCCTTCAAAAAGTTTAGAGTGTGGGTTAGGAATGGAGAGGTCAACACCATTCTCATCACTCAAGAAAAATACATGGTAGTCCCCAACAATTTTTAAATTTAAACTTTTATTGTTGCAAGCATGAAATCAGTAATTAAGAGACTCAATTCAGTGTTAAGGGGTTTACTGGATAACAAAGAATGGGTATTCTTCTTTAGAGTTGGGGACTCCATGCATTGGACACTATCTAAATCAATTATGCCTACAACAGAGTTAATTATAAGCATAAAAAATCTAGGATAGTATATTACCGGTTTTCTGGCTTCTTTCTTTCCCAGAACCAGCTTGAACAGGGGCATCAGGAGCTTTCCAACATCTATTCTGTAATTGTGCACCATGGAATGCACTATCCTCCTAATATATGCTGGCACTTCATTCCAGCCACTTGTTTTGCTTGACATGGACCTAGAGACAGCATCGAGAATCATGCTTCATTCCTTGTTGAGATATTTTATGTCCATGCCTCTTGAAGGATACCATTCATCTTTGTTCGCACTTAATTTGGGTCCAGCATACCCAATCATCTTAAAGAACTTGGTGAGTTGTTCTTCACTAGAAGGCTCCTCAAAAAGCAAGCCTTCAGTCTCTTCCACATGAAGAGCTTCATTGATGTGAGAGGAATCAGTGGTGTAAGAGGTACCATTGATTTGAAATTAGATAGAGCTAGCATCTTGTTCCCCCTCACATTCAGCATAGGTCCAAAATTGAGAAAGTCTAGGGATTTCGACATGTGGACTTGCAGTTAGGGCATAAGTGAGGTGCGAGTTGTTCATGAAGCCAACAAAAGGCTTGAAGGCTTCACCGGCTTCACCCACTGAAGCCATGGTGGTGAAGTTGGTTTGAGCTAGGGTGCAGAGAATTTGGGGTCCAGACATGGTTGATTAATGTTAAGGTTGAGAAAGAACGAAAGATTTAAGTATTTGGAAGACGGTTTAGAACAAAAAGTTGCAGAGAAACTGGAGAGTTTTATGGGTGTAAGAGAGTGGAGAAGTTATGAGAGAAATAAAATCAAGTGAAGAGTGAGATAAATTTTAGCTGTGAATTTATATGATGTGAAAAAGGTATTGTCAAGAAAGAATTTTAAACGATTTTAAGTGATAGTTGTCTTCAAGTTCCATTCCTCGACAGTAACTTCTGCGCTAAAATAACATTAGTAAATAATAATAAATGAATAAATCTAATGTTAATTGTTGACAGTATGTTATGTGGGTTTTTGAAAAACTATGCTGTCAAGAAATACTGATAGTAAGTTTTATATTTTGGCAGTATGTTTCACTCCCGCATACTATGCTGTCATTATTTCTCATTCCTTTGACAGTAGGTTTCACAAGATTTGACAGTAAGTTTTAATCCCGTGAAACATACTGTCAAGTTTTCTCAACCATTTGACAGTAAGTTCCACAGGGTTCGACAGTAAGTTTTAATCCCGCGGACTTTACTATCAAGACTCATTAACCATGTGACAGTAGGTTTTCATAGATTTTTGACAGTAACTTATCATTATATGACAGTATGAATAAAACATATTGTCAAGTAACTTGACAGCATCTTTTATTGATCACACAGAAGTTAAGTTACTTAAAAATAAATTAGTTAACCTCTCAGTTAAATATCATCCTGTCTTTCCACTGTGAAAGAAATCAAAACACCTCGATAAGCCATTAATTCACAGTAAAATTTAGTTAACTAAAATTTTATCAACTAAACAGAATTACATTAACAGGTTAAATTTAACATACCTAATTCACTCACTAGCCTGTTGAAAGTCTTTTCATCCAAAGGTTTGGTGAAAATATCTGCAAGTTGCTTCTCTGTGGGCACATAGATTAGATTGATTGTGTCTTCCTCCACATGCTCTCTAATAAAATGATGCCTGATGTCAATGTGCTTAGTTTTGGAATGTTGAACAGGATTCTCAGAAATTGTTATGGCACTAGTGTTGTCACAGAAGATAGGAATTCCTTGCAGAGTCAACCCATAGTCCAATAGCTGGTTCTTCGTCCAAAGTAACTGAGCACAGCAACTACCAGCTGCAATATATTCAGCCTCTGCAGTTGAGTTTGACACTGAATGCTACTTCTTGCTAAACCATGATACCAATCTTTCTCCCAAAAACTGACAGCTTCCTGTTGTACTTTTTCTGTCTATTCTGCATCCTGCATAGTCTGAGTCTGAGTATCCAACCAAGTTAAAACCAGATTCTTTAGGATCCAAAGGCCAAGATTTTGAGTGCCTTTCACATGTCTCAGAATTCTTTTTACTGCCATTAGATGTGACTCCTTGGGATCAGACTGAAACCTTGCACACAAACCTGTAGCAAACATAATGTCAAGCCTGCTAGCTGTTAGATAGAGAAGAGAGCCAATTATGCCTCTGTACATTTTGTTGTCCACCTTCTTTCCTCTTGGTTCCTTGTCAAGTTGGGTTGCTGTTGAGATTGGAGTCTTTGCAGGAGATGAGTCTTCCTTATCAAATCTTTTTAAAAGATCTTTAACATACTTAGTCTAGAAAATAAATATTTCATCTTCTTTTTAATAGATTTGAAGTCCAAGAAAGAATACTAATTCACCCATCATGCTCATCTCATACTTGTTTTTGCATCAACTCAGAAAATTTCTTGCATAAGTCTTCATTTGTTGATCCAAAGATAATGTCATACACATACACTTGAACTAGAATGATATCCTTTCCATGTTTTTTGTAGAAATGAGTTTTATCCACAATCCCTCTTGTAAAGCTATTATCAAGAAGAAAATTGGAAAGAGTATCATACCAAGCTCTTGGTGCTTGTTTTAGTCCATACAATGCTTTGAGCAGTTTGTACACAAAGTTTCCCATTTTTGGATCTTCAAAGCCTGGGGGCTGTTCAACATACACTTCTTCTTCTAACTCTCCATTAAGAAAAGAACTCTTGACATCTATTTGAAATACCTTGAAGTTGTTGTATGCAGCAAAAGCCAAGAATATTCTAATTTCCTCTAGTCTGGCAACAGGTGCAAATGTTTCTTCATAATCAATCCCTTCTTGTTGATAGTAACCTTTTGTCACCAGCCTTGCTTTGTTTCTTGTGACAGTACCACACTCGTCCATTTTGTTTCTATAAACCCATTTAGTGCCTATTATGGATTTGTTCTTTGTTCTAGGCACTATTCTCAAACACACTTCTTTCAAATTGATTAAGCTCTTCCTGCATGGCATTAATCCAATCTGGATCAGCCAAGGCTTCTTCAAGATTTTTAGGTTCTGTTTGAGAAAGGAAACAAGAATACATACATTCATTGGCCACATTTCTTCTTATTTTGACTCCAGTTCCTGGATCACCAATGATTAAATCATTAGTGTGATCCCAGCTCCATTTAGTTCCTCTTTGAGAATCACTAGAGTCTTCAACATTTTGTTGATTGACAATATCTTTTGTTCTTGCACTATTGACAGCATCAATTTCCTCAAGTCCACTGTTCATTGGAACATTCCCAGAAAAATCAGTTGTTTGGGCAGTTCCTTCGTTTTCTCCAGACTGATTGGGAACCATTGTTGGACCCGAAATTGTGTGATCAATTCTTGGTGAATCCTCTTCAATATCTTCTAAATAGCCTTGATTTTCAGAGACTAAAGATTCTGTCTCTTGACTTCCTTCAATTCCAGGAAATTTAGTTTCATCAAAGGTGACATTTACACTCTCCTCCACAGTCTTCTGATCAATGATATAGACTCTGTATGCAGTCCTATCAATTTCATATCCCATGAAAATTTCTTTAAGTGCTTTTGTATCAAACTTTCCTTTGATCTCGGTTGAATCTTTCATGTAGTAGCACTTGCTTCCAAAGACATGGAAATAAATGACAGTTAGTTTCCTTTGTGTGAGCAATTCATATGGTGTCTTTCCATAGGCCTTGTTGACTACAGTCCTATTTTGAGTGTAACAAGCTGTATTGATTGCTTCACCCCAAAAATAAGTAGGAAGATTTGCTACACTCAACATTGTTCTTGCTTCCTCAATGAGAGTTCTGTTTTTCCTTTCAACAACACCATTTTGTTGAGGTGTCCTTGGTGCAGAGAATTGTTGAGTGATTCCATTGTCTTTGCAGAAATTATTCATGACACTGTTTTTTAACTCAGTACCATTATCACTTCTTAAAATTTGAACTTTAAACTTTGGATTTTTATCAAGAACTCTAACCAAGTCAATAATCACTTGTGCAGCTTCAACTTTAGATGCTAGAAATCTCACCCATGTATATCTTGAAAAATCATCAACCATTACTAGAGCATATCTTTTTCTAGCAAGTGATTGCACATTCACAGGACCAAAAAAGTCCATATGAATTAGTTGAAATGCCTCATTTATTGAATCACTAGGAGTGCTTTTATGAGCAGCTCTCCTTAGTGTCCCTTTCTGGCAATCCTCACACAATCCTTCTTGACAGAATTCAAGTTGAGGCAACCCTTTCACCAATTCTCTCTTCATCAGATGATTCATTGCTTTGAAATTTAAATGAGAGAGCTTCTTATGCCATAGCCAACTTTCAGATGGAGAAGCCTTACTGCAGAAATAGTAGACTTTATTTTTCCTTATAGAGTCCAAGCCAGCTATGTAGAGGCTTCATTTCCTTACTCCTTGAAGAGCTTTTTTTCCTGTCTTCTTGTTGACAATGGAGCATATGTCTTGATCAAAACCAACCTTGAAACCTCTTTCATAAAATTGAGTGACACTCAACAAATTGTGCTTCAAACCATTTACTAGAACAATTTTCTCAATCTTCAAATTTTCAACCTCCAATATGCCATATCCCATTGTAAAACCAATGTTGTTGTCACCAAAAGTTACATAAGGGCCAACCATTTCTTTAAATTGTGATAACAGGGCTTTATCACCTGTCATGTGTCCTGAGCATCCACTATCAATGATCCACATGATTTTTTTATTTTTCTTGTTGCCCTGCAAAGCAAAATATTTCAAGTTGCTTTTGGTACCCAACTTTCATTGGGTCCATTTGGTTTAGCTTGATCACAGTATGAAGTTGGATTTCTGGAATTATCTTCTCTTGCTTTTAGCAAGACTCGTGTAGCTACCCATTCTGATTTGATTACTGGTTTGATAGTTTTTCTCTTGGGTTGCTTGTCCATCTTAACCTTAGGTGGACTTGGAGTCTTTGCCTTTTCAATTTTAGCATTCTTATGCAGACATTCTTGATTATTAGCAAAAGGCATGTTAAAGTAAATGCTCATCAAGTTCATTTTGCAAGATATACAATCAAAATCAACACATTGAGTTACTTGTCTGTTCTTTAAAGGCATATTGTGTAAGTTTCCATTGCTAGAGGTAGCATTCTTAACATTAGACTTATCCTTGTTTCAGACATGAGTTAGATGACTAGAAGACCCAAAATTGTTACGCAACTTTCTAGGAGCATTAGGAATGTAATCATAATTGTTCTTTTTGTTTATTCCTAATTTTCCATTTCTGTTCTTCTTGGTCTTCATGACAGTATGTTTAGAAGTTACTATCATGCTGGTGTTGACATTAGGTTTAGGTGGATTTGTCTTGATAGTAAGTTTGGATCTTACAGTCTTGACAACATCTTCTGAACTTACTGTCGAGCCAGTGTTGACAGTATCATTTAAACAAAATTTACTGTCAGGATCAATACTAACTGTCTTGGGGATTTTGACAGTATCTTTTTCCTTAAAGGATTTATTGACAGCTTCTTTGTCCTCATCATCTATCTCTTGCTTAATTATTAATGCTACCTCATCAAATTCGAATTCAGCCTTTTTGAACAATGGATTCTTCACTTTCTTTAAAATAGAAGGTTTGACAGTATGTTTGCTTTCTTCTTCAACAACGTGTTTCTTTCCATTTTTCTTCCCATAGTTAAAACCTATACCTACCTTTTGATTTTCAGTGTTATCATCATGGTAAGATTTTAACAAGGAAGAGGAATTCTTGTAGGCCTTGATTTTTAATTCATTTTTAGAAATCTGTTTCCTAAGAAATTCCTCAATCTGAGAAGCACAAACAATTTTGTTCTTAAGAATTTCATTTTCTTGTTGAAGAGACTCAAAAGCATTTTGTTTTAGTTCAAGTTCATGATTTTTAAGTTTTAATGACTCATTAGCACTGGATAATCTAGTTATCTCCTCATTTGCAGCTAACATGCTTGTATGAATATTAAAAATCTCTGAACTTAGACTTTCAATAATTTTCTTATACTGCGATGTATTCATATCAACAGTAGTAAGAAAGGGTACCTGACTTGAAGAAGTGGATGAACCTTCTCCAGAACTTGCCATGAGAGCAAGATTTCCATATTCTTCTTCTTCCTCTTCATCTGAGTCTTCCCAGCATTTTCCTTCAGCCACAAAAGCTCTTCCATGTTGCTTTTTCAGCAAGGCTTCATACTTTGCTTTGAGTTCCTCATAGTCACTATCATTTCTTCTCACTTGTTTTGCCTTTTTGCACTCTGTTGTAAAATGCCCCATTTCACTGCAGTTGTAACACCTTATTTTGGATATGTCCACCATGCCTGTCTTGTATCCACCTTTGCCACTCCCTCCAGGTTTTGAGATATTTGGCTTGTTGAACCTGGAGCCTTGTCATCTTGGTTTGAAGGCTTTGTTCTTCTTGAATCTCAAGTTGGAGAACTTTCTTACCATGTAGGCCGTTGTTTTATTCTCCATGTTGTCTAGTTCCTCCAAAGTATAGAACTCATCTTCTTCACCATCCTTGAGTTCCAGAGTCACACCTTCATCTTCATCTGTTACTTCTTCAATTTTGATTAGTTATTGATGCTGTGATTCTTTGAGTTGCATCAGCTGTGGATCCTGAGCCACTAGAGCATTAGAAGTGTTGTCCATCTTTCCTTTTTGACCAGCTTGGATAGCTCACTTTTGCAACAACTCTAATTCATAGGTTTTAAGAATGCCATACAAAGTTTTAAGAGAAACTTTTGATAAATCCCTTCCTTCTCTTATGGCAGAAACCTTGTGCTCTAGGTGGTCAGGAAGTGTCAACATGAATTTCATGTTTACCTCTTTTTTGTCATAAAACTTTTCATGCAGCTGCAAGTTATTAATCAGCCTATTAAACCTCTCAAACATCTCAGTCAACCCTTCACTTGGTTTAGCCATAAAGGCTTCATAGTGAGAAACCAGAATTTGTCTTTGATTCTCTTTTACTTCCTCTGTCCCTTCACAGAGTATCTCAATGGTTTCCCATATTTGCTTTGCACTGGTGCAATTGATAATGTTGTTGTACATGACACTGTCAAGTGCCTCAATGATAATAAATTGTAAACAATCATCTAGAGATACTTTTTCCTTCTCAGTGTCAGTGTACTCTGAAACCTTTTTAGGAACCCAGTAGGCTGGTATAGTTTCACCATCTACTGTGGTTTCAGGTCCATATGTTTGAGGGACAAAGGGACCGTTCTCCAGGATTCCAGGATAGAGTGTAATGCTCTTTGTCAAAGGTGGGTATTTTAATACTGCTTACTTTCTGTGCACTCATTTTTTTAGATCTTTTCAGGTTATGTATGTCTAACATGCTGCTCTGATACCAGTTGTTAAACAGAATGAGTGTTGCAGAAGGGGGGGTGAATGCAACTTAATAAATTTACCACTTTTTGCTAACAACAAACAAAAGCAAAGATATTAAGTTACAAGGCAAACAACAAGTAAGCTAGGGACACCCAATGTTTTACTTTAAAAATTAATTTTATTAATTTTTATTGCTACAACTGACTGAAAAAAGTTTCTAGCTTCAATAGACACAAAAACAAGAGATTGCTAGTGTTTCTATGCTTGAGAAAAGTTCAGCTCAGTTGTATGTGTGTTGTGCTTGGGGAAAGTGTTTGTGAGATGTGTGTATTTAAACTACAACACATATCTCACTTACAGGTACACTTTCCCTTGTTTCCTGGATAATACTCGAATTAGTAATCTCACTTTTTCTTCATGAGTCTTATCTTCATTCCAAATGTAGATAAAGGAACTCTGTGAGGATTTGACATTCTTGACACCATGAGCACGCTTCACCTTTTTACTTGCTTTTTCTCAAGTTGCAATTGTAGACTTGACAGACTAGGTAGAAATGTCAAGATCAATCTGTGAATGACTTTACCTAGTCTGCTACTTGAAACAGACTGTAAGCTTCTCTGAAAGTTATTATCAACCTTCAGCTTCACTTTGGTGACAGCATCTTTGTTACCACATACTTTACTGTCAGGATCACCAGTCTTCTAAAACATGATGTCGTCTAAAGGTACTGTCAACTAATCCACCAAACATGTTATCGATCATCCCGCCAAACATGCTGTCAACTCTCCCGCCAAAGCTACTGTCAGAAAACTTGTTGTCTTAAATCTTCAATCTCCGCCAAGTTTACTGTCAAGGGATAGTTGCTGTCAATAAAACTTGTTGTCATAGAGTCTTCATTCTCCGTCAAGTTTACTGTCAAGGAATAGTTGTTGTCGTCTGTCTCAAAAGTTGTTGTCACTTGAATATGCTATCGTAGGATCCAGAATGTAGAATGTTACTGTCAGAAATTTGATTTATGCTGTGCACGAACACTTTGTGAACTTCTACTTCATGGATCATTTATTTCATTTACACATGACAGTAACTATTGATACTTACTGTCACCTACTTGACTATTTGAGCATCTTATTACGAGTGACATTTTAAACATACTATCAAACTATATATGACAGTATTTTTACTTAGTTAATTAATAATTAATCTAAGTAAATATTAGTTGATTACATTGATGGTACCACAATCCCTAACATTCCAGCATCAGTATATTCTACCTTCAAACTGATTGAGATCATCTTGCATTACAATCACCCAATCTGGATCAATCAATACTTCTTCAGTATTCTTTTGGATCCCAGATGTTATGTCCCGAAAAATATATGTTCATTTTGATTAACACTTCTAGCCTTTATTCAATAATCCGGTTTACTAAGAACTAGACTTTAGGAATGACTTTGTCTTCAAACCTTTTGTCTTGGCAGATATGTTCTTAATGTATTCCTTTGATCTTCATTCTGTTGAGTACGACTAGTAGATCCTTCTTTTATTTGCTCCCCCTGAGTTGCTGCTAGGATGTGTTGAAGATCCTTCAACTTTTTCAGTGGATTCTGTTAAATTTCACGAGTTATGTATTTTCACCACACTAATAGGATTTGAATGACCATCATTATCATTGATTCCTTTTGCAACCTTAGTTTTAACATTAGTATCTGAATTTGACTCTGACGGGATGTCAAACTTCAAAGATTCAAAATAGTCTTTCATTTGAATGCTTGGGAGCTTGGTGTAGTAGAATGATACATTCAGACTTTCAATCAACTTCTGGTTTTACATCATATTTGCCTTGAAAGCTTTTGACTTTAATGAGTAGCCGAGGAGAATTGTTCCATGAGCCTTAACTTCAAACTTGCCAAGATACTCATTTAAATCTTCAATAAATATCAATTTCCTCCAAACACACGAAAGAGATTCAGTGTTTACTTCTGGTTGGCCATTAACTCATATGATGTCTTTTCACGATCTTTGTTGATTAAAGCAGCATGCTATGTTAATTGCTTCAGCTTCAAAGTACCTTTATCAGTGTAGACTTTATTTAGAACTTCATTCGTGAAATTGAGTTACAATATCTGACTTCAAATTTCTCATAGCTTACTTTGCTTCCAACTTGATCTACCTGATGTGATCAATCACCATGTGTGATATTTTGTCTGTTGAATGCACGAACATCACCAACTTGTAATTAGGGTTGTCATCAACCACCACTAAGCATATTTCTTCCATGCCATAATTTGCTTCAGTGTGATGTTTTTATTGACTTCCCTATATGTCATGTTTCAAAATGTCCTTCTGGATAGAATTCCAAATGAAGCAGTCCTCTCACCAATTTCATCTTTATCGGAGAATCCATTGTCTTGTTCACCAAGTGTGAGAGCTTCATATGCCATAGCTAACTCTTTCAAGATGAAGCTTTATTGAAAAGTTCACTTCACTTTTGCATACAAACTCCATGTCAGCTACAAACAAACTTTCTCACTCTCAGATGAGTGAGCTTCTAACCTTCTTGTTTGAGATCTAACACTTTTCCCTTTTTTTAATGCTTTTCCAGAAAACCCTTGACAAAGAATTTCTTAGTGCCCTGTAGATAGTGCTTAAGTCCTTCCACAAGAAAGATGTTTCCACTGATGACAATTCTAAAATCATGATAGCCAAATCCCTTGTACATCCTTTGTTGTCATCTCCAAAGGTTACCATTGGGTAGGGTTGTAGGCCTTCTCAACCAACTGTGATGTCAGAGCTTCAATCTTAATCATGTGCCTCGTGCAATAAATGTCACGAAGTCACATAACTTTTGTCTTTTGTTACATACTCTGCAATCACAAATGATTAAGCTTCTTGATACTCAACTTCAATTGAGTCGAGATGGGTTAGAGATATTACTTTCAATAGTGGTAACAACAGCTTCAATATGCATGTTTAAAAATTCACTACTCTCTACTTTAATCATTTTACACAAGTGTAATAAATGTAAAGTAGATTTACAAATATTCAATAATTTCTAAAAACACATGGAATAGAATAACTAACAAATTGATTACTAATTCTTTCTAATCCATTTCTGTTGTTGTCTAACATATTTAACTATCTCTAATTACGTAAGTTAGTTTTAGATTAAGCTTCGAATCTACAAATGTTACTAACTACTTAGATAATTCTACCATCTTTTAATCTTATACTAATTAACAAGCAATACATGAAATGATATGGCATTTAAGTGCAACTATGTGAGTGCGAACAAATCACATGAAAATAAGCACATAAACAATTTCAAGAATATGCAGAATATTTAAATAAAACATTATGAGCAATATCAAATTCCACATACACTTATAAAGTCATTTATCACTATAAGAACGAATATAAAATATCTGATCTATGACATGTTTGTCTATTTCGCAATTTTCACAACATTAGCAGAGATATTTAGCAATGTTCAAGGATACACAACCGTCTAGAACACCCTATCTAATTCTAGATATTCATTTTACTGCATAGAAAATCAAGTATGAAATGTACTAATTAAACTCATGTATCCCAGCATAAAATCTTATTCATAGCAATCAATTAAGCATTTAAGTCCTAAGATGCTAACATGCTGACATGAATATAATACATTTCAATACCTAATAATCATATAGTTCTGAATTAGATAAATGTATACTACTTAGAATGTGTACATGTGAAGTGCTTAGTGATTCATCTCCAGTGTTGGTCATTGATGCTAGATATCCATTTGGTTCATCATGTCACTGATAGAATCATCCTTGCATTTAACTTCACTAATAAATACTTTCCCTTGCTGCATCCTCACTAATGCCTGAGATTCCTGCTTTAACCCAAGACAGTGTCTATCATCATTTGCTTGTACAGGATTCTTCAAAACTGTGTAGCAAACCCCTGATCTTGTCTTTCTATTTTAAATCATCCCTGTTTTGCAACCGGCTCTCGAACTGATCTTGAAATTCTCCTTTATGGAATCTATAGGTAAGGACCTTAGATTAAGAATTTGGATTCTGTCTGAATCTGATGTCACTGAACTTCCTGTTTTCCCTGCAGGCTTGACTTGCAGTCCAGTTCTCAAGTTATTCCAAAATGTCAAACTCACATACAACACATTGACTACTATCTCGAGCTACTACATCTTCAATTCAACTTCTAGGATCAATTCGTTTCTGTTCAGAGGTTCTCAACCTTGACTTCAATCAAATTTGGTTCCTGGGTCATAAATACAATGGATATGCTAACAACCTGCTTTACCAAATATTATCTTCTTCAGCTCTTGTTCTAGTTCATAGGCCTTCAGCACATACAGTTCTTCTACAGACAATGTAGTTGTATCCTTAGATCCCTGTTGGCTTTAATCCTGTGTTCCAGATGATATGCACTGTTAACACAAACTTCCTATAATCTCCCTGTAGAATTTTCTTTAAGGCTTGTACTGAGATTCCATGTAGTTCAGTCTGTTCTCCTTCACTCCTTTAACCCCTAAGATTTTTCATCCAAAAATTCTACTCAAATTAACCAAAAACTATACCCAATTTAATCATTTCTTTTCCAGGATCTGAATAACCAGTGGGATTCTATGGAGTAGACCTCTGAGAAAATTAGTATCACTTCTTCTTCAACAGGTTCCAGAATTAACCTTATTGGATTATCTTCAGTCAATTTTAGTTGTCTTCAATACCCAAAAAAATCTTCATCTACTACTCCTTGAGCATACCAATCAGCTTTTGAGTTCTGTTGCTTCCTTTTGTGGCTTTTGTTATAATAAATTTAAAATTTTAAACTTAATTAAATTTATAAAATAAACTAATTAAAATTTATAACATAAACTAATTAAGATTTATAACATAACCTGATAAAAGTTTATAAAACAAATTTTATAAAAGTTTATAAAATAAATTTAATATAAAATTTATAAGATAAACTAACTAAAATTTATAACATAAACTAATGAAAGTTTATAAAATAAATTTAACATATAAAATTTATAAAATAAACTAATTAAAATTTATAACATAAACTAATAAAAGTTTATAAAACAAATTTTATAAAAATTTATAAAATAAATTCAATATAAAATTTATAAAATAAACTAATTAAAATTTATAACATAAACTAATAAAAGTTTATAAAATAAATTTTATAAAGTTTATAAAATAAACTTATTAAAAGTTTATATTTAAATTTATTTAATAATGCTTCCTCTTGCTTCCAGACAGGTTTGGCACAGTGAGCTTCACTGAGTTGTGGATCTTGATTTGTATATCAATTTGTCTGCTCTGATACCAATTGTTGGGTCCTGAAGTATCGTAGAAGGGGGGTTGAATACGATACTCACCAAATTAAAAAATTCTTTCGAATCTTTTGCGGATAAATAATTTAGAGTTTGGTTAGTGGGTTCGAATTCATGAGGTGAATAGTGTTTAGGAGACTGACTTACTAATTTTCTGTATTTATGAATAATCATTAATGTTCTAGAAAATTAGCAAGTAATTTAACGAGACAAGTTTCGGGGAATATATATTTCATATATAAACCCTGAAGTTGCTACACCCAGTTAAAAATATAACTGGTTTCCAAAGAACATATTAGTTCTTTACTTCTATAAAGAGATATGACTTAATCCCTATATAATATTTGACTATGTGTTTGTATTAACGGAATCAAGATAACAGAGAGTGTTTTACAATATCCCTATGTATTTGCAACATAATGAACCGGCTAGAATTTAAAACTCCGGTGAAGAAGGTATATGTATGGCTTTTTATCTTCTTCTTCTCTTGCTTCAATTTCCTCTCTGTATCTCTCTGTATGGTTGTATATTTCAACAATTCAAAATGAGAAAGCCATTTTGTTTATATGGTGTAGACTTTTCAAATCAATTAAAATTGATTTCTTCTTCACAATGCTAAGTCATTTTGTTGCGCTTGTAGAGTGAGTGCAGTGTATAGGAGCCACGAAACTTTTGTTGCGCCTAAGGGAAAGTTTTGTTGCGCCTACACTCTGTGTCCCTTGTAGAAGAGCCACGAAACTCTTAGTTTTGCCTTCAACTCTTTTGTTTCTCATAAGACAAAGTTTTGTTGCGCTTGTAGAGTTAGTGTAGTGTATAGGAGCCACAAAACTTTTGTTACGCCTAAGAGAAAGTTTTGTTGCGCCTACACTCTGTGTCCCTTGTAGAGGAGCCCCGAAACTCTTGGTTTTGCCTTAAACTCTTTTGTTGCTCCTAAGGCAAAGTTTTGTTGCGCCTACACTCTATGTCCCTTGTATATGAGCCACGAAACACTTAAAAACTTATCCATGAGTCTTTTGTTGCGCCTACACACTGTGTCCCTTGTATAGAAGCCACGAAACACTTAGAAACTTATCCATGAATATTTTTTTGCGCTTACACACTGTGTCCCTTGTAGAGGAGCCACGAAATGTAGTAATACTTGCCTTAAACAATTTCTTGAAATGCTTGAAGTATTTACCACTTGGTTTTCACTCATCTAGCTTGATCAAATGATTTTCTTCTGATAAATCAAAGTAATTTCACTCTTAGTGCACTGGTCTGGTTCACAAACGACTAACATTGAATTAAATTTTCTTAACTTCTAATCTTTTTCAGCTGATTAACCTTGGACTGTTGCATTGCTTCAAACACTGACTGTTAATAAACACTGTACTTTCACTAGAATCTTTTCTGGTACTTTGACAATGTCTCCATTATTACCACAATCTTGAATACTTCATTCTCTGTTCTTCAGTGACGCTTGAACATTTAAATGAACTTCTTTCAGTGAGTATAACTTCAAGACTGTAGTTGTCTTCTTTAACTTTTGTCTTTACCGTTCTAGATTCCTATGCTTCGAACACTGTCTATCTTCAATCAATGCCTTTACACTGAAATCTTCTAGTGACACTTATATACTGAATCTTCAACACTTCTGAAACCCTGAAAGTCTTTACACATTATTCTTCACTGACGCTTGAACATATTAATGAACTTTTTTCAGTGACCTGTAGTAGACTTCAAAACTTCTTCTAATGTCTTGATTCACTGTATCTGCCTTGTCTTCATTTCTTCCTGATTTTCGTGTAGACGTAGTATTATTTACTTGTCATGTTCTAGTGTTAAGTTATCACGATTACTATTCATACAGCTTCGTAATCTCACCAACAATCTCCCCCTATTTGATTGTTAAACTTAGCAAACAAATCCCAGAGAGAGGATAACTCAACTAACAACTAGAAAAAGTAATGGTTCGGGACTTGTAAATAATGCTACTGGTTTTTCTAGATCAGATTTTGCATTTCCAGAATTCTTGTGTAACTGAAATGAAATATGTTTGTTCCTCTAGCACTGAACTGATATTCAAGTAGTATCATTTTCATTTTCTCTGTGTTTGAGCTTCCTCTGCTTCAAAATCCTTCATAGTTTGAACTTAAAGAACTTATCATGAATATAGCTTCATAAGAATTAAAATTCCTGGGAACGTTTTCAATAGAACATTGAACATAGCTCAAGTAATGTTCTCCCCTTGAGAATGTGATTCCTGAAGTGAATTACCTTCATCTCACCAACAGGAAATAACTGTCTGGTCGTGTTATTGAGTCTTCCTGATTCAATTACCTTCATCTTATTGATTAGTTGACTGAGAGTCGACCCACATATGCACGAGGGTACTTCCATATAATTCCGGAAGTGAATTCATTATCTGATGTTGAAAGCTTAGAAAGAATTGTTATTATTCTGGAATGTTGGGTTAAATTTCCCTTCCAGCCTCATTGATTTCATATATTCAAAGGGACTGGAGATATAAGTGTAAGAGGCTTGTGTGCGACACAGTCCATCGTAGCGTAAGAGGCCGAGTGACGCACGGTCCAGCATTTAAAGGCCCATGTGTTGCCTGGGGTGATGACCTGTTGCGGATCATCCTTATACTAGTAGAGAAAGTTACATATTTTTCTATTGTACAATACGACTGATCATCGTGTACAATAGGGCGTGGTAAATGCTCCAATTTAAAGTTCATTCAATAAAAGTTCAACAATTCTCATTAACATTATCGGTAACTTAGCACCTAGGCTTTTGTTACAGTGTTAATGTCAAAGTTCTTCGCACGCGATATATATAAGTTGGTTACTTGGTTATGTTAATCCAACAGAAATAATTTTAGATGGTCTTTTTACTAACTATATCAAATTTTATTGATTTTTTGTGTGATTAACTCATAAATTTAAAGAGTAGAAGAGGATTTGATACTTCAATAATTTATGGTTTAATGAAATATTAATTATAAATATTATTAACCTTAAAAATGTATACTACCCTTTTTTTTACTATATACTAGATTACTACCTTAATAAATATTGCTTTCAAAAAATAATAGTTATGAATATCTATACTATATACTATATTATTAAAAATGAAACATTAAAAGTTTGTTACTCGGTAGTTGATTAGTATTTGGACCGGATAACTATTATTGAACTTAATTTTTAAACATTATTCTCTTAATTAAAACACATGTCACTTTAATTTTCTAACTAAAACACACTTTTAAATAAAATACTCAAACATTATTCTATTATAGAAATACAAATAAAATATATGAAAAATTATATTAAAATATATAAATATAATATTAAATTAAATTTAAATTATTATTATTATTATAAAAATAAAACTAATTTTAAATTATACAAAAAATATTACCGAAAATATGCTAGCCTATAGAACCCTAGTTATTGACGTCCATTCCCACCCTTGTACAGTATATAACACTTGAACAAAAACAAAAAATCACAAAAAAATTGAAGATAAAGGAAAATCAAGGTAATGGTCGCTCATATGTTTCATATACATATATTTCATCATTTTCGTTGCTTACAGTTTCAATTTCTTGAATAAATTGGTGATTTCAGAGGTGGGGTTTATCTCAATTTTCATTGGGTTTGTTTATAGATTATGTATTAAATTTGTGAATTAATAATGTTGTGAAATAAGTGAGGAGCCCATGTGTTTGATTTCTTGTCTGAATGATGATTTTTATTTTATTTTGGTTTTTGTTATGAGCTTTCTTGATTCTTTTAATATCTGTTAATAGGTTTATATTAATGTGTTGCAGGAGCTGTAAGAATTTGATTTTTATTTCTTGTCGAATCTTCTCGAGTTGGGCATTGTTTAGTTATCTGGTTCAAATGTGTATATTCATAAAAAATAGTTCTTTTTTTTGTATGTCTGTCTTGATTTTATGTCTATTATGGTGTGCTTTCTAAGTACCTGGGTTTGTTTTCTGTATTGTTTTTTGCGTAGTTGTGTGCAAGTTCCTGGTGATGATAACAGAGGTTGGGGGACTGTTGGAATTTGTAGAGAGTTGGTGGGATGACAAGCATAATGCGTCTTTGTGTTCTTAGAAAATGGTTAGCTTGTGGGCAGGATCTTGATTAGTAGAAATATGTCAGGTTTTCAGACATCGACACTTGAGATTTGTAATCTGAAGAGGTTGCATTTTGGTGTGAACTATATGGATTGCAGTTCTGGTAATAGTCTTAGTTCTTTAAATGATATCACGTCCGTTAGTCACAGCCGTTCTGTCAAGGTTAGTACAAATGTTCAGTTTTACAAGCAGTCCACAGTTGATATTGGGTTAGGGAGAAATGTAGTTTCTTTGCGTCGTGGAGTTCAGGTTAGGAGTGTTTGCCTTGATGAAGCCAATAGCAGTGCACAAGATCGGTGGACCTCAGATAAATATGCAGCAAATGTTGGTAGGAAATCTAGAGAGATGGTACGAATCGATAAGCCTCCTAATTTTTCAAAAGCTTCTTCCGATGGGCCTTATGTTGATAATAATGAGGAAACCAACAACAAAATACTTCAAACTTTATGTAATCGTGGAAAGTTAATTAACGCGTCCAAGTTGGTTGATGTAATGACGCGTCGAAACCAAATTCCATTTTCCCCTTATTGCATAAACTTAATCAGGGGTCTGATTAGAAGTGAACAGACAGATAAAGCTGCCAGTATATTAAGGCTGATGGTCATGTCAGGTGGCATTCCAGATATCATCACGTACAATATGTTAGTGCGCGGTTTGTGCATGAAGGGGCATTTGAAATATGCTATCGATGTCTTGGATGATATGAGCTTGACTGGCTGCCCTCCAGATGTGATTACTTATAACACTATACTTCGCGCAATGTTTGATCATGGAAAGTATCAACATGCTATCGAATTTTGGAAGGATCAGTTAAGAAAGGGTTGCCCTCCCTATATTATAACTTATACAGTTCTTATTGAGCTAGTATACAAGCACAGTGGGATTCTACGAGCGATGGAAGTATTGGAAGACTTGGCAGTTGAGGGTTGTTATCCAGACCTCGTGACCTATAATTCTATGATAAGTTTTGCTTGTCGACAAGGGCATATTGGAGATACAGTGTTGGTCATTCGTAATATTTTATCACATGGGATGGAGCCCAATGCTGTGACATACAACACACTCCTCCACGCGCTCTGTAGTTATGGGTCTTTGAATGAGGTAGATGAGATTCTGTTTTTCATGCATGAAACTTCTCATCCTCCTACAATTATTACTTACAACATATTGATAAATGGTTTTTGTAAGTATGGACTTGTAGGACGTGCCATTGATTTCTTCAATCAGATGGTTTCTCAAAACTGTTCTCCTGATATAATTACTTATAACACCCTCATACGTGCTCTTTGTAACGAGGGGTTGATAGACGAAACCCTTCAAATTCTTGAATCCCTAAGTGATAGCAGCTGCTCACCTACTTTGATCACTTATAACATTGTGATTGATGGACTTGCAAAACATGGTTTCATGGAGAAAGCTATGGAACTTTATAATCATATGATTAAGTAGAAGATAGTTCCTGATGATATTACCCATCGATGCTTAATTTGGGGTTTCTGCCGAACAGATCAGGTGGAGGATGCAGTGGAAATTCTGAAGTTGATGGGAAAGAAAAACCACAGGATCAGAAATAGTGCTTACAGAATGATGATCCATGGATTATGTAAGAGAAAGAAGGTGGATGTTGCAATACAAATCCTAGAAATTATGATCTCATCTCGAATCGCACTTGATGAGACTTTGTATTCTACAATTATTAAAGGGGTAGCCGCTGCTGGTATGGCTGAGGAGGCTATGGAGTTGCATAGGAAAATGATTGAATGGAAAGTATTCAAAGAAGAAAGTGTTTTAGGTGTTATTAACTGAAAAGCATGGTCAACTAACATATTTGCTGAGACATCTCTTCAGCATGTGTACACTTCATGCTGTACAAAATAAAATATCAAAAGGTAGCATTTCTGCTTCAGTTTCTCATTTTTACTTTCACCTTTTGATATTTTTTTTTGTAATATCATAGACAAATTCAGCTTTTGGAAGTCAATATGTAGTTTCTTCACTGTTTCTGTCATTAGCTTTTGAGTAATATTTTAAGTTTCGATTTTTACTTCTGCAAGTTAGTGTAACGCTAATGGTTTTAATTGTAACTTGAAAGTGTTGTTTTGCTTATTTTCGTGTGCCTCATAATATATAGATGATACTCAATGACCATTTTCAGTACCTTGAAATTAAAGCATCTATGGATACCTTACTTTCCTGTCATGGTGATTACATCGAAGGGATTTCATCCTGAATCTTGGCAACTTCGTTATACTATCAAACAGGTCTTGATTCTGATATTAAAGTTTGTCCGAGTTTCCGCAGATGGTCCTATTCAATTTGTACTCTATAAGATAACATTACCAGATTCCCTGTTTGCAGTTTGACTTTGTATAGGGTCGAATTATAAATCTAAGCCCAAGGAACTTGTAGGCTTCTCTTTTCTCTTCATAGAAGCTTTATCTCAAATTTTGCTGTAGTTGCTTTGCGAAATTGTGTCAAGTAATTCTTTTTTGTCTTGTGACATTCTTACACCATGTAGGATTCTCTTTTCTCTTCATAGAAGCTTTATCTCAAAGTTTGCTGTATTTGCTTTGCAAAATTGTGTCAAGTAATTCTTTTTTGTCTTGTGACATTCTTGCCTACAGCAATGTATTCTAAAATGATCTTCTTGCTTCTATTCGTGTAACAACCTTTTAGAGGGAAATATTGCAACAAATCGCTAATGATATTTAGCTCCAACAAATAATAGTCCAAATGCTTGGAATTAGTTTATCACTTCCACACAATCTTCTTTAATGAATGCCAACACTACAGATCATCTCTATTCAGATGAAAAAAACAATTAATTTTCTTCAAAATTATTTAGACTACATGGATGAAAAATAGATTCAATTTTGTTTGGAAAATATTGCTCAATGAGAAGTTTAGTAGTACAACTGACATTTTTACAGCATTATAGTCATACAGGTAGAAAAGATCATTGACTTAACTAGTTGCACTCCTTCATGTTTCTGGGTAAAAATTGTATGGTAGGATCACATTTTGCTGCTGGTGCTATATTGCTATCGAGTAATCATGCTTTATCTGCTGGTGTCAAACTACATCTGCGAGAAGACAAAACAGATCAAAGTGGAAACTGCAGAGGGAAACAAGGGGGTCAATACAAGGGAAAGGCAAGGACTGTGAATGGACATACAATGATCATTGTACATCTTTTTACTTGCATTGCGAAACTAGCTTGGTACGACATCCCAAGGAACCATACAAAGCTACATTGCCTAGGTGGCAATGTAAAACCTGAATCACAACTCAATCATTTTTAAGATTTATCTACATAAAACACAAATATGACACAAGGGAAATGACTTTATTATATTTTTTTTTATTATTGTGAGGATTTATATTAAATTTTATCAAATTTCAGTTAGTTATGGAATGATATGAAATTGACATGCTTACAAACACGATCCGAAATCCAAGATATGTTTTCAGGAACTGGGCAAGGACTAACTTTCCTGGCTAGTAGTGGCTGTCACGGATTCTTCCAGGCTTCCCTACACTTTATTACTATGACAATCTTGCATCCAAAACTGTGAACAGTGAACACTAAGGGCTCGTTTGGTTCACGGTTTGGTATCGGGTTGTAATGAGTAATCGGGTTAAAATGGTATGGGTGTGAAGTATCATTCCTGATATCATGTGTTTGGTTGAATGGTGGAATAAATTTATTAATTTAGTATATTTTCTTAAAAAAATATAGCAGTTAATATGAAAATTAAATCATTATTATTTCTCAAACATTAAACAATATTATTATAAATTTTTTATTTCAGGAATTAAAATATAATTTTATAAATAAAGATAAAAATAATAATTTTTAATTTAATTCCCCCTACCTATGCCTCATATCCATCTCCCCTAAGTTATCAAAAACTCATATCTTATGGGTTTGAAATATGAATTTTAAAATTTAAAATTTTAAACCAAACACCAAATATGGATTTGGTGAATTGAAAGAAAGATGAAGTATATTCAAAATCTATATAGTGTATATAAATATAGCAGAAAACATAAACAACTATGATATCTCTCTAGATTAATTTGTTCAATTGAAAACTGCAATGTACACGTTTGTAAATAAATTGGAAGGACAGATTTTATCACATCCTTATCTGTAGAATTCTTAAAAATAAAGATCATGGGGAACACCAATCCATTTATGTACGGGAAGTTCTTATAAATCTTCTTGCAGAGTGGAAAGGAAGCCTAGACTTTCCAGTGCAATAACAATTGTATTACTGAAATATTACATGACAAGGAAATTCGCTTAAATTCCTGAGTTCCAGATATAGTATATATAGGCATATAGTTACATGTGTGTGTGTGTGTGTGTGTTTACAACTAAAAGAATCAAGCAAATAGCTTCAGTTCATAACTGAGACATTCTGGGACTGACCTGCCAGGACCCAGGAGTGCAAGGATTTCAGTGTAAAATTTGCAACTCACTGTATCCAATCACTATAACCCTCCACATTAACAAGCTCTGACAGCTTAGACATACGAGTATATAACAAATCTGAACATCAGGCCAACGATGATAAGAATGTCAGTGGCAATCTTGTTTGAGTGAGTAAACAGTAAACTGCTTAATTTCAAACAAGAATGTCACTGATCTTATGTGATACAGTATCCAACATCTGAAGCAGTTTTCCGGTCATATATCTGCAATAAAAGGTTAACTATAAAACCAGGTAAATCATAACAAAACATCTCAAAGTTTCAAGACAAAAATATGTATGTGATAACTAACCCAGATGCCAGTTCAAAGAACAGACTCAAGGTGTGATCAATTACATCCTCACTCTGCATGTGAACAAATTGACATACAAAATTACGTGACATGTAGGTCATGTAGGTCACTAACTTGAGTAGATGGTACACTCCGTTAAGTCATCTAACGGAAGTTACGTGACATGACAAAAGTTGCTGACATGGCATAAGAATCAAGTTTCTTATGTAAACAGTAAACTGCTTAATTTCAAACAAGAATGTCACTGATCTTATGTGATACAGTATCCAACATCTGAAGCAGTTTTCCGGTCATATATCTGCAATAAAAGGTTAACTATAAAACCAGGTAAATCATAACAAAACATCTCAAAATTTCAAGACAAAAATATGTATGTGATAACTAACCCAGATGCCAGTTCAAAGAACAGACTCAAGGTGTGATCAATTACATCCTCACTCTGCATGTGAACAAATTGACATACAAAATTAATTTCCAGCACTTTACTAATAGCATGTCTAGTGTAAGGCAACGGTCCTGACCCGGACCTACCAAAAAAAAATGTAAACAAGCAAAAACAGAAACGCGACTTCTGTATAGCACTCGAGGTTTGTAGCAATTTGCCATACAATTGCATTGAGTAATAAAAGATGCTCATAGAAGCTCGGACAATCGGGCATGTAGCTGCTGAAACAAGAGGAGATATAATGAAAGACCCTTTGGTAGCAATAGGTACAAGTGGAGAGGAGAGCTTCGGGAAAAGGAAATACATTAGAGAGTATGGATAGAGTTAGAGACAAATATCAAAGAACTTAAATAGCGCACGGCTCTCATTTCATTTATCAATTTGCATAACGGGTTAAATATCTTGTTGGTCACTAAAGTCAGCCTGATGTATCAAGATGGTCACTGAACTGAAATTGGACTCATGTAGGTCACTAACTTGAGTAGATGGTACACTCCGTTAATGTTTCTTTTTACTTTGCAAAAGTTGCAAAACAGTCTAGGCCTGCTTATGACGTAACTTCCGTTAGATGACTTAACGGAGTGTACCATCTACTCAAGTTAGTGACCTACATGAGTCCAATTTCAGTTCAGTGACCATCTTGATACATCAGGCTGACTTCAGTGACCAACAAGATATTTAACCCTTTGCATAACACTTTCTGAGACTGATACAGACTTTTATTATACTATCTTGCTGAAGAAAAAAGCTGAACCTTCGGTCCTACACACAACCTATTTATCCTACACCATAAGAACCAACTTAAATGTTAGAGTATTCTACTAACAGTACTACTATTTCCCTTGCTTGATGTACAACATCATTTCATAGATACACACACATGTTGTACCTTGGAAGAATAGGTGGCCTGATCACACTGGCAAAAGACTTCCTAAAATGCTGAAGAAAGTTAAAATTGCACAATCATGTCTTTACTTGCTTAATTCACCATATCTGTGCACCAAAATCACATGTGTAATATGTAATATTATAAGTATTAAGAAGGAAATTTGCAAGTAGAATGAAGAACCAAAATACAAGCATAATATGAAAAAAAATTCTTTTTATGTCTGATAGGCAAATAACAAAACAAAAAAATAGAAATAAAATCGAAATCTTAACAGAAAGCTTGATGCTCAGGAGACTAAAAATAACATCCTACAAGATAGACAAGGAAAGACTAACATGGGTCTTTATAGAATTATAGCTGCAAAGATCACATTCTACATTTCTACGTCTTTATTCACAAAAATGTTTTGACCATGTCATTACCTCTAATTGTTTTGTTGCGAGGGAGGGAGATTTTTTTTACATAAAGAAAGTTAAAGTTAGGGTATAACGCTATGTGATCCTTTGAAGCTAATATAGCACACCAATTCTTGTGATCAATTGTTCAAATATTTCTTCGCATTGCATTCCCGTCTTTATTTCCCTCTTGTAGTTCAGTTTGCAATGGTTACAATCATACCGCATCAGCAACACAAAGCACTACTCTTTTGGTCTCTCTTCATTCTGTTACATAATTTTTTATGCAGCAGTAGGAATTTGTCATAATTCAGCCATAAACTTAAATTTAAAGCAAGTAACTTGCCAATTTTAACGGCCCGATGAACAGAAAAGAGAGGAAGATTAGAATCAATAGCTACCATGATGACCATTATTATATTCATAAAAAAATGGTTAAAAAGTGGTTCCAACTAGAAAACTTAATGTTTATATCATATTATCATGCATCCATTATTCTACGGAAAAGAAGCTAATTTTCAACTAGCCTACCAGACAGTGTAACCCACTATCAGTGGCACTGATCAAGCGCAAAACTCGAGCTGAAAGTTCTGCATCAATTACTGCTTGGGACTCAGTATGCCATTACAGAGACAACTAATTTTTAAACACTTATAGTACCAAAATGACGGCCCCCGCATAAAAAGAGGCTGAGCTACTCACCTACAACCAGTACACTCTTTAAGTATTAGAAGAGCAGTGATAATGTGGACAATCCAAGTAAGTATAGCTTCAATTATGGATCTCCTGCCAGAAGTTTTTCTCTTTTCCACTAATGAATTTAATCTATTTTATGTATAATTAATAAATAACAAGTGCTTCCTAACACAAACAATTCCACAACGTGGATAACGTACAAGCTGCTAAGTGCTTTCTAACACAAAAAATTCCACAATGTGGATAATGTACAAGCTGCTGCTTTTATACTGCCACTTGGAAGAGAGAAATTCAGTCATTAAAAAAGTTAAGTTAACAAACTACATTTGGAAAAGCACAATTGGTCATAACCAGGAGTTCCATACTCGATTAATTGGCCTTTTCCTTCTCATCATCATGTATATCATATATATGCATTATACCTGAAATCGGAAAAGGTAAGGGAAGCAATCGAGTTGTATCTTGAAGAAGCTCAACATTGTCCAAGGGGTTCTCAGACTGGTCATGTGGGAACCCTACTTATACAAGTATGAAAAGAAGTTACATGTATAAATGAAAAATACACACACACACATACATATAAGGAAATAAGTTACTGTTCACTGGATCATCGATTCACGTGATACCGACCACGAAGTCAGGTAACACCATTCACAAACTTTATTGTATATTCTTTTGCTACCTTGAGTTTTTGGTATTTCCAAGTCAGCCTTGCAATTTATTTTTTACCATCTTGATTGTTCCAACTAGAAATTAGACATTAGTTGTTTATTTAAGCATAAATGTGACGTTTTGCCATGAAATCTTATAGTCTTTACATTTTATTATCAAGATATGTTGTGTTAGACGAATCTGTATGAACATTGAAGTTCGCTACCAAGATATATAATTGTGTTGGACTTCAAAGTTGTTAACAGGAGTTCATTTTATCTTTGACTGATTTGATAAATCAAATCATGAAACTTACAAGGTGAGAGTTGAAACCAGTGTTGCATGGTTCATGGGTCAGCCTATGGAACCGTGATCCTGTTCCCTCGTTCCGGAACACGATTTCTTTTCGACCCGGATCACTCGGGATCACGCTCCAGTTCGCCAACTCCGACGATCCCCCTTTTAACTCCGAAAATCATTATGTAAAAAGGAGAAGAATAAAAAATAGGAAGATAACCTCGATTACTTGAACATATTTGAATCCCCTTAATATTATGTGTAGTAACTTTAAAATTTTACATTTCCCGATTAATTTACGTATATATTTTAGTTATAAAATAGTAACCGAAACATAGATACAATAGCAAATATACATAATATTTTCTAAAGAAATAACTATAAAAGGGATCCTCGTATCGACCCGCGTATCCGATTCGCGGGTCACCGTATCCAATTCATAAAAACTAACGTTTCACGTACCCGACCCCGTACCACGTACCCGAACGACTCGTGAACCGTGCAACACTGGTTGAAACATCAATGTCATGTTGAACTGGGAAAAGCTCAAAGGAAAAGAAGTCAAAAGTAAGAAAAATACTTCTCGTTTTAAAATTAAGTTGCAGCTTCAAAGTAAGGCAAGGGCCAACAAAAAGAAGAGAATGATACTATATAAATCATCTTTGTCTAGATTAGCAGAATAAATTCATACATACTTCAATAAAACATCACATACAACTCCAATAACAAATGGTAGATATGAAAAATGTGCGAGCTAAAAGCGACAATTTAGAATCCAAAATACCTTCCCCTGTTTGTAAAACTTCCTGGGTTCCAGTCATCAGATGGGCCAAGAACTTGGAGCTTGCAGCATCTTTTGTATACAAAGAGCGTCTTACAGATGCTAATCCCACCAAACACTCCAGTGCTTGTTCCAAGCAGGATAATAAATTAAGAATGAAACCGCAAAAAAAAAAAAAAGCAAAAAGAAAAAGAAAAGATAGTCTCCTTGAGATAATAAGAAAATGGTTATTATCCATAAAGAGGGATGAATATGCATTAGCAGAATATAAAGAGAATATATACACAGATTTAGCAAATAAGTAACAAGCAGCTAACATGTACTTGGAATCTAGTTATGTACCTGGTCAATCATCACAACTTCACAACAACCAACACCGAAAGTACAGATAAAAGATAGTACAATTTGATTATACTAATACCATTACATGAGTTTTCTCTTATCGACAGTTTCCAGACAAAAGTGATGTTTTATGTCAAAAAGAAACGAACTTAAATTGCAAAGAGCATTGATTTTATAAGGATGGAGGAAAAAAGAATACACAGAACAGGAGGAAGAAAGACAAAGTAAAAAATGGTAAACAAAAATCAACTTGAATGCAGTTCAGTGTTGTACATAAATAGATATTGTACACGCTACATTTGCCGACTACCATGGCTATTTGGCTGTATGATGGTAGTCGGCAAATGTAGCTTGTACAATATCTATTTATGTAACTAAAAAAGTCTTTACAGTCTAAATGTAGTAAATTTTTATATTTAAATTTATCTTAATCTAAAACAAGTTTTTCAAAGAATTATTTGGCATAATTTATATTTGACTACCCAATATGAAGTATAATGGTATGAATTTAAACAAAGAAATACGCTAGTCACCTAGTTTTGATTTTAAAGTTCTGGCATGTAAGAAAAACATTTTTTGAGCATTAGTATTAGAATGTGGATTGTAAATCTATAAAAAGGATATGTAAATAATGATAAACATAAAGATATTGCTTTACTAAAAATAAGTTGGTAAGAAAAGCTGATTATGTGTCTGAGAATCAAAATTAAGTTCAAAAACTATGTGAACAGAGGACTTTGATTACAGAGTTCTAGTAAAGAAATGTAATTCTTCATTTAGAGCATGACAATGTTATCCTCAGTTTATAAGAGCATTAAATATTTGGTAATAATATAAGTTCCTATTAGATTATACAATCAATCCTTACCAAGATCTGAATGAATAGCACAAACCAGGATAAAACACGATTGATTTGTTTGATATTACTCTTGTAGTTTAGTTGTTCAAACCAGCTGTAGTAGGCAATGCATGAAAGCTTAAAATCGGAATTATTTTACTAACTATATGCAATGAGGCTAAACATTTGGAACATAGAAGCAAGGTCTGGTTCTTAAAAGTAAGCTAGTAATAGTATAGGGACAAACATATATACCACGGTTCCTTACTTCAATAGGGCACAGAGTTTGAACGCACCCATGACCAAAGACAAAGAAATTAATAATGTGGTAGTCTAATTTAGATCCATGGTTGTCACGGCGCTCGACTAGTCGAGCAGTCGAGGTGGAAGAGTCGACTGAAATTATCGACTTGAAAAAAATGATATTTTGGGCGACTAGTCGACTGACTGGTCGACTAGTCGTTTGGGTCGTCAACTGGTTCAAAAAACCCGGTCAAACTTGGTCAAAACCCGGTCATATAAATAAGATTTTAACCCAGAAAACAACAGATTTTAACCAAACTCAGTAGCAACAACCAACACAGTGGAAAGAGGGGGGAATACAGCAACGACTCAGTAACAACAGTTCTTTTCTTACTTCACCAAGTAAGATTTCTCTTCTTTTATATGTATGTATAATTATATATATATAATTCCAATTTTCTGTCTTTGTTCCACGCAGTGAGCAGAGCACTGAACTTGAGTGGAGTACATTGTGGGAGTAATTACAAGTTTTGGATAATTCATAAATTTAAAAAGTTGGAATTATATAACATATATAATCTAATATATATAATGTATATAAATTTATTAATTAAATTATATATATATAATTTGTCGACTAGTCGACGACTAGTCTCAGACTAGTCGACTAGCCAGACCTCCCCGTCGTGACAACCATGTTTATATCTTAATGTTATCAAACATGAACAGCGTGTTCGGGAATAGATGTACTAAAATGAAATTAGCCCGTCCATAAGAGACTAAGGCCATGTTTGTTTCGGTGGATTATCATCCCGGACTATTACCATGTTTTTTCTAAATTTAAAGGACTAGTCCGGGGACTTTAATTTCATGTAAAGTGGCACTACCTAATATGAAGAATTGAGGGTTTGGGACAACCTTTGGAAAGGATGAAGAACAGAATGAAGATATAATTAATTAGTATCCACATTATTATTTTTTAACACCCAAGAGAAATTCATAGTTTCACCGAGGTTATTTTAATTTTCACAATGTACACTTAAGTAAGATACCAAAAATTATTGTATGAAAGCTTATGTTCCTTATCATAAACGCAGGCACTACCTAATATGAAGAATTGAGGGTTTGGGACAACCTTTGGAAAGGATGAAGAACAGAATGAAGATATAATTAATTAGTGTCCACATTATTATTTTTTAACACACAAGAGAAATTCATAGTTTCACCGAGGTTATTTTAATTTTCACAATATACACTTAAGTAAGATACCAAAAATTATAGTATATGCAACCTTCAGCCAGGGAATATCACACGCAGCATGTAAACATACCATTATGTTCCTTATCATAAACGACATTTGTCTAGCATGAAGCATAGCACTAGTTGCAAAATGTTGGGCTACAGAAAGATAAGGGAATGTGCCCATCAAGGGAAGAAGCATGTATGTCATGGCTTACAGTTACATACAGGGCATTAATTTTATATATACATTGGAGAAATAATAAATAGGTTCATCAAAATATATGTGAATACATAACAGTTGCTTTAAGAGAAAATTAATTGGGGATCTTCAAATGGAGCATTATCGAACTAACAAAGAAATAAGTATGACTTTCTACTTTATTTTCATGATGAATTGAGTACTTTCTCTTCTCTATTTCTCTGTGCTAACACAGTTGTGTCTCCACTCAAAGCAAAAATGGGAAAGAGTTAAGAACTGACCTCATTTATTTCGCAAACAAACTGATTCAATATCTTTAATCCTATAGCATAGCGATCAGATGTTGCCTGCTTAAGAAACATATAAAGTATGAGATACTTTTATCAGTAAGCATTATCACACTAGAGTTCTAGCAACAAAGTCTATAGTCAAATTGAAGTTTTAAATTTGACTGAATCCAAAACAGGCCAAATTTCATAATCTTTACTTGTAATAAAGCACTCATTAAATAGACGAAAACATACATACAAAAAAACAGTAAAATCTTCATACTAATTTCAGAATTACAGAATGCTAGTGGAAAAATGTACCATAAATAGGAATATTATCAACAGAGGACTTGTACAAATTAAACACATATTTATGCTTAGGTTTATTATAATGAAATGTGTGCATGGGGTTTTGTCTATAATTTTGTTTGTACAGTTTTCTTTTAAGTAAGATTACTGTGAGAAGCTTTGCAAGCGATTCTACCAATAAAACATATATAGGGGGGGGGGAGATTATAGGTAGGGAAACGATGCAAAGAGCAGCTTGGAAAATTGTGAAGATGGAGTAAATTATACTTTCTAGACTGGATTCGAACATCATGTCATAAAAAAGGTATGCTAGCACAGTAAGGGATAATCTCCTAAAAGTCCCCACTCTTGTTCTCCATTGGGCAGTGGGAGGTTGAGGATGAATTCAATTACACTGAAATAATATGTACAAGTATAAAAAAAATGGATGCATAAATCCAGGAAAATTTACTAAAGAGCTATCATAAATGGCTAATAAAGGAATAGAGGAATACACATGCAGTAAATGTACTTCTTCAACTAAACATAGCTATTACTTGGAACATACTGTTATGTGACAAAGCCATCTAACATGAATGGATCAATGCAATAAAACTTAAAAATTTTGAATCCTCATTACTAATGGAATCCAAAGGATCTCTGGATTGATCAGAAGATCTAGTAGTTATCTTGATAAAAACATTCTTTATTACTTGAGACATGAGACAGCAACTTTGACATATCAGAAAGTTAGTTAAGTGTTGACACCTTCAAAATGTCAAACTCCATACACCCTTGACACACGATGGAGCTATAGGTTCTTCATACCTATTAAAACAACACAATAAGACTTGATAAGATTTAGGAAAAAAAGAGTTAAGTATAAAGAATACACTCTATGAACTTGTACAATCAAACTAACAAATACATATTATTTGAAACAACTTGCCTGGCTCAAAAAATTCATGGCCTCCTTATCAACTTCTTTAAATCTATCATCAACCCACACATACTTTGTTAGTCGTCATAGCAGTTGGATCAGAGACGCAGTTACAAATGAGTGTAATTCAGGACCTCTACTGGCCAGACAGTTAATAACGAGTTTCCTTAAAGACAGCATAAAACAGTCGCTTCAAATTATTACATAACAAGAGAACATGGAATGTAATAATAGGATGCAATCTCAATCCTTTGTATTTCAGCTACAAAATGATAGTAATTCAGGATCTCTACTGGACAGAATACAGATAGCATATAATGTAATTTCCTTAAGAGAACATAAAAAAGGTAACTTGGGCAAAAGTATATCTATAATGTGATCTCATGTTTCAATTTACGATGAACAATTCAAAGCTTCATTTTCAAACACATTTCAAAAATATGTACAAGTCATGTTCAAACTTCAAAAAATTTCTATCACTAGTCAGAGAAGCATTCAAAATATGTAAAACATAACATGTTACATCAAATTACCAAACACATTAAAGATCAGATCAAGCATTTCTTGTATAAAGGCGGAGCTGTAAGGAGAGACTCTGTTCTGTTACTTGCTTCAGCAAACTGGAACTAGCAAGCATCAATGCATAAGGAGTCAATGAATTGTCTAATATGTACTGGCAGTATGAAATGTAGTCGGTGTTTAAAGAACAACATTTCAAAGTATTCTCGGCATGAGCTTGTTCAGCTGAGTTTGTGAATTGTATAACCTCTCACACAAGGCTTCTAGTTGCGCTAAGCTTTCCATTTCTGAAAAAACAAGATGAATTCTGGAAGAGTTAAGGTGATCCAAAACTCCTAGTTTCCTGTGGAAGTTTACAATATTATTTTTGAAGAAAAAAAGTATGTATCCGAGATACATTGAACAAATATATAACCATATGATGAATTACATGTTTATATACACGTGCACAAACACGAGTATACACACAGATTGAAGCAATAAATTTCATTACAAGATTAAATAATTTAATAATGAGAAACATATATGCACAAAAGGGTGACAGAAGATTCATAGATAATTAACGATGTTACATTGTTTACAATACACGGTAGTCCCTTAAATCCTGAATGTTTTTCTATTCATATAAATTTGGTCAAAAAGTAACATTTGCATACTCACATTAACTCCAAATAAAGGAACACCAAGCTGGTCAGCAGTATCCCCTTGCCATATGTGATACAACCTTAACCAAACCTGACCAAGAAAATAGAAAAGAAATCGGCCCGACCAAGAAAATAGAAAAGAAATCGCATTCAGAATCCTTACTATGTTTTAAAATTAGCATTGATAAGTATTCATCTTGACTAGTGAGGATCTAATACAAACATGGCTGGTTGAGTTTAACATTGATCGTGCAAAGCATACCAGACATTCATATAATTGTACAACTAATAAATAAATGGAACCAAATCACCTCTATTACAGTTCTGATCCAGTTGTATACAGTACATATATGTGTCATCAAGTGACAAGTCCTTTTCATCAATAGTGCACAATTTCAGATGTTCATATGATTGTAACCCTAAAAATAATGCATATATGGAATATAATCCCATTAATTGCAGAATTTTTACAGATGTATACACTATATATAAATGATAATAGTAAGCGGCACAGGGCAGGGTGGACAATAAAAGTGACAAGAAGACAAATAGAGTAAGGACAAAATTACAAGTGTATATACCATTAATTGTGTAAATCATATCAGAGATTCATACTACTGTTAGGCTAATATATATACATATACAGAATGAGATTAACTCCATTGTAATGAAGGAGATCTTACACACACACACACACATGAATATCTAATGGATGACAAGTGTTCTGCATCCATCCTGCTAAATATATCAGATATTCATATGATCCTACAACTGAAATTAATACATATACGGAACCAGATCACCTTCATTACAAATTTCATCCAGTTCAAAAAACTATACCCACACATACATATATATCCATAATAAATGGCAAGTGTTCTGTGCATTACTCAATCAATCACACTGTACGAAACAATAAGCGGAGAGTATACAAATCCAACGAACACCTTTCGCCATATCATATTCATAAAATAACTAAAACTCACAACACTGAAACAAAAGTAAATCGAATCTTCTTCTTTTCTTATCACAAAGTAATGAATTAAACTAAAGTCTAAACTTAACCCAAGTGAAAGGGAAACCATACGAATCAATTCAACTATATAAAAGAAGATTAAAACCTAATTCAACTAGACTAAATCATGGAGGCTTCATTAGCTCGCGATTTTGCATAAGTATTATCATCCTTTCCACCATTCCACCTTCCAGAATCTGCATATATGTTTCAAAGCAATACATAATATCCACAATTTTTGGATCCAGTTCAAACAATTTTTCAAGGTGGGGGTCGTGGGGGTTGTAGTAACAAAATGCCTTTGTAGTTTTCATTTCTGATCACCAATAATCCTTACAAGAACAGACACCATCTTTAAAATGGTGAAATCGTTTGGAATCTCTCACCACAATTTCTCGTTTCCGAATCTTGGAAATGAGTTTTATCATTGTATGGCAGTCACCACAAATTCGAAGATTCTTAATTACTTGAATTGTTGCTCCAGGGACTGAACTCATAAGACCAAATGCCACTGCCAACTTTTCACTGTGAACTCTAATTGACATTCCCTTCTCTTCCTCGTTCACATCGTGAAGAACTGACGTCATATTAGGCATGTACCCTGCTTCCTCAAGCTCCACATATAATGTCTCCATGTATGCATAAATCTTCTCATGTTGAGGATGCTCTGTATCTCCAACCAAAAATACATGGACCCTTCCTTTGAATTCGACTAGACTAAATCCTGGAGGCTTCATTAGCCCGCGATTTTTCATAAGTATTCTCATCCTTTCCACATCATCCCACCTTCCAGCATCTGCATATATGTTTGAAAGCAATACATAATATCCACAATTTTTCGGATCTAGTTCAAACAATTTCCTTGCAGAGATCTCCCCGAGCTCCACATTCTTGTGCATTCTGCATGCGGCTAAAAGAGAACCCCAAATAACAAAATCAGGCTTTACGTTCATTTTCTTTATCAGATTATAAGCCTCGCCAAGTCGACCAGCACGACCAAGAAGATCAATCATGCAACCATAATGCTCCACCCCTGGTTCTATGCCAAATTTATTGTCCATGGCACTGAACCAAAAATTCCCTTCATCTAACATGCCAGCATGACTACAAGCTGCTAGGACTGACACAAAGGTTATGTAGTTTGGTTTTACCCCAGCACTATTCATGCGGTAAAATACATCCAAAGCTTCTTTCGCACGACCATGTGCTCCATAACCGGCAACCATGGCACTCCAAGACTTCACATTCTTCTCTTTCATTTGATCAAATGCCCTCTTTGCTGCTTCTATTCTACCACATTTACAATACATGTCAACAACTGAAGTACCTATATATACAGTTTCCTGAAGACCCATCTTTATGGCCTACATCAAAAGAAGCATACAAATAATAGTTTAACAGTTATTTCATAGTTAAAATTTACCAAGCTCAAGTTTTAAATGTTAGGGTACAGCTGTAATAAGCTAATATTAGCAAATAAACAATTTCTGGATGCAACGAATTAAATAGCTTGATCACAAAATCATTATTACTATTACTTACACCAATCGCACAGAACTAAACAAAAAGATGGTACCTGATTATGCAAACACTTTCCAACTTGCAGAGCTCCGGAATGTGCACAAGCCAACAATACAGCAGATAAAGTTACAGTATTAAAGCGAACATTCTTATCCCTAACAAGCGCATAAAACAGCTCCACTGCTTCCGCTGACTTTCCAACTTGAGCATAGACAGCAATCATGGAATTCCAAGATATAACATCCTTCTCATTAATCCCATCAAACACTTTCCTCGACACACCAACCTCGCCACACTTGGCATACGCATCCATCAAAGTGTTCCCAACCCCCGTATCCCCTTCAAACCCCCTCTTTACCACAAACCCGTGAACACCCTCCGTTACACCCTTCCCCGAAACACGAGAACAAGCAGACAGAACCGACACCAACGCAACCGAATCAATTACCACTTCCTTTCCCCCCTCACTCAAAAACTCCTTAAAAAGCTCCAACGCATCAGAAGCCATTCCATTCTGCACATACCCCGTAAACATCGAAGTCCACGAAACCACATTCCTCTGCGGAATTTCCTCAAACAATGTCCTCGCATCCACCAAACACCCACATTTCGAGTACATATCAATGAGAGCAGACGATACGAAAAGGTCCAAGTCTAAACCAAACACAACAGCCTGTTGGTGAGCTTGCTTGCCCGAGCAAAGATCAAACAATGCAGAGCATGATTTAATAGCACAAGGGAAGGTGGAACGGTTGGGGACAAGAGAAAGCTTTCGCATGTATTCGAAAGCTCGAAGAGCTTCAAGTGAGTCCCCATTGCGAGATAAGTCAGCTATAACTGAGTTCCAAGATGAAACACTTGTTTTGTCTACGTATTTGTTGAACAAACTAGTGAGGTTGGTTGAAGATTGGTTTTTGCCAATGAATGTAGCTGATTTTATAGTGTTTGAAATATTCATAATCACTTGTTATATCAAAGCTTATGCATTAGATTGAGGTAAGGAGTCGTCTTTCCCCGGCTGATAGATGGGCATGGATTAGGAACGGACAAGGAGCACAAGGCTATGAGATCGGATCATTTTTGAATTACATTATATTTCAATCGGATTTAATTTGATTTGAATTCAGTTTCGATTTTACGTAAATTGAATTAGTTTGGGAATGGGATTTAATTTGATTCGGATTCGGTTTCAATTTTATATAAATTGAATCAATTCAATTTCGGTGAGACAATTTCACCTTCGTTTAAAACTCATATGAATTTCAAATAAAAATGGATTAAATTTGGTTCAAATCTTTGGGGATTATTTCTTATTTTGAACTAGATTTTTGCTAAATAATATGTCATAGCATCTCCAACTCATTACACTATTTTGATATGATTTTTACACCAAAATAGTGTAAAAATTATCCTATTTTTAAAATCATCTTCAACTCATTTACACTAAAACTTATACCAAAGGAAATCTTTGTTGTACAAAAACAATAAAGTTGTTGGAACATAAGAGGATAAAATTTGTTTTAGTTAAAGGAATTAAAAGGTAATGTTGGTATTTAGAAAAATTCTAAAAGTTACACCAAATTTGGTGTACTTTTTTGTATTAGCACCACAATGGGGTAACTTTTAGAGTTTGGTTGGAGAAGAATTTTACACCAAAATGATGTAAAAATGCAAATTTAGAGTTGGGTTGGAAATAGTCTAAAGTCACTTCCTATACCTCTACCTTGAGATCTTAGTAGAATCGGTAACTTAACACGTTGGTTTTAGGCAAAACCGGTATCAGATTTCTGGTTCGAGACCTCCTACACCCGATATTTGATATTGTATTATGGTGGGCCCAAAAAACGACTAGATCCCCATCTAATAATTTAAAATTTTGATTGGATTAGGCCAAAAAAGGAACGAAAATGTTGAATAATTTGATCCTGATTGACTCGCTTTCTAGGTTTTAGGAGAACTGGTAACTTAACAATTTTATTTGAATTTGAAAGTTTAGTTCAGACTAATGTTAAATTATTTTGAATTATCGTCAAATTTATATAAAAGTCGTTAAGTAAAGTCGTCAAATTATAATTAAAACTCGATAAAATAATACTCAATAAAGTAAATATTTCAATTAAATAATATACTTTGCATCCTGATTTTGGTTAATGTGATAAAATAAAATTTTCACTAAATACGTAATATAAAATTTTATAAAAAAAATCTTGAGACCAAATGGAAAAAAAATTATATGTAAATATATAATATATAATATTTTTTTCTTCTTAAAATATGATATTGTATTCACTTTTCTTTACTTTTCAACAAATTTAAAATAAATACTATTCTTAATTTTTTAAATATTTTATTTTACGAATACATGTATTATACGTGCGGACTCTATATAAGTGTATAATGTATTTATGAGTGTAACGAATCTTAAAATTAAATGTATGAAATACACCGGTGTCTATAATTTAGTCCGAGTTGTATTGAGTTTGAATAAAAAAAATTAGGATGTGATCGCTTTCGGGTCATTATCAAATCTATTATTTTAGATTATTTTAGATTAAAATTTTTGTTTCGAGTCATTTTTGGATAGGATTGAATTAGCTTTCAAATTATTATCGGATTTAATTATATTGAATCGATATCGGTTTGTATTGAATTGTTCGGAATTGGTTATATTTTGGATTATCAAATTCGGATATAAAATCGGATATCGATTTTATACATTTCGGTTCAATTTTTCGGATTCATACCCATTTTACCAGAGCTAATTCCAATACATATTTAGTTGAGTAATAGATAGTTGTATATTTTATTCGGAGATTGGTACAAAATAAGTGATTTTTATCGATCACCACTTCGTTCTTTTTCATAACAAAGTTTTAAAAAATCTAGAAAGTTCAAACTGTAGATAAAAAACATGGTCCCCATATTTATACAAAAAAATAAAGTATTAATAAACTTTATAGAAAAAAATACTAATGAATAAAATAAGCGATTAACAAGACCAAAATTCAATTTATTTTATCTCTCTTCTGGAGGAGGAGGAAGGCTGGAAGATGCTCGTGATGGTAGGTTCTATGGAGTCACCCCGAAAAGGTTGGAATTTGGGAGCGGTGCTACGAATCAGGACCATCATGATAATGTTGAAAGAGGAGTAGTCCTAGCAGGAGAAGCACAACATCCTCCACACCCACATCGCTCAGGCCCCACTTTTGATAGGAGGCATAATACCAAGTTAATTCCCGAACACCGTAAACCTTTTGTTCGTGATAGGAATGGTAGATTGGTTTTACAGGGAGAAGAGGAGGACCAACCTCGTAGGAGAGATGAGAGAGCGGAGGAAAGGCCTATCATCAATCCTCTGCCTCGAAGGTCGATCCACCCGAATGAAGGTTTTTCACAGAACATAAACCCACGCACCCGTGAGGCTTTGTCAAATCGAAGAGGAAGGAGAGAGAATGATTACATGAGCTAGAGGCCTCTTCATCACCGGGGGCGCCACAATGCCGAGCCTATCATCACCCCTGTCTACTCTGAAAGTTCGTCTGAAGGAAGATATCACCCCTCTCGGAGGCAAAATCGCCAGAATAATCAAGGCCTCTAACTGAACAAGGCGTACCCCCTCCTCTCCAGATGAATCAGGGAGCGCCCCAAACTCAAGTTGTTCAGAATGTGATCCAGCCTCCTCTCAACACTTAGGACACACCTCCATCTCCTCTAATCATCCAGGCCACGCTCCCACCTTCAACTACTGTTGTGGGCGCGCCTCAGTCCACCATCATCAATCAGGTTACACCACCTTCCAACTCAGGTATCAACACTCAGGTCGCGCCCACACTACAGGGCACGCCCTCCATCATTGCCTCTCAGGTAAGCCCCTCACCTTAACTCTCAGGAATGCAAAATATCCCTGGTGTAGGTAATATAAATATTGATGAATTGAATAAGCTTCTCACACTCCTTGACGGGGGAAGGTCAAATACTCTAGTGCAGTAAGGGACGCCCCGCTCCCACAAAGGTATTGAAGTACTACTGACCTCCGCTATCATGGAAATTCAGACCCGTTTGAATATCTGGGAAAATTTAATACATACATGGATGTTTATCAGGTGCAGGCTCTGGCTAGGTGTAGGCTCTTGGCTGCTACATTGAGGGATAACGCTCAGATATGGTTTTAGAAGTTGGGAGCAGGTATAGTCATATCATGGGATCAGATGCAACTTCTCAGATATGCTTAACTTGTAGACCCTTATCTGGAACAATAAGTTGTTTCCTCCACTTAGGACATCTAACTAACAATGAGCTAGTAGAATTCTTGAATCTAGTTGTTGTGGTAGTGTTGAACTTGATTTGTTGAATTGGCTTCAATTTCTTTGATTGATTCTTTTTAATTTCCCTCTTTATCACTTCATGTGCAGTTACTTTCATGAACATTCTTCTTGGAGATTTGGATTTGGGGGCAGTAGCAGTTTCAGAAACTGTTGATATCACACTAATACCCTGAGATTTGGTAGGTGTGCTAGAGTGAGTACCAACAGCTTGCTGCTTGGAAGGATTTCTCTTTTGATAGTGTTTCTCTTTTTCAGAATCTTCCCTTTTCTTCTTTTCTGCATTCTCCTTTTTCTTGTTCTCCTTCTTTTCATCCTTATCACTCCTGGATTCAGGCTTTTTGTCCTTCTTGTCCTGATCCTTGTCATCATCATCCTTTTTTTGATTTTTCAATTCCTCACTTGCAAAATCAGATGGTTGACCACTTATGAACTTCTTCATCTTTTCTACAATCACATTATCTTCAACCTGTTTCACTTTCTTCTTTTCAATCAACTCAATCAGGTTTATGATTTGACTTCTGTTTCCTGAGTTGAGATGTTGAGGAATTTTGAAATGAGAAAGCTTCTCTCCTCTAGCCATATACATCACACCATCTGGGCTACAGTAGGATTCAGGCAGAGCATGAGGTATGAGAGGTCCCACAATTTGATTCTTCAATTCTTCATCCTCCTGGGTTACCAACTCCACTGCCTTGTACAGACATTCCAGCTCAGTATAGGATAATCTTTGAAAAAGTGCAACTGAGACTTTGAAATAGCCAGACTCCATTTGAATTAGAGGCTCTTTGAACATTTGTCCATTCTGCTCAAATTTAACTCCCCTCACTGCAACAATAGCATTGTCAAGCATCTTCTTGTAACTCCAATGATTGCCCTTGACTTGCTTTTTGATGTGATGCAGAAGGTCCAGAAAGTTCTTGTCAGAATTAGGATTTAAAATTTCACTCCTGAGCTTTCTCATAACTGCCTTTTGCCTCTCAGCTTCTATTTCTTCTCTCATTGCCTTCTCCCCCTTAGGATTGATATCTTGTCTTTGAAGAAAGGAAGAATGACTTGGCTTGATTTGAGTTGGCAATGTTTCTGGAGGGGCCTGACTAGTTGTGCCCAAGTTGGAGATTAGTGATTGTAGAAAAGTGAGTTGTGCAGAGATGCTGGCAAGAGAGGTCCCTTGATTTACAGAGGAATTGACAAACTCCTTCTTAAGGCTTTGGACATCTGATACAACTTTGGAGACTGTGGATGTAAGAGAATCCACTCTGGCATTTAAAGTGTCAATTATAGAGGCCCTTGCAGCTTCATCTTTGGCCTTGGAATGATAGTACAGATCCACTTGAAATGGAGATAAGGTATGAATGGGCACATCCTCAGGCAGCCTGTCTGCATGCCTGTTTTTGAATAAGACTTCAATCATATTGTTGATCTTTCTTTGATTATCCAGGATGGCTTGATGACTATGAATCATGTCCTTAAACACTTTTTCTAGGGAATCCATCTTGGAATTGAGAAGTGATGACTTTACAGAATCTCCCTTGGCAATGCTTCCATAAAAGCCTCTAGTCCTTAACTTATTTTTAATGGCCAGCAATGTACCCTCTCCCTTGGTTCTGTGATTTTAAATTTCAGATTGAACTCCCTTGGCAAGGTAGTGGTTGGACTATAGTTGAACCTTGGCAGCTTCATGAATTGCATCATATATAGCACTTGGGGTGAAGATCTTCTCACAAGATCCAAGAGAAGTGAGATATTTTTGCCTAGTCCACTCCAAAGCTTCCTCCATACTAACTGCAAATTTTCCATCTAACCATGCATCTACATTGACCTCTTCATCTTCAGCCACACTAACATTTTTCTCTTTCAACTCTTCCTGATCCTTTGCATATTCCAGCAATATTGCAGCATAATCCTTATTAGGCAAGTGAGAAGTCAACAGCTGTTGTGCAATGTGATAAAAGCCTTCCAACTGATCTCCATACATTTCTTGTAGTTTGTCATCAGATAGTGACCCACCAAGAGTTGATGGTCCTGGTTCCCTGTCATGTTGTACAGGTTCTAGCCATTGTGACAAAGAGTGAGTGCTAGGGCCACTAGTTACAGTGGTCCCCTCAATATCTATTTCCTCATCCAATTTCTCAGATGATTCATTAGACACTGGATGGACATGTGATTTCTCCTGAGAAGACAGTCTTTGAATGACTGGGGAGTGTCCAGGGGATGCCATTTGCATGGTGTGGAGGTCCCCCAGATTACCCAATGTCTGTGAAGACACTTGGCTATTAAATGCCTGAGCCCCCACAGAGTCTGAAGTAAAAACTCCTGAAACCTCTGTGGTTTTGATGGTGTCATCGGGATATGCCTCAGCATGCATTCTCTCACCATCTAAATGAGTGGCCTGAGTGGTGAACAAGGTGTCATGCACCAAGTCACTTGAGTGGGGCTCACAAGGGAAGTAAGGATCCTGGTGATCAACAACCTTATGTGTTTGGCTAGACACAGATGGTTGAGAAGAAATTTGAGAGGTGGAAGAGAAAGTGTGAACAGTATTGAGTTTTGGCAACCCCCCTTGAGAAAATGGGGAAGTTTCAAGAGAAGACCCTATATGTGCACAATGTGTCTCATTTTCAACTATAACACCTTCATTGACATGAGTGAATTCCTGCAATGGTGCAGACTCTGTACAGGGTGGAGTGGGCTGGCTCCCAATTTCAATAGATGCACCTTGTTGATGTTATTCCTTAGAACAATGTCAATATTTGTAGAAGGGGGGGTTGAATACAAATATTAAAACTTTTTATGTGTTCTAATATTTGTTCTTGATGTTTGATAGAATAAGAGAATAAGTTCGAACAAATTAATGCTGAAAAATAAAACTGAACAAAGAGATTTAAAATTATTGATGGATTGGTTTTTCCATCAATGTATATTTTTGCTCAATGCTCCTAGGTTAAAAGAAACCTAGCTGCGTTTACAAGATTAGAAAACAAATCAACTGTTCTTACACATGTGCTCTCAAGCTTGAACAGTTGATTAAGAAATATGTCTAACTTGTATGTTTTCTAATAATGCTACTACACTTGTTTATATACCACAAGTGTTCTTTTACAATTCCTATTCTAGGATTGTTTCTACCTGCCTTCCTTTTACCTTTTTCTATTTTACAAAAAGGTTTGAAAGACAGCTTCTGATTGAGTCTTCACAGTCACTCTAGACTGTCTTCCATAGGTGTGCTTTTGTTCTCTGGATCTTCAACAGATATTCTTTCTGTGTTGTCACACTCAATTGATAATTTGCTGTCAAGCATATCAATTGATCCATTCTTTAATCCATCAACTGATGTACTTCTTCGATTGATCTTTATATCCATCGATTGATAAAAGATGTCTTATCGATTGATAGATGTTATCAATCGATATATCAGTCGATGGGTCTTCACATCAGTTGATGGTCTTCAATCCTTGGCTTGGCTTCTTCGATTGATCCTCCATCCATCGATGCTTCAATATCAATTGATCATCCTTCACTTGTGCAATTTCCTGTCTTCACATAATTACAATTTAACAGTTTAATTTACACATCAATTGATGATCCATATCAATCGACTCTAACATCAATTGATGAACAAAATATCAATTGATTTACACCTTATCGATTGAAATATACTAAGTACACCTATGCTACAATCCAAATTATCAGTTGATTCATATAAACACTTCAACTGATAAATGGTTTCCTGATCAATTGATATTTATAACTTTCATATCAATTGATCAGTTACAACAAATAAAATTTCTATGATTCTAAGATTAATGTTATCATCAAATCACATGTAAATTCCTAACAATCTCCCCCTATTTGTGTTTGTGTTATTAACAGGCATAAATCTACTTGATGATAACAAAAACCCTTAAAAAAAAATTACATTTAGATAGAATCAAGAAACTTAATTGGCACATTAATTTTGGAAGTACCAGATTGATATATAACTCCTGCAAGCAGCTTCAATATCTTCATAATTTAATTTAGTTCCTCTTCCTCCTTTTCTCAGCATTTTCCTTTAGTTGCCTCATGAAAGAACTTCTCAATATTGCTTCATCCCTGTCAGTTTCTCCAAGTTGCCTCATAAGGTAGTGTATTTCTTCATCTGTGATTTTGTCAAGATATTTGCAGATATCAAAGAACTTTGTGTTGCCCTCTATATCTGTAAAAATCATAGCATACTTTGGCTCCAACACCACCTTTTTGACCTGTGACTTCCATAGCTTTAGAGGTGAATCAGGTTCAGCTTCTGCCTTGGATCTTTTTAACCTTGAAATTTGTTGTTGTATCTCCTGAGCAATTGTTGTGTTGAGTTTGTACTTTCTGTTGAGTAGAGGAAGAATAGTCTTTAAAACATTGTAGCTTTGCTTCATTATCACCTTCAATGAATAGATTGTTTTCACTCCATTTTCATACTCCAACCTCATTGATTCTTCATGGTTAGAGGTTGCAGGGTGAGTCCTTACTCCAATTAATCCTTTTTCATTGATTACTGGTATTCCCTTCAAATCATAACCTTCAATTGTGACCTCCTCCTTGATTTCTTCTTGTTGACCCTGGAGGTTTTCCTGAACCACTATTTCTTGAGTAGAACTTGACCTTTTCTTGGCCATAGAAACTTTTCTCCTTTTTCTCAAAGGTTGCTCTGCCTGTAGCTCTTCTTCCAAATGCCATTGCATTTCCATCTGTCTAGCAATCTCTTCATTCTCCCTTTCTCTCCTTGAGGCATCTGAGATTCCTGTAGTGATGGCTCCTTGAAGTAGCTTTTGACTTACTGGTTCAGTCTCTTTCTTCTTCTCTTCTTCAATCACTATTGCTTTCCCTTTCTTCTTTTCTTTAAGAGCTTCAATATCCAATTGAAGAAAAGCTTCTGTATTTGAGTTTCTTTCCTTGGCAGCCTTTTGTGCATCTTCATTTAATTTTCTTGTTTGAGCAATGAACTCATCCAAGTCTCCTTTTTCTACTGCCTCTGTTACTAACTCAGTGCTTCTCCTTAGATCTTCAATTCTTTTCTCTTCTCTCTCAATCATTGTTTGAGTTTCTTTCTCCCTAGAAATTCTCCTAGCTTTAAGATCATCATCAAACTTCTTGTAATCTTTCTTTTTCTGTTCTAAATTATCTTTTGGAGAATTAGATGACTTAGATTTCTTTGAAGATTGATTGTCCATGTTACTTCTGCTTTTATCTCTTCTCGGTGCAGAACCACCAATGCCACTTGACTTATCCATACCAGAACCACCTATTCCACCACTTCCACTGCCTTTGCCATCACCACCATCATCATCCTTCTTCTTTGTATTCTCCCCCTTTTTGTTATCATCAATTGGAGGGGGTGGTGGAAGTCTGTCAAGAAACTTTTGAAGAATGGAAGCATGAAGACTTTGACCTCTGATAATATCATCCATCTTCTTTTCTAGAGAACATACTCTTGTCTCCAAAGATGTAAAATTTTTGGATTCTTTGAAAAGCTTGTCTTTGATGCTATTCATGGTGTTGAATGGTAGCTTCTCATCCAATCTCCTGTCCATTGCATCCTTGTTAGATGAGATAGAGTCTTTAATCCTCTCCAGTTCCCTCCTTACTCCTGTTACTGTCATCTTTTGAATTTTCATTGATTCTCTCATATAGTGAGCAATTCTCCTTTAAGTAGGATCTTCAATTTCTCCTTCCACCATTGCTCTTCTATATTGAGAGAGAATTTCAGTCTCAGCAGCTTCTAAGGAACCATCAATAGTGCTCATCCATGGCTCTTCATTAGAATCACTCTCCAACTCTTCAGGTGCCATATAACAAGTGTCTGTTGTATTGGCGATGCTTTCCTTCAGATTCCTGGTCCTTTGATCTGTATGATCAATGCCCAAGAGTTGTTCTGCATTCCTGTTACTTGAAGTAGCCAACCTTTGATATTGTGGATCAGGATGAATGAAATTCTTTGGATCCAATTCACCAGCATCTATTTCTTCTCCAAAGTCCTTAGCAAATCCACTCCCACTAGCTTCAGCATTATTTGCTCCCCCTATCTCCTTTACTCCTTCTTCTGCCATCATTTCAATTTCCAATTCCTGTGCAAAAAGTAGACTGTTTTTATCACTTTCACTCATCTCTCTATTTTGCATCAGGATCTCATCCTGGAATCTCACCTCTCCCTCACTCATTTCTTTTGCACCTACTAAGGTGGGGCCCTCAAGTGTTTCACTCTCATTCCTGGAAGAAATAGGAATGTTTTTACTCACTTCCTCTCCTTTTGCCAGGTTACAATCCTGCCTCTCACTCAACTCACTCAATCCTAAGAGTGTTTGTGCAACATCAATTGATTGAGCATCAATTGATGTATTGACATTATCAGTTGAAGTGGTGTTTGGGATATCCATCGATTGATGCATACCAATCGATTGATCTTGAGTATCGATCGATGGCTTATCAGTCGATGGCTGAATATCAATTGATGAAGGAACATCAATTGATGGAGAAGAAACAGTTGAGATAATTTGTGAAGTTATGTTTGAGATGATATTGGAAATAGAATCCTGAAAATTCTGAGAAGAAGATTCAGGGGAGAGTGTTGGCTTCTCCTTGAAAAACAAAGAAGGAGAATCTGAAAATGTTCGATAGTCTATCAAAACATTTTCTGAAGAAGTTTGAGATGGGGATAGAAGAATAGAAGAGATAGGAATTGAAAGAGAATGGGGCTGCATCTCATCATTTATATGAGATGCATCATGGAGACTTTGTGAAGGCTCCTCCACAGTTTCCTGTGGTTTTGCAGTGTGTGATTCCCCAAGTGCAAAGGTGACTTTCTTTTCTCTTCTTTTGTATGGTGTTAGTGTTTTGGCTTTTGTGTCCCCAATTTGATTCTGTGCCCCTGGTTGTGGGCTATTTTCAATATTGTCATCCTTTTGAGAAAATGACAATAGGGATGTGGTATTTTCCATGTTAACATCCACAGTCTTTTGGGAGACTATGGAGTGGCTAGGTTGAGGTTGCACACCCTCACTCTCCTTATCCTTCTGGGTTCTTAGATATTCCCCAGTTCCCTCACCACCTACATCCTCCTCTAATCTATCTACCACACTAGTTGATTTTCTTTTCTTGGTTTTTACAACAGCAGGTTTTTGAGAACCTGTTGAGGTTGGTTTCTTAGATTTGGATTTAGAGATTGGTTGTATGGCCTGGGTAGGAGGGTTGGGGTCATTACTACCACCCTCCATAGTCACAGAAGGCAAAGAAGAATTAGGTTTAGAAGAGTTTAAAGTAGAGATAAATACCTGAACAAAAGGGGGATAGATCAATTCCACATTGCTGTAAAGATTGATCCTAACCAAGTCTTTAAAGACCCTTTTGTTTTGAGTCCAGCAATCCAAAATTTCTGTATTCCTGTCAATCTCAATATCCTTGACAAAGTGGTTAATAATAATCATAATAAATCTTGCATAATAAATATGATTAGATCTATTTATTTTATTCCCCAATTTGGCAGATATTTCATTGAGTAACAGGCTTCCTAAATTATGATATCTATCATATAAAATGCTATACCCTACTTGTTGCATACTAGTTGTTATTGCATCAAAATTACTAACCTTACCAGAAAAACACTTTATTAAAGCATCAAAGAAATATGACCATTCTTTTCTTAGATTCTTTCTAACAATACTACCTAGACTAGCATCAGGAGCAGTATAGTTGATTTCCCTAAGCATGTTTCTAATATCTGTGTCAGTGGGTGCATTTTCGGTATTATTTGCAGGAATATTTAAACACTCACCCAAGACCACAGTGGTTAGAATATACCTTTGTCCTTTGCATTCAAAGGAGATTGTAGAAAAATCATCTGCTACTTCTGCTGTTGTCCAGAATTCTTCAACTAGATTGCACACTATTTTTGGTGCTTTTGAGAGGGCCTTTGCAATTTTCAAACTCCTTAGAAATTCCATTAGGGGATGAAATTCTGTTGGGGCTTCCTCCACCATAGTGCAAGCAACGAAGTTGTTGAGCTCATAGTAGAATCCAGATTGTGAGACTTTCTTTGAAGATGCCATTATCGTGTTTGAAGATTTATAATTGAATTAACTGGTAAACTTGTTAGTAATTATAACAGAAATAATAAATAGACAGTAGTAGATTAGGGTTCTTAGCAAGAGATAGATACAGAGTAAGTTCGAAGATTGAGAAAGAGAAAGAGATAGAAAAATCGATAGTAAAAATGCAAGTAAGAATTAAAAGAAGTTTTAATCTCACTATTTATATTTACTGATTTCCCAACCAATTTCTTACTCAAAATAGAACTAAATCGACCGTTGGAAGAGTATTGATAATTAAAAGTTACCAATTTTGGCAATCGATTGTTATACATACAGGAATGTACGTTTTAATCAATTGATAAAATAAGTAATCAACGGCTAGATTTTTGTACAGGTCGATTGATGACATGGACCCCTTTAAATTCTAGGTCATCGATTGATAAATTGCTTATCCATCGACAGGTACAATTATCCATCGATAGACAAATATATCATCGATTGATATATCTATCTGTCGATAGTTACCCCTATCCATCGATAAACAAATATATCATCAATTGATATATTTATCTGTCGACAGCTCCATTAATATCCATTGATATGTAAAATATTTATCAGTTGATTATTGAAGAATCAATAATTTAACATAGTCAATGGCTACATGTAATATAAATACATAACTTGTCAGACATTTAAAGGATTAGATATAATTAAGCATACCTAAATCACAGACCAATCTATTGAAGGTAGATTCATCTAATGGTTTGGTAAAAATGTCTGCAAGTTGTCTTTCACTAGGGACAAAATGTAATTCAACTGTACCATTCATTACATGTTCCCTAATGAAGTGATACCTTATGTCAATGTGCTTGGTTCTGGAATGTTGTACAGGATTTTCTGTTATAGCAATGGCACTTGTATTATCACAGAAAATAGGAATCTTGTTCAAGTTGAACCCATAGTCAAGTAGTTGATTCCTCATCCATAATATTTGTGCACAGCAACTTCCAGCTGCAATGTATTCAGCCTCTGCAGTAGATGTAGACACTGAATTCTGCTTCTTGCTAAACCATGAAACAAGCTTATTTCCTAGAAATTGACAGGAACCTGTTGTGCTTTTTCTGTCAATTCTGCAACCTGCATAATCTGCATCTGAATAACCAATTAGATCAAATCCAGAATCTCTAGGATACCAAATTCCAAGATTTGGAGTTCCTTTGAGATATCTGAATATTCTTTTTATTGCAATCAAATGAGATTCTCTAGGATCAGCTTGAAACCTAGCACAAAGACATGTAGCAAACATTATGTCTGGCCTACTTACAGTTAAATAAAGTAATGAGCCAACCATACCTCTATAACTTGAAATGTCCACTTGTGCTTCCTTAGTGTTTAATTCAAGTTTAGTTGCAGTGGCCATGGGAGTTTTAGCAGAAGAACATTCACTTAAATCAAATCTCTTTAATAAATCAGAAATATATTTGGTTTGATTTATGAAAATACCATTTTTAACTTGTTTGATTTGCAAGCCAAGAAAGTAGGTTAGTTCTCCCATCATGCTCATTTCATATTTACTCTGCATCAACTTAGCAAACTTTTTACAAAGTTTTTCATTAGTTGAGCCAAAAATAATGTCATCTACATAGATTTGAACAAGAATCATAGAGCCATTTACATTTCTATGAAAGAGAGTTTTATCAACAGTACCTCTTGTGAAGTGATTCTCAATCAAGAATTTAGACAATGTGTCATACCAGGCTCTAGGTGCTTGCTTCAATCCATAAAGTGCCTTGAGAAGATAGTATACAAATCCAGGATGAATAGGATCAATAAAACCAGGAGGTTGTTCTACATAAACTTCTTCTTCTAGTTCTCCATTGAGAAAAGCACTTTTCACATCCATCTGATACACCTTGAAATTTGCATAAGCAGCATATGCTAGAAAGATTCTGATTGCTTCCAATCTTGTAACTGGTGCAAAAGTTTCATCAAAATCTATGTCTTCTTCTTGTGAATAGCCCTTTGCCACTAATCTTGCTTTATTTCTTGTCACTGTACCAGATTCATCCATTTTGTTTCTGAACACCCATTTTGTACCAATGATAGACTTGTTCTTTGGTTTGGGCACCAGCTTCCATACCTTGTTTCTTTCAAATTGATTCAACTCTTCTTGCATAGCAATTATCCAATCAGGATCATTCAAGGCTTCTTCAATCCTTTTTGGTTCTTCTTGAGACAGGAAGCTACTATACAAGCATTCATTTTGAGTTGCACTTCTAGTTTTGACACCATCATTTGCATCTCCAATTATTAATTCAAAGGGATGGCTGTTTGTCCATTTCCTTTGTGATGGTAAATTTGTCCTTGAAGATGATGCTTCATGATCATTGGAAGTGTTATGATCATTGTGATGTGATTGACTATTTGAGAACCCTCCCCCTGAGATGGACACTCTACTTGAAGATTGTTGAGCAGAGTTGATATCCATCGAATGATTATCAATTGATGTATTATCAGTTGATTGATGATTGTCAACTGATAAGTTATCTGTTAATGCATTGACATCAATTGATGGGAGGATTCTAGGTACTTGAACTCTTGTGATTTCCACATCATCATCACTATCTTCAATATTACTTGTGGATTCATTTTCAAAATGCAATAGATCATGAAATCCTTCATCAAACAACCCTTGAATTTTCTTGTCATCAAAAACTACATGCATAGATTCCATAACAATGTGTAATCTAAGATTGTAGACTCTGTATGCTTTGGTTGTTATTCCATATCCAACAAATATAGCTTCATCAGCTTTGGCTTCAAATTTTCCTAGATTTTCACCTTGATTTCTCAGTACAAAGCATTTGCAGCCAAAGACATGAAGAAAGTTAACTGTTGGCTTCTTGTCTTTCTTTATCAATTGATATGGAGTTTTGCCTTGAGGTTTATTGATCATGGAAATATTTTGAATGTAACAAGCAGTATTAATTGCTTCTGCCCAGAAGTATGTAGGAAGTTTTGCTTCTTCTAACATAGTTCTAGCAGCTTCAATCAAGGTCCTATTTTTTCTTTCAACTACTCCATTTTGCTGTGGAGTTCTTGGAGCAGAGAAATGATGAGTGATACCTTTTTCTTCACAGAATTCTCTCATGGTTGAATTCTTGAATTCAGTACCATTGTCACTTTTAAATTTCTTGACCTTCCATTCAGTGCCATTGTCAACATTCTTCACATGATTGATAATTAATTTGCTTGCTTCATCCTTAGAATGTAAGAAATATACCTATGAAAATCTTGTGAAATCATCCACAATTACTAGGGCATATTTCTTTTTGGCAATTGACATGATGTTGACTGGACCAAATAAATCCATGTGCAATAATTCAAGAGGCTTATCAATTGATGATTCAGACTTTGACTTGAATGATGTTTTTCTTTGTTTTCCCTTTTAACATGCATCACATAGTCCATCCTTGGTGAATTCCATCTGTGGAATGCCTCTAACCAGATTCTTTCTAATCAATAAATTCATGGCTTTGAAATTCAAATGGGCTAGTTTCTTGTGCCAAGTCCAACTTTCTTCTGTATTGGCTTTGCTAAGTAGACATGTCATTGAATTTGCCTTTACAGAGTGAAAATCAGCCACATAGACATTCCCTTTTCTTTTTCCAGTTAAGAGAATTTTACCAGATTCTTTGTTGGCTATGATGCATGATTCAGTTGTAAACCACACACCATTACCATTATCACACAGTTGACTAATACTGAGCAAATTGTGCTTCAATCCATCAACTAGTGCTACAGTTTCAATGATAACATTTTCTTTTGCAATTGAGCCATATCCCAGAGTAAAACCTTTGCTGTTATCTCCAAAAGTAACTCCTGGGCCAGCTTTTTTCACAAACTTTGTGAGTAGGGACAAATCTCCAGTCATGTGCCTTGAACATCCACTATCCAAATACCAGAGATTTTTCTTCCTGTTTCCCTGCACAAACATAAAACAATCAAGTTGCTTTTGGTACCCAAGTTGCCTTGGGTCCTCTTTTATTAGTTGCAGCTTGAGCCCCTGTTGTCAACTTAGGTTCCTTTTGTTTTGGTGGGTTTAAATCCACTTTATCTTTGGGAGTTGACTTTTGGGGCTTTGACACCTTAGAACTCATGGCAGAATTTTCATGGATTTCATCATTTACATTAGGCATGTTCCATGGCATACCAGGCATGTTCATATTAGGATATGCAAAGAAGGGATTATACATGTATGGAACTTGTGCATAAGGCATATGAACATTAGGTGCAACCAAATTAGAAGACATGGCATTCATGAGCATAGGATTGGTAAACATGGCATTTGCAGTCATGGCATGTATATTTAAATCATTTGCAGATATAGAATTCTTTTCACTTTTGCATTGCATGGACAAATGATTTACACTACCACATTTAGCACATACCTTTCTAGGTGCATACATATCAGGAGTGTAATTATTGTGCTTATTTATGCCTACTTTACCATTCCTATTCTTTTTCTTTTTCTCAGACTTAGATAGAGAAATTTCCACATGTGCTATCTTTTCTAATTTTTCTTTTAATTGTTTCTTGGATAAGCTACCTATGTTGATCTTCTCAGTCTCAGTCTCAACTTGATTCTTGGTTTCCTTAACAAACTTAATAGGAGTGCTAAATTTGTTCTTTTTATTAGCCATTGATGATTTACTTGTCGATGGATGCTTATCGATTGATTCAGCATCAATCGATTGATAATCCTTATCAGTTGATGAAGGATTAGCAGTCGATTGATCTTTATCCATTGAAGTATCAGCCAATGACTTGCCTATTGATTTGGGGAGTTCTCCTAGAGTATCTACACCCTGAACATCAATAATTTGTTTGGCAGTTTTAGCAGACCTATTCCATTTGCTAATGGTTTCAATTTCTTCAGCTAATTGTTCTTTCAACAATTCTTCTCTTTTCAAACTGTTTACTAGTTCATTCCTAGCATCCTTTCTTTCCTGCTTAAATCTTTCTAAACAAACAAGTTCATTTTCAAGAAACATATTTCTCTCAGTTAAGGCATCAATGGTGTTCTTTAACTTGAGATTTTCTTTGTTTAGAGATTTTAGAGTGACATGCAAATTGTACAGTTCATTAGACATTTCATTAATAGTACTATTGCATTCCTCAGATGTAAGCTCGGAAAAGTTGGTAGCTAGTACCTGATTAGATGCTGAACTAGCTTCTTCATCTTCATGATTGGCCATTAATGCAAGATTGACATATTCTTCAGAATCACTATCCTCAGCAGCCCAGTCCTTCTCCTCAGTTACAAAAGCCTTTTCTTTTTGTTTTAAAAGGTCAAAGTATTTCTTCTTATAATCAATACCCTCATATGACTTTGCCTTTTCTTGTTTTGGCTTCCTGCACTCACTTGAGAAATGACCAGCCAATCCACAGTTAAAGCATTTGAATTTAGATCTTTCAACCAGATTTTTATTTTGATTGTTGTTTCTAAACTGGGATCCAGGCCTTTGAGCATATGGATTCTTCTTGAATTTTAGCTTTAAAAATTTCCTTGTCAGAAATGCAAGGTGCTCATCAATCTCATTCAAATCATCCTGAGAGCATGTTTCATTTTCTTCACACTTGCTCTTTCCTTTTCTCTTGAATGATTCTTCAACAGCATCACCAGCCATCATGACTGACTCTTCTTCATAGCCATTTTCCTTCTTCTCTTCATTTCCCTTGACTACCAAAGCCACAGTTTTCTCTTTTCTTTGATTCTTTTCAATCTCTTCATCTTGTTGGATTTCCAACTCATATGTCTTGAGAATACCATAAAGTTTCTCCAGTGTAAAATCCTTGAAGTCCTGAGATTGTCTAATGGAAACAGTCATTGGTTTCCATTCTTTTAGAAGAGATCTAAGAAATTTTAGATTTGTATCCTCAGTTGCATAAACCCTACCATATAGCTTCAATCCATTTAACAACTTCTGAAATCTGCTATAGGTGTCATTGATAGATTCTCCACTCTTGAAATGGAATGATTCATATTTTTGAATCAAGAGTTGCATCTTGTTTTTCCTTACTTGTTCAGTTCCTTCACACAGAGTTTGAAGTGTATCCCATACTTCTTTTGATGAAGTACAATTTATTACATTGTCAAACATATCTTTATCTAGACCATTAAACAGAATGTTCATGGCCTTCTTGTCTTTGAGTACTTCTTTTTCATCCTCTTCTGTGAACTCAGAAATAAGTTTTGGAACATGTCTGTCAAGTGCAGGAGTTCCATCAGGGTTTACACCTGTGACTAGCTTCATGGGAACATGAGGACCTTTTTCTATGCAGTTAACATAAGAAGGGTCGAGAGAAAGAAGATGCAGATGCATTTTGACCTTCCATGGAAAATATTCATCTTTCTCTAAAACTGGAATTTTCACACCTGAATCTCTTTGACCCATATTGACTGTTCTTGATCTTTAAACTTTCTGTATGTTGAAAGCCTGCTCTGATACCAATTGTTATTCCTTAGAACAATGTCAATATTTGTAGAAGGGGGGGTTGAATACAAATATTAAAACTTTTTGTGTGTTCTAATATTTGTTCTTGATGTTTGATAGAATAAGAGAATAAGTTCGAACAAATTAATGCTGAAAAATAAAACTGAACAAAAAGATTTAAAATTATTGATGGATTGGTTTTTCCATCAATGTATATTTTTGCTCAATGCTCCTAGGTTAAAAGAAACCTAGCTGTGTTTACAAGATTAGAAAACAAATCAACTGTTCTTACACATGTGCTCTCAAGCTTGAACAGTTGATTAAGAAATATGTCTAACTTGTATGTTTTCTAATAATGCTACTACACTTGTTTATATACCACAAGTGTTCTTTTACAATTCCTATTCTAGGATTGTTTCTACCTGCCTTCCTTTTACCTTTTTCTATTTTACAAAAAGGTTTGAAAGACAGCTTCTCATTGAGTCTTCACAGTCACTCTAGACTGTCTTCCATAGGTGTGCTTTTGTTCTCTGGATCTTCAACAGATATTCTTTCTGTGTTGTCACACTCAATTGATAATTTGCTGTCAAGCATATCAATTGATCCATTCTTTAATCCATCAACTGATGTACTTCTTCGATTGATCTTTATATCCATCGATTGATAAAAGATGTCTTATCGATTGATAGATGTTATCAATCGATATATCAGTCGATGGGTCTTCACATCAGTTGATGGTCTTCAATCCTTGGCTTGGCTTCTTCGATTGATCCTCCATCCATCGATGCTTCAATATCAATTGATCATCCTTCACTTGTGCAATTTCCTGTCTTCACATAATTACAATTTAACAGTTTAATTTACACATCAATTGATGATCCATATCAATCGACTCTAACATCAATTGATGAACAAAATATCAATTGATTTACACCTTATCGATTGAAATAGACTAAGTACACCTATGCTACAATACAAATTATCAGTTGATTCATATAAACACTTCAACTGATAAATGGTTTCCTGATCAATTGATATTTATAACTTTCATATCAATTGATCAGTTACAACAAATAAAATTTCTATGATTCTAAGATTAATGTTATCATCAAATCACATGTAGATTCCTAACAGTTGAGAAAGTGCACCTAGTAACAAGTTTAACAAGTTTAATCCCTTGTTAATCTCTACATCCTTTTGAGAGGATGTAGAGTGGTTTGTTGTGGCCTTTTTAGTTTTCTTCTTCCTGGTTAAAGGCTCCACAGGTGACTCATCTAATACATCATCACTTTCTACAACATTTTCTATTGTTTTTTTCTTAGCAGTTTTCTTCTTTTTCTTCTTTACAACTACACCCTGTTGAGAGGACGTAGAGGTTGGTTTACTAACATCTAGGGATTTCAAAGAAGGGCTAGCAGTTGGGCTAAAGGTCCTTGGGTTAGGTACATTACTGCATCAAGATAACCATATTTAGGTTGCACAAGTGGGTACCCCCTAAATACACTCAACATGTGAGGTGTGACTTGAAGGGGTACATTCACTGTGTTTATCCTATCCAATGTAGCAAAAATAATTTTTGACATGGATTTAGAATAGCCAATTCTCTGTTTGTTCATCCCAGACAATTCAATTAAACTAAAATTCTTATAATTTAGGATTAATTGAATAAAGCGAGGGAAGAAAATCTCATTACCTTTCCTGGGAATCCTGGTTATGAGCTCCCCAAGAACTAGTTTTCCAACATTGAGCCTTTGATTGTAGGCCAATGAGTAGGCCAACTTCATGGCAATGAGGCTAACCTGGTCAAATCTTGTCTTCCTGCAGGTGAAAACTCTCAATATAGTATCGAACAGGAATGACCACTCCTTTCTCATAAATTTCTTGTTGATCTTTCCTAGCTTGAACTTCTCCCCTTCTTTGTCCACAGTATCAGAGTACCTAATGATTTCCAGAAAGTCTAGCAGGCCTTCATCAGTTGGCACATTATGAAACTCTTCAGTTGGAATCTTTAAGCTTTTATTGACATCTTCATCATCAAAACTTATATCTACTCCTTGGATTTTGCAGGTTACCACTATTTTTGAACCACCATTCTCCAGTGTTATGTTCTCCTAGTCTGCAGTAGCCCAAAATTGCTCAAGAATGTCCAGGTAAAGGGTTGGGTTTGCTAACAAGGCTTCTTTGAGGTATGAATTTATGAGAAATTTGGTGAAACATTTGTACTGTTGTTTTGCATCAGCATCTCTGGAAATGGCCAAAGAGTTGGTTTCGGGAATGATAAATACTTCAGTTGAAACAAAGCTTGAGGATGCCATGGAGTTAGTGTATAGAAATATTGAAGAGAAGAAACGAAAGTTTTAGAGAGAGAGAGATTCAAGAGTAACAGTTGGAGTGCAAGGGTTTCTTTGAGTTTGAAGTTAAGTGTAGAAATGAAATGTTAGATCTATTTTGCTATTTATATGACACAGATAACTCGATTAGAATAGTAATCGATTTTAGTGATCGTGAACTCAGAAATGAGTAAAGCTGTTTTAGTAGAGAATTGTCAGACTTTGATCGAGAACTACGACACTTGAGAACTCACTCAAGCTATAGTCGAGAACTCTGATGATTCGAGAACTCTCAATGGTACTTGATCGAGAACTCTAGAAATGATCTATTCGAGAACTCACAATATCATGATTCGAGAACTCTTAGAATTGAAAGATTCAAGAACTCAAGACATTCGAGAACTCTTAGAATTGAATGATTCGAGAACTCAAGAATTTTTACTTAGTCGAGAAGTTAGAAAGAATGGCAACTTAACTACAAACTCCAGTTTTCTTAAAGAATTATTTTATCCTCACTTGGAAAATAAAATAAGAAATTTGCAATCATCATTTCTTAGATAAATAAAATTTATTTATTCTCTTTGATATAAAAAGTGTGATTGATTAATATTCCTGATATTTTGATTACCACACTTGTTATTTAATAATGCATAGGTATGATAATTCCATTCAGGTTTTCTCAGAACAAAGAAATAATTCTGAGTCAGTTTAAAACATTTGTTTAACCATATGTACAACAATATAACTGACATATTTATAAATATACACCAGTTTTGTTTCACTTAGATAAATTATTTAGGTTCATGTTTGTGAAATAATTGTTGCAACAGTTAGAGGGATATATTTAGTGAACCATTTATCCTGAAGAGTTTAGCATTCTAATTTCACTAACCATCCTGTTAAAGGTGGCTTCATCAAGTGGATTAGTAAATATATCAGCTAACTGTCTTTGTGTAGGAACATAGAACAATTTAATTACTCCATTTTCTGCATGCCCCCTTATGAAATGGTACCTTACATCAATATACTTTGTCTTGGAATGATTGACTGGATTTGCAACAATTGATATGGCACTAGTGTTGTCACATATGATAGGTATTCCTTCCAACACTAGTCCACAGTCCCTCAATTGATTCCTAATCCAAAGTACTTGAGCACAGCAACTTCCAGCAGCAATATATTCAGCCTCAGCTGTAGAAGTTGACACAGATTGTTGCTTTTTGCTGAACCAAGATACCAATTTCTGTCCAAGAAATTGACAGCTTCCTGAGGTGCTATTTCTATCCACTCTATAACCAGCAAAATCAGCATCTGAATATCCAACTAGATTGAAACCTGTTTCTTTAGGGTACCATAATCCCATAAAGGATGTTCCTTTGAGATATCTTAGAATTCTCTTGACAGCAATGGGATGGGATTCGTTTGGATTTGCTTGAAACCTTGCACATAGACATGTGGAAAACATTATGTCAGGTCTATTTGTTGTGAGATAGAGAAGAGATCCAATCATTCCTCTGTAGGTCTTCATATCTACATTTTTTCCTTTCTTATCTTCATCCAGTTTTGTAGCTGTAGACATTGGAGTTTTAGCAGTTGAGCAATCTTGCATGTCAAACCTTTTGAGTAGGTCATTTATGTATTTTGTTTGATTTACGAAAATGCCATCAGCCCTTTGGCTTATTTGAAGACCTAGAAAGTAATTGAGCTCTCCCATCATACTCATTTCATACTCACTTTGCATAAGCTTAGAGAATCTCTGACACAGTTTCTCATTTGATGAACCAAAAATGATATCATCCACATAGATTTGAACAAGAATGATATCCTCACCATGCTTCTTGTAGAAGAGAGTCTTGTCAATGGTTCATATAGTGAATTGATTTTCCAGAAGAATTTTTGACAAAGTGTCATACCATGATCTAGGGGCTTGTTTGAGTCCATACAATTCTTTGATGAGTCTATAAAAAAAAGTCGGGAAAATTTGGATCTTCAAAGCTAGGAGGTTGTTGCACATATACCTCTTCTTCCAATTCACCATTGAGAAAAGCACTTTTGACATTCATCTGATAGACCTTAAAGTTTGAGTGTACTGATAAGGCTACAAAAATTCTAATTGCTTCCAATCTTGCAACAGGAGCAAAAGTCTCATCATAGTCAATGCCTTCTTCTTGTGAATAGCATTTAGCAACCAACCTTGCCTTGTTTCTTATCACAATCCCATGTTCATCCATTTTATTCCTGTAGACCAACTTAGTGCCAATCACTGATCTGTCCTTTGGAGGTGGTACTAATTCCCAAACATTGTTTCTCATAAATTGATTCAACTCTTCTTGCATGACAATTATCCAATCTGGATCCAACAAGGCTTCTTCAATTTTTTTGGCACATTTTGAGACAAAAAGCAGACAAATAGGCATTCATTCATAGTTGCTCTTCTTGTCCTCACACCTTCATAAGGATTTCCAATGATTTGATTAGCTGTGTGAGATCTATTCCATTTAGTTTGATCAGGCCCATCTTTATCATTTGAGCATGTTTCCTCCTGATTGAAGTGATTGCCATTTGTTGCAGATCCTTGAGAGCCTCCCCCTGAGTTAATGCTAGACTTATATGGAGAATTCTCAAGTTGAATATGACTAAAGTCTTCATGTTCTCTTTCTACATTTATTCCATATGAGATGTCTACATGGGAGTCTTCAAGAGTACTTATAACATTTTCAGTTGTAGAAGTTTCAGGCTCTATTTCATTTTCAAATCTCAGAGTGTCACAGTTTTCACCTTCCAAACTCATAGTGGGGAACTTGAAATCATCAAATGTTACATTTGTGCTTTCCATAACTTTTTTTGATCAATCACATATACTCTATAGACAGTCTTGTCCAATGAGTATCCCACAAAAATTCCTTCATATGCCTTTGCTTTAAATTTTCCAAGATTATTGACATCATCTTTGAGAACAAAGCACTTTGCTCCAAACACATGCATGTATTTCACAGATGGCCTTCTAACTGGTTTTGTGATGAGTGTTCTGTTTTGAGTGTAACAAGCAGTTCTAACAGCCTCAGCCCAAAAACTGGTTGGTAGATTTGCTTCTGCTAACATGGTTCTTGCAGCTTCAATGAGAGTCCTGTTCTTTCTCTCAACCACTCCATTTTGTTGTGGAGTTCTTGGGGCTGAGAATTAGTGAGTGATACCCTTCTCTTTGCAAAATTCACCAAGTGTTGCATTTTTGAATTTTATACCATTGTCACTTCTTAAGGCAACTACTGGAGTAGGGCCTTTATCCAATCTCCTCAAATTCTCAATGATTATCTCATGAGCTTCATCTTTTGAATGCAAGAATTCTACCCAAGTATATTTTGAAAAGTCATCAACCATGACTAGAGCAAATCTTTTCTTTGACATGGACATCACATTTACTGGTCCAAACAGGTCTATATGAATTAGTTGCAGTGGTTTGGAGATTGAGGTGAATTCCGTACTTTTGTGACTTGATCTCTTCATTTTTCCTTTGTGGCATGCCTCACACAATCCTTCTATACAGAATTCAAGTGTAGGCAAATCCTTCACTAATTCTCTCTTGACTAAAGAAATAATGTTTTTGATATTCAAGTGGGATAGTCTTTTGTACCAAAGAAAACTTTCATTCTCTGAGGCTTTGGTGTAAAAATAACAAATTCTCTCCTTATTTGCAGAGTCCAAGTCTGCTACAAATTGGCTTCCTTTCCTCACTCCTTGCAGAGAAATTTCCTTGGTCTTCCTGTGTGATATGAGGCACAAGTCCTTTTCAAACTCCACCTTCAGATCTTTATTGCAGAATTGAGTGATGCTGAGAAGATTGTGCTTCAAACCACTGACCAGAGCTACATCTTCAATGAAAACATTTCCATGAATTAATTTGCCATATCCCATGGTGAAACCAGTGTTGTTGCTCCAAAGGTTACCATTGGGCCAGCCTCCTCCTTAAATTGTGACAGCAGGGTTTTGTCACTAGTCATATGCCTTGAACAACCACTGTCCAAAATCCACATGACCTTCTTTTTACCTGTGCCCTGCAAAGAAACACAAATCAAGTTTTCTTTGGTACCCAAACAAGGTTGGGTCCTTTATGCTTAGTTACATGAGTTTCATTCCTATTTTTAGCATTTGTAGTTTCCTGCACATGCTTGTTCTCCTTTTTGCTATTCTGACTTTTAGCTTGATTAGTACTCTCAGAACTAGAAGCATGCTTAGGTGACATGGAATGCTTTCTATGTTTTACAGGACTGATAGATTTAGGCCTAGGGTTTGTGTTCAGATTCTGACTTATGCAACCATCAACAAACTGTTTCCTGAGCCTAAAACAAGTATTCATGATATTCATGTTGCATGGCATACAATCAAATTTATCACAAAATTTATGATTATCATGCATTAAAGGTTTAACATAACCACAAGCAAACTCAGTATTTCCAACAACAGGCTTCTTGCACATGTGAGTAAGATGATTTATTGAACCACAGTTTTTACAAATCTTTCTAGGTTCATTATGAACAGGTGCATAGTTGTTGTGTTTGTTGATACCTATTTTTCCATTTCTATTTGCCTTTTTCTTTTTAGCATGCATAACATCATTTTTCTGAGCATTCTATTTTGTTTCAGTTTGAACAGGAATGGACTTGGTTTTGATTTTAGGTTCTTCTTTTTCAACAGAGGGCACACTTCTTTTAGTTGCTTCTTTATCCTCATCATCCAACTGTTGTTTGATGACCATACTGACTTCATCAAATTCAACAGTTGTTTTCTTAAAAATTGGTTCTTTGACATTTTTCAAAATATGAGGAGTTCCTTGGATTTCAACCTTTTTGCCTCTTGTTGAAACAGATTTCTTCTTCTTGAGATTCTCATAATCAAAACCAACTCCAATCCTAGTGCTTTCCTTGTTCTTCTCATGAAACTCTTGAACAACAGTTGCCGAGTTTTGATATGATCTGATTTTTAACTCATTTTCAGAAATTTATTCTTGAAGAAATCTTTCAATTTGTTCAGAACAAACAACCTTGTTTTTTAGATACTCATTCTCCTGTTTCAAGTTTTCTAGAGTTACTGCAGATAATTCCAAAGTTTCATTCCTAGCAGTCAGTTCATCATTGGCTTTTACTAACCTAGCAATTTCCTCATATGCAGCAGTCATGCTAGTGTGAATGTTAAACATTTCAATGCTTAATTCTTCCACAGTTTTCTTATATTGTGAATTTGACATGTCAAGAGAAATTAATGAGGGTACCTGAGAATTTGAGGATGAAGATCCATTAGTTGAGTTGGCCATGAGTGCCAGATTCCCATATTCTTCTTCCCCATCTTCATCTGTGTCATCCCAGCACTTTTCTTCAACAATATAAGCTTTTCCTGTCTGCTTTTTGAGGAGAGCTTTATACTTGGCTTCCAACTCCAAGTAATCTTTATCCTTCTTTATTACTTTAGGTTTTCTACACTATGTTGCAAAGTGTCCAAGATCATTACAGTTATAGCATCTTATCTTAGATCTATCAACTGTTCCAGTTTTGTATCCTCCATTGTTGGTACTCCTTTCTGGATTCTTTCCTTTGCTTGAAGACTTGAAGGTTGGTCTTGTTTTGAAACTTTTGTTTCTTTTAAACCTCAAATTTCCAAACTTCTTTGCCATGAAGGCCATGGTTTTGTTATCCATGCCTTCAAGTTCTTCAATGGTGTAGAAATCTTCCTCTTCTGATTCACTTTTGACAGAGTCCTTTCCTTCATGTTCTTGTTCTTCAAACTCTTCAGTTTTCACCTTTTTGCTTGTACTAGTCTTCTCAGTTGTAGATGGTTCCTTTGCAACCAAGGCATTTGAGACATTTACCATTTTTCCTCTATTTGCCAGAATGGCCTTCTTCTGATAGAACTCAAGTTCATATGTCTTTAGGATTCTATACAGAGTCTCAAGTGGAAGTTTTGTTAGATCTCTCCCTTCTCTTATTACAGAGATTTTGTGCTCCAGGTGCTCTGGAAGAGTCAGTAAAAACTTCATTTTCTTTTCCTTTGTCTCATAGTACTTCCCATGAAGGTGAAGGTCATTGATCAGTTTGTTGAACCTTTCAAATACTTCAGTTATACCTTCATTTGGTTTTGACATGAATGCTTCACACTGAGAGACAAGGAGCTGCCTTTGATTTTCCCTTACCTCTTCAGTTCCTTCACACAAAATTTCTATAGTCTCCCATATGTGTTTGGCAGATGTGCAATTGACAATATTGTTGTACATCACAAGATCCAGTGACTTAATTAATATTAGCATTAAGCTGTTATCAAGAGACACATTTTCCTTCTCTGAATCTGTGTACTAAGATGGATCTTTAGGTGTCCATGCTGCAGGAATAACTTCAGACCCACTAGTAGTTTCTGGAACTAGAGTTACTGGCATGAAGGGACCATTCTTTAATATTTCTGGATAAATGGGGTTTGCAGCCTTTATGAACATCAGCATCTTCTTCTTCCATAGGTTATAATTCTCTTTGTCAAATGTAGGAATCTTTATGCTGCTTAGCTTCTGATAATTCATCTTGATCTTTAGTCTGTATGTATGTTTACAGTCTGCTCTGATACCACTTGTTATGAATTAGGAGTTCTAGAAGTTTACAAGGGGGTGAATGTATACTTCAAATCTTTTTCACTCTTTCTATTTTTATGGACTTGTTAAACTATCAACTGGATTGTAAGGTTGTACTAGTGAAACAGATTAAGTGTTAGAACAACATACAAAGAAATGAGTATAATGAACACTAGATGTAACTTTCAATCTAATTTTATTATAATGAACTTTTTCAACAATCTGAAATTCAAATTGAACTCCAGCTTCTTGTTCTTGGAAGATTACAATTGTAAAACTCAAAGACATCTATCAAATGTGGTTGTGCATAAAATATATAGACAACATGTCATGTGCACATGCTCACATAAGATAGATTAGCTATACCTAGAAATAGACTAGACATACTTTACATTTGACTGATATATATTTCTAGCTAACATTATTGTGAAAGTCTGCTACATCCAGCCATATACCTTATGTCATTTGTCTTGACTGACTTCCCAGGTTCATTGTAGACTTGTCTCTATCTTTGCAGGCTTTACTTATCCTGTAAAAACAGAGCTTCAGAATTATCTGACTTGTTCTGCAATTTACCTTGAAAATAGCTCATTGGTGCAGTCGAGTACTCTGTTTAAATTATTTCGAGAAGTCATAGAGATTGACTTCTCGATTGAGTACTGGCTGCGACATCTCGATTGGTCTATGAATGATTTACTTCTCGAATGACTAGACTTCTCGATTAGTATACTCCATTTGATGACTTCTCGATTAGGCTAGACTTCTCGAATAGAAACTTGAAATTGTGACTTCTCGAATGACTCAGCTTTACCACTTCTCGAATGCTCCTTTTGCTAACTTCTCGAATTGATTTTCTTTTCTCACTTCTCGAATGATTCACAATTAACACTACTCGAATGGCTTCAATACTTTGACTTGTCGAATGGCTGACTTCTCGATCGAGTACTAAGCTGTTGAGTGTGCTTTGAGACTTCTCAAAATGTTTTCATAGATTTGACTTCTCGAATAGTAGACTTCTCGACTGACTAATTGCCTTAGTAGAATTCTCATATGGCTTTCCTTATTCCTCCACAAGTCTTCTTTGTCTTGTTGCATGATTCAACTTGAATCTTCTAACAAACTTTATTTTTTACTTCATTTACAATTAAAAGACAAACTGAGTAGACTTCTATCTTCAATTTTACACAAGGATATCTGAGTCACTAAACTATTACAGAAGTGCAAATTATGTTAAAGCAAGACAGACAATTACATAGGCTAGGCTTGATTTAAGTCCAACAGGCCTGATCAATGCTAGAACAACTTATCAAAGGTTGGTGAACATGATGTTCAAAGATCAGATTGGGAAGACAATGGAGGTGTATGTGGACAATATGTTAATAAAATCCAAGGAAGCCATTGATCATGTAAGGCATTTGAGGGAGATGTTCAATATTCTAAGGAAGTATAAGATGAAGCTCAATCCTCAGAAGTCTGTTCTCAGGGTAGAGTCAGGAAATTCCTTGGCTTCATAGTCAATCATAGGGGAATTGAAGCAAATCCTGCCAAAATTCAAGATATGCTCGACATGAAGTCACCAACAATTGTGAAACAACTTCAGAGCCTAACTGGAAGGATAGCCGTTCTCAACAGGTTTGTGTCAAAGTCATTAGACAAATGCAAAGAGTTCTTCCAAGCCATCAAGGGGGTAGTTAAAGACTTTGTGTAGACTTCAGAATGTGAAGTAGCCTTCTAGAAAATAAAAGAACATTTGGGAAAGCCTCATCTGCTAGCTAAGCCAACCGAAGGGGAAACATTGATTCTCTACTTGGTTGTCTCTGATTATTCAGTTAGTGCCGTCTTGGTGAAGGAAGAGGTCGACTTACAGTCACATGTCTACTATGTGAGCAAGAGACTTCTCGATGCTGAAACAAGATACTCCAACATGGAAAAGTTAGTTTACGCCTTGATACTACCAGCAAAGAAGCTAAGGTCTTACTTCCAAGCAAACAAAATCAAGGTAAGGACGGCTTATCCACTTAAATAAGTCATGCGTCGGCCAGAGACATCAGGAAGAATGTTGAAGTGGGTAGTTGAATTAGGGCAATTTGACATCGACTATAACCGATGAATTCTATTAAAGGGCAATCCCTGGCAGACTTCATCTTAGAATTTCCTCTGGACTTTGAAAATTATGAACGAACCTTGGTTCCAATAGAAGCAGCACACACCTCTCTGAGGAAGGAGATGGGAGTTCCCGAGATTTGGTGGACATTGCATGTTGATGGAGCGGTGAATCATGAAGGAGCCGGAGCCGGAGCCGGCATAGTACTCATCAGCCCTGAAGGGCATCATCTTATGAGCATGATTCACTTCACCTTCCGAGCCACTAACAACGATGCAGAGTATGAAGACTTCATTGCTGGAATGAGCCTTGCCGTAGAAGTGAAAGCAACTCACTTAATTGTTCAAAGCGATTCTATATTGGTAGTATATCAGGTGAATGGGGGATATCAGGCGAGAGGTCCCAGGACAGAGATGTATCTTAAGTTTTCCAAGAGCTTGATAAAGAAATTCACAGAGGTTCACATAGAGCAGGTGCCCAGAGATCAAAACTTCAAGGCAGATGTCTTGGCCAAATTGGGGTCTCAAAAAGATGATACGATGTTAGGAGTCATCCCTCTAAAAATTCAGGAGAAGCCAAGTGTCCCAGGGGTAGAGGTTATGGTAATTGATGAAAAAATTCAGGAGAAAGTCACGTGGAAAACACCTATTTAGGAATTCTTAAAGGAAGGAAAACTTCCTGAAGACAAAGGGGAAGCCAGAAGGCTTCCCTACAAGGCAGCCAGGTATGTGGAGTCTGACGAGGTCTTATATAGAAGAGGATTCAATCAACCTTTGCACAAATGTATAGATGGGGACGAATGCACTTACATCATGAGGGAGGTGCATGAAGGTATCTGTGGTAACCATTCGGGGGTAATTCCCTAGCTATGAAAATCCATAGGCAAGGATATTATTGACCTACTATAAAGAAGGACGCCTATGAATTTGCTAGGGCATGTGACAAATGCCAGAGGCATGCAAACTACATTACTAGCCCGGTAGCCTCTCTCACCCCTATGACAAGCCTATGTCCATTTTACATGTGGGGGATTGATTTAATAGAAGAATTGCCCAAGGGCAAGGAAGGAGTCAAATATGCAGTAGTAGCGGTGGACTATTTTACAAAGTGGGCAAAAGTCGCTCCTCTTGGAACCATAATAGCTAAGAAGATAACAGACTTCGTATTCAACACCATTGTTTGCAGGTTTTATATCTTGTATATGTTGATTTATGGTAAGGGGAAGCAATCCAACCGTGATGGTAGTTTCATGTTCAATGCCATTGTTTGCAGGTTTGGTATCCCGTACAAGCTGATCTCCGATAATGGGAAGCAGTTCGACAGCAAGGAATTGAGGACTTTGTGTGATAACTTGGCCATAAAGAAGGATTTTGTAGCAGTATATCATCCTCAAAGCAATGGGCAGACCAAAGCCATCAACAAAATCATCAAGCACATCCTGAAAGCCAAATTAGAGGAAAGCAAGGGAAACTAGCCGGAGGAATTGCCTCAGGTGTTATGGTCCTACAATACCACTCCTAGAAGTACTACGGGGGAATCACCCTTCGTCTTGACATATGGGTGTGAAGCCATGGTACTAGTTGAGATCGGAGCTGGGTCTTTCAGAAGAGATAGTTTTTGGGTAAGAGACATATCCATTTATTTGGGAACCAGTAAGGAATCCCAAACCTTATCATTGTCACGTCCTCTAATTTTTCAGGAAGAAGAATAAAATGTGAATCACAGGCTTTATCTAGACTTGTTTGAGGAGACAAGGGCTAATGCTCAGGTGAGGTTAGCAGCTTATCAGCAGAGGACGACAAGATATTACAACTCAAAAGTCAAGGAGAGGCCGATTCAAGTGGGTGACTTAGTGTTGAGGAAGATGATGCCACACGTCAAGACAGCAAGCCATGGAGTATTTGGACCCAACTGGGAAGGACCATACAAAATCAGAGTAGCGTTATGGGAATGAACTTACTACTTGGCAGATTTGGAGGACAAGCCCATTCCAAGAGCATAGAATGCAGAACATTTGAAGAAGTATTATCAGTAGGGAAAATCCTATATGTTTTATGTTATGTTTTCAAGACAATTTCCATATTTATTAGTAGAAGTAGAAGCAAAACTCAGCTTTACTCCCACTCTATGGGGGTAGTAGGTGTATGGCATGCGGTTTTGGCCAATGCAAATATATGCATTGTGACTTTTTATATATTAATCTGATCTGGCAAGATTTTCTACGAGAAGTGGCGACACATAACTTCCATGAGGGCGCGCCCTGCATGCTTCTAAAGTATAAACTGAATTTAATAATATGTGTTGAATATCATAAACAAGTGTCCAAGACAGAAGATGCACTTTATACAGGGAAAGAATGCACACCAGTTGGGTACCAGGCGCGTCCATGATCACAGATTGACATGGAAACAAATCTAAACAAACACGCATAAACAAGAGTGGAGACAAGATATACCAAAAAATATATAGCTACACTGTAACTGGCGGGCAGAGGGTGCGCCCTTTGTTTCCACGACTTTCAAACTTGGATAAATACAATAACATTTGCATAAAAGAACAGAAATGACGGGCATCATAAAAGTAATTAAAAGGTGGTAGGGCGCGCCCTACCACATAGAAGCATACCGTTCAAAATCCACAAGTCAAAAGCATTATTTACAAATTGCAGAGTTTTATAGAGGACACGCGCCTCAAATTCGATTAAAACAAATAGGTTTAGGTCTCAGGATTATTAGAGGGAACAACCTCCGTAGCAGGAATCGACTGAATTGGTTGGACAGCAATGTGCGCGCCTATACTACACCATATATGACCTATAACAACACCTAAAAAAAGTGTAAAAATGGCTGAAAAATGTTGTTGCAAGTCAAAAAATAGCTTACGGCAACACTTTTCCAAAATTTGCTGGTGTTGGATATTGCGGTGCTATCGTAAGTGTGTAAGGCAACACTTTTTAAACCTACAACAAAACCGACTTTTGTGTTGCAATAGAACACCTATGGCAACAATTATTTGTCTATAGCAACACCTGAACAAATGTTGGAATAGACCTATTGCAACACCTTTTAATCTATTGCAATACCAAAAAAATGTTGTTGTAAACCCTATTGCAACACCATTGTTTCCTATTGCAACATGAGGAGAAGGTATAACACTTATTATTTTAGCAACACATTTTTAATCAGTGCAACGCTTTTTTTTAGCGACACATTTTTAATCAATGCAACACTTTTTTTAGCGACACGTATTTAATCATTGCAACACTTATTTTTGACCACTTTTTATATTTAGTAACACTAATTTTATTTATTTTATTTTTTTGGGTAAATGAGGACAGCACCTCGTCAAAAAATATTAAAAGAAAAAATAATTACAAAAGAGTTAAGAGAGGAGTCCTCTCCAAAAAAGAAAACAATTATTTTGGAACACCTCCAACAGAATTTAGACAAAACTAAGAGAAAACTTAATTTAGCTAAAAGACCAACTAAGAAATCCAAGCAACACCTACACCAAGCTCCACCTGAACCCAACACACTCTGAGCATAGATCCTCCGGTAAAATCTGGGACCACTCCAATCTACTTGCAACATCTACAGAAAAAATATGCTGTATACCTCCATGGCATCAAAACAGTTGAATATCTGCAGGCCCGAGTTCGCTGAAAAATCATCTCTTTGCACCAGCTGGGTTCCATTATATTGCAGGGCCTGGATTAATCCCATCTGCAGACATTTTAACTGCAATTTTGTCCGCAATAACATGATCTGCAGACTATATTTTTGTAGAAGAAATTTCTCAGCCACAACCATGATAAAACACTTCTCAAGCCTAGCAAAATATCTCAGAAACCTGAACTCCCCTTTCAATCTCAAGAAACAATAAAAAGCAAGGACCAGGTCCCAGACTATTGACTGCAGATACATGGCCCAATCTGCATCATCTACACCTAAAACAGACTGCAAACCTCTGCAAATATCTGAAAATCCAGAACAAGCATAGCAGGTAACAGAATCAATAACACAATTTTCCAAGATCTGGGCTTACCAGACATCAACCTTACGTTGTGCAATTTTCAGCAAGCAGCCCCAATACCAATAATAAAAGAGGATCTGCATTTCTTCTCCATAACTGAAATACCAGCTAATAATTCGGGTACCCTTCATTGCGACACATTTGCATTTCTTTTGAATCAAACTTACACCTACAGCTGCTCCAAAGCCTGTCATTTCAATATTTTGGCCGCAAGAATAAAATGAACAGGTCTGGCCCCTAAAACTTCGAAATTTTCCTGCAAGTATGCTTAGATTTAAATAAAACTTATTGTAGAGCCCTTCCAAATCAACACATATGCATTCTGACTCTTCAAATTCTGAAACATCAAAATAAATCCTCCAAATACACCATTGTGCAGGTCTGGAGTTCAATTATGACCTGTTATAGACTCTAAATAAGCGTCTGCACATTTTCTGCAAGTTTTGCAGGGCCTTGCCAAACCTGCACAAATAGAACAAACAATTAGATAAAAAAGGCTTAGGTTGCATCTAGTTTCTGGATTTAAATCATTCATACAATGCACATCAAGACAAGCCCATGATTCCTACCAACTGAATCTGTACCAGACCTTAAGAAAATACTTATGCAACTCTAGAACATTACAATTTTTTGATGAAACAAAATCACACATACCAGGAACCTTCTCCATATACTAAGATGTTAGAAAATATATTTTTTAACTAACATATACTAAGATGTTGTACATAGTCCTATTCTGGCTGCTCTCTCGCCAAATAGATGCGATGCTTGGAAGATTAAAAGATCTCTTTTGGGGCGTCGAGCTCAATCCATCGACAACTTCAGCTTTTTGTTCTGATATGAGAAAAAATGATCAAGCCATTGGGGTAATTAAGAAAAATAAAACTACTAGTGGAGGGTAAAAGGTATTAATCTGCCTTTATTATCTGGCTCTGGTGTGTCAGTTGCAGGTGTGTCAGTTGCAGCATTAAGAACCCTGTACCCATTTAAGGTTTAATATTACAAGATAAATGTCAAGATACACAGAATACTACTACAACGATAGATTTATTCTAAAAATAATGCCAAGGTAACTTGTGTTTTTGACATTTGAACTTGGTTGAGCTGACATTATATATTCACATAGGTCCTAAAATAGACAAGGTTATATATATAACCTGAAGAACAAAAAAAAGGAAGTGAGAAGAGAAGAAAACAGAATCACAAAAACAAAGGAGAAAACTCAACCAATATAGAATAAAACAAGGTAATTAATTTTAATCAGTAGCAACCTAAGTAATTAAGAAACAAGCTTAGGATGCAGATATAGGATAAAAAACACTTGTAAAGAAGTTAACACGGTTACTAAATTTCCGTACTATTTCTGTCAATATAGAAAGCAGCGTCTCCCAAGATCGTTTAAACAACAAAAATAGAAATTTTTATTCAACACAATTTTCATTCTAAAACATCCTAGTGAAAAAAATGCAGAGAATTAGGTACAACATAAAACTGACCTTAGATGCACTAAAATCTCGTCTTCAGATTCTGTGTACATATTATCAAATTAGCCAAGGCTGCTAAATTTAACATGCTAAATTTCTCTTTAATACCTCTGCAATATTTGGCCTCTGTGCTGCAGCCCCCTCTACCGACCTTGCAGCAATTGCAGCCACTTTGTGATTGCTCATCCACAATCTCAAATGCACCAGCTTGCAGGTATGGCTTAGCCTGCAGTTTAAAGTTTCAACAAGTGGAATAAACCTTGGAAAAATGTTTGGAGCAAAGTATAACCATTAAGGGAAGAAAAAGAATTGTGAATTACCCATAAAACTAAATTGAAAGAATCAGGAGCACTGGCACGACTCAGTGGCTCACGACCACAAATAAGCTCCAGAAGAACAACCCCAAAACTGAAGAGGTCACTCTTCTTGGTTAGTTGTTGTGTAGCATAGTATCTTCGTAGAAATAACAGAGATGAAGAAGATGGGGGTTCTGTCAAAACGATTAATTGACCAGATAATGTTTTAAAGCCTTACTCGGGATCAAGATATCAAGCAGTTCCCTTGACAACAGTGGTGACATGAGTTGCATCTGCTTGAGTTACTTGTTTTGATAGGCCAAAGTCGCAGACTTTAGCATTCATCTCCTTGTCCAATAGAATATTACTAACTTTACATCACGGTGTATAATTCGTGGCTCACTATCATTTTGCAAGTAGTCCAAGGCTTTGAAAAATAAGGTGCCGTTCAGTTTTGGTGTTGCAAATGAATAATATAAACCAAAGAAGATGCACCGACATAAAGTTGCAGAAGAATGATTACTAAGATAAACTTGCAGAAGAGTGATACAATTCTGAGTAACAAGTGCACATAAACTCATATCAAACTTAACAAAATTTGGAGTTCAATACTAGCTACTATCCTTCTTTTCATATATATATATATATATATCTTTGACTTATCTAAGATGTTGAGAGGACCAGTAGAAACATCTTTGTGTACCTTTGGCAGCATCAACAGCAATCTTCAATCTCCTTCCCCGGCCTAATGTTAATCTTTTACTTTTAGCTCCTGAAAAGAGTACTTGTTATAACCTTTAAAAAAATAATAGATTAAATTTGGTATGGATAACTTAGCACAATAATTATAAACTAAAACAATTGCGAAGAAACTGTTAATATACCATAAAGGTTATCATAGATATCGAATCATGTCTACGGTAACACAAGTATATATCAACGGTAACGCTGAATAAAAGTATAGCGTTAGATCAATTTTAAGGCATTTAAGGCAACACTTTTGCTAGTAACACAGAAAAAATTATTGTTGTATCCCATATATGGTGTAGTATGTGTCTTAGTGGAGGAAGGCGCGTTGGGTTTCAATGATAGGATCAGCCATATAAGACATCTGAACTACTATTTGCTCTTATATTTTCTCCAACATCTCGATTTTCTTCGCTGCTATATCCTCGGCCTCATCAACCTGGAATTTTGCCATCCATTCCTTTGTCACGGGGCCAAACTTGGTCCAATCATAATCTAGATCCAGGGCGAGGAAACCTTTGACGTATTTCTGAAACCCACCATGGAAGGCTTTCCTTTTGGTTTCCTTTTCCTTGTCCTTCCATGCCGCTTTGTCCTCTTCCTACTTAACCTTCTCGGTCTTTAAAGCAACAACCTCACTTTCTAGAGATGATACAGAAGTAACAGCATTTTGGAGTTTTTTTCTGTGAGTTTGAGGTCATTATTCAATTTAGCAAGATCCTTGTCTTTCTCCTTGACTTGTCTTTGCAGTTCTGCCTTAGTCGAGTTCCAAGAGGACGTTTCCTTGCCTTCTCCTTTTGTAGAGATTGTAGGCGCGCCTCAGCTTTCTGCAGAAGGTGACCCCTTGTCATAGCATGAAAATACAACTCGGCCGCGACCTTTTGCATTGCCTCATCCACATCTTTCCCCTTCCTACTCCTCCATTTATGTACATCAGCGTCCTTAACAACAAACTCAGCTATGTCCCCCAAGGTAGATGAGACTAAAAAAGCACCCGGTGTTGTTTTGCTCCTCTTGACTATTCCTGAAGGCGCGTCCTTATCATTTTTTTTGCCTCTTTCTTGAGGGTTCCTCTACTATTGTTGGCTTTGGAGGAGGAGGTAGTTGTATGGTGTCTTTCACATTCTTAGGCGCCGCCTTCGTCATAGGCATGTCCTTTTTTGCCTTTATTTCCTTAAAATCACCAAAAGCGGACGGAATATCAGCCATACCTGTCAAGAAAATAAAATAATAAGAAACAAAGTTGTATGCAAGGAAGAAAAACATGTGAAATGTGCAGTAACAAAGGGTCATAATATACAAGCAGTGGTAGGTAAAAAGTGAGAAGGCGCACCCGGTTTTTACCTTCGTTGTGTTCAGGGGCTTCACCCTCGTCTACCAATCTGGGTTTATTTTTACTTTTATTTTTCTTGGAAGGTTTAGAAGATTCGGTGGGCGCCTTCTTGCGTTTTTTCCCACATCCACAGTGAAGAAACCTGATTCTTTTAAATTATCTTCTGTGATAAGAGTTGACAAGTCCTTATCATCCTTAGGAAGATTAATTATGGTTTGAACCTGTTCTAAGGCGCGCCATGTGAGCTCAGATGAATATATAACTCCTAGAGAGAGAAAAGGTTTACTCGGGCAAAAGAGAAAGGAAATAGAAGAGAAATCAAAAACATGAGGGGGAGGGCGCGTCCTAGGTACTTACTCGACACTTTATTAAACCTCACTTGCACCCTGTCTATACCATACACATAAAAATATTTGTCCTTCCAATTCTTAATGTTGCTAGTTTTGCCTTCGCTGAAACCCAACTTATTGTGCCTATGTTATACCACTAAGAAGAAGTAGCATGCGTTGCTACTATGTCGTAGTGTGAAAAATTAATTAAATTCTTCTAAATCATGAGGGTCATAGCCTTGTTGGAAGTACAAGATGAATATACATGCAGCATATTTGTAGGAATTGGGTAATAACTAGACCGGGGCAATATCAAATTGTTGGCAGATTGCTTTGAAGTAGTCGTGTAAGGGCGCGCCCACATCGACTTCTAGGAGCTTTGGAGTTAATAATATCCTAGGAATAAATAAGCCTGGGACATGATCGAACCTATGAGGGCGCATTGCTTCAGTGGGCACGCCAAAAGTCCCTTCCACATCATAATAGTATGTGAGTCTATCCACTTCTTTGAAATTTATTTTCGAGGCCATCCCAACACAAGCCAACTTACCATGACGTTTCCTCATGGTATCTTTTTCTCTAGGAGAATATTCCTTTTCAAGTTGGTCCTAATAGATGTCGACTTCATAGTCCTCCACTTCCCAGTGAACAAAAAGTATTGGAGAACGTGGTGAGGATTCAGGAAATGCCTCTTCATAATAGGATGCGTTATCACTCTCCCTAAGGGAGGATGTGCCCTCTCCATCCCTTTCATCTTCTGAGATAGGCTACTTTTATGGGTTTCGTTGAGGAGAAAGGGTTTCAACAGTTGTTCTCAATTGTTCCCCGGGCTCGCGAAAGGGAGATCCTACCTCATCTTCATTGTCAGAAACCACATGATTTTGTGGTTTTCTTCTAAAAAGGGAGGCCCTTTTTTCTTCGTCTAATCAATCCTCGATCGGTGTGACTACGACAGGGCGCGCCGTGGATTGGGAAGCGCCTTCGTCATTTTGATTGCACTTCTTAAGGCATCTGGAAGATGTTTCAGATATGCGTGGAATGCTCGGGCTAGAGGATTCACCCTTTGTGATTGATAATTCTTCTTGGTGAATGTGAAGGTGTTCCATGAAGTTGTGAATTTCCTTAAAGGTATTAAGTGTGAGAGGTTCTAGAATAGGAGTTGGAGTAGTGGATACCCCGTATCTGGGGTTGAAGTCTCAAAACGGATGGAAAGGCGGGTTGGATGCGTCTATTCTGACCATCTGAAATGAAGAAAAAAATCAACACTTAGTGTGGCCTTAGAGAGGCGCACCCTAAGATGTAATGTGGTAATGGTAATTGGGAAGTAGTGGCCATCTAACTAACAAGGGCACATCCTAGAGTTAAGCTGTGAAACCTAGAAACGATGTTGGGGAATACTAAGATTCTAAAATAAGCATTACATTATGATTTTGCAACAAATGTATGGGCAAGTAGGGCGCACCCTATATGCGGGGCGTTTAAATTTCTAGAAACAGTTTTAAATATTGATATAACGGCAAAGAAAAATCTGTGGGAGATACATACAAATATATGTGTGAAGAACATGAAGAACATACAGGGCACTTAATAGTTTTTTATATTTTTAGGGAGATGTACCGGATGAAATGTAATAAAAAGTAAGCATTGGAAACGTACCAACTATACGGATGCACAGCCTTCAAAAAATTGATAATTGGTTGAGGGACTTGCCTAGAACAGCCTGTGGAAGCTTCAACCGCTCTTGAGAGGGTTTTCTTGAGAGAGAGTGAATTTGTAAGAATGGTGAGGAAAGAGAAAGATGGGTATATATATATATATATGTGTGTGTGTGTGTGTGTGTGTGTGTGTGTGTGTGAAAAGATAGCTAGCACGTGGTAGGTTGTTATTGGATCTCTATGTGAGAATCGAGAAAATGTTGCAATATGCCCAAAAGTATATATATATATCTGTATAAGTGTGTGAAGTGGAAAATTAGAATTTGAAACGACAGGATGCGCCCGTAGTTGGTGTCGAAGTTGTCTGAATGTGAATTAATGGGTTTATAGAGGCACGCCTTAAGTGTTGATAGAGGAATGAAAACTTTTCAATCATTTTTAATAATTTCAAGACTGGGGGTAGGTTTTGTACAAGGATCTCATTTCACTTGCAAATGGAAGGGGCGCACCTTCCATGGAGTAATCAGGGCGTGTCCTCCGTGATTTGCGGAGTTGAATTGTTTTTTTTGCCAGCCTAAGTGTTATTCGAAGACATGACTATGATTATTGATATCAGTTGAAGGCCATAACCCCACATTCCTCGGGTTTCCCTCGTAGGAGGGTTATGGTGTGCTGTTAACCTAATACTGGAAGATCATTTCCCTGTACTCAGGCAGGTTGCCCTCGTCTAGGGGCTTAGGACGTGACCTACGATTTGTGGTGGATCTAGTGCTGGCCTCCAGCCAAGGTATCCTTGAAAATAGTTGTAATGGAACGGTTAGAGCCCACAGTTTCCAGGTCGATGTCGGATCCATGAAGTCCTTGGACCTTATACTGGGCTTTGACATATCTGAACAAGCCCGAATGTAGAGTCCTCTTCAAGGAAGGTTCCACTTGCCTTTTTTGCATTCGATTCGAAGAAGGAAACTCCGGTTTTCTAACGGACCTCTACTTTGCCAAGAACTACGTGGGCTTGATCCTCTATTTTCCATATAAATAGATGTACGTAGGCACATTATTGGGGGTCAGAATTATTAGAGATGGCAGCTGCCAGAGAACACAAAACTCTAGTTATTCTGAAACCTAGCAATCTCATACAAACCACCACACTACGGTGATATTCATCCTCGCTAGATCTTTTTCCGGTAAAGAATCTCGATTTTTGTTGATTACCATATTTCTCCATCAACAATAATTAATATGTAATTTTTATTAATTCTAATATATACTTTCTCCATTCTAAAATAATACTCGTTTTGACTTTTAATGCGTATATTAAGGTGTAAAAAAACTTAATTAGATTTATTTTAAAATTTAAATTTTTACATCAAATAAAAGTTTAGAATCTAAATTTTTCTTTGATATAAAATTTTAAATTTAATAATGAGTTTAACTATATTATTTTCAAACCTTAATATACGTGTCAAAAGTCAAAACGACTATTATTTTGGAAGGAAGGAAATATATTGGGTTCGTTCTACGTACACCATTGGTCAAAAAAAATTAAACCAAAACTAATAATATTAAATTGATGGCTAAGATTAAAATATTTATAGCTTAATAAATAGGTTGTGTAAAGCATGATGTAACATACAATGTAACCGAGGAACTGTAACTCAACTAAAAGTAAATGACTGGTAAATAATATTAATGTAATTATAGGAATCTACAAATGAAGAATAGGCAACTACAAGTATCAAGGTACTTGATGGAATATTGAAGACCACTGAAAAAAGTTTGTTACTATGTTCAAGTCTCAATAAAGAATAAATTATTCAGTGTTTCAGAAAGTATTGAAGATCAAGTAGTTAGTGCCAGAAGATTTCAGTGAAGACAAGAAGCAATAAAGGAATATTGCAATCATGTCAATTGGTTTGATTGAGAATATGAAGATCAATACAGTGTTAGTCACTTGTGAACCAGACCAGTGCACTAAGTGTCAACACAAAGGATTTGGTCAACATGTTCATTATACAAGAAGAATTGACAAGAAGTCAAGTATGCATGGATTGAATAGAAGTTGAAAAATACTCCAAGTCATTATACAAGGGGGAGAAAATCGACACTTAGTTATACTAGGTGAAGAAATTCGACACATATCAATACAAGGGAGATAAATTTGACACATGCCTTCAAGTTGCCAAAAAGAATCTAAGTCATGTATACTAGGTGAAAGAAATCGACACATAACTATTATATGGTAGATAAAATCGACACTTAGATTCCTTGATTCAAAAGAATTATTCTAAGGCATACACAAGGCAAAAGAATTCGATACTTACTCATACAGGGAGGAGAATTCGACACTTAGTCACTCTAGGGAGAAGAATTTGACACCTACATTTAAGCTACATCGAATTGACTAAGGCATCTATACAAGGCAATACAATTCGACACTTAGACTCTTTGTAGAAGGATGGATTATTTTCTAAGTGCCAATACAAGGCAACACACTTCGATATTTAGAAAATATCCACATGAATTTCAAAGTCAACTCAAGTCAATATATAGGAAAGAAGCTGTCGACACTTAGAAAGTATTTCAATTTATTGTAAAGCTTACATATATAACAAAATGACTTGTTCGTTTTGTATGTAATTCAAACACAACTACAAAGAGATAGATATAGCTGAGAGATAGAGAGAAAATAGACCTGCCATTAAAGCTCGTATTTATTTCTTGTTGTGAGAATCATTGTAGCTCATACATCTGTATTAGATTATAGCACCTTGGGTTTATATAATATGAAAGACATATGACTAGATCTATTTGTAATTATTAGATGACAACTCAACTCAGATAAGAAAAAGCAGTAAATAATAATTATGATAACATGAATCAGAACGAAGAAAGTAAACTAGACACAAAGAATCAGATTGTCAGAAGTATTTTTATGAGGTTACTACTTTTCACCGGAAAAAGTTCATTAATATGTTCAAGCGATGGTGAAAAATAAAGAAGTAGTATTTCAGAAGAGTTCAGAAGATACAGAAGATTCCAAGTGGCTACTACAAAGAGATTCAAAGAAAAAAAATATTAGTGATAAAGCTAGAAGCAAGAACAAGATAGAAGATCACAGCTTTTAAAGTTAAAAGGTGAAGAATATTTATTTTAGTATGACACAAATGAACTAGACAGTACATTTGTGTATCAACTAATTTAATAAATATTTATCACATAGCTCAAGTGATTTTCAGACAGAAGACAGTGAAGACAGGAAGACTCAAGTCAAATCTACAGTGGTTGTGTAGTGAAGACACTAAATTAATTCTACTATCAAAAGTTAATTAATTATTTAATTTATCTACTTAAATTAATTCATCTTGAATTGATTTAATTTATAAATTATTTAATTAATATTGATGGAATTAATTAAGTTAAAAGAGCTTTTTATTTAACATTAAAAAAAAGTCTTGCTGCATAATTATAAAAAGTCTTACCAGATTAATCCAATAAGACTTTAAAAAGTCTTACCGAAATATGCAAATAAGACTTTAATTAAAAGTCTTACCGAATTAATTCAACATGACTTATAAAAAGTCTGACCGAATTAATTCAACAAGACTTATAAAAAGTCTTACCGAATTAAATGAGTAAGACCTTTTAAAAAGTCTTACCGACCATTCAAAAGTCTTACCGAGTAAAAAAAGTCTTACCCAGCTAATTTGAAAAGTCTTAAAGGCTATTTTATAAAGTCTTTATGTTTTTTTAAAATAAGTTTTATTCAGATGTCTTACTAGCTACCACCTCTATAAATATGAGGCAAATGTCTTCATTATTTACATTGTTGAAAATATTCAAATTCAGTAATTTATCTGCATTGTAAAATTCACAGACTTTCTGTGTTGGTTTGAAATATAATTGTTAAACAAGAACAATTCATGTCAAAATCGTTCTAGAATATTTTATCAATTATAAAAACTTTTCATTATATTAATTTTGTAATACTTTTCAGGTTTAAAATTATATCTTCTACTTGAACAGTATTTCATTAAAATTAATATTTCGTGATTATTTAAAATAATATTTCTAAACCCAAAATTCCGCGATTAAATTCAGATATTGTATCCAACCCCCCTTCTATAATATCAGGGACTAACATAATACAAACGTATATTCCCGAAAGATTGTTCTTGTTGTTGAGTTCCATTAAAGCTATATTTATTACAAACCAAGAATGAACTCATAAACACGAAACGAACAAAAAACTACCAATAATTTGAGTTCCATTAAAGCTATATTTATTACAAACAAATAATGAACTCATAAACACGAAACAAATAAAAAACTACCAATACCGTATTCAACCCCCCCTACGATAGTTTGGACCTAAAAGGTTGGAAGCTAATTAGGAGCTTAATAATTAAGTTGTAAGACTTTTACTCTTAAAATATTATTTTTCCCACTTAAGAATTAAGTTGTATGATTATTTTAATATATAATTTATCACCTTCCCACCTCACTATTAAGTTATTAGATTATTATTTTATTATATATTCTTGATGTGTCATCTTGCAACTTAAAAAATAAGTTGTAAGATTATTTTATTTTATAATTTATTACCTTTCAACCTCACTATTAAGTTATTACATTATTATTATTATATATATATATATATATATATATATATATATATATATGGGTTGCACTTCATAAATAATACCCTTATATAAAGAATACAGAAGAACACCATCAAAATACTTATTTTTTTATGGGAAATTATTTGTTAAATTAGAATCACAAAATTGAACTACAATAAACCCTAACATATTGAATATAACATTGAATCTCATCTAAATTTTAAAAATCAAATATTACAGAATCTAATATGGAATCCAGCATATAATCTTCTATACATTTTGTAAAAATTAAATTTACACATAATCATGTTATGATTTTTTATTAATCTCATGTTAGATTCTATTTTTATTCATAAAAAAACATAATCAATGTTAAACTTTAGAATCTAAATGAGTTTTTATGTAAAATTCTAAAGTGTTCTTTCTTGTTCTTTATATAAGGGTGTTCTTTATGAAGTAATGACACACACATACACACACACACACACACACACATATATATATATATATGTATATATATAGGGTAACAATCAGGTGAAAACCTTTTAGCGTAAGAACCGTGAAAACTTTTATTAAATTTTACAAAACCATAATAAAAAATGCAAAACAAATGTTTAGATAAACTTTTTAATTTAACACACACACACACACACACACACACAGATATATATATAAAAACCAAATAAGAATAGAAACTAGAAACTCAGCCCAATAATAAATTAAAAACAACTGAGCCCAATACAATAGAAAAGGCGTGGCCTGTATTCCAAATTTAAAAAATTAAAAATAGATACACACAATATATACAATATCTCCTCTAAAAACATCCACCCACCTATCTACCAGAACACAAGGTAGGTAAACATGGTAGAGGAGATGGGTGAAGTCTAAAGTGAAAAGACACTATACATATTAAATATGATATGTTAATTGACATATATACCCCCATTTTATGACGAGTTTCTAGTTTTTACTATAATTTTAGTTCATATTTGATCAAATGCCTATACATATATATATATAGAGAGAGTCTTACTCAAATGAGAAATAGCTCGATCTACCATGTATACACACTTCACCTGCACGTGGTCTAACCGTGTTGAAAAAACTACCCTACGAGTGTCGTGCGTGTCCCTCAATGGCCATTGATCCGCTATGCAAATTTATTCTATAATTTTATTATACTAAATAATTTATATTTTTAATTTTAAATAATAAATATAATAGAATGTATTTTTATTACAAAAATTATATTATAAAAATCAGTAATTATATTACATAAATTAGTATTTAATATTACAGAGAAATCATCATTTAATATTATATTTTTATTATTTAAAATATATGTTTTAATTTAAATAATAAATAAAATAGAATATATTTTTATTTTGGAAATTATATTACATAAATAAGTAATTAATATTACAAAAATCAGTATTTAATATTACAGAAATTAGTATTTAATACTATATTTTTATTATTTAAAATTATTGTTTTTAATATAAATAATAAATATAATAGAATATATTTTTATTATGAAAATTATATTACATAAATCAGTAATTAATATTATAAAAATCAATATTTAACATTACATAAATCAATATTTAATGTAATAGAAATCACTAAATTATATTACAGAAATCAGTAATTAATATTACACAAATCAGTATTTAATATTACAGTAATCACTAACTTATATACAGTGGGTTCACCTAAAATAATAAAAGTTACCGAAAAATAAAATTCGCCGAATATAACACATATCGTATGGAAACTGATCGTTAGAAGATGGAGAAAAATGTGATGAAATTAGATTTGAAAAAAAGTTCACCAGTTAAAGGGAAAATTAAATTTAAAATGATGGGGATTAAATGGATTGTATATGTGAGAGTGCATTTAATTTGTGTGTGGTTATCCTTTGAGACCGTTAGATTAAAACTAAATATGTGGTCAAGATCTAATTTTCTATTTCTTATTTCTCATTTGATCATTAATACACACACACATATATAGTTGAATTATATGGAGACTTGAATATATTGAATATATTGGAGACCCCTAAAACTAGTTATTAACCGTTGGATTAAACTACTATCCTACAATTTAAAAAAGGACAAAACAGTAATTTAATAAATACTTATTTAATAATATATTGCATTAATTTATATAGATATACACTATTATACGGATTGATAGTATACGGTTATTTGGTTATGTCCTGTAAATCAAAATCCAATTGGCACTCTTATGTATTTTGTAAAATGAAACTCGAAGAATTGCGAAGATAAAGACCAGAAATGATATATTCCTCTCTGCGTTTGGGGTTCCTTAAAATAAGTAATAAATAATTTATTTTTTAGAAAAATCGTATTTACATACTTATTTTTAGGATAATTATTTATTGTAGAAATTTGAAGATAAATTTTATTTTTTTTAAAAATAAGTACTTATTTAAAAAAATAAATTCCAAAATTAAGTAACTTATTTATGAAAATAAGTAACCCAAACCGGTGAAATTACCAATGGTCTTCGTGCTCGTCCTCCTGTGGGAGTTTGCGGATTCATTCCCCCTTCTCCATCTAAAAACTTGACTTACATTGACATAATATGTACAAATATGAAAAGAATGGATGCATAACTCCAGGCCAACTTACTAAATAGCTAATCATAAATGGCTCAAAACGAAATACACATGCAGCAAATGTACTTATAAAACGAGACATAGCTCTATTATTTGGATGATACTAATATGTGACAAAGCCTTCCAGTTTGAATGGATCAATACAATAAAACATAAAAACAACCTAGTTTGGTAACAAATATCAAGATTGTTCTACAATTAAGTTGCTCTTAGTATTATTTCCATCTAGTACCTAGTAGTTTTCTTGAGAAGAATTCTAGATGAGTCGGGATTGCAGCTTTGACATGTTGCATCAGAAAGTTTGCCTGGTGTTGAACTTATTAGGCCCTCGATACACGATGGAGCTATAGGTTATACCTTGATACCAATTCAAACAACAGAATGCACTTGATGAAATTTAGGAATAAACGACTTAACAGACAAACACATTTGAAATGTGTACAAGTAATGTTCAAACTTCATAATATATCTACAACTTGTTGATCATATCACAGAAGCCAAATTACTAGCAAAAGATGAAATGTTGCACCAATTACCTAACATATTAAAGATCAGAGCAAGAATTACTTTTGTCAAGGTAAAGCTATAAGGATAAACTATGTTCTGTCACTTTGCTTCAGCAAACTGGAAATAAAAAGCATTAACACGTAAAGAGCCAATGAATTGTGTAATATGTAATGGCACTGTGGAATGTTGTCGGTGTGTGAAGAAAAACATTTCAAACTGTTCTCGGCATGAGCTGGTTCAGCTGAGTTTTGTGAGCTGATAGGCTCTCACAAGGCCTCTAGTTGCTCTAAGCTCTCCATTTCTGGAAAACAAGATATGTTCTGGAAGAGTTATAAAACTAAAGGAGATCGTGAACTACTAGTCTCTGCTGGAGGTTTACAGTATCATTATTGAAAAGAAAAGTATGTATATGTGATACTTTGAACAGATATGTAACGATAAACAGAATTATATGGTTATGTACACACATGCAGAAACACGATTATACACACGGATTGAAACAATGAAGTTCATTTCAAGATTAAATAAATGAGTGATGAGAACTATATATGCACAAAAGGGTGACAGAAGAATGAAAAAAATTTAATGATGTTACGTTGTATACAATTCAAGGTAGTCCCTTCATTCCTGAATGTCAAACCGTTTACTATTACAGTAAGGTCGGTCAAAAATTAAGATTGACATAAACACATTAATCTGAAGATACCCAATGCTGTCAGTAGTATCCCCTTGCTATATGTGTTGAAACCTTAACCAAACCTGACCAAGAAAATATAAAGTATTTGATCAACAAACAACTAATTTCTTCAACACTCTTATTCTAGAACATATCTTCAGCCACTTTATGAGGGGCATGACCATTCTAAACCCTAATTATGTTTTAAAATGATCATTGGTAAGTCTTTATCTTGACTAGTGAGGATCTAATACAAACATCAGTGGTTAGTTTTAGCATTAATCGTGCAGACTGCAGAGCATATCAGATGATAATAAAAGCAACAAGAAGACAAATAGAGGAAGGCAGATATGACAGTTTTTTTGCTTTAATTGTACAAAAAACATTTCAGATTCTCATACGATTTTAAAACTAAATTTGATACAAATATGAAATCAGATCACCTCCATACAGTTTATAAAAAGCTGTTTACAGTAATTATACATATACACCACAAACAACAACTGGGGCTGCATTAATTTTGCAAAATATATCAGATTCTCATGTTCCAGCAAGACTAAAATTTATACATTTATGGAACAGATCAACTCTGCTACAGTTTTTGTCCACTGACAAACAACATATATGTATATGTATATGATAAATGCCATGTGTTCTGGGCATGCAAAACATATCATATGTTCATACAATCATACGATTGTACAGATAAATTCAATAATTGTGTCAGGAGGAAGAAAATACTTGCGTACTTGGCTCTGCTCGTACATTTGTAATCAGTGCCAATTCAGTGTTGCACTAGATATCTGTTATGTTGAGAGAATTCTCAACAGGGGGGAATGATAAAGTTTTATATTGAAATAACCGCCTTTAACAGTTCGAAGTACAAAGAAAACTTTCAACTGGGAAAGAAATTGCTTTCCCAAAAAGCCAAGATTTTACAATACATCTTGCAGGGGAAATATCTTGCTCAACCGTTTAAATGACTCATTTGAAATTAAATCAATCACAAGCAAAGAATTCGCCAACTCCATAGCCTCTGCACGCCAACCAGCAAAACCAATACCCTCAACCAACAATATATATGAGGTTTCATTAGGCTGATATCTCTTTTCAACCATTTCTGACAACACATGGATTGCATCATCAATCCTATGAGCTTTGCACAGTCCAAGAAGAACGATGTTATAAGTTATAACCGTTGGTGAAAACTTGCTACTTTCCATGTCCCTTAACAATTCAATAGCCTCATCCACCATACCATCTCTGCACAAACATGATATAAGCGAATTATAAGTAATTCTATCTGGATCGATCCTTTTGTTTATCATGTCCGAAACTAATCCTAAAGCCCTAGTTCTATCCCCACTGTTCCACAATGCACTGATCATCGTGTTGTAAGTAGTCACGTCTGGTTGACAACCTGTCATTGCAAGTTGTTCAAATATTTCCAAAGCTTGATCTGCATTTCCATTCTTACTAATGGCAGACAAGATTGTGTTATAGTTAACAATATCAGGTAAGCAGCCATTAGAAATCATGAAATCCATTAATTCAATCGCTGAATCTAGTTTCCCCTGTTTGCAGAGTGCAGATATCAACGGATCAAATGTATAAGTATCTGGAGATAATCCCTTTTCCAGCACAAGCTTTAACAAGTTAATTGCCTCATCTATTTTTCCATCTCGACATAACGAGCTAATTAAAATGCTATATGTTACCACATTTGGATCACAGCCTATTGAAAACATCTCCTTCACCAAATTCTCTCCTTCATTCCATTTCCCATGATTTAACAATGTTCGTAACAATATATTGTATGATATCACATCAGGTTTGCAACCCTCCGGCAATCCCCTAACAAATTCAAATGCTCTCTCAATCATTCCTTCTCTACACATTCCCCTAATGAGTGCATTATATGTATACATATCAGGTTGAAGACCTTTCGACAACATCTCATCTAAAAGCTCCATCGCTTTATCAATCCCACCATCAACAATAGTTGCTTCTATCAAAATCGTATAGGTAATCACAGTAGGCATACAATTATCTTCCAACAACTGATCCATCATTTTCAAAGCCAAATCAAGCCTCCCCCTACTACAAAGACTCCCTATCATTATATTATACGTAACAACATCCGGAAGAAACCCACGATCCCTCATTCTTTCCAAAACTCTATTAGCCTGTTCAATTCGATTCAACCTACAAAAACCACTAATCACTGCATTATAAGCAAAAACATCAGGATCACCTTTCAACTCCAAAATCTCCATAACCCTCTTAGCCTTTTCGACATTTTTCGAATTAAAGAACCCTTTCATCAGCTTTGTACAGAGAATAACATCAGGCTTATAACCCCTATTCACCATACATTCAAGAAAATATAAACATTCATTGTACTTGCCAGCTTTACAAGACCTATTAAGCAATTTCACAAGATGGGATTCTTGAAAACTATAAGAATGCAAATGGGTGAGTGTTGAATCAGTAGAAGCTCTTACCTTTCTTGGGTTTCTTGAGTTGGCACTTCTTCTGGGGTTTGAATTTGTGCAGTGAACTACAAAGTTATATTGAGAGTGAAAAGTGAGAAGCTTTAACTGAGTTCCAACAGGGAGGCACTGGGGAAAGAATTCACAAGAATATATTGTCATCTGTAAGTATATATCTTTGGGAATCGATACACATGCATCAGTAAGTAGTAGATATATAGGTTGATATTTGTTGGATATAATCAGAGATTGCATATGTTTAAGATAAGGTGACGCATGCCACTTCTATGGCATACCAGCTGCGTCCTTGTAAGTTGTAAACAGTCTAGTGCCACTCACCAATTCTTTTATATTTATATATTTTTTATTATAGGATGTATGTGGTGCGGCTTCGGGTAAAAACCATATCGGAACCAATTAATCGTATCGTAATCAATTAAGTGCATTTTTTAAAAGTAGAAATCAAAATCGAACCAAATATTTTTATTCGGTTCAGTTTAAAAAGTTGTGGTTCGGTTTTTTATGGTGTAGTTTCGGTTATAAAATTAATATAAAATTAAATTTATTTTTATTTTTTATTCACATTCAAATAATAATAAGATATGTGGTGAATATTTTTAAATTATTATATATTAGATTTAAATATTATTTTATATCATTAATCGTTTTATATTCAAGCAATATTGCCGTTAAGAGAAAGAAATGAATATGACTAGTTAGTTGAGTTTAAGATCGATACACTGAATTAATATATTCAATTGAGTGAGGTGCTTATCCTCTCCTAATTTTTAAACTAGTTCTTGGGTTGGACTCTGATTCACATGAGATTTATTAGAACAGATACTTATTTGTAAGAATATAAGTCAATCTAGTAAAAAAAATATATGCAACTCACGTGGATTTGTTTTCTAATATACAATGAGTAATCTTTTTTTCTAATTTCTAATTTGAGAAGTGTGTTTTTATTCATATAAATTCAACATCAGTATTATCTGCAGGTTTTTAAATATGTATATATTAATATAATATTTTAATAATTAAAATAAAAATTATTTATATATACATGAAAATAGTTCACCAACCACAGTTGGATAAAATTTAAATTCTAGCCAACATCATTTTTTACCATTGATTTATCAAATCAACGGCTAGGATTAATTTTTTTTACCTTACGCTTTATAATACAGCGTATACGCTGGATAATACAGCGTAAGGTAATTTTTTTTTAATTCCCAGATTGCCCTTGTAAAGCTTACGCTGTATTATATTTCATAGGTTGACTGTACCTCATTTTCATTTCGTTTCAAGCCGAGTTACTAGCTATACTATTTTTTGTGATATTTACCCACTTCGCTACAACCTCTCATTTCATATCATATTTAAACTTCGATCATTTGGTTCAAGATTTAAAAGTTTGAGCTTGGTTCATTTGGTTAAAGATTTCTAAGTTTGAGTTGGGGAGAAATTCATTTAGTTCAAGATTTAAAAGTTTGAGCTTGGAAGAAGAAGATTCAATCGATTTAAGTTCTAAACTTGTTAAGGTTAGCTCTCTTTATTTTATGACTTCTTTCATCTTATCAAAATTAAAGTCTGCTAAAAAGTCTCCTATTAAGTTTAAAATGGAAATTGAAGATGATGTTAGTGTTAGGGATTGTGGTGTTAACATTGTAATTAACTACAAGTTACTTAAATTAATTAGAAATTAACTAAGTAAAATATATTGTCATATATACATTGACAGTATGTTTTGTTGTCACTTGTACCAGTATGTTTAACAGAGTTTAAATAGGTGACAGTAAGTCTAATAGTTACTGTTTTATAAAAATGTAATAACATGATCCATGAAATAGAAGTTCACAAAGTGTTCAGGCACAACATGGATCAAGACTTTGACAGTAACATTCTACAACTGAAGCCTACGATAGCATATTCAAGTGACAGCACAATTGGAACAGACGACAATAACTATTCCATTGACAGTAAACTTGGCGGTGAATGAAGATTTGAAGACAACAAGTTTTACTGACAGTAACTTTGGTTGGGATAGTTGACAGTAACATTAGCGGGGATAGTTGACAGCGGCTTTGGAAGACAACATGTTTTAGAAGACTATCAAGCTTGACAGTAAAGTATGCGGAGCCAAATATACTGTCACCAAAGAGAAGCTAAAGGTTGACAGTAACATTTTGGTGAAGCTGACAGTCTGTTTCAGGTAGTAGACTAGATAGTGAAAATACAAAGAATGATTTTGACATTACTACCTAGTCTGTCAAGTCTACTACTGCAACTTGGAAGAATTCAAGCAAAAGATAAGGCGTGCTTAAGGATTCAAAGATTTCTGCATATCTCAGAGCTGTTTTATCTACAAATGGAATGAAGACAAATTTGAATAGAAAAAAGTTTCTATTTCAAGATTTGTTCTAGGAATAAGGGAAAGTACACTTATAAGTGGGATATGTGGTTCAGTATAAATACACATATTTCACAAATACTTTTCCTTATGCATTTGAGCTAGATTTTCTCTCAAGCAAGAAACATTAGCAAATACTTTATTCTTTTTTCTTTGTAGCTGTAATTATTTTCCAGTCAGTTGTAGCAAACAAAAATTAATAAAATTAATTTTTGAAGTTAAACACTTGTCATTAATTGCTTGCTTTTCGTTGTCTGCATTTCTTACTTGATACTATTACTTCTTATTTGTTCTTAGCAAGATTAGTGATAATTTATCAAGTTGCATTCAACCCCTCCTTCTGCAACACTCATACTATTTAACAGCTGGTATCGGAGCAGCAGGTTAGATATACCGAAAGTAAGCAGCATAAAAATACTCAACTTTGATAAAGAACATTACAACCTTTGGAAAAGAAAAATGATGTTGTTCATAAAAACAGTCAACCCACTTTATCCTGGCATTTTGGAAAATGGTCCTTTTCTCCCCCAATCATATGTACCTGAAATCACAGTGGAAGGTGAGACAATACCTGCCCACTGGGTTCCTAAAAAGGTTTCAGAGTACAATGATACAGAAAAAGAAAAAGTATCTTTAGATGATTGTTTACAGTTCATAATTATTGAAGCACCTGACAATGTTATGTACAACAACATTGTCAACTGCACAAGTGCCAAATAAATATGGGAAACCATTGAGATACTGTATGAAGGAACAGAAAAGGTAAAAGATAACCAAAGGCAAATCCTTGTGTCTCATTATGAAGCTTTTATGGCTAAGCAAAGAGAAGGGTTGACTGATATATTTGAGAGGTTCAACAGGTTGATAAATGACCTGCAGCTGCATTAAAAGTTTTATGACAAGAAGGAAGTAAATATGAAATTCATGTTGACACTTCCTGACCTCTAGAGCTAAAGGTTACTGTCATAAGAGAAGGAAGGGATTTATAAAAAGTTTCTCTTGAAACTTTATATGGTATACTTAAAACCTATGAGCTAGAGCTGTTACAAAAGAGAGCTATTAAGTTTGGTCAAATAGGAAAGATGGCCAACACCTCAAATGCTTTGGTAGATCAAGATCCAAAGATGCTGCAGATCCAAGAGTCTCAACATAAACAACACGTCAAGATTGAAGAGGTCACATATGAATATGAAAGTGTGACTCTTGAACTCAAGGATGGTGAAGAAGATGAGTTTTACACTTTGGAGGAACTGGAAAACAAAAAATGGCCTACATGGCAAAAAAGTTCTCCAATCTGAGATTTAAGAAGAACAAAGCTTTCAAACCCAGAGAACAAAGCTCCAGGTTCAACAAGTCAAATACTTCAAAACCTGGAGGATGTGGTAAAGGTGGATACAAAACAGGCATTGTGGATAAATCTAATATAAGGTGTTATAACTGCAATGAAATGGGGCATTTTATAACAGAATGTAAAAAGCCAAAATAAGTGAGAAGAAATGACAATGATTATGAGGAACTCCAAGCAAAGTATGATGCTTTGCTAAAAAAGCAACAAGGAAGGGCTTTTATGGCTGAAGGCAAGTGTTGGGAAGATTCTGATGATGAAGAGGAGGAAGAATATGGAAATCTTGCTCTCATGATAAACTCTGGAGAAGGTTCTTCCACTTAATCAAATCAGGTACCCATTCTTACTACTGTTGATATGATTACATCTTAGTATAAGAAAACTGTTGAAAGTTTAAGTTTTGAAATTTTCAATATTCATACAAGCATGCTAGCTGCTAATGAGTTATTGAGAATTAAGAATCGTGAACTAGAACTTAAATAGAATGCTTTTGAGTCCTTGCAATAAGAAAATGAGATTCTTAAAAACAAGGTAGTTTGTGCTTCCCAGATTGAAGAATTTCTCATAAAACAAATTTCTGAAAATGAATTCAAAATCAAGACTTACAAGAATTCTTATTTCTTGTTAAAATCATACCATAATGATAATACTGAAAATCAAAAGGTAGGTATAAGGTTTAATTATGAGAAGAAAAATGGTAAGAAATATACTGTAGAGGAAGAATCAAACATACTGTCAATCCTTCTATTCTAAAGAAAGTTAAGAATCCCTTGTTTAAAAAGACAGAACTTGAATTTGATGAGGAAGCATTAGTAATTAAACAAGAACTAGATGATGAAGACAATGAAGTTGTCACTAAGTCTCATAAGGCAAAAGACACTGTCAAAATCTCCAAGACAGTTAGTTTTGACATTGACAATAACAAGAGTTTAAATGATACTGTTAACACTGGAAAGACAGTAAGTTCAGAAGTTGCTGTCAAGACTGTGAGATCAAAACTTACTATCATGACAACTCCATCTAAACCTACTATCAACACCAGCACGACAGTAACCTCTAAAATATTGTCATGAAGACCAAGAAGAACAGAAATAGAAAACTAGGAATAAACAAGAAGAACAATTATGGATATATTTCTAATGCTCCTAGAAAATTATGCAACAATTGTGGGTCTTCTAGTCATCTAACTCATGTCTGCAAAAAAAACAAGACTAATGTCAAGAATGCTACCTCTGTTAATGGAAATTTATATAGTATGCCTTTAAAGAACAAATAAGTATCTCACTGTGGTGATTTTGATTGCATTTCGTGTAAAATGAACTTGATGAGTATTTGCTTTAACATGCCTTTTGTTAATAATCAAGTATGTCTGCATAAGAATGTTAAAATTGAAAAGGCAAAACTCCAAGTCCTCCTAAAATTAGGATGGACAAATCACCCAAGAACAAAGCTATCAAATCAATTATCAAAACTGAGTGGGTAGCTACATGAGTCATGCTCAAAGCAAAAGAAAGAATTGCAGCTGATCCAAATTCAATCTGTGAACTAGCTAAGCTAAATGGACCTAATAAAAGTTGGGTACCAAAAGTAACTTGAAATATTTGCTTTGCAGGGCAACATGAAAAATAAAAGAATCATGTGGATCATTGACAGTGGATGCTCAGTACACATGACAGGTGATAAAGCCCTGCTATCACAGTTCAAGGAAATGGTTGGCCCTTATGTAACCTTTGGTAACAATAACATTGGTTTCACAATGGGATATGACATACTGGAAGTTGGAAACTTGAAGAAAGAGAAAATTGCTCTAGTAAATGAATTGAAGCACAATCTATTGAGTGTAACTCAATTTTGTGAAAGAGGATTCCAAGTTAGCTTTGATCAAGATAGATGCTCCATTATAAACAAGAAAATAGGAGAATAAGCTCGTCAAGGAGCAAGAAAAGGAAGCCTCTTCATAACTGACTTGGACTCAGTAAGAAAAGATAAAGTCTACTGTTTTTACAGTAAGGCTTCTTCATCTGAGAGTTGGTTGTGGCACAAGAAGCTTTCCCATTTAAACTTTAAAGCAATGAATTAATGAAGAGAGAATTGGTGAAAGGGCTTCCTCAACTTGAATTATGTCAAGAAGGATTGTGTGAGGATTGCCAGAAAGGGAAGCTAAGGAGAGCCACTCACAAAGCACTCCAAGTGGTTCAATTAATGAAGCATTTCAAGTTATTCATATGGACTTATTTGGTCCTGTGAATGTGCAATCACTAGCAAGAAAAATATATGCCTTAGTGATGGTTGATGATTTCTCAAGATACGCTTGGGTGAGGTTCCTAGCAACCAATGATGAAGCTGCTCAAGAGATTATTGATTTGGTAAGGGTTGTTGACAAGAATCTCAAGTACAAGGTGCAGACCTTGAGAAGTGACAATGATACTGAGTTCAAAAACAGTATCATGAATGATTTCTGCAAAGACAATGGTATCACTCAAAAATTATCTGCACCAAGGACACCCAACAAAATGGTGTTGTGGAAAGAAAGAACAGAAATCTCATTGAGGCTGCAAGAACAATGTTCAGTGAAGCAAAACTTCTTACTTATTTCTAGGGTGAAGCAATCAATACAGCCTGTTATACTTAAAACAGGACTGAAGTCAACAAGGCCTATCGAAAAACACCCTATGAATTGCTCACAGGAAGGAAACCTACTGTCAACTACTTTCATGTCTTTGGAAGCAAGTGCTACTTCATGAAAGATTCAACTGAGATCAAAGAAAAATTTGATACTAAAGCACTTGAAGGAATCTTCATGGGGTATGGAATTGAAAGGACTGCATACAGAGTCTACATCATTGATCACAAGACTGTGGATGAGAGTGTAAATGTCACCTTTGATGAAACAAAATTTCCTGGAGTTGAAGGAAGTTAAAAAACAGAACCTTTAGCCTTTAAAAATCAAGGTTATCTAGAAGAGATTGATAAAGATTCACCAAGAGTTGATCACACAATTTCTGATCCAACAATTGTTCCTATCAAGTTTGGAGACAATGAAGGAACTACTCAAATAACTGATTATTTTGGGAATGTTCCCATGAATAGTGGACTTGAAGAAATTAATGTTGTCAACAGTGAAAGAGCAAAATATGTTGTCAATCAACAAGGTATTGAAGACTCTAGTGATTCTCTAAGAGAAATAAAATGGAACAGAGATAACAATATTAATTTAATCATTGGTGATCCAGGAACTGGAGTCAAAACAAGAAGAAATGCTACTAATGAATGCATGTACTCTTGTTTCCTTTCTTAAAGGGTAGAAGAGATTGTTGTCACAGCCCATGCTGCTGTTAATGACACAGTTACTGTCAATCCTCATGACAATAACTTTTCACCAAAAGATGCTGCCAACAATCAAGATCATAACATCAACTCTTTCAACATTACTCAAGGTAAAATCTAAACCTTCTGTGCAAAGATGTACCTGCTCAGTCTCTTACACCTAGGATAACTGAGGATGTGAAAAGAAAAACAGAGATAAAAGAAAAGAGAAGTGAGCATAAAAATGAGGGGCTGAGAAAATCCCAGGAAAAAGGAGAGGGTCATGAGCAAGGCCAAAAGAAAAAACAAAATGTGGGAGCCAAAAATTTTAAGGCAATGGGACTTGAGAGTGAGATGGTGAGGGATGATGAGATCATCCAAAAAAAACCCAGAGGGCGTGAGAACCATAATAGCCCTCCAATCTACCAAACAAACTGCTGAAAGGTTGAAATCCCTTTCTCATAAAGTTTCAAAACTCTCCAAGAATCTGGACACTGTTGGCAGAAATCAGGTGAAATTGGTGAATAAAATGGCCAGTCTGGAGCATATCATGAATGTTGGATTCAAGTCTATTTTTGACAAACTTTAGGAGTTCAATTCCAAATTTTCAAACTTGCAGTTTCTCCCTCAACTAAAGGGGAGAAAAGTAAAGAAAGTAAAGATTCCGAAGTATTTGTTGATGGGAGTAATAAGGCTGATAATTCTGAGATTGGAAGTGATAAGGAGAAAACTCAAGCTGCATCTCAGGGGGAGAGCCAACTAGCATTACTGTCTAGTGTGGCTGCTGAGATTGCTACAAAGCTTGGTGGTGATATGGTGGGAAAAAAGAAGGATGTGGAAAGGCCTAAGGAGAAAGGCATAGTGATAAAGGAAGGAGTGAAAGAGGCCCTTGTAGTGCATGTAGTTGGTAAAGGCAAATAAAAACTCTTTCAAATAAATACTAATGACACTATTATGGTGGAAAGAGAGGATTTGACTGAAGAAGAAGTCACAGTGCTTATGATTGATGAAAATGAGAACAGTAGTGCATTTCAGGATGCGAGCTTCTATGAAAGAATTAAGGATATAAAGATGTCATCCAACAGAGACCCCAAAAAGTTCTATGATCAATTAAAATAATCTATAGTTGGAGCTGCTGTGATGATATCTACTAGCAACAAGTGGGTGACTATAGTGTGAATCAAGGTGGATTGAGTTGGTATATCAGTCTAGGATTCCTTAGCAGGCAAGAAATTCGAGTTATTAAAGCCATAAGACTCAAAATCAAGGCTGAGAAATCCTTCCTGAATGAAAATCTTAAAAGAACTCTGTTGAAATTAATAAGGGAGAAGCTACCAGAAATCACCTACAACCCTCTAAGCATCAGATACAGTTTCTCAAATGATGGCAAGTACAGATTCATAAATCTTGAAAGAATCAATGAGTACAAGCTGAAATTGGTGAGAGAAGCATATCAGTACTTCTACAAATTAGATCAAAATGAGGAGGTGACGGAGGTAGTGAGAATTATGAAGAAGGAGATAGAAAGAATTGAAAGATTAAGGGCTGAAAGGATGGGAAGAAATAAGGATGGAAATGGTGATGACAATAATGATGGAAAGCCTGATGGAGGTGCAGGTAGTTCTAGCCAACACAACAATAATGGTGAAGGATTTTCTAGAACTGGAAATAAGGTGGATGAAGATGAGAAGAAGAATGAAAATGAGTATAAGGATGGAATTGAAGGGAATGTATTGAAACAAGTGATTTTTGGTTTTGAAAATGACAAAAATGATACTGTCATGAGTGATAAGAGTGAATCTACTATCACAGAACCTAAACCTACTGTCATGGAACCAGAACATACTGTCACACCAATATTGACACTAACTTCAAATTCACTGTCAAAAGAAGTGAAGGATGAGTTACTATCAAAGAAAATTTCTATATCCAAGAAAATACAGAAAGGCAAAAGCTGAGAGACCAAGGCCACTTTCAAGCAGGAAGCCTGGCAGGAAAAATTAGAAGATGGTAATAGAAGTGATGCATGAAGAATGTCTGGATGTCGGGTGACTCACAATCAATAACTTGGCTGAGTCAAAGGCAAAATTAATCACCAAAGTTGTGGTTAAGTGGACTGAGCTCAATTCTTTAAGCAGGATAAATATCTTCTATGTTACTGGTGAAGTTGAAGCTATGAGACATGAACTGAAAGAAGCAACCTACTTTATGGTAAGAAGATTTCTTCAAATCATCAAGTGTCTAGATATTAGGACTCAAGTTTTCAGGAGAATTCTAATTAGAAAATTTTTAGAGCTAATGGAATCCTTCAAAAATCATCCCTTGGATGTTAATGATGCTGAAGAACCTGAGACTATAGTGTACTCAAATGGGGCGATGTTTGCAAATGAAGATGGAGTCAAGGAATTCTGGAGTATAGATTCCTTGCAGGATAAAAATACTGAACTCCTAATGAAGCTGGTGGAGCAACTTCAAGAATTTCTATACCCTGAAGATCAAGGAATCCTTCACAAACTCTAGAGAATCATCTCAACAAAGCAACAACAAGAGTATGAAAAGAAGGTGGAGTATGAGAAGACCCAACAATGTCTTCTAAGAAATCCTGAAAGAATAATCTTTTATAACTCTGGTGGATCTGGAGATCACATTTGAAGAGTTGAAGACATTGGTTGAGAAGGATCCTGAAATAGTCAAACTTATCAAGAGACAACTCCTCAATATTACAAATTTTGAGGTGTTTGATCTGAAAAGGAAAGCATTAGAGATCTGTGACTTGAAAGTAAAGAAGAGGATGGAGGAAAGAGAGAAGAAGAGTAAATTTGCAGCTGATGTTGAGGCAACAAAAAAGGAGATAGAAAGAATCAACAGACAAATCAAAGAAGCTAAAATTGACCTAAAATGTGTCAAGCTAAATGATCAATTCTCCAGAAAAGCTGATTATGTATCTCATGTCTTTACTAATCTACTTAGAATCATCATTGACAACATTGAAGTCATGGTTGAAGATTTTCGAGTTCTCAACACTGCAAGCCTCAGAAGAATTTTCAGATTAACTACATGTTCTCTTCTAGAAATTGAAAGGAATTTGAGTGCAGAAGCTAGAAGGATAATTGATGCTAGATCCAATGAAGAGGATGATGTGGACAACCTCAGGGTAAATCAAATATACACATCTTCAAAAGCAAGATTTCTTTATGATGAATTTGGAGTTAAATTTATATGGATCTACAAAGGACCAGTGGAAGCCTGTTACACTTATCAAGACTTGAAGAACCTATCTCATAAATTGGTGAAGCCTGACTGTGTAATTGATCATGCCAAGACCACAGAAGAGAAAAGGGCCTTGAGATCTTTGGAGTTGCTATATGAAAGGAAGAATCCACAGAAGAAATCAGATCAATGAACTCAACCTGAAATTGAATATTTGCTCAGCCTAGAGGAGTTTAGTTTGAGATGAATTTGTACTTGTAATTTTTTCTGCATATTTCTCTGTACAAACACTTCAATTATGTTATTTGAGTTAGCATCTGCAATTTATTTTGAATTTGTCTTTATTTTACATAAAAACAAATTGGGGGAGATTTTTAGGGATTGTGGTGTTAACATTGTAATCAACTACAAGTTATTTAGATTAATTAGAAATTAACTAAGTAAAATATACTGTCATATATACATTGATAGTATGTTTTGTTGTCACTTGTACCAGTATGTTTAACAGAGCTCAAATAGGTGACAATAAGTCTAATAGTTACTGTCTTGTAAAAATGTAATAACATGATCCATGAAATAGAAGTTCACAAAGTGTTCATGCACAACATGGATCAAGATTTTGACAGTAACATTCTACAACTGAAGCCTATGACAGCATATTCAAATGACATCACAATTGGAACAGAGGACGACAACTATTCCATTGACAGTAAACTTGGCGGTGAATGAAGATTTGAAGACAACAAGTTTTACTAACAACAACTTTGGCGGGGATAGTTGACAGCAACATTAGCGGAGATAGTTGACATCGGCTTTGGAAGACATGATATTTTAGAAGACTATCAAGCTTGATAACAAAATATGCGGAGCCAAATATACTGTCACCAAAGAGAAGCTAAAGGTTGACAGTAACCTTTTGGTGAAGCTGACAGTCTGTTTCAGGTAGCAGACTAGATAGTGAAAATACAATGAATGCTTTTGACATTACTACCTAGTCTGTCAAGTTTGCTACTGCAACTTAGGAAAATTCAAGCAAAAGTTAAGGCTCGCTTAAGGAGTCAAAGATTTCTGCATATCTTAGAGTTGTTTTATCTATAAATGGAATGAAGACAAATTTGAATATAAAAAGAAATTTTTTTATTTCAAGCTTTGTTCTAGGAACAAGGGAAAGTACACTTGTAAGTGAGACATGTGTTTCAGTATAAATACACATATCTCACAAATACTTTCCCTTATGCAACTGAGCTAGATTTTCTCTCAAGTAAGAAACATTAGAAAATCCTTTGTTATTGTTTCTTTGTAGCTGAAATTATTTTTCAGTCAGTTGTTGCAAACAAAAATTAATAAAATTAATTTTTGAAGTTAACCACCTGTGTTTAATTGCTTATTTTTCGTTGTCTGCATTTCTTACTTGATACTATTACTTCATGTTTGTTGTTAGCAAGATTAGTGATAATTTATCATATTGCATTCAACCCCCCTTTTCTGCAACACTCATGCTGTTTAACAGTTAGTGAAGAAGAAAATGTATTTATTGTGGTGCTATTGATGCCAAACATGATGCAATAAATTGTCTAACTAAATTAGCAATGGGTAGTTGATCTTGTTTTTTTAATGAATTTTGTAATTTTGTTTGATCATTGTATTGGTTATGGAGTTTGATATAATTTTGTTTGATCATTATTTTTGAAAAAAAGTTGAAAAAAACTATACACTTTAATTTTGGTTATTTCAGTTGATATATGTCTGTATTTTAGCATTTGAAAAACAAAACAAAAAAAAACACTTACGCTGTATAATACAACGTAACTTCCCTTTGTTTTTTTACAGATATACTTACGCTGTATTATACAGCTTAAGATTAGAAATTTTAAGAAAATTCCCTTAGTTTTTTTCATGCTTATTACTTACGTTGTATAATACAGCATAAGTAATTCCCTTAATTTTTTTCAAGATATACTTACGTTGTATAATATAGTTTAGGTTTAACAAATTTTCATCCAAAATTTTGCTAAAAACCGGTGTTTTAGAAAAAAAAAAACTATTTACGCTGTATAATACAGCGTAAGCTGTCACGTGCTACACGTGCTTTTTAAAGGCACGCTTGGTATTTTAAATATTTTAAGTTTGGTATTATACAGCGTATACGCTGTATAATACAGCGTAAGCCTTTTTTTTTAAATCTGGACCATTGATTTAAAATTTGTAGGGTACTAGATGGGTTGATTCTTTAAGCAAAGTTATCCATCTTTGGCTGTATAACCAGTCCCTATATATATAATAATTAATTCGGTGTGGTTCGTTTTAATCGGGTCGATTTCGTTTAAAAACCAAAATTGAACCAATTATGTGCGGTTTTAAAATTTTGAAACCTTAACCAAACCGCTAAGCAATGATGCGGTTTTTGTTAGTGCAATTTTCTGTTCGATCTGCTGTTCGGTTTTTGCTCATCCCTAATACAAATTTATAACTCAGTGTCATGTACGGATTAACTAATAATCTAATAATAAAATAAATATATTTTTATTGTTATTTAATATAAATTTCTATAATATAGAGAATTTGTATTAATATATATATATATATATATATATATATATATATAATATGGGTCTTGACTCATTGGGGAACCATTATTATTATGTAACCAAGGAACTCTTGCTTAACCGTTGGATGATATCTAATCCTATGACTGTAATTTATTTTTGTTAATTCAGTTTTAATATATTAAAAAGGGCAATAACATCTTTTAATATATATTTTAACGGTTAGATATACACTAGTTGCAGATACATATAATATGGGTCTTGACTCATTGGGGAACCATTATTATTATGTAACCAAGGAACTCTTGCTTAACCGTTGGATGATATCAAATCCTATGACTGTAATTTATTTTTGTTAACTCAGTTTTAATATATTAAAAAGGGCAATAACATCTTTTAATGTATATTTTAACGGTTAGATATACACTAGTTGCAGATACACGTTGCATACACTTTGAAATCTACACGTGAAAACCTATATCCATGTTTTCTCTGTTAATTATGTACACACCATATAATATCGAATTGTGAAAGGGTTTCTACAAAAGTCGTATGACTCTCACGTTACCCTCGATAAATCCCACATCCCAAAATATATATTATAATCTCAACTAATCAAAATAATTATATAATTAAAGAGTTTTTACGAAAAATGAATATTTTGTTTAATTAATATTTGATGTCCTTTTTTATGAGGGGATAATATCTATAATTTTATTTTTGAAATAATTACTTTTGTTTTATTAATTTTTTGCTGACCAATACAACTTTCCAGTATAATATTATTTTCAAAAATTCTGAAATTAAAAGCATTAAAAAAATAAGACAGTGCACAAGTAATACTATAATATAATAAGTTGCTTTTAAGGAACTCATTGAATTCTTTGCTGTAATTTCTTACTACAATAATACAGTATAATAGTAAATTTATCTCTTATAATAAATATATTAAATATAATTTTTAAACAAGTAATATATGTTAATATTTTAAATATTAATAGCATTTTAAATGGAAAAAAAATTAGGATGCATATTAATTGTTCTATCAAACACACTGCTTACAGAAAATATCATGTCTTATAATCAGAACAACTATTGTTTGACATAAAGTTGTAATTTTACATAATATAATATCAGTTTTTTAGTAAAACATTTTCATTTATAGTTTTAACAAATACAAATCATTTGAAAAGTTTAAAAAAAATAAATTCATTTAAGTTAAGTTAAGTTTAATATCTTATATAAATTTTTTAATTAATATTAACTTAAGTTGTACTACATATTTTTCATTTTTTTTAAAAAACATATAAATCTTCAATATTAAACTTTATTTGTACAATAAAGATATAATTATTTTTATATTAGTTTATCAAATATACTATTAATTTTAAAAACTATATTATTTTCTCATGAAACATAACTTTTTATTATTGTTTAAAATTATTTTTTATTTTAACAGAAAAATAAACATATATAATTTTATGGACAAATTATTATGTGTTCGGTAATTTTTATACATACAGAATATGTTCTGTAATTTTAATATATACAGAATATGTTTCTCTCGAGATCCTCTATCATTTTTGTTGCACTTTTATCAACTAAACGTTTAACAGCGCGATCAGAAAGAATTACATTAATAGCTCCAGTTAAATCTTCAACAACTATTAAGATCCTGTATCTGATATTCAATAACAAAATTATTGAATATAATTATAATTAATGATAATATAACAAAAAACCAACAATATACCTTGTTTCAGCAAATGGCATGTTCCTAAGACATTTCGGATTGGGACACTTAAACCTCCCTTCTAATTTTTTCACTTCTTCAGGACAAAAGGTACATGAATTATACCACCAGTTATCAGTTGCTTGAACCTTTCTTAATTTTTGCAATACACAAAACATTTCTCTGTCCCAAAAGTTTATTGTTACAATACATATATTATTAAAGATATAAATTGTCATTTAATATGCTACTTATATACTTATATTACCTTGATATATTCTGTGGAAGTTTTTTCAGTCAATTCTTTTAATGTCATAGCCTGAATAACTTGAACAATATCAACTATGGTATCAGTTTAAACAATGGTAGTCTCAGTACCTCACATGTATAACCTTCTTGATCAAGCCTAGATATAAAAATAATTAGTTATTTTATAGCATTATGCAGGTTTAAAAAAAATCAATAAATCACTCAAATATCTTAATTGAATTACCTTTTACGAAATTCATTCACCGCATTGAAATCCAAGTTGAAGTAGATCTTAGATGATGTCAACATACTTATTTGAACAGAATCTGTAAAATTTATTAAAAATTCATTAGTTTAAACAATACAATTATTACATATATATTCACAATATTAATTTACTCCTAAAGGTCTGCAACTTTACACTTGTTAAAATTCCTATAACTTGTGGGTCAAAATCATCTTATTGACTGTTTCAGCCAATCCTCCCCATACAGTAACCGTGTGAGAATTACTGTAACAAATTTCATAATTTAAATTAATAAACACCATATTCATAAATATACATACACACACACACACACACACACACACACATATATATATATATATATATATATATATATATATATATATATTTCGTACCAACAACGGATTTATGAATATATGAATTCAAGTATGGCATTTTTTATGCAATATATAAATAATTAACGTTCAACAAAATATAAAAGAAATCTTTTAGTACCGTTATATTATTTATTTTTGGTTTACACAAATTATAAAATTAATAAAATAAAATGATAAATATTTTCAAGTAATTGTAAAATGTATTTGTTTTGATTTTATGAGTAGTAGACTATTATAATGAGTTGCTAAAATATAAACATGACAAATGAAAAAAAAAAAAATAATACTTTTGTTACCTTAAATCACAAATGTTAAATTTGACAATATTTTTTTGACCATATTTAGTGTTAATGGAGTGCAATCTCTTAAACTTTTTCACCACACCAATGATACCTAAAAAAATATGATTTTAATTATATGAGAAATTATGAAATTAGATGAAATTGAGATATATAATTTTTTTCATATTTTGATACTAACCTGTGGCATATTCAGGATTTTGATTGGGTTTATAAGTGCTTGCAACTTGAAATAAATCTCCTAGATCAATAAATTCAAATTTATGTATCATAAAATCTTCCTCAAACACTTTCTCAATTTTAGTAGAATTCAAGAAATTGAAAATGTGTTTAGAGGACACCGGTCTGAGTTTTGATGTAGCTTGCTTGACACTGAGATTAGTTATAATATAAATTTTTCCTTCAACCATGGGTTGAGCCAGACTATCCCACTTCTCAGGATATATAAATCCTTGCATGTGAAAATTCTGTAAAAAAATATAGATTAATTTAGTACACTTTAAGATATACCTTAAAATTTTAAAATACACCGCATCTGTTTAAAAATATATTCAATAGTGTACTTACATCATCATCAAGAAAAATAGAATTATACCCAAGTAATTCTTTTTCATCACTTGAAGGCCACATTCTTGAGATATAAACTTTAATTTTCCAGTTGGTTCTTGTGGTGTCGAGTGACTCCAATTGATCAAACATTGTAAAGATGATTTATATTCAAACTGTATACACAAATAGACAAAAAATTAGGAGTAATATTCAAATATACTAGATACACTACAGAGAGAATTACTAAATAGATAGTATGTCAAGCACTATTACCTTAATGAATCTGTTTATCTGACTTTGGAAATTTACATGGTGTTTATATATATATATATATATATATGGTAGGGTTCTAGGGAGACCCCTTTCATCAAGAGACTCCAAGAGACCACAATCTTCACCGTCCATTATAAATAATATACAGATAATTAATAATACATTACATAAGGGCTTTATTGTAATTAACTTATACAAAATCAGGGACAGTATAATATATATATTTATTTGTCTAATACGGCTCTACAATCTAAAATATGGTAGGAAACATTTATTTAGATTTTTAATAATGAACAAGAATATTTTATTTTTGGTAAGTTTTTAATCAAATTATACATTACCTTATACATTGATACATTACTTACAACCATTTGTACAGTAAAATATTTTTAATTTAATATTGTTTTAAGTGCTTTTTAATATAAGATTCTCTAAAATATTTTTAATATTATATTCTTAATATAAGATTTTTTAAAAGTTTTTTAATATAAGATTCTTTAAAGAGTTTTTTATATATCAGGTAGTGTTAAGTGTTTTATAATATAAGATTCTTTTAAGTGTTTTATAATATAAGATTCTCTAAAGTGATTTTAAATATAAGATTCTATTAAGAGTTTTTTAAATATAAGGTAGTTTTGAGTATTTTATATTAAATACAAAATACTCTAAAATATTTTTAATATAATATCCATTTAAGTTTTTTTTAATATAAGATTCTTTAAAATATTTTTAATATAAGATTCTTAATATAAGATTCTTTTAAGAGTTTTTTAATATAATATTTTTCAAAGAGTTTTTTAAACATCAGGTAGTGTTAACTCTTTTATAATATAAGATTATTTTAAGTATTTTATAATTTAAGATTCTCTTAAGTGGTTTTTAATATAAGATTCTATTAAGTGGTTTTTAATATAAGATTCTATTAAGAGTTTTGTAATATAAGAACATCTAGTAGAATCTTATTAATATTATTTAAAAATATACTGCATTAAACGGACACGCAAGAGATTGTTAATATTTACTGAACCTAAATATTATAATATTATAATTTAGTAAATACATTAAAAAACCACAAAATTATATTGAATTTATTCAACGTCTTAATCGAATCTTATTATTTTATAATTGATTTACTTAATTGAATCTTATTATTTTATTTAAATGAACACGTAAGAGAATATCAAATATTGTCATATTTTTCTAATTATGAACTCTTAAAATATGTTGGAAAAAATACTGTTAAATATCGAAACATATTAAAATATTTTTATTAAAAATTATTATTAAATAATATTAATTATGTCGATGAAAAGATAATATATTATATTGAATTGAAATTGAGATAACTAGTAGAACATCTAACATAATCTTATTAATATTATTTAAAAAAATACTACATTAAACGAACACTAGTCATTTAAAAAAAACAGTAGTAGTAATTATAATAAAAATAATAATAAACTAATAATAAAATTAAAACTAATAAGTAAAGTTTTGAACAATATCTATTTTTATAAGGGATACTTACGAGATGACATTCTTGACTGAGCGGTTAAGTAGTAGACAGAGGACTTGAGTTTGATTCCAGCCTACACCAAACAGCTATTTTTTAATATTAAACATTAGACAACACTTTATAATTATATTAGAGAATATTTTAAAAAACTTTAGCATCTTAATATTCTTTAATATTAAAATATTAATATTATAATATTATTGTTCCTTAATATTATTAAAAAAATACTACATTAAACGAACACATAAAAGAATCTTATTAATATTAATATTAATAAGATATCTATTTTTATAAGGGATACTTACTAGATGTGGCAATCCTGACTGAGCGGTTAAGTAGTAGGCATTAAAGTGTTATAGCATGTTGAGGACTTGGGTTCGATTCTATTCTACACCAATCACCTATCTTTTTAATATTAAATATTAGAGAACACTTTAAACTTTTCAATATTACTTTATTAATATTACAATATTAAATATTAAAGGACACTTTACAGTAAAATATATTAGAGAATACTTTAAAAAAATTTAGCATCTTAATATTCTTTAATATTATAATATTAATATCGTAATATTATAATATTAGTGTTACTTAATGTTATTAAAAAAATACTACATTAACCGAACAAATAAAAGAATCTTATTAATATTAATAAGATTAATATTAGAACATGTTTCCCAGAATAATCAATCTATTACCGAAGGGGGGTTGAATGTAATAGTGCCTGTAAATCGATTATGAACACAAGTATGTTGAATGGAATACTGTTTTGTATTAATAATGAACTTGAATACAAAACTCTCTCAAGATATAAAGTTCTTAAGAGCTGCTAGGTTGCAAGATATTGCTTTTATATAAATTCTTAATTCGATATTGAATTATAACCTATCTCTGTGTTTATATAGACACAGCTACAAATACAATTACAAAACAGATTATGATAAGAATAGATTTAATAAGGTAATTAGACTTGCACTTGAATTCCTTCTTACTATCCAAATCAGACTCTGATTTGTCTGTTTCCTTTTCTGATAAACTCTGTCGGTTGATAATCTCTGATAGAGCATTCTCTGTTAGAGTAAACTCTGATCGAGTATTCTCTGATAGAGTAAACTCTGTTAGAGTAAACTCTGATCGAGTATTCTCTGATAGAGTAAACTCTGACCGACAGCTTCCTTAATTTTCCCTTTCCTTCCCATAGCATATCTGCAATAAATTTGTTTTGATCTTCGAAGACTTTCCTTTAAACTAGTTGTTTGAATCAACCGAATACTCATCTCCTTTAAGCTTCGAGAAGTCAGGCTGTGAGCTAATCAATCGAGTACTTGTGAGACTTCTCGATTGGTAAATATCCGTTGATGACTTCTCGATCAATAAATATCCGTTGATGACTATATATCCGTTGATGAGTTCTCGATCAGGAAATATATGTTGTCGAGTTCTCGATTGATAAATATCAGTTGATGACTTGAGTTCTCGATTGAAAAATATCAGTTGATGACTTGAGTTCTCGATTGATAAATATCAGTTGATGACTTGAGTTCTCGATCGATGACTTCTCGATTGGCTTTATCAGTCGATGGCTTATTATCAGTTGATGACTTATCGATCGATATTTATCAGTCGATTGCTTCTTGCAGATAGATATCCGTTGATTGATTCTTGCAGATAGACTGTGCTAAATCCTGTTCTAGTATTTTGTACATCATCAAATTAATATATTCCTAACAATCTCCCCCTATTTATGCTTTATAAACAATGAAGCATAAATCAAGATTTGATGATGTTAAAACTAAAAAATGAAATAATTAATCTAGAACAGTATAAAATAATCATTTCTTATTTGTTTCTCCTGGAGGAATCACCTTTCTTGAATCACTTTTCTTCTCCCCCTTTTTGACATCATCACCACCTGTGACAACCAAAAGAATCTGTGCTAAGACTGTGGAGAAAGTGAACTGTGCTGCAACTACTGAATCAACCTTTGTGGTTAAGTCAGAGACTGTTGTTTGGAGAGAAGCTTGAGTGGTAGTAATATTAGCAATAGCATCCTTGAAAGCTACTTCTGTGAATAAGTGAAGGGAGTGAATTCTGTCAAACAACAAAAATGAATTTTCATCCATCCCCTGCTTCAACTCATTGGACCAACTCTGTGGAAAATCTTGATCCCAATAAGTAAAGCTAGGTTCCGGATACTCTAATCTCTCATCCTCACAGTGGGGTTGGGCACCCACTCTCTCATTCTCACTCAGGCTTCTCTACAGCCGTATCTACCTCTCCTTTTGCCTGGACCAGTGCCAGCCTCTCAATTATTATTATTATTATTATTTTCACTCAATTTGGAAGGTGCACTCAAAAATCCTACAGAAGAGGGGTTGAGAGAAGAATTATGTGCTACAATACCTGAACCTCCTTGATGGAGGGGAACCCCTTCAAATGTCTGAAGGCTAGGGGTTTCCACTAAGGGGTGAGCAGCAACAGAGTCTGAACCCTTACAATCATCTTCTTTCTTTTCAGAGTCTGTTGGCTCCAGTATTCCAGTCTCAGGGTATACTCTAGACTTTGACTGCTTCAGTATGACTTCATTAGAAACCAGAGTCTGAGTGTCACCATCTTTGACTGTTGGTGCATGAGACTTCCCCTCAAGGTGGATAGACTCTGATAGAATAGATTTGGAAATTTCTTCATGAGCATCAATCAGAGTTTGTCCTCCCATATCATTGGGGTTCTCATCAGCTTTTTGGTGAGTTGTCAAGGAGGGCCTAACAGCATACTCCCCTGCCCCACTATCACCCAACCTCTGACTAGGTGGTTCTTGTGTGGGTGAGGCAGACTGAGCATCTTTATCACTAGTCACCACTGGTGCACTAGTCCCATCCTCCAACTGCCTTGCACTACCTGCTACCTCCTGTGGTTCTTCCATAGTCAATGCATCCAAGTGTTTATTTAGAAAAGTCCTTGCATGGATGACATTAATGGCCTGGGAAAGAGTCATGTTAAAGGAGTCCTGCAGTTCCCTTGCAATCTTCTAATAATATGAGCCCTTGAGTTGATCCAATCTACCTTCATAGGTTGTATAGATGTATTCGTTGGCCACCTTTCCTACAATGTGGACTAGAAAGTCAACCACCTGTCTTGACAGAGGTTGAACATGATAAATCCATTAAATGGCTGTCCTGTAGGTAATTTCATTATCCCAAATTGCTTCATAGTCAAAAACTGGTTGCTCAATCTCAGTTTCCAACTCGGCAACATACTCTGATTCCCTCCTTATGTGGACCTTAAGCCTTTTAGGCTTCTTTGAAATTTGCTGTTCAGAGTCTAGCACACCTAGTGCTTTGAGAACTTCATTTGTCTTGCCTTCTATGAGCCCAGCTGCTTGTACTTGTAATGAAGAGTTGAATAGGTAGCTGTATAGATTTTTGACCACATCCTGTGCAGACATTTGTAGCTCCTGTTCCATTCTCTTCCTTAGGGCTTCATAGGTTGTAAGAAAATCCAAGACTTGAGATTTAGTCTGATATTGCCCTGGATCTTCAACTGATTCCACCAAAGGATATAGGAATAGCAGTACCTCATCACTTGGAATAATGATCTCATCAATTAGACTTGAGGCTGCATCCAATGGCATTCCTTCCCGAAATGTGTCATGATCAGAGTCTAAAGGCAGTCTAGACTCTGACTCAACATTAGACTCTGGTTCAGGTGTTTTCTTGATTTCAGAGTCTGGCTCTGCAGGAGCTTTGGGAGCATCTGTTTTCTGCAAAACAGGGTTAGTAATAATAACAGGCTTGTGTGTGTGTGCAGAATAAGCATTCCTTAACTTTTTGTACTTCTTAGCAAAAGATTTCTCAGGAGACTCAATATGAGAATCCTGAGGTGCTTCCCTAGGTTTTTCAGAGTCTGTAGCCTTTTGAGAGTCTACAGACTTGGCTTGAAAGTTAGATTCAGGTGCATCATTACTTTCCTTTAACAAAGAAAGTCCTTCAATAACCTGTCTCTCTAGAGGGTTGAGCTTCTCATCACTTTGCTCATCTATAAGCCTAGTTTGTACCAATCTCCTTCTTTTTGCAACTGGTGCCTTTTGAGAGACACCAGAGGTTGGTTTTCTAGATAGTGATTTCTTAGATTGTTTAGTGGAAGGTGATTTGGCTACTTGGGTAGGTGCAGGGGGATTCTCCAAAACTTGTTCCTGCACCATTTCACCAAAAAAAATGAAGCATTGTAGATAGAAGGTTTGTAGGTGGAGAGTTTTACCTGAATTATCTGTTGATATGTCATGGCAGGTAGACTCTTCTTCTTGTCATCAATTCTCTTAATGTCAGAGAATATCCTTCTTTGCTGTTTGTATTCCCCATACTCTGACATATACTCTGAGTGTCTGAAACTTGCTAAGTTGAGCCACTTGTCACCATCCCTAATTCAGAAACCAGTCTGTTAAATGTTGCTTCAGGCAAAGGCTTGGTGAATATATCTGCTAATTGTTGATCTGTAGGAACAAAATGTAATTCAATTGTGCCTTCCTCCACATGTTCCCTTATGAAGTGATATCTGATACTGATGTGCTTTGTTAGAGAATGTTGAACTGGATTTCCTGTCATTGCAATAGCACTTTGGTTATCACAATAAATAGGAATATTTGAAAATTTCAAACCATAGTCTAGCAATTGATTTCTCATCCATAAGATCTGTGCACAGCAGCTTCCAGCAGCAATATATTCAGCCTCTGCTGTTGATGTTGAAATCGATTTCTGTTTCTTGCTTTGCCATGACACAAGTCTTCCACCTAAAAATTGACAACTGCCACTTGTGCTTTTCCTGTCAATCTTGCATCCTGCAAAGTCAGCATCTGAATAGCCTATTAATTTGAAATCAGATTCTCTAGGATACCATAAGCCAAGATTAGCAGTGTTCTTGAGATATCTGAAAATCCTTTTCACAGCAATCAAATGAGGTGCTCTTGGATTTGCTTGAAATCTAGCACATAGACATGTGGCAAACATGATGTCTGGTCTACTTGCAGTCAAATAAAGTAGAGAACCAATCATTCCTCTGTATGCAGTAATATTAACAGGTTCTCCAGTGTCTTGATCAAGTTTTGTTGCAGTAGCCATGGGAGTTGTAGCAGATGCAGAATCTTGCATTTGAAATTTAGTGAGTAGATTCTTTGTATATTTGGACTGATTAATGAAAATGCCTTCCTCAGTCTGTTTCACTTGTAAACCTAGAAAATAACTCAATTCTCCCATCATGCTCATTTGATACCTGGACTGCATTAACTTTGAAAATCTTTCACAGAGTTTCTCATTAGTGGAACCAAATATAATATCATCAACATATATTTGAACCAATAATAAATCCTTATCTTGAGTTCTGTAAAACAAGGTTTTATCAATTGTTCCTCTAGTGAAACCATTTTCAAGTAAGAATAGAGCCAGAGTTTCATACCAGGCCCTTGGTGCTTGCTTTAGTCCATATAGAGCTTTATCCAGTCTGTAGACATGACTTGGATATTTTGTATTGACAAAGCCAGGTGGTTGTTCAACATAGACTTCTTCTTCAAGTTCACCATTTAAAAATGCACTTTTAACATCCATCTGGTAGACCTTGAATTTCTTATGAGCAGCATAAGCAAGAAAAATTCTGATTGCCTCAAGTCTAGCTACAGGTGCATAGGTTTCATCATAATCAATCCCCTCCTGTTGAGAATAACCTTTGGCTACCAGTCTTGCCTTGTTTCTTGTAATTATTCCATCAGAGTCTGTCTTGTTCCTGAATACCCATTTTGTGCCAACAATAGATCTGTTCTTTGGCCTTGGGACTAGGGTCCAAACTTCATTCCTTTCAAACTCATTCAATTCTTCATGCATTGCAGTAATCCAATCTGCATCTTTCAAAGCATCTTCAACCTTCTTTGGTTCTGTTTGTGAAAGAAAACTATGAAATAGACATTCATTTTGAGTAGCTTTTCTTATTTTTATTCCACTTTCCAAATCACCTATAATTAAATCAGGTGTGTGATCTTTGGTCCATTTCCTTGGATGTGGAAAGTTCCTTGAACTAGATGCTCCCCCATGATCTGTGCCTTCATAGAATGATCCTTCTGTAAATGATGATCCTCCCCCTGAAGATGTGTTTCCATCAGTATTTGATGTCTCAGAGTTTATGTACTCAGAGTTTGAATTATCAGAGATTGAGGTATCAGTGTTTGTGGTCTCAGAGTTTGAATGATCAGAGTTTAGGGTTTCAGAGTTTGTGTTGTTCAGAGTTTGGTCAGACTCTGATATTTCAATAGTTGAATCTCCAATGTCAGTATTTGATTGATGTTGCTCCCCCTCAACATGTGCAGTTTCTTCAATTTCTATTTCAATCATTTCTGAATCAGAGTTTAAAGAATCAGAGTTTGCTTCTCCAGGATTTGGTTGATCAGTGTTTATCTCGTTAGAGTTTATTTTCTGCAGTTCATTCTCAAATCTCAGAGTTTCCTGTGCATCTTTATCATGTAACCCATCTATCTTCCCTTCATCAAAGGAGACATTAATTGATTCCATGACTGTCCTTGTCCTTAGGTTGAATACTTTGAATGCCCTTGAAGAGGTTTTAGAAGTTGTTGCATATCCAATAAAAATTCCTTCATCTGCTTTAAGTTCAAACTTCTTCAATTGTTCAGGATGTGTTTTGAGAATAAAACACTTGCATCCAAAGATGTGAAAGTACTTGACATTTGGCTTTCTTCCTTTCAAAGATTCATATGGAGTCATTCCATGTTTGTTTATTAAAGAACAATTCTGAGTGATGCATGCAGTGTTCACAGCTTCTGCCCAAAAATAAGTAGGTAGTTTTGCTCCTTCTAGCATTGTTCTGGCAGCTTCTATTAAAGTTTTGTTCTTTCTTTCAACTACACCATTTTGTTGAGGTGTGCCAGGTGCTGAGAATTGTTGAGTAATACCTTTTGTTGAGCAGAATTCCTCCATTGTTGAGTTCTTAAACTCTGTTCCATTGTCACTCCTTAAATTCTTTACTTTGTGAGTTGATCCATTTTCAATCATTGCAATATGATCAATGATTGTTTCTGCAGTTTCATCCTTCTTGTGCAAAAAGTACACCCAAGTAAATCTAGTGAAATCATCAACTATTACCAGAGTGTATTTCTTCTTTCCAATGAACATGATGTTAACTGGACCAAATAAGTCAAGATGCAATAGATGAAAAGGTTGATCAATAGAGTTTTCAGTTTTGCTCTTGAAAGATGTCTTCCTTTGTTTGGCCTTTTGACATGAATCACAGAGTCCATCAGGATGAAATTGAACTTTTGGAAGACCTCTAACTAGGTCCTTCTTCACTAACTCATTAATGTTTCCAAAGTTCAAGTGACACAACTTTTTGTGCCAATTCCAGCTTTCCATTGGTGATGCCTTTCCAAGTAGACAGGTTAAGGGACCATTAGAATTAACATCCAAGCTAGCTTCAAATAGGTTATTATGTCTGTGGCCAATAAGAACTACTTTTCCATTCTTCTTGCTTTTCACTTCACAATGAGTTCCACGAAATTCCACAGAGAAACCTCTGTCTGTCATTTGACTCACACTGAGCAGATTATGTTTGAGTCCTTCAACCAGAGCTACTTTTTCAATGATGACATTTCCAATCACAATGTTGCCATATCCCAGTGTTCGTCCTATGTTGCCATCTCCATAAGATACTGCTGGGCCAGCCTTCTCCTCAAACTCTGAAAGCAGGGATTTATTTCCAGTCATATGTGCAGAACATCCACTATCAATCACTAGAATGTTCTTTCTGTTTCCCTGCAATCAGTAAATGCAATTTAATTAGTAGTTATGGGGACCCAAACTAGTTTGGGTCCTTTCTTTGAAAACTTGTTAACTTTTGCAGCAGAAGTTCTTTTGTCAGAGTTTGTGTTAACAGAGTTTACATGATCAGAGTTTGCATTCACAGAGTTTGTACTGTCAGAGTTTACACTCCTTTTATCAGACTTTATCACATATATTTGCTTGACAGTATGTTTTAGAGAATTACTCATTCGAGGCTGTGGTTTGTAAGAATTGTAATACAAATTATGATAATCTTTGCATGTATAAATGGTATGCCATAAACTACCACAATGAAAACAGGGATTGTTTCTTGTTTGTTTTCTAGCCTCAAACCTAGGTCTTTCAGGTTCTTTCTTTTTCTTGTGTTTGCAATCAATAGTAAGGTGATTAGAATTACCACAAGTAAAACAGGTTTTCCTAGGAGCATCAGGGATATTCATGTAATTATTCTCCTTAGTAATTCTTACTTTACCATTCCTATTTCTTTTCACCTTTTTAGATTTCTTAGTGACTGCCTTCAACTTTTCTTTAAGTTGCTTCTGAGAAAGTAACCCTACATTCACCTTTTTAGAGTCTAGCACACTATTGTTTTTAGAGCATTCAGGGAGAGTTTTCTTATTATCACTAGCTCTAACAAACTTCACAGGTTCACTCAATGTTCCTTTTGTGTGTGAATTAGTGTGAATTTCTTTATCAGATTCATAACCTAGGGCAGATGTCCAATTCTTTTCAGAAAGCATTTGTTGGACCTTCTTACCAGAGTTTGTCCAAACTCTGAAGGTCTCTTTTTCCTTAGCTATCTCAGATTTCAAATATGTGACTTGTATTTCCAACTGAGTTTGCATGTGTATAGCATTCTCACAGTCTTTCTTAAAGCTAAGCATGTGTACAAGTTCAGTTTCAAGAAAGTCATTCCTAGCATTCAGAGTTTGTATTTCAGATTTTAATCTTTCATTCTCAAGAGACTGTGACTTAAAGCTAACATGCAAATTTCTAAGAAAAGACTTTAATTCATGAATATCTTCAGTATCAAAATTGAAAACAGAGTTTGGTACCTTGTCAGAGTTTAAGATGGGAGAATCAGAGTTTGCCATGAGAGCATAATTAGTTTCTTCTTCAGAGTCTGAGGAGTCCATCCAATCTTTCTTTGATGTGATGAGAGCTTTCCCAGATTCCTTGCTTCTGCACTCAGTAGCAAAATGTCCCATCTTGTGTTGCACTTGTAACACTTGACTTTTGATTTATCAAGAGTTTTTGATTTTCCATCTCTATCTTCTCTTCTTCTGAATCTGTCTTTCTTGTCTGACTCACTATGCTTCTTCTGATAGTTTCCTTGTTTCCTAAATTTTCTGTATTTCTTGAAGCTTTTGACAAACATAGCAAACATCTCCATCATGTCAGAGTCTGAAGAATTATCAGAGTTTACATCAGAGTTTGCCTCAAACTCTGATTCACTGCTATCTTGGAGTACTACTTCTTTCCCTTTCCTTGTTGAAGCCTTAAGCACCTTTTCCTTTGGTTCTTCAATTTTTGCTTCAACATTCAAAGCAATAGGTCTTGCCTTGTTACTCTTTCTGTTTCTTCTTTGCTGTAACTCCAGATCATGAGTTTTCAATTTGCCATAAACTTCATCTAAGGACATCTCATCCAAATCAGCCCTGTCTCTAATCAAGGATGTCTGCAGATCCCATTCTTCTGGAAGAGCCCTTAGAAATTTGGTGTTTGAATCTTCATTGTCATATACTTTATCCACCAAAGCCAAGTTGTTCAACAGAGTTAGAAATCTGTCATAGATATCTGTGAGGGACTCATTCTGCTTAGCCTAAAGTATTCATACTCTTGAATTAGAACAGATCTTCTATTTTTCTTTATCTCCTTGGTTCCTTGACATTGAACCTCCAGTGCATCCCAGATTTCTTTGGCAGTTTTGCAAGCTATTACCCTGTTAGACATTACAGAGTCAAGACTGTTATGCAGAATATTTCTTACCTTTGCATCTTTCAAGACTTCCTGTTTTTCTTCATTAGTCCATTCTTTCTTGTCCTTCAGGGTGTAATACTCAGGGATTTGTCTTCCTTCCACAATTGTAGAAGGCACCAGTTTGGTTGGTAGGTACTGACCTGTATGGATTCTATCTAAGTAATCAGGATCAGTTGCTTCTAAGAACATCATCATCTTCACCCTCCATGTAGGGTATTCAGCCTTCTTCAATATTGGAATTCTGATGCTCTCATACTTGCTTCCAGACATGATTATTTGATCTTTTGAGTTGAAATTTACTGCCTGCTCTGATACCAATTGTTTCCCAAAATAATCAATCTATTACAGAAGGGCGGTTGAATGTAATAGTGCCTGTAAATCGATTATGAACACAAGTATGTTGAATGGAATACTGTTTTGTATTAATAATGAACTTGAATACAAAACTATCTCAAGATATAAAGTTCTTAAGAGCTGCTAGGTTACAAGATATTGCTTTTATATAAATTCTTAATTCGATATTGAATTATAACCTATCTCTGTGTTTATATAGACACAGCTACAAATACAATTACAAAACAGATTATGATAAGAATATATTTAATAAGGTAATTAGACTTGCACTTGAATTCCTTCTTACTATCCAAATCAGACTCTGATTTGTCTCTTTCCTTTTCTGATAAACTCTGTCGGTTGATAATCTCTGATAGAGCATTCTCTGTTAGAGTAAACTCTGATCGAGTATTCTCTGATAGAGTAAACTCTGTTAGAGTAAACTCTGATCGAGTATTCTCTGATAGAGTAAACTCTGACCGACAGCTTCCTTAATTTTCCCTTTCCTTCCCATTGCATATCTGCAATAAATTTGTTTTGATCTTCGAAGACTTTCCTTTAAACTAGCTGTTTGAATCAACCGAATACTCATCTCCTTTAAGCTTCGAGAAGTCAGGCTGTGAGCTAATCAATCGAGTACTTGTGAGACTTCTCGATTAATAAATATCCGTTGATGACTTCTCGATCAATAAATATCCGTTGATGACTATATATCCGTTGATGAGTTCTCGATCAGGAAATATATGTTGTCGAGTTCTCGATTGATAAATATCAGTTGATGACTTGAGTTCTCGATTGATAAATATCAGTTGATGACTTGAGTTCTCGATTGATAAATATCAGTTGATGACTTGAGTTCTCGATCGATGACTTCTCGATTGGCTTTATCAGTCGATGGCTTATTATCAGTTGATGACTTATCGATCGATATTTATCAGTCGATTGCTTCTTGCAGATAGATATCCGTTGATTGATTCTTGCAGATAGACTGTGCTAAATCCTGTTCTAGTATTTTGTACATCATCAAATTAATATATTCCTAACAGAACACATAAAAGAATCTTATTAATATTAATAAGATTAATATTAGAACACATAAAAGAATCTTATTAATATTATTATAAAAATATTACATTAAACGGACACATAAAATAACCTTATTAATATTAATATTAATAAGATATCTATTTTTATAAGGGATACGAGTGGTTAAGTAGTAGACATTAAAGTGTTATAGCATGTTGAAGACTTCGATTCTAGCCTACATTAGTCACCTATCTTTTTAATATTAAATATTAAAGAATACTTTAAACTTTTCAATATTACTTTATTAATATTATAATATTAAATATTAAAAGACACTTTACAATAAAATATATTAGAGAACACTTTAAAAAAATTTAGCATCTTAATATTCTTTAATGTTATAATATTAATATCATAATATTATAATATTAATGTTACTTAATATTATTAGAAAAAATACGACATTAAACGAACACATAAAAGAATCTTATTAATATTATTAAAAAAAATACTACATTAAACGAACACATAAAAGAATCTTATTAATATTATTAAAAAAATACTACATTAAACGAACACATAAAAGAATCTTATTAATATTAATATTAATAAGATATCTATTTTTATAAGAGATATTTACCAGATGTGGCATTCCTGGCTGAGCGGTTAAGTAGTAGACATTAAAGTGTTATAGCATGTTGAGGACTTGGTTCGATTCTATCATACACCAATCACCTATCTTTTTAATATTAAATATTATAGAACACTTTAAACTTTTCAATATTACTTTATTAATATTACAATATTAAATATTAAAGAATACTTTACAGTAAAATATAATAGAGAACACTTTAAAAAAAATTAGCATCTTAATATTCTTTAATATTATAATATTAATATCATAATATTATAATATTAGTTTTAATTAATGTTATTAAAAAAATACTACATTAAACAAACAAATAAAAGAATATTATTAATATTATTAATATTAATAAGATTAATAATTGAACACATAAAAGAATCTTATTAATATTATTAAAAAAATATTACATTAAACGAACACATAAAAAATAACTAGTAGAAAATCTAGTAGAATCTTATTAATATTATTAAAAAAATACTACATTAAACGAACACATAAAAAAATCCCATATAATATTTTAAGTACTGATAAAATATATGTGGACATTACAATAAACAATTTTAAGTACTGATAAAAAATCTTTTATAAAATCTTACATAATCTTTTTTTTGTGAATAAAAAAATATTTCAAAGTAGTCATGAAAAAATTGAAAATATCTCAAATAAAAAATAATAATATTATATTTTAGATAAAAAACCGATTTTAACACGAAGCCTGAATATTTATGTTTGTTTGTTAATGTAACTGATATATGGAAACATATATTAACACAATATTCACATATATGGAAATGATTTGATTTACTATGTATACTGCACGTATGTATTTTTGTATTATAATTATTGACAATACCATCTTTGTGTATTTAAATTAGTATAAATATCAATATCTTTGCATTTAATCTCGACCACAGGATTATTCAGTAATCAACAGCTAAGATCATGGGTCTCTCGGTCTCTCACTCAACAGGGGTCTCCCTCGATCCTGCCCCTATATATATATATATATATATTAGGATGATTTTTAGCAAAATTATTGTAATATAAAAATAAATCAAATCAATACTAATTTGATATTTTTAAATGTTTATTAGGCAATGATTATATGCTTTGATGATAATTGATTATTCTGCTATAAATCAATGAGAAAGTTTAGGGTCAATCATTTAATATTCACAAGTTAATCTATTTTTCTATCAATTTTAAAAAGCGTAAATTGTGTTTTATTAAAGTAAAGTATATCACATATTTCATTTGAAATCGTTATATCATAAATATTGTTATAGAAATAAAATAATCGAATTAAAGGCTAATGACATAGTGTTAGTATGACTTTGGAAATTTACTTGGTGTGTATATATATATATAATTTTGATGATATTTAGTATAATTTTTGTAATATAAATATAAATAAAATTAATACTAATTTGATATTTTGAAATATTTATTAGACAATGATTATATGATTTAATGATAATTGATTATTCTGCTATAAATCAATGAGAAATTTTAGCGTCAATCATTTAATATTCACAAGTTAATCTATTTTTTCTATCAATCTTAAAAAGCGTGTATTATGTTTTATTAAAGTAAAGTATATCACATATTTCATTTTAAATCGTTATATCATAAATATTGGTATAGAAATAAAATAATTGAGGTAAAATTTAATAATATTGTTTTATTGCTAATTGGAGAAATTATAGTAATAAGTAAGATCATTATCAATTAATGTTACATATGAATATGATTGTATGGTATTTTATTTCATATGTTTAAATTGTTTTATATTTGGAATTTTTGACTTTATAACTCATTCACTTAATTAAATTTTTTGTATATATAAATGTGATTTTAAAATTTTAATGAGCTTAATCTTTGAATTTTTAATCTTCAATCTTGTAATTTTTATGGCTTAATTTTGGTACATAAAATTGATTTATAATTGAATGGTAAAAAAATAAACTGAGTGTTAATATTGTAAGTTTTAGGAGATAGACATTATTTTGTAAAATAATTAATTTTTTTCCATCTATTTAATTAGAATTCAGTTTAATACTAATTGAAAATATTTTTATTTATAATGTTATATCAAATCACCCCAGATTTGATTCATTTTTGCTCTGATTGTGTGATATAAATTAAGGATTTGATTAATAGTAGTTATGATAGCCTTATTTAAATGTGTCAATTAAGTGATCTGTTTAATGAAATAGAATAATTTTATAAGATAGCCTTATTATTATAACTTTTTCTTTATTGTGGATTCTGATTGAACGTTAATTGTAGTAAATATCTATTTTATTTATGGTGTATCAATATATGATCAATTACTTGATATGATTTCAAACTGCATAAATAAATGAGATGGGTGTGGAGAATATTTATATGGTTTTTTTTATAATAATACCATGATTAATAATCGACATGTAATTAAGTTTTTATAAAATTAATAAATTCCTAATATTATTATGAATTATACATTTCTCCTCTTAATTTTACACCATAATCAATTATTAATTTTTATGTGCATAAATATAAAAATAATTAACTTTTAATTATAATATATGAATATATTTTTCACAAATCGTAATTAATATTATAATTTAGTCATATAAATAAAAATAATTGTTTGTAACTAAAATATAAAAGAAAATTTTTAATACTGGTCCATATTTATTAAATTATTTTATATTTAAATATTGTACCAGTACATTTAAATATAAAAGATATAGAAAATGTCATTTTCTTGACAAAATAAATTTATTGTTTTGGTCTATATTGTTGAAAATTGATTGAATTAATAAAAATGAAACAATTACTAATTTACTAATATGATAAATGAGTTAACCAAAACCAATGATTAACTAATATATAATCTAAATTTTTTTCACTAAAATTAAATTTATTTTATTTTGGTGTGTTGATGTCATTATCATTTAACCCTGATTATATTATTATGAGTTAATTGTTTTAAATAAAGAAGCCTTAATCAAATTTTAAATTGAAAAGATCAATTTATATAAATTATTCGTAATATCCACACATTCCACATACATATATTAGGTATAATGTGAGACTTATATATAGATTAATATTGAAGATGTTAGCTGATACGACATTTAGAAAGAAAAAATATCCATCATGATGAAAGTGAGTTTTGCTTGACACTTTGTTACTGATGCATTAAATATGTTAGATGAATGAAAATTACTTAGAATCATACCATTACATTTGTAACTAAATAATATCTATTTTGTTTCATATACAGCTTTTGCAAGTTCAACCATTGTCGGTAGGAATAGGTATAATACGAATTTTAGTATATATAAGATTATTAAAAAATTGTTGGTTTAATTTCTCATATAAATGTACTTTTGTAATTTTGCATATACAGAAAGTAAAATAGTGAGGAGGAGTTTTGCTGCAACAATTTCAGAAAACAAATCATTCAGGACACTGGTATATCTTGATATTAGTTTTATTTATCTTGATCATGATCCAATAACATACAACTGATCAGATGTAATACATGATTGATAGAGAGTGCTAGAACCATTTGTAGAGGAGTTTGGTACGAACATTCCTCGAAATATTAAGGTAATATACAAGGGAGGTATGATGTGGAAAGCAATTTATGATAGTGAAAGAGGAAGAATTACGGGATTAGAGAATTTTATGAAGATTCATGAGGTGAAATAAATGTATACTTTACTGTTGGATTACCTTGGGGATGAGGATTTTAATATTCAGATATACAATTCGTACATATTGGAAATATATAAGTACAAATGTGTTTCGTTCATAAATGAGAATTATGATTTTAAAATAAACTTGAGTGAGTATGTCCTTGGGTTTGATAACTTAGAAGATGAGAATGCGATGTCACTTTGATAATTAAGTGAGACTTAATTAAATAATTTAGAATTTTGGATTAGTATTAATTATAATTAGATTATAATTAGAAAACTTATTCCTATCTCTCTATATAATCTCTTTATGAGCTGATTTAATAAGATAGACATATTTTTATTAAAACCCTAGCCGTTTTGAGAAAAGAGGAAGATAGAGAGAGAAGCAGTTTTCGGGTGCTAGTACACATCAATCCTTCATGAAAAGTGTTAGTGTGGATACCGTAGAGCGTAGATCGCGAGAGCGGGATACGTGGTGATTAAACAATCTTTGGACCTCCATTAATCTTCCATTAATGAACTGTTAAAGCTTCTAAATGTATTTATTCTTTATCTCCGAATTAAATCTTTTGTTTTCGCATGGATCCTGTGGAGGGTTTCGCTATTTTGATTTATTTTTCACATATATTCCGCTGCGTTTGTGCCTCGAAACCCTTCAATGGAATCAGAGCTACTTGCGAAACGTTTTAATTCGGTTATGTGCTTAATAGTTATCGATATGTAAACATGTATGCGATCTATCATGATTTTGTATTGATACAATATGTATATATTTTTATATATTATGAATATATGATATTCATATGATGTATAATCATGTGATGATTGTGTGTATTGATGTATTTATATGATACATGTTTGTTCTTATTATGGGAATCGTATTCGATACGAATTCTTAAACGGCTGTCGTAGATTTTCTGAAATCTGTGTCCGTTGTCCGATTTTTGCAAACGATATGTGTTTTCTGACTAGAATAGAGTCACTAAGCAATACTGACGTAGTCAGCTCTGTGTCTGTAAGCCATTAGATGTCGTTACAGGCCCCAAAACGGTGATTTATTATTTTCTGAAAATTATTTGATTTTCTAAAATTTTGAGTATATGTATGTATATATTATGAATATATGATATTCATGTGATGTATAATCATATGATGATTGTATGTATCACTGTGTATGTATATATGATATATTCTTGTTCATGTTATTGGGATTTTGTATATGATACGATTTCTGAAACACCGTCAGATTTGGTGAAATCTGATTGCCATATCCGATTTTCGCAAACGATATGTATTTTCTGACTGGAATCGGGCCAATAAACAAAACTGATAGCTATGATATCATCGACGGGTCTGTAAGGCGTTTGACGTCGTTAAGGGCCTCGAAACAGCGATTTATTATCTTCAGAAATCTGTTTTTAATTTTCTGAAATTTTGAAATTTGTTATATATGATTATATGATATGTTTATATAATATGAGATATATTATATATGTGATGTGATAGCATGGTGGATGGTTATGGCCTAAAGACCCATAGTATAGTGGTTTTGATTTATGGTTTTGGTTTCTAAATACGACTTGCATGTCGTTTATTCATTATAATTTAATTATCTCGAATGTAACTCGAGTTCTTCTTGTAATTTCATTAGAATAGTTTTATTTTTATTATTCAATGTAATTATCAATGAAGACTTTCAAGCAAGGAGGCGATCCAAAAGGGGATGATGGAGCACTGAAGAAAGAAGATATGTAATAGATAGTATTTTTAAAACCACCATAGACTGACCTTGATATTTTCATTAGCTAGGAAAGATCACATGGGATGGGGCCATAACCAAACACATTTAATTTACGCACATTACATATATGTATATGATTGCATGTATTGGTATGTATGCATAGATATAATCGAGATGCATGCTTAATATTGATTAATCATATATGTATTAGATACGACACCCATGCCATGTTTGCTTAAGAAAGATAAAATCTGTAACGATTCAAGATTTTAAAGTTGAACAAATGATCATGGGATTCTTGTGTTTATGAAACACGGTATTAAATATGAATTTTCTTTTTCTGATATGGGGAGATTTTGTAAAAAACGGATTATTAGTTTAATTCGTAAGGAAGTTGGGTTTTAAGTGAGACCGCTTGTGACTTCTCCGACGACCTGGAAATCAATCCATTGACGAATATTGAAATGAATTATTTGATCAAGGAAAAATTGAGAATCTCTTTATGATGGGATCATGATCGTTCATATAAACAATAAAAATCCCTAAATACATATTAAGTTAATCGGATGCCTTCCAATATTTAATACTCGTCAAGATCTAGATTGAGAAGGAGTGAGCTTGCCAAAGCAAGGTGCTTTTATCAATCATGGGAAGATTTTATAAGTAAGTATACTTAGTTTGTTAAAACATAGGGTCTAACTTAACTAAATCATCACAATAGGATTGTGGGTTTAGAGGCATAGAGTTTGGTGAGATTTATTGGATAAATGTGTACAAAGGGTTGTTCCACCAAACTTTCCAAGAGTTATATTTGATATAATCGACAAATGTTGTTTACCTATATAGTCATGTTTTGAGTGTATTAGCCAACGCTATCTTACAACATGGATGAAATATGGATCTTGACTCACTAGAAAGATTTAAAGAAATGTTTTCCGAATTAATAGTTAGGGCTATTAGTTTGATAAAAATAGTGGGAGGTATATGGTGATATACCATAATCACTTAAACATAATTAATATTAAATTTTCAATCTAGTTTATTTTATACATTTTAATATTGTAGATATCAAATGATAAATACAAACAACTTCTGTATGCGATCAGTTCTTGAGAAGGACAAGTTGACGAGAATATATTTCCTTGACTGACATAGGAGTTTGAGGATCGTCCTCGAACACCACGATGTTAGTCAAATCTCTTCCCCTGCTCTAAAAGTTGAGAATGTAACATGTGCAAATCATAGTGCTTATTAGAAGCAAATTGATATTGCGACTGATGTTTCATGTCTCATGCTCGCAAATATGTGTGCTGAGCTTAAGAAGCAACACGAGCATATAGATGCTTATGAGACGATTGAGCACAAGATATATTTGAAAATAAAAGGGCACTATACACTTACAAGTAGGGAGAGTGAGACCCGGTTACACCACATGTTCTAAAGATTATAGGGTATAATGAGTACCTTTTATATTTTGGGTTTCCAGATAGGCCTGGAGACTTAGTTAGATTTGATCTTACAATCTTTGGACAAATATTATTATTAGTTTGTTATGAACAATAAAATGAATAAGATTGGTAAAACACCCATTGAGTTGCCAAGCATGTTGAGAACTGCTGAAAGTAATATGATAAATGCATGAACTACTACTATATTGATGGTAAACATAGGGAATGCAAAAGGGAAAGGAAAATGGAAAGGCAAGGAGAAGATTTGATCTAGTTCCGTTGTCAAACCAAAGTCCAATCCCTAAAGAAGACTCTAAAGTCTGAATGAGGTGTTGATAAAGAAGACGATTGTCGCTTCTGTGAAAAATTGGGAGACTGGAAATTAAACTGTCATACTTATTTGGAAGATCTGAAAAAGATGATCAATAAGGGTCAAACTTCAGGTATCGGGTTGGAATTGGAGTAAAAGTAGTTGCTCTGGTTAGAGGAACTTGTTACTTAACTTTTAGACTATATGGAAAATTTAGAACTTGATAATTGCTATAACGTGTTTGCAATTGGCAGAGACATTATTTCAGTCTCTTGTTTGGACAAGAAAAGATTTTTCATTTTAATTAAATAACAATAGTTGTTTATTCTATTTTGATGATGAGGCTTATAATGTTGCACAACTAATTAACAATTTATATGTTCTAAAGTGACTCAAATCAAATATTACCTTTGGCACTGTTGTTGATGCCATATTAATGAGAAACGCATTTCTAGAATACATAAGGATGCATTCATGGATAAGTTTGATTATGAAATATACAAAAAGATGCGAATCTTGGTTTATTTAGCAAAATGACTAAAGCTCCTTTTACCGGACATGGTGAAGGGGTCATTAAACGGGTATGACTTATACATGGTGATGTATGTGGTCATATGTGTACGATGACAAAAGGTAGCTTTTATTAACTTCATAAAATTTACTAATTATTTTAGTAGATACGGATATATGTATCTTTTGAAGAACTAATCCGAATCATTTGAAAAGTTCAAAGACTATAAAGATGAAGTAGAAAATGTCAAAGAAAAGTTTTTTTTTGATAGGAGGGATCACACCTTGTTAGACATGGTGCGATCAATGTTGAGTCAAGGAATCTTCCAATTAGTTTCTGGGGTTGCACCCTGGAAACGGCTCCACACACACTTAACCGTGTTCCTACTAAAATGGTTCAAAAGACTCTTTATGAGATATGGACTGAAAAACGTCACAGCATGTCATTTATGAAAATTTAGGGATGTGAAACGTTTGTGAAACGTCTAATCTCTGACAAGCTAGGACCAAAATCAGACAAATGTAATTTTGTGGGATACCCAACTGAAACAAGGGGTTATTCTTTCTATAATCCTTCCGAGAACAAAGTGTTTGTTGCTTGAACTACTATGTTCCTTGAGAGAGATGCTCTCTAAGAAAGACAGTGGGAGGATAATAGATCTCGATAAAGTTCGAGACACATGATAACATTGAAACAATGGAGGAACATAAGTAGAATGTACAAGAAAATAATACTGCTCAAGAAATACAGGTTGTTCGTAGGTCTGGTAGGATTCGCCATGAGCCCGAGAGTTATTATGGATTTCTCTTGACTCAAGATGGTGATGTGATGCTTGTGGATGAAGATGAGCCTCTCACCTACCAAGACGCTATGAACACTCCAGATTCTAAGAGATGGAATATTTATTTTAATGAAACAGTCAAAAAGAGTTTGACTTTATTCAGAATGAAGATGAAACTTGTGTTTACAAGAAGTTTAGTGGGAGCCATGTGGCATTCCTAGTATTATATGTTGATGATATATTACTAATAGGGAATGACATTCCTTCTCTACAGACTGTGAAGACTTGGTTGAGAAATAATTTATCAATGAAAGACTTAGGCAATGCGACCTATATATTAGGGATCGAGATCTATAGATAGATCAAGGTGATTGATCGGCCTAAGTCAGAGTACATACATTGACAAATTTTTATATCGATTTCGAATGCAAAGAGGCTAAAATGGATATGTCCCAATGTCTCATGGGATAGTGATCTCAAAATAAAATTTGTCCTAAATCATTGGATGATAAGGACCGCATGAGTAAAGTTCCATATGCGTCAATAATTGGTTTTATAATGTATGCAATGATATGTACTCATCCTGATGTCTTGTATGCTTTAAGCATGACGAGTAGATACCGGTCTAATCCAGATGAAGGTCACTGGACGGCAGTCAAGAATATTCTTAAGTACTTGAAGAGGACTAAAGATTCATTTTTGTTATATGGAGGAGATGTGAAGCTAGTTGTAAGAGGTTTCAGTGATGTTGGTTTCTAGACAGACAACGATTATTTAATGTTTCTGTCTGGCTTTGTGTTTTATCTATTTTTATTGAGATGTTGTATGCTGGAATGGTTCACAGCAGAGACAGTTGTTGATTCTACAATAGAGCCTGAGTACATTGATGCTTGCGAAGCAGCCAAGGAGGCTGTTTGGGCATGTACTTAGGAGATATCACCTAATTAATTAGATTAATGATCAATGAGATATACATATATGTAAAGTGCATACTAATAATAATATTGCAGACCCACTGACTAAGGCTTTGTCGCAGCAGAAGCACGAAAGTCACACTAGTTCCATGAGTATTAGATACTTGGGTAATTAGCTCTAGTGCAAGTGGGAGATTGTTAGTAATTGTGCTCTAGAGACAATATTTTTTATATTTTAAGGAAAATATTTATTATTAAGGATTATGTTTTATTGATTATTATTTATTTATTATGTTTTATTTACTGCATAATAAATTGAAAGCATAATAAATGTCCTTGAAATTTTGATACGTATTATATATCTTTAAGTATGTGACTTAAAAATGAGATTATATGAATAGTATCTTATTCCTAAAATTCCCTAGTCGAGTATTATTATTTAAGGACAATAATAATGCACAAAGACTAGTATGTTTCTTGACAGATGATCACATCTCATTGGTCATAGGTATGGTGATACTAAAGTCAAGAACATAAGTGCATGTCTCAATGCATGGCACTGGAATGACTCGCCGTGAGATTCTACATGTTAAATAAGTGTCATAAGTAATTCTCACTGTGATAATGGTGTAATGATCCTTAGACCTGAAATCATTATATTTCTATACGAGAATTAATATACTTTGATTACATTAAAAGTTACTTTTGACCGGGTGATGATAAAAGTGGACATTGGGTATATTATGAATCGTATGAGAAATATGAATGATCTAGATGAGATTTAATCCTCCTAATTTTAGGAGTGATATTATTGGCCTCTTGTTTGAGTGAGACTATGAAATGCACGACCGTGCTCAAATGTTGATTTGATTTTAATAGTCTACTCATCGATCAAGAAAATAAAGATTAAATTATGAAGAGGATGACACGAGACATGCCTTGAGTTTAATCTATAATATCAAGATTAAAAGGATTATATTACATGGAACATTATTCACGAAAGGCTTAATCGAATCACCGATTTATTATTATTACTTGGGTAGCAATGATGTATTACTAGATGCCGCTCATTGTTTACAATTTCAATTAGATATTAAAATTGTTGCCAACGTAATAATAACCTACAGGGTCACACACAAAGAATGCTTGAAGGAGAAATAATTTAAATTGTGAATTTAAATTAAATAAGTAATTTATTTTATTTATGATATTAATTAAGTATGACTTAATTAATTATATAAATAGAATAAATGAATTATTTAAACTAATTCCAAAATTAATAATTAATTAATTAAGTGAGACTTAATTAAATAATTTAGAATTTTGGATTAGTATTAATTATAATTAGATTATAATTAGAAAACTTATTCCTCTCTCTATATAATCTCTTTATGGGCTGATTTAATAAGATAGACATATTTTTACTAAAATCTTAGCCATTTTGAGAAAAGATGAAGATAGAGAGAGAAGTAGTTTTCGGGTGCTAGTACACATCAATCCTTCATGAAAAGTATTCGTGTGGATACCGTAGAGTGTAGATCGCGAGAGCGGGATACGTGGTGATTAAACAAGCTTTGGACCTCCATTAATCTTCCATTAATGAACTGTTAAAGCTTCTAAAGGTATTTATTCTTTATCTCCAAATTAAATCTTTTGTTTTCGCATGGATCCTGTGGAGGGTTTCGCTATTTTGATTTATTTTTCGCATTTATTCCGCTGCGTTTGTGCCTCGAAACCCTTTATCTATTTATTTTCAACAGGAAGACTACATCGAACTGTTTCATTTTTTCACGCCTTACATTTGCATACATCGTATCATAAAGAGATTGTAAGTTAACTTATAGATTTAATGATTTATTATTTTTAAATATAAAATATTAGTGGCCAACTATCATTATTAAAAGCTAATGGAAATTATTTTTTCAAGTTCCTCCAATACTTATGCAAAAATTTTATGTTAATATTTTATCAAAGGTTGATAAAATATATTGTGGTGAATCCACTTTTACAATATCCTATGATTCAAAATCACGCGCTTTCAAAAATATTCAAATAATTTTAGAGAAGTATGATCTCCAAATGAACGACACATTTTTTATCACAATAAGCGAGAATGAAGAGGCTAGCTTGAGAATTTTCCGAAGGGATAGGCTTGAAGTTGAATATCAAACACATATTATTAGTGAGGGATATTGGTTCGTGAAGGCTACATGGGAAAAGTCATATTCTGTTAATTTCACTCGAATACATTATTTTTATATTTAGTGGTTACCTTTTATTGCATGCTAAATTATACATGAATGTTGGAAAATTGTATACAAATGACAGTGAAAAAAATAAAAGATGAAGAAAACATGATTTCCATGGAGACAATGGAAGTCAGTAATGATCGTGGTATTGATTGTGCACAAACTTTAACACATATGGTTGAATTTTCTGATGATGGTGAGGAATCTGATGATAGCGAGAAATCTGATAGTGATGATGGTATAGAAGAAATGAATGGTCTAATTCTAGGATATTTTTTGGCAAGACTTTCAAAATCTAATATCGATAATCATTGTCATGGAGTGGTAAGCTTTATCTATCTTATAAGTTTATAATTATTGAGAAATAAATAATAATGCATCGTTCAATGACTATTATTAATGGGGGAAAATTGCAGTACATTAGCAGAGATCTTGATGCATTTATAAGCAATTGGAATTCTGGTCACACTTTTTATTTAGAAGGAACAAACAAATCTAGAACATTGGAATAAATGTAACAAATGGTCGAAAAAGGTTTTTAGCTGGATGGAGTCTCTTTGTGAAAGATAATGAATTAAATGAGAACGACGTAGTCCAATTTAGTCTGCAAGAAGATGGAGTGACTTTCGATATAGAAGTAGTTAGTTGATTAGTTCTTTGTTTTTTATTTATTAAAAACAGAATGTGTCTAGACATATTTATTTTTCTTAATGCTTTATGAGCATTTATGGGCAGATTATTTATTTTTTACTGGTATGTGCGCATATGCACTTTGTTTTTATGCAAATTACGAAATTTCACTTATTTTTTATTTTAATTATTATTTTCAATTATTTGTTATGGTGAATTTGTGTGTTATGTGGTTTGAAAATGCAAGTTAATATTGAATTGGTTATGTGAATTTATTATAAAAATATATATAATAAATATATAATCCAATCGTAATTAACTTTATAATTTTTTTCATATAAATAAAATAATAATTTTTCAATGAAATATAAAAGAAATCTTTTAGTACCGTTACATTAATTATTTTCAGTATACACAATTTGTAAAAATGTAATGTGCTTTAAATTGAAATATTTTGTTTCCTTTTAAATATTAAATCATTTATTTTTAAAAAATAAACAAATCTTTTCGCATCTGATTGCAAAAATTAAAATAAAAATTTAGATGTGAAATAAAATTGAGCTTAACTATCTGTTTACAGAAATGGTAATGTTTCAATATATTTAAAATTATAATATTTTTTTAAATTGCTTATTGTTTTATATATTTTTTAATTTAGAAAACTTTTAATTGTTTAACTTTATCATTTTAATTCTATACATATAACTATATCCATATCTAGAGCCATAATAATAATAATAATAATAATAATAATAATAATAATAATAATAATAATAATAATAATAATAATAATAATAATAGTAACAACGTAATAACTATAATAATTGTAATAAAATGAATAACTAATAATAATAATAATTTAGTGTAAAAAAAGTATACAAAAAATTATTATTTAATAAAATTTGATGATACGTTTAAGGTTTGTCAATAAAATAAAAATAATAATTTATTTTAATTACTTTTGCATGAAAAGAGTAGTTTCAATATTGTGTCGAGTATTTCACATCTGAATGCGAAAATTAAAATAAAAACTTTAGATGTAAAAAACAATTGAGTATATACTTAAACTTATTTTAACATATAAAATCTCTCTCTCTCTCTATATATATATATAGAAATTTAATAAAATAATAATAATTTTATATATAACTAACCAGTATGTCTAATAGCATTGGAGTATAATTACAGTTGGTTAGCTAATCATTTTAGATAGTCGCGGTTGGAAATGCTCTTACTTTTGTGTTATTTTATTAAACTCCTTTAATTTTGTCTTTTTAACTCAAAATAAAAGATATTATTTATTAAATAAGCTTTTTAAATTAAAATATTGATTATATAAATATTTAAAAATTGAATTTGTTTTTATTATATGTCCGTGTTAAAAATTAAAATAACGTATAACAGTTTGGAATGAGTGATAAGCGCGTGTAAGGTGTAAAAAATTATATTTTTAGAATTTTTATTTTATATAAAGTTTTATTCTTGAATTTTTAAAAAATATTATATATAAATATTCTTTAAAAATATTATACATAAATATTTGTTTTATGTAATTTAAAATACACGTAAAAGTAAAATGTTTATATAATTAAAATTATATATAGAAATTGAAAGAAAATAATATTTATATATATAACTAAACATTATGCCTAATAGCATTTTGAGTATATAGTTCTTAAAGTTGGTTAGCTAATCATTTTAGATAGTCACGGTTGAAAATACTCTTACCTTCGTGTTATTTTATTATACTCCTTTAATTTTGTTTTTTTAACTCGTATAATAAAAAATATTATTTCTTAATCAATCTTTTTAAATTAAAATATTGATTATATATATATATTTAAAAATTGATTTTTTTATTATACGTCCGCATCAAAAATCAAAAAAACATATAACAGTTTGGAATGAGTGATAAGCGCGTGTAAGGTGTAAGTAATTATATTTCTAGAATTTATATTTTATATGAACTTTTATTCTTGAATTTTTTCCCTAAATATATATATATTTTTAAATATTATATATAAATAATTGTTTTAGGTAATTTAAAATACACATAAAAGTAAAATGTTAACATATTATACTATTCTTCAAGCACTTTTTTACAATCAATATAAAATTATATTTTGTTTTTCAAACAAATAAAATAATTATATTATTCTTTAAACTAATAAATTATATTTTCTGGACACTAATAAAATAATTATAGATTTCTTTTAAAATAATACACTATATTTTCTGAAAATAGTGGTGTGGATAAGTTGACATAAACATCATTTTATCACAAACGGTTTAAATTAGGTGTTAAATCTTGAAAATTCTACTGAACTAAAAAAAAAGAACTACGATTTAAATTTCTCTAATATATTTTGAAAATTAACAATCATGGACACACCTTGGTATATTAAAGTGAAAATAAAATGAGATAATGTGAATTTATTATATTAACAAAAATATAAAATGACAGTTTACGAAATTCAACACTACTACTATTTAGTCTTTACTAAAAATATTCAACTATAACTTAAGGACCAATTCTCTTGTTTAAGGACCCAATATGGCAAGTAATTAATACTCCTCTATTTCTAACATAGTCCGACTACTATGTTAGAATTCTCTATGCACCAATGTGTTATGCTTGTATTGGCACTTTCTATTTCATATAAGTGACTATTTTGACTAACTATGATATCAGAGACTAAAGAATGGCTTGTATATAAATTTGTGAGACTACCTAACCTGTGTTGAGTACTAATAATCTGCACCCTACAATCAACAACAAAAAATATGATGTTAGACATTATAATTGATGCTAATGCAGATTACATTTACTCTTACTTTCGTTGCGGCCTGTTCATCTGCTGGTATTATAGTACTTATCAGAAATGACTTAGATAAATGTTACATAAACCACTGCAAGAGGTTTATGTCAGCCACAACCATGGTTTTCCTAAGTTGGGCTGCAGTGTCTCCTTCCTTTTTCTTGAATTTTTGATCATTGGCTTCTAGATAAAGGCATCAAAGAAAGAGTCTTATCAACCAAAATAACTATATGCTCCCTTCAATAGAGATCTGATTGTTTTTTTTTTGTATATGAACTCAATTTTGTAAAAGAAGTTGTATATGATCAAGTATCTCTCCGGAAAGCCCCATTGATTTTGCCAATGTAGATCTAAACTTTGAGGTGTTTAGCTCAAGCATGAATGTGTGTGGAGTATAGCACTGACTTCAGTTATTTTTCTTATGGTGTAATTGTTGAATTCTCAAATACTTCTGGGATCTCCCCCCCAAAGGCTTAATTTAATACAATTATATGCTCCATTTAATATCAAGATTTACTATCTAACACAAAGTTTTAAAGTTTTCAATAAAAAACCATAATTAATGAAAGATTTGTGAAGATGAAAAATTGCATCAAAAGACTGCGGATGATGCGCAAAATTTACTAAGCATGAACAGAAGAAAAAGAAGTAAACCAAATCACTTCATTTTCTTTGAAAATTAAAATGTAAAAGCACGACATAAACTCTTTTTTAGCCTATCCATAAAAGTAGATCATATGAAAAATGTAACCAATTCCTTTGTTTCTTTAGGCCCCTGCAATGCTTGGGTTATCGGGGTTTTTTTTTGAAAAAGGAGTGTGCGAGTTTTTTATTTCAAGAATATGCTTTATAAACTAAACAATAGATAAATGATGCAATGGAAAGACATGATAAACATTTGACATTGAAATGTGGACCTAGGTAAAACTAATTATTCTGAAATAGTAGGAGGTGAAATCTAGGTCAGCCTTGATCAGACAAATTTTGACATAATTAATGACAACAAACCATCAATTTACAAAATCTCATCTATGCCATAAATGGTGCAACAACTGATGGAAGTACCAGAAAAGGGTCATATTACCTAAATCTTGTTCATCACACAAATTCAGCTTACAACCCAGCATTAATATCGGCATGTTTACCTGCTTACATATGTATCCAGCATTATCTTCACATTGCACGCGAATGCCAAATATTACACTTGACCTATTATCATCATCAGTAAATACTTTAAGAATCTAGCTTGCACTAAACATTTTAAAACAGCATAGTTTGTCGTGCTTTATTGGAGATAATGTATATCTAAGAAATACTTCAGCATGATGTAGCTACTACTTCGATTCACTCACATGATCAGACTAATAATCATAAAATAATTCATTTAGTCAGAACTTGAGTCTGTTGTAAAATGACAAATTAAAAAATTAAGAATAAGAATTACCTGATTTTGGTAAATTATAGAAAACTTCTTCGTACACAACATTTACAGTTACATTTGTTGTACATCCACTATCACTGTGAATTAATATGTTTAATCCAGTTGGTGAGGTGACCCTAGATACCGCTACATAATACTGTCCATGTGAAAAAACCGGTCTAGGGAGGTACAGGCCAACCTTGTCCAATGACTGACATTGACTTTTGTTCACCGTCATAGCAAAACAGAGTTGTAGTGGAAATTGTATCCTCTTGAAGGTGAATGGCCATACTGTATATGTCGGTTCCATCTCTATTCTCGGAATAATGTGTGTGGTCCCAACATCCGCTCCACATAATGTTTCACATAATGTACTATTCTTCAAGCACTTTTTTATGACCAGTCTAGTACCATTATAGAGCCCAATTATTTGATTGAGATTCCTCATAAGCATAACAACTACTCCAATTTTTATGTTCAACTCATGTTTTGGAAGGTTGGGCATGTTGAGTGAATTCAAATATTCAATCGGAAAAGAAGAATCATAATCATCATCGGAACTCACAGGGTCATCTATTGAATCCTGGCTGAGATATGTATATGTTTCCCCAGGAATAAGATCAAGAATGTGACCATTTATTTCATGAACAATGGCATTTGTTAGTGTAAGAATTGAGCGTTGTCTTAGATAGGTGGCATACTCCATGCTATTAATGAAATCAGGATAAGTGACATCAATTATGTCCTTCATTGATGAGCCTGAAGCATGTACCAGGAACTCATTGGGTATCATGACTTCTGGATCACTAAACAAATTATCTAGGTGGATGTTAGGCAATTTACCATCTCCAGCATCCAGTACCCACTGACTAAACTTTGCAATCTCGGCCTTTTCTTTATCAGTTTTACTCGAAGACAATCGCATGTTATGTTGAAGAAGAAAAACCTTGCACTGATCCCACAGCCTTGATCGATTTAATGATGCAGCAACAATTTCAGCCCTAGTAGTTTTAGGAATTATCGATAATATCTGCTTAAAATCACCACAAAAAACTACTGTTATCCCACCAAAAGGACGTTCAGCTCTTGCTGGTTCAACTGAAGACATGATGTCTCTCAGGCATCGATCTACACACTCAAAATCGTGACAATGTTGCATAGGTGCTTCATCCCATATTATTAAACTTGTTTGCTTCATCAATTCTGCAAGATCAGACCCATGATTTATCCCAGCAACTGAATATTGATCTAATTTCAGAGGAATATGAAACCTTGAGTGAGCAGTTCGTCCGCCGGGTAGTAGCACTGCAGCGATTCCAGAAGAGGCTACAGGCAAAATGATTTTATCTTCACTGCGTAAGCGACAACATAGTGTCTTCCATAAAAAGGTCTTCCCGCAGCCACCACTACTATAAACAAAAGAGATTCCACCTTTTCCATTTGTAACATCATCCATAACAGAGTTATACACTTTCAGCTGTTCAGAATTAAGTTGTGGGAAGAATATATCATGTTGCTCTGTCATCTCTATTCTATCGTACCCAATTTCTTCCAATATTAATCGATTAACCAAATTATGAAGATAACTTTCTAGAGGATATGGCATAGTTTGGTAGTCTTTAAGACTCTTCCCAACATTGTTCAACAACTTTTCAACCTCTGCAAATTGATATAAACAAAATTAGAGTGAGCCATTATGTTCTAAACACGATAATATAAGGAATTAAATCATCACATAATTTATTTGAAATTAGTTTTGCAATTACTATTACTATAGCTGCGCTCTATGGCGTAATTGATTACATATTAGAAATCTACAATGAACTGGCGTTAGTACTTTATTTCTACCTACTTGATACACATTCAGTTCAATATCCGCTAAAAAATAATTGTTGGCATCAGCTGTACTTTTTTATGTCTATCTATAGATAATAGATATAATATACAATAAAATTATCTATATACAAATATTGGAAAGCAAAATGCGGACTTGATTACTCTATGTAATTTATATTGTTTTTCTTTTGAGTGGTAGTTGATTTAACTATGGGAGAAATTACAAAATAACCAATCAAAGTTTAATCACACATATATATAATCACTTTTGATGTTGGTCAAAAATTTAGTGCTACATTAAAGGTCAATTGATAAACTCTTTACAACAGTTAGAGACTTGCAATAGCTTATGGGCTCAAGAAAAAAAAATAGAGAAATGACCAATATAAAATTAACTTCTACACAAGAAATATTAATACCCAATACACCTGACCAAGTAAAACAAATAATAAGATGCAGAATTAGCAACTTACATTGTCCAACATATAATATATTATAGTGACTAAATTATTAAAGAAAGTAGAGTATATAGACACTTAAAAAAATAGTAATTGTAGTCATACTAAATCAATTTGGAAGTCCTTATAATGGACAACCTTGGTAATAAATGCAAAAGAAAGTTGGCAGAGATGGAAGAATGTAGAACCGCAGATCAGCTACACAATCATTGATGTGAATTAGAAATATAGAGAAAATATATGCCATATATTTCTATATATTAGACCATAATTAACGTAAATTAACTCCGTGTTTGCATGAGCATAATTAATTGCCTATATGATGAGATGGGTATAATATAGCGCACAATTTATGCCTATAATAAAAAACATAAATTTGGGTAGAATTGAAACTGTAATGGATGATCAAAATGAACAAAATTACATAAATACCCATAATCATGTTAGATAATGAGCAATAGCTGAGTGATAGATAAATTTTGTAAAAAAATTGATTCTTTCGATGACGGGTTATAATAACATTATAAATCTACATGTACCTGTGAATGTGTAGTTCTCTATATCAATGTCACTCAACTGGAGATAAGCATTCCCACATTCTTTACGTTTTGAATAAAGAATATCTTCCGACATACTAACCCAATGTGCTTTCCATAAATTTAATGGATCTGATAGAGGACAATTTGTCAATATATTCACAAATAGAACCCTTAGTTGTTGTGGCATCGATGTAACAGCATTTTCAGACATTGCTTCATGCCATTGATTTTCATTTTTAAAAAGACCAAGTGCTTGACATGTTTTTTTAAAAGTTGAGTATACTTGGCCGTTTACAGTCCGTAGGCCTTTATACAACGTTGCTCCCTTTTGACGCATTAGTAACATGCGAAGATAGAATATCTCACCACTGGATGCATGAACATCAGATAACCTATCAATTACAATTCCTCTCTGCCTCTCTTTCCACATAGTGGCATCTGACTTCCAAGTAAAAGCCTTGGGAAATTCAACATATGTGTAATCTTTAGCATGTGGGAAAGTTTTGTTTGCAATGAACCATGCTTCCTATTTACTCCTCCAAATATTTGCCAGTTGAATAACTTGTTCGAGATCATCATTTGTTTTGAAACAAACATTTTTCTCACCAAGAACATGGACATGCAAACATTCCACTAATGGATACTGATAGTGAATGTCAAAGCCGAATAATCTCTATGCAGCCTCAACTGCACAAACGTACCTACCATCAAGGTAACTTTTTACTTCGTCAAGCCTACCTCTACTGGCATTAGATGGTCTAGAATTGGAAGCTTCATTTTTCTTCTTCAGAAGCATAGTAGCCGTGTCGTGACCCTTTAGACAATATTTGAATAGGTACTCAGTGATTTGGAGCTATTACAAACTTCTAAATTGATGTGACAATGAAAGCGAATTAGCAAGTCCCGGTTATAAGGGACAACATATCTGTCGTCCCAAAATATACATATATCGATACATATATATGATATACTTGGATTATACCCGCTAATTTTCTTCACCACTAGCTAGTGTAGGTTTAAACCGATACTGGGTTTAGTATTTGAAAAAGCAATGTCAAATACTTCATATATATACGTGCGATACAATTTAATTGTATCAAAATAATTCGTACAACACAACCATTTGGGACCGTCAAGCATAAACCGATTACAGATAAAGGAAGAATTGAATACTGAAATCAGGCTAGTCAGGGATTTCAAGTAATTAACATTATTAGCAACAAAAAAATGAACTAGACCTTTACAATTGTGCAAATACAACCGGAGAATATTCCAGTAAACACAGAAGCACCGTAATTTGTATCTTCTTCTCCTGGGTGACAATTTTCTATATTGCATTCTGCAATCATTCTTGTTCTAATAAAATTATAAGTAAATATGGAAGGAGGCATAGTTAACGTGAAGGCTAATTTTGTGAGAATGATGTATGAAGATGTGTCTTTGTGAGAAATACGGGGTAGACCCACGTTACACTTGGGTAAAGCTAAATAAAAACTAACTGATAGTATATTTTAGAAATGGGTAAGATCCATAGAAAATTTGGATAATCCAGTAAGAGGAAATTATTATAATATTTAAGAATTAAAGAGTGGTTTAAAAATAAAAAAGAATAAAATAGGAATTATAAAGGAAAAAGATTAGCACCTATTAAGAATATATAGATATAGATAGATTCCGAAATTGTCAAGTATATAACTTGTAACTTTTGTATGAAATCGGGATTGAATTATTTTTGGATACCTCTACCATTGTTTTTAATTACAACTTAAGAAAAGCAATCCCCGTAAATTAGAACTTAATAAAGGAAATTTAGGTATATATTTCCAATTAATAAATTAATTAATCCTAAAAGGAAAGAGCAAAATTTGCGAAGCACACACCTGTAAACTAAATCACGTGCAACTCACGTGATAAACACCCCTTTCCTCTCTTCTAAACATTAAAACACACACACACAAACACACACACACACACACTCTCTCTCTCTCTTTCTGTGTGAATTGAATTGGATCCAAAATTCACTTTCTAGGGTTTGTTAATCAATTCAATCAATCATTCTACACAACACATTCATTCATCTATACATACAATGATATAATCATAACAATCATCATCTCTGTGTCTATATTATTGGTAATTGTGTATCTGATCGGTGAGTGCGATGGATGTGGATTTCAACGGCGATGTTGGTGCTCTCGATGCCGAGTTATTACAGTTATCCGAGGTTTCTTCTTTGTCTATCAAATCGAATCCTTTTGTTGCCGAGAAGCTTTTCGAACAATGGCTCTCGCTCCCCGACACTGTTTCTATGGTAATTAATATGATTTGTGTTTGGTTTGTTGTTTGTATGTGTGTTTTTGTTTTTTTGTTTGTTGTGTGGATGATTTGTGTTTTGTTTTCGGGATTACGGGTGTCGAATTTATTGTTGTGGATTGGGGATTTGTGGTTGGTAATTATGGTGGGAGAGTAGGAATGGTTTTTGTTCGTTGTTGTGTGTGGGTTGTGTGTGTCGTGTGGATTAATTAAGGAATTATTAGGATATTAGATTGGAATGTAACTGGATGTTTTAATTTATGTTGTTGGGAAGAAAATTGGGGTAATGGTTTGTGCTTGATTTAAGACGGTGAATGATTTGTGTGCTTTATGTGGGTGCGGAAGTGTGAGGTAGGATAGCATTAAGTATTGTTATTGAATTTATGTAAGATATTGATGAAAACATCATAAGGGCAGAGAAAGCTGTGAGGTAAATAGATGTGATTTGGCAGCGAGCTTTACCTGACGTAAGAAATGTTTTGCCTTTTCTTTTTTCATACATGAAAAAGGAATGATCTTGAATTTATGATGTTCTCCAACTTTTTCGTGGACCCCGAGCTGAAAGTGCTGTACATTTCTTTTGTTGGTTTAGCCGTATATTTGGATAGGACTGAGCCGGGTTTGTAGTTTGGGGGGGTGGGGTAATTGACATATTTTTCGGTGTATTCAATTTTCTTAAGTTTAGGGGTAGGGGATGTGAGAAACACATTGTAGGCCTCATGTGGCACTAGTAGCAGATTTTCTGTGCCTGAGCCATTCCATATTCTCTTATTTTGAAACGGAGGGACTGTTACCTTATTACGATAATTCCTGTATAATATGATTTTCTCTTTTATTCATCCATGAATGTCTTGCTACTATAGATAATCTGTGTGGAATTATATACATGAAAACTATACTAGAGATATAGTAATATTATTAAATAACCCAACCTTTACATGATACGTTATGTGTGTGAGCTAAATCCAGAAGAGAAGACGCATTGGTCGGACATGTTCACATGCTTCTTGCTACGATTCATTACTATTCCCGGAATATAGATATTGGTAGTTGGTGCAAGGAGTACTATCTCTTTGTTGCTGTTTGTTATCCTCTTTCATAATAAATAAATAAATATATGTATATATATATATTAATTGTTGAGAATTGGCTACTTACAAGTTGAATGTTTTTACTAAATTTGTCCTTGTAAAGTATCGCTACATGTAATGAATCTTATACATGATGCCATGTAGTTGGGCGAGTTCGACGAATTAATGGGTATAGTATATCAGTAGTAATAAATATCTGGTTGGGGAATTTTAGTACTCTGACGAGCTTTGTGAGGGATTTCATGCAGTAGAACATGATGCTATGTGGAGAGAATTTTATAGTCTGTCGCCATCTCACTCACTTATTAATACTTGTAACTGTATGATGTGATATTGCCTGGCTGCCACTTTCTATTCGTATGATTTAATTTCTATGGATATTTTTTTATGAAAGATTCACATATTAGTGCCAGTTATTATTGTTTGATGGAAAGACGTTTTTTACCGTTCGTAGATAGAAAAGCTTATGTGCCAAATGAAAACTCGATACTTGTCTTAGCATTGTTGGCCAATTTATTTATAAACCGAGTTAGTGCATTTATGTTATTAGATTTTCTTGCAATTTATTAAGTATTATTGTAAGGAAAAACATCAATTGTTTAATAGTTTAAATTGAGAAGAAAGGCCTATGCTCCCTTTATTCCTTCCTTTTTCTTTGTCCTTCTATACATTTGCTTGATAATCTAAAATATACTTTAATAATTTCCTTTGGTTTGCATCAATGTCAACTAGTTGATGAATTGTAATTCTGGTGTTGCAGGTAAAATCTTTACTTAACAACGCCAAGGCAGGTGTTCCCCTGAATGTGTCTGGAACATGTTCTAGCCCAAATGCTGCTTCATCAAACGCTATACCTTCCATGTTTTCTGCTGGAAGCACGCCTCCGCTTTCACCCAGAAGTTCATCCGGTTCCCCGCGTATTGTGAAACAGAGGGCTGGTCCTTCTGTTTTAGGTTCGCCTCTAAAAGTACTGAGTGAACCAGTAAAGGAGCTGATACCTCAGGTTTGATAATATCTGATTTTGTTTACTAATTATTATGTTATGTTGAGCATTCTTCTATCGTTACCTTTGTGATTTTTATTATCTTCTTATATTGATGTAATATTTTTTGCTGATACAGTTCTATTTTCAAGATGGCCGGCCACCTCCAAATGAACTTAAAGAACGATGTTTATTTAGAATCAACCAATTCTTTTATGGCCATATGGATGGATTGCAGATAAATGGTGAGATCTACTTGAGCATCTAATAGCTAGTGGTAGTCTTAATGCACTTTTAGCCTTTTGTTGGTTTGTTTAGAACTCTATGGGGAATTACCGGGAGTTGTCCAATAATAAATTCATTTTTTGTGGAATTTCAGAATTTAAACCAGTAACTAAAGAAATATGCAAGTTGCCATCATTTTTCTCCCCTGCTCTTTTCAGAAAGATCGACGTTAATTCAACAGGCATCGTAACTAGGTACGTTTGTTTGTTAACATACATGTATATATTGCCAATTTGTAACATATTAGTATAACTTGTGCATTTTTAATTGATTTTCTGTAAATAATAATATTTTTAATTTGTTTAAATTCTCAACATCGATATGGCAAGACAGAGTTTTGCTTTACTGTTGAATGATTGATTTAATGTCAATAATATGAACTGTCTAAGAGTATTAATTCTTAGTTAAGGACATACACTAGCCATGTGACATTTAGGTAACTTAGGATCGAGGAATCTCTATTTTGTTTAGGTTATTGAGAGTAGTACTAAGTACTAACTCTGAGGAAAAGACTGGGACTGGTAGATACTATTGTAGATGGACTTGGTACTGATGGCTTGCTGCAGCTGCACGGACATGTATGTGTCTATTCAAATATACATGTGATATAAGACATATGAGTTAAACTAACCACCTTGTGGTTGTTGCATTGAGATAGTAAAGATGCAAAAGATTCTTTTTGCCTTGTGGCTGTTTTCAGTTCTCTTACACCTGTCTTTTGTTTTCAGCCATGCTTATATTTGGGTGTATCTCTTTGTTTTTTGGCCAAAACATGGCGGCAATCCTTGATTTTTTGTGCATGTTTGTCTTTATATCTTTGTTCTCCAGGTCTACTTTTATGAAGTGTGATGGGGAGTTTAGTGAGGGTATAAGGGGAACTGGGAAGGAGAAAGTAATTCATTAACATTGAAAAGTATTTTTATCGAGGTACAAGGGGAATTGGGAAGGAGAAATTTATATCCTTATGAATAGTTGATGTAATTCATTAACATTGAAAAGTATAAATGGGCTCCTTCAGTCTTCACTCATTCCTGTTATGTTCAATGAATATATAAGTGGCTTTGATGATAAGACTCATGGCTCATATGTCCTGGGCTTCGTTGTTGTAGATTTTAAGTTTATTGAATATGATTGTTAATGAATAATGTAGTGTTCAAATTTGATTGTACTTGTGAAAGATTAAATTTGAAGTGACTATGTTAGCGACATCATGTAGTGTTTCACATTTTTTGCTAGTCGATATAGATATAGTAACACATCCGTCTTCATTAGGGTTCAAACTCTCAACCATCAGTTCACCTGATTGTTTTCACATTTTCATATGCATAATCTAAAGTCGAATGCAGAATCGTGAATTATTGGTACTTGTATATGTTCGCACATGGATATATATGTGCAGTGTAGGTGGCGCATCTATGCTGTTCTTAGAACTTAATAAGATTTTAGCATTCAGTTTATTACTTTATTGATTCATCATGTTTTGGTGTATGAGCATTGAGCAGTTGAACCTTTGGTATTTATACTTTTTTTTTGAATTCATATGCATGTAGAGATGCATTTGTTGATTATTGGGTAAATAGCAACATGTTGACGAAGGACATACCAAGCCAAATATTTACAGTTTTAAAAAAGCCAGATCTTAAGTACATCACTCAGGTATTCATTAACTCTGTAATTCGGTTTGTTGTATTGATAATTTGAAATAGCAGCTGCCTAGATAGTAGGTCGCAAGTACCAAGTTTCCCTTGCTCTTGTAAATTTTTCCTCCAAACTTGACCACAGGATGACTTCAAACTCGTGCTTAAAGAGCTTTTAGCAACTCATCCTGGCTTGGAGTTTTTGCAGAGCACACCTGAATTTCAGGAAAGATATGGTTTGTGCTACACCTCTTTTCTTAAGACACGATTCCAGTGTTTCAGTTGCTTGTTGTGACATTATGAATGTTGGTAAAAGAAAATCTATTGCTGTTAATGCTAAATATCAATTTATTTTTTCCCGTAGCAGTGTCATTTACATGAAAATTGAGATCTTATGGTCACTTTCTGACCCCATTTTTATTTGGCTGGGTCTTAGGATTCTATGCACAGCTTAAAATTAAATAATATTGTTAAACCCATGAGATATAATATTAGTGTGTCTATTGAATTATGTTGAAGCAGAAAACATGCCACAACCGTACACTTGTAATCGCTTTATAAGGTGAGTTCTATAGCCAACTCCCAAAAGGCACTCTAAAGTATAGTGAAAATTATGTTTAGTTGGTCAATTAATCAATATTTATAATGTAATTTTGATGTCTAAACATATTTATGGTTTGTGCACTCCACTCAATGTAATCCAAGTATCAAAAGGGGTTTTCTAGCAAAGTTGGGATAAGCTAAACACAAAACTGTGCATTAAAATGTAAATAAAAAGGTTTAGGGGTTGAGTAAAGGAAGGGGTTGAGTAAAGGATAAATAAATAGTCAAGGAAGTGACGGATCAGGTCACATAAACAAAGAGGGTAGAAGTGAAAAGCTTATTTTACTGTAGTAATTAGCAAGTAAATAATCAAGTTGGCTTTGTTAATTTTGGATCCAACCTATTTATTTCTTGGATTAATCTTCTTACCGTGGTGGTCATCCTAAATATTGATTTTTTATGTCAACAATTGTTTTGCAACTTTTAATAGCAATATAATATACAAATGTCCCTTTACCCTGTCCTAAATCTGTGCTATAATTCCCAAACTGCTAAGAAATATTAGTTCTTGGCAAAGTGATCATAGAACATAATTAGATATGGATGATGCCTGTAATTTTTACTACATACTGTACTGTACTGGAGATGTTTACTTGCTTGTGGTGTTTCAGTGTTTATAATAAGATTCATGTCATTACTGATTTTGCTGAGAAAAATTATATCTTTTCCAAGAGTCAAGATTCACATTGACATGATTTAGTTCTTATTTTTTTTTGAACTTTTTGCTTAAAAATCTCTCAAACATCCGTAGGTCTTGATGCTTTATGGTTGCAGATTTTTCGTACTTGTACCATTATGAGGTCCATTGAAAAATAATTTAATACTCTCTTCTTTAAATGCCAGCTGAAACTGTAGTATACAGAATATTTTACTATATGAATCGATCTGGCAATGGTCGTCTTACCCTCAGGGAGCTGAAACGGGGGAACCTGATCGCTGCAATGCAACATGCAGACGAAGAAGAGGATATTAACAAAGTTTTGAGGTAGATTATTATTATTATTATTATTATTTTAAATGGATTTGAAGAAGGCTGCCCATACATTTATCGTTAATTTTTTACCTACATTACTCCATAGTAATCATCTATATAACCATCACAGTCCTTGTCAATTTTTACTTCTTTTAGTCATTCTGTCAAGTTCATTTGAATGCTAATAGAGTACAGTAAGTGAAATTAGGTGAAGTGCTCCACAAGCTGTAATAAAACATATTTTATGAAACTATTGATTTGGTTTAGGTGTCAATACTGTATGATAATTAATGATGTATATGTTGTAGAAAACTGTATATGTTCCTTTACTTAGAGCAACTCCAACAGTATGCTAGTGGATTCCTTTAAAATAATATAAATAAATAAGATCCTAGTGATTTAAGACACTATAATGTAAAATAACTCCAATAACAATCCTTATATTGGTTCCTTATTATTATTATAATATTAAATTTAAACCTCATCCATATTAAAGTAGTGTGAAAAAGGAGGGAAATGAATATTTAATTAATAAAACCAAGATAAGGAAAGGTTCTACATTACTTAAAAATAAGGAATGAAAAATGGATCCTAGGCTTTTAGGGAAGTACTAGCATACTGTTGGAGCATTATTTTTATAAATTCCTTATAATTTTAGGTAAGGAGCTCATATAAGTAATCTGTTGGAGTTGCTCTTAGCGAGTATGAAACTAAACTTCAAGGTATTATTATTAATTTAAGTTATAATTAATTGGTTTTAATATTTTAATGTTAAAACTATATTTTAGTGTAGAGTATCAACTAATTAAATATCTGAAGGACTAGCATGTCTCCTAATAGATTATCTTTTTATCGCTGAAAAAAATATATTAAAAATTTACATAGAGTATGGTACAGTGTTATTTAGAATTCACTAAAATAAATGTATCTATGTTTTCTGTCATTTTTTAGTTTTATGCAAGAATTTCAATAAAAGCAGTTTGCCCATCCCAAGTTTCTGACTGAGCCCCGTTGATCTGATCCAATATAATTTCCTTCTAATAATTATGACATGTTCCGTATATGTGGGTAAAACAAGGACTGGGTCCGGCTCTGATATCCCGACTCTTCGTTTTGTCACAAGTACCCATGGCAGGTATTCCACACTCGGACATGACTCATGAGTATGGACATGCGGACACTAATTTTAGGCCAAAAACATATATATATATATATATATATATGTTTTTAAATAATTATTATATATATTTTAAAATTTACGAGTCTGACACTTAGTCACACATATCCATGTTGTCTGCATATTTACGAGTCTGCATATTTTCTTCAGAATTATATAGCAACCTCCAACCCAACTTGTTTGCAACAAATTTGTTAGTTTGTTTGCCTGCTTGGTTCAGACTCCAAGGCATATTGGCATTGTATCTGCAAATTTAATTCTTGCAGGTGTAAATACTTTTAATATATTCGAAGTTTATATCCTTGCAACTAAAATATATTTTTTTTTCAAAAATATTATATTTAATGATGGTGTTTATTTTTGTGCCAAGCTCCCTAGTATTAATGTTTTCAAACATGTTGGGATGACGGGGCATGTGAAGGAGCAGTTGATCACCTTTTTTCTTAATTAATGTAAATTTTCTTGCTACAGGTACTTTTCTTATGAACACTTCTACGTGATCTATTGCAAGTTCTGGGAGCTTGATACCGATCACGACTTCTTGATTGACAAAGAGAACCTTATTAGATATGGTAACCATGCACTTACATACAGGATCGTTGACAGAATCTTTTCTCAGGTTTGTTTCATTCATACACTTTTCTTCTGCTAACACATAAGTATGTTATATTTTTTTCAAATGTAAGTCAGCACAAGCTTAATTTTTGGAAAAAAATGACTCAGCTGTAAAATGTAAATATTATTGTCTTTAACTTCTCATGTTGTGCTAGTTGAACCAGTTTTTTGCAGCAATTGTACTGTTCTAGTTTTTTTATTTCTATATATGTCATGCTGTAATTTCCTATCCAGGTGCCGCGAAAGTTTACTAGTAAGGCTGAAGGAAAAATGGGGTATGAGGATTTTGTTTATTTCATACTGTCAGAGGAGGATAAATCATCTGATCCTAGTCTTGAGTACTGGTATGCATTTTAATTGATTCTCTTTAATCCAAGATCTTGCATAATTTTGTATTACTAAATCCAGTATGCAGCATGTCATTTCTGTTTTAGCCTCAGAAATTTTAGATGGAAGGGACTAGTTAGAGAGAGAGGGGGGGGGGACCGTGATGGAAAGTCATCAAGATGTTTGTCAGATTGCAGACATGCATAGCTATGCAAGCAACACAATTATCTAACTCATAATTATGGAGCTATGCAGAGACAGAAAAGATCCAGTAATATATTGGGTGACCAGTTGCATAATTGAAGTGAATATTAGTAATGTTTCAACTAGTAGTTGTGTACCTTTGCAGCCTATAAGTAAAGGAATAACAACATTGACATTAATATGTTTGATGATGATATAGAAAATATATCATCATGTACCATGTTACACTTCCTATAAAACTTTGCAGCCTTTTTACCAGAGAACCAATAAAGGGTGGAGGAACGAACATTTAAATTGATTTTACTTGGATAAAAACTAGATGGTCGGGATGACATATAGAACTATGAAATGCAACTCTCTGGTTTGACATGTGTTGAAAAACTTCGTGCTTTCAAATATTTGGATGTTAAAACTTTGATCTTGTTGCTGAAATCCTATTCAGCTGCTAACAGATTAACTTTACGTAGTCACACACTTCTCTTTATCTTTGCATGGTGTACAATATTAATATATTATAAGTTGACTGTGTATCATGTGACATTGAATCCATTGGTCAGGTTTAAGTGCATAGACTTAGATGGAAATGGTGTTCTGACAAGGAATGAGTTGCAGTTTTTTTATGAGGAACAGTTGCATCGAATGGAATGCATGGCCCAAGAGCCTGTGCTCTTTGAGGATATTTTATGTCAGATAGTTGATATGGTTAAACCAGAGGTTAATTCTTTACTATTTATGTAATTCATTGTTCCTAAATTGTGCTACCTCATGAATCTGTCCTTGATTTGGTGCACTAAGTTAAGTTAGATATGCGATAAAGTCGACTCTTTACAAACTCATTTATTATTGCATCCTTTGCAATGCATAATCCTTGTAATTAGCAAAAACAATAATAATCAAAAGCAATTTACATAATCCTTGTAAACTGTCTTACTCTTATTTAGGATATGCTAAATTTACATTCGGTCTTTTAATCCCAAAGATTTCATATGAACGGGTACTTAAATTCGTTGTAGTGGAAGGGCTCTACAAAAACCGGGATCTTTTTTTCCTATACTTCTAATTATTGTTAATCTTTTTTGTGGGGGGGGGGGGGTGTTCAGGGTTTGGTGAGCTGGTACTCTTTTGTAAACACTGTGTACTTGAACTGCACTCCTTGTAGTTATCAAAGGTTTTTATAAACAATTAATTTCTAGATGGTGCTTCTAATTGGATCTAGTTAAGCAAAGAGATGGTGCCAAGTCGTCCTAAAGTTTCGCTGTTCACATGTGTTGTTACCAGCAACATGCATTGTCATACACACAGTGAGAGATTCTGACTTGATATTTCTTTCAGAACGAGAGCTATTTTACATTGCGTGATTTGAAAGGTGGAAAACTCTCAGGCAGTGTTTTTAATATCCTGTTTAATCTCAACAAGTTCATGGCCTTCGAAACTCGTGATCCGTTTCTGATTCGGCAGGTGTGTCAGATGCTTATTTCTTCTACTTGCATAGTTGGTTGCTTTTTGGGATATGTTATGTTGCAAAATTGCTTTAAACGGTGCTGTGTGTGTGTGTGTTGAAGGAGCGGGAGAATCCAACATTGACAGAGTGGGATCGATTCGCACACCGAGAATATATCAGGCTTTCAATGGAAGAAGATGCTGAAGATGCCTCTAACGGAAGTGCAGATGTTTGGGATGAATCACTGGAAGCCCCCTTCTGAGCCTTACATGGTAAGGTGTGTAAAATTGGGCTCTAGTAAAAGTTGAAATTGGTCAGCAGACCAGTGTGTTTTATGCTGCATAATAAGGAATAAATTCATGTGATGGTTAATTTCTAATGCATTTATACTGCTTGAAATTTGGTATGCATGTTTTTCTAGGTTAGAACTCAATCGCCAACATATCTCTCTGTGTGACTTATGTACACTCTGGGAAAAGAGAGGAGAGAGATAACTGTTGGGCCAGTGCACATTGATTGAGAACTAATAATACTTGTGCCTTCAGTTTTTTATATCAATATTTTCACCATCAGTTAATTCTATACTAATTAGTTGTATCTTTGTTCATAATGCAGGTGCTATCAGAACTTCGGTACTGATTATGCAACAAGGCATAAACTCTGCACTAGTTACTAAAGAGGATCGTGCTGCCATCAAAACCTATTGTTGACAATGAAATGAAAAGCTCTTTTGTCACACCAGTCATAAGAAGTCCAGAGAATTAAGGTGTTAGATTGGAAGTTTTAAACTAGAACATTAAAGATTTGCCCAGAAAGCTAATCGGAAACAGTTAGAAGTTTCAGCACCTGCTACTTTAGGTGTAAGATTTTATTATTCCTTTTAGAGTTTATTATTTATTTATTTTATTATATTGCATATCTGCAATTGCAATTCTTCTAACTGAGATTAATTTTTGTTAGTGCTGGCTGCCATGCCCTATAGTTAATATTTCTTTTTCAACTTTGAAGTAGTCCATTTGGATTTGTTCTTTCATTTTGTATCTTTCTTCCGGTGTGAGTAGCTTTATTTTTTTAGTCTTCCAGTTTTTTTACTGAGATTATATCATGTAATTTTGTCATCTGTTACTAGTTTTATATCTCAACTGGAAAGCATATGATCGAATTAGCAACAAAAAAAAAGAAGAAAGAAAGATAGTGTATGATCACTTTTTAGATTTTACTTGTTTTCAGCCATTTTTGATGTTGGCTAAAATGGCACAGCGTTTTCAAGACTTTGTGTATGTAGATAGAGGAAATTAAAGTCAGTACTGGCCTCCCCCTTCATACTTATCTATGATTTATCATTATGCTCAGTGAGAATGCCTAGTCTAGTTTTCTTTCATTTCCTTTTAAGAATACTTTGGGAAGGTGATCGGGAGAAGTTGAGGTAGGAGGAGCGGGGAAGATGTTGAAGTGTGAAGAATATGGGGAGGAAGAATGGAATGAGCGTACCTTGTCAGGGACTCGGTGAAGTATATATGAACATGTTTTGTCGAGGTTGTGAAAGTTGCAATTGGCCCGGGATTTTCTTTGCTTCCAACTTTTTGTTTTTGGTACTGAAGTTAATGAATATTTCGAACCTTGTTCCCCTGCAAACCAACTTTAAAGTTCAAACCTATACCTTGGAGATAGGATCTTTGCAGTTGTTCCCTTGAAAACAAATTTATGTAGTATACAAAAATCATCTTAAAATTGTAAATAATTGACGAGCTTCGAGTGGCGGTTGTAGTCTTGTGCTTGTGAGGTAAACAGTTGACAGTGAAGAGCATCAGTCTTGTCCTGATAGTTGTATTGTAGTACTTGAGATTGACAAAAGCCCATGATCAAGCCTTTTTGCTATAGTTTGCTGGGTACCATTATTTGCTTTAGAACTTTGTTTTGATCCTGTGTATTTTCTGACTGCACCACATTTGTGCAGTTACCATTTTGCATTAATACCTATTTGGTCATATGTTTGATTAGAAAGGCAAGTCTCTTTTTTTTACAAATGGGTCCATTTGAGAAACCATAGCTCCCCGCGGATTATTTTTTCTTTATGCATCGGCTTGTTTGGTCGGGTTCTTTTGTTGCATCCTAATCTAGGCGATTTCCCAAAGTAAAAGTGAATGACAATGGAAAGTTGCAAGCAATATCTTCATTTTAATTGCGAAGTGTTAATAAGTGTTGTGGAAAGTAGCAGAATCAAAGACTTTATGAGTTATATATTAAGTTGTATACTGAACTTAACATACGAAGTATAAACAAAAAAGAATTGAGATCTAGTGTGCTACAATAGTACAATGTATGGAGAGAGATTGTTTTGTTAGGCAAGTAATTTAAAAATAAAAATGACCAAAAGAAACTACTTCAAAATTAAGATCTAGAATCAGTGAATCAGCTATTGGGTGATTATGGATGTTTGTTATGCTAGTGAAAATGCAATTATAGTACTCAATTCTCAGGTCTCATATCAAGCTTTAGGTTGAGAAATGACATGAGGTAATCATGCTTAAGAAGGCTCTACACCGCTCTAAGCTGAAGTATGTTATAATGTATTTTGTCTATTTCACACTTGCATCTTTAGTATTGTGCTTATGTTACTACAGAAGTTTCCATAATTATGCTCGTGTATGTGTCCCCAACTTGTCTTTGACAGTGTCTAGGTTTTGTTGGAAACCAATAAATTATTTACATAGCAAACTATCACTTGAATTCGAAGTTTTATTACGATGATAATGATAATTTAGCATGGGGGGACAATATCTTTCGTGTTTATATTTGGTACAAATGATAATAATATGAGAGCAAATCAGTGGAGGAATGGGGATTTGTAGTCGGGTTCAAAATTTTAAAAATGTAAAAAAAATTCTCTTTTTTAAAAAATTTGTAGACTTGTCATGATCCCATAAAATTTTAACTTACGGTCAGATGCTTAAAATATTCTACATCTATTTCTCACTTCTATGCAAAAAAAATATGATATATTTTGTCTTTAGTTTTTAGTTAGCTGATAATATTTTGTAGTTTCATTGTGTGAAAATTGTTAACCAAACAATCAGTAAATATTCAAAAATAAAAAAAAATTAGGATTGTTATAATATAAATAAATAAAGTGATTGTCAAAGCTTATTGAGTAAGACTCGTAAAACTTACTGAAGAAGACTCGTAAAACTTATCAAGGAAGTCTTATAAAACTTGTCAAGGAAAACTTGTGAAACTTACTCGAGAAGATTTGTAATACTTAGCCGAGAAGACTTGCAAAACTTCCTTAGGAAGACTTGTAAATCCACCTCTATAAATAGCACATTCAATTGATGAAAATAATTACAATGAAATACAGAAAATACATATAACTTTCTCTCTACATCTTCTATTCTCTCTTATATACAATTAGAGAATACTTTATTATAAACTATATAGCAGAAGAATAGTGATATTATACAAGATTTACAACATGTTATAAACACGAGACTCTACCAACTTAGACTTTTAACCAAATAAGGTAATAAGAAAGCATAAATATGGGAGACATGTGCATCGTTGACTGTGCGACCACTCACACTATTTTACAGAGTCTAGAATATTTCTCACAGTTGACTAAAATCAACTCACATGTTTGGACGATTTCAGGTACATCTAGTATAATAGAGGGTTTTGGAAAAGCCAGTTTTATCCTACCAAACGAAACACAAATCACATACAAAATACCATCTACTCTATTAAATCCACTAGAAATCTTCTGAGTTTTAAAGATATCCGTCTTAATGGTTTTCATATTGAAACTACGAATGAGGATGAAAAAGAATATCTCCTTATCACTTCCACTATCTCAGGCAGTAAGAAGATTTTAGAAAAACTACTCTCAATTTCCTTCGGATTATATAGTATGAAAATTAGAGTCATCGAGTCTCACACAATCACCATTCTTAAAACTGTAGACCCAAAATCATTTACTCTTTGACATGAAAGACTCGGTCATCCAGGAATATATATGATGCGTCACATTATAGAGAATTCTACGGGACATCCTCTTAGAAATCAAAAAATCATACCACGTGATGAACTTCCTTGTTCAGCATGTTCCTTGGGAAAGCTAATTGTCCGCCCATCTCTGGTGAAGCTCCAAACCGAATCTCCAAAATTCTTAGAAAGAATCCAAGTAGATATTTATGGCTCAATTCACCCATCCTCTGGTCCGTTTAGGTATTTCATGATTTTAATTAATGCCTCAACTAGGTGGTCCCATGTCTGTCTATTTTCTACACGAAATGTAGCCTTTTCACGATTACTTGCCAAATAATCAAATTACGACCTCAATTCCCTGACCATCCCATTAAATCAATTCGTCTAGATAATGCTGCCAAATTTACATCTTCAACCTTCAATGATTACTGTATGTCGGTAGGAATCTCCGTTGAACATCCCGTGGCTCATGTGCATAACAAAATGATTTGGCTAAATCTTTGATTAAGAGACTTTAACTCATAGCTTGTCCTTTACTATTAAGGGCTAAGTTACCTACATCTGTTCGGGGTCATGCTATAAGAGTTAAACCATTCGCTTATCATAAAGAATCCCCCCATCAATTAGTTCTCGGTCGAGTACCTGATGTTTCCCATTTTAAAATTTTTAATAGTGTATTATATGTTCCTATCGCTCCACCACAAATAATAAAGATGAGACCTCAAAGAAGAATTGGTATCTATGTTGGTTTTGATTTCCCATCTATCATTAGATACATTGAACCATTAACTGGTGATGTTTTTACTGCCCGATATGCTGATTGTCATTTTGATGAATCAGTGTTCCCTTCATTAGGAGAAGATAAAGTTTTGGATAAATTTAATTCTAAAATATTATGGTATGCATCAAGATTTAATTCTGTTAATCCACGTACTAATCAATGTGAATATGAGGTTCAAAGAATTATTCATATACAATATTGTTAATCAAATACCTGATGTTTTTAATGATTCTAGACATATTATAAAATCATATATTCCTGCTGTTAATACTCCAGCAAGAGTTGATATCCCTAAGAGTAAATCAATTCCTGAAGAATTGATATGGGATTCAAAACCATGCCAGAAGCGTGGTAGACATGTTGGTATAAAAGATATTGCACCACGAAAGCGAAAATTGATCGGACCTGCCCCTGAAGTGGCACGTGTTCCGGAAAATACCCCTAAAGTGGTATTACATCCTGAAGAGGTTCGAAAACGGAAATTGATCGAATTGACCCCTGAAGTGGCACGTGTTCTGAAAAATACCCCTGAATTGGTATTACCTCCTGAAGAGGTTCGATCCCCATAAGTGGTCGTAACAAATTCCCAGAAGTGGTATTACCTCTAAAAGAGGATATTGCCCCGGAAGTGGTACATGCTTCCACAGAAGCAAAGGCACCTAAAAATTTTGAGATCTCAATAAGTTATCTACATAACGGGAAATTGTTGGATCGCGGGAGTACTGAAATTGATGAGGTATATGCTTTTTCTGTGGCATGTGATATTATTATGAACTCCGATCTTGAACCACAAAGTCTGGAAGAATATCGACCAAGAGATGTTGGCCAAAATGGAAATTTACAATCTAGGAAGAATTGCATTCCTGGCGCAAGAGAAATATTTTTGGATCTGCAATCCAACACCAGCTGGTGTAGTCCCTGTTGGGAATAGATGGGTATTTGTACGAAAATGAAATGAGGAAAATGAAATTGTGAGATATAAGGCTTGGTTGGTAGCCCAAGGATTCTCTCAAAGGTCTGGCTTTGATTACTAGGAAACATACTCTCCTATTATGGATGGAGTTACCTTTCGTTTTCTGATGGGCATGGCTTGTATGGAAAAATTGGAAATACGTCTCATGGACGTTGTGACAACCTACCTATATGGATCACTTGATAGTGATATTTATATGAAAATCCCTAAAGGATTGAAATTAGATGAAACTAAGCCTCGATATTTATATTCTGTTAAATTACGATGATCATTATATGGTTTAAAATAATCTGGTCGTGGTATAATAGGCTTAGTGAATATTTATTAAATAATGGGTATATTAATAATCAAATGTGTCTATGTGTGTTTATTAAAAGTTCACAGTCTGATTTTTTTATTATTGTTGTATATGTGGATGATTTGAATCTTGTTGGTACTCTTGAAGATATTACTAATGTTGCTAACTATTTGAAAAATGAGTTTGAAATGAAGGATCTTGGAAAGACAAAATTTTGTCTAGGTATACAGGTGGAGCACTTATCTTCAGGAATATTTGTCCATCAATCAACATATACGGAAAAGGTCATTGATAGATTCTACATGGACAAATCGCATCCACTGACCACACCGATGGTTGTTCGATCATATTCATTCTGTCCAAGTAAGCCAGATGAAAAGATTCTTGGACCTGAAGTTCCATACCTCAGTGCTCTTGGTGCCCTTATGTATCTTGCAAACAATACGCGACCCAATATTGTGTTTGCAGTGAATTTATTGGCAAGATTCAGTTCTTGCCCCACCAAAAGGCATTGGGATGGGATAAAGCATATATTGAGATATCTTCATGGGACAATTGATCTTGGACTTTTCTTTCCAAACAATTCAAAGTCACAACAGATTGGATATGCAGATGATGGGTATATGTCAGATCCTCATTTTGGACGATCACAAACAAGTTATGTATTCACAAATTGTGGCATGACTATTTATTGGAAGTCTATGAAACAAACTATGGCGGAAACTTCATCAAATCATGCAGAGTTGCTAGCAATCCATGAGGCAAGCAGAGAATGTATCTTGCTGCGATTTGTCATTCAACATATTCGAGAATCATGTGGATTATCAAGTATTTCAGATAGACCTACAATTATGTGTGAGGATAATTCAGCGTGCATTAAACAATTAAAAAAAAGGATATATCAAAGGAGATCGAACAAAACACATCCTACCAAAATTCTTCTACACTCATGAGCTGCAAGAAAATGGTGACATTGAGGTACAACAAGTTCGATCATGTGATAACTTGACGGATCTTCTTACAAAGTCATTGCCCACATCAATTTTTGAAAAGCTGTGAAACAATATCGGTATGCGAAGATTGAGGGATTTGATACATGACAATGTCTAAATGTGTGATATTTTATTCAGGGGGAGACTATACTCTTTTTCCTTCGACAAGGTTTTTATCCCACTGGGTTTGTCCTTGCAAGGTTTTAATGAGGCGGTTAATCTCTGTAATAACTCACATTTGGCAATCAAGGAGGAGTGTTATAATATAAATAAATAAAGTGATTGTCAAAGCTTATTGAGTAAGACTCATAAAGCTTATCGAAGAAGACTCGTAAACTTTATAAAGGAAGTCTTATAAAAATTATCAAGGAAGACTTGCGAAACTTACTCGAGAAGATTTGTAATACTTAGCTAAGAAGACTTACAAAACTTCCTTAGGAAAACTTGTAAATCCACCTCTATAAATAGCGCATTCAGTTGATGAAAATAATCACAATGAAATACAGATAATACATATAACTTTCTCTCTACATCTTCTATTATCTCTTACATACAATTAGATAATACTTTACTATAAACTATCTAGCAGAAGAATAGTGATATTATACAAGATTTATAACAAGGATAAATATATGAAACAATTGTGATGTAAACACTAAAGAGGTGAGTGTGTGGGATAGTAGTTATTTGTAGTTTTTCAAATATCATAATATTTTGGAAATATAAGTCACTATTCATATTTTCTATTTTTCTTTGCATATATATTATAAATACAAATATTTTGGTTAAAAAGAAGAGTAGAATCGATTTTAATTATAATTTCAATTATGTATAAAGAACTCAAACTAGAGTGAGTGTTCCGGTCGAATATTAAAAAATTAAATGATTATATTCAAAATTATTTTTTAACGATTATATTTAAAATAATTTTGTTTGCTTTCCAAATGTATAAAATATAGTTTGGTGTTAGAAAGAGTTTTTTTTCCTATTACTTAGGAATTTTGAATTTTTTAATTATAAATTTTTAGAGTATCTGAAATATCCATATAACTAAATTAATATATTATATTTTTTCAAAAAATAGTTCTTTCAATTTGTATAATTTGTATTTAACTTTAATATCTATTTTATTTATTTATTCGTCTTAAAATGTCCTTTATCTTTTTTCTAATAACAAAATATACAATCACTATGTATGTTTTTTAATATATAAAATTATCATTTTTTATAGTAATAAGTTATTTTTATAGGTAATTACATAACATTAAATATATTTAAAAAATCATGCAATTTTACTATACCTTAAAACTTGAATTTAAGAAAATATATATAATATAAACAAAAAATGGCATAAACGGTAATGTTTTGATCTAATATTTTCTGTGAAAACTTTAAGTTCAAATTATCAAAATGAACTTCACTGTCACTGACCTTAGTATTAGAACAAAGTTGGAGACAACTAAAAATAATTTGGACTCTCAACCCTAAAAGATGGACATCTGATATATACTAATGTGTATAATCAAGTAAATAAGGAAAAATTAACAACCTTGTGACTCTGTACAACCTACTAAAAAACTCCTAAATATGGAAACTATATTACTGACTAAAAGTGAATCACATTAACTCCATATTTTTACACTCCCTTCAAGTTGGACTTTGGGACAATGTCACAAGTCCTAACTTGGAACACATAAAACTATGTTGCTGTCCTGATAAAGATTTTGTGAGCAGATCAACAAGATGGAGAGTGGATCAACAAGTTAGAGAGTGGACTTTACATGAGAGATAGAAATAAAACCAGCATCCACATTTTCTTTCACATAATAACAATATAATTTAAGATGTTTGGTTTTCTCATGGTATGTTTGATTATGAGCAATGTATTCTGCAGCCTGGTTATCACATATTAACGTAATAGGTTCTGGAACATCTTGGTTTAAATCATCAAATATCCATATTACACATGCTAGTTCATTTGTTGTTTGAGACATGCTTCTCAATTCAGATTCACAAGTGGATTTTGATACAACCTTTTGTTTCTTTGTCTTTCATGATATTAAAGTAGATCCTAAAAATACATAGAATCCTGTCAATGTCCTTCCACTATCCATGCAGTTTCCCCAATCCGCGTCATTGTAACCATATACTATGTAGTCATTTTCTTTAGGATAGAACAATCCTAAATTTACTGTTTCTTTCAAGTATCTCATCACATGAAGTGCAACATCCATATGTGGCTTCTTAGGACAACTTAAATACCGGTTGATTTGTTACACGAAATAACAAAAATCTGGTCTTTTCAAATTCAAATACAACAACCTTCTGATCAATTTTCTATAACTCTCAATATTTTCTAGCATTTCACCTTATTTATCTGAGAGTTTTACACCCTTTGGAAATGAAAGTTTAGTTGCATTGCATCCTTCCATTCTAGCATCCCTTACAATATCTATTGCATATTTTCTTTGGTTTAACATTATTCATTTATTTCCTCTTGCAACTTCTATTCCAAGAAAATATATTAATCCTCTCAAATCTTTGATCCTAAAGTCTTAATCTAAATGAAGTTTCATCTCGAATATGCTTTCTTCATCATCACCACTGATTATCAAGTCATCAGCATACACCAATATGATGCAGCACCTCCCATTCTTCTCCCTGATATACATAGAATTATCTCTATGACATTGTCTAAAATTATGCTTGAGATGCAACCTTTTTAGTTCAATATTCCATTGTCTTGATGCTTGCTTCAATCCATACAAACTCTTCTTTATTTTTAGAACCTTTCCTGCTGGGACTCCTTGATATCATTGTGGAACCTTGATACATATATCTTCTTCGAGAGTTCTATGTAAAAATGCATTATTGATATCTAATTGATGCAAATTTCAATTCTTTCATGTTGCTAACGCAATTAAAGTTCTCACAGTAGCAAATTTAGCAATAGGTAAAAATGTTACCTTACAATCCTTCCTTCGACTTGTTTATCTCCTCTCACAACTAACCTTGCTTTCAATCTCTCAACGGTTCCATTTGGGTGGAACTTTATTTTATATACCCACTTGGTGTCAATAGCTTTGTTTCCCGGGAGTAAATCAGTTACATCCCATGTTTGATTCTTGTCTATAACATTTAAATCTTCTTCCATTTCTATTACCCATTCCTTTTTCTCAGCTACTTCTTTGTAACACAGTGGCTCATCAATTTTCATCAAATTATTCAAAGAGGCCTAATAATGTAAACTATAATAGTTCAAATTGTCTAAATCAAATTTGCACTATTACTTGTGCTTGTAGCGCTCTCCTTCTTTCTTTTTAGAAATTCACTTTCATATTCCTTAAACTTTAAAGGAATTTTACTTTCTCTAGTCATCCTTCTAGGATTCTCTATTGATTGGATAGTCACATCAGATTTTTCTATGTGTGTTGTATGAGGACCTCGTCAACACATCAGGCCCAAGGTTAGCATTGAGCCGAGGAGCCCAAATGGACCGGGATGAGTCCGTGGTAAAGCCCGAACCAGGCCCAAATAATCTAACCATGGGACTCATAGCGGAGAACGTGGGCATCAAGTAGCAACGGTCACGTCCTCAACTATCTCCCGAATTATTCTCCAATATAAACTACTCTTGAGCCTCTATATAAGGAACATTGACTGCACTACAAGAAGTTAATCACATATTTTATACATACACCAAATACTTGTGGCATATTCATAGCCTAAATACACTCTTGTGCATTCTTGTTTGCTCACTCAAAGCCAGATTAACTTATTCTCACGCCGGAGGTGAATTGGGGGGCACAACCCTCACATTCTTTTTCATTGCAGGAGGATGACCGAGAACACCTTCAAGGAGGCCGAACTTACCTTCTTGCCAACCTCAGACTCCCTGCATAAATCTGGTTCCAGCATTTGGAATCATCTATAGGAACGTACAAGAAAAGCAATCAACTTTGAAGAATGCCACAACCATCAGCCACACCTGATGCACCACCAGGGTTCTAAGAACCACAAAACACCGGAATCGGAACCTCTCAGCCACTGGACAGGTCCCTAGCAATGAATGTCATGACTAGACAACTGAACTTTAGGATCCGGGGATCAACTCCCCACACCTGAAAAACAGTAAGCCATATTGTAATGGTGGAGAGAGGAGAAACAAAAATCTCAAGAGTAAAGAAACCGTGAACGAAACTATTCAGAGATTTCCACAAAAGCTGCTAGTCAGCAAAGTAAGGGCAAAACCCTAGAGAAGATAGTAGAAGAAGTCCGTACAAGTACTAAGGAGAGAAGCCGACGAGTTAAGGTTGAAATCTCTTCGTCTGCAAATAGAAGAGTTGGAATTGCAAGAGAAGTGGCTTAGAGAGTCACTCTTGGCTGTCGAAAAGGAGGATATACTCAGGGCTGAATCCGAGTCTCGACATGAGAAGATGGCTAGTGATCAAGATGAGTCCTCAGACTTTGAGTCACACTCAAGGAGGTTTAGGTCGATGATGTCTATCTCCTCGAACACCGAAGATGATGAAGAAGGATCCCACTTAAGAGATTATTTGAAGAGGATGGAAAAAGCAATGTTCGGGGACCAATAGAAGAAGAGTCATGAACCAGCTATAGTTGAGGTAATTGAGCAATACCAACCTCCTCGAGATCATCAATTCCCTAAGATGTTTGAGTTCAATGGTAGGGGAGATCCTGAGGACCATTGCGAGAAGTATGAAAGTCTCATGACGGATATTAGACATTATGATATAATGCTGTGCAAGATGTTCAAAACCTACTTGAGAGGCTCGGCCTCTATGTGGTACCGATCGATGAGGCCTAGGTCAATCAGCTCATACGACCAGTTAAAGAGGAAGTTCTTAAGGAATTACTCACACCTGTGTCGAAGGGAAAAAGATACTGAATTGCTTTTTCATTATAGGCAGAAGCCTGATGATGGGTTGGGAGATTATTTAGCCCGATTCAAAGAGGAGGTAGGCATGGTGACCAACCTCAACAAAATCAAGGCAGCAGGGTTCTTATCAGCATGTCCTGATCCAATCAAAGGAAAAAAGCTTAGATCCTCATTGTATGATGTGCTTCCTCGGTCATTGAATGACATATACCTCCATGGAGAAAGCATACGAAGAAAAATGGAGTCCATGAGGGGTTATGAGAAAAGGGATGATCAGGGCAAAAATAAAAGTCAGAACCAAAGTGCAGGAGGAAAGAGCTCTAATCGATTTCTCGAAAAAAAGGAATGACAAAGGATACCTTAGGGACCGACTGGATAAAGTAGCTGAGCGGAGGAAGAAGAGGGATCAGACGATGTTCACCCCCTTAAACACCCTGATCTCGAAGATTCTTCATGAAATCAAGGGCCATACCGCATTTGTGAGGCCTCCAGAGCTTAAAATCCCTGATTACAAGAAGAATGAGGACAAGTATAGTGACTACCACCGGGACAAAGGTAATAACACCAAAAAATGCTATTACTTGAAGAATCTTATTGAGAAAATGATCAAGGCAAGAGATCTAAACCAATTCAGCAAGGACCTAAGGGAAAGGCTGGGACCGAAAGAGGATGACAAAAGAAAAGAGGCTGAGGCACCCAATTATCTAGGAGAGGTAAAGACAATATCTGGGGGAACCATGCTGAATAGATGTAGCAAAATTGCCCGAAAGGAGTATGCAATGCAAGTATACAACCTCTATCAATAAGCTCCTTTAACCAGGCAACCCATGCCTATAATGTTTACAGAGGAGAACTACGAAGATGTTATATGACTGCCCGAGGACCCGTTCATGATCAATGGAGTAATCGGTGAAAATAAGATCTGGAAAGTGTTAGTCGATGGTGGTAGTTCGGTGAATATACTATACCACCGAACATATGTGAAAATGAACTTAGTGGGAGACAAGATCGAGTCCTGCAATGAGCCTCCGCTGCATGGGTTCAGAAATCAGCATATTCTGATCGAAGGCATGATCACTTTACTTGTGCTCCTAGGTAAACCATCATGCACGGTACAACATCAGATGAAATTTTATTTGGCTTGGGTTGATAGCCCATATAATGGGATACTGGGACGCCCGATGCTGACCACCTTTCAAGCAGTCTCTTCCATACCCTACCTTAAGCTCAAGTTCCCGACCGAGCAAGGAGTTGGAGAGATGAGAGGAGATCAAAAAGTGGCTAGGATAATCATGTTAGAGGACTTAGAAAAACTGACTGAAGAGTCTCCTGAGTCAGAAAATGGGAAAAGGAAGAGGCTTGAGCAAGGACAAGTTGGGGGCAGCTGCTAGACAATGAATATCGAGCTTGAAAAATTCAGAGCCGACCTATCAAACCCAATAGCAGAACCAACTGCTGAGACCGAGGAGATAGAGTTATATGCAGGAACCTTTGAAAAAATGGTACGAAAAGGGAAGAACATGAAAACAGAGCTCAAGACTAGAGTCATAACAATTGTTCGAGAGTATCATGACATCTTTGCATAGGGTCTCGAAGACATGACTGGTTTGGACCTGAGCATAACCAAGAACAGTTTAAATGTAAAGCCGAATGCCAAGCCAGTTAAGTAAAAGAAGAGGAATTTTGCACTAGAAAGGTATCAGGTAATCGAAGCCGAAGTGGAGAAGTTGCTTGAGGCAAAATTGATTGAGGAGATTGAATACCCAAACTGGTTAGCAAATGTGGTAGTGGTGAAGAAGGCCAATACAATTGGACGATATGTGTTTATTATACTGACCTGAATCAAGCTTACCCGAAGGACCACTATACTCTACCCAACATTGATCATCTCATTGATGCAACATCAGGATACAAGATACTTAGCTTTGTATATGCTTTATTAGGGTATCATCAGATAGCAATGAATGCCGGGGATATTCCAAAGACAACATTCATCACCCTGAAAGGAACATATGCCTACATTAAGCTACCATTCGGAATGAAGAACGTCAGGGCAACCTTCTAAAGAATGGGTAACAAGGCGTTCGAGAAACAGATAGGGAGGAACATGGAGTATTATGCGGATGACATAATAGTTAAGTCAATGTTCAACGATCATGTAGTTGACTTAAGGGAATGTTTCGAAACATTCGGGAAGAACAACCTGAAGGTGAACTCGAACAAATGCATGTTCGGAGTTTCAAGTGGGAAATTCCTGGGATATATGATGAGTGCTCGGGGAATAAAAGCAAACCCGGAGAAGATAAAAGCGGTTATAGATATGGAGCCACCCAAGACAGTTCAGGATGTCTAGAGGTTAACAGGGAGATTGGTAGCCTTGAGGAGATTCATTCCTAGATCGGTAGAAAAAACACTTCATTTCTTTCGAGTTCTGAAGGGAACCAATGAATTTTCTTGGGGACCGAACCATGATAAAGCATTCAAGGAGGTGAAAGAGTACTTAACCCGAACTCCTCTACTAATGAAACCCTAACCGAATAAGACACTTCAGTTGTATTTGGCCGTGAATGACTGAATACTTTGAGCAGTACTGGTCAAGAACCATGAGGGAAATCAACACCCGATGTTCTATGTCAGTCATATGGTGAGGGATACAGAGACTTAGTACTCAAATGTCGAGAAGTTCAATATGGGCTAGTAAGGGCAACCCAGGTCGTAACATATCAGCCTTTGAAGAAAATCTTGCACAGACCTGAGGCCTCGGGAAGAGTAGTAGTTTGGGCTACTGAACAGGGAGAGTATGACTTGGAATACATACCGAGAACCTCAATCAAGGCCCAAGCTTTAGCAAATTTTATGGTGGAGTGCACACTCACCGGGTCCTAGGGTCTAGAGCCCGAAGAAGTGTTGGTGAGATTGTGAAGATGTATGTGTAGTAATCATGATAACTCAACACTAGAACTTGACAAGTAAATAATACTATGCCTACACAGAAATCAGGAAGAAATGAAGATAATGTAAATAAAGTGAATCAAGGCATTAGAAGAGGTTTTGAAGTCTACTACAGGTCACTGAACGAAGTTCATTAATATGTTCAAGCATTAGTGAAGAATAATGTGTAAGGACTTTCAGGGTTTCAGAAGTGTTGAAGATTCAGTATAGAAGTGCCATTAGAAGATTTCAGTGTATTAGCATTGATTGAAGATAGACAGTGTTCGAAGCATATGAATCTACAAGAGTTGAAGACAGGGTAAAAATAAAAGTTAAAAAAGACAGCTACAGTCTTGAAGTTATACTCACTGAAAGAAGTTCGTTTATATGTTCAAGCGTCAGTGAAGAACATATAATGAAGTATTCAAGATTTTGGTAGAAATGAAGACGTTGTCTAAAGTACCAGAAAAGATTCCAGTGAAAGTACATTATTTATTGATAGACAGTGCTCGAAGAAAAAGAATAGTTGAGGAAATGTTAACTGATATTAAATGCAAGTGAATGATATTCTATTCAGTGTTAGTCATCTGTGAACCAGACCAGTGCAGTAGGAGTCAGCACAACAAGAAGAGAATTATCTTTACAAAGATTAAGGAATCAGTTAACTACAAGAGGAACTGATGAAAGACAAAGAAATAATTACAAAGAGTAATTTAAAGGTATTTTTGAAGTCAAGCCAAGTCAAAGTTAAGAGGAGCTAACGTCAAGTTAAGATATTATATTATAGGCACCCTCTAAAACTTATATAGAAATCGCCCATTAGGTTTTTTTCTAGAACTAAAATCGCCCCTTAGGTTTTTCTAGAACTAGAATCACCCATTAGGTTTTTCTATAACTAAAAATGGCCATTAGATATATCAATGCTAAAAAACGCCCATTAGATATATAAATGCTTAGAAATGCTCATTAGATACATCAATGCTAAAAAATGCCCATTAGATATATCAATGCTAAAAAATGCCCATCAAATATATCAAAGCTAAAAAATGCCCATTAGATATATCAATTCTAAAATATGCCCATTAGTCTGATCATGACTCAAAAGTGCCCATTAGGCTGATCAAGAGCGCCCATTAGACTGATCAAGACTCAAAAGCGTCCATTAAACTGATCAATACTTAAAAGCGCCCATTAGAGTTATCATAAGTGTTAGAAATCTACATGTAATTTGATGATAACATTAATCTTAGAATCATAAATTTTTTATTTCATGTAACTGATCAATTGACATGAAAGTTATAAATATCAGTTGATCAGGAAACCATTTATCAGTTGAAGTGTTTATATGAATCAACTGATAATTTGGACTGTAGTATATGTGTACTTAGTCTATTTCAATCGATAAGGTGTAAATCAATTGATATTATTTTCATCAATTGATGTTAGAGTCGATTGATATAGATCATCAAATGATGTCTAAATTAAACTGTCAAATTGTAATTATTTGAAGACAGGAAATTGCACAAGTGAAGGATGATCGATTGATATTGAAACATCAATGGATAAGAGATCAATCGAAGAAGTCAAGTCAAGTATTGAAGACCATCAAATGATGTAAAGACCCATCGATTGATAACATATATCAATTGATAAGTCATCATTTATCAATCGATGGATATAAAGATCAATCGAAGAAGAACATCAATTGATGGATTAAAGGATGGATCAATTGATATGCTTAACAGCAAATTATCAATTGATTTAGACAACACAGAAGGATTATATGTTGTAGATCTAGAGGACAAAAGCACACCTATGGAAGACAGTCGATGAAGACTGTGAAGACTCAATCTGTAGCTATCTTTCAAACCTGTTTTCTAGAAATGGAAAAAGGTAAAAGGAAGGTAGATAGAAACAATCCTAAAATAGGAATTGTAAAAACACACTTGTAGTTTATAAACAAGTGTGGTAACATTGTTAGAAGAGTAGAAGTTAGACTATTTTTCTTGAATCAACTGTTCAGCCTTAGAGTACTTTGTAAGAACTGTTTATCTTCTAACTTGGTAAAATAAAGCTAGGTTTATTTTAACCTAGAAACATTAAGCAAAAATATACACTGATGGAAAAACCAATCCATTAGTAATTATAAATCTCTTTGTTATATTTAATTTTCAGTCTTTAAGTTGTTTAAACACATTCACTCTAATTCTCTAATATCAGTAACAAATATTAAAATAAAGAAATTTTTTAATATTTGTATTCAACCCCCATTCTATAAATATTGGCATAGTTCTAGGAAATAACAATTGGTATCAGAGTTAATATGGGCCAAAAAGATTCAGGTGAGAAAATTCCAGTGTTAGAAAAAGATGAATATTTTGTATGGAAGGTGAAAATGCATCTACATCTACTCTCTCTTGACCTTTCATATGTTCACTGCATAGAGAAAGGTCCTCATATTCCCATGAAGCTAATCACAGGTGTAAACCCTGATGGAACTACTGCACTTGACAAACATATTCCAAAACTCATCACTGAGTTCATATAAAAGGATGAAAAAGTACTTAAAGACAAGAAGGCCATGAACGTTCTGTTTAATGGTCTAGATAAAGATATGTTTGACAATGTGATAAACTGTACTTTATCAAAAGAAGTATGAGATACTCTTCAAACTCTATGTGAAGGAACTGAACAAGTAAGGAAAAACAAGATGCAACTCTTGATTAAAAAATATGAATCATTTCATTTTAAGAGTGGAGAATCTATCAATGATACCTATAGCAGATTCCAGAAGTTGTTAAATGGAGTAAAGCAATATGGAAGGGTTTATGCAACTGAGGATACAAATCTAAAATTTCTTAAATCTCTTCCAAAAGAATGGAAACCAATGATTGTTTTCATTAGACAATCTCAAGACTTCAAAGATTATACTCTTGAGAAACTTTATGGTATTCTCAAGACATATGAGTTGGAAATTCAACAAGATAAGGAGATTGAGAAGAATCAAAGAAAAGAGAAAACTGCGGCTTTGATGGTCAAGGGAAATGAAGAGAAGAAGGAAACATGAAGTGTAGAAGGACCTGTCATGGTGGCTGATGATGCTGTTAAAGAATCATTCAAAGGTAAAGGTAAGGGAAAGTATGAAGAAATTGAAACATACTCACATGATGATTTGGATGAGATTGATGAGCACCTTGCATTTTTGTCAAGGAAGTTTTCAAAGCTTAAATTCAAGAGGAATCCAAATGCTTAAAGGCCTAGATCCCAATTTAGATGTAACAATCAAAACAAAAATTTGGTTGATAGATCTAAATTCAAATTCTTTAATTGTGGATTGGCTGGTCATTTCTCAAATGAGTGCAAAAAGCCAAAACAAGAAAAGGCAAAGTCTTATGATAGTATTGATTACAAAAAGAAATACTTTGACCTTTTGAAACACAAAGAAAAGGCTTTTGTTAATGATGAGAAGGACTAGGCTGCTGAGGACAGTGATTCTGAAGAGTTTATCAATCTAGCTCTAATGGCCAACCATGAAGATGAAGAAGCTAGTTTATCATCAAATCAGGTACTAGCTACTAACTTTTCAGAACTTATAAAAGATGAATGCAATAGTACCATTAATGAAATGTCTAATGAATTGTACAATTTCCATGTCACTTTAAAATCTCTAAACAAAGAAAACCTCAAGTTGAGAAATACCATTCCTCTTTAACTGAGAGGAATGTTTTTCTTGAAAATGAACTTGTATGTTTAGAAAGATTCAAGCAGGAAAGTAAGGTTGCTAGAGATGAACTAGTAAACAATTTGAGAAGAGAAGAATTGTTGAAAGAACAATTAGTTGAAGAAATTGAAACCATTAACAAATGGAATAGGTCTGCTAAAACTGCAAAACAAGTCATTGATGTTCAGAGTGTAGATACTCTAGGAGAACCCCCTAAATCAATAGGCAAGCCATTGGCTAATACTTAAAGATGAATCGACTGCTAATCCCTCGACAAGTAAATCATCAATGGCTAATAAGAAGAACAAATTTAGAATTCCTATCAAGTTTGTTAAGGAAACCAAAAACAAGTTGAGGCTGAGGTTGAGAAAATCAACATAGGTAGCTTATCCAAGAAACAATTAAAAGAAAAATTAGAAGAGATATCACCTATGGAAATTAACCAACCTAAGTCTGAGAAAAAGAAAAAGAATAGGAATGGAATAGTAGGCATAAACAAGCACAACAATTATACTCCATATATGTATGCACCTAGAAAGGTGTGTGCTAAATGTGGTAGTGTAAATCATTTGTCTATGCAATGCAAGAAAGAAAAAACTTTATATCTTCAAATGATTTAAATGCACATGCCATGTCTGCAAATGCCATGCTTACCAATCCTATGCTCATGAATGCCATGTCTTCTAATTTAATTGTACCAAATGTCCATATGCCTTATGAACAAGTTCCATATATGTATAATCCTTTCTTTGCATATGCAAATATGAACATGCCTGGAATGCTATGGAACAAGCCTAACTTAGATAAAGAAATGCATGGAAATTCTGCCATGAGTTTCAAGGTGTCTAAGCCCCAAAAGCCAACTCCCAAAGTTAAAGTGGATCTAAACCCACCAAAACAAAAGGAATCAAAGTTGGCAACCAAGGCTCAGGCTGCAACTAATAAAATAGGACCCAAGGCAACTTGGGCACCAAAAGCAACTTGATTATTTCAAATGTGTGCAGGGAAACGGGAGAAGAAATCTCTAGTATCTGGATAGTGAATGTTCTAGGCACATGACTGGAGATTTTTCCCTGCTCACAAAGTTTGTGGAAAAGGCTGGCCCAAGAGTTACTTTTGGAGATAACAACAAAGGTTTTACTCTGGGATATGGCTCAATTGTAAAAGAAAATGTTATCATTGAATCTGTAGCACTAGTTGATGGATTGAAGAACAATTTACTCAGCATTAGTTGACTGTGTGATAATGGAAATGGTGTATGGTTTTCAACTGGATCATGCATCATAGCCAATAAAGAATCTGATGAAATTCTCTTAACTGGTGAAAGAAAAGGAAATGCCTATGTGGCTGATTTCAACTCTATAAAGGCAAACTCAATGACATGCCTACTTAGCATAGCCAATACAAATGAAAGTTAGATTTGGCACAAGAAGCTAGCCCATTTGAATTACAAAGCCATGAATCAATTAGTTAGAAATAATCTGGTTAGAGGCATTCCACAGATGGACTTTATGATGCCGGTCAAAAGGGAAAACAAAGAAAATCATCATTCAAGTCAAAGTCTGAATCATCAATTGACAAGCCTTTGGAATTGATACACATGGATTTATTTGGTCTAGTCAACATCATGTCTATTGCCAAAAGAAATATGCATTAGTCATTGTGGATGACTTCACAAGATATACATGGGTATATTTTTTACATTCTAAGGATGAGGCAAACAAATTCATTATCAATCATGTGAAGAATGTTGACAATGACACTGAATGGAAGATCAAGAAAATTAGAAGTGATAATGGTACTGAATTCAAGAATGCAACAATGAAAGAATTCTGTGAAGAAAAAGGTATCACTCATCATTTCTCTGCACCGACTCCACAGCAAAATGGAGTAGTTGAAAGGAAAAATAGGACCTTGATTGAAGCTGCTAGAACTATGTTAGAAGAAGAAAAACTTTCTACATATTTCTGGGAAGAAGCAATTAATACTGCTTGCTACATTCAAAATATTTCCATGGTCAATCAACTTCAAGGCAAAATAGCATATCAGTTGATGAAGAAAGACAAGAAGCCAACATTTAATTTTCTTCATGTTTTTGGCTGCAAATGCTTTGTACTGAGAAATCAAGGTGAAAATATGGGAAAATTTGAAGCCAAGGCTGATGAAGCTATATTTGTTGGATATGGAATAACAACCAAAGCATACAGAGTCTACAATCTAAGATTTCACATTGTCATGGAATCTATGCATGTAGTCTTTGATGATAAGAAGATTCAAGGATTGTTTGATGAAGGATTTCATGAACTATTGCACTTTAAAAATGAATCTACAAGCATTAGTGAAGATGATGATGATGATGTAAAAATTTTAAGAAATCAAGTACCTAGAAGCTCCCCATCAATTGATGTCAATGCATCAACAGATAACTTATCAGTTGACGATCATCAATCGACTGATAATACATCAATTGATAATTATTCGATAGATAACAACTCTACACAACAGTCTTCAAGAAGAGTGTCCATCTCAGGGGGAGGGTTCTCAAATGACCAATCACATCACAATGATCATAACAATTCTAATGATCAAGAAGCGTCATCATCAAGGACAAATTTACCATCACAAAGGAAATGGATAAAAAGTCATCCCTTTGAATTGATTATTGGAAATGCAAATGATGGTGTCAAAACTAGAAGTGCAACTCAAAATGAATGCTTGTATAGTAGTTTCTTGTCTCAAGAAAAAACAAAAAGGATTGAAGAAGCCTTGAATGATCCTGATTGGATAATAGCTATGTAAGAAGAGTTGAATCAGTTTGAAAGAAACAAGGTATGAAAGCTGATGCCCAAACCAAAGAACAAGTCTGTTATTGGTACAAAATGGGTGTTCAGAAACAAAATGGATGAATCTGGTATGGTGACAAGGAATAAAGCAAGATTAGTGGAAAAAGGCTATTCACTAGAGGAAGGCATAGATTTTGATGAAACATTTGCACCTGTTACAAGGTTGGAAGCAATCAGAATCTTTCTAGCATATGTTGCTCATGCAAATTTTAAGGTGTATCAGATGGATGTAAAAAGTTCTTTTCTCAATAGAGAACTAGAAGAAGAAGTATATATGGAACAACCTCCTGTTTCATTGATCCTGTTCATCCTGGATTTGTACACTATCTTCTCAAGACACTTTATGGATTGAAACAAGCACCTAGAGCCTGGTATGACACTTTGTCTAAGTTCTTGATTGAGAATAACTTCACAAGAGGTACTGTTGATAAAACTCTCTTTCATAGAAATGTTAGTGGCTCTATGATTCTTGTTCAAATCTATGTAGATGACATTATTTTTGGCTCAACTAATGAAAAACTTTGTCAAAAGTTTGCTAAGTTGATGTAGAGTAAATATGAAATAAGCATGATGGGAGAACTTACCTATTTTCTTAGTTTGCAAGTCAAACAAGTCAAAGATGGTATTTTCGTAAATCAAACCAAATATATTTCAGATTTATTAAAGAGATTTGATTTAAATGAATGTTCTTCTGCAAAAACTCCCATGACCACTGCAACTAAACTTGAAATGAATACTAAGGAAGCTAAAGTGGACATTTCAAGTTATAGAGGCATGGTTGGCTCATTACTTTATTTAATTGCAAGTAGGCTAGACATAATATTTGTTACATGTCTTTGTGTTAGGTTTCAGGCTGATCCTAGATAATCTCATTTGATTGCAATAAAAAGAATATTCAGATATCTCAAAAGGAACTCCAAATCTTGGAATTTGGTACTCTAGAGATTCTGGATTTGATCTAATTGGTTATTCAGATGCAGATTATGTAAGTTGCAGAATTGACAGAAAAAGTACTACATGCACCTGTCAATTTCTAGGAAACAAGCTTGTATCATGGTTTAGCAAGAAACAAAATTCAGTGTCTACATCTACTGTAGAAGCTGAATACATTGCAACTGGAAGTTACTGTGCATAAATTTTATGGATGAGGAATCAACTATTTGACTATGGGTTCAACATGAACAAAATTCCTATTTTCTGTGACAACACAAGTGCCATTGCAATAACAGAAAATCATGTGCAACATTCCAGAACCAAGCACATTGACATAAGGTATCACTTCATTAGGGAACATGCAATGAATGATACAGTTGAATTACATTTTGTCTCTAGTAAAAGACAACTTGCAGACATTTTCACCAAACCATTAGATGAATCTACTTTCAATAGATTGGTCTGTGATTTAGGTATGCTCAACTATGTTTGATCTATTGAATGTCTGTCAAGTTATGTATTTACATTAATTTTAGCCATTGACTATGTTAATCTATTGATTCTTCTATAATCAACTGATAAACAATTTACATATCAATGGATAAATTGCAACTATCGACAGATAAATATATCAATTAATGATATATTTACTTATCGATGGATAAATTGCAGCTATCGACAGATAAATATATAAATTGATGATATATTTACTTATCGATGGATAAATTACAGCTATCAATAGATAAATATATCAATTGATGATATATTTACTTATCGATGGATAATTTGTAGCTATCGACAAATAAATATATAAATTGATGATATATTTATTAATCGATGGATAACAGTACTTGTCGATGGATAAGTAATTACCAATCGATGACTTGGAATGTAAAGGGATCCATGTCATCAATCGACCTATACAAAATCTAGCTGTTGATTACTTTTTCTATCAATTGATTAATACATACATTCTTGTATGTATAACAGTCGATTGCCAAAAATGGTAATTTCTGATTTTCATTTTTCTTTCAACGGTCGATTAAGTTCTATTTTGGGTAAGAAATTGATTGGGAACTCTGTAAATATAAATAGTAAGATTAAAACAACTTTTAATTCTTACTTGCAATTTTACTAACGAATTCTCCCTTTCTCTTTCTCTTTCTCAATCTTCGAACTCACTCTGTATCTAACTCTTGCTAAAAACCCTAATATATTTATAGTCTAATTTTTGTTTCTACTTTAATACTAATAAGTTTGCCAATTAGTTCATATTTATATCTTCAAATGGCATCATCAAAGAAAGTCTCACAATCAGTATTCTATTATGAACTCAACAACTTCATTGCTTGCACTATGGTGGAGGAAGCCCCAACAGAATTCCATCCGCTAATGGAATTTTAAGAAGTTCAAGGATCTCAAAGGTCCTCTCGGAAGCACCAAAGATAGTGTGCAATCTAGTTAAAGAGTTCTGGACAACAACAGAGGTAGCGGATGATTTTTCTTCAATCTCCTTTGATTGCAAAGGACAAAGGTATATTCTAACCACTGTAGTCTTGGGTGAGTGTTTAAACATTCTTGCAAATAATACAGAAAATGCACCCACTGACACAGAGATTAAAAGCTTGCTTAGAGAAATCAATTACACTGCTCATGATGCTAGTCTAGGTAGTATTGTTAGAAAGAATCTAAGAAAAGAATGGTCATATTTCTTTGATGCAATAATAAAGTGTTTTTCTGGTAAGGTTAGTAATTTTATTGCAATAAAAACAAGTATACAACAAGTAGGGTATAATATTTTATATGATAGATATCATAGATCTAATCATATTTATTATGCTAGATTTATCATGATTATTATTAACCATTTTATCAAGGATATTGAGATTGATAGGAGTAAAGAAACTTTGGATTGCTGGAATCAAAACAAAAGGGTCTTCAAAGACTTGGTAAGAATCAATCTTCACAGTAATGTGGAATTGATTTATCAACCTTTTGTTCAAGTATTTATCTCTACCTTAACTTCTTCCAATCCCCAATCTTCTTTGCCTTCTGTGGCTATGGAGGGTGTTAGTAATGACCCTAACCCTCCTACCCAAGCCACACATCCAGTTTCTAAATCCAAATCTAAAAAGTCAAACTCAACAGGTTCCCAAAAACCAGTTGTTGTAAAATACAAGAAAAGAAAAATACCTGTTGTTGTAGATAGACTAGAGGGGGATGTAGGTGGTGAGGGAACTAGGGAACATCAAAGAACCTAGAAGGATAAGGAGAGTGAGGGTGTACAACCTCAGCCAAGCCACTCCACAGTCTCCTAAAAGACTGTGGACTTTAATATGGAAAATACCACATCTCTATTGTAATCCTCTCAAAAGGATGACAGTATTGAAAATAGCCCACAACCAGGGGAACAGAACCAAATTGGGGACACACCATCCAAATTTATTATAACCTATGACAGGAGAGAAAAGAAAGTTACCTTTGCACATGGGGAATCACACACTACAAAACCACAGGAAACTGTGGTGGAGCCTTCTCAAAGTCAGATTGATGCATCTCATATAAATGATGAGATGTAGCACCATTCTCTCTCAATTCAAATCCCTTCTATTCTTCCTTCCCCTTCTCACCAAATTTCTTCAGAAAATGTTCTGATAGATAATCAGACATTTTCAGATTCTCCTTCTTTATTCTTCAAGGAGAAGCCAATACTCTCTCCTGAATTTTCCCCCAGGAAATTCAGGATTCCATATCTCATACCATTTCAAATATCACTTCTCAAATCAATGCCTCAACCATTTCTACTCCATCAATTGACGTTCCTTCATCAATTGATATTCAGCCATCAACTGATAAATCATCGATCGATACCCAAGATTAATCGATGGGTATACATCAATCGATGGATATCTCAAACTCTTCAACTGATAATATCATCACATCAATTGATGCTCAATCAATTGATGTTGCTCAAACACTTTTAGGAATGAGTGAGTTGAGTGAGAGGCAGGATTGCAGCCTGGCAAAAGGAGAGGGAGTGAGTTAAGACATTCGTATTTTTTCCAGGAATGTGAGTGAAACACTTGAGGGCCCCACCTTAAAAGGTGCACAGGATATGAGTGAGGAAGAGGTGAGATTCCAGGATGAGATCCTGATGCAAAATAGAGAGATGAGTGAGAGATATAATTTTTTTTTACTATTTGCACAAGAATTGGAAAATGAGTTGATGTCTGAGGAGGAAGGTGTCAAGGAGATAGGGGGAGTATCAAATGCAGAATCTAGTGGGAGTGGAATTGAGAAGGAGATTGAAGAGGAAGTTGATGCTGGTGAATTGGATCCACAGAATTTCATTCACCCTGATCCACAATATCAAGGGTTGGCTGCTTCAAGTAACATGGATGCAGAACAACTATTGGGAATAGAGCATACAGAACACAGGACCAGGAATCTGAAGGAGAGCATTGCCAATACAACAGACACATGTTATATGTCACCTGAGGAGTGTTAGTATTGGTGTCCTAGAGACAATACTTTTAATGTTTTATTGTAAACAATTATGTTATGTGATTATTTAATTAATATTTATTATGTCTTTATTTACTGCGTCATAAATTGAAAGAATAATAAATGTCCTTGAAATATTAATACGTAATATATATCTTTAAGTATGCGACTTAAAAATGAGATTATATGAATAGTATTTTATTCCTAAAATTCCCTAGTCAAGTATTATTATTTAAGGACAATAATAATGCAATAAGACTAGTATGTTAGTTGACAGATGACCACATCTCATTGGTCATAGGTATGGTGATACTAAAGTCAAGAACATAAGTGTATGTATCAATACATGATACTGGAAAGACCCACCGTGATATTCTACATGTTAATAAATGTCATAAAAAATCTCATAGTGATAATGATGTAATGATCCTCTGACTTGAAATCATTATATTTCTATACGAGAATTAATATACTATGATTACACTCAAAGTTACTTTTAACCAGGTAATAATAAATGTGGACATTGGGTATGCTATGAATCGTATGAGGAATGTGAATAATAGATATAGGATTTAACCTTCCAATTCTAGGAGTGATATTATTGACTTCTTGATTGAGTGAGAGTATGAAATGCATGATCATGCTCAAATATTGATTTGTTTAAATAGTCTACTCATTGATCAAGGAAACCAAGATTAAACATTGAAGAGAATGACACAATACATGCCTCGAGTTTGATCTATAATATAAGGTTAAAGAGATTATATTACATTGCACATTATTCACGAAAGATTTAATTGACTCACCAATTATCATTGTTACTTGGGTAGCAATGATGTATTACTAGATGCCGCTCATTGTTTATAATTTTTTTATTAGATAATAAAATTATTGTAAACGTAATAATAACCTAAAGGGTCACACACAAAGAACGTCAAAATAGAGGTTTATTTAAATTACGAATTTAAATATATTATTGTTTATTTGAATTTAAATATTGAATTAATTAAGTGGGACTTGATTAATTATATTAGAATTCGGGTTTAATAAGTATTATTATTATTCGAATTTGATTATTGAATTAATTAAGTGGAACTTGATTAATTATATTATAATTCAGATTTAATAATAATAATAACTCAAAGTCATAATGGGGTTTGGAAACCACATGGATTAGGGTTAGGCCCAAAATCTCTCTCTCCCATATATATATACATAATGATGTATAGTATTGAGTTTAATCATCAGATTTCATTTTTAGAGAAAAACCCTAGCTGCTCAACATCAAGAGAGGCTAGAGAGAGAGAGAGGCAACCAATTCGGCTAGTACTGACTCCGGTGATCGTAGGACGATCGGGCGTTCGTGTGGACTTCTTTGGAGAGAAGATCTTTGCACTAAAGGGTTGTTGTGATTCATCTTTTCTGGACCTCCATTAAACAGCATACGAAAAGCTTTGTTAAGGTACAGACTTCTTCACCATAATCATCCAACGTTATTCATGGATCCTGCGATTGGATTTCGAATTTTATTATTTTTACGTTAATTCCACTGCGTTTTCATGCCCGAAACCCTTCAATGGCATCAGGCTACGTGTATAATGGGATGATTTGGTTATGTGTTTAACAGTTTTTCGATGTATGTAAACATATATATGATATGCCATGACTATATGTTGATATATATGATATTCATGTGTTGTATAATCATGGTATGATTGTGTGTATTGCTGTATATATATGATACATGTTTGTTCTTGTTATGGAAATCGTATTCGATACGAATTCTGAAACGACTTCGATAGATTTTCTGAATTCTGTGTCCAGTGTCCTATTTTCGCAAACTATATGTGTTTTCTAACTGGAATCATGTCACTGAGCAATACTTACTTTGTCAGCTTCGCGTCTGTAAGCCGTTTGACGACGTTACAGGCCCCGAAATGGCGATTTATTATTTTCTGAAATTTATTTGATTTTCTGAAATTTCAAAATTTATTATATATGATTATATGATATGTTTATATAATCTGAGATATATTACATGTGTTATGTGATAACATGGTGGATGGTTATGGCCTAAAGACTCATAGGATAGTGGTTTTGTTTTATGGTTTTGGTTTCTAAATACGACTTGTATGTCGTTTATTCATTGTAATTGTTAATCTCGAATGTAACTCGAGTTCTTCTTGTAATTTCATTAGAATAGATTTATTTATTATTCAATGTAATTGTTCAATGGAGATTTGGAAGCAAGGAAGCTAGGAGGCAATCCAGATGATGGAGCAATGAAGAAGATAAAGACATGTAATAGTGTAATATTTGAAACCACCATAGATTGACCTTGATAATTCCATTTGCTTGGAAATATCACATAGGATGAGGCCATAACCAAACACGTTTAATTTACGCATAATACATATATGTATATGAATGCATGTGTAGATACGTATGTGTTAGAATGATGTATGTATTAGATACGACACCCATGCCATGCCTGCTTAAGAAAGATAAAATCTGTAACGATTCAAGATTTTAAAATTAAATAAATGATCATGAGATTCTTGTGTTTATGAACAACGGTATTGAATATGAATTTTCTTTTTATGATATGGGGAGATTTTGTCAAAAGCAAATTATTATTCGTAAGAAAGTTGGGTTTTAAGTGAGACCGCTTTGACTTCTCCGATGATCTGGAAATTGAACCATTGACGAATATTGAAATGGATTATTTGATCAAGGAAAAATTGAGAATCTCTTTATGATGGGATCATGATCGTTCATATAAACATGAAAATCTCTAAATACATATTAAGTTAATCGGATGCCTTCCAATGTTTAATACTCGTCAAGATCTAAATTGAGAAGGAGTGGGTTTGCCAAAGTAAAGTGCTTTTATCAATCATGGGAAGACATGATAAGTAAGTGACTTAGTTTGTTGAAACATTGGGTCTAACTTAACTAAATCATCACAATAAGATTGTGGGTTTAGAGGCATAGAGTTTGGTGAGATTTATTGGATAAATGTGTACAAAGTGTTGTTCCACCAAACTATCCGAGAGTTATATTTGATATAATCGACTAATGTTGTCTACCTAAATAGTCATGTTTTGGGTGTATTAGCCAACGCTATCTTAAAACATGGATGAAATATGGATCTTGGCTCACTAAAAAGATTTAATGAAATGCTTTTCGAATTAATAGTTAGGACTATTGATTTGATAAAAATAGTGGGAGATATATATTATGAATGTATATGATAATCACTTGAACATAATTAAACTTCTGCAACTAACTAATATGCATTTTAAACATTGTAGATATTTAATGGCAAACAACACAAATAACTTCTCTGTGAGAGCTACCCTTGAGAAGGACAAACTGACAAGAACTAACTTCCTTGATTGGTATAGGAATTTAAGGATTGTCCTCAGGCAGGAGCGAAAGCTTCACGTCATTGAAATTCTTTCACCTGCTCCTCCTGCTGAGAATGCAACTCGTGTTCAGCAAAATGCTTATCAGAAGCATATTGATGATGCGAATGATGTTGAGTGTCTCATGCTGGCAACCATGAGTGCTGAGCTTCAAAAACAACATGAGCATATGGATGCTTATGAGATGATTGAACACCTTCAAAGAATGTTTGAGGGACATGCTCATCAAGAAAGGTTCGACATGAGCAAAGCACTGTATGCTTGCAAACAGGGAGAACATGAACCTGTTCAACCACATGTTCTAAAGATGATAGGTTATATTGAGTATTTTGATACTTTGGGTTTTCCGATTGGTCCGGAAGCTCAGATTGACTTGATCTTGCAATCTTTGAACCGCAACTATACTCATTTTGTTATGAACTACAATATGAATGAGATAGACAAAACACCCACTGGATTGTTGGTCATGTTACGAACTGCTGAAACCAACATGAAAAAGGCTGAACCTGCTGCCATGTTGATGGTAGATAACAAAGGTAAGGCTAATAGGAAAGGCAAATGGAAGGGAAAGAAGAAGATTGGATCTGCTTCTGGTTCCAAGCCAAAGGCTAATCCCAAACAAGCTTTAAAGCCTAAGGGTGCTATTGCAAAAGGTGATTGTCACTACTGTGGTAAACTAGGCCATTGGAAGAGAAACTGTCATGCTTATTTGGAGGATCAGAAGAAGAAGAAGGCTGGTCAAGCTTCTAATTCAGGTATTTATGTTATAGAGGTCAATTTGTCTACTTCTACATCATGGGTATTGTATACTGGATGTGGTTCTCACATTTGTATAAATGTGAAGGAACTACAAAGGAGTAGGACTTTGGCTAAAGGAGAGGTCGACCTACGAGTTGGCAATGGAGCAAAGGTTGCTGCTTTAGCTGTAAGGACTTATTATTTATCATTGTAACTCATCTTAGTGCACAAGTACAAACTTTTATAGCAGGGGCCACATGTGGATATATATGACAAAAACTAGTACTATTATCACACCAAAAAGAAACAAAAAGATGAATAAAGACCTGATCAAGCAAGCAGTATCCAGCAGGAAATATGAGCAAATGTAGATAAAAGATTTTCTAACTAAAATCCCTCAATTTCAGAGCTAAAATATGTATATCAACAGTTGTAAAACCAAACCAAACAATCTCACCACATACAGCACGACACGGCGAGGACACAATCTACTACACAATGTCACAATCTTCAGTCCTGCACTAATGGTGCGTACATAGTGTCCTGCACTACAGCTACCAGTGCGACAGTGCCTACTGCATGCATATCATGTGAAAAAACAAACATAAGATAATGATATGGTTAGAGAGAATCAGAGAAATACCAGTGCCTACAACACTTCTAAATGCATATTGATTGCCCCTCCTTTTTGTGACATGTTGATTGCTAGTTTCCACTGCAAATGCCATTGAGATAATTAGTGACCAACCTTATATAAGTCTATAATATATTTTCACATATAATAAATATGTGAAAATGGCTGCTGCTGCAGCTAGAGATACCATCACATTTTATATGTTTTGCACACACAAAGCAGACCCAGAAATTCAATCAAATATAAGCAAAAGTTGAAAACCCCCAAATTTAACTAGATGCGGACACTAATTCCCTGCACAAGATAGACAATATCAAATTACACACTTTATATATATATATATATCTCAACAATAATCCATATATGAAATTTAAAAGAAAATAAACAAACACACAATTTACCTTAATGAAATCCCCAAATTTAACTCCTAACCACCTCGGAATTGACAAGTCTCAAATTGAGTCTCTAACAAAAACAATAGATATATAGTTGGAAATCAAAATAATAGAAATTAGTGAGGAGCCAATCAATTAGAGCAAGGAAAATATAATTAGAGACAAAGAGTGAAAACCCCAATTTTAAAGCCCTAACTACCACTAACACATAGATAGACACAATTACATACATATAAATCTATACATATATCAACAAATCCATCTCTGTTTCTTCACACACCACTAACACATAGATAGACACAATTACATACAGAAACAGAGGCGATGAATGCGTACCAAGCATCGTCGAACAACAATCTCGATGAACAGATTTCTCAGCTATGCAGTGCAATCTCGAAACCCCCAAAAAACCCTAAAAATGTGAGCACAAAATCGGAGTACAAATTCAGAAATAAACAAGAAATATTGTGGTCCTCCTTCATCTTGAGAAATATCAAAACCCGATTTAAGCTCCTTCGATATAACCCGATCTGAAGATGAGCTTCGATTTAACCAAAACCCTAACTGAAACGTACGAATCTAATGCCCGGATTGAAGGGTACGTCTTCGATTTGGAGGGTAGATCTTCGATTTGAAGAGTACGTCTTCGATTTGTGAGGGTAGATCTTCGATGTGAGGGTAATAAAAATAGTATCAGGAGTGTGTTTGAGGGCAGAGAGGAATATATGAGTGTTTGGGGGGGAATATGCCGCCCAATTTTTCCCAAGTACTATGTACTGTGTAGTGAGTGTAATGTTTTTTATTCGATTTTATTAAAAATATTGATAAAATTCAAGATTATTTTATTGTAAAATTAAATTTATATAATATAACTAAATTTAATATTTTTAATTAATATTGTAAATCACTTAAGAAAATATATGGTTCAATGAAAATATAATTTAAAAAAATTATTAATATAGTATAAACAAATGGGAAGGTGTACTTTTGACCGGTTTGACTATTAAAAAAAATACACCGAATAAATTTGAAATTTTTTAAAGAAATTCACAAATCACTAAAGAAATTAGATATTAACATCCGTATGGTTGGATCGTCGAAAAAGAAATTTAAAAAAATAGAATCATCATTCAGGACAAAACTAATTAATTAGAATATTACTTTGACTATTAAAAAAACACACCGAATAAATTTGAAATTTTTTAAAAAATTTCACACATCACTAAAATCATTAGATATTAACATCCGTATGGTTGGATCGTCGAAAAAGAAATTTTAAAAAATAGATTCAGCATTCAGCACAACACTAGTTATAGAGAACGGCTAGTTTGACCGGTTTGACTAGTATAAAATCACATAGAATAAAAATGAAAATTTAAATTAAAAAAATTGACACCACTAAAATAGTCATATATTAACATCCGTACGGTTGGATCGTCGAAAAAGAAATTTAAAAAAATAAATTCAGTATTCAGCACAACATTAGTTATAGAGAAAGTCTATTTTGACCGGTTTGACTAGTATAAAATCACATAGAATAAAACTGATTTTTTAAAAAAAAAATTGGCATTACTAAAATAGTCAGATATTAACATCCGTACGGTTGGATCGTCGAAAAAAAAATTTAAAAAAATAAATTCAGCATTCAGCACAACACTAGTTATAGAGAAAGTCTAGTTTGACTAGTATAAAATCACATAGAATAAAACTGAAATTTTAAAAAAAAAATTGGCGCCTCTAAAATAGTCAGATATTAACATCTGTACGGTTGGATCGTCGAAAAAGAAATTTAAAAAAATAGATTCAGCGTTCAGCACAAAACTAGTTATAGAGAACGTCTAGTTTGACTAGTATAAAATCATATAGAATAAAACTGATTTTTTAAAAAAAAAAAATTGGCACCACTTAAATAGTCAGATATTAACATCCGTACGGTTGGATCGTCGAAAAAGAAATTAAAAAAAATAGATTCAGCATTCAGCACAACATTAGTTACAAAGAAAGTCTCGTTTGACCGGTTTGACTAGTATAAAATCACATAGAATAAAACTAACAATTAAAAAAAATAGCATTACTAAAATACTTAGATATTAACATCCGTACGGTTGGATCGTCAAAAAAGAAATTTTAAAAAATAAATTCAGCATTCAGCACAACACTAGTTACAGAAAAAGTTTAGTTTGACCGGTTTGACTAGTATAAAATCACATAGAATAAAACTGAAATTTTTTTAAAAAAATTTAGCACCACTAAAATAGTCAGATATTCACATCCGTATAGTTGGATCGTCGAAAATAAATTTAACAAAATTAATTCAGCAATCGGGTTATACTAATTATTATATAAAGACTAGAAAATACAAAGGCAACACCAAACAACCAAATGCAACGCTACCATATTAAATGCAACGCTTGTGATGGGGACCACATGCCACGTCAGCATGGGACTTGACGCCACGTCAGCAGATGTGGGCCCCACAACTGTCACGTCAGCGTGGGCCCCACTGCCACGTCAGCAGTGGTGGGCCCCCACTGCCACGTCAGCGTGGGTCCCACTGCCATGTCAGCGTGGGCCCCCACCAGCCACGTCAGCATGGGCTCCACTACCACATCATCCGTGGTGGGCCCCCACTGCCACGTCAGCGCTAGCCCACTGCCACGTCAGCAATTATTAAAAAAAATTAGTTAATGCAACACCATTCGTTAGTGTTGCATTCACTGCAACACCGTGAGTAATATGCAAGATGAAGTTTTATCTAATGCAATACTATTTTAGCAGTGTTGCAAAAGAGCAAAAAATTCAGAGCTACCGCAACGTTTTCAATGCAACGCTTTCTAAAAGCATTGCCTATGAGCACTTATGGCGTAGCGCAAGAATGTAAAAGAAGTACTGTTTTGTATTAACTTTGATTGACTTAATACAAAACTCTCTCAAGAAAAACTGAAAGTCATATTACTAGTCCTATTTGTAATAAGTAGATGACAACTCAACTCAGGTAAGAAAGCGAAGTAAATAATAAATATTGAATATAGAGGAAGAACAAAAAGAAGCCAAGACAGGAAATGACAAGACACAAAGACCACTACAGCAGAAATGAGAATCAACATTGTAGTTAGTCATCCGTGAACCAGACCAGTGCACAGGGTGTCAACAATGTCAGTGAAGATTCGTCATCAAAAAGTTCAAGTGGTTAAAAAGGTTATTGTTGAAGAACAGAAGAGTTTTATCTACATCAACAATAGTCAAGACTTTAATTTAATTCTCTATTAATTAATTAAATTAATTTTGTTAATTTAATTAGTAAATTAATTCACTCAGAATTAATTTATTTCTTAAATTAATTAAAGGATTAATTAATTTAGAATTATTTTAGAATGACAGAAGACAGAAGCTGGAAGCTCAAAGGGATACGGTACTGACTTGAAGAAAAGACGGAAAAAGAAATGACACAGAAGAAATGCAGAGTCATATATTCTTAAAGGTGGAACCCCGGTTGGAATTGATTTATCATTTGCAAGTCAAAAGGAGTTTGGTTCCAGACCATCAGAAGACCTCAGCTTAGAGCGTAAGGATTTATTTAATTAATAAATATTTTATTTATTTAGTAAATTATATTTATAAATATCTAAATAATATTAGATATTTATTTTTATAATTTCTGAATTAAATTTATTATTTATTAATCAAAGATTATAAGCTGTGCGGGTCGAAAAACATTTCTACGGAGCCTATCCATATAAGACGAAATAGGCCCCTTTCAATTTGAATTTGGCAGGAGAATTCTTCAGCCAATAGGAGCATGACATGTGTCCAAGCAAGTGGAAAGAAAAGAAAAAGCTGTTGAATTCAAAATGTCATACCGAGAGTTCAAACAAATGTCATACCGAGAAAACCATAAGTCATACCGAGCTATTCAAGTTAAAAGGTCATACCGGAGCTTATTCCAAAAGTCATACCGAGTTTATTTAATTAAAAAGTCATACTGACTTTTATAATTAATTAAAAAAGGTCATACCGAGCTCTGCCGACCTTCCTTTTTAATAAGTCATACCGAGCTTATTAAAGAAAAGTCATACCGAATTTTCTGTGTTCAAAAGGTCATACTGAACCAATTTTGTTTAATTAAAATAAGTCATACCGATTTATTTTAATTAGATAAAATCCGAATATGACTTTAAATAAGTCATACCGAGCTTCAGTAAGTCATACCGACCAAAATAAGTCATGCCCAGTGATTTATAAGTCATACAAGTGTTAAAATAAGTCATACAGACTTATTTTCTTGAAATTAAGTCATAGTCATAAAGGTCATACCAGCCATTTCCATTCTCTATAAATATGAGATGAAGGCTTCACTTTTCAAGTTCTTTAAGTAGAAAAAATCAGTTCAAATTCAGAATTTGTCTGCATTGTAATATTCACAGACTTTCTGTGCTGGTTTGATTTTAATTCCTTAAGTAGAACAATTCATGTCAAATTTATTCTAGGAATTAAAGTTTATTCTACCAGATATTGTAACACCCGTTCAAGTTTAATATACATATTTGACTTGAATCTTGTTTACTTACTTGCTAATTTCTATATCTTAATTGTTATATCATAAAAATAGAAAACTAGTAAGTCAGCCTCCCAAACACTACAAATACTCTAACCCTCAGCTTTAGCAATAATTTAATTCCGCAAATTCTGAAAAGAATTTTAAATTGTTGTCAGTATCGCATTCAACCCCCCCTTCTACGATACTTCCGGGACCCAACAAAAACAAAGTTCTTAAGAGCTGCTAGGTTATGAGAAAGATAATAACTTGAACGAACACATCAATGTAAACATAATCCTGTGTTTATATAGTACACAACTACCTATCTAATTAAAGAAAAGATAATGATCATTAAATACAGAAATATTACTTCCATCATTATCTTCCTAAAAAATAGCTTCTAGAAAGGCAATAGAATAATATTCAAACACTTCCTTGTTTATCTCCAATCACCTCCTGATTTGTCGGTTTCCATCTATCAAACTCTGATCATCATAAATTCTGAGTAAACTCTTGAGTAAACTCTATCAACATCTTTTAAACTCTGATGACGTCATCTAAACTCTGATCAGCTTCAATAAAATCTGACTCGGTATTCTCTAATCATAAGTTCTTCATATCTAACAAAAAATAATCATAATATTATATATTATTTTAAAATTAATTATTAATTCTTGTTAGTAGCATTTTATTGTTTAAATAAGTTGACACATTAATGTATTAATTATTTTTAAATTACATTTCATAATAAAATTTATTTAAATATACGAATAGTAGAATTATAATTAATTATTCAATTTAACAATTGATATAATTTTTTATTGTTTAAAAATGTGTTACGAAAATTTAAAAAGTGCAGTTGAAATTTGGTGGTAAGAAAAAAAACTATTATTTTATATGTTTAAAATGAAACAACTATTATTATTTATGCACAATAAAACATATTAATAATATCTTAAGAAATATGTACAAAAACTCTTTCGAAATTAAAAAAAATGGGTTTTTACAAGTATGCTCATTAAAAACAAAACATGAAATCTTATCATATAAAATAACAAATGAACGTAACTAATAATTATAAGATACACATATTCATACAAATAATAAATTATATTTATTATATATTTATTTTTTTCCGAACTTGAAAAGGTCACAAAGTAAGGCTCCGTTTAGTAGTGCTGCTGTGCTGTTAAAAAAAATGTCGGTGGAAAAAGTGCTGTCAGGAAAATTAGATGATTGTTTGATATTTTTTTTTGATTTATGCATATTTTAAAATATAATATATAAAAATAATATTTTTGGGAAGGATTGATTATAAATCTGATACCTACTTTCTGCAAAATCTGAAAGCCGTTTTTACCGAAAGCATGTGAACGTGTTTTTGCTAATAGCAACTTTTAAATTAAAAACGCTTTTCTAAAAAACATCTTTTAGAATTTATCAAACGTCTTTCTGACAGTTTTTCAGCAAAAAGTTGCTGTAACTGTTTGTAACAAACGGGCTTAAATGATATAACCCTCTTTTTTTTATACAAAACCATTAAATTATAACAGAATAATAGTATAAAAAATTGCTTAAAATCGCAATTTTATATTTAAGAAAAAAGAAAGTAAAGTAAAAGTACTGTGTTTGTGTTGTGGCATCACATGACATTTGTTTGCCACGCTGTGTCAGCATCAGCGCCAGACACTACGTACAGTACAGTACTACTTAGCGAGTGACAGAATGGCAGTCTCGTAAATATTTTAAAATCAAAGGGCAAAGTAAAGTTACCTTTATAATAAATAATTATACTCCAATTATAATTGTTATTTATTTACTATCTTTTATTATTTAAATTTCTCCTCTCCTGTCCTGTCCTGTCCCTTTATAATAGATACACATGTATGTATGTATAGCTACAGAGATCTGAGATTTGATGAATCAGATAGATAGATAGATAGATGTTCAACACATTATCTACAACTTGTAAGTCTCTCCCCTCCATCTTTAACAAATCTTGCAGTTTTGTATGTATATATGTATATATGCATCTACCTTTTTTATGTGTTCATGTACTAGTGTGTGTGTGTGGGATTGTTTGAAGGTAGTAGATTTGTGTTGTTATTGGCTAAGAATTGTAATTGGAATGAGGTAATTGTAATGTTTTAGAGATTTAGTTTTAATTGTTGTGTTTGATTGTTTCTTTTTGCAAGATTTGAGGTGAAAATTTGGAGAGAGAGAGGGGGGGAGAGACACTTGTTGAATTGACAATGTGGGTTGGGATTTATGGTTAGAGAGATGTTGATATAAGGGGTTATTGTTGAATTTATTGTTTTCTGGGGTTTCGAGAGTGTGGAAACCCTGGAAGGTGTTTAGAGGGAATGATTTTGGGTTAGTGGGGGAGATTTTTGTGGTTTAAGAAAAAGGGTAGGATTTGATGGAGGATTGGTCTGTGTATGTGAATAGTCCTGCTCATTTGGCTGTTGCGCGGGCTGATTATGCTGCGTTGAAGAGGATTATTACGAGTCTTCCGAGGCTTGCTAAAGCTGGGGAGGTTAATACGGAGGCAGAGAGTTTGGCTGCGGAGGCTGAGGCTGATGCTGTTTCTGCTGTGATTGATCGACGTGATGTTCCGGGGAGAGAGACCCCTCTACATTTGGCGGTTAGGCTTCGGGATCCTATTTCTGCTGAGATTTTGATGGCTGCAGGTGCAGATTGGAGTCTGCAGAATGAGAATGGATGGAGTGCGTTACAAGAGGCTGTTTGTAACCGAGAGGAGAATATTGCTATGATCATTGCTAGGCATTATCAGCCGTTTGCGTGGGCTAAATGGTGCCGTCGTCTGCCTCGTATTGTTGCGTCAGCTGCTAGGATTCGTGACTTTTATATGGAGATTACGTTTCATTTTGAAAGTTCAGTCATCCCGTTCATTGGTAGAATTGCTCCATCGGACACCTACCGCATATGGAAACGTGGTTCAAACCTTCGTGCTGATATGACTCTTGCCGGTTTTGATGGCTTCCGGATTCAGAGGTCTGATCAAACTTTTCTTTTCCTCGGGGATGGATATTTGTCAGATGATAATAATGTATCACTACCTCCTGGTTCTTTAATTGTGCTATCTCACAAGGAGAGGGAAATCACGAATGCTTTGGAGGGAGCTGGTGCACAGCCATCGGAAGCAGAAGTTGCTCATGAAGTGGCCTTGATGTCTCAAACTAATATGTATAGGCCTGGAATTGACGTTACTCAGGCTGAGCTTGTTCCCCATCTGAATTGGCGGAGACAGGAGAGAACCGAGATGGTAGGAAACTGGAAGGGAAAAGTCTATGATATGCTTCACGTGATGGTGAGTGTGAAGTCAAGGCGAGTACCTGGTGCTATGACAGACGAGGAGCTTTTCGCAGTGAATGAGGATGAAAGGTTAGTAAACGGAGCTGGGCAGGATGAGTATGATGATGTATTAACAGCTGAAGAAAGAATGCAGTTAGATTCTGCACTTCGCATGGGTAATGCTGAAGGCCCCTGTGATGATGATGAGTCTGATGTTCAGGGTGGTCACGAAAACGGTGGCGGGACATCATTTGAAAGTTGTGAATCAAATGGTTCCAAGGAGAAAAAAAACTGGTTTGGGTGGAACAAGAAAGCTTCAAAAAGCGGTGGTGATAACCAGGATGACTCAAAGATCTTAAAGAAGTTCTCCAAGTTGGCTCCTGAAGATAGCAATCAGAAAGTTAATGAGTGTCAAAGGTCATCATCTGACATTCAAAGGGAGGATGCAGTGGACCTTAAAAAGAATAAGGGCAACAAGAAGAAAAAGAAAAAAGGGGTTAATGGTGAGCCCAAAAATGAGAGTGAGTATAAAAAAGGTTTAAGACCAGTCTTATGGTTGACACCAGATTTTCCTTTACAAACAGAGGAATTAATACCTTTACTGGATATCTTAGCCAACAAAGTAAAAGCTGTTAGAAGACTGAGGGAGCTTCTAACTACAAAACTACCACATGGCACCTTTCCCGTCAAGGTAATTTTTGCTTCAGTATTCTGCATCTCTGACTATTTTACGAAGGCCCTGCACCAGCATACCTTCCTCCTATATAGGTTTTGTTCTTGTTGGTTTCTTTCCCCATTTTATTTCTGGTTTTTGCTTATAATTAATCTTGCAATCATCAATGTCATATTACATGTTAATGTAATCAAACAACAAGTTGCGAGTCGATTTACAATCACATATACTAAATTAATATGTACTCAATAAATGAGTATGTCAAGACATATAACAAGCATTAGCAATGTTCGAATATTGACTGGTTAGCTGAGCCCACTAAATGCACTAAAGATATAATCTTTCAAGTTCCTAAATAAATACTTCTATTTTTACCTTTCCTTTCCTGTAATTTTATTTTATATAATGTATTAATGTGAGAAAACATAAGTTTTGATAGATTTGCATATCCGTAACAATTATGATTCTTTTCATATATGATATATATCATGTTAGAACTTTGTGTGAAGGCATTATACGAGTTAAAATATGTAGGATAATGTAAATAATAAAAACCACTATTTATTGAAACAAATGACTCATCTATTATTTTATCTTTATGGTATCGCTTGTATTCACGGCCGTAAGGTCATTGATTGTATACATGTTCTTCAAAACACTCCTTGGTGCTTTTTTCCCTTACCTCTCAAGTACTTTACAATACAGAGTTCAAATTTTGGTGTTAGGTAAGGGCATCGGTTAAAGCAATCATAGTACATCTCTTGCTCCCTTCCATGTATCATTTCAAGGTGCTTTACACATCAATATATTGTAGGCTTGTTATGCATATTTTTGTGTCATATACACTCCTAGAGTCTCAGCTATTTAGGGTGAGGACGTATAATGTATAACTCGGAAACCTTTTAGACTTAAGTACTTAACTAGGTTTTGTGGGTCAAACACAAGTACACAACAAGAGGATGGGGGCACTTATTAATAAATTGTACGGTTGATCTAGTAGCAGCATGCTTGTGTTTAGCATTCAATTAATTGATTAATTTGTTTTTGTAACTCACACTACTAGGGTTATTGTTTCAAATTCTTTTTAGATCTTATGCTGATGGCATTATGATTTATGAATCACACTATTAAGTAATCTAATAATTGCCATTCTACCTAAGCAAATGGGTTACGAACGATATGCTTTTTTCTTTTGAGAATATAAACAGATGCATCTCCTTGTTTGCATTGCAAATAATATACAGCTTTTTAATATTAAACACGCTTGTGTGAAAGGAAAATGCATATAAGAGATTGCTAAATTTAGTAGCAAAGCCAAATGCAAACAAGAGATTGCAAAAATGGTAGCAACAATGTGAGAAAGCATAAATGTCTCGCATATAAGTTGTACATGGTTCTAGCATCAAAATTATTATCCTAAGCTCACCAAAATTTGTAATTAAAGATGATGATGCAATACCCATGATACATGGCAAACTCTCTAAAAACCTCAAGTCTTTTGGAAAATCCACCAGGTGAATCTATTATCATTCTTAACACTTCTCCTCCCTTGAAAACCTATCTTGGGAATCAAGAGTGAATTATTAGGAAGCTAGGAGTCCTCGGCATAGCATTTAGTGTCCAAATTAAATATTTGAGAATGTTGGTTGTACAGGGACTTGCGCAACCACTTGGGAACATATTGCATATTGGTCCAAAAAGAAAATTTTCAATTATTATTGCATAGTCCGACACTTGAACAAGTATCATGTTAGATTCTTCCAGCTGAGTCCTGGTTAACATAGAATGAGAACCTATACTGTATACCACATTTACACCACTGTCTATCAAAAATGGTCAAATGTGTACCAATCTCTTAATTATCCTTCAGTTGGACAATATTGAACCAAGTTCTGACATTAATAAAATTCGTGTACCAACATTTAGGATGTTGCTCAAGGGATGCATGCCTGGTCCAGAGATTAAATTACAAATGATCAAAGAATGAGCTTGTCTAGGACAACTACACCTTTTGCTGTTGATTATGATCTAACATCTATGTGTTTGCCATTTTTTTATTTTTGCCCTTATTTTGTATTTGTACAAGCAGAATAAATTTCCTTGAGGTCAATTATATCTGACATACCTGCATACTGGCAAACAATGCGGGGCTTGCCTATTGTTTGTAACTGTAGATTGCCATTCCCATTGTGCCCACCATCCGGGTTTTGGTCACATTTACAAAGTTTGAAGAGCTTCAACCAGTCGAGGAGTTCTCAACTCCACTCTCCAGCCCCGCACACTTCCAAGATGCCAAGTCGAAAGAAGCAGAAGGGTCCCAATCATGGATATCATGGATGAAAGGGAACCGTGCACAGTCAAGTGATAGTGAGGGTCGCAGCTTTAAGGATGAAGTTGACCCATTTCACATTCCATCAGATTACACATGGGTCGATGCCAATGAGAAAAAGCGACGTATGAAGGCTAAGAAGGCCAAGAACAAGAAAAATAGAAAACAAGTAGGAGCCAGAAATCCAGAGAGTGTACGCCATGTGAGCGAGAATATGGAATAAACATACACAGTTTATTTCTGGTAAGGTTTCTGCTTCAGAATCTTCAGCCACAAGAGAAGATAACAGTTGCTGTTGAGGCTCATTTCTTTACTTCATGGGTGATGGAAAGATTCACATGAAGTATGTTGGACGGCCTCTTAGGCTATATTCCCCCCTCTTGTTGTATTTGTTAAAATTCCCTTGGAAATTTCGAGGAACTTAATTTCCTTACGTCATTACAAGTTTACTGCTTTTCCAATATTGGGGACTACGTGGTGTATCTATCTATATGCAAAATTATTTAGTTATTTTCTGCCTCAGTTTCTTATATAGTCAAATTGTATGATGCAATTTCTTTATATGAAGTTGGTTTGTGTTGATGGAGTTGGAGGCAATGAGAAATACTGACACTAGAAACACCATGAAGATCTGCATTCATAGCTTGGTGATGGCTTCGTGGTGGTTGAATGGTGTTCCAAAGTTTTAGAAAAATGGGAGTTGGTGTGGACTGTGGAGAGAAGGCATCAAAAATTGATGATTGGAAGATGGGTGTTGTAATTCTTAAACTTTTATCTATTTTGATCTTATATTTGTTTTTTTTCCAGATGAGCTTGTTAATTAAATTTTAAGATTCGTTTAAGTGTGAAACTATGATTATATTTCGGTTGACCTTTGTAAACAAAATGATAGGATCTTGTCATACTTGTAACACCATGCTAACCAATATAATGATTCGGAAATGCCTGTGTTTTTTTTAAGAGATGGATATTTCAATACTGGGGTGGAAGGAATACATTTATTCTTCTTTTCTAAACTAAAGCTTTTTGACTAGTTGGAGGAGCTTTCCAATATCAAAATTCATTATGATAACTAATTTATTTAAGCGAAAAGAAGCAAAAACAGAAGCATGTATAAAAGATACAATAACTAGCAACTAACTATATCCATGAAGTTAACTATTTACATAGGATTCTACTTGTAGATACAATAACTAGTAACTAGCTATAACTTTAGATCTACCAGAAACGATCCTTGTTGACACTCAAGTAACCGGCCATTACTTTCCCTCCCGTATTCCTCATGCCATCAATGAGGAAGCACCATGTGGAACCTAATGCACCGATAAAAAAGTCAGACTCTGCAGCCATCAAGAAATTAACCAAAGGGTAGTTGGTGCTGGTTTGTCGGCCAAGACTTGCTTCATATGTTGCCATTGTCATGTTTCCTACTTGCCTTGTAACATTTGTGTAGTAAAACTTCCAATGAGGATATGACTTTGACTTGTTGATAACTTCCTGAAGATTTTTATATATTTATTTTTAGGATAATTTCAAGTAACCATTAGTACTAGAATTCACAATGAAATAAACTGAAATGCTACTAAAACTATACCTGCATTTCAGTAGACAACCAGATGCTAGTAAGATGGGGAAAGTGGCCTCTGATGCGATGAGCAAGCCGCATGTATTCCTCAAACTCAACAACTTTCATTTCACATGCCTTATCACCCATTCTTACATGCATACTCAGCAACGGTCGTGGCATCCAGGGCTTATGATTTGACCATACAAATTCTTCTATGTCAGACCTATGCCTCTCTGAACCAGAAGTACTCTGTACAAAAGGACTTCTTAGAAGGCAATTTCATTAAAATCAATGGTTACTAGATTCATATCTATTAACAGACAAAAACTTTATGGAAACCTAATTGAGTAAATTTTCCTTTTGATAAATTACAAGACATCATCTTTTTCTTTGGGGGGGGGGGTCCTTCTCATTCTGTGTTTTGTGAGCATGTAAATGACGATCTGGTGGATCATATTATGTTAGACAGAAGTTGATGGATGAGACTGTTGATACCAAGCTTCGGATAGCAAACAATTAGCTTACACCTTCACTAATCCCATCAGGAAGTAAAATAATTAGAATCCAGCAATTCAAATATCTTATTTTCTCTCTTCTCTACCTTACTCCAGTCTGAGCAGTAAAAGAAAGCATTTTTCCTTCGAATGTATATGGAAAGGTATATTACACAATTGCTCTGCTATCAACTTCATATGGAGTATCATGCATAGTAAAAAATATATATCCCTGTTCACTTATTTGAATTAACTTATTTTATACATGACATATACAGATGCTCAGTTGCAATCTGCACAAGTCCACGTGACATAGGTGGAGGCTATATACCTTGTGGCTATAATACACTTATAACCATGGTATAACTACCAATAGGACATACCATTGACCAATTTTCAGTTGGTGATGATAAAACCAGTTTGGCAGCTTCCAATCCGAATGCTTCATGCCGCGCAACATTCAGCAAGTTGCATGTGTACTCGGACTTAAACCTCATAAGATAGCGAATGGCCTGTGGAATAACATTAAAGATAATTTAGTAAAAACACGCAGCACTTCTTCACCAAATATGTACAATTACATAACATCATTATAATAGATTTGCCCTTCATATGGACATCATGTGGACAAATATCAGGTAAACACTATCAAGCATTTTCAGTTGCTGAAAATTAGAATCTTTCTAGTTTTCAAAGGGTTTTTAAAATTGAAGTCAACATTTATGATTTCACAAAGAGATACCAACTATCTGGATCCTAAATGTGTAATCCTGGTTTGGAAAAATACTCTTGCCAGCTTCTTTTTTGATGTTCAACTGTTTTTAATATAATTTTAGCTTTATAGACCTTATTCTTCCCAACAAGTTTTGATACTACTTCAAAGCAATGATTTTAAAGTTAAATATCCATTAATATAATACTTGATCACTATTATTAATATAGGTAGGATAGAAAACAGCTTGTTCAGTATCTACCTTGAAAGTAATCTATCACGTTCTCAGTAAATATCAAATATAAGGAAGACCAGAAGTATATACAAGGAAAACCAAAATGTGGACATCATATAAACTTGTGACCTTTCACACTGCTAGAAGAATATACTTCTTTTTCTGTATATGACTCTTAGCTGTACCTGTGCTCTCCACCACCTCCTGTCCATTTTCCTATGATGTGAAACCAGGGTACCGTTTATTTCTGTTGTTGGCTGCATATAACTCCAAGGATAACCCCATACCCTGTAGAAAAATCAATGCAAGAGTTGTAAGAAAATAAGTAATTTTATCATTCACATGCCTAAATTGTTGAGGTATTCAAACCCTAAGATGCGGAACAGCTTACCTGGGAATACGTCCAGTCCATATATCCTTTGAAGTATAATTTTCTTTTGTAGTTATTATTCCTTTTTCCCATGCTTCCTTTTCCCCCATCAGCTGAAATGCACGGTCTCGACATTCCTGGGATGTCTCAGGGAAGAAGTAGCATGACCAGCTAGAGCGAGATGATCCTATATCAGGATAAACCTTTGTTAGTAGTATATTACAATCTTTAAAGTTTCTTGGCCCACCAAGTTTTTGATATTGGGACCTCTAAGAATTGCAGATTTGCATTAGCTTGAAATACACTTTAAATAATTCACAAGGACATGCCATTTATACTTCAATTTAGAAATGTTAAAATGTATAAGAAAACAAATAGATGGAAGGAGAGGGTGGTGGAATTTTCTACTTACCTTATCAGTGACTTGAAAATAAAATTTTGCTTATATTGTTCACAAAATCATAAATTGACCACAAAATTAATTATTGAACAAGAAGCTTTTCCAGCACAATGAAATAATACCTCTACAACCATCATGATCCGCACGATTATAGTAATTTGTGACAAGTACCCTTCTTTCGTTAATTGCAATAGCGAGAAGCCCACACATGCCAGCAAACTGAGCTCCAATCCCGAATCCAGGAAGTCTTTCCCAGTCAGCTACAAGAAACTTTACACTAGGATCATTACAGTTTGAGGGATGTTGCCGGAACCAAATGTCACTTTGCACTTTCCTAGTAAGAGGATAATTTTCTTCATCTGATCCCGTGATCTGCACAACTCACAGATTTGTAAATACTAATAAGAAAAGCCTCCTAACATAAATGTCAAAATAGTAAATTATCTACAATAACCTAGGACATAACAGTACCCAGATCATAAGTTCATGTTACCAGTGCAAAAGACCAGACAAATAAATAATCACAATTTAATCTAATAATATTTGTAGATATAGTCGATATCATCTTAGATAATCATCCTTTTAAAGAAGTAATGGAGCTTGTTATGTTCAATGATTAATGAAAATAAGGGCCTAAAAAGAAAAGATTGATTAAAATTAAATCATAAATAAATATTGACACGAAAGACCAAAGCAGCATGCTTTCTTTTACCTTGCACTTGGTTTTAGGCACTTATGCTAAAAGATAATTTTCAAAATTTAAAAGAAGGATCAAACCCTGAACAGGTTGAATTCTCGAGCAAATGAGAGAATAGAAATTGAGATAATATTGTGTGCCACCATATGATATATGTTTTATGTAACTAAATTGTATATTTTATGTGCCTACGCAGGTTAAGGATAACACCTTCAATGTTCTCGAATTGCAACTGTTTTTTCTTGCTAATTAAGTGTAGCTGTTTTCAACACTAATATCCCAAATATTATGATAACCAGCCCCCAACCTTAGACAAAACCTCTGATCCCATTCTGGTCTACAAAAAGAAGAGGAATAACTTAAATGATGTTACTGCAACGAGTCGTTTCTGAACCATAATTATGTGAATAATATCATATACTGAGGCTTTCTCCCACTTTGCTTCTAGCTGGGGACAGTGGAAAACAGCTATAGTTAGGACTTCGTATGTATTCGTGTAATTACTGGCATCTTTTCTTGTAATATTTGAACCTCAATTTGCATATCAGAAAAAAGAATATTACATTAAAAAAAATTAACTGGTAGCATACCCATGGAGGATAAGAAACTCCAGGTACTGGTCTATAGTTGTAATTCCTCAGTTGCTCTTCTGCAGATGAGAGAAGGTAATTGTGTAAGGTCCCCTTCCAAATTGTCCATGGTGGGAGCTGCTGATTTTCCACGCGTTTATCAAGATGCTGATTTACCTCTACATTCAGTTTGCAATTTTCCAGATGAGGAACTTTTGGGGCATTAGGTAAGCCTAGCCCAGTACTATGTAGAAGTTCAAAGTCTTCGATTGATTTATTCAGCAAAGCACTCCAACTTGAGTACATAAAGGACACTCTTTCATTGATTGAAAGGTTGCTATGATTCTTCTCGGAGTAAATTATTTGTTCTATTTTTGCTGTTGAAACATTGCAGGCACCATCTGCAAAATATTGCAAATATCTTAATTTTCCGACTAAAATCTAATTACATTATGATTATTATGTCCAAAAATTTTTATGTAGTTAAAAGGGTCATAGACGATCTACAACAAAACTAACTTAGAGGACTCAGAAAGCATTCCCTTTAGTTGCTTTTCTAAAACAAATGATATGGTACTCAATGTTGTTCTAGAAACAGAATTTACTCTATAGTAATCTATATTTTTCTATAGAAGTATCATGTCATATACTAATTTTGTGGTATACAATCTTGAAACATAGTTTATGCTGACATATTCTCCATTAGTAGCTTATTGATAGAATTTAACATATATATGTTTGCACGAGGGTGTCACACATTAAGAATTCCAAAGTGGTGTGTTTATGTGGTCGAGTCACTTAAAAGATAAAGGTGGTAATATTACAAACTACAAGAAACTGTGAATTTCTCATACAAAACAGAAGTATCTCTAGTGCAACATCAAAAAGTGCTGGATGACTAATCCAATTAAGTGGGCAGTAGTTGAGTCTTTATTACAGGTAAATCAACATCAACTCATCCCCACCTACAAAAAAGGAGGAAATTCTATTTTAAAAAAGAAGAAATAAAGCAAGTACAATAAAAACAAATTAAAAGAAGTTAATAAAATTCCTTTTACCAAGGTATTTGTAGTTGACTTTATAAAATGGAAGAAAAGAAGTGTGATAGAAGTCTAAGATGTTAATCCAATCATCAGTTGGAAACTTTGAGTAAAGTTTAATTTTGGAATAAAAGAATGATTAATAAATGAAATTTGTGAGATGAGTTAAGGTTAACTTTAAGTTCCTTCTACTATTCCTCTTGGGACACCCATGAGGAATTTGATACACAGCTTCTGCTTCAATTCTGTCTAAATCTCCTTCCAAATTTTTTACATAATTCCTGATACACTTGACAAAAGGAAAGCATATTTTCTTTTTTGCTTTTTTTTTCATTTTTGACAATTGGGTTCCGGTTCTATATATGAACTTTGAATTTGGCACATTCTTTAAAAATTTCAGGGTAAGTGAACCTTGTTAGTAACTCCAACATATCTAGTTAAAGGCAGGTGATATTGATGAGGATTCTTATGACAAATTTTTATCTTGAGGCTTATTTCCTTATCTTTTTGACTAAGATCATTATCTATCTATAACTGAAAAGAAAACACATGCTCCTATAATAAGAATAAACACTTCTACAAATTACAATAAAAATTATCATCATAACCAAATATTAATAAGAGTTTAGTTGAGGATTTAAGGATAGCCTATCGGCAAAAGCTCGTCCCCGCCCATTCTCCCATGACAAGGTCATCACTCCCCCTCCCTTTATAGTTAAAAAACTTATTTAAACTACCAAAAATATGAGACATGAGAGATTAGAGCAAAGTAAAGGTAGAAAATAGTGAACACTTGTATGCAAATAATTAAAAGAAGTTCCACTTACCCGCAACACTTGAGCCAAAATCCGATGACAGAAGGCCAGTAGGAAATGTGGAAATGGAGAGTGAACCAAATTTTAAAGTACCAAATGAAGTAAGAGCAGCCAGAAACACAGTGGTCATACACACCCCACAAAGAAAACCCAACACACATAGTTGACATGGATACGAATTACTCATCTGAAAAGCTCTTTGTGAGAAAACTCTTTCAAGTGATTTCTGATTCTTCATTTGAAGACTTCTTTGTGAGACAACTCTATCAATAGATTTCTGATTATTTTGTGCCTCCATATCCTCTTTTGTAGAAGTTGCCATCTTTTAAGGTTAAAGCCCCAAAACACAACTAGATAAATGTTCACACAACTTCAGTGATCCTAGTCTTCTAACCAACAATTAACTACAATCACAAGAAACACTCTTTCAAAACCTTTCTTTTTCAGACCCACACACATGTATACCAAACCCCCCACAAACCAAAACTGTAAGATAAGGAAATTAGTAACTTCACACTCTCAAAAGCACTCCTCAATAATTTGGTGGTCCAACCAACATCTTTCTCAACTGCACCACAGAAATGAGTGTACTTTCAATTTTTATAACACAAAAGCAAATTTTTTTGGAGATATCAATACAAACATGGGCAAAGAAAAACCAATCATATGATGCAAAAAAAATTAAATGGACCCATCACCCATGTCAATAAATAATTACATTCATATGATACAATTCATATATACAAGTTATTACAAGAAACCCAACATTAAAGACTTGCTTACCTTTGAATACACTGCCATCAAACAATAAAAAGAGAGATTTATAAAACAAAACTTGCAATGTTGAGAAATTAGAAAACCCCACTAGCTGAGCAGAGTAAAGGTGTAGACATTAGGCAAAAAAGTGAGAAAAGTCATGATTTTGGAGCTATGTACAGGTGGGTTTATCAGGGAGAGACATAAACATGCAAAAGGACACTTGTTCAGCTGCACTTCTAGATTGAGATTTTCAGTATTAAAGATACAAAAAGCATCCACAAAAGTAACTTTCATAATATAAATTCATAAATAAAATATATGTTTGTGTGTAAATTAATGTCCAAGAATATTCAATATCTTATCAAGATTTTCAATATATATCATACATTGATATTTTCTGCATTTTTATAAAACATCCTCAAAACTGGCCTCCAGCACACACACATAATCTGCTTATTAATTTATAAATTATCAAATAAATTAATATGTGGGACTAAAATACTATAGGTTTGTGGGGTCTGAAAAGAAAGAAAAGAAACGTAGATTACAAATTTGCAGGCAAAAAAACAAATGGAGTAAATGCATTGGGAAACTAAGGCATAAAATTATTATCCAAAAAGACAAATCATCTTTAACACTCACCGCTGCTCTGACTGTCATGCACTGCAAATAATGCATACCCTGATATTATATGCTGACTTCTGTTTACCATTTGATTCTTAACATTTTTGATATTATGCATGACATTTTTTAAAAAATACGAAGAATTAAATGGGACCGAGGGAGTAATTTCCTTCACTTACAACAGATTTGAAAGCAGACATTTACCCAAGAAGAAACTCCAGGTGTTTCCAACAGATTTGAAAGCAGACATCTACCCAAGAAGAAACTCCAGGTGTTTCTAATATGCAGTGTAGATATATCCTTTGAAAATATTAATACACGAAATATAGAAATATACACACTTTACTTGCGCATTAGTTCGAAGTTCAAACCAGTGTTTGCCAAAAAAGAGAGGAGTGTTTAATCTAATCTCTAAAGCACAGTAAATATCTTAGTATATATTTTTATATAATTTATTTGTATTTATATTTTAATAGAATAATATTTATGTGTTTCGTATATAAATGTATTTTAGTTATAACATTAATATGAGATATTTTAGTTAGGAAATTAATTTGAGATGTATTTTATTAAAGAAATTAATATTTTAAAATTAGGCTCAATAGTTAGGAGATTAATATTTTAAAATTAGGCCTAGTAATTAATTAACTATCCGGTCCAAATACCGACCGACTACGGATTAACTAGTTTGAATGTTTCAGTTTTAATAATATAGCATATATATGATATTCCACCTGATTACTTTTATAGGGCACTGCACGTAACTCTAAGTTTTAATAAAAAGTTTTCTACTCAATATTTTTAATAATTATTTTTTTAATAAAAATATTTTTAAAATCCTCTAATTCAAAAAAAAGAATTATTAAAAAAGATTGAGTGAAACTCTTTTTATTTATAAACTGAGATGTGTGCAGTGCTCTATAAAAAAGACCAGATATATGAATCAACTAAGGGGTGTATTTGATAGAATATTTTTTTACATATATTTTATAGGACTTTATTCTCATATTTAATTGCATTTTGCATTGAATTGATATTTGTTTAATAGATTTAATGTTTTATTGCAGAAAAGAGTAAATACTAAACTTAGAATTTGTGCTTAAAAGCGCTAATTTGGAATCAAATTAGAAGAAATTTTGCATTTATTGGGTTATGTGCACATTGCATACACTGTTTGGGTCATATCTTGAGTTCTAGAAGTCAGAATTGGACAATCTTACAGCCCACACGAATCTTATGGAATTCTCTTTAATTCAAAGATAGTCCAATAAGCAAAATTCAATTGGATCATCCCAGAAACGTAGGAGTAAAGACAGCTACAAATTTTACATGGAGAATTCTACTAGGTTTAAGAAATCTTTATGTAATTGGTTTAAAGCATTAAAATAATTTTTATATTAGAAAATTGAGACATATCAGATCATTATGGATTATGAGACATATTATTATTATTATTATTATATTAGAGTAGAGTAGAGATAATGAGGGTGTTTCGCTCCCCTTATTTCCGGAAAAGTACGTATATATATACTTTTTCTAGAAATAAGTAACTTTTTTTTTGAAATAAGATTTGGTCTTAAAATTTTAAACTAAATGTTAATATTTAAACAAATTTAAAAATACGCATTTTTTTAAAAAAAATAAGTAACTTATTACTTATTTTTAAGAAATCCAAAACGGGGCCAATATTAGGGTTGTTAGAAATGAGTCTTATGAAGCTTATGCGCGGAGGGGGGATGAATGTATAAGTTAGAATCTTTTTGGCTTTGTTTACTTGTTAAGACTTTGTGACATGAATTTAGATGTGTATAAAAGAAATGTGGAAATATAAACTTAGAACACACAGATAACCTTCAAACTAATTGTATTAGAATGAAATGCTACAATCCTAAAATTCAAGATGAATCTCAGCTTCTTGTTCTTGAGAGAAAATAATGTATGTAAAAGATAATACAATTCAACTCACCCCTTAGACTATGAAGCTGTGCTTCTACTAAATAGACAACATGATGTGCACATGCTCCACATACCTGATTGCTATAAATAGAAACAAACAAAAGTATCTTTACATCTTACACAATATGTTTCTAGCTAAGTCCTTTGATTTGACAATCTGTAGCTTCTGCATTTTATCTTCTGTTATTTGTCTTGTTCTCTCTATAAGCTTCCTTATAGACTTGTCATTATCACTAACAGGTTTGACTAATCCTGATCATGACAATGTTTCTTCAACTTGTCTGTTGCTTCTACATTTCTCCATGAAATTAGCCGTTTGAAGTAGTCGATAACTCATATGACTTTCATCTTCTCGATAAGTTATAATGTAGACTTCTCGATCAGCTACTCTAGAACTTCTCGATCAATCCAATTTGAGACTTCTCGATCAGATTATACTTTGGACTTCTTGACCACTTCTTTAACTGACTTCTCAACATGATTATTTTAGACTTCTCGAACAGTTGGTTATCACACTTCTCTACATCCATTCTTCTGCACTTCTTGATCAGTTGCAGTTTCTGGACTTTTCGAATGGTACATTTCAGACTTTGCTACACAACATTGTTGAGATTTCTCAACCAGTTTATTTATAGACTTCTCGAATGGTTCATTTGCCTTGGACAAATTTTCCAACTTTGAACTCCTTATTTGTTGAGGCCTTGTTCTTCCTGATGCATGATCAATCAACTTGAATCTTCTATCATAACTTTATTGGTGACCATTATTTACAGCAAGAATTATAATAGAAAATCCTCTAGCTACAAATTTATAAGTAGAACAATTAAGTTCATAATCCATATACAAGAATACTATAAGTGTTACATCAACAGTATAAGTTATTACATAAAGGAGGTAGGCTTGTCTCGTTTCAACAATCTCCCCCAATTTGAGAAAAGACATTTTGAATAAATTTAGACAAGATAACAAGCCTACCTATTTCACTCTTGTAGATGCTGCATAGTAGGAAGCTGCTTTAGCCTCAGCTTCCTCTTGCTTTTTCTTTTCGATTTATGCTATGGCATCCAAGAATTCAGATCTTGCAATTATTTCTTCAACGAGTATAGATCCTTTCAAGTGATCTGCAGCTATTTGTAGAGTTCCTGTTGGATAGTCCATGAGAAATTTGAATCTGACTTTAATTGTTCTGTCACTCATGGTTTTGAATTCAATCTTGTTAGGATTTGAGAAAACTCTGTACTTTTCTGCTCTTCTTTCAATTTCTTCATCCTCCAACCTCTTCTTTTCTGCCATTTTTCTCATTTCTTCAATTTTTCTTTGCAACTTGTTAGCCAGATAATTAGCTATATTCAGCATTTGAAGTTTGTTGATTATACTCTCTTGTTAACTAGGCTAAGTACCCTTCTAATGTGATGAGTGGTGACTTTTCTAGATGTACCACCATAGTAAAACTCCTTTTCTTTACCATCAACATTAGTGATAAACACATTGTGTTCCCTTACTTTAGCCTTTGTAATTCTGTCTACAGACATTTTCTTGAATTTAAGCTTGTCATATATGTACTACATATTGATTGGCTTGATAACAAGTCTTTTTTCAGGAAAAATGATCTGCTTTCTCCACTTTGGAATTCTCACTAACTTAGAGCTAGTAGTTTTTTTTAATCTTGTTATTGACTCAGAGTTTGTCTTGATCTGTTGACATGGCTTAAGCTTTGAAGATTAAGATTTCTTTAAGTCCATCCTTATCACTCAATGAACAGTTAGTTTTATTAATTTTCTTTGAGGAGATTTGGATTTGATGGAGATCTGTTGTTGAGTAGTTTTAGAAATTATATCAACCAAGTTAATGCCTTGAAATTTGTTTAGTGCATTAGCAGAGTTATCAAAAATTTGCTACTTTTCAACATGCTTCTTCTCCTTGCTGTTATCATCATCTTTCTTTTTTTTCTTTTCATCTTCATTCTTACTCTTTCCATCCTTATTACTCATGGATATAGGTTTGTAAAGCATAATGTAACGTAGTATGTAATAGTGATAACGATAACTCAACTAAGAAACAAAGATAGATAAATAATACGAATATGTAACACATGAATCCAGAAGGACATGCAAACAAAAATCATACATACATCACTGCAGAGCATTCAAGATGTAAAGTTTACTGAACGTCAGCGAGAGAAGTTCATTAAGATGTTCAGGCCTCAGCAACAAATAAGTGTTCAGTAGATTTCAGACTAAAGATAGTGAAATGATTAAAGTATAGATGTCAAAGGGTTTTAGTGATCAGAAGCAATGAATCAGTCCAAAGTTAATCAGCTGAAATAGAAAAGAAATCAAGGGAATTCAATTCAGTGTTAGTCGTTTATGAACCAGACCAATGCACTAAGCGTCAGCACAACAAGAAAAAAATTGTCTTGATTAATCATAAGAAAGTCAGTTGATCAAGCCAGAAGAGTGAAAACTAAGTAGTAATTACTTCAAGAACTCAAGAAATATGTTAAGGCAAGTCATATTACACTTGGTGGTTCCTACACAGGTGAATCAGTGCAGGCACAACAAAACATGTGTGACGTAACATAACTCAGTTGAGGCGCAACAAAAGCTAGTCAAGAGATTTTATGGCGCCTACACACTGCATCTAGTGTGCAGGCGTAACAAAAGGTCACAGTCACAACATCACTTTTGAGAAATGTTTATAAGGAATTAGTGACGCCTATACAAGAGTACAACTGTATAGGCGCAACTAAATTGAACTAGTGGCGCAACAAAAACTCCAAGATGCAACAAACTTATTTGTGGCGCCTACACTCTACTAACACTCTACAAGGCGCAACATGGGACTTATACATTGTTGGAAATCATTTTCCAATAAGTCAACAAATTATATATGGGTGAAAATCAATATGGACAGTAAGAAATTCATTCATCTTCAACAAAAGAGATACAAACGGGAGCTCCATTAAAGACATACATTTATATCACCCAACTGTACTTCTATTGTAACATTGATTGAACCCATTATAGCTAATCATTTGATTAGAAGTGTAGCACCTCAGGGATTTAATAATACATTGTTATTTCCCCGAATCTTTGTGTTTCATTCACTTCCATTTTAATATCTCAAGAACACAAACACTTAATCCGCAATTTAACGAAAAATCTACCACATTATATTCAACCCCCCCTTCTATGATGATTTTGGACCTAACAATTGGTATCAAAGCTTATTGATTGAAGTTACAAATCAAGATCCAAAAATAGTTTTTCGAAAAAAGTGCATTTTTAGATCTAGAAAAATTTATATTGAAATTTCTTTATTATTAAAGAAAATTCAATTTCGAATTTTTCAAAGATTTTAAGTTCACTAATTTTAAGAAGACTATCAATCATCAAGAATTCGAATTAAAATTTTATTTATCAAAATTTAATTTTTATTCGAATTGATTTTAATTTTTAAGAAATTAATTATTTCTTGAGATTTAAAGTTTTTCGCAACCATGAGTACCCAAAAACTTAGTAGCATCAAAATCCCAGCCTTTGATAAAAATGAATACATTTTATGGAAGAAGAAGATGTCCACTTTCATTAAATCATTTAATTCTCAATACATGAGAATTTTGGAAAATGGACCCTATGTACCTCAGAAGCTGACACCAGAAACAGTCTCAGATGACGGCGAACGGATTCCTCAAGGATTTACCCCAAAGGAGCCTTTAGAGTACACTGACACTGACGAAGATCGAGTTGCATGGGATAATAATCTTTAATGTATCCTAATGGATTCACTGGACACTAAAATGCTGAATCAAGTGATTAATTGGACTAGTGCCAAACAGATGTGGTATACAATTGATATGCTAATTGAAGGTACAACTGAAGTGAAGGAGAACAGGTTGGATATTCTTACATCCCAGTATGAAGCATTCAAGTCACTATCAGGAGAAAGTATCACTCAAGTCTTTGAGAGATATAACACATTATTGAATGATTTATCACTACATAGGAAGGCCTATTCACGTAGGGAGATCAATAGGAAATTCATGTTGACACTACCAGCACACCTAGAACACAAAATCTCTGCCATTAGAGAGAGGAGTGACATAAATAACATGTCCATTGAAATTCTATATGGGAAGCTCAAGATTCATGAAATGGAGCAAGAGAGGAGACAAATCATTTATGGATCGGGTATAGTGGACAGTAAGAATACATCACTGTTAAAGACTACAACACTTGTAGCCAAGGATTTTGTTGATACAGAGACCAGCTCAGTGAAGCCTGTTGTTGAGAAATGAGAGATCGTAGAAGCTTAAATTTCAGAAAATGCTCAAGCAGGTGATGAAGATGACTTCTACTCAATGGAAGAACTTGAACAATTGGAAAATAAGATAATGGCCTATATGGCAGGAAAGTTCAAGAACCTCAGGTTTAGGAGAAACCCTAAGTACAAATTCAAGAGTAACTCAAGTTATAGTGGTTCCAGTTTCAGAAACAGCAACCGAGGTGGTTCGTCTTCAGGGTCTTACAGCAAAAGAGGTTATAAGACGGGGATGGTAGACCGCAGTAAGTTCAAGTGCTATAACTGTGATGAACCCAGGCATTTTGCTACAGAATTCCGGAAGCCTATGCAAGGAAAAGAAAGAAATGAGTCGTATGACTAACTTAAGCAAAAGTATGATGCACTAGTAAAGAAGCATCAGGGCAGAGATTATATAGCCAAGGGAAAGAGTTGGGATGACTCAGACAATGATGAAGATGAGACATATGGAAGTGTTGCACTAATGGCAGACTCTTCAGAGGCATCACCTCAGTCATCCAAGGTATTATTTCTTTCCACAGTTGATATGTCCAATTCTGATTATAAGAAAACTGTAGAAGATCTTAGTGTAGAAATGTTTAACATTCACACAAGCATGCTAGCATCTGAAGAAGAAAATGCTAAATTAGTTCTAAAGAATAAAATGCTAGAAGTTAGAAATGAAGAACTAGAGCTTGCATGTGTTAACTTAGAAGATCTGAAACATAAGATATAATATCTACAGAATAGAGACAAATGTAACCAGGAAGTAGAAGCTGCGCTTAGGAATAAAATTTCTGAGTTAGAGTTAAAACTTAAGGCTTATAAGAAATCTGCTAATCTTGTTAAGGAGGCAAGGTCAGAAAACAGGAATAGGATTTGACTATGATAAAAAGGAAGGAAAGAGACATGTGGAATCAATTGCTGAGGAAAGTCCTATGAAGCAAGATATTCCACATGTGTTAAAAAATGTTACTAAACCCTTATACAAGAAGTTTGTCTTCGAACCCCTAAATGAAGAATAGATTTTAATAAAATAAGAAATTCTTGCTAAGGATCAAAAGAAAGAGGAAGTAAGTAAATAGGATTTGTTTAAGAAATCTGTAAAAATTGTAGAACTTAAGGATCAGATTAAAAGTAATTTAGGCAACAATGATGAAAAGAAGAAAGCTAACAGAAATGGCAAGATAGGTGTTAACAAGAAAAATGATTATGCCTACTCTCCTAAAGCTATTAGAAAAGTTTGCAATAATTGTAATTCTACTGGTCATCTTACGCATGCATGCAAAAAGATAAAAGTAGTAAACAAAGAAACTTCTAATATGCCTGTCATGCCTGCCATGCCTATCCCTTATCAACCATGTGGTAAAGTAGAATGCATGCCATGTGCTTTCAACATCATGTCTGCATACATAAACTTAATGAATACATCATCTAGTACTTGCATGAATACAGTTGTGAACATGAATAGAAAGCATGTTAGGGCAAAGACTGCTAGTCCTCCTAAGTCTAGGAAGGAAGCCCCTGACCCTAAGCCTAATGACACTTCTGTCAAGGCTAAACCAAAGGGCAAGGGCACAGTCGATGAGAAAGACAAGGACCATAAAATTTCTGTAGCCAAATCTGTTTACTTATCTAAGCCTCTTGGACCCAATCAAATTTGGGTGCCAAAGAAGAAGTAATCAATATGTGGTTGCAGGGCATAGCAAAGAACAAACGTGTCATGTGGAATCTTGACAGCGGCTGTTCAAGGCATATGACTGTGATAGGGCCCTACTATCAGATGTGATTGAGAAAGCTGGCCCGATAGTGACCTTTGGAGATAACAACAAGGGATTCACAACGGGATATGGCAATCTGGAAATTGGAAATGTTATCATCAAAAATATCTCTCTTGTGGATGGATTGAAGCACAACCTTCTAAGTATCAGTCAGTTCACTGACAAGGGCTTCAAAGTAACTTTTGAAAAAGAAAGATGTGCAATCCAAAACAAGAAAGATGCGAAGCTTGCTCTTCAAGTGAGAAAGGGGAATCTTTTTGTGGCTGACTTATTCTCTGCAAGCAAAGGCGAAGCTCAATGTTTCTACATCAAAGCTTCAACAGAGGACAGTTGGTTATGGCACAAGAAACTTTCACACCTAAACTTTAAAGCTATGAACTTTTTAGTCAAGAGGGAATTGGTTAGAGGCTTACCTGAGATGAAATTCTGTCAAGAAGATCTGTGTGAAGCTTGTGAAAAAGGGAAGTCAAAGAAAGCATCTCATCGAAGCAAAGATTCTTCAGACATTACTGAACCACTACAACTTTTACATATGGATTTATTTGGCCCAGTAAATGTCATGTCTATGTCAAGAAAGAGATATGCACTAGTAATTATAGATGACTACTCTAAGTACACGTGGGTGTTGTTTCTAGCCTCGAAGGATGAAGCCTCTCAAACAATCATTGATCATATAAAGAAGATAGAGGTAGAAGCTGGTTTGCCTGTCAGAAAAATAAGGTCTGACAATGGAACAGAATTCCGAAATATAACCCTAAATGAATTCTGTGTTGAAAAATGGATTTCAAGATAATACTCAGCGCCCAGAAGTCCACAACAAAATTGAGTATTAGAAAGGAAGAATTGAACTTTGGTTGAAGCAGCAAGAACAATGCTGAATAAAGCTAAGTTACCTTTATACTTTTGGGCTGAAGCAGTCAACACAGCTTGCTACACTCAGAATCGTACCCTGATTAATAAAGATCATGACAAGACTTCGTATGAGATAATAGCAAACAAGAAACCAACACTGAAATACTTTCATGTGTTTGGAGCAAAGTGCTTTACATTGAAAGATGATGGGTATCTAGGAAAGTTCGAATCCAAGGCTCATGAAGGCATATTTCTTGGCTATTCTATGGAATCTAAGGCGTACAGGGTTTATGTGATTGAACACAAGAAGGTCATTAAAAGCATGAATGTAACTTTCGATGATCTCAAGCTCCCAAGTCTAGAAAGAACAGATGACACTGAAACTCTGCAGTTTGAAAATTTGAACTCAGATGAAGGTGAAATGGAACCTGAAGCTGCAACAGAAGTACAAGTACCAAATGAGAATATCAACAATAATGATTCTGACCCTAGTAGTGGAAATAGTGGAAGATTCATAGAAACTACTAGTTGTGGTAGAGAACCTCATTCTCAACCAAGCAGCAGCTCAGGGGGAGCAACTGAAGGATCTACTAGCAAGACTCAGCACTACAATGATAATCAAGCTGAATCAACTAGGACAAATCTGCCAAGACATAGGGTATGAAGTAGAGCTCATCCTTTTGAGTTGATTCTAGGAAATCCAGATGCTGGAGTTTAAATTAGGCGTGCTTCTCAGAATGAATGTTTATTCTTTGGTTTTATCTCTGAAATAGAGCCAAAGAAAGTGGAAGAAACATTGGAAGATCCAGATTGGGTAATAGTTATGCAAGAAGAACTCAATCAGTTTCACAGACAAAAAGTTTGGAAGCTGGTACCTAGGCCAAAGAACAAGTCTATAATTGGCACAAAGTGGGTATTCAGAAATAAACTGGATGAAGATGGCATTGTTACGAGGAAAAAAGCCAGACTGGTTGCCAAAGGTTATTCCCAAGAAGAAGGAATAGATTATGATGAAACATATGCACCAGTGGCAAGGCTTGAAGCTATCAGGATGTTTCTGGCATTCACAGTACATTCCAATGTTAAAGTCTATCAAATGGATGTGAAGAGTGCATTCCTGAATGGAGAGCTTGAAGAAGAAGTATATGGGGAACAACCCCCAGGGTTTGAAGATCCAGAATTTGCAGATTTTGTATACTTCCTCTTCAAGGCACTCTATGGCCTAAAGCAAGCACCTCGGACATGGTATGTCACTCTATCTATATTCCTACTTGAAAATGGTTTCACTAGAGGTGTCATAGATAAGACTCTGTTTCATAAAATGTATAAAAATGACATGATATTAGTACAAGTATATGTGGATGACATTATATTTGGTTCTACTAACGATCAGTTATGTAGTAGATTTGCTAAGCTAATGTAGAGTAGGTATGAAATGAGCATGATGCGAGAGCTGAATTACTTCCTTGGACTCCAAGTAAGCCAAAGGAAAGAGGGAATCGTCATTTGCTAGACCAAGTACATCAAAGATCTTTTGAAGAAGTATGGTCTTGAAGATGCATCAACAGCTAAAACTCCAATTGCAACTGCCACTAAGCTTGATCAAGATGAACCTGGTAAGAAGGTAGATATCACAAGCTATAGAGGTATGATCGGCACATTACTTTACTTAACTGCAAGTAGGCTAGACATTATGTTTTCTGCATGCTTGTGTGCTATGTTCCAGTCTAACCCTAAAGAATCACATCTTATAGCTGTTAAATGGATTTTTAGGTATCTTAAGGGAAGTCTGAATCTTGGAATTTGGTACCCTAAAGATACAGGTTTTGACCTTGTTGGCTATACAGATTCTGATTATGCAGGTTGTAGGATTGATAGAAAAAGTACATTATGGAGTTGTCAATTCCTTGGTAGAAGATTGGTATCCTGGTATAGCAAGAAGCAGAACTCAGTTGCAATGTCAACAACTGAAGCTGAATATGTTGTTGCTGGAAGTTGCTATGCACAAATTCTGTGGATAAGGAACCAACTTCAAGACTATGGACTGTTGCTGAACAAAATTCCAATATTCTGTGACAACACAAGTGTCATAGCCATCACAAACAATCCTGTTCAACATTCAAGGACCAAGCACATTGATATCAGGTATCATTTCATTAGAGAGCATGTCATGAATGGTACTGTAGAGTTACACTTTGTACCTACAGAGCAGCAAATTGCAGACATCTTCAATAAACCACTAGATGGAATCACTTTCACTAGACTGGTTTGTGAACTTGGGATGTTAAATTCTACTAACTAATAAGTTAATAATCAAAAACTGCAATTTAAAGCTGATAAATTCACTGGTTAATTAATGTTAATATTTTTAGGACTTGTGAATTTATTTACCAAATTATTTTTAAGTAATTAAGATTAAATATTAGATGAATACCTTGTGCATGCCTGATAATATTATTAATCTGGTATTTATTTAATTTTGATCTTAGAAAATATTTTAAGTGCTTGTATTTAAATGATAAATTCTTGGCACTTAATATATTTAAATATTGTTTGAAATTATTTTAAATAAAAAGGATGAATATTTATATTTATTCTTATATTTAAAATAAAAGTAAAATAATAAGAATCATAATTTATTTATGATAATAATTTTAACAATTAATGTTATTATTGTTATTAATAAATATTTTGTGAACTACTCCCTCCGTCCCAACCAATTCTTTACACTTTCCTTTTTGGGACGTCCCACCCAATTCTTTACATTACTAAAAATAGTAACTTTCAACAATAAAATACATTATTACATCCACTACTTCACTCCACTTTTTCAACACTTTACACTATTACACCCACTACTTCATTTATTTTAACAATAAAATCACTATTACACCCACTACTTCATTTATTTTAACAATATTACACCCACTATCTTGGTCTCCGTGCCCGGACCAAATGTAAACATTTGGCCGGGACGGAGGGAGTAATATTTATGGTTAATTAATTATTATTAATTAATTATACAAATTATTCATAAATATTAATTATTTTAGTTGTAACAAAATCTAGGACCACTTGAATTCATATCAAGTACTTTTGTGGTGCTTAGTAAGTTTAGTGGCGCAGATACAGTGATTAGTTTTATAGGCGCAACATAATTTAAACTCAAGTACTTAGAATATTTTCATGAAAAGTCAAGTGGCGCCTATAAATTTTGTTGCGCCCATACAGTGCTTGCACTGTAAAGGCGCAACAAAATACTTAGATTGATTTTGATTGCTTTCTTTGTGGCGCTAGGCCTTTATGTGGCGCCATCACAGTGAATTCACTATGAAGGCGCAACATAAATCTCAGTATAATTTTTGTTGCGCCAAGTAATTTAGTGGCGCCAATACAGTGTGAGCATTGTAGAGGCGCAACTAAAGTACTTAACCAATAATCATGTTATTTGGTGGCGCCTATAAATATGTGTGAGTTTTTTGTTGCGATCTTCATTATACTTACATAGTACACACACTCTCTAAGGCGCAGCAAATACACACAGATCTACTTTTTTAATCGAACAAATCTCAGCCTTTTCTTATCCAAATTTTAATCTAAAATCAGTTTTGTGGAACCCATAATCGTATCTTTAATATGCAAGTGGTCCCATTAAATTTAGTTAAGGTTTTAAGATTCTCAATTTTATAAAACTCAAACAATTTGGCTAGGGTTTGTTTATTTTAAAATCGATTAAAAATTATAATAAAATTAAAAGTGTGCTTAAAATTACTAGGAGATCAACAAATAATTATTTTACGAAAATCCAAGTAATTTTTAAATATTAGGATTTGATTTGTAATTTACTAAAATTATTCGATATTAATTAGTAATTTTAATTCATAAAATTATCTATCAATTTACTAAAATGGCAGGTAATTTTGAAATTAAAAAGACTAATTATTTATCTATTTTAGTAAATGATTTGATTGAAGCAAGAGAGTTAGGTAACTAGGCTCGATTTTTAAATGAACAGTCTATAGTCTGGTACGCACTAACTACTTCTGTTCCTTTGAATAGAAATTTGTTAAGACAGGTTTATAGGTCTGCTCATGACACATCTGCCAATGGAATCTCAGCCTTTACTTGCAAGATTCAGAAAAAGAATGTGCGAATAACTGAGAATGACATCAATAGAGCACTTCAATTGCCAATTGAAGATTTTGAAGATGAACCATCACAGACAGATCTGGACAATTTCTTCTTGTTCCTGCACTGCACCAGAATGAACAATAATCTTCCAAAGAAGATTTACAAGAATCACCTACCCAAGGAGTGGAACTTATTTTTCAACATCTTGTCTCACTGCTTTGCACCAAAGACAGGTGGATTCCACGGGATTACTCAGTTTAACAAGGTGATTGGCTTTGCAGTGGCTTCTGGGTCCAGGATAAATTTTGGAAAATTAATCATGGTAGAGATTCTAAAGAACCAGGCAAAAATTGAGAATTTCTGTCTGTATCCAAGACTTCTGCAGCTAGTGTTAAACCAAGTATTGACTGCTGATCAATTACAAGGGTTTCAGAACAGTCCATTGGAAGAGTCACCCTCACTCCAGTTCAAGACAATTTTATTGCTACAGAATGAGACTGACTATCCCAACATGTACACTCCTGCTCCGATGACTGACCCCATCAGAGACTTCTTTGATCTTCTTAGACAGGTTAATGAAGAAGAAGAAGCAGAAGAACAAGAAGAAGAAGAAGAAGAAGCTGCAGAAGAAGAAGAAGAAACACCCTCTGAAGAAGGAAATGAAGCTGAAACCTCAAGTGAGTCTGGAAACTCAGCAGCAACAGAAAAGAAGAACTGAGAACTGAACAAGAAGATGAAGTTATGGAAGAAGCTGGTTCTGAACATGAGCAAGAAACAATTCCTGAAAAAGAATAAAGGAGTAACCCTGAAGATCATACATAGGAGATAATTGGTGAGGCGGAAGTGGAAGAGCCTCGGACTACAAAGGTGTACATTCCTGATCTCTCCGATGAACAAATGGAAGACAGTACACTTCTAGACTTCGACTTCTCTGCCTTTCTACAAGATGAATTTGTCACAATATCTAGCTCTGTGCCTCAAACGGCAGTGCACACACAATAGCCCTCAGTGGCCTTCGAAGTTGGCAATGAACTTGGTCAAAACCAACCAATTCTAACCACTGCCAGAGAACAACAAACACTCCCTTCATCTCCCAAAACATGAAAAAGACCCATTGATTTAGATGATTGGGAGTCCCTACCGAATCAGGAAATTATTGAAATATCTCCTACAGCTCTGCCCTCTCGAAAATGACGTAAAATGAATTTTAAACCTAGGGCAACTGTGAGCCAGGAACCAGATTCTCCAATCTCTGAAGACATTATCTTTCTTCGTAACGAGCCGTTCATTACATTGTCAAATGTGGTGACCCCCTGGACTTCACATCTCCAGATCCTATTAAGGATGTTTTCCCTCCCCATGTGGGTGAAGTGGAAAGGCAACTCTCCCATAGAAGGGAAGAGGTCTTCATTCAAGGAGTAACTGTGTCAACAGCATCACCACTACAAGTGGAAGTGCCTTCACAGGCGTCGCAGGGCACCACAGGCTCTCATTTGTCAGTCATTACATTGCCTGAGGTAGTGACCCCCCCCCCCCCCCGGAGATTCAAATTCCGGCTCCTACACAGGAGGTCCTCCCTACCTTAACATGTCAGGTGGAGGGACAATACACCCATAGAAGGGATGTTGACTCTTTTAAAAGAGTATCTGCTACATCGATAGTAGAACCTGTTCAGGGTGTCTCTGAACAGGTAAGGCTTTTAATGGCTTCAACTGGTAACACGGATTCTACATTCTTGCCAATCATTACAGAATCCACAGTGGTGACCACACTGGGTCTAAAACCCCCAGTTTTTGAAAAAGGAGTTCTCCCCACTCAAAGTGGTCCGGCGGAGAGGCAACCTACTCATAGAGGGGATAGGGATTTTAATACAGGTACAGAAGATCTCAGTGTTATTAGGAAATGAGTGAAACACTTAACCTTGATGATCTTGTGTTCCCTGATCCTGATTTCCCGAGTGTGAGTGTTGAGGGTCATGCACAAAAAGAAATAGTGAGGAGTGAGACACCCACTAACCAAATAAACACCCCACACATTGCACACACTGCACACAGCCAAAGGATTCTAAATATGGAGGCCCAAGTAATTGAAATTCATTATTCATTGAGAAAGATCTTGGAGGTGCTAGAGCAGCAGAGGGCAGAAATGAAAGAAATCAAAGATTTGGTCAAACAACTGCTGGCTCATAAAGTTCCTATTTCCAATCAATCAATTTTGACAACTCAGATTACTCTGGTAGGAAGGGAGAATAACCCAACTGAGGGGGAGAGAAGGGAAGAACAAGAAAAAGTAGTTGGAGCTGAAATGATCTTGGAGTATACAGCTCAGGGGGAGACAGATTTCTTTTATAGGCCTGGAGTGAGGCAACTTGAAGAAGGAGAAATTCTTGAACCCTATGTGCCAATGGATATTCCAATAGAGATGGAAATAGATGAAACTGCAAAAGCTGTTGGAATAGATGTTGAGGAAGAGTTTGCAGAAGAACATGCCTTTGATAATGACTATCTTCTAGTTGGTGTAGATGAAGTTGTTACTCAAGGTATAGATCAAGCTCAAGAATTGATGAAGAAAAAATGGAAGAGATTACAACATGCAATAGAAAGAAGAAATGGAATCAAGGACATTGAAGAAAAGGTTGGTCCTTATTGGGATGAAGCAAGGAGTCTACTGAAGAAGAAGGAATTAATCCTTACTCAGAAGAAAGATAGAGAAGTCCTTGATCTCTTCAGGACCATGAGGAAAAAATTCGAAGATGTTCATGAATTCTATGTTATGCTATCAGAAGAGATTACAAGCGTGTCAGTAAGTTCATCCAAGTACGGGTGGAAAATGTTCATAAATTCTACAACACTGGGGTCAAAGGTTTTGTCGATGAAGAGTTTTGAAAAGATGAATATTGTGGAGCTGTATGTGCTGAAGAGGAAAGTCATCTTTGGTGGGCATAAAACAAATGAGATACTGAGAGATATGATTGAGAAGAAAATTATAGAGATAGGTGTCGAAGCATTTGAGAAGCCTCCGATGGTCAAGTACTACAAAGCAACAACACTTCATAACCTAACTTTGTCTGATAAATGCCTGGACTCAAGTCATGCAATGTTCATGCAGTATGTAGAAGGGAGACTCAGAAGCAAGAAGAATAGAACAGACGAAGATCTAAAGGTTGCTGAGTTGATCTACGCATTCAGGCTGAACAGAGCAATTAAAACTTCAGGTAGATATCTAATGGAGACAACCATATATTACCAAGATCCAGTGTATGTAAGAAGAGATGATGGCACTGAAATACTTGAAGCTATAAGAGATTCCGAACCTTGCATTCAGACGGAGCCAAATGGAACAAAATACTTCCTTTTCAAGAAGAACAGAGTGGATAAAAAGAAAAAGCTATCAAAACCGAAGAGAAACAATTCTGAAATTATCTAAAAAGTCCTTTCAAGGGTAAAGAGATCCACTGTCAAGTCAGACAAAAAGGTTTTGACGATGATTGAAGATGTTCTAGTGGAGAAGCTGGCAGAAGAGTCGATGCATGAAACTGATAGAGTTAAAGACTTTCCAAAAAGGATAATAGTGTTCGTGTTTTCAAAGAGACAATCTTTGGCCTTCGAGACAATCTTTGGCCTTCGAGTCAATCTCTAAGACAAACACAACCGCTTTTATCACTGAAGTTTTGAAGAAGTTAGAAGAACCACCTCCAGTCAATTCTCTTGAAGTGGAAGCTAGAGATATATTGAAGGCAAGGTTCGAGCAGAAGGAAGATGAGCTAATAAAGCATTACTCCAAGAGAAGATCTAAGCGCAAGCAAGACTCAGTACAAAGAAGCAGAAGATCATAGAATTATTTGTTCAGGCTAGAGGAACAAACTTCTATTATACATAAGAAATCTGGAAATGTAAAATCTAATCCAGAATGTAAGTAATATTATTTGTTGTCTTTCTGCACTTTACTTTTTCTTATAAGTATCAGTTGAGTTATCCTCTCACAGGATTTGCTTGTCGAACTCTAACAAACAAATAGGGGGAGATTGTAAAGCATATTGTAACATAGTATGTAATAGTGATAACGATAACTCAACTAAGAAACAAAGACAAATAAATAATACTAATATGCAACACATGAATCCAGAAGGACATGTAAACAGAAATCATACATACATCACTGCAGAGCATTCAAGATGTAAAGTTTACTGAACGTCAGCGAGAGAAGTTCATTAATATGTTTAGGCCTCAACAACAAATAAGTATTCAGTAGATTTCAGAATAAAAATAGTGAAATGATTAAAGTATAGATGTCAAAGGGTTTCAGTGATCAGAAGTAATGAATCAGTCCAAAGTTAATCAACTGAAACAGAAAAGAAATCAAGGGAATTCAATTCAGTGTTAGTCGTTTGTGAACCAGACCAGTGCACTAAGCGTCAGCACAACAAGAAAAGAATTGTCTTGATTAATCAGAAGAAAATCAGTTGATCAAGCCAGAAGAGTGAAAACCAAGCAGTAATTACTTCAAGAACTCAAGAAATATGTTATGGCAAGTCATATTATACTTGGTGGTTCCTACACAGGTGAATCAGTGCAGGCGCAACAAAACATGTGTGGCGCAACATAACTCAGTTGAGGCATAACAAAAGCTTGTCAAGAGATTTTGTGGCGCCTACACACTGCATCTAGTGTGCAGGCACAACAAAAGGTCATAGGCGTAACATAGCTTTTGAGAAATGTTTCTAAGGAATTAGTGGCGCCTATACAAGAGTACAACTGTATAGGCATAACTAAATTGAACTAGTGGCGCAACAAAAACTCCAAGGCGTAACAAACATATTTGTGGCGCCTACACTCTACAAGGTGCAAAATGGGACTTATACATTGTTGGAAATAATTTTCCAATAAGTCTACAAATTATATATGGGTGAAAATCAATACGGACAGTAAGAAATTCATTTATCTTCAATAAAAGAGATACAGACGGGAGCTCCATTAAAGACATACATTTATATCACTCAACTGTACTTCTATTGTAACATTGATTGAACCCATTGTAGCCAATCATTTGATTAGAAGTGTAGCACCTCAGGGATTTAATAATACATTATTATTTCCCTGAATCTTTGTGTTTCATTCACTGCCATTTTAATATCTCAAGAACACAAACACTTAATCAGCAATTTAACGAAAAATCTACCATATCATATTCAACCCCCCCCCCCTCTATGATGATTTTGGACCTAACAAAGTTTGTCTTTTTTCTTTCTTTATTCATCCTCCTCATCATCCTTTTTCTTCTCTTTAAGCTTCTTTTTTAAAAAGTCAGCCACTTCTCCATTGATGAATCTTCACATGATTCCAATCATTATCTTATCCTTCTCCCTCACTAATTGTTTTTTGTGTAGCAGTTCAATTAAGTTGATGATTTGTCTATTATTGTCTTTGTGTAGATGTTGGAGGATTTTGAAGTGAGATAGTTTATTCTGAGCAGTGAGATATAAGACACCATTAGGATTGCAATAGGTTTCAGGAAGTGTCTCTGGCATTGTCTTGAATATTATCTCCTTCAACTCATTATCTTCCTTGGTCACAGACTCCACATTGTTGTATAAACATTCCAGCTCTGTGTAGAATAGATACCTGAGAGAATCGATAGATATTTTGAAATAGCCAGACTCTATCTACACTATTGGTTCCTTGGACTCTCTTCCATTTATCATCACTTTCACTCATCTTAATGACACTATATTATTGAGAAGTAGCGTTTTGTAGTTCCAATGATTGTCTTTTACAGATGCCTTAATGACTTTTATATTTTAGACAAACTCTTTGTCAGCTAGAGGCTTTCTTGCTTCTTCCCTTAGAAACTCCATAATAACTTTTTCCCTCAATGCTTCAATCTCATCCATGTTATCCTTCTCCCCCTTAGGCTTGGTATCTTGTCTTGAAAGAAATGAAGAGTGATCAAGCTCTATTAGATTTGGCATTTGAACTTGTGGAGTTAGGCTTGAAGGAGTGAAGGTTGATATCATAGCTTGGATAGAAGATAGTTGAGTAGACACTTTATTAAGAACATCTGACTGAGAAGTCATTGATGAATTTACTTCCCTTTTGCGAGATCCAAAGTCTGAAACAACTTGATTGACTGTAGTAGATAGTTGAGTTTGAGTTTATGCAATCTTCTCCATTTTGTCATTGAGGCCCTCAAAAGTGAGATTTTGAACTTTTTCATCCTTGGCCTTGTAAGAATATTACAAGTCAACCTGGAATGGAGTCAATTCATTGATATTTACATTCTTAGGTAGCATGTCAGCATACCTATTTTTGTAGAGAATTTCCACCATGGAGTTGATCCTGATGTTATGCTACTTTAGCTCTGCATTGCTCTCGGTCATAGAGACAAATGTCTTCTCCATCTTTTCTATCTTGGATTGCATTTCATAAATCTTTGATCTGTAGGTGGATGTCTCAGATTGAGGTTTTGGCTCATTTGAAATATTTTTGTGCATAGTATTATACATATTATCTATTCTGGACTCCATCTTTTCTTTATGTTCAGCAATTTAAGCTTGAAGCCCCCTTACCAGATAGTGATTTGACTGCAATTGCACTTTGGAAGCTTCATGTATAGCATCATAGATGGCTGAGGGAATGAAAGATTTTGAACGGGATCCCAAAGATGTAAGATATTTCTCCCTCATCCACTGTAGCATCTCCTCCAAATTTATTGAATGTTTTGCATCCAGCCACTCATCCACATTTTCTTCACCATCTTCAGCCATAGATTGGTTCTTGGACTTTAGAGCCTCTTGATCTTTTGCATACTCTAGCAAAAAGGTTGCATAGTCTTTATTAGGAAGATGAGAAGTGAGGAACTTATGTGCCACATTATAGAACCCATCCAACTGGTCACCATAGAGTTCCCTTAGTTATTTTTCTGAAGGTAGTGAACCTGATGGTGGTCCTAAATCCCTGTCATGTTGCACAAGTTCCAGCCATTGTGACAAAAAGTGAATATTCTCCCTAATATTCTCCCTAGGAGATAGTCTTAATAGATGAAGGATGGATAGAAATATTCTCCCTAGGAGATAGTCTTTGAATGGCTGGGGATGCCATTTCCATGGTGTGAATGTCCCCTAGATTACCCAATGTCTGTGAAGACAGGGTCACCATAGGATCATGAGTGAGACTCATGGGAGGTGTTGGTCTATCTTCCACCTAGTTTAAAGTAAAAACTCCTAGAGCCTCTATGGTTTTGATGGTGTCATCAGGATACGCCCCAACATGCATTTCCTCACCATATAAATGTATGTCCTGGGTGGTGAGCAAGGTGTCATGAACCAAGTTTGTTAGGTCCCAAAGTATTTTAGAGGGGGGGTTGAATACAATACTCACATTTTCATGGAATAATAATTTTCTTTCTTTAATGGATATGCATATTTGTATTCTTGAAGGTTAGTAAATAAAGAGTCAAGATTTCCAAGTATATATGTTTATATAAACTTGAAAGGGTTGCTACACCTATTGTAAAAACACTAGAAAAAATCAAGAACAATTAGTTTTATGATTTTCTCACAAGATAATAATTCTTTTCTTCTAGCAAATATACAATTTAATTGCTCTAAGAAGAAAAAGAATTATTCCTATTTTCTCTAGCTAGATTTTGCTTTTGTTTAGCTCTTTACATTAAAATAAAATGAAGAAGATGATGAATAATGACCACTACTAACTTTCTCTTTAAAAGCTCTCGACACTTTTTTTTCTGTTTGTCTTCTTCTTCTATTTTTCCTTCTTCAATATGATGAGCTTCAATATAATGCGTAGACTTTTTGAATACCCAATGATGTGGCTTTATATGGACCAATCAAATAGATTTCCCAAGATAAGATTCTGGATAGAATATAATATTCTTGGGAATATTCCATTTTTAAATTAATGTGAATTACTGAGAACTGTGGCGATGACATTTTACTTTCCCGAGAACTATGGCGAATTGCATTGTCGCCATAGTTTTCTTTTACTTAGCCGAATATTGGAAGCCAAACTCTGGTGATGAAGTTCCCGAGAACTATGGCGTTTTCCTGAGGCTCCATAGTTGCTTAGCACTTAGAATATTTTTCCTTCCTTTCTTCACCAACTATGACGACCCAACTGTGGCGCCTTGACCCTCCTTTGATTGAGAACTATGGCGTTTTTGCCCATCGCCATAGTTCTTCCTGCCTTAAAAATATTTCATTTCAATTCTTCTATTCACTTCATTTTAATTCTTGAAATTCCTTTTGAATAACTTTTGTCTTGAATTTGAATTTCTTCCTTCCAAATATAATTATGAAATTATATTTCTGTTGAATTTCTTTCTTCAGTTGTTGACACTTGATGCACTGGTCTGGATCATAAGTGACTAATCCTGATTGAGATCTTCAATTCTGAATATATTGACATAATTATTTTGTTCCACAAACCTTCTTGCTTCAAATAGTGATTGTCAATAAACATTGTACTTTGACTGGAATCTTTTCTGGTACTTAGACAATATCTTCATTGCTACTACAATCTTGAAAACTTCATTTTTTATTCTTCACTGACGCTTGAATATATAAATGAATATCTTTTAGTGAGTATAAATTCAAAACTGTAGTTGTCTTCTTTAACCTTTGTTTTTACCCTGTCTTCAATTCTTCTAAACTCCTATGCTTCGAACACTGTCTATCTTCAATCAATGCTAATACACTGAAATCTTCGAGTGACACTTTTATACTGAATCTTCAACACTTCTGAAAACCTGAAAGTCTTTACACATTATTCTTCACCGAGGCATGAACATGTTAATGAACTTCTCTCAGTGACCTGTAGTAGACTTCAAAATGTCTTCTAATATCTTGATTCACTGTATTTACCTTATCTTCATTTATTCCTGATTTCCGTGTAGATGTAGTATTATTTACCTGACATGTTCTAGTGTTGAGTTATCATGACTTCTGTTCATACAACTTCACAATCTCACCAAAAATCTCCAGATTCTGCATTTCCAGATTTCTTGAGTAATTGAAATGAAAGATATTTATTCCTCTAGCACTGAACTGATATTCATGTTGTATCATTTGTGTTCCTCTATGTTTGAGCTCTCTATGCTTTAAAATCCCTCATAGCTTGAACTTCAAAGAACTTATCATAAACAGAGCTTCATAAGAATCAAAATTCCTGGGAACATCTTCAATAGAACATAGCTCAAATAATGTTCTCCCCCTCAGAATGAGATTCTTCTTTTTATTCTTCTTCTTCCCCTTAGTAGAACATTAGAGAATATCTTATCTTTTTTTTTCTTATCCACCTCATATTAGGAATCCTCCATTGAGACTTTATTTTTCTAAAATCCTCCAATGACAACTCCTTCTAAGAATAAGATACTTTTTCTTGATTTTTCTCTAATGATCTAAGGAAGGATAGGATAACTTCTCCTCTTGTCCTAACTTCTCTCCCTAAGGATACTTCCCTATTTCTCCCCTAAAGATATGAAGATAAGACTTTCTCCTTTTTCTGGTATACTAACTTCTCCCCCTTAGTTGAGGAATTCTACGCTAGACCATAATTTTCTCATGGCTTGTCTTCCAGATAATGTTCTTGTCTGACATTTGATTGGGAAAAACTAGTAACTTTTCTTTCAAAAGTAGCAAGTAGCAAGGGCAAGTGTTTGGTCTATGGTTTCCTCACATCTACTACATTATATTGGTGTTTACACTCAAGTGTTGAGTACTTGGAAGTGTTTCACTCTTTATCTCCATATCTCTCACTCAAGTGTATCTCTCCCTCACTTTCACTCAAATGTTTTTCTCTCTCACTTCACTCTACATTCTGAATATAGTCTTCCGTACCTGCAAGTGAAATCTATTAATTCATTTATATTCTCATCACCAGATTCATCAGAATGAACTGAATCGTGATCTAGTGGAGAAATGGCCTCACACCTTCTCGAGGTGGGTTATTCCAAGATATTAAATCTTATTGGGAATCCCGCCTTGTTCTATCAAGGGTTGCCTCGCACCTTCTCCATAAATGGGATGTGAACATTCCTTTTCAGAATCTGGAAATATTCCTTCCTTGAGGGTAGTAGGCAATGTAATGAATGACAAATTAGAGCCTATGTTTCCCTCGTAACCCGTGACAAGAGTTTTTTATGAAATATCCTTTTTGGTTCATCCGTAGGATTCTTGCTAGAAAGTGCCTCACCTCGCTAGATAAATCTAAGCAAGGGACCTCCCTTAAGGGATCCAGAGATGTTGTTGTTAGTAATTGTGCCCTAGAGATAAAATTTTTATATTTTAAGGAAAATATTTTATTATTAAGGATTATGTTTTATTAATTATTATTTATTTATTATATTTTGTTTAATATGTTATAAATGTTAGCATAATAAATGCCCTTGAAATAATGATACATATTATATATCTTTAAGTACGTGGCTTAAAAATGAGATTATATGAACAATATTATTATTCCTGAATATCCCCAGTCGAGTGTTGTTATTTTAGGACAATAATTGTAACACCCCCTTCCCAAAATGAGATGAGGGGTTACTTATCAAACCACAAACTTGTATACAAAGTACAAAAATCTACCTTAAAGTAATTGAATAGGTCCAACAACTCTGTAAAATAGTATTAAAACCTCCAAAACAATTCAAAGCGATAAATGCGAATTAATCCAAAACCTTTAATAATAACTAATGTCTAAAAAGAAAATGCGAAAAGCTCAAACATCCTAATAAATGTAAATAAGGGAGCTCTCCATCACACAGCCCAAGATCCCCTTAAGTACCTGTCAGAAGAAAGAATACGACATGAGCCAAATGCCCTGTACGGATTGGAATACAGTTTATAAAACAAGAAGCAAGATATATAATTTGATAATAATATATAAACTTTAATTTTTAAAGACAAGGCTGAAGCAAAGAGGGGTTAGGATATTTCATACCGATACAAAACAGATAATAGATACACACATCATAGGGTACCTAATGCGTGCAATAAACCGGACAACGTTTACGGCATATACAACGTCACCGTCAAATATCAAATCACAAATCAAATCAAATTATGGGTGCACCCACGTATCCTCAAACAAATATTAAATGTGCAAAGCTCGCCACCTGAGTTATCAGAAGGATACGCCATGACTAATCACACTGTCACGGAAGTGTCATGCCACTGGTGCCGCAATGACATGGCTGTAGTACCCCTACAGCTGGTTAAATCGGTATACCCTAATATCACTCTAAGGGTTCGAATAAAATAATTTCACAATTTTAAAATCACCTGAAGAGATATTTCAAATATTCTACGCAGATATGTAACATACATAATTTTCGAAAATCAATGAGACAAATATTTAAATATTTCGAAACGGACTTTAAAATAACTTTCGGAGAATTAAAAAAGTTAAAATGAATAATAACCGAAGGAACAGATTTATGAACAGAACGAATTAAATATAACTAATCCTAAAAAGAGTAGCGCTGAAGAGAAAGGGGACGAAATCCGTACCTCGAAATAGCAATCTTAGACACTAACGAAAACTGCATAGACCCACAAAATTTCTGGTTCACGATATGTTCTTCTTGATCAAGACAATTCAATGCGTCCAAGGTACCAAATAGCGCCTCTGTATTTCTTTCTTACGCGGACTCCACTTTAAGGTTTAATAAAACTCACGGTTGTGTATACATGGGTCTTGTATATATACTGAATAAAATAATCCTTAACACCCAATCGAAAATATTACATCTCAAACGTCGAACTTCTTCATAACTCCAATTCTGCCCAGATCTGTATTTTACCTTTTTTGACCCTCTAAACGATGTTTTCTGGAAAAAAAATTAAAACACAACAATCATAGAGAACGAAAAGATCTTTCTAAAAAGTCCAGAATCAATGAATTCCGACTTACGATGAATTTATTACAAATTTTACAAGACAACTGATTTGTGTATGAATAATCCTACGAATTTTACAAACAAAGATGAAGAAAAAGAATAAGGATTTGTGTATCGAGAGAGATTTACATCTGTTTAGTCTTGGTGACTAGAAAAGAATATGAAAGAATGAGGAGACCTTAATCTATATATAGAGTTTTAAAACCCTACAATAAAACCTACTACGATTCAAATACCAATATTCGAAAGCCCGTTATTCTAATCCAATTTTAATTCCTAATCTCTATCTAATTTTAATCCTTTTTTATTATTATTAATATATTTTATTACAAATTCTATTTCTAATCAAATTCAATATAATAAATATTATAGTTAAAAAAAATAATCTTACAAATTCTAATCTAATTCTAATTCTAATTACTAATATCTAAATAAATAAATTAAGGATATTACAATAATAATGCATAGAGACTAGTATGTTTATTGACTGATTACCACATCTTATTGGTTATAGGTATGGTGGTACTAAAGTAAAAAACATAGGTGCATGTAAGAGTATATGGCACTGGAATGACCCGTCGTGAGATTCTACATGTTAAATAAGTGTCATAAGTAATTCTCACAGTAATAATGATGTAATGATCCTCAGACCTGAAATCATTATATTTCTATATGAGAATTAATATACTTTGATTACATTAAATGTTTCATTTAACCGGGTGATGATCAAGATACGCATTGGGTATATTATGAATCATATGAGAAATATGAATGATATAGAAGGGATTTAATCATCTTAATAATAGGAGTGATAATATTTGTCTCTTATTTGAGTGAGACTATGAAATGCACAGTCATGCTCAAATATTGATTTGATTTTAATAGTATATTCATCCATCAAAAAAATAAAGATTAAAATATGAAGAGGATGACACGACACATGCCTTGAGTTTAATCCATAATATCAAGATTAAAATGATTGTATTACCTTGTATATTATTTAGAAATGCTCAATCAAATCACCGATTTTATTATTTTTACTTGGATAGCAATGATGTATTACTAGATGCCGCTCATTGTTTACAATGTTAATTAGATATTAAAATTGTGGTTAACGTAATAATAACCTACAAGGTCACACACAAAGAACGCTTGAAAGAGAAATAATTTAAATTATGAATTTATTAAATAAGTAATTTATTTTATTTATGATATTAATTAAGTATGACTTAATTAATTATATAAGTAGAATAAATGAATTACTTAAACTAATTCTAAAATTAGTAATTAATTAATTAAGTGAAACTTAATTTAATAATTTGGAATTTTGGATTAGTATTAATTATATTTGGATTATAATTAGAAAACTTATTCATATCTCTATATAATCTCTTTATGGACTGATTTATTAAGAGATACATACTTTACTAAAACTCTAGCCGTTTTGAGAAAAGAGGAAGATATAGAAAGAATCAGTTTTCAGGTGCTTGTACACATCAATCCTTCATGAAAAGTGTTCGTGTGGATACCGTATAGCGTAGATCGCGAGAGCGAGATACGTGGTGATTAAACAAGCTTTGGACCTTCATTAATCTTCCATTAATGAACAGTTAAAGCTATTTAAGGTATTTGTTTTTTTCTCCGAATTAAATCATTTATTTTCGCATTGATCCTGTGGAGGGTTTCGCTATTTTGATTTATTTTTCACGTTTATTCCGTTGCGTTTGATGCTCGATACCCTTTAGTTGCTTCTGGTGAGATAGATACCTTGGACAATGTAATGAATGGTTGATTAGAGTATGTATTTCCTCTTGATGCGTGTGAAGGCATGTGCATTTCTATGATCTCAACCGCTTCATCTACCATAATAAATGGTAAATAAAGAAATTGGGGGGTGTTGCCTGTACCTCTCACTGTGATCTCCTTGAAATGTGTTCCTAGAATTTATCTGTTTAGGCTTACCATCAACGTGAGTCGTGAGTGCAGGTGGTGTGCTTGACTCATTACAAGGTGCTTTGGCTGATGAGCAAATTTCAATGCACTCACGCTGTTGAGAGAATGTTTCCAGAGATAGTTTATTTGCTTTGCATCTCTTTTAGAAGATGCAGATGCTCTTAAAGTTATCTCAATTATATACTACTTTTCTTCTCTAGAGGTAGAGTTGTGGGTACACTTTTGACTTCAACCTTATTTGTTGCATCAAGTGCAGTTTCACCCTTATCAACCTCTAAATTACATGGGTTCCTTATCTCTTCAACAGTTGATATATGGAAGTGGAAGAATTTGTATTTGGTACTACGGCCTGGGTAAGAGATTCATGAGTTTTCAACCTCTTGGCCAGCTTCTAAAGCCACTAGGGGCTAAATGGATAGAGTCAACAAGATAATAAGATAATTATCTTAACATTCCTAAATATATTTTTCATCTCAAAGAGAAGGAAAAGTATAAGAAGGAATGATAAATGATTGCATTAATGCGCTTTTGGTAAAAGAGTTATGTTGGATCTAAAAATTTATCATTTAAGAGCATGATATGAAATTTTCTTTAAGATACATATCCCATAATAAAACGCAGGAAAGTGTATCAAAGAAGAAAGTTTATATCTCTTATGAATTTCTTAAAAGGTAAACTTCCCATGATAAAATGCGGAAATTTACACCAAAGAATAAATTCAACTCTCTTACCAAATTGTATCTCAATAAAATGAATCTTTTCCATTAAACCTTAACATTGTGCATTTTGGAAACAGTTTTGCAAAACATTCTTATCAAATAGAGGACTATGATTTTCCGACTCATAAAGCAATTATGATTTCCATCATTTTCGTCCATCGGATAGTATCCCCGATTTAAAATAAAAATACATGACAATGGGGGTGGATACATGATTAGCAATATGGTACAAGGTCTTCAAAGAAACAACCACTATTTTGGTACTATGAATCAATGTGGAACATACATTAAAACAAGTGTTTGAAAATAAATAAATTTACAGATGGTTGGTACCTCAAAGTAAAAACAATTTCTCGGAATAAAATAGCAGTCACAATAGTGGGTTTAATCACAAAGTTTCTGCCACTTTAAAAAGAAAAATTAAGAAAGAAAAAGGTTTTGAAAATATAGCATTTAGAATCAGATTTTGCGAGAGGACAAAAGATTTTGAGATTTAGAGAAAGAATATTCTCAAAAAAATTGATTCATACCCAATGTTTTGGAAATCAAAGAAGGGTTGTAAATCAAAAGATTTTCAAAAGAGAAGTTTTGAATATTTTTTTTTCTTAAATGTAATTTAAACCCTATGTTATTAACAATATACAATTCAAACTCTCTTTTAATATATTTACTAAATTTAACTCTACGTTTTTTAACTATTTACAATTGAAACCTTTTTTAAAATAATTAATAAATTTAACCATATATTTTTGAACTATGTACAATTGAAACCTTTTTTTAAAATAAATAGTAAATTTAAACCTATGTTTTAAAACATTTAGTAAATTTAATCTTGACCTTTTAGTTTCGGAATAAAATAAATTTTAAGACAAAAATTTTGAATAAATATTCGCCAAATGCACTATTGCCAATTTTTTTGTATAGATATTATCTAAGCATAATAGATATTTGCAATTATTAGGGTTTTTTCCTTATAAAATGGATATTTAGATGTTATTTTCTATATTAATATATCTATATGTATAATATATTATATATGTTCAATAAAATTTTAATATGTGTTTATATTATTCCATCTTGCCATCACACTTCCCGCTCAATATATTCATGAATGTTCATCACCGAATTTAATTTATTTTCAAAAATACTCTTCGGTGAATATATTCTCGAAAATACTTTTTCGATACAAAATTTATTTTATTCCGAAATTAAAAAGTCAAGGTTAAATTTATTAAATATTTTAAAATGTAGGGTTAAATTTACTATTTATTTTAAAAAAAAGGTTTCAATTGTACATAGTTAAAAAATATAGGGTTAAATTTAGTAATTATTTTAAAATTTTAGTAATTATTTTAAAAAAGGTTTCAATTGTACATAGTTAAAAAACATATGGTTAAATTTACTAATTATTTTAAAATTTTAATAATTATTTTTAAAAAAGGTTTCAATTGTAAATAGTTAAAAAAACGTAGGGTTAAATTTACTAAATATATTAAAAGAGGGTTTGAATTGTATATTGTTAATAACATAGGGTTTAAATTATAAATAAGCCTTTTTTTAAGTTTTCTTCTCTAAAACTGATAGAAAGTGAATGTATTATAGGATAAAATATTTTGAAAATGAAGTAGACATGAATTTCTTTTTACTACATTAATATTTAAAACACAGTTAAAGAAAGAAAATCAAATATACTAATTCTAACAGATTTTCTAAAAACCAATTTTTACTTAGAATAAAGACTAAGCAAATCCATTAGTATTAATATATCACAATTATTTTGTAATTAAATATTAATCAATTATCACAAAGTAATAAAAGAGAATATTTTTACTATAAATAATCATGCTACAAATTTATTTTAATTTACTTAAATTATGGAGCAGACATATCACTGAATTGTTTTATATCATCATAATTTAAATATATCAAAATAAATTAAATACTTATGTTATACTAAACAATTACCATATACATGCATATATATCATATAAACATGACAATCATTCAGTAGAATTATAAGCATTAAGAAATATTTTTATTATTAATGATTTTCAAATAAACCACATATATTATCACTAATATTTAAAATATCATAATTAATTACAATGAATCATTAATAAAATATCATTACTTGATATTTATCAATAATTTCAAAATGCAAGTAATTATGGTTCATTATTTTATCAAATCGAAATTATGAAACTAATCAATATTGAATTGCTTTAATTCATAATATTAATAAGATAAAATAATTTCTCGAAATACTAAATATTCATAAGGTTGAATATTGGCATCTAACTTCCTACGCAATATCTAATAATTATCACTCTAGCATATTGCTATTATACTCACAACAATTATTACTGATACACGTAAGCTCGAGAAAATAGTTGAAAAAAAATTCAGAAGTCCTTTAAATATCGACATTTAATACTTGTGATCCTAATTACAACTCCTCGCAAATAAAAAGAATTTTAGAAATATTTTCCAAGTATATAAAACATAAAGAATTTAATACACAATATTTAGTAAATACTTCACCCTTTAATATTAGTGAATTTTAAAATAGGCTTTAATTACTTAGAACAGAAATTCTAAATAATATCACTAATATCAAAAATGCCACATTTATTTATAACAAAATATTTAAAAGTATCAGAGCAATTAAGCAAGATATCATTGACTAATACTCTTCAAATATTTATACTTCAAATAATTATGCTACTTATTTATTTCAATGAATTTAAATATGGATTAGAGCACAAATAACATTGCATTGCTTTACTTTTCATAATTATCTTTATCAATATAAACAACCACAATAAAATACTAAATATCTATTAAATTAGATATTAGCATTCAACTGCAAATGAGTATAAAAATTCTTCTAAGCATGCAACCTAAAGAACTTTCACACCCTATATACTAATATTATGTGAAATTCACAAATACTAATATATCACAATTAGATTATAAATAAAATTATAACTCAATATCATTAATTGATATAAGTCAGTAATTTTGAATACCACTAATTATGCTATATATTATTTTAGTTCATTTAAATCATGAGACTGATATGACATCCCAAGTTCACTAACCAACTTAGATAAAATGAATTCATCAAGTTATTTAGCAAAGATCTGCAAGTTATTCTACTAAGGACAATTCTCGAATGAAATGATACCTGGTTTCCATGTACTTGTTCTTCAAGTGGTGTAGAGAGTATCCAACAGAATTGTTGAAGTAGTTTCCTTGTCCATAAGTTTTCATCACAACATCCACTAGTTGCCTTAAGTTCTACGTTTGCTGCATCTATGTATGTTGAATGATTCTCTTTATTTCAACAAGAATTTAAACTTTTTCCACGAAACTGACAGCTTCTTCGAATGACTTCCATGTCTTTCTTACAACCTGGATCATCTATATCTACATAGCCAATTAGGTTAAACCTGGAATCTTTAGGGTACCTAATTTTAAGAATTGGTGATCCTTTAAGATATGCAACAATTCATATCTTAACTATAAGATAAGATTCTCTAGTATTCACTTAGAAATTTGAACATAAGCATATTGACTGAGCTATAAGATAAGATTCTCTAGTATTCATTGAGAATATAATATGTGATCTGTGTGCAATTGAGTAAGTAATGAGCTGATCATACCTCTTTATATAGCTTGTCACTTCAATTCATATACCTTATTTGTCTGTATCAATCTTAGTGGTTTGCTGGCAAGAAGTCTTGGCAGGTCTAGAATCTTCCAAATTGCATATCTTCAAAATATCATTGACTTACTTTAATTGTCATTATTCTTTTGAATTACTTGTAATCTAAAAAGAATTGCAACTCTTCTGACATGCTTATCTTGTACCTACTCTTCATTAACTTAGCAAAAATCTCTTGCCAAATTTTCATTAGTAGACTCACATATAATACACTCATGGTATACTTGCATTAATATTGAATTACATGCGTGCCTTGATTCTAGAGAGATATATATGTATACCAATCTTACTATAATCATTTTCATGTAATACATAAGTTAGAATGTCATACCATGTCCTTGACGATTGCTTGAGTCCTGGTACCCATTCATAGAGAGCTTGGGAAGAGAATGATATACAAATTCCAATAAATCTGCAACATCAAATTTCAATGGAGCTTAGTGATGATGCCCTCGGGGCTTAATAACGCCCACGGGGCATGGTGATGCCCTTGGGGCTTAGTAGTGATGCCTTATAAATTGATAGTGAGTCTCTTTATATAGGAAAAAGAACATAGTTTATTTCACATCTTCTCGATGTGGAAAAGTAAACGTCCTTTATATAGGGGTTTTAAAACTCATATTCTTTATAGGATTATAATACTTGGGAGGAAGTAACCTCCTTGCATGAGATTCTAGATCCTTTCTTATGGAAACCAACTCTTTATAGGAATAGTTGACTATCAGGTTACTCGTTGGAGTAGTTTCCTTGTAGTTAGATACAATCAATTAGCTGTATAATTAGCTAATTGATTAATTATGAATTTATTTTATAATTAGGGTTTTGGGCCTCATTAAATGAGCATTCCCTTATGACCAAATTAGGTCTAATTAATGAAACATTAATTGTATCTTTATGAATTATTTTTAGCTCACATCACTTTAAAGTGAATTTAGCCTTATTATATAAATTTATTAAAATTTATAATATTTTTTATTTAACCAATTTTGAAAATTTTCATATATACTTATTTTAATTGATTTAATAAATCTAACATATTATATGTATTAATTATCATGGGATAACATTTTTGACTCAAAGATAATATTTTAGAGAATTTATATTATTTGTTTACAGTTATATATATTCTTATAAAGTGAAAGATTCATTATAGTACTCTTTCAGTTTGAGATTTAGGTATTTCCAACCTATCGGAGTAATTTTGCTTCTTCATCATTGGAGTCCAAGAGACGTATAGTGCATCTAAGCTCTTCCCTTCAAGATCTGTGCAACCAAGTTTTAAATTGCAGGTATTTAAAATATAAATTAGAGAGAGAATATTTATTAGAAATAAAAAAATTGCATCGGTAAAGAAAGAACGTGTATTTGCTAATACAAGACATGAAAGGAATGAAAAACTCATTAAAGAGCTATACATGAATGTTTATACAAAGGTGAACCATGGTGTATTTACTGAAAAATTATTCCAATCGACAAAAGTGAGAATATATGAAAGACTAAAAGATCTTCAAATGTTGTTTTATTGTATTTTGGTATATGTATATCTAAAAACTAAAAGAAAAACTAAAGATTTGAGAGTGAAAATATTTGATGATTTTGACTTGTGTTTGGAACAAGCAAAAAAATGTTTTACAATTGGATTGAACCAATATTTATGGGTTTAAAAAATACACTATTCACCACTCAAATATAACTGTCCAAACATTTAATATAATCAATATATATATTATTTATACGTTAATATATGTGTAAATCCTATTTATATTAACTAGCATAAAAGCCTGTATGAGGCACGAGCCCTAATTTAAGTACGTTAATAAATAATTTAAATATTATTTTTTGTTAAATTTTATTTATATTATTGATCATACGATCAAAAATTTTAATATTTTCAAATACTAAAAGAATTTTAATATCTTCAAAACTAAAGGATTTTTATAATACAAAAATATAAGGATATATAGATTTTCAAATACAATTTCATCCTTCATATTCATAAATATATAATATGTGAGACATGAATAAAATAATTATTTTATTATAAATGAATTGAAAAATATATTAAAAAAAATAATAGTAAATGTTAGTAATAGATTATAAAATAAAAGTATAAAATACTTGAAGTTCAATAGTTCTATATGTATATATTAAATTCACTTAAGTTGAGGATGTCATATATTCCATTCATACAGAAAACATAATAAAATCCTTTTTTTATATTTATATGGTTGAGGAGTATAATAATAATTTCAATTGAATAAAATGACTCACTTATTTTTAGGATTAAAATGACTCAAAACTATCACTAAGTCATGCCATTATATATATTATACAATTTTATTAATTTATATTTTGTATGCTAATAAAAGAACATAATATAATTATGTTTATTACCTTGTACATTGTATAAATTTACTAAATTGAATAATATAGTTATGTTGAAAAAGACATAAAAAATTAGATAAATGACATTTACTTGAACATAAATAGTTTTTAAAAATTGTATTCAACTCATTATTACTTATTTATTTTTATAAATAATTATATTTTCAAAATTTTATCATGTAAAAAATGTTAGAATTTTTTTTATCAAACTTGAAAATGACCAAAAAGTCATAACTCGGATGTGATCAAAATTTTCAAATTTTAGTCATATCACACGTATAGAAGACTTATAAAAAGATTGATAGACACCAGCTTGCCCCCGAACCCGGCATGCTCATTTCTCAGATCTGCTGCTCTGCTGCAAGTTGTTTTTCTTCTTTTAATGTTCATTTAGGAGATGTTTACTTCATTTATTTTTTAGAAAAAAAATTAATTTAAAAATTGAGAAATGTGTTCACATTAGATATTTTCCTAAATGGGAAATATAGTTTTCCAAATTATAACTGCAATTTGTAAAGTTTAGAAAACAACTTTGGAGTCTTTTCTAAATTTTGAAAATTAGAAAACACGCATATCATTCTTCCATTCCCAAAAACACCTATTTTTAAGACATTCTTCCACACGACAACCATTTTTAGCACAATTAGTAATATGTTAAGTAAGTGCACAAATATATCTTTTTTGAATGTTAGAAAAAAAAATAGATCAAATATAATAAATTAATTAATAATTTTATTTTTCTACTGTAATTTTGGGGAAAAAGAAATAACATTATTAATCATACAATATAGAGTATGAATAATATATATATATATATATATACATACATACATACATACATACATACATACATGCTTTATAAAATTTTAACAAAAATATACTAATGATAGAAAATAATGAAAATTATGGGAAAGTAAAAAATAAAAAATTGGAAAAATTTCTCCAAAAGTAAATACACACTTAATTTCTTGTTCTTTAAGTGTTCATAATGATTTTATGAATTGTGAATTTATTTTTTGTAATAATTGATGTTTAAAAATAACTGCAAGCGCAAAATGTTTAATTATAGGAAACACAGATCGATTATCAAAGACTATTAATTGTGCAAATATATAAGATCAAATAAATATGTAAAACCTAGGAATCTAAATTTATCAATTAATCACAATTAAATATCTAACTTGCCATAAAAATCAATTCTCTTTCTTTAAAAATTAAATATAAATTAACGAGACAAGCATATACAATGAAACTTATTATCTAACAATAACACATCAAAACTTCATGGAGCAAGCATAGGCTATGAAAAATAAATTCTGTTATTTTCCCTTAGTACAAATTTGTAGAAAGGGGGTGGTGAATACCAACTTGAGAATTTTGAAAAATTCTTGCGGATTCAAGTTTGTACTTTAATTGGTTGAGTGTTTAGAAATAAAGATTGCTAAGAGAACTTTGTAAAATAGAATGTTACACAGTAATACACTATTATAGAAGGGGGGTTGAATATAATAGTATCAAATAATCGACTTTAGAACACAAGTATGTAAAAGATGAACTATTTTATATTAACTTTGATAAACTGAATACAAAACTTTCTCAAGAAAAATAATGTTCGTAAGAGCTGCTAGGTTATGAGAAAGATAATTATGTGAACGATTTACAATGTAAAACCTAATTATGTGTTTATATAGTATACAGCTACATATCCAAATACAACACAAATAATGATAAAGATAGCTTCTAGAAAGGTAATAGGATTGCATTAAAACACTTTCATCTTTATCCTGATCAATCTCTGATTTGTTCTATTTCCATCTTCGTCAAACTCTGATAACCATAAACTCTCTGATCTTCAGTAAACTCTGAGTGAAGTATTCTCTGACAGTATTAGTTATTTATTTCTAACAATCTCCCCCAATTTATGTTTTATTCAATAAAACATAAATTAACTTATGTTGTCAAAAACCTTATAGACAAATGTATCAGAGTTTGAATTTTCTACCTTGACTTATACTCTCCTGTAAGAAAAATCTCAGTCAGAAACTTATCAAGTAACTTCTTCTCTGCTATCTTCAATAATTCTACCTGCTTCACCTTCAATTCTTTCATCTGGTTACTAGAATCATCAATTTGGAAAATTGTAGCTTTCAAGTTATAAATTGATGTTCTTTCCATTCTATCATCTAGAGTAATGTAGCAGATCTTTTGTCCATTAAGATTGAGCATCAATGTTGGAGTTTCCAATACCATTTTTATTTTTCCATCTCCCTTGCTCATCTCTTTCTCAGTATCATCCTCTAGCATATATCTTGGTTTATACTCCTCAGAGTCTATCTTTATCAGCTTTTGAGTTTTTTTTCCTCCTGCTATTGTAGCTTCTAGAAATCTCACCCACTTTGCAGTAGTTCATCCTCTCTTTTTAGCAAATAAAGAACATATTCCAGTTCTTTGGATGACTTGTGAGCTAGATCTTCTTCAGATAATTTAATGACCCTTCTATTTTCCAGAAAATACAACAGCTTCTCTTTAGGTTGAGCACCATCAAAAATATCATTCACTATCTGAACAACAATCAGATTGTCCAAATGATCTTGAGTTAGCTCTTCCTCAGGTTTGTCTTTTAAAAAAAGGATCTCTGAAAGCATTTGTCTCTCCTCTGTAGACTTTGGCATGCGAATCTCCAATACCTCCCTTGTTTTTACCAAGTCTGGCATTGAGAGTCAGAGTTTGTATTTTTGTCCACAGAAGATCAGGATTCTTCTTTCTACACAAAGTTTGTTGTTCTTCTTCCTTATCTTCAAATCTTGTTCCCCCTAGAAGAAATGTAGTACCAAGCATAGTGAGAGGAGTTTTTGATTTTAATGGAGCTTTATGCTGAACTATTAGAGTTAACTTTGTTTGAACAGGTTTAGTTAAAATTTTCTGTGCTTGACCAGATGCCTTCTTCTGAGCTGGAGTTTTCTTTGAACTTTGTCTTCCTTTCTTATTTGACTAGATTTGAACATTGTCAGTACCGGTTTTCTTCAATTCTTCTTCCAAAACAACTGGATCCATTCCTGGATTTTCTTCTTCAAAAATTTTCTTTGCCAGTTCGGCATCCTTCTTGTTTCTCTCTTCAACATTCTCAAGCTTTTCTTCCTCTTCAAGATTTCTAGTCAATTCTTCATCAAGTTCCATCTGAGTTTGTTTATCAGAGTTTGCACCAGATCTTGAAGGAATCAGAGTTTGATCAGTCAGAGTTTGATTTTATAAACTGTATCTACCCTTATGACTCCATTGGCTTTTGTCAACACCACTCCCATCACCATCACCTTCAGGTTTATTAGAGTTTAACACTGAATCCACCTTACATTTATATTTGGATATTTTCTCCCCCTTTTTTATAACATAAGAGATAGTCAATATGTCAATAATAGTGTGTAACAAAATATGCATAGATGTGACAACAGTAGTAAACTTGTCAACTTTGGATTCCAAAGCATCTTGTTTAGTTGAAAAAACTTTAAGCTTAGATTCCAAAGCATGCTAAGAAACTGAAATTGAAGTTTGAACTGATGCACTTGTCTTGATAATAGTGTCTTTGAGATCAGAAACTTCACTTTGAAGACCCTTGGTTAATACAGTAGTTGCTTTGAGAACTGTCTTCATTTCATTATAGTTTAATTCAGAATTTGCCTTCTTGATGAGATCATGAACATGGGGCCAAGAAACATCTTCATGTGAAAATTTTCAAGACATATCCCAGATGGATTGTCTTTTTGAGTTTAGAATCTCTTCATGTGATGGTTCCCCCTTACTGATTTCTTCTCTCCTTATACCTTCTTGTTGTAGAGAAGATTCAATTTCACCTTTCAGCTATTCAACCACACAGTAGTCAAGATATTCCATCCTTAGTCTATCATAAGCATCAAAAGAATCAATGGGCCATCTATTTGAGATGTATATCTGAGTATAAGGAATGGAGAGATCAGTAACTTTTTCATCCTCAAAGATAGGATCCTTAGAGATTGTATCTTCATTATCAAAGCTTGGCATCTCAGAGTTTTGAGGGACAAGTAAACTCTAAGTACCTGCAAAAAGAATAGAACACCCTAAGTCACTCTTTTCTTTTAAAGTAATCTCTTTACTTCTCACATCACACATCTCATGACTTTTAAGAATCAGAGTTTGCTCACTAGAAGTAACTAACTTCTATCTCATATCTAACTCTCCTTTTGCCAGAACCAGTGTCTGCCTCTCATTGTTAATTTTGTTTTTCACACATTTTACCTCAATCTCACAAGAAAGGCTCAAATAACAATGACTTACAGAAATAAGAGGTGGTAGAGAAAGGAGATATGTGGTCATAGGGATAGAGGGATCCTTTCTAGGACTATCCATGGTCATTCTAGCAATAAAAAATGGAAATATAAAATCTGAACTTATGCTATCAGAGTATGTAAATTCTGAAGAAAAGTCAGAGTTTATACCTTGAGCAAATGTAGAGTCTGATGGAGTGTCCAATGGCTGTGTAGAAAGAGGTTGCACCAGAATTGCATCAGAGTTTGCCAATGGAGTAGCATCAGAGTTTGTCTTCTTAGCAGTTGCAGTAATAGAATCAGAGTTTGGTTACACCTCCATATCTTGGTCTGCAATCAAAAAGTTGGTGATCGATTCTTGTGGGACCTAAGTCATTTCAGCAACTACTTCACCACATTGAGGTGAAGGTTCTTGTGAGCTTGACTCTAACAGAGATTGGTTTTCAGCATCAGCAACAGTAGAATCTACCTTCAGAGTTTGAGTGCCTACATCCAAATTTTGATTGGATGGTTCTTGTGTGGCTGGGGCCTTAACAATTGTTTCAACCCTTTGAGCTGAAGGTTCTTGTGGATTGTACCCCTGATCCATGCTGGCTTCACTTGCTGGAACTGTGGTTGTTGTTGAACTTTGATCAACGGGTTATTGTGTGCCTTGAGTTTAATCTGTAATATCTAGATTAAAGGGATTATATTGCATTGTACATTATTCACGAAAGGCTCAATCGAATCACCGATTTAATTATTATTACTTGTGTAGAAATGATGTATTACTAGATGTCGCTCATTGTTTATAATTTTTTTATTGGATAATAAAATTATTGCCAACATAATAATAACCTAAAGGGTCACACACAAATAACATTTGAAGGAGAATTAATAGTAATTCAAATTTATTTTGCATATTAATTAAGTTGGACTTAATTAATAAAATTAGAAATTAGAATTAATTTATAATTCGAATTATATTTGAGTAATAATTAAGTTTGACTTAATTAGTTATTTAAATTAAAATTTGAATTTTAAATAAATTAATTAAATCAGATGATGGGCTAAAATGGCTTGTCTATTTCCTCTATAAATACATCTCTTTCTCTAGGAGTTAACCTAATTTAGTTTTGGGAAAATCCTAGTTGCATAGAGAGAGAGAGAGAGAGGCTGAGAGAAACAGCTTGGGTGCTAGTACATCCTTCCACCTTCGAAGATCAATTATTCGTGTGGATACCATTAGAGCGTAGATCACGTGTTGTGGAATACGTGGTGATCGTACGAGCTTTGGACCTCCATAATCTCTATCTTTAATTCGTTAAAGATCTAAAAGTTAATACATCATGATCTCTGAATTAAATATTATATTTTCACATGGCTCCCGCGGAGGGTTTCACTATTTTTGATTTATTTTTTGCATTTATTCCGCTGCGTTAGTGCCTCGAAACCCTTCAATACCTTCCTGTTGAGAGTAACCTTTGGCAACTAGTCTTGTTTTGTTCCTTGTTATAATTCCATCAGAATCTGTCTTATTTCTGAACACCCATTTTGTCCAACAATGGATCTGTTCTTTGGTCTTGGAACAAGAGTCCAAATCTCATTTCTTTCAAACTCATTTAATTCTTCCTGCATTGCAGTAACCCAGTCTGCATCCTTCAAAGCATCTTCAACTTTCTTTGGTTCTGTTTGAGAATGAAAACTATGGTATAAACATTTATTTTGAGTAGCTTTCCTTGTTTGAACTTCACTTTCTAGATCACCAATAATCAAGTCAGGTGTGTGATCTTTGGTTCATTTCCTTGGATGTAGAAGATTTCTTGAACTAGATGCTCCCCCATGATTTGTGCCTTCATAGTATGATTCCTCAGTAAATGCTGATCCTCCCTCTGAAGTTGTGCTTCCATCAGAGTTTGATGGATCAGAGTTTAAACTTTCAGAATTTGATGGATCAGAGTTTAGGCTTTCAGAGTTTTTTTCTGTCAGAGATTGGTCAGACTCTGAAATTTCAATGATTGAGGTTGGTTCTGCAATTTCAGTAGAAGATTGATGTTGTTCCCCCTCAGCATGTGTAGAATCTTCAGTTATTGTGACATTTCTATCTGACTCAGAGTTTAGGGAGTCAGAGTTTAGCTCATTAGAGTTTAGCTCATCAGAGTCTGTGTCTTATTGAGCATTGAACATTTCATTTTCAAAACTTAGAGATTCATGAGCATCTTCATCATTTAATCATGTTATTTTTCCTTCATCAAAAGAGACATTAATAGATTCCATGACTACATTGGTTCTCAGATTAAATACCTTAAATGCCCTTGAAAAAGTTTTGGAAGTTGTTGCATAACCAATAAAAATGCCTTCATCTGCCTTGAGTTCAAAATTTTTCAACTGTTCAGGATGTGTTTTAAGAATAAAACACTTACTTCCAAATATGTGAAAGTATTTCACATTTGGCTTCTTTCACTTCATCATTTCATATGGAGTCATTCCATGTTTGTTTATCAAAGTACAATTCTGAGTGATGCATGCAGTATTCACTGCTTCTGCCCAAAAGTAAGTAGGAAGCTTTTCTCCTTCTAACATTGTTCTAGCAGTTTCAATGAGAGTTCTGTTTTTTTCTCAACTACACCATTTTTTGAGGTGTACCAGGTGCTGAGAATTGTTGAATGATTCCTTTGTTTGAGCAGAATTCCTCCATTGCAGAGTTCTTAAACTATGTTCCATTGTCACTCCTTAGGTTCTTTACCTTGTGTGGTGATCCATTTTCAATCATGGTAATATGATCAAAAATAATCTCAGCTATTTCATCCTTTTTGTGTAAAAATTAAACCCAGGTAAATCGTGTGTAGTCATCTACTATCACCAGAGTATATTTCATCTTTCCAATGGACATTATGTTGACAGGACCAAACAGATCAAGATGCAATATATGAAAAGGTTGATCAATTAAATTTTTAGTTTTGCTCTTGAAAGATGTCTTATTTTGTTTTGCCTTTTGACATGAATCACAGAGTCCATCAGGATGAAATTGAACTTTTGGAAGACCTCTTACTAGATCATTTTTTACCAATTCATTTATATTTTGAAAGTTCAAATGACACAGCTTTTTGTGCCAATTCCAGCTTTCCAAAGATGATGCTTTTCCAAGTAGACAAGTTAATGGACCATCAGAGTTTACTTCCAAGCTAGCTTCAAAAAAATTGTTATGTATGTAACCAATGAGAACCACTTTGCCAGCCTTTTTGCTTTTAACTTCACAATGTGTTTCATGAAATTCCATAGAATAACCTCTGTCTGTCATTTGACTCACACTTAAGAGATTATGTTTGAGTCCTTCAACCAGAGCTATATTCTCAATGATGACATTTCCAATCACAATATTTCCATATCCTAGTGTTCTTCCTATGTTTCCATCTCCATAAGATATTGTTGGGCCAGCCTTCTCCTCAAACTCTGAAAGCAGAGATTTGTTTCCAGTCATGTGTGCCGAACATCCACTATCAATTACTATGATATTTTTCATGTTTCCCTGTAATCATTTATGCAACTTAATTAGAAGCTCTGGGGACCCAAACAAGTTTGGATCTTTTCTTTTTAAGATTGTTAACTTTTGCAGCAGAAGTAACTTTATCAGAGTTTAAGTTAACAGAGTTTGCATTATCAGAGTTTATCTTTCTTCTATCAGCTTTTACCACATACTGTTGTTTAGCAACATAATTAGAAGAAACAGGAGTTATATTTAAATGAGGTAAAAGTTCATAATAATTGAAATACAGACTATGATATTCTTTACATGTGTAAATTGAATTCCATAAACTACCACAGTGAGAATAAGGATTTAGTGGTCTATATTTAGTCTGTTTCCTATCTTCTGATCTAGATCTTTCAGGTTCCTTTTTTTATTTTACTTGCAGTCAATAGCAAGATGATTAGAATTTTCACATGTGAAACAGGTTTAGGTTTATTTTTATTGGTGACTGACTTCAACTTTTCCTTAAGTTGCTTCTGTGAGATTAATCCAATATTGATTGGTTTATTCTCTGACACACTTTTCTCTTTATTTTTGTGATTATTAGAGCATTTATCATAAGTATCCTTTTCATTACTAGCTCTAACAAAATTCACAGGTTCACTCAACTTTCCTTTCATTCTTGTGTATGTCTTATCATTCTTAACACGTGTCTCCTTATTAGATTCAAAACCTAGAGCAGATGTTCAATTTTTGTCAGAAAGAATTTGTTGGACTTTCTTGCCAGAGTTTGTCCAAACTCTGAAAGTCTCATTTTCTCTAGCTATCTCAGCTTTTAAATATTATACCTGTATTTCTAGCTGAGTTTGCATGTGAATATCATTCTCACAGTCTTTCTTAGTGCTAAGCATGTGTGTAAGTTCAAATTCAAGAAAATTATTCTTAGCAAACATAGTTTGAATTTCAGATTTTAATCTTTCATTCTCAAGTGACTGTGATTTAAAACTAACATGCATAGTTCTAAGGAAATACTTTAATTCATAGACATTTTCAGTATTAATATTGAAGATAGATTCTGGTACCTTGTCAGAGTTTAAGATGGGAGCATCAGAGTTTTCCATGAGAGCATAGTTTGTTTCCTATTCAGAGTTTGAGGAATCCATCCAATCTTTCTTTGAGGTAATTAGAGCTTTACTGGATTCTATGCTTCTCCATTCAGTAGCAAAGTGCCCCATCTTGTTACACTTGTAACACTTGACCTTTGATTTGTCAAGTGTTTTAGACTTACATCTCTTTCTTCTCTCCTCTTGAATCTATCTTTATTCTCTGACTCTCTATGCTTATTTTGGAAGTTTCCTTGCTTTTTGTACTTCCTATACTTCATCTTTTTGAAGCCTTTAACAATCATGGCAACCATCTCCATCATGTCAGAGTCTATGGATTCATCAGAGTTTACATCAGATTCTGCCTCAAACTCTGATTCACTACTTTTTTTTATCATCACAACTTTTCCTTTTCTTGTTGAGACTTTTAAGACCTTTTCTTTTAGTTCTTCAACCTGTGTCTCAACATTCAAGGCAACAGACTTTTCCTTGGTACTTTTCTTATTCTTCCTTTGATGTAACTCCAAGTCATGAGTTTTCAGCCATCCATACACTTTATCTAGGGACATATCATCCAAATCAGCCATGTCTCTTATCAATGATGTTTGTAAATCCCATTCTTCAGGAAGAACCCTTAGAAATTTGGTGTTTGAATCCTCATTATCAAATACCTTATCAACCAAAGCTAAGTTATTCAATAGAGTAAGAAATCTCTAATAAATATCAGTGAGAGACTCATTTTATTTAGCCTCAAAGTATTTATACTCTTGTATAAGAACATGCCTTCTATTCTTCTTGATCTCCTTGGTTTCTTGGCATTGATCCTCTAATGCATCCCAGATTTCTTTAGCAGTTTTGCAAGCAATTACTCTGTTAGACATTACAGAGTCAAGACTATTATGCAGAATGTTTCTTACATTTGCATCTTTTAGGACTTCTTCTTGTCCTTCAGAGTATAATATTCAGATGCATGTCTTCTTTCCACAATTGTTGATGGAACTAACTTAGTTGGTAGATACTGACCTTCATTGATCCTGTCTAGATAATCAGGATCTGTGGCTGTCAAGAACATCATCATCTTTACCCTCCATGTAGGGTATTCAACCTTCTTCAAGATTGGGATTCTGATACTTTCATACTTATTTTCAGACATTATTTATAGATCTTTAAGTTGTAATTAACTACGTGCTTTGATACCAATTGTTACCCAGATAATACACTATTATAGAAGGGGGGCTTGAATATAATAGTATCAAATAAACGACTTTAGAACACAAGTATATAAAAGATGAACTGTTTTGTATTAACTTTGATAAATTGAATACAAAACTCTCTCAAGAAAAATAATGTTCTTAAGAGCTGCTAGGTTATGAGAAATATAATTATGTGAATGATTTACAATGTAAAACCTAATTCTGTGTTTATATAGTACACAACTACATATCCAAATACAACACAGATAATAATAAAGATAGCTTCGAGAAAGGTAATAGGATTGCATTAAAACACTTCCATCTTTATCCTAATCAATCTCTGATTTGTCTGTTTCCATCTTTGTCAAAATCTGATAACCATAAACTATGTCGGCTGATAAACTCCGATATAGTAAACTCTATCGATAACTCCTAAATGCTTATGACATCAGCATAAACTCTGATCTTCAATAAACTCTGAGTGAAGTATTCTCTGACAGCATCAGTTGTTTATTTCTAACATAAAATTAAACTTAAAATACTTGAAAACAAAACACAGCTTTTAAAATTACTAGTGGGTTGGTTTTCCATTAGTAAATGTTTTTGCTTTCAATAAACCTTGGTCTAGAAACCAAGCTGCTTACAAATATGAAAATTTGAACAAAGAAAAGAAATACAAGATGTTTCTTACAATGCCTAAGCTTTTTTTGTTCTGTTATCTTTTTCCATACTTGCTACTATGAACTAATGAATTATATATATTATAGTTCATATTCTACATCTATTTTCTATTGACTGACAAATGTATATGAAATACATTTTACAATGGTTTCACTAAAATATAATGTAACTTCTTTTCACAATCTTCTTTGAACTTTGTTTTATTCTGAAAAAGTCTTTGTCTTTATCTTCTTCTTGAAGGCTGTGTTCCTTTGAAAATCTTCACAATCCTGACAGGACTATCTTCCATTGATTCAGTTTCTACAAAGATTCCATTCCATTTTTCTTTAACCATTTTGGGAAACCCTGATCAACTGATAATTGCTGTGAAGCTTATTAATCGATCCTTCTTTGCTATCCATCGATGAATGTATTATCCATTGTTCAATTCATGTATCAATGGATATTTGAGTATCCATCGATGCTTTTATCCATTGACTGTCTTCATGTATTCATCCATTGATGGTGATCCGTTGATTTGACTTTTTTTTGACTTTTATCCATCAAACAGTATCCGTATCCATTGACCTCTTTATCCGTTGATCACTTCACTTGTGAGAATTTTGACTTAAAATATTTACATTTTATCAGCCTCTTTCACATCCGTTGATGAGCTATCAATTGAAGTCAATAGATATTAGTTGAGTAATACATGGTCATCCATTGATGAATTATAATTAATTGATAATAGTAAGAACTCTGAAACAATTGCTTCAATCCATTTTATCAGTTGATGAACAATAATTTCAACTGATAATTGGTTCTCTAGTCAATGGATATTTATAAAACACATATACATTGACTAGTTACATAAAATTGGAATCTATATTGTAATTCTAAAGAATTTGTTATCATCAAATCTCATAATTCCTAACAATCTCCCCCTATTTATGAATATGAAAAATAAACATAAATTTTCTATTGATGATAACAAAACTCTTAAATATTTTCATTCTAGCAAGAATTACAATACTGACAAATGTAATTTTGAGATAGAGTGCTCAAATACCAGTAACAGATGAATTTTGATAACTTTGATGTTGAGTCTGAATTTTCTATCCTCTCCTTCTACTCCTTGACTGATTCATCTTGTCTTCATTCTCCTTCATCTTCCTATATAGGGATCCCTTCAGAATCTTGTCATCCTACACTCTATTGTCCAATTGGCATGCCAAGTGATTAAGATCCAGGTTAGACAATTTGTCAATCTCTTGACATATATCAATACACTTCTCATTGCCCTCCCTGTCCTTGTAGATCATCATATAGAAAGGCTCATGTAAGACCTTTTTCCCTTCAGGATTCCATATTTGAAAGGCATATGACAAGGCCTATTTGTAATAATTAGATGACAACTCAACTTAGATAAGAAAAGTAGTAAATAATAACTATTTGAAAGGCAGAGTGTCTAAACTTGTAACACTATAACTTATGTAACTCAACTAAAAGAAAAGATACTTAATTGGAAGACAATCAAGAACATGAAGCCACAAAGAAATCAATACTAAATGAAGACAAGGTAATTGATACAATTCAACATGTTAACTATGATCAAACAAAGAAGAAATCATTGAAAGAAGTTCAAGACAAAGTTGTTCATGCCTCAGTGATTTATAACTTAAAAGTTCAAGATCATAACTATCAGTATCAATAAGACTAATTGATTCCAAGTGAATAAGAAGGAAAGTAATAATTGGAAAGCCACATTACTAATTGAATATGGTAATCTATTCAAGAAGCAGAGACACTATCAAGACTAGTCACCTATGAATCAGACCATTGCATCAAGTGTCAGTACATTGATAGCAAGTTTATGTCAGTAATAGAGATCCAGGTTCAAGAGCTTATTGAAGAATATGGAAGACATAAAGAAATCACAAGTTCAAGATGTTGCATTGAAGTTTCAAGTTGAAGCCCATAATTTCTATAAGTACAAAATGTTCGAGATGGCCAAGTAGAATATTCCTATGTAGAAATTCTACTTAAATGTTCGAGATGGCCAAGTAAAATATTCCTATGTAGAAATTCTACTTAAATGTTTGAGATAGTCAAGTAGAATATTCCTATGTAGAAATTCTACTTAAATGTTCGAGATGGCCAAGTAGAAATTCTCAAGTAGATGTTCTACATAGAGGGCAGTTTCAACATGACACATGACATCATCTAATTGGTAGATTTTCAAGCTTTCAAGATAAGATAAGATTTATGTGGACATCATTGGGCCACGTATATCTTAGTCTTTGAAGACTACAGGACATAGATTACAAGTAGTATAAATAGAAGTACTTGTGTATTATTTTAAAAAGAGCAATATTTTCGAGATAAACACTTGTAAAAGAGAGAGAGAGAGTATTCACAGAGCTTAGTATCATTTATTACTCTCTTTACTTCTAGTGTACTTTGTAATGAATGTTGTAGCAACCCTTTCAAGTTATATATAAGACATATATTCCTTGAATCATTGTGTTCATTTATTACATGGTATTTATTGCTTCTTAAATTCGAAAAGTTGTATTCACCCCCCCTCTACAACACATTTGGACCTAACAATTGGTATCAGAGCTTCATGTTTAACATACAAAACATAGATCCTTGTGTTTGGTAGAAGATTCGTGAGTTTTCTTTTACAGATCTACTTTTCAAGTTTTTCTTGGAAAGTGTGCTTTAATTTGTTTGACAGAGAAAACTCAGTATAAAAATTATTTAAATACTCCAGGTGTGATTATTTAGCTTGAGTGGACTTTAGATAATTTTTGTGAATTATTCTGGGTACTTTGATTTTTGGTGTTCTTCAAGAAGTCATCATTGTTCTTGATAAAGAAGACAAACCCAGCAACTTTTGATTACCTTTTCAAAAGACAAAAAGTGAAAAAGGTGTTATTGGCTTTTGATTTGACATATATCTCACAACAAAAAGTATTACAGAAAATATTCAGTACCTAGCACGTGGGTTAGGTGAGTTAGGTGAGAAAAACCACAAAAGTCAAAGTGTGAAAAGTAATATTGTTTTTTCAATATTAAAGTGACCTGCAGTAAATTTCTTCTAAGGACAAAAGTTCTACATAGAATATTCTACTTGAATATTCGACTTGAATATTCTACTTGAATATTCGACTTGAAGTTCTACTTAGAGAATTTCGACTTAGGCAGTAGTTCTACATAGATATTCTACATAGCCTAGTCTTGGGTACTTAGAAATTTTTGGTGTTCAGAACTTGAACCTTGATTTATTTTGAGATAATTTAATTTTCTTTTAATTACTACTCAAGTAATAAGAAAAGTTTATTATCTTTACTTTAAATCCACATTAAGATGGCACCTAAAAATAATTTCAAGATTCCAATGTTCGACCGAGATCATTATGAAGAATGGGTGTTGAGAATGAAACTTTACCTTGAGTCCGTCAATCCTGAATATCTGGAAGTCCTTGACAAAGGTAAATTTGTACCAATGGTTGTTGTTCCTGAGCATATGGAAGGAGATGTGGTAGTACCCCAACGGTCTGAGCCTAAGAAGGCAGTAGACTTTTCAGATGCTGATAAGGAGCAGATAGCTTTCGATACATCCGTTCGACAAACACTGATGGAATCCCTAGATCATGAGATGTTTAATGTAGTTAAAGGACTAACTACAGCGAAGAAGATTTGGGATAAGCTAGAGGTCGTCATGGAAGGTACCGCTGAGGTCAGAAGCAACAAAACATTTATACTCAAAATGGAGTATGATACCTTCAGAATAAGAAAAGGTGAAAGCATAACAGATGTCTATCTAAGATTCAGTCAATTAGTTTTGGATTTGAATCTGAGAGGTGTAACTCTCCCCGTGGTTGAAGTCAACACGAGATATCTAAGGAACCAGCCAAAAAGCATTGAACATAGAGTCTACGCTGTTAGAGAAACCAGAGATTTGCACACAACTTCTATGGAAGAATATTATGGAATTTTAAAGACCTATGAGCTGGAGGCCCTTTAAGATCAAGCATGGGATAATGATTCAAGAGGAAAGGAAGCGGCATCAGGATTAATTGTTGACGAGGAAGAGTCTAAAAAGGCAATGATTGCAGAGAAACCTAGATCATCACCTGCACCACATCAAGTTGAAAATGATGACGAGTGCACATCAAATAGTGATGATGACTACTTCACCCAAGAAGAGCTGGACAAAATGGATGATAATGTCGTGGCATACATGGCAAGGAAGTTCAGCAACATAAGATTCAGAAAGAGTAACCGTCCACAAAGAAAATCTTCATCTTACTATCGGGTTACTAAGGGTGGTGGTAGTTCTCAAGGTTACAAAGGGAAAGCCAAGAGTGCCAGCTATAAATCACCGTTGGATTTCAAAATGAAGTTCAAATGTTATAACTGTGGTGAAGCTGGACATTTTGCTACAGACTGCAAGAAGCCGAAACAGACATATCCCAAAGAAACTTATGAAACCCCCAAAAGCAAGTATGAAGCCCTGGTGAAGGAAAGACATGGAAAGAGAGCTTTAGTTGTAACAGAAGGCAGAGCTTGGGATGATTCAGATGAGGAAGAAGTTACTCATACAGCAAACTTTGCCCTCATGGCTGAGACATCAGATGAACCAGAGGTACCAGTTCTAACCCTTAAAGAGGAAATGTCTATTGATGATTATAAGGTGCAGAACGGGGCTCTTAGCGAAGAGATCTATATGTTGTGCAAAAGCCTAAATACATCTAAAAAAGAACAGAAAACACTTGTTGCCAAATACAGAATGCTTGAGGCAAAAGTGGAAGAATTAGAGGTTGTTTGCACTATAGATACTTCCCTAAGAGACTCTATTAAAACTTTGGAACACAAGCTCAACCTTAAGGATGAAATAGAAGCATGTCTTAGGAATAAACTAGCTGAGTTAGAAACTAAATGCGAAGCTTATAAACTAGCAGCTAGTAAAGTGAATGTTGATAGTGCACATTTAAGAAGATAACTGGAGTCGGTGTAGGACTTGACTATTCTAACTTATCTAAGAAAGAAGGAAAAAGGCCTGTAGACACTAGTTCCAGTGAGATTAATAAGGAAATACCTATTATTCTTAAATCTGTTGTCAAACCTATCTTTAAACACTTCGTTCCTCGTGAAGAAGGAGAGACTGAATTATTAGTTAGATATGAGATAGAGATGGAAGATCGAAAGAGAGAATAACCTGTAACTCCTACTAAAGCAGTTAGAATCAAATCCCCTAGAGAAGAATCTAGACCAGGATTAGGAGTTAAGGTTGTTAAACAACAGAGTAAAAAGGAAAAAGGCTTAAAAGAGGTTAAGGCAGAATGAATAAAGAAAGCATGTTATCACTGTAAATCAACTGAACATCTATCTTATGCATGTAAATCTAACATGAATATTCCTATTGCACATGTCATGCCTGTACCACACACAATGAATAATATGCATCAGAATCATGCACAATGTGGTCAACCAAATTGTATGCCATGCACTTTTAACGTCATGCAAACGTTTGTGAACTTGATGAATGCAACTAGCCAATCATGTCTAAATTCTGCTAAGACAGACAAATCCGTCAAGTCTGAAAAAGGAAAAGACAAAGTCGAAAGCTCTAGTAATGTTAAAAAGAGTGCATCTCCTGTTGTTAAATCTGATAATTCTCGATCTTATAGAAAAGCCGGGCCCAATCAATCTTGGGTTCCGAAGAACGCCTAATCAATCTGTTATTGCAGGGCATTAAGCAGAAAAGAAATAAAGTTATATGGGTGCTAGATAGTGGAGCATCAAGGCATATGACAGGAAACAAGTCCCTGCTTACAGAGTTGGTTATGAAGGTTGGCCCTTATGTCACCTTTGGAGATGACAGCAAAGGAGTGACAGAGATATGGCAAACTGAAGACTGGTAATGTCATCATTAAAGATATTTCTTATGTTAAGGGATTGAAGCACAATCTGTTGAGTATCAGTCAATTCTGTGACAAAGGTTATGAAATTGTCTTCAATAAGAAAAGTGTATCAATAACTCACATCAAGGAAGGTTCGTTGGCTTTAAGAGGAGTTCGGAAGGCAGATCTTTTTGTTGCTGATATGGATTCGGCAAACCAGAATGAAGTCACCTGTTTCTACAGTAAAGCTTCAGATGATGAAAGCTGGTTATGGCATAAAAAACTATCTCACCTAAACTTTAAAACGATGAATGCTCTCGCGAGGCGAGAATTGGTGAAAGATCTACCTCAAATGGAGTTTGCTCCTAAAGGAATCTGCGACGCATGTGAAATGGGAAAGTCAAAGCGAGCATCACATAAGAGTAAAGTAATTTCTAGTATCACTGAGCCTCTGCAACTTCTTCATATGGACTTATTTGGCCCAGTGAATGTACTATCATTATCAAGAAAAAGATATGCGTTGGTAATCGTGGATGACTTCTCCAAATATACATGGGTATTGTTCGTTATGACAAAAGACGAAGTACCTTTCCAAATCATTGATCACATCACTCAAATTGAGAATGTTTCAACACTCACTATGAAGACGATTAGATCAGACAACGGCACGGAATTTAAAAATGCAATATTGAATGATTTCTGTGTTTTTAAAGGAATACGTCGTCAGTACTCTGCCCCGAGAACTCCACAGCAAAATGGAGTAGTTGAAAGAAAGAACCGAGCATTGGTTGAAGCAGCAAGAACTTTGTTGTTTGAATCAAAACTTTCTCTATACTTTTGGGCTGAAGTAGTGAGTACATCATGTTACACTCAAAATAGAACCTTGATTATAAAAGATAAAGAAAAGACACCATGTGAACTAATGAATAATAGAAGACTTACAATCAAATAATTTCATGTCTTTGGAGCTAAATGCTATGTACTAATAGACGATGAAAACTTAGGCAAGTTTGAAGCAAAAGCACGTGAAGGGATATTTATCGGTTATTCTACAGATGTGGTGGCAGCTTATCGGGTATTCTTAGTGAGTGATCGAAAAGTGATTGAAAGTTACAATGTCAGATTCGACGATACTAAACTCCCATCAATTTCTAAAGATAATAGTGAACCTGAGTCCCTAAAGTTTCAAAATCTGGACTTAGATGAAATTGAAGATGAACCTGAGTTGGTTGTTACTTCAAATATGCCAAGTGTTCGAGAAGAAATACCTGAGTCTAATGAAAGATCAGTGGAAACTTCTTCAGCACGATCCGGCAACATCTCAGGGGGAGTAAATAGCAGCTCAAGAACAAGTGGTCAAAGCTCAAGAAGAGATGACACTAGTTCTGTAAGAGCTGGCACTAACTCAGGGGGATTTAGTGGAAATAACACAAGTAGTCAACACAACAATTCAGAAAGTCAAGCTGAATCATCAAGACAATTTCCAAGAAAATGTGTATGGAGTAGAGACCATCCGTTTGAATTAATTATTGATGATCCAGATGCTGGTGTGACTACTAGAAGAACTGCAAGAGCTGACATGGCTAATATCTGTTTATACTCTGGGTTCTTGTCCAAGCTAGAACCTAAAGAAATAGAAGAAGCTCTTGGTGATGCTGATTGGGTGGTTGCAATGCAAGTGGAGCTCAATCAGTTTGAAAGGCAGAAAGTTTAGAAACTGGTACCCCGACCGAAGAACAGATCATTAATTGGAACTAAGTGGGTATTCAGAAATAAACTGGATGAAGACGGACTTGTAACACGAAACAAGGCTCGTTTGGTAGCGAAGGGTTATTCTCAAAAAGAAGGTATTGATTATGATGAGACCTACGCTCCAGTTGCAAGACTTGAGGCAGTCATGATGTTCTTGGCCTTTGCAGCACACAAGAACTTCAAGGTTTTTCAGATGGATGTGAAAAGTGGCTTCCTGAATGGAGAGCTAGAAGAAGAAGTATATCTGGAACAGCCACTTGGCTTTGTTGATCCAGAACTTGTAGATTTTCTGTACTTTCTCTTCAAAGCTGTCTATGGCCTCAAATAATCCCCAAGACGATGGTATGAAACCCTATCCTTGTTTTTAATTGAAAGTGGTTTTACTAGGGGAGTAATTGATAAAACATTATTCTATAAAAATGTAAAGGGTGATTTAATACTTGTTCAAGTCTATGTGGACGATATTATTTTTGGGTCATCTAATGAACGCTTGTGCGAGAAATTTGCCAAGTTAATGCAGGATAAGTATGAGATGAGCATGATGGGGGAGCTGTCATTCTTCCTTGGGTTACAGATCAGTCAGAGAAAAGAAGGAATCTTTATCTGTCAATCCAAATACATCAAAGATTTACTCAAGAAGTACAATCTAGAAGATACGTCTGCAGCTAAAACTCCCATGGCCACTGCCACAAAGCTTGATGAAGATAAATTAGGTAAACCAGTTGACATCACAAGCTATCGAGGTATGATTGGCTCACTTCTTTATTTAACTGCAAGTAGACCCGATATTATGTTCGCAACTTGTTTGTGTGCAAGGTTCCAAGTGGATCCTAGAGAATCACATCTCATAGCCGTCAAACGAATCTTTAGGTATCTCAAGGGCACATCAAATCTAGGGATTTGGTACCCAAGAGATACAGGTTTTAATCTAATTGGCTATTCGGATTCAGACTATGCAGGTTGCAGGATTGATAGGAAAAGCACATCTGGTGCCTGTAAATTTCTAGGAAGAAGATTGGTGTCCTAGCAAAGTAAAAAGCAACATACAGTATCTACTTCTAATGCTGAAGCTGAGTACATTGCTGCTGGAAGCTGTGTAGCTCAAATACTGTGGATGAGGAACCAATTGAAAGATTATAGCATGGAGCACGAAAAGATTCCAATTATGTGTGACAACACAAGTGCCATTGCCATGACTAACAATCCTGTAGACCACTCAAGAACCAAGAACATAGATATCAGGTATCACTTCATTAGAGAACATGTCGAGGAGGGGACTGTGGAGTTACATTTTGTGCCCACAATGCAACAAATTGCAGATATTTTCACTAAACCTCTTGATGAAGTAACATTCAATATGTTAGTTAGTGAATTGGGGATGCTTAACACAAGTTAGTGATTTCTCCTATCTGTAAAATTCCAATTTTAATCATGTTCATATGTTTTTAGTCTTGACAATTGCCAATTTTGTTTGTGCATAGTTGAAAACATATGTAAATAATCTCTACAATTGCTCAAAATATCACCTCTGCATGCTAATTAATCATTATGGACTTAGACTTTAAAATGGCTAATTAATGAGTATTATAGGATGCATGTGGTGTTATTTTACATAAATTCATTGTGCTTTATGTGTAAATATTGGTTAAATCTTTGAATTTATGTTGGTTAGATTGCATGATCATAGGGGGGGTTAAATTCATAATATTCTAAATTTTTTCATGATTTTTTAGATAAATTTACCTATATTTTTCATGTAATTTTTATTAGAGGCCTTAGAATTGTAAAGGAATGTTTTTAATTATTTGCTTTGCTAAAAATCCTTGAATTGATATTTATATTAATTTGGCAAAATTTAATTGTTGTTTTTATTGCAAAAATTGCCAAATTATTCCAAGTATCTTCAAAATTTTGAGTTAGAGTCTATCTCGAAACTCATCTCGAAATTCAACTTGAATTTCGAGTTGGGCTTCCAGGAGTGAAGTTTTGAAAATTCTAAGTCTGGGAAGAATATTCGAGATAAGTTCTATCTCAAAATTCATCTCGAAATTCGACTTGAATTTCGAGTTACAGTTCCCCGTGTGCCTGTTTAAAATTCCAGGTCTGGGAAATCGTTCGAGTTAGTCTTTATCTCGAATATTATCTCGAATTTCGACTTGATGTTTGAGTTAGTCTCTATCTCGAATATTATCTCGAATTTCGACTTGATGTTCGAGTTAGTCTCTATCTCGAATATTATCTCGAATTTCGACTTGATGTTCAAGTTAGTCTCTATATTGAATATTATCTCGAATTTCGACCTGATGTTCGAGATAGAGTTCCCAGGATTGTACTTAGAATTTTACTGAGTTTTTAAGGGATTTTTCGAGTTAACTCCTAACTCGAAACTCATCTCGAATTTTGTCTTGATATTCGAGATGGGACTCCCTAGTGGGTTATTATGCTGTTGTAATTAATTAAGTGGTTATTTGTTCGAGTTAGTGTCTATCTCGAATTTCGACTTGATGTTCGAGATAGTCTTTATCTCGAAACTCATCTCGAATTTCGACTTAAATGTTCGAGATAATATTCGACTTAGGTTCCCCAGTGCGTACTTAGCATTTTTTTCTTGTTTTCACAGGGGTATTTTTGTCTTTGCTCATTCATGCCTATATATACATCTCTAACTCGTGTAAATTTTTCACTTTTACCTAATTGTTTTTAACCCTAATCTTTTACAGCCCCCACCCTCCCTCCCTCCCTCCCTGCGATTTCAAACATTTAAAGCCATGTTCATTCGATTGTGTCAAATCTCTTACATACCACAAATTGCTGCCCGATTTTAGTTTACTATTCTCTGTTTGCGTTCCTAATTGCCTATGTTTGTGTATTTGATCGTGTCTGCTAATCTGCTAAGTTTGCTATATATACACGCATATACACACAAATGTCACGGTTACTTGCATACATATTTTAGTTTTTATACTGCTTATTTGGGTTACAGAAATTAGTGGATTGGGTTGCGTTTGATATCGTATTTGCAATAGTTAATTCCATAATTTAGTGTTATTCGCTGATTTACTTCTCGATTCTCTAAAATGAATTAATTAATTTACGTGTTTTATTTTTCCTTGATTAATTGCTGGCTTTATTTGTTTTTCTCCACTCACACTTTAACTCAAGGAAAATATTGTTACTAAAATGGCTCACCAATTTTCACTTGCGAAAAATAATTTTTTTAACATTACTACGGAAATTGGTGATCATCTCCCGCACTTCAAGTTTTGAGTACGATTTCTCAATTTATACTCCAAGGCTAGTGTTGCTTTTACTGCTAAACCAACACTAGTCCATGATGCTTTACAGCAATTATGGACTAGTACGGTTACTTTTGGGAGCAAATCTACCCCCTATGGTTTCAGGTTTACCTTGGCGGGTCAGGAATATGAAGTTACGGAGGAAGTGTTCAACAGGGTTCTGGGATTCACAGTCAAAGATGTTTATGACCATGAACCTACAACGGCAGATCGTATCAAGTTCTTTGAGGAGATTGGATGTTATCCTCCTTCTGGACGGATCTCAACTGGCGCCATCCTGAAACAATACTTCCATGTGGAATGGAATTATTTTTTCGAGGCCATCACAAGATGTTTTCGGGCACGCGAAAAAGATTATCATTAGATTCCAATCCCCATGCAAGTCTTTGCAATTTCTCTAGCCCGTGAACTGGACATTAATTATAGAAGAATCGTTCTTTCAGAAATAGTGGCTACAATGGGATCATCTGAAAGCAGAGACCTTACAACTACTAATGTTGTATGCTGGTATCCTCGTTTCTTACAAATGCTTATTAATCACTTAGTACCGACTGATGTTTTCTCTGTAAGACAGGCATTTGCAACGAGTGCAACATCTGCATCACTGGGCATGGGCACCAAGTCACTCACAACAATTGCTAATCAGGATAAACATCACGGTAAAGCGATGACTATTCCTGCTAATATTCAAGTGTGGCTTCAATATGATGCAGGTATTACATCAATGGCGGGGACCTCGCACGTATCATCACATGCTCAGAATCCATCTGCACATGCTGACGCATTTCAAGGGATTCCTGACGAGCCTCTTAGTGATGAAGATGATGATGGCCATTCTCACGGTCAAAGGGAAAGACAACCTAATCCACATGTTGATTCTGATCCCTTTGCTGGACAAGGTAATGAAGGAGGTAATTTCTTTGAACAAGAGCAACTCTCTGTTCACACTTCTGATACTTCTTCTTCATTTAAATCTGATTCCATGGCCCAAGATACTGCTAGCCCGCAGGATCTATCCCAGGGCAAGAGCTACATTTCTGATTCTGAGTCTGATACTCTTCCTTCTTCTCTTTCACCCTCGCTGACGGGAGTTAAAAGGCCGACACCTGTAGATTTAGGTGAGGGTTCTGAGAGTGACCTCGAAGTGCATCCACTTACAAGGAAGAAAGCCAAACTTTCATATGCTGCAACTTCAAAAGCCCAGTCCAAACCTAGTGTGTCTATCACAACCACTCCACCACACATGAGTGGTTCACCCATTGCACATTCTACACATAGGGATTTTGGTGAGGATTTTGTCCCTTCTGAAGAGCCTGTTGCTTCAGAAAGGCCAGAAGCTTTCATTGTTTCAGAAGTACCTTCACCGGTACATACTGATGTTGCAGAGATGATCGATTCTGATGTTGTACTAGAACACTCTGCAGCCTCTCAGCCTGAGATTCCACCTCAGGATATGACAGGAATAGATCCCATCACTGCTACTCATTTTGCTTATCCAGTTTATGCAGGTACTGCTTTCGCTTTCAGAAATATTGTTGAAGACATACACGAGCGTGAGACATGGAGTGTGTGTGAGCGTTTAGGGAGTGAGGGACCTTCATTTTCAAGGCCCAAAATCGAGCGACAAACAGTAACAGAACGATTTTTAGAGCGAGGACACCCAAGCCAAACACCGTCCCTTATTCTTGAAAATCTTGACACTCGTATGACAGTAATTGAAAATGAAATAAAGCAGTTCGGGCAGTCGATGGGGCAGTTAGGGATCAATGTTGCAGACAACAAGAGAGCTCTTGATGACTACGCAGCACGAATGGCCAGTCAAACAACAGCATTCGATGAATTAGCAAACAAGAAGAATGACTTGGGCCACGCTGGTGGTGTCTTGGGCAGTACTCTTTATGATAGAATGGGAGCAATGGAAAGCCTAATGCATACAATGGCAACGAAGATAAGCAGACTGATGTATGCAGTTAGGAGCTTTGTTCCCCCAGAGTGCTTTGACGATCAATATAACTATGTCGGTTAATGAACTCCGATAGAGTAAACTCTATCGATAACTCCTAAATGCTTATGACATCAGCATAAACTCTGATCTTCAATAAACTCTGAGTGAAGTATTCTCTGACAGCATCAGTTATTTATTTCTAACATAAAATTAAACTTAAATACTTGAACACAAAACACAGCTTTTAAAATTACTAGTGGGTTGGTTTTCCATTAGTAAATGTGTTTTCTTTCAATAAACCTTGGTCTAGAAACCAAGCAGCTTACAAATATGAAAATTTGAACAAAGAAAAGAAATACAAGATGTTTCCTACAATTCCAAAGCTTTTTTTGTTCTGTTATCTTTTTCCATACTTGCTACTATGAACTAATGAATTATATATATTATAGTTCATATTCTACATCTATTTTCTATCGACTGACAAATGTATATGAAATACATTTTACAATGTTTTCACTAAAATATAATGTAGCTTCTTTTCACAATCTTCTTTGAACTTTGTTTTATTCTGAAAAAGTCTTTGTCTTGATCTTCTTCTTGAAGGCTGTGTTCCTTTGAAAATCTTCACAATCCTGACAGGACTATCTTCCATTGATTCAGTTTCTGCAAAGATTCCATTCCATTTGTCTTTAACCATTTTGGGAAACCGTGATCAACTGATCATTGCTGTGAAGCTTATTAATCGATCCTTCTTTGTTATCCATCGATGAATGTATTATCCATTGTTCAATTCATGTATCAATGGATATTTGAGTATCCATCGATGCTTTTATCCAATGACTGTCTTCATGTATTCATCCATTGATGGTGATCCGTTAATTTGACTTTTTTTGACTTTTATCCATCAAACAGTATCCGTATCCATTGACCTCTTTATCCGTTGATCACTTCACTTGTGAGAATTCTGACTTAAAATATTTACATTTTATCAGCCTCTTTTCTCATCCATTGATGAGCTATCAATTGAAGTCAATATATATCAGTTGAGTAATACATGGTCATCCATTGATGAATTAAAATTAATTGATAATAGTAAGAACTCTGAATCAATTGCTTCAATCCATTTTATCAGTTGATGAACAATAATTTCAACTGATAATTGGTTCTCTATTCAATGGATATTTATAAAACACATATACATTGACTAGTTACATAAAATTGGAATCTATATTGTAATTCTAAAGAATTTGTTATCATCAAATCTCATAATTCCTAACAATCCCCCCTATTTATGAATATGAAAAATAAACATAAATTTTCTATTGATGATAACAAAACTCCTAAATATTTTCATTCTAGCAAGAATTACAATATTGACAAATGTAATTTTGAGATAGAGTGCTCAAATACCAGTAACAGATGAATTTTGATAACTTTGATGTTGAGTCTGAATTTTCTATCCTCTCCTTCTACTCCTTGACTGATTCATCTTGTCTTCATTCTCCTTCATCTTCCTATATAGGGATCCCTTCAGAATCTTGTCATCCTCAACTCTATTGTCCAATTGGCATGCCAAGTGATTAAGATCCAGGTTAGACAATTTGTCAATCTCTTGACATATATCAATACACTTCTCATTGCCCTCACTGTCCTTGTAGATCGTCATATAGAAAGGCTCATATAAGACCTTTTTCCCTTCAGGATTCCATATCTGAAAGGCATATGACAATGCCTATTTGTAATAATTAGATGACAACTCAACTTAGATAAGAAAAGTAGTAAATAATAACTATTTGAAAGGCAGAGTGTCTAAACTTGTAACACTATAACTTATGTAACTCAACTAAAAGAAAAGATACTTAACTGGAAGACAATCAAGAACATGAAGCCACAAAGAAATCAATACTAAATGAAGACAAGGTAATTGTTACAATTCAACATGTTAACTATGATCAAACAAAGAAGAAATCATTGAAAAAAGTTCAAGACAGAGTTGTTCATGCCTCAGTGATTTGTAACTTAAAGGTTCAAGATCATAACTATCAGTATCAATAAGACTAATTGATTCCAAGTGAACAAGAAGAAAAGCAATAATTGGAAAGCCACATTACTAATTGAATATGGTAATCTATTCAAGAAGCAGAGACACTATCAAGACTAGTCACTTATGAATCAGACCATTGCATCAAGTGTCAGGACATTGATAGCAAGTTTATGTCAGTAATAGAGATCCAGGTTCAAGAGCTTGTTGAAGAATATGGAAGACATAAAGAAATCACAAGTTCAAGATGTTGCATTGAAGTTTCAAGTTGAAGCCCAGAATTTCTCTAAGTACAAAATGTTCGAGATGGCCAAGTAGAATATTCCTATGTAGAAATTCTACTTAAATGTTCGAGATGGCCAAGTAAAATATTCCTATGTAGAAATTCTACTTAGATGTTCGAGATAGCCAAGTAGAATATTCCTATGTAGAAATTCTACTTAAATGTTCGAGATGGCCAAGTAGAAATTCTCAAGTAGGTGTTCTACATAGAGGGCAGTTTCAACATGACACATGACATCATTTAATTGGCAGATTTCCAAGCTTTCAAGATAAGATAAGATTTATGTGGACATCATTGGGCCACGTATATCTTAGTCTTTGAAGACTACAGGACATAGATTATAAGTAGTATAAATAGAAGTACTTGTGTATTATTTTAAAAAGAGCAATATTTTCGAGATAAACACTTATAAAAGAGAGAGAGAGTATTCACAGAGCTTAGTATCATTTATTACCCTCTTTACTTCTGGTGTACTTTGTAATGAATGTTGTAGCAACCCTTTCAAGTTATATATAAGATATATATTCCTTGAATCATTGTGTTCATTTATTACATGGTATTTATTGCTTCTTAAATTCGAAAAGTTGTTTTCACCCCCTCCTCTACAACACATTTGGACCTAACACTATTAAAACAGGAATTAGGACGAAGAAAGTAAACTAGACACAAAGAATTAAATTGTCAGAAGTATTTTTATGAGGTTGCTACTTTATACTAGAAGGAGTTTATTAATATGTTCAAGCGTTAGTGAAAAATAAAGTAGTATTTCAGAAGATAAAGAAGATTCCAAGTGGCTACTACAGAAAGATTCCAAGAAAAGAAATATTAGAGACAAAGCTAGAAGCGGAAACAAGACAGAAGATCATAACTTTTAAAGTTAAAAGGTGAAGAATATTTATTTTAGTATGACACAAATGAACCAGACAATACATTTTTGTGTCAACTAATTTAATAAATATTTATCACATAGCTCAAGTGATTTTCAAACAGAAGACAGTGAAGAAACTAATTAATTCTACTATCAAAAGTTAATTAATTATTTAATTTATCTATTTAAATTAATTTATCTTGAATTGATTTAATTTATAAATTATTTAATTAAAATTGGTGGAATTAATTAAGTTAAAAGAATATTTTATTTACTATTTAAAAAAAGTTTTGCTACAACATTTGAAAAAGTCTTACCGAATTAAATCGGTAAGACTATCAAAAGTCTTACCGAGCAAAAATATAAAAGTCTTATCGAAGATTGTTTAAGACTTTTAATAAAAGTTTTATCGAATATTGTATAAGACTTTTATAAAAGTCTTACTGAGTTAAGACCTTTAAAAGTCTTACCGAGCAATCTGGAAAAGTCTTACCGAGCTACAAAAGTCTTACCGAATAAAAAATAGTTTTGCCCAGCTTATTTTAAAAGTCTTGAAGGCTAATTTATAAAGTCTTTTTGATTTTTAATAAGTTTTATTTAAATGTCTTGCTAGCTTCAACCTCTATAAATATGAGGTTCTTGTCTTCATTATTTTCGTTGTTGAAATCATTCAGATTTAGTAATTTGTCTGCATTGTAATATTCACAGACTTTCTGTGCTGATTTGAAATATAAATGTTAAACAAGAATAATGCATGTCAAAATCATTCTAAGATATTTTATCAATTATAAATATTTTTCATCATATTAATTTTGTAATACTTTTCAAGTTTAAAATTATATCTTCTACTTGAACAATATTTCATTAAAATTAATATTTCATGGTTATTTAAAATAATATTTTTATATCCAAAATTCTGCGATTAATTCAGATATTGTATTCAACCCCCCTTCTACAATATCAGGGACCAACAATCGGCATCAGAGCTAGTTGATATTTTTAATATCATATCTCAAAAAAATAATTATTCGAAATAAATTTTACCCAAAAATTATTTTTGATCAGAAGTTATTTGATCAGAAACACTTAATTTTTAATCTTATTTAAAGACGAGTACACAAAAAGTGAAGAACATTAAAATTTTATATTTTGATAAAGATCACTATAATTTGTGAAAGCATAAAATGCTACTATTCATTGGGATTGTCAATCCCAAGTATGCATTAATTCTGGCCAACGACATTGAACCTCCAATAATAGTTATTCTCGAGCACGAGGTAGATGAGGTCGTAATTCATCATAGACAGTTTCCAAAAAGCATGGCTGACTACACAGATGAAGAAAAGGAAGTTGTATCCCTAGATAACAATCTCAAACTCATATTGATAGAATCCCTAGACTACGTCATGTACAATCACGTGGTCAATTGTAAAAATGCCAAACAAATCTGGGATACAATAGAGATAATAAATGAAGGGACTGAAGAAGTCAAAGAGAATAGACTGAAGATCCTGACCTCCAATACGAGCAGTTTAGATCCAACTCTGGTGAGGGTATCTGTGAGGTGTTTCAGAGATTGAATAAACTGATAAAATAGCTCAACCTCAATGAGAAATATTACCAGAATCAGGAGGTCAACATGAAGTTTTTAGTAACCTTGCCAGTGCATCTGGAACATAGGATCAAAACCATCCGGGAATCTAGGGACATGAAAGATGTAACCCTAGATAGACTCTACAAAGTTCTGAAGACCTAAGAATGGAACAGATCCAGACTAGAAAAACATATGATAGAGGTAAGGTTCTGAATTCCTCTAAAGCACTGATAGTGGAAGCACTTGAGAAGTAGCAAGTGAAGGCTGTTGCACCTTCTAACAATTCAATGGAGTATGTGGTTCCTGAATTTGGACATACTTTAGATAACCAGGAAAATAGTGAGTTCTACTCTTTGGACGAACTGGATCAGCTGGAAAATGAATCTCTAGCTATGGTTGCTAGGAGGTTTGGCAACATGAGATTCCGAAGGAACTCCTCTTGTAGAATTAAACCTAATTTTGGAAGGTTCCAAAAAGGAAGTTCTTTGACAGCTGTATCAAAAAATGGCTAAAAGACCAGCTTAGTTGATAGAAGTAAGTTTCATTGCTTCAACTGCAATGAGCTAGGCCACTTTGCAACTGAATGCAAGAAGCCTAAGCAAGGGAAGAAGAGAGAGTCTTATGAAGAGCTTAAGGAAAAGTATGATGCAATTGTGAAAAAGCATCAGGTAAAGTCTTATCTAGAAGAGGGCAAAAGCTGGGATGATTCAGACAACGATGATGAGGAAGAGATGGGAAATCTTGCTCTTATGGCTTCATCCGAAGAATCACTGTCTCCAACTAGTTAAGGAGGAAAAGAGGTAGATCCTTCATGCCTTAAGTTGTTTAAATTGCTAGGCAAAGAACTAGATGATACAAGAGATAGAGTTAAGAACCTAATTCTAAAAAAACAAAGCCTTAACTGATGAGAATGATATTTTAAAATTGTTAAAAATCGGAAATGACAAACTGACTGAGGACTTAGCTTTTCAAGTCAATAGAGTCAATTGTTATGTTAAGGTTGAAACCTATCTCAGAAATCAGATAGTGGAAGAACAGAAGAAGTGTCTAGCCTATAAGAATTCCTATTATATTGTAAAAGACCTAATTGACCAAAAAGAAATAAAAAGTAAAGTTGGAATAGGGTTTGAGTACAATCAATCTGTAGGAAAGGCAAGCAACATCACCCCGTTCAGAAAAAGTACTGAAGAAAGGGGTATTCCACATGTTGTTAATGACACACTTAAACCTTTTTTCATAACCCCTGTAGCAGAACCAATACTTGAGAGCTCTATATTAATTGCTTACGAAATGAATTTAGAGGACCTCGAGGAAGAAAAGAAAAGAGAGGAAAAAGTTAGGGACATAAAAGGAGTTGATGTCCAACAAGAGAAAAGTGCACCCAAGACATCAATGAAAGATGTAGGAACTTCTGATTCCCTCAATCCTGGTATAGGTGCTAAAGACTTAAAGAACAAATTGAATAGACTTAATAGGTTTATCAATAGTAGGAATAATAAAAATATATATCATTCTACCGAGATCTTTAAAACTGTTGATAAAGTTGAAGTAGAATATGTTAAGACATCTACTACATTGAATAACATGCATGTTATTGATGTATGCCATTAACCATGTGGTGCTGTAAATTGTATGTTATGTGCTTTTAATTCTATGACTACTTATTTCAAAAGCATGTTTACTAAGAAAAATAACATGACACCTAGAAAACACATCAATAATAAATTTATGAAATCCAAGACTGTGATTCCTTCACCTGTCAAGAAGGAAACATATATTCCTAAGTCTAAACAGAAAGTTGTTAAGACTGTTTATAGGAATGTAAGTACAGTCAAGGTGGATGTTGTTGTTGTTCGAAAAGGATCTGTTGTCAAAGATGACAAAGGTCAATTCCGTAAGTATGCCAGGCCCAATCAATTTTGGGCTCCGAAGATGATTTAATCCATTTGATATTTGCAGGGAATTAAACAGGTAAATCGGGTTGTATGGATCCTGGACAACGGTCTTCAAGGCATATGATCGGAGATAAAGCCCTTCTATCATACGTGGTTGAAAGAGCTAGCTCAATCATCACCTTTATAGATAACAGCAAAGGAATGACTATGGGATGTGGCAAGTTAAATAATGGGAATGTTATAATTGAAAATGTCTCTTTAGTAGAAGGACTTAAGCACAATCTACTCAGCATCAGTCACTTCTGTGATAAAGGATACAAAGTAAACTTTATTAGGGAAAAGTGTTTAATAGATCATTCTAAAAATTGGCCTTACGTGGAGTATGGAAAGGAAACTTGTACATTGCTGATCTCAACTCAGGAACTGAAGATGAAGCAAACTGTTTCTACTCAAAGGCTTCATCAGAAGAAAGCTGGCTATGGCACAAGAAACTCTCACACCTAAATTTCAAAACAATGAACTCTCTGGTCAAAAGGGATTCTGTGAGAGGACTACCTCCGATAGAATTTACACAAGAAGGGCTGTGTGAGGAATGTCAGAAAGGAAAGTCAAAGAAATCAAGTCACAGAGGCACATACACTACAAACATTACTGAACCACTTCAGCTGTTATATATAGATTTATTTGGTCCATTTAATATAATGTCTATGTCAAGAAAAATATCTGCCTTAGTGATTGTAGATGACTACACCAAATATACGTGGGTTATATTCTTAAACTGTAAGGATGAAAAACCATAACTAGTGATTGATCATGTAAAGTTGATTGAGTTAGATTCAAAGCTAGTTGTCCGGGCAATCAGGTCAGATAATGGAACAGAATTCAAGAATGAAGTTCTGAATAACTTTTTCTTAGACAAAGGGATAACAAGACACTTCTCAGCACCAAGAACTCCGCAATAGAATGGAGTTGTAGAAAGGAAGAATCGAACAGTGATTGAAGCTACAAGAACTATGTTAAGTGAATCAAGATTGTCTATCTACTTCTGAGCTAAAGAAGTAAACATAACATGTTATATCTAGAATCAAACTCTAATCAATAAAGATCATATGAAGACCCCCTATGAATTAATGGTTGGCAAGAAACCAACAATCAAGGACTTTCATGTATTTAGAGCCAAATGTTATGTGCTGAAAGATGGAGATGAACATCGTGGCAAGTTCGAGGCCAAAACACACGAAGCTATTTTTGTCGGTTATTCAAGAAGAACATATATGGTGTACATAATTGATCAACACCAAGTAAAAGAAAGTGTCAATGATACATTTAATGACACTAACCTCCCAAGTATCTAAAGTGAAGATACTTCTGAGTCATTAAAATTTGATAATTATCCAGACTCACATTCTGATGACGAAGAAGAACCTGAGGCTGCAACAGGAAATGATAATAAAAATAATGATGATAATGATCCAGGTAATAGTGGTGGAAATAATGGAAATACCGGAGATACTACTAATACCAGTGGTAGATCAACAAGTCATCTTGGCAGCAACTCAGAGGGAGATGATGGATCTACTGGTAGAACATAACATCACAATGAAAATCGAGCTGAATCATCAAGATTAAACCAGCCTAGGAAAAGGATATAGAGAAGATATCATCCTTTTGAATTGATCATAGGTGATCCAGATGTTGGAGTTAGAACTAAAAGTATAACTTCAAATGAATGTCTATTTTAAGTTTTTCTATCTCAAGAAGAACCAAAGAAAATTGAAGATACACTAACTGATCCAGATTGGGTTCTTGCCATGCAAGAAGAGCTCAATCAATTTGAGAGACAAGAAGTATGGACACTGGTACCCAGGCCAAAAGATAGATCTGTGATTGGCACCAAATGGGTATACAAGAATAAATTATAAGGTGATGGCATTGTTACAACGAACAAGGCCAGACTGGTGGTAAAGGGTTACTCCCAGGAAGAGGGAATTGATTATGATGAGACCTATGCACCAGTTACAAGACTTGAAGCAATCATAATATTTCTAGCATTCGCAGCACACTCCAATTTCAAAGTTTATCAAATGGATGTGAAGAGTCCATTTCTGAATGGAGAGTTAGAAGAGGAAGTATATATGGAGCAGGCCCCTGGCTTTGAAAATCCAGAGTTTACTGATTTTGTATATTTCTTATTCAAAGCCCTCTATGAACTCAAGCAAGCTCCGAGGACATGGTATGACACTCTCTCTGAGTTTTTACTTGAAAATAGTTTCATTAGAGGTGTCATAGAGAAAACTCTCTTTTATAAGTTGCATGATAATGATATGATATTTTTTAAAGTTTATGTTGACAATATTATATTTGTTTCTACTAAAAAAAACTAGTGCAAAAGATTTGCTAAATTAATGCAGAGTAGGTATGAGATGAGCATGATGGGTGAGTTGTCATTCTTCCTAAGATTGCAAGTAATCAAAAGGAAGATGGGATTTTTATTTGCCAATCAAAGTACGTAAGGGATCTTCTGAGAAAATACAGTGTAGAAGACTCCTCACTAGAAAAACCCCCAATGCCAACAACCACGAAGCTTGACAAAGATGAAACTGGTAAAAAGGTTGATATCACAAGCTATAGAGGTATGATAGGCTCATTATTATATCTAACTGCAAGTAGACCTGACATAATGTTTGTAAGTTGCTTATGTGCAAAGTTTCAATATGATCCTAGAGAATCTCATCTTATAGTTGTTAAACGATTTTTTAGATATATGAAGGGTACATCAAATCTTGGAATTTGGTAACCTAAAGATACAGGTTTTAAACTAATAGGCTATTCAGATTCAGATTATGCAGGATGTAGGATGGACATGAAAAGTACTTCTGGAAGCTGTCAGTTTCTAGGACTTCAGTTGATCTACTGGTATAGCAAGAAGCAGCACTCAGTATCTACCTCGATAGCCGAAGCAGAATACATTGTGGCAGATAGCTGTTGTGCCCAGATATTGTGGATAAGGAATCAGCAAAATGACTATGGACTTGCGTTAAAAAAAATTCAAATTTTCTGCGACAACACAAGTGATATAGTCATCTCTAACAATCATGTACAACACTCACGAACCAAGCATATTGACATAAAGTATAATTTCATCAGAGAGCATGTCATGAACGGAACTGTAGTGTTACATTTTGTTCTCACAAAAGATCAAATAGCCGACATCTTCACGAAACCACTTGATAAATCTACTTTTCTAAATTGGTTAGTGAATTAGGGATGTTAAATAATGGGTAATTTTTGATTCCTAGGAGTTGATTTCAGTTCATAAATATTAAATGTTAATATTTAAAGGATTTATGAGACTTGAATCAACAATATCCTAGGGCTTATGAATATTTGGATAAATTATCTTGAGAAGAATTTAATACTCTTAATAGATAATTATTTCAATTATAGCATAAGTACTCATTTTTATATATTATTTTGAAAAGCATTTATATGTAAATTATTTGTATATTTTTCTAAAATTATTATTATACATAAATAATTATTATATTATTAATTATTTTATTAATTTATTCATTAAATTAATTCAAGCATGAATTAATTTAATTCCTAAATTAATTGGAACAGTTAATGATACAAATAATTATTATATGTCTTTAATAATTTAGTTGTTCTTATATATTATTTTCTTAATTTTCTAGTTAATTAGTGCATGTAAATATTTAGTTATTTTATAATTAATAATTAATCTAAATTTTAAATAAAATTTCCTTTATTTTATTTCAAATTTTGGTTCAATTACTAATATTTATACATATTTGTTTTTATATTTTATGTAAATATATTTATTTAGTTTAAGTTTTTGCAGAAAGATTTTCTTTTTATAAACTCAACAATACTTTTTCAAAAAGTCTTACCGAGATATGTAATAAAAAATATTTTTATTAAAAGTTTTATTCTTCAACTCGGAAAGACTTTTAAAAAGTCTTACCGAGTGTAGTCTAAAAAGTGTTACCGAGATTTTGTTTTTCAAATCAAAGACTTTTCTATTAAAATATTTATTCATAAATTCTTTTTTTCAGCAAGACTTTTCATAAAAACTCGACAAGACTTTTCAAAAGTCTTACCAAGTGTATATTTAAAGTCTTACCGAACCAGTTTCTATACTTAAACGTTTTTTTTCTTTTCTTTTCAAAAGTATTACTAACTCTATTATATATACTCACGCTGATATATACACAAAAACAGATCTGATTACAAGTCTTTTGGAGAACTTTTCGAAAACCCTTGAAAAACTTTCGATTCTACTCTGTTTTAACTGGTTTCAGTTGCTGGTGTTGATTTTACAAGCTTGAAGCTTGCTAGTTTGAGAAAATCGTTAGTTTCAGCCGAAACTCTACTTGATTTTGCTCTTTTTTTTCGAACTATTCTTAGACTAGGATTGTAGATCTGGTGTTGTTGATTAATTAGTTGTTAAAAGACTGTGTTAGTGTTATTTTGTTATATTAAATCGGAGTGAGAATTATTTGAAGTTATAGTTTTAATTCTTGGGCAGTTTAGTCAATTTTTGGGTGTTAAAATCGATTAATTAAGGTTAATACACTTACATTTGTTTAAATCCTAAGTAAAAATGGCAGCCATGTATGTAATCGCAAAGACTAATTTATTGGGTATTTTGATCCGGAAAAATGCGCTGAGGCTAGATTTAGGTCATGGATCAGATTCATGAACGAACACTTATTAGTGAGAACAACTATTGCCCTAAGTAATCTATAAAAGATTGAACTTCTGAGGGTCCTGTACTCCACTGCTAGAAATCGTTCGAATGATAGATTGGTTTAGTTTTCTTTCAGAATTGGAGAGACAGTATACTTAATAGACGAGATTGATGTGAATAGAGTTTTAGGGTTTCTAATAGATAATTTTGAGACCCTACTCATAGTTGAAGATATAACTAACTTCTTTCAGTCAATTCACTATCAAGGCACAATTGATCTAGTAAAGCTGTCTAAATACCAGTTGGTGAGCGAATGGGATTATTTCTTCGACACACTAGAAAAAGTATTCTCTCCGACAATAAAGACCAACTTCCACAACATTTCAACTCTTCTTCAGGGTATTGGGTATTATGTGGCCCACAACCGAAGAATTAATTTTGCGAAGTTGATCCTGATAAAAATTATAAGGAAGATGGGTGTTGCTGATAGTAGAAACTTAAATGTGGATCAGAAAATTTCTTGTTTCTATCCAAGATTCTTAATGCTGCTAATGAATAATGTACTGTCAGAGGAGGACAAAACAAGGTTTGTAAATAGCCTAGTGGAATTTTCCCCAATGAATCAAAAGAATTTGTTCACCAGACTCAGCAACAAGAACAAATTTGAAGGGGTAGCCATTATCACAACTGATTACATGGAAAATGTTCCCAATCAAATAGTCAATCATGCACAAGCTCAACCGCTTCAGTAAGAGCCAGAACATGTACCAATGGAAGTTGATAATCCTGCACTACTACTGCTAGAGGCTGCTCATCAGGCAAAACAAGAGGCACATATACAATGGTAATATCTCACACCTTAGCTTATAATTTCTTACCTCTAAATATATATAGTGCACCTATAAATATATATGTGGCGGACTATGATTGTGGTCTTGCACTACAGGATTTCAGCTATGAACTTGAAAACACACAGGTTCAATCCCAAGCTGAGCTAGAACCTCAAACAGTTTCTGCATCCTCCACTTCGTTAAGTCAAATCAGAAAAAGGAAGAAACATGTGAGAAAAGTAAGAGGTAGAGGTATCATAGTGAGTGAACCCGCAGCTCTGTCTCCACCTTCAAAAAGATTGAGAAATGAACCCGAGACAACTGCAGATCCATCATTATCCTCTGATTGGGATATGGACTTTGAAATGGCAATACAACAGTCTATGGACTCACTCGATCAACCGGGTGATTCTATTAAAATTCGTCATCCGGCCACAACACCCTGTGAAGAGTCACGCACCCTGTCAGCACTCACTCTAGCAGGACCTCCACTATCAAAAACACACTCAGATGAGGGCACATCAGCTCATAAAAAAATGTTTTGGGAACAAACTTAAAAGATGCTACATTCATAGTGGAACAAGATATTTTCGATGCTGTAAAATATCAAGTGCCATTACAGGCATTGAGGGGCACAACAGACTCTAATGAGCCATCCATTACATTGTCTGAGGTGGTGACTCCTCTGGATTTCTCACATCTAGTTCCTTTTGAGGAAGTTCTCTTATCCACTAGTGGATTTGAGAGGCAACCACTCCATAGAGGTATTTGGGACTCCGTTCATGGAGTAGCTATGTCAGTAGTAGAGCCACTTCAAGATAATCTTGTTGTGGACATGCCTTTATAGGCTTCAGAAGAGCATTTCTACTCTTCAACTGCTATTATAAAATATACAGGTATAACATCAGAATCTGGATAGGAGAAAAACATGAGTGAAGTAAGGCAAATACTGAGTGAAACACATGCAAGTAGTGTTAGTGAAATAAATAAGAGTGCAAGCGAGGTGAGTGCACACACACAGAATGAACTGTTGTCAAAAATGGAAGCTCTCCATAAAGAAATGCAGGTTGTTCAGGCTAAGTAGGTAAAAGTCAAAGTACAATACATCTGCCTCTATAGCAGAACAACTGACAATCGTGCGCAAAAAAGTTGATAATATAAAGTCAAGCATTCTCCTCAAAACACAAGATATCCAACAGGTACAAAGTCTGATTGCTGAAGATATGAAGGAGATAAGCTCTATAAATGAAATAATTGATGATGTAGAAAGGAGCTTGACTCAGAGAATAATTAAAAATGAAGAAATCTCCTCTAAGCGCTTCAACAAGCTAGAAGATGGGATGGTTTATCTAAATAAAGTGATGAAGCAGGTCTATCTAACCATGGAAAAACTTGTCAAATCATTTGAAGTTTCTAAATCAGTAGAGGATCCCTCAACTAAGGAGGATGAAGAAATGGAAAAAGTAAGTGTAGTTGAAGAAGAAGGAGCTACTAGGGAAAAAGGCAAAGCCAAGTTGTATTCTGAAGATCGGTTTGAGTCATTTGTTCTAGAAGACCAATACTTTCCTGAAGATCAATTTTTTGAAGATAGTGCTCAAGATGAAACATACAATCCTATACTGTTGAGCTGAAGAAGAAACTACCTCTGATGAAGAATTCCTGTTTCCTAAAGAAAAAGAGTCTGATCCTGCCTATGAAGAGGCCATGGGGAAGTTGAAAGAAGATATCAAGGTAAGCAATGCTAAAACTAAGCAACTGAAAGCTCTAGTCTAGGAAAGAGCACAGGCTGAAAGGAAAACAAGTCTAGAAAAATTAACTTGTATATGATAATATAAACAATTTGTTGCATACTGGTAGTAATAGCATCAAAATTGCTTATTTTTCCAGAAAATACCTTAATAATGGCATCAAAGAAATAGTTCCACTCTTTTTTCAAGTTCTTTCTAACTACTTCTCCTAGATTATATTCAAATTCAACATAATTAACAGCATCAAACATATTCCTAATTTCTTCATCATTAGGCATGTCACAGTTATCACTTGGAATTTCTAAGCATTTAGAAATAATAACACTAGTAAGAGTATAGTATTTACCTCTATAAGTGTAAGAAATTACCATCCCATCCTTGGAGATCTCTGCAGACTTCCAGAATTCTTCTACAAGTTCACAAACAATAGGGGGTGCTTCACTTAGTGCCTTTGACAACTTGCATTCACTCAGGAATTTCATCAATGGATGAAAATCTGCAGGGGCATCCTCCACAGTCATACAGGATATAAAGTTATTCTGCTCGTAGATGAAGCCAATTGATGATAAGATCTTCTTTTATGGTGCCATTGATGTTCTTAGAGTTGATTAGAAAAGAAACTTGAAGAAAAGTGAGTAAATTCACCTTAGGGTTCTTAGAGAGCAAAAAGTAAAGGAATTAGTAAGTAAGAAAAATAACAGGTAAAATGAAAAGAGAAATGAAACTGCTATTTATACTTTTCAAGAAAAAAAATCTTTGCTTAGAAAAGAAAAGAGATGACCGTTGAAGGTGAAATAAAAGCAATAAACCCCTAAATAGCAATCAACTTTAAACATATAGGAGTATGTGTATCTGTTGATGGATAAAATAGAGTATCAATGGCTGCTAACTAATCAATGTATGTTTTAGAATCGATAAAAATTATATTACCATCGATGGGTAATCACATCTATTGAATACTGAACAATTTATCAATTGATAGGCAATTATGTGTATCTGTTGATGGATAAAATAGAGTATCAATGGCTGCTAGCTAATCAATGGATGTTTTAGAATTGATAAAAATTCTATTACCATCGATGGGTAATCACATCCATTGAATACTGAACAATTTATCAATCGATAGGCAATTACCAGGATAATTATCTGTCGATAGAAAAATATATTATCAGTTGATCAAATATATCCATTGATAGCTGAAAAATGTCCATTGATAGTTAATATATTTATCAATTGATCACAAGGATTCAAGAGATAAATACAAACAATGGATGAATACAACTAAATATAACTTAGTAGACATTTTAAGTAAAATTTAGGTAAAATTAAGCATACCTTACTCACAGACTAATCTATTAAAGTAGATTCATCTAGAGGTTTGGTAAAAATGTCTGCAAGTTGTTGTTCACTAGGGATAAATTATAATTCAACTGTACCATCCATTACATGTTCCCTACTGAAATGATACCTTATGTCAATGTGTTTGGTTTTGGAATGTTGCACAGAATTTTCAATTATGGCAATGACACTTGTGTTATCACAGAAAATAGGAATCTTGTTCATGTTGAACCCATAATCAAATAATCGATTCCTCATCCATAATATTTGTGCACAGCAACTTCCAGCAGCAATGTACTCATCTTCTGCAGTTGAAGTTGATACTGATTGTTGCTTCTTACTAAACCATGGCACAAGTTTATTTCCTAGAAATTGACAGGTGTCTGTAGTACTTTTCCTGTCTATTTTGTAACCTGCATAATCTGCATCTGAGTAGCCTATTAGATCAAAACCAAAATCTCTAGGATACCAAATACCTAAATTTGGAGTACCCTTGAGATACCTAAAAATTCTATTAATATCCACTAAATGAGATTCTCTAGGATCAGCCTGAAATCTAGCACACAAGCATGTAGAGAACATTATGTCTGGCCTACTAGCAGTTAAATATAAAAGTGAGCCTACCGTACCTCTATAACTTGAAATGTCTACTTTAGCTTCTTTAGTATTCAATTCAAGTTTAGTGGCAGTAGCCATGAGAGTTTTTGTAGAAGAACATTCACTTAAGTCAAATTTCTTCAACAAGTCATGAATGTACTTTGTTTGGTTTATAAAAATACCATCCTTAACTTGTTTGACTTGCAAACTAAGAAATTAGGTAAGTTCTCCCATCATGCTCATTTCATATTTATTTTGCATTAGTTTGGCAAACTTTTTTCAAAGTCCCTCATCTGTTGAGCCAAATATAATGTCATCCACATAGATTTGAACAAGAATAATTGAGCCATCAACATTTTTATGAAATAGAGTTTTATCTACAGTACCTCTTATGAAGTGACTCTCAATGAAAAACTGAGATAAAGTGTCATACCAGGCCATTGGTGCTTGTTTCAAGCCATAGAGTGTTTTGAACAGATAGTAGACAAAGTAAGGGAAATTTGGATCTTCAAAACCAGGAGGTTATTCCACATAGACTTCATCTTCTGATTCTTCATTCAAAAAGTCACTCTTCACATCCATCTGGTAGACTTTGAAATTTGCATGTGCAGCATAGGCTAAAAAAATTCTGATTTCTTCCAATCTTGAAACAGGTGCAAAAGTTTCATCAAAATCAATTCCTTCTTCTTGAGAATAGCCTTTTTCCACAAGCCTTGCTTTGTTTTTAATCACAGTAACAGTTTCATCCATATTGTTCCTGAATACCCATTTTGTACCAATTACTGATCTATCTTTTGGTTTGGGCACTAGCTTTCAAATTGATTGAGTTCCTCTTGTATAGCTAATACCCAATCAGGATCCTTGAGAGAATCTTCAACTCTTTTAGGTTCTTCTTGAGATATGAAGCTGATATACAGACACTCATTTTGAGTAGCACTTCTTGTTTTGACACCATCTTTTACATTTCCAATTCTTAATTAAAATGGATGACTTTTTGTCCATTTTTTTGTGGAGGAAAATTTTGCCTTGATGATGAGGCTTCATGATCATTGGTATTGAACTCAAACTGATTTGAATTTGAGGATTAATTTTGAAACCCTCCCCCTGAGTTGGATATCCTTGAAGTAGAGTGTTGATTATCCATTGAGGGATTATCAGTTGATGGAGTTCTGTCAACTTTGAAAATTATTCATTGTTGTAGAGACATCAACTGATGTTGGATTTCTGAATACTTGCGAGTTTGTAGGTTTCACCTCTTCATCACTATCCACACCATTGGTTTCATTTTCAAATTGTAGTGTGTCATGATTTCCTTCATTAAACAAGCCTTGAATATTTTTATCATCAAATACTACATGTACAGATTCCATAACAATGTGTAGTCTAAGATTATAGACTCTGTAGGCTATACTTGATAGTGCATACCCAAAAAAGGAACACATTGCAAGGCATGCATAGTGAGAGGTACATGCAACATCTTTAGTTTTGTACAGTTTTATTTAATTGGCATCCGTACTGTAAATATATTTTTTATTATATTTGTTTTCCAACAATTGGTACATATTGTTTTTGTTTTCAAACTTTTAGTGTCTTTATTTCTATATATATGTGTGTAAGTTTATTTTTATTTTTCCTATAAGATTGACATATTTTTATTTTATAGTTAATTTTATTTCATTATATTTTTAAAAAAATTATTTTTGTCTACGAGAAATTGTTCTAAGAATCATAAGTATTAAATGTCAATATTTAAAGGACTTATGAATTTCTTTACATCTACTTTCTCGAGCTTACATATATCACTGATAATTGTTTTGAGTATAATTTTCATATGCTTGAGTAACAATTATTAGATATAATGTATGAAGTTACATACTAATTTTCATTCCTATGATTATTTAGTATTTAGAAAGGGTGTTTTATCTTATTAAAATTATGAATCGAAGTAATTCATCGTTTATTAGTTTCATAGTTTTAATACGATGAGATATTAGGAGCATAATTACTTTCTTTTTGAAATTATTATTAATTATCATGAATTGATAGTTTATTATTATTTCATTACAATTAATTATGGTTTTTGTTGTTAGTGATAATATATATATATATATATATATATATATATTATTTATCTGAAAATCACTAATAATAAAAGCATATTTGTGTCCTGCCGAAAAAGAGCAATCGACCTGAGGTAAAATCAGATAATCTCGATCTTGATATATTCTCTAATCAATTAGTATAAAAATATATATATATAATTGATATATTGAGCTTTTAGTGACTATAGGACAAGATCAAGGGATTGAAAATCAACAATCTCTAACACAGATCATAGAACCAAATACTCAAACAGATACAACTTCATCTACTAAACTCCTGAAAAGAAAAATTTTATCAACTAAAGAGGGTGAGAGAGTAAGTGCCTCTAGTGCACTAGAAAAGAGAAGTATCTATGAGTGTTCCAGCAGCTCTGCCTCTAGTTAGAATATGAAATTGAAACCAAGGCAGTTGTTAACTAATTTATATCCTCCCAAAAGGGTATAGATTTGCAAATGGCAAAACTGTTACTAGGTTCGTCATCTTAACATAATGAGTCTATTGAATTCGGTTTGTCAGCCAAGGCCATTTGTAAATAGTCAACTTCATCTGTACACTTTCAAACACTACAAACCATAAATGTATATATTCAAATGCACTGTAAGGATTGTCACACACTAAGGATGAATTGACGGAAACAATTATTCTAAACTTCCATATCAAGGAAGGAAGGATGATTGATGATTCTCACTGAATCAATATGCCTTCACTGGCATCAAGAGGAAACTTGGATCATTTGCTACATTATAGATCGTTGTCTCCCTACCTAGATGGAACATATCTGGATTCCCAACGGAATAGATCATCTTAGATGATCAGCAACTCATTGAATCTATTCCTGAAGCAATTCAGTTTTCAAAGTCAAATATTTTAAAAGAATCAATTGATGACAGGGATTTACGGAACCCCATTGCACCACTAGTGACCTCTCTTGAAGGGTCTATGGTGATCTTTCTTGCAAGTACAAAAGACTATGTCATCCGTACTGATAGAGAAATAGTGTTGTGAGAAAAGAGTGAAACACACGTGAGAAAGAGTGAAAATATATATTCTATGAGTGATACACTTAGAGAGTATATGAGCGAAACACTTTTCAGAAACACAAAGGAAAATCACACACTAGAATAATTACTAAATACCATTCCCAATTACCTATTATAGTTTTCTAATGTTACTCAACTAAGGGGGAGGAAATTTCTTCTGAAGAGGATTACCCAACTAAGGGGGAGAATTGTTGAACAAGAGATCCAAATGGGAGAATTGTTTTCAAACAAGATTCAAAGGAGGTATATAATAACATGCTTGGATTGGAAAGAACTGGTGATTACTTATTAATTCTTCTATGCCATTTGATTTTAGAAAATTTTTGTATATAGGATTAACCGGATTTTCTAAAATGCATAACATGTCATAGTTTGTATTTTCTATATCTGCGATGGTTTAATGTTGTATGTATGCCATGTCTGTTGTTACCTCTATTAAAATGGTTGGATAATTCACATAAGGGGAGAATGAATTCACCTTGGGAGAGAAGTGAAGACAGAAATTGGAGAAACAAATGAGAAGTGGTAACAAGATAACAAGACTTTATCTCCGCCATTCTAAAGGGGAGTAGTGATGAGTCTGAGAAATAAAGATAATACTACTTGTATATTATGTTCAGTGCTAGAGGAACAAACATCTTTCATTTCAGTTACTCAAGAAATCTAGAAATGTAGAATATGTTCAGTCTAGAGGAACATATATCTTATATTTATATTTCATAATTGAAAAATGGAAATGTATTATATGATCCAGAAAGCAATTTATTATTTATAGTTCTTAAATGTCGTATTATTTTCTTAGTTGTTAGTTGAGTTATCCTCTAGGAAGTTGTGTGTTAAATATTTAACAACAAATAGGGGGAGATTGAAAGTCATATGGTTAGGCCTATTTGTAATAAGTAAATGACAACTCAACTCAGATAAGAAAGCGAAGTAAATAATAAATGTTGAATAAGGAATCAAGATGAAGAATGTCAACTAGACACGAAGAATTAAAATATCAGAAGAATTCTGACAAGACTGCTACTCTACATTGAGAAAAGTTCATTAATAAGTTCAAGCATCGGTGTAAATAAAAGAGTAGTATTTCAGAAGAGTTCAGAAGATACAGAAGGTTTTAAGTGCCTACTACAGAAAGATTTCAGAGGAAGAAAATTATAGAGGAAGAACAAAAAGAAGACAAGATATAAAGACCACTACAGCAGAAATGAGAATTAACATTGTAGTTAGTCATCCGTGAACCAGACCAGTGCACAGGGTGTCAACAATGTCAGTGAAAATTCTTCATCAAAAAGTTCAAGTGGTTAGAAAGGTTATTGTTGAAAAACAGAAGAGTTTTATCTACATCAACAATAGTCCTACAGTCAAGACTTTAATTTAATTCTCTATTAATTAATTAAATTAATTAGTAAATTAATTCACTTAGAATTAATTTATTTCCTAAATTAATTAAAGTATTAATTAATTTAGAATTATTTTAGAATGAAGAAGACAAAAGATAGTGAAGACGGGAAGACTCAAGTCAAATCTACAGTGGTTGTGCAGTGTAGAAACTAAATTAATTCTACTATCAAAAGTTAATTAATTATTTAATTTATCTACTTAAATTAATTCACCTTGAATTAATTTAATTTATAAATTATTTAATTAAATTTGGTAGAATTAATTAAGTTAAAAATAATATTTTATTTAAATATTTAAAGAAAGTCTTGCTGCATAATTATAGAAAGTCTTACCGGATTAATTCAAAAGACTTGAAAAAAGTCTTACCGAATTATCCTAATAAGACTTTTTAAAAGTCTTACCGAATAAATCAATAAGACTTTAATCAGAAGTCTTACCGACTTATTCAATAAGACCTTATTTAAAAGTCTTACTGAACTAATTCAATAAGACTTTTCAAAAGTCTTACCGAATTTTCAAAAGTCTTACCGATAATTTAAAAAGTAATACCGAGTTAAGAAAGTTTTGCCCAACTTATTTAAAAAGTCTTGAAGGCTATTTTATAATTTTTTTTAATTTTTTAAATAAGTTTTATTCAAAAAATTTGTCAGGTTTCACCTCTATAAATATGAGGTCTTTAGCTTCATTTTTCATAGAGTAGAAAATATTCAAATTCAGTAATTTGTCTGCAAAGTTATATTCACAGACTTTCTGTGATGGTTTGAATTCTTAATTTCTTAAGTAGACCAATTCATGTCAAATTTGTTCCAAGGAATTAAGAAATATTCTACAGAATATTGTAACACCCTTTCAAGTTTAATGTACATATTTAATTTGAATCTTGTTTACTTACTTGCTAATTTTTTATATCTTAAATGTTTTATCATGAAAATAGAAAGCTAGTAAGTCAGCCTCCCAAACACTACAATGACTCGAACCCTCAGCAAAAATAATAATTTAATTCTGCAAATTTTGAAAAGAATTTTAAATTGTTGTCAGTATCGCATTCAACCCCCTTCTATGATACTTCCGTGACCCAACACTGTTCCATTTGTCAATGGTTTAAAGTTCTATTTCTAACCGTTCCTTCAAATTTTCTATTTTCTTTTTACACTCAACTAATTCCTCTCTAGCATCTTTGTTTTCTACCTTGAGTCTGTCCATTTTTACTAGCTCACTCTCTAAGTGTGTGTTCCTTTCAGTTAGAGAATCTATGGTATTTTTTAGTCTAGTGTTTTCTTTGTTCAAGGACTTAAGAGTGACATGCAAATTATAGAAATCATTAGACATTTCAGTAATTGTAATATTGCATTCATCTTTGGATAGGTCAGATAGATTAGTAGAGAATACCTGATTGCTAAAAGAACTAGCTTATTGGTCATCATGGTTCACCATAAGTGCAAGGTTGATGAATTCCTCTTCTTCAGAATTATCCTCAGCAGCCCAGTTATTTTCTTCTATTATAAAAGCCTTTTCTTTCTATTTAAGCAAATCAAAGTACTTCTTTTTATAGTCAATACCATCACTGAACTTTGATTTCTTCTCCATTTTTGGCTTTCTGCATTCATTTGAAAAGTGACCAGCCAATCCACAGTTAAAACATTTGAATTGAGTCCTATCAACAAGATTTTTACCTTGTTGATTATCTCTCTTAAATTGGGATCCAAGCCTTTGCATAGGATTCCTCTTCTATTTGAGTTTGGAAAATTTTCTTGATAGAAATGCTAGATGCTCATCTACTTCATCCATTTCATCCTTATTATATAATTCATCATCTTCAACTATTTCTTTTCTTTTACTAGTTGAAGATTCATCATATACAGTTCCACTTATACTTTACCATGACTCTCCTTCTTCCCTTCTTTAACAACAACATCTTCACAGGGTTTTGCAACTTGCTTATCCTTGACCACCAAGGCAACAGACTTTTCTTTCTTCTGACTTTTTTCAATCTCCTCATCTTGTTGTAGTTCCAACTCATAAGTCTTTAGAATTCCATACAGTTTGTCAAGAGTATATTCTTTAAAGTCAGGAAATTGTCTTATAGAAACAGTCATTGGTTTCCATTCCTTTGGTAGAGATCTCAAGAACTTGAGATTGGTATCCTCAACATCATATACTCTTCCATATAGTTTCAGTTCATTCAAAAGTTTTTGAAGCCTACTATATGTGTCATTAATTGCTTCACCACTCTTGAAGTGAAAGGCCTCATATTTTAGAATTAAGAGTTGTATCTTGTTCTTCCTTACTTGCTCAGTGCCTTCACATAGAGTTTGAAGAATATCCCAGACTTCTTTAAAGGTTGTATAGTTGATAACATTGTCAAACATATCCTTTTCAAGACCATTAAACAAAATGTTCATAGCATTTTTATCCTTGTGTACTTCCTTTTCATACTCATATGTGTATTCACTCATAGGTTTTGGAATAAGCTTGTCTGGTACTTGAGTACCATCTGCATTCAAACTTGTAACTATTTTCATAGGTACATGTGGACCTTTCTCTATGCAGTTAACATAGGAGGGATCAATGGATAGTAGATGCAAGTGTATTTTGACCTTCCAGGGAAACTACTCATCTTTTTCAAGAACTGAAATCTTCACCCCTGTATCTTTTTGACCCATACTTGATGTACTTAGATCTTAATTTTGTGTATGTTGAAAGCTAGGCTTTGATACCAATTGTTATTTTCCCTTAGTACAAGTTTGTAGAAGGGGGGTTGAATACAAACTTGAGAATTTTGAGAAATTCTTGCAGATTCAAGTTTGTACTTTAATTGGTTGATTGTTTAGAAATAAATATTTCTAAGAGAGTTTTGCAAAATAGAATTAAACTTAAAATAATTGAAAATAAAATACAGCTTTTAAAATTACCAGTGGATTGATTTTCCACTAGTGAACGTTTTTTGCTTTCAATAAACCTTTGTCTAGAAACCAAGCTGCTTACGAATATAAAAATTTGAACAAAAAAAAAAAGCAATACAAGATGATTCCTATAATTCCTAAGCTTTTCTTATTCTGTTATCTTTTTCCATAGTTGCTACTATGAACTACTGAATTATATATAGTAGTTCATAGTCTACATCTATTTTCTATCGACTAATAAATGTATATAAAATACATTTTACAATGTTTTCACTAAAATAGAATGTAGCTTCTTTTCATAGTCTTCTTTGAACTTTGTTTTGTTCTAAAAAAGTCTTTGTTTTGATCTTCTTCTTGAAGGCTGTGTTCCTTTGAAAGTCTTCACAATTCTGACAGGACCATCTTCCATTGATTCAGTTTCTGCAAAAATTCCATTCCATTTGTCTTTAACCATTTTAGGAAACCCTGATCAACTGATAATTGTTGTGAAACTTATCAATTGATCCTTTTTTGCTATCCATCGATGGATGTATTATCCATTGATCAATTCATGTATCAATGGATATTTGAGTATCCATCGATGCCTTTATCCATTGACTATCTTTATATATTCATCTGTTGATGGTGATCCGTTGATTTGACTTTTGTTGACTTTTATCCATCGAATAGTATCCATATCCATTGACCTCTTTATCTGTTGATCACTTCACTTGTGAGAATTCTGACTTAGAATATTTACATTTTATCAGCCTCTCTTTACATCTGTTGATGAGCTATTAATTGAAGTCAATAGATATCAGTTGAGTAATACATGGTTATCCATTGATGAATTACAATCAATTGAGAATAGTAAGAACTCTGAATCAACTGCTATAATCCAATTTATCAGTTGATGAACAACAATTTTGTTATCCCAGTTGCACAAGTAGAAGGGGGGTTGAATACTTGTGTGTCTTTTCTGCCTGATTTTAAAATCAAATTAAGAATAAAACTCAAACACAAAGATATGAATAAGTACTGTTTGTATTATTGATTTGTAAATACAAAACTCTCCTAGGATGTACACAAACCCTAGCAGCTTCTCTGTGTTTATCACAGCAACTCTCTCTATCTCTATGCTCTCACAAGATATCACTCAGACAATTATGCTTCGACTTTCACTTTTACAATTAGGTTGCATAGAGTTTATATATATAGAGCTGTCTATCAACTAATAACAGAAAGATAAATTATAATAGGAATATAATTCCTAATTTTTAGTTGACAGCTTCCTTCTAGAATTCTCTTTCTTTCCCATAGCATATCTGCAATATATTTATCTTGATCTTCGAAGACTTTCCATTCCTGTGATCTTCTTCCAAATTTAACTTCAACTGTATAGACTCAGAATACCTTCAGACTCTGATCATATGTAGACTCTGATAGATCATAGACTCTGATAGTCTATAGACTCTGATCACCTTCCAGACTCTGATCTTTATGCAGACTCTGGTTTCACTTTCTACAGAAATTCTTCTAAGTACAAATAACATGAATGTTGACTATCTAGACTCTGATTATACATTTCAGAGACTAGAAAGACTTATTACAGATAAACTAATCTAGACCCTGTTCTAGTATTTTGTACATCATCAAATGAATATATTCCTAACAATCTCCCCATATTTATGCTTTATAAAATGTAAGCATAAATCAAGGTTTGATGATGTCAAAACTAAAGAATAAAACTATTAATCTAGAACAGTATGAAAGAATTATAAAGGAAAAAGAATTACTTTTTATTTAATCTTCTCAAAGGCTGGATTATTCTTCAAAAATGAATTCAACATATTTTCCTCCACAATTGCCAGAGCCTCACCAACAAATTTCTTCAATTTCTTCATTTCTTCACTTGAGCATTTGATTTGACAAAAAGCTGCTCTCAGATCATTTGCACTGCTTTCTTGATCTTTTAAGTCCTTCAACATTAGAACACTAACTTTCCCACTCATAGGCTGAAACCCAAAGTAATGACCCACACCTTCTTGAAATTTAATATGTTTTTCTTTCAATGGCATGACTTGATCATTTCCCTCAGTATCAACATATTTTAAAGAAATTTACCCATTTATCGATTTGCCTGTCTGTGCAAAGTCAGCTTTCTGTCAATCTCTTTGAACCATTTGTGAGTGATAGCCTCTTTACTCTTATTTACTTCATATGCAATCTGTAAGAGAAATCTAATGTATTGTAATTCCTCAGCCTGTTTGAAAAAGATAAAATTTGATTGGCTAATCCATCTAACTGATCCACCTTCTAAGAAGTAAACCAGCATCTCATAATTCACCTTTTATGTGCCTCCCTGTCCTTCTTACTTCTTTCTTTCATAGACATTATAAACAATTTGAGCAGACACCACCTTGTTTAAATGCTTCTGTGTGATCTTCTCAAATTGCCTATCTGTCAAGGATTGAGGATCCCTAGTTAGAGTAGATGTTCTGTCAATGTCAGATTCTTCAAATCCTCCAAGACCTATCTTCTTTTTAGCTCTAAGTTATAGATTTGATTGACTGCACTTCCAGTATGAAGGTTCTTGAGTTTCATCAGAGTCTGATTTCTTCCTTTGTTTATCAGAGTCTGACTTAGACTCTGATTTCCCATGTCAAGTCCCTGATTGATGTGTTTGAGATTTTGATAATCCAGCCATTCCAGAAAGCTTGAGTGATACATCACCAGGACCCCTAGGACCATGAGAACTATCTCCATCATCACCATCTCTCCTCCTTTTAACTCCCCGTTTATCATCTTTGCAACCATCATCCTTTCTCCTGGAGGATTCACCTTTCTTCTCCCCCTTTTTGACATCATCATTACTAGTGACAGCCAAAAGAATCTGTTCAAGAACTATTGAGATATTGGCCTGAGCTGCAATGATGGAATCAACCTTGGTGGTCAAATCAAAGACTGTAGTTTGAAGAGAGGCTTGAGTTGTAGTGATAGCAGCGAGAGCATCTTTAAAAGCTACTTCTTTGGATAATTGAAGGGAGTAAACTCTGTCAAATCTTGTATTAAGCAGAGAAGTTCTATTATCAACACCAGTGAGCTTGATTTTAATATGAGAAATATCCTGGACCATACTAGCTAATTGAGCAGCAACATCAGGCAACTCAGCTTTAACAGCTCCATCCAAAGCATGATCTTCTTCACCAGGATAGTAACCATGTTCCTGTTGAAAGGATTTTTTCTGAAAAGCTTGAAGTCTCTCAGACTGATGAATAGCCAAAATACACTCAAAAGAATCTTTATCATTTATGCCTCTTTGCTGTGCAGACTCCCAAGACTGAGAAAACACCTGATCAAAATAGACAAAAGAAGGAGTAACGTGATCATCATCGTCAGAAGTGCACTCCTCAGCAACAAGCTCAAGCTTTGTGATTGGAGGTGTAGACTCTGGTGGTGGTGTAGACTCTGAAACTGCAAACGGGACTATAGATCCTGACTCCTCTTGAGAGTGATCAGAGACTGTAGACTCTGGAAGTCTAGCCCTTATAGGCATAATCAAAAGTGGGTCTTCTGACTTCAAATTTATAGCCTCAGTTAAAATGACAGTGTTATCCATCAAAGCCTCCATGACTCTATCTGCTCTTATTGCTAGAGAATCCACCAGATGAAGGTGTGGTCTCTGGGTAAATGATTTCTGAGCAGCAAGAGCCTCCTCCTATTTGCCAATCTGCACAATCAAACATAGTGAATTTTCATCCATCCCCTGCTCCAACTCATTGGACCAACTCTTAGGAAAATCTTGATCCCAATAAGTAAAGCTAGGTTCAGGATACCCTAATCTCTCATGCTCACAGTGGGGTTGGGCACCCACTTTCTCAATCTCACTCAGGCTCCCTACAGCCTTTTCTACCTCTCCTTTTGCCTGGTCCAGTGCCAGCCTCTCAGATATTTTGTCACTCATTTGGGAGGGTGCACTCAATAATCCTACAGAAGAGGGGTGGAGAGAAAATAAAGGTGCTTCAATACCTGAACCACCTTGATGGAGGGGAACCCCTTCAAATGTCTGAAGGCTAGGGGTTTTCACCAAGGAGTGAGCATCAACAGACTCTGAACCCTTACAAGCATCTTCTTTCTTTCCAGAGTCTGTTGGCTCCAGTATTCCAGTCTCAGGGTCTACTCTAGACTCTGACTGCTTCAGTATGACTTCATTAGAAGTCATAGTCTGAGTGTTACCATCTTTGAATGTTTGTGCATGAGACTCCCCTCAAGGTGGATAGACTCTGATATAATCGATTGGAAAATTTCTTCATGAGCCTCCATCAGAGTCTGTCCTCCCATATCACTGGGGTTCTCATCAGCTTTTTGGTGAGTTGTCAAGGAGGGCCTAACAGCATACTCCCCTGCCTCACTATCACCCAACCTCTGACTAGGTGGTTCTTGTGTGGGTGAGGCAGACTGAGCATCTTTATCACTAGTCACCACTGGTGCACTAGTCCTAGTCTCCAACTGCCTTTCATCACCTGCTACCTCCTGTGGTTCTACCATAGTTAATGCATCCAAGTGTCCATTGAGAAACATCCTGACATGGAGTGCATTGATGGCCTGGGCAAAAGTCAACTGAAAGGAATCCTGCAATTCCCTTGCAATCTTGTGATAATGTGAGCCCTTAAGTTGATCCAATCTACTGTCATAGGTCGGATAGATGTATTTGTTGGCCACCTTACCTACATTTTGGACAAGAAAATCAACCACCTCCCGTGAAAATGGTTGAATAGTAGAGATCCAATCAATAGCTGTCATGTTGGTAATCTCATGATCCCAAATTGCTTCATAGTCAAAAACTGGTTGCTCAACCTCAGTCTCCAACTCAGCAACAGACTCTGATTTTCTCCTTTTGTAGATGCTAAGCTTTTTAGGCTTCTTTGTGATTTGCTGTTCAGAGTCTGGCACACCTAGTGCTTTGAGAACTGCATTTGTTCTGCCTTCTATGAGCTCAGCTGCTTTTTCTTGGAATGAAGAGTTGAATAGGTAGCTGTATAGAGATTTGACCACATCATGTGCAGACATTTATAGCTCCTGTTCCATTCTCTTCCTTAGGGCTTCATAGGTTGAAAGAAAATCCAAGACTTGAGATTTAGTCTGATGTTGCTCTGGATCTTCAACTGATTCCACCAAAGGATATAAGAATAGCAGTGCCTCATCACTTGGAGTAATGATTTCATCAATTAGACTTGAGGCTGCATCCAATGGCATTCCTTCTCAAAATGTCTCATGATCAGAGTCTAAAGGCAGTCTAGACTCTGACTCAACATTAGACTCTGGTTTAGGTAATTTCTTACTATCAGAGTCTGGCCCTGCAGGAGCCTTGGGAGCATCTGTTTCCTGCAAAACAGGGTTAGTAATAATAATAGGCTTGTGTGTGTGTGCAGAATAAGTCTTCCTTAACCTTCTGTACTTCTGAGCAAAAGATTTTTCAGGAGATTCAATTTGAGAATCCTGAGGTGCATTCCTAGGTTTTTCAGAGTCTGTAGCCTTTTCAGAGACTGCAGACTTGGCTTGAAGGTTAGAATCAAGTGTCTCATGACCTTCTTTTAGCAAAGAAAGACCAACAACTTGTTTCTCTAAAGGGTTGAGCTCCTCATCACTGTGCTCATCTATAAGCCTAGATTGAATCAATTTTCTCCTCTTTACAACTGGTGCCTGTTGAGAGACACCAGAGGTTGGTTTCTTTTTGGATTTTGGTTTAGAAGATTGTGTAATTGAAGGGGATTGGGTGACTTGGGTAGGTGCAGGGGGACTCTCCATTACTTGTTCCTGCACCATTTCACCACCAAAAAATGAAGCATTGTAGAGAGAAGGTTTGTAGGTTGAGAGTTTTACCTGCATTACCTGTGTATAAGTCATGGCAGGTAGACTTTTCTTCTTGTTATCAATTCTCTTGATGTCAGAGAATATCCTTCTTTGTTGTTTGTATGCCTGCACACAACAATCATCTGCCAACTTGGTTGACATGTCAGGAATGAAGTGGTTAAGGAGAATCATAAGAAATCTATGATAGTAGACTTTCTTCCTCCCCTCATGCACATTATTTAATTTTGCTCCCATTTGAGTGAGCAACATATCACCAATGTTAATTACTCTATCAAATAGGAGACTGTGACCAATTTGATAAGTAATAGCATCAAAACCACTACATTTACCAGTGAAACACTTAGCAATTTGTTCAAAGAAAAATGACCATTCTTTTCTTAAGTAAGGCCTAGTTATCTTGCTCATGTTATCTAAGCTAGCAGAATAACCTATTGCCTTAAACATGCTTTTAATGTCATCATCAGATACAGTTTCATCAAAAGGTGTTTTCATGGGCAATTTAAAAACTGAATTAAGCACATCAGCAGTAACATCAAAAGTAGTGGAGCCAAAGGTGAGCATGATTTTACCTGGTTGATCCTGAGAAGGATCAATTACCTGTGCAGAACTCCAAGCTTTTGAGACAGCATCCATATGAATCACCGGAGATGCTTTCAGAATATAACTGAGCTCAGATTGCTCCATGAAATCCATCATTGGGAAGTAGTCATCATCTACTCCCTTCTTGTCTCCAAGAGCAGCAACATGATTTGTAGTCATGAAGTCAAAATCCCCAAAAGTAAATGCAATCGCTTTGGGTCCCCTCATGATAGTACAAATTGCAGCCATTGAAGATGTTGAGTTGAAAGTGATGAACAAGCTTGAGAAAATTAGCTAGGGTTTGTAAAAAGCTCTGTGATTAATTCTGCCTCAGAAAAAAATAGCAATAAACAAGTGAGTACAATGTATAAAATGTTCTATTTTGATTGAATTGCATACAATACCCAGGAGTCTACAGCCTATTTCCAGTCAAAAATAATTGTTACCGCCTATTTCAAGTCATTTGGACAATTTAAACGCAATCAGAGTCTGCAGGCGCGAATATTAACTGATTCAGAGTCTAGGCGATATTTTTCTCAGAGTCTACAGACTCGTCAGTGTCTACAGACTCGTCAGAGTCTAAAAACTAGACTCTGTCAAGATAAAGTACCAAACAAAATTTTGCAATAATAATTAATAACAGTGTGTCAAGACAGGGACTATAATTAGAGTACATACCTTGCTTTTTGTAATTATTGATCACTTACATATTTAACATACCTAATTCACCTACCAGTCTGAGAAAGGTAGACTCATCAAGTGGTTTTGTCAAAATGTCTGCAATCTGTCTGTCAGTTGGAACATAGTGAAGTGTCACAGTACCATTTTCAACATGTTCTCTAATAAAGTGATACCTGACATCAATGTGCTTTGTTCTGGAGTGTTGGACTGGATTCTCTGCAATTTTAATAGCACTAGTATTATCACAATACATAGGAATATTTGAGAATGTTAGTCCATAATCAAGTAATTGATTTCTCATCCACAGAATTTGAGCACATCAACTTCCAGCTGCAATGTATTCAGCCTCAGCTATTGAGGTTGATACAGTCTGTTGTTTCTTGCTAAACCAAGAAATTAATCTGTTGCCAAGAAACTGGCATTGTCATGTTGTGCTTTTCCTGTCTACTTTGCATCCTGCATAGTCAGAATCTGAATACCAATTAGTGAAAAATCTGACTCTCTAGGATACCAAAGTCCAAGATTTTATGCCCCCTTTATATATCTAAAAATACTTTTCACAGCTATTAAATGTGATTCTCTAGGGTCAGCTAGAAATCTAGCACATAGATAAGTTACAAACATTATATCTGGTCTACTAGCAATTAACTATAACAATGAGCCAATCATACCTCTGCAGCTAGTGTTGTCAACTTTCTTACCCTTTGGGTCAGAGTCTAGCTTAGTGGTTGTTGACATGGGAGTTTTAGCAGTTGCAGAATCTTGCATATCAAACTTCTTTAATAGTTCTTTTACATACTTTGTTTGATTGATGAAAATTCCATCATCATTCTGTTTGACTTGAAGCCCCAAAAAGAAGTTTAATTCTCCCATCATGCTCATTTCATAATTTGACTGCATTAGTTGACTAAACTTTTCACAGAGATTATCATTAGTAGATCCAAATATAATATCATCAACATAAATTTGGACAAGCAAAATATCACCTTTATATTTTCTAATAAAGAGAGTTTTGTCAATGGTACCTCTTGTGAATCCTTTTCAAGAAGAAATTTTGAAAGAGTTTCATACCATGCTCTAGGTGCTTGCTTCAATCCATATAGTGCCTTGTCTAACCTATAAACATGATCAGGAAACTTTGGATCAACAAATCCTGGTGGTTACTCCACATAGACTTCTTCTTCCAATTCTCCATTTAAGAAGGCACTTTTCACATCCATCTGATATACCTTGAATTTTGAATGAGCTGCAAAGGCCAGAAACATTCTAATAGCTTTCAATCTTGCTACTAGTGCAAAAGTTTCATCATAGTCAATTCCTTCCTCCTGTGAGTATCCTTTTGCAACTAGCCTTGCTTTGTTTCTGACTACAGCTCCATTCTCATCAAGTTTGTTTCTGTACACCCATTTTGCACCAACCACTGATCTATCTCTAGGTCTTGGTACAAGTTTTCACACTTTATTTCTCTCAAATTCATTCAATTCTTCTTGCATTGCAATAATCCAATCAAGGTCTTGCAAGGCTTCCTCAATTTTCTTGGGTTTATTCTTTGAGAGAAAACAGCTATAAAGACATTCATTTTGAGTGGCTGTTCTTGTTTGTACCCCACTCTCAGGATCACCAATTATCAAGTCAGGAGTGTGATTCCTTGTCCATTTTCTAGCTGGTGGAAGATTGGTTCTTGAACTTGAAGCTCCCCCTAAGTCATTTGCACCTTCTGTATTTAAGTGAAATTCAAATGAAGAGGCTCCCCCTAAATTTCTTGACTCTAACAATGATTCAGAGTTGCTTGATCCAGACCCTGATGAGTCAGACTCTGTCTGTCTAGACTCTGTCTGGGTAGACCCTGATTGGTAGATCCTGACCTGTTAGACTCTGAATTATTTGGAGTTGAATTTTCTGGCTCCCCCTCAGAGTGTGCAAGTTCCTTTGATTGTTCAGGAGTTATTTGAGAGTCTTCATCCTCTTCTTCTTCATTTATCTCAGAACTTTTTAGATTTTCAAATTCTAGTGTAGTAGACTCTGACTCATCCTGCAATTCTGTAAACTTTTTATCATCAAATGCAACATGAATAGATTCTATAACAATTTTGGTTCTGAGATTAAACACTCTGAATGCTTTTGTATTTGATGCATATCCAAGAAAAATTGATTCATCTACTTTGGCTTCAAATTTGCTCAGATTTTCAGGATGTACTTTTAGTACATAACACTTGCATCCAAATATGTGAAAATGTTTCACACTTGGCTTCTTGTCCTTTATCATTTCATAGGGAGTCTTTCCATGCATATTTATTAAAGTACAGTTTTGAGTGAAACATGCTGTATTGACTGCCTCTACCCAAAAATATACTGATAGCTTAGACTCTGCCAGCATTGTTCTGGCAGCTTCTATGAGGGTTCTATTCTTTCTCTCCAAAACTCCATTTTGTTGAGGAGTTCCCGGTGCAGAAAATTGTTAAGTAATTCCCTTTGATGCATAGTAGTCCTCCATGATTGAGTTCTTGAATTCAGTACCATTATCACTTCTTAGAACTCTAACTGTTTTCTTTGAATTTCTTTCCAGAAAAGTGATATGGTCTTTTATGTGTTGTGGAGCTTCATCCTTTGAATGTAGAAAGAAAATCCATGTGAATCTTGTAAAATCATCTACAATAACAAGAGCATATTTCTTTTTTATTAATAGACATAACATTAACTGGACCAAATAAATCAAGGTGCAATAAATAAAAGGGTTCAGAAATGGAGTTAATTGTCTTGCTCTTGAAGGATGATTTCCTTTGTTTTCCAAGTTGACATGCTTCACAAAGTCCATCTTGCACAAAATCAACCTGTGGTAATCCTTTTACAAGATTCTGTTTAACCAACTTGTTGAGTGTTTTGAAATTGATGTGTGACAGTTTCTTGTGTCATTTCCAGCTTTCTTCAGTTGAGGCCTTGCTATATAGACATGTGACATCACTGTGTATACAATCCTCCAAGCTGGCTTCATAAATGTTACCATGTCCGTGTCTTTTGAAAACCAAAATGCCTGTTTCTTTGTGAGTCACAAGACACTCTTTGTTGTCAAAGCCAGTATGGTAACCTTTATCTCCAAGTTGACTTATGCTTATCAAATTGTGCCTTAAGCCATCAACTAGAGCTACTTGATCAATGATGACATTCCCAAGTACAATCTTGCCATATCCCAGTGTTTGTCCTTTGTTTCCATCTCCAAAGGATACTTCTGGGCCAACCATTTCCACAAAGTCTATAAGTAGAGATTTCTTTCCAGTCATGTGTCCTGAGCATCCACTGTCCAGGATTAGGGTTACTTTCTTTACCCTGGTTCCCTGCATACATAAAGCAGCTAGTTAGATGTTTTGAGGACCCAAACAGTTTTGGATCCTTTTCTACTAACTTTAGGAGAAACAGGCTTAACAATTTTCACCTTTGGTTTACCTGTCTCTTTTGTTGCTTTAGATTCTGGTGGAGTATTAATAATGTCATACCAACTTTTATCAATAGAAGATTTTAGCTCATAAAAATTGTAATACAAATCATGATAGTCCCTACACATATAAATAGAATGAAATATGCTACCACAGTGATAACAAGGTTTCTGTGGTATGTAGTGACTTTTCAGAGTTTGAGAAGGGCTAGACTCTGATTTCATCTCAATTTTTGTTTTACAATCTACAGCTAAATGGTTGTGGTTGCCACATCTATAACACTTCTTTCTAGGAGCATTATGATCTTTTTGATAATTATTAGCCTTATTAATGCCTTCCTTACCATTCCTATTTCTCATAGTTTTGGTAGACTCTGATAAGTTCTCTAGCCTTTCTTTCAACTTAGACTTAGACAAGTACCCTATGTTAATATTTTTCTTAGAGTTATTTTCTCATGTTTCATCTGTCTTCTTATCAACAATAGGGGGACTATTGACAGATGAGTTTGTGGTTTCAGATTTTTCTTTAGGGGTCATAAACTTAACAGGAATAAATGTACTTTTGTCTTTAGTCTTATTAAATTGGCTAGCTTCTTCATTGTTATCATTCTCAACAATAGGTCTTTTGCCTTGACTATTTTCATAGCCTAGACTAGCAGTTTGACAAACATTTTGGTTATTGAGAATTTCTTGAACTTTTCTACCAAAGTCTGTCCAGACTTTAAACTTAAGTCTTTCTTCTTCTAGTTCATTCTTAACATAGTCATAGGCTTTCAAAATTTTAGTGTAATTATGACTATTTTTCTCAGAGTCCTTTTTGTATTGTTCCATTAATATTAACTCAGACTCTAAATGATCATTCCTTTTAGTTAAGGTTAGATTTTCTTCTCTCAACCTTTCACTTTCACTAGTGAGAGACCTAAATGTTGTCATTATTTTATTAACCTCACTTTGCACAATTTCTATGCCATTAGAGTCTAAGTTAATTAAGGATTCAGGAGTAAAGATTGATACCTGAGTTTTAGGAGATGAAGGTTCTTTGGTAGATTGTGATTTTCTTGAGGAGGATGCCATCAATGCTACATTTTCATAATCAATTTCATCCTCTGAGCTTGAATCTGCCCAATCCTTTCTTGTTGATAGAAGTGCTTTTCCTTTTTCTTGACTTTTTGACTTTCTGCATTCACTGGCAAAGTGCCCCAATATTCCACAGTTGAAACATTTGACCTTTGCTTTGTCAAGTTTGATTATAGTACTCTTGCTCTTCTCAACCTTCTCATCTTCCTTCTTGAATGATGGCCTCTTGCTAAATTTGCCAGTTCTTTTGTTGAATTTCATTCTTTTGAAATTTTTAGCAAACATAGCCATCATTTGACTTAGATAAATCTCTTCATCAGAATCAGAGTCTGTGTCAGTAGACTCTGACTCTATAACATCTTTACCCTTATTTCTTGAATCCTTGATTCTAGCTTCTGTGGGTTGTTCTTGTTGTTCTTTCTCAGACTCCATCAAGAGTGACACAGATTTTGTCTTTACAGACTTCTAATTCTTTCTCTGTTGCATCTCCAAATCATATGTCTTGAGTCTGCCATACAATTCTTCTAGAGTTAGTTCATCCAAATCTCTAGCTTCCCTTATGGTTGTAGTCTTATTGTCCCACTCTTCAGGAAGTGCTCTCAGAAACTTGGTGTTTGTATCTTCAGAATCATAAACCTTACCAAGCATAGCCATATCATTCAAGAGTTTTGTAAACCTATCATACATCTCAGTGATAGATTCTCCTGATTTTGCTTCAAAATACTCATACTCTTGAATTAGCAAAGACCTAGCATTCTTCTTGACATCTTTAGTCCCTTGACAGTGCACTTCAAGTTTTGTCCACATCTCCTTAGCAGTTTGACATGATATAACACAGTTTGTAAGAACAGAATCCAAACTGTTGAAGAGTATGTTTTTGACGTTTGCCTCTTTAAGGACATTCTCCTTGTCCTCTTTTGTCCATTCAGCCTTTGGTTTCTCAATAAAGTGTTCTTCAGTTACTTTGCCTTCTTCATTGATTTGAGGCACAAGCTTTAAGGGCACATAGGGTCCTTTATGAATTTTTTCAAGATAGTCAGGGTCTGTTACTTCCAGATGGTGCAGCATCTTAACCTTCCAGTGGGTGAACTCATTTTTCTTAAGCATAGGAATCTTAGAATTGCCATCTTTGTTTCCAGACATCTTTGATCGATTTTAAACGTTGGGCTCTGATACCAATTATTTTCCCAGTTGCACAAGTAGAAGGGGGGGTTGAATACTTGTGTGCCTTTTCTACCTGATTTTAAAATGAAATTAAGAATAAAACTCAAACACAAAGATATGAATAAGTACTGTTTGTATTATTGATTTGTAAATACAAAACTCTCCTAGGATGTACACAAATCCTAGCAGCTTCTCTGTGTTTATCACAGCAACTCTCTCTATCTCTATGCTCTCACAAGATATCACTCAGACAATTATGCTTCGACTTTCACTTTTACAATTAGGTTACATAGAGTTTATATATAAAGAGCTGCCTATCAACTAATAACAGAAAGATAAATTACAATAGGAATATAATTCCTAATTTTTAGTTGACAGTTTCCTTCTAGAATTCTCTTTCTTTCCCATAGCATATCTGCAATATATTTATCTTGATCTTCAAAGACTTTCCATGCCTGTGTTCTTCTTCCAAATTTAACTTCAACTGTGTAGACTCTGAACACCTTCAGACTCTGATCATATGTAGACTCTGATAGATCATAGACTCTGATCACCTTCCAGACTCTGATCTTTATGCAGACTCTGGTTTCACTTTCTACAGAAATTCTTCTAAGTACAAGTAACATGAATGTTGACTATCTAGACTCTGATTATACATTTTAGAGACTAGAAAGACTTATTACAGATAAACTAATCTAGACTCTGTTCTAGTATTTTGTACATCATCAAATGAATATATTCCTAACAAATTTTAACTGATAATTGGTTCCCTAGTTAATGGATATTTATAAGACACATATCCATTGACCAATTACATAAAATTGAAATCTATATTGTAATTCAAAAGAATTTGTTATCATAAAATCTCATAATTTCTAACAAATTCGGTAACAATAATATAACAAAATCACTTTGTTAATCAAACAATTAAGCACAAAGAAAATTCATGAGAATCATTTGTTAGGTCCAAACTATCGTAGAAGGGGGGGTTGAATACGATATTGATAGTTTTTCGATTTGGTTCGTGTTTATAGATCTATTCTTGGTGAGCAATAAGTATAGCAGTTTTGATTCTAAACAATAAGAACAATCTTCGGGAATATACTTGTATTATATAAATCCAAGGTGTTACACTCCCCCACAGATGTATAAGCTACAATGAATGTCACAACAAGAAATAAATACGAACATTAATGGCAGTGTGTATTCTCTATGTCTCTCCCTCAGTTGTATCTATTTGTGTGTGTTGTGTTCGACTACCTCCGTCCCACCCATTTGTTTACGTTTCGGAGATAAGGTCTGGCACGCATTTTAAGGTGCATATATAGTATAGTTCCATAACTTATTTTTAAATTTTTTTTATATCAAATTTTTATTCATAAAAAAAATTAAAAATAAGTTATGGAACTATACTTTATATGCACCTTAAAATGTGTGCCGGACCTTCTCTCCGAAACGTAAACAAATGGGTGGGACGGAGGGAGGGAGTAATATTTTTCAAAATGAAAATACAGTTTGTTTATATGTAAACTTTACAATAAAGTGAAATACAATTCTATGTGTCGACATTTTCTTCTCTTGTGCTGACTTGAGTTGACTTATGGATATTCTTCTATGTGTCGAATAGTGTTTCCCTCAATTGGACTTAGAAAATAATCCATCCTTTTATGTGTCGATTTTCATTACCCTGTATGTTGACTTGAATCACATGTGTCGAATTTTATTCCATGTATATGACTTAGAAAAGTTCTCATCACGCTAAGAATTCATGTACGATTTCTTGTCCCATGTGTAAGCATGTGTCGAATTTAATTTGCCAGTACATACCTTAGAATATTTCACATCTTCTAAATGTCGAATTATATGCATAGAATTCCTATGTGTCGAATTCTATACACATGTATAAAACTTAGTTTCTTTTAGGCATTCAAAGTCATATGTCAATTTCTTCTTTCCTTCACATGCCTTAGAATAAATTCAACCAGTTTCATATCCTTGCATACTTGGCTTCTTTCAATTCTTCTTGTATACTGAATATGCTAATCAAATTCTTAGCGCTGACACTTAGTGCACCGGTCTGGTTCACAAGTAACTAACACTACATTGATCTTCATATTCTCAATTAAATCAATTGACAAGCTTGTTGTATTCCTTTATTACTTCTGGTCATCACTGAAATCTTATGGCACTGATTGCTTGACCTTAAATACTTTCTAAAACACTGAATCACTTATTCTTCACTGACGCTTGAAGATAGTAATGAACTTATTTCAGTAATCTTCAATATTCCATCAAATACCTTGATACATATAGTTGCCTGATCTTCATTGTAGATTCTTGTGATTACTCTAATATTATTTACTAGTCCTTTACATTTAGTTAAGTTATAGTTCCTCGATTATATTATATGTTACATTATGCTTTACAATCTCCCCCTATTTGATTGTTAGAGTTCGACAATCAAATTCTAAAGTAAAGAGGATAACTCAACTAATAATAAAAGAAAAAGTAAAGTGCGAAAGACTGTAAATAAAATTAATTACATTCTGAATTAAATATTACAATTCCATATTTTATTACAGCTAAGTTACAATAATGAGTTTGTTCTTTTAGCCTAAAATAATATTTTTATTTGATTCTTCATTCTTGGACCTTTGTTATTCTCCTTTTGACAATGTCGTGAGCCTCCCATTCAAGAAGATTTCTTGGCTTTAGATATTGCAGTTGATCAAAGATAAGTTGTAGCAGTGGCATACTCCTGAATCTTTTTAATTCACTAAATTTGAAACTTAGTTGCTGAGTCCACCCTTTCACCATAACTCTCTTTGGATTAACATCCACCCGATATGTAATCATTTGATCTTCTTATAACACTTTGTCCATGTAGGCTTCTTCTACTTCTCGTAGCACGATCTTGTCTTCAGGATTTGTGGAGTTCCTGAGTTTTTCCAAAATTCTTCCAATCACTTTAGAAATTTCATTTCTGATTCTACTCATTTCAATTTCCCTTTCACTTTCATTTCTGTTTGAGTAAATCACTCTTAGTGGATTGGTGATGACCATTCGGTTTCTTGCTTCTATAGACTCAAAAGTGGGTTCTGTTGATTCTTCTTGTGGCACTTCTTCTATTAGATCAAACATGTGTTCATCACCTGGATCAGCTCTGAAAGGTTCTCTCAGTTGAGTACCTTTTGATGGATCAAATCATTTTACGTTCTCGATATCTCTTCATAGAGCTTCTGAGATGTATAACCTGTAAGCAAAGATTCTTTCTACTGCTTTCCACGTTTTAGGATTTCTGAACCCTTTTCCTCTTAGCAAGCCCTCAATAAACTTCAATCGTCTGAGTGAGTAGTACGACAATGCTTCATGATCCAGTCTCAGTATCTAAAGAAATCTGTCTTTGAAATATCTGACTTAATATGGATCCTATTGAATTTCTGGTTCTGCTTTTTCTATTAGCTTTTCAATCATTTCTGCCATCAATTTATTCTTAGAGGACTCATGGATTCTGATTTTCTGCTTCAGTGCAAACAACTCAGTCAAAGATCTTTTCTTCAGAAATTCACTTGATATAGTCTTTAACCTATAGTTGTTGAAAGACAAGGTTAATCTCCAACCTTCTAACCTTTATGCCAAAGAAACCACTAGATAAGATATTTCACTTTTCAGCTCAAAGTAGTAGTTGCTCATACTTTTATTTCTTTATCTGAAGATTTGGAACATCCTAAGAACTTCTTCATCATTATTATTCAAAGCACCAATGTCAGGCCTTCTTAATTTAGCTCTTGTTGTCTCCCACTTTCTTCTTATTCTTGAAATAAAGAGCTTTTTCTTCTTCTTCTGATATGTTACCCAGTTTGATTGTCTTATTTGCTCATGATTTGAATGAAAGTCTTCATATGTCTTGTAGTCAGCCTCCTTGAATTTCTTGATTTTATGCTTATCAATATAGTTAGAGAATGTTCTAGGGTATGCAGCTTCATTGACATACGAGTCCATCTCAATAAACAGATTATCATTTAGAATCTCTCCTTCTTCTAATTCCCCCCCCCCCCCCTAAGCGTATGCATCAACAATTTCTTTTCCTTGATTAGAAGAACCTCCAACAATTTCCTTCCTTTTATCATATATAGCTTTTTCTTATACCTGTCCTTCTTTCTCCGCCTTAGTTGTGTTATTCTCAGGATCTGGGGTTGATTGAAGATGTAGGGTAGTTGATCTCTTTGCTAACAGCTGCTTGAGTAAATTTTTGATGTCTGTGTTATCCTCCTGTAGCTTTTTTTAAACTTTCACAATTTTAAACATTGCGTGTCTCAATATTCCAACTTATGCTTCGAGATTGATAATTCTTTGATTTGTTGCTTGTGTGTGCTGAGGTTGTTATGAATTTGGGGAATTTCTCTCACCTGGTTCTTCCAAAGAATCATTACCAAGTGGAGAATTACCTCTAGGAGGATTTGGAACTGTTTCATGCTGAAGCACTATCTCATCACAAGGCTTAGTTATTACTTCATCGCCTAGTTGAGCCACATCTCTTTGAGATTGGCTGTCCTTAGAAATAGAATTCTGGGATCCACGCTTCCTTCTATAGAAGGGTTGCTTCTCCTCTTGACCACGAATGGTAGGGAGACCTCCTGTTTCAGGAACTGGAAGTGTTGGTTCCAGTGTGGTCACCACCTTGGACACTGTAATTGTTAGTAATTGTGCCCTAGAGACAATTACTTTTATATTTTAAGGAAAATATTTTATTATTAAGGATTATGTTTTATTAATTATTATTTATTTATTATATTTTATTTTATTTACTGCGTAACGAATTGAAAGCATAATAAATGTCCTTGGAATTTTAAAATGAGATTATATGTGACTTAAAAATGAGATTATATGAATAGTATCTTATTCCTAAAATTCCCTAGTCGAGTATTATTATTTAAGGATAATAATAATGCAATAAGACTAGTATGTTTGTTGACAGATGACCACATCTCATTGGCCATAGGTATGGTGATACTAAAGTCAAGAAAATAAGTGCATGGCACTGGAATGACCCGTCATGAGATTTCACATGTTAATAAGTGTCATAAGTAATTCTCACTATGATAATGATATAATGATCCTTTGACCTGAAATCGTTATATTTCTATGCGAGAATTAATATACTTTGATTATATTAAAAGTTACATTTGACTAGGTGATGATAAAAGTAGATATTGGGTATATTATGAATCGTATGAGAAATACGAATAATCTAGATATGATTTAATCCTCCTAATTTTAGGAGTGATATTATTGGCCTCTTGTTTGAGTGAGACTATGAAATGCACGGCCGTGCTCAAATGTTGATTTGATTTTAATAGTCTACTCATCGATCAAGAAAATAAATGTTAAATTATGAAGAGAATGACACGAGACATGCCTTGAATTTAATCTATAATATCAAGATTAAAGGGATTATATTACATAGAACATTATTTATGAAAGGCTTAATCGAATCACTGATTTTATTATTATTACTTGGGTAGCAATGATGTATTACTAGATGCCGCTCATTGTTTATAATTTTAATTAGATATTAAAATTGTTACCAACGTAATAATAATCTACAGGGTCGCACACAAAGAATGCTTGAAGGAGAAATAATTTAAATTATAAATTTAAATTAAATAAGTAATTTATTTCATTTATGATATTAATTAAGTATGACTTAATTAATTATATAAATAGAATAAATGAATTACTTAAACTAATTCCAAAATTAGTAATTAATTAATTAAATGAGACTTAATTAAATAATTTAGAATTTTGGATTAGTATTAATTATAATTAGATTATAATTAGAAAACTTATTCATCTCTCTATATAATCTCTTTATGGGCTGATTTAATAAGATACACATATTTTCTAAAACTCTAGCCGTTTTGAGAAAAGAGGAATATAGAGAGAGAAGCAGTTTTCGGGTGCTAGTACACATCAATCATTCATGAAAAGTTTTAATGTGGATATCATAAAGCGTAGATCTTGAGAGCGGGATACGTGGTGATTAATCAAGATTTGGACCTCTATTAATCTTCCATTAATGAACTGTTAAAGCTTTTAAGGTATATGTTCTTTATCTCTGAATTAAATCTTTTATTTTCACATGAATCATGCGGAGGGTTTCGATTTGTATTATGTTTTGTATTTATTTTTCACGTTTTTCCGCTGCATTTATGCCTCAAAACCCTTCAATGGCATCAGAGCTACTTACGAAATATTTTAATTCGGTTGTATGTTTACAATTTTTCATATATATGAGCAAGTATATAACCACCATGATTTCGTTGTGATATAATATGTATATATGTGTATGTATATATGATTTTGAATATATGTTATTCATGTGATGTATAATCATATGATGATTGTGTGTATTGCTGTATGTGTATGATACATGTTTATTCTTATTATGGGAATTATATTCGATACAAATTCTGAAACGACTTCGGTAAATTTTCTGAAATCTGTGTCCAGTGTTCGATTTTCGCAAACGATATGTATTTTTTGACTGGAATCGTGTCACTGAGCAAAATGGACAACGTCAGCTTCGCGTCTGTAAGCCATTTGATCACGTTAAAGGCTCCAAAATGGCGATTTATTATTTACTAAAATTTAATTAATTTTCTAAAATTTCAAAATTTGTTATATATGATTATATGATATATTTATATAATCTGAGATATATTATATGTGTTATGTGATAACATGGTGGATGGTTATGGCCTAAAGACCCATAGGATAGAGGTTTTGATTTATGGTTTTGGTTTCTAAATATGACTTGCATGTCATTTATTCATTGTAATTTAATTATCTCGAATGTAACTCGAGTTCTTGTAATTTCGTTAGAATAGTTTTGTTTCAATATTCAATGTAATTATCAATGAAGGCTTGCGAGGAAGAAGGTGATCCAAAAGAGGATGATGGAGCAATGAAGAAAGAAGACATGTAATAGATAATATTTTTAAACCACCGTAGATTGACTTTGATTTTTCCATTAGCTTGGAAAAATCACAAAGGATGAGGCCATAACCAAACACGTTTATTTTACGCACATTACATATATGTATATGAATGCATGTATTGATATGTATGCGTAGATATAATCGAGATGAATGCTTAATATTGATTAATTATGTATGTATTAGATAAGACACCCATGCCATGTTTACTTAAGAAAGATAACATCTCTAATGATTCAAGATTTTAAAATTGAACAAACTATCATGAGAATCTTGTGTTTATGAAACACGGTATTAAATATGAATTTTTTTTTTGATATGGGGAGATTTGGTCAAAAGCGGATTATTAGTTTAATTCGTAAGGAAGTCGGTTTTTAAGAGAGACCGTTTGTGACTTTTCCGACGACCTTGAAATCAAACCATTGACGAATATTGAAGTGAATTATTTGATCAAGAAAAAATAGAGAATCTATTTATGATGGGATCATGATCATTCATATAAACATTAAAATCCCTAATACACATTAAGTTAATTGGATGACTTCTAATGTTTAATACTCGTCAAGATCTAGATTGAGAAGTAGTGGGTTTGCCAAAGCAAGGTGCTCTTATCAGTCATGAAAACGCAGCGGAATTAACGTAAAAATAATAAAAAATCGAAACCCAACCGCAGGATCCATGTATAATGTTGGATGATTATGGTGAAGAAGTATGTACCTTAACAAAGCTTTCGTATGCTGTTTAATGGAGGTCCAGAAAGATGAATCACAGCAGTCCTTTGTTGCAAAGATTTGCTCTCTAAAGAAGTCCACACGAACGCCCGATCGTCCTACGATCACCGGAGTCGGTACTAGCCGAATTATTTCTCTCTCTCTCTCTCTCTTTCTCTAGCCTCTCTTGATGTTGAGCAACTAGGGTTTTTCTCTAAAAACGAAATTTGATGATTAAACCCTAATACTATACATCATTATGTATATATAGGGGAGAGAGAGATTTTGGGCCTAACCCTAATCCATGTGGTTTCCAAAACCCATTATGATTTTGGGTTATTATTATTATTAAATCTGAATTCTAATATAATTAATCAAGTCCCACTTAATTAATTCAATAATTAAATTCGAATAATAATAATAATACTTATTAAATCTGAATTCTAATATAATTAATCAAGTCCCACTTAATTAATTCAATAATTAAATTCGAATAAACAATAATATATTTAAATTCGTAATTTAAATAAACCTCCGTTTTGACGTTCTTTGTGTGTGACCCTTTAGGTTATTATTACGTTGGCAATAATTTTATTATCTAATAATAAAATTATAAACAATGAGCGGCATCTAGTAATACATCATTGCTACCCAAGTAACAATAATAATTGGTGATTCAATTAAACCTTTCGTGAATAATGTTCCATGTAATATAATCCCTTTAACCTTATATTATAGATCAAACTCGAGGCATGTATAGTGTCATCCTCTTCAACGTTTAATCTCGGTTTCCTTGATCAATGAGTAGACTATTTAAACAAATCAATATTTGAGCATGGCCATGCATTTCATAGTGTCACTCAATCAAGAGGCCAATAATATCAATCCTAGAATTGGAGGGTTAAATCCTATATCTATCATTCATATTCCTCATACGATTCATAGCATACCCAATGTACACCTTTATCATTACCCGGTTAAAGGTAACTTTGAGTGTAATCAAAGTATATTAATTCTCGTATAGAAATATAATGATTTCAAGTCAGAGGATCATTACATCATTATCACAGTGAGATTTCTTATGACACTTATTAACATGTAGAATCTCACGGCGGGTCTTTCCAGTGTCATGTATTGATACATACACTTATGTTCTTGACTTTAGTATCACCATACCTATGACCAATGAGATGTGGTCATCCGTCAACAAACATACTAGTCTTATTGCATTATTATTGTCCTTAAATAATAATACTTGACTAGGAAATTTTAGGAATAAAATATTATTCATATAATCTCATTTTTAAATCACATACTTAAAGATATATATTACGTATTAATATTCCAAGGACATTTATTATCCTTTCAATTCATAACGCAGTAAATAAAGACATAATAAATAATAATTAAATAATCACATAAAATATAATCCTTAATTGTTTTCAATAAAACATTAAAAGTATTGTCTCTAGGACACCAATACTAACAGTGATAAGTAAATGTTTTTAGTTTGTTGAAAGTTGGGTCTAACTTAACTAAATCATCACAATAGGATAGTGGATTTAGAGTAATAGAGTTTGGTGAGATTTATTGGATAAATATGTAAAAAGGTTTGTTCCATCAAACTTTTCAAGAGTTATATTTAATATAATCGACAAATGTTGTCTACCTAAATAGTCGTGTTTTGGGTGTATTAGCCAACACTATCTTAAAACATGAATGAAATATGGATCTTGACTCACTAGAAAGATTTAAAGAAATGATTTTCGAATTAATAGTTAGGGTTATTAGTTTGATAAAAATAGTGGGAGGTATATGGTGATATACCATAATCACTTACACATAATTAATATTAAATATGCAATCTAGTTTATTTTATACACTTTAATATTGTAGATATCAAATGATAAACACAAACAACTTCTCTATACAATCAGTTCTTGAGAAGGACACGAGAACAAATTTCCTTGACTGACATAAGTGCTTGAGGATCGTCCTTGGGCACCATGATATTAGTCAAATCTTTTCCCCTGCTATTAAAGCTAAGAATGTAACATGTGCAAATGTTAGTGCTTATTGGAAGTAAATTGATGTTGTGACTGATGTTTTATGTCTCATGCTTCCAACTATGAGTGCTAAGCTTAAGAAGCAACACGAGCATATAGATACTTGTGAGACGATTGAGCACCCTTAAAGGATATTTTAAGGACAGACACTTCAAGATATATTTAAAAATTAAAGGGTACTATACACTTACAAGTAGGGAGAGTTAGACCCGGTTACACCACCTGTTATAAACACTATAGGGTATAATGAGTAACTTGACATTTTGGGTTTCCAGTTTGGTCTTGAGGCTCACCTAGATTTGATCTTACAATCCCTGGACAAAAAATATTCTTAGTTTGTTATGAACAATAAAATGAATAAGATTTGTGAAACACCTATTGAGTTCTAAGCATGTTGAGAACTGCTGAAAGTAACATGATAAATGCATGAACTACTACTATAATGATGGTAAACATAGGGAATGCAAAAGGGAAAGGGAAATGGAAAGGCAAGGAGAAGATTTGATCTAGTTTACTTGTCAAACCAAAGTCCAATCCCAATAAGTGTCTTATTCCTAAAATTTCCTAGTCGAGTATTATTATTTAAGGACAATAATAATGCAATAAGACTAGTATGTTTCTTGACAGATGACCACATCTCATTGGTCATAGGTATGGTGATACTAAAGTGAAGAACATAAGTGCATGGCACTGGAATGACCTGTCGTGAGATTCTACATGTTAATAAGTGTCATAAGTAATTCTCACTGTGATAATGATGTAATGATCCTTTGACCTGAAATCATTATATTTCTATGCGAGAATTAATATACTTTGATTATATTAAAAGTTACATTTGACCGGGTGATGATAAAGGTGGACATTGGGTATATTATGAATTGTATGAGAAATATGAATGATATAGATAGGATTTAATCCTCCTAATTTTAGGAGTGATATTATTGGCCTCTTGTTTGAGTGAGACTATGAAATGCACGGCCGTGCTCAAATGTTGATTTGATTTTAATAGTCTACTCATCGATCAAGAAAATAAAGATTAAATTATGAAGAGGATGACACGAGACATGCCTTGAGTTTAATCTATAATATCAAGATTAAAGGGATTATATTACATAGAACATTATTCATGAAAGGATTAATCGAGTCACTGATTTTATTATTATTACTTTGGTAGCAATGATATATTACTAGATGCCGCTCATTGTTTACAATTCTAATTAGATATTAAAATTGTTGTCAACGTAATAATAACCTACAGGGTCACACACAAAGAATGTTTAAAGGAGAAATAGTTTAAATTATGAATTTAAATTAAATAAGTAATTTATTTTATTTATGATATTAATTAAGTATGACTTAATTAATTATATAAATAGAATAAATGAATTACTTAAACTAATTCCAAAATTAGTAATTAATTAATTAAGTGATACTTAATTAAATAATTTTGAATTTTGAATTTTGAATTAGTATTAATTATAATTAGAAAACTTATTCCTCTATCTATATAATCTCTTTATGGGCTGATTTAATAAGATACACATATTTTCTAAAATCCTAGCCATTTTGAGAAAATTGGAAAATAGAGAGAGAAACAGTTTTCGGGAGCTAGTACACATCAATCCTTCATGAAAAGTGTTCGTGTGGATACTATAAAGCGTAGATCGCGAGAGCGGGATACGTGGTGATTAAACAAGCTTTAGACCTCCATTAATTTTCCATTAATGAACTGTTAAAGCTTTTAAGGTATTTGTTCTTTATCTTCGAATTAAATCTTTTGTTTTCGCATGGATCCTGCGGAGGGTTTCGATTTATATTACGTTTTATATTTATTTTTCGTGATTTTCCGGTGCATTTATGCCTTGAAATCCTTCAATAATGTATGGAAATTGAGAGTCTGTGATGCCAGCTTAAGCCTGTGAAGGCATGTCCTTGCTCAGGCTCTACTTGAGTAGGCTCTGTTATTTGTGTAGTTGTTCCTTGAATGGAACCCTTACTCCCTCTATAGAGGAGTTGCCTCTCACCTATTCTAGAATTGGATGGGAGAACCCTCGATAACGGAGCTAGAATTGTTCTATCCAGGGGGGTCACCACTTCGAACAATGTAAGGCGTGGAAGATAAGAGTCTGTGATGCCCCCACGAAGCCTGTGAAGGCATGTCCAACACATAATTTACCTGTGAAGGCTCTACTACTGAAGTAGCTTGTGTAACCATCAATTCATTTTCTTTTTCATTTCCAAATAAAGAAAAGCGGATTTATGCATTTAATTGCTCCATCCTTTGTACATTTGAAAGCTTAGGTGAATCGGGGTTTTGGCTAGCAATTGCCTCAGATTCAAAACAAATTCTCCTTCTTTTACTAGGAGGCAGAGCTGCTTCAGGGGTTTCAACATCCACCTTATTTGGTGCACTTGAGGCACTGACTCCCTCTTGCTCGCTCAGGGTTTCAACAATAATAACTGAAGGAGTTAGGATATGTGTTTGTTGTTCTATGAAAGGGGTTAGAACCTATTGGTTTTTAGGCTCATTGTCAATTCCTATTGCCACTGAGGGCATTGGTGTGCGAGTTTACAGAGTGGACTGTGATCCATCCAACAAAGCGAGATAATTTTCACTAAGTATTTGTGAAAGATCAAATTCAGGAAGATTACTTGTGTCAGGACTCACCCTTGGAGTTCCAGGGTGATAAGATTCTGCATCATCCTCAATCTCATCTTCATTAACCATTTCTGTATCACTTGCTAATGGCTCATTTTCCATTGGAGCCTCTTCCTCTTCTCCTTCTTCAGCTTCAGCCTCAGGCTCAAATTCAGCTTCAGGGTCCATGTTCATTGAATCTTCTTGTTCAGGCACCTCCTCTTGCAGTTCACCTGTCATAGGGATCATAACACTTTCCATATATTCTGTTAGTCTTGCTACATTCCCATTTGGGTAACCATCCATATTTACTAGTTTAGTAACAAAGCTACCACATATTTTGGTGCAAGGTTCAAAATGACTTGCAGAGAAAGCAAGCATTTCATCTTCAGTGAGTAGATCATTGAACACCAATTGTAGAAATTGAGAGTAATAACGTTCAACATTGACTCTGTTGATGTCTCTTTTTGCCTCAGATCCCATGGCTTGAAGAATGTTTTTCATAATTAGTTTATCATAGTTTATATTGACATTGTTAGAGATGGCATACCCAATATATTGAGTTATTTTGGGAATACCACTCCATACACCCTTATTGAAAAATCATACCAGATTTGCTTCTGAAGAAAGTCATACAAAGCCTTGCAAAAAGTCATACTGAAGAACCATTGTAAAATTCATACCGAAGTGCTTTGCAGAAAGTCATACAAAAGTAATTCAAAAGTCATACCGAAGGATTTCTCAAAAGGTCATACAAAAGAAATTCTGTAAAATGTCATACCGAACAAAAGGTTATACCGAGCTAAATCAAAAGGTCATACCGACCAGAAAAAGTCATACCCATGATTTTTACAAAGGTCTGAAGGAAAATTGAAGTGTCTGAAGAAAGTCCTGAACAAAAGTCATACAAGATTTACTACCACTATAAATATAGGGTTTTAGACTTCATATTTTAGTTGTTGAAATCATTCAAATTTAGTAATTTGTCTGTTTGTTATATCCACAGACTTTCTGTGCTGGTTTGAATAATAACTATTAAATTAGAACAGTTCATGTCAAAATTATTCTAGAAATTTAAACAGTTATTTAGAACTTCAAGATTTATATATATTGAATATATCTCTTGGAAAAATCTTGTGTTCCTGATTTCAATATCTTAAACACTATTCATCTAATGAACTCGAACTCACTAACTGAACTCTTAATTATTTATCCACAAAAGATTCGAAATAATTTTTTAAATTTAGTGAGTATCGTATTTAACCCACCTTCTACGATACTTCGGGACCCAATAAATTTGTTTCGAATAAAATCAGGACTAGTGACCAAAAACTTTGATATTCCTAAGGCAAGATGAAGAAACCAACTAAATTTCATTTCTCAGCTGAAAAGGACCATTACAAGTCTATGGATCATTACAAGTCTATATTAATATTGACCGATCATTACAAATCTACACTACAATCGCCCTACTTGCATAAGACAAACACTAAACATGCTACAATAACAAGAATCAACAACATCTCCAATCTGCAAGCTTGTTTCTACTTTTTTCTCAACAATGTTTTTGCTTCCTCATTTTTATTTCGAAGTATTAGGCCCAATTCTTCATGCAACACCAATAATTTCCTCTCTAAAAAATTAAGCTCAATACTAGTATTTTGTAAATCATCATCTCTCTTCTTCAATTTCACGCTCAACTCATTAAATACATCACATGCTCTATCCAGGTAAGAAGGATCAGCCCATAGAAAAAATTACATTTTTTCCTAGGATCCTAACAACAAAACATTAAAGTTATGAGATTAAATAAAGTTGATAGCATTTAAAAATTTTAAAAATACCTTGAATTGACTACAACCGAAGAATCTTCTTCCCTAGTCAAGAGTTCCTTCTTTCCATGCTGCTTGACAAGGAGCTGAGAGATCACACTTACACTTTATATCAAGATATTCAAATCCATAATTTGAGTTCTTTCTTATCTTGAATTGGGATTTCATACTGTCATAAGGGGTTTTATCCGATGATGATGAACTTTTTGAACTAGACATGGGAAATAGAAATGGCAGAGAGATAGAACGAGTGTTGTAATGGGTGTTAGAACCCTAATTTAGATACAAATGAAAGATAACAAAGGAGGAATGGAGATAAAATATTGGTTTACTGAGTTAATTAGATGGAGCAAGTATTTACACATGTTAGACTGCCATCTCATGTCCCAAGTTAACACTCCGTTAGTTTCATTAATGGGAGTAACAAAAGAAACTGATTTGAAAGAAATGAGTAATTCAAGTATTTGACTATAAGATTTTTTCACTTGGTAACCCAAGTGAAAGTTGATAGGCACTATAGTGATAATGCAGTTTCATTTTATTTTAATTTTTTTTAAACAAGTAGGTTTATAATCTTATAAATTAGTATATTTTCTAATAAATTTCGGGATGAGTGAGAGTCGAACCCAGATCTTAAGATGACAGATGATAAGCATTTTGAAAGGTTGTATGTATAGACCTATATGTAACATAGGGTTATAACTCAACACAAGAACATGACGTGTAAATAATATGAGGTTATCACCAGATTCAGGAAGACATAAAGACTGGGTAAAGACATAGGACAAAGAAGACATCTACAAACTTGAAGGATTAATTTACTGAAAGAAATTCATTAACATGTTCATTCCTTAGTGAAGAATAAATGTTGAATTATTCAAGAATGTGGAAGTAGTGAAACAATTGTCTAAGTACCAGAAAGATTCTAGTGGTCTAATAATGATTATACTTAATCATTGTATGTGAATTAGTCAAGCAATAATTTTGCAGAACTCAAGTACATGAATCGAGAAGATTGAATATACGGTAAATACAGAAAACCAAAATATTAGATGAAATCTTGAAGTCCACTATAGATTGCTGGAGGAACTTCATTCATATGTTCAGAATTCGATAAAGGATAAAGTTCGAAGACGTTTAGGGTTTCAGATATGTTCATGATTTATCATAAGTGCTAGAGGATTCAAATGTACTTACAATCGAACCATATTCAATTAATAAGGAACAAAGCCAATTACATAGTCAAGAAGATGTGAAAATCACGATCGTGTTAGTCGTTTGTGAACCAGACTAGTTGTACTAAACGTCAACACAAAAGAGATTGAGAATTGCATCTGCGTATTAGAATAACTGGCTGCTGAAGTTAATTTAAAATGGGAAGCTATCTGTCAAAGTTTGGAGAAAATTGAGTTCGAGATACATAGGAAATTCTACAAAGCTTGGTTGCTAAAGAAGAAAACTTTTCAAGGCTTAAAGATGCTGAAATTGACTATGTACTAGTCTCAGTGTCAAGTGTAAGGGAATGACGAATAAAGGAAACACTTGTAAGGGTTTTAAGAACTCAAAGGTTGAAAACGGCTGTAAGCTCAAACTTTCAAACAACTCAAAGGTTGTAAAGCGCAACAATAAAACCGTAAGCGACTAAACAAAAACCTTTCAAAATCAATCTCCCGATGGTTATGCTTGTTGTTGAGTCACCGATAGTTATGGCACTTGGATGGTTTCAAGTGTTTATTAATTTGCCCGATAGTTAGGCAACTTGAAGCCTCCAGTAGTTGTGTTCAGCCAGTTACGGCATGCCATATCATCGATAGTTAGCCAAGAAAGAATTGAAGCTAATTGATTTATTTTGTCTCGATGATTATCAACAGACTCATCGATAGTTACATTAAAAATTGTATACACACTCATACCTTACTTCCAGTTAGATATTAACGGTCAGTCCTTTAATGAAAAATGTTCAAAGCCACTAGATATCACTCTCTACGGATTCAGTTTTTTCTTGTACTGATTTAAACATACTTGTATAGGAACTAAGTTTTGTATTTTTATGTTAGCAACGAAGAACTAATTTTGTTCTTCGGGAATCAGTTATTATTTTAGCCTAGTGGAGTGACCATCAGGGTTTATATACGAAAGATATATTTCCTCAATCTTGTACCATTTATTTTTTTGCTAATTTTCTAGAACTCAATTGATTTATCCTAAACTCAGAAAATTAGTAAGTAGCCCCCCTAAACACTACAAGGACTCGAACTCACTCTGAAGCAATAATTTATTTATCTGCAAATTCTGAAAAAAAGATTAAATTATTATGAGTATCGTATTCAACCCCTTTTACGATACTTCTAGGGCCTAACACATTTATTAGGTCATCCAAATATGCTCTTATAATTTAATGATCATGATTGAAAATTATTCTCTCCATTTCAAAATATATGTTTCTTTGATTTTTTATACATATTTTAAGGAGTATAAAAAAGTGAATCTTATATGTTATTTTTAAATTTCTTTTTTCAAAGGAATTATTTTAACATTATATTTTATATAAAAAAAGAAATTTTTCAAAAGAAATTATAAAACTATGTATCTTGTGCCCTATAAGATACATAGAAAAATAAAAAAAAGGCTTATTTATATTTTGATCCTCAAAGTTTATTACTTTGTACACATAAACCCTTAAAAAAAATCCGTACCTTTTTACCCTATAAGTAAGAGATTTGTACATTTTAACATTTTCCCCATATTTTCCTCCAAAATAGCAAAAGTGTTTGTCAATAAACTTTTTTTAAAAAAATTTTATTTAAAAAATAGATAAAATTGTTCTCATATCAAGTCTAATGACTACTCATAAAATGGACAACAATTTTTTAATGAATTAACTGTATTTAAACTAAGAAAGTGACATTTTTGAGTTCTTATAAGTTAATATTAGTGATATCATCCCTCTGTACCAAATTAACTGTCTTGTTTGACTTTTTAATGGTTAATTTGACTGATAATTAAAAATTATTCTTTTATAATTTTGAAAACCTGAAAAAAAAACATTTTAAAAAATACAAGATACACTTTTTGATGATATATTTTTTATATTTTTTCAATTATATACTATATGTAATTTTTAGTCAAATTTTGGTCAATTTGACTACAGAAAAGTCAAATAAGACAGTTAATTTGGGACAAAGGGAGTATTTTTTATTATTAAATTAGTTTGCTTTCATACATAATGGTTACACTAAGGAAGTATAATAACCTCAAATAACAATTAATTTTGTTGATGAATTTAATATTTATAAACATTATTCACTAATATATATATATATATATATATATATATATATATATATATATATATATATATATAGTCTTATTGTAGTAGAAAGTAAATTAGAATAAAAAGTAAAAAGTAGGTCAAATAAGGATCCAACATAATGCCAGATTTAAAAATAGAATAAAAATAATGTAAAATTTTAAAATTACTTTCTACTTTCTATTCTAACCTTACTTTGAACTAGATCAAATGCCTATATATATATATATAATGTGAGTGTTAAAGAAATATATGTACTATTAACATTTAACTATTTTATTATAAAATAATAACAAAAAATTGAATAAGATTAGACATAGATAACAGAATATTAAAGATATTGTTTTTTCAAATTTAAAAAATATCAGTAAAGATTTAGCAAAAAGAATAAAAAAACTCCTACAAATTTAAGAAAAAAATACATTTCGTTACGGTACAATACCGTCATTAAAGTATGCAATTATAGACACATTAATTTTTAAAAACAATATTGAAAGAAAATATAAGAAAATGGTTAAAAGGTACGAAACTTATACTTAAGGTAAAAAGATACAACAAATTTCTTTAAGCGTTTATGTATCCAAGCTGATAAAGTTTGACGCCCAAAATATAAACAAGCCATAAAAAAATATGTTTTGAAAAGTGTTGGGTTGGAGTGTTTGTTTTGTCCTGAAGACGACGATAAGGGGATTTGCTGCTTCATATTCATATCCGAGAGAGGGAAAGAGAGAGAGAGCGAGAGAGAGGAGAGAGAGGAGAGAGAGGGAGAGAGGAGAGAGAGCGAGAGAGGAGAGGAGAGGAGGAGGAGAGAGAAGAGAGAGGGAGAGAGGAGAGAGAGCGAGAGAGAGGGAGAGAGGAAAGAGATGTTGTTCCAGGTAGGAGGGCAAGGGAGTAGACCAACCTTCTTTGAAATGGCTGCTGCTCAACAGCTACCTGCTAGTCTCTTTGATTTTTTTATACATATTTTAAGGTGTATAAAAAAGTAAATCTCATATGTTATTTTTAAATTTCTTTTTTTAAAAGAAATATTTTAACATTATACTTTATATAAAAAAAGAATTTTTTCAAAAGAAATTATAAAACTATGTATCTTGTGCCCTATAAGATACATAGAAAAATAAAAAATGGTTTATTTATATTTTGATCCTCAAAATTTATTACTTTCTACACATAAACCCTTAAAAAAAATTCCGTACCTTTTTACCCTTCAAGTATGAGATTTGTACATTTTAACATTTCCCCCGTATTTTCTTCCAATATTACCCTTAAGGGTTAATGTGTCCGTGAATATATACTTAAATAGCAAAAGTGTTCGTCAATAACCTTTTTTTTAAAAAAAAATTATTTAAAAAATAGATAAAATTGTTCTCATATCAAGTCTAATGACTACTTATAAAATGGACAACAATTTTTTTTAATGAATTGACTGTATTTAAACTAAGAAAGTGACATTTTTGAGTTGTTATAAGTAAATAATAGTGATATAATCCATCTGTCCCAGATTAACTGTCTTATTTGACTTTTTTTGTGGTCAACTTGATTCAACTTTCACTGATAATTAAAAATTATTCTTTTATAATTTTGAAAACCTGAAAAATATATTTTAAAATAGATAAGATACACTTTTTGATGATATAGTTTTTATATTTTTTCAATTATATACGATATATAATTTTTAGTCAAATTTTAGTCAATTTAACTATAGAAAAATCAAATAAGACAGTTAATTTGGGACAAAGGAAGTATTTTTTATTATTAAATTAGTTTGCTTTCATACATAATGGTTACACTAAGGAAGTATAATAACCTCAAATAACAATTAATTTTGTTGATGAATTTAATATTTATAAACATTATTCACTATGCGCATATATATATATATATATATATATATATATATATATATATATATATATATATATATATATAGTCTTATATATAGTCTTATTGTGGTAGAAAGTAAATTAGAATAAAAAGTAAAAATTAGGCCAAATAAGGATCCAACATAATGTAAGATTTAAAAATACAATAAATATAATGTAAATTTTAAAATTATTTTCTACTTTCTATCATAAGTTTACTTTGCACTAGATCAAATGCCTATATATCTATACTATATTATTAAAGCCGAAAGATTAAAAGATCTTGACCGTCCAATTTTAAGTGAACCATAGAAACAATCTTAACCGTTGAATTTTAATAAAATATAATTTTAAAAGAATATAGTCGTATATACAACTCTAACACCAGTAGTCCTCTTTTTTCCAATTTTAAGTGAACCATAAAAACAATCTTAACCGTTGAATTTTAATAAAATATAATTTTAAAAGAATATAGTCATACATACAACTCTAACACCAGTAGTTTTCTTTTTATACAACTCATCAGAGATAGAATAATATTATATTATATTTAAATTATATTCTATATTTTTATTTTACAAATCCTACTTATCCTATAATTTTTATTTAATATATCATTAAAATTTATCCTATAATTTTAATTTAATATATCATTGAAATTTATGATAACATTGAAAGTTTGGTAGTCGGTCAATATTTGGGCCGGATAGTTGATTAATTGTTGGGCCTAATTTTAAAATATTAATCTTCTAACTAAAAAACAATCTCATATTAATCTTCTAACTAAAATATATCACATTAATCTCCTAAGTAAAATACATCTCTATACAAAACAAACAAAAATTATCATATTAAAATATAAATACAAATAAATTATATAAAAATATATACATATAATATTAAATAAAATTTAAATTATTATTATACAAATAAATTCAAATCATTATAAAATATTAAAATAAAAATATTAAAAAACTAAAAAAATTCATCTGTGCATCGCACGGGATAAAAGCTAGTATATATATAATGTGAGTGTTAAAGAAATATATGTACTATTAACATTTAATTATTTTGTTATAAAATAATAACAAACAATTGAATAAGATTAGTTAGAGATAATCAAGTATTAAAGATATTGTTTTTTTAAATTTAAAGAATACCAGTAAAGATTTAGCAAAAAGAAAAAAAAACTCCTACAAATTTAAGAAAAAAATACATTCCCTTACGATATAATACTGTCATTAAAGTATGCAATCACAGACACATTAACTTTTGTATAAGGTACAAAACTTATACTTAAAGGGTAAAAAGATACAACAAATTTTTTTAAGGGTTTATGTATGCAAGCTGATATAGTTTGAGGGCCAAAATATAAATAAGTCATAAAAAAAATGTTTTGAAAAGTGTTGGGTTGGAGTGTTTGTTTTGTCCTGAAGACGATAAGGGGATTTGCTGCTGCTGCTGCTGCTGCTGCTTCATATTCATATCCGAGAGAGGGAAAGAGAGAGAGAGCGAGAGAGAGAGAGGAGAGAGAGAGCGAGAGAGGAGAGGAGAGAGAAGGAGAGAGGAGAGAGAGGAGAGAGAGGGAGAGAGAGGGAGAGAGAGGAAAGAGATGTTGTTCCAGGTAGGAGGGCAAGGGAGTAGACCAACTTTCTTTGAAATGGCTGCTGCTCAACAGCTACCTGCTAGTCTCCGTGCTGCTCTCACCTACTCCCTTGGGGTGTTGGCTTTGAGAAGACCCTTACTCCATAAGGTTTTAGACTATGAAGATGAGTTCTTTGCTCTCCTTACTCTTGTTCTTGAAACCCATAGTTTACGAAATACAGGTACCTCCCTCCCTACATATTCATTTACATTACCCCTTTTTCGTGTATGTTTCTATTTCTTGACTTGTTTGATTCCGAAATTATCAAGTATATTTATCTATTTGTTGTTTCCTTATTTTTATCGTTTTCTAGATTAGTTGGTGGTAGATCAAAGACGAATTGATCGAAATACTTAGGTTCACTTAACTTTAGTATTGTGTATTTAGCTATTTGATTTTTTTTTAACTCTTATGTTGTGCTTCGAATTGGGACAAAATGGAATGAAACTTGTACTATTTTAGGGCCAGATGTTTATAATTTTATTCCTTCCTCCATTCCATTCCCAACAATCTATACTAGAGCTCAAACCTCTCAATTTGACGAGGAATGCTCCATTCTCCATCCTACTTATTCTCTTCAGGGAAAATCTGCACACCTGCATCTTCTATCCTACCTCCATTGTTTCTACTTTAATATTGTTCACGATTTCTCATTCCATTCCATTTCATTCTCTTCAACCCAACGGAGCATCACTTGACCAGAGTTGATATTTTTATGATGAGGTTTGACATGTAAGCAATTGCCATTTAGTATTGTACTAGACCTTTGATGCAATAGGAGTATATTATCATAATGCAGTAGTCCTTAGTTCCTCACTGCGAGTAAAATTTCATTAGTGCCTCTTGTTTAGCATCAATCAGTTTTCTGCCATTGGCATATTCTTTAACTTGCTGGTTTCTGAGTTATTTATTCATATCATCTTTCCACACATTAAGGTTGACTTGCATATACTTTTAAAAGGCCATACTTTCTTATAATTGCAAGCTCCTTGTGTTTTTGTCTTGCTATATTACATATGGATGTATCTATGCCTATTTACTCCTTTCATTCTTCTAGTCTTTTATGGTACTTTATTATCATTCTTCTTCAGCGGATAACCAAATGCATGTAAGATTGGATCACCATATCGCTCCCAATATGAGTAAGAGCGGATCATGTTAGTTATAATGTATGATCCTATAAAGGCCCTCCTCCTAACTACTTAGGGTTTTAGGAGAGTTGGTTACTTAACATGATATTTTTTTGGGAGGGCCTCGGGTTTGATTCCCTCCCACACCCAGTATCAAAATTTATTTGTTTAGTTTTCCGTTCGTACATATAATCATGTGAAAAAAACAAAGCAGGGGTATATTTGTTTTCAAGAGGTATATTCCAGGACTGTATGATTATGTTTCTTAATTGATTCAATTCTGAAATACTCACTGAATCAGACAAGTGATGGATGAGTTCATCTTCTCTATGAGATTTTTGGATCTTTCTCGCTATTCCTTTTATTCTATTACCATTTGGTTGTTACTAGAAGGGAGTTATGTAGGCAAGCATACTTCTTATGCTTTGTCTTGATCTGCATCCATGATAAGGATTTTCTACTTTATGATTCACATGTTTGTATCAGTACTCGCTGAAAAGGCCTTTTAACGTTATTTCATAATATTTCTACAAACTAGCTTATGCACCAAACTCATTCTGTTTGCGCAATGTTTTGTCTAATTTTTTATTTGAACACAAACGAAATGTTTGTCCAGTACCAAGCTACTCACAGAGAACTTGCTGCTGTAAATATCTGTAGTTAAGACCCTGTGGAGTTGGAGAACTTTCAAATTTTCTTATCATTTGATATATGATATATCCTATGTGCAAGATTACTTAAATGAAGTGCCGCACCTTTCCGTTATGAAAGTTTTCATGTACTTAGATGGTGTTATCTTTTCTTCCTTTAATAAACGGTGTTCATATTTTTCTGCCTTTTTCTTGTTCAGATGCTTGCTTTTCAGAGTCTTTATATGGTTTGCGAAGGAGAGCAGTTAATGTAAAATTGAAGAAGAATGTTGGTTTAGAAGCAGGTGAGAGGATTCAGCAGTCAAGTTTGGAGAAGCGTCAAAAGGTTCTTTCAGTTGCATTTCTGGTAGGAAATTCTTCTTCTAAGAGAACGCCTTATTCCAATAGCAGCAGGAAATGCAATAATATTTATGCTTTTAAATGCTTATCTAGCGTTCAAACTCATTATCTTTTGTTGCAATTCTCTTAAAGTAAATGTATTTGGTGAGCTGCAGAGCCTGCAGTTCTGTACATTTTACTTGGGTATTCTCTCATGATTTGTGCACATGTATGTAACATGATTTACTGTGCATTGGGCATGACATACACGTGCACCATTATTTTTATATGCACATGTTTTTTTAAATGTTTATTGTGTAAATTGTTTGTACCTGTATCATATTAGTTTTTCACAAGTTTAGTCCGACGACCTTTCAAGCCTCAACTATTTGAGGCCGTTTACAGAAAGAACAATACTTTTAATTGCGCGCAAAGTGTTCCAATGAAGATTTAAACATGTATTGGCCTCTAATTATGACATCATACAGCTCAACTATATAATGGCTTTCATGTATGCAGCTTAGCATGTTGTAGGTTTTTGGATTTCCTAAATGAAAAATGATCATATAATATATCACTTTTCGGCTTTTCTAAACTTGTTTTACCGAGTTTTTGAGAGAATTTATATCAAGAGGTAAGGCATTATTTTATATCAAGAGGTAAGGCATTATTTATTCTTGTAGTGGTTAAATATGTCCTATAGTTTTGTTTGAACAATATTTAAATGAGAACAGTGCCATCTGAACTAGAATTACAAGCAAGCATGTTCCTGCCAAAGATGTATCATTTTTATATTTTTATATTGATAAAGGTCAACTACTTGTCATTTACTTTACTCTTAAATAATCATAAAATTAGAATTGAGATTTCCGAAGGCTGCAGTTGGACTTCTTTTAGATGATCACAACATTTCATTGTGCAGGAACAAAGACACATTCTCATATTTTTAAATGTGATCTGTGCATAGATACTTATATTCATATATACAATGCATCTACTCAAAGGTTTCCTCGATCCAAATTTTTTGTGGGCGGCCCGCGACTACATTCTTCTACACATTACAAAAAAAGTTGAAGTTATATATTGTTGTTCTTAATTAATTTTATGTAAATATGCAGTATATAGCTAAACCCGTGTATTAAAAAAAGTCGCTCTTAAGCGGAGAACACCTAAGCAGATTAAGCTGCTAGAAGGTTGAGTAAGCTAGCGCTTTAGAAAAGGCTGACTAGTCTACCGGGGAATGAACATTAGTAAATACATGTTTCCAATGATGATTTAGTCTGACTTTTGCGTTTTCACTCATTTTAAATTGAAATATCATGTGATTCATCATAATCAAGCTACATTAATTAGGCAACTCTAAAGTGCACATATTCAATAAAGTAGAATCAAGTGCATTAACTAAAATCAAATCAAGCTACATTAATCAGGAAACTCTAAATTGAATTGAAATAGTCAACCAGATCATAGGGGTTTAAATTTTGGAGTATGTGAGAGTTTTGGTGGGTAGATGAAATTTCTTCCATGCCTTTAAAGTAAGTGGACATCTTAATCTCAGCATGTGGGCATTTGGAAGACTTCTAGACTCGATATCTATACTTGAGTATTTCCTCTCGTTCCTGTGATCCTTTCACTAAATGAAGGTAAATGTATTGAATTTAAATGTATGTAGGTTGTGCTACCATACCTCAAGTCAAAGTTGTACACAATCTATAACAAAGAAAGGGAAGCTGCACTTCAAGCAAGTTTATGGGGTCATGTTGATGACAGATTAAATGAAAATGACTATTCTAGTGGAAATGATCATTCTTTTGCTTCAAGCAGTGCTTCAAATAGGGAAGGATCAGCTAGAACAACTTTGGCAAAGAGAATTAAGAAGATTATAGGTGTCTGCTATCCATGGATACATGCTGGAAATGAAGGTACATGCTTCTTTTGAGTCATATACATTCACATATGTATGCAAACTTGCATATACATGTTCCTTATGTCCCATCAATGTGAAGAAGCCAAATCATTATATCTGGATTCATATTAGTGGGATAGGCATCTATGATCTACCTGAGGCAGAACTTTTCCTGGGGGGAGCTATCTATCTTCATTATCTGTTGATGGTATTATTTGTTTTTTCCCTTCAATTCGTTTAGAAAGACTTTTAGAACTTTTGTATTTGATGTCTTGTAGGAAGTGGAGTGCGACACTGTTTTGGGGGGGTTTTTTAGTCAAAGAATTCAATTTTTTCTTCTATTAAATATTGTATTCATATTTTTCTTCATGTTCCTTTTTGTGGCAGGTTGCCTAACTGTGTGTTCTCTTTTTATATTTATTGTTATTATTTTCGACTTTCCTAGTAGAAATTATATGAATTCAGTGGTTTCCGGTTCATTAAGTTAGACGTAGGCATAACACTCTGCAAATATGGACTGGGAATGGATTTGGCCTTTTACTTTGCAAATGATTTTGGATTGTTTATGTTTAATGTAATTGTATTTTCGAATAGTGTAGCTCCAGCGTTAGTTAATTAAATTTCTTGGCTTGTATTTATTTCTTTTATCTAATTATATTGTAATGCCAAATTACTTTCGATTTCAGGAGACAAATAACTTTAATGATGAAATTTAGATATCAATTTAAATTAAAAATCAAAGTTTGTTTTTTTAAAGCAAGTAATTATTTCTTTTTCTTATTAGAAAAACATTGATTATATTTTATGAATTTGTTTACTGGTTCCAGACTGAAATACAAGTCGAGTCAAGTGTGAAGTTTGAAAAAGTTTACTGCTCTGTGCATCCGGTTTTTAATTAACAAATGATTTTTGGTATTGTAAGTTTGTAGGACTCTTATCTTCGGTCGAGGTGGATACAAATTTAGGATCTATACGAGGATTTGTGCAAGAAATAATTCTTGTTTTCACATTCAGTGTGTTATTGTAATTGATGTTACATGCCTTTCCATGATCAATATGCATAATAGATCTATGATCCTGCAAAAATATGTATCATATTGAACATCTTATACTTTGAAATGTTCTTATTTAATTTAATTGTAGGAGACTCCCAACACTTTTCACATGCAATCAATTCCAATATTTGTGATTCAGTCCTAATAGTGGTCCAGATTTTTCAAACCGGATACAGTATTTATAATTTGTAGATAGTCCCAAAAGTTTAATTATAATATACCATCCCTATTCTTGGGAAATCATTCTTCATTGATCCATTATTGTTTTTACTGTATGCCTTAATGTGTTAACCAAGACCATAAAAGAAACTGCACTAAAACAGTTGGCCGATATATACTTACATAATTTATTTATAAAATTGCAGGACTAGCTTTTGCTTATCAGCTATTATATCTATTGGATGCAACTGGGTTTTATTCCCCAGGATTACATGCACTTGGGGTTCATGTTTGTCGAGCTACAGGACAAGAGCTGGTATCAATCTAGTAAACGCTTTCTTTTGATAAATATGTTTCATTTAGATTACTATTATGAAATGCATGTTTATGGCTACTAAATATTTTGATCAAATATATTCCTCTTGACATGTTTTAGTAGGCATGGTTGTCTAGTTAGTGCCTAATTTATTAAACAGACACACCTATTATCTTGTATCCCGGGATTCATTAATTTCTAATCATGCTAGATGGACACTTCTTCACGAATTTCTAGGATAAGAAGCCGTGAGCGAGAAAGACTTCGTGGTCCTCCTTGGTTAAAGGTACCCAAGTTTGGTCATTTGTTGATTTCTCTATCTTTGGTTCTTTGTGTGATTGAAATCTGATTTACTGTTTTCTGTGGGATATGATTGTGTGGGATATGATTGTTAGTTGACCCCCTACTTATACTCTTGTCAACACAAGTATATCTGTAATTCTGGTGCTATGTAATTTAAGTACTCTCGTTATATTTCCCGAAAATTCAGGTATACTTGCAATGTTTCCATTCCCAGTTCTTTGCAGTGGAATTAAGTACAAATTTAATGTTTTATTTGCTAATGAGGCTTGCACATCTGAAGCCATAATGCTATATATATATATAAATATATATATAGTTTACTCAAATAGAAAATATAAAATAGAAAACCTTATCCTTATACCTGCCGCACCCACAAATAAATTAAATACACCCTCACACACACAACCCCACCTATTCCCCTCAATTTTTAATTTGATTTTTCGCGTCAATTGACGAAGTGTTTTTCAAATCTAACTTCACCACATTTTTTTCCATCTCCCAACAATCATTTTCCATATCATATGTGCTATATTCCGACGACTAGAATTTATAATTAAAATAAATTCGTTACTTATCAGTTCCGAACTTCAATCACTAAATTATATTACATAAATCACTAATTTGTATTACAGAAATCACTAATTTATATCACATGTATCACTAAATTATATATTCCGGGTTTGCAAGAAATAACGGAGGTCGCCGAAACAATGAAAGTCGCCGGAATATAGCACATATGGTATGCAAACTGATTGTAGAGAGATGGAGAAATATGTGGTGAAGTTAGATTTGAAAAAAAGTTCGCTAATTAACGGGAAAAATCAAATTAAAAATGGAGGGATTGTGTGGGATTGTGTGTGTGAGGGTGTATTTGATTTGTGGGTGGGTGCCCCTACTTGCCATTAGATTAGATTGAATATGTGGTTTAGATCTTATTTTCTATTTTAAGTTTTCTATTTGATCACTTGTCTATATATGTATATATATATATACTCCATCCCATTTTAGATGTCCCTTCTGGAAAAAAAATTATCTCAAATTAGTTGTCCCTCTCTTCTTTCAATGTGTTATCAGTAATTTTTCAAAATTACCCCTTCTTATTTGTCATTTCCAATTTAGCATCATTCTAATACTATAGTAAGTTAATATAATAAATGTGGGTAGATATGGAAAAAATTACAATCATTTAATACTTCTTAATGTGTGAAATTTGTAGAAGGGCCCATCTAAATTGGGATGGAGGGAGTAGTTTCTATATATGCTGCGATTTATATATAGTTGTTGATATTAGTATTATTATTCACCAAATCATAGTAATGCACTCTTGCTTTCTTTTTTATTTTTTTGGTTAATTCTTTAATTGCTTAAATTGTTTAATTTTGTGCCATTTTGTGCCATTCTGCTTCAGGAGCACTCGATACCAACTTTTTCTATGATTACGCTAAAAATTTATATTTTGTGGTTTGGATTAATATACTTCTTAGAGTGTATTATCTGCCAAATATTTGTACTAAGATAATTTTAGCATCAAAGAAATTATTAAATTAATTCAAATAAAATAAAGTAAACTGATTGTTAGCTTTTAAAGATATCCTCTTGACCGCAAGGATACTAGACAATAGTACATAAGTTTAATTGTCAATATATGTAACAATGGATTTCAGCTCATTGAAATCTTTTTTTAATAGATATTAGATCCCTGGTAAGTAATTATTTTTATCATGCAATGAAGCTGTCTGAGGGGATGAACCCCTTGCAATCATGGTTTCTCTATTCTTAGTTGCGTATTTTTATTTTGAGAAGTCTTGAAATATTTTATGTGAAACAGGTGCTTAACATAGAAAGTCCCAGCATGGACAAATAAATTATATTTAGAAACACACACATGCACATAACCCACCACATACTAATCCCGTATATGTAGCCGTGTTTTCTAATTTTTCCAAAGTAAAAAACTAACTTGAAGTTTGAACGGGGGAAGTACAAAAACTATAAATTATAGTTTTCTACACTTTTCCAAACTTAGTTGTAATTTAGAGAAGTGTGCAAAACACTGATTTCTATTTTTCAGGTTTTCAGTTTGGAAAATAATTAAATATGAACATGAGTTTTTTAGTTTTCAATGATTTTTTTTCCAGAAAACCGATTAAGTAAACAGGCCCTGAATGTTTAGTGACTGAAAAGGAATAGTTTAATGACTTGTGAATTTATATTCCTTATGATTAATCATTTTTCAACTTATGAATTTTTAATGGAAGGATAATGTTTTCAGCTAGAAAGAGAGTATGCTTACATAATTCACTTGTGTGGATTGTGGAATATTGGTGAACTTTGTTGAATATAGGAAAGGAAAGGAGATTGATTTGCTCTAGTGACTAATCATCCCCTAAAGAGATGGAAATAGTTTAATTGAGCCAAAGGGTCTTACAAGTCTTCTGCTTTACCTGTGACCATGAAATTTTGTGCAAGCAGGTGTACTCTATCTTAAATAGTTTCCTAAGATTTTTTTGGTAACTTTAGCTTCCAATTCTTTTACTTTGTATGTTAGACAGTGTTTGATGTTAGACAATTATCTTCTATTATCTAGTTTGTGCTCAACGAATTGTTGTTCTGCAACAGTGTCCATAGCTCACCCACATTTTATCTTGATCCCTTGGTGTTTTGGTCATGCTATGTTTGTGGTCTTGCACAAAAAAATGGTAGCTCATATACCAACTTCTAATTAGTGGTTGTAGTTGATTTGCAATATTAACTTTTCCGTTTATTTATTTATTTTGTATATGCTCATGCTGTATTTGGTTTGTTTCAGACATTACAAGGAGCATTACTCAGTTGTTCATATGCCGTTCTAGATTATGCCCAAACTGGTTTAATTGCAGCCGTATTCTTTTTTAAAGTAAGTATTTTGTACCTTATATAGGATTCTTCAGCTGAAGTATAGATTGTTTCTGACAGTGTAAATGCAAAACTGTGCCATTGAGACAATGCCTCCTGCAGTTTCGTAATGTTCTAATTAGGATATTTCAGTGTTGTCAAATGTGCGCATAAGTGCTCGCATATGAGCAATACGCAATGATGCGTAGTTATGTCCTTCGCTTCAAGTATGTGATGTGCCTTTCAGTATGCGTGTGCGCAAATATAGAAGATATGAGAGATTTGGGCGGATGTAGGGGATTATTGACCAACTTTGACAACACTTGACTGTGCTATATGATAAAGAATAGAGACAGGGTCAACCGTGCAAGAGAAGGGAAAACAGGGAGACTTTAGGCAGATATTAACAGTGGCTTCCCTTCCTCTCTTCTTCTTCTCTGATCATAAGCTTCCCTTTTAGTCACTTTCCTAAACCTATCTCTTTAGTCATACACATCTCTTGTCCACACCGATGTGTATAAAATATGCAACACAATTCTCATATTTCTTTATATTTTGTTAATATTTTTTATTATAAAAATTATATGCTAATCTGTTTTTTTATTCTATTAATTGTAAAATATGTTTGACCAAAAATAATTACCATATTAAATCATGTACTCCGTAATACATATGATTGTAGAGTTATATATATATATATTTGTTATTATGTGAAATAGTGCATCAAGCTTGAATCTTGTTATTACATGACATGTTTTATGTATTTTATGACAATTTGATTTGTTTGTGGTGTTTTTTTTTTAAACTTTGTGCTTCAGTGCACATTTCGTGTTTGATACATCCTTAGCAGACCTAATGATGACCCTATTCAAAATACTTTTCTTTTAGAGGCAATCCTTTGTACTAAACAATATAATTTTCCGAGAACTTGATTCATTTTGGCCTTTTGTTAATTCCTTATATATATATATATTGGTATACAACTGAATGACATCAGTGATCCTACCTGTACTTGTAACCAACTCATTTTCCTGTAAATTACCAACAGATGAATATACATATATTGGTATACATCTGAATGATATCAGTGATCATGCCTGTATTTGCAACCAACTCATTTTCCTGTAAATTACCAACAGATGATGGAATGGTGGTATCAATCTGCTGAGGAAAGAATGTCAGCCCCGACAGTGTATCCTCCACCACCACCCCCACCACCCCCAAAGGTTGCAAAAGACGGTATCCCACTGCCAGCTGATAAAGCAATATGCCCTTTGTGCTCACAGAAGCGCGCAAACCCTTCAGTTGTTTCAGTATCGGGGTTTGTCTTCTGCTATACTTGCGTATTTAAGTATGTCTCGCAGGTAAAACATCTTTGCTCTTTAATGGTTATCAAGTGCTATATATTATAGTTATTCCAACTATTTACTGCTCAAAAGAAGAATTGCCAGGATAAATTTACTGTATAAAAAGAATGTCGGATCATATTTTGGAATAATTACTAGCTATTAATGTCATTCACTTTCTACTGCTTACAAAATAGGAAATGATAAACTCTGCAATTGCCGAATCTCATCAAGTGGAATAATTTGTTTAGTGTATACTCACAATGCGTAGTTTGGTTTGTTATGCACTTCTAGATTTAGTTTGCAAGCAGGTGCATTTTGGATCCTTCTCATGTGACTCATGTTCAAGTTACTTTTTGCTTGTCCATTTGTTTCTTAACATATTTTAAAATTTCTGGAAAAAGTACCTCCCAGATAATTTTTTAATATTACTTTTTGGTTAGAAATTTTAAGTTAATTATATAATAAAATTTAAAACAAAAAATTATAAAGAATTATTCTACAGAAAGTACCTGTTTCTTGAATCTCTTTTGGGGTCGTTTGGTTCATGAGTTTGGTATCAGGAATTGGGTTTGGGTGGTATGAGGATGAAATTTCATTATTGATATCATGTGTTTGGTTTAGTTTTGGAATAAAATTATTTAATTTAAAGTATTATTGAATTAATAGTTAAATTGATTTAGTTTATTATATAAAAATATAATTTTTTTTTTTTATTGTTAGTAATGTTAGATTGTATATATTATTATTTTTTGATTGTGAATAATGTTAATTATCAACAATAAAATAATAATAATGTTGATACCTATACACATCCCTCATACCCACCCCCTGATACCTTGTGGGTTTGAGGTATGTGGTTGAGATTTAAAAAAGTTAAAACAAACACTAGGTAGGAGTTTTATCTATTTTAAACCCATACCTCATTCCAGAAACCTCTGAACCAAAACGACAAAGTTTTAACCATAAATTGAAATATTCATCAAACCCTGTATAAAAAATGTTGTTGGGATTATTTCTGGCAGATGGTAATGAAAGTATAATCTGCTAACGACTAAGAAAGATATTTGTTAATAAGTTTCAGCTGGATGTTGGCTCTGATGTATGTAACCTAAATCTGTCATGGTTCTTATCGAGCCAGTGGCGGACTCAATTTTTTTATGTTGCATTATTCTAGAACTAACTAACAATAGAAAATTATTTTGAATTGAAGTATAATTAGTGCAACATAATGAATTATTTGTTTTGTATATATATTATATCAAAATTCACACTCACATAAATGGAGGTCCTGTTTGAAACTTATATTTTGAAATTTAAATCTCTAGTAGTTCAATTATTATATCATTGTCAGGCCTTCAATTTTATACTGAAATTGAACTACATGAAAACAGTTATTTGTTAAACAGTTTCTTGCTAAATAGTATGTCTGTGTCTTACCAAATATATACTTGCTACATAACTCCGCTATCCTTGGTGTTGCAGTACAAACGATGCCCAGTTACGTTAATGCCTGCAACTGTGGATCACATAAGGAGGCTCTTTCAGGATGTTTAATAAGCCCTCTTTGACTTTTAAAAATTCTTTACATGGAGTCTATGGTGATCACCTCAATAAAAGAGGGAATACAATTGAGCGAGATATATATTGAATGCCTACAAGTATGATACTGCAACTCTTTGATAAAAAAAAACCCATACCCATTTAGGTTTACATCTGAATTGTTGTAATGTCTTGTTCGTGGTCAGGTAAGTAAATGCTACTACCTCCGTCCCACCCAATTGTTAGCGTTTCGGAGAGAAAATTCGGCACGCATTTTAAGGTGCATATAAAGTATAGTTCCATAACTTATTTTTAATTTTTTTTCTGAATAAAAATTTAATGTTTAAATTTTTATTTAGAAAAAAAATTTAAAAATAAGTTATGGAATTATACTTTATATGCATCTTAAAATGTGTGTCAGACATTCACTCCGAAACGTTAACAATTGGGTGGAACGGAAGTAGTATCAATTATTTGCTGATATGTAACTGATATCATGTTGGTGCAACTTAGGGTAGCAAATTCCGAAATTACCCAAAATCCGACACGGAAAAATACGAATTAGGGTTGGATTTTGGTGTTACGGGTCGGGTTCGGGTTGGGTAAATTTTGACCATTCGGGTTCGGGTTGACCCAAAATATCTGAACCCGACCCGAAAATTTAATATATATAATATATAATATATAAATTTATATTATAAAAAATATAAATTTGTGATATATTTACATATTATTTAAATAATTATATTCAAATATCATCTCATAAAGTTACTATTATATACTCCCTCCGTTCCACAAAAAGTGGCGGTTTATAAAAATTAAAAGTCAAGATGATTCAACTTTGACAATTTATTAATAATTATTGTTAGAAATAAAAATTATGAAAAATATATCATTAAAAAATATATTGCATTAACTATTACAGTTAATTTTTTTTTTTGTAAAAATATAAATCAGTAATATTTAATAAGTGGTTAAAGTTGAATCAGTTTGACTTTTATTTTTTATAAAGCGTCACTTTTTACGGAACGGAGAGAGTATTATTTAATAAATTATATATAAAAATAATTATATAAAAATAAAATAATTAATTTTTAATAAGTTTCTCCGAAGCTTGGAAACAGGAGTTAGATAAGCTCTTTTTGGGTCAAATCGGGTCATTTTCGGGTTGACTAGAAACAGGACCGGTACAGCAAACCCGACACGAATCCGACCCATTATCCGAAATTGCCACCCCTGGTGCAACCCAAATGAAGAGTTTCTGGATTTAGTGAGTTGATCCCCAGTGTGAAGCATTTTCGGGCATATCATTCCATTCCGTTGAATCAGTTAACAGATGGACACCATTAAAAAAAATAGAGACGAGCCTCTGTAATTTACCGAGGCTCGTGTACGAGTCCCGTTAAATTAACGCGGCTCGTTCATATTCCTATTACCCACAACCGAACCCAGAATACAGATTGCATAGAGAGACAACAAAGGTGATTGGGAGTGACACGATTTGATCATATACATACAAACAAGTAGGCCGATTCGATCATATACATATAAACACAGTCGAATATATATATATATATATATATATATATATATATATATATATATATATATATATATATACACACAAAACACAATTGATTATGGGTTGATTTGAGTGATTTTTGATTCTTCAACTGATTTCTCCTTTATATTAGGTGCCAACTGATTTTTGGTATCTGTTTTACAGTAAATACCAAGTACTACAGCAAAACAATATTTCATATTTGAATTAAAATTATTCACTGCTTCATAATGAAATAATATTGTTGTGCGAAATTAAGATGAAGAGGAAATATATGGAGTTGCAGATATTATTAATAGAAATTAATTCATGCATCGTTCATCGGTGAAATTAATGGAGATGGAAATATTAATAGAAACTAGTTTATAAACTGCACGGACAATTTTGAATTTTTTTTTATTAATATACTCTGGTCCTATTTTTATGTCGTTTGACTTTTTGTAAGTAATTTTAAGTGTTTTGACCACATGGTTAGAATTAATATTTTTTAAATTTTCTTTTTATGAATTAAGATTTAAATATTATATTTTTATTCAGAAAAAGAAAATTAAAAAAATATCAATTTTAAATATATGGTCAAAGCATCTAAAGTTACGTACAAAAAGTCTGGTCACTTGTATAAAAGACCAAAGGACCCGGGAGTATATTGTAATCGCGTATGATACTTTAGGGATCAGACTTGACAAATATTATAATCGCGTATGATACTTTAGGCTTGTTAATGGATCAGATTAGGACCGAATCATCTAAAATTCATAATCACATCTATTTAATTTTTTCGAATTGAATTAAGTCCGGGATATTTTAAAATTCAATCCATATTCATTTGATTCAAATTACGGATATTCAATTAAATATTTTACTAACTTTTTTAAATATATATATATATATATATTATAAATTTCTTTGATTTAGTATTCATATTTAAATTCAGATGAAATCTATCATTTTTTTTATACATTAGATAATTTATTTTCAAGTCTTGTATTCGTATTTAGATTCAGACAAAGGTAATAATCTTAATTGATCCATTTTAATAATTATCATTAAGGTATATAATATATATGGTAACCTTTATTTATCAAAACTTGAAATGTTAATGTATATTCATTAATGTAAATTATATCATAACACACACACACACACATATATATGTATGTATAGACAAAATTTATATGAAGTACTTTTAAATGAAGTACTAATTTAAGATATATATGTCATATGTTCAACTTATAATATATTACAAAATTATTAAAGAATATAATGCAAAACGCATGGGTATTTAAATATTCCATTAAATAAAACTTGTATATATTTGATCAACAAGAAGAGCATTCTTCTCCACCATCTTAAAGGATTAGATTATCTGAAGAAGGAATATCTCAACATTCTTAATTAAGATCAACAAGAATAATAAAAAATCATATACCTGAGTTGATTATTGGTAATGCAACTGATGGAATCAAGATAAGAAGAATAAAGATAATTTTTTTTGCTTTTATCGCCTTTCGAGTTCAAGAAGAACTAATAGTTTTGTTAATGACACCCGAAAAATAACTAATATTATCCTCCCACCATGCAGAGTATTATAATAATTAAGATACTATCAGGAAAAACTTATATCTGTATTTTTTTTTAATTTGATCAAAAAAATTTAATATATCAATTTGAAGTTGTAATTATTAGTGTTCGCGGTGTGACAGTTGCGATTATTTGATAAAGCTGTAAACAAAACTGCATTTTCGGTTTGGTCAATTTTTAAAATTACACCCATATGACTCAATTCTATAGCTGCATAAATTACATCACCAAAGTGCGGTGTGATTAAGATATTTGAAATATATTTATTGATTAAAAATAAAATATAGCAAAAAAAAGACAAATATTTATTTAAATTACAATTATATATTTTTTAATTAGAATAAAGTGCTTACGAAGACATTGAAGTATCGAATAATGTCGAAATAATGAGAAATTGACTTAATACTAGAAGATTCCAAACTTGCACAATAGTTCTCCGCAATCATTATTGAAATAAGAGAAATTAGAAAAAAATGATTAAATTAATTATATAATGAAGTGAAGATCATAATCAAAGTTAGTCATTTTTGAATCACACAAATGCACTAGGTGTCAAATATTTCATCACCAAGTACGTAAATTCATAACAAAAGTTGGTGGGGAAAAATTATATGAGGAAAACAATAACCAAGTACTAAATAAAATGGCATCACCCTCTTCTCTCATTGGTCCACACCACTCCTCAGAGTCAGCTCATCCACATCACATGTCTACAACTATTTCTATTTTTGCGATTTTCAGTATTTACTATGTTTTGTCCTACCTAGACTATGATTGGTATGGTTGTTAACATCTTAGAATATTCTTGTCCGTTTTGTCTCTCTAGGATACCAAAGTCCCAGAGTATGTACACCCTTGAGATATCTAAAAATTCTTTTCACAACTATTAAATGTGATTCTCTAGGGTCCGCTTGAAATCTAGCACACAGGTATGTTGCAAACATTATATCTGGTCTACTAGCAGTTAAATATAACAATGAGCCAATCATACCTCTATAGCTAGTGTTGTCAATTTTCTTACCCTTTGAGTCAGAGTCTAGCTTAGTAGCTGTTGACATGGGAGTTTTGGCAGTTGCACTGTCTTGCATATCAAACTTCTTCAATAGTTTTTTTACATACTTTGATTAATTGATGAAAATTCCATCATCATTCTGTTTGACTTAAAGTCCCAAAAAGAAGTTTAATTCTCACATCATGCTCATTTCATAATTTGACTGCATTAACTTGCTAAACTTTTCACAGAATTTTTCATTAGTAGAACCAAATATAATATCATCAACATAAAATTGGACAATCAAAATATCACCTTTATATTTTCTAATGAAAAGAGTTTTGTCAATGGTAGCTCTAATGAATCCATTTTTAAGAAGAAATTTTGATAGAGTTTCATATCATGCTCTAGGTGCTTGCTTCAATCCATATAGTGCATTGTCCAACTTGTAAACATGATCAGGAAACTTTGGATCAAAAAATCCTGGTGGTTGCTTCATATTCTTCTTCCAATTTCTCATTCAAGAAGGCACTTTTTACATCCATTTGATACACCTTGAATTTTGAATGAGCTGCAAATGCAAGAAACATCCTGATTTACTCCAATCTTACTACTGGTGCAAAAGTTTCATCATAGTTAATTCCTTCCTCCTGAGAGTATCATTTTGCAACTAGACTTGCTTTTTTTCCAATCACAGTTCCATTCTCATCAAGTTTATTTCTGAACACCCATTTTGCACCAACAATTGATCTATTTCTAGGTCTTGGTACAAGTTTCCACACTTTATTTATCTCAAATTCATTCAATTCATCTTGCATTGCAATAATCCAATCAGAGTCTTGCAATGCTTCCTCAACTTTCTTGGGTTTATTCTTTGAGAGAAAACAACTATAAAGACATTCATTTTGAGTGGTTGTTCTAGTTTGTATACCACTCTCAGGATCCCCAATTATAAAATCAGGAGTGTGATCCCTTGTCCATTTTCTAGCTGGTGAAAGATTGATTCTTGAACTTGAAGCTCCCCTAAAAATCATTGACATTTCCTGTGTGTGAGTGAAATTCAAATGAAGAGGCTCCCCCTGAATTGTTTGCCTCTGAAAAAGATTCAGAGTTTCCTGATCCAGACCCTGATGAGTTAGACTCTGAAAAGCTTGGTTCTGTCTGTCTAGACTCTGTCTAGGTAGACTCTGAACTGTTAGACTTTAAATTATTTGGTGTTGAATTTTCTGGCTCCCCCTCAGAGTTTGCAGGTGTGAGTTGTTTCAGGAGTTATTTGAATATCTTCATCCTCATCATCTTCATTTATCTCATAACTTTTCAAAATTTCAAATTCTAGTGTTGTAGACTCTGATTCATCCTGCAATCCTGTAATCTTTTTATCATCAAATGCAACATGAAAAATTGCATGTATTTGAGATTAAACACCTCGAATGCCTTTGTATTTGATGCATATCCAAGAAAAATTACTTCATCAGCCTTGGCTTCAAATTTGCTTAGATTTTCAGGATGTACTTTACTACAAAGCACTTGCATCCAAATATATGAAAGTGCTTCGCACTTGGCTTCTTGTTCTTTACCATCTCATATGGAGTCTTTTCATGCATATTAATCAATGTACAATTTTGAGTGAAACATGTTGTACTTACTACCTCAGTCCAAAAATATACTGATAGTTTAGACTCTGCCAACATTGTTCTGGCAGCTTCTATGAGTGTTCTATTCTTTCTCTTCACAACTCCATTTTGTTGGGGTGTTCCTGGTGCAGAAAATTATTGAGTAATTCCCTTTGTTGCACAATATTCCTCCATGATTGAATTCTTGAATTCAGTACCATTGTCAATTCTTATAACTCTAACTGTTTTCTTTGAATGTAGAAAGAAAACCTATGTGAATCTTGTAAAATCATCTACAATGACAAGATCATATTTCTTTTTGTTAATTGACTTCACATTTACTGGACCAAATAAATCAAAGTGTATTAAATAAAAGGGTTCATAGATTATGTTTATTGTCTTGCTCTTGAAAGATGTTTTCATTTGCTTTCCAAGTTGACATGCTTCACAAAGTCCATCTTGCACAAAGTCAACTTGTGGTAGTCCTCTCACAAGATTCTGTTTCACCAACTTGTTTAGTGTTTTAAAGTTGTTGTGTGATAGTTTCTTGTGCCATTTCCAGCTTTCTTCAGTTGAGGTCTTGTTATATAAGCATGTGACTTCATTGTGAATGCAATCCTCCAAGCTGGCTTCATATATGTTACCATGTTTGTACCCTTTAAAAACCAAAATGCCTGTTTCTTTGTGAGTCACAAGACACTCTTTGTTGTCAAAACTAGTATGGTAACCTTTATCTCCAAGTTGATTAATGCTTATTAAGTTGTGTTTCAAGCCATCAACTTCTTCAATGATGACATTTTTAAGTACAATCTTGTCATATCCCAGTGTTTATCCTTTGTTGTCATCTCCAAAGGATACTTCTGGGCCATCCATCTCCACAAAGTCTGTAAGCAGGGATTTTTTTCCAGTTATGTGTCATGATCATCCACTCTCCAGGATTAGGGTTATTTTCTTTTCCCTAGTTCTATGAATACATAAAGCAACTAGTTAGATGTTTTGGGGACCCAAACATTTTTGGATCCTTTTCTACTAACTTTGGGTGAAACAGGCTTAATATTCTTCACTTTTGTTTTACCTGTCTCATTTGTTGCTTTAGACTCTGGTGGAGTCTTGACAGCGTCATACCAACTTTTATCAATTGAAGATTTTAGCTCATAAAAATTATAATACAAATCATGATAGTCTCTACACATATAAATAAAATGAAATATGCTACCACAGTGATAACAAGGCTTCTGTGGAATGTAGTGACTTTTCAGAGTCTGTGAAGGAATAGATTCTGATTTCTTCTTTTTTTTTTTTTACAATTTAGAGCTAAATGGTTGTGGTTGCCACATCTGTAACACTTCTTTCTAGGAGCATTAGGATCATTTTGATAGTTATTGGTCTTATTAATGCCTTCCTTTCCATTCATATTTCTCCTAGTTTTGGTAGACTCTGATAACTTTTCTAGCCTTTCTTTTAAATTAGACTTAGACAAGTACCCTATGTTAATATTTTTCTTAGACTTATTTGCTCCTAGTTCATCTGTCTTTTTATCACCAACAAGGGGAACATTGACAGATGAGTTTGTGGTTTCTTTAGGTAAATCATTTTTTAATTAAAAAGTCACAAACTTAACAGGGATAAAGGTACTTTTGTCCTTAGTCTTATTAATTTGACTAGCTTCTTCATTGTTATCATTCTCAATAATAGGTCTTTTGCCTTGACTCTTATCATAGCCTAGAGCAGCAGTTTGACACACATTTTGGTTATTGAGAATTTCTTGAACTTTTCTACCAGAGTCTGTCCAAACTTTAAACTTAAGTCTTTCCTCCTCTAGTTCTTTCTTAATAAAATCATAAGCTTTCAAGACTTCAGTGTAGTTGTGACTATATTTCTCATAATCCTTTTTATATTGTTCCATTAATTTTAACTCAGACTCTAAATGATTATTCCTGGTTGTCAAGGTTAAATTTTCTTCTCTTAACCTTTCACTTTCATTAGTGAGAGACCTACAATTTGTTATTATATTCTTTATCTCACTTTGCACAATTTTTATACCATCAGAGTCTAAATTAAGTAAGGATTTAAGAGTGAAGATTGATACCTGAGTCCTAGGAGATGAAGGTTCTTTGGGAGATTCTGATTTTCTTGAGGAGGATGCCATAAATGCTAGATTTTCATAATCAATTTCATCCTCTAAGCTTGAATCTGCCCAATCATTTCCTGTTGATAGAAGTGTTTTCCCTTTTCCTTAACTTTCTAACTTTCTGCATTCACTATCAAAGTTCCCCAATATTCCACAGTTGAAACACTTGACCTTTGCTTTGTCAAGTTTGATTATAGTGCTCTTTCTCTTCTCAGCCTTTTCATCTTCCTTCTTGAATGATGGCCTCTTGCTAATTTTACAAGTTCTTTTGTTGAATTTCATTCTTTTGAAATTCTTGGCAAACATAGCCATCATTTGACTTAGATCAATCTCTTCATCTGAATCAGAGTCTGTGTTAGTAGACTCTTACTCAACAACAACTTTTCCCTTTTTCCTTGAATCCTTGATTCTAGATTCTGTGGGTTCTTCCTGTTGTTCTTTCTCAGACTCCATTAAGAGTGCCACAGATTTTGTCTTTACAGATTTCTTATTCTTCCTCTTTTATATCTCTAGATCATATGTCGTGAGTCTGCCATATAATTCTTCTAGAGTTATGTTATCCAAATCTCTAGCTTCCCTTATGGCTGTAGTTTTGTTGTCCCACTCTTCAGGAAGTGCTCTCAGAAACTTGATATTTGTATCTTCAGAATCATAAACCTTACCAAACATAGCCATCTCATTCAGGAGTTTGGTAAACCTATCATACATCTCAGTAATATATTCTCCAGATTTAGCTTCTAAATAATCATACTCCTGAATTAGCAGAGGCCTAGCATTCTTCTTGACATCTTTAGTCCCTTAACAGTGCACTTCAAGTTTTTTCCACATCTCCTTAGCAGTTTTGCATGATATAACACAGTTTGTAAGAACAGAATCCAAACTTTTAAAGAGAATATTTTTGACTTTTGCCTCCTTAAGGACTTTTTCCTTGTCCTCTTTTGTCCATTCAGCCCTTGGTTTTTCAAAGAAGTGTTCTTCAGTTACTTTACCTTCTTCAATGGTTTGAGGCACAAGCTTTGAGGGCACATAAGGTCCTTCATGAATCCTGTCAAGATAGTCAGGTTCTGTAGCTTCCAGATGGTGTAACATCTTAACCTTCTAGTGGGTATACTCATTTCTTTTAAGCATAAGAATCTTAGAATTGCCATCTTTGTTTCTAGACATCTTTGATCGATTTTAAATGTTAGGCTCTGATACCAATTGTTTTCTCAGTTGCACAAGTAGAAGGGGGGTTGAATACTTGTGTGTTTTTTCTGCCTGATTAAAATTAACTCAGTATGAATTAAAGACTTGAATTTAGAACAAAGATTAAACACAAAGATATGAATGAATATAATTTGTATTATTGATGTGTAAATACAAACTCTCCTAAGGTGTACACAAACCCTAGCAGTTTCTCTGTGTTTCTCACATCAACTCTTTCTATCTCTATGCTCTCACAAAGCTTTAAACTTTGACAATTACAATTAGGTTACATAGAGTGTTTATCTAGAGAGATGCCTATCAACTAATAATAGAAAATCAAATTATAATAGGAATATAATTCCTAATTATTAGCTGACAATTTCCTTCTATAATTCTCCTTCCTTTCCATAGCATATCTGCAATATATTTGGCTTTATCTTCGAAGACTTCCCTTTTTTGTGATCATCTTCCAAATTCAGCTTTGACTTCATAGACTCTGAAATCTTCAGACTCTGTCAGACTATAGACTCTGATCATTTGTAGACTCTGACAGATTGTAGACTCTAATAGTCTATAAAATCTGATCAGCTCCCAAACTCTGATCTTCATCTAGACTCTGGTTTCACTTTCTACCGAAAATCTTCTAAGATTAAGAATGTTGACTATCTAGACTCTGATTATAAAACTTCAGAGACTAGAAAGACTTATTACAAATAAACTATGCTAAATCATGTTCTAGCATTTTGTACATCATCAAATGAATATATTCCTAACATTGTTGCAAAATATCAGAAAAACTGGCCATAATTTAACGATCAATTTTCCTACTGAAGCAGTGTTAAAGATCACTCATGTTGGAGATATTACACTTCCAAATGGTTTATTGTTGTCTAATGTACTCATGGTTCCTCAATTTAAACATAAAATGCTGTCTATTCACAAGCTTGCAAGGGAACACAACTGTAGTATTCAGTTTACTCCACAAACTTGTCGAATTGTACACACAGAATCCCAAATTCTAAAATTTGTTGCTCAAGTGAAAGATGTCATGTACTACATGCTAGATGAATCTCATGCTTGTCATGCTGTCAGTGTTGATTATAATACATGGAATTTGAGGTTGGGGCATGCTGCAGTGTCTAAGATGAAATCTATACCCCCTCTGAGATCTCTAAAGGCTCCATCTGAACAGGTATGTTTGACCTGTCCTATGGCTAAATTTCACAAACTTTCATATACTGTTAGCAACTCTCATGCTGATGAACTGTTTGCTTTAGTTCACTTAGACACCTGGGGTCCTTACAAACTTGCTACTAGGGGGAAGTTTAGATATTTTCTAACGATAATAGATGATAAATCTAGAAACACCTGGTTGTATCTCATGAAACAAAAGTCTGATTTCCATGATTTTTTAAGGAATTATATACTTATGTTGACACTCATTTTAAGAAAAGGATTGAGACTATATGATCAGATAATGCTCCTGAATTTTCAGACCAATCTTGTACTATTTTCTACTCTACTCATGAAATTTTATATCAAAAGTCATGTATTAACCAACCACAATAAAAGGCAAGAGTAGAGAGAAAGCACAAACACATCTTGGAAGTAACTATGGCCTTGAAGTTTCAGTCTAGTCTGTCTTTGATATATTGGGGTGATTTTGTAATGACAACAATGTATATTATCAATAGACTGCCCACTTTGGTTCTTGAAAACAAAAACCCATATGAGATGTTGTATAATGAACCTGTAGATTATTATAGTCTGAAAGTTTTTGGATGTCTGGTTATAGCTTCGAATCTTTCTCATAATGTAGACAAATTTATAGCTCCTTGTGTTTTCTTGGGATACCTTCCTGGACAGAAGGGATTTAGATTGCTTGATATATCCACGTTGCAGGTTTTTACATCTAGAGACACTGTATTCCATGAACACATCTTTCCTGTGAATTCCACAACATCAAATTTTATACAAATTCCTGTCTCTTGTCTATGCCTTGTGCCTCTACTACTCCTGTTCCAGCAACATATGATTTTCTTGTTTTAGAACACTCAGAAGAAACAATACCAACACCCTCAAACACTCAAAATTCTACTCAAATTGATTCACCTCAAGGTGAAAGTTCCCATACCTCACATCAACTAGACCCTATTCTGAGAAAATCAACCAGAGTAATCAAACAACCAGTCTGGTTAGAAGATTATGTGCACAGCTTTGACAAAAATAACACAAATGCCAATATGCTAACAGTTACTGAGTAAAATGTTACCTCTGAATTTAACTACTTCTTGGCTTCCTTGACAAAGGCTATGGATCATGTATCATATAAACAGGTAGTGCAATATACACATTCGGTGGATGCTATAAACAAAGAGTTGAGTGTATTAGAAGCAAACAATACATTGGAGATAACAACCCTGCCTCCACACAAAAGGGTAATAGTTTGTAAGTAGATTTACAAAACCAGATATAAATCTGATGGATCAGTAAAGAGGTTTAAAGCAAGATTGGTTGTGTTGGGTTGCAAACAAGTGTATGGTATAGATTATTTGGATACCTTTGCACCAATTGCAAAATTAACCACTGTTTGAACTTTACTTGCAGTAACAACTATACAAGACTGGATTATCATCCAAATAGATATCACCAATGCATTCTTGCATGGTGACCTAAATGAATATATATATACATGAAACCTCCATAGGGATACACAGGTATTGGTTCAAGAATAGTTTGAGAAAATGAAACAGTGGTGGATGATTCATTCTCCAAATTCTTTATCTCCAAGTTGCTGAAATCTCTCTATGGCCTTAAACAGGCACCAAAAGAGTGGTTTATAAAATTGTCTCATAAATTGCTTGACATGGGCTATACTCAGTCCAGGACTAATTAAAGTTTGTTCACCATTACTACTGATTCTTCAATCACCTTAGTATTGGTGTATGTTGATAATCTTCTCATTGTTGTAAACTCAAGAACATACATTGATTCTTTGAAAAAATATCTGTCTACATCCTTTCATATGAAAGATCTAGGGATGTAAACTACTTCCTTGGATTGGAAGTAAACAGTTTGCATCAGGTTTCTTCATCTCTGAAAAGAAATACACAATTGACTTGTTAGTAGAATTTGGACTGTAAAATTCAAAAATACTTGAAGTACCAATGAATGTTCACGAGAAACTAACTCCTACATCAGGTGAACTCTTACATAATCCACATCACTATCAAAGGTTACTTGGGAAACTCATCTATTTGATTGTGACTAGGCCAAACATCACCTACTCGGTTCACGTTCTCAGTCAATCATACAGGCACCAATAACAGAACATATAATGGCAGCTACTAGAGTCTTATGGTACTTGGCAGGCAATCCAAGTCAAGGAATCTTATTGGCATCATCTTCTGTAGTACAAGTCCAATCCTATTGTGATAGTGATTGGGCAAGTTGTCTAGTCACTAGGAGGTCAACTACTGGATCCTGTATCCTATTTGATAACTCTCTCATTTCTTGTAAATCGAAGAAGCAATCTATCGTGTCTCGATCCAATGCAGAAACAGAGTATAGAGTAGTTGATCTTACTACATGTGAAATAACTTGGATTGCACCATTGTTAAAAGACATGGGCTTGAAGAATCTGCCACCTACTATTCTGCAGTGTGACAATAAAGCTGTTATCGCCATTGCAGCCAATCCGGTATTACATGATTATCATCTGGGCAAAAAATTGGTATCAGAGTAGGCAGTTATTTTCAACTAAAAGATCACATAAACATGTCTAGAAACAAGTATGAAAGCATCAGAATTCCAATCTTGAAGAAAGCTGAGTACCCTACATGGAGGGTAAATATGATGATGTTTTTGGAAGCCACATATCCTGATTATTTAGACAGGATCAATAAAGGTCTGTATCTTCCTACTAAGTTAGTTCCATCAACAATTATAGAAGGAAGACAGGTTCCTGAGTATTATACTCTGAAGGATAAAAAGGAGTGGACCAATGAGGAAAAACTAGAAGTTCTCAAAGATGCAAAGGTAAGAAACATACTCCATAACAGACTTGACTCTGTGATGTCTAACAGGGTAATTGCCTGCAAAATTACAAAAGAGATCTGGGATGCACTAGAGGTTCAATGCCAAGGAACCAAAGAGATAAAGAAGAATAGAAGATTTGTTCTAATTCAAGAATATGAATACTTTGAGGCAAAACAGAACGAGTCTCTCACAGATATCTATGACAGATTTCTCACTTTGTTGAATAACTTAGCCTTGGTTGATAAAGTTTATGATAATGAGTACTCCAATACCAAGTTTCTAAGAGCACTACCTGAAGAATGGGATTTGTAAACATCTTTGATAAGAGACATGGCTGATTTAGATGAGATGTCTCTAGATGAAGTCTATAAAAAATTTAAAACTCATGATCTGGAATTATAGCAAAGGAAGAATAGGAAGAGTAGCAAGGCAAAATCTATTACTTTGAATGTTGAGGCCAAAGTTGAAGAACCAGAGGAAAAAGTCCTTAAAGCCTCAACAAGAAAACAAAAAGCTGTAATAGTCAATGAAAACAGTGAATCAGAGTTTAAGACAAACTCTGATGTAAACTCTGATGACTCCACAGACTCTGACATAATGGAGATGGTTGCCATGATTGTCAAAGGCTTCAAAAAGATGAAGTACATGAAGAACAGGAAATAAGGAAACTTCCAGAAGAAGAATGGAGAACTAGAGAAGAAAGACAGATTCAGAAAAAGGGAAGATAGAGATGAAAAATCAAAAACTCTTGACAAAATAAAGGTAAAGTGTTATAAGTGTAACAAGATGGGGCACTTTGCTACTGAATGCAGAAGCAAGGAATCTGGAAAAACACTAATCACATCAAAGAAAGATTGGATGGATTCCTCTGACTCTAAAGAAGAAACAAATTATGCTCTCATGGTAAACACTGATGCCCCCATTTTAAACTCTGATAAGGTACCAAACTCTGTCTTCAATTTTAATACTGAAGATATCCTTGAATTAAAGTCTTTTCTTAGAACTTTTCATGTTAGATTTAAATCATAGTCACTTGAGAATGAATGATTAAAATCTGAAATACAAACTCTGACTACTAGGAATGACCTTCTTGAAATTGAAAATTTTAACATGCTTAGCATTAAGAAAGACTGTGAAAATGCTATTCATATACAAACTCAGTTAGAAATACAAGTGAAATATTTAAAATCTGAGATAGCTAAAGAAAAAGAAACTTTCAGAGTTTGGACAAGCTCTGGCAAGAGAGTCCAACAAATGCTTTCTAGCAAGAATTGGACTTCTGCCTTAGGTTATGAATCTGATAAGAAAACACACACTAAAATACACATAAAAGGAACATTGAGTGAACCTGTAAAATTTTTTAGAGCTAGTAATGAAAAGAAGAATATCTATGGTGAATGCTCTGACAATAACAAGGGTAAAGAAAATAGTGTGTCGGAGAATAAAAAGGTCAATATTGGATTACTCACTCAGAAGCAACTTAAGGAAAAGTTGAAGGCAATCATTAATAAAAACAAACCTAAAAAGGTGAAAAGAAATAGAAATGACAAAATAGGAATTACTAAGGAGAATAACTATAAGTATATCCCAGATGCTCCTAGAAAAATATGTTTTACTTGTGGTAATTAAAATCACCTTGCAATTGACTACAAATAAAACAAAAAGAAGGAACCTGAAAGACCTAGTTCAGAGGCTAGAAAATAAACTAAATATAGACCACAAAATCCCTGTTTTCACTGTGGTAGTTTATGACATTCAATTTATACATGCAAAGAATATCATAGTTTGTATTTCAAGTATTATGAATTATTGCCTCAATTGAATAAAACTCATGTCTTTTCTAAACATTGTGTCAAACAAAAATATGTGATAAAAGCTGATAATAGAAAGATAAACTCTGACAGTCTAAATTCTGATAATGCAAACTCTATTAACATAAACTCTGATAAAAATACTTCTGCTGCAAGAGTTACAAGTTTCAAAAGAAAGGACCCAAACTTATTTGGGTCCCCAAATCTACTAATTAATTTATATTAATTGATTGCAGGGAAACAGAAAAAACATCCTAGTGATTGATAGTGGATGTTCTGCACATATGACTGGAAACAAATCCCTGCTTTTAGAGTTTAAGGAGAAGGCTGACCCAGTAGTATCTTATGGAGATGACAATATATGAAGAACATTGGGATATGGCAATATTGTTATTGGAAATGTCATCATTGAAAATATAGCTCTGGTTGAAAGACTCAAGCATAATATGTTAAGTGTGAGTCAAATGAAAGACAGAGGTTACTCTGTAGAATTTCATGGAACTCATTGTGAAGTGAAAAACAATAAGGATGGAAAAGTAGTTCTCATAGGTCATAGACATAACAACTTATTTGAAGCTAGCTTGGATATAAACTCTGATGGTCCCTTAATTTTTTTACTTGAAAAGGAATCATCTTTGGAAAGCTGGAATTGACACAAAAAGTTGTGTCATTTTAACTTTGGAAACATAAATGAATTGGTGAAAAAGGATCTAGTAAGAGGTCTTCCAAAAGTACAATTTCATCCTGATGGACTATGTGATTCATGTTAAAAGGCCAAACAAAAGAAGACATCTTTCAAGAGCAAAACTGAAAATTCTATTAATTAACCTTTTCATCTACTGCATCTTGATCTATTTGGTCCTGTCAATATTATGTCCATTGGAAAGAAGAAATATACTCTGGCGATAGTTGATGATTACACTAGATTTACCTAGGTATACTTTTTGCATAAAAAGGATGAAACTGCAGAGATAATTTTTGATCATATTGCAATGATTGAAAATGGATCGCCACACAAGGTAAAGAACTTAAGGAGTGACAATGGAACAGAGTTTAAGAACTCTTCAATGGAAGAATTATGCTCAACAAAAGGAATTATTCAACAATTTTCAGCACCTGGCACACCTAAACAAAATGGTGTAGTTGAAAGAAAGAACAGAACTCTCATTAAAGCTGCCAGAACAATGCTAGAAGGAGCAAAGCTACCTACTTATTTTTGGGCAGAAGCTGTGAATACTGCATGCAATACTCAGAATTGCACTTTGATAAATAAACATGGAATGACTCCATATGAAACAATGAAGGAAAGAAAGCCAAATGTAAAATACTTTCACATCTTTGGAAGCAATTGTTTTATTCTCAAAACACATTCTGAATAATTAAAGACATTTGAACTCAAAGCAGATGAAGGAATTTTTATTGGTTATGCAACAACTTCTAAAACCTCTTCAAGGGCATTCAAAGTGTTTAATTTTATGACCGAGGCAGTCATGGAATCTATTAATGTCTCTTTTGATGAAGGAAAAATACTCGAGTTACATGATGAAGATGCTCAGGAAACTCTGAGGTTTGAAAATGAATTGCAGAAGACAAACTTTGAAGAGCTAAACTCTGATGAGATAAACACTGTTGATCCAAACTCTGATGAGTTAAACACTAATTCTTTAAACTCTGATTCAGAAATGATTGAAATAGAAATTGAAGATTCTGCACATGTTGAGGGGAGCAACATCAACCACTTACTGATATTGGAGAACAGACCTCAATTATTGAAATATCAGAGTCAGACCAAATTCTGACCAACACAAACTCTAAAACCCAACCCTGATCAATCAAACTCTGAAACTATAATCACTGATCACTTAAACTCTGATCATTTAAACTTTGAGTACATAAACTCTGAGTCATCAAACACTGATGGACGCACAACTTACTATGAATGCACAAATAATGGGGGAACATCTAGTTCAAGAAATTTTCCACATCCAAGAAAATGGACCAAAGATCACACACCTGACTTGATTATTGGGGATCTAGAAAGTGGAGTGCAGACAAGGAAAGTTACTCAAAATGAATATATATTTCATAGTTTTCTTTTTCAAATAGAAGCAAAGAAGGTTGAAGAAGCTTTGAAGGATGCAGATTGGGTTACTGCAATGCAGGAAGAATTAAATGAGTTTGAAAGAAATGATGTTTGGACTCTAGTTCCAAGGCCTAAGAATAGATCAATTGTTGCACAAAGTGGGTTTTTAGGAACAAGATAGACTCTGGTAGAATTATTACAAGAAACAAAACAAGACTAGTTGTAAAGGTTATTCTCAACAGGAAGGTATTGATTATGATGAAACCTTTGCACCAGTAGCTAAACTTGAAGCAATCAGAATTTTTCTTGCTTATGATGAGAAATTCAAGGTCTACTAGATGGATGATAAAAGTGCATTTTTAAATGGAGAACTTGAAGAAAAGGTATATATTGAACAAACACCTGGCTTTGTCAATCCAAAATATCTAAATCATGTTTACAGATTGGATAAAGCCTTATATGGATTCAAGCAAACACCAAGAGGCTGGTATGAAACTCTGGCTCAATTTCTACTTGAAAGTGATTTTACAAGAGGTACAATTGATAAAACCTTGCTTTATAGAACTCAATGTAAAGATTTATTATTGGTTCAAATATATGTTGATGATATTATATTTGGTTCCACTAATGAGAAACTCTGTAAAAGATTTTCAAAGCTAATGCAGTCCAGGTTTCAAATGAGCATGATGGGAGAAATGATTTATTTTCTAGGGTTGTAGGTGAAATAGACTGATGAAGGAATTTTTATAAATTAGTCTAAATATACAAAGAATTTACTCACTAAGTTTCAAATACAAGACTCAACATCTGCTACAACTCCAATGGCTACTGCAACCAAGCTTGATTAATACACTGGAAAACTTGTAGATATTACAGCATATAGAGGCATGATTGGATCTCTACCCTATGTAGCAGACATTATGTTTGTAACTTGTCTATGTGCTAGATTTCAGGAAAATCCAAGGAACCTCATTTGATTGTTGTTAAGAAAATTTTTAGATATCTCAACGGCACCATTAATCTTGGCTTATGGTATCCTAGAGAGTCTGATTTTAAATTAATAGGCTATTCAAATATTGAATTTGCAGGATGTAAAATTGATAGGAAAAGCACAAGTGGCAGTTGTCAATTTTTAGGTGGAAAAATTGTCTCATGGTTCAGTAAGAAACAAAAATCTATCTCAACATCAACAGTAGAGGCTGAATATATAGCTGTAGGAAGCTGATGTGTACAAATCTTATGGATGAGAAATCAACTGTTAGACTATGGTTTGAACTTTTCAAAAATTCCTATTTATTGTGATAATCAAAATGCTATTGCAATGACAGGAAATCCAATTCAACATTCTCTGACAAAGCACAACAGTATCAGATATCACTTCATAAGGGAACATGTCATAGAACAAATAATAGAAATGCATTTTATTTCCTCATATCAATAGTTAGCAGACATATTCACCAAGACTTTGTGTGAAGAAACATTTACAAGATTGGTTTCTGAATTAGGAATGGTGAGAAGTGCCTCAACTCCAGATAGCAAGTAGCAGACAATCAGAGTTTAAGATAAACTATGTTAGAGTCTGTGATAAACTCTGATTGAAGTAAACTCTGATCATTGGAACATTTATTATCTGATCATCAGCCATCAGTGTTTATGGTAAGCTCTGTCAGAGTATGTGGTAAACTTTGACAATGAATTTTAAACTCTGATTTATTTAAACTCTAATACCAGTTTACATGTTAAACTCTAAGATATTATTTATGACATCATATTTCATTTTATGACATCATAATTGTTATTCTCTGATTGGACTAATCATAAGGGCACGTGTTTCTCACGAAGATCGATGCATATTTAGACACAAATACACACATACATGCTGTACTTTGAGAATTGCAACACTCATTAGTCTTCCAATAAAAAATTTCCACGTGACCCACTATAGAGTATATGCAAATGAGAGGGAATAGTTTATTTCATATTTTCACTATCAGCATCTTATTTTCTCTCTCATTTTCTCTAAAACCCTTTTTTTTAACCTGCAAATCTCTGTTTTAATGGCATCCAAAGGTCTTTCTTTCCAAAACTACACATTTTTTGCTACAAAATACATCTCTCACCTATTTAAAACTGATATTTCTCAAGATTTTTATGTGGTCCAGGACTTTCTTTAGAATAGTTACATTGGGTATGCTCTTCAGGAACCCACAAACTTCTCTGCTCAATCTCTAATCAAAATCTGGTTAACAATAAAATTCAACAATGTTAGTGATAATGAAGAGCCTGTAATAATATTTCAATGCAATGGAAAGCATTTAATTACTCCTGCTGTGTTAAGACAAGCCCTTCATCTTTCAGAAGTGGCTGTGTATGATGACCTTGTTAGGGATGAACAAATCAAGGAATTTTTCAGAGCAATAGGCTATGGTGGAAGCCTATCTAAGTTGAGGAGTTGGGCAAGGCCCCATTTAAGAAAAGAATGGAGCTTTTTCTTCAATTGCATTACAAGAGAATTCACAGCTAAATGCACCAAGTTTGATGCAATTCCTCAATTGGCACAACAAATTGGGTATTCTCTGACCCATAACTTGCAATTTAATTTTCTATGTTTAATAATTAGGCAATTAGCTAGCAAGATTGATGATGATGAACATACTGTATATTTTGCTAGATTTTTACAATTGATTTTTAGACATTTATTGCCAGAAGTTAGTTTTGACAATGATCAGAGTTTAGCTAGTTTTTGCATGAACAAAAGAATTTTTGCTAACTTATCTAGAAAAGATGCAAAGAAAGAGGCTGAAGGTAAACTTTCTAAAAAAATTTATTACACAAGGGTCAGGCTTCTCTTACATCAAAGAATGCCTACCATGTATGGGAGGGATTTCTTGTCAGTGACTGTGAATCAGAGTTTAGCATCCTCTGATTCTAACCCAAGTCACAATCCAAACACTAACACCCACACGCAATTTCCAATCTCTACAGGCTCCCAAAAGACTATAGTTTTAACAAACACCTTTCAACAAGGGCCAAGCAATAAAAGGAAGGAAAAATCAATAGATGAGTCTTTTTCTAAGAAAAGAAAATTGAAAGATGAAAATACTGATTCTGAAGATAGCAATGAAGGTCTGGTTTTTCCAATAAAGAAAGTTGTCAAGAAGGCTTCTGAGATTCATCCAGCACCTTTTATGAAGTCTTTCACTGTCAATCATATGCCAGAAACCAAAAAGAAAAGGAGAAGATTGATAAAGGCTTCAATTTTTGAAGATCTGGTAAACACCGATGTAATAAACTCTGATCAGCCAAACTCTGATCAAATTCAAGTCTTAAACTCTGAAGGAACAAACTCTGATCAAGTACTAGTCATAAACTCTAATGTTGTACTGAACTGTGATATAGCTTTAAACTTTGAAGAATTGATGAAACCTGAGATAGTTGGTGGTGATGCAGGTGGTGATGTACATTTCAGTGAATTTGCTCTAGTTATAGTCTCTGATTCTCTTATTTCCTCACCAAAGCAAATTATCAAGGAGATATCTTATGAAAGGGTAAAGGAGCTGGCAGAAGAAGTAATAAATGATATGGAAGAAAAGAAGTCAAAATCAACTTCAGTTTCTCCTAGTTCAAAACAATTTTCAAGAAAGAAGAAGAAGCAAGTTTCCTTTGGCCAGGACACACAAGCACCTGCCTCTCAGAGTGAGGTAGCAGTCATTTCTGGGCCATGCACACAAGAACCTTCAATCAAAGTTTAGCTCAAGGGTGCAAACCACAAGAACCTTTAGCTCAAAGGGTTGAAGCAGTTGTTAATGCCCCTGCCACACAAGAACCATCCAATCAAAGTTTGGATGCAGGCACTCAATCAATCATGGAAGATCTTGTTGTTACTGATGCTGAGAAGATAAACTCTGATGAAGTTCCAATGGCAATCTCTGATGCTATCATGGTGCAACCTCTCTCTGCACAGCCTATGGAAACTACATCCACTTTAACTACAACTCAAGGTATAAACTCTGACTTTTCTTCAGAATTTACATTCTCTGATAGTATAAGTTCAGATTTTACCTTTCCAATTCTTACTGCTGGGATGACCATGGATAGTCCTGAAAAGGGTACCCCTATTCATGTGACTATAGACCTCCTTTCTCAGCCATCCCTTATTTCTGTAAGACACTGTGACTTGAACCTTTCATGTGAGCTGAGGTAAAATGTGTGAAAAATATAATTAATAATGAGAGGTAGATACTGAATCTGGTAAAAATAGAGGTAGAATTGAGAAAGAAATTAGTTACTTCTAGTGAGCAAACTCTGATTATTAAAAGTTATGATATATGTAGTGTGAGAAGTAATGAGATTACTTTAAAAAAGTCAGAGTGCTTTTGGATGTTCTATTACTTTTGCAGGTACTCAGAGTTTATCTATCACTGCAAAATCTGATGTTATTGCAAGCTCTGACAAAGGTACAAACTCTGATGGTGAGGATGCACTCTATGATGAGCCAATCTTTGAGGATGAAGAGATTACAGATCTATCTATTCCATACACATAAAGATACAACTCCAAGAGATGGCCACATGACTCTTTTGATGCTCTCGATAGATTGAAGATGAGCTATTCTGACTATGTTGTTGTTGAATAATTAAAGGGTGAAATTGAGTCTGCTCTTGATAATGAAGGCATAAGGAGGGATAGTAGCAAGTTTGATCCATCTACAACTGATGTTCTAAACTCTCATAGACAATCCATCTGGGATATGTCTTGGAAATTTCCTTAAGAAGAAATTTCATGGCATCATGTTCATGAACTAATCCAAAAGGCTGATTCTGAATTAAACACTGGAGAGATGAAAACTATTTTAAAAGCTACTACTGTGTTGACAAAGGGTCTTCACAATGAAGTTTGTGATTTGAAGTAATCTGTTAGCAAAACTACTACCTCTGTATAGACTTTTATCACTACTTCTCAACATGCCTTGGAGTTGAAGTTGAAAAATATTTCGGTAAAACAGGATGCCTTAGAAGTCAAAGTTGATAATCTCTCTACTGTTGTCACCTCTATTTAGAATATGCTACATACAATTGTTGACATCTTAATAATAAGAAAAGGAAATGATGTCAGAAAGGGGGAGAAGGTGTCTACAGACAAATGCAAGGAGGATACTGTACAAAAATCTGATAAACATGATGATAATGATCAAGGGAGTCATAAGGATGGGAAACAACCTCTGATTCAACAAACTCTGATGACTAGACAAACTCTGACAAATTCTCAAAGTCTGATTCCATCAACCTCAGAAGCAAACTCTGATAAGAATCAAACTCTGATGGATGCTGACATGGAGTTAGCCAAAAGGCTTGAAAAAGAAGAGAAGCCTGAGAAGATAGAAGAATAAAATTTGAAAGATGCAGAACTGGTATGAAAGATTTTTGAAGAAGAAAATCCAGGAATGGATCCAGTTGCTGTAGAGGAAGAATTAAAGAAGTCTTGTATTGACAGTGCTCAAGTCCAGAAGAAAAGAAAGTACGTGAAGAAAGCTCCAGTTCAAAGGAAGGCACCTGCTCAACAAAAGAAGATTGCATCTAAGCCTGTCCAAGCCAAACATGTTGATACTCCTAAGCCAATTGCTCATTCAAAGCCTACTCCTGAAATTGTGAAAAAGCTTCAGCCAAATCAAAAACTCCTCTCACTATGTCAGGAATAACATTTCTCCCAGGTGGATCAAGTTTTGAAGATAAAGAAGAGGATCAACAAACTCTGATCAGAAAGAAAAAGCCTGATCTTTTGTTGACAAAAACTCAAACTCTGACTCTCAATGCCAGACTTGGTAAAAACAAGGTTGGTATTGGTGATTCACAAGCCAAAGTCTACTATATTTCTTGGAGAATGGAAGAGTGTTGAAAATTGATGAAGAAGATTTGATCCACAAGGCATCTAAAGAACTTGAATATGTTATTTATCTTCTTAATGATGAAAATAAAGCCACTTCCAGGTGGGTAAAGATTCTTGAAGGAGTGATAAATTTGAAGAAGAAGAAGTGTGAAAGGCTACTCGCGATAAACTCTGAGGAGTATAAACCAGGGTATTTACTAGAAAATGATTCTGAAAAGGAGATGCAAAGGTCAAGATGGTGTTAGGAATTCCTACACTAATTTTAAATCTTGATGGAAAGAAGCATGTTGCATTCCCTTCGATGAAAGGATGAAGAGATCATCAATTTACAATTTGAGAGCTGTTATATTCCAAATTGATGACTCTTTTGATCAAATGAAAGAACTGAAGGAAAAGTTAGTTGGATTACTGAAGAATGTTGAAAAGAAGCTGCTAGATAAATTTCTTACAGAAGGATCTAAGTCAAGAAGAAAAACTCAAACTCTGATGCATTTGTCTCTATTTCTGACATCATAAGTGAAATTTATGTTTTACTTAATAAAGCATAAATTGGGGGAGATTGTTAGAAAAATAAACACTGAAGCTGTCAGAGAATATCAAAATAGAGTTTATGTTGCTGACGTCATCAGAGAATAAGAAGTTATCGGTCAGAGTTTACTCTATCAGAGAATACTCAATCAGAGTTTACACTAACAGAGAATGCTATATCAGAGATTATCAACCGACAGAGTTTATCAATATGAGTTTGTGAAGAAAACAAATAAATCAGAATTTGATTTGGATAGTGAAGAAGGAATTTGAATACAACTCTAAATTACCTTATTGAAGCTATTATTTTCCTTATATGTTTTGTAGTTGGATTTGTAACTGTGTCTATACAAACACAGAGATAGGTTAACATTATTAAAATTCATTCAAAGTTATATTTTTCTCAACCTAACAGCTCTTAAGAACAGTGATTTTTTTGAGAGAGTTTTGTATTCGAGTTCATTATTATTAATACAAAACAATGTTTCTTTTATATACTTGTATTCATGATCGATTAGTTGGTATCTATTATAATCAACCCCCCTTCAATAATAGATTATCATCTGGGCAAACAAATTAATCAGGAAATTAATATTTATTAATTTAAATAGTCATTTTAGTTGAGTGTAGGAAAAAAATTATTATTTTAATTTCGATATTAAGTTTGTATACAACCATGTATTACTAAAAGTTGATATATATTATTGGGGTTTTTTATAAAATACCTAAGGGTAAACTTTTTTTTGCAAAAATACTGCCTTTTTTAAAAATATTTTACAAAAATACGATTTTTTTTAAAAAATTACAAAAATACGATGTTTCAAAAAAATTGCAAAAATATAGTTTTGCAACCATATTTGCAACTGGAATCAACGGAAATCAACCACAAATGCAACTTTAAAATTTAATCAAAATAATTATTTTTTGGTTGCATAATACGTTTCTTAACAAGTTGCACGATTAAAATTAAAATGCAATTAAAAGCAACTTCAAGCAACCTTAAATGCAGCTAAAAACAAGTTCGATTACATTTTTGAAAAATTGAAAAATAAGTTGCATCCGGTTGTTTTTGGTTACAATCCGTATTTTTCTCAGAAAATCGTAAAATTGCAAAACAAACCTTAAACAATAGTATTTTTATAATTATATTATTTTAGTAATATTTATTATATTCAATATTATCACAATATGATTAACTTTTTCATATATATAATTTTTATTTTTCTTCATTTTTGAATTACAAATCTATTTACTTATATTTCATTATTATAATATATGAATAATATTTTTTCTAAATCAATTTTTCAAGTCTATTTATTTAATTATTATTTTATGTTTTTTTGTGAGTTTTGAAAATATCCCTATTCATATATTCGAATTCTACATCTATTAATTAAAATATTAGAATAATCAATTTTCTAATTAGTTGTTACAATCAATAACTCTTCAAATAGTTTCTTTGAAAAATTGAAATCTTTTTAATTTGTAGAATTTAATACTTTTGAAGTTCGTTATTATATTCTTATAATATTTTATCATGAGTCAGTCAGATTTATTATTTAGAAAATGATAATAATTTATTTACATACATTTTTTAATTTTTAATATTTTTTAAACCCGGGTGCCAAGGGCAAAATACTAGTTTTGTAAAAGATTTGATCAAATCTGATTCAAGGTAAACTTATAAAAATTTATAAAAGTTTAGCTGTTCATTTTTGAATCTTTAATTAATTAGAAAAGTGGATCAAAAAGTTGATGAAAAAGGAAAATAAAAATAAATAACACTGCATGATTTCAATTTTTTGATACATTGGATATAATTTTGAAATTGACAAAAATAATTGCATACGGAGGACATTGATTTAGCCAATGAACTAGCATCAAGTATGCGAGTCAAAATGCAACCATCTCTCTAAGTTAGTTACATGAATTCTTCACAACATCATGTATGTATCATCAACATGCATTGCTCTTGTTCCCTTGACATAAGATATTTCATGCAGAGTAATTAACAGTACTCTCCCAAAGAATATCAAAGAGAGAGTATAGAAAAATATAAGAAAGAACAATGGGAGAGAAGACACCACCTAATGAAAAACCATCAAGTGATGCAATGTCGATAGTGGCCGAAAAGGCTCCGGTCACTTCTCGGAGGAAGGTTATACAAGATCTTGATGCTAAACTTCCTAGACCTTGTATGTAGAAATTCATTCATCATTGCCTCATTTCATTTTTATTGATTATACGTTCCAAGATTAATGTTATTTTGTTTTCGAGTATTGTTTCACCACGAACTATTGTTTTTTCTTGTTAAATAAAATTAATTAATTCAAACGAAACACTAAGACAAATCTAGGGGCATACCCAGCGAGAATAGAAAAGAGAGTATCGAATCATACTCACTACATAGTAAACTAGGAACTATTGTTATTCTACGCAAGTTCCACGTTAGAATATATAGATATGCTAAATCATTCTTTGGAATTATGGTAGTTTTGGAAAAGTGGTACTTGAAATTGTGAACACCATTTATGATTCTCTGTCAAATGCTACAGTGATGTTTGATGGACCCTATCTATATAGTTTGTAAACCCCTGGTGCCTCGTAGGTTTGAAAATTAGGCCTATATATCAGTGATCTAACTAGATAAGTTAATGTTGCAATATTGATCAGATGTTCCCAGAGCACTGATGGCAGCAGATGCAGAGCATGTGAATGGGACATGGGGACACAGGCATCGCAACATGTCTGTTCTTCAACAGCATATTGCCTTCTTCGATCAAGATGATAATGGCATCCTCTATCCTTGGGAGACCTTTAAAGGTAACATCTGAATTTTAGTTGTGTACGATGTATGGATACAGAGTTCACGTTGTAAAATTGGTGTCATCTAAGATTAGAGACATTGTCTAGCTACTGCAACATACACTCAGCTGAGCACACACCAATTCTATGACTAACCTAACATTTTATACATCCATCTTGTTCTTTTTAAGGTTTTCGTGATCTTGGTTTCAATCCGGTGACTTCTTTCATTGTCATGGTGCTTATCCATGCAACTATGAGTTATGCAACTCTCCCAGTAAGTTGTCACACCAATCTAAGATTTGATTATGTTTTTAGATATAATTGCTTTGGCCTGGGAAAGTATGAAAAGCACTACTGCACGAGCCCGTAGATAATACAGCACACTTGTATAGTAAAGGAAGAAGATGCATTTATGTAGTTAAAATGCAGTATTTTAAATGGCAACACTATATTTACACATACTGCTTGAAAGCATACATATGTACTAGTAAGTCTAAACATTAGATGCATAAGAATATAACTAGAATACTCAACTCCAGTGAAAACAAGATAAGCAGCCAATGTGTTAAAGACAAAATAATTTGTATATCTAAGTATCTAACGCTAGCTGTGAACTTATTGTATATGCACATACAAATATATCACTTAGCATTATCCATCTTTAATTACAGTTGTAGTGTGCGCCTGCCATGCATGTGTGTGCATATCTGTAAATATTTAACTACTGTCTAACGCGTGTGTGGTGCACAGACATGGTTACCGTCCCCATTTTTCCCAATATACATAGAGAACATTCATAGAGCCAAGCATGGCAGTGATTCTTCAACCTATGACACAGAAGGAAGGTGAGTTCCCTTGTCATTTACTTTTGTTATAATTCAGAGGAATTATTTCCATCGTATACTTAAGTGATCGGGAATGCAGGTTTATTCCAGCAAACCTGGAGAACATATTTAGCAAATATGCTCATACAGCGCCTGATAAGCTCACTTTGAAGGAACTGTGGCTCATGACCGAGGCCAACCGTAATGTTTTTGATTTCTTTGGCTGGTGAGATATCTTCCTACTCACTTCAATATGATAGTTTACCAATGTGAATGTTTGTATAATGTTCTTGGCTTTTTGGAAATATATATAGGATAACTAGTAAATTGGAGTGGGGCGGGTTGTACATACTGGCAAAGGATTCGGAAGGTTACTTAACAAAGGAAGCTGTTAGACGCTGTTTTGATGGAAGTTTATTCGAGTATTGTGCAAAGAAGCGTAAAGGTTCTTCTGACAAAATTGGATAACCTCTCCGTTTTCTTTAAAACTTACTTCGGGAACCACCTTTAATTTCTCTCTTTCTAAGTTCATATAACTTTGTTACTTTGTAATAATTTAAGGAAATTGCTGCTACAACAGAGATAGTTTTTGTATTCTCTTAACTATGGTATAAGTATCTGTTCTTCAGGCTCAGTATGCAATTAGTCCCTGTGTGTTTTAACTTATGTAAGAACAAGTCTAATGCATAGACAGGTAATATGCAGAAAATGTAGAACTGAATTTACAAAATATTCAATCCATTGCATAACTACAACTGAAATGAATAAATGCATAAAGGCATATTTGATCTTAAACATAGAATTTCGAAATGGCTATAGCCATCCATGCCACTTGAGTTATCGCAAGTAAATGAGTTTAACTAGCATTTGCGTATATTGTAGTAATGTATAAGTTTCAATTTAACAGCAAATAATACATGACTTTTAAATTAAGCATAAAAATAACTGTAACCAATTAAGCATTTTCATATGTCAATTCTATTTTAGCACCCAAAAAATGAATAAATTAATCTGAGTGTCATCATTTATGGCTAAAATTCGTAAATTTTTCCACAAGTTTCGTGATAAACTTAAGCACCAAAAGGAGGTCCTTGATGGTTTATTGAACAATGTGGATGAGGAAAATGTACTCTGATAAAGCATCCAGTCCTGATGGGCTGAAACTAGCTTTTTTCAGCATTTCTTGTCGATTATGGGAAAAGAAGTTTATAGGGGCTGCAGGGATTGGTTAGATGCTGTTCACTTCCCTGCTAGTCTCAATGAAACTAATTTGGTTCTCATCCCCAAGAAAGAGAATGCTAATAACATGAAGATCTGCGGCAAATAGCTTTATGTGTCCTGTATAAAACTTAGCTAAGGTGTTAGCCAATACACTTGAATCAGAGTCTGCCCGAAGTAATTACTGAAAACCAATCCGCCTCTTGTCCTAGACACAACATTTCTGACAATGTGCTAGTGGCATTTGAAGTGACTCATTATATGAAGAGGAAGAATTACGGGCAGAAAGCTGAAGTAGCCCGTAACCTAGATATTAGTAAAGCTTATGATATAGTTAGTTGGAAGTATTTGAGAAACATGATGCAGTACAGGGGTTTCTGTGATAAATGGATTAAGTAGAATATGTTGTGTGTGACCTCCGTCTCATACTTACTTTTATTCAATGGCTCTATGGTGGGACTTATCAAACCGAGAAGACTTCTGAGACTGGCAGATCCCTTAGAACATCTCCAATAGGGATCGTTAGGAGAGTTGTCAAACAATGACAAATCAGCAAATATATTATTTTTTAATTTTCTCTCACATCCATATCACTCTTGGTAACATTTGTTAAAATTTTACTCTAATAGTTAGCAACTTCAAAATTTACTCATATGGTCCCCCTATATTAGTTTTATATTTAGTTTAATATGAAAGTGGGTAGATCTATATACATTTTTAGATGTTTTATATGGCTTTTTACTAGTTAGGGAAGTTGTCAACTTTCGGCAACAACTGTGATTTCTGTATACTTTCCCTGGTTCCGTTGCTACTGCGGGCTTTACACAATCGATCGGATTCTATATTAGTAGCCTAACAAAAAAGCGTTCCTCGTCAAGGCAACCTCTTGACAATCTCCAATGGGTAGGCAACTAAGATTGTCATGCTACATCATTATAATCATTATAATGTATATAAAATTCAACTAGATTTTACCAACTCTAAATCAGAAGCATCAAGGATAATTAAATATTTGGGAAATACAAAATAAACCATGATAGCAGCTATATCCACGAAAAATATGATGAAACCCAAAGATAAGTTGAACAACAGATTATACCACTGGAAAGCTGTAAAATGTTACTAGTTTTTGCTGCAACTTGTTTATAATAACTAGTGCCTGCTGCAACTAATCGCAGCAATAAATCACAATGATAGAAGGGAAAGTTATTTCAAACTGTTAATTTTAGTACCAGAACTAAAGCTTTCAATGCATTGTAAGGTTATATGGGGAGGTGGAGGGAGTATTCAAACACATGAAAGTTTTTAAATGGGGCAGGTTCGGCGGGGTTAGAACTTCAGAAACGCTTTATATGTTGCTCTCAGTCTCAAAATATATGTAGATACAGGGGCGGAAACGGGGGGCTAAGGGAGAGTCAAAATTATTAACATAATTTTTTTATTTTTCATCTTAAAGCTCTCATTAAATGATAACTTTCATTTTTTACAATTCTAGACTTCTGGTGTTTTTAGTGACAATTCTAGTACTTGTTAGTTGTCGCACGTTGTCACAACATCACTTATTGGATAGTTAAATTACAATTCTCACAAAAAGGTTTTATACATTTGGCAACCTTCTTGACAACCCCTATTGGAGATGCTCTTATCACCCTATCTTTTTTTGCTTTGTGTGGAAGGCTTTGCAAAAGAGCTTACATGAGCTGAATCAAATAAACTTATACATGGTTGTAAAGTGAGTTCTACTGCTCCTATCATTTACCCACTTGTTATTTGCGGATGACAGTTTTCTTTTTTTCAAGGGTAACAGAAATGAAACTCTCGTCTTATAGTCCTCACTTCAAAGGTATGAAAGGTTATCAGGGCAGTTTATAAATGTTTAGAGGTCGGAAATCTTCTTTAGTGCAAATTGACGTCTAGATTCCTAGAGGTTTTCAATGACCTTCGTGATAGTAAATATATTGGTTTGCTCCCTGATTGGAAGATCAAAGAAAGCAGTTTTCAATTTTCTGAAAGAGAGAGTCTGGAAGAGAATTCAAGGGTGGAGTAATAAGCTATTATCTAAAGCAGGTAAAGTTGTACTTATAAAAAATGTTGCTCAGTCAGTTCCCTCATATTATATGTCGTGTTTCCTAATTTCCAAAACTTTATCGGAAGAGATTGAAAGAATGTTGCATGGTTACTGGTGGAGTTCCAATTCTCAAAGCAGTAAAAGGTTAAGGTGGCTTTCATGGGATGCTATGAGTATCTCAAAGAGTGAAGGGGGTATGGGGTTCAAAAATCTGTACGGTTTTAATATTCCTCCTTGTTAAGCATTTCAGGAATTTTATAAACAAACCTGATTCTCTTGTTTCCACAGTTTTTAAAGCAAGGTATTATCCTGGTAGCCATATTCTGAAGGTGGAAAAGGAAAATAGTTCGAGTTTTATTTTGATTGCTGAGAAGGCATTGCTCAAAGGTTTCAGATGGGTACTAGGTAATGAAGAAGACATTAGCATATTGCTGAGAAGGCATTGCTCAAAGGTTTCAGATGGGTACTAGGTAATGAAGAAGACATTAGCATTCTTACGGACCCATGGCTTTGAGGAAAGGAGGATTTTTGTGTTAAAAATAGCTATGAGCAGGAGAATTCTAGCAGCAGAAATAATAATCTTTTCATTCTTGGTGCAAAAATGTGGAACGAGAGGTGCATCACAGAAAGGTTCATGATATGTGATACAGTATCACTGATACTAAAGCCATTCTGGCTACGTCAATCTCTGAACATGATGTCAAAGATAGAATTGTGTGGTATTCTTCTAAAGATGAAGTTCATTTTTGTTCTTTTTTTTTTTTTTATAGAATTCCTAAAGGTGGAGTTTATTCGGTGAAGATATCATTTTGGCATAATCATAATCATAATGCTAATCGTATGATATCACTAGCTCTATTGGATGGCAAAGAATCTGGAACTTCAACGTTTTGATGGCTAGAATACCTTGTTTGCTCAACTACTATAATATTTGTATGTCTCCTCCATTTCATATATTGGAGACTTTTGAGTCGTGATGCTTCTGGATTTTAATGATGTGATTTTATTTTAAAGATGAATGAAACTTAAATAGTTAAATGTAACAATAACCGTAACCATTTAGCATTTGCATATAGGAAATATTATTTTGACAAACACTTTATTTTGTGTCAAATATAGTGGTTTTGATGTCAAAATATATAAATAGACTAAATAGTTATATATCCATTTCAGCGTTTGCTCTAATTATCTTGTAGTTATCATACATGTTGGCCGCCGAGTACATTAGATGGTCGTGATCCAAAAAAACACTCTTAATAGATGCAAACATACCCGTGTATCCTATTCCTATCCCACTCGAAAATACGTCAATGCAAACCTATCATCTACAACCTGCTCATCAAAATTTACTTACAACCCTGAAATGAATTGTAATTTTCCTATGAAATAGAATGGTAGTATGTATAGTAATTTGAAAGATCAATCAGAAAGAAACAGGAAACATGATTTAATGGATTGGTAAAGAAAGATACGATCATATAAAGAGGAATGAGTTCTTCATATTAGTAATCCTGCGTTACTTTAAGACCTCAATCCATACCCTTCATCGTTCCTTCATACTCATCATCGAAAATCCAGAATTTTGCAGATAAAAGAAAACCATTTACACACGCAGACCAAGATATCACCTCAATAAAAATTTATCATTCAGCAACTTCAATTATCCAAAATATAATTGTGAATTCACTCACATATGGTATATGTATTTCTACTAATTTGCATCAGCTAGTTTTCCTGCCAGTGGATTTTTAGCATGCACGAGTTCAGAGGCTAAAATTCATTCCAAAAGACATCCCATGTATCCCAAATGTTCAGGAATGTCAAATTTCCAAAATATCTGTATAAAAAATTGAAACTTTTGCACTATGAAAGCATTTTCAAGTAGCGTAAGTGAATTTGTCAATGGGTTACATCTCCCTGGAATCTCATTGCATGATCAAAGAAAAGCTCTCCCCAAAAAATATATGAATTCATATTAGCTATTCAAGTGCTCATCCCTGATATAGTATCAAGGATCTGGAACCTGACAGGTGTTCCATACAAAACAAGAGGGTTAGAACAAGCAAGAAACCCAAGGCAATGAAGACAAATATATATATATATATATATATATATATATATATATATATATATATATATATATATATATATATATCCAGGACGTGCAACAAGTCCATATTAATAAGGTTCTTAAGAATATTTTTTGATTTCCCCGAAATATATTATTATTATTATTATTATTTATTAAAAGGAATATTCAAAATCATAATATATACTCACCTTCTCTTCTCATGCCTCGACAATATGCACTGTTGCAGCAACATTCAAATGCATCAATAGGGTGATTTTGATCAGCAAAATCTATCCCGTAGTCCTGCAAATGATAATTAATCAGTATGATAAAGCATCTGAACAATCAATCCCATCCTTTTCCTATATGATTACATGCAGTTGACGATATTTCTGCATGATTAATAAAACACGACAAAATAGAATTTAAACGCTGGTAATATTTAAATATACAACACAGCTTAGCTTACAATAAAAACCGAGTAATCATAAAAAAAAGCCTGGACAGCTAGTGTGCATCATCTTGGATACACCAATATATTACTTTCAATTACTTGTTCCCTCACTTGCTAAAATGGTCCAGAAAGAAAACTGGGGGTATGAGTATGAATCTAATATAAAGAGAAAGGAAAACTCAGGTGGACAAATGAGAGAGAAAATACTAATATGCAAACAGTCTATACAACAATGCAACCAGGTTTTCTTGTATAATCTGCAGGGGTTGCGGTGGTCCTAAGGGCATCTCCAATGGAACACAAAACACCAAAATAGTGTTAGTTTGACACTATTTTGGTGTAAAATCATCTCCAATGGATAACACCAAAATAGTGTAACTATCACTATTTTGGTGTCAAAATGACACTATTTATAAAATCAACTCCAATGGAACTACACTATATTTCACACTATACGGAATCTTTTGTACATAAAAATAGAATAATGGGTTGTATTTGTGAATTTGTGTGTTAATAAATGATTTATTAGAAAAGAAAGATGTTATTTTGATATAAAAATTGGAGAAAGTTATTCTACTTTACATGTAAAAGATTCTTTATAGTGTATTGGTCTTGTGAATAGTGTAATTTTGGTGTAGCGCACCGGAGATGGTCTAAGGAGTCAAACGCATGCCTTCTGAACTAATCGAATTATTACATAAAACCCAAGGAAAAATATTTTCACTTACAAAAAGCTTTAGGGTGTGTTTGGATAAGTGGTTGGGAAGGTAAGGTTGGATTAGGAAGGAAGGGTTGGGTTCAACGCTTACCTTGTTTGGCTGTAAGGGATAAGCAAAGAGAGGTTTAAAAATGTAAAATTGTATATGATCCAGCCCAGAAGAGTGTCATTCAGCTTAGTTTTGTATATCAAGGTTTTAGAACATATATATACAACTTGGATTAACTTACCCATGTTAGCTCTTCCAAAGCACTCACTTTTTCCTTCGTAAAAAATGCAATCTGCAAAATATTGAAATAAAGCAAAAACATATACAAGTTTCTGCAGCAAGATGATAGTAATAAATTAAAGCAGTAACTGCTCAGAAAATACATAGAATACTTTGCTTCGTACATGGTAGTAATGGTGATCAGGAGACTCTACTTCAACAGGTATTGCAAGCAAGTTACAATCATGGCATCTACAAAGATAAAAATAAAGAGATTGAGAGCCTTGATTTATAACCTCAATATCTTAAAATGGGGATAAGTACGACCATGAAAACTTTTCCAGAAAAAAAAATCAATGTAATAGTTCTGCTAGTGTTACAATGAACCCTCCTAAGTGTTCATTAGTAAAAATCATAGTCATAAAAGTGCTCATGTAATATAAGGAAAAAAATTCCGATAGCAAAAACTAAGACTCGTCTGTGATGTATACTTGCATGATGCAAGGGAAGATGAAACTGTTATTGACCTGTGATGGAGATAGAACAAACTATAATATTATATGTAAGCATGTTTCTCTAACAAAATTTATTGCTTTCAAGAAACAAAACAGAAAACTAGAAATCATATAGCTAACCAACAATTCTAGCCTTCACTATGTTTTTATCATATTCGTTAGTTTATTTGTATAAAATTACAAAATATCTGATATAAAATAGTGTCCTCGAATCATGGTCTTTCCCCAAAAGAACTAACTACTCAGTTCATTCAAAATGTAGAGCAAATTTTTTTTCACCAGCACAACAGCTGAAGGTTAACTTCATAAAAAACTAAGTTACAAATAGTATCCCGAAATTGATCATTCGCACTTTTGAGTTTTGACAATAAACTTTAGAGCTAGCCAACTAAAAGGCCACACTAAATAAACAAAAGATTGTATATCAGTCCATCTAATTCTGTTAAGAACTTCACGCCCCTAAATTTTTAAGAAACTGTCTTCCTATATACTATAACATTAATGTGTCTCGCCCTACCAGTCTACCCAAATTAAGAACCCCCTGAAGAGGATAAGTAAACGGGATCATATAAGCCTAGCCTTAACACAATTATCATGTTATTGCATCAAATAAAAAATCTGCCTAATGAGAATGATCAAATGAATTCCTCTAATTAAGTTAGACAGATTCATAAGAAACCAGCTATGTGTCTATGCCCGGAACTCCAAGAGCTGCTGCTTGTTCTAAGAGAGATAGCCTTAGCACAAAAATATGAAATTTACTGTTTTTCCAATATCCAGTTCCAGAAAAACTAGTACTCTAGAATTAATAAACTCACTTAACTGTGGGATGCTGGTCATTCCAGACAATCTACGATTCTGTCCATGAGAGTGATAATGATGCTAGCAGTACAAAATTTATGCAAATGCATCTTTGAAGAAGTCATGTCAACCTTACTTTTTTCAATACCAACTGTTTGTTTTGTGTTCTTTATTCTTACATGTGTCATACAGGAGTTCCATTAAATCTTTCAATACCAATTGTTTGTTTTGTGTTCTTTATTCTTACATGTGTCATACAAGAGTTCCATTAAATCTCCTTATCCTTCCTACGCCTCCACGCCTCTACTGTATTTGGAACTTCAGATGGCATTATGGCACTGTGGCAGGGTTGGCATTACTGTGGTAACTGGAAATTTTACCCTATTTTCTATGTCTTTCAGATTTGTTATCGAAGTTTAAAATGAGATATTTTCTATTTGTCAGCATAACGGATATACAACACACATGATTCAGCATCATAAATTTATTTCAGTCCGAGTCAACATTACAACCTATCTATACACTACATAAAATTAATGTCCTCAACACATGGCAATTTAATTTAATAACTAAATAAAAAGAACTAGAGAATGAACGTGGATGAAAACAACTCTAAAGAATTAACAGTCACCAGCAATGGTAAGCAGTGTCAGTTTGAGGTGTGTAGTTGAAAGGGTTAATACCATTCTGACACTCAAAGTTTCCACGAAAATACACATGAACCCTTAAAGTACAAAAACATACCTCCCCGCCTCTAAAGTTTGTCACTGTTATATCCAAACCCTCAATATTAGTTTTCAATATATTTTTTCCTATTTACCACTTATTTGTTGTATAGTGATTGAGTCCTTAATTCACTACTGTTTTCTTTCTTACTTGCACGGTTACACCAGTAATGGCACATCAGTGGCTAGGCTCCCTCCATTATCTGGTCTACAACCATAAAGTGATTGCATTAGTGGCTTCTCCACAACGGGCTACGAAGATATCATTGATTTTTTATTGTTCTAATGATACTTCAATTCAAGTATTCTGATTGTTATCTGGTTGCTTATGCATCCCACCCCATGACTACCCTTTTTGCATTAAATAGCTGAAATTCATCCATAAGATCAGCATAAGATAAGAAAAACTGAATGTCGGGAGAATCACATAAACAACTTGAAAGAAGGGCCGAGATATACAAGCGACAAACTTTTAGGGCTGATGTGTAATTTCATGTAAACTTTGAGTGTCAAAATTGAAAGGACAAAGTAAAATTGGATGAAATATATGAAAAAGGGTCGGGATGTACAAGTGTCATACTTTAAGGGTGCGGATGTACATTTTTGTAGTTTGAGAGCTGATATGTATTTTCATGGAAACTTTGAGGGTTGGAATGGTAATAGCCCTAGTTGAAATTATAAATAGAACAAGTCAGGAGATACCAAGTCTAATTAATTCCAATTTTAAACAAATGATATAGCCTCCATTAAAATAATATAATCAAGAGCAAAGGAGGTTGTCAAACCACCAACTCTAAAACTCATAGTTGAGACATTTTTCAGGCATAATTTGAGAATTGGAATTAATTAGGTGGACAAAGAATTAAGTCCATTTATGTTCACTGAAATTAATTTGTAAGAAAATTCAAATCGTACAGGGAACTATAGCCAATTTCTCAGCTAAATAGTGTTCAGAATGTTTTTTCTTTTTTTGAAAACAGTAGTGTTCAGAATGTTAAATTATCCAAAAAAGATTTTCCAAAAAACATTTATAAAGACGTAGGTAAGGTATCAAGCAGACATTTTGTTTACTACTTCCTGAATGGGTCAAGATAACTATGGTGGATAAGAGTTCCCATTTTATTCTAATTAAAAATAGAATAAAATCTAGAGAGAAATCTTACATAATGATAAATACACATAAAATTGTGGTTTATCTATAGTAAATTGTAGAAATAAGGCAGCTTATATTAGTTCAAGATGGAGAAGTGGTTTGGTTTTAATTCCACTATTTGTTTATAATGCAATTTGTTTATGAATAATAGAAAGTTGCCTTGTACATTTAGGATAAAACAAAAGGGTATGAATCATAGTGCAAAATTAATTTCAAGCTTACTGTAAAATCTAAATACATGGGAAGTCAACAAATGTAAGAAGACTAAAGACTATAATCGATTGCTGACATTATTGGAAACGAACATGCAAGTGACCACGAATCCATGATCATATCATATGCTGCTCTTTCCTTGCCATAAAATAAATATCATATATGCGATTGTCAAAGATTCCATGATGTCTTAAATAAAGTTAACAGGATTATCGAAGTGTGCAAATGTCCAAAATGAATCCAGAGATACGTAAGCAGAAGGGAGTATACAACAACAGTTAATTACCTATGATTGATAAAACGTGCAACATTCCCATAATATGTTGCATCTAAACAAAGTGCATCCTCATCCTTTAGAACTCTTTCAGAACCCCAATCTGCATCAAGGTATACTGGGTATGTATGCCTCTTATTCTCATCGTTTTGCTTGTTCCGTTCATATAACTCCATGTTGGTTAAAATCTCTCCGATGTACTCGCATACAAAAGCACCTTTGGGCAAATCTTCAAGTGTCTGGAGACCCCATCCTTTACCCTCTTCAGTCAAGAATACCTGTTTCAGTTAGCGATTAAATTTTGGGACATGACAGCCTCAGTATTCTTTTTTCAAATACCCAGTAGCTAAGCTTATTTTGTTATTACAAAATTATGTCAAATAAGGTAATATGATGAGAAACAGAGAGAACCAGGCTGCTGCCAACTAAAATGACTTGTAGCTTTAGATAGCCAAAAGTCACTGTGCAGAAATACAGAAATGATACAAGTCATATAACATTGCTTAAGAGTTCCTTAATTTTTATAAAAGATATAAAATATATGTAATCACATGATATACTAAATTTTCTCACCTGCAAATTTCTGGTAATACCTCTCTGTACAACTCTATTCCCACATAGCATACTGCAGCCACATTTCCTCCAGCATTCTTTAATGAACTTCCTGACTAAATGACCCTTGCATGGTTCAGGTTTGCATGAATTTCTAGCCCTCTCTAAAGGGCAATCCTGACATTTAAACAGGTAGTGTTTGTGAGGTTCCAAGTTCATAGATATATATAATGTCAGAAATTCTTCTTTCAGAAGGCCTTGTTTTGTGTATGCATACTCTCCTCCTGTATCACGAGCACATGCACAAGGTACTTGTGATAAAAGACAATTTCCGGAACAACTGGAACAACAATCATCATCTGCAATGCGAGCTAGGGACACATGCACATATGCATTTTGATAGATTGTATTTTGTGGGATATATGTGAATTCGGGAAGAGGCTCATTGCCAAAACCACCAACAAGCGGTATTTTAACCTTCTCTGTTCCGTTACTTATATCATTGACTTTATTGAAGGATAAACAATCATCACTGGCTTCCTTGTTAACATTAGTGGAATTGTTTGCATCTGAGGAAATTCCTAATGAGCATAGAAGATTTTAACAAACAATTAGTAACACAGAAATGAATCAGTCATAGTCTCAAAGAATGTTATGACAAATGTAGGTTCGAAAACATGACGCGAGAAGTACACAAACATGGAAGTAAACATGTAATGTACACGAAGCTCAAAATTAAAGCATACAAAAATACACGACGCAAATACGGTTTCCAGGTCTACTGATTATATAAATGCTCTTGAGGCCACCAAACTCATTACAAAATGCGGATAAGATTACCTGAATGTGCTACTGCTACGGGCACAACAAAATCAGTGTTTCCACTAAAACTGAGTTTCCTGTCAGAATCTGTCCCTTCATTAAGGTTCTGATATTCCACCAACTCCAACCGTGCAGGCATTTTCTTAAGTGGTGGTTCTGGCACATTACCCACCCACTTGCCTTTCCTCTTCTGATCCCTTAGCTAGTCATGAAATTCAAGTACAGCGTATGTTCAACACATTATGCAAGAAAACAACCTCGTTTATACTTTATAGTATCGTTACAAGAACGGCATAAGTTTACAATTAACAGAAGGATTCCCACAATAACCTTAATATTATTATAGTTGAGTGGCAAAGATCAAAAGTAAAGCCACTTGGTCCTCTTTACTATAATTTATTTGGGCTATATTTCTGCACCAATGTGGGCAATTTTTATCATAAACTTATATCAGGTATTTCTGCACCTATGACAAGTAATATTACACAGGATTTCAGAAGAGCTTTAAAGTACATTTGAATATCCAAGATACTTTACAGTTAACATATTGTTGAGATATACAAATTAAGAAAAGTTTGCGACAACCTAGGATGGAAACGATAACAGACAGACGACAGTATACTCTTTATTGGTATATTACATATTAATTTAAAGCTTTATGTGACTATAATTACCAGCTTCACCAAAAAATTAACTAATATGAGCTCAACAAGGACTATAAGAAATTAAAAATAAAATATTATGCAATTAAATCCATCACATATTCTTACATAGTTCCGTTATAATTATGACATTTTTCCTTGGATCTTACTGTGATGTGTTATAGTCACCATTTGCAAATCTATTAATTTACACTCTCTTTACAAATTTGGTCAAGAAATTGAAGGTTGATAAAGAAATTAGTACAGTTTACTGATTCTAAGGTTCAGAGAAGTTAAAAGTCGGCAGATTAATTGAGATTTGAGGAAGTGAAACACAATTAAGTGCTGACAGAGAGCATTTTGGAATCATGTGAGCAACAACGACATGTAATTCATAAAATTTTAACTCCATGCAGAATAATTAAAAGAAAACCTTGTCATCTTCCAATTCATAGATAGCCTCCACAAGAGTGTGAAAGTTATCCGCCTCTATAAGTTTCCAGTCTTTATTGTACAGCTTTAGCAGATGCTTCAGTACTGGCTTCACAGTTTGTGCAGAGATACCCAGCTCTCTCATTGCATCGAAGGCCCTCCTAACCCTCGGATCCATTGATCTTTGTGCCATGAATTAATGTCCTTTGATGATCTTCTTCCCCACGACAAATTCCTTCTGTTGCAAAACATTGTGAGATATAATGTAGTACATAAAGAATAGCGAAGTAAATAAAATATGTGCTGTTTCAGTGTCTTAGACAACAAATATAACAAAATTATGATTTACACCTCCCGAGACGAAGGCAAATTAATTACAAATAGCAGTTTAAGTAATATTCAACCAGATTCATCAAGAAGTTTTATTACTTCCAACTTACAACAAACCAAGATTACTTAGAACCATGCTGCTTAAACGTCTTACAAAAAAAAAAATCATATTTCTGCCCCACTAAAAACCAATGCCAAAAGAAGAAAATCTACAGAAGTCATAGATTTAACAAAGATAAATGATGAACATAAAACAAGATGCACAAAATATTCAGCAAGAATATAATGATAATATCTTTATTCATTTATAAAAATATGTGATTTAAGTGTGTGTAAACAGTAAATGGTTCCGTGCAACATGTTGAGATCATTTCAATAGTTCTTAGGGTGTAATCTTATTATAATTATACAAAACCTAACTACCAATATCATCATATAAATTCATATGTAGCACTTGGTCCCAATTCAAAATTTCACACATTAATATGCTTTTATCAAATTCTTTTTACACCATCAATCAATGTGAAGATGCAACTTCATACACCAGATCCAACTTAAACTTCAGTGTTATATTTATGTATCATCAAAAATAACAATCTATATAGCTCAGATCTAGATCTGAGAATATACCATATTTAAAATATCAGAATATAAGAAAATAAGTTAACAAACTAATGTGTATGGTTGATATGCTTGAATGTAGATGGAAACGATTCTAAAGATTCAACACTGTCACTGGCATTAAAGTATATACTTGAAACTAAAAATAGCACAAGTCAGGAGATGCCAAGTCCAATGACTTCCGATATAAAACAACAAATGGCATAGCCTCCATTAGCAATTATATTATCAAGAGCAAAGGAGATTGTAAAGCCACCAACTCTAAAACTCAGTTAGTTTAGACGTTTTTCAGGCAAATTTGAGGGCTGGAATTAATTAGCTAGAAAAGAATCAAGTTCATTCATGTTCATTTGAATTAATCTGTAAGAAAATTGAAATAGGACAGGGAACTTTCTTATGAACACTAAATTCACTGATGAGGAATTTAATTGTCAGTTTCTCAACTAAATAATGTTCAGAATGTTCACTTCTCCAAAAGAGACTTGTCAAAACAACATTCATAAAGACGAGGTAACGTATCAAGCAGCATTTCATTTAGTACTTGCTGGATGGGTCAAGATAACTCTGGCGGATAAGAGTTGCCACTATATTCTAATTAAAATAGTATAAAATCTGGAGGGATATCTTACTTAATGGCAACTACATGTATAATTATGTTTCATCTATAGTTGATTGTAGGAAGAAAGTGGCTTATATTTGTTCTAAACTGCAAAACTTTTTTTAGGTTTGATTCCACTGTGTGTTAATAATGTGATTGTGTTTTATTACCCATATAAAGTTGCCTTGTACACTTGGGATAAAACAAAATAGTGTCAACCATAGTGCAAAAATAATTTCAAGGTTACTCAAATAATATGGAAAATCAACAAATATATGGAGACTAAAGACTAGAATCGATAGCTGACATTATTATAAACAAACATACAGCTTGCCATGATCATATCATGTGCTGCTCTTTCCTTGCCATTAAAATATATATATATATATATATATATATATATATATATATATATATATATATATATATATATATATATATATGCAATTGCGAAAAATTCCATGATGTCCTGAATACACCAGTATATTACACTGAATCGTACATTTCCTCAGTTGCTAAAACGGTCCAGAAAATAGAACTTTGGGTAAGAGTACGAATCTAGTTATAATGAAAAAGCAATCTCGGGTGGAAAAATGAGAGAAAGAGTAATTACAAATATGCAAACACTTTATACAACACAACCAGATTTTCCTGTATAATCTGCAGGGGTTGTTGTCTAAAGCAGTCAAACGCATGCCTTCTAAACTAATCAATTTATTACACAAAACCAAAGAAAAATAATCTTATTTACATAAAGCTTTACGAGTTTCATTACTCTTCCCCCAGTCCAACAATCAAACTTATTTCTGTTAAACTTTCTCAATACAGAATTCAGCTATCTGCATTTGCTCTAAATGTTCACATGATACTTGCACTATTTTCTAACAACTTAAATAATCTAGAATTGAACATAATCCAGCCAAAGAAGAGTCTCATTATGCTTAGTTTCGTATATCAAGGTTTTCGAACATACATTGCATTAACTTACCCAAGTTACCTCTTCCAAAGCACTCAAATTTTCCTTACTAAAAACCGCAATCTGCAAATATTGAAATAACACAAAATTATTTCTTATAGCAGTCCAAGTTACATTCAACCTAATTCATCAACAAGTTCAATTACTTCATCACTTCCAATTTACAACAAATCAAGATTACTCAGTACCCTCAGCAGCTTAACCATCTTCCAAAAAAAAAAAAAATCAGTCCCATAAAAAAACAATGCGAGCAACAGAACATGATGCACCAGAATATTGAGCAAGAACACAGTAACATTCATTTATAAGAATACAGTCAATGGTTCTGTACAAACCAAATAGACACAAGTATCTTAGGATGTAATAATCTTATTACATATGCTTTTATATCATCATATGTGATATTCATTCATCCGGTTATATGTTAAATTCTTTTTACACCAACAATCAAAGTGAAGAAGCAACTTCATGCATCCGATTCAACTTAAATTCAATGTTTCAATCGGTTGTTCGCAAAACTAAGCATTTATATATCTCAGATCTCAGGTCTAGATCTGAAAATATATACATATTTATATAATACACAAATAACAATATTTAGATAGATTTAGATTTCAGATCTACATCTACCTAGGTAAATTTAGATTTACCTTAATCTAATTGCTTTCTCTCAAGTTTTAAAAAATTGAGAGAAAAGAATGTAGTATTTTCAACTCAATTTTGAAGTGAAAGTTTTAGAATGAAACCCTTTTCATTTATTTTTTTTTTTATTAAAAAGTCGGAAGTATAAATATGACCAAAACTATTTACATATCTTTCATTTGTTTTCCTCATTTTTTTTAGAGTTGGATACAAGAGGTAAATTAAATGGAAGAACGGAATAAAATAAGAAAAGATTTTTTTTAGTCATAATTTGAGTTATTAGCTTAAAAAGGTAACCAACTTATCATTTTTTTTGTAAAATAACCAATCTACTTTTTTTCCTCATAATAACCCAATCTACTTATCACTATTTTCGCGTTGGAATCGGAAACATTATAAATAAAATCGTGCTTATCAAAAAAAACTATTATAAATTGTGAATAAAGTACATGTAATAGAACTATAGTTAAGAAAATAGTGAGATGACATATTTATTAACTTTTTGTAAAAAAAATTTTATGAACTTTCATTAATTATAAAATAATTTATAATTAGATATATTCAAATAATAATTAGTTTTATTAATTAGATAATTCAATATATTTAATAATTTATTATTACTATTTTTATTTTTTTCATTTTTATTTAATAAATTTAAGTTTTTTTAACCTAATCAATTTTAAAAAATAAAAAGGAAAAACTTTGTTAGAAAATAAACACTGATGTTGTTAGAGAATGCTCAAGAATAGAGTTTATGATTGTTGACATCATCAGAGAATAAGAAGTTGTCGGTCAGAGTTTACTCTATTAGAGAATACTCAATCAGAGTTTACTCTAATAGATAATGCTCTATCATAGAATAAACTGTTAGTATTGGTGTCCTAGAGATAATATTTTTATGTTTTATTGAAAACAATTGAGGATTATATTTTACTTGATTATTTAATTAATATTTATTATGTTTTTATTTATTGCTTATAAATTGAAAACATAATAAATGTTCTTGGAATATTAATACGCATTATATACATTTAAGTACGTGACTTAAAAATGAGATTATATTAATAGTATTTTATTCCTAAAATTTCCTAGTCGGGTATTATTATTTAAGGACAATAATAATGCAATAAGACTAGTATGTTTGTTGACAGATGACAGCATCTCATTGGTCATAGTATGATGATACTAAAGTCAAGAACATAAGTAAATGCTTTCAATGCATGACACTGGAAAGACCCGTCATGAGATTCTACATGTTAATAAGTGTAATAAGGAATTCTCACTGTGATAATGATGTAATGATCCTCTGACTTGAAATCATTATATTTCTATAAGAGAATTAATATAATTTGATTAAACTCAAAATTATCTTTAACAAGGTAATGATAAAGATGGACATTGGGTATGCTATGAATCGTATGAGGAATATGACTGATAGATATATGATTTAACCCTCCGATTTTAGGAGTGATATTATTGGTCTCTTCATTGAGTGAGACTATGAAATGCATGGTCGTGCTCAAATATTGATTTGTTTAATAGTCTACTCATTGATCAAGAAAACCAAGGTTAAACGTTGAAAAGGATGACACAATACATGTCTTAAGTTTGATTTATAATATAAGGTTAAAGGGATTATATTATATTGCACATTATTCACGAAAGGTTTAATTGAATCATTAATTATTATTGTTACTTGGGTAACAATGATGTATTACTAGATGCCGATCATTGTTTATAATTTTATTATTAGAAAATAAAATTATTCTCAATGTAATAATAATCTAAAGGGTCACACACAAAGAACGTCTAAACGGAGCTTTATTTAACTTATAAATTTAAATATTTTATTATTATTTTGAATTTAATTATTGAATTAATTAAGTTAGACTTGATTAATTATATTATAATTTGAATTTAATAATAACCCAAAATTCAGAATAGGTTTTTTTAAAGGAGACCTCATGGATTAGGGTTTGGCTCAATTATCTTAAACTCATATATATACATAAGGATGCGTTTAGGAGCCTGATACTTGACATCTCATTTTTTTCTGAAAAACCCTAGCAGCTATACACAAGAGAGAGGCTAGCAAGTGAGAGAGAAAGAAGAGATAAATCGAGACTTTTCTTGGTTAGTACCATCTCCGTTGATCGTTAGACGAATTAACGTTCGTGTGGATACCTTTAGAGAGTAGTTCTTGAAGAAGGGGCTGTTGTAATTCGTTAAGCACGGACCTCCCATTGAACAACAATTCGTAAAGCTTCTAAGGTACAGACTTCATTCACCATAATCATCCAACATTATACATGGATCCTGCGATTGGATTTCAATTTTTTTATTTTTTACGTTAATTCTGTTGCGTTTACTTGCACGAAACCCATCAATGATATCATAGCTACGTGTATAATGGGATGATTTGGTTATGTGTTTAACAGTTTTTTGATATATCTAAACATATATATGATATGCCATGACTATATGTTGATATATATATTTTATATGATTTTGAATATATGATATTCATGTGTTGTATGATCATGGGATAATTGTGTGTATTGTTGTATGTATATGATACATTTTTGTTCTTGTTATGAGAATCGTATTCGATACGAATTCTGAAACGGCTTCTGTAGATTTTCTGAAATCTGTGTCCAGTGTCTGATTTTCGCAAATGATATATATTTTCTGACTAGAATCATGTCACTGAATAATACTGACTTTGTCAGCTTGGTGTCTGTAAGCCATTAGATGTCGTTACAGGTCCCAAAACGGCGATTTATTATTTTCTAAAATTTATTTGATTTTCTAAAATTTTAAAATTTGTTATATATGATTATATGATATGTTTATATAATCTGAGATATATTACATGTGTTATGTAATATCATGGTGGATGGTTATGCCTAAAGACCCATAAGATAGTGATTTTGAATTATGGTTTTGGTTTTTAAATACGACTTGCATGTAATTTATTCATTATAATTGTTAATCTCGAATGTAACTCGAGTTCTTCTTGTAATTTCATTAGAATAATTTTATTTATCATTCAATGTAATTGTTCAATGGATACTTGGAAGCAAGAAAGCTAGGAGGCAATCCAGATGATGGAGCAATGAAGAAGATAAAGACACGTAATAGTGTAGTATTTGAAACCACCATAGATTGACCTTGATAATTCCATTAGCTTGGAAATATCACATAGGATGGGGCCATAACTAAATACGTTTAATTTACGCACAATACATATATGTATATAAATGCATATGTAGATATATATATGCGTTGGAATGATGTATGTATTAGATACGACACCCATACCATGCATGCTTAAGAAAGATAAAATATGTAATGATTCAAGATTTTAAAATTAAACAAACGATCATGAAATTCTTATGTTTATGAAACACAGTATTGAATATGAATTTTCTTTTTCTGATATAGGGAGATTTTGTCAAAAGCGAATTATTATTCGTAAGAACGTTGGGTTTTAAGTGAGACCGATTGTGACTTCTCCGATGATCTGGAAATCAAAACATTGACGAATATTGAAATGGATTATTTGATCAAAGAAAATTTGAGAATCTCTTTATGATGGGATCATGATCGTTAAACAATAAATCCCTAAATAAATATTAACTTAATAAAGATGCCTTCCAATGTTAATACACATCAAGATCTAGATTGAGAAGTAGTGAGTTTGACAAAGTGAAGTGCTCTTACCAATCATGGAAAAATGTAATAAGTAAATGTACTTAGTTTATTGAAATATTGGGTCTAACCTAACTAAATTATCACAATAGGATTGTGGGTTTAGAGCCATAAAGTTTGGTGAGATTTATTGGATAAATGTGTACAATAGGTTGTTCCACCAAGCTTTTTAAGAGTTATATTTGATATAATTGACAAATATTGTCTACCTAAATAGTCATGTTTTGGGTGTATTAGCCAATGCTATCTTAAAATATGGATGAATTATGGATCTTGGCTCACTAGAAAATTTTAAAGAAATGCTTTCCGAATTAATAGTTAGGGCTATTGATTTGATGAAAAATAGTGGGAGATATATATTATGAATGTATATGATAATCACTTGAACATAATTAAACTTCTCCAAATTAACTAATATGCATTTTAAACATGTATATATTTAATGACAAACAACACAAATAACTTTTCTGTGTGAGCAACCCTTGAGAAGGACAAGCTAACAGGAATCAACTTCCTTGATTGGTATAGGAATTTGAGGATTGTCTTCAGGCAGGAGCGAAATCTCCACGTCATTGAAATTCCTTCACCTGCTCCTCCTGCTGAGAATGTAACTCGCGTTTAGCAAAATGCTTATCAGAAGCATATTGATGATGAGAATGATGTTGCATGTCTCATACTGGCAACCATGAGTGCTGAGTTTCAAAAACAACATTGTTAGTCCCAAATATCGTAGAAGGGGGTTGAATACGATATTGTCCAATTTATAAAATATTCGCGGAATGATTTGTTATGGACTAGTTGACAGTTCGAACAGATATTAAATCAAACACAAGGTATGCACACAGTTAACACAAACACAGTTCATTCGGGGAATATATCGTTTTATTAATATAAACCACGAAGGTGCTACACAACTCTAATCCGTAGATTAGCTTCAACTGATTCACTAGTACAGTTACAATATAACAACAACAATCAATACGAACAAATATTATGACACTAGCTCAAACGACGTTAATGGCTTCTCTGTGTCTCTCTTCTTTGCTCTGTATATTTTCTCTCTGTAACTGAATGAATTAATGAATGAATCACAAAGGCTTGGCTTTGCTGCTTTATTGTGTAGGCTTTTTCAATCTTCTACGTGGCCTTCTGAGACTTACTTCTTGAATTAACAACCGTCGAGACATTTGATTTATAACCATCGGTGAGTCTGTTGATAACCGTCGAGACTGAAATAAATCACTTAAAACAATTCTGTTCAAGGATATCAATGATATGTGGCATGCTGTGGCTGGCTGTAGATTAAACAATCTTAAACCCTTAACTATCGAAGTGCCATAACTATCGAGACTTAACCGTCGATGGAATAAATAATCTGGATATTTTATCTGAGTCCCTTAACTATCGAGATGCTGTAACCGTCGAGTGAATTAAGACGAAACAGTCAAACCAACTATCAGTTATAACTATCGACTCAAATGAATTATTAAAACCATAACCGTCGAGTGAAATGGAATGAATAATATATCCAAAAATGGTAACCGTCGAGTGATTTGCTAACCGTCGGTAAATAAGACGAAATAGCCAAACAGGAGACCCAACCGTCGGTAAATAAGACAAAACAGTCAAATAGCCAAAACCAACTATCGGTAGTTCACCTTAGCCATTTTTCCAACGATTCAAAGCTCTGTAATATTTCTTTTCACTGCAACCAAGTTAATAAATTTACCTTTACTGCTTGAACTTGATTTTCTCCGAGCTTCAGCACACAACGGTTATACAGCCAATTCTTTTCTAACGTAGATGCAATTCTCAATTCCTTTTGTGCTGACGTTTAGTGCAACTGGTCTAGTTCACAAACGACTAACACGAACTTGATCTTCACATTTTCTTGACTATTTAATTGGCTCTGTTTCTCTAGCTGTTAAGAAGTGCTTCTGTAATTCACTGGAATCCCCTGACTTCTCTGTTGTAAAACCTCTGACATCTTCTGAACCTCTGAAACATTACATCTTTATTCTTCACTGAGGCATGAACATGTTAATGAACTTCTTTCAGTGATCTTCAATGTCTTCAAAGCTTCATCTAATGTTTTGGTCTTTTGTATTCAACTTATAAACGATTCGCAGTGGATTCCGTGCTTCATTTTAATATAAGTTACCGATCATCTGTGTTGAGTTAGTTTCCTCGGTTACATGTTACGTTACGTTACATTATGCTTTACAATATCCCCCTATTTGATTGTTAGAGTTCGACAAGCAAATCCCTTAGAGGATAACTCAACTAACTTACAAGAAAAAGTAAATAGAAGATGGTAAACTAATATTAAATACATTCTGGATCATATTATACATTTCCAGATTTCAAAAATAATTACAATGTAGAATGAATGTTCCTCTAGCCTGAACTGATATACATTATGTCATTCTCATTGTACAAGACTTGCAAGCTGGTCATTCACTAGATCCAGCACTTCTTCTTCTAGCATATTTCCTGGCTTGGGATCTAACAAAGCTTCCTGAAGTGTTTGCAAGACAGCTACTCTCCTGATCTGCTTAACCTGTTCGAATGTAAATTCAAGAATTTTCGTCTTTCCTTTAACACTCAACCTTTTTGGAACTGCTTTAACTCGATCAGTGTTGTAACATGATTCTGCTCCCAACTTCTCCATGTAAAGCTTAGAGATTTCTGCCAATGCTGATTTGTCTTTATAGTTCGTCGAAGTCTTGATTTGATCAAGTATAAAACCCAGTTCCTTAGAAGTCATGTAAGACATCTTGTGGATATCAACTATTTCAGTTTTTCCTTTGGGGTTCTTGTACCTGATTGCTGAAGGATCCTTTAACACCATTGTCTCTGTCTCCCTGATTACATCAAAATCTAGAAAGACAATTGGAAAATCTGGCTTCTTTGTATACTCGAACACTTTCCCTGGATGGTTAAATCTGAATTCACTCATTGCCTTGACTTTTTCAAAGTCCCAATCTCCTTCTTCTTTTGTATACATAGGCAATTTTGGTTAAGATCCATTTGAAGGATCTATTCTTCTGACCTTGGAAATATCTACAGATTGATTTGATAAGACATTAAGTCTATAAGCATAGATGCGCTCTGCAGCTTTCCACTTTTCTTCTGTTCTAAGTCCTTCACTCCTGAGAAGCCCTTCAACATATTTCAGACGCTTCAGAGGATATAGACTTAGTCTTTCATCACTCAAACACAGTGTCTGAACTAACTTGTCTTTGTAGAATATCACTGTATAAGGAGTTGTGTGAACTTCAACTTCTGCTTTGCTCATTTGATCTTCAATCATATCAGTAAGAAGTTCATTCACATGAGATCTCTTGTCCACTCTAATCTTCATGACATACAATTCTGTGAGAGACCTCAACTTGATAAAATTAGAAGAAATGGTCTTAGTAGTCGAATTATTGAATTGAATCTGAATCCGCCATCCATTGATGTTAGACGCGATGAATATCAATTTAATTGTTTGTTTCAATGCATGAAAGAACTGATTTATTGATGGATGACTCTTGTGAGCTTCTTGCAATGCTTCCAGAACTTTTTGATCTTCATTTTGAATAACTCCTAACTCTGGTTTCTGCAAAAGACTCCTAGCCTTGTCCCACGCACTTCCTTCTCTTGATAACACCAACGGCCTTTGTCTCCTTACAATATAGTGGTTGTAGTGTTCTTTTCTGACTTTCTCTTGAGACATTCTTACAATTTCACATGCCCTTATCCTGGATTGATTTGCATCTAGCAAACCAAATGTTTCCACAAAGTCCGTTTCAGTGAACTGATAAGCGACACCATTTACAAATTCATCAAACAAATCATCTTCCTGAGCTGTAAGAGCAGTATGAGAAGGTTCCCATATTTCTCCTTCTTCAAGTGTGAGCCTTACCTCCAGCGGTATATCTTGCTCCTCCTGAGATGTATAAATGTTTGCTTCTATTTCTTCCTCTACCAACTTGCCTTTCCCTTTGTCTTTACTCCCCATATCAGCACTAGATTCTTTTTCTTGCTCTCGCACTATCATCTCCCCCTTAGTTGTGTTATCCTCCAAAACAGGGATTTAAGTAGTTTGAGATTTATGCATTTCAAACAAATCTGTAACAAACTTCTTCATATCAGTCTTGAAATTCTGTAAATCCTGTAACATGTTGTATTGAACAGATTTTATTTCCATAACATTGCTGTGAAATTCAGATTTCATTTCGGTGACAGTAGTCTCCAGGTTATAAACCATTTGACTTAGAGATTGTGTGTGCATTGTGAGGGTATCTATTTGGCTGGTAGGTGTCTCACTGACAGGTTCTGTAGGTGTTTGTCTCTCAATTCTCTCGCTCGGTCTTAGAGGTGTGGGTGAATTATGATCACTCAAACGTTCTGTTGGTGTTTCACTCACTCTCATTGACTCCAGCAAGTCTTCTGTACCTGCAGTTAAAATCCTAAATGGCTCATCCAAAGAACTATTGCCAAGTAGTTGCTTCTCCTTTCCACTAATAGTGGTGGAGACCTCCTTATTAGGAGCCAGGAATGTTCCTCCTGGGGGGCTTATCACATTGGATCCTGTAATGTTTAGCAATGAAGGACCCGTGACTCCCGCAATAGCCTGTGAAGGCATGACCTGTACAGGATCTACCTGTATAGGTTCTGCTACAGTAGTAGCAACATCCGTCAATTCCTCCTGTGTGTGTGCTCCTTTCAGTGCAACATATAACTTGGTTGGAGGCTCAATTATTGACACTCTTTCAGATGCCCTGGCCGACGGGCGAATTTCAATAGGTTCACCCTGTTGAGAGGATGTCCCCAGAGACTGTGTATTTGCCTTTTTCAGCTCTATATCCTTTTGAGAGGGCATAGATGGGCTAACAGATACCTCAGGTTCTTCTAATCGACGTCTAGTCAGAGGTAGAGTTGTTTGGGTTCCCTCACCTTCCTTATGTGGTGCTTCTGAGGCACTATCTCCCTCACTCACAAATTTTCTTTTTAGGGGTTGGAGAGAAGATAAAGGTAAGGTGTTTATAGTGTTTGGTTCTGAGGCAGTGGTTAGAATCTGTTGGGTTTCAGATTCATTGCCTTGTCCTACAGCCACAGAGGGCTCAGCTGATAAGTTCATGACACTTTCTCCAAAAAGATCCTGCAAATTAGAATAAGCTGAAGAGTCAGAGACATGAAGACTACCTTGAGTACTACCTGTAGGAGTCCAAGGATGATATGATTTCTGACTGTCAGCATGACCTATAGAATCTCCTCCAGATATACTTTGAAATCCATCTCCTGAAATTTCTAATTCCTCTGTCACCTGAACCACTTCCTCTTCTTGAGCTAAATCCTCTACAGGAGTAGCTACTGGAACTGATTCTTGCACTGGTTCAGGGACCTGATCATTTTCTTGAGGCCCTTGAGGCTCGTCTCTTTCCATGTCCACTACACAACCCTGCATGTATTCAGTCATTTGAGCAGGTGCTTCGTTGATGTAGTTTCTGTTATTGTTCAGAGTGTTGGCTATCCTGTTTTTCTGTTTCATACACAAAGAGGTAACACTACTAGTATATAGTAGTTTTTCCTCGTTAGTCGTTAGATCATTAAGGATAAGCTGTAGGAACCGTGGAAAGTAACACTCCACGTTAGTGACTTGAAGGTTTCTGTACTCTACCGATCCCATAACATACAACATCTGATTCAATAATAACCTACCAAAATTTATCCTACAATTATTAGCAACACTGAAGCCTAAAGTTCGATAAAAACTTGAAATACTGTGTGTGTTGAACTTTTTGTAAGAGAAACATTGCATAAGAGTGTGGAAAAAGAAATTCCATTCCTTAGGTAAATGATGTTTACACCTTTCACCCGAGTCGTGGAGATTAGGATTAACGTAGTTGATAGTCGTGAAGAACTGAGTTAATTGTTCGGAATTGGGATAAGGGACTAGATTATTCTCAGGGAATCTTAAGATACGATTCAAATCTAGTTCCGTCACCCGGATTTCCCGATTAGCAATACTAAATGTAAAAGTCAGTTCATCAACAGCTGAAGAGTTATATGCAGAACAGTAACAGTCTCGTAGCATATTACGATTTAATATCATGTCTGTTACTAAGGCATACCTCACTCGAGAATATTCGAGTAACACTCGTGCCCAGGCCCGATAATTAGCAAGAAGGGACTGAATGTCAAACTCGGCAACTAAATTCGTTTTGGTAATAGTAAAAATTCTAACCATTTTTAACTAGTAAAAATTATCGAAAATTTTAACTTTAAACAATTAATTACGAATTTAATTAGACTCGATAACGAACCGAAAACACTAAAATTTAAAACTCCTCCAAAAATCGTGAAAAAAATATATGCTAAACTAGGAGAGATTTGAACGGTGAAACTATTTTTTTGTGATTTTTGGACCTCAAACAAACCCTAGAAAAAATCCCAAAGTTTGAAATACCCGAAACAAAACTGAAACCAAACGATACAAGGCTGGAATCAAATAATTCGGGATGACTAGATCTACGATTCTATCGGTTTAGATTTTCAAAACTAGTACTATAATGGTAGAAAAATGAGGAAAGAAAATCAATTTTCCGGGTCGATAGTTAAGAACAGCAGCTAACTATCGAGATGAAATAGAAACTATATATATATATATATATATATATATATATATATATATATATATATATATATATATATATATATATATATATATATAAAGTTAACTGGCGAGTTGACTTTTGTTTTTCAGATTTCATGCTCTGGCCACTTCGATTGTTAACTAGAATATATATATATTCTGCTGCCTGTTGTGTACTTAATTGGCGAGTAGTTTTTTTTTTTTTTTAAACAACTCGATGGTTATCAAAAATAATAAAATAAAAACTATAGTAACTATCGAGATGTACACTAATATATAATACGTAACTATCGAAAGGTTAATTAATAAAATTAGGCACTTCGACGGTTAGAAAAAAACTATCGAAGCAGATAAAATAATTAATCAGATAGATATAGTAACTATCGAGATGGATAGTTTTTTTTTTTACTATATATATATTAACCAAAAGACTACTTCGATTGTTATAATATAATATATTTTTTTATAACCATCGAGTACTGTTTAAAACCACTTCGATGGTTACGAAAAAATATATCTAATTGTAACTGTCGAGAGTTTGCTAATTAAAAATAATAATAAAAAGCATTTAAATACACTTACCAAATAATTTCAAATATTCATAAAATTAATTAAATAGAGATTTCTTAAATTAAAGAATTAATATTCCTAAAATAGAAATATTAGAAGCTTAATTTGGAAATAACTATCGAATTAATAATAATTCAATTTGAAATCCACAAACAGACAATATTAATAATTATTATAAAAATACTAATAAACACAGGTGGTTGCTTTAAAAATTTTGGAACCAAAAATTTTTTTTGTTCCATATTCTGTTACTTTTGAAATTTTCAAAAATTTTAAACCAACCCAATCACAATCCAAACGATCATACAAGCATACTATGAATAATCATACAGACAGTTATGCAAAATAAGATCATGAAATGTAATTGCTACACATGTTTCAGTGATAACCAGTACAATAAATAAACAAGACTGTACAACCAATTTTTCACTAAAGATCACAACCTGTCTGATATAGAATCTCTCAGCCAGATCTCATCACATTGAAATCCACCAATTAATTCTAAACCACAGACTGTTATGCTTCTTGTTAACTACAAAACACTTATGTAGCAGTTAACTACTTATGCTATATCGAATAATTACCACACAGCATAACTGATATACTTATGATAATTAATATTGATATTCATAAGCCCGAGATCATAAGTTAGACCGGAGGTCACAAGTCCTTTGGATATAAAAATTCAATAACTTGTGAATCCATTCAACTCCTCGCAAACAAAAATTAATTTAAATTTAACATCCCTAATTCACTAACCAACCTAGAGAAAGTGGATTCGTCTAGTGGTTTCGTGAAGATGTCTGCAAGTTGTTGTTCTGTGGGTACAAAATGCAACTCCACAATTCCATTCATGACATGCTCTCGTATAAAGTGATACCTGATATCAATGTGCTTGGTTCGTGAGTGCTGAACCGGATTGTTGGTTATAGCTATGGCGCTTGTGTTGTCGCAGAATATTGGAATCTTGTTCAACATAAAGTCATAGTCTTGGAGTTGGTTTCTCATCCATAGGATCTGAGCACAACAGCTACTTGCTGCGATGTATTCTGCCTCTGCTGTTGAGGTAGACACTGAGTGCTGCTTCTTGCTATACCTTGAGACCAATCTTCTTCCCAAGAATTGACAGCTTCCAGAAGTACTCTTCCTGTCAATCTTACAACCTATAAAATCTGAGTCTGTATAGCCGATTAGGTCAAAACCAGTACCTTTAGGATACCAAATTCCCAAATTTGGAGTACCCTTTAGGTATCTAAAAATTCTTTTGACAGCTATAAGGTGAGACTCTTTTGGGTTAGCTTGGAACCGTGCACATAGGCAAGTTAAAAACATAATATCTGGCCTACTTGCAGTTAAGTAAAGTAGAGATCCAATCATACCTCTATAGCTTGTGATGTCGACAGATTTACCTGATTTGTCCTCATCAAGCTTTGTGGTAGTTGGCATTGGAGTCTTGGCGGGGGCTGAATCTTCAAGTCCATACTTCTTTAGAAGATCTCTGATGTACTTTGCCTGGCAAATGAAGATCCCATCTTTCTTCTGACTCACTTGTAGTCCAAGGAAGAAAGTAAGCTCGCCCATCATACTCATCTCGTACCTACTCTGCATTAACTTAGCAAATCTCTTGTATAGCTCATCATTAGTAGAACCGAATATAATATCATCAACATACACTTGAACTAATATCAAATTATTTTTGTGCATTTTATGAAAGAGAGTCTTATCTATAACACCTCTGATAAAACCATTTTCAATTAAAAATTCAGATAGTGTTTCATACCATGTTCGAGGCGTCTGCTTGAGTCAATAAAGAGCTTTAAAAAGGAAGTACACAAAGTCCATATGATCTTTGTTCTCGAAACCCGGAGGTTGCTCTACATATACTTCTTCTTCCAGCTCCCCATTCAGGAATACACTCTTCACATCCATTTGATAAACTTTAAAGTCTGAATGTGTTGCGAATGCCAAAAACATCCTGATGGCTTCAAGTCTTGCTACTGGTGCATAGGTCTCGTCATAATCTATTCCTTCTTCTTGAGAATACCCCTTAGCTACCAGTCTGGCCTTGTTCCTCGTAACAATGCCATCTTCATCCAACTTATTCCTGAATACCCATTTAGTGCCAATAACAGATTTGTCTTTAGGTCTGGGTACCAGTTTCCAAACTTTCTGCCTATCAAACTGATTGAGTTCATCTTGCATCGCAATCACCCAATCTGGATCTTCTAGAGCATCTTCAACCTTTTTAGGTTCTTCCTCTGATAGAAAACCAGAGTACAGACATTCATTTTCCGTTGCTCTTCTAGTCCTCACACCACTCTCTGGGTCACCAATGATTAATTCAAAGGGATGATCTATGTTCCATACCCTCTGTCTAGGCAGATTAGCCCTTGATGATTGTCCTTCTTCGTAGTTGTGTTGAGAGCGATTAGCTGATCCTTCTTCACCTCCCCCTGAGTTGCTGCCTTCATTATTTGATGATCCACCAGTTGAGCTAGCAGGTTCAGTAACAAACTGATTTTGAAATACAGACTGTGACTGTGACTGTGTGGTATTACCAACACTTCCACAGCTTTGCTCTGGATTATCAATCTCCGTGTGTTCATGACTACCAAATACAGCACCAGGTACGTCTTCATCTCCTAAGTAGTATTCTGATAGATTTTCAATTTCCAGAGATTCAGAATTTTTATCCTTTTGAAGACTTGGGAGTTTGGTGTCGTCAAACGTTACATTAAGGCTTTCAATGACCTTATGAGTTTCAATCACATATACCCTGTACGCCTTAGACTCAAGTGAGTAACCAAGAAAAATGCCTTCATCTGCTTTAGCATCAAACTTGCCTAGATGTTCATCTTTCAATACATAACATTTTCCACCAAACACATGAAAGTACTTCAGTGATGGCTTTCTATTGGTCATAACCTCATATGATGTCTTTTCTAAGTCTTTGTTAATCAGGGTCCTATTTTGAGTGTAACAAGCTGTGTTGACTGCTTCTGCCCAAAAATATGTAGGTAGCTTTGACTGGCTTAACATTGTCCTTGCTGCTTCAATCAAAGTCCTGTTTTTCCTTTCTACCACTCCATTCTGCTGTGGAGTTTTTGGGGCTGAGTATTGTCTTGAAATGCCTCGCTCTGTGCAGAATTCATTTAGAACTGCATTTCTGAATTTAGTTCCATTATCTGATCTGATCGCCTGCATAGGCAATCCAGCTTTCACCTCAATCTTTTTAATGTGATCGATTACCATTTGAGATGTTTCATCCTTAGAATGCAAAAACAACACCCACATGTACTTGGAGTAGTCGTCGACAATCACTAATGCATATTTCTTCTTTGAAACTGACATGACATTAACCGGTCCAAACAGATCCATATGAATCAACTGGAGAGGTTCGCTGATGCTTGACATGTCCTTACTTCTATGTGACGCCTTCTTTGACTTACCCTTTTCACATGCTTCACAGAGTCCTTCTTGGTAGAATTCTATCTGTGGTAACCCTCTCACCAATTCTCTTCTTACTAAAGAATTCATCATCTTGAAGTTCAGGTGAGATAGTTTTCTGTGCCATAACCAACTCAATTCAGAGGATGCTTTACTGTAAAAACAATTTGCTTCTCCTCTGCTTGCAGTGTTTAAGTCAGCTACGAATAGATTTCCTTTTCTTACTCCTTTAAGAGCAAGCTTTTCATCTTTCCTGTAGGTGATCATACACTTTTCCTTCCTGAAGTCCACATTATATCCTTTATCTGTAAATTGACTGACGCTCAGCAAGTTGTGCTTCAGACCATCAACAAAAGAGATATTTTCAATGATGACATTTCTAACTTCTAGACTACCATATCCCTTAGTAGTTATTGTTGACGAATCGACGTTCGTGTTGATACCGTTAGGGAGTAGTTCTTGAAGAAGGGGCTGTTGTGATTCGTTAAGCAAGGACTTCCCATTGAACATCAATTTGTAAAGCTTCTAAGGTACAGACTTCATTGACCATAATCATCCAATGTTATACATGGATCCTGCGATTAGGTTTCGATTTTTTTTTATTTTTTACGTTAATTCCGTTGCGTTTACTTGCATGAAACCGATCATAAACAATCGACAGAGTTTACTATCAGAGTTTGTAAAGGAAACAGACAAATCAGAATATGATTTGGATAGTGAAGAAGGAATTCAAGTACAAGTCAAATTACCTTATTGAAGCTATTCTTTTCATTATCTATTTTATAGTTGGATTTGTAACTGTGTTTATATAAACACAGAAATAGGTTAACATTTAAAAGTAACGATTCAAGATATATCTGCAAGTGTTAGGAATATAATAATTTGTGGAAGTGTTAGGAATATAATAATTTGATGATGTACAAAATACTAGAACAGGATTTAGCACAGTCTATCTGCAAGAATCAATCAACGGATATCTATCTGCAAGAAGCAATCCACTGATAAATATCGATCGATAAGTCATCAACTGATAATAAGCCATCGACTGATAAAGCCAATCGAGAAGTCATCGATCGAGAACTCAAGTCATCAACTGATATTTATCAATCGAGAACTCAAGTCATCGACTGATATTTATCAATCGAGAACTCGACAACATATATTTCCTGATCGAGAACTCATCAACGGATATATAGTCATCAACGGATATTTATTGATCGAGAAGTCATCAACGGATATTTACCAATCGAGAAGTCTCACAAGTACTCGATTGATTAGCTCACAGCCTGACTTCTCGAAGCTTAAAGGAGATGAGTATTCGGTTGATTCAAACAGCTAGTTTAAAGGAAAGTCTTCGAAGATCAAAACAAATTTATTGCAGATATGCTATGGGAAGGAAAGGGAAAATTAAGGAAGCTGTCGGTCAGAGTTTACTCTATCAGAGAATACTCGATCAGAGTTTACTCTAACAGAGAATGCTCTATCAGAGATTATCAACCGACAGAGTTTATCAGAAAAGGAAACAGACAAATCAGAGTCTGATTTGGATAGTAAGAAGGAATTCAAGTGCAAGTCTAATTACCTTATTAAATCTATTCTTATCATAATCTGTTTTGTAATTGTATTTGTAGCTGTGTCTATATAAACACAGAGATAGGTTATAATTCAATGTCGAATTATATCGAATTAAGAATTTATATAAAAGCAATATCTTGTAACCTAGCAGCTCTTAAGAACTTTATATCTTGAGAGAGTTTTGTATTCAAGTTCATTATTAATACAAAACAGTATTCCATTCAACATACTTGTGTTCATAATCGATTTACAGGCACTATTACATTCAACCCCCTTTCTGTAATAGATTGATTATTCTGGGAAACAATTGGTATCAGAGCAGGCAGTAAATTTCAACTCAAAAGATCAAATAATCATGTCTGGAAGCAAGTATGAGAGCATCAGAATTCCAATATTGAAGAAGGCTGAATACCCTACATGGAGGGTGAAGATGATGATGTTCTTAGAAGCAACTGATCCTGATTACTTAGATAGAATCCATACAGGTCAGTACCTACCAACCAAACTGGTGCCTTCTACAATTGTGGAAGGAAGACAAATCCCTGAGTATTACACCCTGAAGGACAAGAAAGAATGGACTAATGAAGAAAAACAGGAAGTCTTGAAAGATGCAAAGGTAAGAAATATTCTGCATAACAGTCTTGACTCTGTAATGTCTAACAGGGTAATAGCTTGCAAAACTGCCAAAGAAATCTGGGATGCACTGGAGGTTCAATGTCAAGGAACCAAGGAGATAAAGAAAAATAGAAGATCTGTTCTAATCCAAGAGTATGAATACTTTGAGGCTAAGCAGAATGAGTCCCTCACAGATATCTATGACAGATTTCTAACTCTGTTGAACAACTTGGCTTTGGTGGATAAAGTATATGACAATGAAGATTCAAACACCAAATTTCTGAGGGCTCTTCCAGAAGAATGGGATCTGCAGACATCCTTGATTAGAGACAGGGCTGATTTGGATGAGATGTCCTTGGATGAAGTTTATGGCAAATTGAAAACTCATGATCTGGAGTTACAGCAAAGAAGAAACAGAAAGAGTAACAAGGCAAGACCTATTGCTTTGAATGTTGAAGCAAAAATTGAAGAACCAAAGGAAAAGGTGCTTAAGGCTTCAACAAGGAAAGGGAAAGAAGTAGTACTCCAAGATAGTAGTGAATCAGAGTTTGAGGCAAACTCTGATGTAAACTCTGATAATTCTTCAGACTCTGACATGATGGAGATGTTTGCTATGTTTGTCAAAAGCTTCAAGAAATACAGAAAATTTAGGAAGCAAGGAAACTATCAAAAGAAGCATAGTGAGTCAGACAAGAAAGACAGATTCAGAAGAAGAGAAGATAGAGATGGAAAATCAAAAACTCTTGATAAATCAAAAGTCAAGTGTTACAAGTGCAACAAGATGGGACATTTTGCTACTGAGTGCAGAAGCAAGGAATCTGGGAAAGCTCTCATCACATCAAAGAAAGATTGGATGGACTCCTCAGACTCTGAAGAAGAAACTAATTATGCTCTCATGGCAAACTCTGATTCTCCCATCTTAAACTCTGACAAGGTACCAAACTCTGTTTTCAATTTTGATACTGAAGATATTCATGAATTAAAGTCTTTTCTTAGAAATTTGCATGTTAGCTTTAAGTCACAGTCTCTTGAGAATGAAAGATTAAAATCTGAAATACAAACTCTGAATGCTAGGAATGACTTTCTTGAAACTGAACTTGTACACATGCTTAGCTTTAAGAAAGACTGTGAGAATGCTATACACATGCAAACTCAGTTGGAAATACAAGTCACATATTTGAAATCTGAGATAGCTAAGGAAAAAGAGACCTTCAGAGTTTGGACAAACTCTGGTAAGAAGGTCCAACAAATGCTTTCTGAAAAGAATTGGACATCTGCTCTAGGTTATGAATCTGATAAAGAAATTCACACTAATTCACACACAAAAGGAACATTGAGTGAACCTGTGAAGTTTGTTAGAGCTAGTGATAATAAGAAAACTCTCCCTGAATGCTCTAAAAACAATAGTGTGCTAGACTCTAAAAAGGTGAATGTAGGGTTACTTTCTCAGAAGCAACTTAAAGAAAAGTTGAATGCAGTCACTAAGAAATCTAAAAAGGTGAAAAGAAATAGGAATGGTAAAGTAGGAATTACTAAGGAGAATAATTACATGAATATCCCTGATGCTCCTAGGAAAACCTGTTTTACTTGTGGTAATTCTAATCACCTTGCTATTGATTGCAAACACAAGAAAAAGAAAGAACCTGAAAGACCTAGGTTTGAGGCTAGAAAACAAACAAGAAACAATCCCTGTTTTCATTGTGGTAGTTTATGGCATACCATTTATACATGCAAAGATTATCATAATTTGTATTACAATTCTTACAAACCACAGCCTCGAATGAGTAATTCTCCAAAACATACTGTCAAGCAAATATATGTGATAAAGTCTGATAAAAGGAGTGTAAACTCTGACAGTACAAAATCTGTGAATGCAAACTCTGATCATGTAAACTCTGTTAACACAAACTCTGACAAAAGAACTTCTGCTGCAAAAGTTAACAAGTTTTCAAAGAAAGGACCCAAACTAGTTTGGGTCCCCATAACTACTAATTAAATTGCATTTACTGATTGCAGGGAAACAGAAAGAACATTCTAGTGATTGATAGTGGATGTTCTGCACATATGACTGGAAATAAATCCCTGCTTTCAGAGTTTGAGGAGAAGGCTGGCCCAGCAGTATCTTATGGAGATGGCAACATAGGACGAACACTGGGATATGGCAACATTGTGATTGGAAATGTCATCATTGAAAAAGTAGCTCTGGTTGAAGGACTCAAACATAATCTGCTCAGTGTGAGTCAAATGACAGACAGAGGTTTCTCTGTGGAATTTCATGGAACTCATTGTGAAGTGAAAAGTAAGAAGAATGGAAAAGTAGTTCTTATTGGCCACAGACATAATAACCTATTTGAAGCTAGCTTGGATGTTAATTCTAATGGTCCCTTAACCTGTCTACTTGGAAAGGCATCACCAATGGAAAGCTGGAATTGGCACAAAAAGTTGTGTCACTTGAACTTTGGAAACATTAATGAGTTAGTGAAGAAGGACCTAGTTAGAGGTCTTCCAAAAGTTCAATATCATCCTGATGGACTCTGTGATTCATGTCAAAAGGCCAAACAAAGGAAGACATCTTTCAAGAGCAAAACTGAAAACTCTATTGATCAACCTTTTCATCTATTGCATCTTGACTTATTTGGTCCAGTTAACATCATGTCCATTGGAAAGAAGAAATACACTCTGGTAATAGTTGATGATTTCACTAGATTTACTTGGGTGTACTTTTTGCACAAGAAGGATGAAACTGCAGAAACAATCATTGATCATATTGCAATGATTGAAAATGGATCAACTCACAAAGTAAAGAATTTAAGGAGTGACAATGGAACAGAGTTTAAGAACTCAACAATGGAGGAATTTTGCTCAACAAAAGGTATTACTCAACAATTCTCAGCACCTGGCACACCTCAACAAAATGGTGTAGTTGAAAGAAAGAACAGAACTTTAATAGAAGCTGCCAGAACAATGCTAGAAGGAGCAAAACTACCTACTTATTTTTGGGCAGAAGCTGTGAACACTGCATGCATCACTCAGAATTGTTCTTTAATAAACAAACATGGAATGACTCCATATGAATCTTTGAAAGGAAGAAAGCCAAATGTCAAGTACTTTCACATCTTTGTATGCAAGTGTTTTATTCTCAAAACACATCCTGAACAATTGAAGAAGTTTGAACTTAAAGCAGATGAAGGAATTTTTATTGGATATGCAACAACTTCTAAAACCTCTTCAAGGGCATTCAAAGTATTCAACTTAAGGACAAGGACAGTCATGGAATCAATTAATGTCTCCTTTGATGAAGGGAAGATAGATAGGTTACATGATAAAGATGCACAGGAAACTCTGAGATTTGAGAATGAACTACAGAAAATAAACTCTAACGAGATAAACACTGATCAACCAAATCCTGGAGAAGCAAACTCTGATTCTTTAAACTCTGATTCAGAAATGATTGAAATAGAAATTGAAGAAACTGCACATGTTGAGGGAGAGCAACATCAATCAAATACTGACATTGGAGATTCAACTATTGAAATATCAGAGTCTGACCAAACTCTGAACAACACAAACTCTGAAACCCTAAACTCTGATCATTCAAACTCTGAGACCACAAACACTGATACCTCAATCTCTGATAATTCAAACTCTGAGTACATAAACTCTGAGACATCAAATACTGATGGAAACACATCTTCAGGGGGAGGATCATCATTTACAGAAGGATCATTCTATGAAGGCACAGATCATGGGGGAGCATCTAGTTCAAGGAACTTTCCACATCCAAGGAAATGGACCAAAGATCACACACCTGATTTAATTATAGGTGATTTGGAAAGTGGAATAAAAACAAGAAAAACTACTCAAAATGAATGTCTATTTCATAGTTTTCTTTCACAAACAGAACCAAAGAAGGTTGAAGATGCTTTGAAAGATGCAGATTGGATTACTGCAATGCAGGAAGAATTGAATGAGTTTGAAAGGAATGAAGTTTGGACCCTAGTCCCAAGGCCAAAGAAAAGATCTATTGTTGGCACAAAATGGGTATTCAGGAACAAGACAGACTCTGATGGAATAATTACAAGAAACAAGGCAAGACTGGTAGTCAAAGGTTATTCTCAACAGGAGGGGATTGATTATGATGAAACCTATGCACCTGTAGCTAGACTTGAGGCAATCAGAATTTTTCTTGCTTATGCTGCTCATAAGAAATTCAAGGTCTACCAGATGGATGTTAAAAGTGCATTTTTAAATGGTGAACTTGAAGAAGAAGTCTATGTTGAACAACCACCTGGCTTTGTCAATACAAAATATCCAAGTCATGTCTACAGACTGGATAAAGCTCTATATGGACTAAAGCAAGCACCAAGGGCCTGGTATGAAACTCTGGCTCTATTCTTACTTGAAAATGGTTTCACTAGAGGAACAATTGATAAAACCTTGTTTTACAGAACTCAAGGTAAGGATTTATTATTGGTTCAAATATATGTTGATGATATTATATTTGGTTCCACTAATGAGAAACTTTGTGAAAGATTTTTAAAGTTAATGCAGTCCAGGTATCAAATGAGCATGATGGGAGAATTGAGTTATTTTCTAGGTTTACAAGTGAAACAGACTGAGGAAGGCATTTTCATTAATCAGTCCAAATATACAAAGAATCTACTCACTAAATTTCAAATGCAAGATTCTGCATCTGCTACAACTCCCATGGCTACTGCAACAAAACTTGATCAAGACACTGGAGAACCTGTTAATATTACTGCATACAGAGGAATGATTGGTTCTCTACTTTATTTGACTGCAAGTAGACCAGACATCATGTTTGCCACATGTCTATGTGCTAGATTTTAAGCAAATCCAAGAGCACCTCATTTGATTGCTGTGAAAAGGATTTTCAGATATCTCAAGAGCACTGCTAATCTTGGCTTATGGTATCCTAGAGAATCTGATTTCAAATTAATAGGCTATTCAGATGCTGACTTTGCAGGATGCAAGATTGACAGGAAAAGCACAAGTGGCAGTTGTCAATTTTTAGGTGGAAGACTTGTGTCATGGCAAAGCAAGAAACAGAAATCGATTTCAACATCAACAGCAGAGGCTGAATATATTGCTGCTGGAAGCTGCTGTGCACAGATCTTATGGATGAGAAATCAATTGCTAGACTATGGTTTGAAATTTTCAAATATTCCTATTTATTGTGATAACCAAAGTGCTATTGCAATGACAGGAAATCCAGTTCAACATTCTCTAACAAAGCACATCAGTATCAGATATCACTTCATAAGGGAACATGTGGAGGAAGGCACAATTGAATTACATTTTGTTCCTACAGATCAATAATTAGCAGATATATTCACCAAGCCTTTGCCTGAAGCAACATTTAACAGACTGGTTTCTGAATTAGGGATGGTGACAAGTGGCTCAACTTAGCAAGTTTCAGACACTCAGAGTATATGTCAGAGTATGGGGAATATAAACAGCAAATAAGGATATTCTCTGACATTAAGAGAATTGATGACAAGAAGAAGAGTCTACCTGCCATGACATATCAACAGGTAATTCAGGTAAAACTCTCCACCTACAAACCTTCTATCTACAATGCTTCATTTTTTTTTGGTGAAATGGTGCAGGAACAAGTTTTGGAGAATCCCCCTGCACCTACCCAAGTAGCCAAATCACCTTCCACTAAACAATCTAAGAAATCACTATCTAGAAAACTAACCTCTGGTGTCTCTCAAAAGGCACCTGTTGCAAAAAGAAGGAGATTGGTACAAACTAGGCTTATAGATGAGCAAAGTGATGAGAAGCTCAACCCTCTAGAGAGATAGGTTATTGAAGGACTTTCTTTGTTAAAGGAAAGTAATGATGCACCTGAATCTAACTTTCAAGCCAAGTCTGTAGACTCTCAAAAGGCTACAGACTCTGAAAAACCTAGGGAAGCACCTCAGGATTCTCATATTGAGTCTCTTGAGAAATCTTTTGCTAAGAAGTACAGAAGGTTAAGGAAGGCTTATTCTGCACACACACACAAGCCTGTTATTATTACTAACCCTGTTTTGCAGAAAACAGATGCTCCCAAAGCTCCTGCAGAGCCAGACTCTGAAATCAAGAAAACACCTGCACCAGAGTCTAATGTTGAGTCAGAGTCTAGACTGCCTTTAGACTCTGATCATGACACATTTCGGGAAGGAATGCCATTGGATGCAGCCTCAAGTCTAATTGATGAGATCATTATTCCAAGTGATGAGGTACTGCTATTCCTATATCCTTTGGTGGAATCAGTTGAAGATCTAGGGCAATATCAGACTAAATCTCAAGTCTTGGATTTTCTTACAACCTATGAAGCCCTAAGGAAGAGAATGGAACAGGAGCTACAAATGTCTGCACAGGATGTGGTCAAAAATCTATACAACTACCTATTCAACTCTTCATTACAAGTACAAGCAGCTGGGCTCATAGAAGGCAAGACAAATGAAGTTCTCAAAGCACTAGGTGTGCCAGACTCTGAACAACAAATTTCAAAGAAGCCTAAAAGGCTTAAGGTCCGCATAAGGAGGGAATCAGAGTATGTTGCCGAGTTGGAAACTGAGATTGAGCAACCAGTTTTTGACTATGAAGCAATTTGGGATAATGAAATTACCTACAGGACAGCCATTTAATGGATTTCTCATGTTCAACCTCTGTCAAGACAGGTGGTTGACTTTCTAGTCCACATTATAGGAAAGGTGGCCAACGAATACATCTATACAACCTATGAAGGTAGATTGGATCAACTCAAGGGCTCATATTATTAGAAGATTGCAAGGGAACTGCAGGACTCCTTTAACATGACTCTTTCCCAGGCCATTAATGTCATCCATGCAAGGACTTTTCTAAATAAACACTTGGATGCATTGACTATGGAAGAACCACATGAGGTAGCAGGTAGTGCAAGGTAGTTGAAGGATGGGACTAGTGCACCAGTGGTGACTAGTGATAAAGATGCTCAGTCTGCCTCACCCACACAAGAACCACCTAGTCAGAGGTTGGGTGATAGTGGGGCAGGGGAGTATGCTGTTAGGCCCTCCTTGACAACTCACCAAAAAGCTGATGAGAACCCCAATGATATGGGAGGACAAACTCTGATTGATGCTCATGAAGAAACTTCCAAATCTATTCTATCAGAGTCTATCCACCTTGAGGGGGAGTCTCATGCACCAACAGTCAAAGATGGTGACACTCAGACTCTGGTTTCTAATGAAGTCATACTGAAGCAGTCAAAGTCTAGAGTAGACCCTGAGACTGGAATACTGGAGCCAACAGACTCTGAAAAGAAAGAAGATGATTATAAGGGTTCAGACTCTGTTGCTGCTCACCCCTTGGTGGAAACCCCTAGCCTTCAGACATTTGAAGGGTTTCCCCTCCATCAAGGAGGTTCAGGTATTGTAGCACATAATTCTTCTCTCAACCCCTCTTCTGTAGGATTTTTGAGTGCACCTTCCAAATTGAGTGAAAAAAATAATAATAATAATAATTGAGAGGCTGGCACTGGTCCAGGTAAAAGGAGAGGTAGATACGGCTGTAGAGAAGCCTGAGTGAGAATGAGAGAGTGGGTGCCCAACCCCACTGTGAGGATGAGAGATTAGGGTATCCTGAACCTAGCTTTACTTATTGGGATCAAGATTTTCCACAGAGTTGGTCCAATGAGTTGAAGCAGGGGATGGATGAAAATTCATTTTTGTTGTTTGACAGAATTCACTCCCTTCACTTATTCACAGAAGTAGCTTTCAAGGATGCTATTGCTGATATTACTACCACTCAAGCTTCTCTCCAAACAACAGTCTCTGACTTAACCACAAAGGTTGATTCAGTAGTTGCAGCACAGTTCACTTTCTCCACAGTCTTAGCACAGATTCTTTTGGTTGTCACAGGTGGTAATGATGTCAAAAAGGGGGAGAAGAAAAGTGATTCAAGAAAGGTGATTCCTCCAGGAGAAACAAATAAGAAATGATTATTTTATACTGTTCTAGATTAATTATTTCATTTTTTAGTTTTGACATCATCAAATCTTGATTTATGCTTCATTGTTTATAAAGCATAAATAGGGGGAGATTGTTAGGAATATAATAATTTGATGATGTACAAAATACTAGAACAGGATTTAGCACAGTCTATCTGCAAGAATCAATCAACGGATATCTATCTGCAAGAAGCAATCCACTGATAAATATCGATCGATAAGTCATCAACTGATAATAAGCCATCGACTGATAAAGCCAATCGAGAAGTCATCGATCGAGAACTCAAGTCATCAACTGATATTTATCAATCGAGAACTCAAGTCATCGACTGATTTTTATCAATCGAGAACTCGACAACATATATTTCCTGATCGAGAACTCATCAACGGATATATAGTCATCAACGGATATTTATTGATCGAGAAGTCATCAACGGATATTTACCAATCGAGAAGTCTCACAAGTACTCGATTGATTAGCTCACAGCCTGACTTCTCGAAGCTTAAAGGAGATGAGTATTCGGTTGATTCAAACAGCTAGTTTAAAGGAAAGTCTTCGAAGATCAAAACAAATTTATTGCAGATATGCTATGGGAAGGAAAGGGAAAATTAAGGAAGCTGTCGGTCAGAGTTTACTCTATCAGAGAATACTCGATCAGAGTTTACTCTAACAGAGAATGCTCTATCAGAGATTATCAACCGACAGAGTTTATCAGAAAAGGAAACAGACAAATCAGAGTCTGATTTGGATAGTAAGAAGGAATTCAAGTGCAAGTCTAATTACCTTATTAAATCTATTCTTATCATAATCTGTTTTGTAATTGTATTTGTAGCTGTGTCTATATAAACACAGAGATAGGTTATAATTCAATGTCGAATTATATCGAATTAAGAATTTATATAAAAGCAATATCTTGTAACCTAGCAGCTCTTAAGAACTTTATATCTTGAGAGAGTTTTGTATTCAAGTTCATTATTAATACAAAACAGTATTCCATTCAACATACTTGTGTTCATAATCGATTTACAGGCACTATTACAAAACAGTATTCCATTCAACAAGCTATCATTGTTTATGGTAAACTCTGACAGTAAATATTAAACTCTAACTTATATAAACTCTGATTACATGCTAAACACTAAGATTTTATTTATGACATCATATTTCATTTTGTGACATCATAATTATTATTCTCTGATTGGACTAATCATAAGGCGCGTGTATCTCATAAAAATTGATTCATATCTATACACAGATACACACAGACTTGTTATATTTTGAGAATTACACTACTCATTACTCTTCCAATAATTTCATGCCATGTGTCTCACTAAACACTAAATGCAATTGAGAGGGAATAGTTTATTTCATATTTTCATTATCTGCATCTTGTCTTCTCTCTCATTTTCTCTAAAACCTTAATTTTTCTTAACCTGCTATCTCTGTATTACAATGGCATCCAAAGGTTTATCTTTCCAAAACTATACATTTGCTGCTACTAATTACTGAAGCACCTCAAGATTCTTATGTAATCCAAGACTTTTTTCAAAATAGCTACATTGGGTATGCTCTTCAGGAACCCACGAATTTCTCTACCCAATCACTGCTCAAAATCTCATGTATTGCTAAATTCAACAATGCTGGTGATAATGAAGAACCAGTAATCATGTTTCACTGCAATGATAAATATTCAATTACTCCTGCAATGGTGAGACAAGCTCTTCATCTTCTGGAAGTGGCTGGGTATGATGACATAGTTGGAGATGAGCAAATCAAGGATTTTTCAGAACAATAGGCTATGGTGGAAGCCTATCAAAGCCGAGGAGTCTCACAAGGCCAAATCTAAGAAGAGAATGGAGCTTCTTCTTTGATTGCATCATAAGGGCCTTCACATCAAAATGCACCAACTTTGATGCGATTCCTCAATTATCACAACAGATTGGGCATTCTCTGACCCATAACTTAAACTTTAATTTCCCATGTTTGATTATTAGGCAATTAGTTAGTAAAATAGATGATGATGCATATACTATATATTTTGCTAGATTTTTACAATTGATTTTTATCCATTTATTACCTGAGGTTAGTTTTGACAATGATCAGAGTTTAGCTAGTTTTTGTATGAATAAGAGAATTTTTGCTGATTTAGCTAGGAAAGATGCAAAGAAAGGTGAAAGTAAACTATCTCAACTCTTTTATCCCACATGGGTCAGGCTTCTCTTACATCAGAGAATGCTTACTATGTATGGGAGAGATTTTCTTTATGTGGCTATGGATCAAAGTTTAGCACCCTCTGATTCTAACCCAGGCCACCCACCAAACACTACCTAACAAACACTGATTCCAACCTCTACAGTCTCCCAAAAGACTGTAGTTGTAACAAAAACCTCTCAACAAGGGCCGAGCATCAAAAGAGAAGTAAAATCAGTGAAGGAATCTTCTCCAAAGAAGAAGAAATTGAAAGATGAAATTCTGATTCTGATGATAGTAATGAAGGGTTGGTTTTTCATGTAAAGAAAGTTGTTAAGAAAGCTTCTGAGATTCCTCTTACACCATTCATGAAGCCATTCACAGTTAATCCAATGCCTGTAATGAAAAAGAAGAGAAGAAGATTGATCAAGGCTGCAATCTCTAAAGGTCTAAACTCTGAAGGGATAAATGCCGATGCAACAATAAACTCTAATAAATTGTTAAAGTCTGACATTTTAATCTCTAATCAGCCAAACTCTGCTCAAACTCAAGTACTATAACTCTGATGTTGTTAGAAAGTCTGGTGAATCTGCATTCCCTAACCAAATAAATAGTAACATCGGTGAAATTGTGGTAGATGGTGATGATGAAAATGTCAATAGAGAAGAAAATGATGAATTGGCTGAAATGGATGGTAATTCTCTTCGTGTTAATCCTTTTACCAGTCATGTAATCACCTTGTAAAATATTGATACTGCAAGTGAATCTGTTCCAGTGACAATCTCTGATTCTCCTATTCATTCCCCTAAGTAAATTATCAAGGAGATATCATATGAAAGGGAAAGGGAGCTGGCAGAAGAAGTAAGAAAGGAGATGGAAGAAAAGAAATCAAAATTATCTCCAGTTTCTCCTAACTTAAAGCAATTTTCAAGAAAGAAGAAGAATAAAGTTTTTTTTGGCCAGGACACACAAGAACCTGCCTCTCAAAGTGAGGTAGTAGTCATTTTTGGGCCAGGCACACAAGAACCTTCAACTCAAAGGGTTGAAGCAGCCATAATTGAAGTAGATGAAACCAGCAGAGATCAGGGGTACAACCCACAAGAATCTTCAGCTCAAAGGGTAGAAGAAGTTGTTAATGGCCCTGCCACACAAGAACCATCCAATTAAAGTTTTGATGCATGCACTCAATCAATCATGGAGGATCTTGTTGTTATTGATGTTGAAAAGATAAACTCTGATGAAGTTCCAATAGCAATCTTTGATGCTATCATGGTACAGGCTCTCTCTGCATAGCCTATGAAAACTACATCCATTTCAATTAATACTCAAGGTATAAACTCTGACTTTTCTTTAGAATTTGCATTCTCTGATAATATAAGTTCAGATTTTATCTTTCCTATTTTAAATACTGGGATGACCATGGATAGTCCTGAAAAGGGTACCCCTATTCATGTGACTACAGACCTCCCTTCTCAGTCACCTCATATTTCGGTAGGACACTATGATCTGAGCCTTCCATCTGAGACTGAGTTAAAATGTGTGAAAAATAGAACTAATAATGAGAGGCAGATACTGAATCTGGCAAAATGAGAGGTAGAATTGAGAAAGAAGTTAATAACTTCTAGTGAGAAAAATCTAACTATTAAAAGTTATGATATGTGTGATGTGAGAAGTAATGAGATTACTTTAAAAAATTAGAGTGATTTAGGATGTTATATATCTTTTGCAGGTACTCAGAGTTTATATGTCACTGCAAACTCTGATGTTATTGCAAGCTCCGACAAAGGTACAAACTCTAATGAGGAGGATGCATTATCTTATGAGCCTATCTCTGAGGATGAAGAAATTATAGATCTATCTATTCCATACACACAAAGATACAACTCCAAGAGATGGCCACATGATTCTTTTGATGCTCTTGATAGATTGAAGATGAGTTATCCTGACTATGTTGTTGTTGAAAAATTAAAGAGTGAAATTGAGTCTGCTCTTGATAATGAAGGTATAAGGAGGGAGAGTAGCAAAAATGATCCATCTACAACTGATGTTTTAAACTCTCACAGACAATCCATCTGGGATATGTCTTGGAAATTTCCTAAAGAAGAAATCTCATGGCCTCATGTTCATGAATTGATTAACAAAGCTGACAAGGAATTAAACTCTGAAGAGATGAAGACTATGTTGAAAGCTACTACTATGTTATCCAAGGGACTTCACAATGAATTTTGTGAGTTAAAAGAATTTGTCAATAAGACCACTGCATCTGTTCAAACTTCTGTCACTACTTCTCAACATGCTTTGGAATTGAAGTTGAAAAATGTTTCTACTAAACAGGATGCCTTAGAAATCAAAGTCGATAATCTCTCTACTGCTGTCACTTCTATGCAGAACATGCTACATACAATTGTTGAGATCCTGACTATAAGAAAAGGGAATGATGTCAGAAAGAGGGAGAAGGTGTCTACAGACAAATGCAAGGAGGATGTTGTACAAAAAGCTGACAAACCTGATGATGATGACCAAGGGAGTCATAAGGATGGGAAGCAAACTCTGATGTCTGAACAAACTCTGACAACCTCACAAACTCTGATCCCGTCAAAATTTGGGGTAAACTTTGACAAGAAGAAAACTCTGATGGATGTTGACATAGAGTTAGCTAAAAGGCTTGAAGAAAAAGGGAAGCTTGGGAAAATAGAAGAGCATAAACTAGAAGATGCAGAACTGGCAAGAAAGTTGCTTGAATAAGAAAATTCAGGAATGGATCCAGTCGCTGTAGAAGAAGAGTTGAAGAAATCTGGTACTGACAATACTCAAGTCCAGAAGAAAAGAAAATATGTGAAAAGGAATCCAGTACAAAGAAAAACTCATGCTCAATAAAAAAAATGTTCATAAGCCTGCTTAAGTCAAAACTATTGAAGCTCCCAAAACTGCAATTGTTCAAGCAAAACCTACTCCATAAATTATAAAGAAAGCTCCAGAAAAATCAAGAACTCCTCTCACTATGTTAGGAACAACATTTCTCCCAGGTGGATCAAGTTTTGAAGATGAAGATGAAGATCAACAATCTCCGATCAGAAAGAAAAAGCCTGATCTTCTGTGGACCAAAACTCAAACTCTGACTCTCAATGCCAGACTTGGTAAAAATAAGGGTGGTATTGGTAATTCTCAAGCCAAAGTCTATAGTGGTGAAGCCAATATTTTCAAAGTTCCCTTCTCATTGAAAGACAAGCTCGAGGAAGACTTAACTCAAGAAGATTTGGACAAATTAATATCTGTGAACATAGTGAAGGATATTTTTTATGGTACACAATCAAAAGAGAAGCTGTTATATTTCTTGGAAACTGAAAGAGTTTTGAAAATTGCTGAAGAAGATCTGATCCACAAGGCATCTAAAGAACTTGAATATGTTCTTTATCTACTCAATGATGAAAATGAAGCCACTTCTAGATGGGTGAAGATTTTAGAAGGTGTAATAAATGAGAAGAAGAAGAGTGAGAGGTTACTCATGATAAACTCTAAAGAATTCAAACCTGGTTACGTGCTTGAAGATGGAACATAAAAAAATTGGCAAAATGAGATGCAAAGGTCAAGATGGTGTTAGGGATTCCTACACTAATTTTAAACCCCGATAGAAAGAAGGCCTGTTGCATTCTCTTAGATGAAAGAATGGAGAAATCATCAATCTATAATATGAGAGCTTCTATATTTCAAATTGATGATTCTTCTGAGCAGATGAAAGAATTGAAAGAGAAGCTTAATGAATTATTGAAGAAAGATGAGGAAAAGCTACTAGATCAATTTCTGAAAGAAGATTTCTCATATAGAAGAATCTAAGTCAAAAAGGAAGATTCAAACTCTGATGTATTTGTCTCTATATTTATGACATCATAAGTGAAATTTATGTTTTACTTAATAAAGCATAAATTGGGGGATTTTGTTAGAAAATAAACACTGTTGTTGTCAGAAAATGCTCAAGAACAGAGTTTATGATTGCTGACGTCATCAGAGAATAAGAAGATGTCGGTCAGAGTTTACTCTATCAGATAATACTCAATCAGAGTTTACTCTAACAGAGAATGCTCTATCAAAGAATAAACAACCGACAGAGTTTATTATCAGAATTTGTAAAGTAAACAGAAAAATCAGAATATGATTTTGATAGCGAAGAAGGAATTCAAGTACAAGTCAAATTACCTTATTGAAGCTATTCTTTTCATTATCTGTTTTATAGTTGGATTTGTAACTGTGTCTATATAAACACAAAAATAGGTTAACATTTAAAAGTAACGATTAAAGATATATCTTTCATAACCTTGTAACTCTTAAGTGTTGGGATTCGGGCATATTTACGCAGCGGAATTATGTTAAATATAAAAAAATTAACGAATCCCAAATGCAGGATCCGTGTATAATTGGCGGATGATTATGGAGAATCAGATGTGTACCTTATTAAATCTTTCCCTATGATGATTATAGAGGTCCAGAAGCGATGAATCACAGCAGCCCTTCACAGAAATCTGCTCTCTATCGGTATCCACACGAACATCGTATCGTCTAACGATTACCGGAGTTAGGTACTAGCCTGTTTCTGCCTCTTTGTCTCTCTCTTTCTCTAGCCTCTCAGAAACGTAGAGCTGCTAGGGTTTTATTAAAAACGAATTATCTCAACTGTTTTCCTAAACTATACATCTTTATGTATATATAGGGGATAGAGGGACTTGGGCCAAAACCCTAATCTGATTGAACCTTTTAAAACTCATTCAGATTTCGGATTTATATTATTATTAAATTCGAATTCTAATATATATATAATTAATCAAGTCTCACTTAATTAATTAAATAAATAAATTCGAATTAATAATAATAACAGTATTTAAATTCATAATTTAAATAACACTACGTTTAAACGTTCTTTGTGTGTGACCCTTTAGGTTATTATTACGTTGGCAATAATTTTATTTTCTAATAATAAAATTATAAAAAATGAGCGGAATCTAGTAATACATCATTACTACCCAAGTAATAATAATAATTGGTGATTCAATTAAACCTTTCGTGAATAATGTACAATGCAGTATAATCTCTTTAACCTTATATTATAGATCGAACTCGAGGCATGTATTGTGTCATCCTCTTCAACATTTAATCCGGATCGTCTGGGTATATGCTTTGTTCGGGAATGAGACCTTGGTTCCTTAGCCTGTGAAATGGCTCCGTTATTATCGCAGTATAAATCTATCGGATCTGCGACCGAAAGAACCACACCAAGACCTGCAATAAAATTCCGAATCCAGACAGCCTCCTTGGCTGCTTCACAGGAAGCAATATACTCAGCCTCTATTGTAGAATCATCAACCGTCTCTTGCTATGAACTTTTCCAGCTTACAGCACCTCCATTTAAACAAAATACAAAACAAGATATAGAGATCGAATGATCCTTGTCTATTTAGAAACTAGCATCAGTGTAACCTTTTACTACCAGCTTTTCCTCTCCTCCATATACCAAGAATTGATCTTTAGTCCTTTTCAAGTACTTAAGAATATTCTTTACTACCGTCCAGTGACCTTCACCTGGATTAGACTGGTATCTACTCGTCATGCTCAAAGCATACGAGACATCAGGACGAGTACATAACATTGCATACATTATAGAACCAATTGCCGACGCATATGGAAATTTACTCATACGGTCCTTATCATCCAATGACTTAGGACTGTTTTCTTTAGAGATTGATATCCCATGAGACATCGGGACATAGCCCCTTTTAGCATTTTACATCCCAAATCGATGCAAAACTTTGTCAATGTATGTTCTCTGACTTAGGCCAATCATTCTTCTTGATCTATCTCTATAGATCATGATACCTAATATATAGGTCGCGTCGCCTAAGTCTTTCATTGAGAAATTTTTACTCAACCAAATCTTAACAGCCTGTAAAGAAGGAATGTCATTCCCTATTATTAATATGCCATCAACATATAGTACTAGGAATGCCACATTACTCCCACTAACCTTCTTGTAAACACATGATTCATCTTCATTTTGAATAAACCCAAACTCTTTGACGGTTTCATCAAAACGAATGTTTCATCTCCTCGAGGCTTGTTTCAATCCATAAATGGATCGACGCAACTTACATACCTTTCCAGCATGCTTTGGATTAACAAAACCCTCAGGTTGTGTCATGTACACATCCACATCTTCTTCAAGGCTCCTATTTAAGAAAGCAGTTTTGACATCCATCTGCCAGATTTCATAATCATAGTAAGCAGCTATAGCAAGCAAAATCCTGATGGACTTGACCATATCCACTGGTGAAAAGTCTCATCATAGTCAATACCATGAATTTGCTTGAAACCTTTTGCCACCAATCGTGCCTTATAGGTCTATACATTACCATATATGTCGGTCTTCTTCTTGAAAACCCACTTGTACCCTATAGGTTTTACCCCTTCAGGTGGATCAACCAAAGTCCATACTTGATTAGTATACATGGATTCCATCTCAGATTTCATGGCATCCAGCCATCTCTTGGATTCTGGAGTGTTCATAGCGTCTTGGTAGGTGAGAGGCTCATCTTCGTCGATAAGCATCACATCACCATCTTGAGTTAAGAGAAATCCATAATATCTCTCAGGCTCATGGCGAATCCTACTAGACCTACAAACAGCCTATGTTTCTTGAGCAGTGTTGTGTTCATGTACATCCTGCTCAAGTTCCTCCATTGGTTCAATATTATCTTGTGGGACTCAAACTTCATCGAGATCTATTATCCTCCCACTATTTTTCTTCGAAAGCATTTCTCTTTCAAGAAAAACTACAGTTCGAGCAAAAAACACTTTGTTCACGGAAGGATTATAGAATGAATAACCATTTGTTTCAATTGGATATCCCACAAAGTTACATTTGTCTGATTTAGGTCCTAGCTTGTTAGATGTTAAACGTTTCACAAACGCTTCACATCCCCATATTTTCATAAATGACATGCTATGACGTTTCTCAGTCCATATCTCATATGGAATCTTCTGAACCATTTTAGTAGGAACTCGGTTAAGTGTATAAGCAGCCGTCTCCAGGGCATAGCCTCAGAAACTAATTGGAAGATCTGCATGACTCATCATCGATCGCACCATGTCCAAAAAGGTACGATTTCTCCTCTCAGAAACTCCATTCCATTATGGTGTTCCGGGAGGACTGAGTTGTGATACGATACCACACTCTTTTAAGAAACTCTTAAATTCATGGCTTAGGTATTCTCTCCCACGATCAGATCGTAGAGTCTTAATACTTTTGCTAGTCTGCTTTTCTACTCCAGCTTTGTATTCTTTGAACTTTTTGAAAGAATTGGATTTGTTCTTCATAAGATACACATATCCATATCTACTGCAATCATCAGTAAACGTGATAAAGTAGTAAAAGCCACCTCTTGCCATAGTACGCATAAGACCATATACATCACTATGTATTAGTTCTAATCGTTCAGTGGCTCTTTCACCTTGTTTAGAAAAGGAGCTTTAGTCATTTTTCCAATGAGACAGGGTTCACATACTTCGTATGATTCAAAATCAAACTTATCCAAGTATCCATCTTTATGTAACTTGGAAATGCGCTTCTCATTTATATGGCCTAAACGACAGTGCCAAAGGTATGTTTGAGTTGAGTCATTAGTCTTAAGTCGTTTGTTATTCACATTATAGATAGGAGTGTCTAAATCAAGAACATATAAACCGTTAAACAAACGTGCAACCCCATAGGTAACATTATTCAAATAAAAGAAACAACAATTGTTCTAAATTGAAAAAGCAAAACCTTTCTTGTCCAAACAAGAAACTGAAATAATATTTCTGCAAATTGCAGGCATGTAAAAACAATTCTCAAGTTCTAAAATAAGCCCAGTGGGAAATGATAAATGATAAGTCCCTACAGCCAAAGAAGCAACCTTTGCTCCATTGCCAACTCGTAGGTCGACCTCTCCCTTAGCCAAAGTCCTACTCCTTTGTAGTTCATGCACATTTATACAAATATGAGAAGCACATCCAATATCTAATACCCATGATGTAGAAGTAGACAGATTGACTTCTATAACATAAATACCTGAATCAGAAATCTGAACAGACTTCAGTTTCTTCAGACCCTCCAAATAAGCATGACAGTTTCTCTTCCAATGACCTGGTTTACCACAGAAGTGACAATCACCCTTTATAATAGCACCTTTAGGCTTTAAAGCCTGTTTGGAATTAGCCTTTGGCTTGGGAGCAGAATCAGATCCGATCTTCTTCTTTCCCTTCCATTTACCTTTCCCTTTAGCCTTACCTTTCTTGTTCACCATCAATATGAGAGAAGGTTCGGCCTTTTTCATGTTGGTTTCAGCAGTTCGCAACATAGCCAACAATTCAGTAGGTGTTTTGTCTATCTCATTCATATTGTAGTTCATAACAAAATGAGTGTAGTTGTTGTTCAGAGATTGTAAGATTAAGTCAATCTGAGCTTCTCGACCAATCGGGAAACCTAAAGTATCAAGATACTCAATATAACCTATCATCTTCAGAACATGTGGTTGAACAGGTTGATGCTCTCCCTGCTTGCAAGCGTACAGTGCTTTGCTCGTGTCAAACCTTTCTTGAAGAGTCTTTCCTTCAAACATCCTTTGAAGGTGTTCAATCATCTCATAAGCATCCATATGCTCATGTTGTTTTTGAAGCTCAACACTCATGGTTGCTAGCATGAGACATGCCACATCAGTCGCATCATCAATATGCTTATAATAAGCATTTTGTTGAGCGCGAGTTGCATTCTCAGCAGGAGGAGCAGGAGAAGGAATTTCAATGACGTGGAGCTTATGCTCTTGCCTGAGGACAATCCTCAAATTCCTATACCAATCAAGGAAGTTAGTTCCTGTCAGCTTGTCCTTCTCAAGGGTTGCTCGTACGGAGAAAGTATTTGTATTATTTGCCATTTAAATATCTACAATGTTAAAATGCATAAATTTAGTTAGTCTGCAGAATTTTAATTATGTTCAAGTTATTATCATATACATTCATAATATATATCTCCCACTATTTTATTCAAATCAATAGCCCTAACTATTAATTCGGAAAGCATTTCATCAAATCTTTCTAGTGAGCCAAGATCCATATTTCATCCATGTTTCAAGATAGCGTTGGCTAATACACCCAAAAGACGACTATTTAGGTAGACAACATTTGTCAATTATATCAAATATAACTCTTGGATAGTTTGGTGGAACAACCCTTTGTACACATTTATCCAATAAATCTCACCAAACTCTGTGCCTCTAAACCCACAATCCTATTGTGATGATTTAGTTAAGTTAGACCCAACATTTAATAAACAAAGTACAATTACTTATCACATTTTTCTATGATTGATAAGAGCACTTTACTTTGACAAACCCACTCCTTCTCAATCTAGATCTTAATGTGTATAAACATTGGAAGGCATCTATATTAACTTAATATTTATTTAGGGATTTATTATTTAACGATCATGATTCCATCATAAAGAGATTCTCAATTTTTCCTTGATTAAATAATCCATTTCAATATTCGTCAATGGTTTGATTTCCAGATCGTCGGAGAAGTCACAAGCGGTTTCACTTAAAACCCAATTTTCTTATAGATTAAATTAATAATCCGTTGTTGACAAAATCTCCCCATATCAGAAAAATGAAAATTCATATTCAATACCGTGTTTCATAAACACAAGAATTTCATGATCGTTTGTTCAATTTTAATATCTTGAGTCGTTCCAGATTTTATCTTGTTTAAACAAGCATGGCATGGGTGTCGTATCTAATACACACATACATGATTAATCTAATTAAAGCATGCATCATTAACTATTCTACACTAACATTCATACATCAATATGTAAAGTGTAGTATGTAAACGTGCTTGGTTATGGCCCCTTTCCTATGTGATCCTTTTGAGCTAATGAAAGGATCAAGGTCAATCTATGGTGATAAAATATAAATACAATTACATGTCTTCATTCTTATTGTATCCATGGGTGTTTACTCCTCTTCTTGGATCATCCTTCAATCTTCAAGTACATTACATGGAATAATTGAATACAACCTATACTAATGTACTTACATAAGAAAACTTGAGTTACATTCGAGGTTAAAAAATTACAAGAATGAAGAAAACGACATGCAAGTCGTATTTATAAAACCAAAACGAAAACCATTAATCTAGGGGTCTAAAGGCCATAACCAGCATCATGCTCAAGTACACAAAAAGAACATAAAAAATATTACGGGGGTCCGGGGTGGCAGCCCCGAGGCGGGGTCCGGGGCGGCAGCCCCGGGCGAGGTCTGGAGGCGGCAGTCCCCGGCTGGGGTCGAGCTGCTAGGTCAGCTCATAATTTTTTTATTTTCGAAGACAAGTCCTATTCAGAAATCATCAATTTCTGAACTACAGATCATATCTGTTGATCTTTTCCCCACTGCATCTTATACAGTTTCAGAAGCATGTATCATGTACATATTGATCATATCCCAGTTAACAGATCATGTCCAACACAATATGTCCACCAGTTTATATCATTATATAAACTGACCCACATGCATAATATATACAAATCGCAATAAGGCATATAAATTAGTCATGGCAAATCAATAACATGCTAGTATCATCATCTATGTAATCATCATATGAATAACCAGATACACATTATGTAATAGTTTTAATCATACATCAACATGCATATTAAATCTCATACAAAGGCAGTATCAATATACATGCATGGCAGATCATATACATACTGTAATATATTGAAAAACTGTTAAACACGTAACCAAATCATCTTATTTATACACGTAGCTCTGATACCATTATTGGGATTCAGGCATATAAACGCAGCGGAATTATGCTAAATACAAAAAAATTAATGAATCCCAAACGCAGGATCCGTGTATAATTGGCGGATGATTATGGAGAATCGAATGTGTACCTTATTAAATCTTTCCTTATGATGATTATAGAGGTTCAGAAACGATGAATCACAACAGCCCATCACAGAAATCTGCTCTCTATCGGTATCCACACGAATGTCGTATCGTCTAACGTTCACTAGAGTTAGGTACTAGCTTGTTTCTGCCTCTTTGTCTCTCTCTTTCTCTAGCCTCTCAGAAACGTAAAGTTGCAAGGGTTTTATTAAAAATGAATTATCTCAACTGTTACCCTAAACTATACATCTTTATGTATATATAGGGGAGAGAGGTACTTGGGCCAAAACCCTAATCTGATTGGACCTTTTAAAACCCATTCAGATTTCGGATTTATATTATTATTAAATCTGAATTCTAATATGTATATAATTAATCAAGTCTTACTTAATTAATTGAATAAATAAATTTAAATTAATAATAATAACATTATTTAAATTCATAATTTAAATAACACTTTGTTTAAACGTTCTTTGTGTGTGACCCTTTAGGTTATTATTACGTTGGTAATAATTTTATTTTCTAATAATAAAATTATAAACAATGAGCGGCATCTAGTAATACATCATTGCTACCCAAGTAATAATAATAATTGGTGATTCAATTAAACCTTTCGTGAATAATGTACAATGTAATATAATCCATTTAACCTTATATTATAGATCAAACTCGAGACATGTATTGTGTCATCCTCCTCAACGTTTAATCCGAATTTCCTTGATCAATGAGTAGCCTATTAATCAAATCAACATTTGAGCATGGCCATGCATTTTATAGTCTCACTCAATCAAGAGGCCAATAATATCACTCCTAAAATAAGAGGGTTAAATCATATATCTATCATTCATATTTCTCATACGATTCATAGCATACCCAGTGTCCACTTTTATCATTACCCGGTTAAAGGTAACCTTGAGTGTAATCAAAGTATATTAATTCTCGTATAAAATATAATGATTTCAATTCAAAGGATCATTACATCATTATCACAATGAGAATTTTTTATGACACTTATTAACATGTAGATTCTCACAACGGGTCTGTCCAGTGCCATGCATTGAGACATGCACTTATGTTCTTGACTTTAGTATCACCATAACTATGACCAATGAGATGTGGTCATCAGTCAACAAACATGCTAGTCTTATTGCATTATTATTGTCCTTAAATAATAATACTCGACTAGAGACTTTTAGGAATATAAACTATTCATATAATCTCATTTTTAAGTCACATACTTAAAGATATATAATTCACATTAATATTCCAAGGACATTTATTATGCTTTTAATTTATAACGCAGTAAATAAAGACATAATAAATATTAATTAAATAATCAAGTAAACATAATCCTTAATTGTTTATAATAAAGTATTGTCTCTAGGACACCAACACTAACATAAAGATGGTATTGGAAACTTCAACATTGATGCTTAATCCTGATGGACAAAAGATTTGTTGTATTATTTTAGATGAAAGAATGGAAAGGACATCAATCTACAACTTGAGAGCTGCAATCTTTTAGATTGATGATTCTAGTGATCAGTTGAAGGAGTTGAAGGAGAAGCTAGTGGAATTGTTGAAGATAGCAGAGAAGAAGATGCTATATAAGTTTTTTACTGAAGATTTTTCTTATAGAAGAGTTTAAGGAAATGTAGAAAATTCAAACTCTGATGCATTTGTCTATGAGGTTTCTGAAATCATAAGTTAAATTTATGTTTTACTGAATAAAGCATAAATTGGGGGAGATTGTTAGATATTCAAACACTGATATTGTCAGAGATTACTACAGTCAGAGTTTACTGAAGACAAATAGAGTTTAAGCTGACGTCATCAGAGTTTAGAAGCTGTCGATCAGAGTTTACTCAACCGACAGAGTTTATAAAATCAGAGTTTGACAATCGGTGTTCGATAAATCAGGGATTGATCTGAGATAAAGATGAAAGTGTTTTAATACAATCCTATTACCTTTCTAGAAGCTATCTTTTAGGAAAATAACGATGGAAATAATATTTCTGTATTTAATGATCATTATTTTTTCCATAATAGGATAGGGTAACTGTGTACTATATAAACACAGAATTAGGTTTACACTGTAATCGTTCAAGTGATTATCATTCTCATAACCTAGCAGCTCTTAAGAACTTTATTTTTCTTGAAAGAGTTTTGTATTCAGTTAAGCAAAACTTAATACAAAACAAAATTTCTTTTACATACTTGTGTCCACAAACGATTGTTTGATACTATTATATTCTACCCATTTCTATAATAGTTGATTATCTGGGTAATATAAGGATCAATTAGAAATAGGCATGATCAAGATCATATTGCATGTAATTTCCAGTTACACATCCATACCCGATCTATGTCATTGAATATATTTGTGTGGTGATCATTGAGGATCAAGTTACAATAATGTGACGAAGGTCGCTTTAGTTCTATATTTATATATGAGATGAACCAGATTGTTTTAAGAAGATGTTCTAAAGAATAAACAAATTTTGTGTGAACCTATGCTTATTGAATGTAATTTTTATTTGGAATAATCTGTAGCCTATGTGGGAGATTGTTAGATTATATTTAATAATCTATATGTGATAGGCTTACAAATTAAAATAATTATATTTAATTATTTATTCTATATTTGGACTAATTAAGTGGTCTCAAATAAAGAGTCTAAAGACATCTTATTGGGTATGGGTTATGTAATGTGTAATACCCATAGTAAGCCTTATTAGGGATAATGGGGTCTAATTAAGCTGCTATATAAAAAACATAATAGGGTTTTGGTCCCCAAGACTATTCACAACCTCTACTCCTCCATTCTCATCAGTTTGAGTGAGATACGGCTAGAGGCGAATCAAGTATGTGGAAGATCAAGTCCCACAATCCGTAATCAAGCAAGAGGTATCACAAGTTCCACGATCAAGTCTCTCAATCGTATTTATATTTAAGAGCTATGGAATCAGGCACGCTTCCGCACTACAGTTTTACATTGTAATCTTGATAATATCACATAAGATGATCTGTGGTTATGTGTTTAATTATATCCAACAGATTAATCTTATAAGCTTTTCCATCCAATAAATCACGATATCCAATAGAGGAAGATGGGCCTATTTCATAACAAAGAGGCATAGTTTTCATGGTGTTATCGAGCAGCGTAACACTCATGTTTAGAATACCTTGAGGACGCCACCTTGAGGACGTCCGGAAGGGCGGCGAATCTGAAGTGCAACAAACCAACGACTAGAATTGTTTTGTTCTCTTAAAATAGGTGGAATCAAATTGCTAATAAGTACACGTACAGATCCAACGAGAATGTCACGTAACCACCCCTCTATCATCATGGTAAAGTCTTGGTTTCTTCGTCTATTTTTCTCTGTCACACACTTAGGGTGTGTTCGGTTGGAAAGATAACAATGGGTTGGGATGAGAATGAGTTAGGGAATGAAATGACGTTGGAAGTATAAGAATGAGTTGGAATGAGAATGAGTTAGGGAATGGAATGATGTTGGGATAATATTGAGGTGGGATAAAAATGTTCATTCAATGCTTTTGTTCGTTTAATATTATTAATTTTAATGGCAATGGAATAATCAGTTTTATTTATTTATTTACATAATATATAAATGAAATGAATTTTAAAAATTATTTTATTCAATAATAAAGTTATTAAATAATAATATAGAAAATATAAATAAAGTAAAATTAATTATATAGTAAATAAGATTATGTATATCATTTGAATTAAAAAGACTAATATTTAAAAAAATTAAATAGTTAAACAATTTTTTCATTAAATATTTTGAATTACAAACATGTTATATTTAAAAGTGAAAATAAAGATATAAAATTATTTATTTTTAGTAAAGATAAGAATAGTTATCCCAAGTGTGAGGGTGAGATAGAAAATTGAGGAAGAATATGAATGACATAAGGATAAGTGATTTCATTACCATGTACTCGACTGAACAACAATTTTTTTATTCTGGGCATAATGATCATTCCTATCCCGCTAATATACATTCCTATTATGCATTTCTATTCTACAACCGAACATGGCTTGGTGTAACAACGTTTGAATTACAAGCACCTAATGAAGGTTTAATTAAAGATTGTAGTTAATAAAAGCCGGAGAAATTTATTTCCGGAATCTGATTTCTATCAAAAGCTACCTAATGGGTGTTCTGGTTTAGATAACTCACTTGCTAGCACTTGTAATCTGCTATCTAATTGTGGCAAGAAAAATATACTGTAGAATTTGAACCTATAAGTTGTAATAGTGTCGCTCATGCTCTAACAATGATTGCTTTGATAAACAAATTGCTTGGGAATGAAGATCTTACTCCTCTTAATCAGTTAATCGTACTCAAGTAGACGATTGGCTCTTTATTAATTTCTTTTCTAAGATGTTTTCTTTCAGTTTAATGTAATAATTCCTTTAAATAAAATCAGTAAGATGCTCTAGTAACCCTCAATTCCCAGCTAACTCGTTTTTTTTCTTAAATCATGTATTTGGGTATATGAATATTGGTCATGAACGCATTTCATGTTGCCGGGCGGATTTAGAAAAAAAATTGAGGGTATCAGATTATTTTTTAGTATGCAATTTTATGAAATTTAATCTTTTGGATGACACTTTTAAATTTTGTAAAAAATTAAATGGTAAGATTTTGTCAAATTTTTGGTTTAGGAGGGCAAATCCCTGTGCCCTCTACTAAATCTGCCCTGCAGCTGTCACCAAATAATACAGCAGAAGAAAGGCAATAATCTCATTACAACTTAAATATAGGCCCCAAATGAGCTGAGAAATGCAAAACTGATATAAAATGTCAACAAAATTGATTAATAGAATCATCTCTTTCTTCCCACATTCTAGTTGAACCAAACCAGTAAGACACAACATATATAACTGTCAAAGGTTTCAAAATCACCAGCTTCATACATACATTTCCTGCATATGCAACATTACCAAACACATGCACATACGTACATCCATTTACATGCTCAGGGATGTCTTTTAATACCATAAAATTAAAGAATATTAATAATGACTTAATTCAGAATCATAGTTACTCCTGCTACTATCACACCTATAAAGTTTCTTCTTATCATTTCCTCCACAAACTATGGTTATTTCACACCCACATATATTCCCGAAGCACGAAATCAACCGTGCGTCTGATGCTGAACCACCACGACGCCTCGATCTCCTTGATGTCTTCCCTCCTGTACTTCTCTTATCGCGATTTTCATAATTGTTATATGCCGGTGGAAGCTCCATTCTCCATCTATCAATCTTTGTTTTTAAGCCTTCAATGCTCGACTCTTCGACAGTCCAATCCCCTAATATTGAACTCCCTGCATCATGTGGGACAGGCAACTGTGTGGGGTATATTCCTCTAGCCACTGCTGCTGCTACTACTGATGGGGATGGACCCACATCCGATATCATTGATCCACCTTTCATTGGCATGCCAAGCTCTGAACCATTCAGCATTGACCCATTAATAGCTGAACCACCGTTCACTACAGAAGCAGCACCACCATTACCTTGTTTATGCCCCTGTTTCTGATTAACAATGCTGTTTAGGTCTGAACGATCGCTTCGTGATCGCCATAACTTAATGCCTTTTTCTTTTTCTTTTTCTTGTTCTTTTTCCTTTTCTCCTTTCTTGGCCACAACTATCGGTTTTCCTTTGTCACCTTTTTTCGGAGTATTTTTTTCATTTTTATCGAGATTAATCTTATAAGCTTTTCCATCCATTAAATCACGATATCCAACAGAGGAAGACGGGCCTATTTCAGAACAAAGAGGCATACTTTTCATGGTGTTATCGAGCAGCGTAACACCCATGTTTAGAATACCTTGAGGACGTCCAGAAGGGCGGCGAATCTGAAGTGCAACAAACCGACGACTAGAATTGTTTTGTTCTCTTAAAGTAGGTGGAATCAAATTGGTAATAAGTACACGTACAGATCCAACGAGAATGTCACGTAACCATCCTAATGCGTATACTTCAATCATGACACCGCCTGTTTCAGAATCGAGAAACTTGTCATCCACACGAAACACGAATTTGTCGTTCCATGACGGGTTAATGTGCCCTGTTTGATCAATTTTTGTTTGCAGTTTGCGGTCCGGGTTGATCCATATGACTGCATAGGTACGTAGATTTTTGTAAACTGGTGATAGATCCTGTGCTGAAATGACGCTCAGCTCTAAAAGCTGGAAAGGTACTTTTGACATTATTATTGTGTTTTGATTCCAATTTTAATTTTAACGGATCGTTACACGATTATCCCTATCTCGTCGTCCTGGGAAATTCAGGACGACGAGCAAGGATCAATATGTGAAAGCAATGGAGATGGAAAATGGTAGCTAAAATCTAGAGAGGGACAGGAATGGGGATAGAGAGGTTGATTTGTTTGTTGTTTTTTGAACAATGAGAAGGCGAGCTATTTTTTCTCCTTCTCATTCAATTTTTATCCAAGTTCTTTTGTAAATTAGTGAGGCAATGTATTGGCTAAATTTAGCTATTTGTTTCAAAGCCAGACATGGATAACGTACGTCAACTTGTGCCATGTTTTTTTAACCCTAATTACGATATCACAATACATGTTTTATTCTTTTTTGTCTAGGGCGGAGACTTAAATAATGTTTCCGAAATATTTTTTGAGTAAAATATGGCATAGTGATAGAATGGAAAATTTTAATATCTGTATTAATGTGATGCACGAGAGATTCATCTCATTTATTGTTTCGACAATGAACTAAAATTATATAAGTGTTATTTGAGAACTTATTTGAAAAATAATTTGAGGACTCTAACATTTCTCGAAACATAATCTACTTTTTTTTTATTTGATAGTGGAACGGGAAAAGATATTTTGTTGGGTTGAGTAGAATGGCATGGGAATGACTAAAAAATAAAGAGGTTTTTTTTTAAAAAAATACGATTTAATTTTGTTAATTTTTTAGCAAAAATATATTTATTATATTTTATTTTATTAAAAAAATATGATTTTTGATTTTTTTTTGCTAAAATACGACTTTCCAACTAAATTACAACCGGATGCAATTAAAATTAACCCCAAATACTTAGCAAAAAAGATTAAACTCAAATGCAATCAGGAATAACATCAATTTTTTTATAAAAAATTGCATTCAATTAGAAATACTATATAAAAAGTTACATTTGGTTGACTTTTGGTTACAAAACCATACTTTTACAAAAAAATACGAAAATAGTAAAATCGCAAAAAAAATAAAAAATAAAAAATATTTTTATAATTTCTCAAAAAAAAAAAATTGAAGATGGAAAAAATGTAAAAGTGAGAGTGCAAATTTTCAAATATTTGATTAGTGTGCTCCGTTTTAATTATTTCGTTTTTAAGTTGGATGTGTTTCGAGCATGATTCGATAACCAAGTACTCCATCCATCTTAAAATAATTATCATGTTTTGATTTTTGTTAATCAAATAGACCAATTTTTGACCGAATATTACACATAATATATTAATAAGAAAAAATAAAAAATTATATCATTAAAAAATATATTTAATAAACTTTAAAATGTATTTTTTAATTTTTGAAAAATGTAAAAAAATAATTTTTAATTTACGGTCCAAATTCAAAAAACTGTGAGATGGAGGGAATAATAAAAATTACTGTATTCAAAAAAGTTGCATGTGCAGTGTGCTTCAGAAAATCACAATAGTCAAAGTTGCTTAAATTTTCGAGTACGACCTCATGGTATTGAACATGACAAACAACATAAATGATTAGCGTGTACTCCTTGGTGCTAAAAATCGCTGCATTTATATGAAGGCACAGAGTAATAAGCTAAGCCCAGACTTTGTTAATGGTTATAACTTATAAGAGTGTAATAATCCATGCTATTAGGCTATCAGTATCAAGTATGCAGGGCATTCTTAGTAGCGTTGTTGATATCTCCACTCTTTTACAACATCTAAGAATTGCAAGCCGGGATATATAATAGAACATGAAAAAGACACTACCCAAGCAGAAGATCCTCATGATTCGAATAAATTTACAGGAAACCAGCATGGCAGCATCACTAATCATTGTACAGATTTTAACACTTGATTAAAGTGCAATCATATTTCAAATCCCGATAAATTGAAACAAATTTGCTGACCAAAGATTGCGACAATCATCTGCCCCCATAATCAGGTAAAATTCACAAAATCATCTGCATTCCTCTTTTCCTTACCAGCCATCTTCTTCTTCTTATTTTTCGTAGGACTACTTCTACCCCCACATGCAAATGTAAACTCAAAGCCCTTTACGACGCACGAAAGCAATCCTCCTCCGTCTGAATGCCTCCGGTTATGATGATAGCCATGTTTCTTTTTATGTTTTATATTATCTTTCTCAAGCAACCATCCAATTGTAATCTTGGAATTCTCTTTTATCGGCTCTTCCATGCTTTCATCATCAATACCAACCATCCAACTGTTGTCAAAGGTAGCACTTCGATCAAAACACTGGTGCTCTGGAGAATCAACACTACTAGGTTCATTCAGAGCTGCCACGATATCCGATGGCAATGGCCTCAATGCTTCCGAGTAAGTTGATCTGCTTGAGGATCTTTTTCTTGGTTTTTTCTTTGTTGATTTTGAGTCATTGTCATTTAGCATTAATGTAAAATCCTGCACATTTGCCATTTCTTCTGATGGCTCGAATTTCGCTGCTATTATCTCATCTAGAGATGGACATGATTTGCTTTTATTCTTTTCTTTTGCTTCAGACTCAGCAGCTTTATCAACAATATTAACCGTCACATTTATTGTCCCTTTCAAATGACCCGAAGGTCGACAAATTGGAAGTGCCAGGGGTTTCGATGCAGAATTATTGTTCAAAATATTTTGAATAGGCAACTTTGATGTTCCAATGGGAAGATCACGTAGCCAAGCCACATTGTAAATCTCAAACGTAATAGCAGAAGAATGCGATCTTAGAAATTTTTCGTCTACACGAAAAACCATTTTGTGATTCCAACTTGGGTTGATATGGCCTTTATGATCCACTGGTGTTTTCAATTTGTGATCAGCATTTATGCGTGCAAGCACATAAGTGCGTAACATTTTGGCCATGGGCGGGAGGTCATGGGCAGAAATAACATTGATTTCGAGAAGTTTAAAGGAAAATTCGTCCATGACAGGAGAAAATGTGGTTGCTGACATTGTTGACATGGTTACGACGTGGGGGCAACGATAGTAGAAGTGGAGGTGATGGTGGTGGATGGTCGGGAAAGCTTGTCGTCCTGGTATTGGGACGACAAGCAATGAGAGGTAGGAAGATAGAGAGAGATTGCCTATGAAATTGAGTTGATAAGTTAATCAAAGTTTTTCATTTTCAGTCATTTTCTTACATCAAAACTTGTCACCTAAATTTAGAGGACAGAGCATTATTGCAATTTCCTAAATTCACACGAGTTGAAATATTTTAAATTATATAACTTATATTAAATGAAAAATACTACAATTTGTTATATAATATATATATATATATATATATATATATAATTCATATATTAATATAATTGGTGTGAAATTCAAATAGAAGCCATTAATTGTAATTTAAATCAAATTTTAGTGTAGATACTCACTCTATCCAAAGTTAATTTCCCCCATAACATTTTGTATGTCTTTTAAGATTAGTTTTATAAATTACTTTTAATAAAACTTTTTTTTTTAAAAATTAATATTTGAATATGTATTTTAAAAAATTTATGAAATTATTTTTTTATGCATTTTAAAGTATGTGTAAAATAACATATGGACAAATAATTTGGGATAAAATAAGTATTATATTATACTAGATTTCAACCGTGCGATGCACGGACATTAAAAATTTTTAATTTTTAAATTATTAATATTTTTTAATTTTAAAGAGTTTTAATACAGTAGTATAATCCTAACTTGCTAAACTTATTACTTATGTAGATGTGGAGAAGGAACTGTCTTTGTGAGAATTCAGCCAATTGACTAGTGGTAAGGAGATAAGTTAGCTGAATCAGCCCTTGCATGACCTTGTCTCTTGTGAAGTGGCAATCAACTTCAATATGTTTTGTTCTATCATGATGGAAGACAACATTCTTTGCAATGTAAATGACTGTTTATCAACACCAAGTTCTTGTCACAATGAAGAGCAACAAGTGTAAGGTTATCAACACCAAGTTCTTGCAACAATCTAACAGTTCAGGTGATTTCTGAAGCTGCAACAGCCATTGCTCTCTATACTAACTAGACTTGAAAACAGTTGACTGTTTCAGAGACTTCGAAGCAACTGGAGAATTACCAAAGAAGATGATGTTTCCCGTAACAGATCTTCTAGAATCTGAGCAAACAGCCCAACCAGAATTTGAGAATGCTTGTAATGGTAGCTAAAAAATGTATGAGTAATGTATTTGATGGTGTGTGTTAAGGCTTCAAAATGAGGAACCCTAGGGCTATGCATAAACTGACTTAGAGTCTAAACAGTGTAGCAAAGATCTGGTCTAGTATGTGTAAGAAAAGTCAATTTTGCCAATAATAGATCTGTAGATCTCAGGATTTGCCAATAAGTCTCATTCATCAGTCTGTAGCTTGAGGTGTAGGGGCAATGGTATGACTGCCTTTCTAAAAGTATCAATGTCACAGAATTCTAATCAGTCTTTAGTGAACTTTTTCTGGCTGAGAACTATCCCATAAGAGATATAGGAGATTTCTAGGCCTAGAAAATAATTCAATTCCCCAAGATCGTTGATGCTGAAAGTAGTGTGTAGATGATTCTTCAAAGTTTGAATATGAGGAACATTGCTCCCTATGATGATGATATCACTTACATACACAACTACTATATTAATGTCAACTGAGGTCATATGAATGAAGAGGCAATAGTCATTTTTTGACTGAGAAAACCCTTGAATGATTAATTCAGCTGTCAATTTTGAAAACCACTCACTAGAAGCCTATTTCAGACCATATACGGGTTTTAGAAGCTTGCAAACCAAATTCAGAGGATTAGGAACTCCTTCAAGAACCTTCATATAAACTTCTTCATTTAGAATTCCATGTAAAAAAAGAATTATTTACATGTAGCTGGAATAATTTCCATTAATTGCTAGCAGCCAAAGCTATCAAACAACTAATTGTACTCATTTTCACTACAGGACAGAAAGTTTCTTCAAAATCAACCCCATACTTCTGATTAAATCCTTTAACTACAAGTCTGGCTTTACATAATTCCAAATTACCATCTACTTTTAACTTGACCTTGTAAACCCATTTACACCCTATGAATTTTTCCCTTTGGGCAAGGATGCTAAATCCCATGTGTGATTGTTGTCTAGTGTCAAAGATTCTTTATGCATAGCCTCAATTCAAAGTGGGTAAACAGAAGTTTCTTGAAAAGAAGTTAGTTCAGAAATATGAGATATAGCAGAAATGAGAGTGAGATGTGACTGAGGCAATGAATGGGCAGGAATGATGTTACACCAATGTGCAGTTTTAGATGAGATCTGAGTAAGATGGAAATGGTAATTTTGCAAGTAAGATGGTTTAGAATTGGCTCAGATAGGGTGTCTGACAGACAATTCAATAATTGGTTGTGAGGATGAGCTACTGCTAGGTGTAGATACTGAATTATCAGCATGAGAATGTATAAAAGGTGAAGAAGATTGATCATTATGAGTAGTGGGATGAGGATTAGTGACAAGAATGAAAGGCATATGACTAGGGCTATTTATAATAATTAGATGACAACTCAACTCTAACTATAAAGAGAAGTAAATAATAAATACCAAACAAGAATCAAGACGAAGACAATCAACTAATCACAAGGGATCTAAGTATTAGAAGTATTTTTATGGGATTGCTACTCAATACTGGAAGAAGTTCATTGATATGTTCAAGCGTCAGTGAAAAATAAAGATGTAGTGTTTCATAAGAGTTCAGAAGATATAAAAGATTTCAAGTGGTTACTACAAAAAGAATCCAGAAGAAGAGGAAAGACAATAAAGAAGAAGAATGACAGAAGGCCACAACTTAAAAGTTAATAAGTGGAGAATATTTATTAATATGACACAAATGAACCAAACAGTACATTCGTGTGTCAACTAAAATAATATTTATTCTTCAGTTAACTCAAGTGGTTTTATGACAGAAGACAAAGTAAGGATGTAAAGACTTCGAAGCTGACTACAAAGTTACACCAGTAGAGATAATATTTTAATTCTACTATCAAAAGTAATTTAATTATTTAATTTATCTAATTAAATTAATTCAAGTTGAATTTAATTTAATTTATAAATTATTTAATTAAATTAAGTAGAATTAATTTATTATAAAATATATGACTTAGTATGATTTTTAATATAATTTAAATGACTTTTTAACAAGTCATACCGATATTTATTAATAAAAGATATACCAATTTTTATTAATAAAAGTCATACCGAGCTTTTTAAATGAAAAGTCATACCGAATGACTTAGCAGAAAGTCATACCGAGAACTTAAGAAGTCATACCGAGTTTGTAGATGTCATACCCAACTATTTCAAGAGTTATATAAGGGTTAATTAGTTTCTAAAAAGGTCATAGCACAATAGTCATACCAGCTTTACAAACCTCTATAAATATGAGGTCTCCGCTTCATATTTTACATCGTTGAAAAACATTCAAATTCAGAAATTTGTATGCATTGTAATATTCACAGATTTCTGTGCAAAGTTTGAAATATAATTATTAAACCCGAACATTTCATGTCGAATTCGTTCTAGATAAGTTTATCAATTATATACAATTTTCATCAGATAAATTTTGTAATACTTTTCAAGTTAAAAATTATATCTTCTACTTGAACAGTATTTCATTAAAATTTATATTTCGTGATTGATTAATATACTAATTTTAAATCAGAAATATCGAGACAATTTCAGATATTGTATTCAACCCCCCTTCTACAATATTAGGGACCAACAATTGGTATCAGAGTTGGTTGATATTTTTAATATCAGATCCAAACCAAATATTCCGCAACTCATACATATCTCAAAAATTATTTTTAATTCGAAATAATTTTTTATTCGAAATAATTTTTTTTCTAAAATTATTTTTAATAAAAAATTTTTTTGTCAAAAATTAAAATATTTTTTTTGAAACACTTAATTTTTAATCTTATTAAAGATGAGTACACAAAAAGTGATGAGCATTAAAATTCCACAGTTTGACAAAGATCACTACAATTTATGGAAACATAAAATGCTATTATTCATTGGGATTGCCAATCCCAAGTATGCATTAATTTTGGTCAATGGTGTTGAACCCCCAATAACAATTATTCTCCAACACGTGGTAGATGGGGTCATAATTCCTCACAGACAGTTTCCAAAAAGTCTAGCTGACTACACACCAAAAGAAACAGAAGCTGTGTCCCTCGACAATAATCTGAAACTCATATTGATAAATCCCTAGACTATGTCATGTACAATCACGTGGTCAACTGTAAAAATGCCAAACAGATCTCGGATACAATAGAGATTATCAACTAGGGGACTGAGGAAGTCAAAGAGAATAGATTGAAGATCCTTACCTCCCAGTACGAGCAGTTTAGATCCAACCCTGGTGATGGTATTTCTGAGGTGTTTCAAAGATTGAATAAACTGATAAACGAGCTCAACATAAATGGGAAATACTATCAGAATCAGGAGGTCAATAGGAAGTTTTTGCCAACTTTACCCGAACATCTGGAACACAGGATCGCAGTCATCCGAGAGTCTAAGGACATGAAAGAGGTAACCCTAGAAAGACTCTACGGAGTATTAAAGACATGAATTGGAACAGATCCAGACCAGAGAAATGTATGGCAGAGGTAAGGTTCTGAGTTCCTCCAAATCATTGATAGTGGAAGCACCAGAGAAGATGGAAGTGAAGGTTGTTGCACTTTCTAACAGGTCAATGGAGTATGTGGTTCTAGAACTTGGACATATTTTAGATAAACAAGAATGAAAGGCATATGACTAGGCCTATTTGTAATAATTAGATGACAACTCAACTCAATCTAGAAACAGTGGTAAATAATAAATATCAAACAGGAATCAAGACGAAGACAGTCAACTAGTCACAGAAAATCAACTGAATCAGAAGCACTCAGTTGATCCTACTACTCAACACTGAAGAAGTTCATTAATATGTTCAAGCGTCAGTGGATAATAATCAAGTAGTAATTTCAAAAGAATTCAGAAGATTTATAAGATTTTAAGTGATTACTACACGAAGATTCCAGAAGAAAAAGAAGACAGGAAAGCTAAGCAAAGACACAAGACCACTAGTTTAAAGTTAAAAGAAATGGAGAATATTTATTAGAGTATGACACAAATGAACCAGACAGTACATTTGTGTGTCAACTTTAATTAATAAATATTTAACATTGAGCTGAAAGTGGTTCCATGACAGAAGACGGAGAATGACAAAAGACTGCAAAAGACTACAGAGTTAAACAAGTCTTAATAGTATTTTAATTCTCAAATTAAAATTAAGTTAATTATTTAATTTATTTAATTAAATTAATTCAAGTCTGAATTAAATTAATTCATAAATTATTTAATTAAATTAAAGAAGAATTAATTTTCTAAAAAGATTTGATTCAAAAATGACTTATAAATCAAGTCATACCGAGCAAAAGAATGCAAGTCATGCTGAGTTAATTGGTTAAGTCATACCGAATTAATTGTTTATCAAATGACTTATAAAAATAAGTCATACCGAGCTCTTGAGTATGAGTCATACCGAGCTCCTGTGATATAAGTCATACCGAGTTTTCTTTGATTTAATATAAGTCATTATGATTTATTTTAATTAAAGAAAAATCAAATATGACTTAAACATAAGTCATACCGAGTTTTCTTTGATTTAATATAACTCATTATGATTTATTTTAATTAAAGAAAAATCAAATATGACTTAAAACATGAGTCATACCGAATTTCTATGAGTCATACCGACCATTTTAAGTCATGCCCAGCCTTTTTATGAGTCATACAAGTGTTAATTCAATTAGTTAAAAGGTCATAATGGGATAAGTCATACTGGCTTTTCACCTCTATAAATATGAGGTGATTGTCTTCATTTTTCATAGTAATTCAAACATTCAAATTCAGAAATTTGTATGCATTGTAATATTCACAGATTTCTGTGCTTAGTTTGGAATATAATTGTTAAACTCGAACAATTCATGTCAAAATCGTTTTAAGCTTTTAAACAGTTATATAAACTTTCTACTAATTAATTTTGTAATACTTTTCAAGTTAAAATTATATCTTCTACTTGAACAGTATTTCATTTCAATTAATATTTTGTGTGAATTTAAAATAATATTTTTAAATCCAATATTCCGTGATAATTAATAGATATTGTATTCAACCCCCCCTTCTACAATATCAGGGACCAACAATTGGCATCAGAGCTGGTTGATATATTAAATATCAGATCCGAACCAAAAATTCCGCAACTCATACAGATCTCTAAAATTATTTTTAATTCGAAATAATTTTTTATTCAAAATAATTTTTTTTTAAAAAAATTTTTTTGATCAAAAATTATTTTCAGTCAAAAATTAAAATATTTTTTTGAAACACTTAACTTTTAATCTTAATTAAGATGAGTACACAAAAGGTAACGAGCATCAAAATTCCATCATTCGATAAAGATCATTATAACCTATGGAAGCACAAGATGCAGTTATTTATTGGGATCGCCAATCCCAAATATGCCTTGATCTTAGAAAAAGGCATTGAACCTCCAATAACAGTTGTTCTCGAACACGAGGTAGATGGGGTCGTAATTCCTCATAGACAGATTCCAAAAAGTCCGACAGACTACAACGATGAAGAAAAGGAAGCTGTATCCCTGGACAATAACCTCAAGCTTATTCTGATAGAATCCCTAGACTATGTCATGTATAATCATGTGGTCAACTGCAAGACCTCCAAGCAAATCTGGGATACTATAGAGGTTATAAATGAAGGGACTGAAGAAGTCAAAGAGAATAGACTGGAGATATTGACCTCCCAGTACGAGCAGTTTAGATCCAACCCTGGTGAGGGCATCTCTGAGGTGTTTCAGAGATTGAACAAACTTATAAACGAGCTCAACCTCAATGGGAAATATTACTTAAACCAGGAGGTCAACAGGAAGTTTCTATTAACCTTGCCAGAGCATCTGGAGCACAGGATTGCGGCCATCCGAGAGTCTAGGGACATGAAGGAGATAACCCTAGAAAGACTCTACGGAGTTCTGAAGACATATGAATTGGAACAGATTCAGACAAGAGAGATGTATGGCAGAGGCAAAGTTTCGAGTTCTTCTAAAGCACTGATAGTAGAAGCACCAGAGAAAGAGGAAGTGAAGGCTGTTGTACCTTCAAAAAGTTCAGAGGAGTATGTTGTTCCAGAATATGGTCATACTCCATAAAAACAGGAAAATGGTGAATTCTATTCTCTAGAAGAACTGGATCAGCTGGAAGATGAATCTCTAGCTATGTTTTCCAGGAAGTTTGGAAACATGAGATTCAGAAGAAACTCCTCATTTAAATCTAAACCTACCTTTGGAAGGTTTCAAAAAGGAAGTTCTTCAATAGCTGTATCAAGAAGCGGCTACAAGACAGGCTTGGTTGACAGAAGCAAGATCCGTTGCTTCAACTGCAATGAGCTTGGTCATTTTGCAACTGAATGCAAGAAGCCGAAGCAAGGACAGAAGAGAGACTCTTATCAAGAGTTGAAAGAGAAATATGATGCTTTAGTGAAAAAGCATCAAGGGAAGTCCTATCTAGCAGAGGGCAAGAGTTGGGATGACTCAGACAATGATGAGGAAGAAGAGCTAGGAAATCTTGCTCTTATGGCTTCATCAGATGGATCAGTATCTCCACCTCGGTCAGAAGGAAAAGAGGTAGATCCCTCATGCCCTAAAATGTTTAAACTGTTAGGAAAAGAATTGGACGACACCAGAGATAGGGTTAACAAACTTCGTCTCAAAATTAAAGAATTAACTGATGAGAATGATAGTTTAAAATTGTTAAAAACCAGAAATATAAAACTGACTGAAGACCTAGCTTTTCAGGTTAATAGAGTCAGTTGTTATGTCAAGGTTGAGGCCTATCTCAGAAATCAGATTGTAGAGGAACAGAAAAAGTGTCTTGCCTATAAACATTCCTCTTACATTGTAAAAGACCTAGTTGACCAACAAGAAATAAAACGTAAAGTTGGAATAGGCTATGAATACAATCAATCTGTAGGAAAGGCGAGCAACATAACCCCTTTCAGAAAAAGTGCTGAAGAAAGGGGTATCCCACATGTTGTTAAGGACACACCTAAACCTCTTTTCATAACCCCTATAGCAGAACCTATCCTGGAAAGCTCTATACTTATTCAATATGAAATGAAGTTAGAGGATCTCGAGGAAGAAAAGAAAAGAGAGGAACTTGCTAAGGACATAAAAGGAGTTAATGTCCAACAAAAAGTGACTGCACCCAAGACATCAGTGAAAGATGTGGGAACCTCTGCTTTCCCCAATCCTGGTATAGGTGTTAAAGACTTGAAAAACCAACCAAACAGACCCAATTCCTTTGTGAATAGTAGGAACAGTAACAACAGATTTCATTCTACTGAAAACTTTAAATTTGCTGAAAAAGTTGAGGTAGAAACTGTTAAGACACAAACTGTTAAGCCACCTACTATACTGAATAACATGCTTACTATTGATGCTTTCCATAATCCTTGTGGTGTTTTAAATTGTATGTTATGTGCTTTTAATGCTATGACTGCTTACTTTAAACGCATGATAGCTAAGAAAGATAACATGACACCTAGACAGCACATCAATAGTAAATTTGCTAAATCCAAGACTGCAACTCCTTCACCTGAGAAAAAGGAATCATATATTCCTAAGTCTAAACAGAAAGTTGATAAGACGGTTTATAGGAAGGTAGGAAAAGTCAAGGAAGATAATGATGTTATTCGAAAAGGGTCTGTTGTCAAAGCTGACAAAGGTCAATTCTTTAAGTATGCCGGGCCCAATCAATTTTGGGTTCCGAAGACGAATTAATCCGTTTGGTATGTGCAGGGAGTTAAACAGGTAAACCGAGTTGTATGGATCCTGGACAGCGGATCTTCAAGGCATATGACCGGAGATAGAGCCCTGCTATCAAACGTGGTTGAAAGAGCTGGCCCAATCGTCACCTTTGGAGATAACAGCAAAGGAATGACTACGGGATATGGCAAGTTAAATACTGGAAATGTTATCATTGAAAACGTCTCTTTAGTGGAAGGACTTAAGCACAATCTACTCAGCGTCAGTCAATTTTGTGATAAAGGGTACAAAGTAAACTTTATCAAGGAGAAATGCTTAATAGCTCATTCTAAAGATGACAAACTAGCCTTGCATGGAGTAAGGAAAGGAAACTTGTACGTAGCCGATCTCAACTCAGGTAGTGAAGATGAAGCAAACTGTTTCTATTCAAAGGCTTCATCAGAAGAAAGCTGGCTATGGCACAAGAAACTCTCACATCTAAACTTCAAAACAATGAACTCTTTAGTCAAGAGGGATTTAGTGAGAGGACTGCCTCCGATGGAATTTACACAAGAAGGCTTGTGTGAGGCATGTCAGAAAGGGAAGTCAAAGAAAGCAAATCACAAAGGAACAGACACTACAAATATCACTGAACCACTGCAACTGCTACATATGGATTTATTTGGTCCAGTCAATATTCCGTCTATGTCCTGAAAAAGATACGCCTTAGTGATTGTAGATGACTTCACTAAATATACATGGGTTTTATTCTTGATCTCTAAGGATGAAACTCCACATTTGGTGATTGATCATATAAAATTGATTGAGTTAGATTCAAAGTTACCTGTCCGGGCAATCAGATCAGATAATGGAACAGAATTCAAAAATGAAGTTCTGAATAACTTCTGCTCAGACAAGGGGATAACAAGGCAATATTCAGCACCAAGGACTCCGCAACAAAATGGAGTTGTAGAAAGGAAAAATAGAACCCTGATTGAAGCTGCAAGAACAATGCTAAGTGAATCAAGGCTACCTATCTACTTCTAGGCTGAAGCAGTGAATACAGCTTGTTACACTCAGAATCGAACTCTGATCAACAAAGATCATATGAAAACTCCCTATGAATTAATGGCTGGCAAGAAACCAACTCTCAAGTACTTTCATGTATTTGGAGCTAAATGCTTTGTGTTAAAGGATGGAGATGAACTTCGTGGCAAGTTTGAGGCCAAGGCACATGAAGCTATTTTTGTCGGGTATTCAAGAAGAGCATATAGGGTATACATAATTGATCAGCACCAAGTGAAGGAAAGTGTCAATGTAACTTTTGATGACACTAAACTCCCAAGTATCCAAACTGAAGATTCTTCTGAGTCATTTAAATTCGACAATTATCCAGACTCACACTCTGATGACGAAGAAGAACCTGAGGTTGCAAAAGGAGATGATGATGACAATAATAATGATGATCCAGGTAACAGTGGTGGAAACAATGGTAACACTGGAGATACTACTAATATCAGTAGTGGATCAACAAGTCATCCTGGCAGCAACTCAGGGGGAGATGAAGGATCAACTGGCAGAATACAACATCACAATGAATTTCGGGGCGAATCATCAAGATCATACCTTCCTAGGGAAAGGATATTGTAACGCCCGAGAAAATTACGTTTATTTTATAATATTTAAATATGCTTTTAATATAATTTTTAGTGTGTCAGATTTTTTTTATTTTTTATTTTTTATTTTTTTATATATATGCATTTATTTGTGTTAGGATTTTTAATAAATAGAAAAATTACCTGTTATGTGTTATGTGAATACTGTGTAACCTAAAATATTTTATTCTATTTTGCTGTAATTTTTGTTTCATTAGAATAAGGTTATTTTTTTTATTTGTGATTATCAGAGCCAACCACTTGTAAGAGACTAGAGACCTTGTTTTTGGTACCTATATTTTTATGGAAATGATAAAATCCTCAAAATAAATCTATTTTGTTATTTTTGAATCATTCATAATTTTTGGGGAATTTTGACATATATATTCTAATTATTTGAAAATATCTATTTTTATATTTTATCTCATAAAAATAATTTTTGGGTTTTTTTTTATTTTAATTATTGGGTAATTTATCTTTTAATCAAATTTGAGCCCCTAAAATTTTCTAAAATATAAATAGATTTTTATTAATAATTGTTTTACTATTTTTACTAAAAAAATAACATCTGGGTTAGTGAATTTGGGGGATAAGCTCTTAATTAGGGTTTATTGTTCTTGAAGTAAATCAATTGGTTGAAGGTGATTCTTTAGTCCGTTTTTCGATTATGAGTAACTTATGCGTAGCCCTTGTTATGTATTAGATGTGTATGCCATCAATTTCATATGTAAACTATTTGATTTTACATCCGTTTTTAACTGTTCTTGTTGTGAAATTGTAAGTGATTTTCATTGATTGATTGAATGATTTGAGGTCATGGTTGTGTAGAGCGTAGCCTTGTGAGTTTACTCATGTTTTTGTTTTGATTTTTAGAGCCAAATCGGGTTCACCGGAATAGTTGACTGGTGTTCTTCATTTTTGGCCGGAATATGAGCTCTGTTAGTTGTCTTTGCTTGCTATGCTCTTGAATAGGTTGAGTAAATTGTTGGAAACGTATTAACATCGATTTGACTGAGTTTGTGAGTCATCGGAGAAAACTCCGGTCATTCTCTTTTATGTTTTGGCCGGAGTATGGGTTACTGGTCTTGTTTCTTGTTCCAGGTAGCATGGTTGTATTGTTTGTGAGACTGTTGTCCTCTTATTTGTTGGTTATGTTGGGTCATATATTATGTCACATTAAAACTTGATTTTCTGTAGTATTTTGTTCTAGTATAAATATTCCATTCCTGTCATTCTCATACAATCCCTCTCCCATTTTTATTCACTTTGATACACATTGTGTTAGTCTTTGCAATCAGCAGGAACCCTCACTGTCATATACTGTTGCTTATAAAACAGACTGTCACAAGTGCCACCAAAAATATATAGAAAATGTAATCGAGAAGTTTTTTTTCTCTTATAATGATCCAGTACACTGCTTATTTCCGATTCATGGTAAGATCTTACAAGCAATGTATTGTAGAAGCTTCTTCTGCACTACACATCATATATTACATATTACAAACGAATTATGTCTTCATAAGATGTAATTGCTTCAAGGACATACAAACTTTAATCAACAATAATAATGTGTTGCTACTAAGTTTTAACTCCATTTTCAAAACTCTTATTTACTAGTTTATATATAGGTCATTAAAATAATATATAAAAGTTTACTTTCTTTTGACATGGAAATCAGTAGTTTAGCTAAGCGAGCAATGGGCTTGGAGGCCTTCAGGTTGCTAACTTGCTATTAATTCTTTATTGGCAGAATTTGTTTTTGTTGCCAGAACTTTAATACTGCTAGATTATGCTTTCCTTAGAGACATACATAGTTGACAAACTATTTTTAAATTGACTGATTTTTTTTAAAAAATATGCATGATTAACAAGTCTAGAGTTAATGAAATATGTTTACATATCTATATGCTAGTCTTCTTTTGTTGTGCACTGCTTCTTAGTGATCATGACTATATGGATGAAAACACATCGCGATATACTAATTAGTCATTATGTGTCCTAAGGTTCTGATATACTAATTTAATACGTTGTTTAGGCTTTTGTATGCTAACAACATCAATGGTTTCGAGTCATTAAAAGAAATTTAGATTTGTGTATATAATTACTTTATGTTCGGATCAATTGAATATTGAAATCAAGTTTTCCCCGTTCAGTTTCTGAGGTAGCATAATGGACACATTGAAGTAAGAAAAAAAAATAAATAAATTCAATGGTCTGAAGTTTTGACTATTTGTGCTCTAAAGATTTAAACTGAATTGTAGTTATCAGTTACTGTAGAGGTGTAGTTGACCATTTGTCTAGCTATACACTATTACGTTTTGGAACAGTTTGGACAGTATATACCCTTTGGTTATATGACAATCTAAATTTGAGAACAATGAGGGCCTTCGCTCTTCAGTACCTACCCTGTACCTTTGAGATGAAGCATGCCTTTAAGTTCTTCTAGGCTTCTGGCAAAAGCTTAGTGTGTACTAGGGGAAGCCAGCATTCTCATTGTTCTTGGTGAAGCCTTGATTTGGCACTGTGTATTATTATATTTAGTTTTTGTTGTGGAGCCAATCTTCATGTAAGCAACTACACTGTTATATTTTGTATAAGTGAATAATGAAAAAGAGATGTTTGTTTTTGTCCCATTACTATATATTAATTTATAACGTAAACCATAATTATTTTGTGAGGTAGAGATATTTTAAATGTATACAATATTTAATGATTTTGAGAAATAAAAATGATGTATTTATTTTTTTTCATTTATTATTTATTATCTAATAATTCTTTTATCCGGTTTAATTAAAACAAATTTGTTCGAGTCTAAAAGTAATTCGGAAGTTCTAAAAATAGCTCCAATTCCCTAATTTATTTATAAATCCGGATTATTATTTTATTAAATATTTAGAGATCCAATAATTATCCGGAGTGGATAATAATGATCCACTTTGACTCAAATAATATCTTAGAGTTTATTCTTGGTTCTTTGACTGCTCTTTTATTTGCGAGTCTCACCTGCTATATGAGTTATGTGCTTATTCGCTTGCTAATTGATGTTACTTGTTTATTAATTATTATTTGGTGTTTATTATCAATAGAACGCATGGGTAGACACTATAATCTAAATTAGAATATTTTATTTGTAGATACAAGTGAGGTACTAGATAGACGAGCAGTGTAGTCATCCCGTTCCAGCTTTAGGACAGCTGTGATATCAGGCAAGTATTTCTTCTTTGTTCCTCTTAAACACTTTTATTTTACTGTTTTCAGTTATTCGTATCATGATAAATAGTTATTGTTCAGAACTATTTATTATTCATGTTTTATTCTGTGCATCAGAGTTACTTGTTATTCGTACTCTGAATATTGAAAGTTTATTATAATAAACACGTCATATCTGGTGTTATCGTAGTAAATAATGGGGATATGACCTGTATTTAAAATTAAGCATACCTTTATTTATTTTGGGTTGCTCTATTGGATTGGACTTTAGCGTAAGAGGCCAATAACAGACCCTGGTCCAGCAGTGTGATATAAATGGCGTAAGAGACTAGTAGTGGGGCTAGTCCAGCATATTTAAGGGGATATGGTAACCATTCCATCCTCTTATAGGCTAACATTACTTGCCTATGGTACCTAACTGAAATCTAGATTATGTGGTGTGGCATAACTAGTCCTATTGCTTTTGAACCTGATCAGGGGGCAATAGTGGTGTGTGGTGACTATCCAATCCATAGTGCCAGTTTGGCTATTATATATTGATTTTGAGCAGTTGATTCATTTTGATGACATACTGCATTGTTTCAGTTTGAGATAAACTGTGATTTATTTACTGTTCAATTTTTATAATAAACTGTTTTATATTCTGTTCTCCATACAGATCCCATATTTTGATTACATTTCAATTGTTCATATACTTGCTGAGCATTTCTTTGGCTCACTCTTGCTTTTTATTAAATTCTGTCAGATATCCAGTATGAGACACAGCGGTAGCTCTAGCAGGCATAGAGAGCCTCAGGTGTTAGGGTGGCTCGCTTCTCGGGCTTCCCAGGTATTTAGTTATTTACAGTTTCGTTGTAGATAAAATGTGTAATAAAATAAATTTAGACTTAAAACCTATCTAGATTTGTGGATTAGTAGTGGGCTTGTAATAAAGTGATTTGGATTTACTTTTAGTTTCAGCTGCTTAATTTCATACTATAACCTGTTAGCGATCTTTGGTTTGGCGGGGTCAGTGCGCCTCTGATATATTATTGGGCCAGTGTGCCTCTAAATTTATATTATTTTATTGTTGATTGGTTGGTGACCCCCGGATCTAGACCCCGGGATTTGGAGGGCGTCACAGTTGGTATCAGAGCTACAGGTTGGTAGTCACTGAAATATGCAGAGATATAGCTCAGGAAGGATTTGGTAGATCACATGAGATAGGTTGATAGTCATTTGAGATAAGTTTACATTTGATTTTAGTTTAAGCCTATGTTGTGAGTTGTGTTGTGATACCTATGTATGGTAGTGATGCCTATGTATGGTAGGGTTCGGTTTCTAGTAGAAGGTATGTCGGAATTTTGAGTGTACATAGCCAATATCTTTTCTAGTAGAATGTCTAGGGAGTAGGATGTTGTAGACTAGTTGGATGAGCTGTTGTATTCCATGTAAAAATTTATATATATCGATGGCAATTTTATAGTGTAGGTCCGTGTTGTTATATTTAGACATGCTTTTCCTTTTGACATTCAAGTACATTAGTAGTTGTGCACCATGATTTGATAACATGAATGGGAACAAGGATTTTATTTAAAGAGAAAAACTCTTTTTCTTCGCTACATATGCCTTTCCAGGATAAATGTTATATCAACATCATGTTTAGCAACGTACTAAAGAACTTGTTTGTTTATTATCAGAGATATGACTAATCCAAATGCGATTGAGAACGATTTGGGAAATCTGAACAACAATCAGAATCCAGTGGTGCAAGGAAATCCATTAGAGCCGGGAAACGTCAACGTGATGCAACAAATATTAGAGCTATTCCGTCAGCAAACGGATAATCTCACCCATCAGCAGCAACGGCCACCAGCACCACAGGTTGTGACGTTCAAGACATTTCAAGCTGTGAAACCCCTAGAGTTTCATGGGACAGCAGATCCCGTAGAGGCTAGAGCATGGCTAAAAGAGATAGAGAAAGCTTTTGCATTAGTGAAAGTCGAGGATAATCAGAAGACAGAATATGCTAGCTACTTTCTGAAGGGAGAAGCCAATTATTGGTGGGAATCTAGGAAGTCTCTTGAGGGGACAAGAGTAACCACTTGGGAAAGGTTTAATGAACTGTTCTTGGAAAAGTATTTTCCACGTTACATGCAGAACCAAATGGAGATCAAATTCCTGGAGCTGAAACAGGAAGGAAATGTGACGGATTATGAGACCAAGTTTACAGAATTGGCTAGGTTTGTGCCAGATTTTGTAGACACTGATGAGAAGAGGGCCAAAAGGTTCCAGCAAGGATTAAAGGCATGGGTCAGAAGTAGGGTGGCTGTTTTCGAGTTAACCACCTACACTGCGGTAGTACAGAAGGCGATGATCATTGAAGCTGAGAGTGACATGTCTCAGAAAGAGAAGGATGAAAAGAAGAAGAAGTTTGACAGTCGATTAGGGAATCAACAACAAAACCGATTTCAGAGCAATTTCAACAACCGACCAGGATTTCAGTTCAAGGGAAATGGTGGACTAGGGAATGGAGGTCATAATTTTGGTAATCAAGGGAATCGATTTCAGAATAATAACCAGTAGCAAGTGAACCGATTCTTTAACAACAATCAACAACAGGGAAATCGACCACCACCAGTATGCAAGATATGTGGGAAAAACCATGGTGGGGTGTGTAATCGACTTAATGCAGTGTGTTATAAATGCAAGCAGAAAGGACATTACGCTAATGAGTGTTCTTTACCATGGAATCCTGAGATGTTTTGTTATAAGTGTGGCAATAAAGGTCATGTATCCAAGGACTGCAAAGTCAACGTCAACAATAGGAATCATAATAAAGCTACAAGGTCCGGCATTGCAGGTCAGCCCAAGATCATTACTTTTAATATGAGCCTGTAGATATTCAACATGATTTATCTTATGATGAAAAACTAGTTAAGATATTAGATCGTAAAGATAAGGTATTAAGGAATAAGACAATACCTTTAATTAGGATATTGTGAAGAAATCCCTTGGTTGAGTAATCAACATTGGAGGTAGAAAGTGAAATGTTAGCTCAGTACCCTCATCCATTTTCTTAAGTGGATTCTGGGGACAGAATCCTTATAAGGGGGGAAGGTTATAACGCCCGAGAAAATTACGTTTATTTTATAATATTTAAATATGCTTTTAATATAATTTTTAGTGTGTCAGATTTTTTTTATTTTTTATTTTTTATTTTTTTATATATATACATTTATTTGTGTGAGGATTTTTAATAAATAGAAAAATTACCTGTTATGTGTTATGTGAATACTGTGTAACCTAAAATATTTTATTCTATTTTGCTGTAATTTTTGTTTCTTTAGAATAAGGTTACTTTTTTTTTATTTGTGATTATCGGAGCCAACCACTTGTAAGAGACTAGAGACCTTGTTTTTGGTACCTATATTTTTATGGAAATGATAAAATCCTCAAAATAAATCTATTTTATTATTTTTGAATCATTCATAATTTTTGGGGAATTTTGACATATATATTCTAATTATTTGAAAATATCTATTTTTATATTTTATCTCATAAAAATAATTTTTGGGTTTTTTTTTATTTTAATTATTGGGTAATTTATCTTTTAATCAAATTTGAGCCCCTAAAATTTTCTAAAATATAAATAGATTTTTATTAATAATTGTTTTACTATTTTTACTAAAAAAATAACATCTGGGTTAGTGAATTTGGGGGATAAGCTCTTAATTAGGGTTTATTGTTCTTGGAGTAAATCAATTGGTTGAAGGTGATTCTTTAGTCCGTTTTTCGATTATGAGTAACTTATGCGTAGCCCTTGTTATGTATTAGATGTGTATGCCATCAATTTCATATGTAAACTATTTGATTTTACATCCGTTTTTAACTGTTCTTGTTGTGAAATTGTAAGTGATTTTCATTGATTGATTGAATGATTTGAGGTCATGGTTGTGTAGAGCGTAGCCTTGTGAGTTTACTCATGTTTTTGTTTTGATTTTTAGAGCCAAATCGGGTTCACCGGAATAGTTGACTGGTGTTCTTCATTTTTGGCCGGAATATGAGCTCTGTTAGTTGTCTTTGCTTGCTATGCTCTTGAATAGGTTGAGTAAATTGTTGGAAACGTATTAACATCGATTTGACTGAGTTTGTGAGTCATCGGAGAAAACTCCGGTCATTCTCTTTTATGTTTTGGCCGGAGTATGGGTTACTGGTCTTGTTTCTTGTTCCAGGTAGCATGGTTGTATTGTTTGTGAGACTATTGTCCTCTTATTTGTTGGTTATGTTGGGTCATATATTATGTCACATTAAAACTTGATTTTCTGTAGTATTTTATTCTAGTATAAATATTCCATTCCTGTCATTCTCATACAATCCCTCTCCCATTTTTATTCACTTTGATACACATTGTGTTAGTCTTTGCAATCAGCAGGAACCCTCACTGTCATATACTGTTGCTTATAAAACAGACTGTCACAAGTGCCACCAAAAATATATAGAAAATGTAATCGAGAAGTTTTTTTTCTCTTATAATGATCCAGTACACTGCTTATTTCCGGTTCATGGTAAGATCTTACAAGCAATGTATTGTAGAAGCTTCTTCTGCACTACACATCATATATTACATATTACAAACGAATTATGTCTTCATAAGATGTAATTGCTTCAAGGACATACAAACTTTAATCAACAATAATAATGTGTTGCTACTAAGTTTTAACTCCATTTTCAAAACTCTTATTTACTAGTTTATATATAGGTCATTAAAATAATATATAAAAGTTTACTTTCTTTTGACATGGAAATCAGTAGTTTAGCTAAGCGAGCAATGGGCTTGGAGGCCTTCAGGTTGCTAACTTGCTATTAATTCTTTATTGGCAGAATTTGTTTTTGTTGCCAGAACTTTAATACTGCTAGATTATGCTTTCCTTAGAGACATACATAGTTGACAAACTATTTTTAAATTGACTGATTTTTTTTAAAAAATATGCATGATTAACAAGTCTAGAGTTAATGAAATATGTTTACATATCTATATGCTAGTCTTCTTTTGTTGTGCACTGCTTCTTAGTGATCATGACTATATGGATGAAAACACATCGCGATATACTAATTAGTCATTATGTGTCCTAAGGTTCTGATATACTAATTTAATACGTTGTTTAGGCTTTTGTATGCTAACAACATCAATGGTTTCGAGTCATTAAAAGAAATTTAGATTTGTGTATATAATTACTTTATGTTCGGATCAATTGAATATTGAAATCAAGTTTTCCCCGTTCAGTTTCTGAGGTAGCATAATGGACACATTGAAGTAAGAAAAAAAAATAAATAAATTCAATGGTCTGAAGTTTTGACTATTTGTGCTCTAAAGATTTAAACTGAATTGTAGTTATCAGTTACTGTAGAGGTGTAGTTGACCATTTGTCTAGCTATACACTATTACGTTTTGGAACAGTTTGGACAGTATATACCCTTTGGTTATATGACAATCTAAATTTGAGAACAATGAGGGCCTTCGCTCTTCAGTACCTACCCTGTACCTTTGAGATGAAGCATGCCTTTAAGTTCTTCTAGGCTTCTGGCAAAAGCTTAGTGTGTACTAGGGGAAGCCAGCATTCTCATTGTTCTTGGTGAAGCCTTGATTTGGCACTGTGTATTATTATATTTAGTTTTTGTTGTGGAGCCAATCTTCATGTAAGCAACTACACTGTTATATTTTGTATAAGTGAATAATGAAAAAGAGATGTTTGTTTTTGTCCCATTACTATATATTAATTTATAACGTAAACCATAATTATTTTGTGAGGTAGAGATATTTTAAATGTATACAATATTTAATGATTTTGAGAAATAAAAATGATGTATTTATTTTTTTTCATTTATTATTTATTATCTAATAATTCTTTTATCCGGTTTAATTAAAACAAATTTGTTCGAGTCTAAAAGTAATTCGGAAGTTCTAAAAATAGCTCCAATTCCCTAATTTATTTATAAATCCGGATTATTATTTTATTAAATATTTAGAGATCCAATAATTATCCGGAGTGGATAATAATGATCCACTTTGACTCAAATAATATCTTAGAGTTTATTCTTGGTTCTTTGACTGCTCTTTTATTTGCGAGTCTCACCTGCTATATGAGTTATGTGCTTATTCGCTTGCTAATTGATGTTACTTGTTTATTAATTATTATTTGGTGTTTATTATCAATAGAACGCATGGGTAGACACTATAATCTAAATTAGAATATTTTATTTGTAGATACAAGTGAGGTACTAGATAGACGAGCAGTGTAGTCGTCCCGTTCCAGCTTTAGGACAGCTGTGATATCAGGCAAGTATTTCTTCTTTGTTCCTCTTAAACACTTTTATTTTACTGTTTTCAGTTATTCGTATCATGATAAATAGTTATTGTTCAGAACTATTTATTATTCATGTTTTATTCTGTGCATCAGAGTTACTTGTTATTCGTACTCTGAATATTGAAAGTTTATTATAATAAACACGTCATATCTGGTGTTATCGTAGTAAATAATGGGGATATGACCTGTATTTAAAATTAAGCATACCTTTATTTATTTTGGGTTGCTCTATTGGATTGGACTTTAGCGTAAGAGGCCAGTAACAGACCCTGGTCCAGCAGTGTGATATAAATGGCGTAAGAGACTAGTAGTGGGGCTAGTCCAGCATATTTAAGGGGATATGGTAACCATTCCATCCTCTTATAGGCTAACATTACTTGCCTATGGTACCTAACTGAAATCTAGATTATGTGGTGTGGCATAACTAGTCCTATTGCTTTTGAACCTGATCAGGGGGCAATAGTGGTGTGTGGTGACTATCCAATCCATAGTGCCAGTTTGGCTATTATATATTGATTTTGAGCAGTTGATTCATTTTGATGACATACTGCATTGTTTCAGGTTGAGATAAACTGTGATTTATTTACTGTTCAATTTTTATAATAAACTGTTTTATATTCTGTTCTCCATACAGATCCCATATTTTGATTACATTTCAATTGTTCATATACTTGCTGAGCATTTCTTTGGCTCACTCTTGCTTTTTATTAAATTCTGTCAGATATCCAGTATGAGACACAGCGGTAGCTCTAGCAGGCATAGAGAGCCTCAAGTGTTAGGGTGGCTCGCTTCTCGGGCTTCCCAGGTATTTAGTTATTTACAGTTTCGCTGTAGATAAAATGTGTAATAAAATAAATTTAGACTTAAAACCTATCTAGATTTGTGGATTAGTAGTGGGCTTGTAATAAAGTGATTTGGATTTACTTTAAGTTTCAGCTGCTTAATTTCATACTATAACCTGTTAGCGATCTTTGGTTTGGCGGGGTCAGTGCGTCTCTGATATATTATTGGGCCAGTGTGCCTCTAAATTTATATTATTTTATTGTTGATTGGTTGGTGACCCCCGGATCTAGACCCCGGGATTTGGAGGGCGTCACAGATATGGAGCAGAGATCATCCTTTTAAATTGATTATAGGTGATCCAGATGTTGGAGTAAGAACCAAGAATGCAACTTCAAATGAATGTTTGTTTTCAGTTTTTCTATCTCAAGAAGAACCAAAGAAAATTGAAGATGCACTAACTGATCCAGATTGGGTTCTTGCCATGCAAGAAGAACTCAATCAATTTGAGAGACAGGAAGTATGGACACTGGTACCCAGACCTAAAGATAGATCTGTTATTGGCACGAAATGGGTATACAGGAACAAGTTAGACGGTGATGGCGTTGTTACGAGGAACAAGGCCAGACTGGTGGCAAAGGGTCACTCCCAAGAAGAGGGAATTGATTATAATGAGACCTACGCACCAGTTGCAAGACATGAAGCCATCAGGATATTTCTAGCATTCGCAGCACATTCCAATTTTAAAGTTTATCAAATGGATGTAAAGAGTGCTTTTCTGAATGGAGAGTTAGAAGAGGAAGTATATGTGGAACAGCCCCCTAGCTTTGAAAATCCAGAGTTTGCTGGTTTTGTATATTTTCTATTCAAAGCTCTCTATGGGCTCAAGCAAGAACCAATGACATGGTATGTAATATTCCTAAATTTCAGGTACTTTTAAAACTTTTGTTAATAAATAGTGAGCATGCATTAGAGGTCAAAAATGGTGGAATTATATAAAGTATATGTCGAATAGTAGAGTTACGTAGTTGTATTTTTAAGTTGGTCTACGTAATATACGTAGAACTTTCTCAATATGTTTTATCCGGAGAATCACCACTGAAATCTTTCGGATAATTAGGATGGAGTTTACATGATAAATTATATTTTTGGATAATAATTAAGAATGAGGTTTTGTTGGATATTCAATTTATTAGAATTCCCGGAACGAGTTAAAGATTAAATTTATCGTTGCGAATCATTAAGGAAACGAAAAATCAAATGACTTCCCAAGAATTATTAGAGAGCCGATTTTTATTATTGCATGGACTAAAAGAAATGCAATTACTTGCACTTGGTTGGAATAATAAGAAATGCTAGTAGTAATCTTGACCAAAGTCAAGAAGTCTTGTTGACTTGACCCTTGGTGGATAATAAAAGACAAAGGCCAAGCTAGACATTGCATAAGGTTAGAAAAAGAAAAAAATAAAAATCAAGCTAGCAAAGGAAGCTCTCGGCTGAAACATCAAGGGAGGGAGGAGAAAAATTCATAGCTTCAACCATACTTGCTTGTTTGTGTTGATTAAGGTCTTAAAAGAAAGGTATAACCATTACCTACCTTCCATATCAATCTTAAGCTTAGCTATCCATTGAATCTCTTGAATTTCATGAAAACCTAAGAGCATGAATAGTAACTTTTCATATAAATAAAATCTTAAACTCATGTTTTATGATTGCTTAGCCTTGGTAGATGATTGTTAAGTGTTAATTATGCTATGGGTAGTTGTTTAAGAGCATGCTAGAACCTAGAATGCTTGAAACCCTTATGTGGTGATTATAGTTGTGTTATGCCATGTTTGAGTAATAATCTTAGAATAAATCATGGTAAATTGTGATCTTAGTTGTTAAACAAGTATCTTGATTGGCTTAGGTTGGGTGATGGAAATTGTATGAGTTGATTATAAATTGAATTGGTTGTTATGGAGTAGTATGAATTGTGGCTTGAATGAGTAAAGCTAATGGCTGTGTTTTGAAGATTTATTGGTAACAAATGGATGCTTGTATAATTGTGAAACCACTTGGGATTGAGTCTTCATATGTTCAAGTAGTTGTATAAATTTTGTTGGAGTTGTTTGGGGTGAATTTAAACAGGTTAAAAATTGAGGAAATGACGAGCGTACAAACATAACCACGCCATTTTTTTTCTGGCCTTAACTGTTCATGGTCATTCGAAGGGGCTACCCTGTTTTGTTTTATGATTTCTATATGTGGTTAGATAGATAATGTTCTCTAGATCGTTTGCCCGCAAAAATCATGCCAATCGGAGCTACGAGCTAAAAGATATGGCCAAAATGGTAAGGGTAGCGCAGAAATTCAGCAATCCTGTTTTCTACGAACTTTGGAGTTATGATCACCCTAGTTAGAAGACTCCATAAATCTTGAATCTTTTATCTAAAATACTAGGAACATATTTGAGGACCTGGGAAGAAGAATTGGATTAAAAAGATTAAAACCTGAATTGTTAAAATTGTTTGAATCCAAGTGATACAAGTGAAAAGTCTAGGAAAATGCTAGCACTTTGATTTTAGCCACTCCTTATCATGAATGACGTTTGAGGCTAAATTAGAAAATGAACCCTTATGGAAAAATGTCATATAATGACATTGGAATACTACAAGCTAATGAACTTGACTAACATGTGTCGTTTGAAAAGATTAAGCAGTTGTAAGAGTATGTGCTAATAGAACTAATAAGAGACGTTCCTATAGCTAATGACAATACTGTTTTCATTCGTAGACACTCAGGCAAGGCCAGGAAGGAACATACCCCAGCTTGAAAACTCAGGCAAGTATCCGACACTTTGTCACTTTGATTCTTGTATATCACCAGGTTGTGAATAGGTATTGAAATTGCATATTCCATGTTTACCTTGAATTACTTCAAATCTTTTCAATTGATTCTGAGACTGCTCGGGGCTTCTCAAAAAGTAGAGCATGTCTAAAGCCTGAGTGAATATCAGTTTTGTGAAACGAATTATCCTTCGGGATATTGGGCGACTAATCGGGGAGAGTAGGTTATTCTATCGACAGTAGTCGATGATTATCAAACTATTTGATTCAAACTGTAATCAAAATTTTATGATGATCATTAAGGATCATCAACTTATTTTTGATGATTATTTTAATTATTTAAATAATATTTAAGAATTAATTTAAATATTATTTAAAAAGGTTGAATAGTGTTTCAACACTTATGAATTATTTTAAAATCCATTTCAAATAATATTTAAATATTATTTAATATTATTTAAATATTACGAAGCGTTCAAAACGAGATCATTCAATTAATTAAGCAGTATTTGATTATTTTAAATAATATTAAATATTATTTAAATATTATTTAAATATTGGGAATTTTAAAAAAGGGCAATTATTGTCAACTAATTTTATCCCTAGCCCTATTTTAACATGATTTTCTTTGATATTCTTTATTATTATTATCCCGATTTACCGAGATTCTAGGGTTAATCGAATACCCGAATCACTACTTAAATATTTTGATGATCTCTAAAATTATTTTGGAGCTTTCGTGAATTCTTTAAATATTGTTTTAATTAATTATTGGTTATTTAATTACTAATAAAATATTCTGCGAATATTTTTGGGCTAACAACCCCACACTAGGGAAGATATGAATAATCTTGACATTCTTCCATATATACTTAAATCTTTCGGAACTAGTATAGGATTCCAGATAAATACTCTTATTTAAAGAGGTTTTCTAGCGACTCCCCGGTTGTGTGCTGGATTCTTCTTGAACCAAGTACCTTGTTTTATTAATTCGTTGACTAAGAGTCAACCCACACTGATATGATTATTTCCACCAAAGTTCGGAAGTGAATCTATGATCTGACGATTGAAATCTTAGAGAGGATAATGTTAGTCTGGAAATTTCGAATTTACTATTCCTTCCAGACTCATCTTTGGTGTCATGTATTCACCAGGGACTGGAGTAAGGTTGCGTAAGAGGTCGAGTGACGCACGACCCAGCGTAATTAAAAAGGCCCATGAGATGCCTAGGGTGACGTCCCGATAAGGGGTTGTCCTTCTACTAGTAGAGAAAGTGACTGGTTCTTCTATTGTACAATGCGACTGATCATCGCGTACAGTAGGGCGTTGAAAAATCTCCATATAGTCCTATTTCTTCCAATTGGAATTTGACGTTGCACTGTAACGAAAGCCCAGGTGCAGAGTTACCGATAGTGTCAACGAGGAATATATTTAACTCTGATTTTGTTGGTGGCTGTGAGTACTGTTTTAATTGCGTATCTTAGTTTCATTGATGTCTTGATATCATATTCTGTTATCGTTTCACTACCTTGATATTCTGTTATCTATTACTTGCTGAGCATTTGTAGCTCATTCTTGCTTGTTGTTCTTTTTGTTGTTATTTCCACATTACAGTTGTTGACCATGTCCAGCCGTGTGCACCGAACCCCACGCAAGCGGGTAGCAAGGGCAAGGGCCCCGTATGAGAGGATCCGCATTACTGTCCCTGAGGTAGGGAAGCTTAGTAGGATAGGCTTTCAGCTTTTGCTAATCAGGTTTATTTATAAGTACGACCTATGTAAGTATATGAAACGTGTGTAAGATAATCAACTTTTGACTGCTGCATAGTTTTCTCAGGAAGCTATAGTCAGTGGTAAAACTCCAGTTTGTAATAACTATATAATGTAACAGATAAGACTTAATTATGTAAATTATGATAACTCCGTTTCTGAGACTATGGCTCGTGTGTGTGTGATAAGGTGTGGGGTCACCAGCATGTTGTTATTTTGTGATTATTATATTGTGGTTACTATTGTTGGATTACAAGTGTGTGTATACTGGAAATTGGACAGTGGCAACCTAGATCTCCGACCCCGGGTCTGGGGGTGCCACAGAAGTGGTATCAGAGCCCTAAGTTATAGTACTCAGAAATGAGAGGCGTAGGTATAATAAAAGCTATTAAAATAAACCCTTAAAAGCTTAATAAGATTAAAACCCATAACATGGAAATTATTAAGATCTAGTAGTAACGAGTTGTTGTTGTATTGTAGATACCTGACCCTGAGGCTTACGAGGCCCAGCACGATAGAGAGCTATTAGGAGAGGATGAGGACCCACAGGAGGACCCTGTGGAGGACCCAGTCGGGCCATCAGACCCTGAGGCGGGGGAGGCCCAGCGAGACTTAGAGATGCAGGATGATGATCCTGAGGAGGACCCGGAAGAGATTCCGGCAGAGATCCCCATAGAGGCACCAGTGTTACCAGCTGCTCCAGCACCCACCCTTCCACCCACCGATCAGGCTGGACCATCCGGGACAGTATATATAGATATCCACACAGTGCCATCTCCTGTAGAGTTCCCACCCCTACCTCCCCTCAGTCCGATACCGTCCGATGATGAGGTATTTGAGGAGTTTACCCCTGAGCCTGCAGAGCCAGATAATGCTCCCCTCGATTCCCCATCACCGCCACCAGCATCTCCGCCGCCACCTTCACCACCACCTCCACCACCACCAGTTACTGAGGAGCCGATACCTACCTGGGTAGTGTCCGCGCTTATGAGAGATCAAGATGTCTCGGCTGTTGGGTTCCGAGGCATAAAACGCAGCGGATTAAACGTAAATATAACAAAAATTTCGGAACCCTAACGCAGGATCATGTATAATCATGGACTGATTATTGTGAAACGGAATCATACCTTTGTTTGGTCTTGACTACTACGAACTCAACGGAGATCCTAGCTTTCACGACTTGTGTCTTCCTCTTGAAAACACCTCTATGGTATCCACACGAGCACCTTCAAGAACATCTCACGATCTTGATTATGAAACGGATGTACTAGCCTCCTCTAGATGATTTCGAAACTGCCTTTGATGTGCTTGCTGCTGTTGCTGCCTCTATAGGGTTTTTCTTATCAAAAACGTTAACCCTTATTAACCCTATATTATCTATTTATAATGGTTGGTTAATAGGCCCATAATAGCAACCCATAACAGCAAAGCCTAACCCATGTAGGTTTAGGATTAAATAATAAAACCGAATTTTATTATTTAATTAATAACTAAGTCACACTTAATTATTAATGGCAGAATTCAAATTCGAATTTATATTATTTCAATTAATTAAGTCTCACTTAATTAATATAATAAAATTCAAATAATCATCAATTAATTTAAATCTATAATTTAAATTAATTATTCCTTAAAGTACTTTATGTGTGTGACCCTATAGGCTATTATTTAATTAGCAATAATTTTATTCTCCAATAAAATTATAAACAATGAGCGGTATCTAGTAATACATCATTGCTACCCAATTAAATAATAATTAAATCGTGATTCGATAAAACCTTTCGTGATTAATGTTTCCGTATAATATAATCCCTTTAACCATATATATTATAGATTAAACTCGAGGCATGTATTTGGTCATCCTCTTCAACATTTAATCCGGGTTTACTTGATCCATGAGTAGACTATGAAAACAAATCATTATTTGAGCACGGCCATGCATTTTATAGTCTCACTCAATCAAGAGGCCAATAATATCTCTCCTAATTATAGGAGGGTTAAATCATTTATCTATCATTCATATTTCTCATACAACTCATGATATACCCGATGTCCACTTTTATCATTACCCGGTCAAAGGTAACTTTTAATGTAGTCAAAGTATATTAATCCTCGTATAGAAATATAATGATCTCAAGTCAGAGGATCATTACACCATTATCACTGTGAGTATTTCTTATGACTTTATTAAACATGAAGAATTTCACTGTGGGTCTGTCCAGTACCATGTACTCCTGCATGTACCTATGTGTTGATGAAAGGGGAGATAGGAGTGAAGGGAAGTAACTCACTGCACTTTCATGTGTAATAGAAATGCTAAATGTAATCTCTATGTAATGGTTGATGATAACTCAACAATAGAACAGGACATGTAATAATATGCAGGTGCACAGAAATCTTGGATCACAGAGTTCAGTTAAGACTAAGTATCAAAGGATCATCTACAGACTTGAAGCTCACTGGAAGAAGTTCATTAACATGTTCAGGCCTCAGTGGAGAATAAAAGATGTTGACATCTATTCAAGGATGTGGAAGCTACAGAAGATTGTCTTAGTCTATGACGATTTTAGTGCATTACAATCGAAGCAACAAGTAAGGTTTGCAAAGAAGAATATGGAATCATGTTCGGAATCAAGAGCCCCTATCAAGACTAGTCACTTATGAACCAGACCGTTGCATCAAGTGTCAGGACATTGGAGGCAAGCTCTCGTCGGTTAATATGATTTTAATCATTCTAAAGTTGTTGGTTTTCTTGAGTCAAGTGGAGGATCAACAAAGGTGGTAAATCAGTGTTGGAGAAATGTCAGCCTAATGGATAAGGGACAGACGGCACAACCTGATTGGATCTTACTAAAGCTTCACAAATTTGAAGGCCAAATACTTGGACGTGGTGGAGTCACGTATACGGGGCCAAGTATTTGGATAAGGAAGTCTACACAAATTGAAGAGTGGAATGAAAATATTTAATTTAATTAAATAAAGTATTTATTTAATTATTTATATATTTTATAAATAAAGACACTCTTTATTTATATTATATATATTTATTTAAATATTACTTTTATATTAAATATTTCCAAAGGCATGCTTGGCACATGACTTTGAAGATATGATTTGAGTGGACAAAAGTAAAAGGTGGAAAAACAAAGTAACACCTTTTTCAATATATAAAGAAGAAACCCAAGTCATCATTTGAAGAGAGTATTCGGATGAAAAAGAAATGGGGAGAGAGAGAGAGAAAATTATTTTCTCTCTCCCCCATGGCCGAACTCATACTTTAATATTATGGGGCCATGAATTTCTTTGTTTCACCACTCATCTATTCTTCTATTGTAAACATTGCTAAATCTTGTTTAGAAGATAGGTTTGATTTTTGTCTCCTAGATCTAGAATTTGTAATATTTTTAGAGGAGCCAAAAATCATTTCTTTGTTGTGTTCTTGAGCTTATGTTCTTGAACTTGTTTGTAGCATCTACCCCACTTCAATGAATATAAAGTTATATTCTTGGATCTTGTTTGTTGTGTGTTTTGGATGATTTACCGTTCATTATCTTGGTTATTTTAATGGTGTTATTGAGGTTGAAGAAGATGATGAACAGTACCCGGGTTTGAACCAAAGTAATTTTTATGTTGTCCCAAAAATAATTAATAGTCATATTTAATTTGGGAATCGTATTCACCCCCCCTCTACGATCTCCGGGACCCAACAATTCGTATCAGAGCTACTCGATTGACATACAAATCGATTGGATCTATTTTTATTTTTGAGATTAAAGAGGGTACGATTGGTTCACTGGGCATCCAGAATTTTGTTGAAACCCAGAATTTTTTCTAAGTACAAAATGTTCTAGATGGCCAAGTAGAACATTCCTATGTAGAATATTCGAGATAGATGTTCGAGATAGCCAAGTAGAATATTTCTATGTAGAATATTCGACTTAGAATATTCGAGTTAAATATTCGACTTAGAATATTCGAGTTAGATATTCGACTTAGAATATTCGAGTTAGATATTCGACTTAGAATATTCGAGTTAGATATTCGACTTAGAATATTCGAGTTAGATATTCGACTTAGAATATTCGAGTTACAATATTCGACTTAGAATATTCGAGTTAGAATATTCGACTTAGAATATTCGAGTTAGGATGTTCGACTTGGATGTTCGACTTGGATGTTCGACTTGGATGTTCGAGATAGGATGTTCGACTTGGATGTTCGACTTGGATGTTCGAGATAGGATGTTCGACTTGGATGTTCGACTTGGATGTTCGAGATAGGATGTTCGAGATGGAATCTATGTAGAACATTCCTATGTAGAATTTCTACTTAGAAGGCTGTTTCTACATGACACATGGCTACATAGCTTAACTTTTATTTAAAACAAAAATTGTTTTTCTCTCAAATTATTTTTTGGTTTAATAATTAATTTAATAATTAAATTTGAATTTAATTATATAAAATATTTTGGAAATAATTTTTAAATTTAAATAATTTATTTTTCAAGTTTATTTTACATCTTGGAAAATATTTTATTTTCTTTTAAATTTTAGACTCAAATATTTTATATTTTTAATATTCTTAGTTAAGAATTTTATTAATTTGAAAACTAAAATTAATCTTAAAATCCAATTTAATTTCTTTTGAGTTTAATATTCTTAAAAGTATTTTGATAATTATTTTTGAGATTTAATAATTTATTTTTCATAAAACTTTAATTACAAATTTTATAAAACTCTTTGAAAAATATTTTTGGATTGAAATAATTTATTTTCATGAACATTTCAAATGTTTTGAAAATTTAGTATTTCTATTTCAAAATTATGTTTTCAAGTTGTTTTATTTTAATTATAATTTAAGCTTGGAAGTTTTAATTATAAATCTCATAAAACTTTTTGGAAAATCATTTTGGTTGAAATAATTTATTTTCAAGAATATCTTAGATGACTTGAAAATTTATTATTTTTATATCAAACTTATATTTTCAATCTGTTTTATTTTAATTATAATTGAAACTGTTTTGAATTATAAATTCTATAAAATTCTTTAGAAATTAATTTTGATTTGAAATAATTTCTTTTTCAGGATTATTTAATATACCTTGAAAAATTTGTTATCTCTATATCAAAACTTTCTTTTCGAATTATTTTATTTTATTTATAATTTGAAATTGAGAAATTTATTATTATTTATCAAAAAGTGCATTTTCAATTTATTTTGATTATTTAAATTCCTAAAAAATTAAATACTTCTATTTGAACAAAATGTTTTATTAAACGAAACAACAGGAGTTGATTCTTCGTTCGTTGAGGACAAACGAACTGACTGAAGAACATTCTAATGGAGTTGAGACCTGATTTTACCATTGGAGATGTATTTCTACATCGGTCTACTCAGTGGATCATTTGGTTATTGAAAGGGGATTAGTTCATTTAGGGAATAGTCTTCGATCAGTACTTTTCGAATCAATATCTGAAGAATTTGGGATTTTGAAAAGGAATTCAGTTTATCGGTCAAAGAACCAAAACAACAATTGAAGATTTGGTTAAAGGACATCAGTGGCAGAAATACACAAGGTTTGATTATCACTGACATATGATAATCAAGGGGTTATTGCTACACATACAAAGAAGAGTGATCTTTTCAAGCAGAACATGAGACATTTTATGTCGGGGTCTTTAAGCAGAACAATCAGGTATCAGTTTGGGTTGAAGCAGGAACATCATTTGTTATTGAGGTCAAATGCAAAGATACTTTCATGAGTGTCAGTAATTATCACTCGAGATGGAATGCTAAGCATCGCTCAGGTATACTTTCTAACTAGTTTATACTTATTTGATTTAATTATAGAGTATTAAGTGCTGAACTGCATTATATTATAAGTTTGATGTAATGCATGTCTCACCTTGATTTCTATATAAATTAGATAACTTATGCTAGTTTGTTAGTGTTGCTTGTTTTTCAGTATTTGACTTCATGATTAGATCTTATGTGATTTAATGCTTGCTTTACGATAATTGATCATGTTAGCATATAGAGTCTTAGGTATTTGTAGGGGTACATTTACCGGAAAGAGTATTTGCTGCATGCTAAGTGCCTTGATGTTTACATTGTCAATAATCTGTTTATACTCGCATGGTTGTATTAAATGCTATATTTGATCATGTGCTTGTTAAGATAAATTTGTTTCTAATTTGGGAATTGCCTAGGGGTCAGTATAATAAACCATGAATTAATTTTTTTTAAAATTTAAACTGACTCAGGTAATTAGAGATAATATAATGTTAAAGTGAACAACAAAGGTGATTTAGAAGAATTAGGAATCTAAGTGATTGATTCTTCTATGACTACATATATGTACGACATGATTCTTATAGACTGCTAGTCCACCTTAAGATAGGTTGGGATCACTGAGCTCATAGCCAAGACTACTTGTTGAGGCTGATATAGATGAGGAGTGATCAGTCAAATAAGAATGAGCATGTTGAACTTGAATGCTTTGTTGTTAACTATGTTTAAAAATATCTCTAACCCTTGGACTCAATCAAATTGAGGACCACGTGTCTTAATCATTTGTGAATGCAGAGTATCTTTCAACATGTACAAGTTATATATCTCTGACATTTTCATGTTCGAGGCATGTAACTACTTTTGCTTTGATATTCAAATGGTTAAGCAAGGTTACCTATTTTTCTTGAATGATCTGAAGCACAATATTAAGGAAGACATAGGGAATTCTTTGTGAAGGGTTTCCTAATATCAGTTCGAGGATGAACAATATTGATCGGGGTCAAGAGAAATAGAAGCTCACTCTACTGGAAGTGAGGTTATTGCTGACACGAAATGTAATGCTTATGATGAAGTCAACTATTCGTTGAATTTTATCAGAATGGAGTTAGCGGCAACAACAAGTGATGCTCTCACACTTGGTTTATCAACTAATACTTGGTTTATCAAGATAACGGATTCGACGGTAAAGATGAAGTTGGTGAGAAAGGACTACTTCTAATGAAATTCTTTTAAGAAGGACATTAGTGAAGTATGTCAGTTGAAGGGAAGTCAAGTCAAAGGCTACCCTATTTAGTTTTGGTGTTTGTTCATGCATTTAATAGATGAAGCATCTCAGTGATTAATCACATTCAAAGGATTAGGCACATTGCTGTAAGAACACTTTGAGGGCAGGTAATGGAATTCGTTGACGAACGAAGTTCTATGTTATGTCTGCACTGAAAGGAGTATTCTAGAGTAAAGTTCAGTTTCCGGACTTCATGACCAAATGGAGGAGTTAATAGGGAAATCCAGACCTTGAGTGGAATTACAAGGATAATGGATAGAGTTAAGGTTTCCTATTCACTACGGCTGAATCAGTTGACACAGCAAGTCTAATCAGCAAATGTAAAGAGAAGACATCAAGTAAGATTAATCATGCCTGAAGTCACATGGTGTGATGGAAGGCTATCTTATTTGGAGTTAAGAGCTTACACAGAGTCTGTGATTGATTTAAGATAATCTAGATGCAGTGAACATCATCATCAAGCTCCCTAGCATTCGTTTGATTTTAGCTCTGAATTTCTAAAGGTTGACATCCTGTTTAGGGCTCAAGATCAGATGACACCAGATGAAGAAAAGCTGCAAGCAGCATCACAGGGGGAGCATCAGTAAGTTGGATCAACTAGTCGTGTTTGATGTTCAAAGGCTAGCAGTGCTCATTGAGTAAGAGTTGAGATTCTTAGGAACACTGAGTGATCCAGATTGAGTGATTGCATATTAGAAAGGAAATTGTCAATTTAAAAATAATGCAAGATGATCTCAATCATATTTGAAGAACACTACTCTACCCACTGAATATCTAAGGAAACATTAAGGACACATCTGTCATGACAAAGGGTTTTGTGTAACAACATTTCCTAGAGTCAGTTCTTGATGAATCTGGGTAGTAGAGTAGTGATTGGTAGTGCCATGCATGTATAAGAGTATTTCATTGGTTTTTCTGAGTGAATTCAATGAAGATTGAAGATGCACTAACTAATCAAGATTGAGTAGGGTTCGAATCGAGGAACTAACTCAATTGAACCAGAGGCAGATATACTTAGCACAAGGAATCAATCCACATGAAGACTGGGTATTGATACAGAAGCTGAAGGGTAGTTCGGAGTGTTTGAAGGTTCTACTCGGCTAGTGTCAAGACTACTGATTTTTAGAGTGCTGAGTTTAGTGAAACTGCTGCCAAGACCAATATCTACAAGAAAATATTTGGGTGCTGAAGGTAATGCAGTTTCCGTCTAGATGAGCGTGGTATTGTTTCGAGGAACAATGTTAACTGGTAGCTGAAAAGTTATTCCTGTCCAAAAGGAGTAAACGTTCGATCTCGAAAGGAGTAAACGTTCGATCTCTAGGGCAAAGAGGAGTAATTGTTCATTCAACGATCATACACCAGTAAAAGCTCTATTGACTAAGGTATGTCACTATAGTCTAATGTTGATTTATTTAAATGTAAAGTTTATAGAGAGTGTTCATGCTATTTAGATGTTTACGATCTCTAGGAACTGATTAATGTTTGGCGTGTGACCACCCGGGACTCAATATTATCATTATGAGATTACCTATGATCACCCGGGACCTAGGGACCTAACATTGTAGCATCTCTTTGTATAGTCAATTTATATCCAGGACCTCATACTTTGTGCTGTCATATGTTATTCATGCTATATGTATCAAATGTTTCAGTATAAGTATTTATATATATTAATTAATTGTAATTTTATTTACTTTTAATTGTTTAATGCTAATATTAATGGAACCACTTAATATGTAGTTTAAGTGATGTAATTCATGTCTTTTACAAAATCCATTAATATTAGTTGTCATTCTTTTGATATTAGTGATGTCACTTAGAATTTCTGCACTAAGTGACAAAAAGATTATTTCAAAAACACTGATATTAAAAGTAATTTACTACATCGCGAGGGGTTGTCAAAGATCATAAATTTTAGCATTAATATTTAAAGGTATTTGATCTCTGATGCAACTAGTACCTCGAGCTTACATACATTCTGATTGTCATGAGTATTTTCAATATGCTTATGTGATAATTGTTAAGATGTAGTGTAAGAAGTTAAATGTTGTCATTCGATCAATGTATGTTCAGTGTTTAGCGGATACTTATGTTTTATGCTTTAGAATTACCATGATCTATATTGCAATATGTGTTTGTTTCAAGCGACAAATGGTAATTGTCTAGCATAATGTAAGTATCTTATGTGCTTGATTATTTTGTAGTAAGATGCATTTGATTACAAAATAATTGAATGATGTTAGTACTTTTGAATGTCTTGTCATTCATATCTTTGATAATTCATTAGTATTAACATATGTTTTTCATTCTTTAGAACTTGAATGCATAAAGAAATTTCTTGTCTATTTCTTGTGAAAAATGTTTTATCTAAACATGCATTCATTTGCCAGAGAATGAAAAGCCACTAAAAGTTTTCTTTGAAAGAGAACATTTCTTGAGGATTATTTTTCTATTTCAAAATCATATATCCTCTCTCTCTCTAAATGTTTTGTAATGAAAACTGTTTTCTCTCCACGATTTGTTTAAATAAAGTTACTTGATAACTTGTAACTTAGGTTGCATGGTATCAGACTATTTTATTTGAGTAAATTGTTTTGATCTTGAGGTATCAACCATTGGTAAAACGTTTTTCAAAACTCTTGTTAATGTCTGTTTCACATTGACCTGTAGTATTAAAACAATGGTTGTTTGCTTTGGGATTAGTGCCTTGGACTGTATGACTAAAGCATTCATTCAATTTTTTTAAAATGATTTATGTTTTAAATTGGAGATAATATCTGATAAGAATGAATTGTAAAACAATTTCTGAAAACATACAGTGAGCAAGATGAAATAGATTTGAGTTATTAATCAAAATGTTTTTGTTAAAAGAGTTGAATTTCAATTGGATATTTGTCTAAGAGAAATTCAAAAGAACACTTTTGTTAATCTGTTAAACTTTTTTTTTCAAAATTGTGAGTTTATGAAATTTGGCTTAATATTTTTTTACCTATTCTTTATTAATTCCCACATTTTAGCTCTGGTGCATTGTTTCTTGAGGACACATTGCTCCGATGCTATATTTCTGAGAAGAAATAGAGAATAAGTTTAATCATACTCTACCAAATTTTATATAGCTCTGATCAACTCTATCTATTTAGCCGTAATGGCTTGGCCTTAATGGCTATAGGGAAGGTCAAGAAGTTGAATAATCCATCAATTTCTAACCAAGGCCTTAGTACCAAACACTATCATTCTAATTCAAACTTTCAACCCTTGGTGATATAAGGAACTTATGTAGATTAGCGGTTGTTAAGGGAGAAACTGCACTTGATGCAGCAAATAAGGATGTGTCAGAAGTGCACCCACAGCTCTACCTCTCGAGAAGGAAAGAAGTATACAAATTGAGGTAACTGTAGCTCATCTGTATTCTCTCAAAAAGATGCAGAGCTGAAAAGGCAATTCAACCGTTTCTGAATGAACTCTCTCAACAGGGTGATTTCATTGAAAATTCGCTCGTCAGCCAGAGCACCTTGTAATGAGTCAAGCACACCAAAAGCATTCACGCTAATGGTAATCCTAAAGTTTTTTCTTCTAAGGGATGTTATAGGACCTAACAGTTCTCTAGCCTCTCTTGGGACTAACAATTATGAGGACACATTGCAAGAAGTGCACATTGTGAGGTATAGGTAAAATCCCTAAACTTCTTTGTTTACCATTCATGGTGAATGAAGTTGTTGAGCCACCTTCACAGGCATTTGAGGGAAACTTGGATTTCTTGCCATATATTAGAATCCTTGTCAACCTTCCTAGGAGGAACAGTCCTAGTTCCCTAACGGGATTTCACATCCGCAGAGCAATCTGTTGATGTTGAGAGGTAATCACTAACAGTTTTCCATGACTGCAAATAGTGAATTAATTCATCTTCACAGGTGATTGAGAGAGATGTTTGTACACGTCTACTCTCCCAGGAATTCAAGCTTTGGAATACATGGATCGATCAAAACTTAAAGGCATATCACCGTCAACGATCCAGTGCATGGATTTGCATATGGGGAGTCGGTTGATGCTTAGATAGCTGCTAGTATGCATACCACATTCAACGATCCAGTGCATGGATTTGCATATGGGGAGATTGTTGATGCTGAAAGTAGCTGAGCAACAACTCGTAGACTATGATTCAGTTGGTTTACCAATTTGATGAGTCTTTTGAGGATCAGGGTGTTGGGATTTCAGTCACTCCTGGAATGGAGGAAATTCCAATTTCAGAAGGGTTATTCCCCGACGACGAGCCACGTGTGCATGGATTTGCTCATGGTGAGTTGGGTGACGGCCTAACTGAAACCCTGTCTGAGATTCCATCTCAGAACCTAGATCTTTAGTGATCGACAACATGCTACAGTCAACGATCCATAATATCTTGGCGAGACTAGCATGGATTTACTTGCAGGTACAAATTGTTATAAATGGAATGAGTGCAAGTAAGGGAGAGAAACACTTGAGTGAAGTGAGGGAGTGATACACTTGAGTGATAGAAATAGGGAGAGAAATGAGTGGAACACTTACGCTTGAAAGTGTAAACACTAACATAACGTAGTAGAAGTGAGGAAACCATAGACCAAACACTAACCTTGCTACTATGCTTGAATCCTGTTACTGAATTTTTCAGCTCTGGAATGTTGAAAAGATTCTTTTCTGGAAGACAAGCTGAAGAAGAGTCTAGCTGAAGCTTAGTGGGAATGTCCAAACTATTACCTTTGGGTCTATTAATTTATGTTGTTCTAAATCTCAAAGGGGGAGACATTAATTTTTAGGCCTAAGGAGGATTTTATATTCAATTGGAGGAGAGTTTCTTTTTCGATTGGATGTAGATGATACTTTTATTGTTTTAAAGGATATTCTCAACTAAGGGGGAGAATTTGGTGATACAAGAAACGAGATCTCTTGGTGATACAAGAAATGAGATCTGTCAATCCTATCTTGTGGAGGTTACTTAGAGGATATCTAAAGACACAAGGGTGGATTGGAGCTTGCATGAACTAAGGGGGAGAATTAGATAAAATTGAAACCTTAGTGATGCAAGGGAGAAATTACTAAGGGGGAGTTTTTTAGTAATTGGTTAGAGCCTAATCCCTAAAGGTGTTGTAGATTTAACTGATTTTTCGTCTGAAGTGGAGAAGTTACTTTTTGTCAAATGGGAAGAAGTTACTTGTCGTACTAAGGGAGAGAAGTTGTGGAGAATATTAACATCTTGGTTTGCAATGCTATATCTTATTCTGAAAAGATATCTAAGGGATTTTGCTCTATTTGTTTGAAGATCTGTCCTTGGAACATTCTTAATAGAGGTTTGGCAGAAGAATTCTTTCTAGCACGATCAATGAATGAAAATGAAGATTTCTTTGAAGAGTATCAACTCAGGGGGAGTTTTTGCTAAGTAGAAGTTTTCTGGGTAAAGCAGAATGTGAAGGAGATTTTCAAGGGGCATCTGAGAAGTGTCCAAGTGTGTTCTATCTCTTGTTTCAGTGATAGATGAAGTCAGTGGAGTAGTGCAGGGAAGAAAGAAAAATATGTTTCCTGGAAATAGAACATCCTGAAGAAAAAGAAGAAGTGACTTTCATTCCAAGAGAGAACAACCTTAAGGGGAGAATGAGTTGACCTCTTATGGGGAACATATAGAGCTGTATGTTCTAGTTCGAATTGCAAGATGAACGAGAATGATTGTTCAGAAGTCTTTACTAATGATTTGTTTCTTTATTGAAAGAACCCCATCTTTAAAGAACATTGAAGTGGAGGAAGCTAAAGGAAAATGAAATTCAGAAATTCATCATTCATTTTCAGCAACTCAGGAAATCTGGATTTAACTGATTATATCTTTCCAGAACCTTTTGTATACTATTTTCATGTCCAGTACTTTAATTGTTTCTTGTATATTAGTTGAGTTATCCTCTAGTAGCTAATTTTATTTAATTGCTTTTGGGGGAAATTGTAAATGGAAATAGTATTTGATTGCTATTCCATATCAACCAAATAGGGGGAGATTGAAAGGGGAGATAGGAGTGAAGGGAAGTAACTCACTGCACTTTCATGTGTAATAGAAATGCTAAATGTAATCTCTATGTAATGGTTGATGATAACTCAACAATAGAACAGGACATGTAATAATATGCAGGTGCACAGAAATCGTGGATCACAGAGTTCAGTTAAGACAAAGTATCAAAGGATCATCTACAGACTTGAAGCTCACTAGAAGAAGTTCATTAACATGTTCAGGCCTCAGTGGAGAATAAAAGATGTTGACATCTATTCAAGGATGTGGAAGCTACAGAAGATTGTCTTAGTCTATGACGATTTTAGTGCATTACAATCGAAGCAACAAGTAAGGTTTGCAAAGAAGAATATGGAATCATGTTCGGAATCAAGAGCCCCTATCAAGACTAGTCACTTATGAACCAGACCGTTGCATCAAGTGTCAGGACATTGGAGGCAAGCTCTCGTCGGTTAATATGATTTTAATCATTCTAAAGTTGTTGGTTTTCTTGAGTCAAGTGGAGGATCAACAAAGGTGGTAAATCAGTGTTGGAGAAATGTCAGCCTAATGGATAAGGGACAGACGGCACAACCTGATTGGATCTTACTAAAGCTTCACAAATTTGAAGGCCAAATACTTGGACGTGGTGGAGTCACGTATACGGGGCCAAGTATTTGGATAAGGAAGTCTACACAAATTGAAGAGTGGAATGAAAATATTTAATTTAATTAAATAAAGTATTTATTTAATTATTTATATATTTTATAAATAAAGACACTCTTTATTTATATTATATATATTTATTTAAATATTACTTTTATATTAAATATTTCCAAAGGCATGCTTGGCACATGACTTTGAAGATATGATTTGAGTGGACAAAAGTAAAAGGTGGAAAAACAAAGTAACACCTTTTTCAATATATAAAGAAGAAACCCAAGTCATCATTTGAAGAGAGTATTCGGATGAAAAAGAAATGGGGAGAGAGAGAGAGAAAATTATTTTCTCTCTCCCCCATGGCCGAACTCATACTTTAATATTATGGGGCCATGAATTTCTTTGTTTCACCACTCATCTATTCTTCTATTGTAAACATTGCTAAATCTTGTTTAGAAGATAGGTTTGATTTTTGTCTCCTAGATCTAGAATTTGTAATATTTTTAGAGGAGCCAAAAATCATTTCTTTGTTGTGTTCTTGAGCTTATGTTCTTGAACTTGTTTGTAGCATCTACCCCACTTCAATGAATATAAAGTTATATTCTTGGATCTTGTTTGTTGTGTGTTTTGGATGATTTACCGTTCATTATCTTGGTTATTTTAATGGTGTTATTGAGGTTGAAGAAGATGATGAACAGTACCCGGGTTTGAACCAAAGTAATTTTTATGTTGTCCCAAAAATAATTAATAGTCATATTTAATTTGGGAATCGTATTCACCCCCCCTCTACGATCTCCGGGACCCAACAATTCGTATCAGAGCTACTCGATTGACATACAAATCGATTGGATCTATTTTTATTTTTGAGATTAAAGAGGGTACGATTGGTTCACTGGGCATCCAGAATTTTGTTGAAACCCAGAATTTTTTCTAAGTACAAAATGTTCTAGATGGCCAAGTAGAACATTCCTATGTAGAATATTCGAGATAGATGTTCGAGATAGCCAAGTAGAATATTTCTATGTAGAATATTCGACTTAGAATATTCGAGTTAAATATTCGACTTAGAATATTCGAGTTAGATATTCGACTTAGAATATTCGAGTTAGATATTCGACTTAGAATATTCGAGTTAGATATTCGACTTAGAATATTCGAGTTACAATATTCGACTTAGAATATTCGAGTTAGAATATTCGACTTAGAATATTCGAGTTAGGATGTTCGACTTGGATGTTCGACTTGGATGTTCGAGATAGGATGTTCGACTTGGATGTTCGAGATAGGATGTTCGACTTGGATGTTCGACTTGGATGTTCGAGATAGGATGTTCGAGATGGAATCTATGTAGAACATTCCTATGTAGAATTTCTACTTAGAAGGCTGTTTCTACATGACACATGGCTACATAGCTTAACTTTTATTTAAAACAAAAATTGTTTTTCTCTCAAATTATTTTTTGGTTTAATAATTAATTTAATAATTAAATTTGAATTTAATTATATAAAATATTTTGGAAATAATTTTTAAATTTACATAATTTATTTTTCAAGTTTATTTTACATCTTGGAAAATATTTTATTTTCTTTTAAATTTTAGACTCAAATATTTTATATTTTTAATATTCTTAGTTAAGAATTTTATTAATTTGAAAACTAAAATTAATCTTAAAATCCAATTTAATTTCTTTTGAGTTTAATATTCTTAAAAGTATTTTGATAATTATTTTTGAGATTTAATAATTTATTTTTCATAAAACTTTAATTACAAATTTTATAAAACTCTTTGGAAAATATTTTTGGATTGAAATAATTTATTTTCATGAACATTTCAAATGTTTTGAAAATTTAGTATTTCTATTTCAAAGTGGCCTACCTAGGGTCGGTATTTCACAGAGTGGTCCTCCTTTAGACGGTATTCCCCAGGATGTGGAGTTTGGCTTCACTGGTATTCGGACTTGGGCACGAGCTTTTCGCGAGCTGAGGACACCATTGGGCGGGGGACCGATTGGAGGCGATGAGGTAGACGCGATGGTGGACAGCATTATGGGACAGGTCCGGGACTTGGTCCGCGGGAGGTTCAGATGATTCACCTATGATGACGGAGTCTTCTAGTATCAGTCATGGCACTATATATATAGTTGTGCCAATTTTGAGGGATTAACTTTTGATGTATATAGCAGTATTCCCCTTTCTGACTAGAGGATAGTGTAGTTGACTAACTTTTGGATGTACTTAGACTCAGTGACAAAAGATGTAACCGAAAATGATGTATATATATGATGGTCAGTTCTTTCAGTTACCGTTTATTTTATTTTAGTATCATATGCACTCTTATCTTTGATAAAGAAATTGAATGGGAACCATAACATAACTGTGTTAAATGGATAGTGCTATAGTTGAAAATCACTACTTATATGATTGTCCCTTGTAGCAAATGACATAGTAAATTTAGTTCATCTGTAATTAATTGATATTGTTTGATTGTGTCAGAACTATGCCACCGAGGAGGAACACCAGATTACACCCCGAGGTCAATGAGGAACCAAGTGAACGAGGTATCCCTGAGGGTGATAGTGAATCAGAGGATTATAATGAATTGGACAATGAAGGCTATGAAAAGGAGGATTATGTGAGCTCAGGTGACTCAGTACATAGTCAAAATCAGAATCAAAGGGAATAGGAGGAACCCCAAGATCAAGGGGAAAATCAGAATATGGACCCCCTCAATCTATTTGTAAACTTTCTAAGGCAGCATGTCAACCCTAACCCGACCCAACCACCCCCAGCTCCCCGAAACGTAGTGGCTAATGCTTTTCGTGCTTTTAAATCCTTGCGACCGCCCGAGTTTCAAGGGAGTGCTGACCCTGTAGAGGCGAGGGCTTGGCTAAAGGAAATGGAGAAATCATTTGAAATCTTGCAAGTAGAGGAAGAACAGAAATCCGTCTTCGCCACTTACCTTCTAAAAGGGGAGGCAAATTTTTGGTGGGAAGCTAAGAAGAACATGGAAGGAGAAGGAGTGATAGCTTGAGAAAGATTTACTCAGTTGTTTTTGGAAAAGTATTTTCCCAAGTATATGGAGAATCAAATGGAGTTAAAGTTTCTGGAATTAAAGCAGAATGATCTTACGGTGGCTGAATATGAAGCCAAGTTTACTGAGTTGTCCCGGTTCGTACCGGATTTTGTGAATACAGAGGAGAAGCGGGCCAGGAGATTTCAGCAAGGGCTCAAACAGTGGATTCAGAATCGAGTGGCTATACTTGAATTGACCGATTATGCCATGTTAGTGCAGAAAGCCGCGATCGTAGAAGCCGGTAGTGATCAGGTGTAGAGAAATAGAGAAGAAAGGAAGAGAAAGGCGGATAGCCAGAAGGGAGGGACATCAACGAGAAATTATTCTAGTAAAGTTAGCCGTGGGCAAATATCTCAGTTTGAGAGAAGTTTCAGAATCAGGAAGGCGGAAAGTATGAGTGTCAGTCTAGGAGGCAAGCAGTCTGGGGTGAAGTATTCAAACCAATCCCGACCCCCATTGCCAGATTGCAGGACATGCGGGAAGAAGCATCTGGGAGCATGCAGCACAGGGAAAGTTACGTGTTTTAAATGTCATCGGGAAGGGCATTATTCCAAGGTTTGCCCCCAAAGGAATCTGACTTGTTTCAAATGTGGCAAACTAGGACATGTGAGGAAGGACTGTCGGGCACCCGAGCCAGCCATGTCAAAACAAAGTGGGGTTGCTTCTAATAAGACCCCTACGGCCAGAACCTTCAATATGACAGTAAGGGATGCTGTGAAGCACGCGAATGTTATTGCAGGTACACTTTTACTCAATTCCATCCATGCAAATGTTTTATTTGATTCCGGAGCAACCAAGTCTTTCATATCTCGGGATTTTGTGAATAAATGGAATCTTAAAATACAACCGCTAAGAGATTCCCTACAAGTAGAAATAGCTAATCGGGAAGTCATTCCTGTCAATCAGATATGCACTAACTGCGAATTAGAAATAGGAGGACATCGATTCAGTATCGACTTAATTCCTTTTGTGCTGGGAGAATTTGATGTCATATTAGGAATGGATTGGCTGGCCAGTTGTGGAGCTAGCATAGATTGTAAGAAGGTAAGAATGAAGTTACCTAATCAGAAAGAAGTTGTATTTTGAGGGCAGAGACAGACCAAGAAGTTCTTGACCAGGATGCAAGTTAAGAGGTTGTTGCGCCAAGGGTGTGAGGCCTATCTAGCCTATGCAATAGACAAAGAAAAGAATGTACCCAATATAAGTGACATACCAGTGGTCAATGAATTTGAGGATGTATTTCCAGAAGATCTCCCGGGGTTACCACCTGACAGAGATATAGAATTTACTATTGAACTAGCACCAGGAACAGCACCAGTGTCAAAAGCTCCTTACCGATTAGCCCCTGTGGAAATGAAGGAATTAGCCACCCAACTACAGGAGTTGTTGGAGAAAGGATTGATTCGACCAAGTGTGTCCCCATGGGGTGCACCAGTGTTATTTGTTAAGAAAAAGGATGGGAGTATGAGATTATGTATAGATTACCGAGAACTCAATAAATTAACCATCAAGAATAAGTACCCTTTACCCAGAATTGATGATTTGTTTGACCAGCTGAAGGATACGGTCTACTTTTCAAAGATTGACCTGAGAACTGGATATCACCAATTAAAGATTAAACCAGAGGATGTACCAAAGACGGCGTTCCGCACCCGATATGGCCATTATGAATTTTTGGTGATGTCCTTTGGATTAACCAATGCACCTGCCGCCTTTATGGACTTGATGAACAGAGTTTTCAAGAAATATTTAGATAAGTTTGTTATAGTCTTCATTGATGATATCTTGATTTATTCAAGGACACAGAAGGAGCATGCAGAGCATTTGAGAACATTTTTGGGAATATTAAGAAAAGAGAAGCTGTATGCCAAATTTTCGAAATGCGAATTTTGGTTGAAAGAAGTGCAATTTTTGGGCCATGTAGTTAGTAGTAAGGGTGTGTTAGTGGACCCTGCTAAGATAGAAGCTATTTCCAACTGGGAAAGGCCGACAACGCCAACAGAAGTGAGAAGTTTCGTGGGACTAGCCGGATATTATCGGAGGTTTGTGCAGGATTTTGCCAAAATAGCTACTCCTTTAACAAGGCTCACCCGCAAGACTGAGAAGTTTGAATGGAATGATAAATACGAAGAGAGTTTTCAAGAACTGAAGAAGAGATTGATCACTGCACCAGTGTTAGCTCTACCTGATGAAAAAGGAGATTTTGTGATTTATAGTGACGCATCGCATAAAGGACTTGCCTGTGTATTGATGCAACATGGCAAGGTAATTGCTTATGCATCCAGACAACTGAAAGAGTATGAGTTAAGGTATCCAACCCACGATCTAGAGTTAGCTGCGATAGTTTTCGCGTTAAAGATCTGGAGGCATTACCTATATGGAGAGAGATGTGAGATCTACACCGACCATAAGAGCCTTAAGTATATATTCACTTAGAAGGAACTGAACATGAGGCAGAGAAGGTGGCTAGAATTGATTAAGGATTATGATTGTTCTATTAACTATCACCCTGGGAAGGCTAATGTGGTGGCCGATGCCCTAAGTAGAAAAGAAAGGCTGAAACTAATGGTTTCTTCGGAGGAATTAATACAAGAATTTGAAAAGATGGAATTGGAGGTAAAATTTCCTGAGGAAGGCATAGAAATGCTGTTTGAGATCCGAGTAGAGCCAGAACTAATCGAAAAGGTAAGAATATGTCAAGAAAAGATGATGGAAGAGAAAAATAAAAAGATGAACGGGGATGAACGAAGATGTGTTAAGGACGAGAAAGGAATCTTAAGGTTTAATAATAGAATTTGGATTCCAAGTGTTCAGGAACTAAAGGATGAAGTATTGCATGAGGCGCACAACTCTAGATTTTCTATTCATCCGGGAGGCACCAAAATGTATAAAGATCTGAAGGAGTATTATTGGTGGCCGAACATGAAAAGATATATTGCCGAATGGGTAAGCAAGTGTTTGACCTGTCAGAAAGTAAAGGCAGAACATCAAAGACCCAGTGGACTGCTACAACCTCTTGAGATTCTGGAATGGAAATGGGAGCATATTGCGATGGATTTTATAGTAGGGTTACCAAAGACAAAAGCAAATCATGATGCTATTTGGGTAATAATAGATCGGTTAATAAAGTCAGCACATTTTCCACCCATTAATGAGAGGTATTCAGTTGACCGATTAGTTGAGCTATACTTAAAGGAAATAGTAGTACGTCATGGAGTTCCTGTAGGTATTGTGTCTGATAGAGACCCAAGGTTCAACTCTAGATTCTGGAGGAGTTTCCAGGAGTGTTTGGGAACCAGGCTAAACATGAGTACCGCGTATCACCCCCAGACTGACGGACAAAGTGAAAGAACCATCCAAACAATAGAGGATATGTTGAGGGTTTGCGCCATAGACTTCAGAGGAAATTGGGACGACCATCTGCCATTAATTGAGTTTTCTTATAATAATAGTTACAATGCCAGCATAGGAATGCCACCCTATGAAGCTTTATATGGGAGGATGTGTCGATCACCATTATGTTGGGATGAAGTAGGTGAACGTAAGATGTTGGGACCCGAATTAGTTCAGCAAACGAGAGAAAAGATAGATCTGATAAGAAAGCGGTTGGTGGCAGTGCAAGACCGGCAACGCAAGTATGCGGATCAAGCCAGAAGAGATAAAGAGTATGAAGTGGGAGATTCAGTGTTACTAAAGGTATCTCCGTGGAAAGGTCTGATGAGGTTTGGCAAGAAAGGGAAGTTAAGCCCTAGATTTATTGGACCGTTTGAGATTCTGAAGCGCATTGGGAAGGTAGCCTATGAGTTAGCCTTACCCCCAAATCTAGAACAGGTTCATAATGTATTCCATGTGTCCATGTTAAGGCAGTATCACCCGGATGCCAAACATATAATAGAGTATGACAACGTGGAAATCCAACCAGACTTATCTTATGTAGAGCAACCAGTGGAGATCATGGATAGAAAGGAACAAGTGTTGAGAAACAAAGTTGTCAAGTTGGTACGAGTGTTGTGGAGGAATCAGAATGTAGAAGAATCAACTTGGGAATTAGAAAGTGTCATGCTAGAAAAGTACCCTCACCTATTTTCAGGATAGATTCCGGGACAGAATCCTTTTAAGGAGGGGAGACTGTAATATTCCTAAATTTCAGGTACTTTTAAAACTTTTGTTAATAAATAGTGAGCATGCATTAGAGGTCAAAAATGGTGGAATTATATAAAGTATATGTCGAATAGTAGAGTTACGTAGTTGTATTTTTAAGTTGGTCTACGTAATATACGTAGAACTTTCTCAATATGTTTTATCCGGAGAATCACCACTGAAATCTTTCGGATAATTAGGATGGAGTTTACATGATAAATTATATTTTTGGATAATAATTAAGAATGAGGTTTTGTTGGATATTCAATTTATTAGAATTCCCGGAACGAGTTAAAGATTAAATTTATCGTTGCGAATCATTAAGGAAACGAAAAATCAAATGACTTCCCAAGAATTATTAGAGAGCCGATTTTTATTATTGCATGGACTAAAAGAAATGCAATTACTTGCACTTGGTTGGAATAATAAGAAATGCTAGTAGTAATCTTGACCAAAGTCAAGAAGTCTTGTTGACTTGACCCTTGGTGGATAATAAAAGACAAAGGCCAAGCTAGACATTGCATAAGGTTAGAAAAAGAAAAAAATAAAAATAAAAATCAAGCTAGCAAAGGAAGCTCTCGGCTGAAACATCAAGGGAGGGAGGAGAAAAATTCATAGCTTCAACCATACTTGCTTGTTTGTGTTGATTAAGGTCTTAAAAGAAAGGTATAACCATTACCTACCTTCCATATCAATCTTAAGCTTAGCTATCCATTGAATCTCTTGATTTTCATGAAAACCTAAGAGCATGAATAATAACTTTTCATATAAATAAAATCTTAAACTCATGTTTTATGATTGCTTAGCCTTGGTAGATGATTGTTAAGTGTTAATTATGCTATGGGTAGTTGTTTAAGAGCATGCTAGAACCTAGAATGCTTGAAACCCTTATGTGGTGATTATAGTTGTGTTATGCCATGTTTGAGTAATAATCTTAGAATAAATCATGGTAAATTGTGATCTTAGTTGTTAAACAAGTATCTTGATTGGCTAAGGTTGGGTGATGGAAATTGTATGAGTTGATTATAAATTGAATTGGTTGTTATGGAGTAGTATGAATTGTGGCTTGAATGAGTAAAGCTAATGGCTGTGTTTTGAAGATTTATTGGTAACAAATGGATGCTTGTATAATTGTGAAACCACTTGGGATTGAGTCTTCATATGTTCAAGTAGTTGTATAAATTTTGTTGGAGTTGTTTGGGGTGAATTTAAACAGGTTAAAAATTGAGGAAATGACGAGCGTACAAACATAACCACGCCATTTTTTTTCTGGCCTTAACTGTTCATGGTCATTCGAAGGGGCTACCCTGTTTTGTTTTATGATTTCTATATGTGGTTAGATAGATAATGTTCTCTAGATCGTTTGCCCGCAAAAATCATGCCAATCGGAGCTACGAGCTAAAAGATATGGCCAAAATGGTAAGGGTAGCGCAGAAATTCAGCAATCCTGTTTTCTACGAACTTTGGAGTTATGATCACCCTAGTTAGAAGACTCCATAAATCTTGAATCTTTTATCTAAAATACTAGGAACATATTTGAGGACCTGGGAAGAAGAATTGGATTAAAAAGATTAAAACCTGAATTGTTAAAATTGTTTGAATCCAAGTGATACAAGTGAAAAGTCTAGGAAAATGCTAGCACTTTGATTTTAGCCACTCCTTATCATGAATGACGTTTGAGGCTAAATTAGAAAATGAACCCTTATGGAAAAATGTCATATAATGACATTGGAATACTACAAGATAATGAACTTGACTAACATGTGTCGTTTGAAAAGATTAAGCAGTTGTAAGAGTATGTGCTAATAGAACTAATAAGAGACGTTCCTATAGCTAATGACAATACTGTTTTCATTCGTAGACACTCAGGCAAGGCCAAGAAGGAACATACCCCAGCTTGAAAACTCAGGCAAGTATCCGACACTTTGTCACTTTGATTCTTGTATATCACCAGGTTGTGAATAGGTATTGAAATTGCATATTCCATGTTTACCTTGAATTACTTCAAATCTTTTCAATTGATTCTGAGACTGCTCGGGGCTTCTCAAAAAGTAGAGCATGTCTAAAGCCTGAGTGAATATCAGTTTTGTGAAACGAATTATCCTTCGGGATATTGGGCGACTAATCGGGGAGAGTAGGTTATTCTATCGACAGTAGTCAATGATTATCAAACTATTTGATTCAAACTGTAATCAAAATTTTATGATGATCATTGAGGATCATCAACTTATTTTTGATGATTATTTTAATTATTTAAATAATATTTAAGAATTAATTTAAATATTATTTAAAAAGGTTGAATAGTGTTTCAACACTTATGAATTATTTTAAAATCCATTTCAAATAATATTTAAATATTATTTAATATTATTTAAATATTACGAAGCGTTCAAAACGAGATCATTCAATTAATTTAGCAGTATTTGATTATTTTAAATAATATTAAATATTATTTTAATATTATTTAAATATTGGGAATTTTAAAAAAGGGCAATTATTGTCAACTACTTTTATCCCTAGCCCTATTTTAACATGATTTTCTTTGATATTCTTTATTATTATTATCCCGATTTACTGAGATTCTAGGGTTAATCAAATACCCGAATCACTACTTAAATATTTTGATGATCTCTAAAATTATTTTGGAGCTTTCGTGAATTCTTTAAATATTGTTTTAATTAATTATTGGTTATTTAATTTCTAATAAAATATTCTGCGAATATTTTTGGGCTAACAACCCCACACTAGGGAAGATATGAATAATCTTGACATTCTTCCATATATACTTGAATCTTTCGGAACTAGTATAGGATTCCAGATAAATACTCTTATTTAAAGAGGTTTTCTAGCGACTCCCCGGTTGTGTGCTGGATTCTTCTTGAACCAAGTACCTTGTTTTATTAATTCGTTGACTAAGAGTCAACCCACACTGATATGATTACTTCCACCAAAGTTCGGAAGTGAATCTATGATCTGACGATTGAAATCTTAGAGAGGATAATGTTAGTCTGGAAATTTCGAATTTACTATTCCTTCCAGACTCATCTTTGGTGTCATGTATTCACCAGGGACTGGAGTAAGGTTGCGTAAGAGGTCGAGTGACGCACGACCCAGCGTAATTAAAAAGGCCCATGAGATGCCTAGGGTGACGTCCCGATAAGGGGTTGTCCTTCTACTAGTAGAGAAAGTGACTGGTTCTTCTATTGTACAATGTGACTGATCATCGCGTACAGTAGGGCGTTGAAAAATCTCCATATAGTCCTATTTCTTCCAATTGGAATTTGACGTTGCACTGTAACGAAAGCCCAGGTGCTGAGTTACCGATAGTGTCAACGAGGAATATATTTAACTCTGATTTTGTTGGTGGCTGTGAGTACTGTTTTAATTGCGTATCTCAGTTTCATTGATGTCTTGATATCATATTCTGTTATCGTTTCACTACCTTGATATACTGTTATCTATTACTTGCTGAGCATTTATAGCTCATTCTTGCTTGTTGTTCTTTTTGTTGTTGTTTCCACATTACAGTTGTTGACCATGTCCAGCCGTGTGCATCGAACCCCACGCAAGCGGGTAGCAAGGGCAAGGGCCCCGTATGAGAGGATCCGCATTACTATCCCTGAGGTAGGGAAGCTTAGTAGGATAGGCTTTCAGCTTTTGCTAATCAGGTTTATTTATAAGTACGACCTATGTAAGTATATGAAACGTGTGTAAGATAATCAACTTTTGACTGCTGCATAGTTTTCTCAGGAAGCAATAGTCAGTGGTAAAACTCCAGTTTGTAATAACTATATAATGTAACAGATAAGACTTAATTATGTAAATTATGATAACTCCGTTTCTGAGACTATGGCTCGTGTGTGTGTGATAAGGTGTGGGGTCACCAGCATGTTGTTATTTTGTGATTATTATATTGTGGTTACTATTGTTGGATTACAAGTGTGTGTATACTGGAAATTGGACAGTGGCAACCTGGATCTCCGACCCCGGGTCTGGGGGTGCCACATGGTATGACACTCTCTCTGTGTTTTTACTTGAAAATGGTTTTATTAGAGGTGTTATAGATAAAACTCTCTTTTATAAATTGCATGAAAAAGATATGTTAATTGTCCAAGTTTATGTTGACGATATCATATTTGGTTCTACTAATGAAAACTTGTGCAAGAGATTTGCTAAGTTAATGCAGAGTAGGTATGAAATGAGCATGATGGGTGAACTGTCATTCTTCCTTGGATTGCAAGTAAAGCAAAAGGAAGATGGGATCTTTATTTGCCAATCAAAGTACGTAAGAGATCTTTTTAGAAAATACAGTCTAGAAGACTCTTCACCGGCAAAAACCCCAATGCCAACAACCACAAAGCTTGATAAGGATGAAACTGGTAAGAAAGTTGACATCACAAGCTATAGAGGTATGATAGGCTCATTATTGTACTTAACTGCTAGTAGACCTGATATTATGTTTGCAACATGCTTATGTGCTAGATTTTAATCAGATCCAAAAGAATCTCATCTTATAGCTGTGAAAAGAATTTTTAGATATCTTAAGGGCACACCAAATCTTGGAATTTGGTACCCTAAAGATACAGGTTTTGACCTAATTGGCTATACAGATTCGGATTATGCAGGTTGTAGGATGGATAGGAAAAGTACTTTTGGAAGCTGTCAGTTTCTAGGACGCCGACTGATTTCCTGGTATAGCAAGAAACAACACTCAGTATCTACCTCGACAGCTGAAGCAGAATACATTGCGGCAGGCAGCTGTTGTGCACAGATCTTGTGGATAAGGAATCAGCTGAATGACTATGGGCTTGCGTTGAATAAAATTCCAATATTCTGCGACAACACAAGTGCAATAGCAATTTCCAACAATCCTGTACAACACTCAAGAACCAAGCACATTGACATAAGGTATCACTTTATCCGAGAGCATGTCATGAATGGAACTGTGGTGTTACATTTTGTACCCACAGAAGAACAACTAGCCGACATCTTCACGAAACCACTTGATGAATCCACTTTCTCAAAGCTGGTTAGTGAACTAGGGATGTTAAATTATGGCTAAATTTTGGTTGCTAGGAATTAAATTAAGCTCATAAATATTAAATGTTAATATTTAAAGAATTTATTAGACTTGATTTAATAAAGTCCTAGATCTTATGAATTTTTGGAAAATTATCTCAAGAATAAATTAATATTCCTAATAGATAATTATTTCAATTTTAGCATAAGTATTTTTAAATTGAGCATGTATGTAATTCAATGTATAAGTTTACTAATTATTATTGTACATTAATATAAATAATTGTGTTATTAATTAATTAATTAATTTACTCTTTAAATTAATTCCATTATGAGTTAATTTAATTTTTAAATCAATTAAAATAGTTAATAAAATAATTATGTATTATATGTCCTTAATAATTTATCTGTATATAAATTATATTACTAATTTTATGAGTAATCAGTTATTATTAATTAAATCTAAATTTCGAATAAAATTTCCTTTATTTTATTTCGAATTTATGAGCAATTAATAATACTATATATATATATATATATATATATATATATATATATATTTTGTTGTTTGTGTATAAAATATTAATTGTATGACTTATTTGTTAATAAGTTAAAACAAAATCTCGGTATGACTCATGACAAGTCATACCGACCAGTTTTGTTTTCAAGTCATACAAGCTGTTTTTATTTTTATTTTTTCAAAAAAAAACAAACAAAACTCGGTATGACTCAATAAGTCATACCGACTGCATCTCAGTTATTTAAAACAAAAAAAAATCTCGGTATGACTCATAAGTCATACCGACCTGTGTTATATTGATTTACTATCAAGTCATATTCAGTTTGAATATCACACACACGCGATATACACACACACGAACAGTCATACATATCTGCAAAACTCTTCGATTTTCAATCTTTTTCAACTGATTCAGTTGCTTGTTTGATTTTCTCAAGTGTTTCACTTGCTTATTACTGATTTAATCAACCAAAACAAGGAGAAACGCTGCCCAATTTTTTGTAAATTCTAACTGAGTTAGACCGAGTTGACTGGGTTGTAGAATTGATTTTGCTGTAATAAGTGAAGATTGAGGATTGGGCTTGTTAAATTTGTGGATTAAATCGAACTGGGTGTTAGTGCATTTAGGGTTTGATTTTTTTTTCAAATTTAACTGCTTAAGAGGTGTTTGGGTTAATTGTTAATTATTAATTAATTAAGTTTTTAATTAATATGGCTGGTTTTTGCGAGATTGTCAAGACTAATTTTGTTGGATTTTTTAATCCGGAGAATTGCACAGTAGCTAAGTTTAGGCCCTGGATTATCTTTTTGAACGAACACTCTTTGATCAGGACTGCCATTACTCTAGACACACCTTTGTAGACTCTAGCATTAAGGGAATTATACAGCACTGCTAGAAATAGATTAACTGGTGACACAGTGCAATTCTCATTCACCATTGGGGTACGTGAATATATGGTGACTGAAGATGATGTGAACAGAATTCTTCAATTCCCTTTAAACAATTTTGTTGACCCACCGTCAGTTCCAGAAATTCTTGAGTTCTTTAATGCAATACAGTACCAGGGTGAAATCAACTTGGTAAGACTGACTAAGTCAAGGCTGGTACATGAGTGAGATTATTTCTTCGACACACTGGCTAAGGTGTTTGCACCCACAACAAAGAGCAACTTCAACAATATTTCTTCTTTGCTTCAAATCATAGGATTTTCAGTGGCTCACAACAGAAGAATAAATTTTGGAAAATTGGTGCTGAAAGAAATAATCAGGAAAATGGGTAAGCCAGAAAGCAGGGAACAGAACGTGCAAGTCTACTATCCAAGGTTCCTAATGCTGTTCATGAATGACTTATTGCTGGATGAAGATAAAGCCTTATTTCAGAACAGTCCAGTTCAAGCATCTCCATCTACTCAGAATGCTCTGTTCGCAAGGCTCAACAACAATCCTAGATTTGAAAATGTGCCAGTGGTGAGACCAAATTTCATGGGACGAATCCTGGATCTTATTGCAAATCCAGATCAAGCTCAGCAAGTTCTAGAACAAGAAGTGGAGCAAGTGCCAATGGAAACTGATTCAGTGCAGTTACTACTTGAAGCTACACAACATGCTGAACAGGAAGCTGAAGAACAACAGGTAATATCTCAAACCTTAGCTTCTAATTTCCTTCCTATAAATATATCTACTGCTCTTTTAGATTTATATGTGGCGGACCATGATTATGGTTTTAGACTTCAGGACATTGGCCATGAACCTGAAAACACACAGGTTCAAACCCAGGCTGAGTTAGAGCTCCAAACAGTTTCTCCCTCACCTTCCTCAATCAGTCATATTCATAAAAGGAAGAAACCTGTTAGAAAAGTGTTGGAGATTACGAAGCTATATAAATAGTAATCGTGATAACTCAACACTAGAACAGGACAAGTAAATAATACTACGCCTACACAGAAATCAGCAAGACATGAAGACAAAGCAGATACAGCGAATCAAGACATTAGAAGAAGTTTTGAAGTCTACTACAGGTCACTGAAAGAAGTTCATTTATATGTTCATGCCTTAGTGAAGAACAATGTTCAAAGACTTTCAGGGTTTCAGATAAGTTGAAGATTCAGTATTGCAGTGCCACTAAAAGATTTCAATGTAGTAGCATTGATTGAAGACAGACAGTGTTCGAAGCATAGGAATCCAGAAGGGTGAAGACAAAGGTTAAAGAAGACAACTGCAGTCTTGAATTGGATTGTAGTAATGAAGACATTGTCGAAGTACCAGAAAAGATTCCAGTGAAATTACAGTGTCTATCAACAGTCAGTGTTTTGAAGCAATGCAACAATCCAAGGTTAATCAGCTGAAACAGAACAGAGGTCAAGGGAATTCAATTCAGTGTTAGTCGTTTGTGAACCAGACCAGTGCACTAAGCGTCAGCACAACAAGAAGAGAATTACCTTGATTAATCAGTAGAAAATCAGTTGATCAAGCCAAGCCAGAAGAGTGAAACCAAGTGGTAATTACTTGAAGAATTCAAGAAATATGCTAAGGTAAGTATTACTACATTTGGTGGCATTAATACTCTTGAAGCAATGGAGAGGCGCAGCATGAAGTTCCAAGGCGCAAGAAAATGTTAAGGGAAAATTAAGTGGCGCCTACACAGGGCAATGAGAGTGTAGGCGCAACTAATAAAACCAAGGCGCAAGGAAATGCTGGACTTAGAATCTAAGTAGTGAGTGGCGCCTATACAGGGGAACAGGTGTATAGGCGCAACATATCTTGTCCAAGGCACAAGAAAAACTAAGGCAAAGTCTGAGTGGCGCCTATACAGGGAAACCACTGTATAGGCGCAACAAAGATCTATTGGTGCAAGGGAAAAGATTCTAAGTAGCAAGTGGCGCCAACACAGTGAAGCAAGAGTAGAGGCGCAACTCACATATTCAGGCGCAACTCAGGACAAAGGCGCAACACAGCTTCAAGTGGCGCCTACACACTACAACCACTCTACAAGCGCCACTCAGGGACTTAGCATTGAGAAGCAAATCAATTCTATTGATTTGAAAAGTCTACACTATAATAATTAAATTGACTCGTTCTTTTTAATTATTGGTGGATAACTGTGGAAGACACACAGCCAACCAGAGAGAGGCAGTGAGATATTTCGAAGCCGGAGAAGAAGATGTCACAGTGCTAAATCTATACCTTCTTTTCATGGGTTTTACAAACTAGCCGGTTAATTATGTCACAAATGTTTAGGGCTATTGTAAAACACTCACTGTTAGCTTGATTCCAGTTACTATTAAATATTGTCATATATTGTAATAGGGATTAAGCTTCCTCTCTCGAGATGCAAAGAACTAATCAGTTCTTTGGAAGCCAGTTATTAATTTAACTGGGTGTAGCAAAACCTCAGGGATTAATACGAAAGTACTATTCCCCGAAACCTGTCTCACATTTAATTACTTGCTAATTTTCTAGTGCATTATTGTTTAAATTCTAAACACAGAAAATTAGTAAGCCAGCCTCCTAAACACTCCTAAACACGAACCACTGACCGAACTCTAAATCATATATCCGCAAAAGATTCGAAAGAATTTTTTGATTTAGTGAGTATCGTATTCAACCCCCCCCCTTCTACGATACTTCCGGGACCTAACAATTGGTATCAGAGCCGACTGATTGAAGTTACAAATCAAGATCCGTATCTCAGTGAAGCTCACCGTGCCGAAGCTGTGTTGACTCAGAATGGAGGCCGTGTTAAATAAATTTAATTTTAAAAACTTTTTAAATAAAATTTATTTTATAAACTTCTATAAAAATTTATTTTGTAAACTTTTATTAGTTTATGTTATAAATTTTAATTAGTTTATTTTATAAATTTTAGATAAAATTTATCTTATAAACTTTTATAAAATTTGTTTAACAAACTTTTATTAGTTAATTTTATAAATTTTAATTAGTTTATTTTATAAATTTTAGATAAAATTTATTTTATAAACTTTTATAAAATTTGTTTAACAAACTCTTATTAATTGATATTATAAATTTTAATTAGTTCACTCTATAAATTTTAAAGTAGAATTTATTTGATAAACTTTCATAAAATTTATTTTATAAACTTTTATTAGTTTATGATTTAAATTTTAATTAGTTTATCTTATAAATTTTAAATAAAATTTGTTTTGTAAACTCTTATGAAATTTATCTTATAAACTTTTATTAGTTTGGTTTATAAATTTTAATTAGTTTATCTCATGAATTTTAAATAAAATTTATTTTGTAAACTCTTATAAAATTTATCTTATAAACTTTTATTAGTTTGGTTTATAAATTTTAATTAGTTTATTTCATAAATTATAGATAAAATTTATCTTATGAACTCTTATGAAATTTATTTTATAAACTTTTAATAAGTTTGTGTTATAAATTTTAATTAGTTTATTTTATAAATTTTAAATATTAAATTTTATCTTTTAAATTTATTAAACATTATTCGGCTCATCTCTCAAAGGAAGCAGCAGGACGCAGTTACTAATTTGAAGGTGCTCAAGTTAGTAGATGAAGTTTTTTCTGGGTATTTGAATACAACAAAGATTGACTGAAGATTATCCAATGAAGTTGATTCTGGAACAGACTGAAGAATTAGTGGTATTAATTTCCTCAGAGGTTTACTCCAAAGGATCCCACTGTTTATTCGAATGCTGGAAAAGAAGAGATTAATTTGGGTACAGTTTTTGGTTGATTCAAGTTGAATTTTTGGAATGGAAAATCTTGGAGGTTAAAAGTTGTGAAGGGGAACAGACTGGACTACCTGGCATCTCTGTACAAGCGTTGAAGTTTTCTTTCTACAGGGAGGTTACAGGAAGTTCGTGCTAACACTGCAGATCATCTGGTAAACAGGGTAACAGCCATAGGGAATCTAAGGGTACAACTACATTATCTTTAGATGAACTATTTGTGTGCTGAAGGCCTATGAACTAGAACAAGAGCTGAAGAAGATAATATTTGGTAAAGCAGGTTGTTAGCATATCCACTGTATTTGTGACCCAGGAACCAAATTGATTGAAGTCAAGGTTGAGAACCTCTGAACAGAAGTGAATTGTTCCTAGAAGCTGAATTGAAGATGTTGAAGCTTGAGGTAGTGGTCAAGGTGTTATATGTAAATTTGACACTTTGGAATAACTTGAGAACTAGACTGCAAGTCAAGCCTGCAGGGCAACTGGAAGTTCAGTGACGTCAGATTCAGATGGAATCCCAATTCTAAATCTAAGGTCATTACCTATAGATTCCATTAAGGAGATTTTCAAGATCAGTTCAAGAGGTGGTTGCAAGACAGGGATGGTTTTAAGTGGACAGACAAGTTTGAGGTTTGCTACACAGCTTGAAGAAGCCTGTACAAGCAAAAGATGATAGTCACTATTTTGGGTTGAAGCAGGAATCTCAAGCATTAGTGAGGATGCAGCAAGGGAAAACATATGTTGATGAAGTTAAATGCAAGGATGATTCTATCAGTGATGAACCAAATGGATATCTGGCTCAATGACCAACACTGGAGAAGAATCACCAAGCACTTCTCAGGTGCACTCTCTAACTAGTTTACGTTTATCTAATTCATAACTGCATGTTTATTAAGTTTTGATATGTATTATATTCATGAAAGCATGTTAGCATCTTAGGACTTAAATGCTTAATTGATTGCTAAGAATAAGATTGCATGCTAGGATTCATGAGTTTAATTAGTACATTTCATACTTGATTTTATTTGCAGTAAAATGAAAATCTAGAATTAGATAGGGTGTTCTAGACGGTTAGGTGTATCCCTAAACATTTGCTGGAACTTGAGTTAAATCTTATGTGATTTAATACCTCTGCTAATGTTGTGAAAATTGCTAATAGACAAACAGGCCATAGATCATATATTTAAGATTTGTTTCTGTAAATGACTTGTTAAGTGTGTGTAGAATTTGATATTGCTCATAATGTCTTATTCAAATATTCTGCATATCCTTGAATTGTTTATGTGCTTATTTTCTTATGATTTGCTTTTACTCACATAGTTGCTCTTAAATGCTATATCAAATCATGTATTGCTTGTTAGGGATAAGATGGTTAAAAGATGGTAGAATTATCTAAGTAGTCAGTAACATCTGTAGATTCGAAGCTTAATCTAAAACTGACTTAGGTAATTAGAGATAGTTAAAATGTTAGACAACGACAGAATGGATTAGAAAGAATTAGTAATTAATTTGTTAGTTCTTCTATCCATGTGCTTTTAGAAAATTAAGTACTGAATTTTCTATTATGCATATTGAAGCTGTTGTTACCATTGAAAATATCCCTAACCCATCTGGACTCAATTAAAATTGAGGACCAAGAAGCTTAATCATTTGTGATTGCAGAGTAGGTTATGAAAGGCAAAAATTATGTGACTTCGTGACATTTACTGTTCAAGGCATATGATTAAGATTAAAGCTTTGACATCACAGTTGATTGAGGAAGCCTCCCCGATGGTAACCTTTGGAGATGACAGCAAAGGATGTACAAGGGATATGGCCATCATGTGTTAAGAACTGTCATCACTGGAAGCAACTTACTTGTGGAGGGAGTTAAGCACTAAAGGGCACTAGAGAATTCTTTTTCAAGGGTTTTCTGGAAAGGTGTTTGATCTCAAGCAAGAAGGTTGGAAGCTCGCTCAACTGAGAGTGAGGAAGTTTGTTCGTAGCTGACATGGAATTTGGATGCAAAGGTGAAGTCAACTTTTTAGTAAAGCTTCATCAGCAAAGAGTTAGTTATGGCAAATGAAGCTCTCTTACTTGTTAGTCAGCAAGGCAATGGATTCTTTGTTAAAGATGAAATTGGTGAGAGGACTGCTTCATATGGAATTCTTTCTAGAAGGACATTTTGAAGTATGTCACATAGGGAAGTCAATGGAAACATCACACTGAAGAAAAGTCATAAAAGAAATATGCTTAGTGGTGATTGAAATTGGTAACCCTAATTATAAATTGGTGATGTTCAAGCATTCAACAGACAAAATGTCACAATGGTGATTGATCTAATAAGGAAGATCAAGTTGGAAACAATTGGTAAGCTGTGAGAACTTTGAAGTCAGATATTGGAACTACATTTCGCGAGTGAAGTTCTAAATGAAGTCTGCACTGAAAAGGTATTTAGAAGCTGAAGCAATTAACACAGCATGCTGCTTTATTCAACAAGATCGTGAAAAGACATCATTTGAGTTAATGGCCAACCAGAAGCAAACACTGAAGCTCTTTTGTGTGTTTGGAGGGAATTGATTTTTACTGAAGATTTATTTGATTATCTTGACAAGAAGTTAGGGCTCATGGAACAATTCTCCTCGGCTACTCAGAAGTGATTAAAAGTCTGAATGTAATGGATATCTACACCAAGCTCCCAAGCATTCAAGTGAACGACTATTCTGAATCTTTGACAAATTCAGATACTGATGTAGAAGCTGAGGTTGCAGAAGGAATCAATGACAATTATGATGATTCAGATCCTGTTAGTGGAAATCCGCTGTATAAGGTGAAGGATCTTCAATACATCCTAGCAGCAACTCAGGGGAGCAAATGAAAGAGGGATCTACTAGTCATGCTCAACAATGAAGATCAAAGGATTTCATTAAGAACATTTCTGCCAAGACAAAAGGTTTGAAGTCAAATTCTATCCTAGAGTCTCGTTCTTAGTGATCCGGATTCTTGTGTAGAGGCTAGAAGTGCTAATCGAAATGATCATATATCTTTCGGGACCAAGTTGGGAAAGAGAAATTGTCAACTTACAATTGGTATCAACAATTGGTATCACCAATCATATGGAATCCCAAAGAATACTGAAGATGCACAGATTGATCCAGATTGAGTGATTGCAATGCAAAATGATCTCAATCAGTTAAAAGGCAGAAAACAACTGAAGCTGGAACCCAAACCCAGACCACTAAAGTCGAAGCTGAAATTGGTACATTAGGGGTTCACAGAAACTGGATGACCATTGGCATTGTTATGAGGGGCAAAGCCAAACTGGTAGCTACAGGACTTTAAAGCAGAAGGTATCGACGATGATGGAAACAGAATCTTCGGGACTTTCTAGATCAAGCAGTAAGCACTAGTGACAAGACTTGATCCTTTGGGACTCATCAATGGGGACCTAACAATATTCAGGGACCCAACGATTAGGACCAAACAATTGGTATCCCTAGCACATGTGGAGCATTCAAGCATGAAGATCTAACAGATGAATGTGAACAAGTGCACTCCTGAATGGTGAGCTAGAAGATGAAGGTGCAGATCCATTACAATTTGTATATCATTCTCTTCGCAGGCTTTTCTATGACGGAGGTAAGGATTCAAGCAAAACGTCAAGGACATGGTATGACTCTCTAACTGTTAATTACTTAAAAGTGATTTTACATTTGAGTTGTTATGCATATCTCTCTAGAAATGCAAGGCACACACAATGTCATATATATGTGCAAGTATACCTTAATTCTCGACATGCCTATGTGCAAGTTTCCAAGTGGATACTAGAGAATCTTATCCTATAGTCAAGTTATGAATTGCTAGATATCTTAGGGGATCACCAACTCTTGGAATCTGGGACCCTTAAGATAATAGGTTTAACCTAATTGGCTATATAGATATAGATAACGCAGGTTGTATGAAAGACAGGGAAGTCATTCCTAGAAGCTGTCAATTTCCACCAACACTGTTGATCTCTTCACATCACTTAAGGAACAAGCGCATGGACACCAGGTATCATTTCTTTTAAGAGTTGTCCTTAGTCGAATAACTTGCAGATTTTTGCTAAATGACTTGATGAATTTATTTTATCTAAGTTGGTTAGTAAACTTGGGATATTATTAATATGCATATTTATTGAAAATCCTATCTGCAAGAAATTCTCAAATGAGTTCACAAGTATTACTTTTTCCCGATCCAAAGGACTTGTGAATTCATTTGAAATCCAGAACCTCATACTTTTTGCTATTAATTTCATTATCATGCTTACATTGTAATATGCATGAGTGGTAGTTAAATTATTTAGCATAAGTAAGAAGCATAGTTATTTGTATGTGTTAAATATTTGGTGAGTATTAGTCAATAATATCTTGCTTAATTGCTATGATATTTTGCTCTGATATTCTTAAATATTTTATTACAAATAATTATGATACTTTTGATATTAGTGACGGTATTTAGAATTTCTGTTCTAAATAATCAATGCATATTTCAAAACTCACTAATATTAGAAGGTGAAGTATTTTCTAAGTTATGTGTATGAAATTCTCAATATTTTATATACTTAGAAAATATTTCTAAAAATAAGTTTTATTCCGAGGAGTTGTAATTAGAATCACAAGTATTACTTTTTCCCTATATAAAGGACTTGTGAATTTCTTTTCAACTAAATCCTCGAGCTTACGTATATCAATTAATAATTGTTATGAGCATGCTTACAATGTGCAAAGTGACAATTATTAGATATGGCGTAGGAAGTTAAATACTAATATTCAATCTAATGAATATTTTAGTGTTTAACGAATTTATTTTATCTTATTGAAATTATGGATTGAAGCAATTCAATGGTTATTAGTTTCATAATTTTAATTTGATAAAATACAGAAGCATAGTTTCTTGCATCTTGAAATTATTGATAAATATCGAATAATTGGTATCAGCGTGCAATTAACTGTGATATGCTTATTGTTCTACTGAATAATTGCCATGTATAGATTATATAAATGCATGTGATTGGCAATTGCTTAGTACAACATAAGTATTTAATTTATTTTGATTTGTTTAAATCATGATGATATAAAACAATTCAATGGAATATTTGTTCCATGATTTAAATAAATTAAAATAAATTCGAAGCATAATTATTTGTAATACAAGTATTATCTTTTATTACTTTGTGATATTTGAATAATATTTTATTGCAAAATAATTGTGATATATTGGTACTAATGGATTTACTCAGTTTTTATTCGTAGAAACATTTGGTATCAATATACTTAGTTTTCTTTCTTTGACTGGTTTACGATCATGAATGTATTTAAAAGAAATTTTTGTCTATTTCTTTTTCAAAATGTTTTATGCAAAGATACATTCATTTGTCTATCAGTTTTAGTTAAGAAAACTTAAGAATTCTTTTTCAAAACTTCTCTTTTGAAAAACTTTTCTTGAGGATAATTTTTCTCTAATCTCAGGATATTTTATCCTCTCCCAAAAGCTGGTTTTAAATGCTATATTTTTCAAAATCATTTTTCTCTCTCAATTTTTCTTTGTAAAGTAGTAGGAACTTTGTGACTGCTATTTTATTTGGAAAAGTTGTTTTAACTTCAAGGTATCAATCACTTGTAAAATTATTTGTTTTCAAATACTTGTTTCAGTGTATGTTTCACATTGATTCATAGTACCAAAACAGTGATTGTTGCTTTGAAGGCCTAGTACTGTTTTGTTAAGCATTCATCCTAACCCTAATTGTCATGTTTTTATTTTAAGTCGGGGATACTATCAGGCAGACGAAAATGATGTAAATCATAATTGCATTATGAGTCGGAAAATCATTATCTTCTATCTGATAAGGATGTTTTGCAAAATTGTTTTCAAAACATACAGTGCCTATGTTTAATGGAAAAGAGTCATTTTATTGAGATATAATTTGGTAGAAGAGTTGAATTTCTTATCTGTTGTAAATTCCCGCGTTTTATTATGGGAAGTTTGCCTTATAAGAAATTCATAAGAGATAGAATTTTTTCTCTGATACTCCCGCGTTTTATTATGGGATAAGTATCTTAAGGAAAATTTCTATTGGTGTCATGCTCTTAAATGATTAATTCTTCGATCTGACAAAACTCTTTTATTAAAAGGACTTAAGTGCAATCATTTACCATTCCTTCTTATATTTTTCCTTCTCCTTGAGATGAAAAATATGTTTTGGAATGTTAAACTGATTATCTTTTTATCTCATTTAAATTGATTTTATCCGTTTAGCCCCCAGTGGCTACAGAAGCTGGCCAGGAGGTTGAAAACCCATCAATCTCTGACCCAGGCCTTAATACCAAACACTCATTTCATCCACTTCCATATATTAACCCTTGGAGATATAAGGAACTTATGTTTGTTAGAGGTTGATAAGGGAGAAATAAGGATGAAGTCGGCAGTGCACCCACAGCTCTACCTCCAGCGAAGTAAAGAAGTATATAAACTGAGGTATCTGTAAGCTCATCTGTATCTTCTCAAAAAGATGCAGAGCTGAAAAGGCAATAAAACTGTCTCTGGAATCATTCTCTCAACAGGATGAGTCCATTGAAATTCGCTCGTCAGCCAGAGCATCTTGTAATGAGTCAAGCACACCACTGGCACTCACGCTGATGGTAAGCCTAAACAGATATATACTAGGAACCTTATATAATTTTTGGGACCTAACAATCCTAACAGTTATACCAGGGGCCTAACAATTTGACACATTGCAAAGCGTGCACAGTGTGAGGTATAGGCATGTTAACAAAACACCCGTCATTGGGTTACGAGGGAAACGTAGACTCTAATTTGCCATTCATTACATTGTCTACTACGTCGCCCCTCCTGGAAGGAACATTTCCAGATCCTAAAAAGGAATGTCCACCTCCCGTTTACGGATAAGGTGTGAGGCAACTCCTTGATAGAACAAGGCAGGATTCCCAAAAAGATTTTAAAATCTTGGGATAACCCATCTCAAAGAGGTGAGGCTCCACTAGACAGTGATTTAGCAATCGCTATTGAGTCTGGTGTGAGACAGTGCTTATGCATGATAGATCAAGAACACCTCTACGAGGCAATTCCCCACTTGATAGTGATTCAGTTCATTCTGATGAATCAGGTGTTGGGAATGTATGAATTGACGGATTTCACTTGCAGGTACAGAAGGCTAAATTTGGAATGCAGAGTGAAAGTGAGAGAGAGAAACACTTGAGTGAAAGTGAGGGAGAGATACACTTGAGTGAGAGATAGGGAGAGAAAGAGTGAAACACTTCTAAGTGCTCGACACTTAAGTGTAAACACCAACAGAACGTAGTAGAAGTGAGGAAACCATAAGCCAAACACTTACCCTTGCTACTTGCTACTTCTGGAAGAAAAGTTACTATATTTTTTTCCCGTTCAACGACAGACGAGAACCTTCTTTGGAAGACAAACCATTTAAAAGAGGACCTATTAATTAGTATTAACATTTGGTATCTTCAAAAGTGGGCCATTGGAGGATTCCTCAACTAAGGGGGAGAATTTATAGTGTTATAGTTATAACAAGAAAAAGAAATTGGAGGATTCCTCTTCTTATGGGGGAGAAGTTATAATGTTATAGTTATAACAAGAAAAAAGTGAAGTTAATAAGTCTTATCTTCGTATCCTTCGGAAGAGTGAAAAGTTTATATCCTAAAAGGGTTCGTATCCTAGACTCTTAAGGTAAGTTCCTGGATCCTTGTTAGTTCGTATCCTGGAAAATCCTTGGAAAAAGGGGTTCGTATCCTTGGGAGAAGTTAATAGCCTTAGGGGGAGATTTTAGACAAGAAGAAGAAAATCTTATCTTCTGATCTTGAGGGGAAACAACAGATATATGGGAGAATCAAGAAGCTGTATTCTATACTTGGAAGAACAGAGATGACTATTCCATTGATTTTCTAAAGGGAGAAGAAGAATAAGAAGGAGAATCACATTCGTAGGGGGAGAACATTATTTGAGCTATGTTCAGTATTCTATTGAAGACATACCCAGGAATAATGATTCTTATGAAGCTCTGTTTGTGATAAGTTCTTTAAGTTCACACTATGAAGGATTTTGAAATGGAGAAAGCTCAAACAGACAGAAATGAAAATGATACCACTTGAATATCAGTTCAGTGTCAGAGGAACAAGCATCTCTCGTTTCAGTCACACAAGAAATCTGGAAGTGCAGTATCTGATCCAGAAAAACCAGTAGCATTATTTACAAGTCTCGGACGATTACTTTTTCTAGTTGTTAGTTGAGTTATCCTCCCTAGGTGATTTGTTTGCTAAGGTTTAACAATCAAATAGGGGGAGATTGTTGGAGATTACGAAGCTATATAAATAGTAATCGTGATAACTCAACACTAGAACAGGACAAGTAAATTATACTACGCCTACACAGAAATCAGCAAGACATGAAGACAAAGCAGATACAGCGAATCAAGACATTAGAAGAAGTTTTGAAGTCTACTACAGGTCACTGAAAGAAGTTCATTTATATGTTCATGCCTTAGTGAAGAACAATGTTCAAAGACTTTCAGGGTTTCAGATAAGTTGAAGATTCAGTATTGCAGTGCCACTAAAAGATTTCAATGTAGTAGCATTGATTGAAGACAGACAGTGTTCGAAGCATAGGAATCCAGAAGGGTGAAGACAAAGGTTAAAGAAGACAACTGCAGTCTTGAATTGGATTGTAGTAATGAAGACATTGTCGAAGTACCAGAAAAGATTCCAGTGAAATTACAGTGTCTATCAACAGTCAGTGTTTTGAAGCAATGCAACAGTCCAAGGTTAATCAGCTGAAACAGAACAGAGGTCAAGGGAATTCAATTCAGTGTTAGTCGTTTGTGAACCAGACCAGTGCACTAAGCGTCAGCACAACAAGAAGAGAATTACCTTGATTAATAAGTAGAAAATCAGTTGATCAAGCCAAGCCAGAAGAGTGAAACCAAGTGGTAATTACTTGAAGAATTCAAGAAATATGCTAAGGTAAGTATTACTACATTTGGTGGCATTAATACTCTTGAAGCAATGGAGAGGCGCAACATGAAGTTCCAAGGCGCAAGAAAATGTTAAGGGAAAATTAAGTGGCGCCTACACAGGGCAATGAGAGTGTAGGCGCAACTAATAAAACCAAGGCGCAAGGAAATGCTGGACTTAGAATCTAAGTAGTGAGTGGCGCCTATACAGGGGAACAGGTGTATAGGCGCAACATATCTTGTCCAAGGCACAAGAAAAACTAAGGCAAAGTCTGAGTGGCGCCTATACAGGGAAACCACTGTATAGGCGCAACAAAGATCTATTGGTGCAAGGGAAAAGATTCTAAGTAGCAAGTGGCGCCAACACAGTGAAGCAAGAGTAGAGGCGCAACTCACATATTCAGGCGCAACTCAGGACAAAGGCGCAACACAGCTTCAAGTGGCGCCTACACACTACAACCACTCTACAAGCGCCACTCAGGGACTTAGCATTGAGAAGCAAATCAATTCTATTGATTTGAAAAGTCTACACTATAATAATTAAATTGACTCGTTCTTTTTAATTATTGGTGGATAACTGTGGAAGACACACAGCCAACCAGAGAGAGGCAGTGAGATATTTCGAAGCCGGAGAAGAAGATGTCACAGTGCTAAATCTATACCTTCTTTTCATGGGTTTTACAAGCTAGCCGGTTAATTATGTCACAAATGTTTAGGGCTATTGTAAAACACTCACTGTTAGCTTGATTCCAGTTACTATTAAATATTGTCATATATTGTAATAGGGATTAAGCTTCCTCTCTCGAGATGCAAAGAACTAATCAGTTCTTTGGAAGCCAGTTATTAATTTAACTGGGTGTAGCAAAACCTCAGGGATTAATACGAAAGTACTATTCCCCGAAACCTGTCTCACATTTAATTACTTGCTAATTTTCTAGTGCATTATTGTTTAAATTCTAAACACAGAAAATTAGTAAGCCAGCCTCCTAAACACTCCTAAACACGAACCACTGACCGAACTCTAAATCATATATCCGCAAAAGATTCGAAAGAATTTTTTGATTTAGTGAGTATCGTATTCAACCCCCCCCCCCTTCTACGATACTTCCGGGACCTAACAAAAAGTTAGGGGGAGAATTGTAAGTGCAAGTGAACCCGCAGCTCTGTCTCCACCTACTAAAAGATCAAGATCAGAACCTGAGACAACTGCAGATTCATCCATTTCCTCACAATGGGATATGGATTTTGAAACAGCTATCCAAAACTCTCTAAATTCACTCGATGAAATAGGTGATTCAGATTCAGATCCTAGCACACTGCTAGCTCTCACACTAGCAGGACCTCCACTTGCAGAAACAGCATCACATGAGGGCACTTTTCTTGAAGAAAATGTTTTTGATAAAAACTCGTCAGATGCCACCTATGTTGTGGACCATGACATTTTCGATGCAGTGCGGCATCAGTTACCCTCAGAGGAACTAAGGGGCACCACAGACTCTAATGAGCCACTCACTACATTGTCTAAGGTGGTGACCCCCCTGGATTTCTTACATCCAGTTCTTTTAAAAGAAGGTCTCGAATCCACTGGTGGATTTGAGAGGCAACCACTCCATAGAAGGAGATGGGACTCCATTCACGGAGTAGCTACGTCAGTAGCGAAGCCAATGCAAGTTCATCTTGTTGAGGACGCGCCTTCACAGGCATCAGAAGAGCATTTCGACTCTTCAAAAGCTATTATTATATATACAGGTACAGCATTAGAATCTGGAGGAGATAAGGAGCTAAACACGAGTGATGTGAGGCAAACACTAAGCGATACACATGCACGTAGTGATAGTCCAAACAAGAGTGCAAGCGAGGTGAGTGCACACACACACAGTGAACTCATGTTAAAAATGGAAGCTCTTCAGAAACAGATGCAGATTATTCAGACTGAAATAAACAAAGGGAAGGAACAAGCAAAAATCAAGTCTGCCTCTGTAACTGCACAGCTGTCAATCATAAGAAAGGATGTTGATAATGTCAATTCAAATGTAATTTTCAAAACTCAAAACATCCAGGATGTTCAGAAGTTGATTGCTGATGACATGAAAGAGATCTCCAATTTAAATGAAAGAATTGACAATGTGGAAGGAAATTTAAACGAAAGAATTCGTTTAAATGAAGAAATCTCATCAGCAAGATTCAACAAGTTAGATGATGGAATGGAACATCTTAATGAAGGTATGAAGCAGGTCTACTTGGCAATTGCAAATCTCAGTAAATCATTGGATGCTTCAAAACCTGTAGAGGATCCCTCAACTAAGGGGGAGAAAGAAGTAGCTGAAGAAGAAAAGGCTACTAGAAAAGGAAAAGAAAAACTGTACTCTGAGGAAGATCAATTTCCATCGAATTTTCCAGAGGAACAGTACTATCAACAAGAGCAATTCATTGAGGATGTAAGTGCTGAAAATCAAGGTTTCAATCCTGACTACTGCAGAGCTGAAGATGAAGCTGTCTTTGAAGATGATTTTCTATTTCCAAAAGAAAAGGAACTTGATCCTGCCTATGAAGAGGCAATGAGGAAGCCGAAGGAAGACATCAAGGCAAGCCATGCCAAAACATTAAATTTAAAAGCTCTAGTCAAGGAAAGAACCCAAGCTGAAAGAGAGGCAAGCTTAGAAAAACAGAAGCTTTGGGCCTTAGCAGTAAAGAAGAAGAAGGAAGATATAGAGATGAAGATAGGGGATAGATGGGATGCAGCAAGGAAAGTTCTAGAGAAAATTCAACAAGGTCCCTTTGAAGACAGACAAATGCTTTCAGTTATCAAGGGTCTTGAAGATTCAAATAAAAATCTGGATAACTTCATGAAGGCATTGAAGGAAGAAGTTGACTATATCACTGTCTTAGTGGATCACATTCTTGAAGACTGGCAAATACTGGTCTACACTCACAGGAATGGAACAATCAGAGTATCTCTAGAATTCTTCCGAAAGAGATCATTATCAGTAATCTGGGTTCTGCTAAACAAAGTTAAGAGAAGCTCAGAAGAAAATGAACTTCTCAGGGACAGACTCAGAGACATAGCAACAGCAGCTAGTCCTCAGATCTTAGATGATCCTCATGAAGTGAGGTTTTTCTCAAACAAGTTGTATCAAATCATGAAGCTAGACGAGGAGTCATTGAAAGGCTATACAGTGAGGTATATGATTCAAGTTGAAAGGATGCTGAGATCAAAAGGATTCAGGTCACAAGCCAAGCTAGATGCTGCACAGAAAATAAGGAACTACTGTTCATCCAGAAACATCAAATCCTACATCAGGCAAATGCCAAAGATAGATTCCACAAAGCCTTATGATGTACAAAAATAAACAGTAGATCCTATTGAAGAAGAAGTCATGTTTCAGTTAGCAAAGGCTCAACAGAGAAGATTGTATGGAGAGTCAACCGCAACTCCGACTGAAACTGAAGAGGTACCCAGAACACCTGTGCACAAGAGTTCTAATCTAGAAGAAGGTGAATTGGATACCACTGAAGACTAAAGTCTTAGATAGGCCAAGATAGAAACTATGTTATATTTGTTCAATCCTAGAGGAACAACTATCTTGTACTTATCTTTTATGTATGAATCTGGAAAATTGTTAAATATAAAACCAGAACTTTTATTTATTATTTACAAGCGCTTACATGTCGTACTTACTTTTTTAGTTGTTAGTTGAGTTATCCTCTAGGAATTTGTGTGTTAAATGTTTAACAAACAAATAGGGGGAGATTGAAAGGCATATGACTAGGCCTATTTGTAATAATTAAATGACAACTCAACTCAATCTAGAAACAGTGGTAAATAATAAATATCAAACAGGAATCAAGACGAAGACAGTCAACTAGTCACAGAAAATCAACTGAATCAGAAGCACTCAGTTGATCCTACTACTCAACACTGAAGAAGTTCATTAATATGTTCAAGCGTCAGTGGATAATAATCAAGTAGTAATTTCAAAAGAATTCAGAAGATTTAGAAGATTTTAAGTGATTACTACACGAAGATTCCAGAAGAAAAAGAAGACAGGAAAGCTAAGCAAAGACACAAGGCCACTAGTTTAAAGTTAAAAGAAATGGAGAATATTTATTAGAGTATGACACAAATGAACCAGACAGTACATTTGTGTGTCAAATTTAATTAATAAATATTTAACATTGAGCTGAAAGTGGTTCCATGACAGAAGACGGAGAATGACAAAAGACTGCAAAATACTACAGAGTTAAACAAGTCCTAATAGTATTTTAATTCTCAAATTAAAATTAAGTTAATTATTTAATTTGTTTAATTAAATTAATTCAAGTCTGAATTAAATTAATTCATAAATTATTTAATTAAATTAAAGAAGAATTAATTTTCTAAAAAGATTTGATTCAAAAATGACTTATAAATCAAGTCATACCGAGCAAAAGAATGCAAGTCATGCTGAGTTAATTGGTTAAGTCATACCGAATTAATTGTTTATCAAATGACTTATAAAAATAAGTCATACCGAGCTCTTGAGTATGAGTCATACCGAGCTCCTGTGATATAAGTCATACCGAGTTTTCTTTGATTTAATATAAGTCATTATGATTTATTTTAATTAAAGAAAAATCAAATATGACTTAAACATAAGTCATACCGAGTTTTCTTTGATTTAATATAAGTCATTATGATTTATTTTAATTAAAGAAAAATCAAATATGACTTAAACATGAGTCATACCGACCATTTTAAGTCATGCCCAGCCTTTTTATGAGTCATACAAGTGTTAATTCAATTAGTTAAAAGGTCATAATGGGATAAGTCATACTGGCTTTTCACCTCTATAAATATGAGGTGATTGTCTTCATTTTTCATAGTAATTCAAACATTCAAATTCAGAAATTTGTATGCATTGTAATATTCACAGATTTCTGTGCTTAGTTTGGAATATAATTGTTAAACTCGAACAATTCATGTCAAAATCGTTCTAAGCTTTTAAACAGTTATATAAACTTTCTACTAATTAATTTTGTAATACTTTTCAAGTTAAAATTATATCTTCTACTTGAACAGTATTTCATTTCAATTAATATTTTGTGTGAATTTAAAATAATATTTTTAAATCCAATATTCCGCGATAATTAATAGATATTGTATTCAACCCCCCCTTCTACAATATCAGGGACCAACAAAGAAGATGGTGAGTTATACTCTTTGGAAGAATCAGCTAGAAGATGAATCTCTAGCTATGGTTGCCAGGAAGTTTGGCAATATGAGATTTTGAAGGAATCCCTCCTACAAAGTTAAATCAAATTTTGGAAGATTCCAAAGAGGAGATTCTTTAACAACTAAATCAAGAAACGGCTAAAAGATCGGCTTAGTTGATAGAAGCAAGTATCGTTGCTTCAACTACAAAGAATTAGGCCACTTTGCAACTGAATGCAAGAAGCCGAAGCAAGGGAAAAAGAGAGAGTCTTATGAAGAGATCAAGGAAAAGTATGATGCACTTGTGAAAAAGCATCAAGGCAAGTCTTATCTAGCAAAGGGCAAAAGTTGGGACGACTCAGACAATGATGATGAGGAAGAGCTAGGAAATCTTGCTCTTATGGTTTCATCCGAAGAATCACGGTCTCCAACTCGTCTAGAAGGAATAGATGTAAATTCCTCTTGCCCTAAAATGTATTGCTAGGTAAAGAACTAGATGGTGAAAGATATAATGTTAAGCAACTAAGACTCAAAAATAAAGTTTTACATGATGAAAATAATGTTGTAAACATGTGAAAAAAACAAATGTAAAAATTTGACTGAGGACTTAGCTTTTCAAGTCAATAGAGTCAATTGTTATATTGAAGTTGAAACCTATCTCAAAAATCAAATAGAGGAAGAGAAGAAGAAGTGTCTAGCCTATAAGAATTCCTCTTATATTGTAAAGAACCTAATTGACTAACATAAGATAAACTGAAAAGTTGGAATAGGCTTTGAGTAAAATAAATCAGTAGGAAAGCCAAGCAACATAACCCCATTCAGAAAAATTGCTGAAGAAAGGGGTATCCCACATGTTGTTAAAGACACACCTAAACCTCTTTTCATAACCCCTATAGCTGAACCAATCCCTGAGAGCTCTATCTTAATTACTTATGAAATGAAGTTAGAGGATCTCGAGGAAGAAAAGAAAATAAAGGAACAGGCTAAGGACATAAAAGGAGTTAATGTCCAAGAAAAGAAAATTACACCCAAAATACCAGTGAAAGTTGGGGGAAATTCTGATTTCCCCAAACCTGGTATAGATCCTAAAAACTTAAAGAATAATGTGAATAAACCTAATACGTTTGTTAATAGTAGGAATAGTAACAACAAATATCATTCTACTGAGAACTTTAAAATTGCTAATAAAGTTGAAGTAAAAACTATTAAAACACCTACCATTTTGAATAACATACCTGTTATTGATGTATGCCATAAACCTTATGGTATTTTAAATTTTATGTTATGTGCTTTTAATGCTTTGATTGCTTATTTCAAACGCATGATTGCTCATAAAGAAAACATGACACCTAGACAACACATCAATAATAAATTTACAAAATTCAAGACTGCGATTCCTTCACCTGTCAAGAGGAAAAATATATTCCTAAGTCTAAACAGAAAGTTGTTAAGACTGTTTATAGGAAGGTAGGAACAGTCAATGAGGATGATGCTGTTATTCGAAAAGGATCTATTGTCAAAGTTGACAAAGGCCAATTCTTTAAGTAGGTCGGGCCCAATCAATTTTGGGTTCCGAAGACGAATTAATCCATTTGATATTTGCATGGATTTAAACAGGTAAACCGAGTTGTATGGATCCTGGACAACAGATCTTCAAGGCATATGACTGAAGATAGAGCCCTGCTATCAAATGTGGTTGAAAGAGTTGTCCCAATCGTCACCTTTGGAGATAACAGCAAAGGATTGACTACGGGATATGACAAGTTAAATACTGGAAATGTTAACATTGAAAACGTCTCTTTAGTGGAAGGACTTAAGCACAATCTACTCAGCGTCAGTCAATTCTGTGATAAAGGGTATAAGGTAAACTTTATCAAGGAGAAGTGCTTAATAACTCATTCTAAAAATGACAAACTGGCCTTACGTGCAGTAAGGAAAGGAAACTTGTACGTAGTTGGTCTCAACTCTGGAACTGAAGATGAAACAAACTGTTTCTATTCAAAAGCTTCATCAGAAGAAAGCTGGCTATGACACAAGAAACTCTCACATCTGAACTTCAAAATAATGAACTCTTTAGTCAAGAGGGATTTGGTGAGAGGACTGCCTCTGATGGAATTTACACAAGAAGGATTGTGTAAGGCATGTCAGAAAGGGAAGTCAAAGAAAGCAAGTCACAGAGGCAATACACTACAAACATCACTGAACCATTTCAACTCCTTCACATGGATTTATTTGGCCCAGTATATATTATGTCTATGTCAAGAAAGAGATATGCCTTAGTGATTGTAGATGACTTCACAAAGTATACGTGGGTTTTATTTTTGAACTATAAGGATGAAACTCTACAGTTGGTGATTGATCATTTAAAGTTGATTGAGTTAGATTCAAAGTTACCTATCCGGGCAATCAGATCAAATAATGGAACATAATTCAAAAATGAAGTTCAGAATAACTTCTGCTCAGACAAAGGGATAACAAGACAATATTCAGCACCAAGAACTCCACAACAGAATGGAGTTGTAGAAAGGAAAATTTGAACCTTGATTGAAGCTGCAAGGACAATGTTAAGTGAATCAAGGTTACCTATCTACTTCTGGGTTGAAGCAGTAAACACAGCATATTATACCCAGAATCGAACTCTAATCAACAAAGATCATATGAAGACTCCTTATGAATTAATGGCTGGCAAGAAACCTACACTCAAGTACTTTCATGTATTTGGAACCAAATGTTATGTGCTGAAAGATGGAGATGAACATCGTGGCAAGTTTGAGGCCAAGACACATGAAACTATTTTTGTCGGTTATGCAAGAAGAGCTCAATCAGTTCAAAAGACAAGAAGTCTGGACACTGGTACCCAGGCCTAAAGATAGATATGTTATTGGCACGAAATGAGTATACAGGAACAAGTTAGACGGTGATGGCATTGTTACAAGGAACAAAGCCAGACTGGTGGCAAAGGGTTACTCCCAGGAAAAGGGAATTGATTATGATGAGACCTATGCACCACTTACAAGACTTGAAGCCATCAGGATATTTCTGGCATTCACAGCACATTCCAATTTTAAAGTCTATCAAATGGATGTGAAGAGTGCATTTCTGAATGGAGAGTTAGAAGAGGAAGTATATGTGGAACAGCCCCCTGGCTTCGAAAATCTAGAATTTGCTGATTTTGTGTATTTTTTATTCAAAGCTCTTTATGGACTCAAGCAAGCACCGAGGACATGGTATGACACTCTCTCTGATTTTTTACTTGAAAATGGTTTTATTAGAGGTGTCATAGATAAAACTCTTTTTTATAAATTGCATAATAAAGATATGATATTTGTCCAAGTTTATGTTGATGATATTATATTTGATTCAACTAACGAAAACTTATTTAAGAGATTTGCTAAGTTAATGCAGAGTAAGTATAAAATGAGCATGATGGGTGAGCTATCATTCTTTCTTGGACTACAAGTAAAGCAAAAGGAAGATGGGATTTTTATTTGCCAATCAAAATACGTAAGGGATCTTCTGAGGAAATTCAATCTAGAAGATTCTTCATCGGTAAAAACCCCAATGCCAACAGCCACCAAGCTTGACAAAGATGAAACTGGTAAGAAAGTTGACATCACAAGCTACAGAGGTATGATAGGCTCATTATTATATCTAACTGCTAGTAAACCTGATATAATGTTTGCAACATGCTTATGTGCAAGGTTTTAATCTGATCCTAGGGAATCTCATCTTATAGCTGTTAAAAGAATTTTTAGATATCTGAAGGGTACACCAAATCTTAGAATTTGGTACCCTAAAGATACATGTTTTGACCTAATAGACTATACAGATTTAGATTATGCAGGGTGCAGGATGGACATGAAAAGTACTTCTGGAAGCTGTTAGTTTTTGGGAAGTCGGTTGATCTCCTAGTACAACAAGAAACAGCACTCAGTGTCTACCTCGATAGCCGAAGCAGAATACATTGCGGCAGGTAGCTGTTGTGCACAGATCTTGTGGATAAGGAATCAACTAAATGACTATGGACTTACATTGAATAAAATTCTAATTTTTTGTGACAACATAAGTGTTATAGCTATTTACAATAATCCTATACAACATTCAAGAACAAAGCACATAGGCATAAAATATCATTTCATCCGAGAGCATGTCATGAATGGAACTGTGGTGTTACATTTTGTACCCACAAAAGATCAAATTGTTGACATCTTTACGAAACCACTTGATGAATCCACTTTTTAAGTTGGTTAGTGAGTTAGGGATGTTAAACATGAATTGATTATTGCATGATGTTTTAAATTACATATTTGATTTTAAGCAATCTTTGTAAATATACTGTATATATTCCTTAAAGATATCGAAAACAAACAAAATGAAAAAGAAAACTAAAAAAGATTTTCCTTATTTTTGTATAGATTATTTGATTGGCATCTGTACTGTAAATATATTTTATATTGATTTTGTTTTCAAACTTTTAGTATCATTATTTCTATATATATATATATATATATGTGTGTGTGTGTGTGTGTGTGTGTAAGTTTATTTTTATTATCAAATATAAGTTGGCATCGTTATTTTTTTTATTATCTATACATATATAAAACAGTGTTGATTATTTCACGTTATTTTTTACAAGTAGGAAAGATCTATGAGCTTGATCAACCAATAGTTTCTAACAGTTAAATCCTAATCATTGACATCAATCTCTATCCAAGATCTTAGAACCAAACACACAAACACTATCACATCCATCTCTCTTACCATTAAATAAAATACCTAATTGTTAAGAATGATGGAGTCAATGCCTTGAGTGCATTTGATAAAGTTGGTTATTTGAGTGAACCAACAACTCTGTCTCCAAAAAGGTGTTTCTAATATATAAAAACTGAGACAACTGTTAGCTCATCCGTGTTCTCTCAAAAGGGTACAGACTTGGAAAAGGCAAAACCATTACTAGGTTCATTCTCTCAACAGAATGAGTCTATTGAATTCAGTCTATCAGCCAAGGCTACTAAATGAGTTAATTTCATCTGACATTTTCAAGAAACCATAAATAAATTGTTTTATTTTTAAGGACCAACAATTGGTATTCAAAAGGGACTAACAATTAAGACCAAGAGGGAGCAACTGGAATATCACAGGAAGGATGAATTGATAGAAGCAATTATTCTAAACTTCCATATCAAGGAAAGAAGGATGATTGACGATTCTGACTGAATCAACATGCCTTCACAGGCGACAGGAGGAAACTTGGATCATTTGCTACATTATAGATCCTTGTTTCCATCCCCAGATGGGACATATCTGGATTCCTAACGGAATAGATCATCTTAAATGATCAGCAACTCATTGAATCTATTCCTTAAGCAATTCAGTTTTTAAAGTCAAATATTTTAATAGATTCAATTGAGGATGAGGATTTATGAAACCCCATTGCACCACCAGTGACCTCTCTTGAAGGGGCTATGGTGATCTTTCTTGCAGGTATAAAAGACTATGTCATCCGTACTGAGAGAGAAATAGTAATGTGAGAAAAGAGTGAAACACAAGTGAGAAAGAGTGAAAATATATATATTCTATGAGTGAAATACTTAGAGAGTATACGAGCGAAACACTTGTAAGATACATAAAGTAAAATCACACACTAGTACAATTACCGAATCTCATTCCCAATTCCCTATTATAGATTTCTAATGTTACTCAACTAAGGGGGATGAAATTTATTCTGAAGAGGATTACTCAACTAAGGGGGAGAAGTGTTGAACAAGAACCAAAGGGGAGAATTGATGAACAAAAGAGGATTACTCAACAAAGGGGAGAAGTGTTGAACAAGAAAAATAGGTATATAATAACATGCTTGGATTGGATAAAACTAATGATTATTTATTAGTTCTTCTATTCCATTTGAATTTAGAAGATTTTTGTATATAGGATTAATCGTATTTTCTAAAATGTATAACATGTCATAGATTGTATTTTTTATATCTGTGATGGTTTAATGTTGTATGTATGCCATGTCTATTACCTCTATTAAAATGGTTGGATAATTCAAGTAAGGGGAGAATGAATTCACCTTGGGAGAGAAAGGTAGACAGGAGTTGGAGAAATAGAGGAGAAGTGGTAATAAGAATAGAACAAGACTACATCTCTGCCATCCTAAGGGGGAGTAGTGATGAGTCTGAGAAATGAAGATAATACTACTTGTATAATATGTTCAGTTCTAGAGGAACAATCATCTTTCATTTCTAGTTTACTTATGAAATATGGAAATGTATTATATAATCCAGAAAACACTTTATTATTTACAGTTTTTACATGTTGCATTACTTTCTTAGTTGTTAGTTGAGTTATCCTCTAGAAATTTGTGTGTTAAATGTTTAACAACAAATAGGGGGAGATTGAAAGGAATATGACTAGGCCTATTTGTAATAATTAAATGACAACTCAACTCTAACTATAAAGAGAAGTAAATAATAAATACCAAACATGAATCAAGACAAAGACAGTCAACTAATCACAAAGGATCTAAGCATCAGAAGTATTTTTATGGGATTTCTACTCAACACTAGAAGAAGTTCATTGATATGTTCAAGGTTTAGCGAAAAATAAAGAGGTAGTGTTTCATAAGAGTTCAGATGATATAAAAGATTTCAAGTGGTTACTATAGAAAGATTCTAGAAGAAAAGGAAAGATAGTAAAGAAGAAGAATGACAGAAGGCCACAACTTAAAAGTTAATAAATGGTGAATATTTATTAGTATGTCACAAATGAACCAGACAGTACATTCGTGTGTCAACTAAAATAATATTTATTCTTCAGTTAGCTCAAGTGGTTTCATGACAGAAGACAAAGCAAGGATAGAAAGACTTCGAAGCTGACTACAAAGTTACACCATTCAAGATAATATTTTAATTCTACTATCAAAAGTAATTTAATTATTTAATTTATCTAATTAAATTAATTCAAGTTGAATTTAATTTAATTTATAAATTATTTAATTAAATTAAGTAGAATTAATTTATTATAAAATATATGACTTAGTATGATTTTTAATATAATTCAAATGACTTTTTAATAAGTCATACTGAATTTTATTAATAAAAGTCATACTGGTTTTTATTAATAAAAGTCATACCAAGATTTTTTTAATAAAAAGTCATACTGATTTTTATTAATAAAAGTCATACCGAGCTTTTTAAATGAAAAGTCATACCGAATGACTTAGCAGAAAGTCATACCGAGGACTTAAGAAGTCATACCGAGTTTCTAGAAGTCATACTCAGCTATTTCAAGAGTCATACAAGGGTTAATTGGTTTCTAAAAAGGTCATAACACAAAATTCATACCAGCTTTACAAACCTCTATAAATATGAGGTCTCTGCTTCATATTTTACATCGTTGAAAAACATTAAAATTCAGAAATTTGTATGCATTGTAATATTCACAGATTTCTGTGCAAAGTTTGGAATATAATTTTTAAACCCGAACACTTCATGTCGAATTCATTCTAGATAACTTTATCAATCATATACAATTTTCATCAGATAAATTTTGTAATACTTTTCAAGTTAAAAATTATATCTTCTACTTGAACAGTATTTCATTAAAATTTATATTTCGTGATTAATTAATATAATATTTTAAAATCGGAAATACCAAGACAATTTCAGATATTGTATTCAACCCCCCTTCTACAATATCAGGGACCAGCAAAGAATAGGTAAAGAATCATCAACAACATATTGAGGTTAAAATGAGGAACAAATATGTCATTAAGAAATTTAGATTTAGAAGATGTATCAGCATAAATGAGCTGATAAGGAAATAAAGATTCATGAAAAACTAAATCCCTTGTGACAGAAGTAGAATTAGACTTTAGATCATAAACCTTATATCCTTTCTGAGTATTCGAATATCCCAAAAAATACCTATAGCATCTCTAGGATCAAACTTAGACATGTTGACTCTACAGGTAGAAAAGTAAATTAAACAATAAAATATTTTGAGGTGATCTACAAGAGCTGATTTTTTATAGAGTTTGAAGTAAGGAGTTTGATTTTCAATTGACCTGAGGGGCATCCTATTGATAAGATATGTGGCAGAGAGAACACAATCTCCCTAAATAAATTGTTGGAAGGTTTGCCTGCGGATAAGCCTTGGCCATTTCTAGCAAATGCTTGTACTTTCTCTCCACAACACCATTTTATTGTGGAGTATAAGCACAGGAGGTCTGATGAATGATACCTCTTTTTAAGTATAATTGTTTCATGAACCCTTCACATAGTTCCAATACATTATCAGATCTGATGCATTGAACTTTAGACTTAAATTGAACAAGCACATAGTCTAGAAATTTTTTCAAGATAGTACCACATCTGATTTATATTTGAGCAAATGTACTCAATTGAAACTATTAGGAATTATGTAGGCTTGATGATAAACTTAACTTTAGAATCATAGAAATTAATTTTGTAACTGATCAATTAATATATGTTATAAATATCAATTGATTAGGGAATAACTTATCAGTTGACATGTTTATTTTAATCAACTGATAATTTGGATATGTTTGTAACATGGTTGTACTTAGTCTTGTTAATTGATTTGGCTGGATCAATTGATCATATCTAATTCATCAATTGATATTAGAGTCGATTGTTATAGGTCATCAATTGATGTATGTCTTAGACTGACAAATTGTGAATATTTGAAGGTAGGAAAAATATGCAAGTAAATGATGATCAGTTGATATTGAAGAATCGATGGATGAAGGATCGATTGATAACAAGCCAAGTCAAAGTGAAGACTATCAACTGATATAAAGACTCATCAATTGAAATATCGATTGATATCATCTATCAATCGATAAGCCAACAATTATTATCAATTGATGGATATCAAGATCAATCGAAGAAGGACATCATTTGATGGAGACAAGGAAGAATCAATTGATATGCTTAACAGAAAATTATCAATATTTGATAGGGATAGCACAAAAGGACAAAATGTCAGGAATCTTCAGACAAAAGTATAGCTATGGAAGACAGTCTAGATTGATTGTGAAGATTCAAATTGAAATTGTCTTTCCTAGATTGAAGATCTTTCCTAAAATGGAAAAAGACAGAAAGGAAAGATAATTTAGTAACATTCCTAGAATATGTATTTTTTTGTACTCTATTCTTGGAATTGTAAACACACTTATTATATATAAACAAGCGTGATAACATTGTTAGAATTAACAGAGTAAGAATATTTCTTTAGAATTAGTTATTCGAGCTTTAAATCACTTGTAAGAATAGTTGATTCAATTCTTTGTAAATGCAACTAAGTTATCAAACCTAGGATATTTCAGCAATATATATACGCTGGTGGAATAATCAATCCACCATTAATTTTTATATCTTGTCTAAAGTTTCATTTTATGTTATAAAAGTTTAAATCCATATCTCTCAAACTGTAAACTGCAAAAAGTTTTATATTTGATTTCAACCCCCCTTTTACAAATATATTGGCATTATTCTAGGAAATAATAATTTGTATCAGAGTGTAGGCTTTTAACATATGAAAATTTTTAAGATCAAGAACAAGTCAATATGAGCCAAAAGGATTCAGGTGTGAAAATTCCAGTGTTGGAAAAATATGAGTACTTTGCCTGGAAACTAAAAATGCACCTGTATCTACTTTTTCTTGACCCCTCCTACGTCAACTGCATAGAAAAAGGACATCATGTTCCCATGAAGATGGTCACAGGTATAAACCTTGATGGTACTCCTGCCTTTGACAAGCATGTTCCAAAACTCATCATTGAGTTTACAGAAGAAGGTGAAAAAGAAGTGCTTAAGGATAAAAAGGCCATGAATATCCTATTCAATGGTTTGGATAAAGATATGTTTGACAATGTTATCAACTACACAACATCCAAAGAGGTATGGGATACTCTCCAAACTCTGTGTGAAGGAATTGAACAGGTCAGGAAAAATAAGATGCAACTCCTTATTCAAAAATAAGAATCTTTTTATTTCAAGAGTGATGAGTCCACCAATGACACCTATAGTAGGTTCCAAAAGCTTCTGAATGGACTAAAACTATATGGTAGGATTTATGCAACTCAGGATACAAACTTGAAATTTCTTAGATCTATTCCAAAAGAATGGAAGGCAATGACTGTCTCCATTAGACAATATCAGGACTTCAAAGACTATACTCTTGAAAAACTCTATGGTATTCTCAAGACATATGAGCTGGAAATATAACAAGATGAAGATATTGAGATGAATCAAAGAGAAGAGAAAACTATGGCTTTGATGGTTAAAGGAAATGAGGACAAGAATGGTGATGGTGAAAGTGGCTGTGTAGAAGGTACTAGCATGATGGCTAATGATGCTGTTGAAACATCCAAAAGAAAAGGAAATATAAAATGTGATGAGAATGAAGCACGCTCTCAAGATGATTTGGATGAGATTAATGACCACCTTGCATTTTTATTAAGGAAGTTTTCAAAGTTGAAATTCAAGAGGAATCTAAATAATCAAAGGCCTGGATCCCAGTTTAGAAGTGAAAACCAAAACAAAAATTTGGTTGATAGATCAAAATTCAAATGCTATAATTATGGATTGGCTGGTCATTTTTCCAATGAATGCAGAAAGCCAAAATAAGAAAAGAAGGCAAAGTCATATGATGGCATTGACTACAAAAATAAATACTTTGACCTTCTCAAACAAAAAGAAAAGGCTTTTGTAACTAAAGAGAAAGATTGGGCTACTAAGGATAGTGATTCTGAAGAATTCATCAATCTAGCTTTAATGGCCAACCATAAAGAAAAAGAAGCTAGTTCATCATCAAATCAGGTACTGGCTACAAACTTTTCTGAACTCTCACAATATGAATGCAATATTACTCTAAATGAAGTGTCAAGTGAATTGTACAACTTGCATGTCACTCTTAAATCTCTAAACAAAAAAAACTCTAAGTTAAAGAACACCATTGATGCTTTAATTGAGAGAAATGCTTTTCTTGAAAATGAACTAGTTTGTTTGGATAGATTTAAGCAGGAGAGTAAAGATGCTAGGAATGAACTAGTGAATAGTTTCAAAAGAGAAGAATTATTGAAAGAAAAATTAGCTGATGAAAATGAGACAATCAACAAATGGAATAGGTCTGCTAAAACTACAAAATAGAACATTGATGTTCAAGGGTTAGATACTCTAGGAGAATCCCCCAAATATGTAGGCAAGTCATTGACTAATGCCTCAATGGATAAAGATCAATCGACTACTAATCCTATATCAATTGATAAGGATTATCAATCGATTGATGCAGAATCAACTGATAAGCATCCATTGACAAGTAAACAATCAATGACTAACAAAAAAACAATCTTAGCACTCTATTAAGTTTATGAAGGAAACTGAATCCAAAGAACAAGTTGAGGCTAAAGTTGAGAGGATAAACATAGGTAGCCTATCTAAGAAAGAGTTAAAGGAAAAATTAGAAAGGATAACACCTATTGAATCTATTAAACCTAAGCCCAAGAAAAGGAAAAAGAATATGAATGGCAAGGTGGGTATAAACAAGCACAATAATTATACCCCTGACATGTATGCACCTAGAAAGGTTTGTGCAAAGTGTGGTAGTGGAAATCATTTATCTATGCACTACAAGAAAGAAAAGAATTATATCCCAATGAATAATTTTAATACACATGTCATGTCTACAAATGTCATGTCTGCCAATTTTATGCTCATGAATGTCATGGCCTCTAATATGGTTGCACCAAATGTTCACATGTCATATATACAAATGCCTTACGTATATAATCCCTTCTTTGAATATGCCAATATGAACATAACTGGAATGCCATGGATATGCCTATAACTACTAATAATCATGTTAATTACATTGTTAAATATGAAATTATGCATGATATTCCTACCATGTATTCCAAGGTGTCTGTGCCTCAAAAATCAACTCCCAAGGTTAAAGTAGACCTGAATCCACCAAAATCAAAGGAAACAAGATTGACAACAAAGAACAAACTGCAACTAATAAGAGAGGACTCAAGGCAACTTGGGTATCCAAAAAAACTTGATTGTTTTAATTGTGTGCAGGGAAAAAGAAGAAGGAATCTCTGGTATCTTGATAGTAAATGTTCTAGGCACATGATAGAGATATGTCTCTGCTCACAAAGTTTGTGGAGAAAGCTGGTCCATGAGTTACTTTTGGAGATAACAACAAAGGATTTACTCTGGAATATGGCTTAATTGCAAGTGAAAATGTTATCATTGAACCTGTAACATTAGTTGATGGATTGAAGCATAATCTGCTGAGTATCATTAAATTGTGTGATAATGGGAATGGTGTGTGGTTTTCAACTGGACCATGCATCATAGCCAACAAAGAATCTAGTGAAATTCTCTTAATTAGTAGAAGGAAAGGAATTATCTATGTGGTTGATTTCAACTCTGTAAAGGTAGACTCTATGACATTTCTACTTAGCAAGGCCAATACAGATGGAAATTGGATTTGGCACAAGAAGCTAGCCATCTAAATTTGAAAGCCATGAATCAATTGGTCAGAAAGAATTTGGTTAGAGGAATTCCACAGATGGAATTCACCAAGGATGGTTTGTGTGATGCTTGTCAAACGGGAAAACAAAGAAAGGCATCATTCAAGTGCAAGTTAGAACCATCAATTGATAAGCCCTTGGAATTATTGCACATGGATCTATTTTGATCAGTCAATATCATGTCAATTTCTAAAAAGAAATATGCCTTAGTAATTATGGATGACTTCACAAGATTCATATGGGTGTATTTTCTTCACTCAAAGGACGAGGCAAGGAAATTCATCATCAATCATGTGAAAAACATTGATAATGAGACTAAATGGAAGGTCAAGAATATTATGAGTGACAATGATACTGAATTCAAGAATTCAACAATGAAGGAATTCTTTGAAGAAAAAGGAATCACTCAGAATTTCTCTACTCCTATAACTCCTCAACAAAATGGAGTAGTTGAAGGAAAAATAGGACCTTAATTAAAGCTGTAAGAACTATGTTGGAAGAAGCAAAGCTAAACACATATTTTTTGGGCAAAAGCAATCAACATTTCATGCTACATTTAAAATATTTCCATGGTCAATCAATTACAAGGCAAAACTCCATATCAATTGATGAAGAAAGACAAAAAGCCAACAATAAATTTTCTTCATGTTTTTGGCTGCAAATGTTTTGTTCTAAGAAATCAAGGTGAAAATTTGGGAAAATTTGTAGCCAAAGCTGATGAAACTATATTTTTTGGATATGGAATAACATCTAAGGCTTACAAACTCTACAATCTTAGATTACACATTTTTATGGATTCTATGCATGTAGTCTTTGATGACAAGAAAATTCAAGGATTGCTTGATGAAGGATATCATGACTCTTTGCACTTTGAACATGAATCAACTGGTAATGGTGAAGAAATTGATGATGATATGGAAATATCAAGAAGTCAAATACCCAAAAATTCTCCATCAATTGATGTCAATACACCAACAAATAACTTATTAGTTGATAATCATCAATCGACTGATAATACATCAATTGATAACCATTTAATGAATAATCACTTTGCCCAACAATCTTCAAGTAGAATATCCATTTCAGGTGGAGGGTTATCAAATAATCAATCACATCATAGTGATCATAATCATATTAATGATCATGAAGCATCATCCTCAAAAACCAATTTACCTCCACAAAGGAAATGGACCAAAAGCCATCCCTTTGAGTTGATCATTGGAGATGCAGATAATGGTGATGAAACTAGAAGTACAACTCAAAATGAATGCTTGTATAACAGCTTTCTATCTCAAGAAGAACCAAAAAGGATTGAAGAAGCCTTGAATAATCCTGATTGGATAATACCTATGCAAGAGGAGTTAAATCAGTTTGAAAAAACAAGGTATGAAAGCTGGTGCCCAAACCACAGAACAAGTCTGTTATTGGTACAAAATGGGTATTCAGAAATAAAATGAATGAATCTGGTACCATAACAAGGAACAAGGCAAGGTTGGTGGCAAAAGGGTTATTCACAGGAAGAAAGAATAGATTTCGATGAAACCTTTGCACCTGTTGCAAGGTTAGTTAGAAGCTATAAGGATTTTTCTAGCCTATGATGCACATGCCAACTTCGAAGTCTACCAGATGGATGTAAAAAGTGCATTTCTCAATGAAGAATTAGAAGAAGAAGTATATGTGGAACAACCTCATGGTTTTGTAGATCTTGTTAATCCTGGATTTGTATACTATCTTCTCAAAGCACTGCATGGTTTGAAACAAGCACCTAGAGCGTGGTATGACACACTTTCTAAATTCTTGATTGAGAATCACTTCATAAGAGGTATTGTTAATAAAACTCTCTTTGTTATTTCTTTTAGTACAAGTTTGTAGAAGGGGGAGTTGAATACAAACTTAAGAATTTTTATCAAATTCTTGCGGATTTAAGTTTGCATCAACAGTGTTTATGTGTTTAGAAAATGAAACTAAGAAAAATTGTAATTGAAATTAAACTATCAATACTTGAAAATAAATATTAAAAATTACTACTGGATTGGTTTTCCACTAGTGAATATTTTACTTTCAATTAACATTGGTCTAGAAACCAAGCTGCTTACAATATGCAAAATCAAACAAAGAAAAGTAATACAAATGATTCTTATATTTTCTAAGCCTTTCTTATTCTATTCTATTTTCACACTCTTGCTACAATGAACTACTAAACTATATATAGTAGTTCATTTCTACTTCTATTTTCTATCGACTGATAAATGTATAAAATACATTATACGATATTTACACTAAAATAGAAAGTAGTTTCTTTCACAGTCTTTTTTAGACTTTATCTAGATCTCGAAAAGCCTTTGTCTTGATCTTCTCCTTGAAGACTGTGTTCCTTTGAAAGTCTTTACAATCCTAACAAGACTATCTTCCATTGATTTGAACTCCTGTAAAGATTCCATTCCATTTGTCTTTAACTATTTTGAGAAAACTTGATCAATTGATAATTGTTGTGAAGCTTATCAATCGATCCTTCTATGCTTATCCATCGATGGATTGGTTATCCATTGATCAGTTGATGTATCAATGAATATTTGAATATCCATTGATCCCTTATCCATCGATTATTTTTTTATCTGTTGATTGTCTTGATGTATTTATTCGTTGATGATGATCCATTGATTTCACTTTAGTTGAATTTCATCCATCGAACAGTATCCATATCCATTGACTTCTTTATCAGCTGATCACTTCATTTGTGAGAATTTTGACGTATAATATTTATACTTTGTCAGCCATTCTTCACATCCGTTGAAGAGCTATCAATCGAAGCCAATAAATATTAGTTGACTAGTACGTACATCCATCGAAATATTACAATCAATTGATAAGAAAAGAACTCTGAATCAACTATTACAATCCAATTTATCAGTTGATTAACAAAAACTTCAACTAATAAATGGTTCCCTAGTCAATGGATATTTATAAATCATATATTCATTGGCCAGTTACAAAATATAAATCAAATTTATAATTCTAAGTGATTTGTTATCATCACACTACATGATTCATAACAATCCCCCCTATTTATGAATATGAGAAATAGACATAATGTCAATTGGAATATAGAGTTGAGGATGAGAAGATTTTAAAAGGGTCACTTTACAGAAAGATGAAAGAAAATGAAGATAGATAGAATGAAGAGTTTAGGGGAAGAAGAAGGAAAAGACAATAATTAGAATCTCCTACAAATTTCAGAAATCATCTGTCACTGGTATTTAAATTCTGTCTCAGAATTGTGTTACTTGTCAAATTTATAATTCATGCCAGAGTGAAAATATTTAGAAAATTATAAAATTACAATTTACATATAAATGTAATGGACTAAAAATATAATTTATATATGAGTTCGAATCGAATATGTACAGTGGATCATATTCGGATATAAAAACGATATTTAATGTTAGTGAATCATATTTGACTCATATTGGGTGGATCATAAACTATCTGGTTAGGAAATAAAAAATACGGTACTGACTCATATTTGGTTTAGATCCGGATCTCATATACCCGTGATCGGTTTGTATCCGAATACAATAATTCCAGACCCAAATCTAAATACACTAAAAATAAAATGATCCTATACCGAACACGTGGTGGTCCGTATCCGGTTGTACACGGATTTATTCAAAACACAATTCCTAATCCGTATATAATTCAGTGTATTGGCAGTTTAAATAAAAGTCAAATACATTGACGGATAAAGCCAAGGCATAGATAAATATAGTTGTATAAATAACAAATAATTTCATTAAACAAGAAGAGAAGTTTCCCACGTGTGCACTCAACATTCAACAAACAATAATAAGCTGCTGTTAATTTTTGTTAAAGCATATTAATTTTCTTTGTTTGCTTCCACGTCCTTTTCTCAGCATCCCGGACAAATCACATACATACTCCAACATATACATACTAGTAATAATATATTATACTACTATATATATTAATGCTTTTTGAGGTGTGAGAGACAAGAAAATTACACTTTTGAAGGCTTCTTTATAACTCTCTCTCTGATGGGGTTTTGATAATTGCTCATAAATACTTGAGTAAAGATCAAAGCTTTCAATATAGTTGGTGATAAGGGTCTGTTTGGATTTGCTTAAAAAGAGAGAGATGTTTTGTTTTTGCAGGGAAAGTGAGTATGAATACTACCCTTTGCAGCAACCACAACCCTTTTCTCTTCCTTCTCCTATTCCACAATGGCCTCAAGGTATGCTTTTAATTTTCACCTTTCTTGCCTCATAATATACACATATTGTCTTATTGTTGTGTTGATGTTTTGTTAGAAGATGTGTTTTTATTGGGTTGGTGATTTTTGTGTTTAAAGTTGTAATCTTGATTGTTTGATTCTGGCTTTGTTGTGTTCTCCTGGGTGCTGATTGTTCGTTTTGTTCATGTGTTGTTTTGCAATTTTAGAGATATTTGTAGTGATGTAATATTGGTGTTTTGAAAATTTTGTTTGATTATGTTGATCAATCTTAGTGGAAATTTGGTATGATTTGTTAAGAGTGTTTTTGGAATTCGAATGAGAAAGATTAGAGTTAGATTCTTGGTGATCTTTTCATTCATGTGGTAGAAACCGCCCCCTTTGACTTTTTAGGTTGAGGTTTTGTTGTATGTAGTATGTTCTTGTTTAGACTATTTTGTTGAATAACCAAACTGCCTTTGTGGACTTGGTCAAACTTTGGGCTTACCTAATTTGATTACCTAAGAAGTGCACACACTTTCTTTCGTCTCAAAGTACATGTCTGTGTGTAGCATGTCTTGATAATAAGTTGGTGTCTTGGTGATAATCAGCAAATTATATGACGGTAATCGTTTCCGGGAAAAAATTGATTTTTTTGTAGTGTTTATGGCAGTCAACTTGTGACTAGTAATACGTGGAATTGATTATTTTTGCTGAGCGAAGAATCGGGAAATTGAACCAAAAACCTGATTTGCTAATAGGCATCATATTCTCATATACTATATAAATATGTAGACCTTTTGTTTGTGTGATTTCTTGTTGGTAAAAGTCACAGCTTGAAGACTTTGGCACTCAGACAAGCAGAGTTTCTGTTTTGGGTTGCTATATCTGCCCCATCGGAGTAAAGCTAATCGTCTTACCTGTTCATGCCTCATGGTAAGGCTAAAATATTTTAAGTTTCACCACTATAACAGGTAAAGGTGGTAATTTATACGTATATCACCAAATACCAGTTTATTAAAATATCCTTCTCCTCTCTTCTTTGCTCAATCACATAGTTATTGCAATTTAGAGAGGCAATAAAATAATTGGCAGAAAAACTTTGGTGCAAATGGAGTAGAGCAGAACAAGGATGTTGAAGGATATATGTATCAAGTAAACGGCTGTAACTTTTAATCTAGTAAGAGTTTAGTAAATCTTGATCAGAAAATCAGCTGCATCCTGTTCAAAAAATTTATAATGCCAAACAAGGGTGAAGGAAAGAGAACTAGGCTCAGAAACTGAAAATAAATCGTTTGTCGATATTTCAGTTTGGTACATATTCTGAAAACTACAGAAAGGTCACAAATCTTCATATAAGAGTATAAAGTTTTTTTTAATAAGAAAAAAGGAACCTTGTATTTATCCCAAACTTAAAAACCTTTGATGATCATTTACTACCCCAGGGTAAGACATATATCTCCAAACACGGAAAAAATCAATTATTATCAATTTTTAAACCTACTCTGTATCATTTTAGACCTGAATACTTTTACTATTAATATTGGCTTCTACCCAATATTCTATAAGTTGCTGGTCTATTTTATATGATACAAGTATATAAGTTGTGTTTGAACTTGTATAAAGTATAATGTATAATTTTATATAAGTAGTTTAATAAAAATAAAAATATATTATATATTCTATTATTTTTTCTTGGCCTAATTGAAACTTAATCATAAATTTATTATTTAACCAGGCTCAAATGACCTTTAATGTTTGGGCTTTAGTAATATATATTTAATTTATAATAAAAAATTATAGTATATTATTCTGACATGTTGCGATATAATGATTAATTCAATTGTTTATTATTTAGCCTGCCCTAAATGACCGACTATTAAAATTTTAATATTTCGGCTTTAACAATATACTAATATAGTATAGATAAGTTTAAGCAACATGCTTGTTTTTTGAGGCTTGATTAAATGCCAAGGTCATAAGTTTTGGATCCTTAACAAAGTTATTCATTGAAGTGTAGCCACTAGATATTCTTCTCCTCTTGGTTAAGTCTTTTTGTTTCAAAAGTATATAAACTTTTTTCTTTTTGCTGACGGGACATATATGCTATATTAATTTTAAAAATTCCCAATGTGGGCACCAAGGTGGCTTAATTGGATCAAGTTGACAATCATTTGCTTCTCTGATGACATTATGTAACCCCCAAAATCACGCTTTAGGAAAATTAGTCTAAGTTCTTGCCAAAAAGATTCAGAAGTACGTACTCTAAAGGTATTTAGTTGCAGACTTGCAGCCATCTCCTCTACCAAAATCATCATTTTTGTTTTGATTGCAAAATCGGACACAGAAACAATAGGAAATATAATATTTACAATGCTCACATTGATCGGAAGCTGAGGGCTTATTCCATCCAACTTGCCCTTGATCGAAATTCTCTCTCGCAACTCGAATGCTTTATGAAAAGCCACACCTGGGCCTTTATGGGAATCCTTGAAAGATCTCTTTGATTGAAAGAATTTTAGTAGTTTTAGAGGACCCTGAACAAGAAGAGGAAATGGTGCAAGATCTGGACGCTTCTGAAACTATTAATTATCTAAGTCAAATTCAAGCTTCAAAATCAGTAGGTGTATCTCCCTAGCGGCTTCTTATATCAGAGATTTTGTTTTCTTAATGTTTCTATCACTTCTTCTACGGTACTATAGCTCAAAATATGGAGATTTCTGATTTTGACAATGATTTTGCGCTGTGAGGAGTGAGGACACATGCATATAATTTAATTTCAATCTACATTAGCAGCCACATAAACTATTATTTATAAATATTCATGTAATTAACCTCAATAAGTTTTTTTTTTCAAGTACCTTACTGAAAGACTAGATCGTGACGATAGAATTAGGTGTAAATTTTATTAAGAAAAAATGGGACCCATATTCGATGACCAATAAATTCAAAGTTGAAGTAATTTTGGATCCACCTTAATTTCCTACAAAATTCTATTTTTCTTATTTGTAATAATCATGGTGTGTCTGATTTAATGGAATTTTTTGGTGATAAAGCTCTTATTTAGAATATGAAAGTTAGTAATTATGGCATATAATAGTCCAAAAATGATTAGGGTTGGATAATATGCGCTGCTCATAAATTAAAATGATTAAACGAGCTACAAGAATGTGAGTGAGGAATACACAGTCCTCGTTGTAATACAATTAATTTTGCTTTACCCTCCATTAAGGGTTGCCGCCTGATTTTTCCTTTTGTGTTCATTGAAATTAATGAACAATGATCATTTATGTAAGCAATCTTAGCATAACATATTGAAATGAGAGCTAATATTCAAAGTGGAGATCGTTGTTGAAGACCAGGTTATATTTCGCCATGAATTTTCAAGCCTAATTGATTATTGAAGAGTCATTTACTCATCTCCGACCAAACTTTTAAACAGTAACTTCCTACTTTCCGTCTATTACAATTGAATATTCGATAACAGATTTTGAATTTAGGAAGGTTTGTTTTGGGTGTCAGAAGGTTTTTTTGTGCTTACATCGTTCAATTACAAACTTATATGCTGATTGTGGGGGCGAGGAATAAGGCATACTTATATAAGAACTTGAATCTAAGGGCCTAGTTAAGTGAGTTTGAGGTATGTAACATTATATAGAGGTGCCCCTACTTTTGAAATAAATCTTTAGAGCTTGAATGAGACTTGATAGACATAGGAGTTTGTAAAATAAGCTGCAGATGGACATTTGTGTAGAAGGAATCGGAGGCATAGTGTTTAGTTGCAGATATTATGGGGATGAAAGTAAGAACACTAGTTCTCATTAGGGTTTAGACTCTAGCTCTTAAATAATCTGTTCAATTTTCATAAAAATTAAACGAAATGTGCGTTTTTTTTGTGAGCTCTAGATATTGACCTTATATATTTGTGTGACTTGAGTGACTATTTTGATTATTATAATTGTCCCCATCAAAAACATCAAACACCAAACATTTTCTATTAATTAGTCCATGTTGGATGTTTCCATCTTTGTCATATCAATACCTTTCTAGAACTGGATTCTGATACAGACTATCCCTCTTGTTCATATTTCTATGTAACTTATAGTTCGCTGCTCTGATTTACAAGCTGGTTGATTGCATCGTTTCTCAATTTATAATATATTATCTTCCCAGGTCAAGGTTTTGGCACAGGACGAATAAACCTTGGAGAAATTGAAGTACTTGAAGTCACCAAGTTTGAAAGTATTTGCAGCAGCTTAGTAAACAAAAAAGAAAAAGGTGTGACATTTTACAGACCTGTGGGGATTCCAGATGGGTTCTTCAGCTTTGGGGACTACTGTCAGCCAAATGACAAGCCACTTAGAGGATACGTTCTTGTGGCTAGAGATTTGGCTGCGGATAGACAAGAAGATAAATCCATAAACAAATCTGCTTTACTTAAACCTCAGAGTTACATATTACTTTGGAGTTCAGACTCAGAACACGGAGAACAAGTTTTTATTTGGCAGCCAAGGGCACCTATAGGTTACAAATCTTTGGGCTTTGTGGTCACAACCGATCCAAAGGAGCCTGAGCTTGAAGAAGTGAGATGCATCCGAGCTGATCTTACGGAGGATTGTGAAGTCTGTGATTTGATGCTCGATACACTCTCCACTTTGTCCAATTACCCAATTAAAATTTGGAACACTAGATCCTGTGAAAGGGGAATGTTAGGCACAGGTGTTTCCGTTGGGACATTTTTCTGCAGTACCTACCTAGATTCTGAAGATGATATAAAGATTGTTTGCTTAAAGAATCTTGATTCTTCGTTACATGCAATGCCAAATTTAGACCAGATCCATGCTCTTATAAAGCATTATGGACCAAGAGTTTTCTTCCATCCAGATGAGGCTTATCTACCATCATCAGTGGGATGGTTTTTCAAAAATGGAGCACTTCTGTATAGTAAAGAAAAAGCTAGGGGTGAAGCCATCGATTCTAGAGGCTCGAACTTGCCATGTGGTGGAGAAAATGATGGGGAGTATTGGTTAGATTTGCCAGATGATGATGAGGCTAGAGACTATATCAAGAAAGGTAATATCGAGAGTTCTTTGCTCTACGTTCATGTAAAACCAGCTATAGGAGGAAGTTTCACTGATATTGTAATGTGGATATTTTGCCCTTTCAACGGACCATCTACTATTAAAGCAGGACTGCTAAATATTGAAATGAGCAAAGTAGGTGAGCATGTCGGTGATTGGGAGCATTACACACTCCGTCTCAGCAACTTCACCGGTGAACTTTGGTACGTCTATTTCTCAGAGCACAGTGGAGGTGAATGGGTTGATGCCAGTTCATTAGAATTTATCGAGGGAAATAGAGCAGTCATTTATTCAGCTAAAAGTGGCCATGCAAGTTTCCCACATGCTGGTACTTACATCCAGGGATCTACAAAACTTAAAATAGGAATAAGAAATGACGCTGCTCGCAGCAATTATTATACTGATTCATGCACGAAATATGAGATAATTGCAGCAGAGTATCTTGGAGAAGGAATTGTTAAGGAGCCACATTGGTTACAATACATGAGAGAGTGGGGCCCTACCATTGTGTATGACTCGCGTTCAGAACTGGATAAGATAATGAACTTCCTTCCATTTTTTTTCAAATTATCTGTGGAGAGCATAATTGAATTGTTCCCAACTGAGATTTACGGCGAGGAAGGACCGACAGGACCAAAGGAGAAAGACAACTGGCTAGGGGATGAAAGATGTTGAATCTGGCTGTAGCAACGATCTAATGAAGCTTCTACTTGTATTGGGATCTGCTTCTTACCATTTAACGAATTCCAGGACATTATAGAATCAGTGGAAAAGCATTTTGGGCAAAGGTATGAAGAGAATGTTGTAAGTTTCTCATTGTTTGGATGTTGAACTATTGTTGTTGTATCATTGTGTGATTCACTTGGTAATATTTCATCTTTATTACCAATGTATAGAAATGTGAACATTTATGTTCTTATACCACATTTGCATCTATAGAATATGAAGCCACAAGGTTTAAATTGAATGTTTTGTACTTCGAAAAACTTGTGTAATTACATGAATTCTTTGTTAAAACTCTCAGGATCATGAAGAGTACTGATATATTCTATTTATGTTTGCAACATCAAAAATTGTATTTCAGATGATAAGTTCTTGACAAGGACTTGAACATTTTAGGATTACTGACAGTAGAGATTTGAGATTATAGACGCAAAACATTCTGATCCTCCTGATATATTTTTCTATATTAATCAATAATTAGATTAATTTTTATTAAAATTCTACGGTATGTAAATAAATTCACTAGTACCCTGAACTGTAATACAGTGTATATATATACTACTTAAAATTTAAATATATTTATTTTGTTATTATAATAAAAACTTATTTGTAGTCAGAAAATTAATTATACTTTAAAGTAACTGAACAAGCACTCTACAGGAAAATGACTTTATCCCTAACATTGCTAGATAACCAGTTGACCTATTACAATGATTTGTAAAAATGTATGTAATATGTGTTGCCTATAGAAGGCCTACTACTGGTGAGTTGCTGAAAATTGGCTTCTCTCTGTTAGAATTGTTAAGACCCCAATTGAGAGAAACGCTTTTCCTCCTTGGCTTTGCTTCTCCAAGCATTGTTATAATGTCTCTCATTGATGGCCTGTCCTTGGGAAGTTTAGCAGTGCAAATAAGTGCAATTCTGAGAACTAGAAGCATCTCTTCTTGTACATGTTTACATTGCCCTGCTATCTCAGGATCTAATGCTTCATCCAGTTTTCCAATACTTGATTTTTTTCGAATCCACTCCACAATATCGACAGAGTCTTGGAATCCAGGGTCCAATGGTGGTTTTCCGGTTAAAAGCTCTAGTAGTACCACACCGTAACTATAGATGTCACTCTTTTCATCCACCTTAAGCGTGTAACCGTATTCTGCAACAAAAAGAAATAAGAAAGTGAGTATAAACTTAAACCAATGGTTTGTATGGTAACAAGTACATGAATTTCGTGATTATTGGTGGTAAACTGGTGATGTAAGCTCATTGAATGTAACTAACCTGGCGCAATATATCCGTAAGATCCTGCTACCATAGATACTGTCTCATTCTTCCTTAGCATTGTTCTTGCCAAGCCAAAGTCGGCAATCCTTGCATCGAAAGTGGCATCCAGTAGAATATTATTGCACTTGACATCGCGATGAATGATTGGGGGTCGACAATCATGATGAAGATAAGCTAGTCCTTGTGCTACACCAACAGCAACATTGTACCTAGAAACCCAATCCACCAACATTTTTCCACTTTGTTTTCCATGCAGAGCCTCACCAAGGTTACCATTAGGCATGTACTGATATATCATCATAACATCCTTCTCATTGTGAAGATACCCCAGCAATCTGACTATGTTTCTATGCCTGAGCCTTCCTAAAAGATTCACTTCTGCAAATAAATCATCTCCACTTTCAACATCAGAATCATTTGATCTCCATAGCTTCTTAACTGCAACAACAGAGTGTGGACGATGAGTTTCTGCCTTGTAGACTATCCCACTGCCACCCATTCCAAGCACATTTGATTCTTTTAAACACGTTAAAATTTCTGGACTAGTAAAACTTATCCTCTGAAATGCTACAAGTCTCCATGGCCACTCTGAGTCTCCTTTCTTAAACCAATCAATATATAAATTGCTGTATAAAAACCAGCTTTTATATGCCCATCTTGTAGCAAAAAATATGAGGCCCACAGACAAAATCACAGACATTCCAACCACAAATCCTATGATAATGTGATGAATATGAACTTTCCTTGCCTGAAATGTACTTTTCATTCTTTGAGAAGAACAAAGGGGAAGTACTCCACCACAGAGTCCAGGATTCCCCATAAGATCATTTGGATTTATCGTCACTAACAAACCATTGCTTGGTACAGGACCCTCGAGCTTGTTGAAAGATAGATTGAGCATCTCAAGGGCAGGTGAGTTCCCGAAACTTTCAGGGATTTTTCCCACCAATGAATTTCTTGATAGATCAAGAATGGAAAGTGCGGACATTGTACCTAATGATAGTGGAATTTGACCTGTCAATTCGTTGTCGCGAAGATTTAAATTCACTAGCCTCTCACATGAAGCTATACTTTTTGGAATTTCTCCTGAAAAATGATTGTTTGAAAGATCAAGAACTGAAAGAGATTGGCATTCCTGAAACTGGTTCTTGATGCTTCCTGTCAAATTATTATTCGCAGCTGCAAACGTTTGTAGTTGCGAATTTGAGAGAATTCTAGAAGGCAAAGATGATTTGAGGTGGTTCCAGGAGACATCAATGAAAGAAAGTGATTCAGAGAATGCAAAATCATCTGGTATTTGTCCAGTAAGGTGGTTGTTCGCCATCTCTAATCTTTGAAGTTTTAACAAGCTTCCAAATCCAGATGGAATTGTACCCGATATATTATTGTTTTGAACTCTAACTCTAACTAGTGAAGAACAATTTGAGAGGCCTAATGGAATTGGACCAGAAAATGAATTATTAAACAAAATCAGTTTAGTTAAGTTGCCTAAATAACACAACCCCTCCGGTATGTTCCCGTATAATAAATTCGAAGACACGTCTAGCCATTCCAGAGGGGAATACATCCCAAGATTTACTGGCAATGGACCTGTTAATGAGTTTTTCCATAATTCAAGAACTTCGAGTTTAGGCAACTCACCTATCTTGTTTGGAACAAGACCAGAAAGTTGATTGCACATAACATTTAACAGCACCAGATTCTTCAAATTTGCAATTTCCTCTGGTATCTCCCCGGAGATTTGGTTATCAGACACATCAAAATACATTAAAGAAGTGATGTTTCCTATTGCAGCTGGGATTTTCCCTTCAAAGTTGTTTTGATACAAGTACAATGTGATAAGTTTTTCGAGCTTACCCAATTCACTCGGAATGGAACCTGTTAGAGTCCCTACTGCCAAATCAAGATACTGGAGATTGGTTAAATTACCAAACTCTGATGGTATTGAACCTTCAAAATAGTTGTATCCAAGAATCATAGTCTCTACTGAAGAAAGTTGGCCCAACTCTTCTGGAATCTTCCCTGTCAGATTGTTACCAGAAAGTCCAAGAAATTTTAAATTCCTCAAGTTCTTGAAAGATTTTGGAATGGACCCCTCGAAGAAACTCCCACGAAAATCAAGGCTTTGCAGTGATGTTGCATTACCAAGATCATCAGGCAGAAACCCCACAAAATTGTTGCTGGAAGCATTGACTGCTATCAAGTTTTGAGCCATTCCAAGTCCCACTGGAAAGCCTCCAACAAAATCGTTCATCGAAACATCAATGCTCTGAAGAGAACCAAGAGTTGACAGTGATTTAGGAAGCGAAGATGAAAATGCATTGCAACTAATGTTGAGTAGAATAAGACTCCGGAGTTGTTGGATATCATCATTTAATCGACCGGTGAGGTTCATGTTCGAAATGTCAAGCTTCTCCACAAGACCTTGTGCACTGCACCAAACACCAGTCCAGTTGCAATGCTGAAAACTATCTTTTGTAGAGACAAATGACCAGTCTTGCAGATGATTTAAAGGATCAACTAGACTAGCTTTGATAGATAATAATGTGGATAATTCATGTTCATGTGGTAATGTTGTTGAAATTGATCCCTTACAAAAAATAATGTAAGAGTGGAAGAAGATGAACAAAAGTTGAAGATTGGTTTGCATGGTGTTCTTCTTCATCTATGGTTTAGTTTTTAGTTGTTCATTTAGTAATGATGAACAATGTTATGCTAAGGGGTGGAAAGGGTGTGTATAAATATATTATACAGACGATTCAAATGTATGATTGGTTGATTTATTATACTAACATACAGGCCAGCTCAAGTACATATTTAAATTACTTTTTCATGTGATTGTATTATTTGTGTGTTAATGGTTGTACTTGTACATGTATTTTGAAATATTTTGAAATGGAATATTAGTTTTGTGTTGATAACATTATGTATAGAGATTAGAGAGCAAGATGCATGAATAAATAATAAATGGAAATGATTGAGATTATTTTTCTCTTATTTAATGACAGGAAAATAATCTATTTATTAGTCACATTAAAAGAGGAAATATTTTGTATTGATAAAGTTGTTCATGTGCCTTTATTCTTTAGCTTGTATGGTACCAAAATAAAATAAAAATTGCATACCCCAAACATTAAAGATTATTCCTATTTAATTATTTATGGTAAAAGTTATTTTTGAATATATGAATATAATTGGTATTTTAAAAAATCCCCGAAATTTTAAAAATTTTCAATAAATTAATTCTTATAAAATATTTTATCGATACGATTTATAAATTATTTTGAAATAATATGTTTTATAATAAATTAGATAAATATATTAAATTTTATTATGATAATATTATAAATTCAATTGATCCTTCCTATTAATCTCCAATTACTCGATTAATTAACCGCTAAGTTCTCATTCCCGATTTTTATAACCATGAATATATATTATATAATAATTAATTCTTTGATGAATAATTTTTATTATTCTAAAATAATGTAATTATTTTATAACCTATAAAATTTGAAAAAAATAACATAACAATAGTAAAATTCAAAAATTAGAAATAAAAAGAGACAAAAATATGTCAAGCAAACGGAAAATTTTCCATTTATAGATTTCTATGGTTCTACCTTTTAGGCATATTCATGAAAGTAAAATATACATCAACTCAAGTTTAAGTTAAAAAAATATAGCTTGATTTCGAATCCAATAATTAATCAATCAAGTGTCATGTCATGATGAGAAATTTGAGACAGAGCATTAGAATCTCGCCATGTTAGGCAATAAAACTAAGGATAAAAATGATAAAAGGAGGGTTAAGAAAGAAAAAAGGTACATTTCTACAAATTATAAATTGAAAACGGTACAATTATTAATTCTGAGTGAGAAAGATGCAAATATATAAATATACAAAATTTTATATTTGTCGAACAATTTAATTATAAAAAGGAGGATGATTGAGAAGGAACTGGCGGCCATGTGAAAAGCGCAGCTTCCTTCCAATTATTCTGAGGGACATGGCAACGCTGCAAACTCCATAATATGCATAGTTGCATGACTACAATAATACTTACAATCATGTTGCATGATAATAATAGGGATGAGAAAAATCGAATCACAAGTCGAAATTGAATAAAAATCATGATAATTATATTGTTGATTATTGATTCGGTTTAGAATTGTGTTGAATTATTTATAGTGTGATTTGAGCTCAAAATCACATAACGCTGCTTCCTAGTTATCTACCATTTTTATATAACTTTTTCCCTTATATATATATATATATAACTAAAGAATTATGATAATTATATTATTTATAATAGGGATGAGAAAAATCGAATCACAAGTCGAAATTGAATAAAAATCATGATAATTATATTATTGATTATTGATTCGGTTTAGAATTATGTTGAATTATTTATAGTGTGATTTTAGCTCAAAATCACATAACGCTCCTTCCTAGTAAAAATATGATTTTCATATAACTTTTTCCCTTCTATACATATATATATATATATATAACTAAAAAAATTATAAAAATTATAGTTGAAATGTTTTATAATTTTTTTATTAATTTTCTGAAAATAGAGTTGAAACTCAAAAAAATATATATACTAGAAAGGATAAAAATGATTTAAAATAAAAAATTATTAATTTTCACAGTTCAATTAACCCTTAGTAATTGAAATATATGATTGTAATCTGGGTGTTGGCCTTATATGTCACAATTTGGGGAGAAAATGCCATAAATGGCACACCCCAAAAAAATGGTCCTAAATAGCACTCCAAAACGCTACATCGTATAGGGTTTTGAAAAAAAAAATTCTCCCCAAAACGCTACTTTAAGTTGCGTTTTTTAGCCTAGAACCCAAGATAAAGTAGCGTTTTTCTCCGAAAAAAAATTAAAAAAAATTAAAAAATGGCAAAACGCTATACGAAGTAGCGTTTCCCCCCAAAAAAATTAAAAAAAAGTGCAAAACGCTACACAAATTAGTGTTTTTACCCCTTTCCCAGCACGCCACACTATATAGCGTTTTGGAGTGCTATTTAGGGCCATTGTAACGAGTTGTGTCATTTAGGGTATTTTCTCCCCAAATTGTGACATATAGGACCTTTTTTCTTGTAATCTGTATGTTCAGAAACAGGCATTGCTGCCCCCACATGGGTTTTTAGTATTGTGCCCCAGCTAGAGAGACAATCTCAAGTCATCACTGTATTATTATATTACATGAAAATATACAGAACGAAATGTTTCGGATGATATGTGACACACTTGTGGCACTAAAATTTAAAGCCGCTGCTTTAGAAATATTCATCGACCTCTTATATTAAAAACAAAAAGTATTCATTAAAATATATCATTAGGAATAAGTTAAATTGTGTATACAATATATTCCAATGTTCTTAATTCATTTGATATTTTATGAAGGAGATTATATAGATGTTAAGAGTAACTGAAATTTCTAATTCGAGACACGAAAAAACCCATATGATGAATTCGTCACAGTCTATAACGACGACATCTGGTTTATAACAAGACCTGAGATGGGAAGAATAAGTGATAAACGAGATTGCCTGAAATCTTACACCCCGTAAATTTACAAGTTCGCAAGAATAGTGAGCATGGAGAGAAAAGTATTATCAGTAGCTAACAATGGATGTTCATTTGTATATTTCAATCAAAACAACACTCCAATTAGCCAGTATGAACAAATGCGACCCGAGCGTATGAAGAACAACACACTAGGAACTCCATACGAAATATTTTCTCGTAGATGAGTTGTACTGAAATGTAATCCCGTAAAAATTGAACTCCACACAATGCTTAAATAAAAGTCCTTGATGGAAAAAACTAAAAAACTGTTTAGCTCATCGTTTTTCCAATAAAATGTTCTCTTCCAACATATGGGCTGAGGCTGAACTATCTTCTTCTAATGCATCAATAACCAAATAAGGATTCTTATCAATTGGTTGAAAATTCGTAAAAATGAACGAGTAGAACACCAAGCTTGCACCTTCAGCCGCAGCCACTACAACCCATTCAAATCTATAATTTATCTTGGCTCCAATTATTGAAACCACAACTCTAGTAAAATACAAATACGCTATCACAACAATGTAAAACTGCTTAAAAAGCGTCAACTTCTCCACATTTTTCGTCACTTTTCCATCTGTTTTCGAAGCCTCTGTAAGGCTACGAATTGACCAAACAATCGGAAAAATCACCGTGCAACAACAAATCACATCAATTATCAAGAAAATCTCGTTCCAGCGAAACCATCCTTTTGTTGCTGGACCTGTTTCGCCAATAATAACCGAAGCAATGTTTTCTAAAACTTGTAACGGAATCACAAACATCAGAACAATTTTTTCGCGTTCTTGAAGATATGGTTTCAAGAACGACCATCCGGTGCCTATAAGAATAATCACAGTGAACATAGTAACACCTTTGAAAAAGCTAAATATATAAAATGCAACATCCCAACCGTGGGGTGTTCCTGTGTTTTTTATGTACCTCTTATCCTCGGATGCACATATAATTTTCAGTGTCAAGAAAAGTAACAGAACTCCCATTACAAGATGAATATTGTGAACATTTTTCCTTTGTCGATAACAAATAAAAGCCCAAAGAACCGAAAAACTAGAATATATTAAAAAAAATATGAAGTAGATTTTTGGCAATGTCGTTTGGCCGACAGGGAGATAATCTTTCACACCATTATCCATATTGTACATTTCTGTACGAACTTTCATGGATAATTTAAACTCAGGTTGACAATTCCCGAAAACTAAAATATAGTTATCAGGTTTGTCAATAATTATTGAACCATTATACGGAGATACTGCATTTTTGTCCGCGACAAGCTTGTTGAATCTGTAAACAGGTTTTATGTGCTGGCTTGATAATACACAGAAGCCTTGAACGTGCTCCGATTCGTTTAAAATCTTCGCGTAAAATGCAGCTCTAACAAGAAAAAAGCCTAGTGAAGGAGGCCTGAGCTCTACATTTGGCTTGTTTGATTTCCATGAAAGTTGTTGTACGTAAATTGAAGCATGTCCATTTGTGTTGAACCCGAATTGCTCGAAGAGGATCAATGGTCGCGAGTCTTCGATAATGTGTGTGTGCATGATTTCAGAGACAGAAAAGGGAATGTATGATAGTATGATTAGGCTGAATAATGCAGGAAGTTTTGGATTATGAGGAGTGTTGTAGAAACTACAAGTTATCATAATGCAAGTTTATTTAAGAATTGAAGATGCTCTAGTTTGAAGAATTGGAATTGTGTAATTAAGGTATGTCAAGGAAGTGAAGCTGAACATAAAACATAAATTTGAGATTTGCGGTTTGTGTGCCGGAAGGTCCTGTGTCCGCACAAGTCCCCGCATTGCAATGATATGTAATGTGAGTATGACAAAAATTTCTAATACCCCCTCTCTCCCTATTTTTAATAAATTATTTTTTTAACTTTTTAAAAAATAAAAATACTTTATATTTGAAAAAAATTCCAAGAATTATGTATATAATTATCTTTTATATGTATTTTAAATTATCTCACATAACCATCCTGAATTTGAAAAAAAATTCTCGTATTAATATACAAGGGTGTTGTTATAACTAGTGAAAAGATTATATACAATTACAAAAATGTCATTACAATTTTATATCAAAAAAAACTTTTAATAACTTGCATCTCAGGTACTGAAATCGATCTCGAGAACTTTATTCTTTTTAAATTATATGTAAAAATAATATTAACATAATTTGAAAAAGTTATAATAAGTTTGTTTATATTTGTAATTCCAAGTTGGAAAAAAAACGATCTATTCATTTATTCATTAGTAAAGTCATGTACAATAAACATTATTTCTAGTTCGAAATACATAGATAACCCTTGTACATAAATGTGTGGGCACTAATTCCACAAAACTTGAGTCCTATTTATTTTATAAATTAAAAAATATTTCATTTTTCAATATATAAATTACTTGTTTAGCCAAACAGACCACTAATCACCTGAAACCGAATATCAAATTTTTTAGTCGTCAAAATTTGGAAATAACTTAACAATTTTCTAACAATCTTAAACGAGAAATTCATGAGGACTGAACTTTTCGTTTGCCAAACTTTCTAGACAGAAATTTGATTCAAATGACCATACCTAAGTTAGAAAGGAACTCTTTATCGTTTCATATTGTTAATAATGGCCAGAGGGCAGTCTACCCCAGCCCAGCCATGCCCTTGCCAAAATGGCCAGGCATCTCTGTAACTAACCATAATAATATTCTCCTTAGTTTAAGCAACTAGAATTATAATTTACCCACAGTGCATCAACATAATAGTTTTAAAGGTTTCAAAACATTTACCAAACGGTATGCCTAACTAGTAATGTTTGAGGTCTCCGACAAACAAATAAAACTGTAGCGAATGGTACCGACGAGTGAAAGCGTGAAGATACAGCATTTGATAGAAATATTTATTATTTATATCTGTACTCCAACTACATACGCCAAATTTAAATGTTGTCGACCTACTATTTCTCAATAAAGAATAAACAAAGCTTGTAATCCACGGAAGCATACAAATCAAAGTACATGCTTGTAATTTTAATATCAATATTCCACATATATTCATCCATTTATAATACGACTAACCAAGCAACTAAAGAATGATTTCAATCTGAAAAGTAATATAGCAGGCATATTGGAACATAAAATTAACTCTACATTTAGATTATTGAATGGGCTGGAAATTTAATAAGCTTGGGATACCTTAGCCGAATGAATGAATGGCAATTACATCTCTGAACAGCAGATCCTGTAATATAAGAAAATGAGAAGGGGACAGACTTGTGGGCGTCAATAAAACCAGCCACCAAGATGCATCTATTCTATATCATACTTCATATACCAAGAGTTCTTCAGTTACCCTAACTGAGATGATGGCTCGCACGTTCTTCTATTTCCCCAAGATAAAAGCATTAATCTCGGCCCAACTTTCCACTGTGTACAGAGTACCAGATAGCCCTTTCCAACAAGCTGAGCTCTCTTCTATGCAATTTCTCTGCTTCACAACTAAGCCAGGAAACAATGGCACAAAGGAGACACCAAAATGATTTCCCACTCTACGGAGGCTTGAACTTGAACCGACCACAATTCCGACATCTGCCTCCAGTAGACAAAGCAAATCCCCAACTGAATCTCCAATGTAGACAGTTAGATTTTTCTTGTCACTGCTGCATCCATGCAGGATATCTTTGAAGGCTTGGACCTTGTCCTTTGGCGACTGAACATTATTGATAATTTCACCCGTGGATACAGATTCTTCATATGTAAATTCATTTGCATGCACATTCAGAGCATCTAAACCCACTGCTCACAATTAAAATCCAGAGAACTCAGCAACAGTTATAAGCATGTACAAGTACATCAAGAATTAAAAACAAAAACATGCCTAGAAGGACTAAATTTAGTAACACCAGACTCACCAGTAATCTGGTTAATAATTATAAAGAACAGCATCAATGCAAAATGCAAAACTCAACAAGCATACTAAAATCTCATCTCATGTTGGTAACACAGCAATCAGACATAAGACATTTGAGTGTCTCCCTATACATAGCATCCCCTTCTAAACAAATCAATGTGCAGAATAATGTAAATCCTAAACGATTTCTTTGCTGAAATGACTAGAGAAAACTAAAAGGCAGAGGAAGATGGACACTCTTGGGTTATGAAAGCAACACACGGGCTGCAAGTAATCTACATCTCCGACACCAACAAATCATTCACACTAGAGTTAAATGAACCAATGTCATAGTCACCTATGCTGTTAAAAGGCTGGGCTTAAAAAGGAGCTTCATCCAAATCCTTATGACATATATTGGATTATTGATGGAAGCTTCGGGTTTTTAGAAAGTTCTTGGTAGAAATTTTAGTTGGAATTTTTAATGATGCAATTATGTGTGATGTTCTTCCATTAAAGCTTGTTAGCAAGAAATAGATTTAATTGTAATTTATTTTAAAGTTACATATTATATGTATAGACTATGTATAATAGCAAAAAGGAATATGCATTCCTAAATTATGGTAGAAAGTAAGCAAATGATTTGTTTCCTTAAATTTTAATTGGTGCTTAAGTTTTAGATATTTACTGCTCTATAAAGCAATATAATCTTTTCCAAATTTAATTTCAAAATTTAAAGATATCAAATTCGTTGGTATATTATTTAGATATATTAAAAAATACTGGATAATTTAATAAATATAAATGTACATATACATATTCATACACTACTTTAGTGACCATTATAGCTGTTTATATTACAAAACGATAGGATATCAACATTAATAAATAATTTAATATCAATAAACAAATTTTACAGCTGTCCTTGGAATGGAGGATTCAATCTTAAAAGCGCCCAATAAAAATAGTACGTCTAATTCCAATTGATTATACCCTATTGAGCGAGAAGTGACATGTTTTGAACAAGCGTTCTATATGCTAAACATATAGTATATGATAAGAACACAAAGCAGTCTAATCCCCATGCGGTCTGTTATATTTTCAGAGGGTGTCAAGAGAATGGACTTCGTGCATTTTTATTTCAAAACTGAATAAACAAAGTTAATTTGGAAATCTTTAACAAACCATCATTTACTCATTTATGTCGATTATATCAGTTCCTAGACCAAACAATAGTTAAATCATTAAACTCTGCACATGGTGTCAAATAAAGGCTTAAACTGTAGCAGAAGATAATCACATTAATACAAAAGTAGAACATTACAGATCTGTTTCAAAAAAACGGAAAATGAATATCCAAACACCATATAAAACCGAAACATGTTTTTACGTGAAGTGATAGAAGGTAAACATTAAGCAGACTGTGCAACAGGGGAATGTACTTAACATAACTAGTAGAAATTATTGTACAGCTGTAACAAGAGACAAAAAAAAATTGATGCAGAGATTAATGACCAACTGTTCAAAGTGAGTTATCATATGCCATTCTTTAAATTACGACAGGACATACCTGATGAGAAAGCAGACTTAATGAGATCCCCACACCAACAATACGAAAGGACATGGACATTTTTGCTCCAATTTTCGTTCCCTATTATGCTATTGAAGAAATCTGGGCAACCATCTTGGAGGATAAGACATTCCCCAGCACGTTTTATATCATCAAAATACAAACCCTTTAATACTCCAGATTGAATTACCCTTGTATTTGCCTCTTTCTCAAAATCTGATAGTTGCTCAAGTGCTTTACTCAATTCATCATAATTAAATTTCTCCTCTGCAAAATTACAGGGAGTAAAGGCCTGATCATTAAACTGCCAGGAAATCAGGAAACTAAGATCTAGAGACCCTGATAGATTAAGAATTCACAGAGCAGGGAAATTCATAAAATTTTAGCGGAAAATTATAGAGATCCCAAGAGAAGATGCAACAGATAAATGAAGGGATGACTAAATCACAGTACTCATAATATTCTGAACAATAAAGAACAAACACTTTATACTGCAAACACAGCATGATAAACTAGTACTATTATGTACCACTAACTTTATATCCTCACTTACATGGTTATATGGCTATATATCTTATTATACAACTTATATATTGTGCTACTCATCTACTCAAAGAGTCAAACATAACCATCCCATTTGATCATCTTGCTAAACAGCTCAAGCCTATGGCCATTGTTGTCACGGCGCTCAAAAATCGCGACTAGTCAACTAGTCGGATTCATTGGTTCGACTAGAGTGGTCAACTTGGAAGTTGTCGATTAGTCGGTCGACTTGGGCGACTGGCCGACTATTCAGATTGACTGCTCCACTAGTCGGTCGACTGGTGTGAAATGATTTCAAATCCCGGTCTACATTAATTGAATGAATTGGAAAAAAAATTAAAATCCTAACCAACAGCAACAATGTATAATTTTTTTTCTATCCATTGAATTGTATCTAATATTGTGCGTGTTAATTTATGTGTTTGAATTTATATAACTGATATATATACATATATATATGTATGTACAGTATGTGTTTATATATGTATAGTCAGTGGACACATTTATATGTACACAAGTTCATGATTGATATATTTATTTTCGAAAATGAACTTTTGTTGCAAGAAACCGCATAGATATAAGATAAATTTATGTAAATATTATTTAATTTATTATTTATTTATCAACTAATCAACAACTAGTCTATGACTATTCGACTAGTCGACGGGCTGGACCTCTATCGACTCACTTAGCGACATGACAACCATGCCTATGGCATGACCTAATATTCTTTCTTACAAGAAATAAAAATAAAGATCTAACTATACCTTTCTGACTGAGCAACATGGTCTCAATACACTGTTCATACTCCTCTGTATATTGCCCCGAAAGGACTCCCCATGTGCTTCTGAGGTCAGCCGATGGCATTCGAGCAATATGATTATCCAGTTGATCCTGATCAGATTTTGGTGCAGTTACTATTGCAATTTCTGCCAAAATGGCAGAAGAATCAACAACAGTGCACGTCAAGTCAAAATCAGAAAATATCATTAGCTGATATTCCGAGGAATCGCATGCTTTAGTCAGAGGAAGAACAGTCGGCTGAAGAAGTGGCTGCGCTGAAAATAATTCTATCTCAAGTTTCATAGCTTGGTAATACAGATTTTCAATTATGTTAAGTTCCTCGCCTGTCAAAGTAACACTTAACCTATCCAGCAAGTCCTCAGTTTGCAGCGCAGATGCCTAGGTACAAGTAGGAAAGTTAAAAAACTACATTAAAGCCTTCAAAATGAATTCCTTCAGAATTAACAGCAAAAGGCATCCTTAAACAGACCTGAAAAGCATCGCAGGAATAATTGTCAATCCACTTCTTGTAGGGGTGACTATTCTCATTCAAATTTACAAATAGTTGGAGTTCCTTGCCCAGAAAAGCATAGAGTCTCATACAAGGAGTAGTTGCACCCAGAGTGTAAGCTGCAACTTTTGTTTTCTCAAAAGGAGTTGCAAGTTTGCCCGGACCTTTCACTCCTTCAACCTTTCCAGAAGCTGTTGCTAATAAAAAGTCTATGTACTTTACAGTTGCGGGGCTGAGGTTATTCTCTTTAGTTGGGTCAGAACTCCATTCCTACATAGATTGTATTGATTAAAACTATAGGCCAAAACATATTACCGAATAAATTTTATTGTATTCAAGAGTATTGTAAGGCTAAAATTGTCAGTTGTACAGAAACAACCTCCATAAAATTATAGGGCTATAAATCAGGAAATATCACCTCAATCAATATAAAATCACAGACCAAAAAACCTTAAATAAAAAGCACTACAAATTAAATTCATCAACATTGATTGATGCATTACAAGCATCAATAACAATACTATTTCAGAGTGTACAATGTATTTACCATATAATCCACCAAAAGTTAGGTATGAAATAATGCTAAACAGAAATCAGAAAGGACAAACATGTTGAGTGTTCACGACATACCCTTCAGCTGAGGTACAGTACTTTCTTCCTAGCAAGTTGCTTCTAAAAAAGTTACCAAAAAATCAAGGTTGTTGTCTCATACATAATATAAGTTGGACATGTGAGCAAATCAAACTTCCAACTCAAAAGTTCAACATCTTTTGGCATGTAAGCGAACTTTATACAACAAAATATCGCAGACTGGCTGTAATACGAAGACCTTCTAGACAAATACCAAATTGGAGACTACAACTGAACAACACAATGCAACTTATAAAAAACAGTTAGCGGCTTTGATATGCAAATAACAAAATATCTTAACGCAGGTACTATTACCAGTTGCCAAATTTCAGAATCAGTAATAAGAAGCACAAGACTTGGAGAGTAGTTGTTCAGAGAATGGAGTACAAAATATCTGGCTAGTTTATTCAGTTGCCTGTCGTGGTATACTGGAATTCTTATAAAATTATTTTTACACTTGTCTGTTTATCTGACAACAGCTGAGTCATCTTTTTCCTTTCTATTCCTAACCAAAATTTTACCTACAATTGTAATGTGCTTCTATTGTCTTCCTACAGTTAATAGATTTATCATTTAAGGAAATATATTTAGCAAATTGGTACCAGAGCAACAAACTGATCCAAATTTCTACTTCTCAACAAAATTCCTTTTTTAACCTCAAATCACCTGCAATTCTCTGTTTGTACTTTATTTACCATGCTCTGCTTCGCCAACATCCAAAAAATTCAGCACCAGTACCATTATAATGGAAACAGTTAGCAAGTCAGTTTAAACAGGTAATGCTAGTCGTGCAAATCAGTAATTTGACAAACTAGTTGATATTTGCGGCAAAGTGTTCAATCGTGAGAAACTAATTGATATTTCCAGATCAGGTATATCTTTATCTTAACATGTTTAGTGTTGTTTTGACCAAATAAAGATTCCATTTAGTGCAATCTAAACTCAGATTGTAACTAACAGTAATCTATGGGATTTTAAAAGATTGTAATTGATTTTAATTTTACATAGAGTGTGACAGAGTTGATATAAAATCTAGCAGAGATGATGTAAAGTCTTGATGTAGAGTCTGGCGGATTTAGTGAAGATTTCTGATTAATCCTTTAAAATCTCATGGATTTAAGAGAGATTTCTAAAAGTATATATATATAAAAAAAAAAACCATCAAATCCGTCATTTTATATTATCCAGAAAAAATCCATCATTACTTGAATACCATTAGATTTTAAAATATTTTATAAAATCATAATTGAATACCTCCTAATTTTTAAGGATAATTTATAATGCTAATAGAATATCACATGATTTTTAATGGACTCCTTATATTCCTTATCGCATACCACAAGATTTTATGGAATTTTTTAGGGATATTCTCTATGGTACCATTGTACAATTGGTTTTGCCAATGGTACCATCACATTTTTTACTTCTATCTGTGGTAACCCTAACCCTATATATTTGGATTTCTACATATAATACCCTTCTCCTAAGTAAAAAGTAATAGAATCGATTTCAAACCGAGAAACAAATTGTATATTTGAAATATTTGTGAAAAGATACATGAAATAGACTATTAAATCATGTAAATCGGAGGCAAAATGAGTGAGGTATTAATGGTCAAAGTTTGGTTATGAAGTTAATATATCTCACTATTTTAACTCTATATTACACGATTCAAATGTCCATTTCATATATCTTTTCGCAAAGATTTCAAATATAAAATTTGTTTTCCAGTCTGAGATCGATTCTATTACTTTTTCACAAATCACAAATTTCAAACTATGAACAAACAAATAAATAATTAGCATCCTCACAAATTTCATTCCAGGACTAAATTAGCATCCAAATAATTTCTTATTACAAAAACAAGCTTATGAACAAATTAGGAGCCCATTTGGCTAAACTTAAAATTGTGACTTATGACTTCAAGTGACTTAAAGTGATAAGTCGTGAGCTTAAAATATATGTTTGGGTAATTTTGACTTATAAGTGACTTATGAGTTTTAAAAAATATAAAAATAAAAATAAAAGTGACTTATGAGTAATTTATAACATATTGATAACTTTTATCAAAATAGAAAAATAAAAAAAACAAGTCACTGAAAAAAATACCTAATACGTACTTTTGGCTTTAAGTTAGTTTCTGACTGGCTTATTTCTTACTTTAAGTCAGCTTTTGACTTATTACACAAACAAACATTTTTCAGCTTAAAGTCAAAATAAGCTATAAGCCCATTTAGCCAAACAGGCTCTAGAGCTTCTGTAGACCCCATACTAAGCCTGTCTGTGCTCATTCCAGGATAGTATAAAATATTCCACATCCTATACGGGAGTAGTTCAGAAGGATTCACAAAAAGTTCTCAAAATCCAACCCCACCCCCAACCCCCGGATTAAAAAAGTAGAGCTGCCAGACCTGCAGAGATAGGATACTGTAGGTATTGACCATGGCTCAAGAAGAAGAAAGAAGGGGTAAGAGGTCTTTGTTATGACTTGTATGAAAAAGTGACTATGGGTCATATCTGTTCAAAATCTGACCTCGTTTATCATGTGTCAGCAACTATGATGGTCAGCCAACTTTCAAAAAAGAGCCGGAAGAGTTTTTCTAATGGTTGAGAGTTGAGACAACTATGTGCTTGATCTTTGTTGATGAAGAATAAGGTCAACAAAACTTCAGCAGAAAAAAGCTGACTGGAAAAAATGCTGTTGTTAAGTTTCATTTTCTGTTTAGCCCGCTTCAAACAAATTTTTGTTTTGAAAATCTCAGAGGATGAGGCAGTGGTGTAAATCTGATCAGTAGGGCAGGATCATCAGGGATGCAACTGAAACAGAAAGAGCAGATAGGGATGTCGATTATGCAGGCTAATAGTGATAACATTTAGACTCTAAGACACTTGGGTTACCTGCCGTATCCCCGTGTCAGATACTTGGACGCGCGTCCCCGTATTGGATACACGGATTCTTCCACAATCCTAATTTAAATTTGTTTTTTTTGAAAATTGTGGTCAAGATTTGTGTTAACTAATCACTTTCACAAAATTACGCATATGTGTCTATTAATAAATACAAAATATTGATACTCATGGTCATTTTTGCACAAATGATTATAGTTTACATATATTCTTTTGTTTTAAATAAATACATTATGTTTTTAATTCGATTTGCATACATTTTTTGTTTTTATTAATAGGTTTTGGTACGTAGAACATGAAATATATATGAAAATTTATATCTTTATATGCCGTGTCCCCCCGCACCCGAATCCCTATGTTATTATATTTGTCGAACTCTTGCTTCTTAGTGTACACTCAAAGAGTAAATGTTATTCTTAGCTAAAATTTGTACGAACAACCAACATTTCCATATTCTGGAGAACACGATCCTTAAAATAGATCAGCAACAACATTATACAGGTTTAGATGGACTTTAAGATTCAGCAGTTGCTTCTGAGCAAGCAAAGAAACCATAATGGTTTATGTAAATGTCATCCGGGAACAAGATCGTCTACAATTCAAAATTTAACCTGTGTGTATGGCCAACTTTGTGAAAAGCTAACTGAGACTTGGGTATCTAACAGAGGTCTTTCAAGAGCTAGCACTAGACAGATGGGAACACAAGGATAATTCATGGGTACACAAAATAGTAAAGTAAACTGTGCAAGTTGATTTACACTTTACAGTGCTTACACACACCTATAATTACAAAATACAATCCAGGGGTTCAAGCTACCAAAGAGAAAGCAGAAAATTATTCTCCCTTGGAAGGAAATCAGGAATCTAAGGTTCATTAAAATTGCTTCTGAAGATATATCTATCACATTAAACAAGAAAATTTATGACTGCACTAATAGCTGGTATACTCCAAGAAATATTCATTCTTCCATTAAGTGAATAAACCAAACCCCCAAGGGAATAAACCAAAATAACTAATCACTTTAAAACATAGCAGTTACACACACACTTCAGTTCAAAGCGAACACCATACATACAAGGCCACTTGGTTTTATAAATCGAAACTGTTAGAGTTTAAAATTTTCAAATCTTCATAGAGACTGGAACTCGTATTTGTATAATTAAGTGTTTTCATTTTATTTTTTGTCATTCTGTATGCTCGGGATTCCACCGTGTAAAGTGAGGGAATTCAGTATTTTTGGGAGTAGGGCTTTGAAGGCATTTGTCTGTTTTCAAAAGAGAACATGGTAAATGATTTTAGACTGTATGTCCATTAATGGTCAGAAGCCTAAAATAATTTCTTCTCTTTTACAGGCAGATAAAACCTGATACCGAGCTAAGCATGTCACTGACTATAATGCCATTGCATACATCATGCAAGATTTTAAAACAAACACCACAACCTGAAACAACAGAACAGTGTATATATAAAGTGCAAAACCAAGTTGCACTAATAGGTAATTCATTCCGAAACCAATTGCATTTCTAGTAATGGGAAAGAACACACCTAGTTGCATATTCTAACTCAATTCAGCACATCAAAAAACTTAGCATTCGATTCTAAAGTGACACAAACGGACTTGATCACACTAACTATACAATACATCACCAAGAAAATCTTAACAAAACCAAAAGATAAGAAATTACTTGAACAAAAGAATCATGCATCTTAAGTTCTTCAAGAACACTCTTCCTCAAATCATTAAAATCAACCTTGGCATCATCATCATCGCAACATTCCTCCGCCAATTCATACCTAACAAAAAAACCAAAAACAAAATCACACACAATATACAACAATACTCACAAACACCACCATCCAAACAAACCCATCATATCAACATATCAAGAAAATCATCAACCAATCAAACCCAACAATAAAAAATCAAACCCCACAAAAAATATCAAGAAAATCAAAAACCCATCAAACCCCATTATCAAAAATTTCAAGAAAATCAAAAATCCATCAAACCCCATTATCAAAAAAAATCGAAAACCCATCAAACCCCACAATCTTAATAAAATCAGAAACCCATCAAACCTCATTATCAAAAAAGAAATCAACTTACGCCTGGGCAAAAGCCTTAAGAAAGTGAAAATCTTGAGAAATATAATGCCTAAAAGAATCAAGAGAGAGATTCCCAGAAGCCAAAGAAACCACAAAAGGATTATAAAGAGCCTGAATTGACTCTTTATGAAATTTCATCCACAATCTCTTTGCAATCCCCACTTCACTAACACTTGTATTACTAGTATTCTTTTTTGAAGCCATTCTACTACTAGTACTAGTGATTATTCTTCTTGAAAAAGCACTGAGGTGGAGACTATTATAGGTTGATGATAATGATCTTGATGATTGTACAATAAAGATTTGTGAAATGGACTGCATCAATCAATCAATGATGTATCTATATATACATACAGAGATAGATACAGGGAAATGATTTTATTCAGACACTGGGGAGAGAGTTTCGGGATTTAGGGATTTTACAAGGACTTAAATCTTTGCGTGATTCTTACTGTACATGTTTTGTATTTTCTACTTGTACCGTATGTATGGCAGCTTCTGGATATTTTCGCGTGTACAATTTTAAGTTATAATTCATTTATTCAATTTATATAATTAAGTCATATTTAATTAATATTATAAATAAAATAAATTACTTATTTAATTTAAATTAATAGTTTAAATTATTTTTCCTTCAAGCATTCTTTGTGTGTGACCATGTAAGTTATTATTACGTTGGCAACAATTTTAATATCTAACTAAAATTGTAAACAATGAGCGGCATCTAGTAATATATCATTGCTACCCAAGTAATAATAATAAAATCAGTGATTCGATTAAGCCTTTCGTGAATAATGTTCCATGTAATATAATCTCTTTAATCTTGATATTATAGATTAAACTCAAGGCATATCCCGTGTCATCCTTTTCATAATTTAATCTTTATTTTCTTGATCGACGAGTAGACTATTAAAATCAAATCAACATTTGAGTACGGACGTGCATTTCATAGTCTCACTCAAACAAGAGGTCAGTAATATCATTCCTAAAATTAGGATGATTAAATCTCATCTAGCTCATTCATATTTCTCATACGATTCATAATATACCCAAGGTCCACTTTTATATCACCCGGTCAAAGATAACTTTTAATGTAATCAAAGTATATTAATTCTCGCATAGAAATATAATGATTTCAGGTCTAAGGATCATTACACCATTATCACAATGAGAATTACTTATGACACTTGTTAACGTGTAGAATCTCACGACGGGTCATTCCAGTGCCATGCATTAAGACATGCACATATATTCTTGATTTTAGTATGACCATACCTATGACCAATGAGATGTGGTCATCTGTTAACAAGCATTGCATTATTATTGTTCTTGAATAATAATACTCGACTAGGGAATTTTAGGAATAAGATATTATTCATATAATCTCATTTTTAAGTCACATACTTAAAGATATATAATATGTATCAAAAATCCAAGGACATTTATTATGCTTTGAATTTATTACGCAGTAAATAAAACCTAATAAATAAATAATAATCAATAAAATATAATCCTTAATAATAAAATATTTTCCTTAAAATATAAAAGTAATTGTCTCTAGGGCACAATTACTAACAATCTCCCACTTGCATTAGAGCCAATTACCCAAGAATCCAATACTCATGGAGCTAGTGTGACTTTCGTGCTTCTGCTGCGAAAAAACCTTAGTTACTGGGTTTGCAATATTATTATTAGTATGCACTTTACATATATGTATATTTCCTTAATCATTAATTAGGTAATATCTCCTAAGAACATGCCCAAACAGCCTCCTTGGCTACTTCACAAGCATCAATATACTCAAACTCTATTGTAGAATCAACAAATGTCTCTAATGTAAACCATTCCATCATACATCTCAATTTAAATAGATAAAATATAAAGTCAGACAGAAACACTAAATGATCGTTGTCTGTCTAGAAACTAGCATCGGTGCAACCATTTACAACCAGCTTATCTTCTCTTCCATATACTAAGAATTGATCTTTACTCTGCTTCAAGTACTTAAGAATATTCTTGACTGTCGTCCAATGATCTTCACCTGGATTAGACTGGTATCTACTCGTCATGTTTAAAGCATACGAGACATCAAGACGAGTACATATCATTGCATACATTATAGAACCAATTGCCGATGCATATGGAACTTTACTCATACGGTCCTTATCATCCAATGATTTAGGACTATTTTCTTTCGAGATCGATATCCCATGAGACATTGGGACAAATCCCCTTTTAGCCTCTTTCATTCCAAATCGATGCAAAACTTTGTCAATGTATGTACTTTGACTTAGGCCGATCAATCTCCTTGATCTATCTCTATAGATCCTGATCCCTAATATATAGGTCGCATCGCCGAATTTTTCCATTAAGAAATTATTTCTCAACCAAGTCTTCACAGTCTATAGAGAAGGAATGTAATTCCCTGTTAGTAATATATCATCAACATATAATACTAGGAATGTCACATGTCTCCCACTAACCTTCTTGTAAACACATGGTTCATCTTCATTTTGAATAAACCCAAACTATTTGACAGTTTCATCAAAATAAATGTTACATCTCCTCGAGGCTTGTCTTAATCCATAACTAGATCGATGCAACTTCAAATAGTTGCATCCTTTCCAGCATCCTTTGGATCAACAAAACCCGCAGGCTGCGTCATATACACATCTACATCTTATTCAAGGCTCCCATTTAAAAAAGCGGTTTTGACATCCATTTACCAGATTTCATAGTCATAGTATGGAGCTATAGCAAGCAAAATCCTCATGGACTTGACCATAGCCACTGGTGAAAAGGTCTCATCATAGTCAATACCATGAATTTGCTCGAAACTTTTTGCCACCAATCGTGCCTTATAGGTCTGTACGTTACCATTAATGTCGTCCTTTTTCTTGAAAACCCACTTGCACCCTATAGGTTTTACCCCTTCAGGTGGATTAACCAAAGTCCATACTTGATTATTATACATGGATTCCATCTCAGATTTCATGGCATCCATCCATCTTTTAGAATCTGGAGTGTTCATAGCGTCTTGGTAGGTGAGAGACTCATCTTCATCCACAAGTATCACATCACCATCTTGAGTCAAGAGAAATCCATAATATCTCTCGGCTCATGGCGAATCCTACTAGACCTACAAACAACATGTGTTTCTTGAGCAGTAGTGTTTTCTTCTACATTCTGCTCAGTTTCCTCCATTGGTTCAATATTATCATGTGGGTCTCGAACTTCATCGAGCTCTATTATCCTCTCACTGTCTTTCTTAGAAAGCATTTCTCTTACAAGGAATACTGTAGTTCGAGCAACAAACACTTTGTTCTCGGAAGGATTATAGAAAGAATAACCCTTTGTTTCAATTGGGTATCTCACAAAGTTACATTTGTCTGATTTACGTCCTAACTTGTCAGAAGTTAGACGTTTCACAAACGCCTCACATCCCCAAATTTTCATAAATGACATGCTATGACGTTTCTCAGTCCATATCTCATATGGAGTCTTCTGAACCTTTTTAGTAGGAACTCGATTAAATGTATAAGCAGCTATCTCCAAGGCGTAACCCTAGAAACTAATTGGAAGATTCCTTGACTCAACATCGATCGCACCATGTCCAACAAGGTGTGATCCCTCATATCAAAAAAACTTTTCTTTGATATCTTCTACTTCATCTTTATAATCTTTGAACTTTTTCAAATGATTCGTATTTGTTCTTCAAAAAATACATATATCTGTATCTACTAAAATAATTAGTAAATTTTATGAAGTTAATAAAAGCTACCTTTTATCATTGTACACATATGACAACATAATCATTATGTATAAGTCATACTCGTTCAATGACCCTTTCACCATATCCGGTAAAAGGAGTTTTAGTCATTTTACCAAATAAACTAAGATTCGCATCCTTTTGTATAATTCATAATCAAACTTATCCAAGAATGCATCCTTATGTATTCTGGAAATGCGTTTCTCATTAATATTGCCTCAACGACAGTGCTAAACGTAATGTTTGATTTGAGTCACTTTAGAATATATAAATTGTTAACAAGTTGTGCAACATTATAAGCCTCGTCATCGAAATAAAATAAACAACTATTGTTATTTAATTAAAATAAAAAAATCATTTCTTATCCAAATAATAAAATAATATAATGTCTCTACTAATTGAAAGCACGTTATAACAATTATCAAGTTCTAAATTTTCCTTATAGGCCAAAAGTTAAGTAATGAGTTCTTCCAACCAGAGAAACTATATTTGCTCCAATTTCAACCTGATACTCGATGTTTGACCCTTACTGGTCATCTTCTTCCGATCTTCCAAATAAGCATGACAATTTAATTTCCAGTCTCCCGATTTTTTTTATAGAAGCGACAATCGTCTTCTTTGTCAACACCTCATTCAGACTTTAGAACCTTTTTTAGGATTGGACTTTGGTTTGATAAGGAAACTAGATCAAATCTTCTCCTTGCTTTTCCATTTTCCTTTCCTTTTTGCATTCTCAATGTTTACCATCATTATAGTAATAGTTCATGCATTTATCATGTTGCTTTCAGCAGTTCTCAACATGTTTAGCAACTCAATAGGTGTTTCACCAATCTCATTCATTTTGTTGTTCATAATAAACTAAGAATATTTGTTGTCCAAAGATTTTAAGATCAAATCTAGGTGAGCCTCCAAACCAATCTGGAAACCCAAAATGTCAAGGTATTCATTATACCCTATAGTCTTTAGAACATGTGGTGTAACCGGGTCTCACTCTCCCTACTTGTAAGTGTATAGTACCCTTTAATCGTTAAATATATCTTGAAGAGTCAGTCCCTCAAATATCCTTTGAGGGTGCTTAATTGCCTCACAAACATCTATATGCTCATGTTGCTTCTTAAACTCAGCACTCATAGTTGCAAGCATGAGATATGAAACATCAGTCACAATACCAATTTACTTCCAATAAGCACTATCATTTGCACATGTTATATTATCAACTTCAATAGCATGGGAAGAAATTTGACTTAGATCGTGGTGTCCGAGAACGATCCTCAAGTTCCTATGTCAGAGGAGGAAATTTATTCTCGTCAATTTGTACTTCTCAAGAACTGATCATATAGAGAAGTTGTTTGTGTTTATCATTTGATATCTATAATATTAAAGTGTATAAAATAAACTAGATTGCAGATTTAATATTAATTATGTTTAAATCTGAGATGGAATCCATGTATACTAATCAAGTGTGGACTTTGGTTGATCCACCTGAAGGGGTAAAACCTATAGGGTGCAAGTGTGTTTTCAAAAGAAGACCAACATGGATGGTAATGTACAGACCTATAAGGCACAATTGGTGGCAAAAAGTTTCAAGCAAATTCATGGTATTGACTATGATGAAACCTTTTCACCAGTGCCTATGGTCAAGTCCATCAGGATTTTTCTTGCTATAGTTGCTTACCATGACTATGAAATCTGGGAAATAGATGTCAAAACCGCTTTCTTAAATGAGAGTCTTGAAGAAGATGTGGATGTGTACATGACACAGCCTGAAGGTTTTGTTGATCCAAAGGATGCTGGAAAGGTATGTAAGTTACATCGATCCATTTATGGATTGAGACAAGCCTCGAGGAGATGGAACATTCATTTTAATGAAATTGTCAAAGAGTTTGGGTTTATTCAAAATGAAGATGAACCATGTGTTTACAAGAAGGTTAGTGGGAGCAATGTGGTATTCCTAGTATTATATGTTGATGATATATTATTAATAGGGAATGATATTCATTATTTACAGACTGTTAAGACTTGGTTGAGTAAGAATTTCTCAATGAAAGACTTAGGCGATGCGACCTATATTTTAGGAATCAGGATCTATAGAAATAGATCAAGAAGAATGATCGACCTAAGTCAGAGTACATACATTGACAAAGTTTTGCATCAATTTGGGATGCAAAAGGCTAAAATGGGATATGTCCTGATGTCTCATGGGATATCGATCTCGAAAGAAAACAGTCTTAAATCATTGGATGATAAGGACTGTATGAGTAAAGTTTCATATGCTTCAGCAATTGGTTTTATAATGTATGCAATGATATATACACGTCCTAATGTCTCGTATGCTTTGAGCATGATGAGTAGATACCAGTCTAATCCAGGTGAAGGTCACTGGACAGTAGTCAAGAATATTCTTAAGTACCTGAAGTGGACTAAAGATCAATTCGTGGTATATGGAGGAGAAGAAAAGCTGGTTGTAAAAGGTTACACCGATGCTAGTTTCCAAACTGACAAGGATGATTCGATTTCTCAGTCTGGATTTGTGTTTTGTCTAAATGGAGATGTTGTATGCTGGAATGGTTCACAGCAGAGGCAGTTGTTGATTCTACAATAGAGCCTGAGTATATTGATGTTTACGAAGAAGCCAAGGAGGCTGTTTGGGGATGTACTTAGGAGATATCACCTAATTAATGAGATTAATGATCAAGGAGATATACATATATGTAAAGTGCATAGTAATAAGAATATTACAGACCCACTGACTAAGGCTTTGTCGCAGCAGAAACACGAAGGTCATACTAGTTCCATGGGTATTAAATACATGAGAGATTGGCTCTAGTACAAGTGGGAGATTGTTAGTATTGGTGTCCTAGAGACAATATTTTTATGTTTTATTAAAAACAATTGAGGATTATGTTTTATTTGATTATTTAATTAATATTTATTATGTCTTTATTTACTGCGTTATAAATTGAAAGCATAATAAATGTCCTGAGAATAAAATACTATTAATATAATCTTATTTTTAAGTCACATACTTAGAGGTATATAATGCGTATTAATATTCCAAGGACATTTATTATGATTTCAATTTATAACGTAGTAAATAAAGATAAAAATTAAATTAATGTCATTGTTCTGAATATTTTGGTTTGATTGAATAATAATTAATACTAGCCTATAACCCGTGAAAAGCATGGGAGGAGAGTATTAAATAATGTTGGACCAAATCAACTATACTATATGTAATTATTTATTTTGTTGTACCATATTTTGTACTTCTGTATTAAGTTAGTGACTTAGATAATTCAATGTATTTTTGCAGTTAGAAATGTGATGAAATTGTATTTCCAAGTTGTAATTTAAAGTCAAAGAATAAAGGCTATTAGAAAATTTAAGTTAAATCATGCAACAAGACAAGGAAGGCTACTTGAAAAATAAAGAATGCAGTCTGAAAATTCTTCTAAGGCAAACAGTTCATTCGAGAAGTCATCATATTCGAGAAGTCACAAATATGTAACTGATCAAGAAGTCTCAAAATGCTCATTGGCTCAGTCTTCGATCGAGAAGTGCTCATTCGAGAAGTCAATGAATCAAGTCAATCGAGTAGTGTGAAAATGTCATACATTCGAGAAGTCCAGAATAAACATAGCAAAAGGAGCAATCGAGAAGTCATAAGGTCGAACCAATTGAGAAGTCACAACACACAATTGATCGAGAAGTTATAACAATCAACTGATCGAGAAGTCTCAGCATTAACCTATTCAAGAAGTCAATCATGATGACTTCTCGAATCAAAATCAACAGAGTACTCGACTATTTCAAAGAGTTAGTTTCAAGGAGAATTGCAGAAGAACAAGACAAGTAATTTGCAGCACTGTCATTACAGGGTCAGTCAAACCTGTGATGATAGAGACAAGTCTACAATGAAGTTTGGAAGATATACAAGACAAATGACAGAAGAGATATGGCAGAAAGCTACAAACTATCAAAAGAGTGTGTTAGCTAAAAATAGATAGTAGTCAAATGTAAAGCTATTTTTGTCTATTTCTATTTTTAGCTTAACTGACTAGTGAGAACATGTGCCACAAGACATGTTGTCTATATAGGCTTAGCATTGTTTCATTAGTTAGTATTGTAACGCCCGGGAAAAATTTTGTGTATTTTATAATATTTAAATATGCTTTTAATATAATTTTTGGTCTGCTAGATATTTTTTTTTATTATTTTAATTTATTTTATTTTATGCATTTATTTGTGTAGGATTTTTTTTTAAAATAGGAAAATTATTCGATATGTGTTATGTGACTTATGCGTAGCCTAAAATATTTCATTCTATGTTAGTGTAATTTTTGTTTCGTTAGAATAAGATTATTTTTATTTGTGATTATCGGGCTCAGCCTCTGTAGAGGACTAGAGACCTTGTCTTTGGTTCTTTTATTTTTGTGGAAATGATAAATCCTCAAAATAAATTTATTTTATTATTTTTTAACCATTCATAATTTTTAGAAAAATTTGACATAAATATGATATTTATTCGAAAATATTTATTTTTATATTTTATCTCATAAAAATGATTTTTGGGCTTTTTATTTTAATTATGGAGTAACTTATCTTTTAATCAAATTTAAGCCCCTAAAATTTTCAAAAATATAAATAGATTTTAATTAATAATTTTTTTTATTACCATTTACTAAGAATAGCAAAACACAGCTGGGTGAATTGGGGGAAGTGCAGGAACTAGGGTTCATACTTGCTTTGAGAATTAAAGCCTGATTAGAGGTGATTCTGTTATATGATCTCTGAGTTTGAGTATTCAAATTAATATGTGCTATATATTCATGGTATCAATTTCACGTGGAAATTATTATTTTTAGATTTCGTTTTTAACAGCTTTTGAGTTTGATTTCGTAAAGCTCTGAATTGTTGCTTGTTAATTTGGTTTATGGTTATGATAAGAGCATGATTTTCCGAGTCTATAGCTACTTATCTTTTAGCTTTTGGTGTTGATTTGAGGGTCATCAAATTTTGGTCGGAGTTTAAACCGACCTGACCGGAATCGAAGAAGATAAACTCCGTTTTTGATTTGGTTTGCCTGGGTTCTTTACTTGTGTGGCTATGAGTTTGCTAGTATCTCTACCTCTGAGTTTTGGGCCTGTTTTGAGTTGTCGGAGTTTGTTTTTTTTTCTGGCCATCTCTTCTCTGTTTGTTTTAGTCTGGTACAAGTTAACTGTATACATGGTTGGTATATATGCGTGTCTGGTGGTTATAGCTTTACCTTGCCTTTGTTTTGGTTGAGTTTGATTGAGATTTCAAGTGGCCGGAGTTTTGAACTCATCGGATTATACTCCGACTTGGTCAGAATATGGTAATATGGTCTGCAACACTTAGTTTATGGTTTTGGAATCTGTAGATTTATTATGGTATTGATACCTATACTATGATCGATTTATTGATCTTTATTTATTAGCCTATTTTCTTGATAATGGAGTATGAAATGAGATAATGGATTATGTTATGTTTTGTGTAAATGTTTTTTTATTGGTTAGTGTGTATGTTTGTATTAGCCGATATTGAGCAAGTCATTGAGCATGTGATTAAACTTTCCTTGTAAGCTCGGCTTATTCAAGCCCTAGTCTTGAGATTATTGGCAAGCTGCTCATTTTTGTTTACCAACTGCAGATAACTTGTTTGAATTTTAGGAGTTTGTTGAACAACTCGTTTACTATGTGGTATGTTTGACGAGTTCACAGCATATGAAATGAAATATTATGAGTTTAGATGGTCAGTAATGAAAAGAGGTTAAGTGTACAAAATTCTTTGACATGCTTCAGAGGCAATCCAAACCACAAAATTGTGCTCAAGCTTGGCTCATTTGTAAATGAGCTGCACCTACTGATCTGCTAACAAGTCGTTGTTCTCGTATACAGCCATTCAACTAACGGGTCATTAGATTGGTCATTCACGTTGTTGCTCAGTGTTCTTGGATATATTTCTTGTAAAATTTATAGTTAAGTTTTTGTTTTTATATCAATATTGGAATCTTCATATTTTTAGGTTAGTTTCCAGGATATTTTTTTTATTATTGAAAATTTTGCTTGAGCACTACTTCAGAAAGTGTCGAATCCCCAGATGCCATTCATTGTAAAGTTATTAAAATAGAATCTAATTATTCCAATTCACTTTGATTAAAGGATATGTATAATAGATGATTAAATTTGCATTATCATTTTATATAGTTATCTCTAGTTGATAATTATATATTAACTGCTATTATATTATGTAGTGTTCACAATTTGGTTTGACAGCATCAGTGATTCACTACTCTGATTATGTTGTTCTAGGTTTGTGATTGCTGTTACTTTTCAAGGTTAAAAATTATTTTAAATTCGAAAAAAATAAATATATTTTATAAATTAAAATAAATTATTTTTATTTCAAAAACAATATGATTTAATTATTTTAGTTTATTTAGATAATAATTTAATTAATTATAATTAATTGGTTAATTTATTTGAATCAATTAATTTAATTAATTAAATATTATTTAAATATAATTAAAAATAATTAGATTTAATTATTATGAGAAATAAAAATGATTTATTTATTCCTATTTATTTATTTATTTAACAATCTCTTTACTTGTTTTAAATAAAACCAATTTAGTTTGAGATCCTAAAAATACTCCGAAAATTCTAAAAATAGTTTCAATTCCCAAATTTATTTATAAATCCGGATTAATATTTTATTAAATATTTAGGAATCCAATAATTATTCGGAGTGGATAATGATGATTCACTTTGACTCGAATAATATTTTAGAGTCTAATATTAATTATTTGAATATTCTTTTCTTGTTGAGTCATATCTGCTACGTGACTTGCATGCTTATTTAATTTCTAATTGATACTACTTGTTCATTAATTATTTGAGATTCGTTATTGTTAGACCGCATGGGTAGACATTAGAATCTAAATTAGAATATTTTATTTATAGATACGAGCGAGATAGTAGATAGACGAGCAGTGTAGTCGTCCCATTCCAGCTTTAGGACAACTTCGATATCAGGCAAGTATTTTCTCCTTGATCATCTTAAACACTTTTGTTTTACTGTTTTCAGTTATTCAAATCATGATAAATAGTTATTGTTCAGAACTATTTATGATTCCTGTTTTTATTCTGTGTTTCAGAGTTACTTGTGATTCGTACTCTGAGTATTGAAAATTGATCATAATAAACACGTCATATCTCGTGTTATCGTAGTAAATAATGGGGATATGACCTGTATTTAAAACTAAGCATACCTTTATTTTAGTTGGGTTTGCTCTATTGGATTGGAAAAAGATTGCATATGAGGCCATCTAGTTGGTCCAGCATTTATTGAGGAGGATATGGTAACCATTCCATCCTCTTATAGGCTAACATTACTTGCCTATGGTACCTAACTGAAATCTAGATTATGTGGTGTGGCATAACTAGTCCTATTGCTTTTGAACCTGATCAGGGGGCAATAGTGGTGTGTGGTGATTATCCAATCCATAGTGCCAGTTTGGCTATTATATATTGATTTTGAGCAGTTGATTCATTTTGATGACATACTGCATTGTTTCAGTTTGAAATAAACTGTGATTTATTTAATTGTTCAGTTTTTGATAATAAACTAGTTTATATTCCGTTCCTATACAGATCTTATATCTTGATTTAATTTCAATTATTCATATACTTGATGAGCATTTCTTTGGCTCACTCTTGTTTTTTTTATTAAATTCTGCCAGATATCCAGTATGAGTCACAACGGTAGCTCTAGCGGGCATAGAGAGCCTCAGGTGTTAGGGTGGCTCGCTTCTCGGGCTTCCCAGGTATTTAGTTGTTTACAGTTTTGTTATAGATAGAAGGTGTAATAAAATTGAATCTAGACTTAAAACCTATCTAGACTTATGGATTTGAGTTTGTGTATTAGTAGTGGGCTTGTAATAAAGTATTTGGATTTACTTTTAGTTCTAGATGCTTGATTTCATACTATAACCTGTTTGCGATCTTTGGTTTAACGGGGTCAATGCGCACCTGATTTATATTATTTTATTATTGATTGGTTGGTGACCCCCAAATCTAGACCCCGGGATTTGGAGGGCGTGACAGTTGGTATCAGAGCTACAGGTTGGTAGTCACTGAAATAAGCAGAGATATAGCTCATGAAGGATTTGGTAGATCACATGAGATAAGTTGATAGTCATTTGAGATAAGTTTACATTTGAGTTTAGTTTAAGCCTATGTTGTGAGTTGTGTTGTGATACCGTAGTGATGCCTATGTATGGTAGGGTTCGGTTTCTAGTAGAAGGTATGTCAAAATTTTGATAGTACATAGCCAATATCTTTTCTAGTAGAATGTCCAGGAAGTAGGATGTTATAGACTAGTCGGATGAGCTGTTGTATTCCATGTAAAAATTTATATATATCGACGGCAATTTTATAGTGTAGGTCTGTGTTGTTATATTTAGACATGTTTTTCCTTTTGACATTCAAGTACATTAGTAGTTGTGCACCATGATTTGATAACATGAATGGGAACAAGGATTTTATTTAAAAAGAAAAACTCTTTTTCTTCACTACATACGCCTTTCCAGGATAAATGTTATATCAACATCATGTTTAGCAACTTACTAAAGAACTTGTTTGTTTATTATCAGAGATATGGATAATCCAAACGCGATTGAGAACGATTTGGGAAATCTGAACAACAATCAGAATCCAGTGGTGCAAGGAAATCCATTAGAGTTGGGAAACGTCAACGTGATGCAACAAATATTAGAGCTATTCCGTCAGCAAACGGATAATCTCACCCGCCAGCAGCAACGGCCGCCAGCACCACAGGTTGTGACGTTCAAGACATTTCAAGCTGTGAAACCTCTAGAGTTTCATGGGACAGCAGATCCCGTAGAGGCTAGAGCATGGCTAAAAGAGATAGAGAAAGCTTTTGCATTAGTGAAAGTCGAGGATAATCAAAAGACAGAATATGCTAGCTACTTTCTGAAGGGAGAAGCCAATTATTGGTGGGAATCTAGGAAGTCTCTTGAGGGGACATGAGTAACCACTTGGGAAAGGTTTAATGAACTGTTCTTGGAAAAGTATTTTCCACGTTACATGCAGAATCAAATGGAGATCAAATTCCTGGAGCTGAAACAGGAAGGAAATGTGGCGGATTACGAGACCAAGTTTACAGAATTGGCTAGGTTTGTGCCAGATTTTGTAGACACTGATGAGAAGAGGGCCAAAAGGTTCCAGTAAGGATTAAAGGCATGGGTCAGAAGTAGGGTGGCTGCTTTCGAGTTAACCACCTACACTGCGGTAGTACAGAAGGCAATGATCATTGAAGCTGAGAGTGACATGTCTCAGAAAGAGAAGAATGGAAAGAAGAGGAAGTTTGACAGCCGATCAGGGAATCAACAACAAAACCGATTTCAGAGCAATTTCAACAACCGACCAGGATTTCAGTTCAAAGGAAATGGTGGACCAGGGAATGGAGGTCATAATTTTGGCAATCAAGGGAATCGATTTCAGAATAATAACCCGCAACAAGTGAACCGATTCTTTAACAACAATCAGCAACAGGGAAATCGACCACCACCAGTATGTAAGATATGTGGGAAAAACCATGGTGGGGTGTGTAATCGACTTAATGCGGTGTGTTATAAATGCAAGCAGAAAGGACATTACGCTAATGAGTGTTCTTTACCATGGAATCTGAGATGTTTTGTTATAAGTGTGGCAATAAAGGTCATGTATCCAAGGACTGCAAAGTCAACGTCAACAATGGGAATCATAATAAAGCTACAAGGTCCGGCAATGCAGGTCAGCCCAAGATTAGTACTTTTAATATGAGCTTGTAGATATTCAACATGATTTATCTTATGTTGAAAAAAAAAAACTAGTTGAGATATTAGATCGTAAAGATAAGGTATTAAGGAATAAGACAATACCTTTAGTTAGGATATTGTGGAGAAATCCCTTGGTTGAGTAATCAACATGGGAGGTAGAAAGTGAAATGTTAGCTCAGTATCCTCATATGTTTTCTTAAGTGGATTCTGGGGACAGAATCCTTATAAGGGGGGAAGGTTGTAACGCCCGGGAAAAATTTTGTGTATTTTATAATATTTAAATATGCTTTTAATATAATTTTTGGTCTGCTAGATATTTTTTTTTATTATTTTAATTTATTTTATTTTATGCATTTATTTGTGTAGGATTTTTTTTTTAAAATAGGAAAATTATTCGATATGTGTTATGTGACTTATGCGTAGCCTAAAATATTTCATTCTATGTTAGTGTAATTTTTGTTTCGTTAGAATAAGATTATTTTTATTTGTGATTATCGGGCTCAGCCTCTGTAGAGGACTAGAGACCTTGTCTTTGGTTCTTTTATTTTTGTGGAAATGATAAATCCTCAAAATAAATTTATTTTATTATTTTTTAACCATTCATAATTTTTAGAAAAATTTGACATAAATATGATATTTATTCGAAAATATTTATTTTTATATTTTATCTCATAAAAATGATTTTTGGGCTTTTTATTTTAATTATGGAGTAACTTATCTTTTAATCAAATTTAAGCCCCTAAAATTTTCAAAAATATAAATAGATTTTAATTAATAATTTTTTTTATTACCATTTACTAAGAATAGCAAAACACAGCTGGGTGAATTGGGGGAAGTGCAGGAACTAGGGTTCATACTTGCTTTGAGAATTAAAGCCTGATTAGAGGTGATTCTGTTATATGATCTCTGAGTTTGAGTATTCAAATTAATATGTGCTATATATTCATGGTATCAATTTCACGTGGAAATTATTATTTTTAGATTTCGTTTTTAACAGCTTTTGAGTTTGATTTCGTAAAGCTCTGAATTGTTGCTTGTTAATTTGGTTTATGGTTATGATAAGAGCATGATTTTCCGAGTCTATAGCTACTTATCTTTTAGCTTTTGGTGTTGATTTGAGGGTCATCAAATTTTGGTCGGAGTTTAAACCGACCTGACCGGAATCGAAGAAGATAAACTCCGTTTTTGATTTGGTTTGCCTGGGTTCTTTACTTGTGTGGCTATGAGTTTGCTAGTATCTCTACCTCTGAGTTTTGGGCCTGTTTTGAGTTGTCGGAGTTTGTTTTTTTTTCTGGCCATCTCTTCTCTGTTTGTTTTAGTCTGGTACAAGTTAACTGTATACATGGTTGGTATATATGCGTGTCTGGTGGTTATAGCTTTACCTTGCCTTTGTTTTGGTTGAGTTTGATTGAGATTTCAAGTGGCCGGAGTTTTGAACTCATCGGATTATACTCCGACTTGGTCAGAATATGGTAATATGGTCTGCAACACTTAGTTTATGGTTTTGGAATCTGTAGATTTATTATGGTATTGATACCTATACTATGATCGATTTATTGATCTTTATTTATTAGCCTATTTTCTTGATAATGGAGTATGAAATGAGATAATGGATTATGTTATGTTTTGTGTAAATGTTTTTTTATTGGTTAGTGTGTATGTTTGTATTAGCCGATATTGAGCAAGTCATTGAGCATGTGATTAAACTTTCCTTGTAAGCTCGGCTTATTCAAGCCCTAGTCTTGAGATTATTGGCAAGCTGCTCATTTTTGTTTACCAACTGCAGATAACTTGTTTGAATTTTAGGAGTTTGTTGAACAACTCGTTTACTATGTGGTATGTTTGACGAGTTCACAGCATATGAAATGAAATATTATGAGTTTAGATGGTCAGTAATGAAAAGAGGTTAAGTGTACAAAATTCTTTGACATGCTTCAGAGGCAATCCAAACCACAAAATTGTGCTCAAGCTTGGCTCATTTGTAAATGAGCTGCACCTACTGATCTGCTAACAAGTCGTTGTTCTCGTATACAGCCATTCAACTAACGGGTCATTAGATTGGTCATTCACGTTGTTGCTCAGTGTTCTTGGATATATTTCTTGTAAAATTTATAGTTAAGTTTTTGTTTTTATATCAATATTGGAATCTTCATATTTTTAGGTTAGTTTCCAGGATATTTTTTTTATTATTGAAAATTTTGCTTGAGCACTACTTCAGAAAGTGTCGAATCCCCAGATGCCATTCATTGTAAAGTTATTAAAATAGAATCTAATTATTCCAATTCACTTTGATTAAAGGATATGTATAATAGATGATTAAATTTGCATTATCATTTTATATAGTTATCTCTAGTTGATAATTATATATTAACTGCTATTATATTATGTAGTGTTCACAATTTGGTTTGACAGCATCAGTGATTCACTACTCTGATTATGTTGTTCTAGGTTTGTGATTGCTGTTACTTTTCAAGGTTAAAAATTATTTTAAATTCGAAAAAAATAAATATATTTTATAAATTAAAATAAATTATTTTTATTTCAAAAACAATATGATTTAATTATTTTAGTTTATTTAGATAATAATTTAATTAATTATAATTAATTGGTTAATTTATTTGAATCAATTAATTTAATTAATTAAATATTATTTAAATATAATTAAAAATAATTAGATTTAATTATTATGAGAAATAAAAATGATTTATTTATTCCTATTTATTTATTTATTTAACAATCTCTTTACTTGTTTTAAATAAAACCAATTTGGTTTGAGATCCTAAAAATATTTCGAAAATTCTAAAAATAGTTTCAATTCCCAAATTTATTTATAAATCCGGATTAATATTTTATTAAATATTTAGGAATCCAATAATTATTCGGAGTGGATAATGATGATTCACTTTGACTCGAATAATATTTTAGAGTCTAATATTAATTATTTGAATATTCTTTTCTTGTTGAGTCATATCTGCTACGTGACTTGCATGCTTATTTAATTTCTAATTGATACTACTTGTTCATTAATTATTTGAGATTCGTTATTGTTAGACCGCATGGGTAGACATTAGAATCTAAATTAGAATATTTTATTTATAGATACGAGCGAGATAGTAGATAGACGAGCAGTGTAGTCGTCCCATTCCAGCTTTAGGACAACTTCGATATCAGGCAAGTATTTCTTCTTTGATCCTCTTAAACACTTTTGTTTTACTGTTTTCAGTTATTCGTATCATGATAAATAGTTATTGTTCAGAACTATTTATGATTCCTGTTTATTCTGTGCATCAGAGTTACTTGTTATTCGTACTCTGAATATTGAAAGTTGATTATAATAAACACGTCATATCTGGTATTATCGTAGTAAATAATGGGGATATGGCCTGTATTTAAAATTAAGCATACCTTTATTTATTTGGGGTTGCTCTATTGGATTGGACTTTAGCGTAAGAGGCCAGTAACAGACCCTGGTCCAGCAGTGTGATATAATTGGCGTAAGAGACTAGTAGTGGGACTAGTCCAGCATATTTAAGGGGATATGGTAACCATTCCATCCTCTTATAGGCTAACATTACTTGCCTATGGTACCTAACTGAAATCTAGATTATGTGGTGTGGCATAACTAGTCCTATTGCTTTTGAACCTGATCAGGGGGCAATAGTGGGGTGTGTTGACTATCCAATCCATAGTGCCAGTTTGGCTATTATAAATTGATTTTGAGCAGTTGATTCATTTTGATGACATACTGCATTGTTTCAGTTTGAGATAAACTGTGATTTATTTTATTGTTCAGTTTTTATAATAAACTGTTTTATATTCCGTTCTCTATACAGATCGCATATCTTGATTTAAATTCAATTATTCATATACTTGCTGAGCATTTCTTTGGCTCACTCTTGCTTTTTATTAAATTCTGCCAGACAGTTAATATGAGCAGTCCCAGCCATTCACACAGAGCTAGGCGGAGAAGAGTTAGGGGACCGCTCACTCATTGGGCCTCCCAAGTAGTAGCTGTTTAGTTTGTCTGTCGATAGAAGTTGTAATAAAAAAATAAATTTAGACTTAAAACATATCTAGACTTTTGGTTTGAGTTGGTAAGCTACTTGTGAGTTTGTAATAAAGTATTTGGATTTACTTTTAGTTTCAGTTGCTTAATTTCATACTATAACCTGTTAGCGATCTTTGGTTTGGCGGGGTCAGTGCGCCTCTGATATATTATTGGGCCAGTGTGCCTTTAATTTATATTATTTTATTGTTGATTGGTTGGTGACCCCCAGATCTAGACCCCGGGATTTGGAGGGCGTCACAAGTATCTTTGAATTTATCAAGTTCATACCTTGTATCTTCTAAGAACAAGAAGCTAAAATTCACACTGAATTTCAGATTGTAGCAAGTTCAATTCTAATACAAATTAGATTGAAAATTATATTTTGTGTTTACTTTCTTTCCTGTATTATCCTTCTGTAAACACTTGAATTGTTAAAACTACATAAACTAAACAAACAGTTCATCAAAAAAAAGTCCATAAAAATTTGAAGTATATATTCACCCCCCTCATACACTTCTGTTGAACTCTAATCCCTAACAAGTGATATCAGAGCTCATGATGTTAGCATACATACAGTTTAAAGATCAAAATGATTTCTCAGAAGTTGAGTAGTATAAAGATTCCTCCTTTTGACAGAGAAAACTATAACTTATGGAAAAGAAAAATGTTGATGTTCATAAAAGCTGTTAATTCCATGTGACGCCCCCAGATCCGGGGTCAGGGATCGGGGCCATCACGATCCAATTCCACCATAATAATACTCACCTGCTTAACAATTATATCCACAATAGACTCTGGTGACCCCAAACCAAATACACAACTCGAGCCATAGTCTCAGAAAACGAACTTAAAATAATAACAGTTATTATAATTCAACTGTAATAAACTCAGGATCTCATGCTACTAATATAACCTCTACCTGAAGTTGCATTAGAAGTCAACACTATTTCAACATTTATTATTACATTGCATATTATACAATAAGTATTAGAATTCTAAATTAAAATCCTATCTAGCTTACACCACCTGTAGAAGCCTTGAACCTGACTAACTCAAGCTCGAGCATCTCCTTTCTTTTGCATCCCATGGGCAAGTCTTACTGCAAGTTTTAAAGTTTACAACAAAAACAAGAATGAGCCAAAGAATGCTCAGCAAGATATATATTAGAATATTTTGTAACTTGCACCAAGGAAAGGGTGGCAACTAATATTTATACCAACGCGATGTCCAACAATATCAGTAGATAATTTGCAATGCTTTTCCAGCAGAAAGTTTAGCGAAATATGTTTCGACAATAAATGAATCAGAGTTTACGATGCAAGAAGATTTTCAACATAAGTATGCAGTTCAAGTTACTGCGATACCACAATTTAAGATTCACAGTTTTGGGAACAACAGAATCGATAATTTAGCACAATGGCATCAACCACAGAGTACTATTTATTCGAGCATCAATAAGAAGGCAGTTCAAGATACTGCGAAAAGAATCAATAAAAGCTCAACAATTCTCATTCACACTATCGCTAGTGTAGGACCAATGAAAGTTCAACAATTCCCATTAACACTATCCTTAGTGTAGGACCAATGAAAGTTCAACAGTTCCCATTAACACTATCCTTAGTGTAAGACCAATGAAAGTTCAACAGTTCCCATTAACACTATCAGTAACTTAGCACCTAGGCCTTCATTACAGTGTTAATGTCAAATTCCAATTGGAAGAAAAGAAGATACTGGAGCATCCACCACGCCTATTGTACACGATGATCAGTCGTATAGTACAATAGTTAAGTAACCTTTACTACTAGTAGAAGGATGATCCTAAACCGGTCATCACCCTAGGCAACACATGGGCCTTTAAATGCTGGACCGTGCGTCACTCGGCCTCTTACGCTAGATGGACTGTGCCGCACACAAGCCTCTTACACTTTATATCTCCAGTTCCCTTTGAGTACAATCAACAAGTCTTAGAAGGGAATTTAATACAACCTTCTAGAATACAATCAACAAGTGTAGAAGGGAATTTAATACAACCTTCTGGAATACAATCAACAAGGCTTGATAGGATTTCAAATCAAAGTGTGGAAGGGAATTTAATACAACCTTCCAGAACAACAACAAAGCTTTTAGGAAATATTCGAATCAAGGTGTGAAAGGGAATTTAATACGACCTTCCAGAATAACAACAAATCTTGGCAGGATTTCAAAGTTTGATAATAGATTAACTCCCGAGACAAGGTGAAAGTAATCTCTTACATGTGTGAGTTGACTTTCAGTCAACGAATGAACATCTCAATATCAAGATCACGACCGGGGAGTTGCTAATAGGTGATAAAATAAACCCCATGAAAATATAATATTTTTGGGTAAAAATAATGGTCCTTACAGGCACCAGTTTTAAATAAAAAGAATGTTAAAGTGGGATATTCCTCCCCTAACATGGAGTTATCGACTCAAAGTAATTATAAAATATCTGAGTCATAGCTCGGTATTTATTATTTAATGAAAAATAATGTTTTAAGAATTTTCTTGATAACTCCGGAATATTTTTAAAGATCCAGTAAATATTTAATCAATAAATACGAGACCTTGAATAGTCCCTGAAAAATATTTTAAAATAATTAAAATATTTTAATTAGGATTTTAATCAAGACTATTTAATATTTAAATAGTTTTAAATGAATCAATATATTTAAATAGTATTTATTCAATCTCAAATAATATTTAAATATTCCCAAAAGAATCAAAAGTATTTAATTAAAATAAATACTTTGAAATAATCCAAAATATTTAAATAATATTTAATCAATCTTAAATAATATTTAAATAACTCATAATGAGTTGAAAGTATTTAATCAACATTAAATACTAGATATATACCCTTTTAAATAATATTTAATAAAACTAAATATTATTTAAAATATCGAAGGGATATTAATCAACTTGATTAATCCCTAACACATAATACTTATTATCCCGAAAACTTATATTCCAGGGAGAATCCCTGGATAATATCGACTAATAGTCGAGAGATAATACACTACTCCCGGTCGTCTGTCAAGTACCAAAGAAATGTACTCGACACAGAAATCAGTTATGCAAAACTGACAGGAAGCGTCCTCTAACTTTTGAGAGTTCAGAGACGCGAACAAACAAATTAATCAACGATACAAGTCAATAATTGAATAAGATTTCCAAGCACCACAGACTTATAACCAATAAACTTGTTATAAGATCAGAGTTTATAGAACTTGCATTAACAGGAATCAAAATATTCTTATATAGAATAAAAGAATGGAGTTAGAAATCTTGTCTGGTGTCCCTGATGCATATCCATGATCCCACTTGTAATCCAGAAGTTTTATCAATAGATATAAGAACTTTGGTTAGTCTCTCTACTCGAGTTAACTAATTAACTCTACTAATCATAACTACTTTTCATTAAGTACTAACATTTGCTTCACGATTATTAAGCCTCATGATTTTGGATAAGCTAGGACCTCGATACTAATCCACAAACCTATATCGAGTCCAATTATGGTCATTACAATTTGCACTTCTTCGTTTTATTAACTTTTATTATTCCCGATATTTCATCTCATCGAACCTACTTTAGCTACTCGTAAAACTATCGTGTCAATGATTTTTAATCAAGTTCTACATACCAACATGTAGTCATGATACTCCTTAACAACTTTCATCACTTGACATACTCGAAACAAGTCCTCTAACTTGCTCCAAATCGACTCCCGAAACGGTTGTCTAACATTTTCATCATGTTCATTTCACTCAAACCCCTGTCTTCTAACATTTTTAATAAATTGTAAATTAATCATTTTGACACGATTTCTTCTCTGAGGTCTTCTATGACTGCCAAGGAATATCCCATAAAAGTTTCGGATTTTATTAAACTCCGTAGCTAGTCCAATCATAGCCTCAAATTCCATTTAAAACATAGGTTATGCAAAGATAGGACAAGCAGTTTTTGTAAGATTTCTAACTGCACCTACTAGCTTCCAACAATTATCATAAATCGGATTTTACTCATTTTAATCCGAAACCTTTTCCCAAGTCTTTCCAAATGTTCCTAGTATCTTGTGTAAAAGTTCCAGATTTTATAAGGCAGTCTAACTAGGCTGATCATCTCCTCAAAGTTGGTTAAAAACAGGGCAGTCAAGTTTCTGCATCTCCTCACCATTTTAGTCATAACTTTTAGCTCACAACTCCGTTTGACGCAAAATTAGCGCGCAAACGATCTAGAGACTAACTACTATCCAGTCATTTCATCAAACTGCCCAGACCAGACAAACAATGTTCCCAGATTTTCTGGACAGTGGGCAGCAGACAGGGTCAAAAAAAAATGGCATGGTTACGTTTGTAAACTCATCGTTTTCCATTTTTATCCTACTCCAAAACAACCAACAAACAACCCCAAACTCCTCATTCAACATCAACAACCAACATACCACAACTTTAAGCCATAAAAATCAGTTTAGCTTATTATTTATAAATCAAACTCAAATGAACAAGTCATGCATTTCTATGACTATCCATGCTTCAACAATGCTACCCATAATATATATATGCCATAACAATCATCCACCAAGCTATAGGAACTTAAGAATCAAGAAAACAAAGACTAAATTTTCGAATTTTACTGTTCATTCGAAATTTCCATTGATCATAACTAAAGATTTAGCGGATGGTTGCTTATAAGATTCAAGGGAGAGCAAGAGGGATTTACTACCTTCGATTTAAGCTATTAAACTCAATGATCCATGAAGAATCCATGTAGTTATGGATTTTTCTTTCTCCTTGCTCTAGCTTTTGCCGAATGCTCCTTGCTTGGCTAGTGCTTGCTATGTATTTTTCTTTTCTTTGTTTATGCTAGTACTTGCCCTTGGCTATTTAAAAGACTAGTCAAAGCTATGGTCTTGGTCAAGCTTCTTTGACTTCATATAATAATAATACTAGCACTAGCATTTCATACACTTTAAATAAAATGCAAGTAATTGCATTTTTAATAATCCATGTCAAAAATATAAAATAATAAACTCTTTAATAATTCTTGGAAATCCTAGAATTTTTCAATTTCATAATAATCCATGACGATAATTTAATCTTTATCTTGTTCCGGCAATTTTAATAATTTGATTGCCCAACAAAACCTTATTCCATAATTATCATCCAAGAAGTACTATTATTAATCAAGGTTTTAAAGGTACCTGAAATTTAGGGATATTACATTCCATGTATCCAGAAATCTTGAAGAATGGCATCTTTATGCCAGTAACACTGATTCCTGAAACTACTAGTGGCTCTGAGGTAATTCCTACAACATGGATACCCAAAGATCCATCTCAGTACATAGACACAGAAAAGAGAAGGTGTTACTTGACAATAGTCTAATGCTCATAATAATAAAGTCTCTAGACATTGTTATGTATAATAATATTGTCAACTGCTCATCTATAAAACATATATGGGAAACTATAGAGATTCTGTGTGAAGGAACTGAAGAGATAAGTGACAACCAAAGGCAACTTCTTGTCTCACAGTATGTCAAAACAAAATGAAGGCATAACTGAAGTCTTTGAAAGATTCAATAAAATCATCAATGACCTTCAACTCCATGGAAAGTAATATGAAACAAAGGAGAAGAACATGAAGTTATTGTTGACTCTCCCATAATACTTGGAGCACAAAATCTCTGCAATTAGAGAAGGGAGAGATCTAACAAAACTTCCACTTAAAACCCTCTATGGAATTTTAAAGACATATGAACTGGAGTTCTATCAAAAGAAAGCCATTTTAACAAATAGAGGAAAGATGGCAAATGTTTCAAATGCCTTGGTTACAAATGAATCAATAAGAACTGAGAAGACTGGTACAAGTAAGAAAGTGAAGATTGAAGAACTTGAAAAGCAAGAATAAGAAAAAAAGGATTTTGTCAAGAGTGAATCAAGTGAAGAAGATTTCTACACCATTGAAGAACTTGAAGGAATGGACAACAAAACCATGGCCTTCATGGCAAAGAAATTTGGAAACTTAAGATTCAAGAAAAAAAAAGTTTTAAACCAAAACGAAATTTCAAATCTTCAAGCAAGGGAAAGACTCCTACAAGAAGCAATACCAATGGAGGGTATAAAACTATAACAGTTGATAGATCTAAAATAAGATGTTATAACTGTAATGAGCTTAGACACTTTGCAACAGAGTGTAGAAAATCAAAAGCAATCAAGAAGAACGAAGATTAGTTGGAACTGGAAGACAAGTATGAGGCACTCCTCAAAAAACAGACAGGAAATGCTTACATAGTTGAAGGAAAATACTGGGATGACACAGATGAAGATGAGGAAAGGGAATATGGGAATCTGACACTCATGGCTAACTCACATGATTGAGCATCATCCTCAAACACTCAGGTACCCTCATTAATCTCAATTGACATGTCAAATTCTCAGTATAAGAAAACTGTTGAAGAATTGAGAATTGAAATGTTTAATATTCATACCAGTATGACTGTTGCATATGAGGAAATTGCTAGGTTGCTAAAAGCTAATGATGAACTGACTGCTAAGAATGAAACCTTAGAATTGTCTTTGATAACTCTGGAAAACTTAAAACAAGAGAATGAGTATCTAAATAACAAAGTTATTTTCTCTGAGCAAATTGAAAATTTTCTTAAAGAAAAAATTTGTGAGAATGAATTGAAAATAAGATCTTATAAAAACTCATCTACAATTGTTCAAGAATTTTATGAGAAGCATCAGGAAAATTCTAGGATTTGGATTGGTTTTTATTATGACACTCTCAAGAAAAAGAAATATGTTTCAACAAAAGACAAGAAAGCTGAAACTCTTGGACATCCTCACATTTTGAAAAATGTTAAGGCACCAATTTTTAAGAAAGTAACTGTTGATCTTGATGAAATAAGTATGGTCATCAAACAACAGTTGAATGATGAGGATGAAATAACAACTAAGAGTGATATGCCTTCTGTTGAAGTAGAAGAACCAGTAGTCAAGGACAAGTCCATCCCTATTAAAATAGAATCAAAATAAAATGTCTAGAAAAATGACACCATGCATGCTAAGAAGAAAAAGGCAAATAGAAATGGCTAGGTAGGCATTAACAAACACAATAACTATGCACATGTTCACAATGCTCCCAGAAAGATTTGTTAAAATTGTGGATCAACAAATCATCTTACACATGTGTGCAAGAAATCTGTTGTTAATAATGCTGAATTTCTATGTGGATATGTGAAACCATTGATGCATGATAATCATAAATTTTGTGACAAATTTGATTGTATGTCATGTAACATGAATATCATAAACACTTGCTTTAGGCTTAAAAAACAGTTTATTGATGGATGCATAAGTCAAAATTTAAACATCAACACCTCTGGGCTTAAGACTGCTAGTCCTGTTAAACAAAAAAAACACTTCATGTCACCTATACATGCATATAGCTCTGGAAGTACTAATCAAGCTAAAAACCAAAACCAGAAAAATGAAAATATGCATGATCAAGTGACTAAGACTATAAGGAACAAGAATGATATTCATGTGACTAAGCATAAAGGACCCAACCTTGTTTGGGTACCAAAGAAAACTTGATTTGTTTGTGTTTGCAGGGCATAGGTAAAAAGAAGGTCATGTGGATCTTGGATAGTGGATGTTCAAGGCATATGACTGGTGACAAAGCCCTACTGTCACAATTCAAAGATGAGGTTGGCCCAATGGTAACCTTTAGAGACAACAACATTGGTTTCACCATGGGATATGGCAAATTGATTCATGGAAATGTTGTCATTGAAGATATAGCTTTGGTCAGTGGTTTGAAGCATAATTTACTCAGCATCACTCAATTCTGCAATAAAGATTTAAAGGTGGAGTTTGACAAAGATTTGTGTCTCATATCATACAGAATGACCTAAGAGGTTGCTCTACAAGGAGTAAGAAAAAGAAGCGTGTTTGTAGTAGATTTGTACTCTGCAAACAAGGAAAAAATTTGTTGTTTCTACACCAAGGCCTCAGAAAATGGAAGTTGGCTTTGGCACAAGAGACTGTCTCATTTAAATTTCAAGAACATTAATTCTTTAGTCAAAAGATAATTAGTGAAGGACCTTCCCTCACTTGAATTCTGCATAAAAGGATTGTGTGAGGCATGTCAAAAAGATAAAATAAGGAGATCAAGTCACAAGAGTAAGGAAATTACATCAATCACCAAACCACTACAATTGATTCATATGGATCTGTTTGGACCAGTACATGTCATGTCCATGTCCAAGAAAAGATATGCACTTGTCATGGTTGATGACTTCTCAAAATACACTTGGGTAGAATTTTTGCATTCAAAAGATGAAGCTCCTAAAGTCATTGTTAAAAATTTAAGAAGATTGAACAAAGGCCCTACACCTGTAGTAGTCATAAGAAGTGACAATGGAACAAAATTCAAAAATGCTACACTGAATGAATTCTGCAAAGAAAATGGAATCACTCACCAATTCTCAGCTCCAAGAACTCCACAACAAAATGGAGTTGTTGAGAGAAAGAACATGACTCTTATTGAAGCTGCAATGACCATGTTAGCAGAAGCAAATATTCTAACCAGTTTTTGGGCTGAAGTTGTTAGGACTGCATGCTACACTCAAAATAGAACACTCATCACAAAACCAGTTGGAAAGACTCCTTATCACATCATGACAAATAGAAGACCATCTATAAAGTACATGCATGTGTTTGGTACAAAATGCTTTGTACTCAAGGATGATGCTAACAATCTTGGGAAGTTTGAAGCCAAGGCATATGAGGGAATTTTTGTGGAATACTCCTTGGACAAAACTGTCTATAGAGTATATGTGATTGATCAACAAAGAGTAATAAAAAGCTCAAATGTGACATTTGATGCCTTCAAGTTTCCTTCTATGAACTTGGAAGGTGAAAATTGTGACACATTGAGATTTGAAAATGAAGTAGAGCCTGAGACTTTTACAACTAAAAATGTTATCAATACTCATGAAGATTAACATGTAGACATCTCACATGGAACAGATAAGGAAAGAGTAAATGATGATTTCAGTCATATTCAACTTGAGAATTCTCCATACAACCCTAGCATCAACTCAGGGGGGGCTTCTCAAGAGTCTGCAACAAATGGCACCAACTTCAATCAGGAGGAAATAAGTTCAATTGATAGAGATGTAGCTCATCAAACTAAATGGAATAAAACTCATATAGCTGATCAAATTATTGGAAATCCTGATGATGGTGTGAGGACAAGGAGGACAACAATGAATGCATGCTTATTTGCTTACTTTCTATCTCAAAATGAGCCAAAAAGAGGTGAAGAAGCCATGTTAGATCCAGACTGGATAATTTTCATGCAAGAGGAATTGAATCAATTTGTGAGAAATAATTTTTGGGAATTAGTGCCACCTCCAAAGGATAGATCAATAATTGGCACTAAGTGGGTCTACAGAAATAAAATGGATGAATATGGAATTGTAACAATAAACAAGGAAAGGTTGGTTGCAAAAGGCTTTTCACAAGAAGAAGGCATTGACTATGATGGGACTTTTACTCATGTTACAAGACTAGAAGTCATTAGGATCTTTATGGCCTTTGCAGCACACTCAAACTTCAAAGTCTATCAAATGGATGTCAAAAATGCATTTCTCAATGGTGAGTTAGAAGAAGAAGTATATGTGCAGCAACCACCTGGATTTGAGGATCTAAATTTTCCAGATTTTGTTTACAGACTCATCAAGGCATTGTATGGACTCAAACAAGCCCTAGAGTATGGTATGACACTCTGTCAAAGTTTCTTCTAGAAAATCAATTTACTAGAGGAACAATTGACAAAACTCTTTTCTACAAGAAGAATGGTGAGGATATCATATTAGTTTAAATTTATGTGAATGATATCATTTTTGGGTCTACAAATGAAAAATTGTGTCAAAGGTTCTCTAAGTTAATGCAAAGTGAATATGAGATGAGCATGATGGGAAACCTCAATTATTTTCTAGGCCTTCAAATAAGTCAAAGGACATATGACATTTTCATAAATCAAACTAAATACATCAATGACTTACTCAAGAGGTTTGACATGCATGATTGCTCAACTGCTAAAACTCCAATGTCTATAGCTACAAAATTTGATGAAGATAAGAAGGAAAAAGTGTAGACATTAAGACCTACAGAGGAATGATTGGATGTCTTCTCTATCTCACAGCTAGTAGACCTAACATTATGTTCTCTACATGTCTATATGCAAGATTTCAGGCAAATCCCAAAGAATCTCATCTTATTGTTGTCAAAAGGATTCTGAGATACCTCAAGGGAACACCTTTCATGGGCTTATGGTACCCCAAAGAAACATGATTCAACTTAGTTGGATATTCAGATGTTGATTTTGCTGGATGCAGAGTGCATAGGAAAAGAACTTCAAGAAGTTGTTAATTTCTTGGACAAAGGCTGGTGTCTTGGTTTTAGCAAAAAGCAACAATTAGTCTCTACTTCCACATCTGAGGTTGAATACATTGTTGCTGGAAGCTGTTGTGCTCAAGTACTTTTGATCAGGAATCAACTAAGGGACTATGAACTAGTGTTGGAAAGAATTCCTATCCTGTTTGACAACACTAGTGTCATCTCAATTGTTGCCAATCCAGTCAACCATTCTAAGACAAAGTATATTGATGTAAGGTACCATTTCATAAGGGAACATGCAGAAAATGGAGTGATTGAATTATTCTATGTTCCTACACAAAAATAGTTGGCTGATATATTTACTAAACCACTTGATGAAGCCACATTCAACAAGTTGGTTAGTGAAATTGAAATGCTAAATTCTTCAGGATAAGTGGCCAAATAAATATATCTTCCCAACTGTTACAACAATTATTTCACAGACATGAAGCTAAATGATTTATCTAAGTGAAACAAAGCTGTTGTGTATTTATAAATATATCAGTTACATTGTTGTACCTTGATTTACTTAAAAATATTTTTGTAAAAATTAACTTGGAACTATTTCTTTGTTCTGAGGAGGCCTGAAGAAAATTAGTATACTTGTTCATTGTTAAATAACAAGTATGATAATTAAATTTTCAGGAATATTGATCAAACACGTTTCTTACCTTAAAAATGAATAAATAAATTTTATTTATTTAAGAAATGAGGTTTGCAAATTATTATTTTATTTTCCAAGTAAAAATAGAATAATCCTTCAAAACTGGAGTTTGTGATTAAGTTGCCATCCTTTCTGACTTCTCGACTAGTTATAATTTTTTATTTCTCGATTAATGATTTAGTGAGTTCTCGAATCCTTTGAGTTCTCAAATAGTTCATTTCTAGAGTTCTCGATCGAGTATTATTAAGAGTTCTCGATCACTAGAATTCTCGATTGCCTTGAGTTCTCGAATGCTTTGAGTTCTCGAATAGTTCATTTCTAGAGTTCTCGATTGGTTGAGTTCTCGAATGATTTAGTTCTCAAATTGTTTAGTTCAGTTTTTGATGAGTTCTCGATTGACTTAGTTCTCGAATCAATAAACAAACAACAATCTGAGTTCTCGATCAAAATTAAACAGTTCTCTACTGAAAGTAACTTTACTCTTTTCTGAGTTCTCGATCACTAAAAATGATTACAATTCTAGTCGAGTTGTCTGTGTCATATAAATAGCAAAGTAGATCTAACACTTCATTTATACACTTAATCGCAAACTCAAAGAACCCTTGCACTCAATAGTTACATTCAAAATCGTGCTTCTATTTTCTCTAAGATTTTCGTTTCTTCGTTTCACCCTTTCGATACACTACTCAATGGCATCTTCTAGTTCTACTTTTGTACCCGAAATTTGTATAATCTCTGAAACAAACTTTCTAGCTATTATAAGAGATGCAGATGCCAAGGAGAAGTACAAGTGCTTCACTAGGTTTCTTGTTGATTCCTACTTAAAAGAAGCGTTGTTGGTCAACCCCACTCTTTATATTGATATATTGGAGCAGTACTGGAACACTGCAACTTGGGAAGACATAGCTTTGAAGGATGGTAGCTCCATGATTGTGGTAACCTAAACAATCTAAAAGGAGGACATAAGCTTTAATGAAGATGATGTGAACAGGAGTTTGTTATTGCCAACTGAGAAGTTTGATGTTGAACCATCTGAGAGTGATCTTCTAGACTTCCTAGAGTTCATTAGGTACTCAGACACTGTGGAGAAAGGAACTGAGAAGTACAGGCTGGGCAAAATAAACAAGAAGTACATGAGGAAGGAGTGGTCATTCCTGTTTGACACCATACTTAGAGTGTTCACCTGTAGAAAAATAGGGTTTGACCAGATTAGTAGCATTGCCTTGAAACTGGCCTACTCATTGGCTTATAACTAGAAGCTCAATGTTGGGAAGTTGATTCTTAGGGAGCTCACAACCAGGATTCCTAAGAGAGGTAATGAAATTTTCTTCCCTCACTTTATTCAATCAATAATCAATTATAAAAATCCTACTTTGATTGAACTATCTGGGATGAACAAAAATATAATTGGCTACTCCAAATCCATGTCAAAAATCATTTTTTCTACATTGGATAGGGGAACCACAGTGAATGTACCTCTTCAAATCACACCTTATATGAGGAGTATATTTGAAGGGTATCCACTTGTGTAGCCTACATATGGTTACTTGCATACAGTGAAGGATCTCAAGGTTGCAGAAGTACCTATTGCACCTAACTCAGGGAACCTTAACCAAACTGAGCCCATTCTTTCAAATCCAATAGATATTAGTGAGCCAACCTCTACATCCTCCCAACATGGTGTAGTTGAAAAGAAGAAAAGAAATAAACCTGCTACCAAGAAGAAATTAGAAGCAGTAGTAGAAGAACCTGAGTCACCTATAAAACCTCTAAAGAGGAGGAGAAAATATAAAGAGGCCACACAAAGCCACTATGCAACCTCCCAACAGGATGCATAGATTAATAAGGGAATAAACTTGTCACTAGATGCATTCTCTCAATAGAATGTATCTATTGAAATTGGGAATCAGCTCACTCCACTCTGTATAGAGTCTGCACCATCACAGAAACACACTCATGTTGATGATAGGTGTGAATTTGAAAAGGAGACACAGGAACACTTATGAATCTTTATTGAAACTTCCCCATTTTGTTGGGGGAGTTGCCAACACTTAATTCTACACACTCTAATTCTTCCACTACTCAAATTTCTTCCCAACTAATTGTGTCCAGCCAAACACATGAGGTTGTTGATCATCAGGATTTCTATTTTCCTGGTGAGCCCCATTCAAGTGACTTGGTACATGACACGTTGTTCACCACTCAGGACACACATCTAGATGGTGAGGGAATGCATGTTGATGCATATCCTGATGACACCATCAAAGCCACATAGGCTTCAAGAGTTTTTACTTTAGACTCTGTGGTGGCTAAGGAATTTGAAAACCAAGTGTCTTCATAGACATTGAGTAATCTAGGGGACCTCCACACCATGCAAATGACATCCCCTGGACACTCCTCAATCATTCAAAGATTGTCTCCTCAGGAGAAATCACCTATCCATCTAGTGTCTAAGGATTCATCTGAGCAATTAGATGATAAATTTAATGTTGAGGGGACCACTGTAACAAGTGGCCCTAGATCTCACTTTCTATCACAATGGTTGAAACCTGTGCAACATGACAGGGAATCAGAACCATCATCTCATGGTGGGTCACTTTCAAATGAGAAACTCAAAGAATTATATGGAGATCAATTGGATAGTTTTTACCAAATAGCTCAACAACTCCTCACATCTCATCTACCCAACAAAGAGTATGCTGCAATATTGTTGGAGTATGCCAAGGACCAAGAGGAAATAAAGGATAAAAATGTTGATATAGCTGAAGATGAAGAGGCCAGTGTTGATGCTTGGTTGGACACCAAAAATACTGTGAGCATGGAGAAGATGCTACAGTGGATGAGGCAGAAGTACTTAACATCTATTGGATCCTGTGAGAAAACTTTCACTCCAATTACCATTTATGATGCTATCCATGAAGCAGCCAAAGTCCAACTTCAATCCAATCATTATCTTACAAGGGGCTTACAATCAGAAATTGCAGAGCATAGAGCCAAAATGGAGGGTTTTTTTAAAAGCTATTGAAGATAAATTGAAGCCTGATGGTCTTTATGCCCATGCTACCTTTAAATTAGATTCTTCATTTTCAAGGAATAAGGTTCAGGAAATGAATGAAAAATTGGAGAAGATGGAGAAAACCTTCAAAGAAATTATTGATGTCCAAACTGCCACTCAACAACAATAGGCCAAAATCAACACCATGGTTGAGGTTCTGTACAAAAACAGGCATGCAGACAAGCTACCTGAAGATGTTCCAATCCATGACCTGGCTCCTCTGCAAGTAGATATCTTTTATCAATCTAAAGCCAATGCAGAAAAGGATGAAGCTGTCACCCTGCTAAAACTCAAAGAAAAGTGGATTCATTAACAAATGATCAATCTACACTCTCATCCACAGTTTCAGAAGTGGTAGCTAATGTTGATTCACTCAAGAAGGATTTTGAAACCTCTAGCTCCACTCAAGGCACTACACTTCATCAAATCTCCAATCAACTTGCTTCAATTCAAGTCTTGCTTTATATTCCTAACATCATCAATTCATGTGTCTGGTGAAGCACCTCAGGTCCAAGTTCCTACTCAACTCCAGCTTATTCACTCTTCATTCTAACCCCTGCACCAAGATATCAACCCTAAGGGGGAGAAGACAAGGGAGGAAATTGAAAAACAAAGGGATGAGATAAAAGCTGAGAGATAAAAAGTTGTCATGGCAATATTAAGGGAGGAGGCCAGGAAGCCACTTGCAGACAAGGAGTTTATGTTGAATTTGAGTAATATATATAAAAGTATATATAATATAGATAGAGCACAATAATAAAATTTAATTAATATAAATAAAATAATAATATTATTTTAATATTCATATAATTTAATTAATAAATTATGATATTAAATAAATTAAAGAAGTTGACTAATGAGAAAATTAAAACATGGTTGTTTATTGATTAAAATAATGTGTTTGAAATTGAGTAGAAGACACAAGTGAATCTGAAGTTGAGTAGGACACAAAAGGACTAGACGACGGACCAAAAATTTGTTCTTCCAGCTTTAATAATACAAGCTTATATCACTTGCGATGCACGAATAATTTTTTTTAATTTTAAATATTTTTATTTTAATATTTTTAATATGATTTGAATTTATTGTTATTTATATAGTTCTAACTTAAATTTTATTTAATATTATATGAATAGAGTTTTATATAATTTATTTATATTTATATTTTAATAGGATAATATTTTTTGTGTTTTGTATAGAGATGTATTTTATTTGGAAAAATAATGTGTGTTTGATCTAAACTACTATGTTATTATATTATAAATGAAATAAATTATATATATTTAATTTAATTTTTTTAGAAAGCACTTGTAATTGTTTTACAAGGCGTTTAACCAACCAAATTATCAAATAAACACATGTTTATATTATTTTTGTATCAATTATATTTATTTAAAATACTAATATATGTTTTTTTACTGTATACATCATTTATAATTATCGATTAAATATTTAAAGAAGTTGAGTGGTAATGAAACTGATATAGTTTTGTTAGATATCTAATTATTTAAAGAAGTTGAGTGATAATAAAATTGATGTAGTTGTGTTAGATATATAATAACATACTAAATTATATGAATTTAATTATTTTTGGAAGGTGTTTAGTTTTTTTAGAAGACGTTGAACCAACCATGATTTTTTTTGGAATGTTCAACAACCAAACTAAACACATGTTCACTTATAATAATATAGTATAGATATCAATTTTTAGATAAATAATTCTAAATATTAATATGTATATCGGTATTTCAAAAAGATAAATATTAGATACATTTTAATTATAAATTATGCGTTTCTTTTTTGTTAACTTTGATATTGAATTGACATTTCTTAAAAAGATTAGATAAAACATGTACAAATTTTTCAAATATTTTTCTTAAAACTACTGTTTAATTTATTAAAATATTTTATTAATTTTTTAATTTAATATATTATAATAAAATAATTTTTATCAAATTTATTGTCATTTTATTATATAAGACAATAAGACATGTTATCATTTTCGTCTTAAAAATGAGTTTATTCCAACTCCACCAAATTTATTACCATATATTTTTTAAAAGTGCTACCAACAAACTTGATGTCATTAATTTTTTGTCAAACTGAATATTGGTTTTATATATTTATTGTATTTTGTTGTCAGATGATATCACTTGCAGATTCTACATGATAGCGTCAAACTTGTTGTCTTTCGACCTAATAACTTGCAACTAAAAACAATTATGCATTTGCTCTCACAAGAATAACGAGAATTAAGAAAAATATTATGTCATATACGGGAACAAAAATCAAGAAAAATATAATGTAAATCATCACCGGCTTTTTTAATCAAAACCGGCTTAATATGTATTTATATTTTAATAAAAAAATGTTTGTGTGTTTTATAAATGTATTTTCGTTAAGAGATTAATGTGAGATATTTTAGTTTATAGATTAATGTGAGATGTATTTTAGTTAAGAGATTAGTATTTTAGATTTTATTAAAATTGAATGGTGAGGATCGTTTTTATAGTTCACCTAAAATTGAACGGTTATGATCTTTTCTATGATTCACCCTAGTGTTTAAAAAAATGTCTCTAATTTGGTTATAATAATATACTAGCTCATGTCTCGTGCCACGCACATATGAAATTTTTTAGTTTTTAATATTTGTTTTATAATTTAAATTTATTTTTATTTGTATAATAATAATTTAAACTTTATTTAATATTACATGTATATATTTTTATATAATTTATTTATATTTATATTTTAATAAAATAATATTTGTTTGTTTTGTATAGAAATGCATTTTAGTTAGAAGATTAATGTGAAATATTTTAGTTTAGAGATTAATATGAAATATATTTTAATTAGGAGATTAATATTTTAGATTTTATTAAAATTGAATAATTAAAATTATTTCTATGGTTCAACTAAAATTGGACGGTTAAGATTTTTTTTTGGTCCACCTCAGTGTTCAAAAAAAAAAAGTTCTCTAATTTATTTATAATAATATAGTATAGATATAGAATTGGATCACTCATAATAATAGTACAAATGCTAGGCTGTGCCAGGTTTGAGCAAGGGTTGTGGACTTGCGGTTCTACTCGAGCGTACACACTACACACTTGTATTACACCACCTCAGAATGTATGAAATCCACTAGATAAACTATTGTCATAACGATACAAAAGGAACCTAATATATTGAATTTTTTGGGTTCTCATAAGCCACTTCATACATGAGTATTTGGTATGCTCTCTATCTATTAGATTTTCCACGATTTAGAGTAGCTCGATGTTGAACTTGACTATGTTTCAACCTTGGCAACCTTCCTTGGCTCAGTTTGACCTGTCAATGGGCACTGCATCTCTGTCCAACTAATCGGAAGCATTGTTGCACCTAGAAATTTCGCACAATACAATATAATAAAATAGTAGAAGGGCTCCACCTGTTAACAATGCTCTTAATCTACAATAATCAAATATACACATACATACATTCATATATATGAAGGGACAACTAAAGCCTAAAAAAAGATTGGAAAAAGAAAGCAAAAGTAAAAAATAAATCTTACCTGAAACACTTTCTGCAGAGACAACTCCCAGCTCATTCTTCGCGGTTGATAAATGATATGCACGTGCATCTCCAAGAGAGAGCTTAACAGGAAAATGTATTAAGGCTAACAACGTAATGATATATGGTTATTAGATAACAGGAACAGTGCAAAAACATAAAAAACTGAATTTGTAGAACAATGAACCATAAGTTCTAGTTACGTGCATATATGATGTATGTTAAGATTTTCCTCTCCTTTATCTTTGTCTGCCACACAATAACGTAAATCTCTGCCTATGAAATTTGCATTCCCAAGGGCTAGGCAATTACTCCAGAGGCTAGAGAGTGGTAGGCAGTTGCCTCTTCTTCTTCTCCTCCTTGTTTTTTTAACGTTTTAAATAAACTGTATTCATTAATTTGTTTTCAAATATTAAGGTGGAAGAGAATCTGGAGTAAAAGCAGCTGATCAAAGTATTACCACTGTACCGCTGCTGTACTGCATGCGAATAGATTGTTTGAGTTTTTGGGAGAGCTTCAGGCCTCAACATCCTCCCTCATTCCCTTTCAAATAAAGTAGGAAGTTGCGAAAATTAACTGTAATGTCTGTAATTTAATAATAATAACAATAATATATTTTGAATTAGTATTAGAAATTATTTTTCGTCTACTAACTAGAAAAGAATTAGAAATATATATTTAATATTGATATTTCTTTTAGAATTCTGAACATAGTTATGTATAAGCAACAATAGTATTAAATTATTACTTCTGTCTTCCGATTGGCCATGGTTGGCCGAAGTTGTTCACCAAATTGTCTAGTAAAAAACTTGATATATAGGATGATTTTCTTAACTTACGTAGGATAATAATTTTAATAAAATTATGGATACACCATGCCTTTGTTCTGCACCATGACTCTGACTTTTAATTACATGAATTTGTACGCGTAAGACAAGGCCAGTAATTAATTTATACGAATAGTACGTATACCTAGGATACATGAATTCATAATATAATAATATTTTCATATGCTAGCTACTACAGAATGAATTAAGTTTGATAATATTAAACTGCTAATAATTATGTTTAACTAAAAAAATACACCATTTAATAACAATCTATATTTTTATAACTAGATCGGGAGCAATGAGTTTAGGAGGTCATTTGCGAATTTCTTCAGATTTGTAGTTGCTAGTTTCGAGGTACGGATTTCATCTCCTTTTATTCAGTTCTACTCATATTAGGATTTGTTATATTTGATTCATTCCATCTCCAAATTTGTTTGTTCTTTAACTATTGACTTAGAAAACTTATTTTATAATTTAGTACAAAGTGATTAAATATCTATTTTTAGCAGTTTTAAAAATCAGGTATGCTATACATCTGTTTAGAATATTTAACGGTCTCCACCAAAATATTTTTAAAATTGTGCAAAGTATTTTATTTGGATCTTGAGAGTAATATAGGATGCATCAAGTTAACCATCTATTAGGTAGGGGTGTTCATCAGACCGCCCGCACAACATAAACCGCCCCACCGCACCAAACCACACCACAAAATGCGGTTTTGAATTTTCATGGTGCGGTTGCAGTTTGAATTTTTTACAAACCGCGCGGTGCGGTGCAGGCTGTGGTTTGATACTTAAGTAGTGCGGTTCAAACTGCACCGCACCGCAATTATATATATAACATAATTTATATATTATATTATTCTATGTACTGATTTTTTATACATATATTTAGTATTATATATATATAATTATATATGTTTTCAGTTGTGTTTTCAAATTTATGTTCCGTTTTCTACTTTTTCATGTTTGTAATTTAACTTCTAAAAATTCTCTAACTTTTATTTTTTCACTTAAAATTTTTAATTGTTATTGTAACTTTCAATTTTGCAATTTATTATAACTTTAATATTGACATTGTTAGACCGCACAAACCGTATTAACCACACCACACCCCATTTATGTGGTGTGGTTAACGCGGTTTTTGAGTTGTGCGATGCGGTTGCGGTTTGGAAATTTAACCAAACTGCATTAGCGGGTTGGTCCGTGGTTTTAGAGAAAAATCGCAAGCCCACACCGCGAACACCCCTACTATTAGGTACTATAGTCATCTCAATGCGATAGTGGTGACATGTGATTGGTTCCGGTGTATCCTTCTCCTTCTTTCTCTTTCTCATAGCTCTTGGAAGGAGTTTTGGCCATTTGTGATTTGTGATTTGTGATTTGTGATTTGTTTGAGGATACAAGTTTGATTTGATTTATGATTTAATATTTGGCGGTGGCATTGTATATGTTGTCTCATGTAAGAAAAAAATGATCACATATAAAGTCTTGTATTGAAACATTAAAATAATATAAATGATAAGCATGAGAACCTAAAACATTAAGGATACCACTTGAGCTTTAACAATGTCACCTGGACGAAATGATGAGTGCATTTCTACTTTGTCAATCTCGGTCGCTCTGACATCTTGTTGTCTGTGAAATCAAATGAAATTCGTAATTTGTTTATACATATGGAGTGTATACACACATACTCCATGATACATCTCGGGTAGGAGTATTGGTAGTAACACAAAAATCTTGAACAAGTCCATTTATACCACAAAGTACCAAAAAGAGGTTATGCTACAATATTGGGAATCTAAGCATTTATGTATAAAAAATGCCAGGTGACATTGGTACAATGTACTTGATGCTTTGAAGTATCTATAAGGAAGTCAACAAAACTATAAAGAAGATGATATTGGGAATGTATTCAATGTAGGCATTCTAAGGATACGATTCCCAAGCAAGTATGGTAATTATATTTTCTGCGTAAAAAAATTAGCTAGTTTGAATAGCAGAAGTACTACTAAGCAAAAAAAAAATACCAGCAATTATAGTTCAGCAAAGATGATGGCGAGGGCAAGGGTTCTCAGCAAAGTAATATTGATAAAGAAAGTTATTGTTCATCTCAATTTATTTACCCAATTAATAGTATTTAACAAAAAGATAGTACCAGAGTCGGTACAAGTTAAAGTACTAAGATTTTTTTTCTCTCCTTTTATACTCCGTTAAGGATATTAATCCTTATAGAAAATATAATGTTTGCTCAAGTACGTAAGCCAATTTACATTACTGCTACATGCTTGGTTCTGATTGATTCAGTACTTCAGGTTCAGGTAATGTCATGATATTTTCCTTTCTACGTGTCTCACTGCATAAATGCATAGGCCATGTGTTTTCTATTCGGGGAAAACCAGATTCATAGAACAAGTGATGAGGATATGTATATGTGTGTGTGTGTGATGACCAAGTGATCTAGAGTTTTAATTTCCATGCAAATATAGCATAGAAAAGCTCATAAAACCAGAACTGATTGTTCAGGGAAATCTTCTGTTCCCTGACAACTTTTGAGGCCTTGGTTGGTCTTCCGTACTTTTGTCTTTCATGAAAGAATTAAAAAGATAAATATGTGACCAAACTAATCTATCACAAAAATGAAGAACCCCTCCTAAGTGAAAGGGACAAAAAAAGTTTTTTAGGAAGGAAAATCAAGCATGTTTCCATAAAAATTCCTATGAGGATGCTCAGCGAGTATCATCAGGGTGTTCATAAATTAATATTTTCTTCTGCTGCACTTAGAAATATTTTATCTTCTGTTTACGACTTTACAGTATGGCTACCAGGAAATCACAAATAACTGCTAAGACGCTAACAAAATCCAGCTAGTTAATGTAAAGAAAAGACTATGATTCAACATCTGTGTCAGTGTCTTAAGTTACAGGGTTTTGAGTTTTGAACACCTGCCACCTAGGGTTTACACGTGGTTGGGAAGTCTCTCCATATAACACCACTAAGGTACTCCATAAAAATTTATTACAACAAGAATTAACTTAAATGTACAAGATGCTTGTGCATGGCCGATAAAAAACATAAAATATTTTCTGCATTTCTGGAGTGAATTCATAAACCAAAAAGTTTGACACTATTTTATATAATCAACTACACAATGTACAGGCTAATGAACGATGCAAGAAAAGTTCATATATAGTACCACCCATTACATTAATCTTATTATATCACATGAAAGTCCATACATTATGAAGCTAAACTGCTGTAAATTCACATAGGAAGAGATAGCCCTAACATTGATTGAAGAAATACAAACACATACCTAATAATCCCAGTGAATTTTTCTCGCACAGACTTGGGACCAACACACATTATATCTGCAGAGGCCATTCTAACTGTCACCTTAGTAACCTAACGAAGGCAATGAAAATTGATCACGTACAAGATTAAAATGAAATGATGATGAATTCATTACTCTAAGAAAAATATTGTCTAACCATAAAATATTGACTAGTAATAGATTCATCTCAATATCTTTAAAGAGCTTGAATATATACTTCCTAAAAACCTGATAAAACAGGCACTGCCCTTATTATAAAACCATACTACTAGATAATATCCATTAAAAAGTATTTATCTGGAATATAAAATTGCAAAATATCAGAAGCTACTGTAGATATTAGGAAGACATTAGCAAGGAACTTCTTTTTGTTTGTTTGGATTACTCTTGCACTAGGATATGCTCCTAGGGCATAATCAACCGTAGCTTAGTCAAATATTGTCAGGTTCGAGCTTAATTCAACTGAAGAATTCGACAAAATCATAAATTTAAAGCTCATCCCAACTCAAAATAAATCTCTTACTACACTTGAACATGACTTCAAACTCGAAATAACTGTACTCGAACTCATCCCGGTGATTGCCAAAACAAATTTAAGCATCCTTAATAGTTTGACTCCCTTACATCGATTTGCAAGTTGAATACAAAGTAGGGAAACACGCAACTTAAAACGATAAGGTGGAAAGAGTAAAAATTACCCTGGCAATGACAATAGAACCGGGTTGAGGAACAGCACCATGTGCCTTGTGACCAGTAACTTCAACAGTTGGTCTCTACCAATCATCAACAAACAAACACGAAATTCTAAAAAATACGATTCGAATGCGAGGGAAACGAATAGTAAGTAACCGTAAGTAAGTAAGTAACCGTAAGTAAGTAAGTAAGCAACCTGGTCAATGGAATTGGGGGTGGGGGGGATGAAAGAGGCGAGACCAGTGAGAGAAGCATAGACAGTGTGGGTGTGTGTAGAAACATAAGCACCTTTCCCTGCTTTCACTTCAGAGGCTTTGCCTAATACTTCACCTGGTGTCACCAATGTTGATTCTTCCATTACTCCTCCCATTAATTAATTAGTTGTGATGTTTGTTCTCTTGTTGATTGATTTTATGTTGTCAGAGAGGGCTCCTCTTAAACCCCAAATGTTAGGGTTTTGTTGCCTATGGCCTTCCGGATATGGGTTTGGAGTCCGGGTGAGAAGCTTTCTATTATTTTCTGCTCGTTCTTATTAAAAAAGAAAATACCCAAAAAAATTTAATAATGTTATAAATTATTTGTTATTGAAATATAAAAGAAAGGAAGCAAGTATATGAGAGAGATGTTGGAGTAATTTCAAATTGTATTACTTTCTATGTGTACATTACAATGAGATGATATGTCCTATTTGCAGGACATTAATTTGTACCGTTATAGCTGTCTTTCACTCGTTTTTAACTTTTATTTAATTATTCATGTATTGGAAAAAAAAGTACTAGAAACTATTTGGCTGTCATTTGACAATCAATAACATATGATATATTATAATACTCCCACTTAATTGTGAAATGTTAGTTATTACAAAGATTGTTTGCCTCGTTAAAACCTTGCAAGGAAAAACTCAGTGGAATAAAAATTTTGACGAAAGAAAAAGAGTACAGTCTCCCCCTGAATAAAGCGTCTCACACTTTGACATCTGCCAATATTATTCCGTATCTTTTTAATATTGATGTGGATAGTGACTTTGTAAATAAATCTGTCAGATTTCACTTGAGCGAATTTGTTTTATATCAATATCTCCATTTTGTTGGAGCTCATGACTATAGAAGAATTTTGGCAAGATGTGTTTTGTTCGATCTCCTTTGATGTATCCTTCCTTGAGTTACTAAATGCAGACTGAATTATCATCGAACATAATTGTAGGATTGTATGAGATATTTGATAATCCAAATGATTCTCGGATATGTTGAATAATAGACCGCAATCAAATACATTCTCTACTTGCTTCGTGAATTGCCAATAACTCTGCATGATTTGATGAAGTTGCCGTCATAGTCTGCTTTACAGATTTTCAAGAAATAATAGTTCCACAATATGTGAATAAATAATCTGTCTATGATCGTCCAAAATAAGGATCTGACCTGTACCCAACATCTACATATCCAATCAACAGTGATTTTGAATTATTCGGAAAGAATAGTCCAAGATCAATTGTCCCACAGAGATATCTCAATATATGTTTAATTCCATCCCAATGCCTTTTAGTTGGATTAGAACTGAACCTCGCCAGTAGATTTACAACAAATGCAATACCAGGTCGAGTGTTGTTTGCAAGATACATAGAGCACCAATAGCACTAAGATATGGAAATTCAGGTCCAAGAACATCTTCATCTGGTTTTCTATGGAAGAATGGATCATTTTCAACTTCAAGTGACCGGACAACCATTGGTGTGGTTAGTGGATGAGACTTGTCTATGTTGAATTGATCAAGAACCTTTTCTGTGTACGTGGACTGATGAATAAATATTCCTGAAGATAAGCTCCACCTGTATATCTAAACAAAATTTTGTATTTCTAAGATCCTTCATTTCAAACTCATTTTTCAAATAATTAACATCGTTAGTAATATTCTCAGAAGTACCAACAAAATTTCAAATCATCTATATATACAGCAATAATAATAAAACTAGTTTGTGACCTTTTAATAAACACACATGGACACACTTGATTATTAATATACCCATCATTCAGTAAATATTCACTAAACATGTTGTACCACATACGACCAGATTGTTTTAAACCATATAATAATCGTTGTAATTTAACAGAATATAAATGACAAGATTTAGTTTCTTCTAACTTTAATCCTTCAAGGATTTTCATATAAATATCACTATCAAGTGATCCATATACGTAGGCTGTCACAACGTCTATGAGACGTATTTCCAGTTTCTCCATACAAGCCATACCCATCAGAATATGAAAGGTAACTCCATCCATAACATGAAAGTATGTTTCCTGGTAATCAAATCCAGGCCTTTGAGAGAAACCTTGGACTACCAATCGAGCCTTATATCTCACAATTTCATTTCTATCATTTCGTTTTTATACAAATACTCATCTATTCCCAACAGGGTCTACACTAGTTGGTGTTTGGACTGCAGGTCCAAAAACTTTTCTCTTGCTAGATTGAAACTTTCCATTTTGGCCAATCATCTCTTTGTCGATATTTTTCCACATTTGTGGTTTAGGATCAGAGTTTTCAAGAATATCACATGCCACGGAAAAACATCATCAATTTCAGTACTCCCACGATCCAACAATTTCCCGTTATGTTCATAACATATTGAGATATCTTAATTTTTAGGTACCTTTGTTTTTATAGAAGCATATGCCACTTCGGGGACAATATCCTCTTTTGGAGGAAATACTACTTCTAGGTTTTTTGTTACAACCACTTCAGGGGCTCGAACCTATTCAGGAGGTAATACCACTTTTGGGGTATTTTCTGGAACATTTGTCACTTTAGGGGCAAATTCAATTAATTTCCATTTTTGTGGCACAATATCTTTTACACTAATAGGTCTACCATGCTTCTGGTGTGGCTTTGGATCATCAACCAATTCTTCAGGAATTGATTTATATTTAGGGTTTTTAACCCTCGTTGGAGCATTAACAGCAGGTATATGTGATTTTATTATGTGTCTAGAATCATTAAAAGAATCTAGCATTTGATTAACAATGTTTTTCATATGAATAATTCTTTTAACCTCATTTTCACATTGATTAGTATGTGGGTCAATAGAATTCAATCATGATGCATGCCATGATATTTCAGAATTTAATTTATGCTAAAGTTTATATCCCCCTAATGAAGGTAACACATACTCATCAAAATGACAATCAGAATAACGAGCAGTAAAAACATCACTAGTCAATGGTTCAAGATATCTAATGATAGATGGGGAATCAAAACCAACATTGATACAAATTCTTCTTTGATGTCTCATTTTTGTTCTTTGTGGTGGAGTAATAGGGACATATATTGCACTACCAATAATCTTAAAATGAGAAATATCAGGTACTTGGCCGAGAACTAATTGATGGGGAGATTCTTTATGATAAGCAGATGGTCTAACCCTGATTATGTTACCAGTGTGTTGTATAACATGACCCCAAACTGATATAGGTAGTTTAGCCCTTAATAATAAAGGACGAGCAATAAGTTGAAGTCTTTTAATTAAAGACTCTACTAGACCATTTTATGTGTGTACATGAGGCACAGGGAGTTCGATTGAGATTCCTACAAACATATAGTAATCATTGAAAGTTAAGAATTTAAATTTAGCAGCATTATCTAATTGAATTGATTTGATGGGATAATCAGGAAATTGAGCTCGTAATTTGATTATTTGGGCTAGTAATCTTGCAAAGGCTACATTTCACGTAGAAAGTAGACAAACATAAGACCACATAGTTGAGGCATCAACTAAAACCATGAAATATCTAAATGGACCAGAAGATATGTGAATTGAGCCACAAATTTCACATTGGATTCTTTCTAAGAATTTTAGAGATTCGGTTTGGAGTTTCACAGGGGATGGTCGGACAATTAGCTTTCCCAAGAAACATGCTAAACAAGGAAGTTCATCACGTGGTATGACCTTTTGAGTTCTAACGGAATGTTCCGTGGAATTCTCTATAATGCGACGCATCATAGATATTCCTGGATGGCCGAGTCTTTCATGCCAAAGGATAATTGATTTTGGGTCTGCAATTTTAGGAATGATGATTGTGTGAGACTTGATTACTCTAATTTTCATAGTATATAATCCGGAGAAAATTAAGGGTAGTTTTTCTAAAATCTTCTTATGACCTGAAATAGTGGAAGTGATAAGAAGATATTCTTTTTCATCCTCACTAGTAGTTTCAACATGAAAACCATTAAGGCGTATATCTTTAAAACTCAGAAGATTTTTAGTGGATTTATTAGAGTAGAAGGCATTTTGTATGTGAATTTGTGTCTTGTTTGGTAGGATAAAACTGGCTTTGTTAGATCCTAAATCATTATAGAATGAGGGGTTGAATATGATGTTGGTATTTTTTTCACTTTTAATTACGGGTTACTATTTGTGTGCTTGTGTTCTTGAGATATGAATAAAGGTAATCAAACAATCACAAACAATTCGGGAAAATATTGGATATTAATAAATTCCGGAGGTGCTACACTCTAATCAAATAAATGATTAGCTATAATGAATTACAACCAATTCGTTTCAACAAAATACGATCTCTGTATTTATGGCTTTGAATGCTTCTTCACAGGTTGTTGATAGAAATAAATGTTGATTCTCTCGACCCTCATTCTGAATTGAATGATTTGTATTTATAGTGTAGGCTTTGAAAAGGGGAATGCTGGGAGCGCTTCAAGTAATAGATCTTGAAGCTTGAGGGCGCTTGTAAGTCTTGAATAAAATTTAGGGCACCTAGAATCTATGATAAGCCTTAAGGGCGCCTAGAAGCTATGTTAAGTCTTGAGGGCGCCCAGAAGCTATGTTAAGTCTTGAGGGCACCCAGGGAAGTTGATATCCTTGGAGGCGCCTGAAAGCTTTGATCCTTGAGGGCGCTTGTATGTGTTGTTCCTTGAAGGCGCATGTAGGCTTTGATCCTTAAGGGCGCTTGTAGGTATAGATACTACTAGTGCCATGAATATAATTCTTTGGCACTTAGAATTATTTCAAGTATTTCTTGAGGGCGCCTAGAGTATAGATTCCTTGGGGGCGCCTAGAATACTTGATATAATTCAATCAACTATTTTCCATTTACTATTTGACTTGACTTGACCTTAGCTTCCCTTGATTTTGACTTGGTTTGACTTCAGAAACACCTTTAAATTAATCCTTGTAATTATTTATTTGTTAGTCAATGATTTCACTTGCAGTTAACTAATTTCTTGACACTGTAAAGATAATTCTTTTCTCGTTGTGCTGACGCCTCATGCACTACTCTGGTTCACAGACGACTAACACTGATTAGAATGTTCTTCACTTGCAATTAATGTCAGTTAACATTTTCACAGTTGTACCTTTATTTCTTCCACTAAAATCCTAATTCTCATACTTGTACTACTCTACTATCTTGATTCTGAATTGCTTCTGAACTTTTATCCGTCACCGAGGCTTGAACATATTAATGAATTTCTTTCCTTGACACTTCAGATGTTTTAGTCTTTAAATCCCTGTAGTAGTGCATGCATGTGTCTTGATAGATAATCTTCGTGGATTCTTGTGCTTCACATTAATATTGTTTATCTATCTTTCTTATTCTGTTGAGTTATCGTTACTCGATTACATACTACGTTACATTATACTTTACACGCTTTCCCAAAACCTTCTATTATACTAGATGTACCCGAAATTGTCCAAACATGTGAGTTGGTTTTAGTCAACTATGAGAAATACTCTAGACTTTGTAAAATAGTGTGAGTGGTCGCACAATCAGCAATACATATGTCTCCCATATTTATGATGTATATATATGTAAAAAACGATTTTATTCAAATAAAATTAGTACATAAAGTAAGCATATAAAACAAGTACATAAAAATAAGTACATGAAACAAGTACATGAAAATAAAAGAAAGTACATATGAAACCTAACCATCTAAATCATAATAAAGATTAGCACCAGTGTCTAATTTGATTGAGGCCTCGTTGGTTACTACATTTTCTAAATTTTGATTATAGTCAGCTAATTTTTTAATGATCAAATCTGTCTTTAAGATTATTCTAGAGGGTGGGTAGGTTTTTGACATTTAAGTATTTAGATTTTAAGTCTGCATAAATGTGGTGTCTGAGGAAGATAATAGATTTTGTATTTTGTTCACCAGTTGGAGTTTTCTCTGTTTCTATAGTGTCTTTTAACCCATTTGCACTCAGATGTAATTTAGCATCAAGCACCCAAGACAGATAATTATCCCCAGAAACATCCAAAGTAACAAACTCTACTTTGCAAGATTCGTCATTCTCCTTCGTGAATAAACCTTACTCGGGCAATACCTTCTTCGTAAATAATGCTAGGGTAGAGACTCACGCTAAAAACGTGTTATAAATTATTTGTTATTGAATTATAAAATATAAACTATAAAAGAAAGGAAACAAGTATATAAGATAGAAGTCAGAGTAATTTCAAGTTGTATTACTTTTTATGTGTACATTACAATGAGATGATATGTCCTATTTATAGGACATTAGTTTGTACCACCATAGCTGTCTTTCACTCGTTTTCAACTTTTATTTAATTACCCGTGTATTGGAAAAAGAAGTACTAGAAACTATATGGATGTCATTTGACAATCAATAACATATGATATATCTTAATAAATAACTTTTTATATAAATATAATTTTGTATATTAAAAAGTATTGAATATAAAATTTTTAATTTTTTTATGACAAGCCAAAGTTGGCAAAACCAATTTCGAAAGAACTAAACACTGAAATCACTCCTCAGAACAGAGGATAACTGAACATAGGAGGATAACTGAACAGGGGATCAAACACCTAAAAAGGCGGTATAATCTTCAAGAGAGCTCGTTTAGCAATCCAATGAGTAAAAACATTGCAACAATGAGGCACAATGGAAAGATTTATACTAAAATTAGACGTCATTGATTTGATATCTTCGATAAGGATTATACAATCCCATGGCGGTGTAGCCTCACTTGAATACAAATTAATATCTATTTTCCAGATTCAATGATAGTATTAAAAAGCTGCTGTTGCCTTAAAATTAAACAAGCTTCACGAATTACAAAAGGTTTGGATTGAAGATGAGAGTTGGCTAGAACACAACAACCTCTACCATCCACCGGATGACCTTAAGAGTTTCTGCCAATAACACCGATAGGCACAATGCCTCAATTAAAAGTATCATCACAATTAAACTTCACCAAATTTACAGGGGGAATTCCACTGTAATGAAGAAGTGTTAACAGAGTTATGAGACGCTAGACGAGAAAAATCTAAAAATGATAAATATTCCGATTGAGCATATGATCTAGCCTTTAATACCGAAAAGGGACAAACTAGAACATTGATGAATACAAACTTATTCCTTGCTAACCAAATGGACCAACCCATAAAAGCAAAATTTGAAAGAAGATGTAAACGATCTCTTCTGGAATCCAACCTCGAAATTAGAGATAACAACTAATGAATTCTGATATATATATATATATATATATAGATGGAGAAGGAGGATTAAGTGCAAATGGACAAAAGAACTAAATTGGACAATTCCATTGGCATTCAAAAAGTATATGCTCAACTAATTCAATATTATCTAAGCAGATCGAACAAAAGGGAGAATGTGAACAATTTTATCAGGTGTCTTGAGTAACTAAAGTATTAAAACATACTTTTCCATAAAATATGGACTAGATTAAACTAGTTTCAAATTTATCTAGTAACCAAACTTAATTTTATAATTACCTTTAGAATTGTAATACCACACCAATATGTCATTAACATCTGTAAAATTAAGAGGGATGTAAATGATATTTGAGATTGCCTTAGCAGAAACATGATCCTTTAATTGACTATATTCCAACTTCCAGCAGTTATGATGACAACTACAAAAGAATTTGAAATGAAAGGACCTTTTGCATCACGGACAAAAAAAGAGGGGAATTTGGAACCCATTGATCACACCAAAAGTTAATATTTTTCCAGTTACCAACTTGCCAACGAATACCCTTCAATAAAACATATTTACCTTTCAATAAGCTATTCCAAAAAGATTATCTCGAGGAAAATAAATACCTTTTAAAACTCGTGCCCAAAAAGAAGAAGGGTTTAAAATAAGACGCCAACATTGCTTAGCTAAATAAGCTAGATTAAAAGCCTTTAAATCTCCTCCCACCAGAAATTACGAACCGCCATCATGATTTTATTTATAAGTTTTTAAGGAAGAAGTAATATAAAATTTTCAAATTAAAACTTACAATTATATGTAATATAGATGTAAGAAATTAACGATCTCATATGGTACAAGAACGACATTTATTACAAATAAAAAATAAGGAAATAACGTTAAGTTCAAAAGATAATAGGGTGTTAGCGTATAGAATATTTAAATAAATACAAATTAAGAACAAGTAAAATAAAAATACTTCTACTAAATTGAATTTAACCATCAAATGATATGTTATAGTTCTTTGTTAGGTGGAGGAATGACGTTGATCAAATCATCTATGATCGATAGTACTAGTGTGACTGTGTGAGTATGTTAGTATATGTATTGCACGGTGGTAGTAAGAGCTGAGTTGTGTATTTTAAGATGTAGATATTGAGTTAATCTCCCCTTATATGATTGACTCAATAATACATATATAGTTGATGTGCTCAATGTATTATCTATTTGAATTACCTAATAACCACTTCTATCATTATCTCATCATAATCTGTTACGAATTAAGAGTCCCACAAGTCTAAAGAGGGGGGGGGGGGGGGTGAATGTATACTTCAAAGATTTTTGATCTTTTTGGAACTATGATGAACTGTTTGTTGTTTGAGTGAGAGTCTTTTAAAACAAGCTTGGTGTTTGCAAAAACATAAAATAATACATAAAATAAACACCAGATGTAACTTTCAATTTAATTGTATTAGAATGAACTTTGCTACAATCTGAAATTCAAATTGAATTTCAGCTTCTTGTTCTAGGAAGAATACAAGGTATGAATACACTTGATACTTTTTTTTCATGTCTGTCTAATGAGGCTGTGCATAAAATATATAGACAACATGTCCTATGGCACGTGCTCACAAAAGACAGTTTAGCTAAAACTAGAAATAGACAAGAGATACTTTACATTTGACTACTATTTATTTCTAGCTAACACTAGTTTTGATAGTCTTCTATGTTCAGCTTTATATCTTCTGTCATTTGTCTTGCTTATCTTCCCAGCTTCATTGTAATCTTGTGTCTATCTTCACAGGCTTGACTTATCCTGCAAGGACAGAGCAGAAAATTATCTGTCTTGTTCTTCTACAATTCTCCTAGAAAATAGTTCTTTGAAATAGTCGAGTACTCTGTTGAAATTGTTTTGAGAAGTCATGGTGATTGACTTCTCGATTGAGTATAATCTATGACTTCTCAATTAGTCTTTGAATGGATTACTTCTCGAATGTTTAGCCTTCTTGATCGCATACTATATTTGATGACTTCTCTATTAGACTAGACTTCTCGAATGATCACTTGAAACTGAGACTTCTCGATTGGTTCAGCTTTACCACTTCTCGAATGCTTCTTTGGCTGACTTCTCGAATTATTTTACTAGACCTCTCGAATGTGTATTTTTTCACACTACTCGATTGGATTTTATATCCTGACTTCTCGAATGGTTCAACTATATCACTTCTCGATCGAATACTGAGCCAATTGAGCACTTTGAGACTTCTCGACCAGTTGCATTTTTGTCTTCTCGAATGTTATGACTTCTCGAATGATCTGTTTTCCTTAGAAGAATTTTCATGCTGCATTCCTTATTCTTCAAGTAGCCTTCTTTGTCTAGTTACATGATTCACCTTGAATCTTCTAACAGACTTTATTCTTTGGCTTTAGATTACATCATGGAATTACAATTTGATCATACTTCTAACTGCAACAATACATTGAATTATCTAAGTCACTAACATATTACAGAAGTATACATGTTACAGCAAGACAAACAATTTCATAGAGTAGGCTTGATTTGGTCCAACAATCTCCCCCAATTTGGGAAATAATAAATTTCATAAATTAATACAAGATATCAAACCTACCTATTTTGTTGTTGTTGATGATTGGCATGATCATATCTCTCTTTCCTTTCTTTCTCTTGCCTTATATTGACTTCTTCAATTGCCTGAAGAATCTGTTGTCTAGTCATGACATCTTCAATTAGAATTGCATCTTTTAACATGTCAGCAACAATTCTGAGGGTGTGCATAGGATAGTCATAAATAAACTTGAATCTGATTTTGATTGTTGTCCCATTTCTCAGCTTAAATTCAGCTCTATCAGGATCCTTGAATACTCTGCACTTTCCCTGTCTTCTCAGTTCTTTAGACAACCTTTCTATTCTTTCTTCTTCTTTCCTTTTCTTATCAATCATCTAATGTCATGAGTGGTTGAATTTAAGTTGTCATGATGAAAACCTCTTTCTTCTCCATCAACAGTTGTAACAAAAATCCTCTTCCCCCTAATTTCTACCTTGATGATTCTGTTTGCCTTCCATTGCTTGATCATTCATTTATCAATCTCTGCAACTTCTTGGATGGGCTTAATTTGAAGACCTTTATCAAGAACAATAAGCTGCTTTCTCTATTTAGAACATCTAACTAGCAATGAGCTAGTAGATTTCTTAAATTTTGTTGTTGTTGTTGCAGTGTTGACCTTTACCTGTTGACATGGCTTCAATTTCTTGATGTGATTCTTCTCAACTTCCTTCCTTGTCACTCTATGTGCAGTAACTTTTACAAACATTCTTCTTGGATATTTGGATTTAGGGAACATAGCAGTTTCAGAAACTGTTGGGACCACACTAGTACCCTGAAGTTTGGTAGGTGTACTAGAATGAACACCAACAGCTTGCTGCTTGGAAGGCTTCTTTCTCTGATATTTCTTCTCCTTTTCAGAATCCTCTCTCTTCTTCTTGTCTACAGTTTTCTTTTTCTTATCTTTTTTCTTTCCACCCTTATCACTCCTGGACTTAGGCTTCTTGTCATTCTTGTCCTGATCCTTGTCATCATCATTCCTCTTCTGTCTCTTCAGCTCCTCATTTGCAAAGTCAGAAACTTGATCATTGATAAACTTCTTCATCTTCTCCAGAATCAACTTATCTTCCACTTGCTTGACCTTTTTCTTTTCAATCAACTCAATTAGATTTATGATTTGATTTCTGTTTCTTGAATTGAGATGTTGAGGAATTTTGAAGTGAGCAAGCTTCTCTCCTCTTGCCATATACATTACACCATCTGGGTTGCAGTATGTCTCTGGAAGAGCATTAGGTAGGAGATGACCCAATATCTGATTTCTCAACTCTTCATCCTCATGAGTAACTAATTCAACTGTTTTGTTCAGGAATTCCAACTCGGTGTATGATAGATTGAGAAACATCCCAACGGAGACCTGGAAATAGCCAGACTCCATCTGCACTATTAGTTCCTTAAACATTTTGCCATTATGTTCAAACTTAACTCCCCTTACTGTAACAATAGCATTGTCAAGCATCTTCTTTTAGCTCCAATGATTGCCATTGACTTGCTTTTTGATATGTTGCAGAAGATCCAAGAAGTCCTTGTCAGCATTAGGCTTTAGAATTTCTCTTCTTAGTTTCCTCATAACAGCCTTTTGCCTCTCAGCCTCTATTTCTTCTCTTCTTTCCTTCTCCCTCTTAGGGTTGATATCTTGTTTTGGAAGAAATGTAGAATGATTGGGCTTGATGTGAGATGGTAATGGTTCTGGAGGAACTTGATTGGCTTGACCCAAGTTGGAGATGAGATTTTGCAATGAGGTGAGCTGAGCAGAGATATTGGCAAGTGTGGTACCTTAAGTGGTAATAGAAGTGGCAAACTCCTTTTTGAGATTTTATACATTGTACACAACTTTAAAAACATTAGTGGAAAGATATTCAACTTTAGCATTCGACTCATCAATTGTTGAGGCCTTAGCAACTTCATCCTTTGCCTTGGATTGATAGTAGATGTCCACTTGAAGTGGTGACAAAGTATGAAGAGGCACATCTTCAGGCAACCTATCTGCATGCTTGTTTTTGTAGAGCACTTCAACCATATTATTGATTTTTCTTTGATTATCCAAGATGGCTATGTTACTATTGACCATTTCTTTGAAGATCTTCTCCATGGCATCTATCTTTGAGTAGAGAATGGATGACTTGCCTGATTCTCCTCTTGATATGTTCCCATAAATCCTCCAGGTCACAACTTATCTTCAATTGCTTTCAAAACCCCCTCCATTTTGGCTCTATGCTCAACTATTTCTGATTGAAAACCCCTTGCAAGATAGTGATTAGATTGCAATTGAACTTTGACTGCTTCATGTATAGCATCATAAATGGCAGTAGGGGTGAAAGTCTTCTCACAGGATCCAAGAGATGTGAGATATTTTTGTCTCATTCACTATAGCATCACCTCCATGCTCACAGTATTCTTGTTGTCCAACCAGGCATCAACATTGACTTCTCCATCTTCAGCCATATCAACATTTTTATCCTTTATTTCCTCTTGGTCCTTAGCATATTCCAACAATATTGCAGCATAGTCCTTGTTGGGTAAGTGAGAAGTAAGAAGTTGTAGAGATATTTGGTAAAAGCCATCCAACTGATGTCCATATAACTCTTTGAGTTGCTCATCTGAAAGTGATCCACCAAGAGATGATGGTCCTGACTCCCTGTCATGTTGCACAGGTTTCGGCCATTGTGATAATGAGTGAGAGCTAGGGCCACTTGTTACAGTGGTCCCCTCAGTATCTATTTACTCATCCAAGTTCTTAGATGATTCTCTAGACACTGGATGGATAGGTGATCTCTCCTGAGGAGACAGTTTTTGAATGATTGGGGAGTATCTAGGGGATTCCATTTGCATGGTGTGAAGATTCCCTAGGTTACCCAATGTCTGTGAAGACACTTGGCTTTCATATGCCTTAGCCACCACTGTTGGTCCCTGATATTATAGAAGGTGGGTTGAATACAATATCTAAATTTAATCACGGAATTTTTGATTAAAAAATATTATTTTAATTAATCACAAAATATTAATTTTATTGAAATACGGTTCAAGTAGAAGATATAATTTTAACTTGAAAAGTATTACAAAATTAATAAGATGATAGTTTATATAACTGATTAAATGACTAGAACGATTTTGACATGAATTGTTCTGATTTAACAATTATATTCAAACTTGCACAGAAATCTGTGAATATTACAATGCAGACAAATTTCTGAATTTGAACTATTTTATATCAACTTTATCAACTGAAATAATGAAGGCAAGATCCTCATATATATAGAGGAAAAACTCAGCAAGACTTTTGAATAAAATTTATTTAAAAAATCAAAAGACCTTTTAAAATAAGCCTGTAAGACTTTTAAAAACTGTTAGGCATGACTTTTGATTCTCGGTAAGACTTTTCAAAACTCGGTAAGACTTTTGAAAAGTCTTGCTGAAAAATTCGGTAAGACCTTTTAATTAAAGTCTTACTGGATTTTTCGGTAAGACTTTCTAAAATTGAATCTCAGTAAGACCTTTCAACCAAGCGGTAAGACTTTCTTCTCTGACATGTGGCACCAACTGGTTGGTTGAATAAAAACAAAAACCACCTGCCCCTTTTTTTTTTATTGTCGTAGGTTACTTTCTATTAGCCCCGTAGAAATGCTTTTAGACCCGCACAGCTTATAATCTTTGATTAATAAATAATAAATTTAATTCAGAAATTATAAAAATAAATATATAATATTATTTAGATATATATAAATATAATTTAATAAATAAATAAAATATTTATTAATAAAAATAAATTCTTACGCTCTAAGCTGCGGTCTTCTGATTGTCTGGAACCGAACTCCTTTTGACTTAGAAATGATAAATCAATTTCAACTGGGGTTCCACTTTTACGAATATATGACTCTTCATTTCTTCTGTGTCAATTCCTTTTCCGTCTTCTCTTCAAGTCAGTAACGTCAGGCCTGTTTAGTTGCATCTGTATCCCTTTAATCTTCTAGCTTCTGTTTTTTTCCTTCTAAAATAATTCTAAATTAATTAATCCTTTAATTTATTTAAGAAGTAAATTAATTCTGAGTGAATTAATTTACTAATTAAATTAACTAATTAATTTAATTAATTAATAGAGAATTAAATAAAGTCTTGTTTGTAGGACTATTGTTGATGTAGATAAAACTCTTCTGTTCTTCAACAATAACATTTCTAACCACTTGAACTTTTGATGACGAATCTTCACTGATATTGTTAACACCCTGTGCACTGGTCTAGTTCACGGATGACTAACTATAATGTCGATTCTCATTTCTGCTGTAGTGGTCTTTGTGTCTTGTCTTGCTTCTTGCTTTGTCTTCAATATTTTCTTTTCCTGGAATCTATTTGTAGTAGCCACTTGGAATCTTCTGTATCTCCTGAACTCTTTTGAAATACTACTTCTATATTTTTCGCCGACGCTTGAATATATTAATGAACTTCTTCTGGTGTAGAGTAGCATCTTCATTAGAACACTTCTGATATTTAGGATTCTTTGTGTCTAGTTAACTTTCTTCGTCTTGATTCATGTTATCATATTTATTATTTACTTCTGTTTCTTATCTGAGTTGAGTTATCATCTAATTATTACAAATAGGCCTAGTCATATGCCTTTCAACCACAGAGTCTGAAGTAAAGATTCCTGAAGCCTCTGTGGTTTTGACGGTGTCATCAAGATATTCCTCAGCATGCATTCCTTCACCATCTAGATGTGTTTCCTGAGTGGTGAGCAAAGTGTCATGCACCAAGTCACTTGAATTTGGCTCACCAGGGAAACAGAAATCCTGATGATCAACAACCTCGTGTGTTTGGCTAGACACATTTGGTTGAGAAGAAATTTGGGGAATAGAAGAGAGATTGTGAGTAATAGTGAGTGTTGGCAACTCCCCCTGAGAAAATGGGGAAGTTTCAATAGAATATCCTAACAGTGCACAATGTGTCTCATTTTCTACTAACACTTCTTCATTGACAGGAGTGGGTTCTTGCAATGGTGCAGACTCTGTACAAGATGGAGTGGGCTGTCTCCCAAATTCAATAGATGCACTTTGTTGAAAAAGTGCACCTAGAAGAAGGTGTAGTCCCTTGTTTATCTCTACATCCTGTTCGGAGGATGTAGAGTGGTATGTTGTGGCCTTTTTATTCTTTTTCCTCCTTGTTAAAGGGTCCAAAAGTGACTCATCAATTTTTTCTTCATTTTCTACTATTGCACTAAAAGTTCTTTTCTTGACAGGTTTCTCTTTTTTCTTCTTTACAACTACATCCTGTTGAGAGGATGTAGAGGTTGGTTTACTAACATCTAATGGATTCAAAGAAGGGTTAGCAGTTGCGTTAGAAGTCCTTGGGTTAGGTGCATTAGGTTCTTCTACAACTTTAGGACCTCCTACTGTATCAAGATAACCATATTTAGGCTACACTAGTGGATATCCCTCAAATACACTCCTCATGTAAGGTATAATTATGAGAGGGACATTCATTGTGGTTCTCATGTCCAATGTAGCAAAAATGATTTTTGACATGGATTTGGAGTAGCCAATTCTTTGTTTGTTTATCCCAGGCAATTCAATTAAACCATCATTTTTATAAATTGAATAAAGCGAGGGAAGAAAATTTCATTACCTCTCTTAGGAATCCTAGTAGTGAGCTCCCTAAGAATCAGCTTCCCAACATTGAGCTTCTGGTTGTAAGCCAATTAATAGGCCAGCTTCAAGGCAATGCTACTAATCTGGTCAAACCCTATTTTTCTGCAAGTGAACACTCTAAGAACAGTGATAAACAGGAATGACTACTCCTTCCTCATGAATTTTTTGTTTATTTTTCCTAGCTTGAACTTCTCAGCTCCTTTCTCCACAGCATCTGAGTACCTAATGAACTCTAGGAAATCTAGAAGGTCATTTTCATATGGTTCAGCATCAAATTTCTCAGTTGGCAACATCAAACTTTTGTTCACATCATCTTCATTGAAACTTATGTCCTCCTTCTGTATTTTGCAGGTTACAACAATCATGGAATTTCCATCCTTCAAAGCTATCTTTTCCCATGTTGCCGTGTTCCAGAATTGCTCCAATATGTCAATGTAGAGAGTGGGGTTGGCCATCAATGCTTATTTCAGGTAGGAATCAATGAGAAACCTAGTGAAACACTTGTATTGAGGTTTTGGCATATGCATTCCTTGCTATGGCTAGAAAGTTAGTTTCAGGAATGACACACACTTCGGTTGTAGAGGTGGAACTGGAGGACGCCATTGAATTAGTGTATAGAAAGAGTGAAACGAAGAAACTAAAGTTTTAGAGAGTAGAAAGCAAGGGTTCAAGTGTAACTGTTTGAGAGCAAGAGTTTCTTTGAGTTCACAATTAAGTGTAGAAATGAAATGTTAGATCTACTTTGCTATTTATATGACTTAGACAACTCGACTGGAATAGAAATCGATTTTGTATGTTCGAGAACTCAGAAAAGAGTAATGTTATTTTAGTAAAGAACTATTAGAATTTGATCGAGAACTCTCAAGAATATTTATATATATATATATATATGATTCGAGAACTCATCCAAACTGTAGTCAAGAACGCTGATGATTCGAGAACTCTTAACAGTACTCGATCGAGAACTCTAGAAATGAATTGTTCGAGAACTCAAGACATTCAAGAACTCTTAGAAATAAACTAGTCGAGGACTCAAGAATTCATACCTAGTCGAGAAGTCAGAAAAGATAGAAACTTAATCATAAACTCCAGCTTTTGAAAGATTATTCCATTTTCACTTGGAAAACAAAATAATAATTTATAAATATCATTTCTTAGATAAATAAAATTTATTAATTCATCTTAAAAAGAGAAACATGATTGATTGATATTCCTTAAATTTTAATTATCACACTTGTTATTTAACAGTGTACAAGTATAATAATTTTTTTCAGGCTGTCTCAGAACAAAGAAATAGTTCCAAGTTAGTTTTTACACAATTTTTTTAATTAAAATTATGTACAACAATATAACTGATATATTTATAAATATACACCAGTTCTGTTTCACTTAGATAAATCATTTAGGTTCATGTCTGTGAAACAATTGTTATAACAGTTGGAGAGATATATTTATTGGGCCACTTATCCTGAAGAATTTAGCATTCCAATTTCACTAACCAACATGTTGAAGGTGGTTTCATCAAGTGGCTTAGTAAATATATCATCCAACTGTTTTTGTGTAGGAACATAGAATAATTTAATCACTTCATTCTCTGCATGTTCCCTTATGAAATGGTACCTTATATCAATATGCTATGTCTTGGAATGGTTGATTGGATTGGTAACAATTGAGATGGCACAGTGTTGTCATACATGATAGGAATTCCTTCTAACACCAGTCCATAGTCCCTTAATTGATTCATGATCCAAAGCACTTGAGCACAACAACTTCCAGCAGCAATATATTCAGCCTCAGCTATGGAAGTAGAAACTGATTATTGCTTTTTACTAAACCAAGACACCAATCTTTGTCCAAGAAATTGACAGCTTCCTGAGGTGCTTTTTCTATCCACTCCACATCCAGAAAAATCAGCATCTAAAAATCTAACTAGGTTGAATCCTGTTTCCTTAGGGTATCATAACCCCATGAAAGGTGTTCCTTTGAGGTATCTCATAATTCTTTTGACAGCAATGAGACGAGACTCCTTGGGATTTGCCTGAAATCTTGCACATAGGCATGTAGAGAACATAATGTTTGGTCTGCAAGCTGTGAGATAGAGAAGAGATCCAATCATTCCTCTGTAGGTCTTCATGTCTACACTTTTTCCTTTCTTATCTTCATTAAGTTTTGTAGCTATAGACATTGGAGTTTTAGCAATCAGTCTTGCATGTCAAACCTTTTGAGTAAGTCATTGATGTATTTTGTCTGACTTATGAAAATGCCATCAGCCCTTTGACTTATTTGAAGACCTTAAAAGTAATTGAGCTCTCTCATCATGCTCATCTCATATTCACTTTGCATAAGCTTATAGAACCTTTGAAATAATTTTTCATTTGTAGATCCAAAAGAGATATCATCCACATATATTTGAACTAGTATAACATCTTCACCATGATTCTTGTAGAAAAGAGTTTTATCAATAGTTCATCTAGTGAATTGATTACCTAGAAGAAATTTTGACAGAGTATCATACCTTGCTCTAGGGGCTTGTTTGAGACCATACAATGCTTTTATAAGTCTGTAAACAGAATCTGGAAAGTTTGGATCTTCAAAGCCAGTAGGTTGTTGCACATGTACTTCCTCTTCTAATTCACCATTAAGAAATACACTCTTGACATCCATTTGATAGACCTTAAAGTTTGAGTGTGTTGTAAAGGCTAGGAAAATTCTAATTGTTTCCAATTATGCAACAGGAGCAAAAGTCTTATCATAGTCAATGCCTTCTTCTTGTGAATACCCTTTTGATACCAACATTGCCTTGTTTCTTATTACAATTCCATGTTCATCCATTTTGTTCCTGTAGATCTACTTAGTGCCAATTACTGATCTATCATTTGGAGGTGGCATTAGTTCCCAAACATTATTTCTCACAAATTGATTCAATTCCTCCTGCATGGCAATTATTCAGTCTGGATCCAACATGGCTTCTTAAATCCTTTTTGGCTCATTTTGAGACAGAAAGCAAGCAAATAAGCATTCATTCATTGTTGTCCTCCTTGTCCTCACACAAATTACTGGTCCAAACAAATTCATATGAATCAATTGCAGTGGACAAGTGCATATCTTTTCTTAGACATGGACATGACATTTACTGGTCCAAACAAATTCATATGAATCAATTGCAGTGGTTTGGTAATTGAAGTACAGCCCTTACTCTTATGAATTTATCTCCTCATTTTTCCTTTTTGACATGCCTCACAAAATCCTTCTATTCGGAATTCAAGTGAGGGCAGGTCCTTCACTAGTTCTCTTTTGACTAGAGAATTAATGATTTTGAGATTTAAGTGAGACAATCTCTTGTGCCAAAATAAACATTCCTTTTCTGAGGCCTTGGTATAGAAACAACAATTTTTCTCCTTGTTTGCAGAGTACAAATTTGCTACAAACAAGCTTCCTTTTCTCACTCCTTTTAGTGCAACTTCTTTGGTCTTTCTGTGAGATATGAGACACAATTCCTTGTCAAACTCCACCTTTAAATATTTATTGCAGAATTGGGTGATACTGAGTAGATTGTGCTTTAAACCACTAACCAAAGCTACATCTTCAATGACAATATTTTCATGAATCAACTTGCTATATCCCATGGTAAAACCAATGTTGTTGTCTCCAAAGGTTACCATTGGGCCAGCCTCATCTTTGAATTGTGACAGTAGGGCCTTGTCATCAGTCATATGCCTTGAACATCCACTATCCAAGATCTACATGACCTTCTTTTTACCTGTGCCCTGCAAACACAAACAAATCAAGTTTTCTTTGGTACCTAAACAAGGTTGGGTGGGTCCTTTATGCTTAGTTACATGAATGTCATTTCTGCTTTTAACATTCTTAGTCACTTGATCATGCATGCTTTCATTTTTCTGATTTTGATTTTTAGCTTGATCAGTACTTCCAGAACTAGATGCATGCTTAGGTGACATGGAGTGTTTTATATGTTTAACATGACTAGCAGATTTAGGCCTAGAGTTATTGATGTTCAGGTTCTGACTTATGCATTCATCAACAAACTATTTCCTGATCCTAAAGCAAGTATTCATTATATTCATGTTACATGGTATACAATCAAATTTGTCACAGAATTTATGATCATCATGCATCAAGGTTTTCACATAGCGACAAGAAAATTTAGTATTGTCAACAACAGGTTTCTTGCACATTTGTGTAAGGTGATTTGTTGATCTACAGTTTTTACAAATCTTCCTGGGAGCATTGTGAACAGGTGCATAATTGTTGTATTTGTAAATGCCTATCTTGCCATTTCTATTTGCCTTTTTCTTATTAGCATGAATAGTGTCAATTTTCTAGACATTTTGTTTTGATTCAATTTTAGAAGGAATGGACTTGGCTTTAATTATTGGTTCTTCTTCTTCAATAGAGGGCATATTATTCTTAGTTGTTTCCTTATCCTCATCATCCAATTGTTGTTTGATGACCATACTAACCTCATCAAGTTCAACAGTTGCTTGCTTAAAAATTGGTTTCTTAACATTTTTCAAAATGTGAAGATTTTCAAGAATTTTAACTTTCTTGTCTTTTGTTGAAACATATTTCTTCTTCTTTAGGTTATCATAATCAAAACTAACCCCAATCCTAGAGTTTTCCTTATGCTTCTCATGGAATTCTTGAACAATAGTAGCTAAGTTTTGATAAGATCTAATTTTCAATTCATTTTCAGAAATTTGTTCTTTAGGAAATTTTTCAATTTGCTCAGAATAAACAACTTTATTTTTGAGATACTCATTCTCCTGTTTCAAGTTCTTCAGAGTTATCAAAGACAATTCTAAGGTCTCATTCCTAGCAGTTAGTTCATCATTTGCTTTTAGCAATCTTGCAATTTCCCCATATGCAGTAGTCATATTAGTATGAATATTAAACATTTCAATGCTCAATTCTTCTATAGTTTTCTTATATTAAGAATTTGACATGTCAAGTGAAACTAATGAGGGTACCTGAGAATTTGAGGATGAAGCTCCATCATGTGATTTGGCCATGAGTGCCAGATTATCATATTCCTCCTCCTCATCTTCATCTGTATCATCCCATCATTTTCCCTCAACAATATAAGCCTTTTCTGTCTGCTTTTTGAGGAGAGCTTCATACTTGGCTTCCAATTCCAAGTAATCTTTATCCTTTTTTATTACTTTAGGTTTTCTACATTCTGTTGTAAAGTGTCCAAGCTCATTACTGTTATAGCATCTTATTTTAGATCTATCAAATATTCTAATTTTATACCCTTCATTGGTATTGCTTCTTACTGGATTCTTTCCTTTGCTTGTAGATTTGAAACTTGGTCTTGGTTTAAAACTTTTTTTTCTTTTGAATCTTAAGTTTCCAAATTTCTTCGCCATGAAGGCCATGGTTTTGTTGTCCATGCCCTCAAGTTCTTCAATGGTGTAGAAATCTTCTTCCCCTGATTCACTCTTGACAGAGTCCTTCTCTTCATGTTCTTGTTCTTCAACTTCTTCTGCTTTCAACCTTCTGCTTGTACCAATCTTCTCAGTTTTTTAGGGTTCCTTTACAATCAAGGCATTTGAGACATTTGCCATTTTTCCTCTATTGGCTAAAATGGCCTTTTTTGATAGAATTCAAGCTCATATGTCTTTAGTATTCCATAGAGAGTCTTAAGTGGAAGCTTTGTGAGATCTCTTCCCTCTCTTATTGCAGAGATTTTGTGTTCCAGGTGCTCTGAGAGAGTCAACAAGAACTTCATATTTTTCTCCTTTGTTTCATAGTACTTTCCATAAAGTTGAAGGTCATTGATGAGTTTGTTGAACCTCTCAAATACTTCAGTTATGCCTTCATTTGATTTTCACATAAAGGCCTCATACTGTGAAACAAGGAGCTGCCTTTGATTGTCCCTTACCTCTTTAGTTCCTTCACACAGAATTTATATGGTTTCCCATATATGTTTAGCAGATGTGCAGTTGACAATATTATTATACATGACAATGTCTTGTGACTCAATTAGTATGAGCATTAGACTGTTGTCAAGAGACACCTTCTCATTTTTTGTATCTGTGTACTAAGATGGATCCTTAGGTATCCATGTTGCAGGGATAACTTCAGAACCACTGGTATTTTCAGGAACTAGTATTACTGGCATGAAAGGACCATTCTTCAATATTTTTGGGTACATGGAGTTTGCAGCCTTTATGAACATCAATATTTTCCTCTTCCATAATTTGTAGTTTTCTCTGTCAAAAGGAGGAATCTTTATACTACTTAACTTTTGAGAACTCATCTTGATCTTTTAGACTATATGTATGTTAACAGCCTGGCTCTAATACCACTTGTTAGGAATTAAGAGTCCCAGAAGTCTATAGAGGGGTGGGTGAATGTATACTTCAAAGATTTTTGATCTTTTTGGAACTATGATGAACTGTTTGTTGTTTGAGTGAGAATTTTTTAAAACAAGCTTGGTGTTTGCAAGAAAATAAAACAATACATAAAATAAACACCAGATATACTTTCAATCTAATTGTATTACAATTTGAAATTCAAATTGAATTTCAGCTTATTGTTCTAAGAAGAATACAAGGTATGAATACACTTGATACTTTTTTTTCGTCTCTGTCTAATAAGGCTGTGCATAAAATATATAGACAACATGTCCTATGGCACATGCTCACATAAGACAGTTTAGCTAAAACTAGAAATAGACAAGAGATACATTACATTTGACTACTATCTATTTCTAGCTAACACTAGTCTTGACAGTCTGTTATGTTCAACTTTATATCTTCTGTCATTTGTCTTGCTTATCTTCCCAGCTTCATTGTAGTCTTGTCTCTATCTTCACATGCTTGACTTATCCTGCAAGGACAGAGCTGTAAATTATCTGTCTTGTTCTTCTGTAATTCTCCTTGAAAATATCTCTTTAAAACAGTCGAGTACTCTGTTGAAATTGCTTCGAGAAGTCATGGTGATTGACTTCTCGATTGAGTACAAGCTGTGACTTCTCGATTAGTCTTTGAATGGATTACTTCTCGAATGTTTAGAATTCTCGATCGCATACTATACTTGATGACTTCTCGATTAGACTACACTTCTCGAATGATCACTTGAAACTGAGACTTCTCGATTGGTTCAGCTTTACCACTTCTCGAATGCTTCTTTGGCTGACTTCTCGAATTGTTTTACTAGACTTCTTGAAATGTACTTTTTCACACTACTTGATTGGCTTCTATATCCTAACTTCTCGAATGGTTCAGCTATAACACTTCTCGATCGAATACTGAGCCAATTGAACACGTTGAGACTTCTTGGCCAGTTGAATTTTCTGACTTCTCGAATGTTATGACTTCTCGAATGATCTGTTTGCCTTAAAAGAATTTTCAAGCTGCATTCCTTATTCTTCAAGTAGCCTTCTTTGTCTAGTTGCATGATTCACCTTGAATCTTCTAACAGACTTTATTCTTTGGCTTTAGATTACATAAATAAAAATTAATAAATAAAAATTATTTTTAAATAATATAATATTCACGTTAGTTGTCTTATATCATTTATTATAAATCAAAGTGATGGTAAAATAATACCATAAATATAAAATTGATAAAAAATTTGGTATAACCGAATTAAAAAATAATAGAATGGAATATATGTATCTTAATATGTATGTGGTAAGTTAAATTAATTAATTAATTAAATTAAAATTTCAAAATCATGTCATATAGTCACTTAATAAACCGTGACCTTACTTGTGATTAGACCTGACAAAATACGTTTGAATCTGAATAAGTAATAACTGAACTGAAATACATGAAACCGAGAACTATTTTTATATCCAAATTATATTATCCGATAATGATCCGAAAATCGAACTGATTCCAACCAAAAATTTAATCAAAAACAAGCCGAAATACTAGATCCGGTAACAAACCGATTAAAACCGAATACAAAATCATTTGAACCGAATATGACTCGCAGTATGAGATCAGATTCGAGATAAATACGAATTATATCGAATTCGAAAAGACATGAATTAAATTTTAATATAATAGTTAAATTTTAATGGGTTATAGTCTATATTTTATATATTAACCCACTTTTTATTTACTAAATTAATTTATTTTTACGCAAAATTCATATTTAAAATAACTTTATATCAAAATATTAAAATAGTTATACAAATAAAATTTTAAAAACTTATATTATTTTATATTATAACTAATATATTATAACATATAAACCTAAACATTTGACGAATAAATTAAACAGTAGTTAAATCAACTCGCAATTTTTTTTATAAGAGTAGAGTGGACTTTCGTATTTTCGAACGTAGATCGGGAGTCGGAAGTGTTATTTTAAATACTATCGTAAACCAGAAGTTGTCGGAGATAGATTATTTTAAATAAATATTAAAAATATTTATATTTTAGATATTTTTATTGATAAATATTTTTTAATAGTGTTAATAAATATTATTTAAATATTTGTTTAATTAATGAATATTATTCAGAATATTCATTTAAAAAGGATTTATTAATTGCTTATTATTTAATTGCTTATTATTTAAATATTCATTAAATATTCTAAATTGATTAAAATTTAGTTAAGGTCTTTGATAATTATTTAAAATATTTTCTAACCTTCAGAAAATTTATTTAAATATAGAAAGGATTCCCAAATATTTATTTATATTTAATTTTATTCTTTAATACGAATAAAATATTCTCTGACTTATCAAAAATTAGGAATCCAGTCTAGGAAGTAAAGGCTGATTTACTTTTCTCAAGTACGACTATATTTTGGTATCACTAACCTACTGTAGTAGGGATTTCAACTTATCAAAGTCAAATAAATGTCCGATTGACTCCCAGGTCGTGAAATTTAAAATGATTTTTATTCCTCGATATGATATCAGTTGACGGATGACAACACACATTGTGATATTATTACTTCCCCATAATTCTGGAAGTTAATCAAATATCTAGTGTTGAGACCTTAAAAGAGTATTGAGGCAGTCTGGAACTTGAATTCAATTTCCTTCCATATAAATTATCATCTCAGATAAATTATTATCTTTCGAAATTGCACCTATCAACAAGCGCTATGATTGGGGAACATGGATTAGTTTCCATTCCAGATATGAATAAGGGTTTTCAAGGGACTGGAGGAAATTAGGGCCTTAGATGACACCATGTTAGCGTAAGAGGTCGATTGACACCAGCCTAACAGATAAATTAGGGCCTTTGATGTAGCCATGTTAGCGTAAGAGGTCGATTGACACCAGCCCAAAAGATAAATTAGGGCCTTTGATGTCGCCCAATACCGTAAGTAATCGATTGACACCAGCCCAGCGGATAAATTTTTTATGGCCAAAGTTGCTAGGGTGATGACCGATTAGGATCATCCGTTAACTAGTAGAAAATTTCACGGTACTATACGACATATCAACGTGTATTGTGGGTGTGCTCCAGTATAGTCTCATTTCTTCCAATTGAAATTGTGCTGAAACATCGTAATGAAAGCCTATGAGTTGAATTACCGATGGTGTTGTCAGTGATTGATATCTTGATATTTCTTTTTACTCATCTGAGATGTTTTGATGAAAAGTTATTTTGAAAACTTAAGCGGGTACATGATGTACACCAAACAGTTCATGAATCTTAAAAATATTTTGCTGGATTTTAAATCTTGCAAATGATATGGTTCAAAGTGATTTGATTTTCTTATGATGAAAACAACTATGATTGCAGTATCTTGAACTGTGTACTCATTATATTTATGGGAGTTTAGCAAAGCTATACTTGATTCTATTTTGCTAAGTTACTGATATACTATTTCAAAACTGTGAACTTAATAATTTCATTGGGTTTTATTTCAAAAGCTTTAAAGGAAGTATGAAAGAGTGGTAACACTATATTCGATAGTGTCCTGTTTTTTTATATATTGAACTTAATTGTTCGTATGATATCATTCTAAACTTCATGTATAGTATAAATACTTTTAACAAAAAATTTCAACTATATGTGTCGTCGAGAGATACGTTGATATGCTTACCCTATACCGGTAACCTTCTGTTATACTATTGAGATAATAGTGATTATCATATTCTTGGATGAGAGTCACAAAGATAATTGGGTGGATAACTTGCTGAGCATTCTTTCGCTCATTATTGCTTTATATTAAATTTTCTTAGAAAGTGACAATATATTCGATTTGCTCCAGACCTCGAGGAATTAAAGTAGAAGATTCATTTTTGAGATAGTTTAGTTCAACCTTATTCTACGGAATTAAGTTGGATAGGTTTTCAGTATTGAGCTAGTTATTAATGTCACTTCATGTAGAGGTTATCATTGATATCATAAGATCCTGGATAAGTACATTTAGTTTATAATAACTAATGATACTTGTTGTATATTATTTCTAAGACTATAACTTTTGTGTGTGTGAGGAGAGGGATCTATAATGTGATTTCATTGGATTACTGAGTTATTGCAGGTGGTAAATGATTGGATGGTGATGTGACGACTCAAATTCCTAACCCCGGGTTTGGGGGCGTTACATATATTTACTAAACCACTAGATGAAGACATCTTTAATAGGTTGGTAAGTGAGATTGGAATATTAAATTCTTCTAACTAGTGGCTAAATAAATATATATCCCCAACTGTTGAAACAATTGTTTCACAAACATGATTCTTACATGATTTATATAAGTGAAATAGATTGGTGTGTACTTATAAATGCATCAGTTATATTATTGTACATTTTGTTTAAAAATAAAATGAAATAAATGCTTTGAACTATTTGTTTGTTCTAAGAACACCTGAAAAGAATTATTATACTTGTGTATCTTTAAATGACAAGTGTGATATTCAATTATTCAGGAATATTTTACAAATATATTTTTAATTATAGAATTAAATAAATTTTATTTCTGAAAAATGTGTCTGAAAAATTGTTATTTTCCAAGTGAAAATAGAATAATCCTTCAAAAACTGGAGTTTGTGATTAAGTTGTCATTCTTGTCTGACTTCTCGACTGTGTTTCTACTTGTGAGTTCTCGAATAGTCCACTTTAGTGAGTTCTCGATCAAATATGTTTTCCAGAGTTCTCAATTCAGTACTAATCCGAGTTCTCGAATCCTAGAGTTCTCGATTAAGTCATATTGAGTTCTCGATTGTACCACTTCTTGAATAAATACAATTCTAGATTGATACAGTTCTCGAATGCATATATACTTGAGTTCTCGATCAAATTCTGACAGTTCTCTGCTATAGTTACTTTATTCACTTTCAGAGTTCTCGAACATACAAAATCGATTACAATTCCAATCGAGTTGTCTAAGTCATATAAATAGCAAAATAGATCTAACATTTCATTTCTACACTTAATCGCAAACTCACAAACCTTCTTGCTCTCAAACAGTTGCATTCGAATTCTAACTCTTCCCTCTCTAAACTACTTCGTTTTTTCTCTTCTCATTTCTACACACTAAATCAATGGCTTCATCTAGTTCCAACCCTGCAACTGAGACACACACAATTCCTGAAACAAACTTTCTAGCAATAACTAGAGATGTTGATGCTAAGGCTCAATATAAGTGTTTCACTAGGTTTCTCATTGATTCCTATCTGAATGATGCTTTGTTGGCAAACCCTACCTTATACCTTGATATTCTTGAGCAGTTCTGGAACACTAATATTATGACTAATATATTATAGCATATAAAACAAAACATTTGATGAAAGATTAAACAGTAGTTAAATCAACCACCAATTTTTTTATAAGCAATATTCCGGTGTATATATAAATGCTCTAAGAGTAGAGCGAACTTTCTTATTTTCGACGTGGACCGGGAGTCGGAAGTGTTATTTTAAATACAATCGTAAACCAGAAATTGCCGGAGTTAGATTATTTTAAATAAAGATTAAAATATTAAAAATATTTATATTTTAGATATTTTTATTGATAAATATTTTTTAATAGTGTTAATAAATATTATTTGAATATTTATTTAATTAATGAATATTATTCTGAATATTCATTTAAAAAGGGCTTATTAATTGCTTATTATTTAATAAATATTATCTAAATGTTCATTAAATATTCTAAATTGATTAAAAATTAGTTAAGGTCTTTGATAATTATTTAAAATATTTTCTAACCTTTAGAAAATTTATTTAAATATAGAGAGGGTTCCCAAATATTTATTTATATTTAATTTTATTCTTTAATATGAGTAAAATATTATCCGACTTATCAAAAATTAGGAATCCAGTCTAGGAAGTAAAGACTGATTTACTTTTCTCAAGTACGACTATATTTTGGTATCACTAGCCTACTGTAGTAGGGATTTGAACTTATCAAAGTCAAATAAATGTCCGACTGACTCCCAGGTCGTGAAATTTAAAATGATTTTTATTCCTCAATATGAGATCAGTTGACGGGTTGACACATTGTGATATTATTACTTCCCCATAATTCTGGAAGTTAATCAAATATATAGTGTTGAGACCTTCAAATGAGCATTGAGGCAGTCTGGAACTTGAATTCAATTTCCTTCCAGATAAATTATCATCTTTCGAAATTGCACCTATTAATAAGCGCTATGATTGGGGAACATGGATTAGTTTCCATTCTAGATATGAATAGGGGTTTTCAAGGGACTAGCGGAAATTAGGGCCTTAGATGTCGCCCTGTTAGCGTAAGAGGTCGATTGACACCGGCCTGACAGATAAATTAAGGCCTTTGATGTCGCCATATTAGCGTAAGAAGTCGATTAACACCAGCCCGAAAGATAAATTAGGGCCTTTGATGTCGCCCTATACCGTAAGTGGTCGATTGAAACAGTCCAGCGGATAAATATTTTATGGCCAAAGTTGCAAGGGTGATGACCTGTTAGGATCATCCGTCTACTAGTAGAAAATTTCACGGTACTATATGACTGATCATCGTGTATTGTGGGTGTGCTCTAGTATAGTCCCATTTCTTCCAATTAAAATTATGTTGAAACATCGTAATGAAAGCCTATGAGTTGAGTTACCGATGGTGTTGTCAGTGATTGATATCTTGATATTTCTTTTTAATCATACGAGATATTTTGACGAAAAGTTATTTTGAAAACTTAAGCGGGTACATGATGTACACCAAACAGTTCATGAATCTTTAAAATAGTTTACTGGATTTTAAATCATGCAAATGGTATGGTTCAAAGTGATTTGATTTTCTTATGATAAAAATAACTATGATTGCAGTATCTTGAACTGTGTACTCATTATATTTATGAGAGTTTAGCAAATATATAGTTGATTCTATTTTGCTAAGTTACTGATATATTATTTCAAAACTGTGAACTTAATAATTTCATTGGGTTTTATTTCAAAAGCTTTAGAGGAAGTATGAAAGAGTGGTAACACTATATTCGATAGTGTCCTATTTTTATATATATTGAACTTAATTGTTCGTATGATATTATTCTAAACTTCATGTTTAGTATAAATACTTTTAACAGAAAATTTCGACTATATGTGTCATCGAGAGATACGTTGCTATGCTTACCCTATACCGGTAACTTTCTGTTATACTATTGAGATAATAGTGATTATCATATTCTTGGATGAGAGTCACATAGATAATTGGGTGGATAACTTGCTGAGCATTCTTTCGTTCATTCTTGCTTTATATTAAATTTTCATAGAAAGTGATAATACATTCGATTTGCTCCATACCTCGAGGAATGAAAGTAAAAGATTCATTTTTGAGATGGTTCAGTTCAACCTTATTCTACGGAAGTAAGTTGGATAGGTTTTTAGTATTGAGCTGGTTATTAATGTCACTTCATGTAGAGGTTATCATTTATAGCATGAGATCCTGGATAAGTACATTTGGTTTGTAATAACTAATGATACTTGTTGTATATTGTTTCTAAGACTATAACTTGTGTGTGTGTGAGGAGAGGGGTCTATAATGTGATTTCGTTGGATTATTGAGTTATTGCAGGTGGTAAATGATTGGATGGTGACGTGACGACTCAAATTCCTGACCCCGGGTTTGGGGGTGTTACATATATTTACTAAACCACTAGATGAAGACATCTTTAACAGGTTGGTAAGTGAGATTGGAATGTTAAATTCTTTTAACTAGTGGTTAAATAAATATATATCCCCAACTGTTGAAACAATTGTTTCACAAACATGATTCTTACATGATTTATCTAAGTGAAATAGACTGGTGTGTACTTATAAATCATCGGTTATATTATTGTACATTTTGTTTAAAAATAAAATGAAATAAATGCTTGGAACTATTTGTTAAGGCTCAATATAAGTGCTTCACTAGGTTTCTCATTGATTCCTATCTGAATGATGCTTTGTTGGCAAACCCCACCTTATACCTTGATATTCTTGAGCAGTTCTGGAACACTACAAACTGGGAAAATATGGCATTGGAGAATGGTAGCTCGAAAATTGTTATAACCTGTAAAATCTAAGGGAAAGATATCAGTTTTGATGAAGAGGATGTGGACAAAAGTTTGAAATTGCTAACAGAGGACTATGATGAAGAGCCAACTGAGAATGAGCTTCTAATTTTCTAGAGTTCATTAGGTACTCAGATACAGTGGAGAAATGAGCTGATGACAAGAAGTACAAGCTTGGAAAAATCAACAAGAAGTACATGAGGAATGAGTAGTCATTCTTGTTTGACACTATACTTAAAGTGTTCACTTGCAGAAAGACAGGATTTGACCAAGCCACATTGCCTTGAAGCTAGCCTACTCATTGGCCTACAATCAGAAGCTCAATGTTGGGAAGCTCATTCTTTGAGAGCTCATAACCAGGAGTCCTAAGAGAGGTAATGAGATTTCCTTCCCTCGTTTTATTCAATCAATTCTCAATTATAAAAATCCTACTTTGATTGAACTACCTGGGATGAACAAAAATAGAATTGGCTACTCCAAATCCATGTCAAAAATCATTTTTGCTACATTGGATAGGAGAACCACAGTGAATGTACCTCTTCAAATCACACCTCATATGAGGAGTGTGTTTGAAGGGTATCCACTTGTGTAGCCTACATATGGTTACTTGCATACAGTAGAGGATCTCAAGGTTGCAGAAGTACCAATTACACCTAACCTAGGGAACCTTAACCAAACTGAGCCTATTCCTTCAAATCCACTAGATGCTAGTGAGCCAACCTCTACATCCTCTCAACAAGGTGTAGTTGAAAAGAAGAAAAGGAAGAAACTAGCTGCTAAAAAGAAACTAGAGGTAGCTGTAGAAGCAATTGAAGATGAGTCACATGTGGCACCTCTAAAAAGGAGAAAGAAAAGTAAAGAGGCCACTCTAGACCATTCTACATCCTCCCAACAGGATGTAGAGATTACAAAGGGATTACACCTGTTACTAGGTGCACTTTCTCAACAAAGTGCATCTATTGAATTTGGGAGTCAGCCCACTCCAATTTGTACAGAGTCTGCACCATCACAGGAAATCACTCATGTTGATGAGAGAAGTGTAATTGAAAAGGAGACACAAGTGCCATAGGAACTCAAATTGAAACTTCCTCATTTTCTCAGGCGGAGTTGCCAACACTCACAACCACTTACAACTAATATTTCTTCACAACCAAATGTGTTTAGCCAAACACATGAGGTTTTTGATCATCAGGATTCTTCTTTCCCTGGTGAGCCAATTTCAAGTGACATAGTGCATGACACTATGCTCACCACTCATGACATACATCAAAATGGCGAGGGAATGCAAGATGAGGTATATCCTGATGACACCATCAAAACCACAAAGGTTCCATGAGTTTTTACTTCAGACTCTATGGTGGCTGAGGAAACAATTCCCTTTGGTCTCATTCATGAGCCATTGGAGCACTAGGTATCTTCATAGTCATTGAGAAATCTAGGGAACCTCCACACCATACAAATGGCATCCCCTGGACACTCCCCAGTCATTCAGAGACTATCTCCTAAGGAGATATTACCTATCCATCCAGGAACATTAGAATCATCTTAGAAATTGGATGAGGAATTTGATACTGAAGGGACCACTGTAACAAGTGCACCTAGTTCTAACTTTATGTCACAATGGCTGAAACCTGTGCAACATGACAGGGGTTCAGGACCATCTACTGATGGGTTACTTTCAGAAGAAAATTTAAAAGAATTATATGGAGATCAAATGGATGGATTTTACTCTGTAGCTCAGCAACTCCTGACTGCTTACTTGCCAAATCAAGTTTATGATGCTATTCTTTTGGAGTATGCAAAGGATCAGGAGGAAATTAAGGAAAAAATGCAGAAATGGTTGAAGACAGAGAGGCTAATATAGATGCTTGGTTGGATGATAAACATACTGTGAGCATGAAGGAGATGTTACAGTGGATAAGGGAGAAATACTTGACTTCCATTAGCTCATGTGAGAAGATCTTCACTTTCTCTACAATTTATGATGCAATTCATGAGGCTGCCAAGGTGCACCACCAAGAAAATCATTATCTTGCAAGGGGCCTCCAATCTGAGATTGATGCCCATAGAACTAAAGTAGAAGGCACTTTGAGGACCATTGAAGAAAAATGAAGCCTGGTGCGTCTATTGAACTGCATCTTCTAAGTCTGATTCTTCTTTGTCAAGATTCAAGGCAAATGAACTGAATGATAAAATGGAGAAGATGGAGAAGGCTTTTAAGGAGATGCGGAAAGCAATGGGGCACTTTAACAAAGACAGACCTCCATATACAATATGGTGGAGGTTCTGTACAAAAATAGGCATGTAGATAGATTATCTAAAGATGTTCCTCTTCATGACCTGGCTTCATTGCAAGTGGATTTGTTTTATCAATCCAAGGCCAAGGAAGAACAAAATGAAGCCCTCACATTGGCCAAGCTAAATGACAAGGTTGAAAAGCTAGAAGATGCTCAATCTACTCTATCAATAGCAGTCTCAGAAGTGGTGACCAATGTCAATTCTCTAAAGAAAGAATTTGAGACTTCTAGCTCCACTCACAACACCACCCTTCTTCAAGTTTCAAATCAATTGACTTATATCCAGGCTCTTCTCTCTACTATGACTGGTCAATCACCATAACAAAAGTTCCAAATCCATTCAAACCAACTCACTCTTCATTTCTACCCAAACACCAAGATATCAAACCTAAGGGGGAGAAAGCAAGAAGGGAGGAGATTGAAGCTGAAAGGCAGGTAGCTGTTATGAGAAAATTAAGGGAAGAGGTGGCTAAGCCTAATGAAGACAAGAAATTCTTGCAGACCCTGAAGGCCATCAAGGAACATGTGAAAGGACATCATTGGGAATACAAGAAACTTCTTGAAAAAGTCATTTTCAAGTTAGAGGAGTGAAATATGAAACTAAAGACAAGAGGATGTGTAAAGAGCCTGTAGTGCAGTTGGAAACTGGCTACTTCAAATTGTCAATTGCTATCTTCAATTAATTGTCATGCACTGAGCTGAAATGTCTACACAAAGCCATAGAAACAGTGACTCGGGAAGATAAAGAATTGAAAAACTCAGTGATAGGTCCTCTACCATCCAAATCTCTTCCTGATGCATTCTGCAATCCTGGTGGAGTGATGTACATGTCAAGGTCAAACAAAATGGCTCATTTCATTATCCCTCAACATCTCAATCAAGGAAATAGAAGTCAGGTTATCGGCTTAATTGATTTACTTAAGAGGAATGAATTCAAGCAAGAAGATGACTTAATAATTCTGAAGAAGTTGGAAGAATTCATGAACAGTGAAATGACAAAATTTGTTTCTCAAGAGTTGAAAAACAAGAAAGATGATAAAGACATAGATAGAGATGTAAAGAAAGAAGATAAGAAACCTGATTCTAGGAGTGATAAGGGAGGAAAGAAAGAAGAAAGGTGGTGACAAGAAAAAGAGAGATGAATTTGTTAAGGAGAAAAAGTATGAAAGAAAGAGCCATCCAAGCAACAAGATGTTGGTGTTCATACTAGTACACCTACCAAAACTCAGGGTACTAATGTGGCTACAATAGTTTCTGAAACTGCTATGATCCTTAAATCCAAAGCACCAAAAAGACATATAGTCAAGGTAACTGCAAATGGAGTGATAATGAGGGAGACAAAAGAAAGTCAAGTCAAACATTTGAAGCGATGTCAACATCTAAAAGTCAACACTGCCGCAAGGACAAAGTTCAGAAGCCTACTAGTTCTTTACTAGTTAGGTGTCTAAAGTGGATGAAGCAAATAATTGTTCCTGACAAAGGTCTTCCAGTACAGCCAATCCAAGAAATTGTTAAGCCAAACAAGATTTATCTCAAACAATGGATAGCCAACAAATCTTTAAAGTGGAATACAGAGATAGAAGGATGTTTGTAACTACTGTTGATGGAGAAGAAAGACCCTTCTACTTTGACAACTAAAAATTAACCACTTGTGATATCAAAAGGGTAATTAGTCTCTTTGATAAGAAAAGTATGGTGAACAAATTGAAAATGATTGAAGTGGCTGAATACTTAGGCAGGGAGTATCAAAAGAAGGTTGACAAGGTTAAATATTTGGAAGATATGACAAGGAAGAAGTTCAAAAAAATGAGGAGATGGAGAGAATGGAAGCAGAGTTGAGAAGGTTGGGTAAATGCATAGTCTTCAAAGATCCTGACATGGCTGAGCTCAAACTTAGAAATTGAGGTGTCTCAAAGATTAGACTCAAGTTTGTCAGTGATTTTCTAATTCAAACTCTCAAGATTGCTGTTGATATTCTAAAGGATGCAATTCTAGTTGAAGAGATCATGGCCATATTGGAAATTCTCAATGTAATCAAAGAGATAAATGAAAGGGAAGAGAAAGAGAAGAAAGCAAAGTATGATTTTTTGATGCAACAACAGCAACAACAAAAAATATATGGGCTTGATATCTTGTATTAATTTGTGAAACTGTCTTTTCCCAAATTGGGAGAGATTGTTGGATCAAATCAAGCCTACTACTATGTAATTACTTGTCTTGATGTAACACATGTAATGCTTCTATACTAGGATGTACACTTAGAATATTTTAGTGCACTTGCAGATAGAAATATGTTTATATTATGAAGACTATATGTAAATAATGAGTCAAGAATAAAGAATGATAGAAGATTTAAGTCTGAATCAGGCATTAAAACAATGAAGACATCATCAAATAAGAAGTGCAGTGAAAATATTCTAAGGTAAGTATGTGATAGAGAAGTCATCCTGATAGAGAAGTCAGAACTGTGAAACTGGTAGAGAAGTCTCAAATGCTCAAGTAACTTATCAATCGATCGAGAAGTGAGAAGTGATCGAGAAGTCAAAGAATTGATAGTTATTCGAGAAGTGTGAAGATTGAACCATTCGAGAAGTTATCCAAATCAATCAATCGAGAAATGTCAAGGGTAGAACCAATCGAGAAGTCTATGTTTCAAGCATCCATTCGAGAAGTCTACTCTATTCGAGAAGTCATCAATTGGAGTATGTAATCGAGTAGTCTAGTCATTCGAGAAGTAAGTCATTCAAGGACTGATCGAGAAGTCTCAGAAATACCTAATCGAGAAGTCTATCATCATGACTTCTCGAAGCAAACTCAAGTGAGTATTCGATTGATTCAAGAAGCTGAATTCTAAGAGATTTGCAGAAGAACAAGACAAGTGATTCTGAAGCTCTGTCATTACAGGATCAGTCAAACCTGTAAAGATGGAAAAAAGTCTACAATGAAGCTTAGAAGAAGAACAAGACAAATGACAGAAAGGATAAGGCTGGAAGCAAAATGACTGTCATAGTTTGTGTTAGCTAGAAATAGATAGTAGTCAAATATAAAGTTGTTTTTGTCTATTTCTAATTTTAGCTTAACTGATTAGTGAGTGTATGTGCCAAAAGACATGTTGTCTATATAGCATTGCACAACCCCATTAGTGAGCAGAGTTGAATATTTGTATCAAGTATTCATATCTTGTTTCTTCTACGAACAAGAAGCTGAAATTCACTATTAAATTTCAGATTGTTGCAAGTTCAATTCTAATACACAATTAGATTGAAAGTTAATTCCCCGTGTTCATTCTATTTCCGCATTTTGATTAAGAAAACACATTGGAATTGATAAAGCTACAAAAACACAACTAAACAGTTCATCAAGTTATATTATCAAAAGAAAGAAGAATAATTTGAAGTATACATTCACCCCCCCTCCCTTAAACTTCAGTAACTCTAATTCCTAACAAGATCTTTTCCCATTAGCCTGAATTTCTTCACAACCTCTGACAACTTGTCATAATAAATTAATAATCAAGTACTGTGTCATTCTCTTCATGCAGTCACAAAATCCCTTTTGACATTTAAGACTTGCATCTTCATTCCTAATTTTCTTGGTACTGTTCTTTAGCTAATCTCAATTCTCTAATGTGTTCATCTATTTTGTTGATGTCTATTACATGTTGAATAACATCAAGTGTGAGGGTGTTTCTACTATCACTTTATAAGACTAAGACCAAGAATAATATACGATAATATGGATGAACACAATACTATACAAGAACAAGAACAGTATACGAGAATCTGGATGATCAAAAATACTATACGAGAATCTGGATTCCAGAGCCAAAGCTTCTTGTTGACTCATTAACATAAATAATCTTACCCATATCAACATTTCCTTAAAGAACAATTACAATATGGTGTCAGCCCTTCGAAACATGATTTCCTCTAAAACTATTGGATATGAATAAAAAAACAAGAACACTACATGAGAATTTGGATGACCAAGAATATTATCATAGAGTCTAGACGAATGCAACACTATACATCAAGAACAAGAACAAGAACAAGAACACATATATAAGGGGGTGAGAGAGATAAGAATCTGGCTAGGAACATCAGGGGAAGGGGTGAGGGGGTGAAAAACGGGTGCTAGAACATCAGCTATACATATATAAAATAAATTATAATTATAATTATGCTGATTTTATTCACTTTCCAAAAATATAAAAGTTTGAGAAAGATTTAGTCAAATATGACTGAAGATTATTTTTAGAAATATTTTGAATTGATACCAATATAAGAATTTCTATGTACCTGAACTTTAAAGTTATTCACAAGATTGCCATTATCTTTTAATTAATACAATTCATTAAAATATTTAATAATCAATGGTCTAGATGAGTTTTTTCAGTTTTCTTGATATGCTGGTTTTCTCTAAAACCTTACTATATATATATATATATATATATATATATATATATATATATATATAAAGATCTTTATTCATTTAAAAATAATAATTCGGCTCGATTCAAGCAAAACTCGTCCCGACTCAATTCGTTTACCACCTAGGTGAGTCTCAAAGTTAGGTGAATTACCGAAGATTAGAATGAAGTCAAGATTTGTTTTGATGTTAGTCAATTCTCATTTTCCCTTCATTTATGATCAAATTAATTAAACTTTAACTATGATTTATATATTATCATTTAATAATTTAAAAATATGAAAAATATATCATAAAGTATATTAGATATACTTTATAACAATATAAATTTTACAATTTTTTTCTAGTATAAATTTTATAATTTTCTTCCACTATATAATATATATATAAATTATAGTTAAAGTTCATTTAATTTGAATATAAAAAATCAAATAAGATAATTTTTTTGAGACTTTACGAGGATACAAATTTCACGAATAATAATAGATGTACAAAATTGAGCTAAAAAATTGTTATCAAATGATGTGGTACTAGTGAGATGACAATTTGAGAAACTTTAATCGATGAGATTAAAATGTAATACATAGAGTGCACTACATTTAATAAAATTAAACCAATGAGAATACATGGGATGTCATTTGATAATTATTTTTGTACACAATTTTATAGCCCGACTACATATGAGCAACTCAGGTTTGAAGTTGCCAATGACTACATATGAGCAATTCATTAACTAGAACAGACATTTGAGGAACCAAAAGAGTCACATTAGTCCCTAGGCAAGACATTGGTGAGAGTTAGTTGGTTAGATGAAGTCATTGATGAATAATTTTTTCTATGTTGTTTTCTCTCCATGAAAAAACCAGGTGACTTAGGATGAGGCAGTTGCATCTTACTACTCAACATTAGAATCACTTGTGACATACTTGGCCTGTCTTCTGGATATTGTTGGACGCACAATAATCCAATTTGGATGACTCGGAATACCTCAATGTTGTTACTCGACTCCAAGATTACTTCATCAAGTAGTCCCAAAAGGTTGTCTTCTTTGTAACTCCTCCATGCCTACAAAAACGATATTTTTTAATCATCAGTCGTGGCAATGCCTGTAGTGTAAGAGTGATATGTATTCATAGCACTTACATGTCCAATAAGGTTTAAACTGTGGTCTGGATGACTGAATAATCTGTTTTTCTTTCCGCTCACAATCTCTATCAGTAAAACACCGAAGCTGTATACATCTGATTTAATTGAGAATATTCCATGAATAGCATACTCGGGGGACATGTAACCGCTGAAGAGGATAAAAGGATGAAGATATTACTTGGGAGTTTAATCAGAGGAATTTATAGTTTTATATATTCTTACTATGTTCCAACAACTTGGTTTGTATTTTCTTCAGTTTGGGTTCCTCTGAAACTTCTTGCCAATCCGAAGTCTGAGATTTTTGGATTCATCTCGTGATCAAGTAAAATATTACTGGCTTTAAGATCTCTGTGAATGATTCTCAGCTTTGAATCCTGATGAAGATATAGAAGTCCTCTAGCAATTCCATTTATTATATTGTAGCGCTTCGACCACGTCATATACTTGCTTCTTTCCTCATCTAGTCATTTTCCATCAAGTTAATTCAAAATTGTCTATATAGGAAGATTTACATGATACATCTTTCCTAATATAACATGATTATCAGATAAAATATGAGGAATTGTATAAACTTGTCAGACAAAAGGAGCCGTACCAAAGATGAAGGTGTCTAAACTTTTGTTGGGCATGTATTCGTAAATCAAAATCCTTTCCCCCTTTTCAGTGCAGCACCCAAGTAGTGTTACGAGATTTCTGTGTTGAAGTTTGGCAATACAAGAAACTTCAGTTTTGAACTCATTTAGTCCTTGACTTGAATTCTCTGAGAGCCTCTTTACTGCTATCACTTGGCCATCATCCAACATTCCCTAAAGGTAATTAACAATTCTAATCATTTTACAATTTTCAGCACCAAACAATTGCTACATTTCTCCTAGTTCTAGTATATCTTTTAAAAAGACATATGTAGAGCCCTAGAATATAGAGAATTGTTTAATAAATATATGACTTTGCTTAACTGAAATTTTTTAACTGTGTTGCACCAAGTACTCAGTAGAAAGCAACTAAGGCACAGGTTTTAAATGTTCAATCAAGTGAAAACTTACAGATATGGAGAGAAATTGTTAAAGAAGTTGTAGTTTTATGTGCATGCATGTGTACACCAGATTGTATTAAACTTTGTAATATTTCATTATACATTTCATCTTTTATTATATGCAATCCAAACATGAGCTTACATGTAATTTTTCTCAAACAAATATTTGGTTATTATCCTGTATAAGTACTGACCCGATGACAGATTCATTATGGCATGTTTGAAGAGACCCCTGTAACAGTAGGAGCTATAGACCCCCCCTCCCCGCGTAAACAAGTATACTGACCTTGTAGACAGATCCAAAACCGCCCTCTCCAAGCTTATTGTTGTTGGAGAAGTTATTTGTGGCTTTTGCAACTAATATGAAGGCAAAAATTGGCAAGTCCAGATCTTCATTATCAATTTTGTTCAGCGCAACACCTTCCGAACTGAATTTTAACTCTTCTGCAGAATCCGGAACAAAATAAACAATCATAAAATGCTTACAAGTCTGAACCAATTTGAAGGTCTATTTGTATGTTAATTTTAATTTTTTTAACTCTTAGTTCAATTTTTCTGCAATCATGCCAAACGTTGAGCTATATTGTAAAATTAATAGTATCTTATATTTGCTTGCATTAGGTGTTATCAAACAATTAGATACCTTCTCTGTTAAGCTTTCTTTTCTTGTATACATGCAGGAATATTAAGGCAAATGAGACACTTAGTACCACCGAAATGGCAATGATCCACAGTTGCATATTTACTCTGGTTCTCCGGCTTTCCTCTGCATCATAGCCATATTAATGCAAATTCAAGAAAAGCAATGAAAAAATGGTTGTGTCAGTGGGATGGAAAGGAAAGGACGGGAATGGAATGACATTTTAATCATTGTTGATATAAATTAATCATGAATTTGATATATGCCCGAAAATCATTAGAATTTTCTTCCGTTCTCACCCCCATTGTGTCCAATCCGACTAAACAAAACCTGCAGCATTTTTTTTGTTAACAGTTTGCAGTTAAATAGAGGCATGTAACATGTGGAAAGCAGTCCTGTATACCTAGTTCAGATGCTGGCATCCTTACATAGAGATCTTGTCCATCGTTGGTGTAGCCTGAGATATCAATTAGGGGATCGAACCATAAAATGCATCCGGTTCCACCTCTTCTTTCGTCTGCACTTGCATAAGCTGCACAAGAGCAATTTTTCAAACACAACCTTCGACATTGATCCAGATTAATTTTCATGTCATACCATGACTGTCGTGCGTCTGGCAACTTCACACCTGAGTACTTCCGAAAACCCTCTTTACCCCTGCAATTTAGTATCTTCTTTCGGACACACCCATCAGACCAATCTATTGAATTCCATTTCTCTGGGAACCGTGGAGTGAATCCTGTCATGCATTCACATCTTGGTGAGTTTTGTATGTTGCAAAGACCATATGCACCGCATAGTGCATACTTATCACAGTCATTGACTCGTAGAGTAACAAAAATCAACCAGTGTTGCCTTTTATCATTCCATACAAGGAGTTGTGAATCACCATCCGGATTCGTTATTAACACTAAATCCGACTTGCTCTTGTCCACAAGATCAATCCTATAGTAGATTTCCTCTTTATTGAATGTGAAATTATCAGTCCAAATTTCATTTCTACTAGTAGTCGGGTTCCCACTATAATGAGTACCAATCCACGGCCCCGTTCTCTTCCACACCAATGAATCTTTCCACAAAAGTACCTGAGGAAAACCATGAGGATCGATTCTGTAAGTAAACCTACCTCGAGCAGGATCATCAATACTTTTCCAGGTCGTATAGTACCTTTCATGACCAGTGACCAAATTAAATCCTAGTGTCATCCCCGGGAGCATAACACTTCCAGGATAGTCGAAACTTTGCCAAAGGAAATGATCACTATATTCTTCCCTGAACACAAGATTTCCTGTATCGAGTAGTTGTGCAATAGGATTAGCCACATTTCTAGTCATATTCGAGGACCAGAACATCTTGTCATTGGATAGCACTACTATTCCCTTATTGTTAACTCTTGCTTCGCCAGAAAAATTAGCAAGTGGAGTCTCTCTATTAGCAACCCATACAACTGTTCCATTTGATATATTTTTGTACCATATTCCTAGGTAGCGTTTTGTGGATTTACCGGGACTGAAAAATCCAAGTTCGAATTTTCCATTGGCCGATACAATGGTGTCACCGTCTCTGATTGTTTCGTTTGCTCGTATAATATCCACTGCTGCAGCAGCAGCAGCAAAGCATAAAAATGAAGCAGAGCAATAGAAAATGATGATAGTAGTAATTGTGCCATTCATTTTATTTGTGGTGTAAAGACTTGGTTGAGCAGATGGTTTAACGTATGTATGCCTCAATTCTGAAAGGATCCTTGGCACGGGTCTACGATAATATTATAATATTATCCCGATAAGTTCTTCTCTTAATAATTTAAAATTTTAAAAAATTTAATAATTTATGAGTTGAGAGTAGCTCAGTGATAGAGTTATCCCTTTATCGTACTCAAGTTCATGAGTTCGGATTAGTCAAAAAAACAAAAATTGATAATTTAACGTAGTAGAATTATATAAATGCGAAAACATGTATCCTTAGGCTTAATAAAAAACAAAAATTGATTATTTAACGTAGTAGAATTATATAAATGCGAAAAACATGTCACCGCGCTTAAAATCATCCTTTTATAATTTTATCCTATTCACTATAAATAATTATAAATAAATTGTTGGTACAACACGCTTAAATGTTCAACTAATATAAAATTTAAAGACCATTAAAAAAATATAGAATTTGAAGTCAAACGTATTAAGGTGGACTTCAAAGTCAATTTGCAAGGACGCAAGTTGGTGGAAATGTTCTTGTAGACAGAAATTTTTTATGCTGTCAGTTTACTCATTCAAACATAAAATTACTCCCTCCGTCCGGTTCATTTTGATTTTTTTGAAATTAAAATAATTAATTTTTAATTATAAATTAAAAATTATTTTTTTAAGATTTTAAAAAATATATTTTAAAATAATATATATAATTTTTAATATTATAACATTTTATTTAATTTTAATTTTAATTTTAATTTTAATTTTAATTATATATTATTTTTTAAATTATAATAAAAAATAAATTATTTTAACTATACAAAAATTAAATGAATATATAAATAAAAATGGAAAGAGTATTGCGTAATTAAAGCCATTGCTGTCAAAATAGATACATGAGTCATTTTCCAATATACGTATATGCTTATATAATAAAGAAGAACTAGTTGAACTACTGTACCTTTTCCCTTTTTTTTAATGCATGCGATTATTGTTTCTAGAAATGTCAATAGTTTAACATTCAAATTGTACTGTACCAAGGCCGGCCGTGAGGGGTGTGCAAGGTCGCCTCGGACCAAAAAATATTAGTGGCACAATTTTTCGAGAAATATAGTATATATATTATATAACCCAAACATTTATATAAAATAAAAGACCTGATATAAAAAGTTACGTGAGAAAATTTTCAAACCTATCATGGATAATATATATCATCTGTAAATATTGTAAAATTTTAATTATTGGTAGAGTAGAAAAATAATTGTTAATATTTTTTCCTTGATGAATTCAATAAGTCTTTTTTGTAGATTCAAAGATTACCTTGTAAATCCAAGGTATTTAAGAGTTTCTAGTGTAAGAGTTCGTTTTTATTCTTAAATATTAATGTTAATTTATTTTACGTGCTGCGTCAATTCTATTTTAAGAGTATTCAAAGATGTTAAATATTTTTCTATTATTCTTAATTATAATCTAGACATGAGTCATAAAAAAAAAAATGACACTTATTGTGCCATGTCTCAACATATTAAGTAACTAAATAAATAGAGAGAATTTTTTTTAAGAATTATTAGGAGTGAATGATATTTATATGATGAGCTTTTTTAATAAATTAATAAAACTATTGAAGCATTTTGATTTTAATACTGACGATATAAGGTGTCAAACTTATGATAACGGTTAAAATATGATAGATGAAAGTTAAGATTTTCGGAGTGATTATTTATTAACGGTTTTAAAAAAAATGGGGCCCATTTAACAATTTCAGCCTGTGACACTGATAAGTCAGGAATGACACTGTACTTTACTACTTTACATATAAAAAAATGGCGGAAAATTTATTTTGTTTTTCATTGTATTCTTTTTTCAACATTTCTTCGCCAAATTGCCCGAGGCCTACGCTTTTTTATTTATATTATATTATTAAAGCGGCAAGGGCAAATGTTTGGTTCGTGATCGGAATCAACTTCAAATACATGTGTGTCTCCTACTCAATTTCAAACACATTCTTTTAATCAATAAACAACCATGTTTTAATTTTCTCATTAGTCAACCTCAATTTATTTAATATCATAATTTAATAATTAAATTTTATAAATATTAAAATAATAATATTATTTTATTTATATTAATTAAATTTTATTATTGTGCTCTATCTATATTATATATACTTTTATATTATATTATTCTTAAAAAAACCTTTTCTTAATTAGAATATAGAGTACGTTGTACTCACATTTAATAACATGCTTCAATTTTCTCATCGCTCAAACACTTTAATTTATTTAAAATTACAATTTTATAATAATTTTTTTTGAATATTAAAATTATGTTAATATTAATATATATATTAAAATATACTCTTTTATTTATATTTTAATTAAAATATTTTCTAATATATTCGAAACTCTTTTTATTAATAAAAATTTATTAATGTTTTGCACTAGTTATTAATCTATGTTAATTAATATAAATATATAACAATATATTAATGCAAATTTAAACACATAATATAAATATGATTCAAAAATAATTTATCACATGTACAACATTACATAAAAAATATTAATAACATAAATAATTAAATTAAATTTTTAATTCATTTAAGATATATAATATATTAATTATTACTCTCCGTGCTTTGCACATGCTAGTATTGACATTAAAATTGACCACCCCAACTTGAACGGATCAGTTAGTCGCCTCGTTCACATTTATTAGTTAGTCGCCTCGTTCACATTTACTGCAACTTATATTTGAGGAAATAATCGCTAAGGTTTCAAGCAAAGCAAAGACCAAGTCAATAAATTATTACTCCAACAATTCCTGGTTACACAAGTAGAATGTAAGATTAAATACTTGTGTCTACTTTTTTTTACCTGTTTGAAAATCAACTTATGTAAGTTCAAGTTCCGAATAAAGAACAAACACAAAATTATGAATAAATATCATTTGTATTATTGATGAATAAATACAATAACAGTTACTCTGTGTTTATCACATCAACTCTCTCAAAACTTCGACAATTACAATATGTTAAATAGAGAATGTTTATATATAGAGCTACCTATCAACTAATAATGAAATTACAATTAATCAAGAATAAATTCTTATCTATTAGCTGATAGTTTCCTTTTATAACTCTTCTTCGTTCCTTCTCATAACATATCTGCAATATCTTTCCCTTTATTTTCGAAGACTTTCCTTTATTATCATCACCTTTCAAATTCAGCTTTCAGCTTTATAGACTCTGAAGATCTTCAGACTCTGATAGTCTATAGACTCTGATAGTCTACAGACCTTGATTGACTTTCAAACTCTGATTGACTTCCAGACTCTGGTCTTGTTTCTTCTGAAAATCTTGTAAGTATAATCAACTTGATACCTGTACATGTACTAGCTAGACTCTAATAACATTTTCTTGATCAGAGACTAAAAAGACTTATTTTATCACAGATACAACTATGTTAGACTCTGTTCTAGTATTTTGTATATCATCAAATAAATATAATCCTAACAATTACATTTTAATAGTTCAAGCAAATTAATATTATAATCACTAAAATATCTACTTTTGTTTATCTTAATTTATAGGTGAAAACCATATGACAAGGCCTATTTGTAATTATTATATGATAACTCAACTCATATTAGAAAGGGAAGAAAATAATAAATGTGATAACAAGAATCAAGTTGAAGAATGTCAGCTAGATATGGAGAATTATAATATTAGAAGAATTCTGACAAGACTGCTACTCAACACTGGAAGAAGTTCATTTATATGTTCAAGTATCAGTGTAAAATAAAAGAGTAATATCTCAAGGAGTTTAGAAGATACAGAAGATTTTAAGTGTCTACTATAGAAAGATTCCAGAAAAAGAAAATTATAGAGGAAAAATAAAAAGAAGACAAGATAGGACAAGACATGATATAAAGACCACTACAGTAAAAATGAGAATCAACATTGTAGTTAGTCATCCGTGAACCAGACCAGTGCACAGGGTGTCAACAATGTCAGTGAAGATTCGTCATCAAAAAATTCAAGTAGTTAGAAATGTTATTGTTGAAGAACTGAAAAGTTTGATCTACATCAACAATGGTCTTACAGTCAAGACTTTAATTTAATTAGTAAAGTAATTCACTTAGAATTAATTTATTTCTTAAATTAATTAAAGGATTAATTAATTTAAAATTATTTTAGAATAAAGAAGACAGAAACTGGAAGTTCAAAGGGATACAAGTTTGTTTGGATTGTAGTGTACAAGAGTCAAAATCCAAGATTGAATATTTGATTGGGTACATGCAATGGTGAAAAGAAGTATTGTCTAGTTTAAAAATTCAGATTATTTCATAAATAGAGGTACTTTTAATTGCAACTGTAGATATAGCTAAACATGTCTAACGATACTGACTTTAAGACAAGACGGAAAAAGAATTGACATGGAAGAAATGCAGATTTATATATTTGTAAAAGTGGAACCCCGGTTGGAATTGATTTATCATTTCCAAGCCAAAAGGAGTTCGGTTCCAGACGTTCAAAAGACCGCATCTTAGAGCGTAATGATTTATTTTTATTAATAAATATTTTATTTATTTAGTATATTATATTTATAAATGTCTAAATAATATTAGATATTTATTTTTATAATTTCTGAAATAAATTTATTATTTATTAATCAAAGATTATAAGTTGTGCTGGGTCTAAAAGCATTTCTACGGATCCTGTCTATAGTAAGACGAAATAGGCCCTTTGCTTTTCAAATTGAAATTGGCGGGTAATGTTTTAAAAGTAACCAATCAAAGGCTGCCACGTATCTAATCAAATGGAAAGAAATGAAAAAGCATGTTATAGAAAAAGTCTTACCGAATGCTTGGATGAAAAGTTTTACCGAGAGAAATAATCAAAAGTCTTACCGAATTTCTATTAAGACTTTAGAAAAAGTCTTGCTCATACAAGAGGGAGAAAGTCTTACCGAATTTTAAAGTGAAAATTGTCTTGCCAGAGCTTGGAAAAAGTCCTACCGAGTTTTATAAAGGTCTTACCGAATTTAGAAAGTCTTACCCACTGATTTAGAAAAATTTTGAAGTCATAATTAAATTGTCTTTTAGAAGTCTTTTTAAAAAAGTCTTGTCAGCTTACCCCTTTATAAATATGAGGCAATTGTCTTTATTATTCAAGAGTTAGAAAATATTCAAATTTAATAATTTGTGTGCAAAATTTAAGAGAATTTTTCATCAATAAAAAATTGAGAGTTAAGTTGAAGCAAGAGGCACAAGTGTCACTTAAGTAACCATTGCGAAAAAATAAACAGTGGTAGAACGACCGTAGAAGCAATGAAATTAATAATGTGAATACTAGTGTTTAAAATATACAACAAAGGGAAACCAAAGAAGATTTATGGATTATGGGCATCTAGGATTGTTCCCGGGGCCTCCATAGTAAAAATGAGTTCCCCATTCAGTATTATATGAGCTTTTTATGTTGTAACAATTTGTATTTTCAGCTAGGGTTGATATGTCATGGACTGAGCTAAGACTATTATCTGAATCAACCACTTCTAAGTTCCGAAAGTAGCTTGCTTTTCCGAACCCGTCTTCTGCAAAATGACCTGACCCCATTTGTGTCGATGTGTGCTTTCCGTTGGCTCTGGAATTAACAATCTCGCCTCCCCATTCGACCATTGTTGCTCTGTCTGCTAAATGTGTAAACAGTTCTGCAGGCCAATATCCAACTAGCGTGTTGTCGCTAAACCCCATCCACCAGTTCCCTAATTTCGGGTCCTGAATGAAATTTATTATCTTACATCTCAGCTAAACCAGAATATCACATTGGACCGAATCATAACTCATGACATATGTGCATTCGTGATTTTTCGATGCAAGTGAAAATTCTTAAGAAATAGAGGGCAAACCTTCCAAATAAGAATGGAAATGTCGAATTGGTTGCTAGAAGGTGAAGACACGGGAGAAATGGCAGCTCCAATGGCTATCCTGCTATTGGTTTGTACAAATCCAGAACAGAGTAGATTGTAACATCCAGTGGCTTGATATGCGTCACTCTGCATTATATCACAAAATTTCATACAATTTTCACAAGATCAACAGTGACTGACTAATGGAGTATTTTTTTTGCTAGTTGAACAATATGATCACATAATTACAGACAAATCTTATGAATAATAACAAGGATGAGAATGGTTCTAACCGTCCAGTAGGTGAATAATCTGGGCCTGCTATCACCATAAAGCTCTGGACTGACCTGACTAGTAGAACAATCAAAGCATCACAAACTTAACCTTGCCAAATTTCACATTACTTTTAATTCAATTAATTCATGATTAACCAGACAAAATTCAAAACCCGTGATGAAAATTTGACTATTATCACTTCATGAACAGATTGAAAATGGTCAGTATCTTATTATAGACCTTTTTCATAATAAATTTGTTTTTTATTTTTAATTAGTACGAGGCTTATAATGAAACTTGTCCAATGAAATTAATTCAAATTTTTCTCAAAATGATGCCAACGAACTGATCTAATAACACATCTACAATACATGACAATTTATTTTATATAACGGTTTGTTTAACCTGTGCCACTAACGTACATGATCGGAAGTTGGTTTAGTCAAGATAATTGTGGCATGCATCATTTGTATCTTGAAGATTGGGCTTCTATTCGGATTAAATAATAATTTGGAAAGTTGCATGAACGTGTAACAATAAACTAAAATTATTATAGAGATACTAATAACGTAGTAGCGTACCTGCCAGCCAGCTTCGATGCTATTGAGATCAGAGCCGTCGAAAGAACCGGAGAGAACCCAGATCTGAGATAGACTAAACTCGTTGACTACTTCTATTGCTGGGTCCCACACATTTATTGTCGCTCTTGCCCCATACACCTCCTGCGATGCTCCCGTGTATGCTATTGCATGCTGTGTGGTTTTAGTAATATTAATTACAGTAATAATCTCTGTCATTATTTATTATTATTATTATTATATTATATTTATAATAATAAAAAATTATATTTATGTAAGTATAGTAATTTAGAATACGAGTTTTCTAACATGTACTTGTTTCACATCCCACTGTATCTTAACTGACAGCTCAATCATCTCTTGATACCAGAATATTGCATTAGCCTTCTATTTTACTTGCATGTTCAAACTAACATAAAAACTGGTTTCGACTATTGGAAGCATCTTATGTCCGGGTTATGTGGTGTTGACCTTGACTCTGCATTAACCTTAATTTCTTTGTTTTTAAATATTACTGTAATACTTGTGTCAATAGGGTTTGATGCAATGTTAAACAAGGTTATAAAAATTGAAAATAGTTGAAATTTGATTGTTTATCTAAATTTTCGAATAATCATTTCAGTATTCGATAGATTCAAGTTCAAATAATTTTTGATTTTTATGTATTCGGTCGAGTTGACCGATTTATAACATTCATTTTATTACTCCACTACAGATGTTATTCCGTACACAAAGTCAAAGTAACATGCTAATAAATTAGCAATCAACAAGTTATGAGTATTCTTTAATTCATTTCTCTCCCTTACTATAATAAAAATCTCATCATTTAATTTATTAATAATCGAGGACTAAAACATGGTGCTAGTAATAAATAAATAAATTCATTAATAAAAGAGGCAAGAATTGAGTTGAACTAAATATATTACCTCATGTCCATTGACACTAACAACGTCGGGAGCATCACCATGACGGCCGGCCATCGGAAAGGCGTGGCGTTTCTTGCCAAAGTCATAGAGAGAGTTGGCTCTCAATACATCATGCACATGGCTCCGTCTAATGGGAACACTTCCTTTCGGACACCTTTCTTTCTTTTCATGCCAAGCTTGCCATGCACCTTTCAAATTCACTCTTTCTTTTTCACTACTCGTAACATTCAATCTTTTTGGCATTTCTGGTCGAACTCTCTGTACATTTTTACACGTCCGCTAAATTATTCGCAACTTCGAAAATAAAAATTATTCATATGTTATCCAACAATATATATCTATAGATTAGCATGAACATTTACGACGGATTTTTAACACTATACTCCGATCCGACTAAGCAAAAATTTATATATAGTTGGGAGTTGTAGTCATTATTAATGTTCTTCAAGGCATGAACTATAAAAGGCGAGGGCATCAACAAATAGGTAGCTAACTACTTGTCACGTTCAAGAGTTTCAAATCCTTATACATGTGCATGCATATTAATTATAATGAACAATAGACCTGGATCTTGTGATTCTTCAAGAGAGGATGATCAAGAGCTGGTTGCTTCCTTTTAGGAACACAATCTATAATATCTCCATCTGGGCTCTGATGAAATAATAAGTTAGTAACAATATCAAATGATCTAGCTAATACAATTAGAATTAATTGAAATGTGAAGAAGATAATATATATATACCTCTATGGTTAAGACAGGAGGCTTGTTGATAGTATCCAAATGCTTTTGAATTCTTGCTAGTCTCAAGCTCCCTACTTGTCTATATTTTGTGTAATTTAAGTTACTCGAAGCCGAAGCTGCCACCATAGATGTTTGGTACAAGATGACATGAACTAAAAACAGGGGCACAGAAAGATGAAATAGAAGAAGAGCTGATGAAGATGATGACAAAATCCCTGATCTCTTTCTTCTTGTTTTACTAATAGAAGCTTCCATTATATCCAAATAATAATCTTCGATGCAAGAGACCAACAATGTCACAAAACCTTTTGACCAGCTATATCCTCCTTCCGTCGCAATTTACCTGTCTTGTTTGTTTGACTTTTTGCGTCGTCGTAAAAATGAACAGTACTAGGAAATTAATCACAGATGTGGATGGTGCAAGAAATTCAGGTACATGCAGCACAGCTAGGCCTTAATGAAAATTATTGTGACCACCCAAAACTGGCCAACTTATATCAAAGGGGAAGCATGAAAATGACCTGAAATACATTTACACTGTTTTACATATATGTATAATGCAGAGAAAAGAAAAGTAAAGTGGGGTGGAGCTAAAATTTGTAAATATGTGTTCTCTCTCTTTCTAAATGCTGAAGAAGAGAGGTTGTTGATGGATAATTAAACTGGTGCACACAGCCCCAAATAGTAGATTTAATTCACCATCATCATCATGGATCATTATAGATTGTGTCTCTGTATTGTCAGCTGTGCAACACATAAGAAGTTGTTTTAGTTTGCTAAAAAATGTAGCATTAATGAAATGAGATGAAAGAGAGAAAGATTAGGAAGGACATTGAAGACACTGCAACCTACCCATCTCCCAACACCCCCCACCTTTTTTATTACACACTTCAATTTTTGCATCTGCCTCTCCTCCCTTCCCCATTAATAATGCATTTTCTCTCTTTCTCTGCTTTTCTTTGTTTAATGTACCATTTGTAATTTTGTCCATTTCTTTATATCCCTTGGCCTAATACTTGGAGTGTATTTGGCTCAGTTAAAAAAAAATATCTTTGGTTAAATAATATCTAAATTTTCTTTTATACATTATTGTTTATGTAGAGACAATTTATGTAATTAATAGATTATCAATGCCAATATTAATTTAATTTACATGTGGAGAAGATAATTTTGAAACTTTTGGAGTAGAAATTTAAAATAAGTCCCTAAATAACTATATCTCGTTTAGTAACAGATTTATTTAATAATTTTATATTTAATTTTCAGTAAAAAATTAGTACTTCAACAAACAAATAAACTAAAAAAATTAAACTTATGAATTATTTAAAATTTATATTCTGTGAGTCACATTAACATACATTTGTGAACGGATTTTTTAAATATTTAATTTATATAATTTAAATTATTGTTATTTTTATAATAATAATTAGAATTTTATTTAATGACATACATAAAAATAATTTTCTATATTTTATCTATATTTATATTTTAAGGGGATAAAATATATATATATTTTATTTAAGTATTTATTGTCAACTAAAATATTACCCACTGTGTTCCAAAATAGTAGTGACTTTGACATTTTGCACGTTGTTTAAGGTATAAAAATCTACTTGGATATATTCATTTTACGATTTCTTTTTTCGAATAATAATTTAAATATTATATCTTTATATAAAAAAATTAAAAATTATATATATATATAATTTATATTTTTTTACATCTCAAATTACGCGTAAAGAGTGACACTATTATTTTAGGATAGAAAGTTAAATAGGATAATCATAAAGGTGCAAGTTGGGAGTTGAATGCTGCTGGAGCACGTGTGCAGTCTTATTGGTTGAACTACCTACATAAATATAATTACATATACAGGAAAAATATACAAGGATTATTTTGTAATTTCGGATCTCAGATACATAAATCTTCGCCTCTAATTCACGTCTGAATAAAATGGCAAAATGTTTCTTTTTCTTACAGTATTCATCTTTATCAAGCAATAAAACATACCAAACACAATAATGAGTGTTGCAACAAACTCATACCTTTTCATACAATTTACAAACCAAATCCATATTTTTGGTTTTTATCCTATTTATATCAATCTAATTGGATACTAAAATATTTAAATATTATAAAGTTTCATTATTTTGGCATAAAACCTATTCAAATTTGATATATAAGAGGCTATTTGTTTTCTTCTTAATTGACAATTAATTATTTGAAATTAAAACATATTTTATTTGTTTTAAATTTAATCTTAAATAATATGTTCACTGTTATTTGTTTGACAATACATTTTCAAATAAAAGATAATAGCATTTAGAAAACTAAGATAATAAATATATCAAACAATATTATTCATTCAGTATTAAAATTTCTTATTAAATCATGATACTGAGAAATTTTAATCATTTAAATTTTTTTTATTTATATTTGTCAAGTGATCTCTAAGGACATTCCTTTAGTGTAATTTAATAATGCTATCAGCATTTTTTTACAATTTGTTTTTTGAAATTTTAACTTTATTTATACACTTATTAACTAAAAGAAATTGTTTTTTTATATTTAGTGGGGCTAAAACTTAACACTAAATACATAATATTACATGATTCTAAACTATTCAAATCTTATAGAGTTCCAATTAGAAGACCGGGTTACCCTAAGTTTATATTCAAATTTATTTATTTTTTTATATTGAATCCAATTAAGTGTCGAATATTTTAAGAGTCAATCCATATTTATTTTATTCGGAGTAATCGAATAAGATATCCAATCTAAATAAATTTTTCATTAATATTTTTAATTATATTATAATATAGGACTAACAATTTTAATATTTATATTTTTAATACTAAACTAAGATTAACGTATATTATAGCTGGTCAATTATAATGATATTAATACACACACCATTTCTCATTTTGCTATAGCAAATTGAAGATAGTGTTGCAACAAATAAAAATTAATTGTATATTGAAATTTTTATAGTAAGAATCAAAAGTATTAGGAATATATACATATATATATACACACACACACCTTACATAATGCTTTAAGAGGAGAAATCGCATTGGACATGGTACGATTGATGATGAGTCATGTTGATCTTCCCATATGTTTTTGGGGTTATGCCCTAGAAACGATTGTAGTGTTCCTACTAAAACAGTTCAGAAAAAACGGTTCAGAAGACCCTATGATATATGGGCCGAACAATGTTAAAAAATGTATTTTCTGAAAATTTGGGGATGCGAGGCGTTTCTGAAATGTGTAATCTCTGACAAGTTTTGACCTAAATCGGAAAGATATAATTTTGTGGGTTACCCAAAGGAAACTAAAGGGTATTACTTCTATGATACTTCTTCGAACAAAGTGTTTGGTGCTCGAACTAATGTGTTCTTAAAAGAGAGCCAGTCTCTAAAAGAAATAGTGGGAGGAAAATAGACCTCGATGAAGCTCGAGAACCACAAGATAATATTGAACCAGAGTGGGAAAAAGAGAAGGATATACAAGATAAAATTGATGATATAATGCTCAAGAAACACAAGTTGTTCATAGATGAAGTAGGATTCGACATGAGCCCGAGAGAAATTATGAATTTTTCTTGGCTTAAGTCATCAAAATGTTGATTTGATGCTCGTAGATCAGGACGAGCCTCTCACTTACCAAGATGTTATGGACAGTCCAGACTCTAAGAGATAGCAATAAGCCTACAAATATGATATGGATTTCATGTGTGAAAACCAAGTACGAACTTTGGTTGATCCACCTAAAGGGGTAAAACATATAGGTTATAAATGGGTCTCAATAAGAAAACTCACATAGATGGTAATGTACAGACCTATAAAGCTCAGTTGGTAGAAAGAAAAGGTTTTAACCAAATTTATAGTATTGACTATGATGAAAGTTTATCACTAGCGGCAATGGTCAAATTCATTATGATTTTTTTTGCTACAGTAAAAATGTTTGGATTTATTGACAGATAGATGAATCTTGTGTTTACAAAAAGGGTTAGTGGGAGCCATGTTTCGTTCCTAGTGTTATGTGTTAACAATAAGTAATGACATTCCTTCTTTGTAAGGTGTTAAGAATTGGTTGAGGAAAGTGTCTCCATGAAAGACTTAGGTGAGGAAACCTATATATTAGTGTTCAAGATTTATAGAGAGAGACCTCGAAGATTGATCGGTTTAAATCAGAGTATATATATTGACAAAGTATTGTATCCTGTAGGGATGTAAGATGCGAAATGGGGATATATCCCTATGCCTAATGAGATAGTGATCTCTAATAAAGTATTGTCCTAAATCATTGGATGATAAGGACCACATGAGTAAGATTTTATTTGCTTCGACAATTAGATCTATCATGTAGCTAATGATATGTACTCTCCTTGATGTCTCGTATGCTTTGAACATGATGAACATATATAAGTATAATACATGTGAAGATCATTGGATGGTAATCAAGAATGATTAGACTACATAATCATTCTTGGTGTATGGTGAATAGAAGAAGCTAGTTGTAATGGGTTACACTGATGCTTGTTTATAGACTTACAATAATGACTTAATGTTTAAGTTTGAATTGATGTTTTACCTAAATAGGGTTGTTGTAAGTTAGAATTGTTCGTAGCATGAAATAGTAACAGATTCTATGATATATATACATATATTTAAAATGCATAGAATTAATATATAAGCAGACCCACATACTACACTTTTGTCATAACAAAAGTGCTAAGGTCACAATAGTGCAATGGATATTGGATACATGATGATTGTCTCTAATATAAGTGGGAGATTGTTAGTGTAGGTCCCCTAGAGGCAATATATTATAGTTTTGGGAATATTATTTATGTCATTATATTTAATTGATTATTTAATATATGATACAAATTATATAGTTACAAGTATGTGACTTGAACATGATATTATATAATTTATGTGTATCATATTCTTAAAATTCCCTAATCGAGTATTATTATTTAGGACAATGATAATACATCGAGACTAGTATGTTGATTGACAGATGACCATATCCCATTGGTCATAAGTATAGGGATACTAAAGTCAATGTATAGGTACATGTAAGAGTACAGTGTACTTGACAGACCCACCATGAGAATTCTACATGGAAAATTAAAATTGTGTCATAAGTAATTCTCATAGTGACAATGGTGTAATGATCATCTGAACTGAAATCAGTACATTTCTACACGTGGAATTATATTTTGATTTCATCCAAATTTACCTTTAACCGGGTAATGATAAAGATGGACATTTGATATATTATGAATCGTGTGAGAAATATGAATGATCTAGATGAGATTTAACTCTCCTATTTTAGCAGTGATATTATTGGCCTCTTATTTGAGTCAGACTATGAAATGCTTGGTTGTGCTAAAATATTGATTTGTTTAATATAGTCTACTCATCGATTAAGAAAATAAAGATTAAATTATGAAAAGGATGACACAAACCACATGCCTCAAGTTTAATCTATAATATCAAGGTTAAAAGGATTATATTACATGGAACATTTGTCGCAAAAGGTTTAATTGAATCACCAATTAATTATTATTATTTGGGTAGCAATGATGTATTACTAAATGCCGCTCATTGTTTATAATTTTATATTGAATATTAAAATTATTATCAACGTAAAAATAACTTACCGGGTCACACACAAGAATGCTTGAATGAGATTTAATTTAAAATATGAATTTAAATTAAATAGTAATTCAAAGTTATTTATGATATTAATTAAATGGGACTTAATTAATTAATTAAATAGAAATTCGAATTTACTAATTATTAGAATTTGAATTATATTTAAATATTAATTATGTATGACTTAATTAGTTATTTAAATTTAAATTTTAATTTTAATAAAAGCCCAATCAGATTATGAGCTAGAAAATTGATTTATCTGTTGTATAAATATATCTGTGTCGGGGTTGAAAACCCGAATCTTGGTTTTTGGAAAATCCTAGCCGTTTTGAGAAAGAGATAGACATAAATCGGCTTTTAGAGTTGCTAGTACATCGCTCCTTCAAAGATCAAGCGTTCGTGTGGATACCGGTAGAGTGTAGATCGCAAGAGTGGGATGCATGGTGATCATTCAAGCTTGGACCTCTTTAATTCTCCCCTATTAAATTGTTAAAACATCTTTAAAGGTAAACACAGATCTCCTAATTAAATATCATGTTTTTTATGTTAAAGCATCTTTAAAGGTAAACACTGATTTTATTTTTTCGTTGCATTTGATGCTTGAAACCCTTTAATGGTATTAGAGATACTTACAAAAATGTTTTAATTCGGTTATATGTTACAGTTTTAATATATATACAAGCATGTTTTGTGGTTGTCATGTATGATGTGCTGATTTTTGATATATATGCATAAACTGTATTTAATGATGATTGAGATGATCATATGATGATTATATAATCTATATATATATATATACTGATATATATATATATATATATATATATATATATGATTTATGCTGGTTTTTGTTACGGGGATTGTATACGATACGATTTCTACAAACACGTCACAGATTTGGTGAAATTTGCATACTGTCTGAATCAGGTGCAAAATACCTTTTTGAAAAGGGAAACGGGTCAATGAACAAAATAGACAAAGTCACTCATTCATCTGTAAGGCGTTTGACGTTGTTTAGAGCTTGAAAACAATGATTTATGTTTTTCTGATTTAATTTTGATTTTCTAAATTATGTTTGATATGATATCTATGATTAGATCATAATGAATATATATGATATTCATGATGGATTGTATAATCATGTGATTATCGTATGTATCATTGTGTATATATATATATATATATATATATGATATACATTGTTCTTATTATGGAGATTGTATATGATACGATTTCTGAAAAAGCTGAACATATTTGGTGAAATCTGTGTCCAGTGTCCGATTTTTGCAAATAATATGTGTTTTCTGATTAGAATTGGGTCATTGAGCAATACAGAATGATTCAGCTCTGCGTATGTAAGCCATTAAATGTCGGTACAGGCCCTAAAATGGTGATTTATTAGTTTTTGAAAATTATTTGGTTTTTTGAAATTTTGAAATTTGTTATATATGATTATATGATATGTTTATATAATCTGAGATATATAATATGTGTTATGTGATAGCGTGATGCATGGTTATGAAATTTATTATATATGATTATATGATATGTTTATATAATCTGAGATATATAATATGTGTTATGTGATAGCGTGATGCAGGTTATGGCCTTAAGACCCATTAGTTTATGGTTTTTATTTAGTTTTATTTATGGTTTTGGTTTCTAAATACGACTTGCATGTCGTCTATTCATTGTAATTTGATTATCTCGAATGTAACTCAAGTTTTTCTTGTAATTTCTTGTAATTTTTAATGAAGACTGCAAGCAATGAGACAATCTAAAAGGGTATGTTGGAGTAATAGTATAATATTTTAAATCACCATAGATTGACCTTGATTTTTCCATTAGCTTGGAAAGATCACATAGAATTAGGCCATAACCATGACACAATTTCATTTATGCAATATATATGTATATATATATATATATGTGTGTGTGTGTGTGGTGCAATGTATAGATATAGAATGCGTGTTTAATTAGATTACGCATGCTTGTATTAGATGCGACACCCATGCCATGCCTGCTTAAGAAAGTGATAGGGATAAAAAATAACCATGTAGACACAATTAATGTTGCATTAATTGGGCTCATTAAATGGAGCATTAAAGGTAGTGATAGCCAATGATGAGGATCCAATCGAAGAAACCTACGGTTGCTAAATATGGGCTTAACCATGTTACCAAAGGACATTCTAATAAAGGTTTGTTAAGGCCCAATGACATTGGGTATTTATTAATTTCGTAATTAATAAATAAGGCTATAAATCAGCCTAATCGATATCTTCTATCAAAAGACAACTATTGAAAGGAAGCTTCCAAGACGCCAACTCCGACAAGGAAACATAATCTTTCAAGGAAACAGTATCCTACATAGAAATATTCATCATGGAGGTGCCTTATTCGTCAAGACTCCTAACCCTATTATGATTCTAAGACTCTTAATGTCTATATAAAACTGTCTGGCTTGATTCTCATACGCACTGAGATACGTAGGCTTCTTGTGAGGACAAAATTAAGTCACGAAATACAAGTGTAACCATTAAAGCTCGATAAGATTTGATACCCTAAGCAATTAATACACCCTAGATTTTAACCCATAACTGATGCTGATATATATTTAAAGACGCGCGAACGAGATGATAAACGTGAGTACAAGTTGTCGGAAGATGTGCTTAAAGCGGTTAAGGAAAAAGTTATAAGTATTTAGCATTTAATTTCATATTATATATTTCATTGTTTGGTAAAACCAAACAAAAGGCTTTCTGCATCCGTATAATCATATCTTTACATTTTGGATCGTATAATGTTAGTTAGAGTTTCACTGCTGCTTTTTTGACTTATAGTTAGTGTTTGATCAAATCAAGCCTACTCTATGCAATTATTTGTCTTACTGTAACATGTTTTGTACTTCTGTATCAGATTAGTGACTTAGTTAATTTTATGTATATTTGCAGTTAGAAGATGATCAAATTGTATTCCCAAGTTGTAATTTAAAGCCAAGAATAAAGTATGTTAGAGGATTCAGGTTAAATCTGTTGGGTTCCAAGGCATAAAACGCAGCGGATTAACGTAAATATAACGAAAAATTTCGGAATCCTAACGCAGGATCATGTATAAGATTGACAGATTATGGTGAAGCAGAATTATACCTTTTCTAGTCTTGACTTTCACGAACTCAACGGAGATCCTAACTTTCACGACTTGTGTCTTCCTCTCGAAAACACCTCTATGGTATCCACACGAACACCTTCAAGAACGTCTCACGATCTTGATTACGGAATGGATGTACTAGCCTCCTTTTGATGATTTCGAATTTGTTCTTTTCTGCCTCCTTGTTGTTGCTGCCTTTAGAGTTTTAATTCTCTAAAACGTAAAACCCATTTAACCTATCATTATCTATTTATAATGACTGGTTAACGGGCCTATTCAGCAAAACCTAACCCATGTAGGTATAGGATTAAATAATAAAACGTGTTTCAATTATTTAATTAATAATTAAGTCATACTTAATTATTATGGGTAGAAATCCTCTTCAAATTCGAATTTATATTATTTCAATTAATTATGTCTCACTTAATTAATATAATAAAATTCAAATAATCATCAATTAATTTAAATCTATAATTTAAATTAACTATTCCTCTAAGTGCTCTATGTGTGTGACCCTATAGGCTATTATTTAATTAGCAATAATTTTATTCTCCAATAAAATTATAAACAATGAGCGGTATCTAGTAATACATCATTGCTACCCAATTAAACAATAATTAAATCGTGATTCGATAAAACCTTTTGTGATTAATGTTTCCGTGTAATATAATCCCTTTAACCATATATATTATAGATTAAACTCGAGGCATGTATTTAGTCATTCTCTATAACATTTAATCCGGGTTTACTTGATCCATGAGTAGACTATGAAAACAAATCATTATTTGAGCACGGCCATGCATTTTATAGTCTTACTCAATCAAGAGGCCAATAATATCTCTCCTAATTATAGGAGGGTTAAATCCTTTATCTATCATTCATATTTCTCATACGACTCATGATATACCCGATGTCCACTTTTATCATCACCCGGTCAAAGGTAACTTTTAATATAGTCAAAGTATATTAATCCTCGTATAGAAATATAATGATCTCAAGTCAAAGGATCATTACACCATTATCACTGTGAGTCTTTCTTATGACTTTATTAAACATGAAGAATCTCACTGTGGGTCTGTCCAGTATCATGTATTCCTACATGTACCTATGTATTGACTTTAGTATCCTCATACTTATAACCAATGAGATGTGGTTATCAGTCAAACAACATACTAGTCTATTTATGTATTATTATTGTCCTATAATAATAATACTCGACTAGGGACCTTTTAAGAATATGATATATTATATAATCTCAAGTTCAAGTCATGTACTTAAACTATACAATGTGTATCATGATTCTAAGGACATTTATTATGCTAACAAATATATCGTAGTAATTAAAGTCATAATAAATACGTTTATTGAATAATCAAATGACATAAAGATCTATTAAAAAGAAACATTGTATTGCCCCTAGGGCACCTACACTAACAATCTCCCACTTGCACTAGAGCCAATCACCTATGTATCTAATACTCATGGAACTAGTGTGACCGTCGTGCTTCGTCTGCGACAAGCCTTTGGTCAGTGGGTCTGCAATCTTATCATTTGTATGCACTTTACATATGTGTATGTCACCCATTTCATTAATCTCTCGAATGAGGTGATATCTCCCGAGTATATGTTTGGTTCGGGAGTGAGATCTAGGTTCTTTAGCCTGTGCAATCGCTACATTATTATCGCAGTATAGATCAATGGGATCTGCGATCGATGGAACCACTCCCAAATCAGTAATGAATTTTCGAATCCAAACAGCTTCCTTTGCTGCTTCATAAGCTGCAATGTACTCAGCCTCCATTGTAGAATCAGCTACTGTTTCTTGCTTTGAAGTCTTCCAACTTACAGCACCTCCGTTTAGACAAAACACAAAACCAGACTGTGATACAGTATCATCTCTATCTGTTTGGAAACTTGCATCGGTGTAACCTTTTACAACCAGTTTCTCCTCTCCTCCATACACCAAGAATGAATCTTTAGTCCTTTTCAAGTACTTTAGAATATTCTTGACTGTCGTCCAGTGACCTTCACCTGGATTAGATTGGTATCTGCTCGTCATGCTTAAAGCATACGAAACATCTGGGCGAGTACATACCATTGCATACATGATAGATCCAATTGCTGAGGCATATGGAACCTTACTCATGCGGTCCTTGTCATCCAATGATTTCGGACACTGATCTTTAGAGATCGTTATCCCTTGAGACACGGGGACATATCCCCTTTTTGCATTTTGCATACCAAAACGATGCAAAACCTTATCGATGTATGTACTCTGACTTAGACCGATCATCCTTCTAGATCTATCCCTATAGATCCTCATTCCTAGAATGTAGGATGCATCTCCTAAGTCTTTCATAGAGAAGTTGCTCCCTAACCAAGTCTTAACAGCCTTAAGAGAAGGTATGTCATTCCCCATTAGTAGTATGTCATCAACATATAGTACTATGAATGCCACATGGCTCCCATTAACCTTCTTGTAAACACAAGGTTCATCTTCGTTTTGAACAAAGCCATACTCTTTGACTGTTTCATCAAAACGGATATTCCATCTCCTAGAGGCTTGCTTCAATCCATAAATGGATCGACGTAATTTACATACCTTGCTAACATTCCTTGGATCGACAAAACCTTCAGGTTGTGTCACGTACACATCCACATCCCCTTCAAGGCTTCCATTAAGGAAGACTGTTTTGACATCCATTTGCCAGATTTCATAATCATGGAATGCTGCAATAGCAAGCAAAATCCTTATGGACTTGACCATAGCCACTGGTGAAAAAGTTTCATCAAAGTCAATACCATGAATTTGTTTGAAACCTTTTGTAACTAGCCTTGCTTTATAGGTCTGAACATTACCATCCATGTCAGTTTTTTTCTTGAAAACCCATTTGCACCCTATGGGTTTTACCCCTTCAGGTGGATCAACCAAAGTCCATACTTGGTTTTCGTACATGGAATTCATCTCGGATTTCATGGCTTCTAGCCATCTCTTAGAGTCTGGACTGTTCATAGCATCTTGGTATGTGAGAGGCTCATCTTCTTCTATGAGCATTAAATCACCATATTGAGTCAAGAGAAATCCATATCTCTCTGGCTCATGGCGAATTCTACCAGTTCTACGAACAACGTGTGTTTGTTGAGCATTATCATTATCCTGCTCTTGTTCCACTTCAGGTTCAATGCTATTTTGTGGTTCTCGATCTTCATCGAGGTCTATAGTTCTCCCACTGTTTCTTTTAGAAACAAAATCTCTTTCCATGAAAACAGCATCTCGAGCAATAAACACTTTCTGCTCAGAAGGACTATAAAAATAATACGCCTTTGTTTCTTTAGGGTATCCCACAAAATTGCACTCTTCAGATTTAGGTCCAAGCTTGTCAGATACTTGACGTTTCACAAACGCCTTGCATCCCTAAACTTTCATAAAGCTCATGCCTGACCGTTTCTTCTCCCATATCTCATATGGAGTCTTTTGAACCTTCTTAGTAGGAACACGGTTAAGTGTGAAAGCCGCTGTTTCTAGAGCGTAACCCCAGAAACTAATTGGAAGATCTGCATGACTCATCATCGATCGCACCATGTCCAACAAGGTGCGATTTCTCTTCTCTGAAACTCCATTCCATTGAGGTGTACCTGGCGGAGTGAGTTGCGATACAATACCACACTCCTTTAAATAATCTTTAAATTCTGTGCTCAAGTATTCTCCTCCACGATCAGATCGTAAGATTTTAATATTTTCACCTCCGCCAATTTGCTTCTCTACTTCAGCCTTGTATTCTTTGAACTTTTCAAAAGAATCGGATTTATTCTTCATAAGATATACATATCCATATCTACTGAAATTATCAGTAAATGTTATGAAGTAGTAGTAGCCTCCTCTAGCCATCACACGCATTGGGACACATACATCACTATGTATTAGCTTCAGACGTTCGTTGGCCCTTTGACCCTTACCAGTGAAAGGGGCTTTAGTCATTTTACCAAGAAAACAAGATTCGCATTCTTGGTATGATTCAAAATCAAACTTATCCAAGTATCCATCCTTATGTAATTTGGATATGTGTTTCTCATTTATATGGCCTAGACGACAATGTCAGAGGTATGTTTGATTTGAATCATTAACTTTAAGTCGTTTGTTTTCTATATTATAGACAGGATTATCTAAGTCAAGAACATTTAAACCATTAAACAAACGCGCAACACCATAGGTTAAATCATTCAAAGCAAAAGAGCAATAATTGTTCTTTATCGTAAACGAAAAACCATTCTTGTCTAAACAAGAAACAAAAATAATGTTTCTGCGAATCGCAGGCACGCAAAAACAATTCTCCAGTTCTAAAACTAGCCCTGAGGGCAAAGATAAATAATAGGTTCCTACAGCTAAAGCAGCAACTCTTGCTCCATTGCCAACTCGTAGGTCCACTTCTCCTTTAGCCAATGTCCTACTTCTCTGCATTTCCTGCACATTTATACAAATGTGAGTAGCATATCCAGTATCCAATACCCAAGATGTAAAAATAGACAGATTGACTTCTAAAACATATATACCTGAAGTAGAAGTTTGCTCAGCCCTCTTCTTCTTCTTCAGATCCTCCAAGTAAACTGAACAATTTCTCTTCCAGTGACCAGTTTTCTTACAGTAGTGACATTCACCCTTAGCGACCCCACCTTTAGGCTTTAAAGCCTGTTTAGGACCTGACTTTGGCTTGGGTGTAGAATCAGATCCTGTCTTCTTCTTACCCTTCCACTTGCCTTTCCCTATGGCCTTACCTTTATTGCCCACCATCAGTATGGGAGCAGGTCCAGCCGTCTTCATGTTGGTCTCATATGTTCTCAACATAGCCAATAATTCAGTAGGTGTTTTGTCAAATTCATTCATATTGTAGTTTATAACAAATTGAGTGAATTTGTTGTTCAAAGAATTCATGATTAGGTCAATACCAATTTCCTGAATAATCGGGAAACCCAAAGTTTCAAGGTACTTAATGTAACCAATCATCTTCAGAACATGTGGGCCAACTGGTTCACTTGCCCCTTGTTTGCAATTGAAGAGTGACTTACTCGTGTTGAACATTTCTTGACGAGTTTGACTTGCAAACATGCTTTGCAAGTGCTCATTGATAGTATATGCATCCATATGCACATGCTGTCTTTGAAGCTCAGCACTCATACTTGCCAACATAAGACATGCAACATCATTTGCATCATTCTCATCCTTTTTGTGGGCCGCTCGTTCCTCAACAGTAGTGCCCTCAGGAAGGGGACCTGCCGGGGGAATATCAATGACATGAAGTTTGCGCTCCTGTCTGAGGACAATCCTCAAATTCCTCTGCCAGTCTAGGAAGTTGTTTCCTCCTGTCAGCTTATTCTTCTCAAGGACTGATCGTACGGATAGTGTGTTTGTGTTGCATGCCATTATTTGGTATCTACAATGATAAAAGCACAAAATAAACATTAGATTGTCTGAGTTATTTATTATGTTCAAATGATTATGATATATTCATAATATATCTCCCACTATTTTTATCAAATTAATAGCCCTTACTATTAATTTGGAAAGTATATCCCATAATTCTTTCTAGTGAACCAAGATCCATATTTCGTCATGTCCAAAGACAACCACTGGAAGTCCTTAAAAATGATTATTTAGGTAGATAACAATTGTCAATTATATCATATATAATTCTTGGATAGTTTAGTGAAGAACGATTGATCTTATCTATCTAATAGACTTTTAACCAAACTCTATGCTTCTAAGTTCATAATGGTTGAATATAACCGTTTATTTTCACCTTATTATGACGACTTAGTTAAGTTAGACCCAATGATACAACGGCCGAATATAACCGTTTATATTCGTCGCATCTCATCATGATAGATAGGAGTCCCCTGCCACTGACAGTCTTTCCCCTAATCGATCTAGGATTCGATGAGTGTTCATTCATTGGAAAGCATCTGAGTAAAACTTAATATTTTGTTAAGGGGTTTAGAAAATTTACGACGATCATGATCACATCATGAAGAGATCCTCAATATTTCCTTGAACCAAATATTTCAAATTGACATCTTAAATTGTTCATTTCCCAGGTAGATGGAGGATACTAGTGGTCACACTTAAAACCCATCAGCCTTACGAATACGCATATCCGATTTTGTCAGAAAATCCTAATTATAGATATCAAAATCCATATTTAATTCCGTGTTTTAAAATCCATATTTCATAAACACAAGAATCTCATGATCGTTTGTTAATTTTAAAATCTTAAATCGTTACAGATTTTATCTTGATTAGCATGACAAGCATGGCATGGGTGACGTATCTAATACATGCATACATCATTAATCTAATTAAAGCATACATCTTCTACTCTACACATACATTCATACATCAATATATAAAGTGCAGTATGTAAACGTGCTTGGTTATGGCCCCTTTCCTATGTGATCCTTTCGAGCTAATGAAAGGATCAAAGTCAATCTATGGTGGTGGTAAAACATAAATACAGTTGCTTGTCTTCATTCTTCTTGCGTCCATGGCTGCCTTCTATTCTTCTTGGATCGTCCTTTGTCTTCAAGTACATTACATGGAATAATTGAATACAACCTAAGCTAATGTACTTACATAAGAAAACTCGAGTTACATTCGAGGATCAGCAATTACAAGAATGAAGAAAACGGCATGCAAGTCATATTTATAAAACCAAAACCATTAAGCTAGGGTTCTAAGGCCATAACCAGCACCATGCCCACATAACAATTACTGACATCTCAGAATGTATAATCATATCATCATGCATCATAAAAAAAAATTATCAAAAATTTAAAATTATGATCTAAAAACAGAAAACTACGTTTTTGAGGCCCTTAACGATGTCAAATGGCCAAAAAATACCATAGGTCACGACAAAGCGGTGATTTTTACTCGTGGCCATTTTTCTTTTTCAGAAAGAGTAAATTCGACCCATTCTGACTCCGTCGAAAAACACTATTCACTGCAGAATCACTATTCACAGAAAACTGCATCTTATGCAGTTGTGTTTTCAAACGTCTCAGAACGATTCCGACGACCTTCGTATGACTGTATCTCGTATCACATACATAAAGTGCATCACACATATCATGCCATAACAGATTATAACATTGCAGTAGCATGGCAGTCTCAAACAGGCATGGCAGTAACAAAGCAGTAGCATGGCAGTGGCATGGCAGTCACCAAAACAGGCATATATGCATCAAATACAGTTAACACGTAACCAAATAAGTCCCTTATACACGTAGCTCTGATGCCATTGTTGGGTTCCGAGGCATAAAACGCAGCGGATTAACGTAAATATAACGAAAAATTTCGGAACCTTAACGCAGGATCATGTATAAGATTGACAGATTATGGTGAAGCAGAATTATACCTTTTCAGGTCTTGACTTTCACGAACTCAACGGAGATCATAGCTTTCACGACTTGTGTCTTCCTCTTGAAAACACCTCTATGGTATCCACACGAACACCTTCAAGAACGTCTCACGATCTTGATTACGGAATGGATGTACTAGCCTCCTTTTGATGATTTCGAATTTGTTCTTTTCTGCCTCCTTGCTGCTGCTACCTTTAGGGTTTTAATTCTCTAAAACGTAAAACTCATTTAACCTATCATTATCTATTTATAATGACTGGTTAACGGGCCTATTCAGCAAAACCTAACCCATGTAGGTATAGAATTAAATAATAAAATGTGTTTCTATTATTTATTTAATAATTAAGTCATACTTAATTATTATGGGCAGAAATCCTCTTCAAATTCGAATTTATATTATTTCAATTAATTAAGTCTCACTTAATTAATATAATAAAATTCAAATAATCATCAATTAATTTAAATCTATAATTTAAATTAACTATTCCTCTAAGTGCTTTATGTGTGTGACCCTATAGGCTATTATTTAATTACCAATAATTTTATTCTCCAATAAAATTATAAACAATGAGCGGTATCTAGTAATACATCATTGCTACCCAATTAAACAATAATTAAATCGTGATTCGATAAAACCTTTTGTGATTAATGTTTCCGTGTAATATAATCCCTTTAACCATATATATTATAGATTAAACTCGAGGCATGTATTTAGTCATCCTCTACAACATTTAATCCGGGTTTACTTGATCCATGAGTAGACTATGAAAACAAATCATTATTTGAGCACGACCATGCATTTTATAGTCTTACTCAATCAAGAGGCCAATAATATCTCTCTTAATTATAGGAGGGTTAAATCCTTTATCTATCATTCATATTTCTCATACGACTCATGATATACCCGATGTCCACTTTTATCATCACCCGGTCAAAGGTAACTTTTAATATAGTCAAAGTATATTAATCCTCGTATAGAAATATAATGATCTCAAGTCAAAGGATCATTACACCATTATCACTGTGAGTCTTTCTTATGACTTTATTAAACATGAAGAATCTCACTGTGGGTCTGTCCAGTATCATGTATTCCTACATGTACCTATGTATTGACTTTAGTATCCTCATACTTATAACCAATGAGATGTGGTTATCAGTCAAACAACATACTAGTCTATTTATGTATTATTATTGTCCTATAATAATAATACTCGACTAGGGACCTTTTAAGAATATGATATATTATATAATCTCTAGTTCAAGTCATGTACTTAAACTATACAATGTGTATCATGATTCTAAGGACATTTATTATGCTAACAAATATATCACAGTAATTAAAGTCATAATAAATACGTTTATTGAATAATTAAATGACATAAAGATCTATTAAAAAGAAACATTGTATTGCCTCTAGGGCACCTACACTAACAAAATCATGCAACAAATCAAAGAAGGCTATTTGAAGAATAAGGAATGCAGTATGAGAATTTGACTAAGGCAAATGCACATTCGAGAAGTCATCTCATCCGAGAAGTCATAAATATGATATTGGTCGAGAAGTCTCAATATACTCATTGATTCAGTATTCGATCGAGAAATGCCCATTCGAGAATTCAGGATATTGAAGTTGATCAAGTAGTGTGAAAAAGTACACATTCGAGAAGTCCAGTAAAATAATTCGAGAAGTCAGCCAAAGGAGCATTCGAGAAGTGATAGAGTTGAACCAATTGAGAAGTCTCAGTTTCAAGTGACCATTCGAGAAGTCTAGTCTAATCGAGAAGTCATCAAATGAAGTATACAATCAAGAAGTCTAGACATTCGAGAAGTAATTCATTGAAGAACTAATTGAAAAGTCACAGCTTGTACTCAATCGAGAAATCCATCACCATGACTTCTCGAAATAATTTCAACAGAGTACTCGACTGTTCTAAAGAGCTATTTTCAAGGAGAATTGCAGAAGAACAAGATAGATAATGTATAGCTCTGTCTTTGCAGGATAAGTCAAGCCTGTTAAGATAGAGACAAGTCTACAATGAAGTTGAGAAGATAAGCAAGACAAAAGAAAGAAGATATAAGGCTGAATATAGCAGACTGTCAAAACAAGTGTTAGTTAGAAATAGATAGTAGTCAAATGCAAAGTATTTCTTGTCTATTTCCAATTTTAGCTCAACTATCTTATGAGAGCATGTGCCAAAAGACATGTTGTCTATATATTTTATGCACAGCCTCATTAGTCAGTATCTTTAAATATAATCAAGTGTATTCATACCTTGTATCTTCCAAAAACAAGAAGATGAAATTCACTTTGAATTTCAGAATGTAGAAAAGTTCAATTCTAATATGTGTGATGTGAAAAGTAATGAAATTACTTTAAAAGAAAAGAGTAATTTAGGATGTTCTGTTACTTTTGCAGGTACTCAGAGTTTATCTATCACTACAAACTCTGATGCTTTGCCAAACTCTGATCAAGACATAAACTCTGATGAGGAGGACACAGACTCTGATGAACCAATTTTTGCTGATGAAGAAGTTATAGATCTGTCAATCCCCTACACATAAAGGTACAACTCCAAAAGGTGGCATGTCAATGCACATGATGCACATGAAAGATTAAGGATGGATTATCCTGATTACATGATTGTAGAAATCCTCAAGGTGAGATTGAAGCTGCCCTATATGTTGAAGGTGTCAAGAGGGATTTCAGTTCCAAAGTAGGGCCATCTAATGAAGATCTTTTAAATTCACACAGACAATCCATCTGGGATATGTCCTGGAAATACACAAATGAAGAAATCTCTTGGCCACATGTTCACGAGTTGATCAATAAAGCTGATAAAGAGATAAACTCTGAGAAGATGAAAACAGTGTTAAAAGTTACTACTGTGTTGTCCAAGGGACTTCACAATGAAGTCTGTGATCTTAAAGAATCTGTCAACAAAACCACTGCATCTGTTCAAACTGCTGTTACAACATCTCAACATGCTCTAGAATTAAAGCTCAAGAATGTTTCAGCAAAACAGAATGCTTTGGAAGTTAACGTTGATAAACTTTCCACTTCTGTCAATTCTATGCAGAGTATGCTACATACAATTGTTGAGATTCTCACAGTAATAAAAGGAAATGATGTCAGAAAGGGGGAGAATGTGTCTACAGAAAAATGCAAGGAGGATGCTATACAAAAATCTGAAAAACCTGATGATGAAGATCAAGGGAGTCATAAGGATGAGAAACAAACTCTGATGCAACAAACTCTGTTTAGACAAACTCTAACAACCTCTCAAACTCTGATGACTTCAAAGTCTGAGCTAAACTCTAACAAGCAAACTCTGATAGATGAGACTTAGAATTGGCAAAAAGGCTTGAAGAACAAGAAAAGCCTGAGAAGATTGAAGAGCAAAATTTAAAGGATACAGAACTGACAAGAAAATTATTTGAAGAAGTAAATCCATGAATGGATCCAGTTGCTGTAGAGGAAGAATTGAAGAAAACTGGTACTGACGATGCTCAAGTCTAGAAGAAAAAGAGAAAATATGTGAAGAAAACTCCAATTCAAAGGAAGACATCTACTCAACAAAAGAAGATTGCATATATGCATGTTCAAGCCAAGCCTCTTGATACTCCTAAGTCAATTGCTCAGTCAAAGCCTACTCCAGAAATCCAAACTAGGTCAACATCAAGGATCCAGCAAAAAGCTGCAGCTAAATCAAAACCTCCTCTCACTATGTCAGGAACCATATTTCTCCCAGGTGATCTAGCTCTGATGATGAAAAAGACTGATCTTATGTGGACCAAAACTCAAACTCTGACTCTCAATACCAGACTTGGTAATAATAAGGGTGGTATTGGTGATTCACATTCAAAGGTCTACAGGGGTGAAGCCGATATCTTCAGAGATCCCTTCTCATTGAAAGACAAGCTTGAGGAAGATTTATCTCAAAAACATCTGGACAAATTAATATCTGTAAACATAGTGAATGATATCTTTGACGGTGCTCAAGCAAAAGAAAAGCAACTATATTTCTTGGAGAATGGAAGAATATTGAAAATTTCTGAAGAAGATCTTATTCACAAGGCCTCCAAAGAACTTAAACATGTTCTTTATCTTCTCAATGATGAAAATGAAATTATTTCTAGATAGGTAAAAATAATTGAAGGAGTAATAAATGAAAAGAAGAAAAATGAGAGGATGTTGATGATAAACACTGAAGAATACAATCCTGGATATGAACTTGAAGATGGAACAGAGAAAGCCATGACAAAAGGAGATGCAAAGGTCAAGATGGTGTCAGGAATTCCTACACTAATTTTAAACCCTGATGGTAAAAAGGTATGTTGCATTCCCTTAGATGAAAGAATGGAAAGATCATCAATTTATGCTATGAGGGCTGCTATATTTCAAATCGATGATTCTTCTGAGCAAATGAAAGAACTCAAGGAAAAGATGGTTGAATTTCTAAAGAATGCTGAGAAGAAACTGTTAGATAATTTTCTCAAGGAAGACTTTTCTTACAGAAGGATTTGATTCAAGAATGAAGATTCAAACTCTGATGCATTTGTTCATATTTCTGACATCATAAGTAAAATTTATGTTTTACATCATAAAGCATAAATTAGGGGAGATTGTTAGGGAACAAACACTGATGCTGTCAGAGAAGAAAGAACAGAGTTTACATTGCTGACGTCATCAGAGTTTATGAAACTGTCGGTCAGAGTTTACTCTATCAGAGAATACTCAATCAGAGTTTACTCTAACAGAGAATGCTCAAGTCAGAGGATAAATAACCGACAGAGTTTACAAATCAGAGTTTGTGAAAGAAACAGACAAATTAGAATTTGATTTGGATAGTGAAGAAGGAATTCAAATACAAGTCTAATTACCTTATGGAAGCTATTCTTATCATAATCTGTTTTGTAATTGTATTTGTAACTGTGTCTATATAAACACAGAAATAGATTAACATTGTGGATCAATTAATGTAAACTTTCAAGTCTTAGTTTTCATAACCTAGCAGCTCTTAAGAACAAAGAAGTTCTTGAGAGAGTTTTGTATTCAGTTTATTCAAGTTAATACAAAACAGTGTTTCTCTTTACATATTTGTGTTCATAATCGATTAGTTGGTACTATTACATTCAACCCCCCTTCTGTAATAGATATCTTTAGAAGCAAACAGTGTATTTGTGTGAGGTATGGTTGTGTCTGTTGCGGTGGTAAATGTTATAGCACTCTTTATCCGCTAGGTTGTGGTTTGAATCAAAAAATGGCTACAAATATTATAAATGAAAGCAAAATAATTTTTGATATGCCACTCGGAAGTAGGGTCATTAAAGCTTAATTCATGCTATTGTAAGTTAATTATGTATCTCAAGATTAGTTGTTTAAGACATTTGAGGGTAATCTGACAACAAAACCAATTAATGGTGTCATATTCATTTTCAACCCAAGGACAGGGCATCTGTTTTTAAAGATATGTGCATTATCTTGTAGTAATATAGTACTTGAAGAGTTCATGTCGTGTTTTAAAACCATGGTTTTCACATGAACTACTTTTGTGCAGGTAATCCACGCTAGTGTATGGGCGGGGCAGAAACGTCTTGGTCAGCTAGCCAACTGGAAAACAACTGAGGAAGTAGCTGCGCTTGTGTGATCCTTGCCTGTGGAAGAACAGCCTAAACAAATCATTGTGACACGTAAAGGAATCTTGGACCCTCTGCAAGCTCCCTTGCTAGATTTTCCTAATATTGTCATTAAAGGAAGTGAACTGTAACTTTATTTCCAAGCATGTTTAAAGATCGAAAAGTTTGGCAATCTAATCTAGAAAGCTACAGAGCCACAGATGGTTATGTTCAATATATATGATGACTGGTTGAAGAGTATTTCATCGTACACTGCATTTTCCAGGCTACTGATCCTGCGTGCCCTTCATGTGAATAACAACGATCAATGGATGAAGTTAAGCCTTAGGTTTTATGTACCTGCATGATTTGGGTTTGTTTGCATCATTGTAAATGTGTCGGGAAACCATTTAGCTTTAGATGATGTGAAGCTGTGTGGGAACTTGGATATAATATGACCTGAGTTGCCATAGTTGAAGTTTCTGCGAGAAGCAAACAAAACATTTATGTGGACTGTATACAACTATACATTACCACAACACACAAGTCAATTTCTCCACAATTTCTTGCAAATTATCTTGTACATTTAAACTCGCTAGTTGACTAATTTGTAGCTCAAGTTTGGCTGGATTAAATACGCAAATATTTTGAACAACTCGATAAATAGTTTCGTCCAGTCATGGTCGCATCTTTTATATAATAAGTGAGTCCAGGTGGTGTTTATTCAGGTAATGGGCCGAATCCTATTTGTATTATAACATCACACGCAGCAAAGCAATAGACAACGTTATACACACACAACAATCGAAGAAACGAAAAGGGGGGTTTAGGGTCAGAAATCCAGGGTTTTGTGATTGGTTGAAGGAGAAAACGAGAGAGGAGAGAAAGGGGAAGAAGGCAGGAGGAGGCGAACTGGCGCTAGTTCAGGCCAGTCGCGGTGGTTCAGAAGAGGAAGAGATGCAGCGATTGGAAGGTGGTAGCAGAGATTTGAGCTTTAAAAGGTTGTCTGGACCACCTGTTAAAGCTCAAATCTCTGCTACCGGATTCAGTTCAGCCTTTTTGTAAGTACCGTTTGGTTTGCAACCCCTACTACATCTACCATCACGATATTTACTATATTTTGTACGTTTTGGATATATATAGCACGTCCATTTCACTATGTTTCACACTGTAAATTTTGTTTAGGCCATCCTTTATATTTTCGGATTATTTGGGGAAAAACAATTACTATGAACGCATGATCCTAGCACTTTCTCTGTTATTTCAAGAACAAAGTTATTGCGATGCATCCTGATGGCAGAGTACTTTATGTCAAGCCACTACTCCATATCGTCGAGGATATTTTGTCCTACACTCATATGAGTAGTATTTTTTTAGAATAATAAAATATATTAATAATAATAAAAAAAGAATTAAAATCGGATAGAGATTAGGAATTAAAATTGGATTAGAATAACGGGTTTTTGAATATTAGTAGGATTTGAATCGTAGTAAGTTTTGTTATAGGGTTTTAAAACTCTATATATAGATTGAGATCTCCTTGTTCTTTTGTATTTTTTTCAAGCCACCAAAACTAAACAGTTATAACTCTCTCTCAACACAAATCTTGATTCTTTTTGTTCGTCTTTGTTATTAAAATTCGTAGGATTTCTCATACGCAATTCAGAAATCTTGTAAAATTTGTAGTAAATTCACCGTAAGTCAGAATTTGTTGATTCTGGACTTTTTGGAAAGATATTTTCGTTCTCTACGATTTTCGTGTTTTAAGTTTTTCCAGAAAACATCGTTTAAATGGTCAAAAAGGTGAAATACAGATCTAGGCAGAATTTGAGATGTGATATTTTTGATTGGGTGTTAAAGATTGAATATATGTTCTAGGATATTAATTCTTGGTTTGCGAGGTTGAGGTAAGTTTCTGACTGATCTTTCTGGTATTTTCAAAATTATGTGTATATTTGATTATAAAATTTTGGGCTAAGTAGTTATATTTTGAAATGACATGTATTACCCTATATGTGTTGTGTGTCAACAGTAATTTTGGATATCTGATTTATGCCATGGTTTGTGAAAATAAGAATAAGAACTTAGGACCGAGTCACCGGGTTGTAGTGACAGTTTTCAAAAAATTTAGGACCGTTATCACCGGGTTGTAGTGGTCGTGGCATAGATCATGAGTTTTGAATTATTGTTGTTTATATGGTTATCTGTATCGTATGTATCGAATAAGAATATGAAAGTGTATCGAAAAATTATGTGCATAATTATCGTATCGAAAGTTATTTTGCTATATGTATTACTTGTTACTTGACCCGACTAGTTAGATCGATTGGTTACTTGCTAGGCTGTGTAGCTCATTACTTACAATTTTCAGGTTTGATGTAAGAGGAAGATAAAGTGTATCGGATTTCGAGGATCTTAGATTTGGAGTAGATTGATTATTGATTCATCATTGTTAGTTGCGCTTTTGTAATAGTTAGCTTTGTAATGGAGTTTTTGGATTAATAAATATAATTGTTTTAGATTTTGTAAGATTAATTGCCCGAAAAGGACGGGCTGTTATAAGTCCTCTTGATACTACCATTTCACATGTAATGTACTGCCAATTAATCTACAATATATACAAATTACTATATAAATATATAAAAGAGCTGTGATATTCTATGTAGAGTATATATATATATATATATATATAACTGAACAAAAAATAAACACAAATATAAGAATATGATACTTTTTGTATTATTAATGAATGAATACACTTTTTCCTAAGGTGTACACAAAACCCTAGCAATTTCTCTGTATTTTCACAGCAACTCTCTCTATCTCTATGTTGTCTCAATTCGACCTAGACAATTTACAATGAATTACAAAGAGTGTTTATACAGAGAGTTGTCTATCAACTAATAAAAGAAAGATATAATTAACCAGGAATAAATTTCTATCTATTAGTTGTTAGTTTCTTTGCACGATTATATTTCCTCCCCATAGCATATCATTGACTTACTGGTCATTTCTTCAAAGACTTTCCTTCTAAAAATCACCTCATTCCATATTTGGACTCAGTTTTATAGACTATGCAATACTCCAGACTCTTACAGTCTTCAAACTCTAATAACTTCTAGACTCTGTCTTCCTCCATGCTTTGATAGTCTATAGACTTCAATAAACTTCTAGATTTTTGTCTTGATTCTTCTGAAAATCTTCTAAGTACAAAGTAACAATTACACATTTATATGGTCCATGATATCCCCTGATAATACAAACTAGACATTGATAATATTTAATTGGTCAAACACTAGAATGACTTATTTTATTCTATTACAAGTATTTGCTATGCTAGACTCTGTTATAATATTTTGTACATCATCAAATGAATATATTTCTAACATCGAGTTTTTTTTGTAGTAATAATTGTAATTTGGTGTTATCCAAGTGATTATCCTTTTTCAATACACCATTCATGAGTAATACTACAATGATGTTGAAAGAAGAAAATTTCTGATGGCAATGCCATGAACATATCAATCAGTCATACTTTATAGGAATTAAGAGTGCAGTAAACTTATAATTTTGCAGTATTGTAATATATCTCTTATTTTTGTACTTATTTTTGTGATGTTTATTTAATCTTGAGAAAACTATCTGGCTATTTAATGCTAGTGAAAATACCATTATAAATTAATCATAATTCAATTTGGTTATATATATACGAGTGATATCGGTAGCACAGTTTAGTGATTTATCTTGATTTGTGTATTGTGTTTAGTGACTTATTTATTTAATACATGTTGCTAATTTCTGTATTTGCAATTTATGAGCTAAGCTTTTATTTTTGGCCAGGTATACCATGATTTTTGCAACATTCACTGGTGTATAATCATAACAGATGTGTAACTTTTGCTGCTTGCCTTCTATCAAAGAAAGATGTTTTTCATTTCAGTAAGGTTTTTTATCGTCTTGTCATGGAAATGGAACGTAATCCAATGATTATTATTACTGACCATTGTCCTACGATGAAGATAGTTGTTCCTACTATGTTCAGTTTAGAAAATAGTTTGGTTTGACAAGGACAACTTAACGGTCGAAAATTATTATTTTTTTCTTTAGACAGTTTCATAAGCAAGGAGACACTCTATCTGAGTTTTAGCTACGTTTTCAAAGTGCGATGAACAGTAAAATATCAAGATGGTTAATCGAAGATAATGCTGCTGATTTGTTTACACGTTGAATTTTTTTATAAAATTCAAAGCAGCAAGAGCAGGTGTCCAAATTGCAATTGCAATGATGATCAACAAATATCAAAATCAGACAATTCTCCAATTTTTTAAGACCACAATTCTCAAAGCCATAAATTTATAAACCAGAGGGAAGATAGAACAAATATACAAAAGAAAATAAAAAATCGGAGGCTATTAAAAGAACCAATTGACTCAGGCACCTTTTTGTGGCAGGGTTTCAAAGGCAGATACCGTGTTCTCAAATTTCACACGGTGCAGTGGAGCGCCACTCTGCTTGATGGCACATGCCTGTTTATCTTCCAATGGGCACCGAGCTTTCAGCATTGAGAATACATGATTATTCAGCCGTCTTGCTTTCTTCATAGCTTCTAACAGTGCTTCCCATCCCTTTAAACAAAGTAGAAGCCAGTATAAAGGATGGTTTGCATTACATATACACATTATAACAGTTATGATATCTAATACAAACTATTAGACAAAAGTACGACATTTAAAAAAAAAATCTTAAATTTAGACAAGATTATCTTACCTGTGCTAACAATCAGAAAAAATATGCAAAGATTAGAATTCGAACAGCAGAAAAAGAGTAAGCGCATAATTAATAAAGATTTTTACGAGTGCTAAAATTGAATAACAGCCCCTATGTGATAAGTTAGAAATAATGGATCCTGCAAATAATGCTGTATTCAGAGCATGGGATTTGGAAGACAAGATACACACAAGAATGTTTAAAGAATAGAGAATTAATAAAAAGGAACCAAATCGCGAGGTGATGTAAACATTACCTCTCTTTTCGTCTACAACCAAGAGAAGCCTAAAATTATTTTATAGCACGGCTCTCAATGGAATTACAAAAGTCATGGCTGGACCGACACTTACCCTCCCGGAATGTAAGGATGAAGAAGTCAGGTGCAAGGAAAGTCTCCTTAAGCTTACAAAAACTCTCCAAGGAAACTTACAAACACAGCATCTATATGGAATAAAAAAAATCGTGTTTCCAAGACCACGGTTGTACAGTACTCCTAACTTCTCTATTCCAAAATGTCAGGATGAAGAACTCCAGTGTGAGCTAAAGAGGCCGTTTGGCAAAATAGTTTTAAGCCGACTTATAACTTATTTTGACTTTAAACTGAAAAATGTTTGTTCCGAAGCTGACTTAAAGTCAGAAATAAGCCAGAAACTGACTTAAAGTCAGGCTATGTTACTCGGACTCGGCTAGAAGTGTCCAACATGGATACGTGTCCAAGTATCGGACTCGGCAATATTTTGAAAAATATACATGTTTTGGGCTTAAAATAAGTATCCAAGTCCGAGTGTCCATATCCGAGTATCGAGTGTCCGACACGGGTACTCGAAGGTAAAATGAAGTGTCCGAGTAACATAGAAGTCAGGTACTTTTTTCGGTGACTTATTTTTTTTAATTTTTCTATTTTGATAAAAGTTATCTATATGTTATAAATTACTCACAAGTCACTTTTATTTTTATTTTTATATTTTTTAAAACTCATACGTCACTTGTAAGTCAAAATTACCCAAACATACATTTTAAGCTCCCGATTTATCACTTTAAGCCACTTTAAGTCACAATTTTAAGCTTAACCAAGCAGGCTCAAAGTCTCTCCATCTCTAACACTGTCTTAATTTATACAATGTCTTTTTCCTTTCTCTTTTTGGATTTAACACAATGGAAACTATTTACCAGGGTTGCTTCTATAATCCAGAACAGGTGGTGCAGTCTCTGGAAAATACTCTCTGTTTTAATTTAAAGCATTGGTTCAAATTCCCCCTTGTTCACTGGCGGGAGAGGTTCCCTTGCATTGAAACTTTTTTCTTTTATTGGATTTGTAAGATTGGGCTTCTCAACTTTCGCCAGACAAACAAAATGTTCAACCAGTTGTAGATATTTAATAAAGTAATATAAAGTTACATGAACATTACTAACTAGTCAATGGAGGATGTATGAATTATATTGCAACATAATGATGAAGAATTTCACAACCAATGGAGAAATTCCATAGCCATATAGCAGCTGGCAAACCGATTAGATATCAACTTCCATATTTGTGGAACCGGAACAAAAATCTAGGAAGACAAGCCAAACATACATATATCTTATTACCTGGACAACCTGAGGATTTTTATGTGATTGTGTTATTGCAGCAGCCTCCACTTCAGCAACATTCAAGACTTGATATGAGAAATCAAACAATTCAAAATGTAGTTGTTGGCCGAGCAAGTAGATTATTGTGCAACCACCCCAGGCCACGGAATCACCAAGCATATCATGATTGGTCGGTGGTACCTGAACAGATTCTTCAAGATATTCCTGGCACGATTACGACTGGGTAAGATTAGAAGAAACTTTGAAACAACTCTCAGACACTCACACACACACTCTTTCTCTCTCTCTCTCTGCTATGGTACATTAGGTAGTGTAATACTTCCTCCATCCCTAAATCAACAGCACTTTTTGACAAATTTAAGGTTTAGTTGCCTAATTTTTCCATGTAAGAATTTGCAATTTTTTAAACATCATCTACTCAACTAATAACATTATAAAACATCAAAATATAAATTGGTATTCTGAAATTTTGTTAAGAAAATGATATTAGACCAAAAAAGTCAAAATGATTATGTATAGAGAGACAAGAAGTAACAGATCTCTTGGTCTAGCGGTATCCATTTCACTCCCTTTATGGAAGGTCATGTTCAATTTGCTCGTAGCTTCCGTTTGATACTGGATAGAGCAAATCTTACATTTGCCTCATACATGACGGGGATGGTGAGGAGATATATTTCAGAATTAAACTTCTTTTTGCCTGTGGATATGGAACGAAATCCATATTTGTCTGGATGCTTATAATGGATTTCGTATTTGTCCAAAATCCAGAGAATTGAATCATGAATCATACAACTGGATAAAATATCCTTACTGTTTTAAAATTTTACCCTGGAGATTGCAATTGAGGTTAATTTAAGATAACCAGTTTGATAAGACAGGTGAATACTTTTCTTACTGCAGAGCTTTACAAAACAGAACATATTAATTACATATAACAGCTATTGGCCAGAGAGGATTAATAGAATTTCTTACAAATTGTAGGCCACTGAATATACGGTAGAAGTCCTTTGATGTTGTAATATCAATAAAACCCGTCTTTGGTGCAGCACTCCATTTACTGCAATATTTATCCAGTGCAGCACTTGTGAAAGCAAGGGCATATTCCAGCACACTTCCAGTATTTATATTGGCCTTGTACAAAAGGTCTACCAAAAAATGATAAAGATAAATCCCCAAAAACTACAAAGGACCTATAATTATGTAAGCCTTGTAAAACAGCTGTACAACAGAAAGGGAAATGTCCAATACAAGACAGAGGATCTATGAAACTGTAGCAAACGAGAGCCAAATGAACATTCAAGTAGCAGATGATGGACAACCTTAAGACAACAGATTTCTAAATAGATGTGAAGATTCTTGGGCCACTTACAGGAATATATTATGTGAAAATTGATAACTTTATTAAAGGGCCCATGCTACAATCTGTTTAATTCACATCTTCAGTCAACATTAACTCAATTTAGATGGACAGAGAAAAGGAAACACAAAAACACATTCTCACTTTTTTTTAACAATAAACAAAGACTAAAAACAATAATGTTAACAACAGTACAAATATTAAGTTTGTTCAAATTCGTCTCATTAAATACGACCCTGTAATTAATATGCCTAAATATGGGAAAAAGATCCAGATTGCAGAACTTTATGTAGTGTGATCCTCAAAGATAATTGTTCTCTCATAGTCATTGCAGCCTATGTTGGCGAGGTTTGAAGGATAACTCTAATTATAGCAAGATTATAGGTCTATGCTATAAAGCCTTCTTGATAACCCTCCTCTATAAGGGGCGTTGGGGGTTTCCAATAAAAATCAACAAAAAGAAGTCTTGAGATTTTTTCAATACATATTGGGAGCAGACCAATGCATAAGCTATGCTACAGCGCATCCAATATGAAAGTAAAAGAACAAGGACGAGAGACTATATATTTTAATTGCATGACAGCCCCTTTAACCTCTGGTAATTGGTGTATAAACATCTAAAAGAAGGCACCATCATAAAGCAATAAAACTCTTGTTTAGTATTACTCTGTCAAAACACCATGATTTAGCAGCAGCTACAAATGCTTTGTTTCTTTAACCACATTATCATTAACACCAGAAGGTCTGCTAATAAGAAGCTTCTTTCATCTCGGATATATATCTATACTATATTATTATAGCCGAAAAAATAAAAGTTTTGGTTGGTCAGACGGTCGTCGGTATTGGGTCACGGGCTTAAAAAATAGACATGTATCAGATATAATTTTACTTATTATAATATGGGTCTTAACTATATACATATATATATTAACTAAAATTTACATCTTAGGCCCAATTATATATTTATAACATGAGTCCAAATTATATAATTTTACTTATTATAATATGGACCTTAAATATATACATATCTATATTAACTAAAATTTAATTTTTTTAGACCCAATTATATTTATTATAACACGGGTCCATATTATAACATATTTATATTAAATAGAATAAATTCATATAAAATAAGAGAACATATAAAATATTAACATAAATTCCTAATATTATAAAATTTTATATTAAATATCAATAAATAAAATAAATCAATTATTTAAATATTAGTTATCATGTGCTTCGCAAAGATTAAAATTTTTGGTCCAATGTGAATCATAGAAAAGATCCTAACCGTTTAATTTTAAACGAAACATAAAAACGATCTTAACCATTCAATTTTAATAAAATCTTTTAATATATATATATATATATATATATATATATATATATATATATATATATATATCATATATACAACTCTAACCCCCGATAATCCTCCTTTTCTACAACTCCTCACAAATAATATTATATTATATTTAAATTATATTCTATGTTTTCTATTTTAAGAATCCTACTTATCTTATAATTTTTATTTAATATTATATTTAAATAATATGTTCACGTGGTTTGTAGGTTATTGCGTGAGCCAGTGGGTTTACCCAGTGCGCACCCAAAAAAAAGGGTAGCGGTTGCAGATTCCCACAGTAAAAAAAAAATTATGAATATTAATATATAAATATCAATGTATAATAAAATACAACTCTAACCCCGATAGTCCTCCTTTTATACAACTACTCACGGATAATATTATATTATATTAACATAAATTCTCAATATTATAAAATTTTATAATAAATATCAATAAAATATAATATAAAAAATAAAATTACCTAAATATTAGTTATTCATCTCGTGCTTCGCACGGGTTATTAGATTGTATATATATATATATAATTATATATATACTTATCCAGCCCTTGGCCCTTAATATTATATATTTTTTAATTTTAAAAAAGTCTGATCCAACCCCAATCGAAAAATATTTGAATTTAACTTGATTTAAAAAAAATTAATTTAATTTTTATTCGGACAAAATCTCCATTCTATCTAAATAAAATTCAATCTGATTTAAATTAAATCTGATCTGGCCCGAATTTTATCTAATTTTTTTTATTCCAAATATATTTAAATTTTTTCTACTTCTAAAAAATATTATATGATCAAATAAAAATAAAAATATATTAATAAAAATTGAGAAAGATCAAAACATTTTTATTATTTACAAAATAAAAAATATTAATATTTAAATATTAGAAAAAAATTAATTCGGTCATTCGGACCTAGATGGGCCCAAAATTTTGAATATGCATATATTTTTAAACTTATATTTACATTATAAAAACAAATATGGACGAATGAAGATTGATTTTTCAGTTAGGTAATTTATTTAATGACTCCCGTGTCTTATATTATATTTTTTGAGTAATGTTAAAATCTTTAAAAATATTTTTATAAATAATAAGATAGATTCTTTTGCATTTACACTAAACATATTAATTAAAATTTTATGTTTTACCATAATTAGCGTATTATAGGTTTTGACTTTTTTATCACAATTTTTTTTTGTTAAATATCGTAAATATCACATTCTGAAATGATGCTCACTGTTATAAGAAAACGCAAGTGGAAGTTATGTTGCTTACATACACCACTTGAACTCTCCGCTATCTTTTTCTATTATAATACATTTATAAAAAAAACCCGAGCCTTTAATATGTGTTATTAATCACAAAACGATATATAAAGTTGGACAAACACAGAACTAACTTGTGTTTTTGTGTATTTTTAAACTCTAACATAGGATTGAATGACCCAAATGGTAAATGATTTATCATCTGTCTTGGACTCCGATTTATTCCGAGATTTATTTGAGTAAATATTTATTTGTAAGTCTATGCCTAATTATTAAGAAAAACAAAATTGATTTTATGAATAAGTGTGAAATTGCAGTATGTCTTGCATGAAAAAAGGTCCAATACTAAGCTTCTTTCATCTTGGATATATATATATATATATATATATCATTAACAACAATTCTGTAGATGCAGGATAAAGAATAGAAAATGTACCTGCAGCTTCTGCTTGTTTTGATATGGTGTGCAAGGATGTTGGATTTGAGCGGCCAGGGTCTGACACAGTCACAGCTGTTGCTGATTTGAAGAGAGTAACAATAGGACTATCTCCTGTTCCTTGAGATTGTAGTATCTGTCCATCAACACTTGGTATCAAGCCCAACCATGGGGCTGTTTGCATAAAATGTGCAGTGTCTTCTTCTCTCTATTAAATAAATGACAGTGTCAGTAAATCTGTAATAGTACGAAATTGCAGCTGAAACATAACATTACACATCAAATGGACAATCTTCAACTCAGAATGCAAGTGAAGATTGTCCTCGTCTCAGTACAAATATTCAGTTAAGAATGGTGTGACTTCATTGTATATAAATTTTCTTCAACTTCCCCCTTCTTATTTATATTACTAACATGTGATTCATTGTATATAAAGTTTCTTCAACTTTCCCCTACTTATTTATATTACTAACATGTGATAACATGGTCTCAGTTTTATTAAAGATAGACTGTCAGGTTTTTCCTTTATAATCAGTCAAGTCAGTCCATCACAAAGTTAAGAGCCTAAATGCATTTAGATGTCAGATTCATACAATCCTTCCGTCATTAGATAAGTATAGAAATGCTAAACAAGAGACAGGGTACACATTTACCATCCAGTTTCACAATTGTTGTAAACATAGATGGAGAAGTACTATCTTATTGGTTCAAATTATGCACAACTAAGACGATGAAGTTTCGCTATTATAAATTAATATGCAGATTCCAAATGCAGTTCAAAATGGACATGAATAGCAAAAGACAGCCTTTGGATCAGCCCATATATATTTATATCAAACAGTGTCTCAGCATTTTGCCAAAACCTCTAAGGCTGCTGACTCTTCAATTAAACCTCCCTACCCGTGTGGACACTCGACACTCGGACATGGGTATGGACACTCTCATTTCTGGCCAAAAACATGCAAAACTTCTAATTCATTGTCAAGTCAGGCCCTTGGGAACATCCATGTTGGAGACTGCCTTCCCAGTCTAGCTAACATAGCCCAAAATTTCTCCCTTCCAAAAATAATTAAGAGCTTTTAATGTTCTATGCAACACAGCTTGTACCAACAAAGGGACCTTATTCAGCAGGGAAGGAAAGGATATGATGCTTATACATGTTCATTTTTCACTTGTCTTTTTTCAACTGGGTGTATCCAGAGCTTAGCGTGCATTTTAAGAATGTAGTAAACATAATTTTAAGGCATGTATTACAAACCTCCTCGAGTCGGAACGAACACTCTGCAGATATTGGCATATTATATGTGAACTTGGGGTCCCCAATTTTGCACTATTGACATTATAATATATAATAATCTTCTGTGCATGTGTGCAAAAATGAAAAATGTGTGATACGTACCAAGACAATATCAAGAAGCCCCATCAAATATAATACAGTTCCAATCTCCTTGATACCACAAACCCCATCTGCTTTCAGTTCAGACTTTGACTGCCAGTTAAGATGCTCTTTTACAAGCCTTTTGCAACCTTAAACATGATAAATTAAGAACTATGTACCATGAGTAATTTATGCAAGACATAAATCATGTTGTATATCACTAGAAGAGAGGACCCTAAAAAGATAAAGCAGTATGCCGGTGTATATCGAAAAGATGAGAAAAGATATCAAAGGTAAATACATATAACATTAAGGATCATATAAAGAGACTAGATGGATCCTGAGAACCCGAGTCCTTGTAGTTTTTGGACGAGAGTGTCCTCCACATATTTGAGTAAGAGAAGAAGTAGAGTGTTCTAAACTTTTTGTTTATTTGGCATTCTCTGTATTGTGCATGTATTTTCTTTGGGCAAGTTTGTTTAGTTCCATTGATCCATTCATTTAATTATTCATTCTGGACTTTCTTTTCTAATTTGTAGTATCACCTTGACTTTGATTACTTAGATCCACGTATCAAACTTCCTTCAGCCTACTTTTGACTTTGTGATAAAAGGCTTCAAATTGAGTAGATTATACTACCAAAACCCGAGTTTGTTGTTCGATGAATACTAGTACATATTTAAAGACACAAAATTCATGAGGGTGTTGCTCATGCATATACAAAATACAGAAACGAAAAAAAAAAACTTCATCAAAATGCAATAAAAAAATCTAGTATATTCCACAAAATATAAAACACAAACTTCAGAAATGTAAAAAAGATACTAAACTGAGAACTGATGGTTGTACAAATGCTTTTTTTCCTTGGTATCTATATAGTTGATATAGCTTTTCTTTTAAATAGATTATTAAGCACCACAAGAATACTTTACCTACTGCTTAAAACCATATGCAAATGTTTCAAAAGCATAATATGATGCGAGACAATTTATTGTTTTTTCAAGCACAAAAGCAAAGAACAACCCTATCTTAATAGACTCGAGTACGATGGAGATTGAGATTTTATGGAAGTTCAACTTGTTATGGTGATAATTTAAAAAAAGAAAAATGTAAATAAACATGCAAGAACACCGGAAAACAAAAGAAGTTACACAAGCTACCTGTCACTCCTCCATCAAAAGGAAGTAACCCAATCGATTTCGGCAATGCTTCTCTCAAGCCTGAAATAATTGGCTCAAGGGCAGTTATCTGAAATATAAAAAAGGAGACAAAAATGAGGCAGTATGCATGTGTGTAACATTGCAACACTCACAGTAAAAAACGAAATGATTCAGAAATATGATCATCTTGTGAAGATAAATATCATAACATACAATTCTTAATAAAGCATTAAACAATGAAAAGATGCGCTGAATTTACCAATAATATGCCAACAAATACAAAGAGAAACAAGAATTAAATTTAACAAAGTGCCATAGTGAGATGGTAGTGATTGTCGTGTCCTGTTTGTCGGAAGACAAAATCTAAGAGCCTTAAGAATAGAAGAAAGCCAAATATCTAAAATCAATAAAGAAATACATAATCATGATCACCTTACAAGATCCCTACTACAAAGGTCAAGATGCAAAATCCTAACACCACTACGGGACATGACAAAAATGACAAAATCCCGAGTTTACTGAAAGAAATCAACTAAAATTAAAAGCATGTCAAAAAATTGTCGAGAACCATTACTTAAGATGGAAGAATACTATTGAAACCATAGTTGCATGGATCGCGAATCGATCAAGGGCGTGGTATGAGTACAGGTACGCAAGACGTTAGATAAAGTAAATCATGTATGACGAGCGGTGAATCGAGTTCGTGGATCGATATGATGATCCCTTTTTAATAATATTTTTTTAAAAAATTATATATATTAACCAGCAATGACTATTCTGCTACACAATTAACATTTGGATTAATATTTTGGACTACATTTTTAAAAACGTACCTTCAAATCATATTACTTTTTAAAAATTTATACTCTCTTCGTCCCAAATTAGTTGTCCACTTTGACTTTTACGCGTAATTTAAGGTGCATTGACCGCATAGTTTTATAAATTATTTTAAAAAGTTTCATTTTGTGACTCACAAAAAGAAAATTTAAAAAAAATTATTAACTATGCAGTCAATGCACCTTAAACTACGCGTAAAAGTCAAAATGGACAACTAATTTGGGACAGAGGGAGTAACATTTTAATACGGTTAAAATTATATTACTTTTTTTATAGTGGAATTAAAAAAATATAAACTATAATTATAATTTTTTGTTTTATATCCATAACTACATTTTATAAAAATGTAGATATTAAAATAAAATTTTGAAATTAAAGTATAAAAATGATGAATTATATTTTAATATCCACGGTCAGTACAACACTACAACCACACAACAAATCAACAATATTAATACTTTTATTTTTATACTACAAAGTGTACAACTGTATTAATCTCTTCACATTTATCGAGATCGGTCTTCTTATCTTCCAAACACGACAACTTCCTCTTCCCTAGGCCGATTCCTCTTCCTGAGAGCAACTCCAACCCTTCTCTCCCATTATGTATATTTGACATGGCATACAAAATATAGGGAATGGAAACTGATTTATGCACTCCAACACAGTCTCCCCCCTTATCTATAATTTTACAATTCTGTTTATGGGTGTTCTATATTCACTAGAGAAGCCCATTCTCTAAAACTCTACAGTTGGACTCCCGCCGCTTCCCAATCTCTCTCCGGCCTGTTTTTCTTTTTTATTAAATTTGTTGAATTGTGTGTTAATTTAAATATGAGGAAAAGCAAATCGAAAGGGGTTTAATTTTGAGGACATGTAAGAAATGGATGTTGCTGTGCAATTAGAAATTTCAGTGACTTGAGATTATTGCAAATGCTTAATCCTTCATAATTATATTAGTTTGTTATATAATAATAATGAAAAAATGGATTCCTCTTTTATTCAATTGTTTAAATTATTGACAATTAATGAAAAAGATGCAATTTTTATTCATATAAAATGAGAAATACAAAATAAAAAACAACAATAATAATAATACAATTTTATTACATATTACTGCCATAACTTTGCCAAAGATGCTCGATAAGATCATTTTGTAACTGGATATGAGTTTGCTTGTCTCGAATTTGTCGATGTATCTAAATAAATTCCTTGATGTCCCTCGTACGACCTATATTCATTGAAATTTGTTGGTGTATCGGAATTTATGTCATAATTATAATTCGAAATGTGTGATTCTCTTTCGTCTTCAACAATCATGTTGTGCAAAATAATACAAGATGTCATTATATACTTCATTGTGTCGACATCCCAAAAACGTGAATGCCCACGTATTATTGCAAATCGAGATTGTAACACTCCAAACGCTTGCTCAACATCTTTTTGAGCGGCTTCTTGTGCAGCAGCAAAATCTTTCTATTGTTTCCCATGTTATATTCATGCCCGTTGATACTAAAATTAACTTCAGGTCCACGACCTTCTGCTAATTCATTAAAAACATTAGATCGATCTAACACATTGATATCATTTAAAGATCCAGGTAATCCAAATAATGCCAAATTCAAAGATCATATAAAGCTATTGCTTCCAAAACAATAGCAGGTTCATGAACATGACCAATATAAGTCCCTTGGCATGCAGTTGGACAATTTTCCCACTTCCAGTGCATACAATCAATACTTCCTAACATACCTGGAAAGCCGCGTTGTTTAGCAACCGCTAACAATCTTGTCGTATCTTCTATGTTTGGTCGTCTCAAATATTCAGTATCAACTACCAAATACTTCAACAACTGCTTTTGCAAATATTTTAAGACTCCCTGTAGATGTACATTCGCCAATCATAATGTATTCATCAACAGAATTTGCAGCCCTTCCATAAGCAAGCATTCTAAGTGCAAGTGTTATTTTTTGAAGGGATGATACTCCAAGGACTCCCACAACGTCAATTTTTTGAATGAAATAATTATCATGAGCTTTAATTACTTCTTCAATCCTAAAATATAGTAAACGACGCATCCAAAATCTTCTACGAAACATTGTCTCCGGATATGTAAGGGTATTAGAAAAATAATCACGAAAAACTCAAGCATGACCTTCTCTGTTGCGATTGATGACACGATGATTTAGTGTAGATCCACCATGATGTGAAACTGAACGGTCATTTTGAAGTTGGCGATATTGTTGAACAGTAGTAGTAATTGTTTGCATTTCTTCTTCCGCCTTCATCATTTCACGCATCAATCGAAGAATATTTGACATGATGATTTGTAAGAATTATAATTTTAGAATTAATCTTATCTTTAAAAATTTACAAGTTATAACATATATATATATATATAGGATATGAAAATATAGTTGTTAAAATAGAGTCGTTGGAAATATAGTTGTTAGAAAAATAGTCGTTACAAATATATCCGTTGAAAATGTAATGGTTGAAATATGAATAAAAATAATAAAATATTAATTTTAAATTATAGTTAACCATTATAGATAATACCATTGGAACAAAACACCTTATTGGTTATCTATAATTTAGAGAATCATTATTATACATTATTATAGACAACCATTATAGCTAATATGGTTGGAGTAGCTCTTAAGCTATTGCTTCTTCTTCCATAAATTTTCAAGGAAAATAACATATAGATACATACATATATATATATATATATCAAACATATAATACACAAATAATATTGCCCATTATCTGTTTACTTCATTTTTTTCTCTTTAAAACCACCCAAAGTAGACAGACGAAAGATTAGCTGGAATTGGTGAACTAGTACGCGATCCGTACCGATTTGGGTTGAGGTCGACCCGTGTTCCGGCACAAGCAAACCAGTTCATGGTTCCATGGGTCGACCCGTGAACCAGGTAACTATGGTTTAAACAAGAAAAACAAGAACAATTAACTATGCCAATATGCACAATCAGTAAAGACAAAACTTAAGAACCTCCATAATAAAATAAAGCCAAATACCTCAAACAAGTAAAGCAAAACATAATCACGATTACCTTACAAGTACCTTACTACAGAGGTCAATATACAAAATCTCAAATCCACTTAGGAAAAAGAAAAGATTGACAAAAACTCCAAGTCTACGAAAAGTAACGAATTAATAATTATTGTTGTTCCAATGTTACAACATTGACAGAGGAGCCAAGGGGTTTATAGCATAACGGGCTTAACTGAACTTAACAACAGGGTGAAGAAGCATTACGATTGTTTGTTTAAAAATTTGAAATTCTAAATACCTTCCCATTCTTTTGACTGATTAGGAGAAAAAATTCTCCCCGAACCATTCATGTGAACCATCCATTCATGTGACGAGGGCAATTATAATACTTTATTTTCTTTTTCCATCTTTTCATTCTTTTATATTACTGATTACACAAAAGTTCATATATAATAATATTATGAGTAAAGTGCACTTCGTGTACCTGTACTTTTTGTGTCAGACCACTTTAGATATTGACCTTCTAAAACTACCACTTTAGGTACTAACATTTAAATTTTGTTATAAAATGTGTATCCCCGTCAATTCTGTGTTAAATTTGGAAGCACATAAATGTGCCTGCAAGTGACGGGGATACACATTTTATAACAAAATTTAAATGTTAGTACCTAAAGTGGTAGTTTTAGAAGGTCAGTATCTAAAGTGGTCTGACACAAAAAGTACAGGTACACGAAATGCACTTCTCTTTAATATTATTGAATAAATTTATAAATTAAATTTTTATTTTATATTATGCTACTATATTAATAACTTAAATTTTCTAATTTGTGGCTTTCCTATGCCTATTATACGATTTCTATTCCTTTTGTTGTATAAAAATTGAAATTATTATGAGATAGTATTAATTATAAAAATAAATAAATAATCACGTTCATAATTTAATAATATTTAAAATGTCTTTGCAATTTGAATCAACTTATTTATAAAATCAGGTCACCCCCTTCGATATTATAGTTTTTGAACAAATTTTAAAGTGTGTTGATACACAAAATACATACTTATATTTAATATAAATCTTTATTTTACATGATATAAAAATATGATTTTGTGCAAAAAAAATTAAAACAGTTATATCGAAAAAAAATCATATATAATCCATTCAGATAATATAATTCAGATTTATCAAATAACATTTTTAACATTTCTCTTAATAATTTAGAAACTAATTCATTCAGAAATCTTAATCATTCACAACTAATGATTCAGATTTGTCAAATGACACCTAAGTCGACATGGCATTCATTATAAAATTTTCAAAATATATATGTACGGTCACATATTTGAAAAGGAGATAGAGGCTCTTAGGACCTTTATCTTAATTATAAGCATGTCAAAAATAGTCGAGAACCATCACTTAACAAGGAAGAATACGTGGAAACAAAAAAAACAAGGAAAATCAACTATGCCAATAAGGAGAATCCCAGCACAGGACTCAAAATACAAATGTCTATCTAATTCCCGCCTAGGACATAAATTTCTCAAAACCTCTTATTCAGTACAACCCTAAACCTAATCCTATCACAAACTGCATCCAAAGAACTACAAGAATATTCAAGTGATAGATCATTAGAACTATAATTAGGTAACCAATGATTGTTATATAATTATATACATAATATGTAATTGCCGAAAAATAAAAAATAAATATATATCATAGCGATAATATATAACTGTAAGTTGTAATAATAATACAATGTATCATATACATTTTCCCACACATAATCATATTGTCTCATTTCTAAATTAAAGATGGGTTTGGATCAAATAAGAACCAGAAGAAGCGCTAAGGTTTACACATGTATAACTAAAGTTTCACTTACCTGTATACAAAGAAGTACAGAACATATAAGTTTGATTCGATGGCAATGATCCATCTGGGCTTCATCTTTCCAAAATTTAGGTATAGATATGTCAAGGTACTTGGTTTGTATGTTCTACTTACTGACAGTGGTCCATCTAAGCTTCACCATTCCATAATTAGGGTATAGTCGTATAGAACCATAAAGTGTCATCCCATATATAACTAAGGTTCAACACACCATCATGTTTAACCTTAGCTGTGTACCGTGTTGAACCTCAGTGGTCCTCACATTTCCTATTTTGTTCCGTTTCTATTTAAGCTACACCAATAAAAGATTATAGAGTTTAAATTGCGGGTAAAGATGAAAACAGATCTGGACTCGAGAACACTGCAACCAGGACACTTTGCCTCTTTCTGGAGCCTCCGAAGTCCAAACACAATTTACTCGTTAGGCGACACGATGATAACAATATTAATAATTATATAAAAACATGCAACAGAAATAATTCAAGAGAAGTAAACAACTGTCAAGGAACTAATAATGAAAAACGAGATAGATATAATTGTAATAGACTGACGTCTGACATGCATTTCACGGGATTTTCTTGTACTATCAACACTTACATCTTTCCATGCTTGTTTTGGAACTAAATAATTCAAGTGTAACAGAAACACCAAGGTTTTTTAACAGCTTCCCATATGTAAACACTGAAATTGATGTGATTGGGAATAGAATCAAGCATGCATGTTTAAACTAGAGAAGTCCACGTACTACAAAGAGAATAAAGTTACTCCCTCCATCCCAAATTAGATGGCCCTTTTGCAAATTTCACACATATTAAGAAGTATTAAATGATTGTAATTTTTTCCATATCTACCCATATTTATTATATCAACTTACTATAGTATTTGAATAATGCTACATTGGAAATGACAAATAAGAAGGGGTAGTTTTGAAAAATTATTGATAAATATACATTGAAAGAAGAGAGGGACAACTAATTTGGGATAAATATTTTTTACAAAAGGTACATCTAAAATGGGATGGAGGACATAATATACACACAGATGTATACAACAGAACTATAGAAAGACAATTTGTCCACTGTATGTATTAAAGAATGAAGAAGAGTTGGCAGCTGAAATAAAAATTCCATGACATACCAACTCTCAGATGATAAAATATTATTTGTATGTTTTTCTACGTCTTTAGTAATTCATACTTCGAATATTGCACAATCTATTTCAATATGTCACTTTATATTTTTGATTATCTTAGTCAACAAATATATCATAATATACTGTCAATGAAGAGCGGCCATTAATAAAATAAAGACCCTCCTTTATTGCTCTATGACAGTGCAGGTCCAACGAGTATTGTTTTTAAATAGGAGACATAGTCCTTGAAAACAGAACAAAAAAATTCTACGCTTTAATAAGATCTTGAAAAGTCAAACTCCCATACCCTTTCGATCTATAAAACCAAAGTGGCAACCCAGAAATTCAGTTTCTCCTGTAGTATACCATTTAATAGAATTTAAGTACAGTGCAGATTCGGTTTATATGCCATCAAATTTGAGCAATGTTTATGACATCAAATATGAGCTATATGCTGCCTTATACAATTGGTTCGAAACCAAGTATCAAACTACTTAGTCCAGTGAAAACCCTTGCTACTGTACACCCAATATTAATTCAAGACATCTTCAAAGACATTCCAGGACACCATAAAAGAGCACATGCAGCACTAAAGGAAACACATAGAAAAATATTCCAAGCCACCATAAAAGAAGAGCACATGAAGCATTAGAAAGAAAACACAAAAATACAGATATATTATGCATAGTCTGTTTTTAGTGGACTCCTGAGAGTTATTGGGAATTTTACGATTAACTCTATCCAATCATGGAATTCTGATGGCATATATTCGTCCAACAGATCAAACCCGGAGGGTGTTTGGGGGGGGTGAAAAATTCTACGAACATTTTGCTAGTGTTATGTACTACATGACATTTATATCTTTAAATTGAATTATGGCACTATGATATTGATTGCAGAATTAAGGAAACGAACCTTAGTTGAGATGTGATCCAGTAATGCTCGAATAAGCCAAGGCAATGATTTTGATCCCAAAAGTCTTACAATAGATAGCACATGAGGTATTCCAACAAATCCACTATATAATCTAGCAAAACTTTGGTGTGCAGAATTTAGTTCCTATCCAAATAACAAGAGTTCAGCACCTCTGCTAGGGGGTTATTATAACATGATAGCATGCAAAAGTATATTAGATGAACATAAAACCTGGGCTAGGCCTACTCATTAATTTTAAATGTGTCATACAGATAGACTTGGACAAATAAGTGAAACCTGTGAATTAAGAACTCATATACTATAAAGAAACTAAGAAAGAACATAGAAATAAATGTCTTATACGCTGTCATGATTATTATTTTTTGTTACTATTAATGAATAACAATTGATGTTTTATCTGTTCTCTCACTGCTAGAAAATATATTTTCTCGGCCTTCCCAGCCATTTAAAAATAGTATAGCTTTTACTTGTTCAACAGGAACTTTATAAGAATTTACTAGGTTAAAGAAATATAATTAGCACGAGATTACTCAGTAGTCTCAACTCACGAACTTTATTCTGCCTCATTTAGTCTAATTATGTATCGGTTTAGTTAATATCCTGACCTCTTTATTTTGTAGTAACTAAAAATCTCCCTGCTTAAGTTTGACTCTATAACAACAGCATATAAGACTCCAGAAAAGAAATTATCAGACTGCATGAATAATTTGATTGAAGAATGATAAATGAAACATGGAATAGCCACTAATGTACACACTGTAACTGGACAGATTTTCTAATTCCAGGCAGCAAAATCCAAGGCCATGTACAGTATGGAGTGGAACCTTTGTTTAAAGGTTCACTGGCCATATTTGTGCTCGCAAATGATACACTAGAAGTGGTTCAAAGCTCATAATCCATAGAAATATGGGGATCTGTAATTAGTCCACAATGTAATCACCTACTGGAAACATTGGCTAGTAAATATAAGTTTCCTAAAAACCTACTCACCACTTTTTAACCCACCCCCTCCCTCTTTGGTCCTTTCTGCAACCGTCATCAATCCGGACCCTTAAGCAAACTACCACTGACATGGAAATCGGTTTGTTACTCCAGGTACCAAGCAACCTAGAGAAAGGTATGAGCAGACTTAAATGAAACAAATCTAGAAAACCATGCAAGACTTCTACCTACCAGCCTAATAATAAAATAAACTTCCTGAACCTACTAGAGAGTTTGTCAGTATACCCAACTAAAAAGACCCCGGAAAACTTAATATATTATGATCAAGGTAAATTTTACTAAATATACTTTTTCATGGGCCAGACATTAAAACAAGATAGCTTATTGAAATGAGAGTTGTGCATGGTTTTGCTAGTTGTCTATAACTGACAGAGATGACAGTAATATTTTAGACATTAATAACGGATGCCAAGGATATGCATGATTCATAAAAACAAATAGAAAATACCAATTTAGTTGAATATTCCTTACATGAGTCCCGCAATAAAAGTTTGCCTTGGCATATGGAACTGATGGCTTCTGAACTGGAGCATAGGGTACTTTTGATGATCGTACAAAACGTTGAGTTGTATTACAAAGGATGAAATTTGGCAAGAAATCACTTTGCATTTCTGTCCAAATCTGCAACCAAATTTAGTATGCGAAAACATCCATGACAATAGCACAAAGGGCATTTATAATGTAAAAGTACTCTTTTGGCTCACCAAAATTATAGATAAATGGCAAGCTAGAAAGAGCAGCTGATAGTGAATAACTTATGCAATGCATTCATAATCGGCATAATTACTTATGCTACAACCTAAGCACGTAGAGGAACTACGAGTTCAAAAGAATGAAGATAATATATCACATACCTGCAATGCCAGCCGGCTTGAATATGAAACAGGCGAAATGTTTTCTTGTGTCTCGCTCAACATGAGTTTGAAAGAATCTATTGAAAGATCTTTAGACAGCAACTCATGAGCAAGTTGCAAAATATCCAGAAGTTTTTCCAGTTCCTGTAATCAATATGCAATTGAGATAAACTCAAAAAGTGTAGATAGACGAAGAGAGATAGAGAGACAAAGCAGTAAAAAAATGAGGCAGAGTTACCACAATAGCACACAGATCTTGGGACTCAAAGCGCTCAAACAGAAACTCCATATTTTCTCTAAATACTTTATTCATCCTCTCAGCTAATAGACTTCTCAAGTTAATTGTCCTTCCAAGTAACTAGAACAATTAAAAACACTATCTAGTGAGGAAAGATCACTAACAAGCGAGGGGGGTATATTAAAAATAATGCAGCTGGACAGTAAAAATATAATAATAGAAAAAAACTAGAGTTTTAAAAGAAGGTTCAGCATAACAATACTATGGAGAGTGGATTGAACAGAAGAACAATGTAAATATCACATAAAAGATATCATTATAATAAAAAGGAAGTGTATAGATACAATAAAATAAACTACAAAACTTACTTTCGCGCATGACAAACTAATCGTGTAATTAGTACAGGAGACAAGCTTAATGAACAACTTAATAGCGGACTCTAAACTGTGTAAAGTGGTTCCCTAGCTTAAATCAGTTTGAAAACTTGGCTGCTAGTCAACTTGCACCCTAAGCCAGCGAGCAATATGAAATACACAAATTCTGTTGCCAGTTTATTTCCATACTGTTAAACAGAGAACTAGGGATAGCAAAAAAATACACCTGACTGCCAACTCGACCATATCAAAATATAATTGTAACATAAAATAAAATATAAATCTACAATATTATTCGACACATTACAATTGAGGATACCAAATAAAATATTCAACAGTACGTATTACAATAACAATATAAAAATAAACTACTATATTTTGAGTTGAGTCTACTAGGAATAAATATAAGATAGTACACTAGTAAGTAAAATTTAATATATATATATATATATATATCTGTGTATGTAATATTGTATGTATAGAGAGAGAGAGAGGGGTTGAGAATTAATATTACCACCAACTTGACAAAACTAAACCACTAAGAAATAACATGAAAATCATTGTGTTGACTCTGTTTGGCCTCAAAGTTTTGGATCAGTTCAATATAAGTTTGACAGCACAAAACCAACTATATTCTTACTTAGTAGCAAACAAAATGGAAATCGTGAAGTAGTCGTGAGGGACTAGAGAGCAAATAAGTTCAGTGCAGGAGAGAATGGAATGTAGGTATGAGTTTACGCAAAATAGAGTTGTAGAACCATGTACAATGGAACTTCAAATGATTAAAACTAGCAAAAGAGAGGAAAATATAAAGAGGATAATCTCAAGTTCTCTTTTTAAATTTGTACATTTTATAATCTCAAACATGATGATATCAAAGATTTATGTTTTTGCATCTCTTTTTGCCCCATCATTTTCTTCCTGGCCTTAATTCTCTGCTGGCTTGATTCATTTAATTGAATTTCTATTTATTTTAATTATAAATCTGGCTGGGTTGCATAACGTATATATTCTTACATGTAAAATTCATATAAACACATAGTTTCCAATTCTAGGAGTCAACTTATAAGTAAAGTAGCAACATTGTCATTAGCAATATTATCGCTTTCACTAAAATATTATACACACTATTTAAAGCATCAAAATAAATTCATGATATCATAATAGAAATGAGTAATTTATTGACATCTCGTTTGGAGTGATCAAGTGTCTAAGAAGAATCATCTATCACCTAGTGACCAATATTTCATTCAAGAAATCTACATGCCTGGACGCGTGGCCAGCACCATAAATAAGTGGGTGCTCGGTGTTCAAGCACTAAACTATTACTTCACCAAACCTTGACACCCCTGACAGCAATGAACGTGTTACAAAAAAACCAATTTTATTGTCTATAATGTAGTCGAGGCAAGAAATAATCAAACCACAAACACACGCAGGAAATGTCTTCTCAAATATAAGTGACTAGTTGAATGTCCAAGGGAGAATAGTTGCTTTACTCTGACTACTCGACTGAATGACTTCAGGCCTACCAATACCAGGCAGACAAACAACAATATAGATGACCTTCCCTAAAGAACAATATATATGATAGCTCAGAAACAATGGCATATCCTGCAGCTAAAGATATATAACGAACTACAATGATTTCTGTATATTTAAGCGAACAGGCCTTATAGTTGTGAATCCTCACATACTGTGTAAAACTGGGAATCTCCGCACTACAATCAAGATCGAGTAAATGTGTTGCAAAAGTTACACTCGATACCCAAATCAGAATATTCTTACAACAATGATGGCCCCTAATCACCATAATAGATCCACAAGACATTACTTCCTGCCTCTAATTTGACTCATCAGGTAATTGCAAAGCCTCAAAATTTTTTGTAGTGCAGACTATAAGATCATCCCACAATAAGTTGTCTAACTCACTACTATTACAGCAGCCTAAGAAAATAAACTTTTCTCAGAGCTAGAAAACTAAAACCCCCAAAAATCTAATGTGATGACCACATAAAATAGCAAAGTACCTGCACCTCAATGACATATATTAAGCTATATAAGCCAAAAGGCAATTTGTAAAGAAGCTCCAATTAACTTGTTTATCACAAAAATTAATACTAAAAATTGAACACTTGTGACAGCTGGAATATCCAAAACATAACCAACAGAAATAAAAATGTGATATTCCATTGCACTTTTTGAAAATGAAGATGTAGACACCTCTCTTTATTATTGATTTTTCATAACACCCTTCTGGACAAATATATGGATTGTAGACGTTGAAAACACTTTTAGAGTGAAAATATCCTGATTTTTGTTCTAGCTATCTATTAAAGAATCACTTTATGGAAACAAATTCCGTTTAGATTTGTATAGATATAGGGTCCCAGGCATACTTGGAGAATTTTCTATATTTCAGATATGTAGGAGTGTGGAACTTAAACTGAGCTTGACCTTGGTTAAATTGCTCAATTTCAACAATATTTGGGTGTGTTTAGGACTTTAGGACATATATGATAAATCCAAGTGCAATGAGATAGAAGGTAAATGTATAACTTTTATATAATTTTGATGACTTGAAAAAACAATTTTACACAATGAAACAGATAAATCTATTTATCTGGTTATATAATTCAATAGGAAGTGACGTTAGATAATTTAATATGGTTGACCTTTCACACAAAATTCTGATACATAAACTATAAATTTTGCCACAGACAATATTTGAGGAACATACTAACTGCATGAGATTTTATGTGCATAAAATATTAAGCAAAGAAGATAAACTTGATGACGGAAAGTTTTAAAGATGTTTCCAAAGAACACAAAGAACATATAAACATTGTCCTCACCTTCACCCTAGTTATCTTTAAGAGTGTAGTGAATTTCATAGTCTGAATCGAAGACTTTTCTCCGTTATCCAATGCAAATAGGAATGATGGATCAAGCAACTCGCTGCACAGTTCAAAATTCATCACGCAAGATCATAATCAAAGTTTGTAAGTTAAAGGGAAGGTCATACCTAGCAGCCCAACTTTTGTAGTAGGTAAAAATAGACTCTGATAGCTTCAATACAAATATATCAAAACAATTATCGACCTACAAAGGAAACAGTGGGATTCCGTGAATAAGAGAATTTTTAACAAAGAATATCTAATAACAAAAACAGTGTAATGTTTCTATGCTGAGCAATTCCTATATGTCATGATACAGGGAGGGCTCTCTCAGTCGGACCTCCAATACATCCCGATCTGATCCGAACTATGTTACTCGGACTCTTCATTTTACCTTCGTACCCGTGTCGGACACTCCACACTCGGACTTGGACACTTATTTTAGGTCAAAAACATGTATATTTTTCAAAATGTTTCCGAGTTTGATACTTGGACACGTATCCATGTTGGACACTTCTAGCAGAGTCCAAGTAACATAGGATCCGAATCAGTTTATCAGGATATCAAATGGTCCTTGACAATCAGATCAAAGGTCTGATCCAATCATCCAATAGTATGAACCCGGTCTGAATTTTTAATATAATATGACACACACACATACATATAGTATATACATATAAACGAATAGTGGTTGGAAACACTAGGGGTGCTGGTTATTCTGACGTTGAATCATCCATGTTCTTATCCCGGGTATTGGATTTTCCGTGTCAATGCACCCCTGACAGATTTTATTTCTATATTATATCTGTCCTGCATCAACCCCTTTTCCCAGACTGCATTTGAAATCCCACAATCAATACTTTTCAAGCCATGACCTTCTTCCAATCCCACTTCTTCCTTTCAATATCGTTATTCGGGGCATCACAAATTGTCAGTAAAAGTTACTTAAATTCAGTTTTTTTTCCATTTAATCTAAATTATTTAGGAGTCCATGCTTTTCTATGAAGAATATTTATTCTCTGGTCTTTCAAAGTTATCTCCTCTGTAGCGAATTAACGACTGGAAGCTAACAGCAATGTGTGGATTTCTTAAGAAGTAGACAGTTAATCCAATCGGATAGGGATTGGGAAGCCAATTATCCGACAGTCGTTCCTATTATGAAAAGAAAAACAAATGGATCTGGATATGGATAGATCATAGACCTCAAACCCATCAGAAACCGTCCCAGTGATAACCGATATTATATATTTTGGAATCAACAAATTTTTACAAGGGAAAGTCACAGTATGATCTTTTAAAGTTCTCGTTTCTATGTCAGGTAAATGAACATCTTAAAGCTAATGAAACTTAGTTTTTTTCTTTCTTTTGAAGGTAGATAGTTAATCAATCTGATACCCATTGTCAATCTGAACTATAGATGAATTGGGTATGGACTGGGAAGTCAAAAGTAAATATAAAAATATTTGTAGATGGATCCACATCGATCATTCGATCCTATCAGGAAGCACTAGGTGACAGGCCTAAGGAGGGATAAGCTTCAACAATGTATACCTATAATGCAAGAAAACATTACCTTGTTTCCTCAAGCTAGAACTGATGGTAAATTATAAACAAAACAGTGAGGAGTCTAGCTCTTCTACTCTAACACCTAAATGTTTAGAAAGCCAAAGTTATCGAGTATCTACTGCTATTTTTTAAAGTATGGATCTTCTCTATGAGGTTCAACATCTGCCAGTTCCAATATCACAAGTCCTTATTTGGGATTAAAATATAGTATTTTCTCACACTCGAACTAGCATCATTTCACTCAGAAGATTATATCACCAATTATGTAATACAACAAAATTACTCTGACTAAACTGTACTTGAATAATATTTTTTTAAGGATAGCTCAAAATATTTCTAGTTTTGACTACGTAATAATATATAATAGAGAACCGAGTCAACGGATCGAATGTTAACTTCATCATCTAGGCATATTACACCTTTTGACATATTATCTAACTTTATCGGAAGTAAGAATCCTATTTCAGTATTGACGACAATTACCTCTGCTTCAATTTCATCATAAAGGAATCTTTGCTTGAGTGTTACAAGCGCGTGCTGGGCAGAATCATTATAGATATCAAACGGCATCAGTATGCTCTCAAAGAGACCTGCATTTTGGGACTCAAGCACATAATCGACTAGCATCCAGGGAAGGGAGCATTCAATGGGAAACTGCAAAGGAACAATACTCAAGTCTTTGATATAAAAGATAAAATAAAGCACAAGATATAATATATGGTACAGTTAAGAAGTAAGATAAGACGAATTAGGACTAAAGCCAATGACATGGAAAAATGGTACAAACATGTGAAGGTATATTTCACTGTATTTATTAAAGGATAGATGCTTAGGTTATCATAGCGCGTAGTCGAATATAGTTGATGACGAATCGACCGGACAACTAAGCAGCTGAGTAGCCCTCTGTTGGTCGATATTCAAACATAATGACTATCTTCATTACTTATATAACCAACTCGTAATAACAAAAATACACAACGTCATCAGCAAGTTTATTAAAAAAGAAATAGGTACAAATATGTATATTTATAAGTTCAATATCATTAACACTGTTTATAATTTCACTAGTACCATCAAAGCCATATGAAAGCAAATAACATATCATCCACAAAGTAACAAGCAATCATAATTGATAAATCTACTTAACTGTATAACAGCAAACTAAAATGAAAGAGCAATTTCCTAATAGTCTTATGTACTGCTCCAGGCCAACTTTAAAACCATCATGAATGTTGCTCTTAAGGGGAAAGGGTGAACTGATTCATGACTATTAGGACAAATGCTATGCAAGTTTATAGCAGGAAATGCTCGAGTGACTGGCTAACTAGCTTTTGACTGGTCATCTAGTCTCTAAACATGATATGACATGATAATCTTATTGCAAGAAAAGAAGCTTTTGTGTTTAGATGCCAGTTGCTAAAAATATAACGATTTTTTGGAGCAAGAAGTAGAGATTGATGTAGGGCTTATTAAATAAATCAAACACATTACATACTGCATAAACAATAAATAAGCATTCCGAGGCTACCACATCTATCTCCCTACTGCTGTTTGGCAACAAGCAGAAACATTTAAAATGTAGACCATCTGTAGAGGATAAGTACTACAGGCTTATGCTCCCAAGGGGTAACAGAGATGCGTAAGAAGGACATTAAAGTCTCTCTGAAGTTAACACAGAGTTGTCAAATTTCAAAGAGAAAAGTAGCTTCTCTAAGAGAATCTATCAGACTCTTAACATCTGACACAAGGTGCGTAATAGAGAAGTGGCTACACTGCAAAGGGTAAATATCAAAATCACATTTTAGCATTAAAAGTCAAATTTCATATACCTGAATAACACGAGATGATTCCAGGTAGAACTCTCTAAACCACAAGAAACCAAGATCCGTTAAAGTTGTTACAGTTACTGCAAATAGCATATTTGTGATATCATTAGTCATGAAACTCGGGCATAGATAAATCATGGATTGATAATTAAGGCATTGTAAGACCTCTTTGGCTACTTTTAAATGAGGCAGTGAAAAGGCATGTGGGGAAAGCAATGAAGAGAAATCAATCGATCACATTATTCAGTGGGTACGGGATTAGAGCATCGAATTTGGATTCTTCTTTTTCCTTCCTTTTCGAGGAAGACAAAATTTGACATAAAATTATTACACCTCTTTCTTCTATTTTATTTTCCTATTAGTTTTTTTGGTAATGGTGAATTACATAAGTATACTTACGCACACTATTGAGGCTTGAACCCTCGACTTTTATTACCAGGGGAAGAGGAGCATCTACTTAGCTACAATGCTAGGCTTGATATAAATTTATTGCAACTAAAACCCTACATCAGACAAAGCAACGACTTGTACAATATACAAGGTAGGAAAAGTATATGGTGGTATCCTAATCCTTTCACATATACCACATAAAAGTACCCGATCATGTTTCCAAAGTAGCTTCTCTTGGATGCAAGTAGTACAGAAATGTATTATCACTTGAGTTGAGGTTTTTCAGGGGGAAAAATGACTATTGTCTGGCCACCAGGTAAAGTAGGAATTCAGACACCTTCAAGAATGTTACAACCCTCTTCCTAGGACACTAACAGAAGTAGTTCATACACCATCTGTATACAGGTAAGATACATTAAAAATTACGGACGCCTTTCAGTGGTACAAAGAAAGAAAACCACCAGTAGTGGTAGACTAACATTGTGCTCCCGAGGCTTAAAATGGAGAGGAAAGAAGAGCAAGGGAGAGAAATCATAATACATTTTTAAAACTGTAACACAAGAGTCAAGAATAAATATAGAATTGGTACAAAAAAAAAAGATTAGACCTTTGGATGAGATCATTTGTTATAAAACGAAGAAAAGATCACATGCACAGGAAAAATTCACATTAAAATATATAGATAGAGATGGAGATATATCAGCAAACCTGTATAGTCTAACATGTGTAGAAAAAAGCTAAGCTTGTAAAAGAAGGTTTCTAGTTGTTTTAAATCATTTGCGGGGATTTCGGATGCAGCATTTCCAAAAAGCCCCCCAGGTTTTCTCATGTTACCACCTGATACTGCCTCATATATTAGAAACTGCAAGCAATGAATCTGAAAGAAACAAAGAACAATGAAACCAAGTGTTACCGACAAAATGGGAAAAATGATTATTTACGCATATAATGTATGACCAGTTTTTAATTTCAAAATTGAATTGTAACCAATATTTAAAGGCATAAATTTCTCATCATATCATCGTAGACATGATGAGTGACATAGTAACATGGGATTGAATTACAGACAGACTGAAAAACAACACATACAGCCTCCCTAGATTAATCAAATATATTTCTTTTGTTTTTTAACCTCAAATCTTGGGAAAACTTGAATTATGACCTTCATTACAATTTGTGGCAACCTAACCACGAAAAAAGATGAGATTAGTGAAGACAGAGGAGGCGGAGGTATTTTTCCTTCACAATGGCTGATTCAGGAATTTTCTTTCTTTGTAAAAATCTACTACCCGATATTGGAATACTGTATCTTGTTTTCTTTTCAATCTGTTCTTCTTAAGACCTGATAATTTTTGAATTTTTTTTTCCTGCTAAAATAAAATTAAGTCAAGGATATTTACTCCTAATAAATATAATAACATAGTGCATTAATGCACCAATATTGAATAGTAAGATTACATATGTTCCTGGAATCGTGCACTGATGCATGCTGATAGATGTACACAGTTAGGCTTTTTCCCTTCATTGTGTACAGTAGGGAACTAGGGATCATGATTTGCGCTTATGCAATCATTATGGAAAGTGAAGATCTATCTGGAAGGAAAAAATACATCTGCAACTAAAAACGCAATGAACAAGATCTAATTCTGTATAAATAATAATGCTGGAGTTTTTTTAGCAGTAAATGCGGAGACCAATCTACTCAATTTTTTCCTTAGTGATCGCATTGTAGAAACATAATAAGCACATTTGGAAAAAACTCCTCTACATCGAGTACAATTGGACATAATAACTATTACACTATTTGCAATTAGGACTTTCCACAATAACATCCAGGTTATGGTGGAAATTTCTGGTCATAATACCGCCACCAGAAACCACCCACATCTACACTGTATGCCAAACTAGGAATGGCTTGGAATCACAGCTGGTGAAATACGATGTTTCCTATTTTATTTTGATGTATGTTTATCTCAGGAAAATATTATAAAACCAGACTTTTGAGCAAGACAAATGCAATTATGCAAGTTTATGCAGAGCACTTCGAATAGGACAGAGGCAATATTAGATTTGGGGGCTCAAAAAATGTTTTCCATAATTAGATAACGATACTTGATAACTAACGATACTTGATAACTAGTACACACAGATATCTAGCTTCTTGGATATTAACAAATGCCTCATATTCCTTTTGCATTAAAAAACTTAATAAACTGTCAAGAAAGATACATGATAAGGGCCAAGAAATTCTGTCCAAAATAAAGATGATACAAGTGTCTCAGATTGTAGAGTAACTTTGACTAAGATATTGTGTGTAAAGAATACATGGAAAATATCAGGATCAGCATGAAAATATAGTGTTTCTCCATCCTTGGAAAATGCAATGACATGATGAAATAAACAAAGCAATTTTTTCCTTACAAACAGAGGCAGAAAAGAGAGAAATGACAAGGTGCAACAAACAAAACACATTATATACAAGAGAGGGAAAAACCTGAGCTGCTGTTGGTGCTACAGCCCTCGGATAAAATATGAGCCCTTTGCTCTCTTCACCTTCACGCTGCATTGATTGCAACTCCAATTCAGGCCTGCTAGTATTTGCCATCCAGTCTGCTGAAAGTGTCCGCATATCAGAAATGATCCTGCATAATAGCAATCAGACTCAATAAAAATATGCTTAAAGGTGCAAAATAATCTTTCAAAAAATTTGATTCAACACTAACTTAATGAAATTGTCCGCATATCACAAATGATCCTGCATAATAGTAATCAGACTCAGTAAAAATATGCTTGAAAGTGCCAAAAAGTCTTTCAAATACTTTGATGCAACACTAACTTATGGTGTGTTGGCATTGCCCTGCTGTGGCTGAAAGTGCTGTATGTGAAAGTGCTATCGGGAAAAAGTGACAAGTATTTAGTAAATAAATAAGTTCTAAATTGAAGGAAAAAAGAGGTTAAAACAATTTCTTTTCTGAATGAAATTGATGATTTAGTTTATTTTTACCTAAAAAATATCAGCTATTTTCACAAGTTGCAAAAGGTGCTATTTTCACAAGTTGCAAAAAATATCAGCTATTTTTTACCTAAAAAATATCAGCTATTTTCACAAGTTGCAAAAGGTGCTTTCTGAAAAGCTACAAATTGTGGCTTATCTTGAAAGCAGATTTTCCAACTTATAAGGAAAGCAGTTGTGATGTTACCAAAAATCTGGGAAAGCTCCTTTGCTTTTTGAATCTGAAAATGCAATGCCAAACAGACTCATGATATGGTCTACAGTTAACTATATTTTCTAGCATAAGTAACACAGGAATGGTTCTGGCTAATGGAACAAGTCATTGTTGATATAGACCTAGCCCGCTTAAATATGGTAGTGGTAAGCACAATAAGCATAATACCTACACAAACACTTATATAGATATGTGAACTCCGTGTAGGGAAGATCATGGTTATCTCGGTGCCAAGTCAAGCCAAGATGCTAATGTACTGTCAGGGAACAAAATCGTCTAACGTCGACGAGTCGTTTACAATGTACCTGATTATTAATTTTATACTTCATATGTAAAAAACTAAGAGCATGTTTGGCTACAAAAAAACTGTTTTTTGATAGTAAAACACAAAATCATTTTCAGAAAACCAACGGTGTGTTTGGTCCTGTTTACTGAAAAATTTTGAGTTTCAGTAAACAGAAAACAATTTTAAAAAAAACAAAAAACATTAGAAGGTTGCTTTTTGAGAATATAAAAAAAAAATTAGATCTGAACCTCTCTTAATATAACTCTTCAACCTTCCTCCCCACTATTATGACAATTCAATTATTTTGCGTCTGATCAAGCCAACGGTGTTTCTTGTTTTCTATAAATTTTTTTGAGAAAACCCTGGCCAAACATTGAATTCTAAAAACTACAAAAACAGTTCTGTTATGAATCTACTTTACATACAATGAAGTTCGAATATATCAATAATTCAATACAAATTAATGTTATGAATTGTTTAGTATTTTATTCGGTTCCTAAAGAATATAATAATTATTAATTATATAAAACCATTTCCATTCCAACAAAAAATGATTTCAAATAGCTCTTTTTCAAATTCTGGCCCTTTACCACATAAGTTAATACTTAATACTAGGGGTGTACATGGTTCGGGTTGGGCGGGTTTTATGACCCAACCCAATGTAATCGGTTTAATAATTTTTGAACCCAATCTATTAAAATCAAATTTATATTCCAATCCAATCCATTCGGTTTGGATCGGTTTGCGTCGGGTTAACAAATAAATAAAATATATTTTATAATCCAACACATTTATTAGATGTGCAACAACAGCTGAGAAAGTATTGCATGTGAAGAACGTTTTATAATGTGCTAGATACGGTTATTATTCTACATTCTGCTATTTTGGGAATTTCTCAAAAACTATAGTGAGACGAGTTAGTTTCCAGGCTAAAAGCATGTATACAGGTTTTAATGATTTGCTTTATTTTAGAAGAAAAGGAAGCCAATGAAATAGCTCAAGAAAGATAATAATCTTAAAATTGTAACAAGACTGCATGTACTAAACATTTGAAAATACTAACCGGGAGAGGTCCTTCTTCTTCCGAAATGTTGTACGCAACATTGTTGCTAATGTATTTTGGACAAAATCCTGAACTTCTGAATGTATAGTTTCCCATAATGCATCAGCTACTAATGTGTCACACCGCTGCACCAGGGATCCAATGCTCTTGATATAGCTTACAAGTTCAACCAGGGCTTTCCTTTCCTCTGCAGTATAATTGTATCGTACAACCTGAAAATTTTATTATTTTTTATTCATTTCCATTGTAAAGAACAATGAAGTCAGATGCACGCACATTAGAGAATTAACTGCAATTTTTGACAAATCCAACAACTTAAACCATTTATATCTCCGCTGCAGACTTCTACAATGTTCAAGATTACTATCCTCTTTTTTTTTCTGTAAACAATTTTAAGGTCGACACTTAGGGATTGACTTTGGCTTAGGAATAATGTCTCAACAGTGAAACTAGAACAAGAGAGTTTACATTAATAAGAGTTTCTTCTAGGATAGCTGTAGTCTATAGAAATTTTAAAAAAATGATGGCAGTGAGAAGTGCCCCGGTCATTTGCATACAATGAAAGCCGCATTAAAGGTTACTGTCACACAAAAAAATAATTAAACAAAACTACACCTAAATTAGCTACATAATTTTGCATATCCTGCGTGAAACATTAGGAATGAACATCTTACTATTAATATCCATATCCCCCTTCCAGGAGGAAATTACTGTTCACAGAATCCTAGACAGTTTTCATGGCACGAAGTTGGAGCTTCTTCCATTATGGTCACCTAGCTATGGGAATCCTCCTTTTGACCTAAAATATAACTGTAGATATCTATAAAAAGAATAATAGGTGATATTTGTAAAACGAAGCGATTAGCTCTAGCCTCTAGTACTATGCACTTGAAAGAAATTTAATGAAAACGTTAAGGAAGTTCTCTCCTCATATATATATATATATATATATATATATATATATATATATATATATATATGGCTTAGAAGGGATTGATGGATATCTCACACTGATTGTAAGAGGATGTTTGCTACTATAAGTGTGAGGGAAGATCTGCCTTAATAATAGTAAGATTGTACAACCTAAAAGTTGTATTCTTAAATTGTAAGGCAGAGATTACTGAAATCGGGTATTCGAAAACTTATATACTGTACACTAAATAGATAAGCAAGGCAATATCCCAAACCTATAACAAGGATATAATAAAAATTGCTCCATAACCAATGAAGACCTCCTATTACCCAGACTCTTCATTTTGTCTCGAGTACCCGTGTCGGACACTCGACGTTCGTACATGGGTATGGACACTTAAACACTTATTTCAGACGTAAAACATGTAAAAAATTTAAAAAGTTGCGGAGTCCGACACTTGGACACATATCCATATTGGACACTTCTAGACGAGTCCGGACAACACAGATGCAGACACAATCACTCCCAAGCCAGCTACGTTCGCATCACTAACAAATTTTTCAATCACTAATAAACAATATCAAGTTCTTACTGGATTTTGTTCCAGAAAATTTCTCAATGCCAAACAGTGTGCTATTTGCAGACTTCTATACATCTATTTATGATTTTTCCAGAAATGGCATCTATCTTGATTTAAAAATCTATACATGCTGTGAATATCCTTACAAGCAAGTAATTACTACTACTACTACTAGTTTCGTATTTTTCCATTAGGTTACAAGAAACCATCTTTAATGCATAGACATAAGCATCTCAACACAAAATGAAACAGTTGAGTTCAAAGATTGTGAACTGATTAAAAACGCTTGTAGGTAATAAGATGCTACAACTTTCACATATTTTAATAATTATATTACAATTCCAATTCTTTGAGAAAGGGTATCACTTCTAGCACAATGATATACTTCAGCAATGGTAACTTTGAGCTGTTGCTATTATTTCAGAGCAATTGGGATGCCAACCTTCACGTTATTTTGTCTATTGCAGTTAATTAGAATTATTGAATTACGAAACAAAAATATTCAAGCTGAGGACAGGAGGACACGTCACAGAGGGTAACAATAGGTGTTTGCTTATTTTCACAATTCTAGCCTTCCTGTTGAGCTACCATTCAGCGTACAAACTACTTTTATTAACAAGACAGATATATATGTCATATCGTTTGATTATATAATCAACTTAGCATTTGGCACACTTAAATTAGTTTTCATATAAGGAAGTTGCATTTCACATCTATTCTCAATTAAATGGTTAAATCATCCTGATTCGGAGAGAAAACCCCTTTTCATACTCCTAATACTCCTAACAAACCAAATTCTGCACCAGGACAACCCTGAATTTCACCCCTCATATACCACTTAATTTTTTTTTAATCCTTGATTCACCAGTCCCTCAAGAGTCAAGAGTCTTATCATCAAGTTATACTTCCGTAGAGCAACACAAATTTCAAAAAGTGTCAGAAGCCAGAGTATAAAGGTAAGGTCGTAAAAGAGAAAAAGATCAAACATTATTCCCTCCTCATTGTAAGAACCTTTGGAAAGTAAATAAAACGGAAAGGAACCTTTTCATAGTCGGAATATGATGCTGATGTCGCAGGTGGCTCTGTAGAAACAGGATCCTTGCAGGGCCGTGAAAACTTCCATGCACATTGCTCCCAAATGCGAGCTGTCCATCTGCTTAAAAGCTGAAAACCTTCAACAACCATATCGTACATATTACCCTTCACTTCCTTGCACCACTCAACGTCTGCACCATCCATTGACTTTAATGATACTAACTGCACAACCCCACAAACCAAAAAAAGAAAAAAAATATAACATACATAAATGAACGCAAGAAACGAAATTACCATCACCAACTTTACAAGGGGCAGCATCTTCCACCAAAGTTGTATTGGTAAGACTCTTGCAATCACTAAATTGGTAAACTGTATGTACTTAATTTATAGGAGTGAGCTAGTTTTAGCATTTTATGACCAAAAATTAACTTCTCGAGGTGAAAATAGAAACATTGGACCTTGTGTAAGACATTATTTAAAGTGAAAACTGAATAAGAAAACAAAACCCTATTCAGCTCCGAAACATTTAGGTTCTGTTCAAGGGATTTATGTTTGCATGCATATATCATTTATTCAGTTTAAACAGCATAACATATGATGAAAATGAGTGAAAAGAACACCTGGTTCATAGATGAAGCAAAACGAATTGTAAAATCATCATGCTCAGCACGAATTGCTCCAATGTGATTGATGATCAAATAATGACGCTGATAAGTGAATTTCGTCAAGAAATTTCCCAAAGAAAGAAAAATGAATATTATTACCAGAATATTTTAAGAATGCCTAATCTATACAGGAGCAAGTAATTGCAACATAAAATATTATGAGGAGTCGAATGGTTCCAGGAATGCAAGACCTTTCATATAGCAAGTCACCTTTCACTCTTTGGAACATGGAAGTCAAAACTGTGTTTTTTGCTACATTTATTGAACTACTTCCAACAATGATTAACCTGTAACTTTTAAGTTATCTTCCTTTTTAGGACAGGGATGATCAACTGCAGTAAAAAAACCTTAAGTTCCTACACAACAAGAACAGTTATTAAGTTACTATGACTTAGTTGCCAATACAGACTATGGTATGGTTTTGAATAGTCTATATTATAAACTTGGCATCCAGCAATGTTGTAATCCTCTTTATTATTAAGCAATATTAAAAGCAATATATCTCATCCAAGTATTATCTACATATGATACCATTTGAACTTCCAGAATCTGTTTCAACTTTATCTTCTGGAAGATATGAACTCTTACTGTATAGATAGCCAACTAATTTCCTCATTCCTCTCAGAATAAAGCTAAGTGGATCTGGTAGCTAGTGTGCAGATTTGTTATGGATTTTTCACAGTTCTGATAGCTCTTTTCATGTTAATGCTACTTGTAAGCAAATAAAGTCACACAGAAATGCATAGGATTTATTGCAAAGTAGAAATGATGATATGAGGTGTAAAACATATACAAAAGAGAAAAGACATTAAAAGTTTAAAGCTTCCAATCAACTGCAAGATATAAACTTAAAAAACAAGTAGACATGTGAAGAGGATATTCTTGTGCTTCACGGGGTGGGAGCTCATGAGGTGCTGGAAGGGTGAGAAGACGAGTTTGTGCAGAGAACTTTTGAAAGTACATAGACAACTCTTTCAAGATTGCGGCAGGAGAAAGATGGAGGTCTGGGAAAGCAGGTACAACAGGATCATTCTATAACAAAGTCAAAGGAAACAATGCAAGTGAACAGGCAGAAAATGATTAATTTCAAAAGCTTTTGCTTATAAAAGATTTACAGGGGTATACATATTAGTCTGTGGGAAATACAGGCCACAAATCTATACCTTAAATATGTTGATCAGTCTGTTGATCTTTACCCTCTTATATAGTGACTCGCTATCTTTTTCTGATGAAGTTGCTAGAACAACAAGAACAGGCAAAACACGAAGAAGAACATGCCTGTCTGGAAATAGAAGGGCAAAATCCAACTCCAGAGACTCGACAGCGAATACTATTAGAACCTGAAGAATGTCTTCTACACTGTTTTTGAGTCAAGGAGCTCATAATGTGAAAAAAATGATAATTTATGTTGCATGTACAGTTTACAGATGCATAAAGATGATTTGGAGTACAGTTGTTTTTGTCCACCTACTAAACCACATGCATAATAGACTAATCGTGTTTGCATGTGTGTGAATCTCAGCATAGCTAAACTTTAAATCAATAAAAATACGTCAACAGGAAACAAATGGTTGGCTTTCTTCAATTAGAAAAGAAAAAAGAGAGAGAGTTTGTTGGCTCTCTACAATCGATTAGCTAAAGCTATCAAGCAATAGATTTACCATTGTGTTTGTTTCATACTTATAAATGCCTCTACTGAAAAGAAAAAAAGGAAGGAGTCAAGGCCTGCCATTGAGACGATAGAGTATAAACATTATTGTCGCAAGGGATACAACCCGGATCATCGGCTAGAATTCCTTGAGGACTCAGTAATATCTTCTTTACCAGACACATCAGATTCCCCAACTACTTAGCCTTGCAAAGTGGTCCTTGCAGATTTATGTATATAAAAAATATGATAGAGATTAAAAGATGCTAAAAATTGTATCACTAAAGAATGTACAATTAGTGGAATGCTGGAAAACGGCTACAGATAGCGAGCAATAATGGATATACATAATTTTACTACTGCAGAAAATAGCTCCATAAAAAGTGCACACTAAAAGATGCTACCAATACATAAAACACTTCAATATCGCAAACATAGAGTTTGGTCCAAAAAAAGTACGCACTGGAGATGCTACCAATATTTAGAACACTTTAACATCACAAACATACAGTTCAAGAAAAACATAGTATTCCGTTGAGGATACTTATTTACACGAAACATTTCAGCATGCAGGTTCAATAAAAATGCCCACCTCGTGCTCAAAAAAATCTACAAAATAGAACATTTGATTAAAAAATGCAGTACTGGTTATAACATTTCCATTCAAATGGCACATTAAACTAAAGAAAAAGATGCAAGCACTTTCTATTAATCTCTTACCTGAAGATCATCTAACTCTTCCCGCATTGAATCAGTGTCTTGCCACTGAACACTAACTTGGGTAAATGTCCTGTGAGATTGAACAGTAATAAAAAATGAAAACCGAGACAGAGCCACAAAACTTTCATGTTCATAATATCATTGGGGTGGGTGAAAACAAGCCATGAGCCATGATTTTAATGATAACCCATTGAGATCACCGAATAAAGTAATATTCGGTTTTCAGTTCAGTAACCAATTTGATATTGAACCTGATTTGTGGATTTGAATTTAATTTTTAAACCG